>OY728138.1:1397453432-1402453432 GCA_963277665.1 Viscum album | reverse complement strand
AATGTTTTCTAATAAAATTAGATACTTACTTTACACTATAAGGAGGCAGTGGTTAGTCAATAGTCCAAGTTGAAATATCATTGCAATAGTGATATGTCAAGAAATACCCATTATTAAACATAAATGTGAACTATTTTCTGACAATATTATAAAAAAATGGTTGAATTTTATAAAACCCTTTGTAAGACCTATATTTCCAAATATGTCTAGTAAATTTATTACAAAGAGAATGGACTTCTGATTCGGGATGAATATGTGGACTTGTTTATCTTTATAGAAGATACACCATCATCTGATTAATTCCCAATCACACCCTTTTAATATATTAATAATTATATTGTTTGTGTAGAAGATCAATCATAATAAATATATTAAAAAGATAATCACCAAATTAAAGATATTCCAATTATAAAGGAGTATATTGATGTGTTTATTGATGAATTACCTGGACATCCACCATAACATGAAGTTGAGGTTTCCATAGATTTAATACCAAATGTGAAACATATATAAAATAATCCCAATATAATGGCCACTATAAATTACTTTATTTGGGAAAAATCGTTATTTTTGTGATAAGGTATTTATATGTGCTATTGTTTCAATAGGGGATCCCATGTTCTATTCATAAAAAGAGATATTGACATATGTGGTTCAAAAAACGATAATGGGGGCATAATTTATATTACAATAAAGAAAAATTATCCTCTTTCTCACATTGATGATGTATTAGTTAAAATTTATGGTGTTCATTTTTTTTCAAATATTGTTCTCTGTTATGAATATCATAAATTGTGAGTAATGATTGAATATATTAAAGAGATATTTTTCTATGCGAATGATTCTATTATAATTTTATTTGGTTTGACTAATTGACAAGAATTAATTATGGATCCAAATAAGTGATTATTCGTCTTGTATCACGATAATAATTTTTTGGTTTCATTAATGATATCAGGTTTTATCATAAATTATTTCATGATTATGAAAATTCGTTGTGGAATTTTTTAAGGCACATAGAGGTAATAAATTGTATAAGAAATTTTTTAGGTCGGAATTTAGGATACATAATGTTTCTTTTCGTGGAAATATTAACTCCATGAATGGAATATCAGTAGATCACTTAAATGAAAAGGTTTTAAAAAATGGTCAACCCTAATGAACATAACTACGGTAAGCAGTTTCATTAGTTTTGTAGGTTACTATCATTAGGTTCTATCAAATGTTCCCTGATTAGATAACCTCTTAACCAGGAATACATGGAAATGGGTTTTGTTCATATTAAAAATGAAATGTGAATAATGTTTCTATGAATTGAAGAAAATATTAATGAATTATTAAATTATTTACTACAATCATGAAATGATGAATTATATAACCATAGTGATGAATTGTAGAATGTAATTGGTTTTGTCTTTATAATGAATGATAATTTTATTACATATACTTCAATTTAGTCAATGTTTTATAAATAGAAAAATACAACCCATGATCATGAGTTGGATTCCATCATATATTCGTAAATGATATAAATCCATTATTGGCATGGAAAAATATGTGAGATATACACTAATCCAAAGAACCTAAAATATATCATTCAAGAAATAGATTAATATTAGGAAAAGAAGGTAGATCAAGCGGGTGAATTATTATGATTTCTAAAAAAATACAACACAAGGATGGAAAAAAATATAGTATATGCATTGAGTATAGAAGATAATATACCCCTCATAGAAATAAACCTTTATAGAGATCATATTCTTTTGTATTTAGAAAAAATTGATATGGGATTTTGTTAGGAAGGTGAAACATCACTCCTTTTTACAATTATAACAAACCATATTTGTTGTAAAATATAAAAAACATTCCATTTTTATGATGACCATTTTTAAGGAAACATAAATCATTGAATGATAGAAAATAAGTATAAATTAAATAAGAAAATGGTGTTATGATATTTAGAGAGATAATATTTCTTCCATTTACACGTGATCTAAAATGGAATTATTATATGATGATAATAGCTCAAATTTATCAATAAACCATGGAAGTACCAATATGTATATGTATCAGAATGAACATTTTTTTGAGTGATAAAATAAAATGGTACATTTCTGATTACATATCAAAATGTTTAGTTTTTCAACAAGTCAAGGAAGGGAGACAAAATTTTAGAGGAGCCGTGTAACCCTGACCTATTCCTATATTGAAGTGGGATGCCACTAATATGGATTTCATCACTATATTACCAAATAATCCCTGAAATAATGAATAAATATTGGTTATTGGTTATCAACATACCAAATCATTGCATTTACATTTTATAATGGAAGAAAACATCTTGAGAACCTTTCATGAATCTATATTAGTGATGTTGTGAAACATCAAGATGCACAATTTCGACTGTTCCTGATTGTAATCCATGATGGAATTTGATGTTCTGGAAAACTATTTTAAATTATTTAGATCAATAGCATTATTGGAGTACTTAATATCACCCAAAAAATGATGGATTATTATAAATTACTTTTCAATCATTTGAAGACATTTTAGGATAATTCTTCATAAAATTTGAATATATGTGGGATCAATATTTACCTTGGTAGAATTTTCATAAAACAATATCTTCAATTAAAGTATTGAAATGGAATCGTATGAAGAGTTATATAGAATGATGTGACTATATCAAACTTTATAGGATGAAATTGGTGAAAGGAAGCTTATAGGTCCATAACATATTGAGGAGAAAATTTTAAAGGTAATGACTATTTAGAATCATATTAAAGAGGCACAAATTTTGAAAAATATTTCGGTCAGTAATAAGAGGAAATATTTGGAATTTTTATTGAGATATATTATTTTCATTAATGAAACATCATGGAAGGGGTATTTTAAGATCATTGTGAAAGGGAAACGTTTCCTAAGGTTTGTCAAACAATTTGATATCCTATATAGAATTAGGGTAGTGCTATACTATATGAAAATATCATCATGTATTAAATATTTATAAGAAGTATTACATATCCAATGATTAAGGAATTACATGTCGGGATCAATTAATGTGATCAAGTTTCAACACATTGAATTGGAACATGATATATCATTTTGGGAAGACTTTATCCAACTTCTATACTCTATAGAGAAACTGTCCAAGAACTAGTAGACTCGACTTGTAAGAGAAACAATAAAATAGAGGAAAAAACATGATATATAGAGGATACCATAAAAACCCCACCAAAATTAATTTAAATGTAAATATTAATTAATATTTTGAGAATCAATTTTTTAGGAGTTTATACTGTAATATTCCTAGTTTTTTTAATGAATACAATGTTTGATAGTGTAAAGATAACTCTACACCAAGATTAAAACACCTATGAAATTTTAATATTTCGATATGACCATCATAACAATGTCCTTTAATTGGATGTAATGAATATGAATAACCCAATTATGAAATATATTTTATGTTCAAATTCAATACAAATTTATTATTTGGAAATAAGCACTCAATTTTTTAAAAAGCCATTTTGTTGTTCAAAAATACTTTTTCATTGAAAATAATTTTCATTTATTTCCATGAAAAAAATACATAAATAATTATATACATATTAAAAAACATTATCTCATAAAATTAACTTAATTTAGTATTTATTCATATAAAAATTATCTTTAGGTGAATTTTTCGTATTTTTATGAACTTTTTTTTTCTTGTGACTCGAGAAAAATACTACTTTATTTTAAACTATATTATTTTAAACAAATTTAATAGAAATATTTTATTTTAAATTTTTTAAATTTAAAACTATATATGTAATGAATAATACAACTGTGTTTATTGGAACCAATTTCATTGTTTAATTTGGTATAAATTCATTTTTAAACAAGAAAAGTGATTCTTCTGAAAATAATATTTTTTGTTGCCTTTTTGGTTTTATTTTTAAATAACATATACTAATTATGTATTTATAATTTTTTAGATATTATTCCATATTTTAATTTTGGATATTAAAATTTATAATATAGTCCTTTTTTCATAATAATATTAACTTTAGTTAATTTTGTTACTATAGTTTTGGGTAAGTAAGTTCACTAATGTGGAAGATAACATGATAAGGACTATAAAATGACCCTAAAACGCGAATTGATATTATTATATACCTCAATTTCATCCATTATAATCATATATTCTAATATATTTAATTTCATGTCTATTTAGATGAGATTATGAACCTATATTAATTTATTTCAAGAATTTTGAAACATGCCACAATCTTATTTTTAAAAAATTAAATATTTTTAATATGGGATTGTCTGGAGGATATCATTGAATATCAATATATATTTTTTAGAATAATGTATTTATATACATAAAGGTAATGTATTTATAATTTTTAGTACTAAAATAATTAAATTTAATTCTTACTCCATGCATACATATTAATTATTCAATTAATAGAAAAATCAATCAAATGATACTCAAAATATTACAAGTGTTATAATTTGAAATATTTTATTTGATAAATTAATTTATTAGATTGAAATTAAATTTTAGAGATGTATTAAAATATTTATTACTAAATTATATTTCATTCTTGATTTTCAATGTAATAAATTGTTTCAAAATTGAAAATAATGATATTTTGTGAAAATAATTTTATATTAAATTGTTTTAAAATCATTAAAATCATAAATAAAAAAATGTGTATAATATATGGTCTAAAACGTGGAAAAAAATTTAACTTATATGCCATTTTGAATAAATTGGGAAAACCCCCAAGATTTAATAGTATGTTATTTTCTTTAAAGTAATTTAATATATTCTGTTGCACATAACATTGAGTTCGAGCACACCACGGCTTACCAACTAGTCATCAAAAAAGCAATTATGAATAGTATTAACTGAATATTGAATTTAATATACAAAATATAATTTTAGAATTTATATTATGTGTTTCTTAGACATAATATGAGAACAAATTCATTTTTTCAGATAAAAGAAGTATTTTTTAGGAAATGAAATTTTACCACCTTTTAGTGGAAACCCTTTTTTAAAACGAATAATTAAAACTTTTATGTATTCAATTTAAGGAAATTAAATTATACATTATAATAGATACATAAAAATTTATTTTGGATAATTTTGTGGTGCTTTCCCAATAACATTCATATTTAGATGAATACTGAAAAATACAAAATATTTATTGAAAACATCTTTTTTAATTAAAAAAAATTAATCCTCATATACAAATTATAATGTGTTAAAAGTATTATTAGGTTATATTTTTATCATGTAATATAATATAAGTCATTAAAAGTTATTTCACATTTAAATTTTACATAAACACATGTCAATCTTTTGATAGGTTTTACTTTTTAAAAACCCGCTTTTCAGTTTTGGAAACAGGAATCTATTTTAAATCAATTAATAAAACTTCTATGTTTTGAATTTGAGAAAATAAAATTAATTTTTGAATTAGGAATATCAAAATTATATATGGGTAAATTTTTGGTATTTTTCTAAAAACATTCAATTTTCGATGAATACTTAAAAACACTGCGTTATTGTTTAAAACCGACATTTTATATAAATATTTATATAACTTTTTTAGCATTATTTTATGTAAAAATAGATATATTATACCTATATTAGTTCATTATATTTCATTGGATTCATTTTATAATAAAATTAGATGTATAATATTTTATTGAACTTTTTACCGTCTTTTACCCACCTCTTAGGCGCATTTACAAATTTGCATAATATATAATCTTACCACTTCTGTTAGGTGAATTTTAAAATTCTCAGAGACACATTTGATATTAGTAAGTAAAATTTGGTTCAATAAGATGACAATATTTTTTGGTGAATAGTAAATTTTGACATCTATTTACCACAGTCAAAAGTAAATAGGGCAATTAAGTGTGAAAATTATATTATAATTACCCAAACGCATGTCCTAATTTTATTAGATAAGTGTAATTCGACCAAAACATCCTTAGAAATTAAATATGACCTCATATGGTCTACTTGGATTAGATTAGTACATTTATTATTGTTTTATTTAAAGAAGACTTCAAAGAGTTATATTCAGAGTTTAATAACTAAAGTATTTTTAATAAAGGGTTATAAATAAGAAAAATTCAAATATAAATATTCATTAAAAATATAAACAAAATTATTACATAATGTTATTTTATTTATAATTTTTAGAAATTAAATAATTTAATTTTTTATAACATAATGATGATGCAGTAATTACTCTATCAATGAATGATTAAAATTATTGATATTATAAATATCCAAATAAATGTAATTTGAGACTTTTGATGAATTAAACTAATTTTCATGGTTAATATGACATGCTAGAGTTGATTAAATAACTTTTCCTTGATTTAATTATGCAGTTATGATTTTCACATAAAACAAATAATAAATAGTGTCAAAATTGACATAATAGAATTTTTAAAACAAATACTATATTATTAATAGATATAATATTTTTAGAAATATAAGGTTCAGCCAAAGGACTTAGATAAGATTATATATAATAATAATAATAATGAATAATTTGGGGTTCTCTTGGCTTGTTATAGTATGTTTATTAACCATATAATATAAAAATACAAAGAGACATGGTATATGTCAAACTATTTTGCTAAGTGTTAAATATAAATGATAAGGTTAATATAGTGACCTAAAACTGTCTAAAACCATTTGGTCGAAAGGTTTTCAACCCATACCAAAATTATCCTTGAAATAAATTATTTCGGAGCAATTATATAACGAAAATGTTATTATTTTAAAATAATATTGCAAGTTTTTTCTAAAGTGACCCTCACCCCTCTTATAAAATGGCACTTACCATTCTATCATATTCACACCACCAAAGCCATTTTTCTCTACCAAACCCTACCTGAATATCGTCCCAACATTCCTCCCTTCATCCTAGAGGCCCTCCTTTTTCATAAATCCAACCTATAGATCCCTTTTGATCAAATGAGAATGAAGAAACTGAAGATGAGATAAATATTTTATCACCTCTTTAAGGTCCTTTTATTCTTCCACTTCCTCTTTATTCGTTGTTTCTATTGTTAAATAATAACTCATGTATCTTTTATATACTATGATGTTATTATAAAAATAGTATAACCATATTCATTATTCTATCTATCATATGAATGAAAAAGTCAACATGCGTGCATACGTACGGCTTATCGTCTCCACGTTGTGGTGTAGATTGTTATTCAAACACATCATTATTTGGATGGGTTTAATAATGATGTATAATTGATTTAAATAAAAAATATAACATGTTAATTATTCTGTATATATGATATAACATTAATTTATATATGATTTCACCATCAATATAATGATATTGTCGCTTGTGCATACAAACGAATTACTATCTCCTCGAACTTGTTGAGATTCATTTCCCATCATAATCATTAATGAATAATATTCATTTAATGATAAACAATAATGTTTATGAACTCAAAATCATTCTTTATATGAGTATAAGACATCATATCCTTAACAAACATGGATTACATGACCAAGCATGTAATGGAAAATGGATATTTTAACACTCGAAACGATGATACTACTAAAACATTATTAACAAGTAATATTAGGGGATAATATATGATTTCTTATTTATGTATATAGTAATTTTATAATTTAATAACAATGATTTAACTATTATATAATAGGTTAATGTAACATCAACTTAGGAAAATTATATGTTAAGAGGTTTCATATCTCTCTTTTTGTTTTGCGAGATTTCCATTATTCACCACTTATTTATGACATGTGGTGTATTGTGTACTGCTATTTGATATATAGTATCATGATTTTCTTTATATTAACTATTTTATGTAATTAATATTGAGGTTATTTAGTTTTTTTCATATGACTCAATTGATTACAATGAGGTAAGGTGTATTCATCTCACTTTTATTACCATGATATTCATGCTATATTTGTCGCTACTACCTTTTGTGTGGTGTATGTATTACACATGATTGTACTGTTTTCATAATATTATTTAATTTATGGGTATTTAAATCATAATTGTATGATAATTCTTTCAATGAGTGTATTTTTCGTATGTTACCAAATCGTTATGGGAATTTGAAATTTCAATTTCCACTCATTCAGTTTTACGCAATCTTTATTGATTACTTTACCCCTATATTATGTTTGAAATCACTATTTATTTACTTATGTATTAATTTCCACTCCCCTTGTGTGGATATAATTTTTATACACATATTCACTCAATTGAAAAATTCTTAATTCATCGATATAAACTGGATAAGTGTAATATTAACTCAATTTCGATTCATTGAGTTAAGCATCCAAGTCATTGATGTTGTTTTTACAAGAATATGTGTGAATGTCATCTGATTTATTTACACTGAATATCCAATCAAATTGAGGTTATTTATATTTTTCACACATAATTATCCCATTTATTTATCTTTAACCTATGTATATGGTCTTCGTAAAGGAATTATTATAATCTTATATTCCATTGAGACTTCATCGTTGTCATGTTCCAATTCACATTTATTTGGTGTATATATTGTACTTTGAAATAGTATATCATGAATCCATTTATTCTTATGATATTATAATTTTTTTATTACCTTAATTATTTTTATTCAAGTATCTTTCATTTGGTTAGGAACTCTTACTAAAATATAATTTTATATGTTTTAAAATTTTATTCTTCAAAATATTTCTAAATAATGTCCATGTTTTAAAAATCGATTTAACATTTTATTTATATGGAAAATAATGTTATAAAATTATAATTCTATTTAAATGATTCAAAGGGTTATGGAATACTTTGATTCAATAATTTATTTTAAACTTATTCTTGATATATATTGTTACTTTTAAATGTTTTAAAGAAATAGGGGGATATTTCACTAAAATATTTTTGATGATTTTTTTCATCTATTTAAATATCCATCATGATTCTCAATTAATGTTGATTTATTATAATATAACCTTCCATATTGTATTGAATGAGTTATGTTTGACTATGGATGTTTTATTTTTATACCCTTAATGGTTTATGGATAAAGTATTGACATTTCTTATACTAGTTCTAAAACGAATTTTTATGTTGTGTTTAAACCTTTTTATATGAGGAATTTATTGGACATTGTATGTGACATGTGGAGCCCGTTATAGCTTCATGATGCATTTGTTGGTCTAATGAGACAAACTAGTGTCTTAGCACAAGGCCTTGAAGAAATATTATTTCTAGTCATGGAACAAGGCCTTGACTATGTGGTTATAAAGTCTAACATTATGAATTCTATAATTATGAAAGTGGATATTGATATTGGATGTGATTATTTGACTTGTAGAATATCTATGTGAATATGTAAAGGAAATTATTTGATTTTAAATTTTCCATATTATGTGGACGTTCATGTTTAAAAGGCTTGTGTTCGTGTCCTATACATTTCCTTAAATGTTTATTCTTATTTGTGATAGTTTCCACTATATTTTTATCCTTACTGAGAATTTGAGATCACTGCATTCTAATGTATTATATTTTCCTAGGATGCAAATAAGTATATTATGATTAACTTGAAGGAATAGGCTAAGGGATATAAGAGTGTTAAAAGGAGACATAATTTTTTTTATTTCATAAAGTAATGAGAAACTTATATATGTATCTAACACTTCCAAGGCTACAAAATTGATCTGTCTTACGGGACATGATTACTTGTATGATGCTGATTTTATTTAATAATGCACCGATTCTAGGAATTGGGGTTGGGGTGTTATAGTTAGTATCCAAGGATGTTTAGTACGAACCTTGGAAAATAGATTTCGAAAAACTTTGATTACATAACACTACCCTAATATAGACTCTGAGGATTAGTATAGAATAAATTTCTATAATTTTTGTACTATTGAGATTTTGTGTGTTTTCCAAGAAATTTATCCCTATATGGATATGAAAAGATAGAGGTGGATATGTCACAAATGTACCTAGGAGTGAAAACACTGACAAGGAGTTTGAGGCTTGACTCGAGGTATCCTTGTACATGACAACAGGCCTTGCTACATTGTTGGTTATGGCACTCATAGGGGATATGCTTAGGATAATTCACATTTTCATTACACATCAATTTGAAGGATTTTAATATATGATGAGTATAAATAACCTTGGTTATTCTTAATGAGTTTTAGACTAAAAATAAGGTGTTATTATATTCCCTAAAATATTTTATGACTGAAAATATTATTTATTGTGTTAGTCAATGTTTGGACTCCAAGGAAGTCCAAGTAACATTGAATATGATGTACATGGTGGGAAAAGTGGTGGAAATGTGCAATGAAATTGAATATTTATTGGTGTAAAAGATATCGTGTTCATGAAGAATCATTTTTACAAAAATATTATCAAAAAAATTTATATTAACCAACTCCTAGTCTCAACCAAAAATTGAAAGGCGGTGAATGATAAGAGCTTCCATATTAGAGATCGTGGAGCAAAGAAATCTCAATTTCCATCATGCCGGAAATAGGGAAGGAAACAACTAGGAAAGTTTCTCAATGGAACAAAAAATTCATTACGTGTGGGAAAGAATGACATAATGTAATGAATTGCCCGGAAAAATTGAAGATTATTATGGATGAAAATAAAAATGATCCTAGAAATCCAATTATAGTCATTTGTCATAAATGTAGGGGATCTTGGCATTACATGGGTCAAGGCCCTATTCTATAGGATAACCTCTATGTCAATGAAGAAGCTATTTTGAAATAAATAGATATAGAAATGTTTAAATGTATGGGATTACATTGGAAGAATATTATCTTGTATGTTTAACCATGTAGTTTTTTATGTAAAAATTCTATTTGAGGAAGAATTATATTTTCTTTTGTGGTATAGTTATTAAGAACCATTTGGGTTTATATGATCCTTGAATTTGAGGTAATTATTGTTTATTAATTTTTGGATGAAAATTGTGATGTATGAGATAACATTTGTGGTCAAATTATATTATAGTTGTTTTGATTAATTTATCTCATTTTTGGAATGTTATAAAATATAATTTTTGAAAATGGTCACCATGCAGACCATGTGATAACATATCGTGATGGAAATAGCTACGAGTATCAGACACAGAACAAGAGGGAGATTGAGATTTATCACTTACTATTGGACTACGTGAAATCCCTAGATAGTGTGACTAATTCAATTTAGTTAAATGATTTTATTGATCAGTAATAAGTTGATTTGGGATATTATATCTTATCAAATGAATATATTTAGTATGGGAAAACGATTTGGTGATTAAGTGATAAATGTTATTTTGGAAGACGTTCGCTCAGTTGGGAACCCTATATTCTTAAGGAAAAAATAATACTATGTGATTTCATTTGTGTAGAAATGGTGTATTATTATCCATATTTTTAATGTGGATTTATATCAATTTGGGTAATTTAATGAAATGATTAACCTAACATAGAGAATATGTTATTAGATTAATTGCTTTAATGTATATGAATTTAATTGTAGTCGATGATATTTGGTAATACAATGTAACGTGGAAGACTGTGTAATCCAATTCATCAATGTTTTGGGTTTCAATTTTAGTTTAGATAATATTTAATGATTTTAAGGACAATTGTTTATTGAATGGTATTTATAGAAATTTGGTTATTGATGGTTCAAATTTATAATATAAGATTAGTATTTATTTCTCTAAATGATTATCCATTTTGGGGATCATCTGATCTTGTACAAATCATTTTGGGTTTGGTTAATCTCTAAAGAAAAGAAAATAATAGAGTTTATCCTTTGTGATAATGTGATTCTATAGAAGTTGATTCTAGTGATTCAGGTGTTACCAAGTCATCTTGAATACTCATCATTTAAAAAAAAGATGAGTTAGTGGTAGAAATTAATTAAAAGATAAAAATATAAAAAAAAGTAAGTATATCTCTATCTGCTCATAGTCAATATCATAAATAAATTCCTCAGCATTATAAAATAGAACTCAAAAAAAGTTGCCCGTCTACTTTTCCTGATGGGAAAATAATGACTCTTTATCCCCTCAGAAGTTTGTAGTTTTCTTGTAGTTAACTTTCTCCTAGTCATGTTTTCAATCAATCTCCATTAGAACATGAAACTTAGTTTATATTTCATATCGATGTTTTCATACATGTAATCCTAATATGGGCTATCTATGGTGACCTTTGTACTTTTCTTTTTTTAAATTATAGTTTTATTGAATTTTTTACTGATGTGGGACTTTCAATGAAGTTCCGAAGCCCAATTATAAAATTACAATGATGGAATTTCAAAAATAGGTGATGAATGTAGCAGCCAAATCTTTTACAGTAAGTTATATTATTTAAAGTAATTCAATAGCTTGTGCTACACACAACACTAAGTTCGAGTGCACCATGACTTACCGAAGTAGCCGTTAAAAAAGCAATTATGAAAATTATTAACTGAATTTTGAATTTTATATAATCCAAATAATTTTAAAATCTATATTATCTATTTATTATAGGTAATATAAGACCAAATTCAATTTTCAGATAAAAGAATTAATTTTCAAAAAATGTAATTTTACCACCTTTTAATGAAAAACCCTTTTTGAAACCAATATTTGACTCTTTTATGTATTAAATTTTATGAAATTAAATTCTTTATTAAAATCAGGACATAAAAATTTATTCCGTATAAATTTTTTTGGTTTTTCCGATTACTTTCATATTTTGATGAATACAGAAAAATACTAAATTTTAATTGAAAACAACTTTTTTAATCAAAATAATTTATAGTGATAATTAATGATTTTTATTTATTTGGACGTATAAATAGATTATATTTTTATAATTTAATACTATTTATGTCATTATAAATAATTTCACATTTAAATTTGACATGAACACATGTCAATCATTGGATAGTTTTTACATTTAAAAAACTAACATTTCAGTTTTGAAAACAGGAATTAATTTTAAATTAATTAATGACACTTATATTCTTTTAATTGGTAAAAATATAATTCCTTTTTGAATTTGGAATATCAAAATTAGATTAGGGTAATGTTTTGGTATTTTTTTGAAAACATTCAATTTTTTTTAATAGTGAAAACCATGCATTATATTTTAAAACCGAGTTTTTAAATAAATTATAATTTATTTTGTTTAAATTTATTTTAAGTAAAAATAGATATATTATACCTATATATTTTCTATGTAATTTATTAGTGACATTTTATAATGAAATTTGTTGTATGAAAGTTTATTGAACATTTTAACGTCTTTTACCCACCTCCTAGAAGTATTTACAGATTTTCATAAAACATAACTTTATCACTTCTGTGAGATAAATCATTAAAATCGTAGAGATGGGGTTCATATCAGTATGTAAAACGTGGTTCAATCAGATGGAAATAATTTTTTGGTGAATAGTAACTTTTGACTTTTATTTACCACTGTTAAAAGTAAATAGGGTAATTATGGGTAAAATGATATTATAATTACCCTAACACATGTCCTAATTCTATGGGATAACTTTAATTCGACCAATAACAACCTTATGAGTAAAATATGACCCTCTTAGGTCCACATGGATTTGATTAATACATTTATTATTATTTTATTTAAAGAAGAGTTACAAGACTTAAAATCAATATTTGATAACTAAAACAATTTAAATATTGGGTTATAAATAGGAAATATTCGACTATTAATACTACATAAAAACTAATGAAGTTGAAAACATAATTTTATTTTATTAATAATTTTTCGACATTAATTAATATAATTATTTTAAGACACAATGTTGATGGAGTAATTACCTTATTTATGGAGGATTAAAATAATTGATTTTATAAATATCAAAATAAATGTAATTTGAAACTTTTAATGAATTCCACAAATTTTCTAGGTTAATATTAAAAGTTGTGGTTTATTAAATAACTTTTTTTCAAAGTAATCATGCTGTTATGATTTTCACAGAAACCCAAATACTAAATATTGCCAAACTTTTCATAATTGAGTTTTTAAAAAAGATATTATATTATTAATTGATATATTATTACTAAAAATATATGGTTTGGTAAAAGGAATTATTTAAGGTTATTTATACTAATAATGAACTACTTGGTGTTCTCTTGTCTTGTTATAGTATGTTTATTAACAATATAATATAAAAATACAAAGAGACATGGTAATTGTCAAACTATTTAACTAAGAGTTAAATCTAAATGATAAGGTTAATATGGTGAACTGAACCAGTATTAAACCTATTGTTTGAGATGTTTTAGACCCATATCCACCTTATCCATTAAATTAATCCTTTTGGATCCATTAGAAACCTAAAATGAATTTATAATAAAATAATATTTCAAGCTTTTCTTAATATGAACCTCACCCCACTTATAAAAGGGCACTTCCCCTTCTCTCAAATTCACACCTCCAAAGCCATTTTTCACTGCCATCCCCTACCCAAATATCCTTAAAAATTTCCTAACTTCATCCCAGAGGCCTTATTTCAGTCAAAATCCATCCTATGGTGCTCTTTTGATCAAATCAAAATGAAGAACCCGAAGAATAGGTAAATATTCTATCACCTATTTCATGTTCTTTTCTTCATCCACATCCTTTTTCATTGATCTTTATATTATAAAAGAAAAACTCCAGTATCTTCTATATATTATTATGATATTATAAAAATGGTACAATTTTATTCATTACTCTATCAATCATATGAATGAAAAAGTCACCATACGTGCGTACGTACGACTTACCCTCTGCACGTCGTGGTGTAGTTTGTTATCCAAACAGTTCATTATTTGGATGTGTAAAATAATGACATATAATTGATTTAAATAATAAATATGAAATTTTAATGATTCTTTATATATGATATGAAATTCAATTATATACGATTTCACTATCAATATAATTATATTGACGCTCGTGCGTACGTACGGATTACCGTCTCCACGTACGCGATGAGATTCATTCTCCATCATAATAATTATATAATAAATTTCATTTTATTATTAAAAATAATGTTTAAGAACATAATATAATTCTTTATATGAATAAAATACATCCTATCCATAACAAACATGGTACGTAACCAACCATGTAATGGAAAAAGGATCAGTTAACACTCTGAAGGATGTTACTACTGAAATATTATTAACAAGAAATAATATAGGATCATATATGATATAATAATTATTTATATAGACCTCATATAATTTAATAACAATTGTTTTATTATTATTCAAGAGGATAACATACCATCGTCCTTGGAAAAGTATAAGGTAAGGGGTCTCCTATCTCACTTTTAATTCCATGACATTTACATTATTCACCACTTATTTATTACATGTTGTGAATTGTGTACTTCCATTTGATATATTGAATCATGATTATAATTATATTCATGGTAATCTATATTTAATTTGGTTGTTATAAAGTTTGGGTCATACGACTCAATTGATTACAATGATGTAAGGGGTTTTCATCTAAATTTTTTTCCTGTGAGATTCATGCTATATTTTCCACCACTATGTTTTGTGTAGTGTATGTACTAGCCATGATTGTATTGTTTGCGTAATAAACATTAATTTAAGGGTATTTACTTCATCATTGGTAGATTCTTCTTTCATTTGGTGTATGTTTCATAAGATACAAAATCGTTATGGGAATTTTAAATTTCAATTTCCACTCATTCAGTTTTACGAAAATATCATTGATTACTTTACCCCAAAATTACATGTGAAATCCTTATTTATTTTCTTAAGTTGTAATTTAAACTCCCCATTGTGTGGATATACATTTTATACACATAATCGATCAATTGATAAATTCTCAAGTCATCGATATTTACTTGATAAAGGTAATTTTAACTCAATTTCTATTCATTTAGTTAAAAATCCAAGTCATTGGTGATGTTTTTACAATAATATGTGTGAATGAACTCTGATTGATTTACAAATAATATCCAACCATATTTAGTGTATTTATATTTTTAACACATCATTATTTTATTTATATTTCCTTATCCTAATGATACGGTCGTTTTAAAGGAATTCATCTCATCTTACATTCCATTGAGACTTCATCGTTGTTATGCGCCAATTCACTTTTATTTGGTGTATATATTGTTATTTGACAAAGTATATCAATAATACTATTATTCTCTTGATATTATAATGTTATTATTACCTCATTTATTTTTTTCAATCATCTCTCATTTGGTTATGTACTCAGACAAAAATATAATTTTATATGTTTTAAAAATTTATTCTTCTAAATCATTCAAGTTAATTTATGTGTTTTAAAAATATTTTTAATGTTTTATTTATATGGAAATTAATGTTTTAAAATTAAAAGTAATTTTAAAATTTTCAATGTGGTATTAGACAATTGGATTAAAAAATCTATTTTAAATGGCTTCTTGATAAATAGTGAAACTTTTAAATGTTTTAATGAAAAAGGGGGATATTTCTTTCAAATAGTTTTGATGATTTTTATAATATATATCAATATCATTCATTATTCTCAATTTAGGTTGATTTATTATAATATTATCTTCCATATTGTATTTAATGAGTTATGATTGACTATAGATTTGTTATTTTTATACCATTCATTGTTTATGGATAATGTATTGACATTTTGAATGCATGTTTTAATAGAAATGTTTATGTTATGTTTAAACCTTTTCATATGAGGAATTCATTATAATTAGTATGTTATGGGTGGATCCTGATATAGCTCTTTGATGCATTAGTGGGTCTCATGAGAAAAACTCATGTTTTCGCACAATGCCTTGAAACAAAATTATTTGTAGTCTTAGCATAAGTCCTTGACTACGTGGTTATAAAGTCTAACATTATTCATTCCATAATTATAAATGTGGATATTGATATTGAATTTGATTAATATAGTAGTAGAATATCCATTTGAATAAGTAAATGGAATAATTTATTTTATCTCTGATATATTATGCTGAATTTTATGTTTAAAAGGCATGTGTTCTAGTCGTATACATTACATTAAATGGTTTTTTCTTTTTTAAAATAATTTCTACTATATTGTTATCCTTAATGATCATATGATATCACCCCTTTCTTAGGTTTAATTTTTCCTAGGGGTGCGAAGAAGTATATTATGATCAACCTCCTGTAATAGGAAAAGAGATATAATAGTGTTCAAAGGGGACATAATGTTGTTTTTTATTTCATTATATTATGTAAAACTTATGTATGTATCTAGTACTTCCAAGGATACTAAACTGACTGGTCTCTTGGGTAAATATACCTTATATCATGCCAATTTTATGTAATAATGCACCGATTCTGGGTAATTGTGGTTAGGCCATGACAATTTGCCTATATAATCGTCTTATAATATTTTAATCTCTTGAGAAATTGAAAAAGTGCCCTACCCATTAATTATAAAATTGAACCTCTTTAATTTCTTATTTACAAAAATATGAGCCATATATATAAAAAACATTACCCATTAATATTATTAATATCCTTTCCCAATTTATTGATGTTTTGGTTCATAAATATTACAGTCCCTATATCCCTTTGGATGTATCGTATTTACCAACTCTATCATTTTTTATTTATTCTTGAACTTTTATTAATTAATCATTTCCATACTATATTAATAACTATAGTATAATCTATATACTATTATTTTTTTATTATTATGATACAAACATATTCCACCTTTTATTCAACATATGAAAAATGATGGTATCATGCGTGCATAAGTACGCCCTGTCGTCCCTACACAGTAGTGTAAAAAAATTTCATCACATATTGTCTTGAATAGTTTTAATTAAATAAATATTAGATATATATTATAATTATAAAATTATTTTTATTATTTAAAATTAATATATCATCCACTTCCAAAATGATTAAATCATTTAGAAATGATGAAGTCACATGTCCATACACACAGTTTATTGTCACCATGAAGCAATGTGACTCATATTATATATATATAATTAAAGAATCATTATAAAGATATGTATAATGAATAAATATGATATCTATAACCTTAATATAAATATTAATATTATGTAGATATATCCCATGAAAAAAATATTAAATTACATGAATATAAGTCCATTGGAAAATTAAGCATTTAACACAAAAAACAAGGGTAATAAGGAAATATTATTAACAAATGGTTGATTAAAAGAAATAAAAAGGTCATATATGATATTTTTAATACGAATATTGTTCTATTAAAAATTATTAACATGTATTAAACCATTCAATAGGAGGGTAGATTTTTTTAACTAAAGGTATGTAGATATATGTTATTTCATCTCAATTTCAACTACGTTGAGTCATTTCTTGGTTTTATAAACCACTTTATTTTTATGTGGTTTCACTTTTAAGTAATTTACATTAATATATATAATTAATTTTTATTAATTTTTGTATCATGTTTAATATCTTATATATTTTCCATATTTTCTTCTTACTTTTCATCTATTTAGAAATTGAAACAACAAAAAAAAAATTTAATAGATAAAAATATCATTTATATTTTGATTAAATATATTTTTCTTCGTATCTATATTTTCTATAGAATTTTCCCAAAAAAAATTAAAATTCATCAATGATTTATCAAAACAAATTTTTACTCAAGCATTATTTTTTTCCAAAATAGATTGAAAGGAATCTTTTTTTTTAATTTTTTATATAAAGTAATTCATGTATTTTCTGAAAAATATTTTAAATGAATATTATTTAAAATATAATGAATTAGTTGATTTTTTCTCCATCATAAAAATGATTATATTAAAAATCATATAAATGGTTATGAGTTTAAATTCATAGATATAGCTTATTTAATATTATTTTACCTTTTTTAATAATTGATTTCAAAAATTATAATGTTATTTTCCTTAAGGAGGATTTGATGAGCATTAAATGGATAATTTATTCATAAATAAAGAAAATAAATTATTTGAATTATTATATAAAAGGGATATGATGTAATAAAACCATCCAAATATTCATTCACTTACTTTTTATCATTACATGATACAGTTCTCTTTAATATCCATATTCATCATATCATAGATATCATTATTTCCAAAGCACTATACTGTTTTCCATAAAGGGTTTCACAATGTAAATTAATTTATAGGATATAATAAATGTTGAAAAATATATATAATTTAATAAACATCTTTGATTTTTGATAAGTAATGATATTTATTAATTAGATCTATTATTCAATATACTAGGAATGCATTATACATATAGATATTGGTGGGGGTCCATTTATAAATGGCACCTTGATGTATCGGTAGTCTCATGACACAAATTTATTGGCCATATTAAATTGGTATTTAACCATTGTTTGAAATTATTTTTTAAATAGAATTTATGGTAACGGTGTAATGATTATTGGAATTAGTAAATCTTATATAAATCTTGTAATTCATTCAGAACATTGTAATTATTCTTATCTATGTGATTTTCATATTGATATTACCAATTGGTGTATTTAATTCTCATGTTATTTATTTAATGGATTTCATTTTCAATTATTTACCTTTCAATATTGATTATAACTTATTAACTCAAAATAGTTTCCATTTTATAAAACCATATTCTATGTGTTTGTGGTCATACTTATTTTGTTTCATTCCACCATGATATGATGATGAAATCCTTGAATGCGTTATAGGATAAATATTGCATTCCTCGTTTTGTGTTCATTGTTTTATTTATAATTTAATATGGATAATATGTTTATATCAAGTTCATAAATTATACTAAATAGATTAATCCTTTTTGATGAGATAACTTGTAACTTATTTTTATTGAACAAGATTTTTGTGGATTCTAGGCATCTATAGTTAGGGTTGTTAAACCTCTATTAAAAGAGAATTTTGTAATTTTTTTTGAATAAAATCATCAATAAGTATGAAAACAATTACCAAGTGTATTCATATAAAAGCTAGAAGGTAACATAAAAATAGTTTTTTTGTATACCATAATTTTAATTGATTTGTATAGTTATATTTTTTAATGATGCAATTCATTTTTTCAGAAGTGTATCCATTCATTCAACTTTGCATACCCATTTGTTAAACTTCCACACACATGAATACATTAAATATTATAGACCCAATACTCATTATATTTAACTCTATTTATATTTTATGTATTAAATAGGTTTTTCACCCACATTCCCCTCTTGGAATATGAAACCAAATATGAATCCTACAAGGCCCCTCATATTGAAATCTAGAACTCATTTTAACTGGGGTATAAAAAATTATTTTGATAAATTAATTTCTCAATAGATTTTCCCTTTTAAATATTAAATTAAACACACTATATACATATCTATAAAACATTATAACTATATAAAATTACATAATCTGGAATTAAGGATTCATAAAATGAACAAATAAACAATAGTTCTAAAAATTTAAAATTTAAAATTTCTAGAAGAAGTTAAGTACAAGACTGAAGCCACCTACCTCATAAGAAACAACATCACAAGAGAAAACATGACATACAAGGTTGATCATGTCTTTCTCCTTATCACACATAAATAATTCCCATAAAGACACATAAAAACAATTATTAACCAATATATCATGGAATAAAGGTCCAGATATTGGGTACTTATCTAGATTAAATGAAGAGATCAATATGGACAATGAGAAATAGACTATATAACTTGATTCCATAGATATAAAAATAAAAAATCTAGTGAAATCGACCTCTAGATCAAAATGAATAACCAAAATACCCCAATTGGAATACTATAGTAAAATATCAATGGAATACAAGGGAATAATGAGGGTTTATAAAGGGTATTAGAGAAAGAAACAATTTTCACAACTTTGTTTAATCACATCATGGGGATAGGCCACATGGCTTACAAAACCATTTGACAAACAATTCCTCAATACTACATAGTTTCATGATAAGGTTTTTTTGTTTACAGAACCATTTTTCAATCATGTGAAATAAATTTATCCCAAGTTGCATGGTTATTTGGAGTATCAACATAATTTCCTTCAATGATGTGTTAATTGTATGTCCCTTCCCGAACTATCTCAGGATGACTCAGAGTTGCCTAGGGGAATACCCATGGTTTCCCTTATCTATGTACCTACCATAAGACATATCATTCAATTATAAGATATTTTAAAATTGTATAAAATATTATATGAACTAATCCTTACCACAACATAGCTAAAATAAAAGAAGATAAAATCACTTACCTCAAATGAAGGATGTCAGATTATAACTTCTCTCATGTTTCATTTCCTATGAAAGCTATATATAAGCATTGTTTTTAAATAACACTATCCATTTTTCTATAATTAATTACACAAGTTCCCATGTATCCTCAATTACATGTCCATGATTCCATAATACTCGATCAACTAAATATATTTCTCATAAATGGATTCCATCATGAGTCAATTTTATATATTGGTTCGTGGATAAATTTAGAATCCAAATTAATACTTGCATGATAGAATTGAATTACATAGTAAGAGTTAGGCTAAATCATATTTATTTGATACACATAGAACGTATTAAGAACTAATTTGATTTATGGTATTAATTATTATCAATAATCCTTAACAAAAATCAATTCGCGTATGTAAATGTTCTAATATTCTGAGGAGAAAATTGTTATGTTTACCCAAATGATAATTTCCCAGTATTGGAGACTCATTAATAAAAACATATGAACCCAATAAAAATTATAATGGATGAAAATTATTAATCTCAAAATATTTTTGATGATTTTGTTTCATTTTTATTCTATAACAAGTAATCTAAAACTTATTCATCTTCACAAGGGCCCAAATATTTCCAATTTCTAATTTTATCTTATAATTCACCAATAATTCGGACAAAACATAAATAGACATAATATTTTTAAATGAATACTTATTTAAGATTACATAATAAGTTATATTTCATGAGACCATTACTAGAGTTGAATGATCCTCTCCTAAGACAACAGCATCTAGAACACAATCTCTGAGCATGTTTTATAATGTTTGGATCATAGTTCTATCTATCTATCCATTTCAGGATGATATTCTATGGTAATTTTTAATAGGGTTCTAATGGATTATTGTATATATTCTCACAACTAAGAGGAAAATCATGGGTCTAATCAAATATGACCAAAATAGTTATTCCATGAAACTTTACTAATTTCAAGATTTAATTATTTTCTCGGTCATCTACTTTATTGGATTCAATAACTGAAATTTTGTAGGATGTAGTTGGGATTCATTACCTAATCACCAATATATAATCATGATTCTAAATTATTATTACTAAACATATTACCATGTTTATAGTAATTTCCTCCCATTTCCATATCAGAATAGGTAAGGATTTCATAATATCATCAATTTTTTCTGTTAATTATAGAAAAACAAAAAGGTGAGGCATTTAGAAATATTATCAATGAAACTAAATTTCATAATATAACCCAAAAAATGGGTTATTTTATCCTTTTACATCCTTTGGATTATTAAATGAAAAACCTATTTTGAACAGGGATAAGTAAAATGAAGTTAGAAATGACAATATGAATGGACAAATATCCCATTTAAAAAAATAACCTATATTTAATAATTCTTCAATCTGTCATTGTTTTCCACTCCATTGAGTTTTTACCATATTGTTCTATAATCAGGGTCAGATATTCATGAAACCTTGAACTCATAATCCATATAAAAATCCATGTAAAATAATACTGCAATAATAACTTGATCATCATAGTACATATTCATAATTATAATCACTGTTATCGACTACTATTGGTCAGATGCTTCACTATCTAGTTGATTATAAGACTTATGACATAGATCATCAACTACTAAATTCCCTTTATCTAATGTATATAGTAATTAACATTTGAATATCTAATGATAATCTATCTATCACTACTATATGTGGTTCATATGTCATTGTATTTGATATTATCCCAAAATAGTTTCTGATTAATCAAAATATACCTTATAACCTTTTCATGGATATATAATTGTTATGATAGGTGTCTAAGTGGTCCAAAAATATGGATCCTGAAGGGATATTTATTTTTCAATACTACATTGTAATGGAATTCCATTACTCATTAAATATTTCATCAAAGTCGTAAGATATATAAATTCATTGAACATGTGATGTTCTTAACCTACTAATATAATATAATTTAATATTTTAAAGTCATTATTGGGTGGTTTCCAATAAAAATCTTCTAAAATTTTAGGATCTAACAATACACCATTCTACGAACTAATATTGATATGGAAGTGTACCTATTTTATCATTATGTTTTACATGGATACATTATCATAAAGTTGATGTTTCTATAATATACTCAACACTATGTATCAGTTTTATTCATGGTCACTCTTATTTAGATAATACACAATGATATCATAAAAATTTAGCACAACCTAGGATTTATTTTTCATTTAATAATGATATGGATTATAAATTTTAATATAATGGTAGCTGCAATTACGAGACCAAAGGGATTAAAAATTTATTTCTAATTACCACAATGAATTATAAAACCTATCATTGTAATATCCTAATTCTTAACCTATTTATTGTGAAATAATGATCATAAATTAATTTACGAAAATAATTTGGATCTCTTTAATTGATCAATCATAAATAAATATCATGAAAATGGATATTAATTATTTATTTTATCTTGATTATTATTATGATAATCAAGAAAATGATGAAGGTAATCTTCTTATTTATTCTAATAAGGGCTAAAATACACCAATGTTCTCTACTTAGTCATATTAATCCTTTACTATCTATCCCTTCTAATTTCAACTTCATTTATATAAATTTTCAATGTTATTCGATTGTATGAGATATTAATAGGATTGGTCCCCAATAACATGTCAATCATAAATTCTAATTCCCATTCATGTTTCAATACATCTAAATTAATAGGTAAAATATCATGATATTAGTTTAAGATGGATAATAAATATTGTTTTTCATGAGATCAAGTATAGTTTTTAATTTCACTAATTCCAAATGTTAAGTGATCACCCAAATATCAGCAGTAAATAACATTATCTGCCTATATTTAAATCCCAATCTCCCATAAAAAATATACAACACTCAATTATAATATTTTGAAATCACTCTCTTGTAATAAAATTACATGTGGTATTTCAAATATATTCCTAAAATTATATCAATGATGTCTAAATTAAAAATTCAATATTCTTAGAAAAATCATACCACATTAATCATTATAAAACATGTTATAAATTTGAAAGATCTATAGTCTTGCTTCCCAAAAGGTTCATTGGATTATCAGATTGTGATGCATTACATCAACATGAAACCCCATATTTTTTAGCATGATTCATAATAAAATTCATGTATGAAACTATGTAAAATTAAATATTCATATGTGTGGTTTTCATACAGACAGTACATATCAGCACTGAGGTACCATATTTGTACTTCATTAATATTTAATGGTAACTATATAGATACAAAATAGATACTCTAAATTATCATTTTATCCACTATTTTTTCATATCAACTGTGATGTAATGGTGTTCCTAGATTCACCTTGACTCGCTCATTTCTAGGTCCAAGAAATATTCAGTTAAAAATAACCCACACGATCATAAGAACATTGTGACATGTGTGAGTTATTTAAATGATTATTACTTGGGGTGATAGTAAAATAAAATATATGGTGTCCCATTTGAAAAAAATGTGATAATTCATAGATGATGCCGTACAATATATCTTCCCTCACATCAATGATCCTTAAATAAAACAACAGTGTATGACTCATTGATGTATATGAAAAGAAAACTATTTTGAAAATTATCCCTCTAGTGTATTTCTCAATTAAGAGTAATTTTTCCTTTTCCAATTATTCCCGGAATTATATTTCCCAATTTCACTGTTATTGGTAAGAATTTCTCCCACACTCCCCTAAAATAGGATCATGGGATATATTTTCTCACTATAGTCCCTCTATCGATCATCTTGGGGTAATCATCAATGTGGATGATTACTACATTAGATTAAATATCTAGTTGTGGCATTGAATTAGATATATGTTGTTTTAGGTTCACTCTTGTTACATAATATATAAAATAGTGAGATATATTCGTTTACATAGTTGAATACTCCATTAAATAAATTTTCTAATTCCTATGAGTAAACAAATATTTCATATTTATGATCAGGAATGAATGTGATTTAAATTTTCTCCTATGAAATTCATAAAATCCTTTCTATGTAATATTGTATTCATTTTTAGAGTAAAAACAATATCCCACAATTTTATCACTATGTATTCAATCATTTATATTTCTTTATTTACATTGATATCAGCTGACATTTCCAAATAATAATGAAACTATTAATATGACCAAACAAAGAATCTAAATTTTCCATTACTAAATCTACCCAAATGGATTGTGTATTCTTCGTTTTAAATTATAATGATCTTTTCTCAGGGTTTTCATAGTAAATATTATTTCCCCTATGAACATATTTCTACAATTTTCTAATACTTTGGATGAGTTATCTATTCACTAATTTTATAGGTTGATACACATTTTCATCCATACACTCTTATTGATTCCCAAATATCATTATAATTCTATATACATTAAAACATAACCAAAATTATCTTATTATTAAAATTAAAAACAAACTAAAATTTTATGGAATTTTAAATAATAAAAAAAAAATTACCACAATAAGTATTAAATAATAATTTGATATAATATTGATGATGAACTATTTGTGGGAGGTAACTCTACTAATGATTGATAATCTACCCACATTATCTAAAACCTTGAAGATGTATTGATGATACTCTTAAATGTGAGTTTGATCTATTTTACTACATAAACCACCCATGGAAAATGAAATTCGAAATATAGTGTTGGAATATGTGTTTTTATGCTCCACATTTCATTCTTTGAAAAATACTATCCTTAGAACTATTAATCCAATATATGGAATTGAATAAACAAAATCATTTTTTAACATACCACCCATAACTGATTATCATTGGAAGTGGTATAGTTGATAATAACCTTAAATGAAGTCACCTAGAATCCAAATACAATAAATAACTACCAAATAATTTACTAAATCATGGGTTTTTTTCATCTCTAAGAAGATCCAACCTCCATCCGACAATAAAATAAAAAGAGACTGATACTTAATGATATATGAGAATCAATCCACCATCCCAGTATCCAAAAAATAAAAATTAAAAAATTGGAAATAAAAATAATGTAATAGTGTGTCTAAATATTAAAAACAAAACACGACATAAAGATAATAATGTAGCATCACTATAAAGACCAAACTAAACATCATGAATATCAACCAAACAAAAAAATACTATAACACCATGATAACATACTGGTGAAAAATGAAATCCTACCCTTACCTAGGTAATGGAAATTAACACCAATATAGACACAAAGATTCATATACGATTGGTAAGTGTATCATATCTATATGAAATATACCAAAATATTCGCATATATTCTACTATGACAAGATCATGTTATCAATATTTTTATGAAACAAAGAATGTTAAAATAGTTAGAAGATGAATTTTTATTAAAATAATTAATGATAAATATCAAATTAGTTTACACAAAAGGAATAATTTAATAAGGTTTCTATAAAAAATAATTTAGAAACATGTTTTTAAAGTATTATATACATTTTTAATTTTTTTTCATACCCATTCTATGTACTCACACCCACATGCTTGAATCCAAGATGAAAATCCTAATACTCAAGAGTGGTAACTGGTTTTCCATTCTAATTAATCACTTGGGAAATCTCCCACATGAATGTGATTCCACGAAAACCCATGTCAATGTCTATCAAATCCAATAAAAATTCAATCCTGAACTCACACAATGCTTCAATAGTGTTCCTATTTTAGGACACTATCCTGATGATTTTTGATTACCTAGGGAGGATCCAAATGATTTACCCTAACTATACTCCAACCATGAGACCCCCCAAACCCTTTAAAAATTACCCAAAATCATCAAGAAACATAACAAGAGTACCATAAAACAAAACAAATCTGATTAAAATATAAAATATCATCACATAACAAATGTTTGATAGTTTTCATTTCACCTCACCATTCGGCATTAAATCATCATAAAGATTTACATCGGCATTATTTTGGAAATGATTCAAATAATTCTCTAATATTAATCCCTCATATTCCCATATATCATCCTAAACATGAAGATGATACTATAATACTATTAAACAATAATATAAATATACATATATTTATTCTCTCTTTTTTCAATAAAATGTATTTGTGTAAATAAAAATGAAACATTAAACTAATGACCAATGTGATCCCATTGAATTACATGATGACTGTCTGATCGTTACTGCTTCAATTAATATATAAAAAACTCATTTTCCATCCAGATAACCTCATTAGTTAATCAGTTCAATGACCTACATCACAAATTGATCTATGTATGTCAGAATATCTTACATACCATGGAGAATAAAACACTTATTTACAAAAAAATTATGTAAAATCAATAGATTGACCCAAATCAAAAATACATTCATATATTTCATAATTTCTGACATACTATGGAGACAACATTGCTTATTTACAGAAAACATGATTTCAAATACTTCGATCAACCTTCAAAAACACACACTCTCCCACTAAAAATGAAAACATATTAGTATGATGATCCACATGATATTTATAATTATTTTGGATCGTTTCCATTCATTTAATAATTATCTAAATATTTTCCATATTCTCAAGCTATTTGATAGATCAAATTTGTGAATTATATCCTCTTACTACACAGTAATGTGATGTGTCATATGGATGGATATGATTCTCAATGAATGGTGGATTATGTATCATTACATTATAACTATTATTATATGATAACTCCATCATAGGTATATGATATTCCCATGATCCAAAAAATCGATAACACAAGAAATAAGAATTTTATCACATTTGTGAGTTACACATTGTGATTTTCCATACATTTTAGGGTGATATAGCATTCTTGTTATTAATTAGTATAAAAGGTATTACTCTTTATTTTTTTTAATGTATAGAAATAATTATAAGGGCTTGTAACTACACGTAAATATAGTGGAAATTATTTTATTAAATACATGGGAATTTTACAAGTCCGCAGTTTCTAACGGCGCCTGATTCTGAGGCCTGGTGTGTACAGAGTCAATTTTTAAAGTTTTGTTCAGGTATGTTCCGTAAACGTACATGCGGGATTTTATATTTTTTGAACCGGTGCTCGAAATTGAAATTTTAGGACAACGATGATCTTACAACACCAGTATTTTCTTAAGAAGATGTTTACCGAAGTTGCGTTTCATCGAGAGTGGATGTTAATTTTTGGGGATTCTAAGTAAATTAAATAAAAACTTGTGTGGCACATTTTTTTTGATTGGTGGATTAAACCTCCATGTAGAGGCTATTAGTGGGGCCCACCACACCCTAACCTCCCTTTGGGGGATATTTATGGTGGGACCCACATGAGCTTTAACCCTTGTAACTCTATATATGTGGTGAAACCATTAAACTTTAATGGTTTAATTCTTGCCAACTCTCCACCATTAATGAAGAGAGTTAATTCAATTTAATTAAATTCTTTTTTGAATCATTTCCACCCCATTTATTTAAAAGAGTTACCTCATTTAATTAAGAAAAACGTATGTGTTGTGGGGCCATAAAAATAATAGAGACTTCCTCTATTATTTTGGTTGAGAAATATTTTGCTGGATCCTGGACAACCTTTGGAGAACATCATCCTCTCCGCTAAGAACGTGAAGAATGCTTCTTCCACCGATAATCAACATCGTCTTCTTCCTTCATCATCCAAGGAAAGGAGGGAAGCAATGCCCGCGTGGAACACTAGCGTCGCCTTCAACTTCATAACCTCTAAATGCATGTCTGCCAACGACGAGTACCTCTCTTCCTCTTCTGACGTCAACATAACGACGAAGTCTTCCCGCGACACCATCAAGCGATCTCCGGTTGTGAGGTAGGGGAATTCTGTATTTATTTTAAATATGAGATTACATCTTCATTCATTATTGTAAAATATTATGGTTAGGAAATACAAATGAAATAATATTATGAGGTGTGTTCGGACCTCACGAACATGGCCTGAACCTCCCCTTTGTTGTTTCCATTTGATGATGTTGGATGCTGAACCGAAAGGGAACGTTACCGTCGCAATGCGCTGGATAATAACCGCGACCAGGAGGACCACGACAGATAAAAGATGAACCATGGAGGATAAAGAGGTGAGGTTCCATCATGTCGTGCTATGTAGCCAACTGCCACATCCTGACTGGGCCGTGGCGGTGTTGGACCAGCACCGTCCCACCGACCACATGGAGAGAAATTGCGGCTGTCATCCGCAGGCCGCTCTGCAGGAAGAACTATTAGGCCAACTGCCATCCAGGATGGAAAACCATGGCGCCCACAGGCACTGCACGGAGGACACTGCGGCCAGAAACCGCGGGACGCTCGGTTGGGCGAACTGGACGGCTGTGGCCGGCTGGGCTGGAAAATCGTTGCGCCCGCAGGCGCCGCATCAAAAGAACTGCGGCCCGCTGTGCGTGCTGCATGCACCGGGCATAACCCGCCGGCCGGGCATGGGAGAGGAGGTGTCATTAGGCACCACAAGGAGAACCATACCGGCCCTCATGTGGGCCGCACCCCACCGGGCCAGGCCAACCACCCATCCTGGTCATACTCGACGAGCCTGGTCGGGCAGACCCACCAGCCCACGGGGTTTGACGGGTCGGGCCCGTCTTCGCTTACATGAGAATAACATCAAGACTCTGCGTCTGATTGACGCACTGTCTATGGCACTATGACCCCCATGATAAAGAGTCAATTTTTCAATAATCTAATTGAGTTATGGACATATTTAGAAAATGTCTTGGTTTGGATCGAGCGTAAATCCAATCGGGCCCTGGAACGGAAATGCCAATAACTCTCATATCAGGAATCCGATTGACGTTCCGTCTGTCGTGTCAGGTTCCTTTTGATGACAGGGAACTAGCAGATACGTTAACTCAAGACTTTACGATAGTTGATATATCAAAACTTTACCCGAGTAGCAGACCCTCCCGGAATCGAGTGTGCTGCGTGCAGGAACCCTGGAGCTGGCTGCGACAACTACTGTACCAAAATCCTACATGGGTTCGACACTGATGACTATTGAACCGGAATCTTACATGCGTTTTACATCGATGACTACTATACCAGAATCCTTCATGGGTTAAAAAATGATGACTATTGTACTGGGATCCTCTGTGGGTCCAAAAGTTCTAACTTCTATTCTTATATCATTTGTGGGTCCGAAAGAATAGTTGGTCATGTATCCAGTGTGGGTCCGACAGCTTAGCTGGTTCTGTATCCTGTGTGGGTCTGACATCTTAAATGAATATGTGACTACAACTTATCATATCTATCAGTCTATGAAATATGTATACTTGGGTGAGCTGAGACATGTCTTTCAACCATTACCATCATGGTGAATGACTTTACATCCTTTGTGAACTGGGTTGTGATTGGGCTCGAGAGTTGGAGATGGGACTGTGACTGGAAACAAAGGTATATGTATGGGAATACACATAATTATATTTTATTGATACTTCTTCATTGTATATTTCTACTGTGGTTTATCCTTTGTGGATGATGGGAGACCATCGGGGGTCTCGAGGTCCCCTACTGAGTATTGTTATACTCACCCCTACACTGGCTTCACCCACACCTAATTGTGTTCTGTGCAGACGATGAACAACAGTGATAAAGGTTGAGGGTGAAGTACGGAGGCTTCTCGGAGCTGGAATAGATAGGATGTACCGTAGGGATGAGTTTTTCGAGTTATGTACCTACCCTTCATGTAGGATTCCCTAGTGGATGATCCAGGAGATCTTTTCCCTTTTACTTGTACATGTTTTGGTTGTTCAATTGGGTTTGTATACTGGCCCACATACTTCCAACACACCTTACTTTCCTATTTTAGTACTTGTTGCCTCTACTACTTGTGTTCAGACTGTGTGTGTGTGTTACAGGTTAAAAAGCAATGCCATCCCTTTTTATCAGGGATTCGCCTATGGTGCTAGTCACCAGCCCCTGGTCTATGGAAAGCGGGTTTGTGGTAGTCATGGCATGGGCACTGAGGATGAGTCGAGACAAATTGGTATCAGAGGAGTTGGTTCTACCACATAACATGGACTCTGATTCTTTTAACATCAATAGTGTTTAGTGTTTTGGGTGTGGTTATTAGTTTAGGGAAACATGTGTTGGTGCGGCGGCCGACATATCCATACACTTGGACTCTTACTCATGATCTCCTACTAAGTGCATGAAAATAATCATTGCATGTGTGTTACCTTTGAAAATTTTTTCTTTGTTATTACTTTGTGTCAGCTCACCAGGTATAATATTTTTAACCGTGGCGCACCTGTTTCTTTTTAGGAAGGCCCCATGAAGGCAGCCAGCTAGGGTTCCGAGTTTCATACAAGATGCTAGCCCACCAAGCATTGAAGCCTCAGTGTAGGGCCCCATCACAAAGGAGGTACCAGTGGTACCACTACCCACTAGGCCACCGATACCACCAGATCCAACGATAGAGAGCACATGCTGCCTGAGTGAGTTGCATGATTTCCAGCACCAGAGTCTGCCCAGGATCTGGGGAGAGATGAACCCACAAGCAGCTGAGGATGGGATGCAGGCTGTCGTGAGTGTTTTTAGATAGGTAGGGACACCAGCTGACCACATGATTATCCATGTCGCGAGTATCTTGCATGAAGAAACAGCCAGATGATGGAGGTTTATTCTCCAAGGTTCATGGCAAGGCAACATTACTCTGGACAAACTTCGAGAGTCTCTTCGGCTCGTAGTTTTTTCCAGCCATCCTTCGTAGGGTGCGGATTCATGAGTTAAATCATCTGCAGCATCGCAGCATGACATTAGCTAAGTACTCAATGTGGTTCATCGAACAATCGTGCTACTCCACAGATATTATATGGGACCTGTTCTTCAGATCATGGACCTTCGAAAATGGACTCAAGCATGTGACTAGGGCTTCGACGATTACCCTCAGCACTCCAACGCTGGTGGGGGTGCTGTAGAGAGGCCATCTATTGGAGAGTTTTCTTGCTATGTAGTCACTAGTGGCATGCCACACCACAAGGTGACACGTAGCAGAGTCTTCTGTTGCAGATAGTAGACAGATGACGCAGAGGTCCAAGAGCACTGATCCATCAGGTGGGTGACCCCGGGAAATTGGTTTGACTGTGCGGGGAACCCAAGACAAAGCCAGTTATACAAGTGTCTGGCAGTGCTTGCATGCGGCGGACAGGGCCACATGGCTCGTGACTTCCTAACCTGCCATGCAGATGAGTACCAAACAGTAGAGGGACCTTTAAGGTAGAGGCAGAGGTTCAACCGTGGTGGTTTACTGGGAGTAGGCATACTTGGCAGAGGATTTGGCCGAGCAGCGGGTGGTGGATGACGATTCGATGCTCTACCACCACCACCACCATGAGGTCCTCCCCGACCACAGGGAGCTGGTGGAAAAAGGCGGGCTTAGCTTCAGGTAGTCAAGGCCTATGACCACATCACACTTGAGATGATTTGACGTACTATCTGTGTCTACTCCACCCCTGCTTCAGTACTTATAGACAAAGGTGTGAGTCATTCTTTTATTTCCACATCCCCCATTCGAAGCTCAGAGATTCCGATGGAGCTATTGGGTCGATCACTACGGCTAGAGACTACTACATGAGGAGACTCAATGATTATGCATTGGTTCCGACAGTGTGAGCATACTCTAGGAGGAGAGAGCTTTAGCTGAGATCTTCTTATAGCGACGACGAGGACTTACGATGTCATCTTCGATATGGATTGATTATCAACAGTTCATGCTCATATTCACTGTATTAGGGGAAAAGTGTGGTGTATCCACATGGATGGGACCAGGTTCACCATCACCAGTGAGAAGGGAGATTTTGCAGTGCAGGATGGACTTAAGCAGGGGAGGGGGAAGCCAATTACACATCAGTTGGCTAGTCTTATCCTCAGAACGGTTGATGTGTGGAGTCCATGTTTTCCTGTTGTGGTGGATCAATATGCGGATGTTTTCCTAGACGACGTTACAGGACTACCTCATCGCAGAGAGGTTGACTTCTACATTAACCTATAGCCTGGGACAGTACCGATATCTACTCCAACATATTAGATGGCTCCCGCCGAGATTCATGAGCTGTGGGTACAGTTGGATGACATGCAAGGGAAGGGATTTATCGGACCCAATGTTTCACCCTAAGAATCCCCAATTTTGTTCACCAAGAAGGCGGATGGGATCATGCGACTGTGTGTCTACTACCATATCCAGAATCAGGTGATCGTGAAGAACAAGTACCCACCCTCGATGATTGATGACCTCTATTATCTGCTCAAGGGAGCATGAAGGATATCGAAGATAGACCTCAGGTCAGGTTATCACCAACTTAGAGTTCGAGATGAGGATGTATAGAAGACGGACTATAGGTCTCTGTATGGACACCACGAGTTCTTGTTTATTCCCTTCAGCGTAACCAATTCACCAGCAGTGTTCCTCAGTCTCATAAACAGGATCTTCCATCTTTACCTTGATTGTTTTTTCGTTGTCTTCATCATAGAAATACTTATTTACTCGACTACTGAGGAAGAGAATACCTACCATTTACGGGTAGTTCTAGACACACTCAATGAGCACCAGCTTTATGGTAAGCTCTCTATGTTCCAGTTTTGGATTCGAGAGTTTCACATTCTATGACACGTTATCTCGGAGGTTGGAGAAGCAGTGGATGCAGTAAAGATCAAGGTAGTAATTGTTTGGGAGCCACCCAGGAATGTGAAGAAGGTGTGGAGTTTCCTAGTACTGGCTGGGTACTATCAAGGATTTGTGACAGACTTCTCCAGAGTTGCAGCACTGCTTTCATCATTGATGAAGAAGGAAAAACCCTTCATGTGGTCAGATAGATGACAGAAGACCTTTCAGGAGCTGAGGCAGAGGTTGACCAGTGGTCACATCTTGAGGATACTGGAGGAGGTTGAAGTGTACTTTGTTTACTACGACACATCAGGGACCGAACTCGGGTGTGTCCTGATACAGCAGAGAGTAGTGATCGTGTATGGTTCATGGCAGTTGAGAAAGCATGAGTATAACTACACTACCCATGACCTGGAGTTAGCAGTAGAGGTATTTTCCTTTAATATGTGTTGGAACTATCTGATAGGCGAGCGTTTTACAGTTTACACTGACCACCAGAGTCTCCGGTATATCTTCTCGCATAGGGAGATGAAACTGAGACAACGATGATGGCTTTAGTTCCTCCAGTACTATGACTCTGAGATAATCTATACTCCTTGGAAGGAGAACGTTATATAATATGATATTAGTAGGTGATCATGCATTCAACTACTAGGAGAGGCGACATAGTAGCTCTCCATGTTGCAGATATCCTTTATGGTTATAGATGGGGCAACCATTCTTCAGTCTCTCATAGTCACTCCTCGAATTCTTCAGCGAGTCAGAGAGGCACAATATGGGGACATTTACAGTGAGATGCGATGAGCTTAGATATCCTTAGGGCAGGAAGCTAATGGGTTTTTCGAAGGTGGGGAGCACTGCATCCACTTTAGAGGAAGTACCATGGTAGCAATTGCACTATAGAAGGAGGTGTTGAGGGTGTTCCACACATCCCCTCTAGCGGTACATCCAAGAGTGGCGAAGATATATCAAGACCTCAGACAAGAGCACTAGTTTTTGGGTATGAAGAATACGGTAGCAAATTTTGTCTCACGATGCCCCACTTGTTAGCAAGTGAATGTAGAGCACCAGGTTCCAGTAGGCTTGGTTCAACACTTAAAGGATCCAGAGTGGATTTGGGATGGGATATCCATGGATTTCTTGAATGGACATCCACATACTTATAGAGGACATATCTCTATCTAGGTGATTGTCAACTGCTCACCAAGATAGCCCACTTCCTTCCGATCACAGAGAAGGGCTCAGTAGAGATATTGGTATGCCTCTACATATAGGAGATCGTACGACTTCATGATGTTCTATTGACGATTGTCTCCGATCAAGATTCTTTTTTCCCTTCCTAGCTATGGAAGGGGTAGCAAGAGGCTTTCGGGATGTAGATTCACTTGAGAGCCGCCTTCCATCCTCTGACAGATGGTCAGGCTTAGAGGAACATTCAAACTCTTGAGTACATGCTCTTTGCATGTGTCCTTAACTTTGTTCGCAGCTGGGATGATCACTTAACCTTGGTGGAATTTGCATACAACAACAGCTATCACTCCACCCTCGGGATGGCACCTTACGAGGCATTGTACAACCAACCTTGCAGATCACCACTGTGCTGGAATAACCCCAGGGAGTTAGAACTTGTAAGACCAGAGATGGTATGGGCTATGACGGAGAAGGTTCAGATCATCCAGGAGCGGATGAAGACTGCACAGAGCATATATAAGTCCTGTGCTGATAGAAGACGGAGACCACTGGAGTTCGATGATGTAGACCATGTCTTCCTACGGGTCTCACCCAACAATGTCTACAATGATTTGGCCAAGGTGACAAGTTATGTCTGCGATTCATCAGACCTTTTCAGGTCCATAGCAGAGTAGGTGATGTGGCTTACCTCCTGGACCTTCCACCTCAGTTGCACAGGGTTCACGAAGACTTCCACGTATCACAGCTGAGGAGATATGTGCACGACCTGTTCCACATCATCATCCACAAGGAGCTGGACATCGATGATGGGGTAATATTCACAGAGGTTCCAGTGGAGATTGAGAATCAATGGGAGTAGCTCCAATGTGGATGGTCAATTCCTATGGTGCGCGTTCGCTGGAAGTATGGAAACCTCCTAGTAGAGCACATTCGAGCGGGAGACTCGGATGCGTGCTCAGTACCCCAATTTCTTTTCTTAGTGTGTGTTGTAGCATACAGGGACATAAATCCCAGAGTTGGAAAGAATTTAAAGACTCGGAAAGCCCATGGAAAATGTTTTCTTAAATACATGGAAATTTTTCGAGTCTGCAGTTTCTGACTGCGCCTGCTTTTGAGGCCCGGTGTGCCCAGAATAAATTTCTGAAGTTCTTTCAGGTACATTTAGTAAACGTACATGAAGGATTTTATATCTTTTGAACCGTTGATCAGAATTGAAATCTGAGGACAACGATGAACTCGTAGCACCGGTATTCGCTTAAGGAGACCCTTACCGCTGTTATGTTTCATCGAGAGTGGAAGTAAATTTTTGGGCTTTCTAAATAAATTAAATAAAAACATGTCTGTCACATTTTTTATTTGATTGATGGATAAAACCTCCAAGTTGAGGTTAGTGGTGGGGCCCACCACACCCTAACCTCCCTTGGGAGGATATTTATGGTGGGACCCACACGTTCTTTAACCCTTGTAACTCTCCATTAGTGGTTAAACCTTTAAACAGTCATGGTTTAATTCTTTCCAACTCTCCACTATTAATGAAGAAAATTAATTCAATTTAATTCAAATATTTTTGAATCCTTTCCATGCCATTTAATTAAATGAGTTACCTCATTAAATTAAGTGAAACATATGTGTTGTGGTGAAATAAAAATAATAGATGCATCCACAATTATTTTGGTTGAGAATTCTTTTGATGGAGCCAAGAAAAAATTTGGAGAACTTTATCCTCTCCGCGATGATCACGAATAACTCTTATTCCACCGATAATCAACATCATCTTCTTTCTTCATCAACCAAGGCAAGGAAAGGGAAGCGATGCCCGTGTGGAATTCTGACGTCACCTTTGACTTCATCACCTCTGAACACCCATCTTCCAATGACGAGTACCTCACATCCTATTCCGACATCAATGGAACAATTCCATCTTCCCGCGACACAGTCAAACGATCTCTGGTTGTGAGGTAGTATAATTTTTTATTAATTTTAAATATGAGATTACACCTTTGTTCGTCATTGTACAAAATTATGGTCACGAAAACCAAATGATATCATATTATTAGGAGGGTTCGGACGGCAAGAACAAATTTCAAGCCTCCCCTTTGTTGTTTCCATTTGATGACGTTAGAGGCAGAGCCAAAAGGGCGTGGTGACGTCGCACCACACCGAAGAATAACCGCAGCTAGGAGGACCACGACGGTTGAAAGAGGAACTACAGCATGGAGGGCTACGGCGAATGAAGAGGCGCGGCACCATCGCGCTGCTCTGTGGAGCCGAAGGCCACGGCCATGTAATGTCGCATTGGTGGTGGACTGGCACCTTCACGCTGACCGCGTGGTTAGAAAACGCGGCCCACATCCGTGGGCCGCTCGGCAAGAAGAATCAGCACGACGCCTGCTGGCTGGGCTAGAAAACTGCAGCGCCCACAGGAGCCATGTGGATGAGACCGGGGCCCGCAACCGCGGGCTGCTCAGCTGGGCGAACTGGCCATCTATGGTTGGCCAGGCTATAAAATAGCGGCACCCGCAAGCGCTGCATGGGAAGAACCGTAGCCCGTTGTGCGGGCTGCGTGTGTCGGGAAAAACCTGTCAGCTACAGCCGGTCGGGTAGAGGAGAGGTGGTGCCGCATAGCCCCGCTAGGTGAAACAGATCAGCCCGCAGTGCAAACTGGGTCCGTAGGTTAGCCGCACCCCACCGGGCCAGGCTAACCCCCCTACCGGTTTGGGCCGACCCACCATCCCACTGGGTTTGACAGGCCAGGCCTGTCTTCGCTTATATGCGAATAACATCCAGACCGCACGTACGATCAACACACCATCTATTACACTGGGCCGCCAAAATGAAGCCGTCATTTTGGGATACTGTAAGTGATTTTTGGAAAAATTAGGAAAATGGATGAGTTTGGATCGGTTGTAAATCAAAACAGGAACCAAGAATGGAAATTCTAATAAATCTCAGACAAGGCGTCTGATTGACGCACCGTCTGTCACATTGTGTTCCTTTTGATGAGACGAAACTATGGTATTCATCATCTCGAGACATAGTTATTGTTGATGTATCAACACATGACTCGAGAAGCGAACCCTCCCCGAATCGAGCGTGTTGTGTGATGGAACCCTAGAGCCGGCTGCGACGACTACTACACCAGAATCCTACGTGGGTTCGATATCGATGACTATTGTACCGAAATCCTTCATTGGTTTGACAATGATGACTACTATACTAGAATCCTATGTGGTTTTGATAGTAATTACTTCTATACCAGGATCCTCCATGGGTCCTACAGTTCTGACATCTGTTCCTGTATCCTATGTGGGTCTGACCAAATAGCTAGTCATGTATCTGGTTTGGATCCGACATCTAAGATTCTCCTATATCCTGTGTGGGTCTGACATCTTTGATGATTCAGTGACTAAAACTGATCATATTTGTCACTACAAGAAATATTTATACCTGTGTGAGCTGAGTCATGTCTTTCAACCAATATCATCACGGTGATTGAGTTTACTTCCTTTATGGACTGGGTTGTGATTGTTCTTGAGAGTTGGCGTCGGAACTCTGACTGATAACTTAGGTATATATATGGGAATATACCTAAATAGGTTTGGTTGATACTTCGTGTTTGTATCTTTCTATTTTGGTTTATCTTTTGTAGATTCTGGGAGACCTTCGGGGGTCTCAGGGTCCCCTACTGAGTATTGTTATACTCACCCCTGCACATGCATCTCCCACACCTTGTTGTGTTCTATGAAAATGATGGACAACAGTGATCGAGGCTGAGGGTGATGGATGGAGGCTGCTCAAAGCTGGACTATACGGGACGTACCGTAGGGATGTGTTGTTCGAGTTTTGTACCTACCCTTCAGGTAGGATTCCCCGGTGGATGATCTAGGAGTTGGTTTCCCTTTTTACATGTACTTTTACTTGTTGGTGAGTTGGGTTTTTATACTATCCCACTTACATCCAGCACACCTTACGTTCCTATTGTAGTAAATGTTGCTTCTATTGCTTGTGTTTAGTGTGTGTGTGTGTGTTACAGGATAAATGTAAATGCCTTACCTATTTATCAGGGATTAACCTTTGCTGCTAGTCGCCAGACCCTGGACTATGGAAGGCGGCCTTGGGGTAGTCACGGCACATGCCCCAAGGACGGGTCGTGAGAGGACTTGTTCTGATATGATTAAGACTATTATTCCCTGAAATATTACAACTTCCCAGATATAAACCATTTCAGCTCCATCTACCATATTAGATTCACACATTTGAATAATTTTTGATAATTTATTGATTTAATCCATAATCACATATATGGAATCAAGTTTTAGAACCATTCTCATTAAAATGATGACAAATTTTGTAGTGATTTAATCTATATTCCATAATGTTAAAAGAATATAATTAAAAATATATTCCGTAATGTCATAATAATAGATTTAAAAATATGAACTGGTATTTGATTTTTATCCTTGACCTACTGATAAGTGATGAATTTGAAAACGTACTTTATGATAGTATATTTCATACGTATCCTCAAAAATTGGTGTTTAATGCATTATAAATCATTCTTATTTCTAGATGAATTTCATTTTTTGAATGGTGATAAAAATAATGTTGTGGTTCCAGAAAAGATAGTGGAACTACTATCTAATTTTATAAATTTAAAATTTATATTCTCATCTTCCATCAAATGTTCAATGTTCTTCCCACCATTTAATTTTGACTTCATTTTTTAGATACATGTGCATCCATGACCATATTGACTATATTAGGAATAAGAGACGCTAAAAGTAAGATTGCAACAATATTTTTCACATCACTATTTAGACACATATTTGTAACCAATTTCATCTATTTCCACTTATTTGAAGCATCATTATCCAAATATTTATATGATATTCAAATTAATGCATTGACTATTGATGTTTTTTTACCCTGTGTATACAATAATTCCATGTTGAACATATGATAATATTTTATCAATAATTGTTACATGAGGTTCAAATATTAATGAAAAGTTATGATTCAAATTTTAAATTTTTTTATACAAAACCAAACATTCACCAAAATATAATTTCTCAATTTCTTCAGATAATAGACTACCACATATCATTAATGATTTTACATCAGATAATCACCTTCATTTATGAATTTTTTTTATAATCTGTATGTTATAACTTGATCTCCTTGCATAAGAATGTCACTAAAATTAGTTATGAATACTATAAAATATCCCAGATAATCATATCTCAGTTCTCGAAAGGTAAGGATTTTTTTCAATGTGTTCCTGGGTTTATGTTCGTAAAATTATTTCTAACTATCATCGTTCTATTGTGTTGGAAGAAAATAACTCTTCAAAGCCTTCATGAGAATGTCAAGACATGAAATGTCGTGAAATAATTGACAGTAATAACTTCATAAGACAATAAAGTTATGTATTTCAATTTCATTCTTCAATAGTTTCAAATATATAACATCTTATATCTTTTTAGGATCTTCCAATACACTTTTATTTAGAAATCACATGGCTCTAGAAGCCCACTTATTAAAACCAAAAGCCACACTTGGAGTTTTTAACATAAATTTGATGTTCCTATAGGGTTATCAATAATATCTCTTTATGTTATTCATCGTAAATCTTAGTTAAAGAATGAAAAAGGATATAATCAAAACAATACAATTATAAAGGTGTTAAGAGGGATCTAATAGATAAAATTATTTAATTTTATGAATTTTTATTATGAATTCATGAGAGTAATGATCATAATAGGTATCAACAATTATTATAATGACATTTAAAATAATTCAAAAGAATATCAGCCTTTCTAAACCAATGAAGAATATACCTCATTCATAAATCAAATCGGAGGACCATTTTATTCCATATAACATTTCAAATAGATCATTAATTAGGGAAAGAGGTTAATGGTTCTTCAATTAAATCCATTATACCATATAAATGAAAATAGAATGTTAAATGGGACTATATTACTTCTTTTTTTAGTAAACCATAGTAGCTTAAGGTAGTGTACTCAGCCTTATAAATCGTTAAATTCCCAAATCATCAAACTAGACCATCAATTCCCACATTTATTTGGTGTTATTATATATTATAGGAGTGAAAAAGGATTTTTCCATAGTAGTACATCAATTGGAAATTATACTTCCCACTAATGTGGAAGTACAATATAATTTTTATGGAACATATCAGGATACCGACCAATGATAGAATGAAAATATATTTTCATGATTCATTCCAAAATTTATGAAGTTACTATTTCTGACCAATAAGATTGATTCAGACCATAGTTACAAAATTCCCTACACAAATAGAGATAAGATACGAATATCCCTTAAGGATATATACCAAACTATTAGAAGATATGGAAATCAGCAATCAGGAATAACAATCCATGTTAGTTTTTAAAGTTGTTATTGAATATATTCAAAAAATTGATAATATATATTTATCTATATAATAGAAGAATCACATATAGATTGGACTCCATTAATCATTATAGAACATGCAAAAATTGATTCCCCTCTACACTATGATTTCTTCAAGTGTATTTTCATTTTCATAATGTAAGGAATCATTCCCATATGAAACCCGATATGATTAATGAAATGTGAATATTTAAAAGAGTAAGATATTACATTATAAAAAATTCATGAGTGTTATGTTCCATAGAAAGGGACCTAACACATTTTACCAACCAGATTGATAATATCCATACTACTTATTACAATTTCCTAAAAAATACTCATTTATTCCCTATTGTTTTCTTTCCGCTGAAGTGTTAGTGTATTCCTCAAATAAACTTCACTATCTTGGGTTTGGGTCTGAGTACTATTTAAAATGACTAACTCCATTGAGAGTATGATTTGTGTTCCATTTGGATCTCTTTCACTAATTCCCCTTTGTGTAACATTAGATTAATATTTTTATGGTCCAATTTGGAAATAAATATGAAACTTTGGAAAGGGTGCCTTATAATCATTCTTAAAATGGTCTAATAATCTACAATGAAAATAATATGTTACAGTGTTGTGACCCAAATGAATAAAAATGGATATTGTTAATTTTTTATCTAGTTTTATTCTCCATTGAGAATAGGTAACCCTTTTCTAATAATTTCATGAATTGGATTTCCCACTGTCACTGAAATTGGTAAAATTGTTCACCCATAAGTGGTTTATGTAATGCATATTTTACACTATATTAACTCTATTGAACATCATATTATTATCATTAATATTGAATATAAATACTTATAAGTAAATTTATTATCATATCCCAACATCAATTATATTCCCTTTTATGTACTCACTAGAAGTATCATTTAAAAAAAGTGAGCCTGCTTAATGAAAAAGCTACATTCTACATGGCATAGAGAATTTATTTAATGTGAGTAAATAAATATATATTCATTATGATATTGATGATATATGGGTAAAATTGTTTTTTAAAAAATTTTAAAACCCATTCCGAGTATAGTCTTGGACATTTTTTATTAAAAAAAATATTTAACAACAATTTCCCACATGCATTTGAAAATGTAAATTTTAATATTTACATTAAAATTGGATAGGGCTTCCATAAAATTGGAAATAATATTAATCCAACCTAGCCATGAAATCATTTTTTATATTCTTGAATCACCCAATATGATTGTGGTGGTTTTCTTATTAAATTATATTGATGCATTCTCATTGCTGGTTTTTTGAATTTTATTTCGCTTATCGAAAACATTTAATTCTTAAAATTTATTACGGTTGTGTTTTTGATTCACCAATGGTTCAATTTAAACCACTCTTTTATTCACATTCTCATATTGATTTATTGATTTTCATACCCATTTAATCTCTAAGAAATGACATCCAAATTCAACATAGATACAACATTACAACTAAAATAATATTGTGAGATATTTCAAATCATAAAAATCCAAATAATCAAGACAATATTTCTACATTCATGAGATATGTCATTGATGATGAAATACACATGGTAAGAGACTTTACCATTATATGATACTCTATAATCATTAGCCAAACCCACAATGATGATGTGATGATACATTTAAAGGTATATATGAACACATTTTGATCCCAAAGCACCCCCATTTAATTTAAATGCAATATATATATTATATATAAATATGTATGCTCTATAATTAATGTTTTTGGAACATTTTATCTCTATAAATACATAATTATAGATAAAACATACAAAACTGATACAATTTTAAACACAATCCCCATAACCCATTGGCATGGAAACATTTGAGGTAATACTGACCTTAGGTTAAATTTCATTGACACCAAAGTGTATTAATAAATTCAAAGGGATTTACTAAAATGTAGGGGATGTGTTTCCCAATTAAGAAGAACCAAACTAAAAAATTTTCTGAAATAAAAAACATTAAACTATGTGATTCTTGGGAATTGATATAATAACTTAATATACAAGGCAAAAAAATAAATAAATTTAAGATCAGAAGGAAGGGTAAATAGTGTCTAAAAAACACATTCATATTCAATGACTCTAACATGGAATCACTACATACACTAGCTATAATGTCTACATGATTCACCAACCATTAAAAATACTATAGAATAAAGATGTTATATTAGTGAAAAATGAAATCTTCCCCTTAACCATGTCCATATAATATGCATCTTCACAATAACCATGGTGTATATGTAGGGTGTGAGTATATTGCCTCAATATAATATCTACAAGAAGATTCCCACAAACACTACTATGTATACGTAATGTTATAATGTTGTATATAAAAATTTGTTATGAAAATAGTTGTCAGTGATGTTTCCTATAAACGATGGAAAGAGACATATCAAAATAGATGATATAAAAATTTCTTATTTTATAAGCATTCTATAATAGAAATCGGTCATAAAGAAAAAATATTTATAAGAATAATTAAATTTATTTCCTCTCATAATACCCATTCTGTATACATACAAACACATTTAGACAACTAGGATGAAAATTCCAATAATTTTGAATTTTAACTCATCATCCATATGGAGTCATGACTTGATCATTCACCTATTTTCCAAATTTGGGAGAAGCAACAATGTAAGAATCCAACGAGGTCCCTCATATTTAAATAATGGACCTACAGCAATCGGTGTATGTCAAAGTATCATCAAAACATAAATTCAATAAATAATTATTTATTTTGGATTTAAAATAGAGATGTTGAGTCCATATTTCTAAAAAATTATTACTAAGTAAATTTAATAAGGATTTCATTAAGTTTTTTTCTAATGACAACATAAAAAATAGTTCTATAAATAAAAAACCATTATGTTCTATAAGAAGATGATATAGATAAGGAAGTCACTAACCCCAGAATGGATGTTGTTACTAGATAAAAAACAATAAACAAGGTAGATATTGTATTTCGTCTCCATTCACGATAATAATTCCAAAATTAAACACATAAAAACTACTATAAGACATATATACTAGAATAACTATTCTGATATTTAGTTTTTCTTAAGAGTAAACATTAAAATTTATTAGGGTAATGATGAATAGAAAATATATTTTCATTGTCTCTATCTAATGCAACAAAATCCATTGAAATGGCCCTTTAAATAAAAAAGAGTGATAAAACAGTAATAGGGGAGTCCTCTGGCTTGATATCTAAGGAATCAAATATAAATAATGTGTATATTAGGGTAGTATTCTATTAAATATACAATTTTTGGGTTTATTTATTCATCCCATAGGGTTAGGCCACACTGTTTACCAAACTGTGCGCCAATCATGGGGGTGCCACTACTACAAAACTCCATTGTCAAACAATTTTTAGGTTCATCATCTTGTTTTCCTTTATCCATGAACAAACCATGAAACTTTTTTGCGTCTCTCTATATATTTCATATAGTTACCTATGTAAATACATTTAGTTTTTGTTCTTTCTACCAACTTTACGAAATCTCACCCATTTTAAAACTTTCCAAAATATTCTAGAATCATTATGAGACTAATACCAACCAATCATAACTCAAAACACACAAAATATCTTCTAATGACTCAAACATTTAGTGTTAAAACATTGCTTATAAATTATTTCAACTTTCTCATCATGTATTTTGAACTTGTCTTGTAATAATGATTCATGATCCTTGATATTGTTGGATTTGAGTTCAAATTTAAATTCCATTACACCATTCTTATTTTAAAAAACTACCTAATTTTAATACATTCTTTCTCGAAACTCTTTAGCGGTCTCATCCATTTCATCAAATATTTTGAAACACACATTATCAAATTTTGAGAAAACATTTTCAAGTAGCACATTTTTAGCATTATTGTCTATGACTTGTAAGGATATATAGAGATAAGATAGAATATTATCCTTCATAACCTTCCCCAATTCCTCTAAATACTTCTTATGATTGGTTCTCTCATCCCAATGACATTCAAAAATAAAAAAAAAATAAAGACACATGTTCATTAGGATGACAATGCAGTGTCACCTTCAATTGATCAATAGAAAGACCCATTGACATGTAATCAATCTCACAATTACATGGTTCCTCTTATGATAATTATTAAATGAATTTAAACATACCAAATTATTAAATGAATCCATTAATTTATTTCAGGTATAAATTTATTCCACCACATTTTCTTCTCCATTTTGGTCAGATCTATCTATTCTATTACTATATGTTGGACTATTTTATTCTTCTATACTCAAAAGGGATAAATTATTCATCATGTAATCAAATTTTTTGTATTTTTAATAAATTTCATAAATTTATAATAACATTTCTCAGTAACAAATAGCTCTTCATTGGAAATTTAGTCCATTATAAATTCAAAATGAAACAAAAATATCCAAAAATAGAACAAATTTAAAATGTAAAATCAAAATAGAAGTCAACTTATATCTAATAAAAATTTTGAGGAATGAGTATGCATGTATCCTAAAATGAAGGTGTGGTTTGGAATTTCTATAGATTACATTGAATAAAAAATATATAATTATCCATTTCCATGTTACAAGTTTCATTTGTCAATATTTCATGGTTCTTCTATTCTATATCTAATTTTTTTTAATGAAACACAACCAAAACACTCAAGAATATTGGACAATGATTTACATGGGTAAATTCTAAATGTTATTATTTAATCTGATAGTGTAAACCGGATTATTAAATGATAAAAACACTAGATTCATCAGGTATGATTTTCATTATAGTCTTCCAACAGTGCATTTGTGTGAATTTTGAACTAGTCAATATGTCCCACTACATACTCAGGTGTATTGTACACATCACATGATATAACAAGGATAAAAACATAAACTTCATATAAAATATTTAGTTTTATTCATGTTTCTATGGTTCTATATATATATATATATTATTCTTCATACATGTTCATAATAGTATATATGTAATTATTCTTCTTTTTTTAATTCAAATAGTGATTCACACAATCATCATTTTCATTACAGTTTCATTTCTGATTTCTACCATTCTTACATAGAAGCAATACATCTTCTTATTTTCCCTTTGATTATAATAATCTTTTTATATATATGTAAATCAGTTATTCAGATCCCCACCATATTATTCCCACTTCTTTACTCTTCTTCATATTTTTATTCCTCTTTAGTGAAGAAATAGGTGTCAATATATCTTAATACTTTTTTATGTCTCAAAAGTTATTTTAATGTTTTTTCCAGGACCCTGTTTACATTGATACTCAAATTATATAACAATTTCCTTCAGTATTGAATCACACTCTCCATTATTACATCATTTTAGATTTTCTCATTATTTTCAATATTTTTCAAATTTCCAAAACTTATTCACATCAAAAAATTATTCCCGTATGTGTGGTTATATCATATACATAATCCATATAATAAATTTAATTGTAATTTTAATTATAGCCTCAAATCCAAACCATCAAAATAATATTCATCCCTAGGATCAACCCCTATTAAATATTCACCATATAATTCAAATTAGTGTTTATTATAGGATTATATACATAAATTTTGTCTTAAATGAATTGATTTCATAAATTATGATTAAACAACCTAATTTATATCCATTATGGCATATAATCATCCATTAAAACATGTATTGGTAATTTATGGTAGTTATTTTTTATCTTCCTGAACACATCATAATGTGATGATTGAACTATTCTATAGGATTCTTCAATAAAAATAATATATAGAAATAAATTCTTAGACATCTTGGTTGTGTGAAAGACTCTATTGAATCATGAAACACCTTACTCTCAATTGGGTATTTTATGATATGTCACCTACAATGAATGTTCCAATAAATATTTTAAGTCATCAACAACCACCAATTCAAATCTTTTACTGTGTGGACATACTTCCATAGCTTGAAAACCTTATCATAACACCACTACAATGTGGTCACTTATTTACAGTGTATAATTCCTTAATATTCTAAAGACTTGGAAAATATGTTTAGACATTATTTATTCGTAGATAACTCTTCACAGTGTAGATCCATTAAGATAGACATTTCCACTAAAAAATAACCCCATATCATTTTCATTGTATTATTTGATTTTTGGATTATACTGAATTCTATAATAATCTTATACAATGTAATCCCAACCATTTTTTATTAGACTAATTATTTTAATAGATTTCCTCATGGATTCCTTTAATGATATATAAACGATATTGATATAAAACCCAGTCCTAAATCGCCATATGTAGGATGGTGACATATAGGGCCCCATTTGAGCCTCCCCATTAACAAAAAGATCTTTGACTAGAATTAAAGGTATAAATATTATAGGTATGAGACTAAACCCATTGTATCAATAGTTATAAAATATAATCATAATTAGAAAATAATAATAAATAAATAAATAAAATAGTAATGAATAAAATAAATAATAAAAATTCTATATCAAATGATATGTCATGTATCATGGTGTCATACAATGGAAATAACCTAATACCCTAAATATGTATGTTCAAACAAAAGTATATAAAAAACAAACTTTTAATTAATATACTGTGGAATCTTTATGGATTCTATACTGGTACCTCTAATGAAAAAAATCTCCATCACTTTTACGTCCTACCTCGAAGAACATACCCATAATTAGATCTCTGATCATGAATTCTTCACATGAACCATGCTTTTTTTGATTATTTTGAGTATAAACCACGTATGTAAGTAGCATATAATTCATAAACATAGATTACATGAATATGTAGTGAATGTTACGTAAACATTAAATTTCATGGTAACAATCAATAAATAATTTTCCAACCATCATCTGCTAACAAAATCTCTTTAAACTCTAGATGTACATACTTTTACTAGATGCCATAAAAAAATTCATAACAAAATATATCATCATGGATGGATACCAGGCCAACATATCTCTAAAAATATAGTTATCCAAATACCATCAGGTATGTCCACAAGGTTCTTGCATCCCATCTATATAATGGGCCACATAGAAGACTATCATAACCCATCATTATAAAACCTTGGAATGAAAATTTATCGTATCCCTCTACTACCATAGATCATGTCACAATTTCACTATACCTCTCGACTATGTCAAGTTCCATCATCATAATCTTAATATGTCACACATGTTCTCCCTCTATGGGATAATTAAACCATGCCAATGCACATGTCCTTCACTAAGAGAAACAAAACCACAAAAAGTCATACTTTCATACCAAATAAGGAAACAACAAATAATTACAAACCTATAATACAAAGTATGATTCCTTGAATCCATACGCCCAATTATGTGATCATTATCACGATTTTGATTCATGGTCTATACATACACAGATGTTTTCATTTTCGAACCCATGCCTCATGAGCTGAATAAGCACACACAAGTGGTCATTGTCAGATATGGGTCTCGTAGTGTATAAATTAAAACAAATTCGATATTTATCATGGAAATAACATTATACAATATCCTAATATGGTAAATAACATCCAACCTCATGTGTTAAGATAGAAACTATTAAATTTTTACAAGGGAAGACACCAAAATAATGACCATGATTCTTGAATCTAAGGAACAAAATAAATTTTTTTATAAATGGGTTATTGATTAATATTAATGAAGTATATGGTGACTTATTATCAAAATACAGTCTACATACCCAATAGAAACCATCATCAATGGTAGATGTAAAACTGGTTCATTGAAAGGTAACTAACTTTCTATATTTGATGTTGATCTATAAACTGAAAAAGAAACCTTCATCAGATAATACAACAACCCTATATATATATAACATATCTTAGATACATGGAAAGTCCCTAAATTAGGAGAAAATTTGGGATATGATAGATTAATTATACTTATTTTAATTTGATGGATTGATCTAGAATTAAATAATCAAGGGGACAATAAAAGATAAAAATCACCAAAGGGATCCATTGTGATTTTCCATGTTGAAAGAGGGTTGGTGGAAACAATGTAGAAATAATAAGGGTGTTCGTGTACAAAATATGGGATCTCCCTTAATGAGATAGTCATCTGTAAACCAATGGTGAGTTGATGTACCTCATTGGCTGGTTATTACTTCCACCGGTGGGAGGTGTTCTTATTAGAGGTTCAACACCTCGGACCCAGCCACCGACTAATTAGAGTGACCTAGTTATGGTCGGGTCCTTATACTACCATTATTGACTATTTGGTGAGTCTATATTATCTTGTAAGTATAAAAATATCTATATCAAATATTATGGCTAATTACCCCAACTCTATTACTTATGGTTCCCATCTTCCATGTCCTCAACACACCTCAATAACAACATAAACATAGAGTGAGAAAAAAAATACAAAATCATAAAAATTACATTCCATGATTATAGGAATTCATAGAACTCCCCTCTAACAAATTCTCATCCACAATAAGTACATATAGTTTTCATTCTCATACAATTCAATCCATTTAGCCTAAACATTATACTCCCACTAACACATATCCTATTCGATTTTTTAGGCCGCCATAATTCTTTAATAAGTTATACTATTGTTCCACATAGAACATTGTCGCTATAATCTATAATAATCACCAGATCACTATTAATGATTCATCTTGATCTAGCTAAACATCTTCACAGTTGATCAAAAGTGCATTTCAGGGTCTTACTTGCACAGATGAGACAAATTGAACACATTATGCATACCTCAATATCATGGATAAAGATTCAATTAGAAAGAAAATTATTATATATTCATGGTGATCTCAAATGGTCCCCCATACAAAATTTATATATTTCACAGACTCTAAAAATGAAAATACACCATCCAAGGTTACACCCATATGAAAAAAGATAATATAATAACAAACTATGATGATTATCTCATTCTTTCATAATTTGATTGTTGTATACTCTATATGAAAACCGCCTACTTCATGGACAACCTCATATTCTCAATGTTTTATTGCAATATAAATTTCCAAATTATAGTTTCCTCATATTCCCTTTCCAACCTTAGTAATGATTCCTAAGCCATCAATAACGAACCCCAAATGGTTACATATTGATCTAAGACCTAAGAAGTTATTATACATTAAATATATGATTGCCATATGATATTCCCATGATCCACTTAAATATAGATTGTATTAGATATGAATATCATTCATGACATAAATCATCCTCTCTAACTATTCAATATTATAGGGATAATACATTTTACATAGCTTCAATAGAGTCCTCATAGACTTCTAAAAGGCTTTTCAAAACGTCAACATGAAACATGCATCACTATAAAACACTATACTATACGAAACTCCATGGATTCATAGAATTTAATGAATGTAAATATATTATAGCCCATATTTTACATATAGATACTGCATCAACGTTAATGAATATTTATTACCTAAAAAAATGAAAACCACAACAACAACATATAGGTTTAGTGTCTTTAGAAACATGGAAACATACAAAACTAGTTCATAAAATATCTATATTGCATCCCACTTATTTCATCATAACTATAATAATTTTGATATATCTTACTTAATAACACTCTTCATGACCTGGGGAAAAGAAACATATAAAATGGTGAGCTAAAATGATCAGCAAGGGTATATAAGAGAAATATCAATCATATTATAATTATAAACTCATTACATTATGAAAATCATATTCTTCATATAAGAAATCATAATATCATGTCATGAGATACATATTAAAAATGTAATGCAATCACAATAGTCATAACATAATAAATGAAACTTTTTGGCACAAACCCATAACTATAGAAAATCATTTCATATTAGTCAAGGTTCATTGTCGATACCATCATAGAGGACACAATCCATTACTTAACCAAGTTCACTCCACATTCCAACATTGTATTAATGAACCGAATTTACCTTATGATCCAGTATTGAAAATAAAATGAGAAAAAAATCATTACCCATGAATTGGAGGGAGATATAGGACCCACCCATATCTTAATGAAACCATTCTTATGTGTTCCACAAAAATATAAAAACATTAACCATAACATAACCCATGAAATGAAATGTGTTTTTTAAAAATCATTCCATCATAGTTGATATTAAACAAATGGATTTCCTAAATTACACACAATCAAATAATAGTAAAAATATGGTTAAAAATATAACCCTATTTTAATAGATCTATCTTAGATAGAAAATAATTTTAAGAAAAAACATGAAATTAATTCATGAGGAAAATATCCTTTAGTATTAAAAAAGGTTTTCCATCATAAAAATGACTCAAAGTTTTAGAATAATTAATTTTATGTTAAAAACAAATCTTATTCTTGTAAGGGATGCTTCAAGGAAATATGTAATTATGAAAGAGTAAAAATATTTTCATGTTATTCAAGATAAATAAAACATTTTTATAATACTTTTTCTGGAAAAGTCAAAAAGTACCACATACCAAAGAAGACAAAAGATTTAATTCATACGGTTTATTAAAAAATATACCCATGGGTAAAATTGACATTAAAATATTATATATGGATATAAATAACATTCTCAAATTCATATTTATGAATCTTCAATGTTCATGATAAATATACCCCAGTAAATACTTAAAAATAACCATTCTCAGATAAAAAATGACATTTGCAAAGTTATCCCTTATCTTAGGTTTGATATCCTTCGTAAGTATCTAATCCTTCTGTATAATTATTTAAATACTTCATTGAATTATAAAAAAATAATCACAATTTTTATGATATCATATATGATTATATTAACATCCATTTGTTAGTAAAATTTCACTTTCACTCGTTATTCAAATATTTGCTACTTTATGTACATATGCAAGATTTGTCGGATATGTTCATGTTCCAATTTTTAGGTTACATTTAAATAATTTACATAATTATATTTTTATAATATATATCATATTTTTTCAATAAATTCATAAACATTTATTCATGGTTTAATGAGTACCATTTAGAATGAACCACATCACATCATGACGATACTAGGTTATACGTACGCACGAGTGGGGGTATCATTCACCGAATTCTTGAATGATATTGAAGTGGATGGTGTATGATATTTATGATTTACTATAATGTTATATTAATCATATATAGATATTATTTACACAATTATACCCATAAATATACGGTTCTGAGAAAAAAATAGATTACACCACGGAGGGGAGAAGGTAAGTTATACATACGCACACGCGGTGATTTAATTTTTCATAAGATGTATTGACGGTGAAATATGGTTGTTTCATATTTAGAATAACAAATAATTATATTAGTGATAATTATTTTATTAAATTATAATTAAAAACTGATTAAGAGGATGTATAAGAAGATTGACATTTGAAAGAATTAGTAGAAGGGATTGCCTCTTCCTCAATGTATTTTCTCTAAATCACATCTTAGAGCACTAGAGTTGGAATTTGAAGATTTCCAGAACCTATAGAATGAAAATAGGGATGTTGAAAAGGAAACATTTCAGTGTATAGACGATATTTAAGGCTTAAAATGAAGTGAATAGGTGATGGAGGTGGTTCTTTTTTATAATTTAGGAGTGACGCACTTTTGGAATCTCCATAAATACAAATTTATAATAAAATCAAACCCTACCCAATAACAACAAAAATGTCCCAATTTAGAAGATCATATGATATAAGAATTTAATATCATCAACTAATAAATGTTGGATAGTTTATTTTGTAAATTGGAACCATATTATTTAAAATTCACATGTATTTTTTAAATTTATTTTTAATTGTGGTAATAAAATTCTAAATATTTAAGGGGTATAAATATTTACTTATATGGTGTTAATTGTACATAAATAGATATTTTATTACATATTAGATCTTATAATTATTACCTTTAAATTTTTACATATTTATATCATTATTAAATAATATAATAAAATGTAATTTGTATAAAATATCAATACTTTCAATTTGAAAAATATTCATTTATTTGACTTCAAAAATCCACACTAAAAATAAATTTATTCCAATATATAAAATAAAATCCTAAAATATCATAGTAAACTATAAAATTCAGGGGGAATGTTATTTAGTACATATTATTATTCTTTTAATATTTTTAAACCCATTTATTTAATATTTCAATTAATAAAATAATTTATACATCATTATTGTTTGATCATTAATGGTAATTATTTAATATAAAAAAATTATAAATAAATTTCAATGATGAATGTAATTATTTTGGATTTCTAGATACTATTTATAGTCGATATTATATCCCCGTTATCCATATATTAAATTTGTATATGTATATAAAATGAGATAGTGACACTTTGTCACGTTCATTAGTTTTTATTATATTCATGTCACATTCATATGTAAGTTGACATAAAGGGATTCCATTTAAGAATATAGATAATAAGGGTATAATATAGTCATACAATAATATTTTTACAGGAGGTAAGGTAATTTTATAATATAATTTTTACCTTTAATTACTTGTTTTACCCTTAACCTTTGTAATAAAAATAACTAACAAAGTTACTATTCATAAATACCAAAAATAAAAGAAGCCTATTAACATAATTTGGTTCTGTAGATTCCAAATATTGAGTATATTTTTAATGATTCAAAACTTTGAAGTTGCAATAATTAAATTAAAATCAGACTAATTATTGGAATGAGAGAATGAGTTTCTTTGAAAGTAAAATCATTACAAAAGATTGAATTGTTTTTAAAATGTGAATTCATTGTAAAATTAATTATAATGACATAAATTATATTTAATGATAATAATTTTTTTTATTTATACTCTAAAATGATCCAGTAATAAAATTTAGTCATACAAATTAATTCAATGAAAAAGTGGTATTCACATAAAATTTAGTGTATTTTTATAATTCATCAAAACAAGAGTATTATAAATAAAATATCCTAAATTCACCCAAATTATATTTTTATATCCCAAATTTTAATGACATATTTATTTTTTCATATTAAAATTACTAATGTGTCATAATCATAATTTAAAAGGTGTTCTCCATTCCGTGTTGTATGATTTCCCGTTTTTTTAAATGTAGGTTTTTATATGACAAATATGGTTTATTCACACCATATGATTAAAATATCCATTTGAAGAAAAAATATATTTTATAAATTATATAACATATATATGTCAATAATCACTTTACAAATAGTAACTCACTCAAACAAAATTATGACAATTTTTTTTATAAATATTTGATAGCCATGTAGTTCACAATGTATTTTCATATGTTAGTATTAATAACTCTCACTAAACTAATGTCTAGGATATAATAGTAATTTTATAAAAATTTCATATCATGGTGGATTTAAAATCACGATTGCATGAAATAAAAACTATTGAAGAATAAAAATTATTTATTTATTTCTTTTCATAAAAAACATTAGGGTGTTACATTTTCCCCCCTTAATCTGAATTTCTCCATGAAATTCATCACATGTAAACGAACATATGATGATAACTCTCCCTCTTCATATCCTCAATTTCCCATATATTTTGTTCAAATTGGTGGTTCCTCAATAAATCATTAAACAACTGGGTGGTTTTGTATGGTAGAACATTTTCCCAATAATCCAGAATCATTATTGGATGTTCTCATAAGAAATATCTTGCACCATCAGTACAGATTCTGAGATTAATAAATGTGACGCTTTGGGTATGTACCTTCTCTGGAGAGATACATTGAAAAAATAATGAACTTAAGAGCGATTTAGTGGATGTTCCAATCAGAATGGTACCTACCCAACACAGCCTAGAATTTCAAAAGGACTGATATTCCTATTGCTCATAATTCTATTCATTTAAAAACTCATTGATATCGTACAGGGAGATAATAATAGAAACACCTTATAACCCACTTCAAACTCTAGGTCATTTCTTTTGTCATCAGCATATCTTTCTTGTCGACTCTACGATGCTCTTATGTGTTGTTTAATAGATTTGTCTCTTTCTTCTATATCAAAAACAATATCAGTTCCTAATAGATTTGTTTTCCCAGCATCATCCCAAAAAGATGGATTTATGCACTTATTTCCATATAGGACCTAATAAGGATCCATCTAAATAATGGAGTGAGAGCTATTATTGTAAAAAAAATCCACAAATTATAGGTTTTGATATTAACCACCATTCAAATCCACAAAGAAATCTCACAACATGTCTTCTAGAGTAAAATTTTCCACTAAAACTGACCATCTATTAGAGTATCATAAGTAGGGTGGAAGCATAACTCTGTATGAAGATCATTCTGAATATTTCTCCAAACATTCATTGTAATCCTCAAATCCCAATCAGATATAACGGAATGTGGTACGCCATGAAATATTTACACTTCTTTTACATATATCCTAAAATATGGTCAAGATAGAAACCCTTTTCTAAATTCAATGAAGTGTACCGACGTCGTAAGGAAATCCACTATAAAGTATATTGAATTATTTCCTTCGGATGTTTCAGGATGTCCGATGACAAAGTATATAGTGATTTTATCCCATTTTCATTATTTTATAGGTATGGTTGTAACATCCCCTTAGAATTCTATCTGTCACACATAGCTTGTTGACAAAACAAGCATTGAGAGACATTTTTTGGGACATTTTTTCATGCCATCCCACCAGAAGTAATCTTTCAGGACCCTATACATTTTTGTTATGGTTGATAAAATAGATAATGAAGAACTACGAGACTCATCCAATAGCTTATTTTTTTAATTCATGTATGTGCGTGGTACAAAACCAGTTTTTCAACCTTACTATTTCATCATAATCATTGTTGAATTACAGAACATTTCTCACATTATTTTGTAATTATACATCTTTCTTATACACCACCTAAATCATCACTTGTATAGATGGTTGAACATTCATTTGAGAATGATAATATTTTTTCACATCCATTAAAATTTCTATATTCAATCATTGGAAATCAATAATTATTGGATCTTTCATGTTCCTCATCATGGATAACATATCGTTGTATTTTCATCTCCAAGCATCTGCCACTTTGTTCCCTTTCCCAGGGAGGTAATGTACTGAACAATAATAATCATTAATCAACTCCAGCCATCTTATTTGGAGCATATTATTCTCCTATTGGGTGAATATATACTTTGATCATTCATGATCTGTATAAATATCACATCTTTTACCATAAGGAAAATGCCTCCTTATCTGTAATGCGAGGATTACTGAAGCTACAACCATATAACGAGATGGGTAATTTTTTCATAACTATTTAACTACCATGAGGCATAAGATACCACCACATCATTTTTCATAAGAACATATCCCAACCCCTTCTTGAATTAATCACTATATATCACAAACCATTCTCTACTATAGGGAAATTTGAGCACAACTGCACTGGCTAAACCCTCTTTTTAGATCATTGGAATTCAATTCACATTCCTCTTTCCAAATGAACATAACTTCTTTATGAGTCAACATAGTGAGTGGCATATATAATCATGGAATCAATTTCACAAAATGTAGATAATATCCCGAAATACCAAGAAAAATTCATATCTTAGTTACCATTGTTGGTCTTTACCATCTATTAATAAACTCTGTTTTTGGTGGATCCACAGATATCCACTCTCATGAGATTATGTGTCCCAAAAACTAAACATTATGTTGCCAAAATTAACACTACGTAAAATTTTCATAAATATTCTCCTTTATCAGGGACTTTAGTACAATTATCAAGTTACATTCATGTTTTTCCTTTCTCATTTAATATTGAATAATATCATCTATAAAGACTACCAAAAAATGATCATGATTGTATCTACAGAATATATTCATTAGATCCATGAATATAGAAGGGGAATTAGTAAGGCAAAAAAGAAATCATTATAAATTCATAGTTCCCATGCCTTCTATGGAATGTCTTCTTTGAAATATCCACCTTTTCCATTAGTTGATGATATCATGAATTAAGATCAATATTGGAAAAGTATTGAGCCCTTCGTAATTGGTTGAATAATTCATCAATAGAAAAAATAGGATAATTGTTCTTTTTAGTGATATTGTTATGTTATCGATAATCATTTTAGAGTCTCATTGATCTATATTTCTTCATAACAAATAGAACATGTGCTCCTTAAGGTGATGCACATGGACATACGAATCCCTTACCCAGATTCTCTTGGAGTCTCTTCTTCAATTCCAGCAACTCAATTGAGTCCATTTTGTATTGTGTCTTTGAAACAGGCATAGAACCTAGTATGAGTTCCATTGAAAACTCTAATTCATGATTTCAGGGATGACCTAGAAATTCCTCCAGAATGACATCATCAAAATCCCACACAATGGATATATTCTTAATCATGAGTTTCTCCCCAATGATTTGAGATAAATAACATTCATTTATAGGAACCAAGAACCATAAGATAGTTGAAATTTCTACGGTTAGGTTTTAATCATCCTTACATCAATATATTATCATTGATTAATCCAGAATATGAAATTTGACTTCTCATCCTTGGAAATTGATATGAGATCCATATATAGAAAGTCAATCCATGCTAATAATCACATCAAATTACCCTATAGGTTGGATAATAAGATTTTTAGGAAGTAATTTCGCAGAAATATTAACTAGAGAAGAATTATAAACTTATGATGTGACCATTTTTCCATTAGGAGTTTACATAGATTACTCATGAACTAATTGTTGAGGTAATAATACAATACACTTATAAAATTATACAGAAATAAAAGTGAGGGTGAATCTATATTCAATGAAAACATTTTCTACCCTAGAGTGGATGGTAACTGTAACATTCACCACTTCATTATTGTGTTCCATAACACTGATAGTGATTGAATGTGACATTACATTATATTTGGCTTTATGATTTTGGTTATGTCGATCACCATTAATATACCTTGGATTACAAAATTGAATTTTATAATTCCCTATTTCCTTGAACTTGTAACATTTAAGTGCATGGGGTGAATCCTAGGTTACTTGTTCTTTGTTCAATCAATAGAAATATTTTTCCCAACAATTCAGCATTAAATTGATTAATGAACTTCTTTTCCACACTTAAAACATTTAATATTACCTTTAAACCAATTACCTCGATGTTTCCTTCCACACTTTGAGCATAAGGTAAACTCATCTTCTTTTTAGTGTGGTGTATATATTTCCATAATAATTTCATTTTTCTATTATTATCAGACCCATATGACTAATTAGTTACTCTAATATCTATCTAAAACTTGAGTTTCAATCGAAAAATTTATTAATAGCTATTAAATTTCTTTATGTATAATTCCCATTAGAGACATGTTTTTAAGCTAGTAAATAATCGATAAATTTTACTCTCAGGGTGGATAATAATTGCCAAATAGTTCGTTGCATGTCTTGTAATATTTTATTCATAGGTACCAATGGGGTCATCTTTATTTTTTTCATAAGTTCAAGGAACTCCATATCCATCATTTTTCAAAGAATACGATGAATTTACTTATTGAAAAATATGATTCTGAACTCATCCTATACCATAGCATCAATTTCAAATATTTTACTCTTATTATTGATAAAATTACACCATTGGTCAACATAACCTTACAAATGATATACTTCAAATATGCCTTTATCATATTCAGAACATTGTATAACTAGAAATATTTTTTTAGAGGTACTGATCCATTGTTCAACTAGTAATAGATCAGATGTCCCATTAAATGATGCTGGAATCTGCCACAAGAAGGATTCAACAGATTGTTTCTCCCTCATTTTATTGTTTGGAACTCATGAATTATTCATAGCTTAAGAATTTATTGTGAGAATGGATACATGATTTTTCATTCTATCACCAATAATATTTTCATTCTTGGGGGGATAATCAAGGCATTTCCCATCATATTCAATAGTAATGTGGTTTTTCTGGGTTCTAGTCAATGACTAAGACAAAGAATCAATATTTGAGATACTCTAATCATAATGGGGAAACCCTATAATTGAAGGATAAAGTTTCATTTTAGGAAATAAAAGGTTTTATCCAAGGTTATTCATGAACATTTATAAAAGACTGTGATTTGATTGTAACCAATACTTAGATATATTCTTAGGGTTCTTATTAGAGATCACCCTTACAACTTTTCAAAGGTTGACTATAACTTTTATATCATACAAACTATAAAGTCCCATACATTATATATATATAGATATTTCTTCAATATGGATGAATATTCATTACATAACATAACAAAAACCACCCCAGGACCGTATAGGTTTGTTTTCATTAGAAACTGGGAAACAAAAACAACTAGATCATAAAACATCTACATTGTCTCCCACTTATTTCTTAATAACTAGACTCCTATTGACATATCTTACATAATACCCTTATTTATGATATGGGAAGAAATATATGAATGTGTGAGCCCAAATTCACAGTAATGGTGGAAAATGGAAATATCAATCATATTATAATCATTAGAACATAACATTTGAAAATCTTGTCATGCATATAAAAGAATATAATATAATTTCATGATATAAATAATAAAAGTTCCTTGAAATACAAATAGTCAAAACATATGACATTAAATTTGGTGTAATACACACAAAATCATATAAAATCATTTCATCCAAGGATCATTGTTGAGACCATCATAGCAGACAAAATCCATTATTGAACCAAGACCACTGCTTATTCCAACCATATATTACGAAACTATATTTACTTTTCATTACATTCATGTAAATATGATGAGATATAAATCATTTCCTAGTGAATTTGAGGTATATATAGGCCTTAACCATCTCATAATGAAACCATTATTAGGTTTTCACAAAAACACAAAACCATTCACCATAGCATAACTCATGAAATAAAATTGATTTATTAAACATCATTCCACCATAATTGATATAAAGAAAATGTATTTCTTAAATAAAAAACAATAAAAATTTGTAATAATATGTTAATAAATATGACTTTATAAAAATAGTGTCATCATTGATGTAAAATAATATTGGGAAGACACATGAAATTAAATCCTGACGAAAATAATCTTTCTTCTTCAAAAACATCTTCCTTACTCAAAATGCCACACAATTTCAGAAGAAATCATTTTATATAATTATATACACGTAAGATTATATGGAATGTTTCAAGAAAATAGTTCATTATAAAATCAAAAAAATCCATTCATTCCATACAGGTTAAATAAATTTATTGTTTTATTTTTGCTGGAAAAAGAGAAAAAGTAACTCGTACCGAAAACAAACAAATATTTCATTCAAACCGTTTAGTAAAACATTTACCCATGGTTAAAATTGAACTTATTAAACTATATCAGGATAAAAATAAAAGTTTGAAGTACATATTTGGGAAACATGGATGTAGAAGAATAATATACCCTAGAAAATACATAAAAATTTTCATTCTAGGATAAAAACAAGATTCGAAAAGTTATACATTACTTTAGTACTGATATCATTTTAATGTATAAAAACATCTATATAATGATTTAAATAATTTTATTGACTTATAACAGAATAATAATAATTTTTTTGACATCACCTATGATTATATTATCATCTGTTTGTTAGTAACATTTCATTGTCACTCGTTATTCAGATATTGAGAACACTGTGTTCATATGCAAGATTTATCCAATAAGTTCCAATTCCAATTAATAGGTTATAGTTAAATAATTTAAATAATAATCTTAGTATAATATATATAATATTTATTCATTAAATACATGTATATAATCATAGTTAAATGGGGATCATGTATGATGAGTCACATCATATTGAGGATATAGTATGTCGTACGTACACACGAGCAATGATTTCATTCCCAAAATTATTGAATGGTATTGAATAGGATAGTTTTTTTTAAAATTTTTATAATATTATATTAATCATATATATTTTTTATTTCCATCATTATACCCATCCATGTAAGGTGGTGGTGATATACAAATTACACCATGACATCGAGACGTAAGCCGTACGTACGCACACACTGTGATTTTGTTTTTCATATGATGGATTGATGGTGAAATATGGTCGTTTTTCATATTTATGATAACATATCCACAAATTAGTGATACTTATTATATAAATTTATAATGAAATAACTAAATAATTGAATTTAAAAGAAGAATGATGTTTGAAAGGAATTGGTAAAAGGTATTTACTTATTCCTTGACATGTTTCCTCTGAATCTCTTCCATAATCACTATAGTAGGTGTTTGAAGATGACATGAACCTATAAAATGAAAATAGGGAAATTTATGAGAGAATATTTCAGGTTATGGCTTATATTTAAGGAGAAAAATTATATGATGGGGTGAGAGATGAGGTTCCCTATTATTTTTAATTAAATTAAAATATTGTTATTTTTATAAATTATCTAGTGTAAATTTTAACACTATTTATTTATTTGACTTATAAAAATCCTAAAAAAATATAAATTAAAAATATATATTAAATGACCTGATAACATATCATAAAAACCAAGTAAATTCATGGAATAAATTAATTAGTTCATATAATATATCATATAATATTTTCATAACCATTTATTTTATATATCTACTAATAAATTAATTTTTACATCACTATTGTTTCATCATTAATGGTAATTATTTAATCCCGAAAATTATAAATAAATTTATATGATGTATTTAATTATTTTATATTTCCATAGAATGTCTATAGTCAATATGATATTCTATTTATACATATATTAAAATTAATATACTTATATAAACTAATATTGTCAAAATTTGTCATATTAAATAGTTTTTATTATATTCAAGTCATATTCATAAGTAAGTGTTCATCACAAGATTACATCTAGGAAATATATGATAAGGGTCTAATTTAGTTATCCAAAATGATTTTTATTGGTGTTAAGGTAATTTTATATTATTTTTTACATTTAATTACCAGTTTTACCTTTAATTGTGGTATTAAAATCAGTTACAAAAGTTGTTATAAATAATACCAAAAAATAAAACCAGCCTATTAAAAAATTTGGACCTAATGATTCTTAATATGGATTCAGTTTATACAAATTATAAACATATAAGTTGTATAATTAATATATTATCAATATCTTTGTTGGAATGAGAGAACATTTTTGAAAGCTAAAACAATGGGAATGATTGAAATGGTTTTACATATGATGTCAGTGTAAAATTAATTCTAGTGGAAAAACTATATTGAATGATAAAAGTTTATTATATTCATACTTTAAAACCATTATATATAATATTTTAACTGTATAAATTATTTCGATGGAAAATATAGTTTTCATATAATATTTATTGTGTTTTTACTCTACATCAAAAATTGAATTGTATCAGAAAATATCATAAATTCATCCAATGTAAATTTTTATATCCTGCATTAAAAGAACAATTTTAAGATTTCATATTTAAAATATTAATGTGTTTGAATGTTAATTTAATTGGGTTTCACCATTATAAGGTGAAAGATTACCATTTATTAAAAAAATATTTTTTTTTAGAAATATGGTTCATTCACACCCGATGATTAAAATAACCATCAGATGAATAAAAATAATTTATTATTTTTATAACTAATATATATCATTAGTTTTGTTAAATTTAGGAATTCACTCAAAAATAAAAATATCTAATTTATATTTTTCTTAAATAATTGATAGCCAAATAATTAACAATGCAAGTTATTTAAAATTATTCTTTCTATCCTAATAGCAATGATATAATAGTAATTTTATACAAATGGTTCCCATGGTTCGTTTAATCTTATGATTTCATGTAAAAAATTCTACTGAATAATAAAAAAAATGTAATGAATATTTTTCAATAAAACATTCAGGTGTTTTAAAATATTTTTTAACTCATCAGTAGAGAGACTATCTCGATTTATAAATAAATATTTTACCATAATATGCTAATCAAATATCAATAATCATCATATAAAAATCTAGAGTCCTAGTATAACAACTCCAAGAGGTATATCATAACCTCACCCCACATTCAAGTAGAAATAAGAACTGGATGGAGAAAACCTAATGGTTGTTAATACTTCACATTGATCATCTGACAATTTTCACTATGAGATATGAAGCTTGTAATGCCTCTCTTCATTCTTGAACACCATTAAAATCACCTGATATCATAATAAATCTATATAAAATATTCTTTCATTACCCACTGAGAAGAATGGGAGAGCCTTGTAAGCAAATCCTTGTTGCTAAAAGTAACTACAACTCTCCCATGATCATTGATTTCATTATCACAATCCAATGACCATCATGGAACTGGATCAGTTCCTGCCAAAAAATCCCATATCACTAATATTTGAAGATTTGAATCATGTATAGTATTTACCCAGTCCACAAACGTTGACATGGAAACCAATGGAGGACATTATATCTCCCCTCAGTCCTCATATTAATCCACTAACTATTATAGAAATAATCTCATCAACCATCATTCCTCCTTTGAATTTCCCTCTCTATGATTTGGATTTTTTCCAGCATAGAGTGTCTGGAAGACCAATACCATTAATAGGATCATAATCCATCTTAATATTAAATTTCTACCTCCACAACACCTAACACCTCTATCAATGATTCAAGTCACTTAGAGTGAATATTTAACATCATCAATTATTTTCCTAATATATGGAAAACCATTTATCAAATAGATAATTTCTTCAACCCTCCAACTCATTGTCCATTATTCTAGACTAAATTTCATTAATATGGTAGTTTCACTCATGGATTCGTAGATAGAAAAACCCATAAGATACTACATTATCCCTCTAAATTAGCACAGATCCCAATCCAAATCCTGAGTAATAATAGTAAACCAAATACCCAATAATAGGATTTGAAAATATTAGGACAGGTGTTATATTCAATCACTTCTTCAATTAAAATAATCTAAATTCCCACTAATAATTCAACTTACAAGTTAATTTTTTATTACTATGAAAAATTATTGTATCTACTAGTATGGAAAATTTTTTAATGAACAATTTGTAAAACCAATATAAAGCAAGGTAGTTTTAAATATAAAAAACATTTATTGGGAATGCCAAATATGTTACCATTTCTACCATCTCACGGTCCATAGAAATTTCTACTGTAGTGATTTATAACCCATGTAAATATAATTTTTATATCCATAAATTAAACCTAAAAATGATTGAATAGATACAATTGACTCCATGATTTCTCAACACAATCATTCGGTATACGGAATTTATTTTCATGGAGTGTGAGTATAGGAGGATATCATCAATGACCACCATAATAAAGTGCCAACTATATGTATAATGATCAAATACATTGGATTTTTGAAATATTATATTGTGCTTTACCTCCTAGATAGTATTGAAAGATAAACATATAGTCCATATCAACTCTGGAATAATATCTTATAAATATCTTCATCTCTGATCAAAAATCTTTGTTCCAAATGTGGTTCAATATTAAAAAAGTATGCCTTCGACACACCATCAACCCCATAATATTTGAGAAGTATAGAAAACCCTTGAAATGAGTAGAATAAGAAGATACTAAAATTGTACCTTACTCAATCTCTATAATCTACCGATCTTGTTCTAGCTTCATTATGTGTGGGAAAAATGCATTGATGAAAATGACCTTTTAATGTCGCCCAGGTAAGACCCGTGCATCTACCCTCCTAGGTCATCGAACCCCACCATGTCTAGCCAGGTCCTTGAAAAATGAATGTTACAAGATATAATCATTGATTATATTGGTTATATACTGTATTATAAATCTCACTACATGAAAACCGCCGCAAAACGCGTTTTCTGGCCACCATTTCGCGGCGGTTTTAAGAACTGCCGTGAAAAAACCGCCGCTAAACGGCAAAAAAATTATTTTTTTAAATTTTATTTATATTTATTCGAGGATTAGAGGTGGTTTTTTAAAAAACCCACCGCGAAATAGCGGCGGTTTCCGTAAAACCTCCGCGAAATGAAAAGAAAAAAAATAAAAAAACGCGAGAAACCCCGAAATCACTAAAACGACCTTAACTTTTGATCTGGGCATCCGTTGAAGTGCCACGACCAGTCAAATCGAAGCTCATGAAGAGATATAAAGGCACATATCATAAAAACCGTGATAAAGTCTATGGTGTGTATGATATTAGAGTTATAATAAAGTTGAAAAAGTTCTCCAACTTCAAACGGCCATAACTTTCGCTCTGGGTGTCCGTTTGGGCTCTACCACATATCATATCGAAGCCAGCGAAGAGAGTTACGCACCAGATCGACATAAGAATGCTTTTTTCTTGTTTTTCTTCCTCAAAAATCCCTACGAAGGCCTCCAAAACCCCATTTTCGTCACCGGTGTCCCGTCGAACTTTTCTTCAAATTGACCTAACCATCGATCCGCATGTCAGTTCGGCCTCCTCCACCTGCCAAATCATAGCTCGTTCCATTAGCATCAGTTTGACTGGTCGCGGCGCCCACATGCACTCCTAGATCATATGTTATGGCCTTTTTAGTGGGTATCAGGTTTGTTATGTTTTTCAGTGCCTCGTTTCTAGCAACCGTTCTCCGTCAGCTTTTTTTAAATGGTCATAACTTCTGATCCATCTGTCCATTCGGACTCTTTCACCTTTCAGGTTGAAGAACGTTTCATGATCTTTGATATGACATGTCGCGGATCTAAAATGGAATCTCGGATCATACGTTATCTTCGTTAATGTGAGTCCAATGTTTTTCTCTCTTTATGATCGTTTTGACGGGTTTTAACGATAGATCCATTTATTACTGTTTATTTGGGTTTCCATGACATGTTATCTTTATCAATGGTTTTTTCTGGGTTATTATGATGATTATGTTGAATTATTAAGGAGTTTTCCAGAGTTGTCACGAGTTTTCATGCATTCTCATTTTTTCTATTGTCTCATTCTTCATATGTTTCTCCATCCTTTTTCATGTGTTTTCATGATTTTTCACCCTTATCATGTCTTTTCTAACTTTTTCATGTGTTTCCATTATTATTTATTATTTTTTATTTTTTATTTCTAATATACTTTAATTTATTTATTATCTATTATTTGTAACTGGTTATTTATTATTTATTATTTATTATTTATTATTTATATTTATTTATTAGATATTAGTTATTAGTTATTAGTTATTATTTATTATTTACTATTTATTATTTATATTTATTTAATATTTATTATTTAAATTTATTTATTATTTATTATTTATTATTTATTTATTATTTATTATTTATATTTATTTATTATTTATATTTATTTATTATTTATATTTATTTATTATTTATTATTTATATTTATTTATTATTTATTATTTATTATTTATATTTATTTATTATTTAATATTTATATTTATTTATTATTTTATATTTATTAATTATTAATTATTAATTATTATTTATTATTTATTAGTTATTAGTTATTAGTTATTATTTATTATTTATTATTTATTATTTATTATTTATTATTTATTATTTATTATTTATTATTTATTATTTATTATTTATTATTTATATTTATTTATTATTTATATTTATTTATTATTTATTATTTATTATTTACTATTTATATTTATTTATTATTTATTATTTATATTTATTTATCATTTATCATTTTCTATTTATTATTTATTATTTATATTTATTTATTATTTATATTTATTATTTATGTTTATTATTTATATTTATTTATTATTTAATATTTATTATTTAATATTTATATTTATTTATTATTTATTATTTATTATTTATTATTTATTATTTATTATTTATTATTTATATTTATTTATTATATATTATATATTATATATTTATATTTATTTATTATTTATTATTTTCTATTTATTTTTTATTATTTATTATTTGTTATTTATTATTTATTATTTATATTTATTTATTATTTATTATTTATTATTTATATTTATTTATTATTTATTATTTATTATTTATTATTTATTTATTATTTATTATTTATATTTATTTATTATTTATTATTTATTATTTATATTTATTTATTATTTATATTTATTTATTATTTATTATTTTCTATTTATTATTTTTTATTTATTAATTTCTATTTATTATTTATTATTTATTTATTATTTATTATTTATTATTTATTATTTATTATTTATTATTTATTATATATTATATATTATATTTTTATTATTTATATTTATTTATTATTTATTATTTATTACTTATATTTATTTATTATTTATTTTTATTTATTATTTATTATTTTCTATTTATTATTAATTATTTATCATTTATCATTTATTATTTATTTATTATTTATTATTTATTATTTATATTTATTTATTATTTTTATTTATTTATTTTTTATATTAATTTATAATATTTATTTATTTATTATTTATTATTTATTATTTATTATTTATTATTTATATTTATTTATTATTTATATAATTAACATTTATTATTTTCTATTTATTATTTATTATTTATATATATTTATTATATATTATTTATTATTTATTATTTATTTATTATTTATTATTTATTATTTATTATTATTGAGTTTATATCTATTATTTATTTATTATTTGTTTTTTCAATTAATATATATAAGTATATTAGATTTTCTTTATTAACCACATGGCGACCTTGCTGGAGTGGTAAAGTCTTTGGAAAATATGCAAGAGGTAGGGGTTTCAATCTCACCAAACGTAGAATTTCTTTATATTGCTTGGGTATGCATGTGCATGTGTATGTGCATGTGCATGGGATGTGCATGCATGGATAAATAAAGTAAATAAAATAATACGAAATAAATAAATAAATAAATAAAATACGAAATAAAATAAATAAATAAATAAAATAAATACGAAATAAAAAAATAAATAATAAATATGAAATTAAATAAAATAAATAAATTAAATAAAATAAATAAATAAAATAAATAAATAAATAAATAAATAAATAAAATAAATACGAAATAAAATAAATATGAAATAAAATAAATAAATAAATAAATATGAAAAATAAATAAATAAATAAATATTATAAATAAATAAAATAAAAAAATAAATAAAATAAAATAAATAAATAAAATAAATAAAATAAATAAATAAAATAAATACATAAAATAAATAGATAAAATAAATAGATAAAATAAATAAATAAAATATATATATATATATATATATATATAAAATAAATAAATAAAATAAAATTAATACGAAATAAATATATAATTAAATACGAAAAATAAATATATATATATATATATATATATAATTAAAATTAAAATAAATAACAAAAAAACCGTTGTTAAATCATTTAGCGGTGGTTTAAACCGCCGCTAAAAACCCGTCGTGAAACGTTCTGCGACGGTTTTGAAGACCACTGAGAATAGTTTCCCGACTCACGATTTAGTGGCGGTTTTTCAAAACCACCGCCAATCGATTTAGCGGCGGTTTAAACCGCCGCGAAATGAAAAAAACCGCCGCTAAATGCTTTTTTTGCCATAATGTCTAATCAATGATATAGATCATTTCATCGTCATCTTATAGACCTATAGTTCCTCTGATGGTGGGAAGATACTAGAGTTGGAAGTCCCCTATTTAATCGACCATTATAATGGGAACATATATGACTTGACAAATCAATATTAAAAAGTCCACATTATGGGTTTGATCTAAAACGAAAACTACAAGAGTGTCTATGGGGTCCTTCACAACTGCATCCTCATGTCCATAAAGTGGGGGAATAGAAGAACTCTCCCAATAACGAGAATTATGATATTCATTCACTAGAAGTCTACTCAAACATCTTCTAGGAAGAATTGGTTGTAAATACAAATGAATGATTACAATGAATATAATTGATTATTTAAGATAATAGCCAATGTATTTTATAGGCATTCATAAGGGATTTCTATAGGTGACATATCCTAGGATATATACCATAATGATAAGGCATTACCATCCAAAAACTACACTACATCTAATCTCAATTCTACGTAACTACACATTAGTCACATTCATATTAATATATATAAAACAAAAAAATGAAAAATAATAAATAATAAATATTTCATCACATAATATCATAAAAGAAAAATGTACATATCAATACATTTCATTATATGGACTAATATGAATAGAAAGAACCATGTATATATGACATGTGATGCTACATATCTAGTCATTATGAATGAATGAACCAATATAAAATAAACTATATTAGTGGTCCAATTACTAAAAACATATAGTTCCATTAGACCTGAGATGGTGAAGAACACATGTAACTACCATACACTAGTTTTACATAGCGTACTATATTTCTAGCTTATCCAAAATTATATTAAAAAATAAAAGGAAATGAAAACCAAACTATGATAACACTTTGTAACACCTTGAGAATTATATCCTAGATTGGTTCATTGAGGCACATGACCTCATTCTATGTTCATGTATACAAGACATTTTTGACTCACAGTGAGGGTTTGAACTGTGAAGTGTAGAGACTATACCCTCATTTTCTGTAATTATGCATCATAATCATAATAAAAATAATCAATTTAACAATTACCCAAAAAGGAATAATAGAAATAAATATTAATGAAATATATATCTCATAAAATGTCAGTCATCATAATGTCATATAATTTAAATAACTATGGACCACAAATGTGGTAGGTTAAAATAAAGTATAATAAATTGAAAACAAAAATAACTAGAAATTTTTATTTCAATATGTAGCTCATTCCAATACTACCTCCAAATACATGAATATTCCACCAATATAGACTCTCAAACTTCCCATAACATTCCTAGTATCCGTAATCTTGAATTCATTAGATGCAACCTAATTCTTGAGCATGGTGTTATTTCAAACCAAGAAAAACATCACCAATACATCCTTAAAAATAAATTCACGTGTATTAGAGTTGTATTCCCAGATTTAATTAGTCAATAAATAAATAAATTATCAACCATTTTCCATGATTTTTTATCTAACTAAGCATTAAATAATCTTGATTGTACCTACATCAGATAAGTAATATAGGAAAATTAATCAAATAATTAACTATGGGGGGATGAAAAATATAACACCACATCTTTAAGAATTAACATGGTTAAAAATTCTCAGGATGGGCCATAAGTTCTTCCTAGAATATCCTTATCATTTTCCTGGACCCAAGGACATTATAACATAACTCAATTTGGATTCAAGCCAAATGGACATTGTATCTTTCCACAACATCTTGTCAGGACACAATTTCATCAAATACCTTCCTTATATCTAGGAAAACAATCATCATCAGCATATGTTACACAATATCCCCATCTATGGGCTAATAAATCCTTCAAAATCTACATGTCCACTAATACTATAATAAAAACCACCACAATCCATATATTGACACATCGCTAGGAAAGAATATATAAGCATTAATAAATAAAATCAAATATGAATCTTATTATCCTTCTACACACACATGTGATAATTATTAAGCACAGGTCTCAAAAAATGCACGCACTAAAACATGTGATAAATATCAAAAATGTGTCTCGTAGTATACACATGAACAAACATTTGATTAGTATCAAACATGGGATTAACTTTTGGTAACAACACATAATTTAGTAAACATAACTTTTATTATAATTATATAATTATAACATATTTAGTAAAATAGTATTATATAATGCACATGTGAATCATGATTGAACCAATCACATTTAATTATATGAATTTTAACAATACATCTAGTGAATATTTAATTTCAAATTAATTTAAAATATTATAATTTGATTAAAATTGAAAATTTGATAATGAATATATGTCAATTTGTATCAGCATGATACATAAGAATTATAAAACTCATGAAATAAACTATATAAATTAATTGGAATATTTTTAATGAAATGTTACTCTTCAAAATTTAAAGATAATTAACCCTAAAATATAATAGAAGTGAATGAATAATTAATAAAATATGAGGTATTTATTGAAAATATTGTTCACATGTGACTATTCAAAATATTACTATTAGAATAAAAATTTTAATTTTAGAATAGCAACTTGACCATTAAAAATGTGATCTGATTGTTAGGAATAGTAACTTGGTTGTTATAATACTATCCACACTTATGGTATTGTAAAATAATATTTTTAGAAATGGACTATGACATATTTATATCATTATACCAGAAAATAATTCATTAGAAAAATATAAAAATGGTTTATATCTTTATAAAAGAAGTGTTTTATTTTAATTTTTATAAAAACTATAAATATTTTAAAAAAATTACATTTTTCTAAATAAAAAGTTTTTTAATTAATATTATGATGTTTTATGTAGATAAAATTATTATTTGAGATGCCAACTAATTTTTAATGTGCTGGAAAATTCATCATAATATAAGATTTTGTATATTTCAATACATTATGATTCTCTAAATAAATAAATTTTAAAAATTTTAAAACCCTATTTCAAAAACCTTAATTAGGTATTTGAATATTTTAATTTAAAAAAGTTTAGGTAATATTTTTTGGCATTTTTCTAGAATAGTGTATTTTTTCGTGATTATAGAAACACAGTAAAATAAAATATTTAATATCATAAGTTAAATAATGATTAATTGAATATGGGGTCATATATGTACCCATTTTTTCAAAAAACAATTGGACCATTTACATTATTTTTTCTAAAAATCCATCTCTACTTATAGTCTTGTTCTTAAATAATAATCTATATAATATTAAATTAAACAATAACTTTATATCCTCTTAGAAATAACACCCCTCATGACCCTTTATCCCAAAATATTCCAATCATTAATGATTTAACAAAATATATGAAACACTCACATTAAGTTTCTACATATAACCCTACAATCCTTGTTCTTCCATGATGTCTAATCCCTATGTTCCTTATGGGGTATTTATAGAAACAAAATTTAAAAGGTAATTTTCTCAAACATTGTCTATAAAATTATTTTCATCTTCTATACTCTATTTTCCCCCCTTACACAACATTACATAATAACTATATAATCATATCTGTATTGTTATCTATTTCACATAATAACATTATTCTACTCACTATTCATATTATTATAAAAAGAAAACATTTCTCATAATATTGTTGGTTCAATGCCTACCTGAAAAATGAACTTCATTTTTATCTAACAACATCATGTATGGTTAGAGGAATATTATTATATTTAAATATAACTATAATAACTATAATAAAACAGTAATTTATTTTTTTAATTAATAAATTTTTATAAAATTAAATAAAATTAAACTAGTTCTTTATGTAATATAAAACCACTTAAATGAATAAACCATATAATATTAAAATTAATAATAAAGGATTCAGAACTATTCCAAGAAAGTTTTTGATAATGTGTACCATTTAAATTTATGGAAGGCCATGAATGAAATTTCCCTTCACTAATAGTGTTTTAATTATATTTTATAGGAAAATAAAATATTTTTCGCAAGTTATCCGACCTTCGAACCATGAAACGAACACCCTCAAAATAGTGAATTTTGTCTATATATCTCACTATAATCATCATAAATGTACCTAACATACTTATTGTAAATATAAAATAAATGTATAATTATTATGATAAATTTCATAATGAATATAGTTTTATTTCAAAGAATTTTAAGTGAATGTACAGAGAGATTATGGTTCTTATGTTATGGGATCTCTCTGAGAAACCATAGTTTCCTTTGAATGTTATTTCTCATTATTTTCCACAAATTATATATAAATTATTATTATTTACTTCACTTATATTTGTTAAATATTTTATAAAGATTTATACCTTGTTAAATTCTATTATCCTTGATGAAGATATACATTTAATTATATTTTCCCTTCTCAATTTCATTCAATAACCAAACATGATTAAAGGTAAGATCTATGTTTCAAATCCAATTTAATGTAAGAATACATGTTATTTACGTCAACTTCCAGCATGATTATTCATGTGAATTTTATTTTATGATATCATTTTATGACTTTGGACTCTTATATGATTCTTTGATGTCAAATGTTTTCCCATACATATCTTTATAGATCAACCATTGTTTATGTATTAACCAAGTCAATCTATGATGTTTTATGATGTAAAATGGATTTAGGATCTCAATATAGTGGATAATTTTTTTTAAATTATATGTATTACGATCCTTGAATTCCAAATACACAATGCCTCTAGATATTTGTGATGTGTTTATAGGATATTAAGATTAATAAATGTAGTATTATGTATAAAATTCATGGGTTTCTAAAAATGATGCACAAAAAAAATTCATTAATAAGGAAAAAACATTATGCAAGAGCTCAATATGGTAATGATCATCATATCTCCAGTGTTTTGATCATAAATGTTGTGATTCCTCATGGACCAATCCACAAATAACACATTAACAAAACTGATCATTATAACCAAAACCAATTATTTTAAAATTGATTCTAGAATATGATTAATGAGGGAGATGGTGACTTTCTTTAAGAATAAACTCATCTAACATAATTCTATCCTATTTCAATGTAATATCATTGTCTAATATAAAGAATAGCCTCCAACTATATAAATTAAATGTTTATCTATCTGTAGACCCATTAATGATTGTTATATCATGATATATACCATATATCGATCCAATATAACATAGATATTTTGATAATTATTGATTAAATTGAATATTTTTCCTAGGATTAATGAATCTAACCTCAATAAGGTCAATGAGTCAATCTGGACATTGAACAAAAAAAGAGGAGTAGGTAAATAAATTCAATAACCTGGAGCCCCTATGGTCTTCAAAATTTAATGAGGGTCAATCTATAAAAATTATATATCAAAATGTGGTTAATAATAAATGATAGGGCTAGTATTGATGACTCAATATCTAGGTACAACAATTTTTCTGATGTTATTCCCATGGATGTCAAGTGTGCTTGGCAATGATGCAACACCTCTTCATTTTCCACCTAATGGATTGTGGCTATCCATTAGCTAGTTGGTGGATTCCAATCCACTCAATAGTGGGAATTATAAACTTAATTAACATTTTTGTATTGAAAATTCCTCATCAAAGAGGATGAAAATTCCATCGAACTTGGAAAATGATATAAATAAAATGTGAAATAATCTTGGAGAAAAATTCTTAAAGGGAGACTCCAAAATGAAAATTTCATCAAGGTCCGCCTCCTTCTATTGAAGTCTTTGGATTCACAAATACTTGCATTAATTAAGGTGTTTTTCAACCCAATGATAATGAAACTGGCACCTACGAACTTTGTAATTGGAGAAATAGAGGTGGAAAATTTTTCACTCGCGTATGAAACTACTATGAATAGTGTCATTGGTTTAAAGAAGGTGGATAACTCCGCCCTCATGTACAATATCCCCCATGAACTATGTCGTTCTCTATATGAGATGGCATTTCCAAACCCTTCAAATCAATACCCTCTATAAATAATCCCACTGTGTACTTCTACAAGAGGAAATAAATAGCCCATCGATCCAGCACCCCAACAACTCTATAAAAGCACCTCAAGGGGTAATGAAAAAATGAAGAGCGAAAAAAATCAACCCAGATTGGAGAAAATGGGAAGAAGCACAAAAAACACAAAGGGTGTGCATGAAATCCCTCATTCCCCCAAATCGGTTCATGGATTCCATCCAAAAAACAATTTGTGGGAGGCCCTTAATAGAATACATCCCATTAATAATTAGCAGAAGACCCTCCATGGAAGATATCATGTGTAGGTAGTGTCATTCAATGAAATGAGGCATCATTTACGAACATTGTGAATGATTAAAAAATAGTAAACCTATGCAGCTATATGAAATTTCATTCACAGACGTCCTTTTTGGAAAATATGTTGTGGAATCCCTATGGAAAACCTTTTTTCTCGGTGATTATATGTGGAAAACATAGTATGTGGAAGCTCAGATGAGGAAAATGGTTCACAGACAATGATATGTGGTTGGCATATCGTGCAGATTCTCTTATGATGAAAATGGTTCCCAAATGATCATATGCGGACAAAACAGTACATAAATGCCCCTACGTGGAAAATGGTTTGTGGATGCTCATTCTTGGATGCTCTTATATGCACCATCCCATGTGGCCTGCTCCAACACGGCCATCTTCCTTGTGGAAAAATAGTTAGCACCCAGTGGTCCATACTATAGGGATTGCACCCCCATACCGCCTTTCAGGATCAATTTCCAGCTTCATTCACATCCATTGGGCCCCATCTCTTCCCTACCATCACTGACCACAATGATAAAAGGAATTTTGCACCGTGAGATTTTTGGGTCAGGTTAACGACATTTTCTATTTCTCCCTTTTTTCCACCCAAACATATTTCCCTCCAATGCCATTAGATGATATACTCTTCACGATACACCTAAAACCCCATCAACTTCCTCCTATGCATGGTTGATCTATAAATCCATGTAAATTATGGTCATGATGTTTCTTGCATGCTTGAACACATACATTCCTTTTATCAAACTATGTGTCCCAGGAGACTTTTTATCTTCATAAACCACCTAGGCCATTGAAAATGGATTGTCAGTGTACCAAGGACAGCTCTATTTGATGATGTACACAATTCCCTGACAATTTTTCTTATGTTTCCAACAAGAAGACATGTTGACCAGAGAAATATTCATCCTCAAGAGAGGCCTTTCCTACCTACATTTGTGAAAATGGTTTCAATATCCCATATCATTCCTCAAGATATGAAAATTCATGGAATATAGTTTACACTTTCCTCCCCTCCCATGTTTGGGGGATGTTCGAATATCCCATCCATATTATCCTATAGTTAATCATGGATTCAATAAAAAATGGTCCTCTCTGTATGACCATAAACTTGAAGACCCCAACTCATCCTTACTACATGGCGATAAACTATATATTATTAGTCCCCACGACAAGACATTAAACATTGATTCCATTATCCAATATATATGACTTTATACTATAGTATACCCAATATGAAATTCATCAAAACAGTCCCACATAGGTAATCCCCTAGTGTTTCATGTAAGAGGTTTCATGAGTGATCCTCTTTGGCTCTTCCCTAGGTGTACCAAGACAAGTTAACCGGAATTTCTTGGTAATAAAATATTGTTGGGGTATTGTCACATTTAAATCCCCTTATGTCTCCCTCTCTCCATTTGTGATCTGATACCATATATTAGTAGATGATTTGTGACATATGATATTTAGATCTACTACGTCCTCTTGTTTCACAGACCAATTGGGACTCACATGGGATTAGATGATATAGGCGATCATTAAATATACATAAACCCAAATCATGGGCCTCTATGAAAGTATAATCCCAAAATTAAATCAACTATGAGATATTTGATTCATACTCTAATCAGGATATATAGGATTCCTACATAAGACCCGAGCTCATGGGAGATTCTCCTTAGAATTCACTCCTAATAAAAGTTTTCCAAACTAGCTAGGGAATCCTCTTCATGAGTAAACCTCTACTATATCTCTCAAATTGGAATCTTCTGTGTGTATGCTGAAATCATGACCCATCAAATTTTCCAGTTTAAGGGTTGAATTCCCATCTGAAACTGAACTACATGGGCTCTATTTCCTCTCATGAGAATACATAAGAAGCAAATAGTATGGGTTCATCCTCAATATAAGAATAATTTTTGTCCCTGGATGATAATAAACTCTAGATCTCCTCATCACATGGATTAAACATTTGATGTCTTATTAAACGATAATGGAATCTTGTATCTATCCAAAATAGGGGAATGTGGATGAAGAACCTCGAATACATACCAGTTTCTTTATCAATGGATTACCTCATATACATATAGAGGGTTCCCAATTTACATGTATCTTGCACTGATCTTGCAACTTAAGAATAATCTGCAAACACATTATTGGGAATGAACCAAGGATTAAAAAACATATTAAAGTTTATTAAATCCATAAGTTGTTCTTGGAATAGGAAATAATTCATCACAAAAGGGGGTGATGAGTCTTTCCTCCCATCCTATGGACCAATAGAGTCCTTAAGTGTCGATAGCCAAATCATTGTCCAAATAATGTCGCCTATGGATATAATGTCCAAAAATCATGGATAATAGGGTATATGTATGTCTATGGATCTTTAAATAAACCTATTTCTAGCCATATGACGAATCCATACCTGATGTGGTGTGATTGAACGAAACACTTAACCCCCTTCAATCACCCAATAGGAGCATTCATATATGGTACCTCCTTTATAAAAAAGGACAAAGTGAACAATCTTAACGTGACCATATAATGGACCAAAAAAAGGATCAAGACATGAATTAGTTCAAACAAATAGTGTGCCTGATGTGAAACACTCTATAAAAACTGGCAATTGGTTTTATCTGTTCTTGCATTTTGTTTGTACCCACACAACACACCTAAGGTCAAAACCAAAAATGGCGACCCTGATGTAAAACTCTATATAAGATCAAGAAATTAGTTGTAATCTATCAGGCCTTTTTTCCCACCCACATAGTGTACCATGGATCAAATCAAAAATGGGGATCCCAATATGAAACCTTAACCAATATGGCATGTTACCCCACCTCAAGCCACTTTCACATTCAAATGTAATATGGAAAATAAATGAACATCAATTATACATGTGATCATGAGGTGCTACTTTGAATTGATTTTTTCTATGTATCTATTATATATGTTATATTCATTATGTTGAGATTCCTTAAATCCAATTCCATCCCATCAGTTTTCACATAAAATTTTGTTAGTGACCACACAAGCGGTTAGGTCCCTGATGAAGAACATTAATCCCTCACGAACCCATCATCTTAAATAAAGGGTTTAAAAGACTTTGATCAAAAATAACAACCAAAATGGTACTCCACAAATAGTGGTGGTTGCATTGTAGGACCTCCTATCAATGAAAGATCACTATATGCATATTCAGCCATGTATAGCAATCCAAAACTGAACGTCCCCACTGGTTGTCTTGAATTGATTCAAGAGATAATCGCTAAAATGCGACAATGATTACCTTTCTTACCTCAGGGAGGCATATGATATCGTCACCAATGAATTCATCCCAGTTGTACAGGAACCCCGCGGGATGGCTCCTTCAAGAGGATGTCACCACAAGCAGTGTAAATCCCAATATCCTCTCTCTGAAGAGGATCTCATTCCATGGGATCCTGGTGAAGTCCAGTAGACACATGTCAATCACACAACCCACTGAGGGTAAAGAACATATCATCAAGAATAGGTCAACACCCCTATTTCTGAGTAGGTTATCCACTGATCAAACATGGTGTAAGAATGTGGGTGGGAATATATTCATTCCCCCATTCAAATTCAATCCATTAAAATACTGTGGAAACCTCAGAGTGGATGCATATCATTGCTCCCAATTATGAATACCACAACAGAATCATGATTTCTAATTATGAGAAAATGAATAACCCTACTAATGATATCTAGAAGAGTCATTCAATCATGGTAGATATGTTTCAATAGATGAATATCACTATCAACACATAAAAATCCCACTATTCAAATAGGGAAGAAACCATCATCAAGAAGGAAAAAATCCTTGCTAACGCAAATAAATTACTCCATCCATATAGGGAAGAAAATAATATTACATACTATGATACATTAAACTCCTATGAATCTCACCAGTCAAATATAGTGGCAACAAATAGAAAAATGTAATTTTATGTCCACCACAACAGATCCCTCCAGTTAAATTTGGTGGAATGAAAATATAGGTAGAGTCAAATTCATGTGAATGCACTTTTTATCCATGAAACAAATAATGAGTAAAATGAGAAGACACAAACTCCTTCCTTTAAATAAAATACCCACCATTCAAATATATTAGTGGCCTAAGAATGTAGTTAGCTTATCCCATATACATGTCTGGGGTAGGCTCGTTCCCCTGCACGTACACAGGAGAACTTCTATTACTCGCTGGAAACACATGGATGACTATAGTAGGCACAAAATATTACTCCAACACCAGAATAATAATTTATAACAATTCCATCAAACAAAATGACTTATCACATCTTGGAATTGATTGAGGATCTAGCATGGATTCTAGAACATATCATCCAAACATAACATGACTTAATCATGTCTGGTGAAAAAATTGAGGTTCGGTTCCACTATATCGTCTCCCTGGGTAAGGTGATTCATCCAAAAAATAATATGGATACTCTAGAGCATAATTGTATCCCTCCTCGAATCTAGGAGGGTTAACAGTTACATTACTTGATACATGGACATCCGTATCGGGAACAATCACTTATTCCAACTTGGGAATACTGATCCAATGTAGAGGGAACTACAAGGAAAAATTTATCCCTACCAGAACTCAAGATGAAAATAAGAATATCCCATTGTTATTGTGGTATCCAATCAAAAAAAGACCCATATATGAAGGTTGTTACAAACAACAAGCAACACTAGTTACCTGTAGAAGAGAACCGAAAAATGAAATGCACCAAAGTATGCTATATATTGAAGAGCACATTCATGATTATGCTCTGCTGGAATGTGGTGTTATTGATGCCATATGTTATGTATCAATATAATCTCAGTATCATGTCGATCAATTACCATATTATGGAAGTGACACTAGAATTTCATAAGGTCCTCCCTGCAATGTTGCTTCCAGTAACTCTGAAGCATATCCTCAAAAAACCCACAAGGGCTTAATCTATGTGCCAGAAACAACCAATTTTGAGATCTTAACACCTGGTGCATGTCTGGGTAGTCCTCCCCATGACTATAGGATCGAAGAAAAATATTTCCATACCCTTTATTTTGTTTGTCCTAATGGACCTCTATAGGGTATACAGTTCTGATTTTACTATCCCAGTAGTAGAATAACAGGGCCTCTTTGTAGTACTCTAAATTATATTAGTCACTATAAATGTCCTCCCTGTATTAAAATCAATCAATGAAATGGGACTCCCATCATTTTAGTACATCCATAAGGTCCTCCCCAGGCTGTACACTGTAGATATTCTCCTTGTATCTGGACATCAATCCATAATGATATCCACCGCCGTGATGGTATCCATTTTGAAGGTCCTCTATGAAATGAAGAAATAAGTTCATTCACTTGCTACAGTTTACCCTGAAGGTCCTACCTACGGTAAACACCTTGGAGATTCTCCCTACGATTTCATTCTAAGAAATTATTGTAGACTTCTCCACCATAGCCTCAGTTGTGAAGGTCATCGCCACTGCCCAAACTCACACATAGATGCAGCTCCTCCTCCCACTATTCCAACTACAAGAAAGCCTTCATATTATGAGGTTAAAAAATGGGAGAATTAAATATGATAGAAACTATATCAATGGTAAGTGAAATACTTTATCATCCATGAGATAGCCTAGGGCCACTGTAATATTCTGATCCACCCTCGTACCATTCATGCATCAATGAAAACCCTATTATCCCCACTATATAGGATAAAAATTTCACAAATAATCAAATTTAGAAACAATAATATGAATAATATCTTGAATAAGAACAATATAATATATTTATTTTGATAACTCACCTATCCAAGAATTTCAAACCATTTCTGTTTTATCCCAAACTACTTTTCAGTTAATGATTCTAAAATAGTTATCAGAAATCTTTTTTCACAAAAATATCCTTAATGATTGTAAAAATATTCTTTAGTGTAAAATGAAACTTTTACACTCTTAAGGGTACTTAGAACATTTCAATATATTGGGGGATCTTTGTCCGCAAAAAGACAAGTAATCCCATATGTCTGCAAGGTAGCTGCAATCCGAAGTTCAAAACAAAAACCACGAGTACTCATACACCCACATGGAGCACAAATTGTGATGCCTCATCGGTGATTCCCCCTTATTGTCTTCACATCCGATGTTGGGGTGAAAATGGAACTCTAAAAATCACCCCATGTTTCATCTATAAGAACCCACTGAATATTACATCCTATAATTTCATTATCCTAATATGTTATCCAAATAAACTACTAATTCATGAAATTTGGCCCACTTGACAAGAACCAAGCATATGTATGTCAAAAAATATTACCCTCAACCAGAGAAATCTATCGAAAAACTCTTGAACATGGACACTGAGAGAATTCCTCATGCTTCTAACCTAATTGAATCCAACCAATGAGCATTGATCTTGTCCTTACAAGAAAATTATTTACATGCATATTTGGCACTATATCCGACACACGCCCACATTAGACTGCCTTAGATCAAGAATATGGCACCAGTAGTATCAACCCTCGAAGTACAGGAGAAAACACATTCCACTAGTCTTGGGGAATTATTAACTCAATGTTCTGATATATGAACAACAAATCTGGGTCGAGACATATCAATGTGAGAATGAGAGAAATCTATGCCCACATGGCTTCGGTAATTTGTACCTCAACCAACCGCCTAGCAGAAGTTAATCTTTCCCCACCTAGGGAGGAAAAAAATTAGAGAGTATACTCATTTTATCCCATATTGCATCCTGTGTCCCCAGGGGAGGTTGCATACTTCTTATTCTCATCTAGGATCACTTTGAGTCACTGTTCTCCAATAAACATTAAGAGGGTTCCAAAATGGAAGGAGAATATCTGAAAGGGGGTTCAAGATCCCCTCATACCATTCTAAACCTAGTATGCCAACCTAAATGTTGTATGAATTGGTGAACTTTGAGAATTTCAATCCTACTAACCATACTGATGATTATATTAATGGGGAGGATGCATGAGATGATGGATCCTTTATAGAGGTGGACCACACTATGCATGAATGTGTTTGTACCAAGAACCAATGGGCCACCTTATTTTTGGGCACACCTTAGGTAATCCATCATTCCAACCTTTGAGAATCCCCAATAAGAAGAAGTATAAGAACATGTTTTCATACAACCCACCTCCTCATCCCAATGTGAATGCATACCTCACACTAGGGGAGAGAATATCTCAACCTAAGAATGAAATGAATGAGCTAAGGATAATCATCATTGATATTCATCAAGGGAGATATCCTACTAGACATGATATTTAAGTAAAGAGTTAGAACACACATCCAATAGAGGTGCCTAATTCACTAGGTCTTATCCTAATAGATAATGAAATGTCTAGAGTTGATGTAATATAGTGATTGGTCACTGAGTATACCTAATCCAATTCCTGGGAGGATACCATAATTTATCATTATTCAGGAAACAAAAAAGAACAGATTTATTAAAATCCAAAAATATTTACCTCGACTAGATATCAACATCATGTTCCAGTAAGGATGGAACATCCAAAATTTCCCCCTATGGCACTCTCTCATGATCATGTTCAATATTATGTGCATCAAGGACTCTTGAATAACATAGAGTCATTGAAATGGGATTAGAATCCATGGAAGGGTGACACACTTAGAGACAACCAGAATGGAAGCCCATCCCAGACAGGGTGAGAAACACTCTGCCAACACCATATTTCAGGAACTTCTTATTGCCACTTTTCAACAGATCAGGTGACCCATTTAAAAACATGTTGTACTACTCGTCATATTGTGATCCCATTATGGGAACTTCAGATCAACAAGAATCAGTGAAACACAGAATCATTGTGAGAACTCTACATGGATCATCCATAATGTGGTACACAATTTTTCCAACTAACTCAATAACAGGGTGAGAGGATCTCTGTTCACAGCTCTTATCGCAGTTCTTCTTGACATTTACAAAAACAACATTCAATGACCTCATGAATTGAAAGATCTAGAGAATGAGAGAGTTTCAAACATTTTTTCTAGATCAAATGGTGTGAATTTCTGAATGAACTTTCCATTCCCCCAATAAGATATGTTGGCATGGGGCATCGATGTTCTCTATGATGAGCTACGAAAACCCCTCATCCCAGTGAAGTATAAATGTTGGTTCTGAGATTCCTCCACCATCACTCAAAATATTGACAATTCATTTCAGCATAATAGTATCAAGTCTTAGAAATTCCCATCAGCAACAATAAAATGTGTGGGAAGAGTTAAAGTGGATTAAATCACACATAAGACTCCCCTGCGCAGGCTCTAGCTCCGAGGCCCACACCGAATTGTGTGGGCCCCCGGAACATCATCATCCAACTCTGAATCATCAAAATGAGTGAAAAAAAACCAGGATAAATTAATTTGAGTAATTTAATAATTATTTTTTCTTATTCTTGGATGACCAAGTATGTACTACATTGTAGCCACTATTAATTGCTTCATTCTCCGGCATCAAGAGATGAAGAGGGCAGATGAAGAATGTCTTGATGACTGGTGAAATTACCATCCCTTTAACCAAATATTAGGGCTGAGCATCCATGAATGGATTTTCTTCAAGGACCTATTTCATGGAAATAATGATTATGGACAATTCGCGATGGGACCACCACTAGCTCAAGTGGCATATTTTTCCACTACTAACCTAAATAAAATAACATACTGGAAAAAGTTGTTAATAAAGAGGAAAAAATCATGATAGTTGTATGGTCTGGAAGATAATCAACAAAACCAACGGAATAGTTCAAGCTCAGTTAATGAATCCAATTGTGTCTCTAACAGCTCCTAGTGAAACACAACTGTCATCCTTGGCCCCCCAATCCTCCAAGGCCAAGAACCCATACAGTGTCCAATCAAAAGGATAGAATGAATGTGTTGGGAGATGAAATTGCACTAAATATAATTTTATCATTGACACTATTTTATTTCATGCCATTATATATGAGAGTATTTGCTGCACCCCACCAAATAGCACCGTTGGAGGAAAATTATGAGGTAGAGTCATCCTTAGAAGAGGAACTGGTTCATGGATTCATCAATTTAATCAACATAATAGATCCCTTCTCCAATGATGAATATGTTTATCAACCAAAATTATCCAAACACTATTGGTCTTCAGATAAATTAGCTATAAAAAATGGAGATATCAATGGTGATAAATCCATGGTAGAAATCAAGCTCAAAGCCACATTCCCACTAAATGTTTCAGTGTTTCAGAAACCCAAAGAAGTAATCTCAAGTAGATCCTATAGGGACAGTAAAATTCTCCTACCCCAACAAGAATCCACCCCTATCCAATATTTTTGGAATATCCATTGGAGGAAAAATTGGTGATGAATATCCATCAGTATGTGGGATGACATGTCTGAACAAATCCACAGTGGATGGAATCGTCTATGGATCTAATCCCAATGGATGACCTATCATCATTAAAAGATCAATCCACTATAGAACATGTGGAATATCATCCATAATCTGGGAAGAACAGATATTTAGATTTGAAATTCAAAATTATGAAGTTGTTATCTTTTGTACCAGCCATGTTGTACATCGTGGATTCACTGAATCTATCTGTATATCTCAGTGAAGCACTCAATGAAACATATATAACTCCACTATAGTTTGAATATATGGTAGTTTCCACTGATATATACTAGGCAGAAACAAATCTTGAATAATACGATGCATTTATCTCCTTCATTGATCTTGATGAAGACGCGACCATGAAAAGACACATCAAGTACTTATATGTGTCTGGCTGGATAAATGGTGTCAATATTCGAAGATTATTAAATGACAATGTATCTAGAGTTAATATCCTCCCAATGTAGACACTTCATATTCTTTTCTATAATGAGAATGATATGAGGCCCTACACTAAAAATTTGATGGGATACGACAAAAGAGAGCAGAATCTGTTTGGCCAAATTAATCTTGAAACCAGATTAAGTGACCTCATAGCTCGCCCAGAATTTCTAGAGTAATGAAATAATACAATAATCATTTCCATTCTAGGTAGGCCCTAGATGTATCAAAATGTAGCAATCCCCTCATCTTACCATCAGTTCCTCAAATATAGTATTAATGGAAAACATTAGACGATGCATGCTGATATGGTCCCATTCGACGTCAGTGAATCACACTATATTGAAACAACATTATATTATCCAAAGGGGAAGTGACTTATTTTATTTGGTATTGATTGTATTACTTTCACAAAAGGTTTATAAATGAATTCATTTGATCCACTTATGTAGCTCAAGGATGACAACATAATTCCCCTCAACTATATTGTTTGCACAAGTCCATATTCGGACGTGTATTTAGAAGTCCTCATGATTTCAGTCAGGGCCGATGATCCTAATAATGTTGAAAATATCATTGAAACGATAGATAATGGTGGGGGTTTGGATAAAAATTCCCCAAAACCATAATAGAAACCCCATAAAATCCATTATTTACCAACATATTTAGGATTCTGTGTCTCATCACAGAAATAATTTGAGGAATCTCTCTCACCCATCACCGCATATTATCTAGAGAAACCCCTGCTGACTTCCGAGGGAGAGGAGGAACCTTCACCTCAATAACTCATGAATTGAAACTATTCCCTCAACTATGGTGTGAATATATGAAGAATTGTTTCTATATCAACAAATGAAGAGGAAAATGGTGATGATGCAGAGGAGGAAGAGGATGACATATGGGATTACCCTCCAATATTATTGGAATATGTCTCTACCTATATTGATTAACTAAAAAAATAAACTTGGAAAGAAAGAAGACCTGATACACATTCTGATTAGTGTGGTGATGCATTATTAGGAGAGATAGGTATACACCTATTTATTGACGCCAAATCATGAAATTTTCTCCCAAGATTATATATATATATATGTTTGTATATATATATATATATTAGGCATCAATCTAGAGGTGGACACTCACCACCAGCGTCTACCGAAAGACCATCGTGATTTCAGAAATGCTGTCAGAAGGATGCACCTAACTCATACATCCTAAATATATGATAATGTAGATAATGTTATCAATGTCAACTTCATTGGGGGAGTCCAATATCCCATATGGATAGAAAATATTTTACAAGCTAAAAAGAAAAAATGGAAAGATCTGAGTATGCATTGATTGCAAGGATCTAAATCGACATTGCTTGAAAGATGATATCCTAGTCACAATCACAGAAATATTCATGACTTCAACTGCTTGAAAAAAGTCTCTATATTTCATTAATGCCTATTTAGGATAAAAGATGATCATAATGGCCCAATAATATTTAGAAGTAACTGCATTTATGCCCCCTAGAGAGTGTTTTTTCTATAATGCAACTCATTTTAGTTAGAAAAATTCTGACACGACATATCAACATACCATAACTCGCATTTTTAATCCTTTCTTGGGAATATTCATCGAATGCTATGTTGATGATCTTGATTTAATTCATGACATCATTCAAACGACTTGGAATACATTGAAACTGGTATCAACAATATATGATAGTATAGTCTACAAATAAACCCCTTTAAGATTGTGTTTGGTATTATCACACTAAAATTCCTCAGATTCATCATATGAAACCATGTCATCGTGGAGACCCTGAGAAGACAAAGATCATCATTGGCATTTTCGACTCCTTTCAACCTTGCTGAGTTGAGAGGACATCAAGGACACTTGTCATGGATTTTTCGCTTCATATCCATCCTTGTAGGAAAATGTTTTACATGCACTAGAATGATGTAAAAATGGGGAAAGTATCTATGGATACAAGATTCTCATGAATCCTCTGACAACCTAAAGAAATACATCTTGATCCCATTGGTGATAATTCCACCAGTCGAAGGAACACCCTTTATTATATATGTGACCACATTGGATGAATCTCTAGGAACCTTCCTCATACATTGAAATGATGTTGGTAGTGTAAATAGTCTCTATTACCTCATCTGTAACCTGATTGATGTTTAGACTCATTATTTGAATATCGAGAAGGAATTCCTTATGTTAATATGTGTGGTCCCTTAGACAAGGCATTTACTAATGCACAATGGTGTCAATTTTTTCTCTTTTAGATACCCACTCATGTATATTCTTAGTCATCCAATGTTAATTGGATTCCTATTATGATGGGAGATCATTATGCCACAGTGCAAGATATGAATTGTGCCTCATAAACCCATCAAATTCCTGGTGTTAGTAGAAATTATTCCAGAGCACCCCTCATCAGGGATGACTTTTTTTATGATGAACTACCCGATGAAGAGGTATTCTATATTTATGAGGCTTTTCAAGCATTGTAGGTGAATATTGACAAAACATATAGAAGCCCTGAAGAGAAAATTATGGAGGACCCCATCTTCAATAAAGTGGGGATGGGATTCATACATAGATCTTTGGAAAAGGTTGTCCTACCTTCCTCTTTCCTACAGTCTAAAGGATGAAAAATCAATGAATTAGAGTACCAGACCCTCATTACAAGCCTAATGATTGCACATCATTCACAATAAAAAAATTTAAAGATAAAATTATACTCATAACAAGTCATCATGAAACTCAATAGTGACTATGCTATCGAAAAATTGTAGCTATTACCTTTTATGGACCCCATCCGAGAAATGATGTCAGAATTTCAATCAAATACATCATTAAATCATGTTTCATAACTAAAAAATGAACAAGACAATGCAATTGAGAATTCATCCACATCATTGGATGACCCACACTCAAATGAGATAGTTATTAGCATTTCCCATTATTGTATTTTCCTACCATTTGTTCAGTCCAAGATAGAGAAAATCAATGATATTAGTCACATAACTAAATCATATCATCATAAATCTAACTAGATGAATCCAATTGAAAAATGCATACAAGGTATAGAACTCATACTTGATAGGTATGGAAGGGAAAATACAGAGATAGGAAATCTACATCATGATACATGATGGAACGAACCCACTAATGTTTTTTATAAGAAAATTCATGATAAGATCCTCCTCAGGTGCATCGGTGGGAAAGAGACCAATGTTGTCCTGAAAGAAATACATGACATGAAATGTGGAGAACATCAATCAGCATCCATGGACTCTCATTAGGTTCAATGGATTGGGTACTATTGGCCCACCAAGGGTTTGGATTTCACCACATTCAACATGATGTTCCATTCCTGCCATGTTCATTAAAATTTAATCCAAAAACCCCAAATGTTACTGCAAACATAAAGTAATACATACCATTTTCTATATGTGGAACAGATTTCATGGGACCAAACACTCCCACCAAGGATGAATGATTCAAATATATTCTCATATAATTCGACTTCATTTATAAAATTGTATAATTTTTACCCCTAGAGGAGGTGCGGTAAATGAATTTTCATCTCTATGAAAGCAGACATAATCCCAACATTTGGTGTCCCACATAAAATATTGATGAACAATGGAACCAATTTTTTCCCTATTGAATTTCAAAATGTTTATCAGGTGTATGATATTAAGTCCAACCAGTCATCCCACTACCATGAAGGACCCAACGAGAAGTTAAGGGAATTTAACCAAATTAATTACAATCTACGATAGAAGATGGTAGACAGTGACAAGAAATCATGATCTGATAAGGTCCCCCAAGATATGTGGGATTCCGAGACCATGACTCACACTTCTACTTAGGCAACCTCGAACTCTTTTGAATACTGGGGGAAGAGGGTTCTACCCATTGAATTTCAATTAAAATCTCCCCACAACTCTATCTGTGATCAAAAGTCTATATATTAACAATACCATAAGCCATTTTCTAATTTGGAATAATAGCATGATAAAATATTGTATACCCTACACCATATGGTAGTTTACCAAAACCAGATTGCACGAGCCTTTAATAAAAAGGTTCTCCTTCTGTCATTTCATGAAGGATATATGGTGTTGGTCTTTAACACTCTAATGATACTCAAAAATATACATAAAATATTATAGAAAATTGTTAAGGACCATATTTCATACACAAGGTATACTTAAATAGATCATATGACTAAATTTAAATGGATGTACAACTCACCACATCTCCTACCAATGTGAGGTTCCAGATGAATTTATTTTTGTAATTATGTAATGTTTTCCTCATATTCATGATGTTAAACTGCATAGAACCACCAATTTCCATGTTACACAATGTCAAACTGTATAGAAATTTTGTTAACTGAATGATGTTATACAACATGGAAAAATCATCATAACCGAACAATGTTAAATTGCATGGCCAAATTTTCATAACCACAAGAAACATAACTGGATGGAGTTCATTATGATCCAAATAGTGAATCATCAAGTATGAGTCATATCTGTGAAACAAAATGATTGAAATTACCCCCTTATAATGTAAGGGTCAGACTAGTACATGGTGTGTATCATATAACTGCATGTGGATTGATTCTAATTAGTTAATGGGATACATATCAAAACCTAGATTTGATATCTTTTTCTATCCAAAAACACCAAAAAAAACCTCCATCTAAATGGGTTAGATTTTTAGTTGGAACATGTTTTCAAGAACTATGTTTGGATTGATCCATACCATTGCAGGATACATAGGGACAACTAGATCCTACATCCTCATCCATAAATAACCAAAAATATGCCCCCTCCATGCATATGGCCTGAGCCTATACATGGAGTTTTGTTTGAATAATTATATAAGGCTTGATTTCCATTCGTTAATGGGATATGTAGTGTTGATAGGATCCTTCATCATTGTCTAGCTAGCAGTAAATGTCAACTATGTCCCTTTCTATACATTTTGGTCAGATAAGCGCAAGGGATTCCATGAAAATTTATTCTCATACAACATTAAATAGCATTGTGCCTTTAGAACTAAGTGTGGATTTATTTCTTCCCTGAAAGAAAAATAGTGATGCCCAATTGATTCATCCTAGTTTTTCCACCATTCTATAAAATTTTCCCCCATGTGTATGGGTCAGAATGGCGGAGGAGGAATCAAGAACTATGTATGGCTTGTTTCCCTCCCTCAAAAGATTTGTAGAGACACCTTGAACCTAATTTCATGTCCATACACCACATTATAAGAATTCCCCTCCCACCTATGTGTGCCTATGTTTGACCAGAATGGATATTTTCATGAACTATGTGTTTCTTGAGTACTTCCCTTGTAGGATAGGTAGTGATGCCCAAATCCTTTATCCTATTCTATCCATCAATAAAAAAATTGCTTCGTTCATGTGCATGGGCTAGATTGGGACATTGAACTTGATTTATTAACTATGTAGACTTTGATTCCTAACTATCAAGGATACATAAGTAAAATCCATGAGGTTCATGCAAGACACATTACCACCTCATCCCATTCACGCTGGTTCACACTCATCCATACCGTGTGATGTAAATAAAAATGGGATACTAGAACATTGTGTGTCTTGATTCCTATAATCCCAGGATACATAGTGATACTTCGATTATATATCATGTCCCAACCACCATTCAAAAATTCAACATTCTCCCTTGTACATTTTTCAGACTAGTACATGGATCGTGTTTTTAGAACTGCATATGGATTTCTTTCTTCTTTTTCACAATATGTATTGATGCATTGATCACATATCCAAGTGTAGATGATATGAAAAAAATATTCCCTCTTCATATAGGTCAGAACTACATAGAGAAAATCATGAGTCCAAACCACATGATGCTAATTTACAAGGCCAAATATGTCCTAACCAAAAGGAATTAAAATGTCAGATATCTCAAGAACAACATGTGGCTTGATTTTCAGTATGATGAGAAATGTAGTGACACATGGTTATTCTAATCTCTGGTAACATGGAAACAAATTTCTTCCATTAATTACAAAAAAATGTTAATATTGGTGGAATATTTCAAAACATTCTTCCTGCAATAAAGATTATTCCCAAAATCATGTGCCCCTTACAAGCAAATCAAATCTATGTTGAGTATCTCGTACCTCATAACAAATCACAGTCTATATATTTCTATCTTACCTATATATCCCCTTTTCATCCATAAAACTCCATTCCTTGGGGAATCTTGAATCCCAGTAATCACCCATGACTATTAGAAATTGATGCTCAATGTCGTGTGGAAACCTTTGTAAGAATATGTATGCAATTCCACATCATCTCAACATATGTTTCCCATAAAAATGGCCTATCAACCAAAGGAAAATTCATTCTCAGGATAGTATTTTCCTAATTCTATATATCCATTGGGTTTTAATCATCACATAAACCCTCTTTAATCAAGAGTTCTCATAATCATGTCATACACTTTCTTCCCGCACTCACATCTAGGGCATAATAGGGATATCATGGCCTGATTAACCCATTTTTATACATGATTCCATTGATATTTTTTCCCATCAACACGACATTAAACTATGCAGCCAAAATCTTTTCCACAATACATAAATCTTCATGGACCACTACATTTATCTCGTTTATTTCGAGTCACCCACATCCTCACCACATGATGTTTAATTCCATGGTCCAACAATGTAACCATTTTTTATCCTTCCATCCTTAGTTAGTGGAGTGAAACCCTCTCCACACCTATTTTCTTAAACTAACCATAGCTCTTATTGGCTTATGAATCATAGTCAAGGATTCCACACATAGACATGGAAAATTAATCTACAATTATTGATCCTACAAGCACGACTTTATAAGGAATATTAGAGTTTTCCTATCCATGTCCAGAAACCTGAAGACCTTACAGTAATATATTAAACTGCCTGGTACCCCAAATATATATAAAATGTCTAAATACTTAAACAATGGCCAAAACTATGTACGGAACCTAATTTTAGGACACATGATCATCAAAAGAAGGCCTTGCTCCTATAAGTGAATGAAACTTCCACACCTTGAAAACAATCTATATCTTGGTAGGAGAGTTCCCAACTCTATCAGTGATCACGACCTAAATAATTCAATCATATTTAGACAAATATCATTTATCTTTTGAACACTATGTTTCAAATGATTTCATATCATCATATTCCTCCCCAACCATCAGATATGGGAATCCAGTGTCTCACGAACACTTTTGTTTGTCTATTCACACAATGCCCCAACAGCTCTTCATATTTTTCACACAAAAATGGTATGTCCACAAAAGGATAAAATTTCCTTGGGAGATGATTTTCCTGTTATTGTTTTCTCAATGGATTCCTTTCCCAGTATCATATCTAATTATCTAAAATATCATAAAACAATGGCTTAAGCTTTCTTCATTATCCTCTTGTTAATCAAGGATTCAACATCGATGTACTAATCACGTGACATTAAAAATAAATGATTCTCCACTATCAATTTTTATTATTGGACCCCGATATGCTAAATAATGTCATCCATCTTGTAAATATGCATAAAAATATTCCACATGGGAATGTTCAAAGCGGGTCCTTCTTCATTGATAACCCTGTGTGAAAACAAAAAAATGGTGCCCATTCATTGGTGTGAACCATATCTTTAGCTAGATAAACTGTAATAGAACAATTCCAGGCTTGATTCCTATCATTATATAACACATATAGACATATGAACCTCATATTTGGGGTCCATCGAAGTGATAATATTGTCTCATCCATAACTGGTAAAGGTTTAGACCTGTGTAAGGAAACAACTCACATGGGTAGGATAAAAATGCCACCACTTATTCCTGATATTAATGGAAAATTACAACCTAAAATTATCCCTTTTCATGTTAGATCAATAAACTGAACACACCATACTCTTCTTATAGAAATTTCTTATTCCCCATAACCCCCCATGAAAATTTGAGATGGATGTCTAGTGACCTTAGAAAATGTTTTTTGAATAATGGTCACAATTCCTTGGTGGCACTGCATATTTTCCCACTAATGTGCCTATAATTAAAAATAATTTTCTTCCCCAATAGTGATTTTTCCAACTTTTGTCCAACAATAAAACAGTTATTCCCCTCCGCAATCCGTGAGTTCGAAAACCCCGTACATTTCAATTTACATGTTTCATCTTTTTTATGCATATGGATGAAGAACATTTATGGTCAAACTATACTAAAAAATGATTCATTTAACTTAATCTGGGTAGAGTAAAATGATTTCACAATCACAAATCTCAAATTTCATTGTTTTATAATGTTAAAATTCAGTATGCATCATCCCTCCTTTACAAATGACAAATTCATGGCGAATGATTTCTAAACCAAATACAAACACTAATGCCCATATAATTTCAGACATTTTCCCTCAACAAGCCACTCAATTTGTTCTACAACAAAAAACAAATAATAACATCAATAAAATTTCTAGGACATCAAAAATGGGAGGTTAGTTTCTCATCGACACCTTTGTTTGACAATTACAGACAATGCCCGAGCAGCTCTGCATATGTTTCCAAAAACAAATTTGTTAACCCAATATAAATTTATCCATAATAGTGGACTTCCCAACATATATAGGACAAATTTCTTCCATTAACCATGTCATATCCTATTCACCAGAAAAAATAACTGGGTTATGAAAAATTCCTTATCCATATCTGAATGTTTTCAGGACACTCTCAGATAATGAGTACTAAATTGGGACCCTAACCCAATAAATCCTTGTCAAATTTGTTCGAACCAAAACACAAATCACAGTCCAAAATATTAGACATAAAACCTTTGTATTAGTAAATTTTGATCGACCTAAAACAACTATAATTACAGTCTCATTTGAATGAATTAAAAACGTGTATTAAAAAAAGAGACACAACACCGACCAGGATGAAAACCCACCAAGGGAACAATGGATAAAAGTCAAGTGTCAACTCACTTTTCTTATTCTTTATATGGTCTAGAAGAAAATATTTACCAAAAAAATAAAAAATATACACAATGATTGTTACGTCAAAACCTACAAAGAGATTCCTATGAAAAATTCATGTTATGCCCGCTAAGCCCAAATCAAATCAAGCCTAGGGAAAAATAGGGTTATCCTAGAAAAAGTTAAAAAATTTTGGGGTTTTCCATGTGACTATATAAATAGTCACAATATTCTCACTGAGACCCATAGCTCTGGAAAAAATTAGATCATTATCTAATAATTTATTTAAATTGGAACCATTTATACATAAAAATAGCCTCCTCTTTATCCCATTTAGATCTAATTCTAATGGAGAGAATTTGTTGGGTCCATAAAATTCAGCATTCAAGATAATGAAAATTCCATCAAACATTGAAAATGATAGGAATAAAATGATAAATAAGAATGAAGAGAAATTCACCAAGGAAGGGAGACCATGAAATGAAAATTCTGTCAAGGACCGTTGCTCATCATGGTGGTCCACAAACTCAATACGGCATCCATGAACCAAATGGATCATGAAATAAATATGACAAAACTATATATTCTGAATCATGCCTTTGGAAGAATGAATGTGGAGAATTCAGCCCCCGCGTAGAATATCCCCCATGACCAACATTGTTCGCAGGATGAGATGGCATTGCTAGCCCCTCGAAAAGAATCACCCAAAATTCTATGTCCACTCTAGGTTTCTACAAAATAAGCTATGCATCGAATCGACCGAGCCTCCCATCCTCTCTACAAATGAACTCAATGTGGGAATAAAAAAATGGAGAGAGGAAAAGAGCACCCTATATGTTTGAAAAAGTGAAAAATCACAGAGATAAAATTAATATGTGTGTGAGAAATCCCACATGCACCAAAATAGGTATGTGGAAGTCATACATCAAACCATATTCGGGTGGCCCTTTGTAGACTCCATCAATGAACGGTATTCAGAAGACCCTCCATGGAAGAGAACACATAGAGTATGTGTTGATCATAGAAATGAGACTTCATTTATAAACCCCAAAAAAGACTAAAAAATTGAACTCATATGACACTACATGGAATGTGGTTCATGGATGATCATTTGTGGGAAATAGTTCATGGATGATCCTAAGTATAAAATTTTTCGCCGAAGATTATATGAAAATAGCATGGTAAAAAGAATATATATACAAAAAATGGATTGTATATGATAATATGTATATAACACAGTATGTAGATGCTCCTATATGAACCATGGTTCGCAGATTCTCATATGCGGAAACATAGTATGTAGACGCTCCATTGAATAAATGGTATACAAAAACACTTTTGTGGATGCTCAAATGGGGACTATCCCATGCCGCTAGATCTGATGTGGTAAACACATATACAAAAAAATAGTTTATGCCAATTGGTCTACACTATGTGGGATACACCCCATAACTCCTGCATGGGATATGTGTCTGGGAGATTCACGTCCCTTTAGTTTTCTCCCTTCCTTACCAAAACTCACCCCATGAAAAATAGAGAGTCACATCATGATCTTTTTGGGATTGCTCATTGACATTTTCATTTCCACCCTTATATTGACAAGTGTAATCTGAATGTTTCATACATGCCTAGAAACATCTTTTCCATTCATCAAGCTCCGTGTCACGGGCGATTAAGGATCTTCATAAACCTCTTCAGCCATCAAAAATGGATAGTCAATATCCCAAGCACACATCTATTTGACAATTCAAACAATTCCCTGGAGGTTCTACATATGATTCCCACAAAAAGGGCATGTCAATGTGAGACAAATTCATCATTAGGAGAGGCTTTTCTACCCTTGACCACAACAATGGTTTCCATTCCCCATATCATTTCTCCTAATCTAAAAATATTCAGAACAAGGTTTAGTATTTACTCACCTCTCATGTCCAAGGCATGTTTTAACATCCGAGGCTGATTATCATACAATAAATCTTAGATTCAATAAAAAATGGTCCACATCATACGAACTTAAACTACATGACCAAATCACATCATAACCACATGACTTTAAATTTTATAGTATTAGTCCCTGCAATCATAAATTAATTTAGGATTCCATATTCTAATATATATGGACTTAAACTATAGTATACCTCTTATGACATTCAATAGGGAACTCCCATTGAGGTAAGCCCTTATATATTAATGTAGGTGGATTCATTAGTTATCCTAATTTCCTCCACCTAGGGAAAATATGGATATGTTGGTCTGATTATCCAAGGTATGAAAACAAATGAGGTATTTTAGAATGTACAAACCCCCCCCCCCCACTTTCTCTCTTTAGTCTCTAGTATCATCTCTCCACAAAAGATGTGGGATGTGAAATATTAATTTCCACTATCTTATCTTGTTTCTCACATTGACTGTGACTGATCTGGGATTAGAGGATGTCGTTGAACTTGACATCTGCATAACCCTAAAGTATAGGGCTCTTATAAGTTTCAGTCCCAAAATGTAAAGAATTACCATAGCTCTAATTCGTACACTGATCATTATATGTTGGATATCCCCCCTACGGACTGAGCTCAAGGGAAATTCTCATTTGGAGATAGTACCAATAAAATTACTCCAAAATAGATGGGTCATTCTCTTGAAGTGTAAGCCCTGACATATTTCTCTTTAACAGGAAGATCACATTTATTAGTCCAAAACATGCTCCCAAAAATGGACCAACTCAGGGGTGTAATTCCCAAATCAAACTAGACTACATGGGATTTGATTATTCTCACGACGATATCTAGGAAGCCTTTCTTATGGGTTCAACCCCAGCATCGGAATAATTTCCATCCCCCTGGATAACAATAAACTGTTGAGTGCCTCCTCACATGTCTTAAACCAATGATGTCTCGTTATACAATAAAGGAATTATGGATCTATCAGTAAAAGGAGAATGTTGATGAAGTCCTAAAATATATTCAAGTATATTTCTCAATTGGGAGCCTAAGATACATATATAGGGATATGGATATATGTTTATCTAGGATCAATATTGTAATATAGGAATAATTTGAAGAAACAAGTCTAGGAAAGTACCAAGGATTCAGGAATAGAAGAACAGTTCTTAAATCTATTAGAAATTCTATGACTAAGTGATAATTCCCCCCAAAAGAATGTGATGAGACATACCTCATGTAATTATGACCAAGGAAATCCTTATGTGTTGTTGGACAAATAGGCATTCAACGAGAACCTGCATTTGGGATGAAGGTCCATGAATCCTGGATAAAAGGTCATTGGGTGTTTCTGGATATGTGAATGAAGCCCCTAGATACCATCCAAGGACATCGTACCCTATGTGGGTAGATTACAAAAAACACATAACATCCACCGTCTCTCACTCGGACCATTCAACCGTCGAACCTCCTTTACAACAGAAAAGAGAACACACTACCCAATCCAGGCGCGACCATCTTGTGTACAAAATAGGGTCACAATGAGAATAAGATTGAAACAAAAAAAAGTGATCCTAATGGGATACACTCTATAATAATAGTCAATTATTTGTAATCCATCGGGCCATTTTGTTCTCACTGAAAATACACACCTTCTTTCAAAACAAAAATGTTTTATCCAATGTGAATCACTATATATAATAAGGTAATTAGGTGTTATCATTCAGGACATTTTTTCACACAAACAAAATGCACGTCAATTCGATAAAAACGGTGCACCCGATGTAAATCCTTATTCATGCTGTCTGGTTACTCCACCTAAAAACCCTTTAACATATAAAAGGAAGAAGTCCAAGAAAAATCATCAATTTTACACATTATTATGATATTATAATTTCATTGAGTTTTATTTTCTGTACTTTTAATATATATTATAATAATTACATAAATTTTCATTCAATCCAATGGAATCGCAATAGTTTTCACAGACACGCTTGTAAGAAACCTCACAAGAGTCTAGATCCCCATTGAAGAACTTGACTTCATTTCCAATCTAGGGTCATCAAGGTTGGGTTTAAAAAAAATAATGTTGTGCAAAAAAATGACTCACTCCCCATGGTAGAGCCTTGAAGGTAGGACCTCCAATCGATGAAATATCTCCAGCAGCCTCTTCATCTATGGATAGAAATCTAACATAGGGAAACTCCATTGGCTATATCAAATAGTTTTGGGAGACTTTCATTAGAATGTGACAATGAGAACATCCCTTACATCAAGGAGGTAGATGAAGTCGACACTAATGGCTTCATCCCATCTACACAGGAACCCCACTCGAGGGCTCATGTGAGGGGACCAATCCAATAGTAAAATTAAACCAAATATCCTCACTCTGAAGGGGATATTATTCTATATAATATTTCTAAAGTCCAGAAAACGCCTGCCACTATGACTGCCCTCCGAGGGAGACAAACAAAACACCACGAACAGTTCACCACCCTTGTGTATAAGGGGGACATCTTCCGAATAGACATAGTTATAGAGTATGGCTAGGAATATATCACTATATTCTCTCTTTAACCCCTCCCCCAATGGAAATAATGAGAAAACCAATGAAAATACGCATGTCACGTCTCCCTGTTATGATTCCCACCACTGGATTATGGTGGAACATTAAGAAAAAATGCATACTTTTGTTAATCCCCACCAGTCCTATCACACAATCAGGGCCAAAAAGTTTCAGCAGATGAAAATCATCATCGATGCACAAGAATCCCATCATTGCTAAGGGCGGCAACCAACTACAAGAAGAAAAAATCCCCACTACCACACACCAAGGCTTCCATCCAAATAATGAAGAAAACTATGGGTATTTGTATCATACATTCAATGAATATGAAGACCACTAGCCAAATATGGGGGCAATAAATTAGTAGAATCTAATTTCAATCATGGAAATCACAATGTAGATTTAACATATAATGACATGAATAATTGGGGAGGTCCTCCAATAATTTAATTACATTCTAATTTTCATACCCATATTTTTAAATCCAAATATTCTCCATGCATCCAGACATAAATCTATAATCGTAACCCCCTCCCTGATAGCAGTCATTGTAAGGGTCTTCCCTACAATAAAAACAAAGAGAATGAAGGTCCACCCCTTTCATAAGTGTTTCCAAAATGTCCTCCCCATGGTTAATTCCATATAAAATCTCCATGTGTTTTGAATATAAGTTTTGATGTTAGTCCTCATCCCCAAAGTATCGACAACGAAGGTCCTCCCCACATCCCAAATTCACACCGACTAGAGGGTCCTCCCCCACTAGTGTAAATATGAGAAAGCCATTTTTTTATAATTATAATGTATATAAAGGTTATGATATGCTAAAAAACTTTTCAATAAAAAGTGAAATCATTTCTTAGCATGGAGATGTCCTGAGGCCACGCTCATCTACTGATCCACCCCCACTCCATTCATGCATCAATGAAATCTCTACTATTCCTGCTACTTAGAATGAAATCATAAAAATGAATCCATGTTGCAAAAAAGAAGGAGATGAATACATTTAAGAAAAAAACATATTATATTTTTTATTTTAAGACAACTTATAACAACCTTTCTCTTTATTTAAAACTTAAACATGATTTATTACACAAACTCTTCACTTGATAAAACATGTAAGATCAATAGGTCCAGTGTATTTAGGGCTTAGGATCATTATATAAGAACTTAAAAGCTGAAATACAACAACTTTATTGAAAAATTCCTATATTTGACCACTACATTCCCTTTTACATAGAATTTAATTGGATAACCTGAGGACATGCATAAGAAACGGGTGTGCAATATAGCACAGTAAGGGAATAATCATGGAATAAAATGAGGAATACAATAAATGATATAAAATAGTAATATCAATGGCGAATAAGAGAAAAATTATCATAAAGGTGTTATAAATCATTATAATCATATCCTGGAAATGTGGAAACAACACTTAACATGGAAATAGCATGATCCAAGTCTCATTGCACATGGAGCATGAGAAAGCCCTCATTGCTCATGTAGCACGAGTAAAATCTAATTTCACTTGAATTAGAATGAGTCAACACTCATTTTACATGACATATCATGATTCTATACTTTTCCCAATGCATTGGAGTGCTGTTAGGGCACACCCTTCTTAAAAAGTTCATTTCATGCATAGGTGTGCCACAAGGATCATATAACATGGAATCAATAAACATCATAAGTTATTCGATGATAAATCAATGTCGAATAAATACATTAATGTACCATTAAATATTGATTTGTTTAGAAAGGTGAATATAATCGATAGAGACATGGGTATGGTATTCACTAAACAATGATCTTGGCCAGGAAAATTGTGGTTCAATTTCTGTAGCATAATGGCATGAAAAAAGGATTCATGAAAATGGTTTATTAAAGGAAAAAGAGTGTCTCATCATATATACATGAAATGGAATGTATGGGGTCATATATATACAATTCCCAACCAAAATAATGGGATTTAAATGCATAACACAAAACAATTGCTTGGATGAACAAAGATGAGAGAGAAATCCCTCAGGGAATTTTGGCATGGTAACAGGTGTTCATGGGAGGCATTAATGAGAGATAATGGGGTATCCCATCATCCGAACATAAATAAGGAAGTATATAGGAGGTTAAAAATCATATCCAAATATTTTTAATTGAAATCAAAAGGGAATAACAACTTAAATAAAATTGGAAAAAATGAGAAAATAAGAAACCACTTACTAGAAAGTTTGCATTCGAAGGCTAGGGAGAGTCTTGAGAGAGGCTTCTTTGGAGATTGGGGCTCCTTGGGAGGATTTTAGAGAGATAAGGGGAGAAGTTGTATTAATTATAATGCCTTTGAGTGAAGAGTAAGTGGGAGTTTTGGTGGGTTTATATAGGAAAGAATAGGGAATTCTTTATTATTTAGATTTGGGACAGATCACGTTAAACTAACCAAAACCACAAACCAATCCATTGATTTTTCCCATGGGTTTTCCCATGTTTTTTTCAAAAGTATAGTGTAAAAAAATATATTATGAGGCCAATGGCTGAATGTCTTAAAATAATAGGGTTTTTTTTGGGGAGTTGAGTCACACTCTAATGGAAAACATTTTAAAAAGACCAAATGTTTTATAAGTCTTGGAGGGTCCACTATGGATTTGTAAAAAACAAATGACCTAAAATCACATTATTTTAGTAGTAAAAAATAAATTGGTCAAACATAATGTTTATAGTGTTTTATTACATCACTATTGAGTCATTATGATGTTATAAAACACATTATATATTTAAACTGAATTTTATTTTTTTCCCAAAAAATTCTTCTATCTCAAGAAATTATGAAAAAATCACCATTGGATAATTTTGACGTCTGGATTCCAAAAATAATATTAATTTTATCTAAATAATTTTCTAAATATGTGAATTTTTACTTTTAAAATAAAAACCATCATTTATCGATAATTCATGGGTTTTGATAAAAAATCACTTTCAAACCTTAATAATAATTACAATTTCATTCATAAAATTATATGATAATTTATATTTAATACAATGATATTTGATAATAATAATAATATTTCATTAAAATATTATTTATTTAAAGAATCCTTTTATTTATAAAAATATATTTCTTTGTTGAATATTAAATAAAAAATATTATTTGTTCTTTAAAAAACTATTTACAAAATAACAATAATAAAATGAATTTTCATTCATTATACAAAAATAATGTACATAGTCAAAGTTCTAGGATTGTTACATAAAACCTTATAAAACCTGCTTAAGACTGAAGGGTAAGGTGTGCGATGGTGACAGACTCTTGGGGTGTCCCTCATTGCATTGGTCAGGTGGTAATCTCCATTAACATCCCCTTCCCCCGTAGTCAGTTCTGCTCAAGCTTAACGTGTTCATGCTCATCATGGGCTTGTCCAAGAGAGAATCCCCATGATGACACATCCATTACAAGCTCGAAAACATGGGCTTCTTATGGGGTAAGTGTCCTGGATGTGGCCATCGCTTCCTTTTTCTGAGTAAATTGGATTTGTTAAAGCCCTATATTTATACTAATCATGTGATCACTATTCAACAGAAATATTAGAAATGTTCACAATTTTTAAAGAAATTTTAAAATATAGAAACATAAAACCAATATAGTTCACATTTAAATAAATATAATAAGACATTTAATTATATCATGTTGAATTTCCATTAATGAATGTTTGGGTCGTTACAATCATTCCCACTTAAAATAAATTTCATCCTCGCAATTTGATTACATTCCAATAGAACTCTGAAATTAAAACACGAAAATGTGGATTCTTACCCACCACCATTATGAATTCCCCAACCCTCATTATCACATCGATCATGGTAAGCTAGGGTCCACTTAGTGCAACAATAAATCAATGCACATTCAAAGTCTCCCACTTCCTTAGTCCATAAAAATTCCATCAAACATGGATCATACTGATGGAAAATATAATGAATTTATTGGAAAAAAATTGTTAGTAACATATACTTTAAAAAAATCGCCATATACCAGTTTTATGTAAACTTGTTTGACATAGTCAGATTTGATATTTTTGAAATGTGGTTCTTCTAATATATTGTCATGGTTTCCAAAAAAACTGGAAGACTGGACTATATAGATATATAGGGTTCTCGGATGTGTCCCACTCCAGCAGCAATTCCAAAATCAAATAGTGCATCATAATATTTGGATAGGGTGAAATATTTTAAGATAACCTGATGGTGCGTCCCTTGTCTTCAAAGGTCGTAGAGTTTGGAGCTTAATATTTTAACATAGGTGTGACGTGATCCTTGGTGATTATGTGGTACAGAGGAGGTGTTTGATATGTCATAGAGCGTCTTGCAAGAATGATAGATATTAGAAAAGGATTCTATGATATGTGAGCTTGAATTCTCAATAATTATAGCTATTATGTCATCATGAAAAGATAAGAGTGTTGTATGAGGTTCTTCTTCTTCCAAATCGAAACTATCCTTTATCCTACTGACAAAACATTTCAAATTTTGAGTTACCCTCATGATATTATAAAATTGTGATGTAAAACTACGTGAAGAATAATGATTTATTATTCTATAATGAAAGGAAAAAAATCAGGGTAACATGTAATAGGTAATATGAGGGAAAAACTGATGAATTTTAAATAACTTTTCTTTCCTTAACTTATGAATCCATACCCTTCAATAAATGCTATTCAGGATCTAATTTCTAACATATATTTTTAGGGGAATTTTTTTAAAGTCATGTAATTATGGTTTATAATAAGCATGTGAATTTACCAAATCATATCGCCTAGGAGTGTCGTATCAAAGAGTGTAGCAAGGCCCATTATTGTGCACTATTTCCCATTCGAGTCTAGCTCAAAGTGGTGTTTTTGGGTTTTACCCCTTGGATAAATTTGTGCCAAAGCCACCTCTACTTTCTCGTATCTAGACAGGGATATATTTTCATGATAAACTACTTACTCAATACTCAAAAAAACATAGTGATGTTTTTGTTATACTTATTTTTATCTCTATGGATTAAATTAGGGTTTCTAATCCTAATCCCGAAATATAACTAAACCTATCCTCTGACACCAACTATAACAACCCTTATATTTATAACAAACCTAAACATGATTTACTACATAAACAATTCAATTGATTCAACATGGAATATTGATAGGTCTAGTGAATTTGGGGAATAGGATCATTATATAAAAACTAAGAACATTGAATACATCATCTTTATTGAAAATATCCTTTACAATACCACTACATTCCCTTGTACATAGAATTGCATGGGATAACCTAAGGACATGCATAAGAAAAGGGTGAGCTATAAAGCCTAGTAAGGGAATAAACATGGAATAACATTAGGAATAAAATAAATGTTAGATAATAGTAATATCAATGGAGAACAAGATAAATATGATCATAAAGGCATGATAAAGCATAATAATCATAACATGGAAATGTGGGAACAGCACTTAACATGGAATTAGCATGAGCCACATCTCATTTCACATTGAACATGAGTAGACACTCATAATTTATTCCACGATTAAGTAATGTGGAATAAATACATGAAAGTAACATTAAATATATATATGTCCATGAAGGTGAATACCCTTGATAGAGACATGGGTATGGTATTCACAACACAATGATCATGGCATGGAAAAACGCCTTGCAATTTCGGCAGCATAACGACGTGACATAGGGATTGATGAAAATGGTTGATGATATATAAATGGGTGTATCATCATATATACATGGAATTGATAGTAAGTGGGTCATAAATATACATTTCTCAGCAAATGTAATTGAATTTTGATGCATAATACAATACAATTACTTGGATGTAAAATAAGAGATGGAAATCCATCATTGAATTTCGGCATGGTAATGGGTGTACATGAGAGGAATTAAATATTGAGATAATGGTCTCCCATTATAAAAACATAAATTGGGATATACTGGGGTGGTGAAAAATCATACCCCAATATTTTTAATTTAAGAAAAAAGGGAATAAAAACTTAATGAAAAATGGGCAAAATGTGAATGAAAAAAATCCCTTACATGGAAGTGTGCTTTCAAAGGCATGGGAGAGGCTTGAGAGAGGCTTCTTGGGAGCATGGGGTTCCTTGAAATGATTATAGAGAGATAATGGAAGATATTGGAGGAACTCAAAAATCTTTGGGTAAAGAGGGAGTGGGATCTTGGTTGGGTTTATATAGGAAAGGATAAGGAATTCATTATTATTTAGGATTGAGACACCTCATATTAAACTAATTAAAACCACGAACCATCCAATGGTATTGGCCCATGTTTTTTGTGAAAAGGGAGTGGAAAAAAATATATAATGTGGCCAATGGCCGGACTTCTTAAAATAATAGGGTTTCTTATGTGGAGGTGAGTCACACTCTCAAGGAAAACAATTTAAAAATACAAAATATTTTACAAGTCATGGAGGGTCAACTAAATCTTTGTAAAATATAAAAAACCAAATCTAAAATCACACTATTGTAATTGTTAAACATATATTGGCCTAAAATAATGTTTATAATATTTTATTACATCACTATTGGGTCATTATGATGTCATAAAATACATTATATATTTAAACAGTATTTATTTTTTTACAAACAAAATTCTACTGTCTTAGAAAATTATGAAAAATTCACCATTGGATATTTTAAATGTCCTGATTCCAAAAATAATATTCATTTTATCTACATAATTTTGTAAATTTTTGAATTTTTACTCTAAAAATAAAAACCAACATTTATAAAAAATTCATGGGGATTGACAAAAACAGCTTTCAGAAAATAATAAAATTACAATTGCATTCAAACCGATATTTGATAATTTATATTTAATAAAAATAAATTTGATAATAATAATAATAATATTTTTTAAAAATGTTATTTAATATAAAAATGCATTAATTTATCGAAATATATTTCTTAGTTGAATATTAAACGAAAAATACTATTTAGGATTTAAAAAACTATTTTCAAAGTATCAATAATAAAATGCATGCACACTATTTATAAAACAATAATCTACATCGTCATAGTGCTAGGGTTTCATTACATAGCCCCTTATAACACCCACATAAGACCGAAGGGTAAGGAGTGTGATGGTGACAGACACTATGGGTGGCTCAGATAACATCGCTCGGGTGGTAATCTCTATTAACTTACTCTTCTTCAGTGTTCTATTTCACGCTTGCTTAAGTTGTTCAAGCTCATCTTGGGCATGGTCAAGAGCGAAGCCCAATAATGCCACCTCCTTTATGAGATATGAAAAATGGGTTTCATACGGGTAAAGTCAACAAGATGTGACCATCGCTTCTTTTGTATGATTAAATTGGATTTTTTAAAGCCTTATATTTATACTAATCATGTTATCACTGTTCAATGTCTATATTAGCAATGATCACAATTCGAATAGTATTTTAAAATTTAGAATCAAAAAAACAATAAAGTTCAAATTTTATATAACCATAATAAAATATTTAATTAGATCAAGAGGAATTTCCATTAATAAAAGTTTGTGTCGTTACACAACTAGCCATGTATGAAATACCCATTATGATCTAACCCATACAAAGTTCCCAGTTCATCATTCCAAAAGAGTTATCAGAAGAATGTATGAACACCATTTATCTTAATTTCTAGACAACTAGTTGCCACTTGAAAATTACATTTCTACCCTATAAAGGTTATAATGTCCATGAAAATATTTTGGAGGAGATTAATTGGAAAATAGGCCTAGAATAACATCCATGTTCATTAAAACCATGATCAGAAAGGGAAAAGAAAAACCATGTGTTGGCTTGCCTCCATACGCTATAAATATTATGTTGCCTCGTTGGTGAAGTCACGTCTATTGTTCACATCCATGGGTGGGGAAAATATGGAGTTATATACATCACACCTCATCAAATATAGTAGAACCCACAAGAAATGGTATCCTGTAATGTCAAAATCCCTATATAGAATGAAAATGAAGTAAATATTTAAAAAATGTGTCACGTTTATCAAAACTCGGCCTTGATTAAGTCTCCAATGTGTCAGACACGAAGAGAGAAAGACATCAAAAATCTCCATAACCAGGCCAATGTGAACATTCAGAATGACTCTCACCTATGGGAATCCAACCATAGATCACTAATCATGTCCTCGGAAACTAATAATTTATGTTCAGATCTAGTAGCTTATCCGTCTTACGCAAACATTAGAATGTGCGGGATCAAGAAGGTGACGATAACAACAGAAACTACATTAGTAAGGAAGAAACCCCGAATAACAAGGAAATTCCATTTATAACACAATTTGTCTTTTTAAGACCAAAATATCCTAGAAAATACACATCAATGAAAGAATGGGATCAACCCTATCCCAGAAGGTTTGGGGTGTTATTACCTCAACCACCATCCCAGTGGAAATCAATCTTTTCCAGCCTGGGGAGGACAAAAAAATCAGAGGATACTCATTCTATCCCATCTCATGAATCATTCTCTTGGGGTAGATGCAAACTTACAAGACACTTCTAGGATCCCACTGAGTCCAAAATTTCCATGAAACTTGAATAGGGTTCTTGAAATGTAGGAGAATATCCAACATGGGATGCAAGACACCCTCTTACAATTCGACAACAAGTATTCCACCCCCAATGTGGTATTCATCTGTGAAATTTTTGGATATCAGTACCCTATAAAATAAAAAGGATAATCCAAATTAGGAGGATTCATGTGAAGATGGTTCTCTTCCAACCCTTGTCCACACCGAGCATAAAGGTCTACATACCCAAAACTAATTAGCCATCATAAATTTGGTTTATCCCTCAGCTAATCCATCATTTCCACCTTTGTAAATCCCCAATTAAGATTATAATAATAACAAGGTTGAATACAACCCAACTCCTCCTTCTAATGTGAACACACCCCTCAAACTTGTGGATTGATTCTCTCAAATGTAAGGTGAAATGAACGATATATTTAGAATCATTTTTGGGGAACATAAAGTAATCTGTATTTCTAGATATGTTAATCAGGTAGAGCATCATCACACACTTCAAACAGTGGTGCCTCTACCACAAGGGGTCATCTCGATAAATGAAGAAAGGATTGAATGATTAGTCAATGTATCATATATCCCATCAGTCTACCTGATCCCAATCTCAGGAGGTTACCATGATTTCCATCCATTGAATAAACAAAAAGACCAAATTTAAGAAAATCTCAAAGGATTCCGCATCTGGGTATCCACAACATGTTATGAAAGTGATGACACATCCAATCATTCCTCATGCGGTAACCTATCATGATGAAGTACAATAGGTCAAGCACTATGGACTTCTGAATACTAGGGGGTCATTAACAAATTTATTTAAAGAAAAGGATGGATTATGTGATGCGATACAATCGGAGTGGAAATCTTACCTCGACTGGGAGAGAAATTTATCCATCTTCCAAATTTTGTGACAATCGTGTTCCCAGTGTTCAACGACTCTAGTGACCTATAGAAAAACCTAATGCACTACTTCTCCTACTTTGATCCAATGATGTGAACTCGAGAGAAACAGGAAGCAGTGAAACTCATATGCTTTGTGTGAAATCTACATGGTTCGTCTTTTGTATGGGACACAATTTTACCTTCTAACTAGATAACAGGTTGGGAGGATCTCCAACACTAGTTCATGTTATAGTTCATCTTGATGCTTTCAAAAACAATAGTCAGTGACCTAATGAACTAAAAATATTAAGAGAATGAGAGTGTTTCCAAATTCATTTCCAGATTAGAACAACTGAATTACTCATTGAAGCGGTAACTCCCACAAGATAATATGTTGTCCATGTGAATTGATAATATACCTGATCTTATATAAAAACACCTCATCCCAGTGAATTATACAAGTGGGATTTGGGAATTCTCCCCCACCAATAAAAGGATAGAAGATTCCTTGAAACTGACTAATCTTGTGTCTCAGCTAGCCCCATAATCCCTAGTCAAAAGAGCAGGAACAGATGAAGTGGCTTCTGGGATTCTAAAAACACCCCAGTTCAAAATCCAGCTCCCTTTCGCACACCAAATCGTGTTGGCCTCCCTAGACATTAGAAACTACCCCATCTTTTTCAAGAAGAGAGAAAAAGATTCAGGATAAATCAATTTCGAGGAACCACACCAGCTCAGTTGAACCATGTCTTTATTATTTATTCAGCAGATATGATTCATGATTTTTATTATGAGAATACATAAAAATTAATTTTTCTTGTGGATATCATGATTTGAAAACTTTCACATATTCTCCAGGGATTTTGTTTTTAGTGTTTTTTTGGGAATACCAAATATAATATCAAACTAGGTTGGTTGCTTCATCACATTATTCTACAGTGTTGACTATAGACACATCTCCAAAAATTATCAAAGATGATGATTTCATGCATTTTTTAAAATATTAACTTATTAATCAATAATATTTGGTTACATATCCATATAATCTATTTGTAATTTATATCCATGACTTTTTCTCAGCATCCCCCATGATACCACACCAAAATTAAAACTCACTACTTTTTATGAATAAATACGTTGAAAAAAGGGTGAGGGAATAATGTGTATCATCTATTCATAAATGGGAACACCAAAATGGAAATAATTTTCTCATCCAACATTATCCATTTTCACTACTTCAACATATTTTAATTAGTTCTGGTTTTTTATGAGCATAAGACTCTTCACATCCTCATGAAATTTTTGAGGATAACATTTACATTATATGTACTTCATTTCAAATAAATTATTAATAAATTTTAAGGAATATTCCTATTTTATGAGAATGGATATATAATTTTTAACACATGTATAGATTCAGTACATTCCTGACACATTTCTTCTTTAATACAATGGTTTTCATTTTTTGAAAAACTCTAAAAAAATTATGATTTTCATGTGAAAATTACACTTTTGTTTTATAAAAATATTCTTCAAATTACTTTTATAACATTCTTGATTTCTCGAAACATGTTGTAAAATGTCCCATATATAACTTTTTAATCTATGGAATCTTTATGGTGTCTATAGTTGGATTCCCATGGGATATTTTCCCTCTTGAAATAAAAAACCTCTAACAGTTCATAGACTTCATTGAAAATGTTCTTCTATATCACTATTGTTGAATGAAAATTCATTCTTTTTATGATACTTTTATGGGTATTTTATCATTTGAACTTCATTAAATATCTACACAAGGTTGAATATTCATTTTTATTCAATTTTTTTTCTTCATTTCACATTTGATATTGATATATTGGGAGTTAAAAATGTATCACTTCTATAACCATAAATATAGAATTAATCACATATGTCTCAAAAATAGGAAACCTATTTAAGGTATATAGGTTCTCATGAATCTATGGATGTTTCTTATTCTTAATATTTCTCCCCATTGACTAGTTAATTTTCATAACTTTTAATTTTGGTGGATTATTCAATAAATTATTGTCCCTATGACCAAATATGCTACCCCACCAACAACATCTATGAAAACTTGAACTTCTTGAAAAAACTGTTTATTGTGAGAAATTTCTATATTTATAACCTTGTTTTTTAGCCTTATCAACTATTGGTGTGTCCATTCCTTGAGAACCAACACTCGAACACCAAATTGTATCCACAATTCAAAATATAGTGAATATATCAATTCATAATATCGATTATGTTGATACAAAATTATTATTTAATCCAATACAGTTTGTGTATATTTTTTGATCAATATAATTAGAAATATGTTTGGATGGAATATATTCCATAAAATATGTCTTAGAAAGATCATCATATGATATCATGATCTATTTTTCACAAAATATAGGTATTTTAGCAGAAGTTTACTCTTCATTATAACCTGTGAAAACATCACTTCTAATATCATCTTTATATAAATAAATAACATTGGTTTTCATAAAATATAAAAATTATACCATAAACTAAAGGCACATCATATTAATAAATTTTCGACCTTGTTCAAATTACCTCACTATGTATTCAAATTTATTCGTAACTCATTCACCTTCATCTCAATTCACATTGACCTTGTTCTTCAATAACTTGTCAAGTTTCTAATCCATTGGGATTTCACTTTCTATTGAAAATCCATTATATCAATATTGTTTTAAAAATAACCATTCAATACATATATTTTTACCTCAAAAACTTAAGTGGAATAATCCTTTCCATTTATATTTTTTATCCAATATACCTCATATTTGGACAATTTCCCCATATTATATATTTATATATTCATTTGATCAAGCCAATTTGGAGGGACATAAGAAATATTGAATTTTTTCCTTTAAAATGTTATCTAATTTATATGACTCCTTCTCAAGCATGGTGATCTAATCATAATAAAAATTAACAATACCAAAAAATATGTAGATTAATTATTTGAGACAACGGCACTACATATCCACCAATTCATCAATAGAAATTTCTAATGAAAAGTTATCTCTCACACTGTAACATGGTTCTTCATTACTACTTTATTTACAGGAATTAACCCATAATTCATAATAACATGAATATATTGATATATTTGAGGTAAAAATCTTCTCTACTATATTTTATTATATATTAAGGATATATATATATATATTTTAATTAATATGGATTGATGTTATTAATTCATATATACTAAAGAATAATGAATAATTTATATTTTCTTTCTATACCTTTTTATTGTTCATAAATGCCTTTTATGAAACTGATATTATCTCATAAATAAATGATTCCCAACTAAAAATTCACTTCATACGAAACAAACCAGGAATCCCATATCTCAAAAAATAGAACAATTTCCAAAATTATAATTCAATCTGAGTTCAATTGATCTCCAATTCCACTTTTGAGGTTAGAGTTTATTCCACATTGAGAGGGGTGAATCGATATAGTGTGTTTCAAATTCAACATATATTATTATCTATTTTAATTTTACCACATTCAATATATAATGTGGATTTGTTCACTTATTATTTCACTTCAAAATCAGACACACCTATAGGGGGCAAGGATTAATAATAAAAACCTCCTAATTTGATAAGTTTAGTGAATGGTGAAAACTGGATACCTCTATGATAAGACAACTCATTATAATAATCATATAGTCTTCAAACTATAATATCTTATTTGTGTATGCGTGTGAATTCTAAACTAAATAGTTTATTGTATCCCACATTCCATTATATCACACACATTCTAATTGTATAAAAATGAAAAAAATGAAATAGTCTTTGAAAAATATAGATCTATTCAAGCTTTTGGTATGATATATTTCTCTCTTGTTTTTCATTTTTCCTTTTCATGTTAGTTTGATACAACATCTAATAATTTATTATATAAACATTAATGAAAATATACTTCTTTTATTATCTTCACAACACAAAATGTGATTTCTAACATTATTGATTAGAATTACTACATCTTATTCTCTTTTATATATTACAAGAGTCTTCTTCTTCTAGTGATAATCTGGAATACACAACCAAAAAATATTCTTCCCATTATTTAATCTTCATATTCACATCAGAAAACCTATAACACTAGAACATTTTTTATTCATCAAATAATTATTATTTTATATAATTATTATTTCATAAATATGTTCACATTAATATTCAAAGGATTTATCTGATGTTTTCAGTATTAGAATATACTCGACCTCCTTACATGATTTTGGTTAATCTCACAGCAATATTTATTTATAAAGTTTGAAAAGCAATATAAATTCTAAAAATTGATCCTTGTCATATATATATGTCACACTAGAAATTCATCCAAAAATTTCTATTCAAGTTTAAATTTCAAATTCATCCTTTAATATCATACTCATAACATGGATCATCTTCAATTAAATATTCACCATAAATTTCAAAATTGTAGTAATTTATGATTGAGATAAATATCAAACCTATTAGATAAATAAAAGTTATCATGTCTTGTATAACTAATTATCTTTCAATACAACATAGCGTAACCTCATCCTTTATGGAATATCATGGTAGTTCAATACATTCTTTTAACGATCTAAATATATTGTTCGTTTTTTATTATATTAAAGTATATAGTTCTTTAATAGTCTAGAAACATTAAATAATTTCATAAATGCTTTTTTGATATAGAATTATCTCATATAGTGTGAACCATGTTTCACTCAACTCATTGTGGAATTGTGGAATACTAACTGTTCTTGATACTTACAAATTAAATAGATACAAAAAACCAATAGATCATATCCTTTATGGCTTGTTCCAACATAAACAATATGAAAACCTTATTAAAACAACAATCTGACATGGTTAATCATTCACCATGTAGAGGTACTGAATATTCTAAATACTTATAAAATATACATAAAATTATTTTTTGATTAGTGGAATTCTTATAGTGTAGAGTTTTCAAATACATTATTCGATTAAAATCTTACTTGGTATCCATTAAGACGTAGTAACCGATTTTTGGTTCGAACCTTCTTTTTCAATAAACATATATGGTGAAAGTTTAACCCTTAATGTGTTAGATTGGATCATTCAATAGATTATTTTAAATTATTCCATGATATAAAAACAATATATTCCAGCAAGAATCATCATAAAATCACTCCAAACACATTCACCTCAAAATAAATTTGATGGTGAGAATGATTAATACATTGGATTAATAATTATATACAATTAATCAACTCCCATATAAACTCTTTCTTCATCTAAATCCTTTAATATATTTGAATTAATTTTTTTAAAATAAATAAACTATTACCATTATAATATACATATAGAAATCAAGAACAATTCCAAACATATTTATTTCCTATGATAACGCATGCAACATAAGACCAAATTCTTGTTTCGGTTGTCTTTAAAAATTATTCTAAATATTCATATATATATATAAATTACCTTTTATCATAGAAGTATGGAATTATCACTACTATGTTATTAATATAAATTAAATATTTTAATAATTTTTACCTTCAAAAATTAGAATCTCTACAGATCATTCATGGAAATAATTTTAACCAAACTCTTAACCAAACATCAATGATATATCATCCAATTATAAATGAATTAGAATGACGTGGAACCTTAATGAAAATTTTTTCAACAAACAACATGGAGTATCTATGCTGATGTACTTGGTAGGTTTTGTCTAGTGATGGTTGCTATGGAGCTAGGTGACAGTGAGATGGCTGTAGCAGTTTGGTTTTGGGGAATGTGACATAATATCATTTGGTAGCAGTCATGCAGTTGTTGATGATGTTCAAGAATAATGGAGCATGATTCATGGGTGCTAATGGTTGTAGTAATAGTGGATGGGGAAAATAGTGGTGAAGATCAATCTATTGGAATCCTAATGAAGGCATGTGTACTAGTTTTTTTTTCTATTTTTCTTTTTTTATTTTTGTATTTTGTTCTTTGTTTAATAGTTTTTTATAAACTATATTTATTTTATTATAAAATGATTTCATATATATATTTGTGTGTATCTAATAAATATTTATACATTTATATTGGATATATAATAATTTATATATAAAACACAAGTATATATAAATATATATTAATTAAATAAAATTTTCAATAATGAAATATGTTTTATTTGATTAATAATATAAATTTATTATGTTATTAATTACTAATTAATTATATATTTTTATTATTTATGTTACAAATATTACCTACTAACAATATCTTACGAAATTAAAATTTTTTAATTTTATTTTAATTTTTATTTTTAATCTATTTTTTTACAATCAAATAATATTCCTATTTTCGGGTATTATTTATTCATTTTACTCTATTTTAATCGTATCTAGTGTATTTATCAGTATCGATCATTTTTAAAATATTTTTTTTATTATTGTGTCTGTGTGTGTGTGTATTTGTGTCTGTGTCTTAGTATCTCATATAACATTATTATTATCAAATCATTATCTATTTCAAATCTATAATATAATGTTAATTTCCAAAAAGTATTTCATGTATCACTATCAGTTATATAATGACCCATTATTTTAATAAATTATCATTAAATAACTTTTTTCAAATACTTAAAACATTATACATACTCCCAAAGGTCATTATAGCATTTCTCCTTCGGTAATAAGGAAACAGAAACACCAATAAATAGTCGGGATAAATTATCTCTCACTGTGTTCTTTTTTACTAGAACCCTTCATATACAATTCAAACATGATCCATATCTTTATAACATGGGGAAGAAAACACAAAATGGGGCGATATCAGATGCTCAGTAAGGGTAAACAAAGGAGATATTTAATCATAATCATGAGAATAAATTTATGAGAGCATGACCCTTAAAATAGAAGATCAAGCCATGCATATCAGAGACCATATGTATAAAACATGACATAAAGGAGGGATATTCATAATACATGAATCATGTGTAAATAAATAAAATAATCCATTGAATCATAACATAGGAATAAAACATGGAATTTTGGGAGAAACATAATCATATAATATTATTTCCATTGTATTCAAGGCATCGCTGTAGAGACCATCTTAGTTGCATGGGTTCCCTCCCCACGCCATCTTGGTATTCATGGTAAACTTCCATATCCATTTTATCATCATGCATTCACTCATCATACCATCTTGTTAGAAATGCTTCACTCTCATGTCCATCTTAGTATTCAAGGATCATTCCCAGGACTATCGTAGTCTATTTCATGATAAAAAAATATTTATCCACTATATTAGAGGAAGATATAGATCCCACCTTTCTCATAATTAAATCACACATACTGGTGACACAAGGTTTTTAAAAATTATTTCATAACCCGTGAAATGACATGAGAATAATAAATATGTAATCTTATAATAACTTATAGATAAAGTAATTGTTTAAAAATCAATACATCAAATGTATATCCAGTGAAAGGAAGTGGTTTTCAAAAGCATATAACCTGTGGAAGAGAGATGAGTTTTATATGCATCATTCGATCAAAATTTAAAACAATCCAGATAAAATATGATTAAATAATTTTTAAAATATCTTATAAGGTAATGATTAACATCAAATGATGTCATCCTAGAAGGAAAATAACATGGAAATATATTTTTTTTAAAATCATATGGAAGATATATTTTCATCATGAAAAAAGGATCTTTAAAAAATAAAATTATTTTGAAAAAAAATCAAGAAAAAATTCAGGATGTATTTTAAAGAATTATTTTAAAACCATTTGGAAGCATTTCTATTCGAAAATATATAAAGAATTCTTGAAAATATTTTAAAAACCATTTTCCCTAAAAACAAATAAGAGGATGTTGAAAATTCCTTGAAATGCATTTCTTAAAATATACATTGAAACATATAAATAAGTCTTGAATACATTTTGAAAAAAAATTATTGAAAACATATAATATATGAATGAAAAAATTTTCTAAAAAAGATTAATTGAAAGTATAAAAAATAATCATAAAAACCATTTGAAAAACACTTTCATTACAAAAAACATCGAAATATTAGAAATAAATAATGAAAACGTGTTTAGAAATTTGAAAATTAATGTTTAAAAAAATTCTTAAATATTAACCTTTGAAAAATGAAAAAAAGAAGATTAATAGAAATGATGGTGGTTAAATATGTACATTCCATACAAGGTAAGAAGAACATTCATTTTACCTGATAAATGGTTAGAAAAATTACTTGTTCAAAAATAAACACAAATATTCAATTGAGAAAATTGGTAAAATTAAAATAGTGGAAATATTATTTTAATGAATATAGTAGAATAGAATAATATTATTGGATACACATTTTTCGAAACATGATTTGGAAGGAACACATATTTCTAATAGAGGAGAGGGTAATGTTGGGGATTTTTAACAAAAACATTCATAACAATATATTGTACCAAAGAATTTAAACATGGTACAAATACATTAATATATCATGAATATGTTGAGGAGAATAGAAATAATGAGTACCCTTGATAGATTGATCAAATTAATTCAATAAAGGAAGCATAATCATAAACAATCTTTAAAAGCAATGATATTGTTATAGTAGACTCTATTCACTTATTAACTTGGAACCATACACCCCATGTACGAGTATGAAATTACATGAAGAAATAAATATAAATAATGTAAAAATGTTAATTATTTTACATTTAAAATAATATATTTACACATCATATAAAAATATAGGTACATAACATAGCATATGTCTCAGATATGGTAAATTGAGACAAATCTATCTCACTGATTTGGTTACATTAGAAACATATTTCATGGTAAAGAAATATCTTATAATGGATGTTTAATTAACCATAAATATAATAAAAATATTCATATAATTCATTAATGGTCATTATACACACCATAGAAAAGTAATGGGTGGGTAATAAAGCATGTATCTCATTGAAATAAAAATTGAGATGAAATTATCTTACCATGTTTCTTGACTCTATTTTTACTTGTAAAATATTCCTATATAATAAATTTAATATTATTATAAATATTTTATATGAGATTATTATTATTTCTAATACCATAAATGATTTTATTATCACCTTATATTACCCTTTTTTAAACAATTATATGTTAAGGTTTCACTTCAGCTAATACCCTCTTTAATATTCACATGTGACCTAATTCATTATATCATTCATACTTATACATACATATTGATTTGAAGAATGTAATAAATTATATAAATATCTTTTTTAATCATTATAAGTTAATTATACCATTTTATATAATATAGAATTATGAAATGTAATAAACCGTTCATGGATATGGTATGTCGTAAATACATAAGAATTATTTTTTTGTGTTTATTGACATATTGAAAGAAAGAATGAAAATTTGATATATTTATTTATATATATGTATATTATATCATTATATTATCATTACTATGGAATATATATCATATAGGTTCCATAGCTATATCCTTAATACATTCCTTGTAGTGTGTGAATGAATCGCATCGTGTTTAGGGGGCAGTAGTCCACAACTTCTCAATTGAAATTCACATATTCACATAAGACGGAATGAATAAGGATAAATTTGAAATAATAAATAAAATAATAATAAATACACTTTAAATATCATATATAACATATATAAATATATTTTTTATCATAATTTCTATCATTAAAGTCAGTAAAGGAAAAATGAACAATCATCATTTCATGAGGCAGTTGTTTGTCGTACAAGCAAACAACATGTTCATTACTAATTAGGTGGATGTTACTATATGTGTAGATATAAAGCATAACAAAACAACATATAATTATAATAAAGATACTGGTTTTGTTCTATAACCATGGAATAATATGAGTTTAGGGACTGGATAATTGAAATAAAAGAATGGAGCTTACAGGTGGATGATACCCCTTAATTGGGTGCCTCCTTTTATATTGCACCAAAGAGATCCCTTGGGAGCATTTATGCCCAATGAGAGGCCTTAAATTGGAATAGATTTTTTTGGGAAGTGAATTGGATATATATTTTCTGATCCTTAGTGGTTGGAGATGTGGGAGGAATTAGGAAATATGGTGGACTTTTATATGAAAGGGAAATGACACATTTAGGATTTTTTATAACAAGTTTGGTGTACCCATGTTTTTACATAAATTATTTATAAAAAAACCTAACCCGATATTTTAAGGCATATACAAAAATATTTCCAAACAGTTGGTTTTTGACATATTTCTATTTCATTTGGGTCCTTAAGATTATAGTGTATTCCCTTGTTAAGATTAATTTTACCTTATTCGATGTAAATAATTTTATTTACTTTAAATACTTTTTTAAAAAAACATAATATAACATTATTATAAATTATAAATTATTATGATTCCAAATATAGAGTCCATTTTTTTCAAATTCTAATCTGGGAACAGGTAGTAATGAATTTAAATATAATCTCATAGTTGAGTCGATAATGCATGTTTTTAAAGTAAAAACCATCTAATGTTTTCTATGTTTTAATATTAAATATCAAAGGATCATTTGTTGAAATTATATGAATTATTTTTTTAAAAAAAATATCATGAAATTAAACTCTTAATATATTTAAAAATTTAATTTAACCTAGTAATAAAATTTGATGAAAAATAAAATTTGAACTACAATTTAGTATCATTCACTATTCAATAAAAAATAAAACTTCTTAGATAAAAACAAAAAAATTAACCAAAAATAATTCTTATTTATTATTTTAAAATATCAATATTATATTTACATGTTAAATTTTTAAAAGTTAAAAATTTTGATATAATATGGATACAACATTAACCGATGGTAAAGATGAATTTATAAAAAATATAGGTTATATGTAAAAAAAATTGGGCTTGTAATTATATTATTTGCATAAAATATATTTAATGAATATAAAACAAATTTTATATCATTTATAACATTATTATTATTTTAATATCACCCACTATGTTTAATTAATTTAATTTATTAGGGTAAAACAACCTTGTGACCATAAATCAATAATATTTTTATTTACATTCAATTAGATTTCATATTAATTTAAAATTATTTTATAACCTATTAATTCATATTATATTTTTGTACAGAATATATTTTATGAAATTCGTTAATACTATTCATAACATCGAATTTATTGTATAAGATATATATTATTATATTAAATAATGAAATTTAAATAATATATTATTTTTCTATAAAACATGGTCTTTCATGTAATGAAAGTATAAGGCCCTAGACATAAAAATTACATAAACTTGAGTTATATCAAGAAACAACATTGATAATGTTTTCTTGTTTATATCTTTTCATAATTAGGCCATAACTATTACATAACAAAACTATAGAAATACAAAGTGGAAACTTCCAATTGTACCCATTTCATGCGAAGATCAAAAATATTTAACAATAATCATGGTTTCTTTTCATGTATAATCATAATATATTTTACATTATTAAAAACTTGAAATTAATCTCTATCAAAACATGTGAATAAAATTAAATACCATGGTATGATCATAAAAATATCAGTAAGTTACATAAAAAAACTATTAGTCTAGTAAAAACATGGAATCCAATTTAATGTTCATTGAATAAATGATTCAAAAAATTATCAAATGAATTAAAATCAAACATCACTAGTGCAAAAAACATTTTTTACGTTGGTCATTTTCCATTTTTTACGTCGGTTTTTAGCCGCCGTTAATACGGACGACGTTATAAATAATGCTTTTTACGTTGGTTATTTAAAAACCGATGTCAAAAACATAAAATCGGGATGTTTATCACGTTGGTTGATTACAAACGATGTGAAAAAACCGGGGGGTTGGGTTTATAACGTCGGTTATTATATAACCGCCATGATAAAAGGGGGGTAGGGGGTTTACCACGTCAGTTATATAATAACCGACATGATAAACATCTGGGATATGGTTTATCACATCGGTTATATAATAACCGACGTTCTGAACCAGTCTGGGGGGGGGTTTCTCACGTCGGTTATTTAATAGCCGACGTGATAAACCATTTCTCAGGCCTTTTATCACGTCAGTTATTTAATAATTGACGTGATAAACCGTTTCCTGGGCATTTTATCACGTCGGTTATGAAATAACCGATGCGATAAACCCTTCCAAAGGTGTTTATCATGTCGGTTATTTAAAAAATCGACATTATAAACCCTTCTTTATTTCTTTATCACATTAGTTATAAAATAACTGAGGTGGAAGCCACTTTTTTTAAAAAAAAACATTGAATACAGTCCTATGCACTCCCCCAGAATCAACCAGAAACCAAATCAAGAAATCGTAACACAAAAACAGAAGGGGATAAAAACAATAACTAATGAAAATTTAATCGTTTACATTGATAACATATAAAAACTACCCCACTTGATATACCCCACCCTCCTGTATACCCCCTAGACATCCCTCCCCCACCACAACCCTGGACTTCCCTCGACCCCCTGGACAGCCCCAAACACCCCACAAAAACCAACCACCCTCTTGAACACCACCCCCTTACCCCACGTCACAACCCCCACCCAATTGGTGCCCCCACCACACCCTTGGACTGCCCCGAACCCCTGGACAGCCCCAAACACCCCTTAACAACCCCCACCCACCTGAACAGAACCCCCTCACCCCACTTGACAGCCCCCACCCCATTGGATCCCCCACCACACCCCTAGACTACCCCCAGAGCCCCTGGAAAACCCCAAACGCCCCTGGACAACCCCCCACCCTCCTAAACAGCACCCCTCACCCCACTTGAAAGCCCCCACCACACCCCTGGCTACCCCCCGACCCCTGGACAACCCCAAACACCCCTTGACAACCCCCACCCTCCTGAACAGCACCCCCTCACACCACTTGATATCCCCAACCCCCTTAAATCTTCCACCACACCCCTGGACCCCCCCCCCCCCCGACCCCCTAGACAGCCCCAAACACCCCTCGACAACCCCCCCCCCCCCCAACCTCATAAACATCACCCCCTCGCCCCACTTGACAACCCCCACCACACCCATGGACTGCCCCAAACACCCCTAGACAACCCCCCACCCTCTTGTATACACCCCCACCCTCTGGACATCCCTCCCCACCCCATTGGATCCCCCACCACACCCCTGGATAGCCCCAAACGGCCCTAGACAACCCCCCCCCCCACACCCCACCCTCATGTATTCTCCCCACCCCCTAGACAGCACTCCCACACCCCTGGACAACCCTCCCACACCCCTGGACAACCCTCCCACACCCCTGGACTGCCCCTCCTCCCCACCAGACAACCCTCCCAGATGCCTGGACACCCCCCACACCCTTGGAACCCCTCCCCCCCCAGACCAAAATTCATACCAGAATAACCATCATAAGTAGACCAAAACAATATGTAGAGAAAAATTAAACATTCACATATATAACATTCAAAACATACACTATCAACTTCAAAAAAAACTAAATCCAACCTAAAAAACTACCAAATACACAATTACAACAACAATATTCAAAATTACATTTTACATTACAAACAACTAAAATTCAATCAAACCTGTAAAATAATTTGACCACTTCACTTGTAAGTGTTTTATGTCATCAGTAGTATAGGATTGAGGGTCATAAAAAAGTTACAAATTAAAAGGAATGTAGCTAAAGTATATAATGAATAAATCAAATTTAAATATTATGGCAACATTTAAGAGGAAATCGTACTAGGTCGAAATTCACAACTGTCCCAGTTGTTATTATTTCATACAAAAATATTAACATATAATATCTGCATTCGATGGCGCCTAGTTGTTCATGACATTTCTGTTTTAATGAGTGTAAATTTAATATATTATTTTTTTGTAACAAATCAAAAAGTAAAAATTATAAATGGATATTTTCCTTTGCATTTACATATTTGATCTGTTCACTCCTTTTCTTTGTGTATTTTCGAAAGTAGGCCCATTCACTGTTAGAAAATAATATGAATGGGGTAAATATAAAATTCATTATAATATATAAAACTATTGAGAAATTTAATCTTACTTTTCCAATATATTCTTAAAATTTTCCCGCTCATCAGCATGGACAGAGCATATCCAATAAAGTGCTTTGTCCCTTTGGAAAAAAAACCCTAACATCCAATGATCCCTGATAAAAGGAAATCTAACGTTAGTTATTTTTTATGTTAAATGATAATTAACTCTTTGAGAGAAATGTCTTTCATACCTCTCACAATAAGGAATCATCCAACATTGTGTGACTATATTCTTTTCATGTATTTCAGTAATATAAAACATTCTTTTTTCCTCATTCAATTCACATGATTCAGGGGAGACCAATTGTAGGTCCATGAATCCATATACATCTATCACCTCATTCCTCTCAAAAATTTTATAAAGATACCTAATACAAAATATACATATGTATAAATTTTTAATAAATATAACGTAAGGAAAAGGTCTTAAGACTTTCATTGAAAATATTTGCACCACGTTGATGCCCAACTTATCTCAAGTAACAAGCTCCATGATAATAGTTTTCATAATCCCCACACTTATTTCACATCCACAAACATGAGCTCCCATTGGAAACTCATAATGACCCGCCAACAAATTTGAATATCTTGAAAATATGTAAGACTACTAGAATCTGTATCTGATGTCACAGTAATTTGTCTTTGTTGTTGTCTATACAATATTTCTTTACCTTTGAAGTATTTATGTAAAAATAAATTGAAATATATATTAGTTTTCAAATGATAAAACAACTTTATTAAAAAATAAAAATAAAAGATATAACATTCATACCTCTATGGTAATGAGTGGAAGAAGTCTAGATGGACAAATTAACAAATGGCCGATACTCTATCCAACTGTCGACACCTCATCTGTAGGTAATGGTACCCGAGCTGATCTATCTATAATATCATATACAGTGACCCTCTGATTCTCTACCTCTAATTTTTTATGATTAAATGTATCTCTTATATAATATACCAACCCATATGCTACTATATGATGTTGAGAAACATAAAAATACAACTCGTAATAAGTAGGATGTTGCGGCGGAGGAGTAGGATAAAAAATGGGGTCCGCATGCTGAGGTGGGGAAGTGGGAGCTACTGGCAGAGGTAGAGGATAAATAATGGGGTCTGCAGGGGGAGGTGGAGGAATGGGAGCTTCAGTCTGAAATTTTCATTGGATGTATGAAAACATAGAATGCACTGATTCCCAAATCGTGTCCTCCATCGTCGCATTAATATTATGAACTTCATCCTCTAAGGATTCTATTTTTTAATAAACCCCCTCAACGATATAAGTTGAAGAACGTGGAAACACTTTTCTTACCAGTACTCCAACCGGATATCCTCTTACATGACCAGGATGTTCGGGCCTTCCCAATTCTACAGATAAAATATCTTCCCTCCTAGTAGCTATAAATACCCCCTGTGAACTCAGCTCCTCAAGAGAGTCCGGTATTAATTAATTGAACATTTCTGTAATGACTGAAATTATATGAAGAAAATAGTTTTCTTAAACAAATAAAATAGATATCTTACAATCCTATCAGCTACGATTCTCGATTCTTCCCAAAGATATTTCCCTTTTTTCCCATCTGAGCTCTCTTACATTTTTTATGTCTAGATGGAGGCGATGGAGGGGACACCTCTCCAGATCTTGAAGACACAACTCTTAATTGTTGATATTTTTCCGCCATCATTTGTTATTCCAATAATGCATACCCTCCCCGAGATAAACTATGAGGGTATACATTTTTAGATTGGATCTCCTGATGATCTTTACTTGTTTTTTGTAAATTAATAATAAGAAATCATTAAAAAAGAGTAATAAAATCATTTATATAAGAAAGTTTATAAAAGTTTACATTGCCCTTACCAAAAATGACTCTTTTCATCTACTTTCAAAAAACTGTCTCCATGTGTCTTCATCTATAAAACGATATATACTACAAGGATTATCATGACTCCTATGACCATAAATGAAATCAGATGAGAGGGTTGACTTGAAATCCCTCCATCTCATGGCATCCAACAATAAGAGTTTCTTCCTGACTCTTCTAGTGTCAGGAATATCAAATGTCATCTGATAAAGAAGAGGTTAAAAATATTATATATATGTGAAACATTAAATGAATAGTTAAACAATAATAAAAGATCTTACCAAAACCATCTCCCACAATAGAGATATTATCTCTTTATCCACACTTCTCCAATCATCATACAGAATTCTTACTTTGCCCATAGCCTAAGTTGCTACAAAACTCTTAAAATCTATTGCATTCGGACCTCTAGGAACCTCATCATCATAAAATACAATGACTATCCTCTGATCCTGCATATGGGCAAGTGATAATTTTGGTAAGTGTGTGCACCCACATTTACCATCCTTTGAACTCTGTTCATAATAGGAGCATGTGAATGTTCATCCCCAGAGGTATGACTATCAATATTCTCATCACCAGAATCATGTGGTTGATCAACTGAATGATATGTCATTATCCTTAAAATCAAAAAAACAAAAGTTAGTTCACAAATATACAAATTCAAACATTTTTATACTAATGTAATCAAAAAATAGAAAACTGTACTAAGTTACGTAATAGTAAACATTGGGAATATGGTAAGCATGTTAAACAGTGGTAAAGATGGTAAAGATGGTAAAGATGGTAAAGATGGTAAATATGGTAAACATGGTAAACCTGGTAAACCTGGTAAACATGGTAAACATGGTAAAGTAATTGTCACTGAAAAAAATAGTAGATATATAATTCATGTAATGGTTATAAACATGATAAAGTAAACTAAAAAAACTTAAAACCAACAAAAAGTTGTACTTATTTTGTATTAAACCATGTTTTAATAAATAAAAAACCTACAATATCTAACATTTCTAAAAAAAATGTAAACAAGAAATAAACATATGTTACCTTTAATTTTAGGAATGTACAAATTCATTATTTTCCCAAATTCCTTCATCGTGATCATTCATTATGGCACAAACCATATCTTCAACATTTTCATCATTATATTCTATTAATCATTCCAAGGAAGTAGGGATCTCACATAAATCAGCATCTTCATCAAGTTCATCCTCACCAGCATATTGTTTTTTCCCTTGTAAAACAACATCCCACTGCATATCTGATTGATCGATACATAAAAAATTTGTTTTTCATGTGATTCCATTATAAAAGAATCAGTTTTGTCTTCTAATCTATTCAGATTAACAAGTGTCATTCCAAATTCATCATGTCTGACACTGTTGTTACAAATAAACCATTTACAGTTAAAAACAAGAACTTTAATTTTAAAGTAATTAACCTCCCATATGTCTTCAATCACTTCATAATATTCACTTGATGCAGAAATTGGGTTTTTATCCTTATCACTTGAAAAATGTATTGCTTCTACAAACACCAATACATCACTATTCCGAACTGCACTTCTGTTGTCATGATCTTTCGTATGAAATGTATAACCATTAATGTCATAACCGGACCATGTTATCAAATTTAAACATGGACCACCCACTATCCATTTTAATGTCTCTAATACATCTGATCTACTAAAAATAGTCTTTTTAATCCATGAAAAAAAGTTTTGTTGTGCTCATTCAAAATCCACATTTCATTCTTCTTTGGATGACATTGTTTCAACTCATTATAATGCAATGTGATATACAGTTGATCATCAGCTATGTTATTCAAGATGTATGATTCTAACTTCTCATCTATTTAGCAGACAATGATTTGACTTTCCATCCATGAATCCCCTTTCCCTCATTATTAACTCGTTCATGGAAAGATGGAGGAAAACCTATGTGGTGCGCCATATCCAAGTAGCTCGTACGAAACTCTGCTATTTCCTCAGAAATATACTTTTCAATAATGGAGGCTTCAGGTCGATATGGATTTTTAACATACCCCTTTAATATTTTCATATACCTTTCAAAAGGATACATCCAACGAATATATACAGGTCTACAATGCTTTATTTATCGAACCAGATGAATCATTAAATGCACCATTATATCAAAAAAATGTGGAGGAAAATAAATTCCCAATTGAAAAAGTATAAAAATTCCATCCTTTTCCAAAATTTTCAAAACATTTACATCAATCGCCTTATTAGAAATTGAATTGATAAAATAACACAACTTTATTAAAGTATCCCTAACACGAATGGGAAATATTCCATGTAATGCAACTGGTAGATTTTGTTTCCTCATGACTTGACAATGAAGTGATTTCATACCTATCAACTTCAAGTCCTTAAATGAGACAAAAAAATTTACATTTGAAGAATAACCTTGAGGCACTTTGATATCATGAAGACACTGACATAATCTAATTTTTTCCCTCTTCGATAATTTATGAAAAGCTGGGGGAAGAAATGTTCATCTTCGTTTATGAGTGGGAGCTAACTCCAAACGTATTCCCATTGATAGTAAGTCTAATCATGAATTCATCCCATCTTGTTTATTTCCATTAATATCTTACAATGTTCAAATAAAACAATCATAGATATTCTTCTCCATGTGCATGACATCAATATTATGATTAACTTCATAATACCTCCAATATGGTACCTTAAAAAATATTGACCTTTTCTTCCAAATATGTCTATCATAACTAGATTTCTATGTCTTTCCCAATGTCACATAAAGGTTTTTTACCCTCTCAAAATACAGATCAAGGGATAAAGTTTTTGGAGTAGTATCAAATTCTTGTGATCCGTTGAATGCCTTTTTTAGTCTTCTATAAGGGTGATCCATAGGCAAAAACTTTTGATGACCCATGTACACTGTTTTCCTCCATTGATACAATTGACAATATGAAGTCTATTGTTCGAAAATTGGACAAGATTTATGCCCTTTATCACTGTATCCAGACAAATTTCCATATGCTGGGAAGTCATTTATAGTGAATAGAAGCACTACATGTAGTTGAAAATATTCTATTTTTTAAGAATCATACACCCTAATACCATCAGCCCATAACAGTTTCAAATCATCAATCAACGTTGACAAGTAAGCATCAATATAATTGCTGGGTTGCTTTGAACTAGAGATCATTATACTCAACATGACATATTTTGGCTTCATACAAACTTTAGGATAGAGGTTGTAAATTACAAATAAAATAGGCCATGAACTATGTGTGCTACTGAAGGTTCAGTATGGATTCATTCCATCTGTGCACAACCCTAGTCTGTGATTTTTAATTTCATTTCCAAATGTAGAATATTGCGCATCAGTTTTCTTCTATTGTGGACAATCAACTGGATGAGATATTTTTCCATCACATACCCGCTCATCAGCATTCCATCTTAACCTTTTTTCAATCTGTGAATTAGCAAATAAACGTTTGAAACGATGAATTATAGGAAGATACCAAAATAACTTTAAAGGGAGCTTTGCAATCTCTACATCAGCCTGTGATTTTTCTTTCACCATATACTGTGATGTCCCACATTTAGGACACTCTGAAAAAAATTCATATTCCTTCATATATATAATTTAGTCATTTGGATAGTCATGTTTTTTCTGGTATCACAATCCCATTGGGCATAATATTTTCTTGTCCTTGTAATGTGAATCTGGAAGATCATTATCTTTTGGAAGAATGTATTTAATCAACTGTAGCAGCTCTGTAAAACTTATGCCACTCCATCCATGTTACTCCTTCAGGTTAATCAATTTTAACACCGCTGCCAAAACAGTAAAATCAGTACAACTAGGATATAATGGTTTTTAAGCATCACCATATAGATGCGCAACTGTCGGTTCAATCTCAATTTGTTCTACTACAATATCACAAATCATTTTTTCAATTCCATCAGAGTTACCATCCTGCGAATCATTATTATCAATGACATTCCATCCAGTCTCACCATTCCAAATCCATGTATGGTAACTCCGATTAAAACCATGACAAATCAGATTATATTTTATCTCTCTACTTTTCAACTTCTTCATATTCAAGCATTTCAGGCATGGATAGAAAAAATTTCACTACTTCGAACATTTAGTTTAGAAAATTCTAAAAAGGAATCAACACCTTCCCCAAATTCATTGCTCATTCGATGTGCAGTAATCCAACATTGAATAATTATTACCTATAAAAATATCAATAATATATATATTTTTAAGATAAGTCAAATATATGTTTATATGAAAAAAATCATAATTTGAATGTAAAACAATTTTGAAATATAAAACAAATCTATGGGTATTTAAAAAAACATGCTTGAATATTTTTTTTAAAACAAAATATTGTTAGATATAAAAGATTTAAATTCCATTGAATCAAAGAAAACCATGGCACCTACATGGTTGATAGAAAATTGTAGAAAATGGAGTAAACCTGATAATCACCCCCACCCCCTAGACAACCCCCAAAACCCTCTGGACAGGCCCCCACCCCCTTGGACAGCCCTCCATACCCACCCACCCCCTTGGACCCCCCCTGGACACCCCCCAACCCTCTAGGCCTCCCCCACCCCCTGTATAGCCCCCACCCCCTAGACAGCCCCACACCCCTCTAGACAGCACCCCCACCCCTCCTGGACACCACCCCCAACCCCTACACCCTTGACACCCCCTAGACACCCCCACCCCCGAACAACCAACAAAACCCTCTGGATAGGCCCCCACCCCCATGGATACCCACCCACACCCACCCACCCCCTTGGACACACCTCCACCAAACACCCCCCAACCCTTTGGACAGCCCCCACCCCTCTTGATAGCACCTCCCATCCCTATTGGACACCACCCCCACCCCTACCCCATTGGACACCCCCCTGGACATCCCCCATGCCTCTGGACAGCCCCCAACCCCTCCTGGGCACCACCCCCCACCCTCCGACCCCCTTGGGACTAGATCCACCCCCTTGGACAGCCCCCCACACCAACCCACCACCTTGGACACCCCCGTAAACACCCCCCAACCCTCTGGACTTCCCCCCACCCCCTGGACAGCCCCCCACCCCTCTAGACAGCTCCCCCACCTCTCTTAGACACCACCCCTAACCCCCATACCCCCTTGAACACCCCACTGGACACCCCCCAACCCTTTGGACAGCCCCCACCCCCTGTACATCACCCGCCCCTCCAAACAGCACCCCCATCCCTCCTGAACACCACTCCCCACCCCTGACCCCCTTAGACACCCCCCGTACAACCCCCAAAACCCTCTGGACAGGCTCCACCCCCTTGGACACCCCCAACCCTTTGGATAGCCCCCCCTAGAAAAACCCCCAAACAATGGATTACATATAAAAACTAGTCTTGGTGAACTACTAAAAACACATGCATTTAATATATACTTCAACATGAAATAGATGGAATTAAATATTATTAAATATGGCTACTTAAATGACCATATGATAATTAAATATAACCAATGATATTCAACTAGTCAAATTATCACATGTTTTCTCAATAACTAATACCATAATGAGGTAATGGATAATTCTAGAAATCTTAAACATATTGTCAAGGCCTTGGCCAAGGCCTCAAAAAATACTAGGGTAATCCCTCAGCCGAATCCATTTTTATTTGGAATCATGAGACATAGCGATGCATCGAAGTTCCATAGAGGTCAATAGCCATTACATTATATGTCTAATATATTCTCATATAAAAGAGGATAAACATAAGAAATAACAACACATGAAATATCATTTCCGAATTCATACGTTTAATCAATAACCATTCTATGCCGTAATATAGGTGATTGAGATCATTAGTTGTCAATGATAACAAAAATTTCCACCAATGTTGGGCATTCGCAAAACAAAAACAAACTAAATAGATGTAGTTGAGGCTTACGTGAATATTGCGAGTCGATCTAATAGATCTTGGGATGATAAATAATATGATGATGGAAAAAAGAGGTAAGAGGGTTCGAAATGGAAGAATCTTACCTAGTTTAAACATAAAAATCACAAAACATAAATATAGACTATCCGGGAAAAAACGAACAAAATAAATTCGTGGAAGGCTTACTTGAGTGTTGCGAGTTGAGATGATATATCCCAAGGAGAGTAAAGATGATAAACGATGAAGGAAAAATGTGTTTAACGCAGCGAGATCGACAAGCCGATTAGGGTTTACCACGTAAGAGAGATGATCCATCGGACTGTCGATCAAAAAATAGTAAATGACAATCCACTGGGCTTGTTAATTTATTAAATGTTTTATAAAGTCGGTTATTTAATAACCGACGTTAAAAACTATTTTTTTACATTTATAAGGTCGATTATTATAATAACTGACGTTATAAATGTATCACATACAACTTTTTTTACCTTGGTAATTTTTTAACCGATGTAAAAAATCCACGTGTTGGTTTTTTACGTTGGTTATAGAATAACCGACCTAAAAAATACATCAATAATCACAGTTTTTTACATCTGTTATTGTATAACTGACGTAAAAAACTTCTGCGGATTGTTTCGTTACGTCGGTTATAAAATAACCGACGTCCAAAAGGCTGTAGAAACCACGTTTATTTTGTTGGTTATAAAATAACTGATGGAACAAACACGTTGATATCTCGTTTTTATGTCGGTTATCAAATAACCAACGTAAAAAAACCCCGCGCTTTGGTTTTTTACGTCTGTTAATTTATAACCGACATTAAAAATATACTCGACGCATTTTTTACATTGGTTATAAAATAAATAATGTAAAAAACCACATTTCAAAGATTATCAAGACGGTTATATATAACCAACGCAAAAAATGATGACGTAAAAAACATTTTCTTCACTGGTGCATTTTTATCAATGAAAAAATTTGAAACCAGTAGTAAGAAATTAATACTCATTTAGGAGGCTTAGAGCATTGTATACTTTAAACCCCTCTAAAATCCCATTCAAATAGAATAACCGTGTGGTCTACTTCCAAATTTAATATCTTTAATGGGGGTCACCCTTCGTATAAGCTATATCAGGCTCACATGAGAGCTATAACGAGGCTCATTCCTTCATATAATCCACAATAGGCTAACTTGTGAGTTATAATGGGTCTCAACCCATCATATATGTTTTATTGGTTGCACCCATTATCTATAATGGGGCTCAACGCTTCATATAAACTATATCTGGATCACTCGTTTCATATAATGCTCAGGTAGAATGTCAAAAAATTGGTTCATCACCAAATCTTTTTGAAAAATTATTCTAATCCAATATAAAAAAAATTACGTATAAAAATAAAATTCTCATTTAATAACCTCTTTTCAATTCCAATATACCCAAAAAAAATTGAATAAGGGATTTATTTTATTTTTAAATGTCATTAAGGCTTATAGAGGAATCCAAATAACAAATAATGGTTACGGCGGTGAAGAAGTCATTATCACCATATATGTTAAAAAAACATTTATTTTTTAATTTGGTAAACAAATTGAAATGATTCATATAAAAATATTCCCATTGAAAAAACATAATGAAATTCTATATAGGCATAAAATTTCATGTCTATTCCATTTATACCCATATAGATAAATATGTAATTTAGTATCATGATGAAAAATATATGATAACAAAATATTATTACTTTCAAGATGTCTCATACCAATTTTAAAACATAAAAAATAAACTATATGATTTCATAAATATCATTAATATTGATAAAATATGGGTATTAACTATCATAGTGGTTGTATATACAACTTATAATATAATAGAGGTGCATATTATCAACAAATTCCTTAATGAAGGGAGATTGAGACGATGTCCCTTACCATGAGTCTGAAAGGTCTCGTTTGTTCATTATCATCCAGAATAATAAAAATTGGTTAATTTATTATTTCTTCAAAGACATTTTCATTTTTTTATTCTTTTTAATATCACTTTGTACCATTTCATATTAGATGTTTTGTCAATGTTTGGTATTCTGAGTAAAATATGAACATGTTTTAATGAAAATTATCCATATGGTCATAAGTAAATTATTTCTATAATATTATTCATGATTTAAATATCACATATATATAAAGTATAAAAGTATTTAGAATTTCACATAACCTTTAGAGATAAGAAATGAAATGAACCGTTCATGGAGATGGAAGGTCGTATGTACGCATGAAAGCTAATTACATTTTATTGTCATTAATAATAAATGACACATAGGTATATTATAATATTATTATAAAATCTATATTATATATGTTACATAATTTTGTTAAATCCTTATTTTATATGTCAAATGCATGACATAAATGAGTCATATCTTTTTGAGGGGGTGGTAGTCCACATTACCTCAAATGAAGTTATCATATTTACACATTATGGAATGTAAAAATGTATATTATAAATAAGAAATAAATTAAAATATAGAGAATATAAATATAATATATATCATTTATAAATATAGTGTGATAGTAATGGCCACCATGAGAGGTGGATGGAGAAAATTGATCAATCGTCCTTTTGGGAGGAAGTAGTTCAACGTATATAGGAACAATATGTTCGAGTCCCTTAGATGGAGGTGTGCATAACTGTAGGTAAAATACATCTCATAAAAACATATTTGTATATTGAGTATACTATTGTAGTTATGAAATCAATTCTTGAATTAAACCCTTTACCAACTATTCCTAACCATTAGTAAAGGCTGGATAACTGTTGGTATAATATATACCAACAATTATCCAAACAGTAGAGAAGTAAGCCCTAGGGAAATGCATATGCCCATTGTTTCTGGAAAAATATTGATATATGTTAGGATTTCTATATTATACCAATGGTTATTTCAATATGTTGGTATAAATGTTCACCAACGGTTTGATACCTTTGGTAAACATACTATTTCAACAGTTTCAAACCGTTCGAATATAGTTTTTTAATGCTTTTGACCAACAGTTATCACAAAATGTTGGTATATATAAACATTTCACCTATATCCCAAATGTTTTTAATCCATTGGGAAAGTGTTTTTACAAATGGTTCACCTATAACCATTGGTGTAAAACCCATTCACATCCCTATGCCAACGGTTGTAAGCCATTGGCATATGCTTTGCTGTGTAATTCAAGAATCAGCCTACTGCTCTGTGATGCTCTGTGATTTGCATTAGCAGGCTGCCCTTTCTGCATTTCCAGCTTCCCCAACTCTAATTACCTACAATAACCAACTATAACACATACATATACATAATTAATTCATATTGATTTAACACATAATAAACCATGCAACTTTTCACATATAGAATTAAAACACAATTTATAGGGTAATTATAAGAATACATAATTGATTTAGAATTCAATTCAGAATTTAGATGAGAATTACATGTGCCCTCATAAATTTAATTCATAATTGAATACTGAATTGAATACATACATAATTTAATTATCAATTGCGAATTCAATATATAAAATACTGAATATGTAATTATATGTGTTATACAGAATTAAGAATATATACAAAATTTTATTATGTATAACTCATACATGGTTGAATTCAGAAATTAGAAGATAATAACCCCAAAATATGGAAATTGATAAATGATGTCACTAAATCACAAATATAATTTCCCATGATTTGGGGAAAGTGACTTTGAACTTAGTGATGATGATAATATGTGTGTATCAATGATCTTGTGTGACCTAGGGAATGTAGTTGTCCTTGGAGTACTAAATGTCACGTTTTTTAGAATATGGGTAGGAGTTCCCCACATGAGTAGTGTATTTTGTGAGGCTGGTCTAGGGATCCTTGGGCTAATGTATCAACACAATCCGAATATGTTTGGTTGGTTTTTCAAAAGCCATTTTTTTACATAAAATAATATCCATTTTAAATAAAAGACTGATACTTTATTTGATATCGGCCACACTGTGCCCCGAATTGAGGCAGGGGTGACTTGTACACGTCACATATGACCCATGGAATGTTTTCCTAATGTATCAAGACAATTTTAATGTGTTTGGTCAGTTTTCCGTATGCCAGTTGGGGTTTTCACATTAAATATTGTCCATTTCAAATAAAAGTGATACACTTTGAGTGGTACCATCCACATTGTGCTTCAGATTGAGGCTGGGTTGACTCGTACAAGTCACAGATGGCCCATGGATCATTGTTATAATGTATCAACAATATCCAAATACGCTGGTTGGTTTTCCATATGCCATTTGGATTTACATAAAATGATGTCCATTTTAACCAAAATAGAGACACTTAGATTGATACCGGCCACACTGTGCCTCAGATTGAGTCAGGGTTGACTCATACTTGTCAAAAATGACTCATAGATCCTAGTCCTAAAGTATCAATACATTTTGAAGGAGTTTGGTCAGTTTCTTGTATTCAAGATGTTGTTTTCAATTAAAATAATATTCATTTCAAATAAAAGTGATAATGTTTGAGTGGTACCAGCCATAGCGTGCCCTGGATTGAGGCGACGTTGACTCGAACACATAAAAAATAACAGATCAAACATTGTCCTAAAGTATCACCTGAACTTGAATGTGTTTGGTCAGTTTTCCATATGTCAGTGGTTGTTTTCACATTAAATGTTGTCCATTTCAAATAAAAGTGAGACACTTTGAGTGGTACCAGCCACACCATGCCTCAGATTGAGGCGGGGATGACACGTACACATCACAAATGACTAGTGGATCCTTTTTCTAAAGTATCAACACACTCTTAATACGTTTGGTCAGTTTTCCGTATGCGAATTGTTTTTACATAAAATAGTTCCCATTTTAAACAATATAAAGACACTTCAAGTTATACCAGCCACACCATGCCTCATATTGAGGAAGGGTTGACTCGTACACATCATATTTGACCAATGGATCGTTTTCCAAATGTATCAACAAAATCCAAATGTGTTTGGTTGGTTTTTCGTATGACAGTTGTTATTTACACCTATAATTTTTGCCATTTCAAATAAATGTGAGACAAATTGATTTGTACCGGCCACACTGTGTCTCAGATTGAGGCAGGGTTGAATCGTACACATCAAAAATGATCCCTGGATCCTTGTGGTAGAGTATCAACACAACATAAATACGTATGTTTATTTTTCCATATGGAAGTTATTTTTACTTAAAATTATGACCATTTTAAACAAAAGATAGACAATTTGAGTGATATTGGCCACACCCTACCTCGAATTGAGGCAAGGATGACTCGTACACGTCAAAAATAAACCATGGAAACATCTTCTAAATTATAAACACAATCATAATATGTTTGGTCAGTTATCCATATGCCATTTGTTTTTACATAAAAGAGTGACAATTTTAAACAAAAGAAAGAAACTTCGAGTAAAACTGGCCACACCATATTTCTGATTGACGCAGGGTTGACTTGTAAAAGTCATAAATGACCCATGGATTGTTTTCCTAAAGTATCAACAGAATCTGAATGTAGTTGGATGTTTTTCCATATGCAAATTGTAGTTTTCACCCAAAATGTTGTCTATTTCATATAAAAGTGAGACACTTTGAGTGGTACCTATAATGGCCCAGGACCACCTGGTCCTTTACTTTTCCAAAACACGGCTCCACCGAAACAGTGGCATCGTGACAGTCACACACCTGTAACGGTGGCACCGTGATGGTCACAGACCAATAATGGTGGCACCGTGATGGTGGCACGAGTGATGGTGGCACCCTAAGGGTGACACCGTGATGGTGGAACTGTGTCCTCTTCGAGTGGTCATCGTTCTTTTCTAGTTCTTGACCTTTACGCTCCCGCAACATTTCTTTTGATGTAATGAAAATTTAATGCCCTCTTTCAATCCATTTAAAGTCCATAAATATTATCTAAAATCCCTTAAGAGTTGGGTAACCCCTAACTTACCAAAACATGTGATTTTTTACTTGCTGTCATGTTCTTCCACATAACTTACAGATCCACACCTGTTACACGTTTCCTTATGGTTAAAGAAAACTATTTAACGCATAGCTGTTATGACCACCCCTTCGAGGAGAATTGTTAAATGACGATTAATTCCATCATGAATAACTGCCCTACCATGTGGGGAACCACAGTCCGACATTAAATCTATTCAAATTTCCATATCACATAACAACAGGATCTCATATTTATATGGCACAGGAATTTCTTCTTCTTATTCCTCTTGGTCGGTCTCCTTTTCTTCCTAGTGCGTTTAGAGTACCCTTCCCAAGGAAAGTGGTGAACCTGTGATAGAGCATTTCTTCTCACCCATGAGGTCCCTGACGTTCTTCCCCAGCAATTTGTGCATCCACAGTTCTTGGCGCATGGAGGAGAACTTTGATCCTTGATTAACAAGGTTGGGATATTTCCTTCCTCTCTCCTCACTCTGTATCATGCGGGGTGGGTACACTAGAGTTTCTGTGGGAATAGATGAAACTAGTCCTTATCAAAGATAATAAAAAGACTGTTAAAGAATTATGGGGAGTGTTTGACAGTTCTACAGTGCTATTTTATATTTCTATATTTTCTGAACTGTATGGGATTATGCTCACTGAAAATCATGCCCGTTGGAGGACTTTCCTTGCACACTATAGAACCTTTGTCTTATATGATTATTATATAACTATACATGGAAATTGGTTAATCACATAAATTTGGTTGGTTAAATGGATAACCAGTGAAGATCAATCCTTGTGTGCCCACCATAGTTAACCAATAGAATGAAGAACCTAATGAATGATGTGCTTGAACCTAGAAGTTTCCCTACTCTGTTTTGGTAGTTGGTGTGTTGTTGTTGTTTTTTTTATTTTTATGGGGTGATATGGATGGGGATGAGATCCTTTTTTCTGGAACGGTTCTTGGTTGTGAATCTGAAGCTATGTGGGGCTATATCACGAGGCTTGGTTTGGTTCTAGTACTTTGAGGGATCTCACTGATCCCTCTGTTTTTGTGACTTCAGAACCGGGTTTGAATGCTTAAATTGCATTTTGGCTGTTTATATTTCTCTGGCTTGTTGTTATGTCGGTTAGTTTCCCATTAGTGCTGAATTCACCTAAATGGTAACATTTGAACATTAAAGAACGAATGGGTTAAATTGGGAATTGGCTTTGGGAAACAGTTGTGACTTGGTTGTGAGTGTTGTGCCATTCTTTTATGAATGAATAGTAATGAGTGTGTAAGTGATTAGGTTGGATTAAGAAACCCTAGGTTGGGATTCGTGCTTTTTTCCTATACATATAATTGTAGTTCTTATGATTCTTATTTTTTCCCCACCCAAGTTGAGAGCATAGTGTCGAACACCCCCATTTCATGGGGGAGGGTGTTTTTTCCAACACTCCTATGAGTGGCTGGTTATTAGCTCCTTTTCTACTGCCTTTCTCGAATAGAACAAGACTCTTTGGGTAGGCTGTGATGGATTGAGGTCCATTATAGCACAAGATTCTTCAGGCAGGGTAGTTTTGGTGGTTGGCCCATGTGTGTGTGGGCATGTTTTTTCCCAATAGTCTTTAGGATGTGGCCCATGTGTCATTGGGTGTGGCAGTAGTTATTCTAGACCAGGTGTTTGCGGGCATGGTTACGGGTGGTTGTTGTGGCCTAGGTGTTTGTGGGCGGGATTTGTGGTAGTGATGGACCATGTGTGTGCTGGCGGGGAGTGGTAGTGGGACTGGATTGAGAATGGCAGGAGAGGTTCGATGCATAAGATGTCTTCAATAACCAGTGGAAAAGTGGCGTGGGGTACCCAAATATCGATGTTATATTACTATAAATTACTTAACTTGCATTATTTGGCGAGTGTGCCATGGTGAGTCTTGGGTGGATACTTTTCCTTTCTAGTTGGTTTGGTTATCTCTTTTCTCACAGGGCATTATAATGCCTCCCCACTTGTGCACCAGAGTCCTTGGTTTTCCTTACTGAGTATACTTGTATACTCACCCAACTTACATAAACTGCTTTCAGGTTTTTAGGAGGACATTTGGGATCGTGCAGGACCGTACTAGCTCAGACATTGGGACAATCGCAGTTTTTTGTTTTCTTTTTATTGTTTCTTTATCTGTAGAGTTTCCTTGTAGTTTTGTGGAATTAACTTGTGTAACATGCATGAGGGAATGATTTTTGATTTTCTTTACTTCTCCCCCAGTTTTGGTGTTGTAGGTATTTTCTATCTTATCTCCTGATCTTATTAAATAAAAAGTGTAATCCCTTCCATCTTTTGTGTGATTCTATACCCTTGGTGCAATTCACCACTCCGGGACCTATTGAAGGCGGATCTTGGAGGTCATTATCTCTCCATAAAATTGATGAAGGAAGGGTTTAACAATCTGTTGTCCAATATCTCATCTCGGTGAAGGGGGGTCAAGACAGAATGGTATCAAAGGAGGAGGTTGAGAGATTGTGTGGAGTTTAGATTTAGGCATAGTGAGGATTTCATGGTATGGTAGGTAAACATTGTTGGACAATATTGGTGCGTGAAATAGGCAAGGAATGAATGGCTAGGACATGGGATTTCTGGTCCTCCCGTGATCCGATGAAAGGACTCTAGGCCTACCGAACGACCAATTGAGGCTGCACTGATTGCAGGTTAGAGACCCTATGGAAGGTACATGCATCATAATTACTTTTGATCATGTGTTTCATGGGTATTTTGGGGATGTAAAATTAATAATAAGTCTATGAAAATATAAGAACAATATTCTACAATACTTGGGCTTGGGAATTCCTTGTTTACCTTGCAGCTATGAAACTAGGGAAATAACCACGAGTAGTATGGTCGATCGAGGCCCAGGAGGTTGACTTGGATGATCAACAGAGGGCTGACCGAGAGGAGAAGGATGATTAGTGGAAGATCACGGTTCATGCCTTTCAGTGGATGACCCTCCGGAAGTACAAGGGTAGCATCTCAGACATGGAGATAGAAAGCTAGATAGAGGAGTTGGTGATAGATTTCAGCTTGATTCAGGCTCCGACAGAGTACTGGGTTCCTTTGGCTACAATCCAGGTGTGGGGAGTAGCACATCAGTGGTGGATGCTATATGTCGGGGAGAAGAGGGGGGATGAGGTTACATGGGATGACTTCAAGAGCGTGTTCCAGGCTGAATTCCTCTCTTCCACAATGAAGGCTATAAAGAGGTGGGAGCTACTCTCCCTCTAGCAGGGGAGCATTCCAGTGAGAGAGTTAGGAATAAAGTTCAATGATCTCATTTGATTTTCTCCCGACCTATTTCTGGATGAGGAGTCTTGGGTGAGACATTTGGAGGAGGCACTTCGACCTTCTCTCCAGTATGATGTTACTCCCTTCACCCAACTGACGTACCTAGAGGTCTAGAAGAAGGCTGATGTAGTAGATTGGATACACACTCTGGGAGGTGTATCACAAGAGTTAATCCAGTTGGGCTCATCGAAGTGGAAGGCCGTCAGAAGTAGGCCTCTAGCATCAGGGCCCTCTAGGTTCAGGCCATTATGTAGCAGGCCCCAATAGTTCCGGTTCCAATATCCCAGTCCTCTCCCCTTCCTTTCGATCCCAGGACCAAGATGATTCATCTGTGGAAGCCATGGGCACCTTCAGAATCAGTGCCCAGACCGAGTATAGTACAACTTGGGTGGGCCAGTGCATCACCCAACCCAGCTACAACAGTTTCCAGCCAGGGCCTTTTAGCAGCAGAAGCAGTGATAACGAGCTCTTGTTACTCCAAGGGCATATGTCGTAGGAGGAGGCCCACCGAAGGGTGCTCCTCAGGGACCTCGACCATGGCATGGTCGTGGAGGCGTCCTACAACTGAAGGGAAGAGGATCTAGGATTTGGCAGTTACACGGCATGAAGGCAGCAGCTCCAGTAGGGCTGAAAGTCATTCAAGGTACAATCAGCTTGTTTAGTACTCTTGCCTATGCCTTGTTTGATACAAAATATTTTCACTCCTTTGTTACACCTAGTCTGGACCATGCTGTGGGTTTAGACACTGAGAGACTTCCAGTGCCCCTAGTTCTTAGCACACTAGTCGGGGGGGTCATAATGAGTTGTTTTATGTTTGCTGAGGGTGTAGACTGATGATATGGCCACATCAATCTATTATGGATCTTCTAATATTGCAGATACAACCATACTATGTCCTCCTAGGCATTGACTTGATGTTCTCTGTATGTTCCATCATTGAATGCATCAGAGGAAGGGTAGTGTTTTTAGATTTGGGTGGTCGACGTGTAACTTTCATCAGTGAGTGGGGTTGCCAGAAAAGCAGCAGGTGAGAGGATCCCCTCCATTCCTTGTTAGCTAAACTATTTGTGGAGTCGGTGGATGTAGAAATGGTGGAAGTCCTAGGGATCATCAGTGGGTTTACGAACGTCTTCCATGAAGAGGTGGTGACTCTACCCCCTCGACGTGAAGTTGAGTTTGGGATAGACTTGCAACCTGGGGCTCCAAATTTTGTTGGCTCCCTACCAGATGGCACCGTTTGAATTTCAATAGTTGCAAATTCTGATTGACGATCTGATGAAGAAGGGTTTTGTTTGACCAAGTGTGTCACCGTGGGGTGCTCTAATCCTGTTAACAAAGACGGAAGATGGTGGCTTTAGGCTATGCATAGACAACAAGAGAGTGAATCTGGGGACAGTCAAGAATAGCTACCCTCTTTCAAGGATAGATAATCAATTTTACCAGCTGAGTGGAGAAGTTTGGACCTCTAAGATTGATCTATGGTCTGGCTATCAACAGTTTAGGGTGAAGGAGGGCGAATTCTCAAAGACTGCCTTCATATGTAGGTATGGACACTGTGATTTTGTAGTCATTCCATCCGGCGTTACGAATTCACCAGCTATGTTCATGGGGCACATGATCTCCATCTTCCAGGAATACCTAGATCGGTTCATAGTCGTGTTTATTGATGACATCCTGATATACTCAAGTTCAGAGGAGGATCATGCTGAGCACCTGAGAACGATTTTAGAGGTCCTCTGACAACACCAACTCTATGGGAAGTTGTCCAAGTGCAAGTTCTGTACGCGAGAAGTGAACTTCCTTTGGCATGTGCAGTCTGAGCAGGGAATAGCGGTGGACCCATCAAAGGTCGAGGCGGTTGTTTCTGGGGAAGCTACCATGAATGTGGTTGAAGTTCCTAGTTTCCTTGGAATAGTAGGCTACTATCTGAGGTTCATGTCCAACTTCTCCCTAGTTTCATCACCTTTGATATCCATGACAAAGAACGACCTGGCTTTCCTGTGGAATGGACAGTGTGAGGCAGTCTGCACCTATTTGAAAGAGAAGTTGGTAAGTTCCCCAGTGTTGAGGTTTCCAGAAGAAGGGACGACGTATGAGGTGTTCTGTGATGCTTCAGGACAAGGCCTCATGTGTGTGCCGATGCAAAGACATGGGGTGATATCTTATGGGTCTAGTAAGTTACACCATCATGAGCATAATTATCCCACCCACGATCATAGCTTGTGGCGGTCGTGTTTTCACTAAATTTGTGGCAGTATTACCTCATCGAGGAGTGCTTCATAGTCTTCAAGGATCACAAAATCATGAGCTATATATTCTCCATTCAGGACCTGAACTTATGATAGTGAAGGTGGATGTAGTTCCATCAGGACTATGACTTCGAGATTTCCTACACCTCAGGAAAAGGGAATTTGGTGGATGATTCCTTGAGCAGGAAGTCACATAAGGATGTGGTTTGAGAGTCGGAAGATTCTTGGAAGGTGATAGAGAAGATCACTTCCCTGCAGTTGGATGCGTGGATGGATGGTGGTAGAGGTGGCCAATATCAATTGATAGTGCAGTCTTTTCTATTGTGGAAGGTAGAGGAGTCTCAATGGGGATACATAGAACGTGAAATGATGCGTGACTAGGTTAACCTAGGAGATGATCCGGAAGGGTGGATAGAGGATGGTCAGAATCGTATGATTTTCCGAAGGGAAGTTGTTTGTTCTCAAGGATATGCATGAGAGAGTTCTTGGTGAGATACACAACTCACCCTAGGCAATACACCTGGGAACTTCAAAAATGTATCGTGGCTAGAGTGGTCTGTTTTAGTGGCCCAGGGTAAAGCGGGTGTTGGTAGAGTTCATGACCAGGTGCCTGGTGTGTCCATAGGTGAAGTCTGAGCACTATGTTCCAGACGGTTTGTGGTAGCCTTTAGACATCCCCGAGTAGAAGTGGGATGACCTCTCATTGGATTTCATCACAGGGATACCCATAGTTTGAGGAGGATGTGACACTATCTAGGTAAGGGTGGACCAGTTGACAAAATTGGCTCACTTTCTAGCGATCAAGGAGTCTGGTGCAGTGGATTACATAGAAAGGAGATATGTGGATGAGGTGGTGCGGTTGCATGGAGTTCTGACGTCCATAGTCTCAGATAGGGATGCACATTTTAACTCATGATTCTGGAGAGGATTTCAGCATGCTTTTGGAAGCTAGCTACATCTTAGCACTACATTACATCCCCAAACAGATGGATAGACAGAGCGCACCATCCAGACATGGGAGGATATGTTACGAGTATGTATTCTGGACTCTGAGGGATCGTGGGAATGAAACTTTCCTCTAGTAGAGTTTTCCTACAACAATAGTTATCACTTTACCATTTTCATGGCTCCATTCGAATCATTGTACAAGAGGCCATGTCGCTTACCCGTGTGTTGGACAGAGGTCAGGGAGGTAGGTGTTCTTGGATCAGAGGTGGTGCAGAGCACGATAGAGAAGGTTATTCTTATATGGGGGAGGATGAAAGTGGCACATGACCGACAAAAGTTATATGTCGATAATAGGAGGAGGTACTTGGCTTTCAAGGTCGGGGACTATGTGTTCTTGAAGGTATCCCCTCGGTGTGTGAAACGGAGGTTCGATAGGGGGAGTAATATTTTTCCCAGGTTTGTTAGACCATTTGATGTCCTATGGTGGGACGATGAAGTGGCTTATCAGCTAGCATTGCCACTGCCGCTACTGAGACTGTACAATGTCTTCCCTAAGTCTCAGCTCAGACGATATCTACACGATGATTCAAACATCCTCGACTGGGGAAAGTTGGATATCGAGGATGATGTGACTTTTGTGGAATGACTAGTGAGGATCAAGGATCGTGATGAGAAGGTGCTCCATGGTTGGACCATTCGTTTGGTTTGTGGTTTGTGGGCGCATGGCGGGCTCAAGGAAAGTACCTCGGAACAGGAGACGTAGATGCGCGCCCAGTTCCCAGAGCTGTTTTGAGTTTTGTTGTATTTGGTTTGTACTAGTGTTTGGTGGAACACTTTACCTTTTTAACTATGAAACATGTGGTTTTCCTTATTCTATGGATGTCTGTGAAGATTCCTGACTATGCGGAGGGGAGGACATGATCCCTAATCAAAACACATTAAGTTTGATGCGATTAAACCCGTGCAGGTGAGTCAGTGCCACCCAAAGTTGATAGTATCCTGACATGGGGGAAGAAAATCCATAACCCATATGACTGGATAGTTTGACCCTCAAAGGTAGCCAGGTTACGTGAGGGAGAGGTGTTCCTAGATATCGATGAGGTTCATTCCTGAGAGGTATCTTTTGAGGTGGTTTTTCAGAACCCCCTCTTTTCTTCAGGTGTAGTTTTGATAATTGAGGGCGATAATAGTTTGAGAGGTATTTGATGAAATGTCTTGTTCTCACTTGGTCTATTACATTTCCAAAACACAGCTCCACCTAAATGTTGGCATTGTGATGGTCGTGCACCGGTCACGGTGGCACCGTGAGGGTGGAACCAGATAGAGTGGCACCGTGAGGGTGCCACCGACAACGATGGCACTGTGATGGTGGCACCGTGACTGTGGCACCGTGAGGGTGGCATCGTGATAGTGGCACCATGTCCTCACCGAGCAGCCTTCGTTCCTTTCCAATTCCCAACCATTCCTCTCCCATAACATATCTTTTAACATAAAGATGATTTAATGATCTCTTTCAAGCCATTTAAATCCCATAAATAATATCAAAAATCCCCCAAGAGTCGGGCAACTCATAACTTACCAAAACATGTGGTTTTTTCCTCGGTGTCACGCCCTACCTAGTACCATTCAGATCCTCCACTGTTACACGGTCATTATGGTTAAAGAAAATTGTTTAATGCATAGCTATTAAGACCACCCCTCTGAGGAGAATTATTAAATGACAATTAATTCCATCGTTAATAACTACCCAACCATGTGGGGAAACACGATCCGACTTTAATGCCGTTCAAATTTCCTTATCCCGTTACAATGGGATATCATCCTTATATCACATAGTAATTTCTCCTTCTTCTTCCTATTGGCTAGTCTCCTTTTCTTCCTGGTGAATTTGGAGTTCCCCTTCCCGAGGAAAGCGGTGCTCCTATGCCGGAGCCTTTCTACTCACCCTTGGAGTATCCGAGGTTCCTCCCCAGCAAGTCATGTATCCCCAGTTTTTGGTGTGTGGAGGAGAACTTCAATCCTTGATCAACCAAGTAGGGATTTTTTCTTCGTCTCTCCTTTCTGTGTATCATTGGGGGTGGGTACGCTACTGTTTTTGTGGGAATGGATGAATCCAAACCTTAATAATGATAATAAACAGACTATTAAAGAATTATGGGGGGAGTTTGACGGTTATGTTGTACTATTTTATATTCTTATATGTTGTGAGCTGTATGGGCTTATGCTCACAGAAAATCATGGCCATTAGTGGTCTTTCCTTGTACACTAATTAACCATTGTCTTCTATGATCATTAAATAACTGTACATTGAAATTGTTCAATCACCTAATCCCGGTTGGTTAAATGGATACCCAGTGAAAATCAATCCATGTGTGGTCACCCAGGTTAACCAACTGAAATATGAACCTAATGAATGATGTACTTGAACCTGGAAGTTTCCCTACATTGTTTTGGTAGTCGGTGTGTTGTTCTGTTTGATGCTTATGGGTTGATGTGGATGGGGATGGGTTCCTTTGTTGTGGAACAATTGTTGGTTGTGAATCTAAAGCTGTTTGGGGTTGTATCTCGAGGCTTGGATTGTATCGAGTAATTTGAGGGATCTCATTGGTCCCTCTGTTGTTGTGACATCAAAAGAGAACCGGGTGTGAATTATTTAATTAATGTTTGGATATTTCTTTTTCATTGGATTCTAGTTTTTCTGGCTAGTTTCCCAGTAGTACAGAATTGACCTAAATGGGATCATTTGAACATGAAAGAAAGTATTGACTAAATGGGGAATTGTCTATGGGAATGAGTTGTGACTTGGCCGTGAGTGTTGTGCCATTCTTCTATGAATTAATAGTAACAAGGGTGTTTGTTCATAGGTTGGATTTGGAATCCCTATGTTGGGATGAGTGATTGTTACTTATACATATAATTGTAGTTCTTATGTTTCTTATTTTCACCCCACCCAAGATGAGCACTTAGTGACAAACACCCCCATTTCATGGCGGAGGGTGTTTTTTCCAACAATCCTATGAGTGGATGGTTTTTAGCTCCTATTTTTCTCCCCTTCCTGAATAGCCCAATACTCTTTGGGAAGGATGTGATGGTCTGAGGTCTATTAAAGCCCATGATTTTTCAGGCAGGGTAATTGTGGTGGTTGGCCTAGGTGTGTGCATGCAGATTGTTTCCCAAGAGTCTTATGGATGAGGCCTAGGTGTGTTCGGGTGTGGAAGTAGTTGTTCTCGCCCAGGTGTTTGTGGGAGTGGTTATGGGTTGTTTTTGTGGCCTAGGTGTTTGCGGGTGGGATGTGTGGTAGGGATGGCCCAGGTGTGTGCGGGTGGGGAGTGGCAGTGGGACTGTAGTGAGAATGGTGGTAGAGGTTCGATGCGTAGAATGTCTTCAATAACCATTGGTAAAGTGGCGTGGGGTACCCAAATATTTTTGGGATATTACTATACATTACTTCACATGCATTATTTTGGGATTGTGCCTTGGTGATGCTTGTGTGAATAGTTTTCCTTGCTAGGTGCTTTTGTAATCTCTTTTCTGACTGGGCATTAGAATGCCTCCACACTTGTGCACCAAAGTCCATGGTTTTACCTAATGAGTGTACCTATATACTCACCATATGTATATAAACTGCTTTAAGGTTTTCATGAGGAAATTTGGGATCACATGAGACCATACTAGCTCAGACATTGGGACAATTGCAGTTGTTGTTTTTCTTTTCTTTGGTACATTACCTGTAGTGTTTCCTTGTACTTTTGTGGCATTTAATTTTGTAACATGCATGTGGGATTGGTTTTTCGTTGGCATTACTTAACCCCCGGTTTTGGTGTTGTTTAGATTTACTATCTTATCTCCCAATCATATTAAATAAAAAGGGTAATTCCTTCTATCTTGTGTGTAATTTTATACCATTGGTGCTACTCTCTACTCTGGGACCTATTCATGGTGGGTCTCATGGGTCATTATCTATCCTTCAACTTGAGTAAGGAAGGTTCTGGAAATCTATTGTCCCTTCTCTCATCATGGTGAAGGTGGTTAGTTATAGTATCGGCCATGCCATGCCTCGGATTGTGGCGGGGTTGACTCGTACATGTCAGAAATGAACCATGGATCCCTGTGATAAAGTATCAACCCGATCTGAATACAGTTGGTCTGTTTTTTGTATGCTAGTAGTTTTTATTTAAAAGGGAGTCCATTTTAAACAAAAATAAATACCCTTCAATTGATACTGGCCACACCATGCCATAGATTGAGTCGGGGTTGACTCGTACACATCGCATAGGACCGTTAGATTTTTTTCCAAAAGGATCCAAAAAATACGAAGGTGTTTGGTATGTTTTTCGTATTCTAGTTTTAGTTTTAAATTAAAAATTTGTCCAATTAAAATAATGGTGAGACACACTAAGAGGTACCAGCGACATCGTGCCTCTGATTGAGTCAGGGTTGACACATACACATCACAAATGACTCATGGATCGTTGTGCTAAAGTATGTACAAAATAAAAATATGTTTTATCAGTTTTTTCGTATGTCTATTGTTTTTACATAAAATAGTGTCCATTTTAAACAAAAGAGTGAAACTTTGAGTGATACCGGCCACACCGTGACTTAGATTGAGGTGGGATTGACTTGACCACGTCACAACTGACCCATGGGTCGTTGTCCTAAAGTGTCAATACAATTAGAAAGTGTTTGGTGTATTTTCAGTATGAATGTTGTTGTTTTCACTTAAAATCATGTCCATTTCAAATAAAAGTATAACATTTTGAGTGGTACCGGCCACAACGTTCCTTGAAATGAGGACGAGTTGAATCATACATGTCAGAAATGACCCATGGATTGTTTTATTAAAGTATCAATAGAATCTGAATGCATTTGGTCAATTTTTCGTAGGCCAGTTGATGTTTTTACATAATGTGTTGTTCATTTTAAATAAAAGTGTGACACGTTGAGTGGTACTGGCCACAACATTCCTCGAATTGAGGCTGGGTTGACTCGTACCCATCCCAAATTCCCTATGGATCCTTGTGATAAAGTATCAACACAATCCAAATCTCCCAAGAGATTTTCATGGATGATATCCTCTAATCCTTCGGTGTATTGAGTGTCTTCAAGTGTGGATTGAAGATTCGGGTGAGTCTAATCCCCTTCTTGTGTCATCTATTCGATTAGGGGTTTCAATCTTCTCTCATCTTCATCTAAATATCTAAACCCACTTATTCATTTGGATTTAGGGTGAATCTCGAAAAATACATAGATTGGGATCTGAGACACAGAATTAATATTGTAATTGTCTCTGAAATAAAGGTAGGTGGTCATTCGCCTTTCGTGAATTGTCATGATGTTTTATTTATGTCGGATCACCGCTCACCCCATGATGGGGTGTCGGGTCGGGGGGTTGTCCATGGTCCACGGAGGAGGGTGGGGGCTGTCTAGGGGGCTGTCCGGGGTCTAGCAAGGAGGATGGCGGGATGTCCAAGGTCTAGGGAGGAGGGGGGTTGTCCACGGTCTAGGATGGAGGGGGGATGTCTAGGGAGTTCCCAAACACACAAAAATCATCAAACATCCTCAAGATACACCTGTACAAAAAACAGACACATGAAAACATCATTTCATAAAAAACTAACTCATAAAAACAGCCTAGCATGCATAATACACAACATATACCTGCATAAAAACACATAAAAAGAGCACAAAATACCGACACACTGCATAAAACACTACATTACACACTACATAATACACTTCATAAACCTCACTGCATACACCAGCATACAAAACAGCACAAAATACATATAAAAACATACATCGAACACCAAAAAACTCCTTCAATAGCACAAAAGACACATATGTCTAGAGCGAGGAGAGGGGGGTCGTCCGGGGTCCAGGGAGGAGGGTGGGGGCTGTCCGAGGTCCAGGGAGGAGGGTGGGGGCATTCTAGGGTCCATGAAGTGGGTGGGTGTAAGATACCAGTTCTTATTTCTATGGTACGGGTTTCCTCATTTCTCTTTTCCTTAAGTGTTTTTGACAAAATATGGAAAATGGGGAAAATTCCTAAATTTTGGAAGTACACACTGTGTACTTTTTCAACACGCAGTGTTCTTTCGGCCGTGTGTAATGAGTAACCAGCGCGTGTGGTCGTGTCGGTGATGAAGGGTGCAGGAAACAACTACATTCCATGTAGTGTTACCTTACACGTCGTGTAGTCAGTCGAGAGGTGAATAGTAAGGCGTTTAATATATGTGTGACAAAACATGTCGTGTACTCAAGGAGACTCACCATATAGTCACGTCGGCAGGTGAACAGTGCCACACTAGCAGGAAACTGTTAGAGGAAACGTTAATAAATGGGAATTACATGCTTTGTACTTGGAAATACACGCTGTTCTCTTTTTTTTTTTGCTTAAAATGGGCAGTAGCCACCCCTATTCACAGGGAAGGCATATAACGGGAAGAGGAAGCTCATGAAAGGAGGCCGGATCTTCGAAGATCCTCCGACCGTTCGTCAGGAATCCGTTTCCACCTCAGAAAGTCTTGTTGGAACCACGAGGGTAAGCCCTCTCATCTCCTAGTGTGTCTCGTACCAATTCTTCTTGTAATTGGAGTTATTTGCGTTTAAAAGGTGTTTCTTATTCATCAGATCGATGTCATTCTTGGGCGTTTCTGGAATCGACGTTCACGTATAACGTTTTTTGATGTTTAAGGTAGGTGGCTGTGTTTATTTTCCAACTGTTGTGTGTTTTGTGCGTTTTAAGCTACCAACCCATATTTGGGGTGTCATGAGGATGAGGCCGTGGCTAATTTTAATACCTAGAATTGTATAGGTGACTAATTAAAGTTTTAAAACTGTTGTTTGGGATCAGTTCTTGAATCCAGGACCACCCCAGGGATGTGTTCCTCTGTTTAGCTGTTTGGCCAAGATACCCGAGGGTATACCTTTAAATTAATGATTGTAGAACTTCCGTGAGAGTAATTTCCTATGAATTTTTATTTACTTATTGGTAATGGCCCGGTTACTTGTGCCTGAGGGCAGTGTTTTGCTTAGCCCGAGGGCAGTTGTTATCCTAGCCTGAGGGGAACTTCTTCCGTGCCTATGGCCAATTGATTATGTGCCGGTGGGTGACACTTACTACGCCTGAGGGAAATATCTGTGTGCCTATGGGAAGATTCTTGTTTTGGATACTCTTTACCTGGGTGTGGGGGTTTATGTGTCTGGGGTCATTAGCTGTTGACTTATAATATTCACTGTGGTGATATTTTAAATTAAAGGATTAAATGGATATTAAAATGGCAATATAATTGGTTAAGTTAGTCACTTTTTGTACTTCTTACTTTATTTCATTTTACTACTTCACACTATTGTTTCATGTTTTACACACAGTTGAGCACGTGCCTTTGGTGGGTGCCTGAAAGAGCGCTGTCATGGGCACCCTCAAATGATTAATGTGATTTTGGGGTACTTATGTAAAGACCCTTAAAATTCAAGGGAATTTTTTTCTTAATTTTCATTGAGATTTTACAAGAACGCAGTTTCTGAAGGCGCCTGATTCCGAGGCCCGGTGTGCCCAGAATCATTTTCCAAAGTTTAGCTCGGGTACGTTCAGTGAACGAACGAGGGGTTTTTTCTAACTTTTGAACCGATTCTCGTAATTGATATCCAAGGGCACCAATGAAATCACAGCGCCGATAATTACTTAGAAACACCTTTTCCGGAGTTGCGTTTGCTCGGGTGTGGTTTTTACTTTTGGGGGTAAAGTTACAGAATGAAATAAAAGTGGCGCAAAAGATCTTTTATTTTATTTTACATAACCTAAGTTAAGTGAATGATGTGCGACCCACAACATCCTACCCACTTGGATGGATATTTGTGAGGTTGGGCCCACACGATCCCCACCGTTTCTTTTATTCTTATGTAATGCACCCGCACCCCCTATTAAACAAAGTCAACTCTTGCGATTAATCTTTTTAATAAAAGACTCTATTAATTGGGTGGTTTTAAACTCCTCAATTAATTGATCATTTCTTTTCTTTGGGAATTTCCAGCGTTAGTTTCTGTGTAAATAAAATATGACACCAATTATTTTATTTAGTGGGTCTTGTTGTGTTGAGAGGCTAGGGAGAATTCGCCCAGGTTCTTGAAGTTCTTCCTCCTCGACGGTGAACGTGAAGAACGCAAAGAACATGAAGAACGCCGGATCCTCGGAGATCTATGATGCAGTGCCAACGAATCTTTTCTCCATGACGCTACGATTCCCCTTCCGCGATGCCTTCTTCGACGACGTGAAAATCCACGACAATCCTCGTTCGATGACTACGCTCGAGGTTGGGGTTAATTTTGTGTAAGTGTATATTCTCGTGGATCCATCCTTTTTAAAACAAAGAACTCATATCAAATCATCCTCAAGTTGATCCACAAATGATTTCTTTTGCGGGTAGGGAATTTTTAATTGCGGGAAAAACTATTGGGTTGATTTCTTTTGTTTGTGAAAAGTCCTTGTTGTTCTTCGTCTTTCGGGCTGCTTGTTACCAACTTAACGGGAGGAGGTCGGACCGCACAAACATGGCCGACTCTCCTCCCCCTTTGTTGTTTTGATTCATTGCGGCACGAAAAAAGGCGGCACAGTGCGACGGCACAACGCGAACACGAGAAAGAACGTGGCGGAGAAGTGCGGCGCCGTCGCGCGGCGCCGTTGAGGCCAAATGAAACCGCGGCCGGAGTAGGGGTCGCAGAGGAGATTCGAAGACTCCGCTGGTTGATTGTTGTGCGTGGTTTGACGAGCGATGACAAACGGGGACGCAAGGTAATTTTGAAGCCTGCATAGTGAAGGTCGGGTCTCGGGAGGACCGTTGGTGAAGGCGGCGAGCAAAACGGACCACCGGAGCACGTCCGGTGGTACGTAGAAAATACCACCAGGACGCCTCACCGGCACGACGACACCGGTGGCCAGCACCAGCCGGCCGCCGGGAGACGGCGGAGCCCGGCGTGCCTCCGGGAAAGGCCGCCATGGCTGAAGCTACGACAGTAGGCCACTGGACCCACGACCACGCGGGACCGAGAGAGGTGGGACGCGGTGCTCGACCACATCCAGTGGCAAGGGGCGGCCCCACGCGGGGCCGCGGTTAGCAAAGCAAGCGGGGGATAGCACCCCCCCCCCCCAACGTCTTAACGCTGAGCCGTTTTGGCCGAGCCTCCTGCCTGGTGCGCCAGCGCGCCGCACGGCCAGACTGGACCACCAGGCCGGGCCGCGCCCAGGCTGGGCTGGGCCGTGCCCAAGCTGTCCAGACTCGGACCCGGTTCGGGCCGACCTAGGTGGTCTTGGGATGGATCGGTCCAGTCCTGCAACCCCCACTTCCGGACCTTTTCAGTTTTTGTCCATATCATGGGGTACAAAACTATGATTTATGCACCGTCAGTTGTGTAGCGATCCTTGGATCGAGATGGTCGTTTCGGTATATTACACTCAAGGTTTCAGAAAACTTTTAGTACGACCGGGTTGGTTCGGATACAAAACCAACCAGGCCCTCGGAGCGGAAACGGTTATAACTTGAGCTATGGACATCCGATTGATGTGCCATCGACTTTATTGGATTCCTCCTAATGAGATGGAACTTTTGGCATACTTAGCCCGTGGTTTGGTCGATGATGGATAGTGGCTGGGTTGGATTGTACCCAAAATCCAACCGGGCCCCTGGAACGGAAAAGCTGATATCTTTCAGACCGGATGTCCATTTGACGAACCATCAGCGGCGTTGGTGATCACGTTGAGTAAATGTCCCTATGAGTATATCCTATGAGAGTTCAGGATAGAGTTGAGATATGGCCTGGTTGGTTCGCGCACGAATCCAACCGGGTCCTGGGGACGAAAAGGCTAATAACTCACAGACCGGGCGCCCGAATGACGCACCGTCTGTTGCGTTGAGACCCATATGATGAGGCGGTCATTTGAGATACTTTATCTTGGGACATTGAGATACTTGTAGTATCGACCTGTAGCTCATGGAGGGGACCCTTCAGAGATGAGCATGCAGAGTACGGAGACCGTGTAGCTGACTGAGACCTGACGACTGATTGACCGACTCGACTTGGAGTGAGTCGACTAGCCCAGTGGGCCGAGAACTACTTTTTTTGGGTACAGACCCATGGCAGACAGAGCACTTCCTGTGTGACAGTGCAGACCTGCGGTACTCGTCCGGAGAGTACCTCTGCAGGCTATTAGTGGGTGTACACTATTGTGTTTGGGTGGCATACCCCAGCGGGAATCACAATTTTGTTTGGGTGGCTGGCCCACGGTACTTGACAGGAGGAGTACCTCTGCAGCCTTAGGTTAGTGAGCAGTACCTCAGAGTCGTGATAGCACCACTGTACACTCCAGAGACGAGGCTCTTCAGTAGTTACGGTTTCAATAATAAAAATCTTGGTTTGAGCTGAGTCTATGATCATTGTGTTTACCTCATGATTGAGATGGGTCACTTGATAACATAGGTATATGTATGGGCATATACCTGGGTAGTGGTTATCTGTTGATTTTATAATCTTTGTGTTTGCTCATGATTGAGATGGGTTACTTGATAACTTGGGATTATGTATGGTCATATACCTATGTAGAGGTTATCTATTGAGATCTTCATTGTTGTTAACCTTGTTGGATTTAGTGAGACCTTGATGGTCTCAGAGTCCCTACTGAGTATCATCATAGCCACCCCTGCACGGGCTATGCCCGCACCTCGTTGTTTTGGATGCAAACAATGAGCAGTGATGACAGAGGCTGAGTGTTTGAGGACTGGATGGTACCTATAGGTGGACCACATGATGAGTCAGTATCCGGAGGTAGACTTCACGGAGAGACGACACTCGGAGGAGGTTGACGGGCAAGAGCGTTGTGGAGGCTATCTGTACCTACCCTTCAGGTAGGATCTTTGGTGGATGATCCAGGAGCTGCGCTATCTGTACCTACCCTTCAGGTAGGATCCAAGGAGGACAACCCAGGAGTTGCTTCCTTTCTTCCAGCTGTTTGTCTCTTTCTGTTGTACTTTCGTTCAGTTGGAGTTGTACTTTCAGTTGGGTTTGTATTCTGGACCATTTACTTTTCAGCACTTTCTTTTGTACTTAGTGTTTTACTACCGCTTGAACTCTGTGGTCTGTTGTTTACTTTTATAATGGAAATGCCTTCCTAGTTAATGGGATTTACGCCTTTGGTGCTAGTCTCCAGCCCCTGGAATATGGAAGGTGGTCTTGGGGTAGTCATGGCACAGGCCCCGAGGACGGGTCGTGACAAATTAGTATCAGAGGGGTCAGTTCTACCACAGAACATATAAATCTGATATTTTTATTTCTGTGAAGAAATAGTGTTAAGGGTACCGAGTGTGGTTTTCAGTTTAGGGAGTCCAATGTTGGTGTGGGCGGCCGACGTATCCATACACCAGGAACCTGACAACTAATTTCCGACTTTGTGCACGAAAACACTGATTGTGTGTGAGTTTTCAAAAGTTTTTCCCCTTAAAACAGCTCAAACCATGTCATCTCACCAGTTATAATCATTTGACCGTGTCACGTATGTTTCTTTCAGGATGCCTTTTCATGGAAGACCAGCTAGAGCCTAGAGGGATGTGCGTACTGACAACCTGCCGAGTGATGAGGCTTCGGTACAGGGCCCTCTTGCAGTAGAGGCACTTGAGGAGGCAACAGTGGTAAAACCATACATTGAGACACTGATGCCACCAGCCCCAACAGTAGGCTATGCACGCCACTTGAGCATGATACACGAGTTCCAGTGCTAGAGGCCACCCAGGTTCCGGTGAGAGACGGACCTGTAGGTATCTGAGGATTGGCTGGAGGCTTTGGTGAGAGTCTTCAGGCTAGTGGGGACGCCATCAGACTTCATAGTGATCTTTGCTTCCAGCCTTCTTCGGGCAGCATCAGACAGGTGGTGGAGCCACTTGTTCTAGTTTTGTGACAGGATGAACTTCACATGGGAAGACTTCGAGAACTTCTTCAGGGTGGATTTTGTGCTAGTAGATCTACACCCCAAGCATGTACATGAGCTACTACCTTTGCCGCAGGATTTTCGATCAGTATCTGATTCATCTGTGGGAAGTAGAAAGATGATGAAAAGGTCCATGAGGACCAGATCTAGCCGTACGAGGATCAGGAAGTGTTATGAATGCGGCAGGAAGGGTCACCTAGCACGTGACTGTCCGACCCCCCGCACAGTCGATCTGTAGCCATTGGATGAGCCACCGAGGTAGAAGCAGCGGCGGGTGCATGAGAAACAGCTGGATAGTGGACAAGGATGTAGAACTCTGGGAGCAGGTGGACAGGAGTGGAACTAATGGATATGTCCCGTATACATCTAGATCCATATTTCTGTTGTATTCGTGTCTTTGTACTATGATCTGCAATAATAAAAAGACACTTATCTTTGTGATGTTTGATTCCCTAACCTTTTGTGTGGTTGATACTGAGTGGTCCCGGTTAAAACTGTTGACTTGACTCTCACTTTCGAGATTTCTACTAGAGGAGACCCTGTGATCTCACACTGATGATGACAGTGTGACTCGACCCTTGGAGGTGAGAGTGACAGTTGGATCTCTTGGTAGTAATGTCGAGGCCTTATGACATCATTCATGGCATGAATACATCATTCATGTCAAGATTGACTATATTAGGCAATGGTCATGGTTCATCCAAGGGATGAGACCAAGTTTCTATTTTCGGGAAAGGAGAAATTTTAGCAGCTCTTTCAGATTTTAGGCAAATAAGGTGCAGATCATCTAAGAGTGAATGAGGACTGCACATTGTAGTAAGAAACAGGAAACTGATGCCAGTCTTAGAGACTCGGGCGTGTTAAATGATTCAATAAGAGTAATCTTAAAGGAGATATGAGTCTGTGGATCAGCATACGTGGAGGTAGATCTAGGAGAGCAGTATGATGTGGTGTACATTTTAACATGCTACAACGACCCGTAAGCCATAGACTTGACCCTCACTTCTGGAGATACCTTTGGAGAAGACTCGATAATCACACTTACGCCGACGGTGTGGTTAGACCCATGAGGTGAGAGTTTCGGTTGGAATCTCTTGGTGGCAGTGTCGATGCCTTACGAAGCAGGTTTGAGTATAGATTGGGAAATCACAGTTCATACACAAATTGACGATATTAGGAAAAAAAGGTTGTGGTTTAACTACGATGTCGGGATGGGTTTTCCTTGGTCGGCAAAAAGGAAACCCCAGACAGCACAAGATAAACTCATGTATAGGAGGGTGCGACCGATCACTCTTGAGTCGTTCAACCTTACCCTTGTGGAAGCAGTCGTTTTGAGTTTTAGTTCTAACAGGAATTGGTGACCTCTAGAGTTTGAGGATGATGATCACGTCTTTATACGGGTCTCACCTCGACAAGGTTTACGGAGATGTGGATGAGGCGACAAGTTAAATCCGAGGTTCAACAGACCTTTCTAGGTCCTCAGCTAGGTAGGCGAGGTGTTTTACCACTTGACACATCCACCTCAGTTGCACCAGGTGCACGACGACTTCCACGTATCTCAACTGAGGAGATACTGTAACACCCCGAGATTTTATGAAAAATATTCCTTTTAATTTCATTAATGTCTTGTGTTGTACGCTACACCAAAAGGATCTTGCACAACACGCATCCTTGACTTGCCTTGCATTACACGCAATCGCAACCTTCGTTGATAGCGTGTGTAGTACGCAATACTGAGTTTCACAAAACAACGATATGCTATTAAAATATTATTAAAACTAGCCGTTATGAATAGTAATAACCAATTTTTTAATTTGAGAAATTTTAGCTCTCAAAATGGACTTCATTTTTGGATTCGGAGTATCGAATTTAGACTAAGGTGAAATTTTGGTACTTTTCGGATAACATTCATATTCTGATGAATAGTGAAAATTACTAAATTATAATTAAAAACAAATTTTTTAATTGAAATAATTAATAGTGATAAATCATTAATTTGAGTGGTTTTAAAGTATATTTAGAATATATTTTTACAATTTAATACAATGTTGGTCATTTGATATAATTTCACATTTAAACCAGACATAATCAAGTGCCAATCTTTTGATAGATATTGTCTCTTAAAAACACGCTATTTGTTTTAACAGCGGGATTTAATTATAAAATAAATTAATGCAATTTCTATGTTATGAATTTGGTAAAATAGACTTCATTTTTGAATTCGGAATATGAAATATATCTTAGGATGAAATTTTGGCATTGTTCTGAAAAACATCAATTTTTGATGAATAGTGAAACTACTAAGTGGTAGTTAAAAAAACTGAATTTTTCATAAAACATAATTTTACCGCTTATGTGAATGGAATTTCAAAAATCCGAGAGACACGGTTGATGTCAGTAAGTAAAATGTGGTTCAATGAGATGAAAATAATTTTTGGTGAATAGTAACTTTTTACTTTTATTTACCACGGTTAAAAGTAAATAGGGTATTTAAGGGTAAGAATGATATTAATATTACCCTAACACATGTCCTAATTCAATTGGACAAGTGTATCTCGACCAAAAACAACCTTATGTGTAAAATATTATCATTTAGGCACACTTAGGTTAGATTAGGAAATTTATTATTATTTAATTCAAAGAAGAGTTAAAAGATTTAAAATCAAAGTTTATTTACTAAAAAAAATTTAATATAGGGTTGTACATAAGATAAATTCGATTGTAAATATTCCTTAGAAATATAAAAAGATTTCCTACATAATGGTATTTTATTTGTAATTTTTAGACATCAAATAATTTAATTTATTTATGCCACAAAGATGATGCAGTAATTATCTTATTAATGAAATATTGACAGAATTGATGTTATAAATGCCCAAATAAATTTAATTTGAGACTTTTTATGACTTTCACTAATTTTCTAGGTTACTATGATATATTAGTGTTGATTTAATCAACTTGGTTCGAACATATATTTCTTTTATGACTTTCACAAAAATCATATATCAAATAGTGTCAAAATTGACACAAAATAGTTTTTAAATCAAATATTATATTATTAATTGTTATTTTATTCCTAAAAATCTAATGTTCGGCCAAATGACTTAGATAAGGATATATATATTAATAATAAACAATTTGGGGTTCGTTTTGCATGTTATAGTAAATGTATTAACCATATAGTGAAAGAAAACAAAAAGACACGGTAAAAGTTAAATTATTTAAGTTAGAGTTAAATCTAATTGATAAGGTTAAAATAATACCCTAAACTTGTCTAAATCCTATTGGTTGATAGGATTTCGACCCATCCCCACTTTAGCTTCGAAATAAGACCCTTTGGAACGATTATAAACCGATTTTGACATTAATATAAAATAATATTTTGAGGTATTCCTAAGGTGCCCCTCTCCCCCCTTATAAAAGGACACCTCTTCCCCCTCCTCCTCACACCAATTTGAGCACTCAAGCTCGGCCAACCCCTGCCAAAATCCCATATCCACTTCCCTAGAATAATCCTAGAGGTCCTGGTCTTCTTCAAAAAACAATCTTAGTTCCCTAAGTGGAGGATTCCAAGAGGCGTTCCAAAGAAGAGGTAATATCCATTAACGATCTTTTCAATTTCTTTCTTCTTCAACATCTTCTTCTTTAGTTGTTTCATGATAAAGTAATAACATCAGTATTACTTACATACTGATATGTTATTATAAATATTAAAAAGCCCTAATTCACCTTCTATCCATCCTACGGAAAAATGAAATCACCGCACGTGCGTACGTACAAAATACCGTCTCCACGCCGTGGTGTAATCTATTTTCCACCATCACCTTACAAGGATGGGTATAATGGTGTAATGAGTAACTATATATGATTATTATAAAGTGATATTGATACTGAAATAGTATACATACACTTCAACACAATTCCAAGACCATGGGAACGATATCATCGCTCGTGCGTACGTACGGACTACCGTCTCCACGACGCGATGAGATTCATTCTCAATGATTAACCATTCATGAATGATTATAAAGTATATATAATAAGTACTGATGAAATATATGACCTAATAATTATACTGGAATTATTTATATTTATATGTATTTCATCTACTTAATTCCATTCAATTCAATAAGGAAACGAAAACAGCGTTCATGCGTACGTACGGACTACCGTCTCCATGAACGGTGTATTTCTTTCCATTTACTGATTTATTATATATGTATATTCTGAATATATATATAAATCATGTTTTATATTCTGGAATTAAGTAATCATGATCTAAGTAATCATATTAATAATTACAAGTTAAAAACACGAACGACAAATGAGACGATTTTACCCAAAACGCTACATTAACATGAATTTACAAAAGAACGGGTGATATAAAGTCATAAGTGGACCATATATGATATAATAACAATGAATATGATTCTGGAATAAGTCAATAACATGATTTAAATCATTATACAGGAGGTTTGGACACTTACAAAGCAAGACGGACCTAAGGTAAGGGAAATATCACAATCTCATTTTTATCCGAGATTGTTTATACTTTAAAATTTACTGGGGTGTATTTTATCATCCACATCCATGTTTCCTCAATATATAATATTATTTCCATCCACCTAAAATTTTTTAAATCCATTTTTACCCTTCGGTGAGTTTTTAGTAATATGTATGAAAGGAATCTTTTGTCGTTTTTCGTACGAGGTACTTTTTGACTTTTCCGAAAAAAGTACGAAGAATGTTTTTTTAAACTTATACGGAATGAATGGATTTTTAAAACATTATTTCCAAGAAGCTTACTTTACGAGTTTTCAAGTTTATTTTTAATCAACTTCTTTTAGTTTAGAATTGTATGACATGTTATGAAAGGAAAAGTGTTTTTGAAGAAGAAAGGATATTTTCCTCAAGAATGGAGTTCAGGTGTTTTATCAAAATTATTTTCCATATAAGATAATAAAGGGTTCTGTTTTTATCCCTATTATTACATGGATTTGATTATGTTGTGATGGAAATATTTTTATGAAATCTTTTATCTTATATGAATTGTTTTATGATGTCATGTTGTTTAAGAATCCCATTTTTTTACATGGGTTACGCTATGATGTATGGTTTATGATTATGTGGCACACATAAGAAAGGATTCATTATAAGATGGGTGGGACCTATATCTCCCTCCAATGAATTGGGTAAAGATTTTATATCTAATGAGATAGACATGGCTGGAATGGTAGGTTATACCGGTTCAGTGAAACAGGACTGAAACGAGGGTTACTCGATTCAGAAAGGGACTTTGTCCACTAAGATAGTCTTGGCTATGAGTCTTGACTAACAAGAAATGATTCTCTATGATTATGTGTGAATGCCACAAAGTTTCATGTTTTAAGTTATGATTATTGTGATTACATTTCACTGCAATGATTTATCCCATGTTATGAAATTATGATCTCTTTTGCAGGTTAAGATTTCCAAAAGTTATGTGCTTGTGTATATGATGTGATTGATATTTCTTTTGTTTACCCTTACAGCGCATTTGAGCTCACCATTTTATGTTTTCTTTTCCCCAGGATATAAAAAAGGGTTTTAGGTAAAAAAAGGGAAGATCTTTATGGGAGACATTGAAGATCTTTCACCAGGATTAGAAGATTATGTTCCGAGTTTCCAAAGACACTAAACTATTACGATCCTTGTGTGTGTGTTTTTGTTATGTACCAAGTATTCCGCAAAAGTAATGTAATGTCCATGTACATCAAGATACGGGTCTCTACAGTTGGTATCAGAGGAAAGGTTTAGTCAACCTTTGGAAACTAGGATGCGAAAACGTTAGTGAGATCCCTAGAGATATTTCTACGGTATGTCTAGGGATGTCCCTAAGGTTAAGTATACGTATAGGTTATAGTACTAGAATTATGCTAACGATCATAGAATTAAACCTAAGATGTTAGATATTGAAGGTACTCCACCTTTATTATGTTGTATTCCCTAGCATAATTTTTGCCTCTCACACTATTCTTTTTGGGTTTTAGACGATGGCTGGAACCCGAAGGAACAGTATTGATCAATGCAATGGACAATGCAATGATTGTCCTCCTAAACAAACAAATGTTATGGGAGATGGAGTGAAAAATCTTATTGCTATACTTACACAAGCTATGAATCATTCTGGACTTCCAAATGAGCAGAGAAGGGACAATATTCTATTGATTCCTTCATGAGGCAACATCCACCTTATTTTAGTGGGTCTTCTGATCCACTTGTTGCTGAACAATGGATCAGTACCACTGAAAATATATTTTCAGTTATTCAATGTTCTAAACATGATAAAGTCATCTTAGCAGTATATCGTTTGGAAGGTGAAGCTGATCAATGGTGGAATTTTATCAAGAATACAAGGAAAAGAGACGAAATTGAGTCCATGGAATGGGACGAGTTCAAGAACTTATTTTTCAATAAGTACTTCCCTCGTATTCTTCGAACAAAGATGCAGAAGGAGTTTCTTGAACTAAAGCAAAAGGATGATGAATCTGTTGGTATATACGAAGAGAATTTTACAAGACTTTCAAGGTATGCATCTGGCATTATCATCCAACCTGAAAGTAAAGTTGATCGATTTTTCAGTGGCTTAAAACCAAGTCTTCGAAGGGCATTAGCTATAAGAGACTTCAGTAGCTATGAAGAAATTGTGCGTTGTGCTATCAAGGTAGAAATGGAAGTTGGTGTTACATATCCATCTCATGGTTTTGACAAGAAACGAAAGATGGAGTTCAAGGAGAAATCTCATAATAATGGTGAAAAGAAGATGAATGTTTCCTTTTGCACAAAGTGTGGAAAGAAGCATGGTGGAGATTGTCTTAATGGGAATAGAAAATGTTTTAAGTGTGGAAAAGAAGGTCATCGATCAGCTGAGTGTCGAAGTAATGGAAAAAGGGTTTCTAATGATGTGAATAAAGCAAACACTGCAGAGAACACACCACCAACACTTCAATGCTTCAAGTGCAAGGAAATGGGGCATTATGCTAATAAATGCCCTAATCCAAGGGTTAGTGATGATCAACATGAGCAACCACTGAAGGCAAAGGACAAAGGGAAGTCACATTCGATCACTATTGGCAATGTTGAATATGACAACAATGTGGTGGAATGATTAAGTAATGGGATTCCAAAATAATGTTGTATCATTGAGTATTGCAATATTTATTGATGTGGATTTCAAAGTGATTGAGATATTTTTTAGAAATAAGATGATATGCGCATAATTAAGGGAAAACGAGAAAATGAAATGTTTAATAGTATTAATGAGCTCATGATTGATATAAGGACTAAGTGATATCATGGTTTGAGTATGTAGAATTTTGAGGATTTTGGTATGTGGAAAGTGTTAACTTTAAACTGCATTCATGTTTTCACTAAGGTATTCAAGAGAATACATGATTAAGGACTTTGAATGTTTGGAATGTGACCAAAAAAGCATATCTTATGATATATGGGGATCAACGATGGTATTAAATCTCTGGTAATCGTTTTCACTATGTTATGAGAGTGGACTGCAGTATTATGGATAAGCCTAAAGATTGAAATGGATTATGTTGGACATAAGTGAGTATTGTTTAAGGGTAGAAGTTTTTTTTCGATGTTATTGATGGGATGTTATAGTAATGTAGTTTTAGAAAAAGGACAACCTGAAGGATGGGCGACAGCCCATCGCTTCGGACAAGGCTGTGGGAATCGAACCCACAACCGAAGTGTGACTGGCCTTTATCGCCTACCACTGACCTACAGGAAGTCCCTATTTAGTAGAAACTAGTTTTATTATATTAAGCTGTATGATATGTGAAGTATAAGTTCATTTTATGAACCATATATGATTAATATCACTATAGATGGACTTATGTATTTTTTGATAACTTTTCTAACCTTTTTTTTGAGATAGATGGAATGAACCATCATTCTATCACATGATCTGCTAAATCACGAATGACAAATTCAACTTCATTTCTTTAAGAGATGAAGTGGAAATTGTCCAAATAATGACAAACGGTGAGACTATCACGAAAGTATTTCTTCTAATTCCAATTTCATCAACTTTAGGGAAATAATCTTGAAAACCAAAAATGTTTTCTTAGTGCTCTTATATCTGATGAATCAGATGGTACCTTAGATCGTCACAAATTTATGGATTTGTGATTACTGGATTTTCCATAGCCATGTTCTCTACCACTCTCCATCAGAACATGATGGTTAGATTTCTCTTCCATATCCATATTTTCACCTATGTGGAAACCCAGTGATTAGTTTATTTGTGTAATCGTTACATTTCATACTTTAGTTTTTAAAGCCAAGTTTTGGTATTCCTTTTTACGATGTGGGTTTCTATTAAAGAAACTATCGAATAGTAAACCATTTATAACCCCGACGAATGTCGAGGGCGAAATTCATTTTAAGGGGGGTAGAATGTAACACCCCGAGATTTTATGAAAAATATTCTTTTTAATTTCATTAATGTCTTGTGTTGTATGCTACACCAAAGGGATCTTGCACAACACGCATCCTTGACTTTCCTTTCATTACACGAAATCACAACCTTCCTCGATAGCGTGTGTAGTACGCAATACTGAGTTTCACGAAACAACGATATGCTATTAAAATATTATTAAAACTAGCTGTTATGAATAGTAATAACCACTTTTTAAATTTGAGAAATTTTAGCTCTCAAAATGGACTTCATTTTTGGATTCGGAGTATCGAATTTAGCCTAAGGTGAAATTTTGGTACTTTTCGGATAACTTTCATATTCTGATGAATAGTGAAAATTACTAAATTATAATTAAAAACAACTCTTTTAATTGAAATAATTAATAGTGATAAATCATTAATTTGAGTGGTTTTAAAGTATATTTAGAATATATTTTTACAATTTAATACAATTTTGGTCATTGGATATAATTTCACATTTAAACCAGACATAATCAAGTGTCAATCTTTTGATAGATATTGTTTCTTAAAAACACGCTATTTGTTTTAACAGTGGGATTTAATTATAAAATTAATTAATGAAATTTCTATGTTATGAATTTGGTAAAATAGACTTCATTTTTGAATTCAGAATATGAAATATAGCTTAGGATGAAATTTTGGCATTGTTCTGAAAAACATCAATTTTTGATGAATAGTGAAACTACTAAGTGGTAGTTAAAAAAACTGAATTTTTCATAAAATGTAATTTTACCGCTTCTGTGAATGGAATTGAAAAAATAAGAGAGACACGGTTGATGTCAGTAAGTAAAATGTGGTTCAATGAGTTGAAAATAATTTTTGGTGAATAGTAACATTTTACTTTTATTTACCACGGTTAAAAGTAAATAGGGTAATTAAGGGTAAGAATGATATTAATATTACCCTAACACATGTCCTAATTCAATTAGACAAGTGTATCTCGACCAAAAACAACCTTAAGTGTAAAATATTATCATTTAGGCCCACTTGGATTAGATTAGGACATTTATTATTATTTAATTCAAAGAAGAGTTAAAAGAGTTAAAATCAAAGTTTATTTACTAAAACATTTTTAATATAGGGTTGTACATAAGATAAATTCGATTGTAAATATGAATTATAAATCTAAAAATATTTCCTACATAATGGTATTTTATTTGTAATTTTTAGACATCAAATAATTTAATTTATTTATGCCACAAATATGATGCAGTAATTATCTTATTAATGAAATATTGACAGAGTTGATGTTATAAATGCCCAAATAAATGTAATTTGAGACTTTTTATGACTTACACTAATTTTCTAGGTTACTATGATATATTAGTGTTTATTCAATCAACTTGGTTCGAACATATAATTCTGTTATGACTATCACAAAAATCATATATCAAATAGTGTCAAAATTGACACAAAATAGTTTTTAAATCAAATATTATATTATTAATTGTTATTTTATTCCTAAAAATATAAGGTTCGGCCAAATGACTTAGATAAGGATATATATATTAATAATAAACAATTTGGGGTTCTTTTTGCATGTTATAGTAAGTGTATTGACCATATAGTGAAAGAAAACAAAAAGACACGGTAAAAGTTAAATTATTTAACTTAGAGTTAAATCTAATTTATAAGGTTATCATAATACCCTAAACTTGTCTAAATCCTATTGGTTGATAGGATTTCGACCCATCCCCACTTTATATTCGAAATAAGAGCCTTTGGAACCATTATAAACCGATTTTGACATTAATATAAAATAATATTTTGAGGTATTCCTAATGTGCCCCTCTCCTCCCTTATAAAAGGACACCTCCTCCCCCTCCTCCTCACACCAATTTGAGCACTCAAGCTCGGCCAACCCCTGCCAAAATCCCCTCTCCACTTCCCTAGAATATTCCTAGAGGTCCTGGTCTTCTTCAAAGACCAATCTTAGTTCCCTAAGTGGAGGATTCAAAGAGGCGTTCCAAAGAAGAGGTAATATCCATTAACGATCTTTTCAATTTCTTTCTTCTTCAACTTCTTCTTATTTAGTTGTTTCATGATAAAGTAATAACATCAGTATTAATTACATACTGATATGTTTTTATAAATATGAAACAACCCTAATTCACCTTCTATCCATCCTACGGAAAAATGAAATCACCGCGCGTGCGTAAGTACAGAATACCGTCTCCACGCCGCGGTGTAATCTATTTTCCACCATCACCTTACAAGGATGGGTATAATGGTGTAATGAGTAACTATATATGATTATTATAAAGTGATATTGATACTGAAATAGTATACATACACTTCAACACAATTCCACGACCATGGGAATGGTATCATCGCTCGTGCGTACGTACGGACTACCGTCTCCACGACGCGATGAGATTCATTCTCAATGATTAACCATTCATGAATGATTATAAAGTATATATAATAAGTACTGATGAAATATATGACCTAATAATTATACTGGAATTATTTATATTTATATGTATTTCATCTACTTAATTCCATTCAATTCAATAAGGAAACGAAAACAACGTTCATGCGTACGTACAGACTACCGTCTCCATGAATGGTGTATTTCTTTCCATTTACTGATTTATTATATATGTATATTCTGAATATATATATATAAATCATGTTTTATATTCTGGAATTAAGTAATCATGATCTATGTAATCATATGAATAATTACAAGTTAAAAACACGAACGACAAATGAGACGATTTTACCCAAAACGCTACATTAACATGAATTTACAAAAGAACGGGTGATATAAAGTCATAAGTGGACCATATATGATATAATAACAATGAATATGATTCCGGAATAAGACAATAACATGATTTAAATCATTATACAGGAGGTTCGGACACTTACAATGCAAGTCGGACCTAAGGTAAGGGAAATATCACAATCTCATTTTTATCCGAGATTGTTTATACTTTTAAAATTACTGGGGTGTATTTTATCATCCACATCCATGTTTCCTCAATATGTAATATTATTTCCATCCACCTACAATTGTTTAAATCCATTTTTACCCTTCGGTGAGTTTTTAGTAATATGTATGAAAGGAATCTTTTGTCGTTTTTCGTACGAGGTACTTTTTGACTTTTCCGACAAAAGTACGAAGAATGTTTTTTTAACTTATACGGAATGAATGGATTTTTAAAACATTATTTCAAAGAAGATTAATTTACATGTTTTCAAGTTTATTTTTAGTCAACTTCTTTTAGTTTAGAATTGTATAAAATGTTATGAAAGGAAAAGTGTTTTTGAAGAAGAAAGGATATTTTCCTCAAGAATGGAGTTCAGGTGTTTTATCAAAATTATTTTCCATCTAAGATAATAAAGGGTTCTGTTTTTATCCCTATTATTACATGGATTTGATTATGTTGTGATGGAAATATTTTTATGAAATATTTTATCTTATATGAATTGTTTTATGATGTCATGTTGTTTAAGAATCCCATTTTTTGACATGGGTTACGCTATGATGTATGGTTTATGATTATGTGGCACACATAAGAAAGGATTCGTTATAAGATGGGTGGGACCTATATATCCCTCCAATGCATTGGGTAAAGATTTTATATCTCATGAGATAGACATGGATGGAATGGTAGGTTATACCAGTTCAGTGAAACAGGACTGAAACGAGGGTTACTCGATTTAGAAAGGGACTTTGTCCACTAAGATAGTCTTGGCAATGAGTCTTGACTAACAAGAAATGATTATCTATGATTATGTGTGAATGCCACAAAGTTTCATGTTTTATGTTATGATTATTGTTATTACATTTCACTGCCATGATTTATCCCATGTTAGGAAATTATGACGGCTTTTGCAGGTTAAGATTTCCAAAAGTTATGTGCTTGTGTATATGATGTGATTGATATTTCTTTTGTTTACCCTTACTGAGCATTTGAGCTCACCCTTTTATGTTTTCTTTTCCCCAGGATATAAAAAAGGGTTTTAGGTAAAAAAAAGAGAAGATCTTTATGGGAGATATTGAAGATCTTTCACCACGATTAGAAGATTATGTTCCGAGTTTCCAAAGACACTAAACTATTACGATCCTTGTGTGTGTGTTTTTGTTATGTACCAAGTATTCCGCAAAAGTAATGTAATGTCCATGTATGTCAAGATACAGGTCTCTACAGATACATTCATGATCCTTCACACATCATCGACCTCAAGGAGTTGGACATCGATGACAAGATGATGTACGTAGAGATTCCAGTGGGGATTGAGGATCGACAAGAGAAGATCCTTTGAGGACGGTCGATTCCTTGGGTGCACTTTCACCGACAGTACGATAACCTCTAGGTGAGCACATGGGAGCAGAAGTCATAGATGCTTGCTCAGTACCACTTTTGTATCCCTAGTTTGTGTTAAATCTTTAAAAGGATGTAAATCCCTGCGGTGGGAGTAATGTAAAGACCCGTAAAATTCAAAGGAATTTTTTTCATAATTTTCTATGGGATTTTACAAGAACACAGTTTCTAACGGCGCCTGACTCCGAGGCCCGGTGTGCCCAGAATCATTTTATGAAGTTTAGTTCAGGTACGTTCAGTGAACGAATGAGTGAGTTTTTCTAAATTTTGAACCGTTTCTGGGAATAGAAATCTGAGGGCACCAATGGAATCACAGCACCAGTAATTTCTTAGAAACACCTTTTCCGGAGTTGCGTTTGCTCGGGTGTGGTTTTTAATTTTTGGGGTAAAGTTAAGGAATGAAATAAAAGTGGTGCAACCGATCTTTTAATTTATTTTTCTTAACCTAAGTTAAGTGGATGATGTGGGACCAATAATATCCTATCCACATGGTAGGATATTTTTGTGGTGGGGCCCACACGATCCCTACCGTTTCTTTTCTTCTTAAGTAATGCACCAGCACCCCCTTTTAAACGAAGTCAACTGTTGCGTTTAAAGTTTTTAATAAACACCTCTATTAATTGGGCAGTTTTAAACTCCTCAATTAATTGATTATTTCTTTTCTTTTTTAATTTCCACTATTGGTTTGTGTGTAAATAAAATTAGACACCACTTATTTTATTTAGTGGGTCTTGTTGTGTTGAGAGGCTAGGGATAATTCACCCAGGTTCTTGAAGTTCTTCCTCCTCGATGAAGAATGCGAAGAACACGAAGAACACGAAGAACGCCGGATCCAAAGAGATCGATGATGCGGCGCCGAAGAATCCTTTCTCAATGATGTGATGATTCCCCTTCTGCGACGTGCAATTCCGTGACAAACCTCGTTCGACAACTACGCTCGAGGTAGGGGTTAATTTTGGGTAAGTTTATATTCCCATGGTTCGTTCCTTTTTAAAACAAAGAACTCTGATCAACTCATCCTCAAGTTGATCCACGAATGATTTATTTTTCGGTTTGGTAATATTTGATTGCGGGAAAAACTGTTTGGGATGATTTCTTTTATTTGTGAAAAATCCTTGTTGTTCTTCGTCTTTTGGGCCACTTGTTACCAACTTAACGGGAGGAGATCGGACAGCACAAACATGGCCGAATCTCCTCCCCCATTGTTGTTTTGATTCGTTGCGGCACAAACAAAGGCGGAATGGTGCAACGGCACCACGCGAACATGAGAAAGAAAACAGCGAAAAAGTGCGGTGCCCTTGCGCGGCGCTGTTGAGGCCGAACGAAACCGCAGCCGGAGTCGAGGCCGTAGAGGTGATTCGAAGACTCCACTGGTTGATTGTTGTGCACGGATTGACGGGCGACAAAAACAGGACCACAACGTAATTTTGAAGCCTATTCAGCGAAGGTCGGGTCATGGGAGGACCGTTGGCAACGGCGGTGAGTAAAACGGACCACTGGAGCATGTCCGGTGGTCCGCCGAAAATACCGCTGGCGCGCTGGCGAGAAGGGCCGCCGCAGTTGAATCCACGGCGGCATTCCACTAGTCCCACGACCATGCGGGACCGAGAGAGGCGGGACGCGGAGCTCGGCCGTGTCTGGTGCCAAGGGGCGGCCCCACGCGGGGCCGCAGTTAGAGAAGAAAGTAGGGGGGCAGTTCCCCCCCCCCCAGTCTCAATGCTCGGCCGTTTCAGCCGAGCCTCCTGCCCCGTGCGCCAGCATGCCACGTGGCTGGACTGGACCGCTAGGCCGGGTCGCGCCTAGGCTGGGCCATGCCATGCCCATGAGGGTCGGACCTGGACCCGGTTCGGGGCGACCCAGGGGGTCTCTGGCCAGATCGGTCCAGCCCCGAAACCCCCACACCCGGACCTTTTTCGGTCTTTCACCCATATCATGGGGTACAGAACTCCGATCGACGCACCGTCAGTTTCATAGAAATCCTTGGATAAGGAAGGTCGTTTCGGTATATTAAAATCAAGGTTTCAGAAAACATGGAGTACGGTCGGGTTGGTTCGGTTACGAGACCAACCGGGACCTCGGAGCAGAAACGCTTATAACTTGAGCTCCAGACGTCCGATTGATGTGTCACCGACTTTATTGGATTCCTAGTGACGAGACGGAACTTTTGGCATACTTATCCCATGGTTTGGACGCTGTTGGATAGTGTCCTGGTTGGATTGTATCCAAAATCCAACCGGGCCCCTAGAATGGAAAAGCCGATATCTTTCTGACCGGACGTCTGTTTGATGAACCGTCAGCGACGCTGGTGATCACGTTGAGAAATGATCCCTATGAGTATACCTTATGAGAGATTGTGTTACAGTTGATATATGGCCGGGTTGGTTCGCAGACGAAACCAACCGGGCCCCGGGGACAAAAATGCTAATAACTCACAGACCGGGCGTCCGGTTGAGGCGCCATCTGTTGCGTTGAGACCCCTATGATGAGGTGGTCCTTTGAGATACTTCTTCATGGGACTTTGAGATACTTGGTGTATCGAACTGTAGCTCGTGGATCGAACCCTCCAAGAGACGAGCATGCGGAGTACAGAGACCGTGTAGCCAAATGAGACCTGACGACTGCTAGACCGACTCGACTTGGAGTGAGTCGACTATCCAAATAGACGGAGCACTACTTTGTTTGGGTATAGACCCATGGTGGATGGAGCACTACCTGTGTGATAGTGCAGACCCACGGTACTCGTCCGTAGAGTACCTCTGTGGGCTATTAGGGGGTGTGCACTACTGTGTTTGGGTGGCATACCCAGGCGGAAAGCACTATTGTGTTTGGATGGCTGGCCCGCGGTACTCGACAGGAGGAGTACCTCAGCAGTCTTAGGTTAGTGAGCAGTACCTCTGAGTCGTGAAAGGACCACTGTACACTCCAGAGATGGGGCTCTTCAGCAGTTACGGTTTCGATAATGAAAATCCTGGTTTGAGCTGATTCTATGATCTTTGTGTTTACCTCATGATTGAGATGGGTCACTTGATAACTTAGGTATATGTATGGGCATATACCTGGGTAGTGGTTATCCGTTGATTTTATAATCATTGTGTTTCCTCATGATTGAGATGGGTTACTTGATAACTTGGGAATATGTATGGGCATATACCTACGTACAGGTTATCTATTGATATCGTCATTGTGGTTAACATTATTGAATTTAGTGATACCATGAGGGTCTCGAGGTCCCTACTGAGTATCGTTATACTCACCCCTACACGGGCTATGCCTGCACCTCGTTGTGTTGGTTGCAGACGACGGGCAGTGCTGACAGAGGCTAAGTGTACGAGGGCTAGACAATACCTGGATGTGGGCGACATGACGAGTCAGTATCCGGAGGTGGACTTCATGGTGAGACGACACTCGGAGGAGGTTGACGGGCGAGAGAGTTATGGAGGCTATCTGTACCTACCCTTCAGGTAGGATCCGTGGTGGAAAATCCAGGATCTCGGATATCTGTACCTACCCTTCATGTAGGATCCAAGGAGGATGACCCAGGAGTTTCTTCCTTTCTTCCAGTCGTTTGTCTCTTTCTATTGTACTTTCGTTCAGTTGTAGCTGTACTTTCAGTTTGGTTTGTATTCTGGCCCATTTATTTTTCATCACTTTCTGTTTTACTTAGTGTTTAACTTCCGCTTGTACTCTATGGTGTTTTGTTTACTTTTATAAAGGAAATGCCTTCCCAATTAATGGGATTTACGCCTTTGGTGCTAGTCTCCAACCCCTGGCCTATGGAAGGCAAGCATGGGGTAGTCATGACACGGGCCCCGAGGACGGGTTGCGACAACTTAGGAGCAGCAAAGTGGCTGACCAAGGTCGTCTCTCAATGGAGGAAGTTGATTTAAAAAAACTTTTTAAAGGTATTCTAAAAATAAAATAAAAGTGAATAAAAACACTACTTGAAATGATGGGGGTTTTTTATAGTTTATGAATCTAGAAGAAGATTGTTGGAAGAAGATTGTATTTTTTTTGTGTTTTTAGTTTTGAAATGAATTTCGATTAAAATGATACAACAAGAAGATGTTTTTTTAGAAATCTATTTTAAAAAGCATAATTGATCTAACTATACCACTTTAATCATTTATTAATCATTATAATTTAAATTAATATTCACTTATTTATGATCCCTTTATTTTTTAACCCCCGAACCCTACTAGAATTAACCTTACCACAAAGATGAAATTAATTAAACCCTAGGATAGCTTCGGAACATGCTATCATAGCACCCTGCTTTGATTGATGTTCTAAGGCTATCTTATGGTCAGTGGTAAATTAAGTCACATAACAACTCTAGAAATGAGGATTAATTGAGTTTAGGGATTGTATTTGAACTCTACAAATTGATCCAGTGTGGTCTTGTATTACCGATTAAGATCATGCTCTCACAATTCACACAAATCCCGACCTCGCGTGTTTTGTGTTAAATTTTAAATTGCACACTTAGATTATTATAATTTAAAAACTCAATTAATGGATCATATTTTGTAAATTACAGTATATCATTGATTCAAAATAAATGAATGAAGAAGGTTAAAGATAGATCGATTACTAAAAATAACTATTGTTCCATGGGTGGCGTAATCATCCTAGAAGCGTTTTGCATGTGCAAAGAATTACAATGGCTATAACCCAATAAAGCTTCTACACAAGAAATCCAGCCCAAACAGGAATATTAATAGAATAATAAATTTAAATAAAATAAAAGAAAAGAGAAGAAATAAAATAATAACAATGAACTTTATTAAGAAAACACAAACATTACAACTTGAGGAAGAAGAATAGGGCTTCAACGAAGGGATCATTGCTTCAAGAGATACCCTTATTGAATTTCTTGGATAAATGGAGTGGAACCTCTTCAACTCTTTCATAAACTTAAAAATTCATGTCCCAACCCATCAAAATGAGAAAAACTCCAATTTATAGAGATATGGTGAGGAGAGGTTACAAGTGGTTTCAAGTGTGGATGTGAAAATTTGGCCAAATATTTTATTCAAATTCCAACCGCCCATTTTTTCACCAAAACGCGTGAATTGGACAGCCTTAAAGAATGTTCATATGTGATGATATTTGTCCTCTATATCCTCTAAAAATTTGGGCACAATCCAGGCCCAGATGAAGGGGTTATGGCCGCAATACAGAAGCTTCTCCATTCTGGCGAGTCCAGCCCAACTTTGACTTCATGGACCCTTTTCAACATCCAAATTCACTTTTTAGCTCTAGTGTCCTGAATAAAAGTTGTCGAAATTTATGTTAGGAACACTTTTAAAAAATTTAAAAATTCAAATAATAAATATGAAAATATTTATCTTCGCAATACTACAGTTCACTATAAAGGGTAAAACAGAAATTTTCACAAAATTTTCAAATGAATGATCAAATACCAAATATTTTATAAATAAACATATTTAACACAATGTGAGGAAATTATATCATTTATTATCACTAAAATATTCAATAGAATAGTTTTTTATCAACTCCCCAACACTTACCCTTTTGCACACCTGGGGAAAACCTCATGTCTAGCAAACATCAATATCAAATCAAAACCAATTTTAAAACACATATCTTTGAGATCAAACAATTACACTCCAAGAAACAAAATATATCATGACTCATAAAAAACCTTATTTCAAGTTCACCATTTATATTAGTCAATATATTTCCACTTCATTTATCCTCTCACGCACAAAACACTTACCTCGCTTGAATTTTCTCTCATCACACAAATATCATTTTTTTGCAATGTCTTTCTCATCCAAACTCATACAAGGGTCACCATAGGCTTGATAAATTCCTAAATCGCCACCCAATATGAGTGAAGGAAATATGCTTATCATGAGGACTTTTCAGGTTTGTTCTATGGCTTTCGTTTGGTAGGATTTAGATGTGAAAAATACTTAGGCTGAATGAGGAGGGCTTGACTCTTTTTGAAGAAAAATTTCATTATTCCAATTTTCAATTAAATATGGTCCTCTCCTCAATCCACATAGTATCAATTGGGCTTCGTCATCATGAAAAGTCATGGAAAGCTTACACTATTCATCTTTTCAACATAATACATTTCAATCTTCTCAAACATGATTTTCTTGATAGATCCAGATGGGCATAGCTTTCCACCTCAATTAGAAGCTCCCGAAAAGGCACAGCTTCACTTGTCATGAAAGATCTAGAAAAGACACAACTTTCAATATATTGAATTCCTTAAAAAGCAAACACATATCTTTAGAATTTAATTTTCCACGCAAAGTATCACAAAATGCGGTAGCACAACACAAGACAGCTTCCCCCACTCTTAAACTCAACTAGATTATGAAATTTCACTTCAAGAGTTGGTTGGATAGGGAAAATTGGCATGTAATGTGGCTAACATAACAGGATGTGCATGGATTATAAGGGATAAAAGGATTAAATGTTCAAGGAAGGCCATTAAAAAAAGGATTATTTGAAATAGGTGCTTTAGTACCAATCAAATGCCTCGATCATTTAAACATAAGTACCTCAAACCCTCAAGTTTTGACAGGAATAAATCAAATTCTAGTTAAATCAAGCAGGGTTTGGTACTCTCAAAAAATGATGTGAATGTAAATAATATGAAAATAATGATTAAGAAGACTCACAGGAAAGTGATTTCAAATATAAAGACAGCGAGATGTGGCATGGGATTCAAAATTCAGTGTACTTTTCATGAAATCACTAAATATTTGAACTTGAAACAAGGTCATTTTAGCATTAATTTAAGATTAGTTTGAAGGGGTATATTGTTTCACTTATTGATATGGATTTTAAAAAGGTGATGAAAATCATTTTAGCTCAAAATTTTCAAAAAGTCACAGAGAATTGTAAAATAAACACACAAAATTTAATAAACACAGAATTTTTTTTCTTTTGTTTTTTTAAACAGGAAAACAATTGAAATTAATAAACTAGATGGTTCCCTCCCCCACACATAAAATATATCATTGTCCTCAATGTGAACTCATGAGATGATATATGCATATGAAATGTATATTTTTTTAAATAGGACAAATAATATAAAAGTGAAAGGGTTAGGAACAACCCGATGTGCTCAAGTGATGATGGGGTCGTGCAGTGTGATAAAATCCACTACATTAGTAGGAAGTCCCTCAATTTATCTCTTCAAACATTTCCCATTGACTGTAAATCTCCTTCTTGTGTCTTCTTGTGTGATCTGCACTGCACCATAATGAAAAAGATTAGTCACAACATAAGGACCTAACCATCTGGAATGAAACTTACCAGGTATCAGCTTCAGTCGTGAACTGTAGAGAAGGACTTTATCTCCAACATGAAACTCCTTTTGTTGGATCATTCTGTCATGAGCCGTGTTTTATATTTACCTGTAGAGCCTTGAGTTCTCATATGAAGACAATCTAATCTCCTCATGCTCTTGAATTTTCAGCTTCCTTTGGCTTCCATCTAAGGCTAAATCCATGTTGCATTTCTTTATAGCCCAATAAGCCTGATGCTCATCTTCCACGGGGAGATGAAATGCTTTTCCAAAAACAATCCAAAATGGGGACATACCAATAGGTTTCTTCTATGCTGTCCTATAAGCCCACAATGCATCATCCACACACTTGATCCAATCCTTCCTATTTGGCTTCACGGTTTTCTCCATGATTTGTTTCAACTCACGATTTGAAACCTCATCCTGGTCATTTGTTTGAGGGTGGTATGATGTTAATGTTTTGTGTGTCACCCCATACTTCCGAAGGAGGGAAGCAAAATTTCTAATGAAAAAGTGTGTCCCTTGGTCACTGATGATGGCGTTTGGTACTCCAAACCTGCAGAAAAGTTGAGCCTTGACAAAATCCATTACAACAAGAGAATTGTCAGTCTTGGTGGCCTTGGCCTCCACCCATTTACTCAAATAATCAAAAGTAACCAAAATATACTAAAATCCAAATAAACTAGGAAAAGGACCCATAAAATCAATGACCCATACATCAAAAATCTCACAAAATAGTATGGGTTGTTGGGGCATCTCATGTCTCCTAGAAATGTTCCCAGTGTGTTGGCAACGAGGGCATGACTTACAAAACACATGGGCATCTTGGAATAAGCTAGGAAAATATAATCCGGAGTCCAAAACTTTCCTAGTTATCCATTGGGGTCCAAAGTGGCCCCCACATGCAGGTGTGTGACAGAATTGCAAAACAGACTCAAACTCATGATCAAGAACCACCTCCTAATAACATGGTCAGTACACATGCACCATAAGTATGGATCATCCCAAACAAAAAATTGTGCCTCACTCTTTAATTTTTAGACTTTATGTTTCTTTAAATTTGGAGGGATTTCAGAGGCAACAAGGTAGTTAACTAAATATGCATACCAATGATGCGTACCTAAGATGGAATAAAGATGCTCATTGGTGAAAGTGTCCCGAAGTGGTACCTGGTCCAAGGTGTCATCCTCTAGTGTGTGAGTATCCCTACTCATGTGGTCTGCCACCAAAGTCTCTAACCCCTTCATGACCTTTATCTCAAGGTCAAACTCATGAAGAAGGAGCATCCAATAGATAAGTCGTGGATTTGCATCTGGCTTCTTCAAGAGTTACCTCAGAGCTACATGGTCAGAAAAAACAACTACATTAGAGCCCAAAAAATATGAACGGATTTTTTCAAAAGCATATATGACAGCAAGAAACTCCTTTTTCGTGGTTGTGTAATTTTATTGGGTTGAATCCAGTGTCCTAGATGCATAGGTGATCACATGTGAACATCCCTCCACCCTCTAAGATAAGACTTCTCCAACCGCGAAGTTGGAGGCGTCACACATATTCTCAAAAGGAATCTCCCACCGTGGGGGTTGTATGATAGGTGGAGTGGTCAGAGGTTATTTTATCTCATCAAATGAATTCCTACAAGAAACATCAAACACAAAATCAGAATCCTTTTGAAGTAATCTTGACATAGAAAGAGAAATCTTACTAAAATCTTTGATGAAGCGCCGATAAAATCCTGAATTCCCTAGGAAAGATCTAACATCACACACACATGAAGGATATGGTAAGAATGAAATAATATATACCTTCAATCTATCAACCTCTATCCCATGTTTTGACACTACATTCCCTAAGACAATTCCATGCTCTACTATGAAATGACACTTTTCAATGTTCAGGACCAGATTCTTCTCAATACAATGATTCAACACCTTTCCCAAACTAATAAGACATTCATCTAATGAAGACCTATACACTGTAAAATCATCCATAAATACCTTCATGCAGGACTCAATAAAATCAGAAAAAAATACTCACCATGCATCTCTAGAAGGTACCTGGGGAATTGCAATGTCCAAATGGCATCCTCCGGTGGGAAAATGTGCCAAAGTGACAGGTGAGTGTAGTCTTCTCAGGATCCTATGGAGCTATAGGATCCTGAAAATATCCAGAAAATCCATCCCAGAAATAATAGTGTGTTTTCCAGCTAGTCTCTCAAGCATTTGATCAATAAATGGGAGGGGTAAATGGTCTTTGAGAGTGGAATGATTTTTTTCCTATAATCAATACTCACACGCCAAATGGTTTCCCCCTCATTGGAACTATCTCATCTTTCTCATTTTTAACAACAGTAACATCACTCTTATTAGGCACAACCTGAATAGGACCTACCCACTGAGAATCTGAAATGGGAAAGATTATACCTACCTCAATCAATTTCTCATCTTATTTTTTAACAACATCAAGGATGGTGGGATTGAGTCTCCTTTATGGCTGTCTCACTTGTTTAACCCCATCCTCCAATAGAATCCTATGCATGAAAATGGAGGGGCTAATACCTGATATTTCAGCCAAGGTCCACCCAATCTCCCTGATGTTCTCCCTCAAAATATTCAAAAGATTTTCTTCAGGTTCAAAAGGGAGATTTTTAGCAATTATAACAGCTAATCTCTCACCACTCAACAAGTATGAGTATTTCCGGTTTAGTGGAAATGGCATGAGTTATAATGAAGGAGGTTGTAGTATGGATGGAGACATGGAAGGAACTGAAATATGTGCACAAAGAGCATCAGTATCAGAATATGAATCATTAAAATTAGAGAATAATGCATCAAATTAATTAGCATATTCAACATCCATGTCATAATTAGAGTGAAAATGATCAAAATCAGAATATGAATCCACATAAAAATCATTCCCAGGAGAGGATTGTGTATCAGCAACATGTGTGGAAGTGCTCTTAGACCTCAAACTCGAACCAATACTCATAATATCCCTAAGAATAGGACAATCAAATTCCATGGAGTTTTTATTTGGTGGTTCAAAATGGGAGATAACAAATTTAGAGTGATCCTATGAGGGGTACTTCATGGAATCCATAACATTAAATATCACAACTTCATCTCCAAACTCCATGGAAAGTGTACCCTCAATGACATTTATGATAGTTTTTGAAGTTTTGAGGAAGGGTCTACCTAAGATTATGGGAGCATGAGAACTTACCTTATCGTCCTCCATGTTAAGCACGTAGAAATCTTCTGGGAATATCATGTCACTTACCCGGACAAGTACATCCTCAAGGACTCTCACTGGATATGTTGTAGCTCTATTTTCCTACTGCACAACTACTCTTGTTGGCTTCAACTCCCCAACCAACAAGGAAGAGAATACAGAGTGAGGCATCACATTTATTGATGCTCCAAAATCACAAAGAACATCAGAGAAGTGAAAATCTCCTATGGTATATGGGATGGTGAATGTCCCGGGATCGTTGATATTTTTTGGCATTGCTGGAGTTCGTGTAATGAGTGCTGAGACATTCCTTCAAAGGGTGATCCACTCATTTCACTTGAGCCCTCTTTGATTAGTGCAATGTTCTTTTAAGAATTTGGCATACCTTGGGATTTTCTTAATGGATTCACGTAGAGGAATGTTGATCTCCACATGCTTGAATGTGTCCAAAATCTTCTTTTTCATTTCTTCTTCAGCAATATTCTTGGTTTGAAAAACCCAGTTTGGAAAAGGAATGGGTGTAGGAGGAAAATCATCAATCTTTTTCTTACCTTTAGCTTTCTCCTTGGATTTCTCATCAGTTGGTATGGAATGTGGCTTCTATGGAGTAGAGGTGAATCTTGGTTTAATGGCAGGTACATATGTATCGTTCATTTGCTTACCACTTCTCAATCTAATGGCACTAACATTCCCCTTTGGATTTGGAGTGGGTTGGGAAGGTAGATTTCCAGAATTCATAGTTAAAAATTCATAGAGGGTAGTGGAAATATAGCTCATTTGAGTCTTCAACTCCCTCAACTCCGATCTTTGACTCTTCAGCTCATTCTATTGATTATGAACAATTTTCTTCAAAAGATAATCAGTATTAGAATCTTCCTTTGTTGGAGGATTACCTTGTTGTTGGCTTGTTGATGCTTGGGCTTCAAATCTCCTTTAGGGTTGTTGGAATCCCAGCTAGTAAGGCGGAGGCTGCTGGAAGTTTTAATTAAAGCGTGGCCTTTGTTGTTTTCCAGAGCCATACCACATGTCCAGTTGATCTTTCCACCCTTGGGGGTATGTTGGAGTAAATGAATCAAACTTATTCTGGGGATATGGTTGTTGTTGTTGCTGAAAAGGTCTCCTTGGGAATACTGCTGTGCAATCCTCTATCTCTTGTAGTTGTGGGAAACAGTCAGTTGGGTGGCTTGTCTTAGTGAAAATGCCACATGGCCTTGAAGGAGGGGGTTGGGATGTCTTTTGAGCCAATGAAATCTACCTCACCATAGTGGTCAATTCTTCCAACTTGGTATCAATCAAATGACTTTCATGAGAAGAAGGACTTACATGATGTACTCCCCTGACATGTGGTGTACCTCTATCACCAAATTGTTGGGAGTTTTGGGCCATCTTGTTGATCAATGCATGTGAAGCTACTGGTGTCTTGTCCACCACTGCTCCACCAGCTGTAGCATCCATCATTCTTCTCTCCATAGGTGTGAGTCCTTCATAGAAGTACTGAATGAGGAGTTTCTCACTAATTTGGTGATGTGGGTGGCTCACACACAACTTCTTGAATCACTCCCAATACACATAAATTGACTGCCCTTGTGCTTGCTTGATCCCAGAGATCTCCTTACGAATAGAAGTGGTCCTCGATGCTAGAAAAAATCTCTGAAAGAAAAGACGTTTCAAATCGTTCCATCAAGTTACATCTTCAGGTTGTAAATAATACATCTAGTATTTTGCAGCCCCATCAAGTGAGAATGAGAATGCTCTTAATTTGATTTGATCTTCAGAAACATTTCTTTTTTTAAGGGTTGAGCCAACCACATTAAATTCTTTAAGGTGTTTGTTTGGATCCTCACCAGATAAGCCATGAAATTTTGGAAGAAGGTGAATTATCCCCGATTTTAACTCAAAGCCTGATTCGAGATTTGGTTATGAAATAAAATTTGGTTGATAGTTAATATCAGGTGAAGCCAATTCTCGAATGGTTCTATTAAGTTCATTTACATATATTTCCAGCCATTGGTTCCTCTTTTATGTTTGAATTTGAATTTCTTCTAATTTCAATGTTTCTAGAAGAGAGGAATTCAACAATTGGTTGAATATTGAAACTTCCCATAGACTGAGAATGTTTGATTCGAGCCCTAAGGCTACGTTCAATCTCAGGGTCAAAAATATTATAGATCTTCGGGATTAGTTCATGTCATAAATCAAATAAAAATGAAATGAAAGAAAGTTGACCATATTAAAATAAAAATTAGAAGTTTTAGTTGATGGTCCAAAAAGAAAATAAGAGGATGAAAAAAATGAAAACTTGAGGAAGGGGAAAGATGAAAGAGAGTGGTAAAGAAAATAATAAAATGAAAAATAAAAGAAATACATCTAAATGGTTGAAAAAATTACATGCCTTTCCGGCAATGTTTCCAATTTTAAAAATCACTGTCGTGGGCGCCCTCAAATGATTAATGTGATTTTAGGGTACTTAGGAGCAGCAGAGTGGATGACCAAGGTCATCTCTCAAAGGAGGAAGTATATTTAAAACAAATTTTTAAAGCTATTCTAAAAAGAAAATAAAATAGAATAAAAAAACTACTTTAAAGGATGGGGGTTGGTTATAGTTTATGAATCTAGAATATGTTTTCTGTAAAAAGAATGTATTTTTCTTGTTTTTAGTTTTGAAATGAATTTTGAAAAAAATGACACAACAAGAAACTATTTTTTTAGAAATCTATTTTAAAAGGCGTAATCGATCTAACTCTACCTCTCCAATAATTTATTAATCATAATAATTTAAATTATTATTCACTTAATTATGATCCCTTAAATTTTAACCCCCGATTCATATGAGATTTAACCTTACCACAAAGTTTAAATTAATTAAACCCTTGGCTAGCATCGGAACATGCTATCGTAGCACCCTGCTTTGATTGATGTTCTAAGGATAGATTATGGTCATTGCTAAATTAAGGAACATAACCACTCTAGAAATGAAGGTTAATTGAGTTTAGGGATTGTCTCTGAACTCTACAAATTGATCCAATGTGGTCTTATATTTCTGATTATGATCGCACTCTCACAGTTTACACAAATCCCGACCTTGCACATTTTGTGTTAATTGTTCAATTGATCACTTAGTTTCTTATAATTTAAAAAATCAATTAATGGATCATGTTTAGTGAATTAAATTAGATCATTGATTCAAAATAAATTAATGAAGAAGCTGAAAGGAAGATCTATTACTAAAAATAACTACTCTTCCATGGGTGGCGTAATCATCGTAGAATCCTTTTGCATGTGAAAATGTTTATATTGGGTATAACCCAATAACGCTTCTACTCAAAAATTACATCAAAAAGTGGAATAATAATATAAGAATAAATTTAAACAAAACAGATGAAAAGAGAAGAAATAAAATAATAAAAAAGTAGTTTATTAAGAAAACACAAACATTACAACATGAGGAAGAAGAATACGACTTCGATGAAGGGATACATTCTTCAAGAGCTACCCTTATTGAATTTATTGGAGAATTGGAGTGGAACATCTTCTCATCTGATGTAAACTTCCAAATTCACATCCCAACCCCTCCAAATGAGAAAAACTACAATTTATAGAGGGATGGGGAGGAGAGGTTACAAGTGGTTTCAAGTGTGAATGTGGAAATTCGGAATAATATTTTATTCCAATTCGCACAGCCTATTTGACCACCAAAACACATGAATTGGCCAGCCTTCCAGAAGGATCATATGTGAGGATATGATTTCTCTATCTCTTATAAAACATTGGGCTCAATATAGGCCCAGATGAAGGAGTTATGGCCGAAATATAGAAGCTTCTTCATTCTGGTGAGTCCAGCCTAACTTTGCCGTAATGTCTTATTTTCAACAACCAAATGCACTCTTTGGCTCTAGTATCCTGAAATAAATTTGTATAAAATCAAGTAAGGAAAACTGTTACAAAATTTCAAATTCAAAAAATAAATATTAAAATATTTATCTTCAAAATAATATAGTGCATTATAAAGGGTAAAACTGGAATTTTCACAAAATTTTCAAATGAATGATCAAATCCCAAATATTTTATAAATAAACATATTTAACAGAATGATAGGAAATTATATAATTTATTATCACTAAAATATTCATAAAAATAGTGTTTTATCAGTGCCTACTGATATATATTTCTCACACCCTGTTGGGGTCACGCTTTTCAGCCCAAACAGATTACGTTGCTGTAGGTGTAAATAAGGGCAAGGGTCCCTATACAGGTACTTGATTTCTACTAGATTGTAGGAGGGAATGGGACTGAGAATTGGCTTGTGATGCCGCTGTCTATTCTATTTTTCTTTTCTGTACTTGTACTCTCTATTGTATTGTATTATAGTATAACATGTTCTGGATGTTTTCGTAGAATAGTGACATGCTACATCTTCATATATATATCACTTCTGGTTTCCCTTTTTGTTATCAGTTATTCATTTTCAGTTATATTTATTATTACTGCATCCACTTTTATTGTATGTTTATTTATATTCCACTTCACTACACTTTGACAAATGAGTGCATAGTTTCTCAACTATCAGACCAGGGCCCTCACTGCTAGTCGGCAGCCTCTGCCATTTGAGGAAATGTGCTTGAGGTCACGTGGAGAACCGGGTTCGGGGAACCCGTGGAGTGGTACCCGGGTCCAAGACGTTACAAAGTGGTATTAAAGGGGGTTTGTTTCATTGACTTACTAACTGGAGCCTTAGTCAGGGATATGACGAGAATAGTAGTTAGTAATATGTTGTGCCCGGGTGTATCTAACCCATGTACATGGAAAATCCAATTTACCTCATATTGAAATTTTACTGATTTTTCAAATTTACAGTTGATTTGTTTTCACCAAAGGGTGACACACTTGTATTGGGCTGTTTATATTTTACTCATGGGTCCTATTTAGGTGCAACCCGATGAGATGAGGGTATGTCATCTCATACATCATTTAGGAAAATGCTATAATCACATTCCATGCATAGTTTCCATGCCATGTAGGTGCATTAGAAATTTCGTGTTGTTGTCATAGTTTTTGTTCTAGAAAATCATGATGTTGTCATAACTGCTCGATAAATACCTGCTATGTGATAGGGTATTTCAGTATAAACTTGTTAAAATAATGGACGATGAAATTCGTTTTTTGGGGAGTATGGGCCACCATTTATTGGAATTTGGTGGATCATTGACTATTTTTTATGTTATAACACTGATAAGATGTCAAACTTTGATTCATGGGGAGTATGGCCCCCCACAGACTAGAATTTGGCACTTAGGTGTTGTTTTCCGGTATTTTCTGGGTTCCAGGGAAGTTTCTGAGGTATACTATCTGGAAACCCAGTATACACTCCATGTAGTACTATAGACATGTCGTGTTTGTTCTTCTATTCGGGGAAAAAATAATCTTTTTTAGTACACGCCGTGTACCCTGAGTACACGTCGTGTAGTCTATACTCGTGTCACAAACCGTGTGGGCGGCGACATGGGGAAGGGAAGATCTAGGGGAAAATTTGCCGAGTAGGTCCACTACATGCCATGTAGTGTTGACCCGGTGTCTGTCATGTAACCAAAAACACAGGCGGAGGAAACCATAAGACAGGCACGCCATGTCCACTGTGGAACATGCTGTGTAGTGTGACCTGGGTACCCGGCCATGTAACTAATAACACGGGTCAGGGTAATCCTTTCGAGTACACGCCGTGTGTATATTGAACACACCGTGTATTTGGAGCCATGTATCCGGTCCTGTAACTAACAACACGGGTTGGCAGAGCTTGTCTAGTACATGTCGTGTACCTGTGGGACACGCTGTGTAGTTTTGTCCGTGGACAGACCGTGTAGAGTAAGCCGTGTGGCTGGGAAACAGGGTGGTGTACATTATGTGTGTGGGTGTAACACACCGTGTAGAGTCAAGCTGAGTAGTCGGCCGTGTCACAAGCGACACGGGTAGTTGGAAAATAACACCATACACGCCGTGTAGATGATATACATGCCGTGTAGTTTTGTTTAAACAAGTGCCATGTGGCTCAACCGTGTAGAAGGACCCGTGTAGGAAAGGAAACTCAAGTACAAACCGTGTAGTAAGTATACAAGTCGTGTAGTTTTGTTTTTCACTTTTTGAACAACTTAATCCTTATGTTCCCTTTTGGGTTTCTTCATTTTTTGGTCTTGATAATCTTGTTCTAAGGCGTGATTTTGACCTTTTAGTGTCTTGTCACCTAGACGAAACCGCGTTGTTCGCCAGGAGAGCGGAAACGAGTACACACCAAGGATGGTGGGCCATGGCCTACTAGTTGATCCTCTATCAGATCCAGATGTGGCACCAGCTGCTATACCAGACACAGGCGCGAAGGCTCAGTTCTGTGAAGGATTTTTGCGGTTCATGCTGACTATTTAGGGAGCACCTCCGGCTGCCACATCTATGGCTGAGCTGACACATATCTTCCAGTAGCAGCATCCACCTACGTTTTCAACGGATGGCAGACCATAGGCTGCAGTGTCTTGGCTATGATCTATGCACACTATTTTCGAGCACTTAGATATGCCTCCAGGGAGGAGGGTAAAGCATGCGACATAAATGTTGCGTGATTCTCTCAAGAGGTGGTGGGTTGTTACCACCCAGTCAGAGCATCACATTGACATGGCATGGGAAGAATTTTAGGTATTATTCTTTGAATCCTTCTTCCGAGAGACACTAAGGGTAGATAGAGCTCGAGAGTTCATGAATCTGCAGTAGGGAACTATGTCAGTGATGGAATATTCTGCTCGTTTCACCGAGCTTCAGCATTTTTCACTCGTTCTAGTGGGCAATGACACGATAAGAGCCAGACGCTTTGAGGATGGTCTTCGGTATGACATCTGAGTGCTAGTGAATGTTTTCAGGTTTCCAACTGTACATGCTACTGTGAACCAATAACTGATTATAGAAAGAAACCATTAGGAATCTAGTGGTGTGGGCCAGGGCGTTTCAGCACCAGTTACTGGTACTATTTTTGCGGGGAAGAGGAAGAGACAGATAGATTTCTCTCAGGGTGGCATTACCTGTCAGAAGAATGCTTTAGGTGGCCAGGTCATGTGCTACCACTGTGGTAGAGAGGGGCACAAGAGACCTCAGTGTCCACAAGACCCATTGGAGTGCTGAGATTGCAGCAAGATGGGTCATCTGCACTGCTTTTGCATGGTATTTCCACCGATGGCTAGTGAGAGGGGTTTTGTGCAGACTCCACATGCGGGAGCAGGACCAGTGGCTTCTTACCAGTTAGGGAACTGGAATACGTCCAGGGCGTGCAGACAAAGATGATGGTTGTGGCCATGGTATCCAGACACCAGGATCTGAGAGGCAGCAGGGCGTGACAACTCAGGGTAGCCAGACAGTGTCATAGGGTCACGGAACTGGTCAGACATATGCAGTACAACAGACCCAATATGAGCAGGATCACAGACATTCTACAGTCAGAGGCACTATTTGAATAGCTTATTTTTTATCTTCAGTACTTTTTGATACGGGTGTGACACATAGTTTTATATCTCCACCTATAGTGGAGAGCCTTGGGATCTGTGTTTCTACTTCTTCTGATATCATGACGCTAGACAAATCATTGGGGACTAGGATGGCTGGTGTGCATCAGTGCAAGGAGTTCTCCTTGAGGTTGGTGGGTGTCATATCCTTTGGGATCTCTATGACTTAGAGATGAAGAGCTATGACGTCATTCTTGGGATAGACTGGTTGGTTCCATTTCAAGCCATTGTAGACTGCTATTGTCGTAGGGTGAGTTTCACATCACCAGAGGGTGGAGAGTTTCTATACATGTGTGAGTGGGATGTTCAGGTGAGTTGAGATGGACCAGAGCATCATGGGAGAGGTGGATTCACAACCAAAATTACGAGCTTATATCTGGACGACCATGGGACTTGTCATATGGATTTCCCTCCAGTGGTTGATTGTTTCAGGGATGTCTTCCTGGACGACTTTTTAGGTCTACCTCTAGAGCGAGAGGTATATTTCTCTATTGAGCATGTGCCAGGAGTAGCACCTGTGTTCATTCCTCCTAATAGGATGGCTACACCTGAGTTGCAGGAGCTCAAGAGATAGTTAGAGGAGTTACAGGTAAAGGGTTTTTTATAAACCAGTACTTCTCCTTAGGGTTCTCTGGTCCTTTTTACAAAGAAGGTGGGTGATACCCTCAGACTCTGTGTGGATTATCGGAAGCTGAACCAGATGACGGTTAAGAACCGATATCCCTTGCCGAGGATTGATGATCTTTTTGACCAACTTCATGGAGCACGAGTGTTCTCGAAGATTGACTTGAGATCAGGATATCATCAGCTACACATTAGACTATCTGATACACCTCTCAAAGCTTTCAAGTAATGGTATGGTCTATACGATTATAAAGTTATGCCGTTCGGACTCACGAATGAGCCGGCAGTTTTCATAGCTTTGATGAATCGTGTGTTCCATCCTTATCTGGATTCTTTCGTGGTGGTATTCGTGGATGATATTTTGGTGTACTCTCACACACGACATGACCATGCCACCCATCTTGAGATCTTATTGAGTACACTGAGAGAAAATCCTCTATATATTAAGCTCTCAAAGTTCCACTTTTGGATGGACCAGATTCACTTCTAGGGTCATGTCATCTTAGAGGAAAGAGTTTTAGTAGACCTAGAGAAGGTGAGAGCAGCAGTTTACTGGGAGAAGCCTAAGAATGTGTTCGAGATACAGAGTTTCGTAGGGCTGGCTGGTTACTACAGATGCTTCATACAGAACTTCTCCCACTTAGCAGTGCCGTTGATGGGTTTGACGAAGAAGGGTGTGAAGTTCGTATGGCCAGAAGCTTGCGAGATAGTTTTAGGACCAATATGGGTCTATATACCTTGAGAGGGGGGATGGTGAATTAGGGTATGTATATATTTTTTCTAAATTCTTCCTTCCCCACCGTATCATTACCTATTTATTATAAGTGTCACTTTGTTTTCTCTTTTGTGTTTATGATGATCACTTCTTTTCGTCTTCATCTACTGATTATGCCTTGAATGAAATGCAGGGAAGCAAACAGGAAGAGAATGATATTTTTACTTGGTTCACCCTCACTGGGCTACGTCCAAGGAGCATATGCCGACAAGTTACCGGTTGTACCAAATTCCACTAACATCACTAGCTGTGGATTAAAAGGTTCGGGATAGATCACATCTATTCCAGGCTCACTGCCTTTATAAGATTTAGGGTAATCTCACTACTTTCCCAAGGGTCACTCCCTATTTCTCTCGCTCTGGCTCACTGCCGGTGGAGAGGATCACCTTCATCCTCTTTCATTGGTCACTGCATCAGAAAGGATCCAGTCACAGTTTATAGACATGCAGGTATCATCATTTGCATGAAGGAATGCATCTTTTCTTTATGTAGATACTTTGTTGAAGCCCACATTTCACCCATATATGAATCTCTCTCTGCACCGATGGTATCAGGAAAACATCCAGCTTCCACGAAGCCCGAAAATCACTACTGGAAATAAACCTTACTTGGCGCACAAGTCAATCTCAGCGCGCTAGTATCGGCATGCAAGTCAAAACAGGCGTGCAAGTCCACCACACACAATTGTGCGACACAAGCTTTGTCAAATCGAAACATGCTTTACTCTCTTCTTTTTACGCCCAAACCAATAATGTCACGCAACTACCAACCGGCGTGCAGCTTCTCACACTAGCGCGCAACTCCTCACACTAGCGCACAACTCCACCTACTCGATCACACACCACTTGTGCAACCACCACACCTTCGTGATGGGATATATGATTTCTCATAGTGTTGAACTCTAGTAAATAATGAATTGGGGTGGCCAGTATTTAGAGGCATTTGGTCAACCCTGCATGACGACGCGCAAGTCTCTCCTCAACGCGCATGTCTCGGCATGCAAGTCCCTTCTCCTGCAAGTCACTTGCACGACCTAATTCCAAACCCACACAAAACTTTTTCCATTGCAATATTTTGATCTTTTGATCTTGAAAAACCATAGGTGCTCAAGTTCTCAAGCTTTCAAGGCATCGGCACACAAGTCTATTTCACGGCGCGCAAGTCACTTGCGTGACACCACAAATTCTTGTGCGACACTTTCCCCTTTTCCATATTTTGGTGATCTGATCATGAAAAACATATGGCGCGCAAATTTCCAAGACATAAAGTACATGATGCGCAAGTCCCTTTGCCAAAAACCACATTTCTTCATTTGACGATTTTCAGGACCAAAAAATTGGCAAACACTGGAAAACTGCGCCACCTTGTATCTGTTATTTTGTACTGCCTCTATATCATTCATTCCTTTGTCGATGTTCTTGAATCAATCATGGATCATTGACCTCAGATCTTGAAATTGACATTCAATCATGAAATCATCTTTGTGAACAAATTTTTATGTCATTGTTTTTTTTCAACAATCACCACTCAGATGTCCACTTTGTCAACAAACACAATCACCTCAAAAATGCTTCAATGATACCTTGATGGTTTTTTTCCCAACAATATCCCTATTTGGGTTTGTTGAAAACTCTTCCATAAAAAGTTATGTCGTTGATTCTTCATCAACTGTTCACCTCATTGTGTTTCTGATAGCGATCAAGGATTTACTCAACACATACTCTAAGCCCACATGAGCAATGTTAGACGTGAGAAACAAGAGTAAATGAAAAGTTCATCAATGAATCACTCCAACTTTGAAATCCACTGTTGACACCAAATTGATACCAATTTTTAAATTGACACCAGTTGTAGATACTTAACTGATACCAATTTTTTGGAAATGTTCATACCACATTCCAACACCACTCTTCTCTTCTACTTTTATCACGATCCTTAGTTGTCGTGATGTCTATGCTTTGATCGATCACTTTTAGCATCGTCAGATTTAAAACGCTCCCCCTTTCTCATTGCTCCCCTTTCTCGCTACTTCACTTGACAACTTCTCCCCATATCAACCATGATTTCTCAAATAGCCACACTGTATCCCCCTTGACCAAACACTAATTTCTCCGCCTTTGTCAAAAAACCCAACGATCACTCCTTTGTAGTTTGTAACAGTGTAGAGAAAACATATTAGCATAGTAGGGAAAAACACATCATACCTCGGGGAGAGGGGGTTCCATAGCCACACTCTTATAAGTGTAGTGTGTCGACTAAACTCCCCAAGCCAGTAAATTCCTACCAAAAGCATCCTTTGGTAAGGCTTTTTTCAAAATGTCTGAAACATGTAGCTTTGTGCCACTCTCCAACACCACGATTCCTTGCTCAACCTTTTACTTGATAAAATGATACTTTATCTCAATGTTCTATGTTCTTGAGTGATGGATGTGATTTGTTCTGAGATTTATATCACTTGAGTTATCACACTGGATTCTGAACAGAGACATCACTTCAACTCCGATATCATCAACGTGTTTATTCATCCATAATAACAGTGTGCATGCTTGAGTGGATGCAATATACTCAGCTTCCCCGGTGCTCAATGAAATGAAATCATTCTTCTTGCTTAGCCAAGAAATACACTATCCACCAAGATATAATGCACCACCTGATGTTGATTTTCTATCATCTGCTGAACTGACCCAGTCTTCATTAGTATATCCCAATAACTCTGTCTAAGATTTGTCACTATATGTCAAGCCAAAATCCACTGTGCCCTTGATATAAAGAAGTATTCTTTTCACTACAAGCATGTGGATTTCCTTGGGATTACTCTGATATCTTTCTGCTTGGCATGTGGTGAAAACAATATCAGGCCTTGTTATGATCAATTACAACACACTTCCAATGATTTGCCTATATTATGTGATACTAACTACCTTTCCATCATCATCTTTTGATAATTTCATCCAAGTAGCAACCAGAGTCTTAATCTCCATGGAATTATCCATTCCAAACCTTCTTAGAACCTCCTTTTCATATTTCTAAAAACCACATTCACAAAGCTTCATTTGAATCAGAGATTCTGCAAATATTTATTCATAATTGAATACCATTCTCTCAGTTCTTATTCCAGCCCATATAATGCCTTCTTCAGCCGATAATCCATTTCCTCATCCTCATGAATGAGAAAACCATGTAATTTTTTGATATACACTCATTCCTCCAGAATTTGATTCATGAAATGTAGATTTGACGTCTATCTGAAACACCTTGAAATTTCATTGCACTACTATGGCTAAAAATAATCTAATTTTCTCCAGCCTTGCAACTGGTGAAAATTTCTCATAAACTTCAGTACCCTCTATCTAGGAGTATCCTTTGAACACCGGTCATTCTTTTTTTTGAATAATTAGGCCATATTCATTCATCTTGTTATGAAAGACCCATTTAATTCCGATGACGTTCTTATCTACTGGCCTCGAAACAATCTCACACGTCTGATTCATTTCAATATAATTTAGCTCTTCATTCATGGACTGAACCCAGTTATCATCTTCAACTATATCATCAAAGAATTTCAGCATAACCTAAGATATAAAAGATCCTTACTGTAGTGATTCCATTTTACTTGCCTGAAATGAATCTGAGAAATCATTGATGATGTTCTTCCTGTCAATTTTAGCTCGACTCTTTGGCTTCTGTGCAGATAATGATTTTACATCCTCGTACTAACCATCAGTATCTTCTTCTGAATCAACTTCAGCCACTTTTGATCTCCTTGAGTCTCTTACCACTTCCTCACTTTTAACAGAAAATGTTCCACTGTGTCATTATTCAATGACATCATTTATTTGAACTACTTTTCTCAGATTTTTTTTGAAACATTGTTGATACTCTCTCATAGCTTCTTGGTATCCGGAAAACAGTAAGCTGATACCACATTGTTAGAGCAAGATAAATAAGCATGAAATGATTGATTATTACTACTTCCCTGCAATATGTATTCCCTCCTCTTAAATCATTTATTCTAATCTGGAACTCAACATCGAGCCATTAACCAAATCTCTAATCCTACTGAGTTGCAACTCTGTGTAGGAAACAAGAGATAGAGTTAATAACACAATCACTTTCTATTGTGATATGTTTCTCCCGTTCTTTTTTAACTCTGGTACCTGATTTGAATCAATTGAAACTATTTGGCATATTACATGTTCACTTTGCATGCTTAGATGCCACTTCCCCTTGGATCGTATCTCCCTAGAACCTGAAACACATGAATCATAAGTTAATAGCAATTATATACATAGGGAGAGTTGTTTCTTTTGGAATCCTCAAGATGAGGATAGTGGTTGATCCTGAAGTGTCAACCCTTTGATTCTTTCTTACAGATAATCACACTCTATCTTTGTTTCTTCTAGATTCCTAGCCAACTTCAACTGCTCTGGCCATATGACTAAGAATTCATTACCCACATGATGAGCCTTTTTTCGATATGTAGATTCTGCAGGCTTGGCTTTTCTCACCATTTGGGGCATAAAACCACAAGTACATATCTCCATCTTTGATGTTCCACCAAAATTCCATTTCCCTTGGTTCCTTATCTGAGTTGGAATATCTTTTCACATCATCTCTCTTTCCTCCTTCCTCTATTGTAGGGGTCTTCTTCTTTCCTCCACTTCTTGTGGTGGCACATGGCATGCATATTTTTCAATGCATCCTTTGTTAATTTTTCATTTATCATATTTATGAGTTATCACCCTATTTTGCATTGGTGGTAGGTCCTCCACTAACCGTATATTATTTTTTACTCATAGCTGTAGTGCTTACTCCCTTTTTATTCTAGATTTGTTCATGTCCTTTCTTGGGGGGTGGTTGTGAGTGTGATAGAGGAGGTGACATATACACCTTTTGTTCAGCTTCATGTGATTCCCCTGAGGCTCTTAGACTATAATCCAACTTTACAATTTGTCTCCCAATATTAGACTTCTCTTTATGCATCACTGGATTTAGGATTCTCTTTTTGGGATCCTTTTTCTTTCTTCCATTCTTCTTGCTCATTTCATCATCTCATAGCCATGATGTTGATGCTTCTTGGGTTCTTCCTCTGACATTTATCTCCAGATATTTCTGATAGATATTCATGGTGTGTCTCATTCTTCTATAGTAATAACATCTTATAAATGCTTTCCTCTGAGAGACTCTTCTCTCTGATTTCACATGTTGCTTCTTCTTATTCTCAGATTTATCAAATTTTCTTTTTCCACTATCCGAAATGTATTCTAAAGCCTCTAAACAGAAGTTTGATGTGTGGCCATGAATCCTGTAGAAATAGAACATCTCATCACTACTTTTTGCAACTGTCTTCTTAGGCCTATCTCCAACACCTATGGGATTTCTTTCACATCTGGAACTATTCACATCTCTCTTTCTATCTTGCACGGGAGGGAATTTATGAAATCTGATACCAGTTGTTCCATGACTGTATGGTCTTTGAGCTGATAAAATTTGTTCGTGCCTATTTGCAGAAATTGAAAATTTTCTTTTCATTTCATCATCACCCGCCGAAGGATAATCAAATAGAATGTATAAGGCATCCTTCATTTTGGGATTTCCTTTAGCATTGGATTTCTCCACTTCCTTCTTCACTAATTATAGCTCTTCTTCCAACTTTTGAATCTTCATAACCCTTGATTCAATTTGGACATTGAGTTCTCTTCTGAGATTATTTCCACAACCCATCTCATTTTCTAGTTCTTGTGTGAGCTTTCCTACCATGTCACCTTGCTTCATTACATTCAATTTTCCCCAGAAACAGATTTAGAGACAGATTAATTCTCTTGTTGAAGCCTTTGATTCTTATCTACTTCTTTAGACAACTGTGTTGCTAGTTCATCATTTATAGATTTAAGATTCTGATCTTCATCTGACTTTTTATCATCTTCATAATCACCAGCCTTTTATTTTCCTTTCATTTTAGCTATCTTTTATAGTAAATCACTTTGATAATTATTCTTCTCCGTTAGGTTAGTAGCCACATCATTAAGTCTTTGATTTAATCCTCTAATCTTGTTGAAGTCAATCTCTAATACTTTGATCTGGATATCTTTAGATTTGACTTCATCATCCAACATCCGGTCCACTTCCTTTGTCATGTTGAAAATATATTCTTTTCGACTTCTTGGTATTTCTTCATCATCAGTGGTTCCAACATCACTTGGAAAATCATGTTCTTCACTCATTCCATCAGCATCATTGAATGAGTAAGTATTTTCATAGTATGATTCAACCAAATCATTTTTCTGTTCACTACATTATTCTTTTAACCGAGTCACACTCTTTCCACTAACACTTCCATAGTGGGTAATTCCACCAACTTTCTACTTCTTTTTTGATGTTTTTCCCTCTTTCATGGCACTCTGAGATTAGAACAGATTGATTCTTTAACCACACGGATTAACTACACCAAGTTGGAGAAAAAAAATCTGACAACAGCAAACTTCTCTCTGATACAAATTGTTAGGACCAATAAAGGCCTATATACCCTGAGAGGGTGGGTGAATCAGGTTGTGTATATTCTTTATAAAAATTCTTCCTGCCCCACTAGATCATGACCTCTTAATTATAAGGGTCAATTTTTTTGTTCTTTTGTGTTTATGTTGATCACTTCTTTTTTTCTTTATCTAATGATTATGCTTTAAATTCAATACAGGGATGCAAACAGGCAGACACAAAAATTTTACTTTTTTCACCCTCAATGGGCTTCGTCCGAGGAGCATATGTAATGACCCAAAGCTTGACGTACATGGACATTACATTACATTTGCGGAATACTTAGTACATTACAAAAACACACACACAAGGATCGTAATAGTTTAGTGTCTTTGGAAACTCGGAATATAATCTTCTAATCCTGGTGAAAGATCTTCAATATCTCCCATAAAGATCTTCCATTTTTTTTACCTAAAACCTTTCTTTATATCCTTAGGCCTGATTTTCTTTGTACGTGTCTGAAGCTCCTCTTCTTTGGAACGCCTCTTTGTATCCTCCACTTAGGGAACTAAGATTGGTCTTTGAAGAAGACCAGGACCTCTAGGATTATTCTAGGGAAGTGGAGAGGAGAAAATGGCAGGGGTTTTCCGAGCTTGAGTGCTCAAATTGGTGTGAGGAGGAGGGGGAGTAGGTGCCCTTTTATAAGGGAGGAGAGGGGCACCTTAGAAATATCTCAAAATATTATTTTATATTAAAGTCACAATCGGTTTATAATGGTTCCAAAGGGTCTTATTTCGAAGCTAAAGTGGGTATGGGTCTAAATCCTATTAACCAATTGGATTTAGAAAATTTTAGGGTACTATTTTAACCTTATCAATTAGATTTAACTCTAAGTTAAATAATTTTACTTTTACCGTTTCTTTTTGTTTTATTTCACTATATGGTTAATAAACATACTATAACATGCCAAACGAACCCCAAATTGTTTATTATTAATATATATATTTTTATCTAAGTCATTTGGCCGAACCATAGATTTTTAGGAATAAAATAACAATTAATAATATAATATTTGATTTAAAAACTATTTTGTGTCAATTTTGACACTATTTGATATATGATTTTTGTGAAAGTCATTACAGAATTATATGTTCTAACCAAGTTGATTAAATCAACACTAATATATCATAGTAACCTAGAAAATTAGTGGAATTCATAAAAAGTCTCAAATTAAATTTATTTTGGTGTTTATAACATCAATTATGTCAATATTTCATAAATAAGATAATTACTGCATCATCTTTGTGTCATAACTAAATTAAATTATATGATGTCTAAAAATTACAAATAAAATACCATTATATAGGAAATCTTTTTAGCTTTCTAATGAATATTTACAATCGAATTTATCTTATGAACAACCTTATATTAAAAATGTTTTAGTAAATAAACTTTGATTTTAACTCTTTTAACTCTTCTTTGAATTAAATAATAATAAATGTCCTAATCTAATCCAGGTGGGCCTAAATGATAATATTTTACACTTAAGGTTGTTTTTGGTCGAGATACACTTGTCCAATAGAATTAGGACATGTGTTAGGGTAATATTAATATCATTCTTACCCTTAATTACCCTCTTTACTTTTAACTGTGGTAAATAAAAGTAAAAAGTTACTATTCACCAAAAATTATTTTCATCTCATTGAACCACATTTTACTTACTGACATCAACCGTGTCTCTCGGATTTTTGAAATTCCATTCACAGAAGCGGTAAAATTACGTTTTATGAAAAATTCAGTTTTTTAACTACCACTTAGTAGTTTCACTATTCATCAAAAATTGATGTTTTTCCGAACAATGCCAAAATTTCATCCCAAGCTATATTTCATCTTCCGAATTCAAAAATGAACTCTATTTTACCAAATTCATAACATAGAAGTTGCATTAATTAATTTTATAATTAAATCCCGCTGTTAAAACAAATAGCGTGTTTTTAAGAAACAATATCTATCAAAAGATTGACACTTGATTATGTCTGGTTTAAATGTGAAATTACAACCAATGACCAACATTGTATTAAATTGTAAAAATATATTCTAAATATACTTTAAAACCACTCAAATTAATAATTTATCAATATTAATTATTTCGATTAAAAAAGTTTTTTTTAATTATAATTTAGTAATTTTGACTATTCATTAGAATATGAAAGTTATCCAAAAAGTACCAAAATTTCACCTTAGGCAAAATTCGATACTCCAAATCCAAAAATGAAGTCCATTTTGAGATCTAAATTTCCTAAAATTTAAAAAGTGGTTATTACCATTCATAACGGCTAGTTTTAATAATATTTTAATAGCATATCGTTGTTTCGTGAAACTCAGTATTGCGTACTACACACGCTATCGAGGAAGGTTGTGATTGCGTGTAATGCAAGGAAAGTCAAGGATGTGTGTTGTGCAAGCTCCTTTTGGTGTAGCGTACAACACAAGATATTAATAAAATTAAAAAGAATATTTTTCATAAAATATCGGGCTGTTACATTCTACCCCCCTTAAAATGAATTTCACCCTCGAAATTCGTCGGAGTTATAAATGGTTTACTATTCGAAAGTATCATTAATAGAAACCCACATCGTAAAAAGGAATATCAAAACCAATCTTTAAAAAAAAGTATGAAACGTAACGGTTACCCAAATAAACTAATCACTGGGTTTCCACATAGGTGAAAATATGGATATGGAAGAGAAATCTAACCATCATGTTCTGATGGAGAGTGGTAGAGAACATGGCTATGAAAAACCCTGCAATCACAAAGCCATAAATTTGTGATGATCTAAGGTACTATCTAATTAATCAGATATAAGATCACTAGGACAACATTTTTGGTTTTCAAGATCGTTTCCCTAAAGTTAAATAATTTTAATTAGAATAAATACTTACTTTATTTTGGTACAATCTAACTGTTGTTCATTCCTTTAACAATTTCAACCTCATCTCTTAAATAAATGAAGTTGAATTTGTTATTCGTGAAGTGTTAGCAGATCATGTGATAGAATGACGGGTCATTCCATCTGTCTCAAACAAAAGGTTAGCAAAAAATTATATACATAAGTCGATCTATATGGTTCCTAAAATGGACTTTATACTTCATATATCATACTGGTTAATATAATAAAACTAGTTTCTAATAAACATGGACTTCCTGTAGGCCAGTGGTAGGCGATAAAGGCCAGTCGCAATTCGGTTGTGGGTTCGATTCCCACAATTTTGTCTGACGCGATGGGCTGTCGCCCGTCCTGCAGGTTGTCCTTTTTCTAAAACTATATTACTATAACATCCCATCAATAATAACGAGAAAACTTCTATCGTTAAACAATACTAACTTATGTCCAACATAATCCATTCCAATCATTAGGCTTATCCATAATACTACAGTCCACTCTCATAACATAGTGAAAACGATTACCAGAGATTTAACACCATCGTCGATCCCCATATATCATAAGATATGTTTTGTTGGTCACATTCCAAACATTCAAAGTCCTTAATCATGTATTCTCTTGAATACCTTAGTGAAAACATGAATGCAGTTAAAATTTAACACTTTCCACATACCAAAATCCTCAAAATTCTATATACCCAAACCATGATATCACTTAGTCCCTATATCAATCATGAGCTCATGAATACTGTCAAACATTTCATTTTCTCCTTATCCCTTCATTATGCGCATATCATCTACTTTCCAAAATATTTGAATCACTTTTCATGGTTACCGGTACCTTAAAATTATTGAAAACCAAAATAATAAAAAAATATTATAATAAACAATAAAAGTACCTCAACAACATTAATCTTGAATACCAATACATAAACACTTCAATCCATCCTCTTCAATTATTGTCCTGGAATAAGTCCTTCCATGATTTAGAAGTAATTTTTTAGGTCAGGACATTGAGTTGGGTAATGCCCATGTTCTCCACAAATAATACATTGAACTCCATAACAGTCTGTCACTCTATGACCCTTATCTCCACACAAATAACATCGGTCCCTCCATTTGAGGTATTCTTCAAGGTTATTCTTCCCTTCTTTAGAAATATCAATATTCCTTTCTTTATGCTGCTTAACATGCGAACATGCATAATAGTCTATCTTCCTCTTCATTGATGAATTAGGTATACCACAAAATTTCACCTAGTTAATCATATATCGCGATGACTGATTCGGCATAATCACAATATCTTTCTCTCTAGGAATTACAAAATTTTGTTGCTTATAGTCACCAATTTGTCCATTTGATTCAATGTTAACTGAATTCCGTCTGGTTCCCTCCATTAACTAAAACACAAAAAGAATTCGTTGAGAGGCAAAAATCATGCTAGAGAAAACAACATATTAAAGGGGGAGTACCCTCAATATCTAATATCTTAGGTTAAATTCTAAGATCGTTGCCGTAGTTCTAGGACTATATCCTATATGTATACTTATACTTAGGGACATCCCTAGACATACCTTATAAATATCTCTAGGGATCTCACTAATGTTCTCACATCCTTGTTTCCAAAGGATGACTAAACCTTTCCTCGGATACCAACTGTAACGACCCGAAGCTTGACGTACATGGACATTACATTACATTTGCGGAATACTTAGTACATTAAAAAAACACACACACAAGGACCGTAATAGTTTAGGGTATTTGGAAACTCGGAATATAATCTTCTAATCCTGGTGAAAGATCTTCAATATCTCCCATAAATATCTTCCCTTTTTTTTACCTAAAACCTTTCTTTATATACTTAGGTCCGATTTGCTTTGTACGTGTCCGAAGCTCCTCTTCTTTGGAACGCCTCTTTGAATCCTCCACTTAGGGAACTAAGATTGGTCATTGAAGAAGACCAGGACCTCTAAAATTATTCTAGGGAATTGGATTGGAGAAAATGGCAGGGGTTGGCCGAACTTGAGTGCTCAAATTGGTGTGAGGAGGAGGGGGAGGAGGTGCCCTTTTATAAGGGAGGAGAGGGGTACCTTAGGAATATCTCAAAATATTATTTTATATTAAAGTCAAAATCGGTTTATAATGGTTCCAAAGGGTCTTATTTCGAAGCTAAAGTGGGGATGGGTCGAAATCATATCAACCAATAGGATTTAGACAAGTTTAGGGTATTATTTTAACCTTATCAATTAGATTTAACTCTATGTTAAATAATTTAACTTTTACCGTGTCTTTTTGTTTTCTTTCACTATATTGTTAATACACTTACTATAACATGCCAAACGAACCCCAAATTGTTTATTATAAATATATATATCCTTATCTAAGTCATTTGGCCGAACCTTATATTTTTAGGAATAAAATAACAATTAATAATATAATATTTGATTTAAAAACTATTTTGTGTCAATTTTGACACTATTTGATATATGATTTTTGTGAAAGTCATATAAGAATTATATGTTCGAACCAAGTTTATTAAATCAACACTAATATATCATAGTAACCTATTAAATTAGTGAAATTCATAAAAAATCTCAAATTATATTTATTTGGGTGTTTATCACATCAATTATGTCAATATTCCATAAATAAGATAATTAATGCATCATCTTTGTGTCATAAATAAATTAAATTATTTGATGTCTAAAAATTAAAAATAAAATACCATTATGTAGGAAATATTTTTAGCTTTCTAATGAATATTTAAAATCAAATTTATCTTATGTAAAACCCTATATTAAAAATGTTTTTGTAAATAAACATTGATTTTAACTCTTTTAACTCTTCTTTGAATTAAATAATAATAAATGTCCTAATCAAATCCAAGTGGGCCTAAATGATAATATTTTACACTTGAGGTTGTTTTTGGTCGAGATACACTTGTCCAATAGAATTAGGACATGTGTTAGGGTAATATTAATATCATTCTTACCCTTAATTACCCTATTTACTTTTAACCGTGGTAAATAAAAGTAAAAAGTTACTATTCACCAAAAATTATTTTCAACTCATTGAACCACATTTTACTTTCTAACATCAACCGTGTCTCTCGGATTTTTGAAATTCCATTCACAGAAGCGGTAAAATTATGTTTTATGAAAAATTCAGTTTTTTAACTACCACTTAGTAATTTCACTATTCATCAAAAATTGATGTTTTTCATAACAATGCCAAAATTTCATCCTAAGCTATATTTCATATTCCGAATTCAAAAATGAAGTCTATTTTACCAAATTCATAACATATAAGTTGCATTAATTAATTTTATAATTAAATCCCGCTGTTAAAACAAATTGCTTGTTTTTAAGAAACAATATCTATCAAAAGATTGACACTTGATTATGTCTGGTTTAAATGTGAAATTACAACCAATGACCAACATTGTATTAAATTGTAAAAATATATTCTAAATATAATTTAAATCCACTCAAATTATTAACTTATCAACATTAATTATTTCGATTACAAAAGTTTTTTTTAATTATAATTTAGTAAATTTCACTATTCATCAGAATATGAAAGTTATCTGAAAAGTACTAAAATTTCACCTTAGGCTAAATTTGATACTCCGAATCCAAAAATAAAGTCCATTTTGAGAGCTAAATTTTCTAAAATTTAAAAAGTGGTTATTACCATTCACAACGGCTAGTTTTAATAATATTTTAATAGCATATCGTTGTTTCGTGAAACTCAGTATTGCGTACTACACACGCTATCGAGGAAGGTTGCGATTGTGTGTAATGCAAGGCAAGTCAAGGATGCGTGTTGTGAAAGCTCCTTTTGGTGTAGCGTACAACACAAGACATTAATAAAATTAAAAAGAATATTTTTCATAAAATCTCGGGCTGTTACAGCATACGCTGACAAGTTGTTGGTCATACCAAATTCCACTAAATTCACTAGCTATGGATTCCAAGGTTCGGGATAGATCACTTCTATTCCAGGATCACTGCCTTTACAAGATTTAGGGTCATCTCAATGCTTTCCCAAGGGTCACTCCCTGTTTCTCTCTCTCTGGCTCACTATCGGTGGAGAGGATTACCTTCTCCCTCTTTGTTTGCTCACTGCATATGAAAGGATCCTCTCATAAGTTATAGACCTGTAAGTCTCTTCATTTGCATGATGGAATGCATCTTTCTCTTTATGTAGATGCTCTCTTGAAGCCTAAATTTCACCCGTAGATGGATCTCTCTCTACAGCGAAGGTATCATGCAATCTTCCAGTTTCCACGCAGCCTGAAAATCACTACTAGAAATAAACCTTACATGGCGCGCAAGTCAATCTCAGCGCGAAGTATCGATACACAAGTCACAAGGGGCGCACAATTCCACCACACACACTTGCATGACACAAGCTTCTTCAACTCCAAACGTTGACGACTCTTTTCCTTTTACACCCAAGCCAATAATGGCGTGTAACTACCAATAGGCGCACAACTTCTCACACAAGCACGCAACTCCTCAAACTGGCGCACAACTCCACCTGTGCGATCACACACCACTTGTGCAACCACCACACTTGCGCGGCGGGAGATGTGATTTCTCAAAGTGTTGAACTCTAGTAAATAATGTAGAAGGGTGGTCCAGTATTTATTAGAATTTGTTCAACCTTGCGTGATAGCATCCAAGTTTCTGCTCGGCGCGCAAGTCTCAGCTCGCAGGTCTCTTCTCCTGCAAGTCACTTGCGTGAACTAATTCCAAACTCACATGAACCTTTTTCATTTGCCATATTTTGGTCTTTTGATCTTGAAAACCCACAGGCGTGACAGTTCTCAAGCATCCAAGGCATCAGCATGCAAGTCTCTTTCACGGCACACAATTCACTTGCGCGACACCACCAATACTTGCACGAGTCTTGTCCATTTTCCATATTTTGATGATCTGATCTTGAAAACATATGGCGCTAAAATTTCCAAGCCTTCTAGTACATGGTTCGAAAGTCCCTTTTCCAAAAACCACTTTTCTTCATTTGATGATTTTCAGGACCAAAAAATTGGAAAACACTGGAAAACGGCGCCACCTTGCATCTGTTCTTTTGTACCGCCTCCGGATCAGTCATTACTTTGTCGATGTTCTTGAATCTATCAAGGATCATTGACCTCAGATCTTCAAATTGACATTCCATCATGGAATCCTGTTTGTGATCAAATTTGTATGTCATTTTTTTTCTTTGTCAATAATCACCACTCATATTTCCAATTTGTCAACAAACATTTTCACCTCAAAAATTCTTCAATGATACCTTGAGGTATTTTTTCCCAGGAGATAGCCTTTCAAGACCTGATGGGAAGGTTGACATTAGCATCGATCCTAATACTCCCAGAGCAGGGGAAGAGCTATATAGTTTACTGTGATACATTCGGTATTGGGATGGGTGCATTGTTGATGTAGGGATATCGAGTTGTTGCGTATGGGTCTCGGTAGTTGAGGACACATGAGAGGAATTACCCAACACATGATCTCGAGTTGGCTGTAGTTGTGAATCAGTTGCGCTATTGGAGACATTATATATTGGGAGAAGGTTTTGAGGTTTTTATCAACCAAAAAATTCTCAAGTATATTTTTAATCAGCGTGACTTGAATCTGAGGTAGCGAAGGTGGGTTGAATAACTTCAGTCCTTAAATCGTGATCTTGACTATACACCTGGTAAAGGTAATGTAGAAGTCGATGCACTAAGTGGGAAGACTCAGATATAGGCTATGCAGGAGGATAGTGATGAGTGGTAGCATATGGATTTGTTCTCTGAGATGCATTTGGAGGTGCATGATAGTCAGGGGAAAACTTATCTTTCCTCTTTAGCTGTGACTTCTACCCTCCTGGATACAGTGAGGATGAGAAAACTATCAGATTCAGAAGGCCTAGTTCTATGGGAGTCGGTGGCAAGTGAGGGCCCTCTTCCTGGGTGGACGATAGGCGATGATGAGATTCTGTGTTTCCATGGACGAGTGTGGGTTCCAAGGGATATACACGAGGAGCTGATGTAGGTGTTTCATGCTTCAGCTTGGGAAGTTCATCCCAAGGTTACCAAGATGCATCGTGACTTAAGACGTCAGTACTGGGGGTCGGGTATGAAGAGATAGGTAGCTGGTTTTGTTATGAGGTGTTCGACCTGTCAACAGGTGTAGGCAGAGCATCAAAGACCAGCTGGACTGTTACAGAAGTTACACATTTCGGAGAGGAAATGGGATGATGTCGCTATGGACTTCATGACTAGGTTGCCGAGGGCCATTTGAGGCAATGATGCCATGTGGGTTGTTGTGGATAGACTCACCAAGGTAGCTCAATTTTTTCCAATCAAGGAGACCTTTGGTGTTGATGATCTTGGGAAGTTGTATCTCTGAGATGTTGTATATCTTCATGGGGTCCCTCGTTCTATTGTTTCAGATAGGGATGCCCATTTTATGTCTCATTTCTGGCAGAGTTTTCAAAGGGCACTAGGTACACAGGTGCTTCTGAGAACATCTTACCACCCTCAGACCGATGGCCAGTCAGAGCATACAATACAGGTGCATGAGGAAATGCTGAGAGCATACATCCTAGACTTTGGGGACTCTTGGAAGAATCATATACCCCTAGTCTAGTTTTCCTACAATAATAGTTTTCAGGAAACTATTGAGATGTCTCCATACGAGGCTTTATATGTTAGGCCATGTCGATCACCATTGTGTAGGTTAGAGGCAGGTGAGGTAGCAATACTAGGACCATAGCTTGTGCAGGAGACTTCTGAGCAGGTCCAATTGATTCAGAAGTAGATGGCTACCGCATTGTCTCTTCAGAAATATTTTGCAGGTCGCCACAGATGACCTTTAGAGTTTGTGGATGGGGATTAGGTTTTCTTGCATGTTTTGCCAAGGCTGGGACACAGGGTGATCAGGAGATAGGGTAAACATTCACCAAGGTATGTGGGGCCATTTGAGATTCTGGAGAGAGTCGGGTTGGTTGCCTATCAGCTGCAGTTACCTCAGAGGTACTGGGCCATGCACGACGTCTTCCATGTATCCTCGTTGCGCCGTTTCCATTCAGACCCAACTCTCGTATTTCAGCCAGAGGATTTTGAGCTGAGTAAGATGCGTCCTTTGAGGAGCATCTGATTTGTATCGTTGATAGGAGCATGAAGGTTCTCTGAGGCCGGTTAGTTCCTCTCATACGGGTGCTATGGCAGCATTGCTGAGTGCAGGAAAAAACCTGGGAGCGGGAGACCAATGTACGTGCTCAGTGGCTGGAGTTGTTCAGGGATTTATCTTTTCCACCCTTGGGAGGGAAATTCGGGGATGAATTTATTTAAGGGGGGATGTTTGTAAGAACCATGTTCTTATTTATGAGGTATGGGTTTATTCTTTTCTATTTTACATAAGTTTTTTCAAGAAAATATGAAAAATGGGGGAAAATCCTAAATTATGGAAGTACACACCGTGTACATTGTCTACATGACGTGTACTTTTGGCCGTATGGAATGAGTACACATGGCGTGTGGCCGTGTTGGTGATGAAGGGTGTAGGAACCAAATATACAATGTGTAGTGTTACCTTACACATCGTATAGTCAGTCAGCAGGTGAATTGTAAGGTGGTGGCCAGCTATGTGATAGAACATGCCGTGTACCCAAGGAGACACACTTTGTAGTCACGTCGGCAGGTGAACAGTGCCACGCTGGTGGGAAGCGGTCAGAGGAACAGTTAAAAAATGGGAAGTACACGCCCTGTACTTGGAAATACACACCGTGTACTTTGTTTTTTTCTCTTAAAATGGGATGTAGCCTCCCCTGTTCACAGGGAAGGCATAGAACGAGAAGAGGGAGCTCGGGAGAGGAGGCCGAAGCATCGGAGATCTGTCAAGCATTCATCGGGAATCTGTTTCCGCCTCGGACGGTCTCATTGGAACCGCGTGGGTAAGCCCTTTAATCTCCCGGCGTGTCTCTTACCAATTATTCTTGAAATGGGATTTATTTTCTTTTAAACAGTGTTTCTTCTTCATCAGATCTACGTCGTTCTTGGGTGTTTCTGGAATCCTTGTTCACCTATGACGTTTGATGAAGTTTAAGGTAGGTTTCTTGGTGTTTATTTTTCAACTATTGTACGTTTTGGGAATTTTGATCTACGAACCCATATTTGGGGTGTCATGAGGCTGAGGCCTTGGCTAATTTTAATACCTATAATTGTATAGGTGATTAATTAAAGTTCTAAAACAGTTTTTTGGGATCAGTGCTTGAATCCAGGACCACCCCAGGAGTGGGTTCCTCTTTTTAGCCATTTGTCCAGGATACTCAAGGGTATGCCTTTAAAGTAATGATTGTAGAATTTCCTTGGGGGTAATTGCTTGTGAATTTTTATTTACATGTTGGTCTTGGCCCGGTTAGTTGCACCTAAGGGCAGAGTTTTTCTTAGACCAAGGGCAGTTTTTATCCTAGCGTGACGGAAACTTCTTGCTGTTCCTGTGGGCAGTTTATTCTGTGCCAATGGGTGACACTTACTACGCCCAAGGTCATTATCCATGTTCCTGTGGGTAGATTCCTGTGTTGGATACTCTTTACCTGAGGGTAGGGGTTGACGTGTCTAAGGATATTAGCTGTTGACTTAGAATATTCATTGTGGTGGTATTTTAAATTAAAGGATTAAATGGATATTAAAATGGAAATATAATTGGTTAAGTTAGTTACTTTTAGTACATCTTACTTTATTGATTTTACTACTGCACACTATTGTTTCATTTTTTACACACAGTTTAGAACGGGCCTTTGGTGGGTGCCTACTGAGATATATTTCTCACACCCCGTTTGGGTCATGCTTTTCGGCCTAAACAGATTACGTTGTTGCAGGTGTAGATAAGGTAAAGGGTCCCTATACAGGTACATTATTGTTGCTGGAGTGTAGGAGAGCATGGGACCGAGCATTGGCTCTCGATGCTTCTGGTTGTACTATTTTTATTTTCTGTAATTGTATTCTGTATTGTAGTGTATTGAAGGGTAACATGTTCTGGATATTTTCGAAGAATAGTGACATTCTACATCTTCATATATATATGACCGTTGGTTTCCCTTTTTGTTATCAATTATTCATTTTCATTTATATGTATTGTTACTGCTTCTGTTGTTATTGTATGTTTATTTATATTCCGCTGCACTAAACTTTGAAAAATGAGGGCATAGTTTCCCCGCTATCAGACCTGGTCCTCGTTGCTAGTCGTAAGCCTCTGGCGTTTAGGGAAATGCACTTCAAGTCACGTGGAAAACTGGGTTCATGGCACCCGTGGAGTGGTACCCGGGTCTGGGATGTTATAGGGGAGGCTGTCTCGGGTCCAAGAAAAAGTGTGTGTGTGTGTGGGGGTGGGGGGGGGGGGGGGGGTTGTCCAGGGGGGTGCTGTTCGGGTGATTATCTAGGGTCGAGGGAGGTAGGGGCTGTCCGGGGTATACATGGGGGGATGTCTGGGGTCCAAGAATGAGTGTGTGGAGGCTATCTGGGGGTCTGTCCGGTGTCCAGGGAGAAGGGGGGGAGTTGTTCGAGGGGCTATCCCAAGTTCATGGGATGGTATTTACATATTTTATATATAAATTATTTCTAGGTTAACATCATAATTTCAGTATACCAACTTCTAATCAGACCACCAATTTTCTAAATTCCACTAAAAAATTACAATTTCATTAAAATAAGTGGATTTTAAAACTTTCATTCCTTTTAAAAATAATATATTCATAATATTTAAATAATTATTCGAATCATTTGGAATGTAATTTCTTATCAATCATTAAATTTACGGTCTCATTTATGGAGAGAAATATTATGGAACCACCGATGTTTTATCAATGTTAAAATCAACACCCACAACTGGAAAACCCATGAATAGAGGGTTAGGGGATACCCAGGGGGTGGGATCTCTTTACACGGGGATGTTGGGGCTATCCAGGGGGTACAGGTTGTCCTGGGGGTTGGGAGGTGTCCAGGGGGTGGGGGTTGTCAAGGGAAGGGGTGAATCAATCACAAGAAAATCATCAAGTAAAGTTTTATTATTTATATATATATGAATAAAGATTATGTGACCTACCTAATCAGACATATATTCAAGAACAAAAAATCAAAAAACATCAAAGGTCAGAAATATCAGTCAAGAATGTAACAGATCAATTTACCCCTCATCAACATCCAATTCATCACCATCATCATGACCCTCTCCCTCAATCTCATTGTCATCCCCATCATCATCCTTTCCCTCCTCCTCACCCTCGTACTTAGCCTAAGACTCCTCATATCCCTCTTCCATCACCTCACCCTCCTCCTCGCCCTCCTCCTCCACCTCAGCCTCCTCTTCGCCCTCCTCCTCCTCCACCTCGGCTTACTCCTCGCCGTATTCTCATCCACCACTAGAAATGCGACCTGGTGAACCATATATAGAATGCATAGATAACATATATTCTTCAAAAGTATTTTTGTCCTCTGGTGGATGTATTGGATATAAATCTTTTATCAGTTTCATAAATTTAGTGTTTCCCTAGAAGACTGTTCTGCCTCTCTGTGGCCCTTTTTTCAGCATGTTCTACCAGTGAATTAACCTTCTACAACTCGGTGTGACTAAAAAACATACATGAGGAGGGTCCATACCTCATCAGAAATATACTCTTCCTAGTTCGGCATCGTACTCTACCAGTGTTCTCATATCCCAACATCTGATGTAATTGATCATTTGGCCCAAAGTTTAAGGTTCCTGGGAATCAAGGGCCTTTAAAAAATCCTGTTACAAATATCAGCATTTTATTATGATACAAAATAGAGATAAAATTTTTATATCTACAATGTAAAACATAAAATCTGCTATAAAGTCGGTTAATTAAAGGCACTTCCATCTTTCTTAATTCTACTCGAGCAAAATAGTTTAGCTCAAGGAACACGTCATTCTGTATTCAATTTATGCCTTTATAATTTTATTGAATGTAGGAAACCATAATAAAAAATCTAATACCAAAAAATAGTAATTTCAAAACTAAAATAATATAACAACTTTAACAATCACATAAATTATGGAGGAAGCAAAATAAATTGCTAGTAAAGAAAGATTATAAGTTGTCATACCTGTTGCCCCTCATGATCTAGAATCGTAGTATGTTCGAATGTGGGGACGTATTTCATAGAATCAATGTTTTTTTCTTCTAGATGTATCCTAACTAAAATTAAATAATTATTATTAATGATAAACATGAAAATTTTAAATTAAATACCTCTAATTTGAATAATACTGTAAATTCGCTAGTCATCCAATGAGTAATCATACGTACGTACTATTCTAATAGAAAATCAATCACGACAGGGACCGCCTCTAACTATGTTCCCACTCTATCACACCATCCAATGTACAACCCCTGCTTATAAGCTCTCCAAATTTTGCCTAAATCCTTTAGACAGGCTGTCCGTGCACGATCTCCATCGATGAAATTAAACTGCTACTGAAACAAAAATATTAATTCATATAAATAAAAAAAATTAATATATTTCATTAAATAAAAAAAATTTCTTTACCCATATCTCTTCCTAGGCTATATCATTGAATTCATTTGGCAGCTGTCTCCATGAGAGAGGGCTGATAGGAACGATTTCAGAGTATTTTTTAAGCATCAGCAAAATACTCTAACATTACTGTGCTAATTTTTCTATTATCTAACTATCATCATTGTAGTCCACCATCAACTGTATGCAGTAGTTCCACACTACATGCTTGCCTTTATGCCCTTGCCACCTATTCATATCATTAGATATATCTGTTGTGAAATAAAAACAAATATTTTATCAATGCATGTTATAATGAAAATAAATAATGGTTTAACAATTTCTTAGGGTTGTATAAGTATACATATGGTAGTATAATCAATGGGTGCCGCTAGATTTGTAAAAACTGAAGGAACACCCTATATAGATGGAGTGGGTCCCAATGTATGCTCTAGAGGAATAGACTCTCGTGGAGTAGTTGTTGAAGAAGAATGAATATAAAATCCCAGATATAAGGATGTATATTTAAGAGAATATGACAGGGATGGCTAGCCAAATGCTGGATGGGGAGTGGGAATCATCATCTTATTTGGTACAGATGGGTGAGGAGGCTCAGATGTAATGGGTGGTGAAAACATGGGAGGCCAAAATATTCTGTGTGTCCCTAAAGGCACACCAGAATCAGAATGTGGGATGGATGGTATGTCCGTGGGAGGAGCATGGTCTAATTGGGTACGACGACCAGATCATCTAGCTCTCGTGCAACCCCCTTGTAATAACACCCCGAGTACTGGGACCACTACTAGGCTTCCAATCAAATAAAATTTTCCTTCTAGATAGATGAAGAAAAAATATTTAAACAAAATTAATCACATGACATAATATATTTTTTAAATAAATATATTTTAAATAAAATACTCAATGTAAGAACTAGTAATGGAATGCCTAGCTCAGTCATGTGATGATTGTTGTCCATAATTTATTTTCATCACCTCTCATCAATTGGTTTTATTTCCTCCATTTGAAAACAAATATGGAAATAAATAGAAAAGGATAACTAATGTGTAACCCAAAAAACAAAATAAATGAAAGTGAATTGGGGGATTCATGTATAATTTAACTAACCACTGTTTTAGTTGATCATTTACAAATATATAATGAAGTCAATAAATAGTACAATATGTAATAATGAAATTAATTTTTTAGTATGATGATTATTTACTCTTTTTTATCAGTCTTTTAAACTCATGGAACATTGATTCTACAAGATTTGTAAGTGGTAAAGTAGTTTTCAAAATTAAGGAAAAATTTAATTTCTTTAGCTCAGGTAGATAATGAAAGATTTAGTACATGTTTTGTAGATGAATACAAACCATCATGTTCATTACCTAGTAAAATGTTAAAGAGTTGTCTTAGAGTAATACAAATTTTATACAAATCATAGTTGAAACATTGAAATTTTCACCAAGTTAGAAATGTTTGTTTCGTATGTTTAAATATAGTTCATTTCCAAATTAGAAAATGAAATTCATATAAAAATTCCACCCAATAAAAATTGAAAATTCACATAATGGCCAATTCAGATACAACATATTTGTAATCAATATTACATCAATTTTAATTGTACCATTCTTAACATCCCAACTCGAGGTAAACCAAAATAATTGAGAACATGGATAGATGATTGTATATATTTTACACCACAACTTTAGATTCACAATCACCTCTGACAATTGATCTATTAGAGTCATCAAAAGAAATAAATGGATTGGTTCTAATGGATGTATGGAAAGTTTAAATTCCATCATCACCATCATCAAAAATATATCTTCGAATAACTTCATCCATGACACCAAATTCAGGTCAAAGTTGGTCTTTGACATAAAAAACATGTTTACCCTTTGATGCCAATACCTACTGTTCTTCGGTAGAAAGAGTGTGAGTCATATTAATTACTCAAAATATACAACCATCAATAAATGTTCGTTGTCTCGTCATTGAATCAATCCAATGAAATTTCATCATTTTGACTCGTCCATGAGAGTAATAATCCTATATTATTATATTTCGATGACTCCATAATAACCAAAATTTTCAAAGTGTGGTATACTATCTGATGCATTTGAAAACAATATGTTGTGGCAGTTACCATAACACTGTCATGTTGTGTTCTCTTTTTATTTACTCATTCAATGACAATAAATTTTTACCAATTGATAACAACGGATTTACATTGATGAAGCATAGTATTGGGACCAAAATACAAATATATTATTTCCTCATAGATATAGTCAAAAAGAAAATTTAATAACTTCAATATAAATGAATATTAAACTTATTTAAATATTGATTTAATTACTTTGAACAGTAATATTTTTACCATCAATTTTAACCAAGTAGAAAATTATTTGTTATGAAAAGTCTCCCCCCATATCAAAGATAAAGAACAATGCTTTCTATTTATCATTGTTTTATGTTCCATGTACATAAAAAAATATGAATGTTTTAATAGATATATATGTAAGATATACATATTCAATTTACTTACCAGATGTAGTCATCGAAAAAGTCACAGTTGATCAAAACTGTGTGATGTTCCATCTCTCTCTCTTCTAGTCTTAATGTCTTCAAGGTATATGATCCAGAAAATCCTTCTATTTGAGGTTGTGATAGAATACATGGTTCGATTTTCTCATAATGTTCTTCTTAATTTCTCATTGGTCTGTTCATTCTTGTCGTAATATCTGAGAAATACATTGAGCAGAAATCCATACATTTTGGTTCCGTGTAACCATTCACAATAGAACCTTCTGGATGATTTATTTTTTTGAAATAAGACATAAATGTGTACATATTTCATTCATTTGGATACATCCAATGAAAATAAATAGGTCCTTTGAGAAGTATTTTAGTGGGAATGTAGACAGTCAGATGCAGGATGCATTTGAAAACAGAGGAAGGAAATATTTTCTCCAACTCACACAAAATTAATGGGGCATCTATTAGCTTTTTTTGCAAGAAAAACATGAAAAAATTCATCGCAAAAATATTTATAAACACATGGAAAAACTGAACAACATTCACCCTTACATTACTGGATAAAATATTTCAGATTTAAATTGTATGAAACTCATATAGAATAACTTTATAATCACGAGTTTTGAATGACTTTAGCTTTAACACTCTTCTATTTTCCTGTTTTGATATGTTTCTTGAATAGCCATAAAGAACTCTAATAGTCTCTAATACTTCTAGAAAATGTTTTTTCCCATATGTGTCATCACATAATAAGTACATGGGACTTGAAATTTATTTTCACTAATACGCAAAGGATGCTATTCTAGTATGATGCCTCAATCCACCAAGTCACGCAGAGATCGTAAATCATCTTTTTTCTTTCCCATAAAATATATAACTATCAAAATCAACATGTGAAATATATTCTTTTTAATGTGTATTTCATATATGCAAGGACATAACAAATTGGTTGACTAATAAGGAAAATAAAAAAAGATACTCCTCTTCCTCCAATTGTAAGAGGTTCTAGTGGATACATTCTTTCACTGTCTAGATTTCATTTGACCCTTCCAGAATGAAAAAATGAAATCCTTTAATTCATTAAGCACATTAGTTCTAGAAATACGCTTAGGTAGATCATTTGTCTCTATGATATTATTAAATCTTCTATGAATATTTCTTTATGGATGGTCCATTGTCAAGAATCATTGATGTACCATAAAACTGAAACTATAATGATGTTTCAGTATTCTGGATAGTTTATTTATCATAAAAACAAGACATGGGAGTTTATCCATCATTATCCATCCCGACATCATTTCATAAGAAAGAAAATCATTGATCATCCACATATATGTAGCACGCATCTGAAATATGTCTTTCAAATATGCCTTGTATGTACGCACACCCACATACCAATGAATATTCAACCCTTTTATTAAAGGTTTCATGTATACGCCAATATCAATGTCGGGATTAGAAGGTCCAGATATGAGTATATTCATGAAAGTGAAATGTTTTTTCATAAACAACCATGGGAGATGACTATAAGTAAGTATAAAAACTGGCCATGTGTTGTGCGAAGTAAGAATCTTCCCAAATGAAATAAAACTGTCGCATGAAAGTCCCTACCTCACATTATGCACGTCACCTACAAAATCAAGATATCATGCATCGAATATCTTCCATGCATGTCAATCATCAAGGTGAACCCACTCATAATAAGTATTCTTTCTCTTGGAATCATGCCATCTCATTTTTATTAATATCTCATTAGACATAAAAAGATTCTGAGATCTAGGAATCAATGGAAAGTGGCAAATTACTTTCTTTGGAACACAGAATGGTGTTCCATCCAATTTTGACTTTCAGAGGGATGTGCCTCATTTTATACAATCACATTGTTCAATGGTTTCCTCCCAGAATAAACTACAATCTTTTGGGAAATCAATAATTTTGTTTCATTAAAATACATGTTCCTCAACTAACTTGTAGTCCATATAGTGGTTTGAGGGATTGTATTTATCATCTAGCAGTAAATACTTTATGAAGGTAATAATGTAAACAATTGATGTATTTGGAATCCCATAAATTATTTTCCCATGAAATAATCAGATTAAAAATTCCATCTTTTTCATTTTATCGCATTGTCGATATACTGGAGTCATGGTAGCATGATTATATTTTTTCACCCTCACAATATCATCATTTTCATTAGATGCATCATCTATAATCATATAGATGTCTTATTGAGTAGAAATACTTTCTTTTTCATGATGTCGAATAAATAGAAACCAGTCATCTAGCAAATTCTCTAATCCATTCCTTTCATTTTGATCATCCGGAATTTGAGATTTCATTTTCTCCCCATTGTGATACCACACATAGTAGTTTGATTGAAAAAAATATTTGTAATGCCCTGACCCTTGTAACATAGATTCTGTGCATTATTACATAACATTGGAATGATAAAAAAAGATCTTGTTTCGAATGACTGATTAGTTTAGTATCCTTGGAAACAAGATTCATACATAATTTCAACTTTACAACTTGAAAATGAAATACATCATGAATTTATTCCATTGGAAACATCAAAGCTTCCTAGATAATTCCTTCATGTCACTCATAACTAACTTCTTGATATCCTGGGAAAATGAAATATACAAAAGGGGTGATCTAAAACGCTTAGTAAGGATAACAATGTAGCGGAAACTATCATAAATAAGCATAAACATTTAAGGCAATGTATAACTAAAACAAAACGCTTTAAAACATGAACTTCGGGATAATATGGAAAAAATAAAATGAAATATTTCCATTTACTTATTCACATGGTTATTCTACTAGTACAAAAATCACATGCAATACCAATAACCCCTTTCATAATGAAGGAATGCATAATGCCATACTATCATAACCACATAGTCCAGGCCTTGTGCCAAGAATACAAATAAGATTTTTTCAAGGCCTTGTACCAAGACACTAGTTTATCTCATGAGACCTACCGATGAATCGATGAGAAATAGTGGGCTCCACCCATCAATTACTATGTCCAATGCATTCCTCATATGAACAGGTTTCAACATAACATAAACATTTGTATTAAAACTAGCATACAAAATGTCAATAATTTCCCTATAAACCAGGAATGGTATAAAAATAACACATCTATAGTCAAACATATCACAAAAACTTCAATAAAATATGGATGTATTTTATCGTAATAAATCAACTTCAGATAAGCTTAAAATATTTCAAACGATGTTGACATAGATGAAATCAAAACTATTTTAGTGGAATGTCTCTTTTTTGAAATCATTTAAAAGTCCCATAATTATAAAAGAAAACAATTTACATTGAAAATATTATTATAAGATTTTAAGGGAAGCTTCAATGATTTTATAATGGCGGAAAATATCCGCAACCACCGTATATGTTAAAAAAAGACATTCATACCTTAGTTTTGTCGAAAAGGATAAAAAGGACCTTGTTCGGAAAACAACGGAATGATTCCTTTTTAAACATCTTATAAAAAGTCAAACAATGGTATAAATGACTTTAACAAATAGTCTAAAAAATAGTAATTATTTTTTGAAATACATTTTTAAGAATCATGGATGTGGATGAAAAAGACATCTCATGAGATAATTAAGTATAAACAATCTCGGATAATGAAGAGATTGTAAAATAAACCCTTACCTTGTACTTTTACTTTGTAAAGGGTAGGTTAACCTCCTATATAATAGTGAAATAATTGTTATTAAATTATAAAAGAATCATATACATTAATAATATATCATATATTATCTTTTGATATTGCTTTGTTAAAAATATCTTAGTATTATCATTATTTCAGGTGTTAACTGATTCGTTTTCCTTTATATTCATTGTTATATGAGTCATATTTTTTAATGATGGGATGTATATAATTCATATCCGGAATTATATAAAGTCATTAAACATTATTTTTAACCATAAAATGATAATTAGTCTTGAATGGATGTGATGGCGAATGAATCTCATCGCGTTTGCGGAGACCGTAATCCGTATGTACGCACGAGCGACAATATCATTCTTATGATATTAAAATAATATATAATTTAATTTTATATCATATATACAGAATAATTATCATGTTATATTTATTATTTACATCAATTACAAATCAATTTTATACCCATCCAAATAATTTATTGAATAACAATTAGACCACGATGTGGAGACGGTAAGTCGTATGTACGCACGCATGGTGACATGTAATTCAAAGGATGGATTGAATAGTGAATATGGTTGTACCATATTTATAATAACATCACAATATATAAAAGATAGTATATTTATTATTTTATATTGGAATTAACAATGAAATTGAAAGTGAAATAAGAAAGGGACTCGAAAGAGGTAATGACATATTTACCTCTTCTTTGGGTTCTTCCTTTTAATTTGATCAGATGTGATCCTTATGATGGATTTTTTACTACTGTATGGTCTCTAGGATGATGGTAGGGAAGTTTAGAGGATATTTGGGCAGGGGTTGGCTGATCCAAAAGGCTTTTAAGGTATGAATTTGAGAGAAGGTGTAGTTCTATTTTATAAGAGGGGTGAGGGGCACCTTAGGAATAACATAAAATATTATTTTATAATAAATTCATATTCCATTTTTAATGGCTTAAAACTTACTTATTTTGTGGATAAGGTGGTTATGGGTCTAAATCCACTCAAAAAATAGGGTTTATACAGTTTTGGGGCACTATATTAACCTAATATTTTTTATTTTACTCTTAGTTAATTAGTTTGACATTAACCATGTCTCTTTGTATTTTTATAGTGTTTGGTTAATAATCATACTATAAACTACCTAGAGAACCCCAAGTGGTTAATTAGTGACATAAATATCATAATATATGTGTTTTTGCCAAACCTTATATTTTTAGAGATATTATATCAATTAAAAATATAATATTTGTTTTAAAAACTCTATTTTGTCAATTTTGACACAATTTAATAATTGATTTTTGTTAGTCATAAAAACATTATTAATTCAAAATAAATTTATTTAATAAATCCTAAAATTCCATAGTATTTTTGAAATTTTTTTTATGGAATTAAAATATTCATGTTATATTTATTTTAACATTTAGAATAATATTTATTTGATTCTTTCACTAATAATGAAAAAATTGCATCATCATAGTGTCATAAATAAATTTAATTTTTGAATGTATAAAAATTATAAATAAAATACCATTATGTAGGAAATTATTTTATCTTTTTAATGAATATGTATAGTAGAAAAGTTAACTTATATAACACCTTGTAAAAATTGTTTTACTAAAAGATATATGTTTATGTCATTTTGGCATTTTATTTAAATTAATTAATATAAAGAGTCATTATCACTCTAATGCGGCTCCATGTGGTCCCCAAATCAATCCCAATATTCCCATTGTCTAAAATGTATCATCCAATAGGGTTATGACATGTTTTAGGGTAATTTACTATTATTTTCAGACTATTTATTTACACATATTTACCGGATTTACCCTTTAACCATGGTAAATAAAATATTTACGGAAGTAATTATTCATATTCTCTAAAAATAAAAGTTACCTAATTAGACAATTTTTACCTCATAATACCAAATATGGATTCCAATTTTCCCAATTCCAGACACAGAAGTGTAAGAAATTAATTTAAATTTAATTACATCTATCAAAACATAAAACATGTTTTTAAGAAATAATAACTATCAAAAGATTGACACTTGTTTATGTCTAGTTTAAATGTGAAATTACATCCAATGAACTGAATTATATTAAATGATGAAAAATAATATAATTAAAAATTAAAACTACACAAATTTATAATTTAGTACTATAAATTATTTTGATTAAAAAAGTTATTTTCAGTTATAATTTAGTAATTTTCATTATTCACCCAAATATGAATGTTATCAGAAAGACACCAAATATTTATCGAAAATAAATTTTTATTTACAAATTCTAAAGAATATGTTTATTTTTCAAAATTGAATATATAAAAATTTAAATATTAGATTTAAAAAGGGGTCTCCATTAAAAGGCGGTAAAATTTCATTTTTTTATTGAAAAATACTTCTTTTATCTGAAAATATTAATTTGATCTTATATTACCTATAATAAACTTATAATATGGATTATAAAACAATATGGATTAGATAAAATTAGAAATTAAGTAAATACTATTCATAACTGCTTTTGAACGGATAGTTTGGTAAGTCGTTGTGTGCTTGAACTCGGTATTGTGTGTAGTGAAAATTATTGAATTACTTTGTAGAAATAACATACTGTGAAATCTTTTGGTGTTACATTCTCCCCACATTCATTAAATTGTGTCCTCTAAATTTGAAATTTTTCTTTGAAAATAAAATGTCAAAAATCAAAAAATACCTCTATGGAAAACCCACATCGGAAATTGGGTAAATAAAATTTAGTCATATTAAGAGGGAAAGGAAAATGAAAAATTTACCACCAAATGATGATGTAAATTAATAGAACAATGGTGGAAATTGGAGAAAAATAATTGGTGGAAAATTGTAAATATTTATAGGGAGTGATTTAGGTCATCAATCACAAACAAGTATAAAATTTCGGACCTCAAACCCATCAATATATGATGATTTAAAATAAAATTGGTTCAACAAAACATAAGGTATTAAGATAACAAATTATTGGTTTTATGATCCATTACCTAATGTTTAAGAATTAATTTATCCCTAGATTAAGAGGAAGATAATTTATATATATATAGTTGACAAGTAGAGTTTCGTCCCTCAACTAATTCCTACCACAAACTCATATTTTATTGAAAAAGATTTAAAAAAAATTATATTAATTCTAATCGTATAGGGTTCCAAAAATAATAAATTTAGAATTCACCTATCAGACCTTTTAAGAATAAAGGAAATTATACAGTCCATGATATTAAATAGTCCAGGGGAAGGTGATGAACCCTTGTCATCCCTTGGCTGCGAGTTCATGTCTCACGACCTTGTAGGACGCGATGGATTGTCGCCCGACCTCCGGAATCTCATTTTTATTATAATCCAAAAATAATATCAAGAAATGATTTAATCCTAACAATAGAATCCAATGTCAAACTGAATCGATTCCAACTATTAGACTTATCCACAAATACTTCTTTCCAAGCTCACAGTCGAAAATTTATAAGGATTGTAAACACAATGAAGATCCCATTTTCCACCTAATAACTTGTGAATATCATAATAATGTATTCTTTTAAAACATGATTACACCCTAAATTACCATAAACCCTTACTGATTACATTCATGATCCCTTATTCCATATAGAATACTAGATATCTTCCCTATATCCAAAAATTTGAGTAATCCAACAATGATGAAACAAACAAACCATTAATCGGTGCCATGGTAGTCAAGAATATCAAATATAATTTATCCAAATAAACCATCTCTTATTCCAAAATTACTACCTCAGTATCATGAACATATTAAGGATTACCTTTCCTTCAGCCATCTATCTTCAAAAAAAAGTTTAACATTCTGTTGAGTCACATTTCATAATACCATATAATCTCAAATCATTAGATAAATAGTACTGCACTACAATCCTTATTTATATCCATAATTTATACAACTAGTACATCGTTGATACAACACTCAAATGAAACAATTATATAATAATATTATAAGAACACTAGTCATTACTCTTCATCTGTGGTAGTATCATAACTTGATAATTATTCTTTAGCATCATTTGGGGAATACTCTGATTATCTGAACAATATTTCACGTAGTTTACAAACTCCTTACAGATGAAGCTTTTACATTTTATTATTTTTTATTACCCTTGCAATCAACAAATTGATGTAACTTTTCTAAATACTTATAACAAACTCAAATTCCCTTCAAGAATTAACCAAGGTAATTCTTTCCATAGTAATCACATATGGGAAAACCCTTCTTTCTCCTCTACCCTTAATCCATCTTTCACTCTTCCACCCTTTTCTTAAATTTATTCCCTTAAATGCCATAGTAATCGTAGAATTATTTACTTATCTTATTAACACGGGATACTTATTCTTAAAATGATGATAATACATGGGAGACTATTTTCTTAATACCATGAAATATATGATCCTTATTACTCTTTGGTTCATATGTATTGCTAGAGTTTTCATTCCTTATACTGGACGACATTTCTAACAATGGCATACACTATGTTGGTTTATGAATCACAATTCATAATTCCAAACTTTTAAAATACATAAAATAAATTGAATAGTTTATGGATATAATCATAAAATTGTTTTCTTTGAAGATGTATTTACTACTAATTCCCTCATAATGGCTTGTAATGAAAATGTGAATTACTTTAAGCATATCCCCCGAGAGTGTCTTACACAAATGTGTAGAAAGGATCATTGTCGTGAACCAATTCCTGTTCAAGTCTAGCTCAAAGTAGTGATTTTAGGTTTTACCTCTAGGCATATTTTCCCCAGATCCGCCTCTACCTCCTCATATCCAGACAGGGATGTATTTCCTGGAAAAAACACAAAATCTCTACAATACCAAAATTCTAGAAAGTTCTTCTATACTAATCCTCAATGTTTATCTCATGGATATGTGCTCAAATCAGATTTTATCTAAATCTAGTTTCTAGGGTTTGTACTAAACTTCCTCTAATACCAACTGTAACACCCCGACCTCAGTTACCTAGAGTCGTTGCATTATTACATAACATTGGAATGATGAAAAAAGAACAAGTCTATAAAGACCGATTAGTTTAGTATACTTGGAAACATGATTCATACATAAGTTCAACATTACAACTTAAACTAAATACAACACAAATATATTCCATTGGAAACATCCAAGCTCTCATGATAATGCCTGCAAGTCATTCATAACTAACTTCTTCATATCCTGGGAAAATGAAACATATGAAAGGTGTGAGATCAAATGCTCAAAAAGGATAAATATATAGCTGAAACATTATTAAATAAGAATAAACATTTAAGGAAATGTATAATTAAAAAAAAATCCTTTTAAACATGAACTTCAGCATATTATGGAAAAAATAAAATGAAATAATTCCATTTACTTATTCACATGGTATTATACTAGTTGAATAATCACATCCAATATCAATAATCACTTTCATAATGAATAAATGCATGATGCTAAACCGTCATAACCGCATAGTAAATCCCTTGTTCCAAGACTACAAATATGATTTTGTCAAGGCCATGAGACAAGACACTAGTATGTATCATGAGACCAACCGATGCATCGAGGAGCAATAGTAGGCTCCACATGTCACTTACTAATTCAAATGAACTCCTCATATGAATGTGTTTCAGCAAAACATAAACATTTGTATTAAAACTAGAATATTAAATGTATATACTTTATCCATAAATAATGAATGAAATAAAAATAAAACATACACAGTAAAACATATCACAAAATCATAAATACAATTTGAAAGTTTTGTATCATAATAAACCATATTCAAATAAGATTAAAATCCATCAAAGGATATAGACATAGATGAAATCAAAACTATTTGAGAGAAATATACCTTTTTTTGAAATCATTTAAAAGACCCATAATTATAAAAGAAAAAATTTACATTAAATATATTCTTATAAGATTGTAAGGGAATCTTCAAAACATTTATCCTAGCCGAAAATAGCCGCACCCTCCATATAATTTTAAAAAATACATTTATACCTTAATTTTGTCGAAAAGGTTAAAAATAACATTGTTTGGAAAAAGAAAAAAAACATTCCTTTATAAACATCTTATAAAAAGTAAAACAATGTAATAAATGACTTTAACCCATAGTCTATAATAAAGTAAGAAATTTTTGAAATACATATTCAAGAAACGTGGATGTGGATGATAATGATGTCCAAGTAGATAATAACGTATAAACAACCAAGGATAATGAAGAGATTGTTAAATAAACCCTTAACTTTTACTCTTCCTTGGTCGAGGGTAGGTTAACCACCTATATATTGGTTAACTAATTGTTATTAAATTATACAAGAATCATATACATTAATATGATATCATATTTGATATTTTGATATTGCTTTGTTAATAATCTCTTAGTATTACCATAATTTCAGGTGTTAATAGATTCATTTTCCTTTATATTCATTGTTAGGTGGGTCATATTTGTTATGGATGGGATATATGTTATTCATATACATAATTATATGAAGTCCTTATAAATTATTTTTAATCATCAAATGAAAATTAGTCTTTAATGGATCTGATGGCGAATGAATCTCATCGCGTTCGTGGAGACCGTAATCCGTACATACGCACGAGCGAAAATAACATTATACTATTATTAAAATAATATATAATTTAATGTTATATCATAGATACAGAATCATTATGATGTTTTATTTATTATTTACATAAATTACACATCATTATTATACCCATTCAAATAATGTATTGAATAACAATTACACTATGACGTGGAGACGGTAAGCCATACATACAGACGTATGGTGACATGTCATTAAAAGGATGGATAGAATAGTGAATATGGTTGTAACATATTTATAGTAACATCATATAATATAGAAGATACTGTAGTTATTATTTTAGAATTGAAAAAACAAAGAAATAGGCAGTGAAAGTAGAAAGGAACTTGAAAGAGGTGATTAAATATTTACCTCTTCTTTGGTTTATTCCTTTTGATTTAATCAAAAGGGATCCTTAGGATGAATTTCACACTAAAAAATGTCCCTAAGATGAATAGAGGGATGTTTAAGGGATATTGGGGCCAGGGATGTCTGATCCAAAAGGCTTTGAAGGTATGTATTTTAGAGAAGGGGGAGTGCCCTTTTATAAGTGGGGTGAGGGGCACCTTAGGAAACACTTAAAATATTATTTTATAATAAATTAATATTCAGTTTATAATGCCACCAAACTGATTTAATTCGAGTCTATGGTGGTGATGGGTCGAATTCCACTCATCCAATAGGTTTTAGGCAGGTTTGGGTCACTACATTAACCTTTTCTCTTTGATTTAACTCTTAGTTAATTTTTCTGACATTTACCTTTCTCTTTTTATTTTTATATTATTTTGATAATAAATTTACTATAAAATTCCAAGAGAACAAAAATTGGTTCATTGATGACATACATATCATCATATATGTCCTTTGGCCGAACCTCAGATATCTAGGGATATTATATCAATTAATAATATAATATTTATTTTAAAAACACTTTTTGGTCAATTTTAACCCTATTTAATAATTGATTTATGCTAAAGCCATTAAAATTTTATTAATTAAAACAAAATTTATTTAATAAATCTTAACATGCCATAGTAACCTATAAAAATCATGTATGGCATCAAAATATTCAAATTGTATTTATTTTATCATTCATAATACCATTTATTTGATTCTTCCATTGATAAGGAAAACACTACATCATCATTCTGTCATAAATAGATTAAATTATTCAGTGTCTAAAAATTATAAATAAAATACCATTATGTAGGAAATTAGTTTAGCTTTATAATTCATATTTATAGTCGAAATTATAACTTATATGAAAACTTTTCAAAATTGGTTTTTCTAAAAGATATATGTTTATATAATTTTTGACTTTACTTTAATTAATTAATATAAAGTGACATTATCAATATCAAGTGGATCCATGTGGTCCCAAAATCACCCCATATAAGAACAAGGTCGGACATGTATCATCAAATTGGGTTAGGACATGTGTTAGGGTAATTTAATATTATTTCGTTACCCGTATTTATCGGATTTACACTTAAACCATGGTAAATCAAATATTTACCGAAGTAATTATTCATAATGTATAAAAATAAAATTTACCTATTTACACAATTAGGACATCCTGATCCCAAATATGGAATCCATTTTTCCAAATTCCAAACAAATAAGTGGCATAAATTAATTTAAAATTAATTCCCGCTCTCAAAACAAAAATCGTATTTTTAAGAAATAATAACGATCAAAAGATTGAAAATTGTTTATGTCTAGTTTAAATGTGAAATTACATCCAATGACCGAAATTATATTATATAATAAAAATATAATCTAGAGAAATATTAAAACCACTCAAATGTATAATTTAGTACTATAAATTATTTTTATTACAAAAGTTGTTTTCAGTTAAAATTTAGTAATTTTCAATATTCACCCAAATATGAAAGTTATCGGAAAGACACAAAAAATTTATCGAAAATACATTTTTATGTACCGATTCTAAATAAGAAGATTATTTTTCCATATTGAATATATAAAAGTGTAAAATATTATATTTAAAAAGTGTTCTCCATTAAAAGGCTGTAAAATTGAATTTTTTTGAAAAATACATCTTTTAGCTGAAAAAAAGAATTTGTTCTTATATTATGTCTAAGAAAATAATAATTTGGATTCTAAAATTGTTAAGATTATATAAAATTAATATTCCTGATAATACTATTCATAACCACCTTTGAACGGCTAGTTTGGTAAGTCGTTGTGCGCATGATCTCATTGTTGTGTGTAGTGTAATATATTGAATTACATTGAAAAAATAACGTACTTCGAAATCATGGGGTGCTACAATATTTGGTTATGTGGTAGATTACTTCTTCATGGCTCAACCAAGGTCTAAAAACATAATTGGAACATTGGAAGTGTATGTGACCACTATTTTAAGCATTGTGAAATGAAAAATCTAAAAAACTCTACATAGTGTTTTGAAATTCACTTGAGATCTGATCGGTTTCATACATCCAACTTCAATCAAGTTTGTAAAAAGAATTATTATAAGTTATTTTTACATAATCAATTCAATAATATTTATGATTAATTGAAAATATATTTGTATAAATGATAATGGAAGGAGTTTCTAGTTGATGTAGTGAACAATTAAAACAATAAAATCATATACTACTTTAGTTATGTGTACAAAAATCTTAGGTGAGATGTGTTTTGTAATTTTTTCATTTATCACATACTTTAGGACACCATATAACTTATAGATCATTGATCAAGATATTACAAAGTGAAGGATTTTCATGAAAGATGCAGAATGTGTAGAGAGTTTTTTAAATAAGTTATTGATGCTAAAAATGGAAATATAGTGAAATGTTAGTACATTTGATAACACCCAATGTAAAGTCTATAAATGTACCATATCACCTAACTAAAAAAAAGGAAAACCACATACCCCACTACCCCAACCATCCCCAATTCCTTCACATGGATCATCTTTATTTCCATTAACCACCTCGAGAATATATGAATAACCAAACCATTTACCATATTTGTGTGGGGTTATATCTCACCAGCACCTCCATTAGTTGATATGATTCATTAACTACATAAAAAGAGTGGCAATGAGGACTGCAAATCAAGTTTATTCAAATAATCATGACACTTGAATTATAAAATGAAAATAGAATAAAAATCAAACGACACATATTTGGTATGTCATGCCACACACGTCACCACCATGTTTAGGTCAAATCAAAATAGAAAAAAGGAATAATAGATAAAAACATCAAAACTAAGTTAAACATTCATATTTGGACTATAGAACTAAAAAACAGATTGACATCAGATGGATTTCTAGGGAGGAAGGTGTTCCCAGCCAATGTAATGAGGCAATCCTCTTGTTTAGAATCTAAGGGGAACGTCCCCAAGGCTTCAAAAACCATAATCACTATGAATCAAAGGTTGATTTCCCCAAGGTATTGTAAAAAAAATCATCATGAATCCCAGGGGGTTTCCAAATGGAAGTAAAAGCTATGTTTTCAAAATGAATTCTTGGTTACTTTATTAATGGAATTCCAAATCATTAATCAAAGAACAAGTACTCAAAAAATAAATTAAAGTTTATTTATATTAGTTTTCAATAGGTCTCATATAAGAGGCACATGCCTCAGGTCTCATTATGTGTTATAGGAATCCTAAATCATTCACTCATGTTCAATAACACATTCATGTCACCAATATGGTCATACCTTTTATTACCCAATTAGTTCCCCAAGTCAACTGCACCCCATGGGTAGATAAATGTTATGCTTATACACTAATTGGTTGTTCATGGATCATAAATAGGCATAATTTCATATTGTATAGACAGAAACATTTATTTTTAAATTTGAGATTAATAATAAAGTATTTCAATTATAGTACACATTATAAAGAACACAAAATAGTGATACTATTAAGGGAAAGTTTGAAATCAATATTTTATATACTCACATACATCTACCAGTCATGTATCAGCCATTGATTCAGTAACAAATAGTTTAAATCATAAAATTTTCCAAAATATGATGAAATATGGAATAATTACAAGATCTTTCTAGATAGTAAAATAAATGTAGAAAGGTTGAGAATATAATTATATCCTTATAACTAGATCATAGTTTGGATGAACAATACTAGAAATGGATAAGATACCTCAACTCATAATGTTAGCTCACAAAGTTTGGTGGACCACACACCAACCATGTCAGTTAACTCAACTAGGGATTTTATGTCTGTATTTGGGAAGATTTTAAAGGAGTATACCCTAGATGGGGGAGTTATAGCCGATCGGATGGAAGACCTCAGGTTAGGGTTCACCTGCACCGGGGCTTCTGAAAATCTGGTGAAATGCATATTTATCTACTGTTGTGTAATCGGGGGGGGGGGGGGGGGTGGGTTGCTGCATTTAGGGTGGGAGGGAATTTTCCCAACGGTTTTTAAAAATAGTTGGAAAAAGAATGGAATGTACCAACTTTTTGTACAAACCCTTGGTAAAGGGAGAAAATTTTGTAAATTTTCCAACAGTTTCTTCAAATAGTTTGGAAATCCTTCACCAACACAAACATTACCAACATCTTATTCAAACCATTGGTAAATGACTCCTATACCAACGGTTCTGTTGAACTGTTGTTATAAAAGCGTTAGGAAAACATAACTTCCCAGTAGTGAATAATTGAATAAGAAAATAATGGTGAGTGAAGAATGGAAATAAAGGAAAGGATCTTGAGGGAAAAATATTCATATAAATCGAGTAACTCCTTTTGATTTGAGAGAAAATGGTTCCTTTATTTTCTATATTCACAATATAATGCATGTAAGTGGATTTGATGGATTTTGGGAGCCTATTTGAGCATAATTAAGATGATTCAATGGAATTGAAAGGTGTTAGTAAGTGGGTATAGGTGGTGACCTTTTATAAGATGATGCATATCCACTTTAGGAATGTCTTGAAATATTATTTTATTATAAATTATTTTTCAAATTTTAAAGGCCACAATTTGATATATTTTGTGGATAGGATAATAATGGGTCTAAATAATCTTCAAAAATATGTTTTATACAAGAATATTTCATAAATATATTCTTATATTTTGGCATTAACCATTAGTTAAATAAATTAATTCTTACAATGTCTTCTTATTTTTTTACACTATGTGGATAATATAATTACTATAAATATCCAGAACAACCTCAAGTGGAAATTTAATGACATTTTTAGAATTATATAAGTCATTTTATAGAATATTATATTTTTAGGACTATTATATCATTTAATAAAATAGTTTTTTTTAAAAAAAACTCATTTTTGCCAATTTTGACACTATTTAGTAACTGATTTTTATTAATGTCATAAATACGTGATTCCGTTGAAAAAAAGCATTAAATAAAAGATAACACCTAATGTTAATCCATACAATTTGTTTATGGCATCAATATTTTCAAATTAAATTTATTGTAATATTTATAATATCATTTATTTGAATGTTTCATTTATAAGATATTCCATGCATTATCTTTGTGTCGTGAATTTTTATATTTTATTTAAAAAAATTATAAAAAAATAACATGATGTAGAAAATCTATTTAGATTTATAATTAATCTTTATATTCAAAAATATCATTTATATAATCCAAATTTATTTTTTAGAAGATACATGATTATGATATATTTACCTATTCTTTAAATTTAATATTATAAATTGTTGTTATCACACCCAGTTTTCTCCATGGGGACCTAAAATCAACCCAATGATAATTATTGCTTGTAATATATCATTAATTAGGATTAGGAATTGTTTTAGTATAGTTTCAAATTATTATAATATTATTTTTACCATTATTTACTTGAAATCATGTTTTTTTAATGTTAAAACATTACAAAATATTGAAGTTTTTTTACATCTAAATTCAATATAGAATTAATAAAAATGACCTTAAATACAATAAATCATAAAATTTTATTATTTTTATTATTTAAAATCATTATATAATGTGATTTGACCATATACATTATCTATATGGAAAAAGTTGTTTTCAATTAAAATTTACCGTATGTTTACTATTCATAAAAAAATGAGAATCATCAGAAAAATATCAAAAATAATCCAAAGTAAATTTTGATATCCCAATTCTAAATAATAAGTCTATTTTGTAAATTAAAACATATAAATGTGTCAAAAAATATATTTAACATGTGTTCCCCATCAAAACGTTGTAAACAATCGTTTTTTTGAGAAAAAAATTTATCCAAAAAGACAAAATAGTACTTATATCATATATATACATATATTACATATAAGATGAATATAAAACATTACATTTAATATATAAATTATATTTTTCATTAATTAAAATACCATAACGTGTGATAAGATTTTATAAACACAATTAATCTATTTTAAATACGATTTCAAATAAACACTTCCTTTATATTCAATTTGTTTTTATTTTCATTTATAATAAATTTTGTAACCAATGAGTCATTTTATAAACATTTTCAACCATATTTTCATAATTAAGTTAAAAAAGTATCTTCCATACATTTTAATGGCTAGGTTATAATGGTATCATTTAAATAATAATATTTAGTTTTTTGTTTAATCCTGATGTAGCGTATCATGTATTCTATTGAACATAGTGTTTATTTATTACATCGTGGGATGATAAATAATCCCCATTAATAAATTGAGTCCTTGAAATTTTAATTTGGGGTCAGTAAATATAGTATGAATTTTTAAAATACATTTTTTTGCAAACCCTCATTAGAAAAAAAGGGTTAATAAAACATCCACTTTAAATGATAGAATGTGAACTAAAAAGGTCATATAAGATAAAAAATACTAGGGTTCCACATAATAAAACATATATATTGAAAAAAATAAACATCTTTTTATGATGGAGAGTTATAGAAAACAAGAGCATGAGAAAGTTAACAATTATAAAACCACAAACCTGTGATGGGTTAGACATTCTTTGATTTCATAGTAAGAAGAAAACATACAGTTCATTGGTTTTAAGGTCATATTCTAAATTTAAGGGAATTATTTTAATACATAAAATAAGAACATAAGTAAATATACATAATTGAAGGTGGAGTATCCCCCTTTAATTAATTTGAGTATTCAAGATGACATGGTCACACCTAAAAAACTATAATCAACTTCTATATAATCAAATAAACAACAAAAAATTAACTACCAATTCCTTATATATGGAAACATTTTCAAAATAAAAATATTTAGTAAAAGATAAGATAAAACTGCAAAAATTATTACCCTTTATAAGGAGAAAGATAACATTAATCATCATGATTCAATAGTAATATACATGTTATACATAGACTATTAAAAAATAATATCCTTAAAATCCTCAAAATAATCCTAAATAATATTGAAACCCAAAATTCAGAAGTATTTGATTACATAGTCTTTCACAATAAATCATAACATTAACTCTAAGAAACATCACGTACTCATAAATTCTCATACTGAAATGTTATTAACCTATCCACATATTTTCCATGATAGGTTGATCATTTCCATAAATATCCAAAATCATCATGTTTTCCTAATATAAACATACATTGTTCCAAAATAATTTTCATCCATTACTCCTCAATTGAAATTCCATTTTATTCTATTTTCCATGGGAATATAGTATTCCCAAAATAGAAAACATATTCAAAAATTAAATTTATAACATTATCCCCAAATCGTTTTCCAATACTAAGGATATCAATTAGATAAAGTATTTCTCTCCCAAATCAACTAATTCATAATCAATAAAATAATTTCAAAATAAATATTAATTCATACTAATTAGGGACTTCTTGTAGGCCACTGGTAGTAGATAAATCCTAGTCACACTTCTATTATGGCTTCGATTCCGAATGCTTTTCTGGATGCAACGGGGTGTCACATTATTTGGATGTTTTCATTTTCCAATAATTATAAAATTTTATAAAATTCTAAAAAATAAGATAAAATCATCAAAAATAGACATATCATATTTAAACCATAAATGTTATCTCACAGCCCACATCCCAAAAATTAATATCCCATAATTTCCTCAAAGGTGAATGTCTCTAAAAATATCACTAGTCTCCTTAATATTTCAGATCATAAAGACTATAAATTGATTTATAAGACATTGAACTTATATTGTAACTTAAAATTATGATCTTCGGATCATATCCCTACCCTTTAAGAAAACATCCTAATCTACAAATTCATCTAAACCATCCTTTGATACCAACAATATGGCCCCAGTGTTAAGCATTACATAATCACGAGTTATATCAAGAATTCAGATTGATAAGATTTTCATGTTTAGAGATTTAAACAATTAGGCCATTACTATTACATTACAAATCCATAAAAATAAAAAATTCCCACTTCCAATAGTATTTAGTTCATTAAAAACACAAAAACTTTTAAAAAGAGACATCGTTTCTTTTCATCTTTAATTATAATTACTTTTTCATGCTTGTATACATGGCTCTAATCTCCCTCAAAACCAATGAATATCATTTAAAAAACGTTGGATGTGAACCAAAATCTTAGTAAGGGACATAAAAAAAGATAAAACTATAAGTCTAGTTAAAACATGGTAACCAATTTAATGTTATTTGAATAATGAAATCAAGACATTTTCACATGAATAACAGTCATACATTTTTTAAAAAGAGAAAAATTAAAACCAATAGTAAGAAATTAAAACCCATTTAGGTGAAATTGAGTATAATATTCACAATAATATAGTAAAATATCATTTAATTGCAATAACCATATGGACGACTTCAAAATTTTTGATCTATAATGGGGATCACCCATCGTATAAGCTATAGCGGGCACACTCATGAGCTAAAATGGGGCTCATCTCTTCATATAAGATAGAAAGACATCACATGTGATATATAATGGGGCTCAATCCTTTGTATATGTTTATTTCATTCATATGTGAGATATAATAGTGCTAAATCATTCATATAAGCTATATCGGTCTCAACCGTTTCATATAATGTTCAAGTACCAATTTAAAAATAGGTTCATAAAAAAAACATTTGAAAAAAAATATTCAAAACCATATGAAAAAAAAATAGTATAAAAATACCATTATCATTTATGAACCCATTTTCAATGACAATATAACCAAATAATGGAATAAGGGATTTATTTTCCTTTTAAAATAAAATAAGGATTATAGAGAATGCCAAATATCAAATAACGGTTACTGCGGCGAAGACGTCTTTGTCATTGTATACATTATGAAAAACATTCCTTTTGTAATTTTGTAAAAAAAGTAAAACAGATCTAATAAAAATATTAATTTTGAATGATTTTAATTAAATTCAATATAGACATAATATTTTCGTGTATATTTATATTATACCCATTTAAATAAATATGTAATTTAAAATCATTAAACAAAGATTTGATATTTAAATCAGGAAACACTTATCGTGTCTCATACCACTTTGATAATTGAAATATTATTCTCCATGATTTAATAAATATTATTAGTATAGGTGAAATATGGATATGAAATGTTTTATTGTTTGTATATACACATTATATTATAAAACGTTGAATATTATCAAGAAATGCCTCAATGAAATGATATTAAGACGAAGTCCCTTACCTAATGTCTGATTTGTCTTCTTCATTATTTATATTCCTAAAAAATAAAAAAAGTTTAATTTTTAAATTCTTAAAAAACAATTTTACATTTTTATTAATTTTATTTCACTTATTTTAATGTTTTTACAGTGAGATAATTAATTGAGTTCATATAAGACGTTTTGTTGTTTTTTATACTTTGAGTCAAAAATAAACTTGTTTTGAAAGCAATTATCCATTAGGTCATAATTCCATTATTTACATAACATTATTATTTATTTAAATAGTATATATATATATATATTATATATATGTATTTATAATAGTGCATAAAATTTGGATATAAGAAAAAATGCACTATTCACAGAGATGGTAGGCCGTACGTATGCATTCACACTAATTTTATTTATTTATAATGAATAATAAAAGATACATAGTTATATTATGATTACAAAATAATATCTATGTTATATAGGTTACATAAGTTCATTAAGACCATCTTTTATATGTTCCATTTGTGGCATGAATGATTTATATCTACTTGAGGGGGTGGTTGTCCACAATTCCTCAAAATAATTATTATATTTACACATTTTGGAAAACGTAAATGTATGTTATAAAAAATAGAAAAATAGAATCAATATAAATATAATATATTTAATATATAAATATAATTCCATCATAATGGACAACATTAGTGCTGCTTGGAGAAAATTGAGAAATCAATGTTTAATGAGGCTGTAATTCACCACACATAAGAAGAGTATGGTCATATCCACTAGATAGAGGTGTGTGTAATTTTTTATAGAATCATTCTTGTAAAAATATCATTGTATATATACAATACTGGTGTTTTTATTTAATCATATAACAAGAAGACAACAAGGACCGATGATGGAAGATAATGGAATGGAACTTGAGAGAAGTGGCCACCTCTAAATCGGGTAACTCCTTTTGATTTGTGAAAATGGATTCTTTGAGTTTCCTTATTTCTAGTAGAAGGTTTATAAGAGGAATTATGGGATTTAGGTAGCATATTTGAGTATTATTTTGATGAGGCAATGGTCTTGAGAGGCGTGAGTAAGTGGGTAGAAGTTGCGGCCTTTTATAAGAGGGATGAGGGGCAATTCAAGAATGTCATGAAATATTATTTTATTGTATATTGATTTTTGAATTACAAAGTTGCCAAACAAAAATATTTTGAAGATAAGATTATTATGGGTCTAAATAATCACAAAAAATATGTTTTTGACATAATTAGGTGAGAAATGTATCATAATATTTTGTTTGTAACCCTTAGTTAAATAAATTAACTTTTACCATGCATTCTTATATTTTTACGCTATATGCTTATTATATTTATAATAAAATTACAAGAGAAGATCAAGTAGATAATTAATGACATATTTGTCATATTAAATGTCATTTAGCCAAATCATAGTATTTTAGGACTATTTTATCATTTAATACAGTAGTTTTTTCAAAAACGCATTATATTCAATTATGACACTATTTATTATCTCATTTTTGTTAAAGTCATAAAAACATCATTTCTTCCAATACAATGAATTATGTCAAATATAAAATTTCATATAAATCAAAAAAATTATATTATGGCATAAAAATTTTAATATCATGTGTATTTTAATATTTGTAATATCATTTATTCGAATATTTCATTTATAAGGTAATAACTATATAATCATTGTGTAACAAATAAATTTATTTATTTAATGATTAAAAATTATTAATAAAATACCATGAAATAGGGTATATTTTTATCTTTCAAATGAATATTTTCAGTCTAATTTATCATTTATTTAACCCAAATTAAAATTGTTTTACTTAGGATATACATGTTTTTTTATATTACCCATTTATTGAAAATAAATATTATAAAAGGTCATTATCACCTCCAAATGGCTAAAATGGGATCCTAAAATAGATATAATGATTTTTATGGTCAGAAATATATTAGTAAATAGGTTTATGACACATGTAAGGGTATTTTTAGATTATTATAAAATTTTCTCTACACTTATCAAATAGGGTAAACTGATTCAAAAAAATCACTAACTTTTGGGGTGTCACATGATTTCATTTTCATAATGAAATATATTTATTTCATACTAACATCGATACATTCATAATTTATTTTTCTTATATTATATATGTACTTATATATATATTATTTTTCTATGATTATATATATATACACATATTCATATTCATAATACTTCTATAATCATTAATTTCAATCCATGTTCATTAAAGATTATATTTTGGAACACATTGTACTATTGTTTCAATTGAATTTAATAATTTCGTATTTATTATTAATTAATATTTTATATTTTTAAATTACATTATATATTTTAGAAGTCATAATTATTATAATTTTACATTTTAAATTTATAATTTAAACTTAATATAGTTATATCAAAATCAATTCCCAATATATATAAGGAATATATAAGGATATTGAAAATTTTAATTTTTTTACTTCCATAATATATAATGAAAAAAATATTTTTAATAATTTTTAATTTAAAAAAAACAATTTATGGTATATTAAATCCACTTTAAATGAATTTATCCATGAAATTAAATTTTTTTGGATAAGTAAATTATGAATTTCTAATTTTAGAATTGAGAAAATAGGATTTTTAAAAAATATTATATTCTTAAAAGTAAAATAAATTTAATTACCTAGATCTTCATTAAAAGATTAATTTCTTATCCTAAAAATAAAAAAATCTAATATTTAAAGTGATCTAAACCATTCCTCTCATACCAAGTGTTGCATCTTGAGACCCACACTAAAATAACAAGTGAAAAAGTATTGTGTAGTATTATAAAAAAATAAAAAATAATGAATATATAGTCCTCATAAAAACAAGGATATCTTCATGTTCATGAATTGGATGAAAAGATAAATCCATTAAAATTTATTTCGGAATATAAAACATTAAAAAAATAAATGCTTTGAATTCCCTAATGCTAACTGATTAATGAAGCTAATAATCTTTGAAACAAATAGTGATCCTTTGAAAAAAATTAAAACATAAATTGAGAATAAAATTTCCCAGTAATTTTTTTGAAAAACTACTTTATAACCTTTTCGAAAGGTCATTTCAATGAAATTTCATTTTTTTCATAATTTTTATATCCAAAAATATTATTTGATAAATTATTTTCAAATATAATTCATGGGTTTTCAAACTATATATAAATTAATTTTCATAAATCTATGTAAATATATTTCACATTAAAAACCTTATTTTAAAAATGAATTTACTTAAATCAAAAAAAATTCTAATATAATATAATCGTCTAAAAATATTGGGTTCTCAAAATTTGAGTAAAGAAACGATTATCATAATCCTTTGAAAATATATAGAAGTTTTATAAAATATTTATTTTAAAAATATAATATCATTCTAATAAGCACATTATTTTGAAATAATTTTGAATTTTAGAAATATAATAACCATTTAGAATATAGGGAAATAATATGTCTAAAACAATAATATAAGGAATTTTAAAAAATTATAATGCAAGAAAAAAAACCTTGTCCCTAAATAGAGAATTTAACTATATATACAACCTACCCATACAACAGGGTCAAGTCCATTCATTGGATCTATCTCTTGTTTACAAAGTCCAAGTACTAAAATTTTATAATACAAATTTATCATCCAATATTTTTATCTTTTACTATAATTTTAGATATTTCAAAACATATATATAATTATATATATATATATATATATTTGAACATACATGCATGAAATGTCATGAAAATATTTTTTTGTACGGGCATAACTCAAATGATTAATGATATTCAGATGGTATGATGAAAAACTCTTACAAGAAATTTTACCTTTAAAATACTTTTAGAAATGAGAAGAACATAAAATAATAAACATTATCATTTTAACATCTTCCATGAATAATGAAACCAAATTTCCATTTAGTAGGACAATCAAAATTTGAAATGTATGTGTTCAAAAATTCCATTTCAACAAATTTAATAATATTTTGAAAATATATAAATCCTTCACATGAAATGATTATAATTTGTATTTCTATTTCATATATAAAATAATATAAATGTGAACTTATATAATACAATTATAAAGACATTCTTTAAAAATAACTATTCTCATTACATATGATTTTAAAACAAAATTATAATACACATAAATCATAACTTTGTAATAAGGGGATTTTAAATAATTGAAATTTAAATAAATAAATTGACTATTACTTGATAAATGGGTTATAAAACAAATCAAACATGATTTATAATTTTTTTAAAAAAATTAAAAGTTATAAAAACATAATAGTTCTTAAAAAATAAGGAACCATATTATATAACTATATGTTAAAAATAATAATAATGAATATGTAATTCCATTACATGGAATGTGTTTTGAATATACTTGAATATTAGAGTAGTTGAAATCACTAACCCTTACCAATAAAAATCGATTTTATAAAAAAACATAGGATATAGGATGTGGAAAATAAAATATTGTTTACCTTGAAACTATAAATCAATGAATAGATTTGGAAACGGGTATTCCCCACAGTTATTGAATAAAACATAGTATGAGAGAATTTTGAAATTGGGTCACCTAGGGTTTTTTTCCAACATATAAAGAGGGTTCTCTCTATAAGTGATATATATATATATATAGTGTGTCACTAAGGTATTTTGGGAAGAGTGACATAATAATAATGATCCATTTGACTAAACCCAGATCATTTAAAAACCCCTCATCCTTACCACTAAAGGGAAAAATGGATGTGTTGTTTAAAGAGTTATTTACACTCACCTTGACTATATGATTTTCTTCCACACAAATTTATAGACTCAAATGTTGTATTCTGAAAATTAGAAATATAGACCACCCAAATACAGTAGTTCCAAGAACTATCCCAATGCAGAGTGAGGGTTGAAGGTGAATCATTTCATCGGTGATGTAGGATAAACAGGGTATCTAGGATAGTGGTTTTGGCCAGTTCCGGTCAGTGATTGTGGATCAGTAGTGAGGCTACAACGAGATGAGTGATGCCAATTTCTTTTGGGAAAAATAAAATGGGAATGATTGTAACAAACCACGATTTTATGAGAAGTATTATTTTTAATTTATTTGATGTCTTGTGTTGTATGCTACACCAAGATTATCTTGCGCTATACCCAACACAACATTAGCTTGAAGTATACCCAACCCTATTCTTAGATCATGTTACACAACATTTCAAGTTCATTGGATATAAGTTATTTTACGCAACATTGAGTATATATATATATATTTAATGTATAAATGAAATATGGCTGGATTCTATTATACACAACAAAAAAATAAATCTTTCACTACACACAACCCTAACTTGGCTTGCTTTACACGCAATCACGTCCTTCCACGATAGCATGTACTGTACGCAATACCGAGTTTCACAAAACAATGATATGTTATTAAAATATTATATAAAATCGTTGATATGAATAATAATTCTGACTTTTGGAATTTTTATAAATTTTATCATTCAAAATGGACATCATTTTTTAGATTCAGAATTTCAAAATTAGCCTCGGGTGAATTTTTGGTATTTTTCTAAAAACATTCAATTTATGATGAACAGTGAAAACACTGGGTTACTATTTAAAAACCATATTTTTATTTAAATAATTATTTATTTTATTTAAATTTATTTTAGGTCAAAATGGATACATGATACCTATATAAGTTAAATGTAATTAATTAGAGACATTTTATAATAATTTTAGTTATATAAAAATTTTATTAAACTTTTCACCATCTTTTACCCACCACCTAGAGGAATTTGAAAATTTACATAAAACATAATTTTACCACTTATATGAGTGGAATTTTTAGAATCCAAGAGACATGGATAATATCAAGGAGAACAATTTTGATCAATAAGTTAAAATTAAATTTTTGTGAATAGTAACTTTTTACTTTTATTTACCACAGATAAAAGTAAATAGAGTAATTAAGGGTAAAAATGATATTATTATTACCCTAAAACATGTCCTAAATCTTTTGGATGAGTTTAATTAGACAAAAACAAACCCTAGGATAAAAATATGACCCTTTAAGTCCACTTGGATTAGATTAGGACATTTATTATTATTTTATTTAAAGAAGAGTTAAAAGAGTTAATATTAATGTTTGATAACTAAAACATTTTTAATATATGGTTATAAATAATATAAATTAGAATATAAATATTAATTAGAAATATTAAACGATTACCCACATAATGGTATTTTATTTATAATTTTTAGACATTAAATAATTTAATTTATATAAGACATAATGTTGATGCAGTAATTACATTATTAATGAAATATTAATATAATTGATGTTATAAATACCCAAATAAATGTAATTTGAAACTTTTTAAGAAATATAGTAATTTTATTGGTTAATATGACATGTTAGTATGGATATAATTATATTTTATAGAACTAATCATTCTGTGATGAGTTTTAAAAAAATCAATTACCAAATACTGTCAATATTGACATAAAATTGTTTTTTAAAAAAATATAATATTATAAATTTTTATTATATTCATAAAAATGTAATGTTGGTCTAAATGATTTATATAATATTATATATATTTATAATGAACCACTTGGGGTTCGTTTGGCTTGATATAGTATGTTTATTAACCATATAGTGTAAGAAAACAAGATGACAAGGTAAAAGTTATATTATTTAACTTAGAGTTAAATCTAAATGATATGGTTAAAATAGTGACATAATCTTGTCTAAAACCTATTGGTAGAAAGGGTTTAGACCCATCCACACATTAGCTTCGAAATAAGTCACTTTGGATCCATTATAAATTGAAATGGCTTTATAATAAAATAATAATTTATGTTTTCTCCAAAAGTGCCCCACTCCTCCCTTATAAAAGGGCACCTCCTCCCACTTCTCTTTACACAATTTTGAGCCTTCAAGCTCAAAAAAACCCTACACATTTCCTTTAGAAACTTCTCTAGAAACATTTTACTGGTTCTGATATACTCAAATGACTAACTCTAGTTCCGTAATAGGAGGTTAAGAAGAGGCGCGTCAAAGAAGAGGTAATATCTATTGCTGATTCATTCCAATTTATTTCTTCTTCTACTTCTTCTTCTTTATTTTTTTCATCATAATTTAATAACATAAGTATCACTCATATACTGATATATTATTATATATATGAAATAACCCTATTTCTTCTTCTATCCAATCTGTGGAAAATGTAATCACCACGCGTGCGTACGTACGGAATATCGTCTCCACGCCGTGGTGTAATTTGTTTTCCACCACTAACTTAATTGGATGGGTATAATGGTGTAAAAAATAAATATATATGATTATTTTAAATTGATATTGATTCTAAAATATTATACATACAATTAAATACAATTCTATGATCATGGAAATGATATCATCTCTCATGCATACGTATGGACTACTGTCTTCACAAACGTGATGAGAATCATTTTCCATGATTAACCATTCAAGTATGATTATAAAGTATATATAATAAATGATAATGAAATATATTACATAATAATGATACTATATTTATGTTCATATATTTTTCATTTACTTAATTCCATTTAATTCAATAAGGAAATGAAAACAGCGGTCATTTGTACGTACGACCTACCATCTCCATGAACGGTGTATTTTATTCCATTTATCGATCTATCATATATATTTATATACTTAATATATATTATATATAAATCATGTTTTACAATGTGTAATAAATTAAATCAATATATAAGTAATAATATTAAGAATAACATGTCGAAAAACGTACGATAAATGAAACTATTTTACCCAAAACACTGCTTTAATATTGAATTTACAAAAGAATGGGTAATATAAAGTCTTATGTAAACCATATATGATATCATAAAAATGAATATGATTTTGTAATAAGTCATTGAAATTATTTAAATAATTATTCATGTAACATCCCAAGTATGTAATGTAAAATATATATTTTTATGTATGTCTATTTATGAATGAGATAGTGTTTTAGAGGCTTAAAATGAGAATAAACTCAATCTTAAGCTTGGAAAACACTAATATTTTTAAAAGATTGATTTACTGCCTTTTGATGGAAAAACATTTTTAAATCAAAATTTAAACAATTTTATATTATCTATTTTTCAAAATGAACTTATTCTTTGTGACTGGTACATTGAAATTTACATTGGATATTTTTTTGGTATTTTTCTGACAATGTTCATTTTATAATGAATAGTGAAAAATACTGCATTTTTCATCAAAACTGCAATTTCATCTATTTTAATTATATGGTTATATTATCTTTATAATTGGTCTTAATGTGTAATTAGAATATATTTTTACCATTTAATCCAATAGTGGTCATTATAATTAATTTCACTTTGGAATTGGGCATAAACTAATGCCAAACTTTTCATAGATATTTTTTCAAAAAAACCAGCTATTTGTTTTGACAACAGGAATTATTTATAAATTAATTATTGAAATTTCTGTGTTTGGAATTTGGTAAAATTGATTGCATATTTGGAATCAAAAGGTCAAAATTATGTAATCAAGACTCTTTTCTTTTTGGACTTTGTGAATAGTAATGACGATAATTATCGTTAATTATATTGATTAATTAGTAATCGGGTAGTTAAGGATAATAAAATAATATCATAATAATACAAAATAACACAAACATGTGTCAAAATACTTCTAGTTGTGTCATGGAAGACCATGGGATGCCTTTTCCCAAACTTGGGGACCCCACATAATCACTTTTGTGTGATAATGACTTTTTATCTTTATATTTTTTTAAATAAAGTAAATATAACAAAGAATGTATCACCTGAGTAAATTTTTTAAATTTTTTCTAAATAAATAATCCCTTGGACTATAAATCTTCATTAAAAAGATAAAAATATTTCCTACATCATATTATTTTTTTATAATTTTTAGACATTAAATAAATTAAATTATTTATGACATCATGGTGATGCACCGATTACCTCATTAATAAAGAATTTAAATAAAATGAAAAGTTAATGTTAAAACTAAGACATAAACTTGTAAAAGACATATTGGAGGAGTAAATTTCGAACTCTTATAACATTATCCTATAAATAAATCAATTTGGTACCTTTAAAATCCGAAACACATTTGAAAATAAAGTAACATTTTATACCATTCCATGAGTGGCCCTCCTCTCCTCTTATAAAAGGCCCCCACCTCCACCTCCTTACCCACACCTCTCAATAATTTGGATCGGCCAAGATCTACTCATTTTGTCTCTCCACATACCTCTCTTAATCCTATAAGCCTTATCTTAGGGAATAAGATCTTCAAGAAACCCTTTTGGTTCAAACCAAAGGGTGTTACCCGATTTAAAGGTAATGTCTTCACTTGTGTTTTTTTGTTTTATTTTTCTTATCCAACCCCCTAAACACTTTTTATTCATTTATTTTGTAAAAACACCAGTATCTTAAATATACTAGGATGTTTTTATAAGAATTATTTGAGCTACACTTACAAACACCTACATCTAATGGTTAAAGTACATACTGTTTCTGTTGATGGCGAATTTCTGCCTCATGAAACGATGATTGTTCAATATTATTCTAACACCTTCAAAGGTGGCCATTAATATGTCAGTATATTTATAAATGATATATAATATTTTTATGTTTTCCTTAAGCTTCTGTATTTTTCATTTATGTTATACCTTTATGGTTTCCATTATGGGTAAACACGATATCTTCATTTTAGGAAGTGCGGACTACCGCCCCCTCAAAGTGATTTGATTTGTTAATGCCATATGTGGGATGTATAAAGGATGGATTTAATGATACTATATATGATATTATATTTGAATTATAATATACCTTCATATAATTATTTTTCCATTCCATTAAATAGGAAATAGAAATGAAAGTATCGTTCATGTGTACGTACGGCTTACTGTCTCCGTGAACGGTGCATTTCATTTCATACCTTTAAATGTTATGTAATATTAGAAATGCATGTATATAATGGATATATATGATATATATGATATCTACATCATGAATATAATTATTTATATAATGGATATTTTACCACATGATCAACTTGTAATTAAAAAGAGTTTATTTTTTACTCAAGTACCAATGATCAACAAAACGACCATTATTAACTTAAATAATTACATAGTGTTCATAACATGATAATAAGTGATATAAAAGGAATAATGAACTAGAAAAAGGTTCTAAATCAAGTATAAATTAACTCAAGTTTATTATTTAGGAGGTTAAAGAATGATCGAGTCAAGTCAGACCCGAGGTATGGGACTTCGTCTCAATCTCCTTTCATTGAGGCATATTTTGTTTTATAAACAACTTTCATTTATACGGTGTATAAACCCCTTTGGATTTTATGTTTATTCAAAAGGAATATTTTTTATACGAAGTGTTTACTAAATGAAAAAAAGGAATGTTTTTTTGTCATATGTATGTGGTGACAACGACTTCTCTGCCGCCGTGACTATTATTTTAGCTTCCACTTCCTCTACAAGCCATAACATTTTTTTAAATGAAAAATAAATACCATGTTTTACTTTTCTTTTATTTTGGTATTTAAAATGGTTTTCATAATGTTTTTATATCAATGTGTTTTATTTATATCTTGTGATTGAAAAGTAGAAATTTTATGTTTCCTTTATTCATGTTTTATGTGATGTAATTATGTTATGGTTCTTCGGCATTGTTTATGAAGATAGGTGGTTCTGTGATAATCTAATGGCAGGTGATCCCGATATATCTCTCCAATGCATTGGGTAACGCGAAAGAGGTAAACGTGAAGTTTTTTCTAAAGATATTTAGGTAATATACAGTGATGGGTATTCCAAACATAACCATGAGGGTTACTCCCTATGTAAGAATGTTATGAATGGCTCAAGTTACCTTTATGTCTTATGATTTCTATGATTTATTCATGATTTTTTAGGTATGTTAAAATGATTATGTATTATGAGTAATGTATTATTTCATACATGGACTAATGTTTTCATTTTTTACTTTTATATCCCTTACTGATTTTTTTATACTTATCCCAAGTTTTTGAAATGTTTTTCACAGGTCAAGGGAAAGGTACATGATTTGATGATAGTGCCAAGGAAGTGTCAAAAAAGAATCCATGTTTTATTTTAAATATGTTTCTGTTGATGGGAAAAATGAATACTATCTTTTATGTAACCACTTTGGTTAAATGTGGAATGTAATGTATGATTTATGATCTAATTCTCTAAAACTCTAAACCAGAAAAGATCCTCAATGTGTATTCTTGATGTAACTCATTATTAAGTAATGTTTAAGGATATGGCCTTATAGTTGGTATTAGAGGTTAGTTTAGATAATTTTAGGAGTTACAATTCTATTAAATTATTATCCAAAAATATTTTTTATGGTCAAATTGAAATGATATAGCATTTTAAGATTACCATGTTGCATCATCTAAGACATGTTTGTTCAGAATGGATTTCCACAGAGGAAACAGGAAAGCAGTGCTGGGAAGGCATACATAATGAAATGACCATCCGAATCAGCTTCCTGAGATGGTTAGAATTTGTAACGCCACGACCCCAGTTACCCAGAGTCGGTGCATTATTGCGTAACATTGGCATGATCACAAAAGATCAAGTCTCGAATGATCGATTAGTTTAGTAGACTTGGAAACACTAGATACATTCATAAATGGTAAATTACATCTTAAAGTGAAAAAATAAAATAACATTGTCTCCATAGTCCACTCCCATATCCCCTTCAGACTATCCCTGCTGGTCAGTCATAAAATATTTCTTCGCATCCTGGGAAAAATAAAACAATGAAAGGGGTGAGCTCAGATTCTCAGTAAAGATAACAATATTGCAGAAGCATTCATAAATAAACATAAACATTTAAGGAAATTTATGACTAAAACAAAAGACTTTTAAACATGAACTTCAACATAACATGGAAAAAGTAAAATGAGAGAATTCCATTTACTTATTCACATGGATATTCTACTGGTCGAAAAATCACATGCAATATCAATAACCAGTTTCATAATGATGGAATGCATAATTCCAGACTATCATAACCGCATATCCAAGGCCTCATGCCAAGACTAAAAATAATATTTTGTCAAGGCCTCATGCCATGACACTAGTTTGTTTCATGAGACCTACAGATGCATCAAGGAGCTATAGCGGGCTCCACCTGTCACTAATTTAGTACAATGCATTCCTCATATGAACAGGTTTAAACATATCATAAACCATAACATAATCATATCACATAAAACATGCATAATGGAAACATAACATTTCCAAATTTCAACCACATGATATCAATAAAAAACATTGATATAATAAAAACATTTTCAAAGCCATTTTCAATACCAAAATAAATGGAAATTAAACCTTTGTAAACATTTTTTTATTTAAAAAAAGGTATGACTTGTAGGGGAAGCCGAAACTCAAATAATTTTCATGGTGGAGGAGAATTCATGGTCACCGCATACGTATGACAATAAAAACATTCATTTTTGTCGTTTAGTAAAACACTTTGTATAAAAACATTCCTTTTAAAGAAACGTAAATGTCAAAGGGGTTTATACACCGTATAAATGAAATTTGTGTATAAAACAAAATATGCCTCAATGAATGGAGATTGAGACGAATTCCGTTACAAAGATCATTTTTAAATAAAGTAGATATATTATGTGTATTCACTATATGTACACATAAATAAAGTATAAATACATGAAAGGATATAATAATATTCGGACATAATTTGAAAATAAGAGATTAACCCAAAGAATAGAAATTGGGTTAAGAAGTTCTCTTACCTCGTGTCCGACTTGACTCGACCGTTCTTTAACCTCCTGAATAATAAACTAAAGATAATCTCTACTTTCTTAAGAACCTTTTTCAAGGTCATTATCCCTTTTATATCACTTATTACCATGTTACAAAAATTATGTAGTCATTTAAGTTAATGACGGTCGTTTTGTTGATCTTTGGTACTTGAGTCAACATTAAACTTCTTATAATTACAAGTTGTTTATGTGGTAGAATATCCATTATCTACAGAATTATATTTATGATGTAGATATCATATACATCATATATATCCAGTATATACGTTCATTCATAATATTACGTAACATTTAGAGGTAAGAAATGAAATGCACCTTTCAAGGAGACGGTAAGCCGTACGTACGAATGAACGCTACTTTAATTTTATTTCATATTTATTGAAATGAAATTATAGTGATCAAAAGGAATATTATAATTCCAGTATAATATTATATATAATATCATTTAATCCATCCTTTATACATCCCACATATGGCATTAAAGATTCAAATCACTTTGAGGGGGCGGTAGTCCGCACTTCCTAAAATGAAATTATCGCGTTTACCCATAATGGAAATCATAAACGTATGCCATAAAAGAAAAATACAAAATCATAAGGAAAAAAAACTTAAAATACATCATATATAAAAATAGTGTCATCACAATGGCCACCGTGAGAGGTGTTAAAAGAAGATTGAACAATCATCATTTCGTGAGGCAGTAATTCGCCACCCACAGAAACAGTATGTTCTGTAACCATTAGACGAAGGTGTGTGTAAGTGTAAATAAAATCCTTCTAATAAAAACATCCTAGTATATTTATGATACTGGTGTTTTTACAGAATAAAGAAATAAAAAGAGTTTAAGGGGTTAGAGAAGTAAAATAAAACAAAATACCATAAGAGAAGACATTACCTTAAAATCGGGTAACTCTTTTTGATTTGAGACAAAGGCTTCCTTGGGTAGACTTCTGCCCAATGTGAGGCTTCTAGGAGTAAGAGAGGTAAGTGTAGAGAGTATTTGGGCAGAGTTTGGCCGAGCAAAATGGCTTTTAAGGTGTGAATAAGATGGTAGAGGTGGGAGCCTTTTATAAGAGGAGAGGAGGGGCACTCTTGGAAAGATTGAAATATTACATTATTATGAAATGATTTTCGGATTCTAAAGGTCCCAAAATGATTTATTTAGAGTCTAAGGTTATAAGGGTTCGAAATATTCTCATCCAATAGGTTTTTGACAAGTTTATGTCTTAGATTTTATATTATCGTTTTATTTTATTTAAATCGTTAATTAATGAGGAAATCGTTGCATCATCATTGTGTCATAAAAATTTAATTTATTTAATTTCTAAGTATTATAATAAAATTACCATGATGTAGTAAATCGTTTTTTCTTTCCAATGAATATTTATAGCCAAAATTTAACTTATATAACCCCATGTAATAATTTTTTTAGTAAAAAACAACACATGTTTGTGAGAATTTTATTTTTACTTTAAATAAAAAGGTATTAATGTCATTTTCTTACCCAAGTGGCTACATGGGGTCCCCAAGATGACCCATGGATTGTCTTGGTCTTCCATGACTAATCCAATAAAGGTATGACATGTGTCAATGTCATCTCATATTATTATAACATTATCTGTACCTTAAATTTCACCAATTACCTTTAATCGTGAGTAATTAAACTTAAAAGTTACTATTCACCAAAAAATTATTTTAATCCCATTGACCCACATTTTACTTCTTAATGACAACCATGTATGTTGGATTTTTGAATATCAAATCACAGAAGTGGTAATGTTTCATTTAAACGAAAAAAATCAGTTTTTAACTACTACTTAGTGGTTTCACTATTCATCAAAAATTGATTTTTTTCGGAACAATGCCAAAATTTCACCCTAATCTATAATTGTTATTCTAAATTAAAAAATGATTTCTATTTTAAAAAATTCCAAACATATAATTTTCATTAATTAATTTTATAATTATTTCCCGTTGTCATAATAAATAGCGTTTTTTTAAGAAACAATATATATCAAAAGATTGAAAATTGTTTATGTACAATTTCAAAGTGAAATTAATTATAATGAAAACAAATGGATAAAATGGTAAAAATTATTTCTAATTATACTTTAAACCCACTCAATAGTATAATTTATCAATATAAATTATTTTGATAAAAAAAGTTTTCTTTTAAGTATTTTTCACTATTCATAAAAAATTAGAAGTTCTCAGAAAAATACCAAAAATTTCATAGAGGATAATTTCAATATTATGAATCCAAAAATTAAGTCCATTTTGAAAGATGAAATTTATAATATTTTAAAAAGTAGGTATTACTATTCATAACGGCTACTTTGATTGGGTGTGGTGTGTGTTAGAACTCGATGTTGCGTACAATGCAAGCTATTGCGTTATTGAAGGAGAAGCTTACCATGGAGGCTTGGGGTGTTACAGAATTGGAGCTGAACTATTTTTTGCAGTAATCGAATAGTTGAATCAAACAATAAATGGTGGTGGTATCCATGAACGAGATCATCCAGATCAACCGCAGAGGAACATGTCAGTGGTGGAACATTTAATGAGGCAACATCCCCCATCATTCAGAGGATCATCTGACCCTATGCTAGCTGGAGGGTGGATTAAAGCACATGAAAAGATTTTCGATGTCATGGGGTGTTCAGAAAATCAAAAGATTAGTCTTTCTATTTCCCATTTGGAGGTTGAAGCAGATCAGTGGTGGTTGATGGTTAAAAAAATCAGGGACGCTGATGAAATTGATGCTCTCGACTGGGACGAATTCAAAGGTATGTTTTATGAGAAGTAGTTTACTAAGGCTGTTAGACATAGGATGGAAAATAATTCTTGGAATTTAGGAAATAGGATGAATCAGTGGCTGCTTATGAAGAAAGGTTCACTCGATTGGCAAGGTATGCTCTAAATTTTATCAGAGACCTTGATAGTAAAATCAATAGTTTTTACTCAAGATTAAAGGCAAAATATGAATGGAATTGGCTTCTCATGAGTTCCAAATTTAGGAAAAGCTTGTTCAATGTTTTGAGAATGTAGAAATGGAGTTTTCCGATGATCAAGTGTTCTATAAAAACCATCAGAAGAAGAGACTGAGGTGGAAAGGGAAAGGGGAGAATTCTTCAAAAAGGTCTGATGGTAAGAAAACTAAGTTTCTAGTTTGTGATAAATGAGGTAAAAGGCATGCTGGGGAATGCATTTAAAATTCTAGAAAGTGTTACCGATGTGGTAATATGGGACATAAGGATCGTGATTGCACTGAAAAAGATCATGGTGATGGTATGTCCAAATTTGATTTACAATAAGTGAAATGTTTTTTGTGCAATGAGATGGGTAACTATGCAAACGAGTGTCCGACAAAGATCTCGAGTGATGCGAAGCAGTTAGAATACAAGCAGAAAGGGGTGTTGAAATTATTTTCAACTACTTCAACAGATGTTGGGCCATCAAATGAAGTGGTATCAGCTACATTGTTTGTTTTTTCACATTATGCCAGTGTATTGTTTGATTTAGGGTCTACACATTCTTTCATATCTGAAAACATTTCTAGTAAAATGGGAATACCATCTCAAGAAATGACTCCTAAACTTCTGGTAAAAACACATGGGGGAAGTGTTGAGGCAAAAAGAATTTATAATAATCTTCTTATCCTTATCCGTGGAAATAACCTACTTGCAAACCTTATTATTTTACCTCTAGTAGAGTTTGATGATATCCTGGGTATGGATTGGCTCTCTATTTACCATGCTGAGACTGACTGTAGAGATAAAGAAGTTTCTTTTCATAAAGACTTTCAGTTTGTGTACAAGAATGAACCCTTACTATTGATAACATATCAAGAGGCTGAGAAACATGTAATAGATGGAAATGAATGTTACCTTGCACATATTGTTAAAAACAAGTGAACTGTTCAGATTAATGTTGTGCCAGTGGTAAATGAGTATCCTGATGTTTTTCCTAATGAGTTACCTAGAATAATACCGGATCGGGAAGTTGAGTATATAGTTGACTAAGTTCCTGATGCTAAGCCAATTTCAAAACCCCCTTATCGAATGGTTGAAATTGATCTTTTATAGTTAAAGGAGCAATTTCAAGATTTCTTAGAGAAAGGTTTCATTCGACCTAGTACATCACCATGGGGTGCTCCTATCTTATTTGTTCAAAATAAAGATGGTTAAATGAGACTTTGAATTGATTATAGAGACTTGAATAACATCACTTTTTAGAACAAATATCCTTTGCCTAATATCGATGATTTGTTTGATTAGCTCCAGGGAGATCAGTTTTTTTCAAAGAATGACCTGAGATCGGGGTACCATCAGTTGAAGTTAAAGGAAGCAGATGTTCTAAAGACCATGTTTCATACAAGATATAGCCATTAGGAATTTGTAGTTATGCCTTTTGGGCTAACCAATGCACCTATTGTATTCATGGACCTTATGAATAGAATTTTCCATGAGTTCTTGGATAAGTTTGTGGTTGTTTTCATTGATGATATTTTGGTGTTTTCTAAAAGTAAATAGGAGCATGAAAATAATTTAAGGGTTATTTTACAAACCTTAAAAGAAAAGAAATTGTATGGGAAATTCAGCATGTTTGAGTTTTGGTTGCAACATATTTCTTTCCTTTGATACATTGTTTCTAAATATGGGATAATTATTGATCCTGCAAAAACAAAGGTTGTTAATGAATGGCCAAGACCCAAAAATGTAACTGAGATTCGAAGCATCCATGGTTTAGTAGTCAATTACCAAAGCTTTGTTATAAATTTTTCATGGTTATCTAGTCTAATGACTAAGAAAACTCGAGAGGGTGGTAAGTTTATCTGGACAAAAGAATGTGATGATTTTTTTCAGGAATTGAAAAGAACATTGGTGAATGCTCCAGTTTTGGAACTACCTTCTAGGAATGGAGAGTTTGTTATCTACAGTGATGCTTCATTGAAAGGACATGGTTTCGTACTAATGCAGAATGATCATGTAATTGCTTATGCTTCACGTTAGTTGAAAACCCAGGAGGTAAATTACCATACAAATTATTTGGAATTACCTGCTGTTGTTTTCACTTTAAAAATATGGATGAATCATAAGTATGGTGCAATGTGTGAAATATATACTAATCAGAAAAGTTTAAAGTATATATTCACTCATAAAGAACTGAACATGAGAAAGAGGAGATGGATAGAATTAATCATGGATTATGATTGTACAATTCATTGACATGCAGGAAAATCAAATAAAGTGGCTGATGCATTGAGTCGAAAATGTAATGCTTTATTAACAATGTTTCATTTGGAACGAGATCCTTTGGTTAAGGATTTGATGAGATTTGGCATAGAATTTTTTGGGGCAGGATGTCCTTCTGTTTTGTATCAGGTATCAGTGATATCTTCTTTATCAGACAGAATTAAGCAAGCACAGAAGAAAGACAACAAGAACCAGAAAAAGGTAGAGCTGGTTCAGAAGGGTAAGTTGCCTGAATTAAACATTGATAATGATTGTGTTTTGAGATTTGGGAAGAGATTGTGTGTGACTTGTGATTCAAAATTGAAAAGAGAGTTCTTATGTGAAGCTCATATTCTCCATTTTCAGTTCATCCATGTTGTACTAAGATATATAGAGATCATAGGGAATATTACTCGTGGGACAGAATGAAAAAGGTATATTTCTGATTTTACTATGAAGTGTTTGACTTGTCAACATGTTAAAGCAGAGCAGCAGTTACTAAGAGGTATGCTTCAACATTTAATAGTGCTAGAGTGGAAATGTGAGAACATATCCATGGACTTTGTTGTGGGATTTCCGAAGACACCTCGAGGTAATAATGCAATTTGGGTTATTGTTGATCGCTTGACTAAATCTGATCATTTCCTTGCTATACGAGATACATTTTCCCTAGATCAAATTTCTCGTTTGTATCATAATGAGATAGTCAGGATACATGTATTTCTCCTCTCCATTGTATCTGATCGTGATCCCAGGTTCACTTCTAACTTTTTGAAAGGCCTTTAAAAGTAGTTGGGTACTGAATTAAATTTTAGTACAACATTTCATCCTCAATCCGATGGGAAGTCAGAATGAAAATTCAGAATTTGGAGGATATGCTACATTCTTGTTATATGTATTATCAGTGAAGTTAGGACCAGCATCATTTTTTGGTTGAGTTTTCTTATAAAAACAGTTTTTATTCTAGTATACAAATGGAACCATTTGAGGCACTGTATGGGAAGTTCTGTCGAACTCTATATTTCGGGGAAGAAGTGGGTTCAAATGAAGTTGATGGGACCATAATTGGTAGAAGAGTTGGAAGAAAAAGTATAGCTGATACAGAAACACATGATAACAGCTCAGAGCATGCAGAAGAGTTATGCGGACAATAGGAGGAAGGATCTATCTTTCGAGGTAGGTGATCATGTTTTTCTCAATGTATCACCATGGAAAAGTGTGATGTAGTTTGGTAAGAAAGGAAAGCTGGGTTCAATGTTTATTAGACGATATGCAATTCTAGAGAGAGGTGGATCAGTTTCATACCGAGTGGCTTTACCTCCGAGTTTATCTCAGGTACACAATGTTTTTCATGTTTCAATGTTAAGGAATTACATTTTAGATCCATCTCATGTTTTGAGTCCAGAGGTTGTTCAGCTGGACGAGAATCTATCTTATGAGGAACAACCAGTCCAGATTCTTGACCACAGGGAGAAATTGTTGCGGAATAAATTGATTCTTAATGTAAAAGTTTTGTGGAAAACCCACATGAGTGAAGAGGTAACATGGGAATCTGAAAATGCAACTAGGGATAAATACCCACACTTATTTGATAAGTAAATAAATTACAGGGACACAATTTTCTAAAGGAGGTAAGGATATAACATACCAAGTAAGTCATGAATAATATATATTTTTATCTATGTCAATTTATAAATTATATTGTGTTTTAGAGGCTTAAAATGAGAGTAAACCCCATATTAAGCATGGAATACACTAATATTTTTAAAAGATTGTTTTACTGCCTTTTGATGGAAAACCAATTTTAAATCATAATTTTTACAATTTTATAAGATCTATTTGGAAAAATAAACATATTTTTTATGATTTGGACATTGAAATTTACATTGGATAATTTTTTGATATTTTTCTGACAATGTTCATTTTTTAATGAATAGTGAAAAATACTATATTTTACATCAAAACTGCTTTTTCATCTAATTTAATTATATGGTTATATTATATATATAATTGATATTAAAATGTAATTAGAATATATTTTTACCATTTAATCCAATAGTGGTAATTAGAATTAATTTCACATTGGAAATGGGCATAAACTAATGCCAAACTTTTCATAGATATTGTTTCAAAAAAACCCGTTATTTGTTTTGACAACAGAAATTATTTTTAAATTAATTATTTAAATTTATGTGTTTGGAATTTGATAAAATGGATTACATATTTCAAATCATATGTCCCAAATTATTTAATCAAGACTCTTTTGTTTTTGGACGTTTTGAATAGTAACGACGGTAATTATCGTTAATTATCTTGATTAAGTATTAATCGGGTAGTTAAGGATAATAAAATAATATAATAATAATAAAAAATGACACCACAATGTGTCCTAATACTACTAGTTGTGTCATGGCCGACCCTGGTATGCCTTGTTCCAAACTTGGGGACACCATGGAATCACTTTTCTATGATAATGACTTTTTATCTTTTTATTTTTTTAAAGAAAGTAAATTTAACAAAGAATGTATCACCTGAGTAAAACATTTTTAATTTTTGTTACATAAATGAACACTTGGAATATAAATATTAATTAGAATTATAAAAATATTTCCTACATCATAGTATTTTTTTATAATTATTAGACATTAAATTAATTAAATTATTTATGACATCATGGTGATGCAGCGATTACCTCATTAATAAAGGATTCAAATAAAATGAATAGATAATTTTAAAATTAAGATGTACACATATCAAATACCTATTGGATGAGTATATTTCGAACTCTTATCACCTTATCCTTGAAATAAATCAATTTTGGGACCTTTAATATCTGAAACTCATTTGGAAATAAAGTAACATTTTATACCTTTCCTAGAGTGCCCCTCCTCTTCTCTTATAAAAGGCCCCCACCTCTACCTCCTTACCCACACCTCTAAATACTTTGGCCTAGCCATGATATGCTCATTTTTTCTCTCCACATACCTCTCCTCATCCTAGAATCCTTACCTTAGGTAGGAATATATTCAAGAAACCCTTTTGGTTCAAACCAAAGGGAGTTACCCGATTTAAAGGTAATGTCTTCAATTGTGTTCTTTTGTTTTATTTTTCTTCTCCAACCCCCTAAACTCTATTTATTAATTTATTTTGTAAAAAAACCAGTATCGTCAATATACTCGGATTTTTTTATAAGAAGGATTCGAGCTACACTTACACACACCTACATCTAATGGTTAATAAACATACTGTTTCCGTGGATGGCGAATTTCTGCCTTACGAAACGATGATTGTTCAATATTATTCTAACACCTTCAAAGGTGGCCATTAAGATGCCAATATATTTATATATGATATATAATATTTTTATGTTTTCTATATTCTTATTTATTTTTCATTTAAGTCATACCTTTATGATTTCCATTATGGGTAAACACGATATCTTCATTTTAGGAAGTGTGGACTACCGCCCCCTCAAAGTGATTTGATTCGTTAATGCCATATGTGAGACATATAAAGGATGGAGTTAATGATATTATATATGTAATTATACTTGAATTATAATATACAATTATATCATTATGTTTCCATTCCATTAAATAGTAAATAGGAATGAAAGTAGCATTCATACGTACGTACAGCTTAACGTCTCCATGAACGGTGCATTTCATTCTTACCATTAAATGTTATGTAATATTATAAATGCTTGTATATAATGGATATATATGATATATATGATATCTACATATTGAATATAATTTTGGATATAACAGATATTTTACCACATGAACAACTTGTAATTATAAAGAGTTTATTTTTGACTCAAGTACCAATGATCAACAAAATGACCATTATTAACTTAAATAATTACATAGTGTTCATAACATGGTAATAAGTGATATAAAATGAATAATGAACATGACAATGTTTCTCAAGAAAGTATAAATTAACTCAAGTTTATTATTCAGGAGGTTAAAGTATAATCGAGTCAAGTCAGACCTGAGGTATTGGACTTCGTGTCAATCTCCTTTCATTGAGGCATATTTTGTTTTATACACAACATTCTTTTATACAGTGTATAAACCCTTTTACATTTAAATTTATTCAAAAGGAATCTTTTTTATATGAATAATTTACTAAACGACAAAAGGAAATGTATTTTTGTCATACGTATGAGGCGACACTGACTTCTACACCGTCGTGACCATTATTTGAGCTTCGTCTTCCTCTACAAGCCATAACCTTTTTTTTAAATGAAAAATAAATACCTTGTTTTAATTTTATTTTATTTTGGTATTGAATTTTTTTCATAATGTTTTTATATCAATGTTTTGTATTGATATATTGTGATTGAAAAATGGAAATGTTATGTTTCTTTATGTATGTTTTATGTGATACGATGATGTTATGGTTCTTGGGCATTATTTATGAAGATGGGTGGTTCCGTGATAAACTAAGTGTGGGTGAGCCATATATAGCTCTCCAATGAATTGGATAACGTGAAGGAGTTAAACGTTAAGGTTTCTTCAAAGATATTTAGGGAATATACTGTGATGGGTATATCAAACGTAACCATGAGGGTTACTCCCTACGTAAGAATGTTATGAATGCATCATGTTACCTTTATGTCTTATTATTTCTATGATTTATTCATGATTTTATGAGGTATGTTAAAATTCGTATGTTTTATGAGTAATGTATGATTTCATACATTGTCTAATGTTTTCATTTCATACATTTATATCCCTTACTGAGCTTTTTATGCTCATCCCATGTTTTTGAATTGTTTTTCACAGGTCAAGGGAAATGTACATGATATGATGATAGTTTCAAGGATGTTTCATGAAAGAATCCATGTTTTATTTCTAATATGTATCCGTTGATGGCAAAAATGAATACTATCTTTTATGTGACCACATTGTTTAAATGTGGAATGTAATGCATGATTTATGACCTAATTCACTAAAACTCTAAACCTGAAAAGATCCTCAATGTGTATCCTTGAAGTAACTGAATATTATGTAATTTTTAATTATGGGGCCTTATAATATAGGAGGTTTAGATACATATGAAGCATATCAGACATAAGGTAAGGGATACATTTTCCAATCTCATTTTTATCTGAGATTGTTTATTCGTAAGTATTTACTGGTGTCATATTTATCATTCATGTCCCTATTTTCTAAAAATGTTTTCATGTATGTTTAAAGTAATTTTTACCCATTTTTGACTTTTACCACAGGTTATGGAAGGAATCGTTCCTTTTTTATCATACAAGGAACATTTTGACTTTTCTGACAAAAGTATGAGGAGAATGTTTTTTTAAATTATACGGCATGAACGGATTTTTACAGTTTTATAATGCCTTTTTTCAAGAATATTAATCTATAATATTTCATGATTATTTTCAACAAAATCCTTTTCATTTAAAATTACATGGCATTTTGTGAAAAGAAAATCATTTTGAAGAAGAAAAGATATATGTTTCAAGAATTAATATCAAGTGTTTTGAAAAAACTATTTTCCATCTATGATGACATTATTTAGTATGATTATGTTTCAAGTATAATGTCTCTATGATTTACATTGTTTAGTTATTCTTATCATTAAATGATATTCATTAGTTTTATATTGATTATGTTATGATGGGGTGATGTTTATGATACCCATTTTAGTCATTGGGTTATGATGAATGATTTATGTTTTTGTTGTGGCACACATATGAATCATTTAATTATAAGATGGGTGGGACCTATATCTCCCTCTAATTCATTTGGTAAATATTTATATCTCATGAGATAGACATGGCTGGAACGACATGTAAATTCGGTTCAGTAATACAGGGCTGGAACGACAATTAAACCTGGTCTAGTAAGGGACTTTGTCCACTAAGATGGACTTGGCAGCAATTCCTTGGCTACTATAGAAATCATATCATGTTATTAATGTTTTTCCACAATTAAAAATTTTATTCCCATGCTATTTTATCATGATTAATTTTATTTTATGATCTATTCTTTATGTACTGCAATGTTTTATTTCATTTCTGAAGATTTTGATGTTTAGATTTTATGCTCATGTTTTTACATTCAAATGTCTATGGATTGTTTTATGTTCTCTATGTTTACCCTTACTAATCATTTTAGATCACCCTTTTTATTTTTTCTTTTCCCCAAGATATAAAGAAAGGTTTTAGGTAAGAGAACAAAAGAGGAAGGTCTTTATGGGAGATGTTGAAAATCCTCCACCATGATTAGAAGATTATGTATTGAGTTTCCAAAGACACTAAATGATTACGATCCTTGTGTGTTGGTTTTCTTGTTATGTATTAAGTATTCTTCAAAAGTAATGCAATGTTTCTGTACGTCATGATTTGGGTCTCTATAGTTGGTATCAGAGGAAAGTTTTAGTTAACCTTTGCAAAATAGGATGCATAATCTTTAGTGATATCCCTAGAGGTATTTCTAATATTTGTAAAGGAATGTCCCTACGTTTTAGTATAACTATACCTTACAGTACTAGAATTGTGATAACGATCATGAATTACCTATGATTAAACCTATGATATTAGAGATTGAAAGTACTCCCCCTAATTATGTTGTTTTCTTAGCATGATTTTTTCCTATCACACTATTCTTTTTGGGTTTTAAAAAATGGTTGGAAACCAGAAGATTCATGTTAATGGAGAATATTATGGACAAAGGAATGATATTATTCATGGCCAAGAAAATGAAATGGGATTTGGAAGGCGAAAATTTGTTATTATTTCTAATCAACAATATCATAATATGATCAATTATCTCAACTTTTGTAAGTTTTCTGACTCAGTTAATAAGAGAAATAAAGAATTTCATGATGATCATAGTGGAATGAAAGTTCAATTTTCCTCATGTAAATCATGTTGGAAGAGACATCAAGGATAATGTTTCAATAGAAGTGGAAGATTCTTTGTGTGTGGAAAATATGGACACAAAGCCATCAATGTCAAAGGAAAAGGTTCTGTTAACACCATAGATAAGGATAATGGTATTGCTGATACATCCTCAATGTTTTAATTTTTTAAATGTGGAATGTACCAGCATTATGTAAACCAATACCCTTAAAGAAATTCTCATGAAGAGAATCAGCATGGTCATATGGGTAGTATTTATATTGATGATGATGAAGAGACTAGAAATGATATGTGAGATGAAATAATTGTTGAAGCTTGGTCAATGGTTTAAGAAGTTAGTGGAATGATTTTATGTTTATCAACAGTAATGTTTTATAGCTAATTTTATGGTACTATGGAATAAAGAGACATATAAGGATTGTTACACTATTGTTTTCCTTGAGTATTTGAAAGCATACGTTGAATGGTACCAGTAACCATGAAAGGTTATTAAGATATTTTTGGAAAGAAGATGATATTCACATAATGAATGGATAAGGAGAAAATAATATTTTGGATATAATTAATGATATAATGAATGATATAAGGCTAATGTGATATCATGGTTTGATTATATAGAAATTTTGGGATTTTTGTATGTGGAAAGAGTTAACTTTTGACAATATTCATGTTTTCTCTAAAGATCAATGGGTATTAATTTTTAAATAGAATACATGATTAATGTATTCATATGTTTGGAATGTGACCAAAAATATATATCGTATGATATATGGGGGATAAATGATGTTATTCATATGCTTATTATATGACATTTCTGGTAATTGTTTTCTTTTTTACTATGAGATTGGAAAGAAGTATTTTAGATAAGCCTAAAGATTTGAATGGATTATGTTGGATATAAGTTAGTATTTTTTAAGGCTAGAACATTTTGATATTATTTTTGGAGTGTTATAATATTATAGTTTTAGAAGAAGAATAACCCAAAATATGTGTGACAATCCGTCACGTCGGACAAGGCTGTTGGAATCTAACCCATAACCAAAATGCGTCAGGCCTTTATCACCTACCACAAGCCTACAAGAAGTCACTGGTTAGTATAAAATAGTTTTATTTTATTAAGTGGTATTATAGATGAAGTATAAGTCCATTTTTGGAATCATATATGATTAATCTCTGCATATATATACTTATTTATATTTAATAAATTGTGCTAAACTTTTTGCGATAGAAACAGATGGAAGGACCTATCATTCTATCTCATGATCTTCTAACACTTCACAAATGAAAAAATCAACTTCATTTAATTAAGAGATGAAGTGGAAATTTATCATGGCATAAACAATGGTGATATTTTACCAAAATGAAGTAATTATTCAAAAAAAATTCATTATTAGGGCAATGATATTGATAACTAAAAATGTTGTCCTAGTGTCCTTATATTTGATGAATCAGATGATACCTTAATTCATCAAAAATTTAGGGCCCTGTGATTGTTGGCATTTTCAAATCCATGTCCTCACCCACTCTCCATCAGAACTTGATGGTTAGATCTTTCTTCCATATCAATATTTCGACCAATGTCCTCTTATGTGGAAACCCAATGATGAGTTAATTTGGGTAACCATTTTGTTTTATACTTCACTTTTTAAAATGAAGTTTTAGTATTCATTTTTACGATGATGGTTTTATGAAAGATCATTTTAAGAGGTAAACCATTTACAACCCCGACAAATTTTAAGGGCGAAATTCATTTTAAGGGGGGTAGAATATAACAACCCAAGATTTTATGACAATTATTATTTTTAATTTATTTGATGTCTTGTGTTATATGCGACAACAAGATTATCTTGCGCTATATGCAACACCGTATTAGCTTGCAGTATACGCAACAATATTCTTGGATAATGATACACAAAATTTCAGATTCATTTGATAGAAGTTATTCTATGCATAATTGAGTGTGTGTGTGTGTGTATATATATTCAATCTATAATTGAAATATGGTTGGATTCTATTATACACAACAACAAAGGAATCTTGCACCACACGCAACACTAACTTGCCTTGTTTTACACGCAATCACGACCTTCCACGACAGCATGTTTTGTACGCAATACCGAGTTTCACAAAACTATGATATGTTATTAAAATATTATATAAATTAGCCGTTATGGAAATTAATACCAACTTTTTGAAATTTTATAAATTTTATCATTCAAAAAGGACTTTATTTTTGGATTCAAAATATAGAAATTATCCTAGGGTGATTTTTTGGTATTTTTCTGAAAACTATTAATTAATGATGAATAGTGAAAACACAGGGTTACTATTTAAAAACCGACTTTTTATTGAAATAATTATTTATTTTATTTAAATTTATTTTAGTTCAAAATTTATACATAATACCTATATATGTTCAATATAACTCATTGGATTCATTTTATAATAATTTTAGATATATAATATTTTTATAGAACTTTTCACCTTCTTTTACCAACCTCCTAGGAGAATTTAGAAATTTACATAAAACTTAATTTTTCCGCATATGTGACTGGAATTTTGAAAATCTGCGAGATACGGTTAATATCAAGGAGTAAAATATGGTTCAATAAGATACAAATAATTTTTGGTGAATAGTAGCTTTTTATTTTTATTTTCCATGGTTAAAAGTAAATAGGGTAATTAAGGGTTAATATGATATTATTATTACCCTAACACATGTCTTAATTCTATTGGATAAGTTTAATTCGACCAAAAACCAACTTATAATAAATATATGACCCTTTTGGTGCACTTGGATTATATTAGGACATTTATTATTTTTTATTTAAAGAAGAGTTAAAAGATTTAAAATCAATGTTTAATAACTAAAACATTTTTAATATAGGGTAATACATAATATAAATTAGAATATTAATATTCATTAGAAAGATAAAAATATTTCCTACATAATTTTATTTTATTTATAATTTTTAGACATTAAATAATTTAATTTATTTATGAAACAATGATGATATAGTAATTACCTTACTAATGAAATATAAACATAATGGATTTTATAAATTCCCAAAGAAATGTAATTTTTGACTTTTTTTGAATTAAAATAATTTTATTGGTCAATATTACATGTTATTATCGATTTAATTAAATTCGTTCAAACTAATCATGTTGTTATGATTATCACAAAAAAAAATTACCAAATAGTGTCAAAATTGACATAAAATAGATTTTAAAACAAATATTATATTATTAATTGTTATTCTATTCGTAAAAATAAATGTATAGTGAAAATGACCTAAATAAGGTTATATATATATTAATAATGAACCACTTTTGTTTTGTCTGGTTTGTTATAGTATGTTTATTAACCATATAGTTTTAGAAAACAAGATGACACTGAAAAAGATAAATTATTTAACTTAGAGTTTAAACTAAATGATAAGGTTAAAATAGTAACCTAAACTTTTATAAAAACTATTGGATGAGAGGATTTCAATCTATCCCCACTTTATATTCAAAATAAGTAACATTGGAGTCATTATAAGCCGAATATGTCTTTATTATAAAATAATATTCTAATTTTTTTCCTAAAGTTCCCCTATCCTCCCTTATAAAAGGGTATCTCATCCCTCTTCTCTTTACACAATTTTAAACCCTCAATTATGGCCAACCCCTTCACATTTCCATTTTTAACTTCCCTAGAAACATTATAGAGGTTTTGTTCCACTAAAATGGCCAACACTAGTGCCGTAAGAGGAGGTTAAGAAGAGGCGCGTCAAGGAAGAGGTAATATCCTTTACCGATTCTTTCCAATTTATTTCTTCTTCTACTTTTTATTAATTATTTTATTCATAATAAATTAAAAAAATGAGTATCACTCATATAATGATATGTTATTATAGATATGAAACAACCCTATTTCATCTTCTATCCATCCTATGGAAAATGAAATCACCGCGCGTGCGTACGTACGGAATACCGTCTCCACGCCGTGGTGTAATCTATTTTCCACCACCACCTTACATAGAGGGGTATAATGGTGTAAATAAATAACTATATATGATTATTGTAAATATATATTGATTCTTAGATATTATACATACACATCAATACAATTCCACGATCATGGAAATGTTATCATCGCACGTGCGTATGTACGGACTACCGTCTCCAAGAACGCGATGAGATTATTTTTCCATGATTAACCATTCAAGTATGATTATAAGGTATATATAAAAAATAATCATGAAAGACATTACATAATAATGATACTGTATTTATGTACATATATGTTTCATTTACGTAATTCCATTTAATTCAATAAAGAAACGAAAATACCGTTCATGCGTACGTATGGCCTACCATATCCATGAACGGTGTATTTCATTCCTTTTGTCGATCTATAATATATATTAATATGCTGAATATATATTATATATAAATCATGTTTTATATTCTGTAATTAAGTAAATCATGATATAAGTAATAATATCACGAACAACATGTCGAAACACGTACGATAAATGAAACGATTTTACCCAAAACACTGCTTTAACATGGATATTACAAAAGAAAAGGTAATATAAAGTCATAAGTGAACCATATATGTTATCATAACAATGAATATGATTCCGTAATAAGTCAATGTCATTAGTTAAATCATTATATAGGAGGTTAGGATACATACGTAGCATATCAGACATAAGGTAAGGCTTAACTTTTCCAATCTCGTTTTTATTTGAGATTGTTTATTCGTAAGTATTTACTGGTGTTATATTTATCATTCATGTACCTATTTTCTAAAAATGGTTTCTTGTATTATTAATGTCCTTTTTACCCATTTTTGACTTTTTCCTCGTGTTATGGATGGAATAATTCTTTTGTTTACCATACCAGGAACTTTTTGAATTTTCCTATAAACATAACAGGATACTGTTTTTTTAACATATACGACATGAACAAATTTTTACGGTTTTGTAACGCCTTATTATCAAGAAGATTAACCTAAAATGATTCATTATTATTTTCAACAAAATCATTTTCTTTTAAAATTTCATTGATTTTTGTGAAAAGAAAAGGATTTTGAAGAAGAAAGGAAATTTTTCTCAAAAATTCATTTCATGTGTTTTGTCAAAACTATTTTCTACATAAGATGAATTTATTTAGTATGATTATGTTTCAAGTATAATGACTCTATGATTTACATTGTTTCATTTTTATTATGATTAAATGATATCCATTTTTTATATGTATTACGTTATGATGGGATGATTTTTAGGAAACATAATTTATTTTTTGGGTTATAATGAATGATTTATGTCTATATTGAGGAACACGTAAGAATGATATCGTTATGAGATAGTTGGGACCTATATATCCTTATAATTAATTTGGTAAAGATTTATATCTCTTGAGATAGACATGGCTGGAAGGAAAGTAAATCTGGTTCAGTAATGCAGGGCTGGAACGACAAGTAAACCAGGTCCAGTAAGGGACTTTTCCCACTAAGATGGTCTTCGCAGAAATTCCTTGGCTACTATGGAAATCATATCATGTGGTTAATATTTTTTCACATTTACAAGTTTTATTCCCATGATATTTTATCCTGATTAATGTTATTTTATGATATATTCCTTATGTACGGCAATGTTTTATGTCATTGTTAATGATTTTGATGTTTATATTTTATGCTCTTGTTTATACATTCAAATGTCTATGGATTGTTTTATGTTCTCTATGTTTACCCTTACTGAGCATTTTAGCTCATCCTTTTTATGTTTTCTTTTCCCCAGGATATAAAGAACGGTTTTAGGTATGAAAAAAAGGGGAAGATCGTTATGGGAGATGTTGAAGATCTTTCACCATGATTTGAAGATAATGTTTTGAGTTTCCAAAGACATTAAACAATTATGGTCCTTGTGTGTTGGTTTTTTTGTTTTGTAGTAAGTATTTCACAAAAGTAATGTAATGTCCATCTATGTCAAGCACTGGGTCTCTACATTGATCGTTAGTGGCCATGTGGCATCTGATAATGGTTTTGCATCTCCATGAAGGGATGATTGTTGTATACATTAGTGGTCATTAGGGACGGTGTCAATGGTGGAGATGGGCCATCTGTTGGGTTGTAGAATATGACACTCCAACTAGTTTTTCTTGTGTGGTCTCTTTGTATATAATTATTTTTTTCATATTTTTTTGTATTATGTTTTTTATTCTATATTTTTCATAATAATGCAATGATATATATATATATATTGGTTCTAAATTAATATATACATATATACATATGTATATATATATATAATGAAAATATATATAAGTAAATATTTATTAAATACAATTTCATAATAAAAAATTGTAATTAATTGATTAATAAATATTTTTTGTGTCCCAATTCTAATTAATTATACATTTTTATTATCTATGTTAGACAAATTAACTACTAATTATAAAAAATTTAAATAGAATTTTATAATTTCACTATTCTTCTCAATTTTGTTTTATTTTTACAAAATATAATATTATTGTTATTGTTATTTTATTCAATCTAAGAAATTTTAATCGTATTTTTTGTAATTATCCTAATACATCATTTGAACACTTTTTAACTTATTGTTTGTGAGTATGTTTGGGTGTTTGTATATGTGTATGTGTGTGTGTGTGTTTGTGTGTGTCTGTGTCTTTGTCTATAAATGATAATATTACATAAATTATTATAATTATCATATTTTTATCAATTTTGAATTGGTACAATTATTTCAATTTAAAAATAATATTTCTTATTTCACCATCTGATTTAATTTTCATCAAAGAATTAATTTATTTTAAATAACATATTAATATTAATATATTATATTTTTATATATTATTTGTATATTTTTATAATTATATTATTTTTATTTAATTATATATACATATATACATATAAGAATTCATAGTAAGTTAATAATCATTTATATTTATTTCTGTACCATAATACATATATTTTGTGAACTATATAATTTTTTTTTCACATTAATTTGAAAAATATATATTTACCATCAATAAATATTTAATTTCTTAAATTTTATTATATACTTTATAATCCAAAATAACTATCATTTTAACATTAAAATTTATAACATTAATTAAACATAATTATTTCTAAAATAACTAAAAATATATATATAATTTAAATATGTCTAATATGAATAATTTGGATTTATTCAATTCATAATTTATAATGAAATAATTAATTTCAAAATTTAATAATTTATACAAAAAACATGGGTCGTTAAATTTCATGGGAAAATTTCTTTTAGATCCAAATTTACTTCAATGAAATGTTTCTTTTCAATTATTTATTTATTGAATGGGTATTATTTTGAAAATAGACTCCCGATGATGGATTTTACAATTAGGAATTACAAATGATTTCAAAAAATTATTCTTCTGGTTTTTTTCATTATCTTAAAATAATATATTCTTCAAGGTGTTTTTTCATATTTGACCCAATGTTTTCATTAATAATGCTATTATTATGGGAGATAATGTTTTTGGTAGGATAATATTTACTTAATGATAATATTTTATTCAATTTGGTGGTTTTATAAAACCCATTTTATATTTATGGTTTCTTTATAAAAATTTAATTACATCGATTTTGTTTTATATGAAACCCATTTTATTTCAAGTGGATATCTATGATATGAAAATGGGATGATTTTTTTGCCGCACGTGTATGTATGGACGAATGGTGGGTGGGGTATTATATTTCCTTCTAATGCAATGTTTAAGTGTTCATGTCCTATGATATAAGTATTTCAGAGTACTTTTTAGCTTCATGTAAGAGTGGAATATAATTATATGGCGAGTAAATGTAATTTTTCTCAACGCTAATGTTTGTGAAATTTTTAAGGGATGTTACACATTATTATAATAACATATCATGACAGATGGTTTATATTAAATGATTATATGCTATATTATAGATTTTATTTTACCATGTTGATCTTTTGTGGATTTAATTCTATATTCAAAATAATTTTAATCTCAATTGTGTTTTATGTCTATCACTCATGAGTTTATGTTATTTATTTTATACTGGTGTTTTTACTTATTCTTATGGACACATTATTTATGAAATGTTTACTCAAACCTCAATGGTGGATTTTGATCTCCATTTTACTTTTTTTCGTTATGTTTTGGGGATGGGTCTTACTTATGAGGTTTATAAAATATTGTATAGTATGGTTCAATTAAGTATAATTGATCGCATGTTTGGTAAAATAATAATATTATTTAGATTTTATCCCTATAACCTGATCATATATATCTTTAGGATGTTATAATTTATGAATCACAATGTGCTAATGCATGAAAATGATGTAAAATAATTACATTTTTAGTATTGGTCACTATATATACCTTTTTATTTTCCAATTATTATTGAGATATGTCATGGGAGAATTACAAATATAACATAATACAATCTACCTAATTATCTATATTCATTTTCTTCCATTCCAATCCCAAAAGAATTATTGTTAATCATAGATGTGAAATAAATTATTTCACACCTTAAATTTTCTTCTAGAAATAATTAACCTTCATTATCTCACATGAAACTAAAAATTTACAATCGAACCTATCGATTGATATAAGAAGTGACTTCTTGGAAGTCAATTAATAAAATATTGTTTCTCTAAATATTTAATGTATCTCACAATATCATACTACTAGGGAATAAATCTTCATTCAATTATATATATGTCATATGAGTTTCTTCTAATTGGGCTTGATAAATTTCATATTTTGGAACCTACACACTAACATTCTCATCATGATTTACTAATAGATTTTTAAAAAATTTTATTTTCTATCCTGACCCCCTATCCATTATAAATATTTCTCTAAAATGGAAGCTACGATAGAATTAATTATACATATATAAATATATATGTTATTTATATTAGTTGGATAAATTGATACACCTTCCATGGTTGGATTGTTAAATTAGTCATAATTTTCACTACAAATATTCCCAATAAGATGAAGTATTAAGGATATACGTTTAACAAAATTTGTAATGTTTTCCTTAAATTATGGAAAATTCAATGATTTTTGCTAAATTAATATGTTCAATAATATATTTTACAAAATTAATATAATGTAATACAATATATAGAAAAGGATTACTCATTTATCTTTAAATAACATTGATGTATGCTATGGAAAATTGGCCACTTATCTAATAATTGTCTTTGAAATATACTACTACAAATTAATGTGAGTCCTAATATAAATAATCATTTATTTGGGTGAATAAAAAATAAAAAATATGTTATTATATATTATTAATAAAAAATTATGAATTATTTATAATAAAATAGAAACACAAGACAAAATTTTTATTCATAAATAACTATGTTAAGGGTGTAAAAAATTTAATTGTAGAATTTTTTTAACACTTCTACCGAACCTAAGGGAACATATAATTTTATAATTTTAAATATTTAAACAAAATGGTTATATTCTAGTCATGTATTTGTAACATCTATCAATACAAAATCCCCTTAAATCACCAAATGGATTACTAAAAGGATGGTACACTATTGAACTCTTTTTGGTTATAATGTATCCTAATAAATATAATGTGATCCAACACATATAAAATATTCCAATTAATTATATACATCACTAAGGATATTCAATTATCAATACTGATATCCAAATCCATAGTCAGCGCATTATCACATCACTTTCTTCTTCTAAATCACTAAAACAGAAAACATTTTTAATGAAAGTCTTCTTTTATCAAACCTTATGTATTATTTATTATTCATAAAAAAAGTACATATGTATATAAAAAAACTAAATTGAACAAAAATAAAATCAAACTTCGTTTAACACTATGAAATCACTGTATCCCATCTTCTTTAAGGAAATCAACTGGTCATAAATATTCTTGGATTTCACCATTATGAACCTATGAAAATGAAACATTGTAGTTATTATCTTATTTCTATGTGTTCCTTTAATTTTTTTTTCACTAACACTTCCTATAATTACAAAATATTATTATAAAAAATAATAACATAATTTTAATTTTATTTTATTCATATTTATATTTGAAATTTTTAATCTAATAACTAATAAAAATTCTAACTTATCACACCCCATTATGAGAATTCTAATACAATACAATCCTTTAAATCACATTGATATATTTTCAGGACATAAATCATAGAGTTGGTGTAGTTTAATTTACAAATACATGTACCAAACTTGGGGACACCATGGAATCACTTTTCTGTGATAATGACTTTTTATCTTATTATTTTTTTAAAGAAAGTAAATTTAACAAATATTGTATCACCTGAGTAAAACATTTTTAAATTTTTATACATAAATTAACTCTTCGACTATAAATATTAATTAGAAAGATAAAAAGATTTCCTACATCATAGTATTTTTTTTATAAATTTTAGGCATTAAATTAATTAAATTATTTAGGATATCATGGTGTTGCAGCGATTACCTCATTAATAAAGGATTTAAATAAAATGAATAGATAATTTTAAAACTAAGATGTACACATATCAAATTCCTATTGGTTAAGTATATTTCAAACTCTTATCACCTTATCCTCGAAATAAATCAATTTTGGGACCTTTAAAATCCTAAACTCATTTGGAAATAAAGTAAAATTTTATATCTTTCCTAGAGTGCCCCTCCTCTTCTCTTATAAAAGGCCCCCACCTATACCTCCTTACCCACACCTCTCAATACTTTGGATTAGCCATGATATTCTAATTTTGTCTCTCCACATCCCTCTCCTCATCCTAGAAGCCTTACCTTAGGCAGGAATCTCTTCAAGAAACCCTTTTGGTTCAAACCAAAGGAAGTTACCCGATTTAAAAGTAATGTCTTCACTTGTGTTCTTTTGTTTTATTTTTCTTCTCCAACCACCTAAAATTTATTTATTAATTTTTTTTAACAACACCAGTAACTTCAATATACTTTGATGTTTTTATAAGAAGTATTCGAGCTACACTTACACACACCTACATCTAATGGTTAATGAACATACTTTTTCCGTGGATGGTGAATTTCTGCCTTACGAAACAATTTTTGTTCAATATTATTCTAACACCTTCAAAGGTGGCCATTAAGATGTAAATATATTTATATATGGTATATAATATTTTTATGTTTTCCTTAATCTTATTTATTTTTCATTTATGTCATACCTTTATGGTTTCCATAATGGGTAAACATGATATCCTTATTTTAGGAAGTGTGGACTACCGCCCCCTCAAAGTGATTTGATTTGTTAATGCCATATGTGATACATATAAAGGAAAACTATTATAATATAAAATTATAATTTAATTATAATATATAATTATATCATTATGTTTCCATTCCAGTAAATAGGAAATAGGAATGAATGTAGAGTTCATATGTACATACAGCTTAACGTCTCCATGAACGGTGCATTTCATTCTTACCATTAAATGTTATGTAATATTATAAATGCATGTATATAATGGATATATATTAAATATATGATATCTACTTATTGAATATAATTTTGGATATAACGGATATTTTACCACATGAACAACTTGTAATTATAAAGAGTTTATTTTTGACTGAAGTATAAATGATCAACAAAACGACCATTATTAACGTAAATAATTACATAGTGTTCATAACATGGTAATAAGTGATATAAAATGAATAATTAACTTGAAAATGGCTCTCAAGAAATATAAATTAACTCATTTTTATTATTCAGGAGGTTAAAGAATAATCAATTCAAGTCAGACCTGAGGTATAGGACTTCATTTCAATCTCCTTTCATTGAGGCATATTTTGTTTTATACACATCATTATTTTATACAGTGTATAAACCCTTTTACTTTTACATTTATTCGAAAGGAATCTTTTTTATAGAATCATTTACTAAATGACAAAAGGGAATTTTTTTTTGTCATACGTATGAGGCGACAATGACTTCTACACCACCGTGACCATTACTTGAGCTTCGGCTTCCTCTACAAGCCATAACCATTTTTTTAATCAAAAATAAATACCTTGTTTTACTTTTATTTTATTTTGGTATTGAAATTTTTTTTCATAATTTTTTTATATCAATGTGTTGTATTGATATCTTGTTATTGAAAAATGGAAATGTTATGTTTCCTTTATGCATGTTTTATGTGATACGATGATGTTATGGTTCTTGGGCATTATTTATGAAGACGGGTGGTTCCGTGATAAACTAATTATGGGTGAGCCCTATATAGCTCTCTAATGAATTGGGTAATGTGAAGTAGTTAAACGTTATGGTTTCTCCAAAGATATTTAGGGAATATACTGTGATGGGTATTTCAAATGTAACCATGAGGGTTACTCCCTACATAATAATGTTATGAATGCCTCAAGTTACCTTTATGTCTTATGATTTCTATGATTTATTCATGATTTTATGAGGTATGTTAAAATTCTTATGTTTTATGAGTAAAGTATGATTTCATACATGGACTAATGTTTTTATTTCATACTTTTATATCCCTTACTGAGCTTTTTATGCTCATCCCATGTTTTTGAAATGTTTTTCACAGGTCAAGGGAAATGTACATGATATGATGATTGTGTCAAAGAAGTGTCAAGAAAGAATCCATCTTTTATTTTTAATATGTATCCGTTTATGGGAAAAATTAATACTATCTTTTATGTAACCGCATTGTTTAAATGTGGAATGTAATGTATGATTTATTACCTAATTCACTAAAACTCTAAACCTGAAATGATCCTCAATGTGTATTCTTGAAGTAACTCAAGATTATGTAATGTTTAATGCTGGGGCCTTATAATACTAGAGGTTCGGATACATACGAAGCATATCAGACATAAGGTAAGGGATAAATTTTCCAATCTCATTTTTATCTGAGATTGTTTATTCGTAAGTATTTACTGGTGTTATATTTATCATTCATGTCCCTATTTTCTAAAATTTTTTAGGAATGTTTAATGTAATTTTTACCCATTTTTGACTTTTACCACATGTTATGGAAGGAATCATTCCATTTTTATCATACAAGGAACTTTTTGACTTTTTTGGCAAAAGTATGAGGAGAATGTTTTTTTAAATTATACCGCATGAACGGATTTTTACAGTTTCATAATGCATTTTTTTCAAGAAGATTAATCTATAATATTTCATTATTATTTTCAAAAAAATCCTTTGCTTTTAAAATTACATGGCATTTTGTGAACAAAAAATCATTTTGAAGAAGAAAGGATATTTCTTTCAAGAATTAATATCAAGTGTTTTGTCAAAACTATTTTCCATCTAAGATGACATTATTTAGTATGATTATGTTTCAAGTATAATGTCTCTATGATTTAAATTGTTTAATTTTTCTTATCATTAAATGATATTCATTAGTTTTATATGGATTATGTTATGATGGGATGATGTTTATGAAACCCATTTTATTCATTGTGTTATGACGAATGATTTATGTTTTTGTTGTGGAACACATATGAATGCTTTCATTATAAGATGGGTGGGACCTATATCTCCCTATAATGAATTTGGTAAAGGTTTATATCTCATGAGATAGACATGGCTGGAACGACAAGTAAATTCAGTTCAGTAATACAGGGCTGGAACGACAAGTAAACCCGGTCCAGTAAGGGACTTTGTCCACTAAGATGGTCTTGGCAGTAATGAATTGGCTACTATGGAAATCATATCATGTTATTAATGTTTTTCCACAATTACAAGTATTATTCTCATGCTATTTTATCATGATTAATGTTATTTTATGATCCATTCCTAATGTACTGCAATATTTTATGTCATTGCTGAAGATTTTGATGTTTAGATTTTATGCTCATGTTTTTACATTCAAATTTCTATGGATTGTTTTATGTTATCTATGTTTACCCTTACTGAGCATTTGAGATCACCCTTTCTATTTTTTCTTTTCCCCAATATATAAAGAATGGTTTTAGGTAAGAGAACAAAAGAGAAAGATATTTATGGGAGATGATGAAGATCTTCCACCGTGATTAGAAGATTATGTTGTGAGTTTCCAAAGACACTAAACGATTACAATCCTTGTGTGTTGGTTTTCTTGTTATGTATTAAGTATTCTTCAAAAGTAATGCAATGTTTATGTACGTCATGATTTGGATCTCTATAGTTGGTATCAGAGGAATGTTTTAGTTAAACTTTGGAAACTATAATGCAGAATCTTTAGTGATATCCCTAGAGGTATTTATAAGGTTTGTCTAGGGATGTCCCTAAGTTTTAGTATAACTATACCTTACAGTACTAGAATTGTGATAACGATCATGAATTACCTATGATTAATCCTGTGATGTTAGAGATTGAATGTACTCCCCTTGATTATGTTGTTTTCTTAGCATGATTTTTTCCTATCACACTATTCTTTATGGGATTTAAAAATGGCTGGAAACCAGAAGATTCATGTTAATGGAGAATATTATGGACAAAAGAATGATATTATTCATGGCCAAGCAAATGAAATGGGATTTGGAAGGCGAAAAATCGTTATTATTTCTAATCAACAATATCATAATATGATCAATTATCTCAACATTAGTATGTTTCCTGACTCAGTTAATAAGAGAAATAAGGAGTTTCATGATGATCATAGAGGAATGGAAGTTCAATTTTCCTCATGTAAATCATGTTGGAAGAGACATCAAGGATAATGTTTCAAAAGAAGTGGAAGATTCATTGTGTGTGGAAAAGATGGACACAAAGCCATTAATTTCAAAGGAAAAGGTTCTGTTAACACTATAGATAAGGATAATGGTATTGCTAAGACATAAAAAATGTATTAATGTTTTAAATGTGGAATGTACAAGCATTATGTAAACCAATACCCTTAGGGAAAGTCTCATGAAGAGAATTAGCATGGTGGTATGGGTAGTATTTATGTTGATGATAATGATGAGACTACAAATGATATGTTAGATGAAATATTTGTTGAATCATGGTCAATGGTTTAAGAAGGTAGTGGAATGATTTTATGTTTATCAAGAGTAATTTTGTATAAGTAATTTTATGGTACTATGGGATCAAGAGTCATCTAAGGATTGTTACACTATTGTTTTTCCTTGAGTATTTGAAAGCATACGTTGAATGGTACCGGTAACCATGAAAGGTTATTAAGATATTTTTGGAATGAAGATGATATTCACATAATGAATGGATAAGGAGAAAATAATATTTTTTATATTATTGATGAGATCATGACTGATATAAGGCTAATGTGATATCATGGTTTGAGTGTATATAAATTTTGGGATTTTTGTATGTGGAAAGAGTTAACTTTTGACAGTATTCATGTTTTCACTAAAGTTAAATGGGTATTCATTTTTAAATAGAATACATGATTAATGTATTCATATGATTGGAATGTGACCTATAGTACATATCATATGATATAAGGGGGATAAATGATGTTATTCATATGCTTATTATATGACCTTTCTGGTAATTGTTTTCTTTTTTACAATGAGATTGGATAGAAGTATTTTAGATAATCCTAAAGATTTGAATGGATTATGTTGGATATAAGTCAGTATTGTTTAAGGCTAGAACATTTTGATATTATTTTTGGAGTGTTATAATAGTATAGTTTTAGAAAAAGAATAACCCATAATATGTGTGACAATCTGTCACGTCGGACAAGGCTGTTGGAATCGAACCCACAACCAAAATGCGTCAGGACATTATCACCTACCACTAGCCTACAAGAATTCCTCGGTTAGTATAAACTGGTTTTATTTTATTAATAGGTATGATAGATGAAGTATAAGTCCATTTTTGGAATCATATATGATTAATCTCTACATAGATGGACTTATTTATATTTAATAAATTGTGCTAAACTTTTTGCACTAGAAACTGATGGAATGCCCTATCATTTTATCACATGATCTACTAACACTTCACAAATGAAAAATTCAACTTCATTTCATTATGAGATGAAGTGGAAATTTTTCATGGCACGAACAACGGTGAGATTTTACCAAAATCAAGTAATTATTCAAAAAAAATTCAATATTAAGGAAATGATCTTGAAAACTAAAAATGTTGTCCTAGTGTCCTTATATTTGATGATTCATATGATACCTTAATTCATCACAAATTTATGGCCATGTGACTGTTGGCTTTTTTAAAGCCATGTCCTCAGTCACTCTCCATCAGAACTTGATGGTTAGATCTTTCTTCCATATCAATATTTCGGCCTATGTTCTCCTATGTGGAAACCCAATGATGAGTTAATTTGGGTAACCAATATGTTTCATACTTCACTTTTTAAAATGAAGTTTTAGTATTCCTTTTTATGATGTTGGTTTTATCAATGATACTTTTAAGCGGTAAACTATTTACAACCCCGATAAATTTCAAGGGCGAAATTCATTTTAAGGGGGGTAGAATATAAAAACCCAAGATTTTATGAGAAGTATTCTTTTTAATTTATTTGATGTCTTGTGTTGTATGCTACAACAATATTATCTCGCTCTATACGCAAAACCATATTAGCTTGCAGTATACCCAACAATATTCTTGGATCATGATACACAAAATTTCAAATTCATTTGATAGAAGTTATTCTACGCATCATTAAGTGTGTGTGTATATATATATATATATATTCAATCTATAAATGAAATATGGTTGGATTCTATTATACAAAACAACAAAGGAATCTTGCACCACATGCAACCCTAAATTGGCTTATTTTACACGCAATCGTGACCTTCCACGACATCGTGTGTTGTACGCAATACCGAGTTTCACAAAACAACGATATGTTATTAAAATATTATATAAATCAGTTGTTATGAAAAGTAATACCCAATTTTTTAAATTTTATAAATTTTATCATTCAAAATAGACTTCATTTTTGGATTCAGAATATAGAAATATCCTAGGGTGATTTTTTGGTATTTTTCTGAAAACTTTTAATTAATGATGAAGAGTGAAAACACAGGGTTACTATTTAAAAACCAACTTTTTATTGAAATAATTATTTGTTTTATTTAAATTTATTTTAGGTAAAAATTTATACATAATACATATATATGTTCAATATAATTCATTGGACTCATTTTATAATAATTTTAGATATAAAAAATTTTTATAGAACTTTTCACCTTCTTATACCAACCTCCTAGGAGAATTTAGAAATTTACATAAAACTTAATTTTACCGCATCTGTGAGTGGAATTTCGAAAATCAATGAGATACGGTTAAAATCACGGAGTAAAATATGGTTTGATGAGATAAAAATAATTTTTGGTGAATAGTATCTTTTTACTTTTATTTTGCACGGTTAAAAGTAAATAGGGTAATTAAGGGTAAATATGATATTATTATTACCCTAAAACATGTCTTAATTTTATTGGATTAGTTTAATTCGACCAGAAAACAACTTATAATTAATATATGACCCTTTTGGTGCACTTGGATTATATTAGGACATTTATTATATTTTTATTTAAAGAAGAGTTAAAAGATTTTAAATCAATGTTTAATAACTAAAACATTTTTAGTATAGGGTTATACATAATAAAAATTCGACTATAAAAATTCATTAGATTGATAAAAATATTTCCTACATAATTATATTTTATTTATAATTTTTAGACATTAAATAATTTAATTTATTTATGAAACAATGATGATGTAGTAATTACCTTATTAATGAAATATTAATATAATAGATTTTATAAATCCCCAAATAAATGTAATTTTTCACTTTTTATGAATTAAAATAATTTTATTTGTTAATATTACATGTTATTATTGATTAAATTGAATTAGTTCAAACTAATCATGTTGTTATGATTCTCACAAAAATCAATTACTAAATAGTGTCAAAATTGACATAAAATAGATTTAAAAAAAATTATTATATTATTAATTTTTATTCTATTCGTAAAAATCAATGTATATGAAAAATGACCTAAATAAGATAATATATATTAATAATGAACCACTTTTGTTTTTTCTGGTTTGTTATAGTAATTTTATTAACCATATAGTGTAAGAAAACAAGATGACACTGAAAAAGTTAAATTATTTAACTTAGAGTTAAATCTAAATGATAAGGTTATAATAGTAACCTAAACTTGTATAAAAACTATTGGATGAGAGGATTTAGACAAATCCCCACTTTATCTTCTAAATAAGTCACATTGGAGTCATTATAAACCGAATATATCTTTATTATAAAATAATATTCTAGGTTTTTTCCTAAAGTGCCCCTATCCTCCCTTATAAAAGGAAATCTATTCCCTCTTCTCTTTACACAATTTTGAGCCCTCAGGCATGTCCAACCCCTACCCATTTCCCTTATGAACTTCCCTAGGAACATTATAGAGGTTTTGGTCCACTAAAATGGCCAACTCTAGTGCCTTAATAGGAGGTTAAGAAGAGGCACGTCAAAGAAGAGGTAATATCCTTTACCGATTCTTTCCAATTTATTTCATCTTCTACTTTTTATTCATTATTTTTTTCCTAATAAATTAATAAAATCAGTATCAAAAATATACTGATATGTTATTATATATATGAAACAACCCTATATCATCTTCTATCCATCCTATGGAAAATGAAATCACCGCTAGTGCGTACGTACGGAATACCGTCTCCACACCGTGGTGTAATCTATTTTCCACCACCACCTTACTTGGATGGGTATAATGCTGTAAATAAATAACTATATATTATTATTGTAAAGATTTACTGATTCTTAGATATTATACATACACTTCAATATAGTTCCATGATCATGGAAATTTTATCATCACACGTGCGTACGTACGGACTACCGTCTCCACGAACACGATGAGATTATTTTTCCATGATTAACCATTCAAATATGATTGTAAGGTATATATAAAAATAATAATGAAATACATTACATAATAATGATACTATATTTATGTACATATATGTTTTATTTACTTAATTCAATTTAATTCATTAAAGAAACGAAAATATCGTTCATGGGTACGTATGGCCTACCCTCTCCATGAACGGTGTATTTCATTCCTTTTATCGATCTATAATATATATTTATATGCTGAATATATATTATATATAAATCATGTTTTATATTCTGTAATTAATTAAATCATTAGATAAGTAATAATATCATGAACAACATGTCGAAACACGTACGATAAATGAAACGATTTTACCCAAAACACTGCTTTAACATGGATATTACAAAAGAACAGATAATATAAAGTCATAAGTGAACCATATATGTTATCATAACAATTAATATGATTCTATAATAATTCAATGACATTAGTTAAATCATTATATAGAAGGTTAGGATACATACGTAACATATCAGACATAAGGTACGGCTTAACTTTTTCAATCTCGTTTTTATCTGAGATTATTTATTCGTAAGTATTTACTGGTGTTATATTTATCATTAATGTCCCTATTTTCTAAAAATGGTTTCATGTATGATTAATGTCCTTTTTACCCATTTTTTACTTTTACCACATGTTATGGATGGAATCATTCTTTTGTTTACCATACAAGGAACTTTTTGACCTTTCCGATAAACATAAGAGGAGAATGTTTTTTTAATATATACGGCATGAAAAAAATTTTACGGTTTCATAACGCCTTATTATCAAGAAGATTAATCTAAAATATTTCATGATTATTTTCAAAAAAATCATTTTCTTTTAAAATTTCATGATATTTTTTGAAAATAAAAGGATTTCGAAGAAGAAAGGAAATTTTTCTCAAGATTTCATTTCATGTGTTTTGTCAAAACTATTTTCCATATAAGATGAATTTATTTAGTATGCTTATGTTTCAAGTATAATGTCTATATGATTTAAATTGTTTCATTTTTCTTATGATGAAATGATATCCATTTTTTATATGTATTACATTATGATGGGATGATTATTATGAAACCTAATTTATTCTTTGGGTTATGATGAATGATTCATGTTTATGTCGAGGAACATGTTTGAATGATATCGTTATGAGATTGGTGGGTCCTATATATCCTTCTAATTAATTTGTTAAAGAATTAAATCTCATGAGATAGACATGGTTTGAAGGCAAGTAAATCTGGTTTAGTAATACATTGCTAGAATGACAAGTAAACCTGGTCCAGTAAGGGACTTTTTCAACTAAGATGGTCTTTGCAGCAATGCCTTGGCTACAATGGAAATCATATCATGTGATTAATATTTTTCCACAGTTAAAAGTTTTATTCCTATTCTATTTTATTATGATTAATGTTATTTTATGATATATTCCTTATGTACGGAAATGTTTTATGTCATTGCTAAAGATTTTGATGTTTAGATTTTATGCTCTTGTTTATACATTCAAATGTCTATGGATTGTTTCATGTTATCTATGTTTACCCTTATTAAGCATTTTAGCTCACCCTTTTTATGTTTTCTTTTCCCCGGGATATAAAGAAAGGCTTTAGGAAAGAAAAAAAGGGGAAGATCGTTATGGGAGATGTTGAAGATCTTTCACAATGATTCGAAGATAATGTTCTTAGTTTCCAAAGACATTAAAAAATTACGGTCCTTGTGTGTTGGTGTTTTTGTTTTTTAGTAAGTATTCCACAAAAGTAATTTAATGTCCATCTAAGTCAAGCTTTGGGTCTCTACATTGATCATTAGTGGCCATGTGGCGTTTGATAATGGTTTTGCATCTCCATGAAGGGATGATTGTTGTATATAGTAGTGGTCATTAGGGACGATGACAATTGTGGAGATGGGCCATATGTTGGGTTCTAGAATATGATACTCCAAATAGTTTTTCTTGTGTGGTCTCTTTGTATTTAATTAATTTTTTTTATATTTTTTTGTATTATGTTTTTTATTCTATATTTTTCTTTTTAATGCAATGATATATATATATATATTGGTTCTAAATTAATAATTACTTATATACATATGTATATATATAATGAAAATATATATAAGTAAATATTTATTGAATAAAATTTCATAATAAAAAATAGTAATTAATTGATTAATAAATATATTTTTTGTCCCAATTAAAATTAATTGCATTTTTTTATTATCTATGTTAGACAAACTAACTACTAATTACAAAAAAATTAAATAGAATTATATAATTTCACTATTCTTCTCAATTTTTTTTTCTATTTTTACACAATATAATATTATTGTTATTGTTATTTTATTCAATCTAAGTAATTTTAATCGTTTTTTTTGTAATTATCCCAATCCATCATTTGATCACTTTTTAAATTATTGTTTGTGAGTATGTTTGGGTGTTTGTATATGTGTGTGTGTGTGTTTGTGTGTGTCTTTGTCTTTTTCTATAAATGATAATATTACATACATTATTATAATTATCATATTTTTATTGATTTTAAATTAGTACAATTATTTCAATTTAAAATTAATATTTCTTATTTCACCATCTGATTTCATTTTCATCAAAGAATTAATTTATTTTAAATAATATATTAATATTCATATATTATATTTTTATATATTATTTGTATATTTTTATAATTAAATTATTTTTATTTAATTATATATACATATATACATATAAAAATTCATAGTAAGTTAATAATCATTTATATTTATTTTTTTACCATAATACATATATTTTGTGAACCATATAAATTTTGTTTCACATTAATTTGAAAAATATATATTTACCATCAATAAATATTTAATTTTTTAAATTTTATTATATACTTTATAATCCAAAATAACGATGATTTTAACATTAAAATTTATCACATTAATTGAATATAATTATTTCAAAAATAACTAAAACAATATATATAATTTAAATATATATAATATGAATAATTTGGATTGATTCACATCATAATTTATAATGAATTAATTAATTTCAATATTTAATAATTTATACAAATAACCTGGGACGTTAAATTTCATGGGAAAATTTCTTTCAGATCCAAATTTACTTCAATGAAATGTTTCTTTGAAATTATTTATTTATTGAACAGGTATTATTTTGAAAATAGACTCCTGATGGTGGATTTTACAATTAGGAATTACAAATGATTTCAAAAAATTATTGTTCTGGTTTTTTTCATTACCTTAAATTAATATATTCTTCATGGTGTTTTTTTCATATTTGACCCAATATTTTCATTAATAATGCTATTATTATGGGTGATAATGTTTTTGGTAGGATAATATTTACTAAATGATAATATTTTATTCAATTTGGTGGTTTTATAAAACCCATTTTATATTTATGGTTTCTTCATAAAAATTTAATTACATCCATTTGGTTTTTTATGAAACCCATTTTATTTCAATTGGATATCTATGATATGAAAATGGGATGATTTTTCTGTCGCACGTGTATGTATGGATGAATTGTGGGTGGGGTATTATGTTTCCTTCTAATGTAATGTTTAATTGTTTATGTCCTATGATATAAGTTTTTCAGAGTACTTTTTAGCTTCATGTAAGAGTGGAATATAATTTTATGCCGAGTAAATGTAATTTTTCTCAATGCTAATGTTTATGAAATGTTTAAGGGAAGTTACACATTATTATAATAAAATCTCATGACACATGGGTTATATTAAATGATTATATTCTATATTATAAATTTTATTTTACCATGTTGATCATATGTGGATTTAATTCTATATTCTATATAATATTAAGATCAATTGTGTTTTATGTATATCACTCATGAGTTTATGTTATTTATTTTATATTAGTGTTTTTACTTATTCTTATCGACACATTATTTATGAAATGTTTAATCAAACCTCAATGGTGGTTTTTGATCTCCATTTTACTTTTTTCCTTATGTTTTGGGGATGAGTCTTACTTATGATGTATACAAAATATTGTATATTGTGGTTCAATTAAATATAATTGCTCGCATGTTTGGTAAAATAATAATATTATTTAGATTTTATCCCTATAACCTGGTCATATATATCTTTAGGATGTTATAATTTATGAATCAAAATGTGCTAATGCTTGAAACTGATGTAAAATAATTGCATTTTTAGTATTGGTCACTATATATACCTTTTTATTTTCCAAATATTATTGAGATATGTCATGGGAGAATTACAAATATCACATAATACAATCTACCTAATTATCTATATTCATTTTCATCCATTCCAAACCCAAAAGAATTATTGTTAATCATTGATGTGAAATAAATTATTTCACACCTTAAATTTTCTTCTAGAAATAATTACCCTTCATTATCTCACATGAAACTAAAAAATTATAATCGAACCTATCGATTGATATAAGAAGTGACTTTTTGGAAGTCAATTTATAAAATAATGTTTCTCTAAATCATTAATGTATCTCACAATATCATACTACTAGGGAATAAATCTTCATTCAATTATCCATATGTCATATGAGTTTCTTCTAAATGGGCTTGTCAAATATCATATTTTGGAACCTACACATTAACATTCTCTTCATGATTTACTAATAGATTGTTAAAAAAATTTCTTTTTCTATCCTTATCCCCTATCCATTATAAATATTTCTCTAAAATGGATGCTACAATAGAATTAATTATACATATATAAATATATATGTTATTTATATCAGTTGGATAAATTGACACACCTTCCACGGTTGGATTGTTAAATTAGCTATAATTTTCACTACAAACATTCCAAATAAGATGAAGTATTAAGGATATACTTTTTACAAAATTTTTAATGTTTTCCATAAATTATGGAAAATAAAATGATTTTTGATAAATTAATATGGTCAATAATATATTTTACAAAATTAATATAATGTAATACAATATATAGAAAAGGATTACTCATTTATCTTTAAATAACATTGATGTATGCTACGGAAAATTGGCCACTTATCTAATTATTTTTTTTGAAATATACTACTAAAAATTAATGTGAGTCCCAATACACATATTAATTTATTTGGGTGAATAAAAAATAAAAAATATGTTATTATATATTATTAATAAAAAATTATGAATTATTTATAATAAAACAGAAACACAAGCCAGAATTTTTATTCATAAAGAACTATGTGAAGGGCGTAAAAAATATAATTTAATAATTTTTTTAACAATTATACCGAACCAAAGGGAACATATAATTTTATAATTTTCAATATTTAAACTAAATGGTTATATTCTAGTCATGTATTTGTAACATCTATCAATATAAAATCCCCTTAAATCACCAAATAGATTACTATAAGGATGGTACACTATTGAACTCTTTTTGGTTATAATGTATCCTAATAAATATAATGCGATCCAACACATATAAAATATTCCAATTAATTATATACTTCACTAAGGATATTGAATTATCAATAATGATCTCCAAATCCATAGTCAGCGCATTATCACATCACGTTCTTCTTCTCAATCACTAAAATAGAAAACATTTTTAATGAAAATATTCTTTTATCAAACCTTATGTATTATTTATTATTCATAAAAAAGTACATATGTATATAAAAAAACTTAATTGAAAAAAAATAAAATCAAACTTCGTTTTACACTATGAAATCAATGTATCCCATCTTCTTTAAGGAAATCAACTGGTCTTAAATATTCTTGGATTTCACCAGCAATAACCTTTGAAAATAAAACATTTTAGTTATTATATTATTTATATTGGTGCCTTTAATTTTGATTCACTAACACTTCCTATAATTACAAAATATTATTATAAAAAATAATAACAAAATTGTAATTTTTTTTATTCATATTAAAATTTGAAATTTTTAATCTAATAACAAATAAAAATTCTAACTTATCACACCCCATTATGAGAATTATAATACAATATAATCCTTTAAATCACATTGATATGTTTTCAGGACATAAATCATAGAGTTGGTGTAGTATAATTTTAAAATACATGTACACATCATCTAAACATATAAAATCATTATTTTCAGTTAATAAAACATGGTGAGGTGACTATTGGGGAGATCTGTTTTCTACATCCCAAAGTTATATGAATTAGTACTCAAAGGGTTTAAACCCTGAAATGTAATGATTTCCGTAAAATAATATTTTCTTTTTTCATTAAAATCTACACTTGTTTCTTTTTATGAAATTTTGGAAAATAACCCATTTATCAAAGACCACCCATATCCATGATGGATGAACCAATTTATCAGAGCCGCATATTTTCCATTTCTGGATGGAACTTCCTGGACTGACATTGAATTTATTTAAGAATAATTCCATTTAATATCTTTCTTGTCTATTTCTTCATCCCATTAAACTATTCTCTAAAACACTAAATCATTCTGGGTATTCCATACCTTGAATATCTACTGAGGTTCATATTTCAAAATTTTTGCCTTCACAATTTTGGATTTAAAATAGAGACAATGGATTAATTTGGTAGGTTTTTTACTAAATTGTTTCACTCTATTGAAAAACTTGTAATAGAATTAGACACCCTGTAAGAGAATGTGAGAATAAAATGCTTGGATCCCGCCCCCTGTCACATTTCAAATCAATTTTGTGTTGAAAAGGAATATCCAAAAGGGGTTTCTAATACTCATAAAGGTGAACATTTTGTTGATAATAACATGAGTCCTTAGGGTCCTTATAATTATATGATCCCCTCAACATCTTCTTAGGATTAGGATAGGTAGTTAAAAATTCCCATCATACAATTGAAGATAAGGAAGTGACGATTAACACCAATCCCCCTGATAAAGAAATAAATCAAATTTCTCATAGAGAGGAAGATAAAGAACAATATTATTCTTAAGATTCTCTTCTAGATGATTTTGATAATCCTTTCTATCTTAAGGATGATTATTTGAAATCTTGGAAAAAAATAAAAAAATCAATCGTTGATTCAGATGGTTACAACACTATGAGGGCTTTGAAAATCTGATAATGTTAGTATTGTTCTAACATGGAAAGAATAATTTCCATGCAAATACTAGATGTCACATAGAAAAAAAAATATTGTACCTCTAAATCCCATGTCTATGGAACATGTGTCTGCATCTTTTGATTAATCTGACTCAGAAAACTATACCACTAATGATGAAAATAAAAATGATCATGATTATAGAGATTCATATCAAATAGAAGAGAAATTTTATTTTCTAAATGACATTGACTAATAGAAGGAAGTGAATGACACAACTACCATCATTAAATTTAAAATTGGTGATATGTATGTTGACAACTATCATGAAAAAATGTTGTTTATCAATGTGGAGACACAATTTAAGAATGTTCCAAACATCAATTTCAATGATTAACATTGGTAATGACTCAACATTGTGGTGTATTTGGTTATTTCTTGACTTAAATATCTATCTTCTCCATCCTAGATTTTTAGGTTCGGTTGTTTGGATCCACCATGGGTTTCATTGTTTTCTTCCATGGTGTTTTCAAAATTTTAGTGTTGATATATTCAGTTCGTGAACGATGCAAGCCATAGGTTGGATGTTCATTTTGTGGGCTTGGTTTCTCATTTTTCTTATATGATGAGTTATAATGTTCTAGATGGAAACACCATTTCTACCTGATGATGGTTGTTAGTAGTTTTTTTGAAAGTCTAAACACACCATTAATGCCATTGATATGGTATAAGTAAACTTGTTCTAAATCAACCTACTGTTTACATCTGTTAGATGATGGGAATTTCTTTTTTGATATTGGAATTGACCTTATTTGATCTACCCATTGGTTCTTTTCCTCTTATACTTACTATAGAGTTATTCTTTACATCATTTCCATAATATACATATCTACTATTTATTTGAGTTTTTTATTACATGTTGTTTCACTTTTCTCAGGGATGTTCCACCACTTTTACTATTTTCTATTCATCTTCTTTCTTCCACATATGCCAGTTTTCTTCATTTTAGTGATCCTTTTTATGTCTCTTTAATATTGTAGATTAGGAAGCCCATGTTCATTTTTATAATTTATGTAATTTTTGTACGATATGATTTCTTACTGGAAGTAAATTTGTCTCTGGTTGTTTTGATAAATTTGGAAAATTTTGATTGATTTTTATTATTACAACATCATGTATATCACTCATAATTTTTTTTGTAAACTCATTATAGATTGAGCATGTATATAACTCATTTTATTTAATAAATTTTCTTAATGCATGAATTTGGCCACCCAATCATGTCATAGTTTGTCTCTAAATAGTCAAAATCATATTAATGATTAAGAATAATCCAATATTCAACCCATCTAAATATTTATTCCACAATTAATTAAATGGAACATACGTAAATAAAAGTTATAATTGTTTTCAATTAATTAAATAAATTAACTAATTTTTTATGAGAACGTCAAATAATTTTTTTTTCATTTAATTTATTAGAACAATATTTTAGAATTCGTTTTACTCAATCACACGCCAGCATGAACATGTCAAGTGAACTTACATGTAGAATATAATGATTTCTATCGTGTGATGTTTCTACATTAGGTTATAAATCAACAAATAATATCATAACACATAATATCACACCTTTTGAAAACACCAATCTTTAATAAAAAGTATGAAAAAAATAATTAGAAAACCTATATAACAAGGATGTTTAATATACATGTGTTTTTTTGAAATAAGTATATAATTCGTATTATGTTTTTATAAAAAAATCATAGTAATTAAAGAAATAAATTCAGAAGAAAACAAAAAAAATGTTATTCATGAAAATTTTTAGTGTAGCTCTTCTAGTATAACTAAATAGTAACAAAGTTGGGATACTATATAAACTCAATCATGACTCTATATATGCCATAGGCTACCAACTAGAAACACAATCCTAATATGTGAAATATATATATTATTCCATTTATATCATTTAATATAATTATAAATGTTTCAAAAAATATAAATTATTAAATAAAATATATTTTAAAAAATATATATCAATGATATTAAAAAATATCATTAGGTATTATAAATATGAAAAATAAATTATTTCCATAAATCTATAATTGGAATGTTATCACCATTAGTGAAAACTAATTTACACAAAATTTTAAGAATTGATAATATTAAAGGTTACATAACAAAAATATACAATAATAGTCCCTTGATTAATTAGTATCTCACAATTGTGATATTATAAGTCTAAAAATAAAATAATATCATTATTTTTTATGAATCTTGATAAATAAATACTATGAATCCATCATGGTGTATGAGCAATATTTGATTATTAAACTCAGTTGGACATCACTAATAGCATGATAATGCAATACTCAAATATATGTGAGTATATGTGTAGATTAATATATATATATATATATCATAAGATCATGACAATCAAAAAATTCAAGTTATCATGTTCTTATCATGATGTCTTGAATATCATTTCAATGTACAATTTATTGCATAGATGAAATGATTAATTAAAACCCAACCATGGTAGAAAAATTCACCATGGTGATAAAATAGCCTCAATCTAGTTGGTCATGAACAATGTTAGAATAATTGAAATGGATAGTTGTGTGACATAGAAAATACTCTAGGAATATCCAAGGTCAAGGCATATAATATTTTACCCTTGGTCGGGGATTTGAATTATTGTAAATAGAATTACATATAAAATCCATTGAGAATTAGAAACTACACCATTGGGATACAATAGCCATATCTACCATTAACATCCATTCCAATAGGGAAATAATCTATCGAAAGAGATAGTTGTCACATAGAGAATATAGTAAAAATTATCTATCAACCATATCCACACATGAACTAGTTCTAGAAATTTCTCCAAAAACAACCAAATCTTAGGCATTACACATCTAGAAAACAAATTATTCAGATCCCTCAACCATGTAATTATTCAACACCCTATATGCACACCACTCAAATTATGTAATCCATATGGACTATACATACACTACTTGATGATTTATATGCATATTAATTTTCATAGCCTATCCCATGAAAAACAACCTCTAGTAACTATATTGGAATCCACATGAAAAAAAGTCATTAAATAATTTTTATCAAAATTATCTATTCTATGAAACCCATCATGGTGATTATATAAAAAAGCATATTTCTCAATGATAGGGATATCTCATGATTACTCAAGAATAAAATTCATATGTCAATATCATTTAATAAAAACATAGGGTTTTAATATATCTTATCAAAATTATCCATGATTCTTAGAGAATTTTCTAGATTATTGATACCCACTAACTCCTGCATAAAAAAATGCAAATTAAGGTAACATATAAAAATTTATGAAAATATTAGGGATCATAATCAATTTTTTTAACTAACCAAGTCATACAATTATATTCATCCTAGGTCATACAAATTCAATATGTATGATAAACCCAATAAAAATGGAATTAGAATGATGTGACATGAAATAGATTAATGAAGATGACATTGCAGCATGTGTGGTGTTATAAATTCATAGGATAGTTCAATTATTGTGTTAAATCTTTATTTTTTCCAAAAATAAATGATATAGGAGATCCAAAAAATGGAAAATATCTAAGAATAAGGAAGGTGGACTAAGTAATTATATATAGAGGAAAATAGAATGATATTTTATAATGTTATTTCCAAAAAATATATTAAAATATTCATATTCATTCTCATGGACTGAACGGTATGCAATACATACCATTGAGTGATCAGTGGAACATTTTTCATGCACTCTATAGAAACTGACCAACCGATGTCCCACCCAGTAGGTTCTACCACCCACCTAAACTATCACTAGGTAACCAGTTCCTACCATTGGATATCCAACAGTGTCTACTTCTGTGTCATATTAGTGTCTCATAATTAACATTCCATAAATAATTAATTTAATATTAAATATAATATGTTAAAGTTAAATTATTGATAATTAATTATTTTAAATTTATATTCATCTAATATATACCTCAATATTTGGGGTTATAACATATCAATGTAGTAGTTTTCCATCCATCTCTCCAGCATCTATGATATGGTGAGGTTTGTGATATTGTCATAAAATTATCCATTAGGGTGAATAACACTAGATAGTATAATTTATATTCACTATTTTCCTTCAATAATTTCTTCATATAATGGTATTATCCGAAAATGGTATTATAATATTAGTGTTTTCCTCAAATATCTAGAATTTATTTGACATGGACAAGTTTTGGTTGGGAATATTATATTATTCATTGAGAGAAAAAGGTACTAATTAGTGGTAGTTGGGATATTGGGGACCACATATATTAATTTAATATCTTGTGTATATGTATATTCTCTGTTTATGGAGTCACTATGTTTGTGAGATGGGTTATGTTTTTATTAAGGATAATAGACATTTGAATAGGATTTATAATTCATAAACTAATGTATTACCAATTTATAATTTGCATAGTATGTTAACATATATGAATGAATTGTGTCATTATATTTTTTTTATAAAAGTTTCATTTTTGATTATTTTACATGAACTATATTAACAGTGTAGATTAGTTCTTCTGGGGATGACTTATCAAGTATGTAGATATACTCCCCAACCATCAACAATATACGCATTTTTATAATATTTTATTTATTGAATCATAATAGTGATATATTATTTCACATGTACACATCATATCATAGAGCTAGTATCCCATTCCATATATCACTAAAGTGTATTTGGTTTATTTATTTATAATTTGTGTGTTTTTAATGGTGTTTTACAAGGGTGTCATAGTTATTCAATATATTGTAGAAACTTTACTTGTTATATGTTGATATTTTATCAATTATCCATGAATTTTTATTATTAATCATCATCTATGGTTTCTACATTAAATTTACAATCATTGTTGTGCTACCTAGATGTTAATGCCACTCATTTTTGATAAGTAATCCCTCATTTCTTGTTACCAACCTATTTACTTTTTTATGTATGATTTAGCGGTTATAGTATATTTATATACAAATATAGGGACTAGTTTTTTGGGGTTAGTATATATCATAGTGAAATAAAAACATTTTGATATGATATTGATTAAAATTCGTTTATGAACATCCGAGGCATTACTTGTATTAGTGGAAATAGGTATCTCTAAATATAGGTTAACAAATAGATTAAGAACCCCAAAATTATATTTGATCTTTCTTTGAACAATTTATCATGGAATTATATAATATATTATGTATTCGTATATGAATATTATAATATTTATATGGTTCTTTATTAGGTGTGGGATAATCTATCGTATATTTTAATGATTTATAGATTATTTTTAAAATATGAGTTGTGACTAAAGGTTCATATAGGATGAGTCATGGGGGTTAAAAATTCAATTTTTATCAATATATATATCCTTGAACATGAGCTTATTAGATCTATATTCTTTTTGTATTCCTATGACACTAAATCTTCATCCTAAATATAATCATAAAATGTAGGATTTAGTTTTTTATCAAAAGATGGAAGCATATTTTTTTGATAAGGAAATTATATAACGTCACACGTTTTCATATTTTAGATGATAGATATTATCGAGATATGATTTCATAATTTCATAACTAGATTTACAACATTCAATCAACAGTATCGAGATTTCATTTTAACTTGTTTGAACACTAGAAAATCAATGAGTACCAAACAGATAGTGTCATCACAACAAAATGTTTCACAATGTTAATGTCAATATTATGGATATTAGTATTCATCCATGACTCTATGAGATCATTTTAAAGTGTTTTCTATGTGATATATTCTCGAATTTTCTATAAGAGATGGGTGTCTATAAGATTTTTGACATATTAATACTAGAGATCATGAATTAATGTGTTCAAGGTTTGACTAACACGAATGATATATTACACATTGGAAATTAAATGATATGATGATATGAGTGAATATATCATTGTGAGGAAAAAATTGAAGTTATTCAATTTAAAATTAAGGCATAGAACCTGAGGATGACTATTGAGGTACTAGAGTGGGTGGGGATGGTGGATAGATTTATTTTCAAGAGTAGTTATATTAATTAATGATCTATTAGAACAATTATTATAGTGATTCTCTATGTTATAATTGTTTTTCATGGGAGTTTATAGTTCGTGATCTGACCATGAATGATATATTTTGACAAACCATTATATTTTTATGGTGGTAATTTATTAAGAATTTTTTATAGTTAAAAACATATTTATTATAGTTGTGCACCTATAGGTAATATATAGATGATATACCAAAATATGTATTTTTATTAGAGTAAGAATTAGGGGTTAATAAAAATTGATAAAGCCCATTATAATCTAAAACCTCTATAACTATTTTAATAGGACCACTTGAAATAATTTCCATTGTCTCATTAAAAATTGTAGTTCCATTATTTTTAATAATATAAGTATCATATTTTTTGTCCCTTAAAATAGTAGTTTCATGTTAGATATTTTAATGGGAAATATTATTTAGGGGATCCACTGACACCCCAATCACACTACGGTTGGTGGCTCTTGACAACAGATCTATAGAGATATACTCATCAACAATATCTCTATGTAGTGGTAGTGTTTGGAGTATATGAACATAATATAGTGTAAATAATGATATATGTTTTCACTATTTTTATTTATATACCAAAATATATTGGGTAATTTTACTCATTAATTAAAAATTATCTTATCCATGAATTGTTCCTTTTCACTGGGAGGATTAATAGACCCTTTGAGTTTTAGACTCATGTTGGAGTATTTTCTCCATTAATTAAGATCTATTATGGTGGTGATTTTGTGGATGTACATGATTTCATGTTGTGGGAGTTGATAAACTTATTTATCATTCTATATGACATAATTGTCGTCATAAATTTTTTATTCTCATTGTGATATTATGACGATTATAACAGAAAAAGAGCTGTCGTTTTCAAAAGGAGAGGATATTTCTAGGTTTTTATAGAAATTGTTGGATTTTTTGCCCTAAAATCAACTCAAATTTTTCATTCAATTACACATAACTTCAAATACATATGTAATAAAAAATATTTACAACATGACGACTTTTAATCTTTTAAAAATTATTGTGATAGTTTTGTTCTAGTATTTTTTAAATCAAAAAAGTCTTAGATGTATTATGAGATCCCTGAAGTGATATGATGATATTCTCAAACATATGTTCTTTTATTGTATTAATTTCATATGACATTATAAATATTATGTTTTACTATAAGATATTAGGGAAATATAAGACAATAAAACTTCATCATACGAATTTCACATTTGGTAATATCTAAGATTAGAGTTTATGAGATCATACCCACCAATTGGAATTCTATATATCTTCAATGTCACTAGATATCCATATCAATAAGAATGTTGTTGGCCCTTATACATTTGACTATTATAAATTTATATCATTTATCATTTATCATGATTCATTAATGAAAATTGTGATAATATACTCTCATGATGTGGTTTGATACATTTCTAATTTCATAAGTGATATGCAATTAATGAATAAATCAGGAATGGATTTATCTATTCCATTTAATAGAAGTTTATATCTCTCTCCCTATGATAGAACTTGAACTGTCTGATAAATCCATTGCCATAATCTTATATCGATATATTTATTTTTGGAAGTCAAAGAAATAAAAATTGTGTATGTAGGTTAATGATACTAATTGGTCAACCAGATTAATGATTTATTGATAAAAATGGATTATATCACACAAAATTTATTTGAGAGTGGTTATTTCCATTTTAAAATTGATTTCACACTCTATAGTTTTCATTATGTGTTATTATATTCTAATCTTGTACTTTACAAAATTTCTCTAATTATGCTATGAAAATGTAAAAAAGTTTCACACACAAAGTGTTTTCAGAATCTCCATTATGTTGTATATATGTTTCATAGTTTGAATAAATTTTATTTTGGAAGTTTGGTTTAATAATAAATTTGGTTTTGCTGAATATGTAAATTAAATCATTAGTTATTCTTTTAGAATATATGTTAGTTGAATATTAAAAATATATTTATTAGTATTCAATAAAAAATATCATATTTGATTATCTATTATATTTTTTTGAAAATTTTGTAAATAAATATTAATTAATTAAATAAATATTTATATATTTCTATGAAAATTTAATAAATCTTTTTTTCTTGTTACCGAATATAATATTTATTATCAGTTAAATGTATATTAGAATAATATGTAAACATATTTTTTCTTCAATGATTCAATAATTATAAGGATTGAATAACTGAGGATAGGATCCGATTGAAGTTATATATTTTTTATTTAATATATATTATGTAAATATATTTAATGTAATAAGTGAAAAATATTGATTATATAGGGTGAATAATTTATAATTTTATTATTATTATGATTTTTATTATTATTTGACATGGGTTTTAAATAGAATAAATAAAAAATTTAAGGTATTATGTGAAATAAATAATTTGAAACTATAAGTATGTTACCCAAATTATATCATTTCCTGGGTTATAAAAATAATTTTGTACAATGGATTTTATCAAGATAATTCCCTCCAAAATGAAGTGAATTTTTATTATATCTCTTTATAATGAGAGTTAGTAATACACTTTCTCTATATCTAGATCTAAAAAAGATTTTTAAATAATTATTCCATCTTGATGTTATTATTTTTTTCAATCGATAGTGACAGCTTCAAGACAATTCATACTTCTAATCTAGAAGAATAATTTCATTTTTATTATTCCTAGATTTTTATAGCATGGGTGGATAGATATAATAGAATTATACATTAAATTATTCTGTATAATGAGGTTATAATAATATATTCATCCAACATTATTCACTAATAAGGAAGTATCATGATGAAGTTATTATTTCGTATAAATAAATTATAAATTATTTGTAAAAATGATAATATCATAATTTACTTTATGGTTTTGTTCATTGATTTATAATGATTTAAACTGAGGAAATTGAAAAAAATAATTGTGTATGGCCTAACCAATTTGATTATTCCAAAGAAACATAAAGTGGTATCAAATCAATCACATATTAATTTATAATTATTTATTATTGGGATATCCTCATTACTATATTTTTTATATTTAAAAATTAAAAATTTAATCATTGAGTTAGAACCAAAAAAATTATAGGAATTCCATGTTTAAAATTCAAAAAAAGAACAAAAAAATACAATGTGAAATTATGACCACACATTCAAATTTTAATCAAAGGAACCATAAATAGAATTTTTAAATATATTTTTAAGTCATCACCTTGTATTGTAGTCCATTGATTTTCACACCTAATGGAAAATATCACCATCTAGAGGTTGCGTAAAATCATCAATTCCATCACATATTAATTTATAATTATTTATTATTGGGATATCCTCATTTCTATATTTTTTATATTTAAAAATTAAAAATTTAATCATTGATTTAGAACAAAACAAATTATAGGAATTCCATGTTTAAAATTCAAGAAAAGAACAAAAAAATACAATGTGAAATTATGAACACACATTCAAATTTTAATCAAAGGAACCATAAATAGAATTTTTAAATATATTTTTATGTCATCAACTTGTATTTTAGTCCATTGACATTCACACCTAATGGAAAATATCACCATCTAGAGGTTGCGTAAAATCATCAATGCCATCACATTTATTTTACACATCAATATCTATCACACAAATCCTGAAAAAAATATATTCTTTATCGATAATCAATATTCAATGAATATCCATTTATCACCATTTCTGAACCACCCTCATCAAATATTATATTCATATAAATACAAAAAAATAGAATTTTTTCCCAAAGTGAATCACATACAAAAGTAACCAATAGGAAACTAATAACAATGAATCACCGCATCAACTGAAAACTTCCTCTAACATAAAATTAAACATTTAAGAGACCTATAATATAACAAAAATATAATAATTATAAACTATATAAACCCAATAAATAAAAACATAGATATAAAAAAATATCCACACTCTCAAAAAAATGAAACAATCAATCATAAAACCATCACAATCTCATGAAAACATGGGTATTTTAAGGAAACCCTTTTTTTAGGCACACTGTGATGGATATGGAAACAGTACCATAATATAAATTATAATAGATTATTCTTTGGATCGATGATTAAAAAAATTAACACACTCATGACCCCTACAATTGAGTAGCTCAAGAACCGAATCAAACCTCCTCCTTCCCAACCCCAGTTCATTGATTTTCCATAGATTTTCAACAAGATTGAGCCATGCACAATGGGAGTATTAGAAAAAACAGTGATCAAAGCCATGGTACCTCAAAATATACACCACTAAAAGGAGGTAAAAACAAAATAATTCATATATAAAATAACCCTAATTAATAATCCCAAAACTACTGAGTAAAATTATGTTAGAATAATGCGGAATAAATAGAAAATTTGCAGATTGATGAACATGAGAGCCTATTTGTTGTTATTACGCATGGATGATTCAGGATCATCAAATGATAAGTAATGAATATAAAAATAAATCCTAAATATTTCATATTGATACATTGATGATTCGGTCTTGATTACCTTGAAACAAAATCTCTAACTGAAAATTACACATTGTGTACCAATGATTACAAACCCTATAATGAGATGTAATATTCATGTAATTTCATGTAAAAAATAGGTAGTGGAATCATTACACATTATTCATTTAAATCTATAATTATTAATTCTTCGAAGGGTTACATGGTGTGTAGATGGTGTACACATTTTGTAACTCCACAAGGTTAGGCATCATGAGAGTCAAATAATCCATGGTGTCAATGTAAACGGAACTATATTAATACACCTCATGCATTATCATTAATTAAAGTATCATGAACCAAATTTGATGAAATAATTTATAGTTGGTGAACATTTGTGTAACAAATTATTATCCTTTGACAAAACATGCCAAGGGCCAATGAGTATTGTTCATATAGAAATCAATGGAGTACATTATTTGTATAAATATGTACAATCAATATGAATCATACCCAGTCTTGTGAGGTATAAAAAAATAAAAGAATATTTTTTAGAAAAAAAATAATAAGAAATATAATGATATATAAATCAAACAATGGGTTGTGAATCATGTAGTTCACAGAATGTGAAAGTATTTTCTATTGAATTGCACACTGAGGGATTTTGGGTGGGTTATGTTGAATTAAATTGTTAACTTATTTTTTCCAAGTCATTCAATAAATTCAAGGTGCCTATGGTTTTCGTACAATCTTATTTACATTACAATAATCCCTAGAAATAGAGGTTGTGTATATTAATGGTATTTTGTGCCATCATTAATGTCATAATGAATTCATGGTTATAGCAATGGAAAAAAATGTCATGTAATATCATGACACATTATGTAGGTATACATTCAATTTAATTAAAAAGTACATAAAATGGATTATATAGAGAATAATTCACCTACATTTTGAGGATCACAATATGTTGTGTAATCTAGTAGTGTAAATTTCATGTTTATAAAAATTTGAAGATAATTTACAACTGAAAATAATGTTTTCACATTGCATTACCGACTAGTAAAATTAGAGTAGTAAGTAATTTTATATTTAAATAATTTATTAAATTTATATGAAATAAAAAAAATTATAACCTAAATGAATATTATAATTCATAGTTAAGATAATGAAATTAATTAAAAATTTAATTGATCAAGTATTTTTATACTATCAGATGTTATTATAAATGATTGTTACATTGTTTTGATAGTGATGATATTATCTGAATATATGATATTTATCTTGGAATAACATGGCATGTGATTTGTTTAAATGTAATTTAATTTACACTTTATTGGTATTTTGATAATATTGTTATTATGTTTCAATTGATGATCTACATATCATCCATTCTTCTTTATATGAACATATGAACCTTATTTTCATTTCTGAATCCCTGAACTCCTAGTTCCCTGCAAGGGAAGGATATCTGTGTGATATGAGATTGTTCAATATGGATTTCAGTTAATCCCAAAAATTTATATTTATAGTTTAATTTTGGGATGCTGTAACTCAATCTAATCGTATATTAATTAGTAATTCCAATAGGGACAAGGCATTTTTTGTCATCCACTCAATAAATAAACAAGTAATTGATTGTTTATATAAAATCTATAATATCAAAAAATGGAATATAAAGGATAAAATAAATAATATTTATTAAAAAATATTATCAAAAAATATGTCTTAGGAAAATATAACGATAGAAAATAAATTCATTGCTTGATTTAGATTTTAAACTTATATTAGAGTATATGTCTAATCCCTATCAAGATGATTTAATTTCTCTATGAGTTTTAGAGTGTATTATATGATTACTTAAATATGTTAATATCAAGGATTTAGTGCCTTCAGAAAATATGGTGTAACATTGAGGAAAGTGTTGAATAAATCATTGTTAGGATTTCAAAATGTTGGATTCCAGGAAATTGATCATTGATCTACAGGTTAATTAAGTCGAAAATACCGACTACATAAATAAATATGATTATTATAAGAAGGGTGATTCTTATTTTATTCAATTTTGAATGTGGATAATTTCCCCAAATATTTCTATTATATAGGATATTCACATTTTAGTAGTTGGAGTTTCATAGACTCGGTAAAATATTAGAAGATTAAATAAATAAATATTATTCCATACTATTTGGTAATCAAGACAATGTATTAATTTTTATTATTATTATATAAACATTAATGTAAAATTATAAGAGTTTGTTGATAATTTGTAGACTATATCCATTTCCCCACCAACATAGATTTTCCAGAGTAGTTAATTCATTTATAAACTATACATTTATAGTAAACAATTCTATGTTCAATAATCACCAATTTAGTATCATCCTCCCCAAAAATTGGATGTCTGTGAAAAGGATTTCTACAGAAGATTCTTGGGGGATTTTTATTCTTTATGTATTATTATATCAGTATATCCAATAGAGATAATGAATCAAAATTAAGACACAGATTCTTACAGCAAAAAAACTCATCATATTCCCTATAAAAAAGTGATGTATAAGAATAACATAAAATTTATTATTACTACACTGTATTCATGTAAACTAGAATATGTGTACCTATATACAGATCATGACATTAATATATAGATGGATATTGATTATTTAGAAAAAAATATCTTCAATAGAGAAAATAAATTATCTAGTAACAATATTTTATCGTCCTTACCAGATAGATAATCTATATAAATCAAATGATAAATGATTAACTACATAGAGAATTAAATAAAGAATATTTAGGGTATAATTCACCAAGTATATATGGAATTGTGGGAACCAGAAACATCATCTATTATTGTAAATAAAGTGAATGATCGAGTTGAAAATTCTATGAATAGTTCATTGTCAATAGTTCCCTTATAACATACTTCAAAAAGACAAATGATTTAGAGGTAGTATGTTGAATATAAAGATATTTTAATATCAAGTGGAATGAATGATCAACGGAAGTGGAAATAAATATACTTGAATAAGAATCTATTAGTTGAATATACTTCAGATATATTCATCATTGTATGTATTATTTTTCATTCACTTATATAGTAAAAATAAAATATTAAATTGATATATTTATTTTCTAATAAATGTATAAGAAAGATTATAATTAATATAAAATTTATGGTTGTCTCTCCTAGTAGCTAAGAATAGTTTATTATAATGTTAGCACATAGTTTCAAATAGCTTTAGATATCATAGTGATATGATCTAATAAATACAATTTCTTACTAAGTGTTAATAATACATGTTTTAGTTTATAAAAAGACATGAAGACACATTTGATCATGTTTGAAATAAAATCTGTAATCCATTTTAAAAATGAAAATGATGGATTAGTACAACATCAATAAACTATATCATGTATTGAAAATGAATGATTTATATAAATATAATATTATTACACATTTTTGGGTAGATAATTATTTTTAAAATAAACATAAATTAATTTTTAGCTATATACCCAAAAGAATTTTTATACTCATTAGAAATTTTGAAACCTTAAGAATTATAAAAAAACTCTACTTATAATGTTTTTAGACAAAGAAACATTTTGAATAAAAACAAACCACCTAAATATAAGATTTAGTTCATCAACACTACAATAAATATTCTAAGGATATGTTAGAGATAAATTATTATCCTAATTGGATTCTATTAATAAATTTTAGAAATATTGAATTGATGTATTGAATACAGTTGGAAAATATATCGTATTTTATTAGTAGGATTAAGATCAGGACTTTTAAAGGGAATGTCCGATGAAACTTTTCCAGTAAATATTACATTTTTTGTGTATATCTTTTTTGAATTTTTATTTTGGTATGTTTGATGTGAAATTGGAAATTTTTTGATCTTATTTAGAAGAAGATGGAGACAGTTCACACAGGGATCGTTGTTTTGTCAAACCATGCACATACACCCTGAAAACCGTACTCCCCTTAGATAATGGGGTTTGTGTGGTTGGTGCATGGTTTGTCAAACCATGCTCCACATTAGAGAAATTGTGTTAACCATAACAATATGATCACAATTATAGCACATAGTTTTGAAAACCATGCACTCCTACCTAGGAAATTGTGATCAAGATATTTTAATCCACCTAACTTTTTTACAACTGACGGACCCCAATAGTATTAACCTATATTCTCTCCCACATGACACTAAATCTTATCCAATTATTTCTTTAGATCGTGGATGGATTACAGGCTCCTCAAACCCTATTATTAATGAATTTGATATCCAATAGAGGGATCATATCCTCTATAATATGTGTTTTCTTTCCCACTGTGTTATATCTCATTCTCTCTAGTCTATCATTTCTAATATGGATGGATGAATTTTCCAATTATTATATTGGATTCAGATGTTGGTTTTGATAGTTGGGTTCTGTTTGATATTGATCTTATGGTTTTTTCCTAGATCTTTTGTGCCATTATGATTTTTATCGTTATACCTGAATTTGGGGATTTGGGTTTAGAGAACACCCATTGAAAACATTGATCCAGATGGTATAATTGTAAATTACTATATTTTTTATTTTAATTATGTGTTTGTAATTGTGGAATTTCAATTTCAATGTTATAAATTGAGTATTTTATTGAATTGATTAATTGGTTAACAAATTAATGGTTTTAAAGAATAGGTGTAATAATTAGTTTATGTAGTGGTGGATAATCAAGATTATCAAATTGGATGATCAATAAGATATGGAATTGGGTAAATATTAGAATTTATGAATTGTTTTTCCAATCCTTGACGGGTTAAAATATATTATGATTAAATACTGAAAAATGTATAAATGCTGAAATGATAAAAAAATTTCATGTGATTAATGTGATGAATCAAGGTTGTTTTATAAATTAAAATGATTCACCTTGATGTTAATAATTGATAAGAGGGTTAATGATGATTAACCATGATAAATAATATATATGTGATTGATTGATAAATGGTGTGTGGGTTATGGAATGATGCTCCCATTACCAAATAGGTTTCAGATTGATGCACTATGACCCCAATTCAAGAATGTGAATATTATTGTACGTAACAAGGACCAATGAATGAAATACCAGTGAGGTGTTGGATAAGGAATGATGCTAGAAATTTCCACAGGGTTCTACACATAATGTTCTTGGGCCTGTGATATTTGAATTTGATTAGACTTCTAAATATTTAGGTTATGAAATTTTATTTAAGTGAGAATTGAAATCCAATGATATAATGAATTGTGATTCCTTATGTGTTATTGTTTAGAATCCTAAAAGGGTCTGAAAATGTTCTATTAGTTCGGGTGTCATCATGATCCCTGAGTTTTATGTGGTCAAATAATAAATAATTTAAATTGAAAAATATTTACTATATTCATTGTACATTTTTATTTATATATATCATAAATAGGATATTATTTTAGATATTATATGTTGTGGCCTACCAAATTATAAACACACCCTTATTGAGATTCCTAATTAGTACCCTAATAGGCATAATATTTGTCTGATGGGATAATGGAAATCACCATATCTTAGATTGCAGACATTGGATGGAGCATGGATGAGGGAACCAGACATGGTTTTAGAATCCTCATGGGTGTTTCAGTGTTTTTATCATGGGATTTCATTGATAGTTGGCATGTATATTATATGACACACCTAATGCTTTAGTTATGGACTATGATTTCCTATTTTGGTTAATCATGTGAAACTAGTTTGTATTGGTTATGTTATTGTTATATCTACCATTTATCATTAGTTAGTGGTTTTTATTTATGTTGTTACTTTACTTTGTTGATGAGGGTCTAATATCCTCGTGATACCTCCATTAGACCCTCACTACTAGTCGGTATCCTCTGAAACATGGGGAGGAATGCCTGAGGTTATGTTACAAACTAGGTCAGGGAATTATCTTGTGACACCCAGTTTGAGATGTTACAAAGTTGTATTAGTGGATTTTTCAGTTAATTTTTTATTAAAATTTGGGGAATGATATAAAAGAGACTAAAATGAGTCGATCCTTAGTCCTGAGGTCATGCATGGGTTAAGATAACCCATTCTTGGTGGATAACCAGAGTACCCCAATGTGTGATTGTTGCCACTAATTTTTTTTTTTACAATTTGATAATATTTCACCTCGAGTGATCCACATGATGTCTGATGATATTGTTTTCTGATATTTTACACAGGGCCTAGTACGACATGATAGTTTTCAATACATGTATCATTTTATGAACATAGTATTTTTATGTTTCAAGCGTCATTTAAGGATTTCATGTAAAATCTTGTTTCGGGTGAATTTTTAACTAAACGATAATTTATTTACATGTAAAATATAAATGAAAAATATTTCTAATTATGCTTTTAAATTAGTAAAATTATGCATGATGAGGTAATTAAAAATGAAAAACTAGATTCTAATGGGAAATCATGGGATATAAAAATGTTTTACCCTATGTTATCCAGGACAAAAGTGAGGGGTGGTTAAGGGTTGTGATGGTGCCTGATTTTTTTACCATGTTTCATGGTACAGGGGATGAAATGTTGTTGTTTTTTAGTATATATCATAAATAAACTAAATAATGATGAGTTATGTGTCTTTATACATGATTTTGGATTTGTAGATATGTTCCTCCGTGATGGAGCTTTTTGATAGGACGATAGGAGAATATAGACATGAATGATCCTCTAATATTGGAACATGGGTGTCCGATAGTGTTGGGTAAAAAAGAATGAGAGCAGTTCTATTAGAAATGTTCTTTTTTTTGTAAATTATATAATGATACATAGGGGGGGTGGTGAATAATATGTCTAATCTGGCAAGGGTTTTCCCGTTACATAACCCTCCAAAATTCCCCAGAGTGGGTGGAAATGAAGTAGGTCACTTCAAGATTGAGTCCCTCTAGACTATCAGTGAACAGATTGAAACTCTAGCTTAGATCACAATAAAACTATGTGCTTAAATATTGAGTGGTCTAGTGATGTGTGGGTAGGAAATTCAGTCTTCAGATGGAATGTTATAAAATATTGATTAGAAGTACTTATAGAATAATTTCAAGGAGAAATTTTAAACTAAGATGCTCGGAAAATAAATGGAAGTAGAGGTTATGAGGTTGACTATGGAAAGTATGTATGAGATGGACTATTCTAGTCTATTTATTAGTTATCTAAGATTTGTAAAATAATTACGAGATGAGTCTATTGTAGTGATTCATTATCATGATCAGATTATGTGAGATATTTATTCCAAGCATAAAATCATTAAGATTAAGAAGTTATATAATATGGTGAATCAGAACTACATATATGAGGGGATCTGGATTGAGACTTCCAACGAAGAAATTGTGTTTTCTTCTATATTCCAAGGAGGATCTCCATCTGAGATTAGGAAATTTAACTTAAATAATTTCAACCGGGGAGATAGAATGAAAAGTGTCCGAAGGAGAGGGTAAATTCTTCATTACATTAAATAAGTGCTCTTCCACTAGTGTAGTAGATCAATGAGCTTTTCTAGATAGATTCATGAACCACTAGAAGAGTTAAGATCATATAGATGGCCATTAAATCAAAAATGGTTGTGAATAAACCCATGAATTCTCGCTAATGAATGAGGAGATACAAAAAATTAGAGTCCTGGAAGATGGTCTTTTACACCATATATGCATAAAAGTTTGAGTTCATATTATTTTGGTGGCCGAGGTAGAGGACGTGATACTTTGGGTGAAGACATCTAATATCAATAGAGTGATATAGTTTAGTTTGATCAGAAAAAACATAGGGAAGTGAGGTAGGAATATATCGTGAAATTCATCATGCTCTTGTGGATAGAGAGGATTGACCATCGACAGTTACAAGTACTATTATTATAGATTCTATAATATCATATTCTTTATAAGACTCAATATCCTCTCATTAGTTTTTATCGACATATCATGTGAATAGGTTGAGTCTGGTGGAAGAGTTTGTGAGTCTGGTTATAGATATTGATACACCAATGGAAGTACGGTCGATAGACATGTATTTATGTAAGGGGTGTTCTGTTATTAATTAGGAGTATAATTTTTTTTGGATCACTAAATTATTTATATTTATCTAATTTACATGATTTTTGGTATGTAATGGTTGGTAGTATACCAATCCCACATTGATTGTTACCATAGAATATTGTCCTTTACATCTCTTGAGGATGACAATTATGTTCATTATAGTAAGTGGGATATCTAGGTAGGCCATGGTGGTCCAATTCATCATCAACTAGGAATGCCCAATGACATATTTTCAAGTAATTTTTTAGATTAATGGTTTATGAATAATGATATATTCCCACTCATATTGGATTGGTTTCTGGATATGTTTCTAGAAAATTTATTAGGACTACTACATTAGAGGGATGTGATATTTAGGATCTCATGCCTAGTGCTGATCTGGTTTCTATTCCACCTTTTATACTATAAACAATAGAGCTTCAAGATCGTAAGACTCACCTAGAAGGGTTAACGCATTATTGATTCATCTGTTTGAGTATATATTCTTGGGGTTATCTAGTATTTAAAATAAAAATAATGATTGAACATTGTTCTTTTGTGTTTATTTCATAAGTTGAACTGGATGAAAGTTAATAATCCATATCATCTTACATGTTTTGATGATATTTTTGACCCATTAATATGATATTGTGTGTTCACCCATATCCATTTGAGATCATAGAATCAAAAGTTTAGTCTTTTACATTATGATAAACCATATAGATCTTTCAAAAGAATTTATGGTATATATGAGTTCCTTATAAAGGTGTTTAGGATGAAGAATGCTTTAATAGTTTTTTTACCTTGAGTAATTGTGTTATTCACACATTCCTGGTTTAGTTTATGGTTGCTTTTCTGGATGAAATATCGGTGTATATAAAGGAACATGATAATCATGAACCTCATCATGAAATTGTCTACAGTACATAGAGAAATAATCGGATATGTGACATGTTATCTAAGTGTAATTCAGAATCAACTAGGTACATTCCATAGGTCACATAATCATGTTATAAGGTGTGTCATTGGACACAGAGATGGTGAAGGTAGTTTTTTCTTCATCGTAACCCTTGATTGTTTTTATATTTGTAGCTTTCTAGGTTTAGAGTGACATTTTTTGAGGTTCATCCAATCTTTTGCTACTTTATATCATCTATTTATGGTCATACCAATAAATTGATTAACATTGAATGGTATAGAGCATAATAGAATGATTTCCAATAATTGGAGAATCATTTTACTGCAACACCATTCCTATTCCTACTCAATACAAGTGAGTTGTCTGTGTTGTTATATGATTAATATCAAACCTGATATGGAGTTGTGTTAATACAAGGGGGTTATGTTCTGGATTATGGGTCATGATATCTGAGGCCACATCAATGAAATTACCATACTCATTTCCTAGAGTTAACTATAGTGGTTTATTCCTATATGTTTTGTGTATATTATATATTGGGAAAAAATATTATTGTCTATATTGATCACATGATCATAAAGTATATATATTTTTAGATTTGAATCTCTAGTAGTAGAGATGGGTCAAGTATACAAACTATTCTAATTTTGATCTAGCATATATTCTTGAGAAGGTGAACAATATAATTGATTCTAGGATCATGGAAAAACATACTTCAGAAGGTCATGAGTATAGTTCTGAGTGGATGATGATGACCATGCTAGAAGACATGTGTATCCTCATTCAGAAGGTAATGGGGAAGATGAATATTGTATGAGTATTAGTGGAATCAAAAATTTTGGGATGGATCTGGCAGAAGTGGTTTGATGATCTACATGATTTAATATTGAGGGAAATAATTTGAGGTTGTGATCCACCCAATGAATGAAATATAGATGAGGAATTTATCATCTATGTTGGGAACTAGGTTGTTGTTTCTTCAAGTATCATATAGAAGATAATTTTTGTATTTCATTCAACGAAGTTGGTTGTACAACTTGGTTGAAAAAAATGTACCATGATCTATGTTCACAGTATTTTTGTCCAGGCATTAAGAAAAAAAATTATAGGGTTCATGAAAAAATGTTAATACTATCAACATGTGAATTTTTGGAATCAACAACCTAGTGGTTTTATATATTTCTTTCACATTTTGAAATTTGAGAGGGATGATGTTACCATGGACTTCATTGTGGGACTTTGAGTGACACCATGGAAGAATGATGTTCTTTGGGTTTCTGTAGACTGATTGATGATGTTATCACATTTCTTTCCTATCTAGAAAACCTTCTCAATGTATCATTTTTTGTACATGTATATTAGGGAGATGTCCAATATTTCAAGGTGTCATGGAGTATAGTTTCATACCATTACTCATTTTATAAATCACTCTTCTTATAGGGATTATATAAATTGGTTTGTACCCAGGTAAAAATATGTACGGATTTCCACCCAAAAACAAATGGGATGTCGGATTGCACAGTACCCGAGTTGGAGGTTATGAAATGGGCATGGATCTAAGACATTGGTGGGTATTAGGATAATCATCTAAAACTCATTTATTTTTCCTTAAAATAGTTACTAGAAAAGGATTTTGATGGACCATATGGGGATCTTTATGGTAGGCCATGTAGATAACCATTATACAAGATAAAGGAAGTTTTTGTCAAATTTGTTGGGATAAAGTCTCTTGCAAGAGATGTTGGAGGAATTTTAGATTATTCGTAAACATATGGATATGGATCGTAGTAGGTAAAAGTCATATGATGATTGATATTTAAGAAAACATTGGTTTCAGTGGGGTATCATGTGTTCATTTATGTGTCACCTAGATTAGGTAACCATATGAATCCAAGATAGGGAATATTATTTACTAAGTTTTTTGTAATTTTTGATATTTTTTACTGAATGATGCGAGTTACATATCAAAAGGATAATCTAAAGAGATATAATTAGATGAAAAATGCCTTTCTATGTGTCACAATGTTGACATTATTTCCAAAACCATTATCATCTGAGCATTATTGATGATCTTGACCTTTATTCTATGTGTCCTTTGTGTATAATTTGATTCACATTGTAGACCATAGTGATAAATTGTTATTGGGAATGACTGCAGAATTTTTTTCATGTATTTTTGCATCATGGAAATGTTCAAGAAGAAAAATGGGAGAGAAAAATAGATATGTGCCTTCATTGAACATATCTAATTTACCATAGAATCTTATATATGATTATAAGTTCACCTCAAGGAAAGAGTTGTTAAATTTATGGAATATTATAAGATACTAACCATTCTAGGGATGTGATGTACTCATTTGTATGTGCAATATTACCATTTTTTTGAGTATGCCTTTTTTAGGGTTTAGTTTGAGTTTATTTTAGTTGAATTATGATATTTTTGGATGTTTTGGGAAGAAAACGGGTTGTGCATGGTTGGGACATGGTTACCCCAAACCATGAACCGACCCATAAAAAACTGTTCACCCCTGAGATTGTGCAGTTTTCATAGCTGGCACATTCTTATTAAAACTATGCACCACATTAGAGAAACAGTGTTCCCACTAAGATGAGGTGCATAATTAAGGTGGAGAATATGAAAAACTGTGCACCCCTACACAAAAAACAGTGCACACATGTTTTTTATTCCCTGAAATGTTAAATGGAATTACTCAACCCCATGGTATTAGCCATTATATTTTCCCACTCTAACATAAATCTATTCGTGTCATTTTTTATTCTCATAGGTGGATTATAGGGCTCCATGAACCCTATCCTTGACAAACATATGATCTGATCAAAGGATTAACTCCATTGTAATATGTGCTTTCTTCACCACTTGTTTTTTTCTCTATCTCTCATATCTTTTTCCTAATTATGAGTGAAGAGTTTTAAACTAATTATGTAATGTTTAAATATAGGTTTTAATGGTTGTCTTCCATTTGATCATGATCATATGGTTTGGACCTAGATGTTCCATAGTGATTGTAATTTTGATCATTCCACTATAATTTGGGTATTTTGGTTTGGCAAATGATATTAGACAACATTTAGGTAGGTGGAATAATTGAAAAGTACAATAGTTTGTATTTTAATTCCTAATTTCTAATTTTTAATTTTTTAATTTATTAATTTCAAGTTACATTTTCTTTTATTAGAACTATAATTGAAATAATTAGTTATTTAATTAATTATTTTCTTAAATAATGAGGGGAATATTCTGATAATGAAATTTTTGATAATCAAGATTATGATACTAATTGATTAATGGCATATGGAATTTGGTTAAAATGGGAACAATTGATTTTCTTGGAATAAGCTTGACATGTTAATGGAAATTTGATTAAATATTGATAAATTTAAAAATGGAGAAATGTTTATATTATTCCATGTGATTAAATTATTGAACCATTGTTGTTTAGATAAATTTAAATGTTGAACCATGATGTGAATAATGAAAAATATGGTTAATTAGGAATACACATTATAATATTGATAAATGTTATTGATTGATAAATGTGGCCTGGGATAAGGAATTTTTCTCCAAATAGCCATGGGATTCTAAACTAATTCTCTAGGATCCCAATGCATGCATGCGAATATTATAGTATGGTACATGGACTAATTATCCAAAGTTACATGATTTGTGGCACATGGAATGTTACTCCAAATACAAAAAGGGTTCCATTCATCACATTCTAGGCCCCATGATATTGCCATTGGACTGATGTTCCAGGCGTCTAAATTTTGAATTTGGATTTAATTGAAAAAACACAAGCCCATTATATAAGGAATGATGATTCCCTTGGTGGTATGGTTCAAACTCTGTCTAGGGATGAAGCTGATATTATTGTTTTGAGTGTCAGTATGAACCTGATGTTTTATGTGGTAAAATAAAAAATAAATTTATGTGAAAACTGACTACATTATTCATTGAAAATTGTTCATTATATAACTAAATACACTATAATAGAATGCATATTATTTTATATGTAATTGGTTATGGGTTGGTGATTTATACTCACACCCTTCATAGGATTACGTATCATTTTCCAAATAGACACAATATTTATAATATTGAATACGGTTAAGAGGATTAGGATAGATGATTAATTTTATATAGATGATGGGTTTGGAAACAAGTCATGGTCTTGAGGCCCGCTTGGTAGTTTTTGGTATATTTAATTTTTGGTTTTGAATTTGAATTTTTATATGATCATGAAATTATATATCTACTAATTTATTTTTGATTCTAATTCCCTATTTAGTTTATTTTGTGATATTAGTATGCTTTGGTTACGGTATTATTTAGTTTATTTTTTATACTTAGTTTTCTAATAATTACCTATTTTTATTTTATTAATACTTTGATAATGAAGGTATAGTATCCCCCTTATATCTCTATTAAACCATTACTTTTATTTTGTGGCCTTTGGTGTATGTGGTGGCATGGTTGACGTCATGTGACGAGCTGACTCTATGCACCAGCTTCTCACACTCAATTTGGGACATTAGTTTTGGATCATTAGATATTATCTTAGTCAATTATTGAATTATCATATATATATAGAGTGAATGTTTCCATATTATAAAATATTCTTATACATGAGATAATGGTAATGGTAGTTCAAATAGGATCTATGAGGAGTCTTGTATGAATTATACGTCTTCCAATATTTATTTTCATACATGTCCCACCCATAGAAGCATAAAAACAACCACACACCAGTTATCTTTTCTAACGTATATCATATTAGATATAATATGATGATAATATATTATATCACATCATCTATTGTTTGGTGAGATATATTTGATAAAATATTGATTTATCAATAAATATCTATCTAGAAAATCAAAAAAGTGAATCATAGTTTATTAACATTTAGCTACTCCAGATTTAACAACCAAAATATAGAAAGGTTTCATTCATGATTAATTATGTTTCTATAATAGGATATCACCTATATTCTTTGATAGTGGGAGAAAAGTTTTCTTTTATAAAGTAAAGGCTCTGGATCACTATTATAAAACAGGTATTTGAACTCTGTATTTTAATAAACTTTTTTAAAAGAATCATTAAAATATATTTCCACATAGATTTAAAAAAAAGATGTAAAATCCCAAATTGATACTTCATCATTCGTTTTCTTAACAACATTTTTAAAAAAAACATTGTTAAATGTATAATTTTAATTTCTATTACTATCAAAATGTGGTTAGAAAACTTTTTTAAAAAATATTCCTATAATTTAAAAACACATCAATATAAATATTATTTAAAATATTTTTAATGTCATAATTAATAATATTATGTTATAAAAATTTACTATAATACAAAATTTATAAGCACAGAATGTGGACAATAAAATTACAATAGTGCACTTGATTGAAAAAATTTAAAATATAACACTGAACATATATTTTTTTAAAATAACAATTACAATAAATTATTAACATTTCTATAAACAAAAGATTTGAAAATTATTATTTATCCTATATTTTTTTAAATTCCTAGAATAAATATATCGTTCCAAGTCAAATGTTTTAACAATATATGTAAAAAAATTAACAAAATTTTTTTAAATAATAAATGATAATAGTTATTTTAACATTGGATTCTTTTAACACCTAACCATTATAGAATTTAAAAATGAATATTTTGTTTCCCAAGCATTGATTGGATAAGACATATATACGAAATGGGTTAACTGATCGAATTTTTTGGACACCAAAATATTTAAGTGTATCCTTAGATATTTCCAACATCTAATAACAATATATTTTATTCTATAAGCCTCTTTTAGATCCATGAATAGTCAAATTGAATCCTAAGAAAAAAATTGTTACAATTTATTCTATTTTAACACCAGCCATAAAAAAAACACTAATATAAAAGACACAATTATTTTCTTTTCTTTATTAAGATCAGAATAAAACCTTCCATTAAGATCAGATTTAAAATCAAAATAAAAATACAATACTTTATATATCAATTATTTTGGAAAATTGATCCAAACATTTTACATTTTATGTTTAATTTTGGAAAACTAACAATACAAAATGGATTTTATTTTTTAACAAATATGTGCATTACAGGTTATCCATTTTGCACATTGCATTTTTGTGAATATTTTCTTCCATATTATAAATTCAAATAATGATTTAAAATATTTAGATATATATAAATATATCAATGTGATCATTTTATCGTTAATTTTATATCAACATGTCTTTAATTTTTTATCAACTCATATTCTTCCATTCAAAATCTTGTATGTGGTAGTCTATCTAACTTATTGTTATATTTTAAAATTATTACTATTATATTAATTTTGATAAAAATTTTAATTTATTTATGGATATAATGATTTCAATCATGATAATGTTTTAATTTTAGAACAACATGATAATAAAAATAAAACTAATGGGTTTTAAAAATGAGGAAAAAAATAACATGAAGTGATCTATAATGCAGAAAAAAAATTTAATATATGGAGAAATGTAAAAAAATCAATTTTTTTTGGATATTTCAATGTTTGGGTTTTTAAATCATTCTTTGATCAATGATATGTAATGATATTTGTGCTAAACATTATTCTTTTGATTATTCCAACTTCTAACGTCTATATCTTTTGATACATATATTTTTCTTAGTTCTATTTCCCACTGAATTAAAGGATATAAAAAATACAATGCTTCTATAATTTGGTTTTTAGGTTTTTCAAATTTTTATAAAAAATACTATTAAAGTTATTTTTTCAAATATTTTTTGTGTCAGTTTTTTTTAAACTGACATTAATTGTGAGATTTCATGTCGGTTAAAAATTTATTTTCTGTGTAAATTTTATTCCATGGATTCGATTTTCTTAAATTAAATATTTTATAAATTTAATCATTATTTTTATATTACTGAAAAAAAAAATTTTAAAACAAAACACACAATAATTTTTTTTAAAACTAACATTAAAAACCCTTGTTCAGATAGTGGATGAGGATGAGATTCTATAGGAACAGTAAACATCACTATATTTTGTCAGAGGATTTATTCAAGAATATAATATTTTCAATGAATGATAGAACCATATTGGTGGTGTTTATACTCTTGGAAAAGAGGTGTATTGATTTATAAGAATAAAAGATCCTATATCGAAATAATATAAGGAAACACAATTTAATTTGAATGTTTATATGAATTAGTGGATGTATTCTATATACCAAAATTAATTTTTTTATAATGGATGTTCCTGTAAATGAATATAATATATTCCTGAGTATTCATTCGATAATATAAATGCATTGTATAAGCTGTAACAAGTGAATCATGACTAATTATAGGTGGCTTCAAGTTGTGTTTTGACATGGTCTATAAAAAACTGACAATGTTAATCATGTAAAAATACATTATGATTCATATTTCCATGGAAATATTCTTTTATAAATATATTACCAGATTTGATATCAAGGAAACCTTCCATGTAAGAATCCTTATTTAAAATTTCCATATACAATGAAACCACAATTGTTGATTACACCAAAGAGTTCAAATAATGTATGAATATCCCTAATATCTATTTATGTTTTGTTGTAAGAATGATGATAATAGAATTTCATTTTAATAATTCCAATAGGATATTTGGTTTTATAAAATAAATATAGCACACCATTTTTCAACAGTGAATTTTTCGGACCACTTTAGTTTTTCATGTCATATATGTGGAAATAATGAGTTGCTGGTGAGAGATAATATTGGGCCTTTGAATACTCAAGTTGACTTTGTCACGTAGGTTACTACAATAGAAGAAACTACTACCCGGTCTTATGAAGGTATGCAGCTAGTGAATTCTGATCCCCCTCTAGCTGTCTCTAATCCAAATGATGTGCAACAATATATTGATTGTCATTAGGAAATTCCGAAATTATTTCAACCCTCTAGATTGTCTGATATATGGGGTAATGTCTCTAGGGATGATAGGTTGTATGTTGGTACCCCAATTTGGGCTTCGGGCAGTGTTGTGCATTCCACTTTTAAGGATGCATTCCTAACTAGCAATACAAAGATCCCTGAGAGTTAGGGCCTTACCTCTGTTCCTCCAAAGCGGAGACCACGAAAGGATTATTCTACTCTTACTAATATTTTGTTTACCATATCGTCTTCTAAGCTACAAAGGATGGTGGATATAAGTATAATTAAGATTTTAATTCATAGTAAGTCTCAATCTGAATGGGAAACATGTCATGATTCTGATTATGGTAATGACATGTCATATTATGACCTTTAACATTGTTTTTTGATGGATGATGGCATGTTTGTTGGTTTTACCTCGTCTGCCTCTTTTTTACTTTTCTTTTCCTTTTAATAAATGGTCAGAGGCTCTGCCTCTAGCTGGACTTGAATGGTATGTTGAAATAACACGTGAAAAAATGATATTAAATCTTACAGTTTTATGAATAATGAAAATACTTTCATCAAAATTACATTATGTAGTATCCCATTTATAGAAAAAACATATCTACAAACATTGATACTTGTGATTTCATAAATATAGTTATACTAAATAAATTGAGACTATATTGAAAAAAATATAATATGGAACAATATTTCCTTTTACACATGGTATGAAATCTCTCCATGAAATTATATATAAAATTTTGATAATATTATTCTAATAAATATACTAAATAATCGAAAGGGAACATTGAAAATATATTTGTTAATTTCAATTATATTTTAATGTTTGATATTTATATAAGGAATTAATAATGGTAAATATCAAACAAATTTAAGAGAACATCCAAGGATGGTAGTAAGTTTTATTTAAAAATATTAATAAAGTATAAATGGAATATTTTATTGTAATTAGAGAAATGACAAAACATGTTTTCAATAGTATATAAAAACTAGCCTTCATTTAGAATAGTTTTAAATTGTATCATATAATGATAAATTAACATTCTATAAAAAACTTATTTCATTCAATGGTTTATATTTCTATATAATTATCGTATGCCATGACTTATAATACATCTTTATAATTGGTTTGAAATATTTTGTTTCAAAGCTATCTTTTTATTCACGATGTTATGTATTTTAAAAAGTATAAAAGTTATATATTATACGAGATAAACTCTTTATGGATTTTTGTAGAGGGGTGTAGTGAATATAAGTATAATAACTATAGGAACATGGTATTGAAAATTGTCATAATAATGTCTTAACAAAATAATTTTTATCCTGTGAGGACAACTTGTTAGTTAGCAGTTGGATCGAGTGTGACATGGTTACCTCTAGGGTTTATTCAATAGATCCAACTGACTCTATAAATTGTATTATATTTATATTAAATAAAATAAATATTAATCGATACATTATCACATGATGATTGTTCTTGAATTTAAAAATAATGTTACATTTTATTTAGAGTATGTGTCATGCCGGAAGGTCATAGATGTTCCCCATTATGACGTGGAACATAAAGTACTATGATAATATTATTTAACATACAATCAATTATTTGAGGGCACGTTTATAATTGGGTATAGAGTTTATTTGACTATCAGGTGTTATGGGATCATAAGATCGTGATACTTCATTTCTGGATGTTCACACTTAGTAATCTTTAAGAGACAAAAATTTAATAATAGAGGAACCAAATGTAATTTCACTTGTTTTATATCACATTAGATAAAATAATTTATAGATCTGTGTATTTTTATTTATGATTAATAATTTTGTTAATTTGTATTATAAAATGTATAATTTTATTTATTGGGGAACACTCTGAATATATATGTACATGGAGTGGGTGTATAAATATGGTGTATCATAAGATATAAGACAATAATGTTGAAATCATGATTTATTTTTCCATATTATTTAATGAAATTATATGTCTATTTATTTTTTATTGATACAAAACTATATGATTAGTCCCAAAAAATTTTGGAATATAAACATGTTAATTTAAACAAATCAAAAATATAAATCAATAATATTATTTAAAGACATTATGTATGAATATTTATTTATGATATATATAGATGAAATGTATAATATTAGAGAGTAAGTGTTCATATGTTGTATTTATATTTGTGATTTTAACTACATTATTTATGGATTTTTTGACACGGTATGAGATGATACTATTTGAATTTAGGCCAACACTACTAATTAAACATAGAAAGATTCCTAGAGGGTCACACACTATGTGTATCCAAAATATTAGTTTAGTTCTATTTGAATTTAAGAGTTCAAATAAAATTCATTCTCGACATATAAAATATTAATAATTTATGTTTTTATAATTGCATAAATTCTTTAATGAGTTATTTATTTACAGAATACATGATTTGAATATTTTATAAATATTGTTATTCGGTTAATAAATATAATATTTATTTATCACTAGTTTAACAAGGAAATAAATAATAATTTATTTATTAATGAAATATTTATTCAGATATGTATTTTTTAATAAATATGTGTTCACAAGTTACTGAATTTAATATTTTTTTATTTATTAGAAAAATAATATAATGATTTCTATATAAATATTTATTAATCATGGTTTGATAACATCTATAGAGGATTCATGGGTCATGTTCATGGATCAATTGAAATAATATATATTTTATTAAATATCATTTTAATAAATATAGTGTTTCATTATAAATTATATTTGAATAATAATGATTTTCCCAAGACATGTAACATAATAATAATTTTATTACAATTTGATATAGGATTTACATAGAATAATGAAATTGGTTCACATAGTGTCTAAAATTACAAAATTATAAAAAAGAATATAAAACCCAATATAAATAATTTACATATTTCTATGAATTATTTATCATGAAATATTATATATTTATAATTCATTGTATTCCAAGGATAATTTATATAGAGAACTCTCAAAAATGGGGGTTGATCATCCCTCTCCTAAATCTCTAAATTGAGGGAGCTTGAGAATGATTTCTTCCAACTCAAAGACATTCGTGATTAGATAGATATTGAATGGTGAATGAATATCAGTACATTTATTCTATCACCTAGAGTTCCATTGATGATATTTGTTGATTTACAGAGCATGTCTGGATACCCGTGATGAATTATACCTTGAATTCTTCTCTGCAACAATGGTATTAAAACATGGTTAAAAATATTTATCAAGCTATATAAACAAATATCATTCTATGGTTGATAATTAATATAGATTATATATAAATTTTATGTTAAAGGATCATCTCTTTGAATAATCTCAGTTATTCATATACATTTTTGAGAATATAATCAAATTAAATTGATGGAAAACATTGTCACTCGTGGGACTTATCATTCTAATTATTCCATAATTCCCTCAATAAGTAATATTTATAATTGATCTATTAAAGGACATGGCCATATAAATTTTATTTTAGATGGAAAAAATGATGTAATATATAATAGATTCATGGTAGGTTTAAGAATCCCATGTTTTTTAGTGTTTATATATATCTTTTGAGTGGAGATATAAAGGTTCAAATTTTTCAGATACATGGTTGGAGTATGTAGATATGATCAAGGTAATTAAAAAATCCCTAAAAAATCATCATTTGGACTTAATAATGATGTTTTATAGGACTATAAGTGATATATATACACTTCTTAGAAGTTGAGTGTTCAAGGGTATAGTGAACTCAAAAAAAAATCCATCAAATGATCATGTGTGTTGTTTGTGTAGCATAGAGTTACCGAATAAAATTCCATTTGAAAGATAGATTACAAAAAAAATAATTTCATGTGAGATTAACTAGATTATATATAATTATATATATATATATTTCCCATAATAACATAAATTTAAAAAAATATTGGATTATATATGTTAATGTTGTCAAAAAATTAAATAAAAATCAATTTTTATATGAGAATTTATTACACACTAGGTTTTTTTTTTAATTTTTTACATTTTATATAAAAATAAAATAGATGTTAAATCCTTCTAATTGAAACTAAAAATAGAGAAATTATTTTTCCCCTCTATGGTCATAATTTAAATTTCCCCATCCATGTAAATAAATATATGTTAATCACTTTTAGTTATATGTTTTAATTATCATATTTTAGTAACAAGTTTTTCCAAACCTAGGTTTATGTTTAATATGTAGATGTTTTTCATGTATAACAATAATAGATAAAGATAAGGTGTATATAAATCACATATATTTAAAAAAAATTATCTTTTGGAAGCTGAATATTGAAGATTATTTCCTCTACAATAATATGCACAAATCACTGATAAGAGAAAACCATCGACATTGGAATATGAATATCAGATTTTTTACATAAAAACACATAGGTGTTTTAAATCTAATATTTAAAATAAATGGTTTATTAGTAATTATTATTAATACCACTATAAGAGGATTTGTTCAGACATTATTATATATATAATAAAAACCTTCTTCATAAAACATGATTTTCTTATTTAATACTATTCATCATGGGGATGGTTTAGTAAAATTATAACATAATAATACTAATATATTTAATATTATTTTAATTCCATTGTGTTTATAAAACATGCAATTTACGAATAGAATTAATATTAATTATTTTCTATTATCATTTCTATTGGAGAAATACGATGTAACTATCACAAATATGACTTTTAATGCTTCTAAATTGGTTTCAAATAAGATTTGTGGTCTAATATCATGTTAAAATATTCATATAATATAACCTAATTAATTTTACAGATTACCTATAAATATTTTTTGTGGTTCAAGATCATTAAATTGGGGATATATTATAGGAAGATATAAATCATGACAAAGGATCAAATAGAAAACCCAAAATATTGGTCCCACATACTAAGGTTGTGGGAAGAAGGGAAACATGAATGACTATTGTAACGAATAATATAATTATTCATGTATTAAATCTATGAGTATTATTATAGAAATCAATCATGATACACTAGTGATTAATGCCTAAAAATAAATGCATTCATGGAAATTTGAATCTAATTATTCCATTAAACCATTTAAAATAATAATTCTAAATGAAATTTCATTCCATGCAGTTTTTAAAGGGTAATTTTTTTATAATGATCCTATTAAAATTTTTTCGTAAAATTTATAAATTAAAACCCAAATATTAATTTCAATATATTAAATAAAATTATATATATTCATAGAATTTGGAGATATTAAATATCTATTACATATCATTATGACTATAAAAATTATGCCAAATTCTTTAAAGGATCATGGAAAACTAAAAAAATTATCTTATGGTTATATTTAGTTATGTTAATAAAAGAATAGTTTATAATAAATTTTATTTATATTATATATAAAAATACTTTATCATTGAATGTGACTCCAAAACAAACTATTAAATATGAGGAAATATGAATTGAAATGTAAAAAAATATTATCTATAAAGGGGGTTATTCAAAATCTATAAAAAAGGTACATTAGATTTAATGAGAATTTTATTTACCGAAATTTAAAAAATGTGAAATTTTTAAAAGAAGAATGAACATCAATGGTGGGAATCTGGATATTGTTAATTCTAATATTTGGGTACATGTGATAGTAAAATATTGAATAACATTATTATATATCATCAATTAATGTATTATCGTAAAAGGAATTGATATATTAACTAAAAAATGATATCTTTTTTTAACTTTTAATAATTAAATATTCAATTTAAAAATGAAATAGGTATAAAGTTGAAGTTCATTAGTTTTGATAAGATTACTGAGAATGATAATCAATAGATAACAGAATTATGTTCATTGAATAAAGTTAATATAAATAATATATTTCTTAGAACAATAAAAAAATTGTATAGAGTTACTAAAAAATAATACATTTATTGAGAAATCTATAAGAATATCATTTAATCCATGATTATACAAGGTATTTTTATCTAAACAAATTAACATGGTTTTATACCCAATGAATATATATATATATATAATATTTTTTAAATATCTAAGGATTCATAGATAAGAATATAAGAAAATTTGTCCCAATTAAAGGTATTTTGTTTTTATTATTATGTTTTTACGGAATTAAATTCAGGATATAAGTATGGTTTTATGGCGTAAAAATGATTCCTCATTAGATATGGTAATTAATATTTTAGTTACCAACTTATAGAAGGTCGAAATTAGTGGATAATAAAATTTTAGAATGTAATATTTTATGCAAATGTACTTTTTTAAGTACTGTTATATCATTGAGTCTAATATTGTGAGAAATAAAAATATTCATTGTGAGAATGCTAATATTTAAGCAATTTTTGAGAATGATATTGTTTATCCTGATCTTTATTTATATAATATCATTCTCATTTGAAACACAAATAGAGAACATTTTTTTATATAAAATTATTAATTTTATATAAATTTTTTATTAATGGTCGATGGTGGAAATATTAAGTTCTATGATGATTTAATTTTTGTGTTTTTAGGAAATTGGATATAGGAATTAATAATGAAGTTCAATCATTTCATGAAAATAATACCCTATAGAATACTTATTTTTCATATAGTATGAATGAACTATATAATCAATGAGTATAAAATTTCATTGTTGAATACGACATTAGTAAAAGGTGTAAGGAGATACTTGTACTGAAGGGGTTTCAAAATGATGATATGAATTAGACATTTTTCTTCTCTTATTGTTAAATTTATTTCTATTGTTTTTATTAATAATTGTTGAATTATTGGATTTAATTTAAAAAAATTATGGGAAAAATGAATTTATTTAAATATAAATGAAAGGGGATAAATATATAATGAATCTAGGGGAGCACACTATTCCCATGATTTGATATATTTTTTAAAATCATTACAAGTGTATATATGGAAGAAATTAATAAGATAAGAAACATAGTGAAAAATCAATCCATTCATGTGAAATAATAGTTTTGTGATATAAAACATGTATTAGTGTTTCCATTTTAATTTTTTTATTAATTTTTTTATCATATTATTAATTTATGTACATTCCATTCTCATTAAATAGTCTAATGAGTAAAGGGTAATTTAATTAATGAGAAAATAATCAATTAAATTGAGTATTAAGTACAATAAAAGGAGTCCGAAGATTCTTGGGATGAACATAATTTGTGATCATTTTTCTAAAACATTGAAACTATCCTATACATACTCTATATAAAAGTATTTTAGAATATTGATCATGTTTAAGGGAAAATAATTCAATTCAAATTCAAATCATTTAATGAGATTAATTGATAAGAAACTGATGTAGTTCATTGAACATGAATACATGGTAAAAATTATCTAGGAATCACTATTTATGAAATTTTATGTATATCATGGATTTTACTTAAACTAATATTGAACATGTATTGGGAGTAATTATAAAAGAAATATATTATCTAGGTAGGAACTAGTGGGGGGCTATGAAGGGGGTGATGGAATATTTTATGCCCATCAAGGATATGAATTTATATATTAATATTGTTGTTAATTTATTCAAATATGTAATGAAAACTTGTGTGGGGATACTAATAAAATAATAATTAATATAGTTAATTTTTATTCCTATGATTGTATAGATATATTTATGGAGTCATAATTATAAAATAATATTGGATTTCCTTCTACGATGCTGAACATATTGTTGTTACATAAGTAGTAAAGAATATTTTAGGGTTGAAGAAATTTATATAATGGTTCTACAATGGTAAATAAGATAATTTACCAATTTCAAATAATTGGAGTGAAATATATAGTATAATGAATCTAGTATTCACATACACTATGGATCATATACATTTGAACTATCATTTTTATTAATGTCTTTTTAAATGATGGATATTTGGAGTTTCAATATATTTAGGGAATCCATAATTATGTTAACATGGAAAATAAATCGATAGTAATCGAATAACAATGCCATTCGTATGTCTTAATTAATCATCAAGGATATTTTTGGTTCCAATGTAGAATTGGAAAAATCTATATTATAACGGAATAATATTATAAAAGATTATATATAGAATATAACTATTTGTTGGATATTATTAATATATGTATAGAAAATAATTTTAATCTTTCCAAACTATACATCATGTATAAAATGATCTTTACTAATCCATGGAACTATGGTTATATGGTGTTGGAGAGGAAATTTATCCCTTTACAATAAGGCTATTGGTCCAACACTCAACAAACATTTAAAATATTTTTTACAAATATTTTAAGTGTAGAATATATATTCCCAGAGTATTATTTCATGTGGTTTTTTATGGAACACAATGTAGTAAAATTTAGTATCAGAGGGGCCTTATAGGAATCCTTAGAAATAATCTCCAAATTATTTACACATGGAAAATCAAAAATCAACATTCTCATTAGTGTTCACTTATATATGTTCAAAAATATATTTGACATGATGAAACTATTTTACCTGAAAATTTAGTTTACATAATATTTTTAATATTTGAATTTGTACAAGGTGTCCTAACAAGATTTATTCTTTATTTATGGCCTTATAATTGACTATAAAATTATAAAAACTATTTCTATTATATCTGGGCAAAGGATAAATACCTCAAAACATTTAAACCACTGTATTTTGATAACATTCCATGTCTTTTTATTCTATAATTCTTATAAAAATGCCTTTATGGGTTTTGGTGATGTTTAATATTAATTTTCATCCTAATAAAAAACACATATTCATTGATTTGTATATGACAGAAATTCATAATGTTTTTTATTCTTGTATTTACATAAAATATTTTTTAAATAGGGTATTAATTTATCCTTGTCGTTCCCTTTGGGTTACAGTAATATTATTTAACAATATGCAAGATTAAATATTAAGGATTTCAATATACTAAAATTGACATAAAAAGTACAAAAAAAATAATTAAAAAATCAATGAATAGATATGTATTTTTTTGATTATAGAGATTAATTTGGTTCTAAATGAAAAATTTACAGTATGAATTTCTCTATACGATTTAATATTATGAGGAAAATATAAATACAAAATTATATGTTAAATATTTAAAATATATTTATTTGTGACATCATTAAAATTAAAATCAACTAGCGAATGGGGATCATGTTTATCACATGTGGTTCCTCCTGTAGTTATTGTGTGAGATGGATTTTTATGTAAAACTTTCAAAAATAAATAATTTTGATTAAGTATGACTTCTTTTTAGGATATATTATCTCAAGGATTGGTAAAATTACAAACCCATTAAAGATTAAGGATGTGTTTACTTATAGTAGTCCTGATAATATCTCTATGGGTCAATATTTTTTGTGGAAATTGATTCATTATCTAAAGATAAAAAAATAATTTTCATAGAATTCAACCCAATTTTCAGCTATATTAATGAAAATTTGGGTTCTTATTTGGCCTTCCCAATACAATTCATCCTACCAATTCCATATGGAATGGTTTTCCAATGTATTGATTTTTCACTTATCGATTAAAATATTTCCATTTTGGGTATATTTTGATGCATCACATTTTTGTATAATATTTATTATTATGTATATGTTGTTAGTTACTATGTATGGTTCTAGAAAATAATTCTCTCATAGGGATAATTATGAAACCCATGATCTAGATTTGTCAGCAGAAGTTTTTATACTGAATTCATGGTTTCATTATCAACTATTCATGTATATAATTTATAATTCATAAGATCTTATATTTCATATTTTATTAGAGGTGGGATTACATGATCATGTGAGGATAGATCAATTTCCTCAAATATTATAGCTTGAATATTATATACTACTCAAGAAAGGGTAATATTTTTATTGATCTATTGAGTATAACGTATTTTAAAGAAGATTATTGATAGGATTGAAATGTGTCAAATATAATTGAATTTATATAAGATTTTTATTTTTATTTACAAAATGTTTATAGTTGTGCTGAAATTTTAAGATATTGGTTTCATCATATTTTGTTGATAGGGTAGTCCTGTCATGGTTGGGAGATCCAGTTATGGAGGCATAGTGTGCTCAGTGATTTCATTGATATTCAATGTATGGATGGTTGTGGTTTATATAGCACTGGTCAATATATATGTGTTAGTTAGTTATTCAATAAAGATATTAAAATGTGTTTCTACATGAGTTTTATCATTTTACTCTGGTTTCAAATCCCAAATAATAAATGTTTTATCATTCCATGAGAAAATAGTTCTTCTTTTCAGGATTGAATATATTGATAGGAATGTTTTTGGTGATGTAAATTTTTTATGATTAGGTAAATTACAAGAATTTGATTCATTTATAGTTATACCATCTATTAAAATTTCCCATTTGGAAGTGGATTGACATGACTATAGAATTATTTATTGAGTTTCCCCCAACCCCCAAGTATCATGATATTTTCTAGTTGGTGATTGATTTGCTAATGAGGGAAATGCATTTCATTCCCATAATGGAGAATATTTTACTCATCACAATAGCATACATATATCTCTTAAAAGTAGTAATGTTATATGACATACAAATTCAATTGTATATGATATTGTTGTTAAATTTTTCTCAAGGTTATATCAAGTCCCCAAGTGTTAACTCAAAACACAATTGGTAATAAGTACAATGACTAAATAAATCATAAATGGATATATAGATATGAATATTTTGACTCTAGAATAATATTTCGTATTATAAATTATATATAGAAATTGTTAATTGGTGTCCTATCTATACTTGGTATAGTTTTCATAAATAATAATTATCCTTTCATTGTTTATATAACATCATGTGAGTTATTTTATAGTTTCATTTTCATTTTTTATATTGGATAGATAATTTAGTGTTAGAAAATAATTGGGAAATGTTATTGTGTGTGAATAATTATATAATGAGAGTAAAAATTGATCACTAATTGAAACAAAATATAGTACATTGATGAAGATCAATTAAAATTTAGTAGGATGAAAAGTGATCAAGTGACAAGGATTTTAATAAATTTTATATTAAACTATTGGGGTTGGGAAATAGGTTTATGAATATATTTTATAGATAGACCATGATTATTTAGGGATATATTAATGACAAATATATGACTTAATTTATAATGTGGATATGGTAGTGAACCACTCACTTCCCTGATAGTAAAACCAGATGATCTATAAACCAATTGTGATTATTTTAATGGGTGAATTTGAAATATTATAATTTTTTAATGAAGGAACGATTTTGAAAAATTTAAGTGTTTTATTTTATTTTTCTTAGGTTTAAAGATGGTGAAAATATCTAAATTGAATTTATTATTTTTTTGTAATGGTTTAGGGTATTTGGAATTTAATCCAGAACCACTAATTACCTAATGGAGTGGCCAGTATGGTTGTCAAATTGGTGTGGCCATGGGGTGGTTGATTGCTATCCACTGATTACTCGTTGAGGTACAAGGAACCTAACAGAGGTATTATAGGTAATCAGTAGGGGGTCTTCAACATTTTATATAATGATAAAAATGAAATTATGTTTCTTTTAATTTGAAAAATGCTATGGGCCCCATTCTATAGATATATGGACCAGAGGGAGGTTTTCCCTCCCCTGCATCTATTTCACTCTATTTCATCACATGGATTATAAGTAATATGTTGCATATTTTTTCCATTCCCCACACTTCTTCATCTGATTTCATAAGGTCCGACTAGGATTTTAGATAATTATTCCACCAATATATTTTGGAATCAAGAATCAAGATGGATACTTCATATATAGTAGGAGAGGATTAAAAATCATGTATTCAAGACACATCTCATCATTTATCGTCAAATATATATCTTGATGAATTTATTTATGGATTTAAATAAATTAATGTTAAATTGAACATACATATAATTTATAAATGGATTTTATTTTTTATATTAGGCTCTGATGGGTATGGAATGTAGAGTAAACTCAATCACACATGATTTTGACATCATTATGAAACCCAATAATATTTTTATCATATGATAAAAAAGACTTTTATTTTAGATGAATAAATGATTGAGGTACTAATGTTTCTTGAAATGACATGTTCATATTGAAGTTTTGGATAATGGTGTGATATTAATATTATATTATGGATCATTGTTTGAGGTAGGTGGCCTTTATATACAATGTGTCTTATCATTTAGTTACATTATGATTATATGTTGTTGTTACTATTATAATTATTATAGGTATGTTTTTGGATATTTTATTATATCCGTCCGTATATGAGATTAAATCGTATCAAAATAATAGTAAACACTGATTATATATCATACTAAACTGTTTGTTGGTTGTAACATTCCATCGGTGACCCATCTTATGGATTTTCATCGTGAAGTAATTTTTATTTTAACACCATTTTTAATGATAATATGATAGCCTAAAATATTTGATTTTAAATTGTGTGTTTATTAAGATATGTTTTAATAGAAAATATTTTGTTTTGAGAATATAATTTTGAATTGTAAATTTAAAAAAAATTAATTTAATATGGATTCTGATATGGGAATATGTCCAAGATAATAGGTTATGTAAATCCAAAATGATAACTTTATCAAATAAATCATTAAATGGGGTTTGAATAATAAATTTGTATAAATAAATTTTTATTATTTTGTTAAATGAATGGGTTAATTTTACCATTGGAGTGGTATTTATTCTTTTTTAAAGCTTTTGTTATTTTATGATCAATTTTGATTATAGTTACATTTTTTTGTAAAATGATGTTACATAAATTGATGGGAATTATAGTATAAATCATCCCTTAAGTGATGGGTTGAATTGTTTGATTGAGTTTATTATTTGATATCCTTTTTTAGGTTGGTCCATATAAACTCATTAATACCAATATAATTATATAATGTCTAGGATTATTTTAACATAATATATATTGAATGATTCATGGGTTTTAGTGAGTTTTCATTGGCTAATTTGTTTAATATGCCGATTTGGGAATTACTCATATAATCAATGACTATTTTTTATCCAAGATTCATATAGGAGTACATTTTAGATAATACCTCATTTTTTGATAAAGGATATATCCTTCTTTAAGTATTAATTGATATATAAGGACGTATTTATGCATATTAGTTCATGTTTTTTACAATACATAATATGGATCAAGAGATGGACTTAAAAGATTAGTGGTTTACTCCAAAACCATTCCAATATGAGGAGTTTAATTTACTCATCCATGATATTTATAAAATATGAGAGTATTCGTAATTTTTACTATATAGTGTATTATAGTGGGTATCCTATTAATTGTTATTGGAATATTCCATATTAAATTTATTAGGTAGATAAGTATCAATTAAGGAAAAGAGACTCTTTTATGGGATCTATTCACTCAAATATGATACCTATGGAGGATAATGTCCTTGATAACCTTAATATTTAAGTTCATCTTAAGGATCATTGTTTATATTACATATAATTTCATGTATTCTAATTGTTAACCCAATTAGGATACGACTCCTTTTAGGTTTACTCATCCTCACATGAGTCGACAAATAATGTGATGGTTGAAGATACTCTTGGTGGGATAGTTATAGATTCATTGGATATGACTTTTTATATTATAATACATAAATAAAAAATACCTCCTAAGGTTCCACATGAGGAATGACTGTTTCCATTACACACACTTTTTTATAATGATTTTCATATAACGTGTAAATGATTTTTGTAAATTCAAAGAGAATTACCCCAGTGTAGTGGGATATATCCATTGTTATGAATTGAGATGTTTTGGATTGATAAAGTGATTCTATGTAGATAGTTTTTATTAAATATTTAGGGGGAATCAATGAGTTAACATTATTGATGAATTATGATATTTGATGTTATTTCAAATATATAGGAATCATTATCTAATTTCCTAATTTTTTTAAAATATGATTGTGATTATAATGCAGTTTGATGTTTTCGTCCTTGATTTTATTCAATTTTTTTATTTTTCATTAAAAATACTTTATTTATGATTGGACCCTCATTAGATACCCTGTTTTTTATATCTTAAGACTGTCATTTCATCCCAAGATATTTTAGATATTTTATTTTTGAACTGTGAGAATACTAATGTGTTAGTAGGGTTTGATAAATGAACCTTTGTACATATACGATATGAATATTTACGATTGCATCCAATGTGATTAGATTTATTGTGATATATACCTAATTTATATATAAAGTTATACTGATCATTGATTATATGATGCTTATATATTGAAATGACTTCCATTTTCTTGAGTGTATTATCTTTCATAGAGGGTGAGTTTCACTTATAACCTAGTTTCAATATCCAATGTTATAGATGAACAACCACTTAATCTCTAGTACTTACATATTCAAGGAAGGTGACATAATCTTTCTGAGTCAGTGGGCTCACCACTACTTACATACATGACATGGGTTTGGATGTATATGAATTGATTTTTAATATTTATTCTTTAATATGAATCATCTCATAGATATATTTAATTAATGGTATGATCAAGTTATCAGTAGATGGTTATTGAATAGAAAATTTATTGAATATTGAGATGGAGTGCATTTTATAATTACTATTCAGTTATATTGTATTTATATATGCTCAATAGAAAACAGTTTGATTATTTTTATGAATATTTGTAATATCTAATCTATTATATAGACATAAATCATGTAGACTTTTTTAATACTTTCAAGTTATATATAACAGGAACCCTATTGGGCCCCTATTTTATATCTATAAGTTTTTAGAATTTTCAATATATTGGTAGGTCATTCTAAATTTTTGGAAGATCTGTTAATAGATCTAGTGATTTATATTAAATTTAATATTTTTCCCATGAGTATTTTAGTAGATTCTAATTGTTTTTAGCCTCTAGAATAAGTTCATGAACACATGACATCTCATATAACACCTAAATGTTTTACTATTCTAGTGAACAAAGCTATGGTGTTAGAAGGGTCATTACTGGTGGTGTCCTACTATTATTTATACTCACACCCTACACATATAATATAGAAACTTTTAAATTTCATAAATTAATATTAAATTAATTTTTATTAATATTAAATAAATATGATAATAATATTCACCTTAGGACAACACTGGATTTGTGACTTTGGAGACAATATACATAATAATATAATTTTCTGAAAGATATTAAACATCTCCCACAAATATCTTCTAATATAGTGAACCTATTATACATACCCTACTTAAATCCACTTTTCATAACCTTGGGAAAGGAAACATAAAAAAGGGTGAGATCAAATTCATTGTAATAATAAACATAGAAGATATCACAAAATTAACATAATTGATCATAAGATATGTGCAAGGGTATTAGAAATGATAACAATCTACAAAAATCATACCCAATTAGTCAATGATCATTAATCACGATACAATTAATAAGGTATGGTAAATTAAAATACATAATACACATGGGTACACAATCATCCATAATTAAACATGAGCTATTAGAACATATCATGTAATGATATAGATTTCGTTAAAGATGTCTCAGGCTCAATTAAATGTACTATTTTTTTCCAATGTTGAGTACTATTCATTTGGTTTTACATTGGGGTGTGTTTGGGTGAAAATTTTGAGAAAAATGGATGAAAAAGTGAAGTTCGTGGTTGGGGAAAGATTTTAACTAAATGTGTGTATGGTCCTAATAAACCATGGAACCACTAAAAGAGAATTTTTAAGGGATTGGACATGGATTGAAAAAACATGTGCCCTAAGGTGAAATTTATTTATGGGATTGTAATTTACCTAAAAATTTATTTTAAAATTTCCCAAACCTGAATTTATATCCAAAATAACCTCCCATTGAATCCCAACATTTCTATCACGATATTTGATCCCTAAATATTGATTCTTATACACTTGGGCCTCCATTCTTCCGGATTCAATGCCCAGATTGAATATATGGACCCCTCATTGTAAGAGGATCTCATCCTGTGTAGTTTCCTTTAACTTTCTCTTTCTTATTATATTTGATACAGGTTATTCATAATTTTTTTGGATATATATCTATTTATTAATCTATACCCATGAATTTTGGATTGATCTCTCAATTTAAGGGATATTTATTTGTTAAAAAATTGATATAATTTTTAAATATAGATCTCATGCTTCGTTGTTATTTCATTGAAATTAAATATTTATGTTTGGTGAGTACTCTTCAATGAATCAATATATGATGTCTATTATTTTAATCCCAAAGTATTTATTTCAATTATGTGTATGAATTTTAATAATTTCTATTAGTTATTTAAAAATTGTGTTCTTTATAGAATAAATTAATTTTGTAAATTTATTAATTATGGGAGATGCATACTTGGGGATATATGAGATTGTTGATTCTAAACAATTGATTTTTGGATTAATTAGGATTTGTTGAGATTTCGGAATTGAGATAATTATTAGTTGAATCAATTATGATGTATTCATATTGTGAATTAGATAATTTATTGTGTAATTGACTACTAATTATCAAGGTTTAGAATTAGATCATTAATTGTTGAATTAATTTTTAATAATATTTAGAACGTGAATTTGATACATTATTATTTAATTACTTATAAAATAATGAGATTATTAATTCGAGATAATTAATTATGGCATTAATTAAGGAATATTGAATTTGTGGATATTTATTAATTTATTGGTGAATTAATAAATGAGATTAATGTGCTTAATTTATTATGGAAATAATTATGTTGAATTATGCGATCAACTAATTTTTGACTTTGTGATAAGATGGAGATGATTAATTATATGGTGAATTAATTATAATTTTAATAAGATTAATTAAATGTTATATTAATTAATATAATGGTATGATTAATTAATTTTTGAATTAGTAATGAAATTTATGTGGAAAATTAATAGTTGAATTACTATTGGGTTGGTGGATGGTTACATGGACATTCAGCCATGATTTATAAAATTATGAAGTGAAACATGGTTATTAAATTGTCAAATTATGAATGGTAAAACTGTCATTCGATTTTATAATTCAAAATTGTAAAAATTACATTCAATTGGGAAATTATGATTGGTGACATAGTCATTAAATAATTAATTATGAATTATGAATTGTGAATTGTGAAAATGACATCAGTAATATGATATAATTGAGATGTCCTTAGGAAACTATGGTTATCATGTGGTAAAATAAAAAATATTTTAATAATGTAAACTACTTACTTTCTTTCATGTGTTTTATTATATATAAAACTGAATATAATTTATTGACTATATATTTTCTATAACACCATTGGTGGTGGACTAATGAGTTGTACTCACATCCTAATAGAGCTTCCAGATTAGAACCCAAATAGATTTTATGGTTAGAGGTCATGATAATGGAAAAATCCATGTCTTTGATTGATGATTTGGGATGAATCATGGATGAGGGAACCAAACATAGTTTAGAAATTTCTTGGGATTTTTTAGTGTATTTATATTTGAGTTTCATTAGGATACATGGAACATAATTAATCATGGAATATCTATTATTTTGTTTTGATATTTTACATCCAATGAGGTCATCTTATGATAATGGATTGTTCTGTTTATGTTATATCATGCTTCATTATTGTTTATTTTGTTTATTCAGGTGTAATACTCTAACAAATAGGGTACAGTTTCTTCAAGACTTATATTAGACCCTTACATCTAGACAGCAGCCTCTGGCATACGGGAAGGTAAACTTGAGTTCATGTGGCTAGCCAGCTTGAGGCATCGGTGTGTGACCCTAAGGCTAGGATTTCACATATTTTATAATAAGAGACTTTTTTTATTTCATTTTTATTACTATTGAGGAATGTTAGGTAGGAAACTAGGAAGAGTCTGGAATTTGATATTAGATCTTTCATGGGATTAGCTAACCCATGTACATGGGTGAATCCAATCACCTAGAGGGGGAATTGATGTTATTGATGTTTGATGTTATAGTTGTATATTATTTCACTATGGGTGACAAAATATTGGTGTGATGTGATTATTTATTTAAGGAATACATGAGATTTGACTTTTGGCCTAGTATTGAATGAGATTTGAGTTTACATGCATCATTCTAGGAATACATGATTATTTTGTGACATGCTTCATTTTATGAATGCACAAGAAAATAGGATATGAGTAAGGCTTGAACATGACCTATTTTCTCTTTATTTTGAAAGTGATATGAAAATTGTTCATGACATGAAATTGAGATAGATTTTAAAATGATACAATATGGGGATACATGGGTTTCTAAATGGGAAACATGAATATTAAATGTTTCTACCTATGTTAGCCTGGAAAGTGGTGTAGGGTAATTAATGCTAGTGATTTCATGTTGGTTTTGACAGTGTGTTGGAATTTGTGAAAAAATAGGGACTTTTTGTTCCTTGATGATTTTTCTCCTTACACAAACATGTTGATGTTGTGAATGGTGTCTCAATTTTACAATTAGTAATTATATAGTTACGCTACATGAGTATACTTTTTGAGAGGAGGATTTGAGAACATGGATATGGCTGATCCTCTATTGGTAGAATGTGAGGCACTAATAGTGTTGATATAGAAGTCTATAGATTAGTTTTGGGTGAACAGTTATTGGTTCATGAATATTATGCAATGAGGCCTAGCGCTGTATGTGAATAGTATATTTGATATGAAAAGTGATTTTCAGTCGAAAAACCTGCTAACGTTTTCTGGATTTAGTGTAATAGAGGGAGATGAGTTCCTTATTGAGTCTACCCAGATGATACCTGACCATTCAAAGGCTATGCATGAGAGAATGGTCAAATTGACAAATTATATTCTATGAGGATCTACGGAGCATTGGTGGGGCATTAAAATGTGGACATTCATGGATAATGGTATATTATGGAAATGATTCATTTAGAAGGTACTATAGAAAATTTATCTAGAGGTGTTGAGGCATTAGAGAGTCTATGTTTAGGATATTTGCACAACATATAATGTTTGTGATGGAATATGTTGGATTCTTTATAATTTTTCATATCTTTTCTCCAATATTGGAAGGGGATGAGATAACTACAGTGAGTTGTTTTCATGAATGTATTAAATGTTATATTATGTCCAATGTTAACATTTTTAGGATAAAGATGTTTAATTAGGTAGTGGATAAGGATCTCATAGATGAGGGGATCCTAATGAATGCATCCAGTCCATGGCACAGTGTTAATGTTAGACGATCAGGATTTATTAATTCTAAGAGTATGATGCATCGTTATGTGGGTGTCAGCCAGTGAATTACATAAATAGTGTATAATGGGATTCTTAGTTACCCATGATCATACCAAGTTTGTATTCCACTATTGTGGTAGGTAGGGACATTATCATAGAATCAATGCCTGACCACCAGAAGTGTAATTGTCATGGAAACCATGGAACATCAATAGAAGTTCTTCAGGACCCATCAACAAACCGACGATGAGGATTCAATTACGGAGAATTATATTATAGGAATAGGATCATATAATACATATTAGATTGGATGATGGAGTTCTACAAGAATAGTCAATTGATTCGGTGGAGGCAATGCTTCTTAGAATGGGAACCCGTATTTGAAGAGTGGTATAAAAAAGAGGATGAAGGTTTCATTATATAGAAAAGGGGACGGATAGTTGTATTCTATTAAACATATGGTTGTGGATAGAAATGATAGACTATCTACAGTGAAACATAATATTATTTTAGCTTCTATATTATATATTACTTGTTTGATACTGGTGCCTCACAGTACTTTATTTTTTCACATCATTTTAATTATTTTAGCCTCGGTGTAGAGATTGTCAATGGTGTGTTGATAGTAGATAAAAACATGGAATAAAGTCTAGATACATCTACTTGTGCAATGGATTATCTTTCTAGGATAGAGATAATCTTTTTCTGTGGGATATATATATTCGTAACATTTCAATATTTTACCAAATTATTGGTATGTTCTGGTTAGTAAAAAACTGATCCAACATATATTGTTGCCACAATATATTGATATTTATTTCTCATGATGTGGAAAAGTACATTCACCATGGAGAGTGGGATATCCAGAAAGTGAGAGAAGGAAAAATTACTTAGAAATTGATAGAATCAATGGATTATGTGTCTATATTATTACTAGATGATGGAGGTTTAAAGAGAGATTTCTTTCCACCCATAGTGGACATGTTTCATGATGTATTTCAAGAAGACTTCATAGGTATTTCACCTAACAGAGATGTGTGATTTAAAATTGAGCTCACACATGGGGTTAAGGTAGTTTATTTTTGAATATAATGAATGGAACTGGAAAACCTTCATGATCTTATGATATGGTTGGAGGAGGTGGACGGTGTGGGGGTTATTTGTATGAATAAGTCTCTTTGTGGTCCACATGTTTTGTTTGATATGAAGGATGATGGGAATATGCACTTATGTGTATATTACTAGAATTTTAGGAAGACAACATTAAACAACCAGTATCCTCTTCCATGAATCAACGATCTATTTGACCAGCTAGGAGGGTGTGGATTCATTTATAGATTTAATTGAGATTGGCAGGTCATCATTTGAGATTTCAAACATCTGATATGATGACTACTACATTCAGATGTAGGAATTGCCTATATGAGTTTTTGGTAACACTAATTGGGTTGAAGAATGCACCAACAATGGTTATCTCCATGATAAATGTAATCTTCTAAATATACTTGTACTATTTTAGTGTTTGTGGATGACAAAATGGGGTACTAAAAGACAAATGATGATAATTATTTACCACTTGACATCATCCAAAGTATACTGAGGGAGAATTAGATATTTTCCAATCTATTTATGTTCCTGTTTTGGTTTGACCAGGTACACATCTCAGGTCGCATGATATCAGAGGAAGGTGTGACTCTAGAGCTAGAGAAGGTTCATTCAGTGGTTTCCATGGTGTATCTAGATAATGTATTCGATATCCATATAATTTTTATATTTGATGGATATTATTAGAGATTCATACGAAAATTTTACCGAATTGTAGTTAATATTTTGGAATTGACCAATATGGGGATAAATGTGTATCTAGATAATGTAAGGGTTAATTTCACAATTTCATTACTTTCCAAGGTTGTTTATATATAATTATTTTCTATTGTATATTTAACACTCTAGTCCGTGTTTCATAAAATAGTTATCCAATTTTTTTACAATTATTCTATAAATTTTTAAATTAATTTTTACTCATGTGTAACTTTTTATTAAAATTTTTTAAAATATTTTTTGGTCTTTTTCGTAATGAGGTACTTTTTTACTTTTCCAAAAAAGGAATGTGATGAATTCTTTTATTTATAAAAAATTAATGGATTTTAATTCCTTATGATTACTTATATTATTGAAGAAACCCTGACATGATTATAATTCTATTTTCAAATAACATTTATTCTTATCAAAATGTATGTAATTTCAAGTAATGGAAATATTTTAGTGAAGAAATGATATTTTCCCCAAGAATATTTTTATAGAGTTCACTCAAAAATTCATTCCAAATAAGAAAACATTGATTGATGTTGCCCATGTTTTATACGGTATATTCTTCAATGTTTCTATTCTTATCATTTCATTGAGTGGTTATGTTTTGATATAATGGTATTCATGAAACCTTTTTCTTTTCTATTATTTGTGTTATGATTACATGATGTTTATGAAACCCATATCATTCATTGTGTTGTGATAAGATAAATGTTTTATTCTATTATGGAAAAAATATATATTATTCCATTATGAGAGGGGTAGGACCTATATCCCCTAAAATGAATTGGGTAAATATTTATTTCTCAACAGATAGACATATAGGACTTTGTCCACTATTATGTTCTTGGTAGTGAACCATGAATACCATAATAGAATGGGACTTGAAACCATACTACCAATATAGAATTAGAAGTGATGCCTTTAATACAATGTAAATCATTATTATATACTTATGTGTTTGCCATAGTTTTATGTTTACATCCAATGTTACAATTTCGTGGAACATGTTCTTTATTTACTTATCATTAAAATAGTTTTAACTTGTAATATTTATCACATGAGCCTATTTGTGTTCATGGATATATAGGGTATGATCTTATATTTAAATGATTCTGTTCTCATACACATATACTGATGATTATGTTTACATATCTCAATTGTTTTCCCTCAATAAGTATATAATATCAACCCTTTTATGTTTACGTTCAACTAGTTATGTTGATATGTATAATGTTGGATGTTTCTAAGAAGGTTTTTAGTCATAAAAAACCTACTGGGAGAAACGTTTCTCACTTATATACCAGTTATTATGGTTCCATGTTTCTAATGTCACTAGAATAGTATGTTCTATGGGATTTTATTTTTCTAATTTGGAATATTTCCTAAAAATGGAATTTAATATCCATGTATGAATAGTGAGGGTTGTTGTAGTTGGTAATTGAAATAAATTATTAGTTATTATTTGGAATCAAAGATGATAATACCATATTAAGAACCATATGAAAACGTATAAGGATAAGCCTATGGATAAATTATGGGATTGGAAAAATGTCCTAGAATTTTGGTAAAGGATGGAGTGAGTGGTTTCCAAAAACCGAATCCATATATCAATATTATATGTGGATGTGGATATGGATAATATATAAAAAGGGAGAAAAAACCTGATAATGTGTATCAGCCCTAACTCAATTATAATCTTTTACAATACAATGGGCCTTGCTGCACATAGAGTTTGAGAGTCCCATGGAATATGTTTTGGAAATTCAAAATCCCTTTATGAACCTTAATAAATGGGTTACAAAAATGTTGGTTATGAATATCATGGAAATAACCTAAGTGGTCATAGATTAAAAAAGGTGTCACAATTTATATATCCTATAAGTGAATTTTTATGATTATGTACATCAAAATTTTGATACCTATTTCTTGCTGAATAATATTGGTTTTAGACAATGGTTGGAACTCAAAGGATCCAAATTAATGGTGATAGTGATAGACAATGCAACGATTTACATATTGGGAATATTAATTCTATGGAATCAATAATATGATATATTGATTCTATAATCACATATATATTTATAATATAGTAATCATGGTGGACAAAAAAATTATAAAAAGGGGGAAAATTATATTTAGCCTTTCAAGAGACCACATACCCATTATTTCACTGGTTTATCTGATCTAATTGTTTTGGAATAATGGATTAGTACTGATGAAAAGATATTTTTCAATCTAAATTCTTTGAGCATGATAATGTTATTCTAGAGGTGTATTGGCTGGAAGATGAAACAGACTAGTGGTGGAATCTAATTAAGAATACGATGAAGGAAGATAAAATTAAATCCATTGATTGTATAAGGACCCATCTTTAAAACATTAACTAATCATGAATTAAATGGATAATTCACATTGTGGATAATTTTTGGATTATAGTTTTATATAATTAGTTTACAACATATACATAACAACTGGAATATTACATGTAGATACATCTACTCAGTGTCCATTTCTTTCATAAACTAAAAACTCTTTAAAAAAGTCATTTCTAGTTCCATGTTTTAGAAAACGTGACTTTTCCATGATCCCATACTTGACATAATTCATCATCAGTCCTATCAATAACATTTAAAAACATTGTATGAGCATAAGAACCTCAGTAAGGGTTATAACACAAATTAACAAAACATTAGTTTATCAATTCATACATAAAAAAACTCTTTAACATACCACATGAAATCATTTGTTTTATGAATAATTCATAGTAATCACAAATAATAATGGTAACTTGTGGAATCTATAATATAGTTACATTGTATTATTCACATCGATGTAGAGAGTTACATTTGTAATACCAATCATAGTATATTTTATAAATCTCTTTGGAGGAAGATTTAGCATTACCTCTGTCACGTTACCCAATTCATTGGAGAGCTATCTCAGGCCCACCAACCCAAGGTCTATCATGTAACTAATTGTATACATAAATAGTTTCAAAGAACCATAACATATTCATAACTAATAAAACAAAAATAGTAGAAAGATAAAATTTCAACATAATTTAAATATGGTGAGATAAAAAATCGATTATCAATCCATTTTCAATTCAAAAATATATAAATGAGTACATGGTATTTATTTTACATTTTAAAATCATTACGACTGGTTATGTATGCCAAAAATAAAATTATACTCGCAACGGAAGAAAATGTCATTGTCACTGCTTACATAAAACAGAAACATACATTTTGGGTCATTTAATAAATAAATTGTAGAAAAATATTCCATTTTAATGAAATGAAAAATAAATGCTTTTTATACACTGTATAAAATAATGTTGTATATACAATAACATATTCCACAATGAAAGAAGATTGAGACGAAGTCCCTTACCTCATGTCTGACCTGACACGTTCATTCATTAATATCCTGAATGATAAACTAAAGTTAATTTATAATTTCTTAAGAACCATTTTCAAGTTTATAATACAATTTATATCACTTATTACAACATAATAATCATTACATAATCCCTTATGTTAATAACGGTGTTTTTGTCGATATTTGGTACATGAGTCAAAAATGAAATTTCATAATTACATGTTGTCCATGTGGTAAAAATTCAATTATCTCTAGAATAATATTCATTATTTAAATATAACATATATATTTTATATCCAGTATATTTATCTATTTATAACATTACATAACATTTAGATATAAGAAATGAAATTCACCGTTTATAGAGACGGTAAGCCATTGGTATGCATGAACGGTAATTTTATTTATATTTAGTTTTTAATGGAATGAACAATCAATGATAGATAGGTACATTATAATTCCAGTATAATATTGTATATAATTTTGGTAACTCCATCATTTATTTGTTCCAACTATGGAATGAACTAGTAATATCAATTTGAGGGGTGGTAGTCTGTACTTCCTCAAATAGAATTTCTTCCTTTACCCATTATAGAAACCATAATGTTATTCTATAAATGGAAAATAAATAAGCATAGAAACAATTTAAATATAATATATATCACATATAAATAAAAAATTATTATAATGGACACCATGAGAGGTGGTAGGAGAATATTGAACAATCATCGTTTCGTGAGGCAGTAGTTCATCATCCATAGAAAAAGTATGATCTTAACCCATTACACAGAGGAGTTTGTATGTTTAGAAAGAATCCATATCATTACAATATCCTAGTATATTCAGGATACTGGTAATGTTATAAAATAAAGGAATAAAATTATTTTAGGGGGTTGGAGATGTAAAATAAAATAAAATAACTTAAGAGACGATGTAACCTTTAAATCGTGAACTCCGATTTGTTTGAACCAAAAAAAATTTCTTAAACTGCTGTCTGCCTAAAGTAAGGCTTCTAGTTGGAATAGAGGAATCTAAACAGCTTATTTTGGTAGTGGTTGGATGATCCAAGGGGATTGAGAGGTGTGAGTAATGAGTTATAGGTGAGGGATTTTTATAAGTGAGAGGAGGGGCTCTTTAAAAAATATTGAAAATATTATTTTATTATATAAAAAATTTTGGATTCTAAAGATCCAAAACATATTAAAGTATAATATAAGACGACACTTGTTCGAAATAAAATCATCCAATAAGAACTGGATTGTTTTTTAATATTGTTTTAATTATTATAATCTAATCTATTTAAATCAATCCTTAATGAGGTAAACACTGCATCAGTGTTCTGTCATAAATAATTTTATTTATATGATGTCTAAAAATTATAAAACTAATACCATGATGTAGGAAATCATTTTATCTTTTAAATGAATATTTATAGTCTAAGAGATTACTTCTATAACCCCATGTATGAATTGATTTACTACATGATATAGGTTTATGTAATTTTTTCATTACGTTAAATTAATTAATATACGGTGTCATTATCAATCTTATGTGGCCCTATGGGGTCCCAAAATCGACCAAAGGATTCCCATGGTCAGAAATGTATCATCCAATAGGATTAGGATGCATGTTATGGTATTTATATATTATTATAAATTTTTTCATCTTTAATTACCCTATTTACATTTAACCTTAATAAATAAAATAAAAAATTTAGTATTCAATAGAAAATATTTTTAATCATATTGAACAGCTTATTAGTTACTAATAAAAACCATGTAAGTTAGATTTTCAAAATTCAATTCACATAAGTGGTGAAATTTCATTTAAATGAAAATGTTTTTTTTTCTTAACTACTACTTAGTGATTTCATTATTAAAAAAAATTAATTTTTTCATAAAAATACCAAAAACTCAGCCAATTCTATATTTGATATTTATAATTAAAAAATAATATATATTTTACCATATTCATAACATATAAGTTTCATTAATTAATTTAAAATTAATTTCCTTTTTCAAAACAAAAAAGCGGGGTGTTAATAAATAATAACTATCAATAGATTGAAAATTATTTGTGTTCAATTTCAAAGTGAAATTACATCCAATTACCAACATTAGATTAAATAGTAAAAATACAATCTAATTACAATTTAATAACAATTAAAAAGATAATAAATGCATATAAATAAATTATATTAAAATGTTTTTTTGAATTAAAATACAATATTTATTTCTACTCATTAAAAAATAGATTTTATCAAGAAAATACCAAAAATTTATCGAAATTAAATTTTTTCATTCCGATTCTAAAGAAGAATTTTATTATCTCAAATTGAACATATAAATGTGGCCAAAACTTGATTTAATGATTGTTATCTATCAAAAGGCAGTAAATCGACCATTTAAAGTATATTAGAGTATTTATGCTTAAAATTATATTAATTCACATTTTAAACCTCTAACATTTATTAGATAAATGAAAAAACTTTTATCAAACATGCATAATCATATTATAGTTAGTTCTGTTCACTTTATCTAATACAACTGTTAGGCATTAACTATCTTTTAAAATAATATTATATTAATATTTTTTAGTGTGGCTCAACATTGTGTGCAACATTAGACTTTGGAGAAACCCATTTTTGCATTTCAGGTATGCCATCAATCATAGCATCCCATTTAAAGTGAAATTAATACTTAATTTAGATATTTGATAATGTATTATTCTTTATTCACCATGGATGTCACATCCTTCCCCCTTTTTGTAAATTGTGTCCTCACAATTTTATTCAGTTATCAAATAATTGGGTTTATTTATAACTCATAGAATTTATAGATTCCCATGTTTCCTCTTCAACCATATGGTTTTTTTCACAAAACCATTACCTGATTAATTACCTTATACTACAACACATTCCCACTTCGGTCAATAATCTAGACTAGTTATTTCTCAAAAGAGAGATTCTCTTTTTACTGAACTACATTTAGGCTCAAAACATAAGATGGATTCGGCATATAATTTCTCAACAATAGAACATGATAAAATTTGTGTACCTGTGATAAACATGCAGATAAAGACACTTTATACGCAACTAATAAAACTTTCTCTAGGATTACATAATGTAAAATGAACCTCAGACTCAAATTTACCTTCTTAACAAAACACATCACACTTTTCCATTATGAAACTTTGAGAAAGACATGATCACCTACCTCAAAAGAAAGACCATTCCTCTAGTTTTCTGCATAACATTTCTGCTTTCTCTGAGCTGTCCCCATTTGCTTCTGGCAAAATTGAACTTTTTTTGGCTATCTCTTCTACAATTTTGTTACCATCAGATTCCTTTCAGCTACTTCTTCCCAAAAATCCTGAGTTCGACACCACTTACCATATATTTCCTCAAATGATCCATCTATATACTTGAAAAAAACTGTTATTATAAAAAAATTAATCCAAAGAAATATGTTATTCCCAAGTTCCCAGGTATTCCAGTGAATAAGCACGTAGCATTTCCTCCATGGTATTAATTTTTTTGTTCTGACTATAATGACCAGGAAATTCGGGGGAAATTCTTTTCATAAATATATGGAAATTTAACGAGTCTGTGAAAACTGACGGTGTATGATTCCGAGGCCCAGTGTGCCCAAAATCAAATTCTGATGTTTTTTTCAGGTACGTTTAGTAATCATACGACCATGTTTTTATAACTTTTGAACCAGTGATCTGATTTGAAATCAATGGGCACCATGAACTCGCATCGCCGGTATCGTTTATGAAGACTTTCACCTCGATAGAAGTTGGTCGGGAATAAAAGTTATATTTTGGGTTTTCAGGGAAAAATAATAATAATAAACTGAGTTACACTTTATTTCAGTTGATCCCTCCTTTGGTGTGTGGTGGTTAAAACCTCCACATGGAGGTTGAAAGTGGGATGACCACACCTTAACCTCTCATGAGAGGTTATGGTGGTGGGCCCACCAGAACTCAAACTCCAATGTGAGGATAAATGAGGTGGGGACCACCCGAGTTGGATGCCTCTTGAACTTCCCATTAAGTGGGGAGAGCCTTTTGAGCTCCCCACTTTATGGTTCAAATCCACTAAAATTAATTAATGGAGAATTAATTAATTTATTTGAATATTTATTAATATTTGGGACAACAATTAAATAATGGATTAACTTAATCTTTTATTTTTGGAGGGTCAGTATTTTCATTTCGTAGAGCTTGGGAAAATGGAGAGCTTTGGAGACAAAGAATTCTCCAACTAAGAACACTTCTTCCACCTATGAAGAACGATCTTCAACCAGAAAAAGGGAGGAAGCACCATCCTTGAGGAACATCGACGACATTGTCCTCAACATCTTTATCTTTTTTCCGGACGTCAATGAATCAATGTCCGACTTTCTACGACATCGTCAGGGAAAATGAATCCATGGTAAGTGTTCAAGCTTCATAAATCGTTGCACATTCTTCACCTTGATTCTAGGATTATGAATCAAGACACCTGATATAATCCTAACGCAGAGGGAGTGGGCCAAACAAACACGACCCAACCCCTCCTCCATCATTGTGGATTATGACAATCAACACAGCATGAGTCCCTATTGAGAGTATCTTTTCAACCATGATAGCGGATCAAAGGTGACGTTCCGAGTAATGTGAGACTACTTCCAGAATGAGAAACTGGCCACAGGAACTCGACCGGTTACCCATGAAAGATTCATAGACGGTCGGAACTGGTGATAAAGAGAATGGTGGCTGACGTTCTGGTCTGCCACATGGATAGCGGCAGTGCAATCGCGTCACCGGTGGAGAAGGCCGCGGCGGTGCCTCAGCAGCCGACGCAAGGCTGGTTGCGAAGGAACTTGGCGGCCCGAGCCATCGTGTCGTCGGAGACAACGCAGCACAACCACGCCACATGGTGGAGGAGAAGGGCGTATCATCATGGCTGCGGTGATGCAGTGGTGGTCGACGCTTGTCTGACTATGATGAAGACCGGTGGCCTAAGCTGACCATTCGCCAGAGGAGTCACGGCCCAACAAAGCCGCATGGGAGGTGGCTGGCCGCTCGGCCAGCCGGGTGGAGCAGGACCCAGTGTGTCCCATTTGATGTGGACTGATTCCATGTGATACCAGTTGTCTCCCACCCAAACATCTTAGCCATTCGATAATCCAATGGGGTGTGGCCTCCCCCTAGACACGGCTAGGGTAGACCCCATGGGCCGCCCACCACGTGGGCCGCCCAGCACGTGGGCCACCAGACTGGACCCAGCGCGGGCCGTCGGGCCGGTCCTAGTGCTGGCCGCCGGGACGGACCAAGCGCGGGACACCGGGATGGACCTAGCGCGGGCCGCTAGGCTGGACCCAGCATGGCCCGCTGGTCTGGACCCAACATGGGGCGCCGGGCTGGACCCCGTGAGGGGTGTTCTTCCCAGCGTAGGCTCGGCCGCCCCCGCGGACTGGGTCAGACCTGCGGACTGGGTCTGACCTGTAGACTAGGTCGGACAGCTGTTCAGACCCAGGTCAGTCAGACGGGGTCGGACCGGTCCCAGACCCATTTTGGCCTATTTTCTCCTTTTCTCCTATAACTTGGTATACAGTTGTCTGATTGATGAACCGTCTGTGGTGGAAGTAATTATGGAGTAAGATGGTTCTTTGGGAATACCTCAATTGAGTTTTGGAAAAGTTGGTGTATGGCCGGGTTGGATTAAAACATAAATCCAACCGGGCCCTTGGAACAGAAATTCCAATAACTCTCAAACGGGGCGTCTGATTGACGAGCCATCTGTCGCATTGGGTTTCTTTTGGAAAGACGGACCTTTGAGATACTTTTGATTGGAATTTGTGGCATTTGACATATCGACTCTTGTCTTGAATAGCGGATACTCCAAGAATCAAGCATGCTTTGTAGAAACCCTATAGCTGGCTGCGCTTTGACTACTGTTCCTGGATCACGTGTGGGTCTGACAGTTCTAAATGCTGGTCCTGGATACCTTCTGGGTCTGAAAACATTGACTAATGTTCCTGGATCTTGTGTGAGTCTAACAGAATAGCTGGTCTAGGATCCTGTGTGGATCTGACAGCTCCGACTACTATTCTAGGATCATGTGTGGGTCTGACAGTTCTTAGAGTCGGTCCGTGATCTTATGTAGATCTGACAGCTCTGACTACTGTTCCTGGATCCTGTGTGGGTCTGATAGTTCTCACTACGAGTCCTGGATCCTATGTGGGTCTGATAGCATCGATGATTTAGTGGCTATATCTGATCATCTCTATATGTCTACATACGTTGTGTACCTGTGTGAGTGGATTCAGTGACTTCAGTGTCTTCCTCATGACTGAGATGAGCTACATGATAACTTTTGAATATGTATGGGAATATATTTATGTAATGGATACCCATTGATTTAATACTATTTTGTTTATCCTAGGTGGATTTTGAGAGACCATGGTGGTCTCGGGGTCCCTACTGAGTATCGTTATACTCATCCCTGCACGGGCAATGCACGCACCTCGTTGTGTTTGATGTAGATAACGGACAACGCTGACTGAGGCTTAGCATTCCAGGATGGGAAAGTACCTGGAGGTGGACCATACGACGAGTTGGTACTCGGAGGAGACTTACGGATGTGGAGTGCTGAGAAGGCTATCTATACCTACCCTTCATGTAGGATCTATGGTGGATGATCTAGGAGCTTATTTTCATCTTTCAGTTGTTTTTCCCTTTTTAGTTGTTCTTGTAATTTCTAGTTGGGCTTGTATTCCAACCCCTTTTAATTTTTAGTACTCTTTTGAATACATCTTTACATAGATTTTTTACTTCCAGCTCGTACTCTGTTGTGTGTGTTTTTATATATAAAGGCAATTCCTTTAATGTTTTATGGAATTATGACTTTGATGCTAGTTTCCACCCCCTGGCCTATGGATGGCGGGCTTGGGGTAGTTACGGAACGGGCCCAAGGGGATGGGTTGTGACCAATTGGTATTAGAGATGTCTGTTATTCCACAGAACATAGGACTCTGATCTTTCTTTTTTGTGAAGAAATATTTTCAAGAGTACTGAGTGGGGTTTTCCATCCAGGGAGCCCAGTGTTTTTAAAGCGAACGACATATCCCTACACCAGGACCCAAACTTTTGAATCCTGACTCTGTGCACGAAAAAACGGATTACATGTGTGTTTAAAGATTTTTCATTGTGATCTCTTTGAGTCAGCCCACCAGGTATAACTTATTGACCATGGAACAAATGTATCTTTTCAGGATGTCCCCACGCAGCTAGCCAACCATGGTTTCAAGAATTGTACGAGATGACAGCCCATAGAGTGATGAGGCCTTGGTTTAGGGCCCAATCAAAGTGGAGGCACCAGCGGTACCACTACCTGTTGGGCCACTGATACCGCCAGACCCATCAACAAAGAGTGCACACCGTTTGAGCATTTTTCATGAGTTCAAGCGCCTGAGACAGCCCAGGTTCACGGGAGTGACAGACCCACATGCAGTAGAGGATTGGCTGGTGGCTGTGGTGAGAGTCTTCAGACAATTAGAGACACCAGTAGACCTTATGTTGTTCCTTTCCATGAGTCTTCTTTAGACATCATCAGGAAGATAGTGGAGCCGGATACTCCAGGTGCATGATGAGGCGACACTTCTTTGGGGAGAAAATGAGAGCTTGTTTCGAGTGGAGTTTGTCCCAGCCACCCTATGTGCGGTGCAGATACATGGGCTACTACATCTACAGAAGGGTAGAATGTCGGTGGAGTAGTACTTAGTGAGGTTCACCGAACTATCATTAAACTACACAGATATGGTATGGGACCCATTCATTTGGACTCAGACCTTTGAAAAGGGGCTCTGGTGAGATATTAGGGCTTCAATGATCTCCCTTAGCATCCCAACGCTGGCAGGGGTGTTGAAGCGAGCCCTCTAGGTGGAGAGATTCCTTGCTGAGCAATCACCAGTAGTGAGACCCAACACTAGTCAACATGTAGTGGAGTCTTCTGAAGCTGGTAGTAGACTGATTTCACAGTGGTCCAAGAGGACCAGGTCATCTGGTGGATGACCTTAGGATACGTGTTCATTTGTGCGGGGCACACAGGATAGATCTAGTTATGGCAGGAGTGGGCAATGATACTCATATGGCGGGCATGGTCCCTTGGCTCGTGGCAGTCCGACATGCCGTACTAATGATCATAAGATAGTTTAGAGACCTCCCAGGCAGAGGCATTAGTTCAATCGAATATTTCCACAAGGATGTGGCATATGTGGAAGAGGAGCTGGTCTTGCAACTGGTTGTGGACGACATTACAATGTGTTACCACCACCACCACCACCAAAAGGTCCAACCCGATCACAGGGAGTAGGTGGATAGGCGAGATCTCAGCTTCAGGCATCTGTAGCATACTATCCGGGTGCTTCAGAGATGATTCGAGGTACGATATATGTCCACTTCACATTAGCTGTAGTTCATATAGACACAGTTCCTAGTCACTCTTTCATTGGCACTTCCCTAGTCTGGAGCTCGGAGATTCCGAATGAGCAGTTAATTGGAGCCTTGCGGCTAGAGACTCCTACAAGAGATGATTCGAAAATAATGCATTGGTTCCGGAAGTGTGAGAATACTCTAGGGGTAAGATCTCTGGCATGGATCTCCTAGTAACGACGTTGAAGCCTTACGATGTAATCTGGGGTATGGACTGGTTATCTATAGTCCATGCTTAGATCAACTATATTAGGCACAATGTGCGGTGTGTCCACACAGATGGGACCTGGTTCACCTTCACCGGGGAGAAGGGATCCTTTGCAGCATAAGACAGACTTACATGGAGGTGGGTGCAGCTGATCACTCATCAGTTGGCTAGGCATATCCTTAGAACAGTGGATGTGCAGAGTCTGGCTTATCCTATAGTGGTGGACCAGTATGTCGATGTATTCACTGATGATGATCCGGGACTACCTCCTTATAGATAGGTGGAAATCTGCATTGAGTTGTTCCCTGGGATGACACCAATTTCTATTCCAGCATATCAGATGGCTCCCGCTGAGCTTTGTGAGTTGTGGGTACAACTAGAGGACTTGTAGGGGAAGGGATTCATCCGACCAAGTGATTCTCCCTGGTCAGCCCTGATTCTATTCTCCATGAAGGCGAATGGGAGCTTGACGATTTGTGTAAACTACCATCGCCTAAACCAGGTGACCGTAAAGAACAAGTACCAACATCCATGGATTGACGAGCTCTTTGATTAGCTGAAGTGAGAACGATATTTCTCGAAGATAGACCTTAGATCAGGCTATCACCATCTTAGAGATCAAGATGATGACGTGTAGAAAAAGACCTTTAGATGTCGGTATGGCCACTATGAGTTCTTTTTTATGCCCTTCAACATAAAAAATACTCCATATGTATTCATGGGACACATAAATAGGATCTTCCGACCAAACCTCAATCGCTTTGTCGTTGTCTTCCTCGACAACATTCTTATCTACTCGACTACTGAGGAGGAGCATGCCTACCGTTTCTGGGTGATATTGGACACACTCCGAGAGCACCAGCTTTATGGTAAGCTCTCAAAGTGCCAATTTTGGATCCGAGTGGTTCAATTCTTGGGACTTGTCATCTCAGAGGCTGTAGTTACAGTAGATCCCGTGAAAATTGAAGCGGTACTTTCTTAGGAGCCACCCAAGATTGTGAAAAAGGTACGAAGTTTCTTGGGTTTGGTAGGATACAATAGGAGGCTCTTTCTAGACTTTTCTAGAGATGAAGCACCACTATTAGCCATTGACAAAGAATGGGAAACCCTTCATGTGGCTGGAGAGATTCCGGCAGAGCTTTCAGGAGCTGAGGTAGAGGCTGACTAGTGACCCCTTCTTGAGGTTTCCAGAGGAGGGCATAGGGTACGTAGTATTTTGCGATGCATCCGGGACCAGAATCGGGTGTGTCCTAATGCAGGAGTTAGCAATGATCGTGTATGCTTAATGGTAGCTGCGAAAGCACGAGAAGAACTACGCTACCCATGACCTGGAGTTATCAGCAGTGGTATTCACCTTGATGATGTTGTGACACTTTCTTATGGGAAAATGTTTTGCCATATACTATGATCACACGAGTCTCAGTTATATCTTATCTCAGAAGGACCTGAACCTGAGACAACGGTGATGGATTGATTTCTTCCTGGACTATGACATCAAAATAGTTTATACTCCTCAGAAGGGTAATGTTATTGTGGATATGCTCAGTAGGAGATCTGGTATATAGCTGCTAGGAGAGGGGATAGAGCAGCTGGATGCATTACAAATATCTATTGTGAATAAAGATGGAGCAGCATTCATACACTATCTTATATTCACTCCACCACATCTTTAGCGAGTCAGGGAGGTAGAGCATGGAGATGCTTACTACGAGACACAACATGCTCATATATCCACAGGGCATGCACCTGAGGGATTTTCTGAAGGTGGGGAGCATGTTATCCTCTTCAAAGGACATATTGTGGTACCAGTGTCACTTCAAGAAGAAGTGTTGAGGGAGTTCGACACATCCCCTCTAGAGGTACGTCATGGTGTGGATAATATGTATCCGGACCTCAGAAGACATCACTGGTGGCTAGGTATGAAGAAGGTGATATCAGAGTTTTTCTCTCAATGCCTTACTTGTCAGCAAGTGAAGGCGGATCTCCTGGTACCAGCAGGTTTGGTACAATACTTAGTGGTCTCAAAGTGGAAGTGGGATGATATATACATGGACTTCGTGAAGGATCTTCCACATACATCTAGGAGACAAGAAACTATTTGGGTGATCATTGACCGACTCACCATGTCGGCCCACTTTCTACCGATTAGATGGAAGGGTTCAATAGAGAGCTTGGGGCACCTCTACATGCATGACATTATGATTCTACATGGAGTAACTTCTTCTATTATCTCTGATATTGACCCATGTTTTACTTCCCAGCTATAAAAGGGGTTGCAGGAGGCTTTCAAGACGCAGCTTTGTCTGAGCACCACCTTCCATCCTCAGACAGATGGTCACACTAAGTGGACCATTCAGCCCGTCGAGGACATGCTCCATGCATATGTCCTCGATTTCAGTCGCAGCTAGGAGTATCATTGTCCTTTGGTTGAGTTTTCATACAACAACAGCTATCACTCTACCTTAGGGATGTCACCTTTTGAGGCTTTGTATGGTCGACCTTAAAGATCACCATTGCTCTGGACAGACCATGTGGAATCAGCACTGGTGAGACTGGATATCGCATGGGCTACCACGGAGAAGGTGCGAATAATCCAGGAGCAGATGAAGACTACACGGAGTAGTCATAAGTCGTTTGTTGATAGGAGACGGAGACCTCTAGAGTTCGAGGATGACAACCACATCTTTCTACGGGTCTCACCACGACGATGTCTATGGATATTTGGTAGAGGTGAAAAGTTATCTCCGATATTCATCAGACCATTCCAGGTCCTCGGTAGAGTAGGAGAGGTGGCTTACCCCACACCTATTCCACCTCAGCTGCACTGGGTTCACAACGTCTTCCACATATCCTAGCTGATGAGATACATGAATGTCCCTTCCAACAGCATCATCCATGGAGAGCTAGATGTCGACGATGTGGATAATTTCTTGGAAGTTATAGCGGAGATTGAGGATCGATAGGAGTGGGTCCTACATGGATGGTCGATACCTCTGGTGCGTGTTTTCTTACAACATGGAATCCTCCAGGAGAGAACATGGGACTTGGAAGCATAGATGTACGCGCATTACCCCAAATAGTTCCCTTTGTTCAAGTTGTAGCTTACAGGGACATAAATCTTTGATGTGGGGAGAATGTAAAGTGCGAAAAATTCTATGGAAATTTTTTTCCCTTAATGACATGAGAATTTTACATGTCCGCGAAAACTGACAGCGTATGATTATTGAGGCACTGTGTGCCCGGAATCAATTTTTAATGTTTTTTTCGGGTGGGTTCAGTAAACATATGAGAATGTTTTTATAAATTTTGAACTGGTGCATGGAATTGAAATTTGAGGGCACCGTTGAACTCTCAACTCCGATATTCGCTTAAGAAGACATTCACCTCGATGGTAGATGGTCAGGAATAACAGGTAGATTTTGGATTTTCATTGGAAAATAATAAAATAAATTGAGTTACACTTTATTTTATTCGAGACACATTTTGGTGGGAGGATTTTATAACCTCCTCATGGAGGTTGAAGGTGGGACCACCACACCTTAACCTCCCATGAGAGGATATGGTGGTGGGGCCCACTAGAACTCATCCTCCTATGTGAGGAAAAATGAGGTGGGGACCACCCGAGTTGGAAGCCTCTTGAACTTCCCATTATGTGGGGAGAGACTTTTGAGATCCCCACATTATGGTGACAATCAATTCAAATTAATTAATGGAGGAATAATTAATTGATTTGAATCTTTTTGAATATTTGGGCCAACAATTAAATAATGGATTATCTTAATCCATTATTTTTGGGGGGTTGGAATTTTAATTTGATGGAGATTGGGAAAAGGGATAGCATGGGAGAAAAATAATTCTCCAACAAAGAACACTTATTCCGCCAATGAAGAACGATCATCAATCTGTATAATGGAGGAAGCGCCTTCCTTGAAGAATGCCGAAGATGCCATCCTCGACTTCTTCATCTTCTTTCCCAATGTCAATGAATCGACGTCCGCCTTTCCATGACATTGTCAACGAACAACGAATTTGAGGTAGGGGTTCAAGCTTGGTAAATTGTTGCACATTCTTCACCTTGCTTGTAAGATTAAGAATCAAGCCGCATGATATTATCTGACTGTGGAGGGAGCGGGCCGAACAAACACCACTCGACCCCTCCACCATCATTGTGGATTATGATGCACAACACAGAATGAGTTCGGGTTGATATTTTCTCTTCAACAATGGTTGCAGATCAACAACGACGCTCTGAGTAAAGCGTGACTACATCAGGAATGAGAAACGGGCCACCGGTACTCGACTGGTGACCTGTGAAAGATTCTTTGGCGGTCAGAACTAGTGACAAAGAGAAGGGCAGATGGTGTTCCGGCCGGCCGCATGGACAGTAGCAGTGCAACCACGCCGCTAGAGGAGAAGGCCCCATCCAACGGGCTACGGTGGTGCAGCGGCGGCAGACGGAATGCCGGCCATGAATGAAGTCAGCTGCCTGAGCCGCCAGGTCATCGGAGAAGGCGTTGCAGAGGAGAAGGTGAATGTGATGCAGCAGCGGTCGTTGCTTGGCTAGCTGCGATGAGGACCAACGACATGAGCCGCTGGGTCGCTGGAGGTGGCGCTACCCAATGTTCCATGAGGTAGGCGGCTGGCCGCTCGACCAACTGGGAGGAGCGGGACCCTGAGGGTCTCGTAGCACCACATGGCACCAGTTGTCTCCCACACGAACGGATTAGCCATTTGGGAATCCCGGGTGGTGCGGCCTTCCCCTGGACATGGTATGGGCTGACCCCATAGGCAGCCGGCCGTGTGGGCCACCCACAGCACGATTCACCGGGCTGGACCCAGCACGGGCCGCCGGGCCGGACACAGCGCAGCCCGTCAGGCCGGACCTAGCACAGGCCACTTGGCTAGGCCGCCCAGCCCGGGCCGGGCCACCCCTATGGACTGAGTTGGACCCGTGTACTGAGTTGGACCCACGAACTGGGTCGGACCCCGGTCCAGACCCGGGTCGAGATGGGTCAGTCCGACTGGGTCAGACCGGACCCGGACCCAGAACCGTTTTGGAATGTTTTCACCTATTCGCCCATAACATGGGCTATGGGTGTTCGATTGACGAACTGTCTATGACGACAAAATTCATAGAGTAAGATGGTTCTTTAATAATACCCCACTCGAGTTTTGGATGTTGTTGGGGTATGGCCATGTTGGATTCAAACATAAATCAAACTGGGACCTCGGAACGGACATGCCAATAAATCTCAGACCAGGAGTCTGAATGATGCCCTATCTATCACATTGGGATTCTTTTGGAAATATAGACCCGTGAGATAATTTTTCTTGGGAAATTATGGCAGTTGACGTAATGAACCTTTTCTTGAGGAGCGGATCCTCCTTGAATCAATCATGCTTTGTGGAAACCATGTGGTCAGCTGTGCTTTTACTACTGTTCCTGGATCCTGTGTGGGTCCAAAAGTTCTATTTTTTGGTCCTGGATCTTGTGTGGTTCTGATATCATTGACTTCTATTCCTATATCCAATGTGGGTCTAACAGAATAGCTGGTCCTGGATCGTTTGTGGGTTTGACATCTCTTACTACAGTTCTTGGATCTTGTGTCGGTCCGACAGTTCTAATAGCTTGTCCTGGATCTTGTGCAGGTCCAACAGCTCTGACTACTATTCCTGGATCCTGTGTGGGTCCAACAGTTCTAACTGCTGTTCCTAGATCCTATGTGGGTCTGACAGCTTAGATGATTCAGTGGATATATCTGATCATCTATATATCTATACATAAGTTGTATACCAGTGTGAGTTAATTCAGTGACTTCTGTGTTTTCCTGATGATTGAGATGTGTTACATGATAACATAGGTTTTTGTATGGGAATATACATAGGTAATGTATACTCATTGATTTCATACTATTTATTTTATCCTTGGTGGATTTTGAGAGACCTTGGTTGTGATGACCCAGAACCCCCTTGGTCCCTTCCTTTTCCAAAATCCGGATCCTTAAGGGGTACGGATCGGTGAGACCGATCGGTGAGACCGATCGGTGCGACCGACCGGTGGGACTGATCGGCGGAACCGGCCGACGTCACCCGGCCTTGCCAAGTTGTTCCAGTAACGCGCACAAAAGCTTAATTAAATACTAAATCGGCTCATGAGTCGGTTTAAACCACTCAGCACCATTAATGATGAGTCAAGCCGCGTGGTCAACCCACGACTTCCACGTCTTACGCGGTTCGGCGTTTTTTATCTCAACCGTTCTCGGCTCTTATAAATTAAGGGTTAGGCCGTGGTTTCCCCCCTTCTTCGATCGTGGCTCTTCTGGTGCATCGGGACCGCCACATCGTTATCCATAAAGTTCCGCGCGCCCGTCCCAAACGTCGATCAACTATCAACAGGTAGGGAATTTCTTTCATCTCTCACTTTTGTGTATCATGTGGGGTGGGCGTTATTTTTATTCTTACGGAATTGGTTGAACTGAACCCTAATGAAGATAATAAACGAAGTTCTAAAGAAAGAAGGGGAAGGGGTTGTGATCGTTGTTTATGCTTTATCTTGTGATCATCCCTTTTGTTGTACTGGTTTATGTTTTCTGAAAATTGAGGCCGTTGGTGGTCGTGTGTGTGCACTTGAATCCCCTCGTGATGTTTTAAATGGGTTGCTGAAATTATGAACTCCTGCTGTGAAATTGGTTAATCACGTATATCTGGCTGAATAAGTTGAAAGCACCAGGATCAACCCTTCTGTGATAACTCCCGGTTAGAACACACGGAAATTTGAAATCATGGAGCGTGTTAAATCCTTTAAATCTGAAAATCCCTGACTTGTGTTGGTAGTGGTAGTTGGTTGTTTTCCCTTCAGGCCGTTTGTTGGAAATGTGGGAGGGGATGGGATTCCCTATTCTTTTTATACTCTCGGTGGCTGTGTGAATTTGGGGGATGGGATCTCCTGTTGGTATGGTTTCAGTGGTTGCGAGTTTTTATCACAAATTGGGGAGAGATCCTCTGTTTGCAGAACCGGGTGTGAGTGTTTTGGTTGATCTATGCTTTTGACGCTTTCCTTGGTTATGCTTATGGTAGTTGCCCAGTAGTGCTTAAAATTAACTGAACATTTTGACTGAACGTGAAACAAGAATGGGAAAAATGGTTTTGTGGGCAAGGGTTGTGAATTGTGCCTCGGACTCAGTGGTGTTGTGTTCTGTAGGTTGGCTAGGAAAAACTAAGTTTTGGGTGAGTGTTTGTTACCTATATCTATACTTGTAGCTTTGTGTTTCTTATTCGCGCCCCACCCAAGATGAGAACTTAGTGCCGAACACCCCCATTTATGGGGGAAGGGTTCTTTTCCCAACACTATACTTAGTGGCTGGTTATTAGCTCCTTTTCTGCTCCCTTTCCCGGATAGCCCAAGTACCTTCGGGCAGGCTGTGATGGCCTGAAGTCCATTATTAGCCCAAGAACCATCGGGCAGGGTGTTGTGGTGGTTGGCCAGGTGTGTGCGGCAGGTGGTTTCCCAAGTGTCTTCGGGATGAGGCCTAGGTGTCTTCGGGCGTGGCAGTGGATCCTTTAGCCCAGGTGTCTTCGGGCATAGCGGTGGTTGTTCTGGCCTATGTGTTTGCAGGCATGGTTACATGTGACAGTTGTGGCCCAGGTGTGTGCGGGCGGGATTCGGCAGTGGGACTGCGTGTGGTTGTGGCCCAGGTGTGTGTGGGCGGGTGTGGTAGTGGGACTGCGGTGAGAATGGTGGGATTGGTCCGATGCGTAGGATGTATCAATAACCAGTGGTAAAGTGGCGCGGGGTACCCAAACATCGATGTGTTCTTATATATCTATTACTTGACTTGCGTTATTTGGGGAGCGAGCCTTGGTGAGGCCTGGGATGGATAGTTTGCCTTGTTAGGTGTTTGGTTTACTCTTTTCTCACGGGACTTTAGTACGTTTCCGCCACTTGTGCACGAGAGTCTTGGTTTTCCCTACTGAGTGTACTTGTATGCTCATCCTACGTATATAAAACTGCTTTCAGGTTTCCAGGAGGACTTCGAGGATCTCGCAGGACCTTACTAGCTCGGACTTTTGGAGCAGTTGCAGTTGTTTCTCTTTTTCTTTTGGTACTTACCTTGTAGTCACCTTTTGCACTTTTGTGGCTTTCACTTTTGAAACATGCATGTGGGAATGGTTTACTTTTGGCTTTACTTTTCTTTCTACCTTGGTGTTGTTGGGTTTACTCCTCCTTATCGTTCGATCCTATAAAATAAAAAGGGTAATTCCTTCCATTTGCGAGAATTTCATATACCCTTGGTGCTAGTCGCCACTTCGGGACCTATTGAAGGCGGGTTTCGGGGGTCATTATCTCTCCTTCAACTTAAAGAAGGAAGGGCCTGGCGACCTGCTGACCCTTCCCTCCTTTTGGTGGAGGCGGGTCGTGACAGAATGGTATCAGAGGGAGGTTCAGAGATAGGATGGAGTCTGGAGTTAGGCACAGTGAGGATTGCATGGGATGGTAAGGCAACGATGATGGGTGACCTTGGTGCGTGAATTATGCTAGGGAGGACCGGCTAGGACGCGGGATTTTAGGGCCCCACGTGATCCGATGCAAGGACTCTGGACCTACCGAACGACCAAGTGAGGCCACACTGATTGCAGGGTAGAGACCCTAGGAAAGGTACATGCATCATAAATGACTTGTGTTCTTTTGTTTCTGGGATGTCTTGGGAAATTAAGAATAAATTAAATCTTAATAAGTTTTAAGAACGATTTTCTTTGCACTACTGGGCTTAGGCATTCCTTGTTTACCTTGCAGCTATGGAACCTGGAAGGCGACCACGTGTGGTACAGGCGATCGAGACTCCTGAGACTACTATGGCCAATCGGCAGAGAGCTGGTCGAGAGGAAGAGGACGACCAGTGGAAGAAGACTCTTCGAGCCTTCCAAAAACAGGCCCTCGAGAAGTATGAGGGAAGCACCTCCGATATGAAGATGGAAGGATGGCTAGAGGAGCTAGTCATAGCCTTCGACATGATTCGGGCCCCGATCGAGTACCGGGTTCCTCTGGCTGTTAGCCAGATGCGAGGAGCGGCACGTCCGTGGTGGATGCTTCACCTGGGGAGTAGGAAAGAGTCTGAGGTTTCCTGGGGGGATTTCGAGAAGGAGTTCCGGGCGGAGTTTCTCTCCTCGACAATGAAGGCGGAGAAGAGGCATGAGCTACTCTCCCTCCAGCAGGGGAGCATGTCGGTGAGGGAACTTGGAATCAAGTTCAAGGACCTCCTGCGTTTTGCTCCGGACCTCTTTCCCGATGAGGAGTCTCGGGCAAGACGCTTGGAGGAGGCGCTCTGACCCTCCCTCCAGTATGCTGTTACCCCCTTTACCCTTCCGACGTACTTAGAGGTTCAGAAGAAGGCCGAAGTGGTGGAAAGGATGCATGCTCTGGGCGGAGTGTCACAAGAAGGGATCCAGCTGGGACCATCGAAAGGGAAGGCCGTCAGCGCCAGGCCTCCAGCATCGGGACCCTCCAGGTTCCGACCCGTAGGGAGCAGGCCGCAGCAGTTTCAGTTTCGATCCCCTGGTCCACATTCTTTTCCATCAGGCTCAGGACCACGGTGCTTCATCTGCGGGAGTCCTGGACATCTTCGGAGTCAGTGCCCCGATCGGGTGCAGTACAGCAGTGGCAGTCATCCCCAGCATCCGCCGCAGCAGCAGTTTCCAGCCAGATCCTTCCGGCAGCAGCAGCAGGGACAGCGAGCTCCCGCTCCTCCGCAGGCAGACATAGGAGGGGGAGGCCGACCTCAGGGCGCTCCCCAGGGACCTCGACCAGGGCATGGTCGGGGAGGTGGCCGACAGCCGAGGGGCAGGGGAGCTGGGCGTGCACAGTTACACGCCGCAGAAGCAACAGTTCCAGCAGGGCCAGAGGTTGTTCGAGGTACGATCAGTGTTTTTAGAACTCTTGCTTATGCTTTGTTCGATACCGGAGCTTCGCACTCCTTTGTTGCACCCAGTCTAGCCCACGCCTTGGGTCTAGATGCCGAGAGATTTCCAGTTCCCCTGGTGTTGAGCACACCAGTTGGAGGTCAGACCGACTTGCTGTTCGTTTGTCGGGTATGTAGACTGATGTTAGGGCCACATCAGTCGGTTAGGGATATCCTTCTGCTACAGATTCAGCCGTACGATGTCATCCTAGGCATCGACTGGCTATATTCTTTGTGCGCCGTCATCGACTGTTTCCAAAGAAGGGTGGTGTTCTTCGGTTTGGACGGCCAGCGTGTTACTTTCACCGGCGAGCGGAGCTGTCCGAAGGGAAACAGGAGGGAGGAACCTCTCCTCTCCTTGTTGACCGAACTGACGGTAGAATCAGTAGATGCGGAAATGGTGGAAGTACCATAGATCATTCGTGAGTTTATGGACGTCTTTCCTGAGGAGGTGACGACTCTACCCCCTCGGCGTGATATCGAGTTCGGGATAGACCTACAGCCCGGCTCTCGACCCATCTCGATGGCTCCTTACCGGATGGAACCTTCAGAGCTACGAGAGTTGCGGATACAGATTGATGATATGATGAAGAGAGGTTATGTTCGTCCAAGTGCGTCACCGTGGGGTTCCCCAGTCTTGTTTGCAAAGAAGGCAGATGGTGGCCTCAGGTTGTGCATCGATTACAGGAGGCTGAATCAGGTAACGATCAAGAATCGCTACCCTCTTCCGAGGATAGATGATCTTTTTGACCAGCTGAAGGGGGAAGGATGGTTCTCGAAGATCGACCTGCGATCTGGATACCACCAGCTGAGGGTAAAGGATAGCGACGTCCCGAAGACGGCGTTCAAGTGTAGGTATGGGCACTTCGAGTTCGTGGTCATGCCCTTTGGTGTTACGAACGCCCCGACCGTGTTCATGGGGCTTATGAACTCCATATTTCGGGAGTATCTGGATCGGTTTGTGGTGGTATTCATCGACGATATCCTGATCTATTCAAGGTCAGAAAAGGGCCATGAAGAGCACCTGAGGACAGTTTTGGAAGTCCTCCGACAGCACCAGCTCTACGGGAAGTTGTCAAAGTGCAAGTTCTGGACACGAGAAGTGCACTTCCTCGGGCACGTAGTGTCTGAGTAGGGGGTAGCAGTCGACCCATCAATGGTTGAGGCAGTTGTTTCTTGGGCAGTACCCAAGAATGTGGCGGAAGTCCGGAGTTTCCTCGGACTGGCAGGTTACTACCGGAGATTTGTACCCAACTTCTCCCGAGTAGCATCCCCTTTAACGACTTTGACCAAGAAGGACCAGGTTTTCGTGTGGAGTGAGCAATGCGAGTCGTCCTTCAGCTACCTAAAAGAAAAGCTGGTCAGTGCCCCAGTGTTGAGATTACCAGAAGAAGGGATGGCCTATGAGGTATTTTGTGATGCTTCAGGACAGGGCCTGGGATGCGTGTTGATGAAGCAACAAGGGGTGATCTCTTACGGGTCCAGGCAGTTACGCCCCCATGAGCATAACTATGCCACCCATGACCTGGAGCTTGTAGCGGTCGTTTTTGCGCTAAAGCTATGGCGGAACTACCTCATCGGGGAATGCTTTGTGGTCTTCACAGATCACAAAAGCATAAAGTACATCTTCTCCCAGCGGGACTTGAACTTGCGAAAACGGAGATGGGTGGAGTTCCTCCAGGACTACGACTTTGAAATCTCTTATACTGAGGGCAAGGGCAATGTGGTGGCCGATGCCTTGAGTAGGAGGACGCAGAAGGATGCGGTCCGAGAGTCGGAAAATGCCTGGGAGGAAATGGAGGAGTTGGCTTCCTTACACCTGGATGCGAAGATGGATAGTGGTAGAGGCTGCCTATATCAGAGGATAGTGCAGTCGTCTCTGTTTTGACAAGTGGAGGAGTCTCAGTGGGGAGACCCCGAGTGCGAAGTGATGCGTGATCGGGTTGACCAGGGTGATGCTCCGAGAGAATGGACAGAGGATGGTCAACACCGGATGGTTTTCCAGAAAAGGTTGTTTGTTCCAATAGTGATGCGTGGAAAGGTTCTCAGTGAGTTCCACAACTCACCCCTGGCAGTGTACCCAGGAGTTACCAAGATGTACCAGGGGCTGAAAAGGCAGTTCTGGTGGCCCGGAGTTAAGCGAGTAGTGGCAGAATTCGTGGCCAAATGCTTAGTGTGTCAGCAAGTGAAGGCTGAACACCGGGTTCCAGGCGGCCTACTGCAGCCTTTAGCTGTTCCCGAGTGGAAGTGGGATGACATCTCAATGGATTTCGTCACGGGACTACCCAAGGTCGAAGGAGGGTGCGACGCCATTTGGGTGGTGGTGGACAGGTTGACGAAATCAGATCACTTTCTGGCAATCAGGGAGTTAAGTACTGTGGATGCTTTGGCACGGAAGTATGTGAATGAGATGGTGTGGTTGCATGGAGTTCTGAGGTCTATAGTCTCGGATAGGGATACACGTTTTACCTCACGAATCTGTAGATGATTGCAGCATGCGTTTGGAACCCAGTTACGCCTTAGCACTGCTTTCCATCCCCAGACAGATGGACAAATGGAGCGAACCATCCAAACCTTGGAGGATATGCTACGGGCATGTGTTCTGGACTCAGGAGAGTCATGGGTGCGATACTTGCCTCTAGTAGAGTTTTCCTACAATAATAGCTACCACTCTACCATCGGTATGGCCCCGTTTGAGGCTCTGTACGGGAGGCCATTCCGTTCACCTGTGTGTTGGACCGAAGTAGGAGAGGTAGGAATCCTTGGCCCGGAGGTAGTTCAGAACACGACAGAGAAGATTCATCTCATACGGGGAAGGATGAAGGTGGCCCAGGATCGACAGAAGTCGTATGCTGATACCAGGATAAGGCCCTTGGAGTTTGAGGTTGGAGACCACGTGTTCTTGAAGGTCTCCCCGCAGCGTGGACAACGGAGGTTCGGCAAGGGGGGTAAGCTTTCCCCCAGATTCGTCGGACCCTTCGAAGTGTTACGGCGGGTCGGCGAGGTGGCTTATCAGCTAGCGTTACCTCCGCCGCTGCTAAGGATACATGATGTCTTTCATGTATCCCAGCTCCGTCGCTATCTGCACGATGATTCACAAGTCCTTGATTGGGGTGAACTGGACATCGAGGACGACGCAACCTTTGTGGAAAAACCAGTGATGATCGAGGATCGCAAGGAGAAGGTGCTTCGTGGGAGAGCTATTCCCTTGGTTCGTGTGTTGTGGAGACAGGGCGGGCTCGAGGAGAGTACGTGGGAAAGGGAAGCACATAGGCATGCCCAATACCCCGAGTTGTTTTGAGCCTTGTTCCTTTTGTACCTGCTGTGGTAGAACGTTTGACCTTTTTGGCTATGAAATGTACTAGTTCCTTTCCTCTGTTGTGTGTGAAAAGAACCGACTAAAGGGAAGAGGGAACCCGACCCCTAATCAAGACGCATTAAGGTGGATGCGATTGAACCCGTGCGGGCGAGTCAGTGCCGCCCAAAGCGGATAATATCTTGACATGGGGGAGGGGAAACTCCCCAAACCCGCATGACCGGGCTGTTTGGTGTGGTATGTTTCTTAGTTCTTGTCGGGAGAGTGTTTTTAGTTAGCAGAGGTTCACTCCTAAGAGGTAGCTTTCGAAGATGGTTGTTCGGACCCTCTCCTTCCTTCTGGTTTGTTGTGATTCTCGAGGACGTGAATCGTTTAAGAGGTATCTGATGTGATGACCCAGACCCCCCCTTGGTCCCTTCCTTTGCCAAAATCCGGATCCTTAAGGGGTACGGATCGGTGATACCGATCGGTGCGACCGATCGGTGCGACCGATCAGTGAGACCGATCGGTGCGACCGATCGGTGTGACCGATCGGTGTGACTGATCGGCGGAACCGGCCGACGTCACCCGGCCTTGCCAAGTTGTTCCAGTAACGCACACAAAAGCTTAATTAAATACTAAATCGGCTCATGAGTCGGTTTAAACCACTCAGCACCATTAATGATGAGTCAAGCCGCGTGGTCAACCCACGACTTCCACGTCTTACGCGGTTCGGCGTTTTTTTATCTCAACCGTTCCCGGCTCTTATAAATTAAGGGTCAGGCCGTGGTTTCCCCCCTTCTTCGATCGTGGCTCTTCTGGTGCATCGGTACTGCCGCATCGTTATCCGTAAAGTTCCGCTCCCCCGGCCTAAACGTTGATCAACTATCAACAGGTAGGGAATTTCTTTCGTCTCTCACTTTTGTGTATCATGTGGGGTGGGCGTTATTTTTGTTCTTACAGAATTGGTTGAACCGAACCCTAATGATGATAATAAATGACGTTCTAAAGAAAGAAGGGGAAGGGGTTGTGATCGTTGTTTATGCTTTATCTTGTGATCATCCCTTTTGTTGTACTGGTTTATGTTTTCTGAAAATTGAGGCCATTGGTGGTCGTGTGTGTGCACTTGAATCCCCTCGTGATGTTTTAAATGGGTTGCTGAAATTATGAACTCCTGCTGTGAAATTGGTTAATCACGTATATCCGGCTGAATAAGTTGAAAGCACCAGGATCAACCCTTCTGTGATAACTCCTGGTTAGAACACACGGAAATTTGAAATCATGGAGCGTGTTAAATCCTTTAAATCTGAAAATCCCTGACTTGTGTTGGTAGTGGTAGTTGGTTGTTTTCCCTTCGGGCTGTTTGCTGGAAATGTGGGAGGGGATGGGATTCCCAATTCTTTTTATACTCTCGGTGGCTGTGTGAATTTGGGGGATGGGATCTCCTGTTGGTATGGTTTCAGTGGTTGCGAGTTTTTATCACAAATTGGGGAGAGATCCTCTGTTGGCAGAACCGGTGTGAGTGTTTTGGTTGATCTATGCTTTTGACGCTTTCCTTGGTTATGCTTATGGTAGTTGCCCAGTAGTACTTAAAATTAACTGAACATTTTGACTGAACGTGAAACAAGAATGGGACAAATGGTTTGTGGGCAAGGGTTGTGAATTGTGACTCGGACTCAGTGTTGTTGTGTTCTGTAGGTTGGATAGGAAAACCTAACTTTTTGGTGAGTGTTTGTTACCTATATCTATACTTGTAGCTTTGTGTTTCTTATTCGCGCACCACCCATGTTGAGCACTTAGTGCCGAACACCCCCATTTATGGGGGAAGGGTGTTTTTCCCAACACTATACTTAGTGGCTGGTTATTAGCTCCTTTTCTGCTCCCTTTCCCGGATAGCCCAAGTACCTTCGGGCAGGCTGTGATGGCCTGAAGTCCATTATTAGCCCAAGAACCATCGGGCAGGGTGTTGTGGTGGTTGGCCAGGTGTGTGCGGCAGGTGGTTTCCCAAGTGTCTTCGGGATGAGGCCCAGGTGTCTTCGGGCGTGGCAGTGGATCCTTTAGCCCAGGTGTGTTCGGGCGTAGCGGTGGTTGTTCTGGCCTAAGTGTTTGCAGGCATGGTTACATGTGACAGTTGTGGCCCAGGTGTGTGCGGGCGGGATTCGGCAGTGGGACTGCGTGTGGTTGTGGCCCAGGTGTGTGCGGGCGGGTGTGGCAGTGGGACTGCGGTGAGAATGGTGGGATTGGTCCGATGCGTAGGATGTCTCAATAACCAGTGGGAAAGTGGCATGAGGTACCCAAACATCGATGTGTTCTTATATATCTATTACTTGACTTGCGTTATTTGGGGAGCGAGCCTTGGTGAGTCCTGGGATGGATAGTTTGCCTTGTTAGGTGTTTGGTTTACTCTTTTCTCACGGGACTTTAGTACGTTTCCCCCACTTGTGCACGAGAGTCTTGGTTTTCCCTACTGAGTGTACTTGTATGCTCACCCTACGTATATTAAACTGCTTTCAGGTTTCCAGGAGGACTTCGAGGATCACGCAGGACCTTACTAGCTCGGACTTTTGGAGCAGTTGCCGTTGTTTCTCTTTTTCTTTTGGTACTTAACTTGTAGTCACCTTTTGCACTTTGTGGCTTTCACTTTTGAAACATGCATGTGGGAATGGTTTACTTTTGGCTTTACTTTTCTTTATACCTTGGTGTTGTTGGGTTTCCTCCTCCTTATCTTTCGATCCTATAAAATAAAAAGGGTAATGCCTTCAATTTGCGAGAATTTCCTATACCCTTGGTGCAAGTCGCCACTCCGGGACCTATTGAAGGCGGGTTTCGGGGGTCATTATCTCTCCTTCAACTTAAAGAAGGAAGGGCCTGGAAACCTGCTGACCCTTCCCTCCTTTTGGTGAAGGCGGGTCGTGACATTGGTGGTCTCAGAGTCTCTATTGAGTATCGTTAAACTCACCCCTTCAAGGGCTATGCCCGCACCTCATTGTGTTGGATGCAGACGATGGATAGTGCTGACCGAGGATGAGGGTTCTAAGACTAGACGGTACCCGGATTTGGACCGTATGATGTGTCTGTACTCAGAGGAGACTGACAGACGTGGAGTGCTGATGAGGCTATATGTACCTACCCTTCATATAGGATTCATGGTTGACGATCATGGAGCTTCTTTCCATCTTTCATTTGTTTTTCAATTTTTTGTATTACTTTTACTTTTCAGTACTCCTTTGTATAATGATTTATTTAGTATTTCACTTCCAACTCATAATATGTTGTGTGTGTTTTCTGTTTATAAAGGCAATGCCTTCCAAGTTATAGGGAATTACTCCTTTGGTGCTAGTTGGCAGCCCCTGGCCTTTGGAAGGCAGGATTGCGGTACTTATGGCAGGAGCCTTGGGGGACGAGTCGTGACAGTAACTTCCCATGTGATTAATGATGAAAAGCTGTACTAAAATTTAATTCATTACCCAAGGACTTTTGGTGGCATTTCTATTGGTTATAATTAAACATGGGATCATGATCCGATACAATGGAGAAGGGAAATGTATCCAAAATAAAAATCTCTTTATCGTAAGATCGACAACGTTGATATAGAGACACAATATCTCAAATAGGAAGGAAATGAGCAGATTTATTCAATCTATCCAAAATAACCCAGATTTTATTATTACCTTGAGACGTCATTGGTAATCTCACATTAAAGTCCATGGATATATTTTCCCATTTCCACTCTGGAACCGGTAAAGGCTGAAGCATCCATATTTGTTACTACCACTCCAAATTAACCTATTCACAAGTCAAACACTTCACAGTAATGTTAACAATATCTCTTTTCATTCCATCCAACCTAAAATACTCCCGAAGATCTATTTACACCTTTGGACATCCAGGATGAACCGAATATAGAGAACTATGTGCTTCACATCACAACTCATTCTTCAACTGTGAGTCTCAAGGCACACATAATATCTTATGAAATCTCAAAATGCAATCATTATCATGGTTAAAATGAGGACACATACCCTTCTGAACCATGTATTCCTTTTTCTAAAACTCACTATCTTCATACTATTCTTGAGTAATTCTGTCAGTTGATAGAGATGATTTGACTGACACCTAAAACAAAACAGGGAAATTTCCTTCACCACCAATGTCTATTCCAATGTTCATAAAGTTTCTAATATAAGGATAATGTTCCCAAAATAACAAAGCTAATTTACCATTAATTTTTCCAAACAAAGCATTTGACACTTTATTTTTCATTCCTGGATGGTAACGAATCATGAAATCATAATCCATGATTAATTCAAGACATCTCTTCTGTCTCATGTTAAATTTTTTTGGAGATAATTTAAACATTAAACTTTCATGGTCTATATATATTTTTCATTTTACAACATTGAAAATAACCCTCCATGTTTTTAAACAAAAAAAACAAAAGATAATTCTAAATCATGTGTATGGGTATTTTTATTCATGATGGTTCAACAGACGTAAATCAGAATCAATTACCTGATCATTCTGTAAAAGTACAAAGCCAAGTCCTTACAACGAAGCATCACTATTGATAACAAACTCGCCATTTCTGAAAGGCAGTACCAAAACTGGAACATTATCCAATATTTTTTTCAATTCCATAAAATAATCATCACATTATTTTGTCCGGATGAACATAACACCTTTTCGAGTTAACATTGTCATTGGACTAGATAACCATGAAAAATTCTCAACAAAACTCCTGTAATAACCTGGGAAACTAAGAAAACTATGGATCTCTATTATATTTGTGGTTTTTGACCATTCTTCAACAACTTTTGGTTTAGAAGGATCGAGAGTTATGGAATTTTTTGAATCAATTTGAAAATGTAATGAAATTTATTATAAGCAAAACACACACTAGCAAAATTTCCCATGCTGTTTATTTTTTATTACAGTTTTTAAGACCACCATTAAATGACTTTTTTGTTACACTATTCTTTTGGAATATACCAAAATATAATCAATGAACATAGCCACAACATTATCTAAGAACTAAAGGAAAATTCTATTAATAAGATCCATGAATACAACTGGTGCATTGGTTATCCCAAAAGGAATAAATAAAAATTCATAATTGCCATTTCTAGTACGAAACATGGTCTTCATAATGTTTACTTATTTTACTTTCAACTGATGGTACCCCGACCTAAATCAATCTTCAAAAAATATTGAGCTCCCTAAATCTGATCAATCAAATCATTGATATGAGGAAACCAATACTTTTTCATTAATAGTGATTTTAATCAATGCTCTATAATCAATGAAAATTCTCAGTGAAGCATCTTTATTTTTAACCAAAAAGATAGGATCACCCCATGGGGATTTGATAGGTCCAATGAAACCATTATCTAATAAAACATTCAGTTTATTCTTTAACTCTAAAAGTAAAATTATAGCCATTCGAATAGGGGTTTTAGAAATTGCATTAGCATCTCGAACTATGTCAACCATAAATTCAACTTCCCAATATGGTATTATACCAGGAAACTCATCTGGAAAACCATCAAGAATTTATTTAACATTGGTACATAATTAATCTGATCATTTCCATTATTTTCAACAACATTTGAAAGGTAAAATTCATTTCAATCATTACCTAGTTTCATATCTTTCGTATATGTTATCACAACTAAGGGCTCATTCTTGTACACAAACTGAAAATAATTCTAAAAAGAAACATGTTTAGCTCTTCTGTCAATCTTAGCATGATGAACATAAATCCAATCCATACCCAAAATAACATCATACTCTATAGGAGGAAAAAAATAATGATTATATGTACATTCATTCCACACAAAAAGGGAGGAAGGTTCTTATAATATCCTTTTGACTCAATATTTCTTCCTGGTGTTTTTAATATTTGTTAAGGATTCATATCAAGAGATAGAATTCCCGATTGACTAGAAATCTTCTAAAAAATGAGTGAATGTGTAGACCCCAAATAAAAAAAACACATTGGAATAATATAAACAAACACAAAGTGTACTTGATACTACTTTATTGGATGTCCAAACCTCGGCTAAAGTAATTCCAAAGGATTTTACAACCCCTTTCTACCTATAGTCTGGCTGCTTTCCCTCAGCTGAGTTATTTGTTGGACACTCATTTTCATAATGACCTATTTCATTACACTTAAAACATTTTACTGACAGTAAATTATATTTTGTATTAATATTAACATGATATTTTATTAGTGTAATTATGAGCCTTATGTCCAATTTTACCACATACTTTTCACATACCGGAATTCAAAATACATTTTCCATCATTCTTTTTACCACAATTTTCACTAATAGTAATCTTAAGTTTCTTACCATCAGACTTTTATGAAGTGTTATTCCCTTTATTCTTCTACCTCGACCCCTTATTATGTTTTTTTCCAAAGAACACATGATCATTAGAAAACTCTATTTATACCTTCTCCGCACATCGAACAAATTTCTCATAACATTTGAACTCACGAGAACCAAAATCTGTTAGATACATCGGCTTCAATCTTTTGTAAAAACAGTTTATTTTACAATCATGATCTGGTATGAAATTTGGAGCATACTTTTCTAGTCGAGTGAAATTTTCTTCATAAGCATCCACTATGTCATCCTGCTCCCTCAATTCTAGGAACTGATTTTCCATCTTAAGATGAACCACAATTGTAATAAATTTCTCAAGAATCATATCTTTGAATTCATGCCAATTAAGAGCATTAATATCCTCACTATCCTTGATATTTTTCACCATCTACCACCACCGATCAACTTCATCTTCAAATGGTAAACAGAAAGACTAACCTTTTGGTGTTCTAAACACCCCATGACATTAAAAATATTCTCCAGTGCTCTAATCCACCCACCAGCTTGCATAGGGTCAGATGATCCTCTAAATGATGGGGGATGTTTCCTCATGAAATTCTCTACTACTGACATAATCCTCTATTGTTGATCAGGACGATCTTATACATGGATACCACAACCATTAATAGCCTAATTCAACTATGACATCACTACAACAAACTGTTCAGTTCTGATTATGAACATCTCAGGTTGCTAATTTGGAAGGTCCTCCTCCTCCTATTTTCGTCCCATTATAGTTTCCCTATTTCTTCTCTGGAAAACCATTTTGAACAACTAATTATCTTAGGTAAAGAAACAAGTTAATAAATAAATTCTCTACAATTTTAATCTTGTCATAAATTAATTTATTGAATATTATTTATCAGTTTTCTAACACCTAAAGTTACCTAAGCCAGCCTTTAATATAAACTATAGGCACCCATCCTTAAAATATTACATAATATCGATTTAAATGGATAATTCACATTGAATATATTTTCAGGTTTAGAGTTTTAGAGAATTTGGTCATCACATATACATAAAAACATGAATATTACACGTTGAAACTTCTACTCAGTGTCCATTTTTATCATAGATTAAAAACTCATGAAATAAAGATTCATGTCTAGTTCCATGTTTTAGATAGCAGGACATTTCCTTGATCTCATCCTTGACCCTGTTCATCATTAAGTCCTGTGAAAAACATATCAAAACATGGGATGAGCATAAAAGCTTAGTAAGCATTATAAAACAAAGAATGAAAACATTAGTTCTTTAATTCATACATAACATAAGCACTTGAACATACATCCTAAAATCATACGATTTATGAATAACACATAGTAATCACAAATCATTAAGGTAACATGTGGCATCCATAACATACTTATGTTATTACTTTCAATTCTACATAGGGAGTTATATTTGGAATACCCATCACAATATATTCTGTAATTCTCTTAGGAGAAACACTCACATTTTCCTCTATCTGGTTAACCAATACATTGGAGAGTTTTCTCAGGCTCCCCCACCCTAGGTTTATCACATAACCACTTGTATAAGTAAAAAATTCCGAAGAACTATGAAACATTCATAACACATAAATCAAACATGAAGGAATGATAAAATTTACATATCATTTAAATATATTGACAAAAAAATCAATTATAAAAACCATTTTCAATTCCAAAATATATAAAATAGTAAATCAAAATTTATTGTCCCTTTTAAAAACATTTGGGCTTGTTATGGAAGCAAAAGATCAAATAACACTCGCGGTGGCAGAAAAAGTCATTTTCACTACTTAGGATAAAAAGAAACATTATTCCTTTTGTCATTTAGTAAAATGACTCATAGAAAAAGATACCCTTTTAATGAAACAAATAGTCAAATGTGTTTATACACCATATAAAATAATGTTGTGTATAAAACAAAATATTCCTTAATGAAAGGAGATCATCACGAACTCCCTTACCTCATGTCTGACTTGACCCATTCATTCTTCAATCTACATAATAATAAACTGAAGATAATTTATACTTAAATAAGAATGTTTTTTGATTTTATTATTCTTTTTTTATAACTTATTACCATGATATAAACATTATATAATCCTTTAAGTTAATAATGGTCATTTTTTCGATATTTGGTACATGAGTTAAAAATGAACTTTTATAATTACATGTTGTTCATGTGGACAAAAGTCCATTATATAAAGTATAATATTCATGATTTAGATATCATATATATCATATATATCAAGTATATATATATATATATTTATTTATAATAGTACATAAAATTTTTATATATGAAATGAAATGCACCATTCATAGAGATGTTAAGCCATACATATGCAAGAAAGCTACATTCATTTCTATATAATTTTCTAAAGGAATGAAAAATTATTGATACATAGGTATATTATAATTATAGTATAATATAATATATAATTTCAGTAACTTTATCCTTTATATGTTCCAAATATGTAATTAACGAGTCATATCAATTTGAGGGGAATGTAGTCCACACATTCTCAAATGAAATTATCGCATTTACTCAATATGGAAACCAGAATGGTATACTCAAAATAAAAAATATAGAAGCATAGAAACAATATAAATATTATATATATCACATATAAATATAGTTCCATCATAATGTCCACCATAAGAGGTGGTTAGAGAATATTGAACAATCAGCATTTCATGAGGCAACAGTTCATCATCCACAGAAATAGAATATTATTTACCAATTAGATGGATGTGTCTGTAAGTATAGTTTGAATGAATCTCATAATAAAAAAACTATTATATTTAGGATACTATTTTTTTTATAAAATTTGGGAATAAAAAGGGTTTATGTGGTTGGAGAAGTCAAATAATAGAATAAAACTTAAGAGAAGACATTACATTAAAATTGGGTAACTCCCTTTGGTTTGAACGAAAATAATTTCTTGATGTGTCTTATTCCTATGGTAAGGATTATAGGTGGACGATAGGGATATTGAGAGGTTATTTGGGATGAGTTTCGATGATCCAAGGGGCTTGAGAGGTGTGAGTAATGGGTTAAAGGTGAGTGATTTTTATAAGGGGAGGAGGGGCTCTTTTGAAATGTTTGAAAGTATAATTTTATTATATAACAAGTTTCAATTTATAAATATCCAAAACTAATTAATGTAGAATATAATATAACTCTTGTTCTAAATTAAATCATTCGTTAAGAATTTTACTTGTGTTGAATATTCTTTTAATTTTTATAATCTTATTTATTTAAATCATTCATTGATGAGGTAAACACTGCATCCTTATTATGTCATACATAATTTTATTTATTTGATGTATAAGAATTATAAAACAAATAACATGATTTAGGAAATATTTTTATCTTTCAAATGAATATTTATAGTAGAAGATATAACTTTTTTAACCTCATGTAATAATTTATTTACTTAATGATATATGTTTATGCCATTATTTTCATTACATTGAATTAATTAATATAAAGAGTCATTATCACACTTAAGTGGATATATGGGGTCCCAAAATTGACCCAAGGATTACCATGGTCATAAAAGTTCTAACCAATAGGATTAGGACACACGATAGGTTAATTTAATATTATTATAATATTATCTTTACCTTGAATTACCATATTTACCTTTAATTGTGTAAAATAAAAGTCAAAAATTACAATTCACCAAATGTTATCTTCAACTTATTAAACCCCATTTATTTAGTAATGACAACCATGTATGTCAAAATTTTGAAATTCAATTCACATAAGTGGAAAAATCTCATTTAAATTAAAAATCCTGTTATTTTAACTACAACTCAATGTTTTCACTCTTCATAAAAAATTGAATGCTTTTAGAAAAATAAAAAAATTCAGCCTAAGATATATTTTAGATCATGAATTCCAAAATGGTGTGTATCTTACCAAACTAAAATAATAAACCTTTCATTAATTAATTTAATATTAATTCCCGATGTTAAAACAAAATTTCCATTTTTAAGAATTAATAACTATCAAAAGATTGACACTTTTTTATGTCCGATTTCAATGTGAAATTACTTTAAATGACCAAAATTGGATTAAAAAGTAAATATATAATGTAATTACACTTCAAACACAATTAAAAGATAATCTATCAATTAAACAAAATTATATTAAAAGGCATTTTTGAATTAAAATACATCATTTTTCATTATTCATTACACGATAAATTTTATTAGAAAATTTAAAAATATTTACCCAATGAAAATTTTGATGACCCAATTCTAAAAAAGAATTTTATTTGGTCAAATATATCTAATAAAAGTGACAAAAATAGTTTTGATGAGGTTTCATTATCATATGGCAGCAAATCGACTAATGAATATTATAATATTTATTCATAAAATTAGATTCATTAAAATTTTATCCCTCTTAATTTTATTGGATAAATGAAAAAACACTTAAAAATAATGTTATATAATATTGTATCTAGTATTGTTCATTCCCTCTAATACAATGGCTAGGAATTAACTAAAATTTATAATAATATTATATTTTTATTTTTCAGTATGACTCGGCATTGAGTGCAACATTAGACATTGGAGAAACCCATTGTTGCGTGTCAGGTACACCATCAAAAATAGAATCCCCAAAAAATTAAAATTTATATTTAATACACAAATATGAAAATGTATTATTCTTTATTTAATTGGGATGTTACATATTTGGAGGAGTTGTAGAACCTATTTTTTAATAAATAACTTCATCTTTTTCATCATAAAAATATAGATAAAATTTTAATTGAGTTGAAGAAAAGCGATTTTGAATATGTTAGTACCTACGAAGACACTTCATGAATTATCATTCCAACAAAAAATAATTTCGACTAATTATTCAGAGGATTAAATCCAAGTCTCTGAAGGGTTTTTGTCATAAGTGAAATCAGTATCTACAAATATATTTTTACTATCCAATCGTGGTTGAAATGGAGTCTGGATTCACGTACCAATATCACGGATTTGACATGAAGAGGAAGATTGAGTTTAAAGGGATATTTAGATGCCATTTAGGAAAAAATATGATCATTTTATTGTGATATATGTGTGGGAAGAATCATGGAGGAAATTTTTTAAGTGGTACAATATATATATTTTACTCTGTAATGTATGTTCATCAGGATATTGATTGAGGAAGTGATGGGAATAATCAGTTAATGGTGTGAATGGAGAGAATGAGGTATAGAATTAACATCTAACATTTCAGTGGAACATGTTTTAGGAGAATGGAAATTATGAAATCCAGTTCCCAAAACCCAAGGGTAGGTGAAGATTATTGATGACCACAACCTATTATAGTGGTGTTGCGGTTAAGTCTCATGAGATCATGATTACTAATGAGGGATGAAATAATGGCATGTTCAAAGGATCGCAAACCATCCACTGTAGTACAAATGATGTCTTATTTTATTCTAGATTTACCCACTCTTTAGTATCAACATAATTCTATATGGTTCATAAGATTACACCCAAATGATTAAATTTAAAATTAGTAGTGGAAACCCCAAATTGCAAGATGATTTAATCTCACGTCTATTGTTCCTCTCTATTTGAAGTTTTTTAGAATTTTTCTCCTAAAAATAATTTCATTATTCCTATAGTTGACTTTGATGTCATTATAGGCATGGATTGGATTTCATTTTATAATTACCAAATAAACATTCAAGGAATAGATGTTATATTTTATGTTTCAAACCAAAATATTTCTATCTCTCAATGTGAGGATAATTATGAACTTCTTATCACGATTTCATACAGTGTATAGGTATTAATTATCATTTAGATGTGCTGTTTATCTCAAATGGTTGGATAGAAAATTGACATATGATATTTACAATCTTCATGAGTTTTTTGATGCACATACAAATTGTTTCATAAACAATTACCAAAAGGTGAAGTGGAGTTCTTTATATAGCTCATTCCTGGTTCTACACAAATTTCAAATAATCAAAATTTTATTACCCTAATTTATTTTCATGAATTGAAGATGAAACTCTATGAAAAACCTTATAAGGGATTCATTTGAAAAATTGTTTCACTGTGGGGTGAAAAAATTCTTATTTTAATGAAGAAATAAGGATCATTTAGACTATTCATTCAATATTACAAGTTGAACATAGTTACAATCAAGAATAAATATCCTCCTTCTCATATTGATGACATGTTTGATAAACTGTACGGAGCTCTATACTCTTCCATGATTGACCTTTATTTGTGATATCATCATTTAATGGTCAAGATTGGGGGTATACACAAAAAATATTCCATACAAGATATGGACACTAGGAGTATCTTTTCATTCCTATTATTCTTAAAAATGCCCAATATATTTTCATGGATGTGATGAATAGATCCTTAGAGATAACCTTGATTATCTTTTCATAGTTTTATAGATGATATTATTATATATTAAATGATAAAGGAAGAAAATGATGTCACTTGAGAATTGTACAAAATACCCTAAGGATAAAATGTATGAAATTTATGGAATTTATGAATATTGGAAGATAATGAATTCATTTTTTGGTTATATAATATCACTATATGGTATAATAGTAGATCCAAAAATGGAATGGGATATCCAATACCAGCCTAGAACAACCACAATGACTAAGATCTATAGTTTTTTGAGTTTAGATGGATATTTTTTTTGGTTTGGGGAAAATTTATTGTGACTATATAATCCTCTAACTCAGTTAACCATGAAGGGTGACAAGTTACTCTGGATAGATGAATGATAGAAACATTTCATGGAACTGAAGATTATAGTAGTCAACACACTTACTCTTACATTACCCTGTAGCGGTGGAGGGTTTGTATAATATATTGATACATCCAAGATATTATTGGGAGGTGTTTGGGTGGATAACATCTGGTTTTACCCTTACTCCTCACGGAAGTTGATTATTCATGAGAAAAATCACCCAACTCAAGATTTGGAGTTAACTGGAGTAAATTATTCATTAAATAAATAGTAGATCACTATTTATGGTAAAAAATTATCATATATATATTCTGATCATAAAAAGTATGAAACATGTATTCACACAAAAGGATTTGAACATGACCCAAAGTAGATGGTTAAAGGTGATAAAGGATTATCACTTCAAAATATATTATAACCCTAGAATAGAAATTAATGTGGATGATTTATTGAGTATATGGGATGGTGCTTTCTTTTCGATGATGATGATCACATAAGATCCATTATTTTAGGTTTTTCAATAGACGGACCTATAAATACTAAAGGAAGAGGAAAAAAAATATCTTTCACAATTTAATTTTCTAACCGTATTTCTTATAATGATTAAAATGACATAGAAAAATTATGTGATGCATTAAAATAATTACATAAATGCTTTTAATTTTTTCCTTTATTATGTAGAAATGATTATTTTTAGGACTTATGCATGTATTCCATCCATAAAAAAATGAAGATAGACCTATTAGTCGAATATCATCATTTTTCATCCTGGATGTATGAAGGTTTATAGAGACTTGAACGAATAATATATTGGGGTTGCAATAAAGAGAGATATTGTGGAGTATGTGTCTCAGTACTTGGTTTTCTAGAAATTTAAAGCATAAATAAAATATTCAAATGGGATATTGAATCAGTTTCCCCAACCAGAATGGAAATTTGGGAAAATAAAAATGTATTTTCTCATTGGAATCCCCAAAACCACTAAATCATATACTAATATATTGGTGGTAGTCATTCACCTTACTAAGTCATCACACTTCTCTCATATCAAATAATAATTGCCTCTGGTTAAACATTACATGTTATGCATTAAAGAGGTGGGAAGGTTTCATGGAGTGAAACATTATATTGTATCTTATCGTCACCAAGGTTTTACCTAAAAATGATGAAAAAGTATTCATTAAGAACATGATACATAATTGAATTTCAATAATTATAATCATCCACATACAGATGGTCCATGTGAAAGTCAAATTAACCCCTAGAGTATATGTTAATGTTTATTTCATGGGATTTCAATGGTTTTTGGGATAAACATCTTCCTCTAAATGTTTTTTTATTAAAAAAATGGATTTTAAAAAATCATTCATGTGTCTCCTTCTGAACCCCTATATAGGATGAAATGGAGAGCACAAATGTGTTGTTATGAAGGTGGAGAAAGAAAGAAATTAAGACCTGATATAGTTGAAGAGAGGTCAGAGAAGGTTAAAAACTTTTTACCAACATATGAAGGAAACCCAAAGTCAGAAGAAAATTTGTGCGGATAATAGATGTTTTGATCTAGGATTTCATGTTATTGAGAATTTGTTTCAATGAATTTCTTCATCGAATAAGGTTATGAGATTCGTGTAGAAATGTAATTTAATCCCTCAATATATTATTACTTCTGAATTTATTGATCTTATTAAGACAATAACCTATTACTTGGAATTTACTTCAAATATCTCCAATATTCATGATGTGTATCTTTTATCTCTCATGGGGATGTACATAACTAACCCTTCACATGTATTGAACAGAGAGTTCATACCATTGAAAGAGGATTGCTCTATGAAGAACAACCAGTTGAAATTATGGATCGTATAGTGAATTCTCTCTAAAACAAGACCACTCACATTTTGAATGTTTTGTGGATAAATAACCAGTTATTTGAAGATATATGGATGCATGAGGATATTATGAGGTAGAAGTATACACATATTTTGTATAAGAATGATTAATTTAGAGGGTGGAATTTATTTTAAGGGAGGTATAATGTAACACCTTTAGTTTATGTGATCTTTTTTTAATAAATGTTATCATTAATAAATTTCATTGAACTAAATTAAACTCTCATTTCAAATGGCACTCACATTTCTTATGCTACTGGTAACACCATCTTGTCATACGTTACACATAACATCATGTTTTAACGTAACATTATTTTTTTACTATAATTATATAAATAAGTTGGTTTTTTATTTTATGTTATAATATTGTATATGAATAGAAATAAAAAAATTTAAAATATCATTTTTAATATATTTATATAAATTAAATTATATTGAAAATAAAAAAAACTAATTTTTAGGAAAAGTCTATATATATTTTTAAAAAAAAATTTCTGAATGAAGTTCTTATTATGTCCTTATATGAATAATAGTAAATTGTATTTCACAAATAGATATAAACTGAATTTTATAAAATAAAAATAATTTTTAATTCATAATGTAAAAAATATCATATGCTGATTTGTTGGGATTTTTCTAAGAAGTTTTATTTTTTGATTAATAGTGAAAAATACTACATTGTAGTTAATAACTGCTTTTTCTTTTAAATAATTATTATATTTTAAATTTATTTGATATATGTAAAAATTGATAAATTATACATATAATATTTCTATTTTTGTCTTTTTTATATTTATTATATAATTAAATTAGATATTAAAACTTATGGAGCATTTGAACGTTCTTCTTACCTACCTTCTCGCCACCTCTCGGTAATCAAAATTAAAAATATTTTTGCTGCTTCTATGACTTGAATTTCGAAAAAAATATATTAGAAATTACAATAATTATTATATTTCGTGTATAATTGGATCAAAATTATTTTTTGGATATTATTAATGTTAACTTTAGAAAATATTTATTTACCATGGTAATGGGTAAATCTGGTAAATAAATGTAGATATGGTATTATAATATTAATCAATTATCCTAACACATATCCTAATTTCATTGGATATTTTTGTTTCACCCATATATCCTTTTTATGTTAATTAGTAATTAATATGACATTTGTTATATTATATTTAAAGAAAATCTAAATATAGCATACTCAAATTTTTAATAAGTAAATAATTTTTAATATAGAGTTATAAATAAGATAAATTAGAATATAATTCATACTTTTAAATATAATAAATTTATTTTAATATTATAATTTTTATTATTAATTTTTATAGAATAAATAAGTTAATTAAGGTCATTTATAATGTTGATTCCATAATTGTATAATTAATAGAAAGATCAAAACAATTATATTGAAAATATTAGATTAAATATAATATTAAATAATTAATAAAATTATCTAATTCCATAGAAAAAATTGATATTTTAGTGATATATTAGTAACTTTTTGGAAATTATCATGTTTTTATGGTATCTGTAACAAGAAAAACATTAAATAGATTCAAAATTGATATAAATGGTAATTTAAAAAAAATATAATTTTTTTAAAATATATATAACTAATAAAAATATAAAATTATTCCAAATGACTTGAATAAGGTTTTTTATGTCCTCAATGATCCATTCAAATATTTTTTTGGCATTTTATTGTATCTATATTATCCTTAATGGGTAAAAATCCACATAGTCATGGTAAAATTTAAAGGTTATACTAAGGGATAAATCCAAAAGATAAGGTCACTATTGTGATCTAAACATGTCTAAAATTAATTTTTTTGAGCGGATATATAACCATAATAATCATAGAATTGAAATAAATCACTTTTATGCTATTTCAATTTAAAATTATAGTTATATTAATTTAATATTTAGGGAGATTCCAAGACTTCCCCTTCCCTCTCATATAAAAATGCACCTCCTCTATCACATCCCCAACCCAATTTGAGCCTTCTTGGATGACCAAACCCAACCCATTTATCCTAAAAATATTCTTATCAAATTTTTAGGTGATTTTTCTTCTCAAAATACCAACACTGGTGTCTATATGGAAATATTTAGAGGGAAATCACTGAAGAAGGAGTAATCAACCTTACTGACTCTTTAAAGAGTATTTCTTCATTTAATTAATATTGATATGTTGTTTCCAATATAAATTAATATCTCCAATATCATCTATATTATGAAATATTAGTATTATTTTTATGGAACAACTATATTCCACCTTTATCTATCCTATGAAAAACGAAATCACCATGCATGCGTACGTACACCATACCATATGCACGACGTGATACGATTCATTCTCCATGTTTACAAATAATGATTGATAATATAATTTTATATACTTACAGAAAAAATTATTTATTAACTTATTATTCTTATTTAAATGATATAACTATGTCCTATCCACATAAAATGGGACTTATATTATAAAACACGAAGAAAAAAGGGATTAGTTAAGACATTAATGGATAATAATAATGAAATATTATTAACAAATAAGTGAAAATATGATCATATATTATATCAAATGAAAACTATTATTATAAAATTCATTAAAATTATTTAATACATTTTACAATAGTTTCAAAAACTTATGAATGAAATCATACATTATGTAAGTGTTACCTTCATAATCTAATTATTTTTTGAAATTGATTATATATAAGTATTTATTGGGGTATATTTATCATCCATGTCTATGTTTCAAAAAAGTGTTTTCTAATAAAAATATGATATTAATTTAAAATTTAAAATTATCATTTTATACCATGTAATATTTTCCTAATAGTTTTTTGATGGAATGATTTTTTGATTTCATAACCATACACTTTTTGTCTTTGCCTAAAAATGTACATGAAATATGTTTCGTGAATATATAAGGAATGATATAATTTTTACACTTTTGTAATGCCATATTAACTTGAAGCTTCCCATATTTGAATATATGGTTCTTTTCAATGAATGGTTTTTATTTTAAACTCATGACTATTTCATGTATAGAAAATGTTTTTAATGGAGAAAATATATTTTCTTCAAGAATTGTAATCAATAGTTATCTCAAAGTTTATTTACATCATGGATAATATTGTTTTATGTTACTTATTTTTTACTACATACATGATTCAATTTTTCCATTCTTGTTCATTCTATAAGTTTTTCTACTTATGATGGAATGGTATTCCAAACCCCATTCCTTTTCTATGGTTTATGTTTCGATTTCCTGAGGATTTGGAAACCCATTTCATTCAATGTGTTATGATTAGATAAATGATTTATGTCTATGTGAAAACATATATATGATTGAATTATGATATAGATGGGGACTATATATCCCTCTAATAGATTGGTTAAATATTTATATCCCATGAGATAGAAATAAAGGCTTTTTAAAATATTATGGGTATGGGAGTTAACCAAGACAACCAAGATGGTATTGGTAGTAAACCCATAATACCATGATGAACATGGAAGTGATACCTTAAATACCACATAAATATTTATTATATGCTTTGGTTTCTGAAACATTTCTATATTTTATTCATATTTTAGGATTTTATGGATCATGTTCCTTATTATTTAAGAATCATGTCTTATAAACTACTAATCATTATTCCACGATCCATTTTATGATATTGGATATATATATATAGTATTATCTTCTATTTTCATTAACCTATTCTCATAATCTTTTAATCATGATTATGAATACATATCTCACTTGTGTAACCTTCCTAAGCTTCTAGGACCACCCCTTTTTATGATTTCCTTCACCCAGTAAATAAAGATATGTATTACGTTTGACGTGTCTAAGAAGTGTGATAGTCATGGAGAACATACTGTTAGATAATTTAGCATAAATATATACCAGAGTTTATGTTTCCATGTTTCCAAATGAACTAGACTAATATAGTATTTGGGAATTTATTTCTTAATTTATTAAGTATTCCAAAAAAATTAATGTAATATAAATGAATGAAAAGAAAGGATCACTATAAATTTTGATCTTATTTCAGTCTGGTTATGAGTATATGATGTGTTCTTGATATTTTGGTATTTTTCATAGAGATTTTTCATTGAATGGTGATTTATTTATGGCATAATTTTCATCATTTGGGGGCACATGAACAGAACTACAATATGCTTGTCCTCGAGTTGGAAATAATGGTTTATGCTTTAATATATTGGAAGAATTATCTATTGGGAGAGTATTTTACTGTTTATATAGATCACAAGAGAAGAATTTATATATTTTCACATAAAAACATGAATCTAGGGTAATGGAGGTGGGTTGAGGATATACATTCATTAAAATTTATGCTAGCCTATCGTCATAGAAAGGGGAGTAATGCTGATGATGATTAGTTTATGAAAACTCACAATCATGTATTTTAGGAGTCTAATGCTGGGTGGAAGAGGATGAATTTAATATCGGAGATTAAAGTGGTGGTTCAAGAGATTCAGTAGCTGATGAATCTCATATCAGTTTCAATATAGTCTACTCTTTTGGGAGGGGACGGGGACATACATTATGAAGATATGGTGTGTTTTAAATTAGGGGAAATCCTTAAATGTGGCTAATCACCTTCGTATTGGATAATAGATTAACATGAGACCATCTATGTCATTAATCTGGTTATTATTCCTATTAGAATTTGGGGTGAGTATATGTGTGAGTATCATGCCTCTAAATGGGAAGTACATCTATGTATGAATAAAATGTAGCATGATATATGATGAAGGTTATTGTTTATAGGCATTAAAAATGAAATATTAGTTATTTCGACTTGATGATACACATATTAGAAAGAAAATTTTAAGAATCAACAACCTAGTGGAATTCTATAGTCGATTCCAATTCTGGAATGGATGTGGGATAACGTGACGATGAATATTTGTGTGGGTCTCTAGTGGAGTCCTTGGAATAGTGATTCTATCAAGGTGATAGTTGATTATTTTATAAAGTTAATATATTTCGGGGCTATATAAGATATTTTCGTTGTGGAGCATTCTGGATAACTATTTTTTCGGTATATTATCCATATACAAAGAGTGTCATATACTATAGTATTAGACTGTAACTCATATTTTATTTCAATCGTATGAATGGGACTTAAGATGGAATTTTTTATACAGTCCTTTCTAGGTATTTCATTACACCCATAGAATGATGGGATGGTAGAGCGTACTATACAAGGTCATAAGGATATGGTATGAGCATATTTTCTTAACAATTGTGGGCCATGGGAGAATAATTGTCACTAGTGGAGTTTTCCAATAACAGATGTTTTCTGGAAAATACATAGATTGACCATATGTGGATCTTTATGGTAGGACATTTGGATAACCTCTTTTCTGGATGGAGGCAGGTGAGTCAGAGTTGTTGGGACTGAGTCTCGTGATGGATTTTGTTGAGCCCTCTGGAACATTGTTGAATTCTTCCTATGTATTCATTTTAATAATCACAAATCATCGTTACTTAATCCAGTTGGATTTCTCATATACATAATCACAATCTTTTAGTGAATCTGTTTATATTTGTTGGATCATGTTTTTGTCTGTGATTGTTATTAATTTACAAGTATTTTGGAAGTCTTATGGATCAAACAGACACTTTGTGTGAATGGTCGCACTGATCCATATCAAACGAGTGACTGACCAGGACACACCGATGTTGATCAAATGAGTCACCGATCATGACACACCGATGCTGATCAAATGAGTCACCGATTAGGACACCCCGATGCTGATCAAATGAGTCACCGATCAGGACACACCAATTCTGATCAAATGAGTCACCGATCATGAGACACTGATGCTGATCAAATGAGTCACCGATCAGGACACACCGATGCTGATCAAATGAGTCACCGATCAGGACACACCGATGCTGATCAAATGAGTCACCGATCAGGACACACAGATGTTGATCAAACGAGTCACCGATCACGACACACCGATATTGATCAAATGAGTCATCGATCATGACACACTGATGCTGATCAAATGAGTCCTCGATCAATACACACTGTTCCTGATCAATTGATTCACCGATCATGACACACCGATGTTGATCAAATGAGTCATCGATCATGACACACCGATGCAGATCAAATGAGTCACCGATCAGGACACACCGATGCTAATCAAATGAGTCACTGACCAAGACTCACCGATGCTAATCAAATGATTCACCGATCATGACATACCGATGCTGATCAAATGAGTCACCACTCATGACACACCGATGCTGATCAAATGAGTCACCGATCATGACACACCGATGTCTAGCCACCGATGCTGATGCAGATGGCCTACCGATCACTTGAATAATCAATAGTAATAAACAGCTGTTTGAATTTCATTATCTTTATTTAATCTACCAAAAAGTCATATTAGGTATATTTTAATGCTATGTCATTTATTTAGTAAAAGTTGTTGGATGTCAGGAAATCATTCCTCATAACTGCAAAAAAAAGAAATCATTTCTTTTACTGGATATCATGCCATAAATACAAGAAGTACCTATTGGAACAAGTGAGAGGATGAGACACATATGAGAAAAAGTGTGGTGAATGAGATAGTTTCAGAAGACACAGAAGCTCATAAACACTCAAGCTAACTCAAGAAGAGTTTTGTACATTCACGAGGACATTGAAGATCTTCATCGACTACATTTTTCTCACCATCTCTGAACCTGGATGCCAAGTAGACGACACTCTGTTTTTCAAAAAAATCCAGAAGAGGACTCAGAACCATTTCTAATCAAACTCAAGGAGTCCAAAGCTTCACTGCAATCACTCGATCCATTTCTAAACTCTACATATCTGCTCTGTGATTCATTTTTTTTTACATTTTGAGCAGTGTATGTTATCTTTTGTACTTAACACATACACTGTCTCATGTACTTTCACTAGAGGATCTGTAAATCCTCACTCAAAATCTTATATCTTGTAATTCCCACTGAGATAGTGTTAGAGGTCTTGTGTGACATGGACAACTAGTTGCTATTGTGTTGTTTCCCACAAAATAAAGTGGTAGAGGTCTTGGACCTGTATAGTTGTATACTATTGTAATCCTCAATCCAGGGTGTGGATCAATTTTATATAATTTTTTTAGAGGACTAAGTCTCGGCTTGAGACTGAACCTCTTGGTTATATCTACTATGATTATTTATATTCAAAGTTTTTATTCGGCTGCAAACTACTTTAAAATAAAAACTATTTTAAAGTCACTTTGATAATTAAACTAGAAAGTGTTTATATTAGTTGTAAATCAATAAGTTAGTTTCACAAGTTAATCAACTCATCTGATTTGATTAACTGGGAAATAATCAATCCTTTGAGAACCTAACAGAATCTTTAATTTAATATAAATTCACTACAGTTTAATTCTGTGTTTTATTTGGGGGATTTTAAGACAATGTTTTTAAATAGAAATTTTAATTGGATCTCAATTCACCCCCCTCTTGAGTATCCACTCCGACTAAAATTTGGTATCATAGGGTTTGAAATATTTTCTAAATTACTCTATTTTTCAACTGTGATTTTAGTTGTATTTTAAAGTTATTAAAATTTATATTATTTCTAAATTTTTTTCTCTTTAAATTACTTTCTTTAAGTATGTTATCATGGATAACATAATTGAAGGTGTTGCTACCAATAGACTAACCTTTTTCAATGGCACTAACTATGCTCAGTGGAAAATCAACATGAAAATTCATTTAGAGAGCATGGGTTTTGATATTTGGACTGCTATAGAATCAGAATATAAAATTCCTACTACTGTTAGATCTAATTGGAATGAAGCTAATAAGGATGCCTACAATAATAATTGAAAAGCTATGAATACCTTGTACTGTGCTTTAGGAGATGAGGAATTTAATAGAATATTGGATTGCAAAACTGCTTATGAAATTTGGGACACCTTAGCTGTTTCTCATGAAAAAACAACTAATGTTAAGGAAATGAGATTGAATACTTATACTATTAAGTATGATAATTTTAATATGAAGCCTGATGAACCCAGTTCTGACATGTATCATAGGTTTAATGAAATTGTCAACACAATGACTTCTCTGGGAAAGGATGTTCCATAAAAGGAACAAATTATGAGAATTGTGAGGTGTCTACCTGAAAGGTGGAGAGGATCTTCGGTCTCAATTAGAGAATCATGTGACATTGGTGAACTAACAGTCAAGGAACTAATTGGAAATTTGATGATGTAAGACAAATAACTTAAGGTTATCAATGAAGAAGAAGATGAACCTAGAAGGATGTATGTTGCTTTCAAGACTTCAACTTCAAAGAACAAGGATAAAGAGAAGCTCCAAGATATAAAAGAAAGTTCAAGCTGTGAAGATAGTGAAAGTGCTTCTGATAGTGATGCTAAGATGGCTCACATTTCCAGAAGGTTTAAGAAGTTTTATAGGATGAAAAAGTTTTTCATAAAATCAAATATCAAAGGTAAGTATGACAGTAAGGGACATTGGAAAAAGGATTGCAAGAAATCTGACAAATTAGATGAAGTTTTCGACTATGAGTGCAAAAGAAAGGGACACATAAAAGCAGACTGCCCAATGATGAAATACAAGAAGAAGTATGAATACAAGGACAGTAAGTTTAAGAAATCCATGAAGGCTACTTGGAGTGCTTCTGAAGATAGCTCCACTGAATCTGAAGTCTCTGAAACTGATCACAGAAATAAGGCAAACATGTGTTTTATGAAAAACACATCTGAGGTAACTGCTGAAACACTTTCTCTAAATTCCTATTATTCTGAAGATGATACTGACACTGATAACATGTCAAAATATGAACTATTTGAATATTGTGATTTGTTAGAAGAAACCTGTAATGAGCTGAAAGACAAATACAATGGTTTAAAGAAACAATATGCTTTAACTATTAAATATAAATCATATCTTGATATTGAAATGGAAAAGAATGCTCAGTTGGTTAAAGAAAACACTAAACTGAAATTATCTAATGAGAAACTCAAGAAAGACTTAGAGAAATTTACCAATAGCAAAAATACTCTTACTCAGATTCTAGGTAAGCAAATAGCACATAGATACACTACTGGTATAGGATACTAACCTGGACAAAGGAAAATTACCAAAACTTGATTCATTCCTAAACCTGGACAGAATGTTGCTAGTTCTGGAACTTCATATGCCTCAACTAGTTATATTCATAGTTATGGATCTAATAAGGTTTATCTTTCAAAATTGGTTGACTCTAGAAATCTTTTGAGACCCATTAGACAAATATGGGTACCTAGTGTGTTATTGGATAACCTCTCTGGACCCAAGAAAATCCAGGTACCAAAATCATTTCCTATCTAAATATGTTTTGTAGTGAACCTATTTAAAGAACTCCTGTATAAAGACTTGGTATTTGGACAGTGGATGTTCAAGATATATGTCAGGAGACTTCTCATGATTCAAGAATTTAGTAAAAGTGGATGGAGGTTTTGTCACTTTTGGTGATAAATCATAAGAAAAAATCATCTACATAGGCCAGATTGGTAACACTGACTCAGTATTAATTTCTAAATTTTTATTTTTTGATGGACATAAATACAATTTGTTAAGTATTTATCAGTTACGTGATGATGGTTTTTATGTTAAATTTGAAAACTATTCTTGCAATGTTTTTAATTCTAAAAATGTTTTATTGTTTTTTTCTTTAAGAAATGAAAATGTTTATGCTGTTGATTTAAATTATTTAGCTAAGAAGAATGTTACATGTTTAAATGATTTTCATAAAGAGTCTTGGCTTTGGCATAGAAGATTAGGATACTGCAATGTGCATTCACTTAGAAAACTTTCTTGGAAGAACTTAGTTAGAGACCTACACAAACTTGAATTTCCAGCAGACAAAGTTTGTAATCCCTATCAAAAGGAAAAGAAACATAAAGTTTATTTTAAATCAAAGAAAGAAGTTTCAACTTCTCAACCTCTCAAGGTGGTTCACATGGATTTATTTGGAACTTGTAGAGTTTCTAGTTTAAATGGGAAGCACTATGTCTATGATCTTGTAGATTACTTTTCTAGATATACTTTGGTATATTTTCTAGCTCACAAAAGTGAATCTTGTTCTTGATTTGTAAAATATTCCAAGTATATAGATAACCTTAGTGGACTTATGATCAAAACCTTGAGAAGTGATCATGGCCGTGAGTTTGAAAATAATGATTTTGAATCTTACTGCTCACATAGTGGCTATAGTCACAATTTCTCTTCCCCTAGGACACCCCAACATAATGGTGTAGTATAAAGAAGGAATAGAACCTTGCAAGAAATTTCTAGGACTATGATTAATGAGTATGACCTACCTGTTTATTTTTGGGATGAAGCTGTAAATACAGCTTATTATGTTATTAATAGAGTATTTATCAAACCCATTCTTAAGAGGACTCTTTATGAATTATGGAACCATAGGAAACCTAAGTTTAACTACTTCAGAGTTTTTGGCTGCAAAGTCTTCATTATTAATACTAATGACAATCTTGACAAATTTGCATCCAAGAGTGATGGAGGAATTTTCCTAGGTTACATTATTTCTAGCAAAGCCTATAGAGTTTTCAATAAGAGAACCAATTGTGTGGAAGAATCTGTTCACATCAAATTTGATGAAACTGATCCACATGAACCTAAGACCTCTCTTGAAGATGATCTCTCTGTTTTGAACCTTAATGATAATGACAGTGGACCTATAGTTAAAACATCCAGTTCTGGAAATTTTCCCGAACCTGCTTCTGTTGAACCTTAACCTGTAGATGAATTTGGAATCACTAGCCCTACCTTTTCAAGACCAACTAGGACTCTAAAGAATCGTCCTTTAGATGTTGTTGTAGGTAATTTAGATAGAGGAACACAGACTAGAGCTTCTCTGAGAAATCTGGTTGAACATCAATCCTTTCTTTCATAGTTAGAACCTAAAAATATCAATGATGTTATTAATGATGAATTTTGGGTAATGGTTATGCATGAAGAACTAAAACAATTTGAAAGAAACAAAGATTGGAAATTAGTAGAAAGTCCTATGGACACTATAACCATAGGCACAAAATGGGTGTTTAGAAACAAAGTAGATGAATCTGGAAACAACATTAGAAATAATGATTGGCTGGTTGCACAAGGTTACAATCATGAAGAAGGAATTGAATATGAGGAATCCTTTTCACCTGTAGCTAGATTAGAAGCTATTATAATCTTACTTGCCTATGCATCTCATCTGAATTTCAAGTTATATCAAATAGATGTGAAAAGTGATTTCTTAAATGGGTTTATTTTTGAAGATGTTTTTGTTGAACAACCACCTGGTTTCTTAAATCCTCACTTTCAAAATCATGTTGGTAAACTTTCCGAAGCTTTATATGGTTTAAAACAAGCTCTAAGAGCTTGGTATGAAAGACTTTCAAATTTTCCTATTTCAAAAGGGTATACAAAAGGAATAGCTAATCCCACTCTTTTTATAAAAAGAATTTCAAAAGATGTTTTAATGGTGCAAATATATGTTGATGATATTATTTTTGGATCTTCTAAAAATTATTTATGCACTTATTTTTAAAAGGGTATGCAAAATGAGTTTGAAATGAGCACAATGGGAGAGCTGAAGTACATTCATGGATTTCAAATCGTTCAAACTAAAGATGGTATTATTTTAAATCAATGTAAATATACTAATTATTTATTAAAACGTTTTGGTTTGGATAGTGTTAAGGATAGTGATATACCTCTGAGTACTACCTGCAAATTGGATGCTGATGAATCTGGGAAACCAGTTGATCAAACCAATTTCAGAGGTATGATTGGAAGCTTACTTTATCTTACTTCTAGTCGACCAGATATTATGTTTAGTGTGTGTATGTGTGCTAGATTTCAAGCTAATCCTAAAGAATCACTCTTATTAGCTGTTAAAAGGATTTTTAAATATCTTAATTATAATGTAAATTTAGGTTTGTTTAATCCAAAAGGACAATCATTTGACCTAACTAGTTATTCAGATGTTGACTTTGCTGGATGTAAATTAGATAGGAAAAGAACGCCTGTAACATGTCATTAACTTGGACAGTCCCTAGTATCATGGTTTAGTAAGAAACAGAACTCAGATGCATTGTCTACTGCTGAAGCAGAATATATAGCTGCTGGTAGTTGATGTGCACAGATTCTGTGGATGAAACACACTTTATTGGACTATGGATTTGATTTTAAACATGTTTCAATTAACTGTGACAACACCAGTGCGATCAACATATATAATAACTCTGTGTCTCACTCTAGGACTAAGCACATTGATGTCATACATCACTTTCTAAGAGATCATTATCAGAAACGTGATATATCTCAAGAATTTATTAGTTATGAACATCAATTAGATGATATTTTCACAAAGACTTTATGCTCTGAAAGAATGACTTTTATTAAACAAGAGTTGTCTATGAAGGATATGTGAAACTGATCTGTGAAACTGATCTGTGAAACTGATCTGTGACACTGATATGTGAAAACGATCTCTGAAACTGATATGTGAAACTGATCTGTGAAACCGATCTGTGAAACTGATCTGTGAAACCAATCTGTGAAACCGATCTGTGAAACCAATTAGTCAAACCGATCTTTTTTTTTCTATTACTTTTTATTATGTTGTAATTAATTAATTACTTTTATCTTTATTATGGGAACCCTAAATGATGAAATAAATGATACGTGGCTATTTCTATTCCCCAAACCATCGACCTTTTATTTCCCACCGAGCCTTATATATTCTCTTCTCCTCTACTTCAAACCTTCGAACTCCTGCCTTCCCCAGAATCTTCAAATGGATAAACAATAGAGACCAAGCAAAGGATCAGAAAGTCATCTACCTCCAAAGCGTGATCGAGGCGAATTTATTAGTGCCACTCAATGGTCATTAAATCCTAATCTGGAAACTCGAAATGTTTCTGTAGAAAAGGAAGTCAGTTCTTCCTGGATTTTTAAAAGTCAGTTGCTATTGTTATAATTTTTAGAATCGCAAGGATGAAAAGTCTGGTTCTCAGATTACACTAGTGTGTATTACCCAAATTTAGTGCATGAGTTTTATATAAATCTGAATATTACTTTAGATAGTGTAGAGGCTTCCAGAATGTCTTCTATAATGAAAGGAAAGAAAATATCCTTTTCATCTAAGCAATGGGCTGAGTGTTTGAATGTACCCCATGAGGGTCAGTATGAGGATTATGCTGGAAACATTCCTCCAACCACTGAATACTTCTCTTATGAGATGGGTTTAGTGCTTTTGATTGGAAACAGAGATTCGAGGAGAATCACATCTCTATAGTTGGATGGTGAATGTAGACTTCTTTTTAAGTTTATTCAGCACCAAATCGGCCCTAGGAAAGGAGATTTTATTGCTGCAAAATTCCAGGATGTTTTTCCATTGTTTCTTCTAACGACCCATGAGAATATCAATTTGTGTAGATATCTAATGGTGCACATAGCTGGAATAGTGAAACCTTCTAAAAATGCCACTGAGCTGTTCTATTCCAAAATGATCTCTGCTATGATAAAGAATCTGAAATGTGTTGATGAAGCTGATGAAATTTCTGAATCTGATAATGCTTTTTGTATTAACAATGAAATTTTAAAAAGGATGAAAATAAATTGGAACCCATGGAAAAAATGATGGGTTGCTGATGAGGACAAGTTATATGAATCCTAAAATCCATCTGACCATGGAATTAGGATGAAGGGTTTGAGAGACCCAGGTTTAAAATCAGATGAGGAGCCAATTTATTCTGATGATGAGGAAGAATTAGAATGGAATAAGGACACCGAAGAACAAGGAATGGAAGAAGCATAAACAGAAGAAGAAATTATGTCACCTCATGATGATAGGAGTGATCCTGATACTGTGAGCCATAAGAGAAGAATAGAATTTGGACCTGCCAGTCCACCTTTGGCCTTACCTGAATCAGAACCAATTCTTGGTGATGAAGAAGCTACTGACACTGAAGAATCTGACAGTAAAGTTTCTGAGAAGAATGAAGATGGTGATGATGATGATGATGGTAATAACCGACCAGTGGATGGTCGTGCTGTACCTCAAATAGAACCACATCAAACTATTGATGATGATGATGGTGATAACCGACCAGTGGATGGTCCTGCTGAACCTCCAATAAAACCACATCAAACTGTGCAAGACACAAATACTAGTGGCAAGAGAGATTGGCCAGAAATCAGTGGAAAAGAAAGTTATGATAAACTGAAATATACTCTGTGTGCTGCTATCTGGGATGATTATCTTGGTTTTGCTATTTTGGCTTTAGAGTATTCTGAAGAAGAAGAGGAGACATAAGAATCTACTGCAATTGTGAAGAAAATCCAACCAGTTGAGGCAAGGTCTGCTCATTGTGTTAATACTACAGATGTTCATCTACCTAGTTCTGTTGTCTCTCAGTCTGATCTTGATAAGTTCAAAAGTGAGTTGCTTGCTGCTGTGAGAGATACAGTCAGAAATAAAAATTCAGATTCTCTTACTCAAGTGTCTCTGTATGTTTCTGAAGATTCTTTGGATGCCTTTTCAACAAGAGTTTCAGATATTCTTAAACCAGACCTGGCCAATACTGGAGAATTTATTGGCAGGCACATAGCCTCTCTATATTAGACTATGAAGGATCTACAATCTGACTTAGTTTCTTTATCAAATAAATTTAGATCAACCATCTTTGGTATGATGGCCGTGTTGAGGAATCTGATTGAACATTTAAGTAGTCTGATCTGAGGAAGTTGAAAGCTGAGATAACTCAGATAGTTGCTCAAGCCAGTACAACTATAGTAACCAAGATCACTACTTATGAGCTAGAGGCTCTAAGGCAGATTGTGCATGATGAAATGGCTACCATTAGACAAGTTCTTGATTTGGACTCGTTGAGAAAAATGAAGGAGCACCGTGATAACAATCATAATATGGTTAAAGTATATTCAGCAGATTCCAATAAAGCTCTGAAAGAGATCAAGGAAAAGTTTGATTATTACTTTTCAAAGATTTATACCGAGTATGAGATGACTGCGAATTTCAAGGTGTTGGCTGACAATATGAAACTACCTCTAGTCACTCAAGCTTTCAAGACTCAAGTTTGTCAGTTGAAATATTTTACTCCTATATTAAAACGGTTCATGGAGAATAAGGATGATTTTGAGAAGGATATGAATTATGGTGCAAAAGTTATTGAGGATTTCATAAATCCTTTGAAGCCTTATCTGAATGCACTAGCCACTGCCATTGTGCTTCCTACTACTGACCCTCTTAGTGCCTCTGATGTTGATCCAAATCAGATTTCTGTTGCTTATGCTCAATCTCACCTACGGAAAATTCTTCCGCAATCTTCTCAACCATCACCTACTGCTCAACAACAACTCTACGTGGCACCCTCTCCTCCACCATCCAGAGTCATCTTACCACCTTTTCAAATTCGCCCAGTTGATCGTGCCTCCAAGCCTCCCAACATACCATTCATTGACCCTTCTGACAAAGGCCAAGCCCCGTTACATCCCCAGGAATAGTTGTGTCTTGTTTTTGCTAGGGTGAACAATGGTCTGTTTATACTATCAGGTACTTTAAAATTTTTTGTCTCTCTCTCCTCTCTATTCTCTATGATGCCTTATTTTATTCTCTTCTTTATATTCTTTCCCTCTTTTTTGATTATCCCAATGGGGGAGATTATTTATATCTATGGGGGAGAAACATACTATGGCAGGGGACGCAATGTTTGTATAACTTTATAAAGGCATAAATTCAGGGGGAGATTTATGTCTCTTTGTGGTTTTATTATTATTATGAATTTTCTGTATTATTGATTATATATTATTTTTATTTATGACTAAGATTTGTGATTATCAAAAATTGGGAGATTGTTGATCCCTCTGGAAGATTGTTGAATTCTTCCTATGTTTTCCGTTTTAATAATCACAAATCATCGTTACTTAATCCGGTTGGATTTCTCATATACATAATCACAATATTATAGTGAATCTGTTTATATTTGTTGGATCATGTGTTTGTCTGTGCATGTTATTAATTTACAAGTATTCTGGAAGACTTCTGAATCAAACAGACACTTTGTGTGAACGGTCGCACCAATCCATATCAAATGAGTCACCGATCAGGACACACCGATGCTGATCAAATGAGTCATTGATCATGACACACCAATGCTGATCAAATGAGTCACTGATCAGGACACACCGATGTTGATCAAATGAGTCACCGATCAGGAAACACCGATGCTGATCAAATGAGTCACCGATCATGACACACCAATGCTGATCAAATGAGTCACCGATCAGGACACACCGATGCTGATCAAATGAGTCACCGATCAGGACACACTGATGATGATCAAATGAGTCACCGATCATGACACACCGATGCTGATCAAATGAGTCACCGATCATGACACACCGATGCTGATCAAATGAGTCACGGATCATGACACACCGATGCTGATCAAATGAGTCACCAATCATGACACACCGATGCTGATCAAATGAGTCACTGATCGTGACACACCGTTGCTGATCAAATGAGTCACCGATCAGGACACACCGATGCTGATCAAATGAGTCACTGATCATGACACACAGATGCTGATCAAATGAGTCACCGATCATGACACACCGATGTTGATCAAATGAGTCACCGATCATGACACACCGATGTTGATCAAATGAGTCACCGATCATGACACACTGATGCTGATCAAATGAGTCACTGATCATGACACACCGATGTCTAGCCACCGATGCTGATGCTGATGACCTACCGATCACTTGACTAATCGATAGTCATAAAGGAATGTTTGAATTTTATTATCTTTATTTAATCTACCCAATGGTCATATTAGGTATATTTTAAGGCTCTATCATTTATTTAATAAAAGTTATTGGATGTTAAGAAACCGTACCTTGTACCTGCAAAAAAGAAATCAATTATTTGCTAGAGATCATGCCATAAATACGAGAAGTCCCTATTGATACAAGTGAGAGGACGAGACACATATGAGGAAAAGTGTGGTGAATGAGATTGTTTCATAAGACACGGATTCTCATACATACTCAAGCTAACTCAAAAAGTGTTCTTTACATTCACGAGGACATTGAAGAACTTCATCGACTACATTTTTCTCACCATCATTGAACCTAGATGCCAAGCAGACAAAACTCTGTTTTTCAAACAAAATCTAGAAGAGGACACAGAACCATTTCTGATCAAACTCAAGGAATCCAAAGCATCACTGCAATCACTATAGACATTTCTAAACTCTACATCTCTACTCTGTGACTCATTTTTTTTTACATTTCAAGCAGTGTGTGTTATCTACTGTACTTAACACATACACTGTCTCCTATACTTTCACTAGAGGATCTGTAAATCCTCACTCAAACTCTTACATATTTTAATTCCCACTGAGATAGTGGTAGAGGTCTTGTGTGACCTGGACAGCTGGTTGCTGTTGTGTTGTTTACAATGAATAACAGTGGTAGAGGTCTTAGACCTCTACAGTTGTATACTGTTGTAATCCTAGATCTAGGGTGTGGATAACTTTTATATAAAGTTTTGAGAGGACTAAGTCTCGGACTGAGACCGAACCTCTTGGTTATATATGTTGTTCTTAATTATATTCAATGTTTTTATTCCACTGCAAACTACTTTAAAATCAAAACGGTTTTAAAGTCACTTTGATAATTAAACTAGAAAGTGTTTATATTAGTTGTAAATCAGTAATTTAGTTTCAAAAGTTAATCAATTCATCTGATTTGATTAACTGGGAAATACTCAATCCTTTGAGAACCTAATAGAATCTTTACTTTAATATAAATTCACTACAGTTTAATTCTATGTTTTATTTGGGGGATTTTAAAACAATGTTTTTTAAACAGAAAAATTAATTGGATCTCAATTCACCCCCCCCCCCCACCCCCCCTCTTGAGTATCCACTCTGACCAACTGATTTTTCATAGTAAGTATAGCTTATTTGGAATTGTGTTGATATATTTCAGAGTAGACATAAGTCTTATGATAATAGACATTGATGTCATCTAGATCGTACAGATAGTTATCATGTATTCTTTTGGGTGTCTCCTAGATTTTGTCACTATAGGATACAGAGACTAGGATAGTTGGCACCCAAGTTTGTTAGATCGTTTGAGGTCATAGAGAGAACTAGGACAATGGTGTACCGAACAACTCTTCCACATAGATACAATTTTATAAAAGATGTTTTCCATGTATCAAAAATATGTTGGTATCAACAGAATCATTCTCATGTGATTGATGAGGTTGATATTGACCTTCTGGTATATGTGTAATTTGAGTTGAATCTGATATGTGTGTGGGACTATGGTGATAATATTTTAAAGGGAAATACAATGTTTATAAGGTTGGGTGATTTTAAAACCCCATCCTTTTCTAGATCTGTAACATCCATGATTATAGGTACAATTTATCCTTCTGTTCTATATTTTTTATTTTGGTTTTACATTATGGACTGTTTTGGTAAAAAATTTGTTAATAATCAATGAAATATGGTAGTTCAGGGAAGACACACAGTTTTCCCTAACCATGGAAGTAGGCACTACAAACTATTCCACCCTAGAAATAAGGGACTTTCATTACAAGTACACGGTTTGAAAAACTGTGTTCCCTAAATAGATAAACCATTCACCCCCATAAATAGGAACATGGTTATGTTTCATGGGTATATGAAACCATGTACCTTCTGTAGCAAATAATGTTTATGTCTTTAAGTCACACGAAAAATTATTTTAAAATATATTGATCCACTCTCTTAATCCCAAGTTGAACCCTATTCAATCCTAAAATTTATTTCATTATTTTTTTTAATTGTTACAAGATTGCAAGACATTCCAACCTCCATTGTTTGTGATATGATGCCCAAATTGATGATCAGGACCCCTCCTGGAATGATGATCTCATCTAGTGTAGTTTCATTACACATACACATTCATCTTCTATCTTTTAAGGGTTACTCATCCATGTTTTGGTTTGATATATATATGTTGATTGCTATTTATCTAGGTATTGTGCATATATGATCTATAATTAAGTGATTTTGAGTTGTCTATACTTAGATTGAGGTTTTAGTTATGGATCCCATGCTATGTCATTATTCTGTTGAAATTCGGGATTATCGTTGGTGGAAAACATGGAAACGAATCAATGTTGGCCACCTATAATTAAAATCCCAAAGTGTTGATTTTAATTATTTGTATTTAATTGAATAATTTCAATTTCATATTTAGAAATAATGCTCTTGAATGAATAAATTAATTTTGAGAATTAATTAATCAAAGGAGATGAAAAATACGGGATCTTTAACAATATTGATGAGAGATAATTGATTGTGGGATTAATTTTAAAGTATTTTGATTTTTTACTTGTGATAATTAATTTTGGAAATAATTTTGAATTACTTAGATTGTGAACTAGATAATTAATTGGGGAATTTATTATGAAGTATCATGGTTTTGAATTAGATAATTAATTGTTGAATGAATTATGAAATATTGAGATAGTAGATTAATATTTTAGTTGCTCAATGAACTGTAAAATAATTTGAATAGTAATTTGAGATAATTAATTTATGAAATAATTACGGAATAATAAATATGTGGATATTGATTAATTTATTAGTGAATTATTTAATGGGTTTAAAGTTCTTAATTAATTTGGGAATAAATCAAAGGGAAATATTTGATGAACTAATTGTTGAATTGGTTCTGAGATAGGAATGATTTATTGTTTTTTGTGTTAATTAATATTATTGATGTGATTAATTATTTGTTAAATTAATAAATGGAATGGTATTATTAACTAATTCTTGAATTAATAATGAAATGTATATGGATAAATATTTTTTGAATTAATAATTTAATCCTAAATCGTAACATGGACATTAAATCATTTATTTTAATATTAGGAATGGTAACATGTTCCTTCAATTGTTAAATTATAAATGGAAACATGATGATTAAATTCTAAAATATTGAATGGAATATTTGAAATTCAATTTTATAATAATTAAGTGTAACATGGTCACTCAATTGTTAAATTATTAAAGGTATCATGGTCATTCAATTATCAATTGTGAAGTAGGAATTATGAATGTCATTAATGACATTAATACATATGATATTACTTAGAATCATCAGGAACACAATGGATGTTATATAGATAAATATAGAATATTTTAATAATATAAATTTTTTACATTATTTCTTGTATTTTATTCAATATACAACTTCATACACTATATAAACTTGATATTGATATAGACACCATTGTTTGTTGTCTACTGATTATTTCCAACAAAATTCATAGGTTTCCTGATCGATACCTAAATATATTTCTAGCTATTTGAATTGATATGGGTAGTTTAACTATATTAGGGGGATAAGTTGGGATGGAGCATGGATAATGGAACTAGACATGGTTCAGGGCCCACTTGGTAATTTTTACTATCTATATTTTGAGTTGCATTTCCACACATGCCATGAAATTTATCATGGAATATAAAATAATTTGTTTTGATATTTTATTTCCAGTTTAGTAAAATTATGATAATATATTCTTATTTCTTTGTTATATCATGAATTGGTTATTTTTTATTTCTTTTAATTAGTGTTATTACTAAGAAAAAGATGATATAGTATCCCTGTGGCTTATTTTAGACCTTCTCTGCTAGTAGACATCCTTTGGAATATAGGGAGGCTTCCTTGTCATTATGTGGCCAACCAGAATGAGGAATTGGAGTGTAGAACCGAGGCCAATCTTTAAAATATCATAAGAATAAGATATAATTTTTTGGAAAAAATGTATGCATATAATATAACATCCTTAGTCAAGGGTCACTCTCTATACTATCATTGTGGAAAAATTTACCCAATGGAAAAGACTACCCAGTCATTTAATTCATTCACATAGGAGTAAATTTTATCCAATTGACTATTTCATTCTTTATAAGTTTATTTACTTAATCTACTTTCATGACATTCTAAACTCCATCAAAGTTACCCAATTCATTGGAAGGATATATAATTCTAGGACCACCCATTAAATAATTAAAACAATATATATGTGTGTGAAAAGATCGATAAAAAATTCATTATATCATAAAATATTTAACCATTAATAAAAAACGATTTATAAACTTTTCATAATTCAATCATATCATAACTAGTGGAAAATAAAAGTGTTTCTAAATGGTTCCATCAAAACATAATTAACCCATTATAATGAATGATGTATCATATAATCATCGTTAAATAATCATCATCATAAGTCACCAAGATAAATAAAGGGGATGATATCATAAGATAATATCCCTAGTAAATCATTAAAATAAATAATTTATGTTTATATAGATTAAAAATATCTTGAAATGATCATTCGAACATTTCCTAAAAAACATGAGAAAATATAAATTTCATTTGATAAATTTTTAATTAATAATTTTTAATATATTTAAATTTTTTTAAAAAAATAAAGGGAAATTGTAATGAAATAATTAAATAAAATAATTTCCATAATTTAAATAAGATTCCCTCATTTCATATACGATAAAAGAAAACATTCTTGTAAAACATTTGAAATTAGTCGATAATGAATTTATTTGAAAACAATTTCATTAAATAGATAAATTTTTAAAGCATTGAAAATAAATTCAATGGTTTAAAAAATAAAAATTTATTAAATAATTAAATAATTTTAATAACTTTCATTATTTTTTTAAATAGTATGGATAAAGAATACAATTATTGATAACCAATGTTGGAATAAGGCCATCATCTATTTGAAAAAATGTTCCCAATCATTATAAATAATAAAGAGAATAAAATGATACTAATATATTCATAAATTTTATAAATATATCACAAAATAATATTTAAATATAAATTATTTCATAGGATTCTTTTATAATATTTTATTTCCCTTTTTATTAACAAGTTTATCATTAATATGAATATTAGAGTAAAATTTGTACGTTTTCATACTTTTTTCAGATCAGTGATTCTACTACATTCACCTTGTTCATGGATTCATCATATCTAGATATTAATCATGACTTAGGTATCATATTTATTCATTATATACACTTTTATAATCACACATTTAAAGTGGTGTTGAAAAGTGAATTACATCACAATGTGGGGAGGATAGTCCGAACATACTCATGACTAATGCTTTCAGTTTTTGATAATTTAACTTTATTGAATCATTATTATAACAAATATTTTACAAAAATATATATATTATTTAGTTAATAATAATATTATTAATATTTATTTATTTAATTAATGGAAAAGGATCAAATTTGTTCATGGGTGTGGTAGTCTACACGTAAACATAATCGATGTTATCAATTTCAAATGGACAAAAAGGTAAGACTACTTGTATGATATTATTATTATACATTCATAATTATATCATTAATACCATATATAAAAAATAAATCATTTATAATGACAAACAATTAATTATGTTGATTGAATATGAATCATATCGCTACGTAGTGGTGGTAGTCCACATATACATACAATTGATGACTTTATTTCCCATTTGATGGAAGTGACGTTAAATAGAATAAATATATCATACAATGACAAATTAAGTATATTTAATATAATAAACATATTATTTTTATATATATATATAGTATATATATATATATTATGAATAAATTATGTTAACAGTACTCAGATAAGAGTTATACCTCTTCATTCGAAACCCTATTTTTTATTATACCATAAGCCTTTAAAGGACTCACTTATGATATATAGAGTACATATATGATATTTATATAGAAATTAAGATGTTATTATAATATTTATTAGACAATATGGATGGATATTTATGTTTTTGGAATGTATGAGAAGTTGTACTATTTTATAAGTGGGGGAAATGTCTTATTTGTTTTTTTGATATATTGAAATTTATTATTGTGTAACTCGTGTCATGTGGATCCATAATGATAATAAAAAAATTATTTAAGATAATTTTGAAATAAAATTAATCAATCATATTAAATATTGTTTGTTTCGATATTTTAATCCTTACCTCTTATGTAAACCACCTATTAAACATTTTTAACCATAATAGTGATGATAAAATTTTACTATATTTATTATACATTATGACAAAAAATTAAGTTGAACCAATTATATTATATTAATAATTTTTATTAAAAATATTTATAAAATTTTATAATATTAATATTAATTTATTGGGAGAAATAAATTTATTAAATTTTTACACAAAACATTTGGAAAACTATTTTTAGAAAAGTTCATTTCAACAATAAAAAATAATACATTTTTATTTAAATCCATGTAAACATTATTTGATTAATTTTAAAACATATTATTGAATATAATATTTATATATTTCATTAAAAACATTAATAAATATGAGTTAATATAATTTATAAAGATAATAAAGCATCCTATGAATAATATTTTTTTTTTCATAAAGAAGCTCTTTTTAACATCAAATTAATTTATTTTAATTTCTAAAACAATTAATACATAATGAATTTATTTTATAAATATATAAAAATAGAATATTCTTTTTTTTATTCATACTCACCCATTCAATATAGAAGAAAGAAATTGACATAAAATAATACTATATTAACAGAATGGTACTATTCATTTGATCTCACTATTTTTTTGTTATGAAATTTTTCAAGTAAATTAGTATTTATTTAATGTTAAACAAGTCATAAAATATTATGGTACTATATTTTATCCCCTTATAAAAATTTCACCTTGAATTTTTGTCACTATTTAATAAATAGTAGTTGATTCTTTTACATTATCACATCTTTTAGTTCCTATGTAGCTTCATAAAATATATCATTTCACCATAAAACATTATCCAAGGGAATGTTCTTATTTCTAATCACATTATATTTAAAATATATAATCTCCATTGGGTTTTCCTTATAAGGGAATTATTTCTTCAACATTAGGACATTTTAGTTTAATTCATGTGAAGGGTCAATTTTGTACACTATAAGGAGAGATAAAAGTGAAGTACTATAAACATGGGAGTGATGTAGTGGGAGATCAATGAAAAAAATAAACCATTCTAATATGATCAAGAGTTTATAAGGGGTTAATAGTTCAGTATATCTACATGATATTTTTTTTAAATATCAAAACCTTATTCCATGGTGATATTTGTATAGATACACTATGAACAACACAGAAAACTATATCTATTCTATGATTGTTAGAAAAGTATTCTCATTAAATCTGATCTAATATGATATGGTGATGAATATATATAACCTTATATTTCATTTCCTAAAATATATAAATTCACAATATCTATATTTCAACAATTTATCCTATAGCAATAGATGTTTAACTTCCTTTCATAGAGAGATTTATATGGAGCCATCTGAATGATTGACTGAATGATTTTTTGTGTAATAGAATTTTAAAAGAGTAATGTGTTGTTCCAAAAAACCATTGAAATATATAGAATATGATCTCAACATATAACCTATGTTATTAATGGTTATATTAGACTTAAAATTTGTCTGAGGATGGTAATAAATACTAAATCTAATCTTTTTATCTAGTTCTTATTAAGGACTCCACCAGAACATTGAGGTAAACAATTGAAATCAAACAAATATACTAGAAGGTGGAACCCCACGAAACAAAATTATGTAATCAATATATATAATTGAATGTTAATCATGGTAAAAAAATTTATTGATTATAATGATGTGTGTTAACATTATATGGTGAAAAATAAGAACCCAAATAGCTTTACAACCTACTGATGTTTAGTAAATTGTGATGATAAAATAAATTGTAAATTTTTATATTAGCTTTATAGTATAGGGAATGGTTTTAACATACCCATATTCTTATATATCTTGTCCTCATTTTTATGGTATACAAAAAAATGAGCTATATACTCTGTGATATCCATTTTCATCTTTTTATGCCATATATTTTATTATATATCTCTTTAGATCCCAATAAATCCCACACTAATTAGGAATGATGAGCTATACGTTTCTTATAACAAATTAGTTTTAGTTATTATAGTATTTTGAAACATACGATTTCCAAAACCTTATCGTTAAATAATTATTTCTTTTGAACTCGTGTTAATTTATCATCTTTTTCTAAATTTGAAAATCCTCCTTATATACCTCTTTAATCTACTCTAGGATGGATGGTTGAGTGTTCATGTAATAAATATATTATTTTTCACATTTATTAATTATTTTTAAATCCAAACACCATAAATACATAAATATTGGAACCCAATTCTCTTCCTAGAAAAACAATCATGGTTTTTCTGGGTCATAGCATCATCCACCTTACATTCCTTCCCAGTGAGGTAGTGTATGGAGAAGACATATTCATTGATCATATTTTACCTCAATTTTTTAATATATTCATCTATTTTTGGTAGAATTTATACTTTAAAATATTAATATATTTATATGCATCGGATACATCAAAATATATATAATTATTCAATTTTTTAATTAAAACATTTCTAGTTCCAACTCTGAATACTATGTTTGGTATGTTTTATCATGAAAATTCAGTTACTGTGAGTCATAGTTACTCACATTTTATTTTTTATTTATAACCCATCTCTTACCCTTACTCAATTAATCATTATAATTCACAAACCCTTCACCACTAAAAAGTAGTGTGAGCATTGGTGTGCTTGCCAAGCTTCTATTTGGATCCTGGATGTGTTCCTCACATTGATATGTCCAATGTAATTTTACCCTATTTGATGTTAATATATGATTGGATTATATAAAAATTTGATATTCATCACAAAATATTGATAATATCTATAAAATACATGAAAACTATTGATATCAGTCATAATTCTTAGTCCCATAAAATTTTCAATAACATCTATCTTTGAATGATCCACCAGTATACCCTCTCATGATATTAAATGACCCATCAATGAAACCATCTATATCAAAAATTCACACTCTCAAATCTTTTCACATAATGTATTTTCCCAGAGGGTCTTCTTTAAAATCCTTAAGTGACTTATATGAACTTCCTTTAACATATAATAAACAATAATATATTCTATAAAGACAATGACAAACAAATCAAGGAGATATCTAAAGACTCTATTCATTAATTACATGATGATGGTAAGGGAATTAATAATACAAAATGGGGTCAATATAAATTAATTGTTTCCATAACCCGTATGGAAGTATTTATTGAGTATGTATTCACTGTTTATCCCCAATATGAAATATTCATTATGATGTTCAATATTTTTAAATTTCTAATCTCTATGTCATTTATCGAAAAGTACCCAATATGGGGTTGATGATAATTATTTTTTATTATGATCTTATTGATTTCCAAATAATAAATATCACGTCACATTTTTCAACATTCTTCACAACAAAAAGAATTTCTACACCCCATTCTGAAGCACTAGGTCATCTGAATCCCTTAGTAGGATTATCCTAGAGTGGATCATTCAAATGATACTCTATATAGATAATTTTAAATATTTTTATCACTACATATGAGTTCTATTGAAAACTCAACTCCATGATTTTGTGGAAGACAAGTTTGGACTTCAACAAATATAATATCATAATCCCAAATAATAAAAAAAATATTCAATATTGAGTTTCTCCAAAACTATTTGAAATAAATTTTCCTTTGTAATAGGTATAAAGTCCCATATTCTATATTTAACTCCCATTGGTTGTTCATATTTATCCTTGAACCAAAATATAGCCATATGTTTACATAGAGAATCATAAATTACTTCTCATTTTTTTTGTTTTTTATATGATAACTATTTAAAGAAAGAAAAAATTTCTATAAAATAAAACAAAATTCAACTAGATGTACAAGAATGAGATTTATAGGAATAAAAGTTTTAAATATATGTATTCATAGCACAATCATATACATGTGATATGATAATCATATCATTAGGTATTTTTATTTATAACTCAACATCTAATCATTGAGGATCAGATGTAACATTCCTAGAGACTATTCATTAAAATTATGACTATGCTAAAATATGATACATCAATTTTTGAGCTTGAATGTTACAACCAAAATATCATAGTTCAATCTTCACTCCCTTACTATATAATAAATGGTAAGAGTGATAAATAAAATTCAATTTGAGAAATCATATAACAAATAAAAATTATTCAAAATTCCTAAATCATGATACCATATTTTCAATCTTGGTTGAATTTGGTTTAAAATAGGTCTTTATTGATTAACATATATTAAAATAATTCCTGATGATTGATAATGAAAAATAAATTAACCCATGAATTTAACCTAGTAGTTTTTATCCTAGTGTACAATTTTAGACCCACTCATTAAAAAATAGTATTGTTTGTGTTAGTAATCAATCATCCATTTTTAGTGTTTTCTCCTAAAAATGTATTATTTCCCCAACTTTATCCACATGCCAGTATCTGTTAAGGGATCTATTTTATTGTAAAACCACACCATATGTGATTTATCCAAACTTCTTTTACATTATACCATTCTTAAACATATCCTCATTATTTTAAATGAATATATCTAATCCTAATCTCCTAAAAATGGAACACCACACATATATAAATATAGTGAATTGAGTATTTCATAAATTAATATTTTATCATTTTAGATGAATAATCAATGCATTGTGCATTATTATAATCCTTAGAATCGTAACTTTTAGTGTTATTTCATAATAGATATATAATCATCTAATTTATTTATTGATATTTAACATCTCCCGTAATAATCTTCTCACATAGTACACATTGTATACATACCATTAATAATTCCATTATGATATCATTTGGATAGAAAACCTAAGAACTGGTGATATTAGATTCTCAATAAGTTTAAAAATGGGGGATATTAGTCGGTGATCATATGTGAACATAAGAAGAACATTTGAGATTGAAAAAATTTATATAATTTATAATAATTAGATCTAATTGGTCAGATATCCTTAATTTATTGTCATGGAATATTGTTTTCTCAATAAAAATACATAATATTGAAGGTTGTAGAATAATCAGTAATCAATATAGATCCTTGATAATAAATCATATAAATAATAAATATGTATGTGGAACACGCATAAGAATTGAAATGTGAAATCCTTAGTCATGTTTCACTAACAATACTCTCATTATGGACAATGTTCCATAATGGAAATGCATTATTAGTCATTTTAAATATTCTCATATTAGAAAATTCCATTATGTTAACTCCGTAATATAATAGTATTTTATTAATACAGTAATTTCATGGGACATTTGGATCTTTATCGTTAATACACAACGCATTCGAGGACTATATACTTTTTTACCCAAACATCAGAAAATGAAAACAATATATATGTGTGCCACTAGATCCCACACAATTCATCATATCAACATATCACAACATTTGTAAACGAAACGAGTTTCATAAAAATTTCATCATTACATCATATTGAAAATCAATGAAAAGAAATAGTTTTCATAATGAATTCATTAAAAAATATTTAACATATGGGGAAAAGGGTTTCATAGAATCATCCTCAAATCAAACTCATCATAAACTATCTATAAAATGAAACAAAATGGTATCATAATATCGTATCCCTGCTAAAGTATAAAAATACTTAAAGAATATTGATATATATGATAAATACATTACATATATTATTCAATTCTTTATTTGATAACATGTGAAAATATACATTTCTTTTGTTAACATTTTAACTGATAATTCAATGAATATTGATAGAATATTGTTTTGAAAATAACTAAGGAAATATTTATGGGATTTGATAAAAATATTTCATGATGACGGGAAAATATGTTCACATAATATAGCTTAAAATAATATATTCCTTTCAAACATTGTAAAATAGATAAAAATAACATATTCAGAAAAACATTTCATTAAAATTAATCCTCCTAAAACCATTGAAAATTAAGTAAAATTTATAATAAATAATTATTTAAAACATTTCATGTATAATTTATATAATTTATAAAACATTTTTAATGATTATGGCTATGGAAAAAAGAATTCCTCTACCAAAAAAATTAAATTCACATTTTCATTAAAAAAATTCGTAGTCATTTTAGTTACCAAAGAGTGGAAAATGATAATAATACATAAGGAATTATAAATAACCAGAGGATTAGAAGAATAAGGTTTTTTAATTAATATTATTCATATAATTCCCTCTAATATAAATTTTATAATTGATAATACTATAATGAAATGAGGCTGATCATAAATATCTTACCTCAAGTATAATTTTAATTCTTATGTGTGAAAATATCTTATATATTAGAAATATAATTATTATACATATATAATAGAAATATATTTTTAAATAAATTACCATTTATCATTTCATTTTAATTTATAGAAAATATTTTATATTAAATTTCATCATTAAACAGATCATTTGAGTGAAAATTGGTTCTTTTTCAATGCATGGTACTACAGGATGGGTAAGGAACCTTCAACTTAGTCATGGTATAATCATATAAATATATCAAGAAATAAATATATTATTTTTTATTTATTTTTATAAAGAGGAAATGAACAATTAATTACATAATTATATGGAGACAAAAGTTAGTATGCACACATGAGTGATGTTTCTACTTTTCAATGGTTATAAAAAATGAAGAGAAATTAAATTTTATCTTTAAAAAACATTACAAATTTTAAACATCATTTATATTAATTAAATATTTCCTTGTTATAATATAATTATATGGGAGTACATTTCTAATAGTTTTACCTCTTTTTCGACAACGCTCCTTTGAATTCAACTTAAGTCAAGAAAGGATAGTATTTGAAAAATAATAAGACCTCCTGGATCTGTGTATTTGTGCTAGTACGGTACGAAAGAAGTTAATTTAAAATGTTTATTTCTTATGATGTTTTAGGATGAGAGGAAACACGGTTTTATTTTCTATGGGGATGAGATGAGACACATGTAATTTTTAAAAAGATTAAATTTTCTTAATGTCTATACTCCAATGAAGTGTATCAGAAATTTAAAATACTAAAAGATAAGATTTATAAGTTCTAAAAAAAATATATATTTTTTTCATATTTTAAACATTAAGTCATATGTTAACCCCTAGTAATCCTTCTCAACCCTAACAAGGGGTAACAATATTTTACCACATTTACAATTTATTAGGAAAAAAATATTAAATTCCCCTATTGAATTATATTAATTATATTGATTAAAAATATGGAATATATATAATAATATTAAATATCAATTATTTTGATAAAATAATTTTAAAATAATCACGCAGAATGTAACATAAACCATTTCTACAAAATTACATTTTTAAGAATAAAAATGCATTTATTATTATTTCATACCTAGTATAAAATATTATATTATTGTAAAAAATGAAATATTATTTTATATAATATTTTCATTAAAATCATTAACTATTATATTTTATTCTAATTAATTATAATAAAAACACATTGTGTAGAAAAAAATATATTTTAGAAAACTCTTATATTTACCTTAAAAAATTAAAACTTTTAACCAATTGATAACATTTAAATTAATTATATACATTTGTAAAAAAATAATTTTAATAATTTATTTATTCATATTCATAACCACCTATTTTTATATAGGATAAAATAATTACATTAAAGAATAATATATTTATTAGATGATGTTATTCATTTATTGTTAGTGGTCTACGTAAAAAATGTTATCAGAAAATTATATTTATTTTAAGTGAAATATATCATAAAATATTAAGGTGTTACATTTACCATGTTAAACATGAATCCTTATAATTATGTTTCATGTTAGGTAAAGGGCCCGATGATATGGATTTGTATAAGAGTTATGGCAGTATGGCAGTTTGTTTTGATGTAATGTTTTTGAGCATGTTGGATAAAGCGTTACCAAATTTAATTTTTTTCATTCATCTATTTGATTGAAATACTTTTCCAAAATAGACAAAATAAATTAATTTTATCATCAGATGTAGTAAAAAGCTAATAAAAAATCTATTGTGGATGTATGAAATGTTCAATCCAAAGAACGTCACTGTTTCCGACGCTTTCGCCGGGGCGCGCACCCGTCCGTCCGTGGGGGAGGACGCGCGGCGCTTCTGTTGCCCCGCATTCCCGCTTTCCAAAGGCGGGCGACATTCGCTCATTATTCAGGGACGTCTGCTCCTTGATCGAAACGAGATGATGGGATGTCGGTTCTTCCTCTTGTGGATTCCTCCTCAGGACTCGTCACCAAGTCCGGGTCTCCGTTATATATTTAATACGTAGTTCGTGAAACCCTTCCCAGTGCCATGTTTTCATGGACGCCGGTTAATTACACTGCTTCTGTCGGGACATTCCAAAGGGTCTAGTCAGGGCAGCAACCTTCAGTCAGGGGAGTAGTCTCGTTGAGGCATCAGTAGCGTGTCTGGATGCTGGGGTACCTGGCTTGTCTGTCTGTTATCCTTGACCACAAGGCTTCTCGAGGGCGTGGAATCCCGAGGCATCCCGCATCGGGCGCGAGAAATTATATGTCGTAGACACATATCTGAGGTTTTCCTCAACTTCCCATGCTCAACACAGGGTATGCCGCAAGTTTAACGTCCATCGGAGACGGATCGACCCAACCAGAGCATTAGCTAGGATAGATCGGATTGAGGGATCCTCCTTGAAGGGATATCGATACCGGGGCCAGCCCGTGGGCGACAGTGAAGAAGAGTGTACCGACATGGTCTCACCAGGATAAGACGGTCCAGGTGAGAATCAGAACGGGTGGTAGGTTGATGAATGGAGTGGAAGGAGAGTGAAGTGGTACCATCGCAGGGGCGACAGTGAAGTTGGGCTTGAGCCTTGATGAGGCTTCCTACGTATCCCCGTGGCAGGGAATCAAAGTCCGCGTAGTTCGGGATGACGTCGATAAGATGACGTGAAGGTGGACCTTGGCCCGATGGGGATCGTTAGCATACCGACGTGAGAGTAGACCTGTGGGTCCACTAATGGTGGGCTTGAACCTTGTGAAGGTTTCCTACGTACCATGCCTTGACATGGATCAAAGTCCTTGTAGTTCATATTAGGGGATACAGTTTAGCGTCGTGCGGGACGAGGGTGAACCGACATGAATGAGGTCTGGACGACCGGATGGTGGATTTGAACCTCGTAGAGGCTTCCTACGTACCATGCCTTGACATGGATCAAAGACCTCGTAGTTCAAGTGGGATGTGTCGCAATGGCTTACCACTGGACCAGAGTGCAGTTTAACGTCGTGCTGGACGGGGGTGAAACCCGACGTGAAAGACGGGTGGGCTTGAACCTCATAGAGGCTTCCTACGTACCATGCCTTGACATGGATCAAAGACCTCGTAGTTCAAGAGATTAGTCCGTCGGTGAACCGACGAGAAAGTAGACCCGGGGGTCCACTATTGGTGGGCTTGAACCTCATAGAGGCTTCCTACGTACCATGCCTTGACATGGATCAAAGTCCTCGTAGTTCGCAAGGGAATGTGCAGTTTAACGTCATGCTGGACGGGAATGAGACCCGACGTGGAAGAATGACGGGTGGGCTTGAACCTCGTGGAGGCTTCCTACGTACCATGCCTTGACATGGATCAAAGACCTCGTAGTTCCGGAGGGAAGTTCGGGGTCAGGGTCGGTGCTCACTCTAAGCCCACGTGAGTCATGCTTGGTGTGAGAAACAAGAGGTTGAAAGGTCCTAACGATCATGTCGCGACGGGTGCATCCGTGAGAAGTGAAGAGGGGCTTACGCGTTGAGCGTCCCATGGTGTTGGGACTTACTCCAGGATGGAGGCCCATGGCGCGACAAAGCGCTGGAAAGATGGACCTTGGTCCGACGATGGGAGGTGCCTTGTTCCCTATCACGCCCTCCACTGACCTTGGTAGTGGGGAAGTATGGAGATGCACGGGTGCAATCATCCGTACGAAAGGTTAGGGGCTTACGCTCTGAGGCAGCCCTTCCCCTGCGAACATACGCCACCCCGACAAGGAGGATCTCATTCCATGTGCGGAAGAGTTCCATTCCCGTGGAGACGAGTGGTGTAAAAAATGTTCGAGTTGGGGGGACCCTTCGTGAGGGAGACGAGGTTGGTTCACAATTTAACGTCATGTGATGAGGACGTGGTGCTGGGCAGTTTAACGTCCTGCAGCTCGGACGAGGTGGGTTCACTCCACACCCCTAGGACTTACATAACCGGTACCCTCTGGTCCTTGGGGAAGGGAAGGTACTGGTAAGGCCATGGTAAAGGGGGGGTCGTGGGACGAACCATCGAGGGGTCCACGTTAGCGTGGCTATGCGAAGAATAAATAGCTGTTAGCATGCCTATGTGAAGAAGCATTAGGCGAAGAAACGCTACGGGTGGTATTGTCCATGGGACTTTGAAATCACAGCGTGCAAACCTGGAGGGCCGCACGGGAAGAGGAATCACTAAGCAGAGGAGTGTGCTTCGCGAAGTGGATTGCCTTGGCCTTATCATGGGGCATTGGTTTGAGTGGAATGTGCTTCGCGGGGTGGAACAGTGTTCGCGGAGCACTGCCTCGCGAGGAAGGGGTGCCTTGCGAAGCAGGGTCCTGTGAAGCAATGTGCTTCGCGATGCATAGTGATCCTGCCTTGGCATAGGGATCAATAGCATGGGTTGGGTGTTTCGCGAAGCATAAACGCTCCGCGGCTGCCCAGGTTACCTTGGGAATCCCCTTCCTTCGCGAACGCCCTTGAGCTTCACGAAGGGCATCCCTCTCGGAAGAGGGGATCAAAACGAGACAAAGCAGAGTCGTCTCGCGAAGTAGAAATACCTCGCGGAGCTCATGATTCCCGGGTAAAGAGTGCTTCGCGATTTGAGAGAGGAGAAGCCAAATGGTCAGATTGTCCGTCCCTGGGACTCAGGGGGGAGTCCGGTATTTATTGGAGGGGGCGCCGCGAAGTAGGGCTCGCGCGCCGCCTCCGATGCTTCGCGGCGCGCTCGCGAACGTCAACGTCACCCGCGGAGCATTACCGCCTGTGGTGCTTCGCGGCGGCTCGCGAATGTCAAATGGGTTCGCGGAGCATTACCGCCTGTGGTGCTTCGCGGCGGCTCGCGAATGTCAAATGGGTTCGCGGAGCATTACCGCCTGTGGTGTTTCACGGCGGCTCGCGAACGTCAAATGGGTTCGCGAAGCATTACCACCTGTGGTGCTTTGCGAGGCCGCGAGGGTCGGGGCGCTTCGCGTGGGTGCTTCACGGCCGTGCTTCGCGGCTATGCTTCGCGAGGTAGCGCGCCGGCTGTCTTTTTCCTTCCTTTCTTTCAGGCCGTATTTTTGGCGCCAACAAATGCCCCCCCTCAGACTTGGAGCCGCGGAGGGCGAAGGGTTGATGTCTGAGGGAAAAATCGCCAAAATTGTCGGTGGTTTGCGATGCAACATCACAAAGGGGGGCCCTGCGATGCTCGCCGGGGTGCGGATCCGGACGCGCCACGATGCTTCGCGCAGGTGAGGCGCGCCGCAATGCTCCGAGGTCGCCGCCTATAAATAGGGGGTCCGCCCTCTTTTGTCTTCACATGCCTTCCTTGTCTTTTTTTGCTCTCGACTTTGCGAAGCTCCGCGTATTCCACGATAGCACTCCGCGAATCGAGCTTCGTGGCGAACCGTGGGTCCCCGACACTACGTCCGCACCAAGCGAACCTCTGCTTGTCGGCCTTGGCCAGACTTCGCAGCTTGGTCTCGCGACCGATCTTCGCGATCTGGCTTCGCAGTCGAGCGTCGCGATCCATCCGAAAGAATCCTTTTCTGAGGGCCAGAGTTAAAATGCCCATCAAGAAGCTGTCTGGGGGGTCCTTGCAGATGCTGCTCGTCGAGATGAGATGGCCAACCGTCCGGGCATGGGGGAGATGATCCGAAACCACTCGGACCACACTTCTTTGACGGATCTGCTCTCGGAGGGTGAGAAAGATTATCCGCAGTGCAAGAAACTGCCGTTGTACGGCTTCGGGCTGAGGGATGACGTCTTCATCCCTGAGGCGAGTAGGGATGAACCAGCTTGCTGGTTTAGGAGCATACCGTGCCAGCACCAATGGTTCAGGGCAGCCGATGGTCACGCGCGGGAGGACTTCACACCCGTTACTGCTGACTGTCTCTACAACCATGTGAACGATATCGACGGGAAGCCACTGCTGCCGGAGACTTCCCCTCCCCTCAACCGTGCAATGCTGAAGGCGGCCTTGCAGGATTCGAAGAAGGGATGGTCCGATGAGTGGGACCTACGCCAAGGCGGCAACATTACTAATGACTGGGCCTGGGCCTACTGGGTAGGCGCCTCATGCGAGGAGTTCGGGGCCGAGTTGAGGAGAGTGGGGTTGTATGAGGCGGCATGGGCCTCCCAATTCCACATTTACCAACCAAAGCAGCTAATTCAAGAGTTACTGAGTATATGGTCATCTAGGACCAACACTTTTCACCTGCATCACGGGGAGGTGGGCATCAGCCTATGGGATGTCCACAAGATTTCTAGGGTCCCAATCTTGGGGGCCATGTATGACGAGTTCCTCCCCATTGCCAGCACGTGGGGGGATGCGGAGCAAATGCCGCGTCTGGCATCGGCGCTGATGGCTCTTGTCCCTGGAGAGGACAAGGAGGCAGTGAGGGACGTCCACTTCAGGAGGTGGTTCAAATGCTTCCTAAATTTCCCAGAGAATCGAGAGTTCCCTCCGAGGCCTCAAACTTGTCCAAGGGCGGCCCAACGGGGCAAAGGGCACTCATATTGGCGGGTCTTGGAGGACAGCCAATGGAAAACTTGGGGTTTCAGTGTCAGCACCGAGCAACAGCCGATAGTCAGGCTGGCGGGGTTCATCGCGGCTCTCATCTGTGGTTGGATCCTACCGGTGAGAGATACAAGCATGAGGGTATGGCCCATCTCGTTTATCATGGCTTCGATGTTGGCCATGGGGCAGCGGATCAACCTGGGGATCCCGATGCTCACCAAACTGTACAGAATGCTGCGACATATTATCGAGGGCAAGAAGCCAACAAGGATATGCGGGCCCTTCCACCTCATGTATGGGTGGATTGCAGCGCATGTCAGGGGAATTTACGAATATCCAAACCCCATTTCGCCGTCGGGATCAGACTTTCGCCCCTCCATCCTGAACGCGGTCGGGAGCTTACCGTTCAAACTGGCCGTTCCGATGGTGCTGAATAGGGTGTGGAGGGCGGACGAGTTCAACTTTCATCCCTTCCCACTGCCGATGGGGAGGCTTACTGATGATGGAAGGGGAACAGAAGAACATCGGGCTTACCTCCTGGCCTTCTGAGGTGGAGTTTTGGTGGCACGAATAGATCGTGATCCGCTTTGTGAACCGTACACTCCGTATCGGTTTGGGAGGCAGTTTCGGTGCCTCCAGCGGCTGCCCCCGCAGGTATACTGGGAGGTGCGTCACGAAGAGCACCCGTGTGTGATGAGGAAGTTGTGGCTCATGTTCACACGTGAGGATGGAAAGATGCAGATTGCATTGCCTCCATCCACCACCGCCTTCGGATTAGTGAAGGAGTACGCCATTAGTTGGGAGGCCGCTTATCCGGGGGAGATGCTGAAGCAACCAATGATCCGGGCTGGTGACGGTGGGCCTCCTCTGTCTCGAGGTCGGGGTCGGAGGGCAGTTAGGGCCGCTCACGGTAGCGGGGCTTCCATGGCGGCGAGACCCACACCGGCCGAGGGTATGGCAGCAGTGGTGGATTCGGTGATTCCGGGAGAGCAGGGTCATCGGAGGGGCGGCCACCGAGGGGATTCCGTAGGATATCCACTCAGGCTCCGGGGAAGCGCCTGTGTCAAATTGACATGGCAGAGGATGCCATCTTCCCGTAAGATTGGGACATTTGGGATGTCAACCGGCAATTCCTCAGCCCATCCGAGATATGGGCCCACCTGAATCGCCTCGGGATGGAATTACCTGGTATAGGCCCAGTTCGGTCTGGATTCATGGCGTCTCCGGCGGAGGCAGAACAGTACCTGGAAGAGCTGGAGGATTACGTCCACTCCAGTGGTGTCCCTCACCCAATGACAGACCGGGTGAGGGTACTGTTGAATCAGACGGTCCCCCCACAGTCATCGGCTGCCGATCTGAGGGAGCATTTCCCCTTGCCGGAGGAATCAGAGGGCACCTCTCGGGAGGATGAGGCTGGAGGAGGGAGCCCGTTGGAGGATGGAGAGGTCGGAGACCGAGGCTCAGAATCTGACGATATCACGGAGGCTCTCGAGGTAGCATTCCGAACTTCTCCCATTACGATCTGTTCTTGGATCCTTATGGAATTCTCACCAATGTTTGAGCCATGCAGGAGGAACTTGTTTGTATGCCTCGTTCTCGCTCCTTGGCGGGTGATGATGCGGGACCTTCAGAACCCGCGCCTACGGCTGCGTCCAGTTCTGCGTCTGGTGGGACCAGGGGGCCCGAGGTATCTCCTCTGGAATCCCCAGACCTTCCAACAGTATACGGGGGGCCTCTTCTCGGGGTCCCGTCAGTACTGGCTCAGGAGCAGCGGTCGGAGGTCGATCTTCGTAAGTCTCCTCCACTGATCTCCTTGTCTTCACAGGTAGGCCACACCAACTAATGTTTATGTCCCTCTTTGTCGTGCAGTTCTTCGACTAGCGTGGGCTGCTGCGGCTAGGCTGGTCGGGATGTCTGGTGGCGTCCCTCCTAGGGGCATGCCAGTGATGGTGGCAAGAATCCCTCCATCTCCTCATGCTATGACGCACATCATCACTGGCGGGTCCGCCAGCAGGGCCGTACCCGAAATCATTGAGGTGGACTCCAAGGAAGAGGATCAACTGGTCGGTCCCAGCTCTATCGCGCCTTCTTCGGCGCCAGGTGTCACACTGGATTCGACACCGGATGTTGATCCCGCTGAGGATTTCCGGCGGGAGTATCCCGCGTATGAGCCTTCCAATCGCGCAGACTGGGACGAAACGGCCTCCGATGAAGAAGAGATCAGCATAGTTCGCCGCCGGTCGTGGAAGCTGATCGCACGCTTTATCAAGGAAACTCCCCAAGCACAATGGCTGGTCGAAATGGATAGGATTCTCTCGCGGTTGCGCGAGCTATACGCTGGGGGAGTGGATGCCCAACGTCCTCATGCACTCATCTGAGGTCTTATGGCTGAGAAGATCCGAGAGCATGATCGTGTGCTCAGCGTGGGCTGGCAGCGGAGGAAGGCGACCAGCATCAAGAAGCTCCAGGAGGCTAAAGGCGAGGTTCAACGGATGAAGACCCGGGCAGACGAGCTTTCAGACTCTCTTGATGCACAAAATGAGCTGGTCTCACGGTTGAAGGCCCAGCTGGAAGAGGCAAAAGAGCATATGAGGCAGACCTCTGAAAAGATGGCTGCCGTTCAAGCTGATGTGGAGAGGGCCAAAGCCAGGACTGACGAACTGCGCCCCGCCGCTACGGAGGAGGAGCGAGAGCTAGTTCAGCGACAGCAAGCCTTGGATGCCGCAAGTCAATGGGTGGCGGAGCTGCAACGCTCTTTTGACAGGGTCAACCCGTCCATGGGGGAAGTCAACCCCCGAGTATTGTAACAAAACCAAAACCCTTTTATTGGTACTTTCGTGCTTCCAAATTTTACCTTTGTTTTGAATGCCGTAGCACGCACGATTTCCACTGTTGAATTGTCTTGTCACATCCCTACAATGTTTGCGGGACGTTTGACGACAATTTTCTAAGCCAGTCCAGGTTCCCGAAAGATGGGGAAGGCATGATCGGAGGAGGAACTTCCAGGATAGCCGAATTATCATTTCTTCGACGTGCTCTTATGCACGAACGGGGCAACGCCAGGGGTGTTGAAATCTATCCAAACAGATGAAAATGGGAAGTATGAATCACGATACCCAAGATTCGGAACACTGTGGGGATGGCGTGACAATAAGGGGAAACCGTTAACCTTGGAGGAGAAACGGTACCCTTACTGCATTAGCCCGAAATGGGGACAACAAATGAGCATTGACCGCTGCCCATATTCGCAACGCGGGATTTTATTAATTTTTTTTCGATCAATCCTTAGGGACATTGGCCCAGGACAGTTGGCAGACCATATGTCAGACATCCTTACTGTTAGGGGGTCCTTCCAGACATGAAAGAGGACGAGGGTCCGAATAAGGGGCACACAAAGCGTGGAATATGGAGTGATGGTTTGTCCGAATAGAATCCAACACTCATGTAACTACACCACCGTGGTGGGAGTATGCCATATAGGTGCATTGGTTTGATCATGGATCATTTCTTCTTTGGGACATGGCCTCTCTGGAATGGGGATCCGTCACTTTCCAGTGGGATCTTGGGGCCTCCTGAACTTGTTCAGGGCAGAACCACAGTTTATTGTCATGCATTGAGGACACATAGACTCCTGTATTTTAACGTCATACGATAGGACATGGAATAAAAGGGAAGGAAGCGTGTGGCGCGGTAGATATGAAACTGACGCGAATGAGGACTTGGAGTCCAAATCACACCACATACCCCCAGAGGACACTCTTCAGGTGGAGGGACCAAGAGTGAGGATTGGGATGGGCCCGAAGCAAAGTGGTCGTGCATTCCTACGTACCCCATGAGGATGGGAACCATACGTAGTCTTGAAAGCGCATTTTAACGTCGTGCAGGACGAGGAGAAGTCTGACCGTGTTGGTACACATCCTGCCAAAAATACTAAGCCCACGTGAGTCGTGCTCGGTGTGGGAAACAAGCAGTAGTGGTGAGAATTTCCCGACACAGAGAGGGGATAGTTAGGGAAAAGGGACGCTCGGTGAATCATGGTCTGGTGACACTAACACGATCTTGAGGCGCACCAAGATGTGCGAAGAGAAAGAGCCGAGTATGATGGAATTCCACTTGAACGTGGGGATGTGGAAATGTGTGAATCATGATGCTCGAGATTCAGATCACAATGATGGCGGCGTGACGACGGAGGGTAACTGCTGGCCGTATTCGCAACGCAGTACCCTGTCGCGTTAGCCTAGAATGGGGACAGAAAAATGAGGGTCGACCGTTGACCATTTTCGATACACGGGACCATGTCACACATGTTGTCAGATATCCGTAGGGACGTTGGCCCGAAATGATTGAAGGGCCCTTAGGTCCAGCATTCATGGAGAGCCCTTGGGCATTGTATCCAGGTCGTCTGGGGGTCCTTCTGGACGTGGAAGAGTATTAGGATCCAAATAGCGGGCTCACGAAGCTTGGTCATGGGACGAGGGGAATGTCCCTGTGAAAATCCCACACTTCGGGCTCTTTGTCAAAACACATCTGAATACGACAACGAAATGTATTAGAGAGAGGGAGCAGATTCCTTTCCCTTGGGGAGATCTTAGTTTAGGGTCATAGAATTCGGACCATGAAAAGTTAAACTGGGCCCGCGGGGAAGTGCCCGGGCGCTCCTACGTATCTCATAGGGATGAGAATCAAGCCTTACGTAGTTCTTGATGGACCTTAGACCATAAATGGGTAAAGGGAGCAGGGGACGCATGGCATCAAAACCCGACGTGAAGGAGGACCTAAGCCCTACTTACCATGCATTCTCTGGGGAAATGCTCGAGTCGAGGGACCGAACACAAAGGTTAGGCTAGGCCCGCAGGGAAGTTCCCGGGCGCTCCTACGTATCTCATAAGGATGAGAATCAAGCCATACGTAGTTCTTGATGGACCTTAGACCATAAATGGGTAAAGGGAGCAGGGGACGCATGGAATCAAAACCCGATGTGAAGGAGGACCTAAGCCCTACTTACCATGCATTCTCTGGGGAAATGCTCGAGTCGAGGGACCGAACACAAAGGTTAGGCTGAGCCCGCGGGGAAGTGCCCGGGTGCTCCTATGTATCTCATAAGGATGAGAATCAAGCCATACATAGTTCTGGAAATGACATGGTAGGATACCAGTGCCAGGGGAAAAGGGGAGTGCGGGGGTGGACCTTGCACTAAAAGAAGCGAAATTTGATGTGTCTTGTTTGTTCTTTAGGGTGAATGGTTTTTTTTTGTGAAGCGACAGGCCTAGAATAGTATGCCGGGATGTCGCCACAAGGATCAAGCCGTGATGGGCGTTGAAAAATGGCATGGCTCGTGGCCAGTACCCAATGTGATGTCCTCTACAACGAGGTTACAACAATCCAGTGCCGTTTTTCGTCGTGCAGCCAGGACGATAATGTCACAGTTTAAGGTCATATGATAGGACCAAGCATGCATTTTATCACATGCAGCGCAGACGTAGCAGAGACGATGCTAGGCGGGAAATGTGCGCAGTGTTATAAAACACAATTGATGGAGACATGATCCCACATCAGATTGTACGCCATTCGGAGAGGGAAACCTTAGGCCGAGGGGCCTATACAGATGTGATACCGGGAGAGAGACTGGCTTCCTGAATGGGTTGTACCCGGAGACAGGGTGTCTGGGAGGTACTACGTATCCCATGAGGATGGGAATCAAGTTGAACGTAGTCCCGAATGGGTCTTAGTTTATGGTCTTAGATCTCAGACCATGGGAGCCCCAAAGGACGCCAGATTGCAGCTTTGTCCCCCTAGCATGCAAAAGTGCACTGAGGGATAGCGCCAAAAGTGTCGAGATTCCACCTGGACATAATGGGGTGGAAAATTATGTGAATCATGCAACCAACATTCAAGGACTGAAGGGGCTGGCGTGACGACAGAGGATTACTGCTGACCAGGTTCGCAACACAGCATGCTGTCGCGTTAGCCTGAAATGAGGACTAACAAACGAGCATCCACCGCTGACCATGTTCTCAACATGGGATTTTATCGATTTGTTGTCCAAAAACCTCGGGGGCATTGGCCTGTATCGGTAGGAGAGCCCTTGTGCATAGTATCCAGGCCGTTCTTGGGGGTCCCTCTGGGCGTGAAAGGTGATGGAAGTCCGAATGGAGGGGAACACGAAGCTTGACAAGTGGAAGGAACTTGATCAAGTTGAATCTGACACTCTTGGTCCTAGACTTGAGTGCTCTTAATACATGGGTGAACCACTACAAGGAGTCAATGGACTCAACTTTGAGGGTGATCGAGAGATGGAAGGTTCCCGGGGGAAGGGGCACGGTTCCCAAAACCTTGTATCATACCTACACCTCCCCCTCCTGGAGAGGGATATGCCAAGTGGCCTAGGTGACCGGGAGATCAGGAGATCACTAGGAGGTGGGGCTGGACCCGAATCTTAAACATTCAGGTGGTCCTACGTATCCCATGAGGATGGCAATAAAGCTACACGTAGTTCTGAAGGGTGCCTTTTAATGTCATGTAGGACAAAGAATAGGAAGGCCAACTCTCAGAACGAGGTGTGCGTGGTGAAGCTATTGCAAACTTGACGTGAATGAGGACGTAATCCTACACTACGCCACGCGGTCCCGTGGCCGGGGTCCCAATGGTAGGACCCACGAGAGGTGAACTTGCTGAACTCAAGCTGGACCCAAAGACAAGGGGTCTTGAACGTAGTTCCAGATGAGAGTCTTAGTTTATGGTCTTAGAGCTCGGACCATGGGTGGTGACAACTCCCGAGTAAGCACAGATGTCAACCCAATCCATAAGCCCACGTGAGATAAACTTGGTGTGGGAAAAAATGGGGGTATCCTCATCGCAATACTTAGGGCGTTCATCAAAGGGGAGTTGGCGGAGAGTTTCGATGGACACCTTTGATGCAGCTTGTTTTCCCAACGTGCAGACGTTCACGGAGGAAAAGTACCAAGAATTCTGAGACTCTGCTTGGACATGGTGAAGTGATGAAGGGTGTGAATCATGTACCCGACATTTGGGCTTAATGGGTTGACGTGGCGATAGAGGAAAACTGTTAACCATGATGGAAACACATCATCTGTATCACGTTAGCCTGAGGTGGGAACAACAAACGAGCATCAAACGCTGACCATATTCGCAACGCGGGATTTTATCGATTTGTTGTCTGAAACCCTCGGGGTCGTTGGCCCGTATCGGTAGGAGAGCCCTTGGGCGTAATATCCAGGCTGTTCTTGGGGGTCCCTTCGGGTGTGAAAGATGATGAAAGCCCTGATGCGGGGATACACAAAGCCTGGAAAGCGGGTGCGGACATGTCCGAGTAAAGCTCGGCATTCCAGGTAATAAACTAGAGTACTCTTAAGCACATTGGTGAACCGCCGAAAAAAGGGATCGACGAAACATCTCAGTAGGGGGGAAACATTGCGTGGTCATTAAAAGACCGTCGTGAATGAGGACATAATCCCACACCACACCATATAATCCTCTCATGGAGGAAGGATAAGCCAAGGGGCCAGGATGGGATGAGGATTCCAGAGAGATGGGGCTGGACCCGAATCTTGGACATTCAGGCGGTCCTACGTATCCCATGAGGATGGGAATCAAGCCACACGTAGTTCTGAAGGTGTAGTTTAACGTCATACAGGACGAGAAAGGGAGTAATATACCTCTAAACAAGGGAGGTTTACGGTATGGCGAAGAAGCCGACACGAATGAGGACATAGTCCCACACCACACCATATACTCCTATAAGAGGGGACCTGGGTTGTGGCCCGGAAAGGCCAAGGGGCCTAAGGTCAGGCATTAGTCATGAAGGCCTGACTGGTTTGCAGTTTAACGTCTTACATGAGGACGAGGGTCGGGGACCTGAGAAGGCCAAGGGGCCTGAGGTTGGGCCTTGTAAAGGGAGAGTGTACGACATGGTACATGATCCCAACGTGAATGAGGACATAGTCCCACATCACACCGTACACCCTTATGAGGAATCCTGGGCCGTGGCCCGATCGCAAGCACCACCTGGGGGAAGTTTGTCACCTCTGGATGGGGGCAGAATGAATCACTATTCTTGATGCCTGGGACATCTTGGGGTGGACCCAAAAATCCAGGACACTGTTGACCATGTTCGAAACACAGCGTTCCTATGGTGACCCGTATGGGGGAAACAAATGAGCGTTGACCGCTGACCAAATTCGCGACGCGGGACTTGTATCGGCTTGTTGCTCGAAAACCCTCGGGGGCGTTGGCCCGTATCGGTAGGAGATCCCTTGGGCATTGTATCCAGGCCGTTCTTGGGGGTCCCTCTGGGTGTAAAAAATGACGAAATCCCAATCAAGGAGTGGGTGAAGCATAATTGTATCCATCCACGAAAGGGGAAAACACCTCCAGGGGGGAATGTGCAGCCGGGTCGAGGATTTCTCGATGTGGGTCGGGGCAAAAGTGTGCACCCTGCCATGTCTTGACCCGAGGGGAAGATTTTCGCTTCTGGGCTGGGCCAACGGATGAAGTGTCCGGGCATTCCTACGTATCTCATAAGGATGAGAATCAATCCATACGTAGTTCTTGAAGGCCATGTAGTTTAGCGTCATGCGGTGAGGACGTGGGAGGATAGAAGAACGGGAGTGGGCGCATGGTGCGACCCTTACATTCTTTGTGAGAGCGGGGTTGCATAAGCGGGGCCAAGAAAGCCTACTCCCTGCTACACAAAGATATTCCATGAAAACTATTCCTAGGGGGAATAGTGGAAGGGAAAAGCTTGGGGCTGGGCTCATGACGAGGTGTCTGAGCGTTCCCACGTATCTTATAAGGATGAGAATCAAGCCACATGTAGTTATGGAAATGTAGTTTAATGTCATGCGGGATGATGAGAAGCACCTCATTTGGGGATATGTATGGTACGACAAGTAATCCGACGTGAATGGGGACATAGTCCTACACCATACCGTACAATCCCGCAAGAGGGTAAGTCGGGGAAAGACCAGGGGGCGTGAGGCCGAGCCGCGGTCAAGGAGACCTGACTGGCTTGCAGTTTAACGTCTTGCAGTAACGACGGGGCCGGGGGCCCGAGGAGGCCAAGGGGCCTGAGGCCGAGCCTCGTAAAGGGGGGGCATACGACATGGTACATTATCCCGATGTGAATGAGGACATAGTCCTACACCACACCCTACACCCCGGTTAAGAGATTGGGCGGAGAGGTCCGAGAAGTCCAGGGGGCCTAAAGTCAGGTATCAGTCAAGAAAGCCTGACTGGTTTGCAGTTTAACGTCCTGCGGGACGAAGACACAGTTTATGGTCATGCAGGACTTTACGGTTTAGAGTCATGTTGGACTATAGTGTCCAGTTTAAGGTCATGCGGGACCATTTCACAGTTTATCGTCTTGCAGGACGAAGATGCAGTTTAAGGTCGTGCTGGACCTCCACGCAGTTTAGGGTCGTGCTGGACCTCCACGCAGTTTAGGGTTGTGCTGGACCTCCACGCAGTTTAGGGTCGTGATGGAACTTTTTGCCCTAGGAAAAGTATCCTTTGAGGAATTTGGCATTTGTGGGAGGGGTTATATGCTCTCCATCCGTGGTTACCAATGAGTATTCTCCATTGGGGTAAACCTTATGGATGATATAAGGCCCTTCCCATTTGGGTTCTAACTTGGGTGGTTTCCTACTGGGAATCATTGGCACTCGAAGGGCCAGTACAAGGTCACCATGTAGAAAAGAGCGGAGACGAACCTTCTTGTCAAAGGCTCTTGTTGTCTTGTCCTGATGCCTTTCCAGATTGTGCAGGGCACGAAGCCGGTTCTCGTCCAGTGCCTCTAATTCAGATAGACGGATCTCGGCTACCTCATCTGATGTCTGGTGGTCATAGACTGCAGTGTGTAGCGACGACAACTGGATCTCAATGGGTAGGACGGCCTCAGCTCCATACACCAGGGAATATGGGGTCACCTGGGTAGAGTTGCGAGTCGTCGTCCGGTAAGACCAGAGGGCGTTGGGGAGCTTGTCCGGCCAACTCTTCTTGTTCTGACCAACCATCTTCTGCAGAATGTTAGAGAGGGTCTTGTTGAACGCCTCGATCTGTCCATTCGCCTGCGCGTGGTAGCGGGAGGTATGGTTCGGCCGGATATCGTACTTAGCGTCCAATTTCTTCAATTCAGCTGCTCGGAAGTTGGTGCCGTTATCGGTGAGGAAGGTGTGAGGGACTCCAAACCGGTGGACAATGTTGGAGCTCTCAAATTCAATGATGGAACGGGTCTTGACCTCTTTGAGCGGAACTGCTTACGCCCACTTGGAGAAGAATTCTGTAGTAGTCAGGATGAACCTACATTGGCGGGTTGTCGCCGGTGGATACGGTCCCACTACATCAAGTCCCCATAATGCAAATGGCCAAGAGTACTTGGTGGGGTGGAGGGGCTCCGGCGGCTGATGCAATAAGTTTGCGTGTACTTGGCACGCGTGGAATCTCTTAGCGTATCCAATACAATCGTGGATCATAGAGGGCCAAAAGTACCCCAACCTCCGGATTTGATGGGATAGTTTTGGCCCAGCTTGATGGGCGCCACCGGAACCGGCGTGAACCTCTTGCATAACTTGAGGTATCTCCCCTCCTTGGATGCAACGGAGGAGGACACCATCGAAACTTCGCTTATAAAGGATCTGTTCCAGACTGGGGCTGCTCCGGAGGGTAAATTGCAGCGCGCGGCGTCGGATCCTCTCGCGTCCGGCCCGGTCGTCCGGGAGGTGACCATTTTGGAGATACTCGACAAAAGGTTCTCTCCAGTCGGGGGTGGTTTCAACCACTGCATCTGACGAACCCGGGACTCCCGATACGGAGGTTCCGGCGGTGAGATGACTTACCCGCAGGCTATCACGTTCCTCTTGGGTGACGGGGGCAATGACTCTCTGGTGGGCCACGTGTATGACCAAATCATCTTGCTCGGGTTCTGCAAGCGACGCGGCTAAGCCAGCCAGGGCATCCGCTTGGCCGTTCTGCGACGGTGGGACATGGGTAACCTCCAGTCGAGAAGAGAACTGGGCCATTAGGAGGAGGGTGTACTCCAACAATGGTGCAAGCTATGGCTTCCTGACGACGTAGTCGCCATTAACCTGCTTGATTACCAGCTCGGAATCTCACTTCACATGTAGATGGGGAACATGGATCTCAAGGGCCAACTCGAGGCCAGTGATGAGAGCCTGGTACTCTGGCTCGTTGTTCGTACAACCTTCTAAAAATAGGAATGAGTACGGCAGGACGGCTTGCGCCGGGGTAATGAAAACAATACCCATACCCACTCTGTTGAAATTGGGTCATTGAGCCTTCTACCGGTGGGGCTCCGGGAGGCACCGTCGAAATGCATTTGCCAACACGGGGCAGCATGATCGACTGAGAGGATCGTCTCATCAGGGAAGTCCAGGTCCAGGGATTGATCCGCATAGGTTGGATGGGCAGCTAAAAAGTCTGCCAACGCCTGTCCCTTAATGGCCTTCTGAGGTATAAACCTGATATCAAACTGCTGGAGAATCACTGCCCACCGTGCTAGTCGGCCATTCAACATGGGACGGCTCAGGATGTACTTCAGTGGGTCTACCCGGGAGACCAATTGTACCTCGTGGTGCTGCAGGTAATGTCGTAACTTCTGCATGGCGAAGACGAGCACAAGACATCTCTTTTCGATAGGGGAGTATCTGACCTCCGTATTGAGAAGCATGCGACTGAGATAGTAGAGACTATTCTCAGCACCCTCATTATTCTTCTGGGCGAGCAGCGCACCGAGGGACCTCTCCAGGGCGGTCACGTAATGGACCAACGGCTTTCCGGAGACGGTTGGCATCAAAACTGGAGGTTGGAGCAGATACTGCTTGATTTCCTTGAAGGCGGTCTGACATTCCTCATCCCATTCATAGGTGGCTCCCTTCTTCATGATCCGGGAAAAGGGATTACACTTACCGTCCAGATTCGCAATGAATCGGCGTATATAGGCTAAGTGTCCTTGAAGGCCTCGGAGCTCCCGAATGTTGCTCGGGGGAGGCATTTGGCTGATGGCCTTGATCTTCTCAGGGTCGATCGCGATGCCTCGGTATCTGACATCAAAGCCCAGAAACTTCACGGAGGTGACCCCAAAAGCACACTTCAGCGGGTTCATCTTCAGGTGACGAGAACGGAGGAATCCGAACACTTTCTCAAGGTCTCTGAGATGGTCCTGGCGCTGGCATGATTTGACTACAAGGTCATCCACGTAGCATTCCACCAATGTCCCAAGGATCGGTTTGAATATACGATGCATGGCCCTCTGATAAGTGGCACCTGAATTTTTCAAACCGAATGGCATTACCTGGTAGCAAAATGTACCCTGGGGAGCCCTGAAGGCAGTGTACTCCTAGTCTTCGGGGGCCATCTGGATCTGGTTATACCTGGAATACCCATCCATGAAGGAGAGGGCTTGGAACCCAGCCGTGGCATCAATCAACAGCTCCGTCTGTGGGAGTGGGAAATCATCCTTTGGGCCGTGGCGATTAAGATCACGGAAGTCGATACAGACTCTGATCTGCCCATTCTTCTTCCTAACTGGCACAATGTTGGCAGGCCACTTGGGGTACTGGTTCTCCTTAACGAAGTTGGCTTTGATTAGCTTATCAACTTCGGCCTCAACCATGGAACCATGAGAAGGGTTCATCTTCCTGGGAGGCTGCTTAAACCCACGATGTTTTGCCGGGAGGCCCAGACGGTGGACGGCCACTTGGGGATCCAACCCCGGCATCTCATCGTAACTCCAGGCAAACACATCACGGTGCTGTTTGAGGAAGTCCACGTACTGCTGCCGCTCCTCGAGGGACATGGCTGCACTGATCAATGTGGGTCTCGGATCAACCTCACTACCAAGGTTCACCTGTACCAGTTCATCAATCGTGGTAGAGACGCCTTCTTCAAAGGCTGGGGGAGCATCCTCCAAGTCTTCCTCCCCACCCGTGGGGGGACTTCCCGTGATGGGGGGGGCTTCTGGGCTATCAAAATCCGAGGGGCAGCTGGTGCCGGCTTGGGCAGTAGCGGTCATCACATCGGGAGACTCGCTTTCCATTGAGACCATAGCAATGAAGGCAGTCAACCCTATCCCATCTGCCCTTCGGCCTAAAGGGCCACATTTGATGATATCAAAGCAGTGGTGACGTGTCGGCCTGAGTCGGTTAATTCCAGCCCAGCGGAAGAGACACGTATGGCGCACCGCCGTTGTCATGAGCTTGATGTCCCGATACCGTACAGGGGTAGGGGGTTCCGGGATGACTTGAGCCTCGTTGATGTAGGAGTAAGAGGTGATTTCCCATTGTCGCTTGGACACAGGAACATGACTTCCTTGCGTTCCCGAAAAAACGAAACATTGTCCCATGTCGGGGGTCGTGGCCTCCAACCGGTGGATCGGGAGGATGTAGGCGTCATCCATACTTGCCCAAGGATCACTTGTGATCGGGGCGGGCTCATCCTCGCTTACCAGGATTTGCTTGTCCTTACTTTTGTAATAACCCGCATCCAGATAGCGGGCCTCACAGGAAGCGAAAGGGGATGCGTCTCCTTGGGGCACGCCTACTCGACCGTTGAGCGAGTACTTGAGGCATTGGTGATACGACGAGGGGACCGCTGCATGCAGATGGAGACATGGCCTACCCATCAATGCGTTGTAGGCGGTGTCCTGAGAAACAACCATGAACTCGGTGCTGGAAATTAAGCCACCGAACTGAGTCTTCAGGCGGATCTTGCCGACCGGGGTTTTCTCTGTCCTGTCGTACCCCTTGATCCTAAGGTCAGAGGGAGTTAAATCACCTTCGGACAGACCCAGTTTTCGCAACGTACGGGTCGGAATTAGATTGATTCCAGAACCTGTGTCAATGAGGCAGCGACAGACTTCCATACCGTTGAAGTGGCCAATGATATACAGTGGGAGAATGTGCCCCTGTATAGGAGGGTCCTCATCTTCACCGGAGAGTGAGATAACCGCCTGACATTCGGCGTTTTCAATCGTCTCGGTATGGAAGGCTTCTGTAGCTTCTACTTCCGTCTCGAACTGGAGGGGGCTCCTTAGGGCCTCAGCGAGTGCCTCGCGCATTTCAGATGATAGGCGAAGGGCCTCAAGGATGGAAAGCCTCGCCGGGATGCCAGCCAGGTTCTTCATAACATCGTACTTTCGTGCCAAACGCGAACCTTTGCTTACAGGAGGTCGTTCGGAATTTGGATGCAATGCGGGTCCGGCTGGATGAACCGGAGAGTAACTAGTACTGGGTACATCTTGCTGCCTACCAGTAGAAGCCTGAAGAGTACTCACCGGGCTAATATCGGACAGCGGAGGCTGACCTGTAGCCGGGCAAGACTGGCTATGATACGAACGAGGCGGCTCCCACCGATCCAGTAGCACGAACATCGGTTGAGGTAGAGCCGAGGGTGTTGGATGGGTTTGCGCGTGCTGAGATCTGCGCTGAGCTTGCTGCCTCGTCTCGGTAGCGTGCACGGCTTGGCCATAGGTGCCTGCTGATGTGCCTCGATGACCGGAACGATTGCAATTCCTTTGACGTTGATGTCGGTTGGAAACGTTGGGGAGGTCTGCCTGGGGTTCCCCCTCATCGGGAGTCATATAGGGCTTTACCAGCTCCACGGTGTTAACCGAAGCGTACCCTTGGCTATCGCTCGAGGAGTCATCCACCGCTGGGCGGATTCTGGGAGGGATCCCCATTTCGGGGGGCATAAAGTCACCGAGTGTGCGGGATGACGAAGGCACTGGCGGTGCACGTTGCTTCTTCATGCGTCGCCGATGCTTGCCCTTTTGGGAAGAGGTCGACTGTGAAGACGATGCGGAGGAACCGGCTACTTCTTCTGAAGGTTCTGACTACATCAGGCGCACCCGGATGATACCCTGGGCACAGACGACGGTTTTTCGAGCCATCCAGTCGTCGTATTTCTGGGATCCGCGGCTAGGGACCTGCTTCCACTCACCTTCACTGTCGCTGCCGATCTCTGATCCTACAAAGACACCTGCCACTTGTGCTGTTGCTGGGCCCAACTTGACTATGTTGTTGTTGACATGGTCCTGAATCCAGTCTTTAAACACATAGCATCGCTTGAGGGTGTTCCCCAGGATCCGATGATAAGGGAAGTAGTTGGGGTGATCGGTGAGATGCGCCTCCGCCGGCCTTTTTCACTCAGGCAAACACACAATCCCTTGCTCTAGAGCACTTCAGAAGTAGCCAGGGACCTGATCTTCATTGAACAAATAGGTCTGGTACCTTCTTTCCAGATAGGCGTCCCTGGGGGCCTGGTCCTGACAAGGGGAAGAAGGGGCCTGCCGAGGAGGCGGCGCCTGATAGTCTCTCCTAGGTGGCGGTGGCGCGTTGCGCGGGGGAACCTGTCGGTTCTGAGGCGGTCGCTGCTGGGCGGGAGCCTGTGCTTGAGGTGGAGGACCTCTACGGGGTTGCAGGGGTGGTGCCGCCGGCAGCAATTCCAGCTGGCTCGGGGATTCTATTTGAGCCACCGCGGCGGGTTCAGCCCTGGCAGTCCTCCTGGATGGGATCATAGGGGGCAACAAATGTTCCTGACTGGCCTGTTGCAGGGCTTCCTCGAGGCGTTGAGCCTTGTCCGAGAAATCTCTGAACCCTCCATGGTAGTTCTGGGTAATCAAGGAGGGTACCAGCTCTATCTTGACGTTCCCCACACTCATCGTCAGTAATTGCTCCTGAGTCGGTGGCATATCGAGGGAATACGTAAGTCCGTTCCACCGGGTGATGAAGTCTGCGACTCGCTCATCAGGCCTTTGCTTGCACTTGAACAGGTCTGCAATGCTGTTCTTTTGCGTGGTGGAGCTGAACTGGTATAAGAACTTCCGGCGAAGATCCTCCCAATCGGTCACCGATCCGATAGGGAGCTGGCTGTACCAGACGAATGTCGGACCTTCCAATGTCTATACGAAACATCGGAGCTTGGCGGCTTCTTGCTGAGCGGGGGTCCCCAGCATGGGGCCACACCTGGAAGAAAAATGAGCCAAGTGTTGGGGCGGATCACCTGTCCCGTTAAAGAGTGAGAAAGTGGGGTTCCCAAAACTCAGAGGCGCAGGCATATCATCCACCCACGCGGGATAAGGCTTGCCATCCGGTGGGACCGCCACCTGCCGCGTTTCCAACGCCTCGAGGCGGGCTGTGAGTGCCGCAATAAGGTCCTCCGGGTGGGGGTCCCTGTCTTGACGGGGATCCCTAACCACAAGTGCATTGCCAGTTTCTTCAACACGGTAGACGGCTTCGGCCGCTCGTGGGTCAACTGGCTGGACGACCTGTTGGGCGACTGGGGGAACCCGGGTTGGATTCTTCAGATTGTCCCGTCGCTCGGGGGGGTTTGGCGAGACATATCGCGCCCTCATCTCGTATGTTCAGGCTTCCGCCCTGTCTTCGGCAGTAGCATGATCAGGTTGGCCCGGAGGCATCTCGCCGGGGGGGAATTATTCCTGCACCTGCTGCCCCGGCCTGGGATTACCATAGTCCGGTCATCACTCTGTGGCGCGTTCAACCAAGAGTTCGTCAACCAGCCTTTTGTGCTCAGCAAGCTGCTGGCGTAACGTGGCCTTCTCAGGATCTTCTTCCGTTTTCTGCACAGAGGCGGACGGGTCAGAGTGCTTGACTGTTCCGACGTGCTCCTTACCCTTGCCAGTGCTTCGACCGAGTACCAGCGACTCGGTGGGTACGGGGAGACCTAGAAAGTTCCTCTGATGACGGGTAACTCTCCCTGACGGGTCGAGCAGCGGCGGTACGCCCTCGGATTGTAAGTCTCCATCAAGGAACTCAAGATCATCTTCCTTATCCACAACATCGGCCATGTGGACTGTGACCCCCCTTGAGGGCATATCCTCGATATCGCATAGCGAATAGGGCTGTCGTCGGATAGCGTCGAAGAGGAGAGCGACATAGTGTCCCCAACCACAGACTTGCACATGGCGGGTATCGTCCCTAACGATTCTGCGGAGTGCTTTAGGACTCTGAACGCATTTTCGTTGAAGGGCGCTCTGGTGGCCTGGCGACTTAGGGTGCTGGGCCACAAGAAGTGCGGCTGCATCGATCAGGTGGCACTGCTCGCTGATTTCTTCGAAGTGCTCACGACTTCTGGGGTACACCACCCGTTCATAACGGAGGTGGAAGTGCATCACCCACAGGGTTCGACAAAAGCACCCCACGTCTTCAGGGGTAAGATACTCTGGTATGCGGAAATTCAGTGCCGCCGTCGGCCAGAACTTCTCCAGGAAGTAATCTGCTGCAAGGATACTCCAGAAGCTCCTAGGCTCAGACTCAGGGTCTGGCCCTGTGTTGCCCCACTCGTCAACCGGGGGAGGCTGAGGGACCGGTAGAGGTACCGAGGCGGACCTTTGGGATAGTAAGCTCGGCGGTGGGGAATACGGAAAACGAGCTGACTGGCCGCCGAATTCCGGGCCATCCTCCGAAGAGTGAGGTGACCTAGCCACGATGTCACGATACGACAGGCTGATAACCATATCCTCCGGGATAGAAGCCGCGGCTACCGGTGACAGGTCGTGTTGTCTCTCTACCGTCGTTGGCCCCCAAAATAGCTCTACGTGATCTCTGGTAGAGGTAGAGGGCTCTTCTGGTGACAGAGGCGGTGATTGCGTGGTCGAGACCTGCGGAATTCCCAGGATTTCTTCCTCCTGGATGTACCTGCGGAGAGAGATGGGAATCCAGTGGACCTCAAATTCTGGGAGAACGAGGCTAACGCGTCTGGTTCCTGCCCCAGTCCTTGATATGGAGGAACGGGGAGAAGGTTCCATCACTGAATCACATTTTGCTTTCGAGTCGGAGGAGCGGGCAGGTTTGATCTCCTCCCAGGCCTTCCCTGGATTCTTCTTGTCGCGGCGATGACCCGCTCTTCTGCCCCGGGGTGGCTCTTCGTGACAGGGTTGACACCTATCAGGCAGCCTCGGGGCGGCGCTGGTGTCGTGGCGGAGAGGGCCCCCACTCGAGATAGCCGGGGTGCAAGGGGCACCGGGGTAAATGTCGAAGGGTACATGGGGAGGACCTCCATGAACTGTACCCATGTGGGAGGGGCCTCTGTTGGAACTGGCAGGAGCATGGGGAGGACCTCCATAGTCGATGCGGGTGGAGCAAGGCTGGCCTTCACTCCTTGAGTTGCTGGGGCGAGGAGGACCTTCGCCGGTTGCAGAGAGGACGTAGGGAGGGCCCCCACGTTGGTGAAGGACCGGATGGACAGTGCCTTCAGGTTGGCAGTCGGGGGCAGGAGGATGGACTCCATACCCTGTATAGTGGGCGCGAGAAATGTTTCCGCGCTGAGCATCACTGTCGCGGAGCAGGTCTTCCTGTAGGATGGGGGTAGCACGAGGAATGACTCCATGACGAACCTCGAAGCGGGGAAGACCCACGCTCTGTGGAGTAGCGGTACGGGGAGGGTCTCCGTACGGGGTGGCATTACCGCGGGTTAGCCCGCGGTGATAACCACTTGGTCCTGCAACTCGGAGAGTCAACCCAGCCTGCCCGTGGGGCGGTTGGGGTCTCAATCCTAGTTGGGTGAAGGAGTTCCCCTACTAAGTGTATGCAGGGGCTTCACGATGCACGTCGGCGGTGGCTCGGGCCACTGTAGCCGTCGACGTTGACGCGCCTAGGCGAGCGTCCTCAGCCCGTTCCTGGCACTGACGTCGGGTCAGGCGAGCTGGTGTTGGTGGTGCATGGACGTAGTCTGCCTGCTCTTCCTACGGGGCCGGACGGCGGCGCTGACGTAGCCGGGCGGGAGCTCTCTCTTGGGGCCCATGGGTCGGGACCCTGATCGGGCTAAGCCGGACGGTGCCCGCCTCTTCAGCGTAAGGCGAGGAGTCGTCAAGGCGTTCCGAAGACAAGCTCCCGAAGCGGTTGAATATTGGGGTGGGGAGTAGAGGCTCCATGCGCGGCCTATTAGGGCGGCGTTGATGGCGGGGCCTGGAGGCCTCCAGGTCCAGGTGGGCCATATCCCGGGTTGGGATGACCCCTTCCTCCTCATACCTGCCCACGAGGTTGTTGATCACCCTTCGCTAGATGACCTCTGTTGGGGAAAGGGGGCGTGGGCGCCCCGTATTCCGCGATGTGGTGGCTGTTGTGGCGGTAGCGGTGCTACGTGGGCTGGCCGTCGTGGTGTTGCCCCAGCCCCTGTGTGGGCGAGGAGCGGATGGTGACCACATCTCTGAAACAGCAACCTGGTTCCTGAGAAACGAAGGGATCAACTCATCAGCACTGAGAGGAAAATGATTGACGGCCGGTGCCCCAACATTCTTCCATTCTCCATGTCTGTGAGAAGGATCCACGCCGATACACTGCAGAACGGAGTGCCCCAAGTTCTACTGCCCCGTATTCCGGTGAGTTTCACAACAGACCCGCTATTTGCTTGGCGGGACCAAGCACCGGATATCTGGATCCGGTGAAATGTCAATCTACTGGTGTCTCGGACGCTACTAATCTCCATATTGAGGAGAAGAATTTCACGTCGGGTTCACCAATTCTGTTTCCGACGCTTTCTCCGGGGCGCGTGCCCGTCCGTCCATGGGGGAGGATGCGCGGCGCTTCTGTTACCCCGCATTCCCACTTTCCAAAGGCGGGGTGCATTCGCTCCTTATTCAGGGACGTCTGCTCCTTGATCGAAACGGGATGATGGGATGTCGGTTCTTCCTCCTGTGGATTCCTCCTCAGGACTCGTCACCTAGTCTGGGTTTCCCTTATAGATTTAATACGTAGTTCGTGAAACCCTTCCCAGTGCCATGTTTTCATGGACGCCGGTTAATTACACTGCTTCTGTCAGGACATTCCAAAGGGTCCAGTCAGGGCAGCAAGCTTCAGTCAGGGGAGTAGTCACGTTGAGGCATCAGTAGCGTGTCTGGATGCTGGGTTACCTGGCATGTCTGTCTGTTATCCTTGACCAAAAGGCTTCTCGAGGGCGTGGAAGCCCGAGGCATCCCGCATTGAGCGCGGGGAATTATATGTCGGAGACACATATTTGAGGTTTTCCTCAGCTTCCCGTGATCAACACAGGGTATGCCGCAAGTTTAACGTCCATCGGAGACGGATCGACCCAACCAGAGAATTAGCTAGGATAGATCGGATTGAGGGATCCTCCTTGAAGGGATATCGATACCGGGGCCAGCCCGTGGGCGACAGTGAAGAAGAGCGTACTGACATGGTCTCACCAGGATAAGACGGTCCGGGCGAGAATCAGAATGGGTGGTAGGTTGATGAATAGAGTGGAAGGAGAGTGAAGTGGGACCATCGCAGGGGCGACAGGGAAGTTGGGCTTGAGCCTTGATGAGGCATCCTATGTATCCCCGTGGCAGGGGATCAAAGTCTGCGTAGTTCGGGATGACGTCGATAAGCTGACATGAAGGTGGAACTTGGCCCGATGGGGATCGTTAGCGTACCGACGTGAGAGTACACCCGTGGGTCCACTAATGGTGGGCTTGAACCTTGTGAAGGTTTCTTACGTACCATGCCTTGACATGGATCAAAGTCCTCGTAGTTCAGATTAGGGGATACAGTTTAGCGTCGTGCGGGACGGGGGTGAACCGACGTGAATGAGGTCGGGACGACCGGATGGTGGATTTGAACCTCGTAGAGGCTTCCTGCGTACCATGCCTTGACATGGATCAATGACCTCGTAGTTCAAGTGGGATGGGTCGCAATGGCTTTCCACTAGAACGGAGTGCAGTTTAACATCGTGCTGGACGGGGGTGAAACTCGATGTGAAAGATGGGTGGGCTTGAACCTCATAGAGGCTTCCTACGTACCATGCATTGACATAGATCAAAGACCTCGTAGTTCAAGAGATGAGTCCGTCGGTGAACCGACGTGAAAGTAGACCCGGGGGTCCACTATTGGTGGGCTTGAACCTCATAGAGGCTTCCTACGTACCATGACTTGACATGGATCAAAGTCCTTGTAGTTCGCAAGGGAATTCGAAGTTTAACGTCATGCTGGACGGGAATGAGACCTGACATGGAAGAACGACGGGTGGGCTTGAACCTCGTGGAGGCTTCCTACGTACCATGCCTTGACATGGATCAAAGACCTCATAGTTCCAGAGGGATGTTCGGGGTCAGGGTCGGTGCTCACTCTAAGCCCACGTGAGTCATGATCGGTGTGAGAAACAAGAGGTTGCAAGGTCCTGACGATCACGTCGCGACGGGTGCATCCGTGAGAAGCGAAGAGGGGCTTACGCGTTGAGCGGCCCATGGTGTTTGGACTTACTCCAGGATGGAGGCCCATGGTGTGACAAAGCGCGGGAAAGATGGACCTTGGTCCGACGATGGGAGGTTCCTCGTTCCCTATCACGCCCTCCACTGACCTTGGTAGTGGGGAAGTACGGAGATGCACGGGTGCAATCATCCGTACGAAATCTTAGGGGCTTACGCTCTGAGGCAGCCCTTCCCCTGCGAATATACACCACTCCGACAAGGAGGATCTCATTCCATGTGCGGAAGAGTTCCATTCCCGTGGAGACGAGTGGTGTAAAAAATGTTCGAGTTGGGGGGACCCTTCGTGAGGGAGACGAGGTTGGGTCACAGTTTAACGTCATGTGTTGAGGACGTGGTGCTTGGCAGTTTAATGTCCTGCAGCTCGGACGAGGTGGGTTCACTCAACACCCCTAGGACTTACATAACCGGTACCCTCTGGTCCTTGGGGAAGGGAAGGTACTGGTAAGGCCATGGTAAAGGGGGGTCGTGGGACGAACCATCGAGGGGTCCACGTTAGCGTGGCTATGCGAAGAAGCAATAGCCATTAGCATGCCTATGTGAAAAAGCATTAGGCGAAGTAACTCTACGGGTGGTATTGTCCATGTGACTTTGAAAGCTCATTGTGAAAACCTGGAGGGCCGCACGGGAAGAGGAATCGCTAAGCAGAGGAGTGTTCTTCGCGAAGTGGAGTGACTTGGCCTTAGCATGGGGCATAGGTGTGAGTGGAAGGTGCTTTGCAAAGTGGAACAGTGTTCGCGGAGCACTGCCTCCCGAGGAAGGGGTGCCTCGCAAAGCAGGGTCCTGCGAAGCAATGTGCTTCACAATGCACAGTGATCATGCCTTGGCATAGGGATCACTAGCATGGGATGGGTGTTTCGCGAAGCATAAACGCTCCGCGGCTGCCCGGGTTCCCTTGGGAATCCCCTTCCTTCGCGAATGCCCTTGAGCTTCGCGAAGGGCATCCCTCTCGGAAGAGGGGCTCAAAATGAGACAAAGTAGAGTCGTCTCGCGAAGTAGAAATACCTCGCGGAGGTCATGATTCCCGGGCAAAGAGTGCTTCGCGATTCGGGAGAGGAGATGCCAAAAGGTCGGATTGTCCATCCCCGGGACTCAGGGGGAGTCCGGTATTTATAGGAGTGGGCGCCACGAAGCAGGGCTCGCGCGCCGCCTCCGATGCTTCGCGGCGCGCTCGCGAACGTCAACGTCGCCCGCGGAGCATTCCCGCCTGTGGTGCTTCGCGGCGGCTCGCGAACGTCAAATGGGTTCGCGGAGCATTACCGCCTGTGGTGCTTCGCGGCGGCTCGCAAACGTTAAATGGGTTTGCGGAGCATTACCGCCTATGGTGCTTCGCGGTGGCTCGCGAACGTCAAATGGGTTCGCGGATCATTACCGCCTGTGGTGCTTCGCGAGGCCGCGAGGGTCGGGGCGCTTCGCATGGGTGCTTCGCGGTTGTGCTTCACGAGGCAGCGTGCCAGCTTTCTTTTTCCTTCCTTTCTTTCGGGCCGTATTTTTGGCGCCAACAGTCACCATACACAATATTTTTACATTTATTATATAGTTATCCAAGACTATGAAAAAAATTAAGATATTCAATTGGTCACCCACTAAAATATTTAAGATATTACATTGTGATACCCACTTGAACCACAATATGAATGTTCATTTTTGGATCTAGGAGACTCATGTATTCCATATGAATTTAAACTATCATCAAATGACTATGGGAAGGGTTACCCATGATATTGATATATATAGTTAAATCATCCAAAACATAATTAATGTGGAAGATGAAATCATTATATAGTCTTACAAAAATCAATATTTTAATATGATTCAATTATTGGAGTATGTAAAATTCCAAATTAAAAACTTTATGCCAAACTGATTGATCATTGATAATCCTAAATGATCCACACACCACACATTATCTCATCCATACATGATCCAAAGATATTTAATTTGACTCTATTCTAAGTAAGATCCTAGTGAATCCTCAATCAACTATTTATCATCGATATAATATTGAGAACATGGTAGTTACTATTATTTCTTTTGAAAGGGGATGAATCCAAACCCATGATTACATATCTGAGTTTACTAATAAGAACCAACATCATTCTGAAAAATTAATTCATTTTCAGTTTTTGCAATAGAGTCCTTAATTTTATGGTGTTTATATAAGGACCTAACCATAAATATATCATTTTCTAGTAACTTTTTATAAGAATTAACATTATTACTATTTTTAGAATATTTAAATTTTTGAGAGTAATATAATTAGTTCATAATTCATATATAATAAAATACATGCATAGAATGTTGATACAATTAAAATAATATTAATTTTATCATAAAATAAATCATTTAAAATATATCATGGTTTATTTTTCATGAAAAATCTTCACAACCTTCAACCTGACTTCATCATATCTCTTATCAATCCTTATAATATATGAAAACAAATATAAAACTTGGGATGTGGTAAAAAATCATATAATGGTACATAAAAATGAAATAAATAAATAATTAGTCTACGAATACTTATAAATCTATGAAAATATTTTCATAAATTTATATTTTAAACCCATAAAATGTAATCTCAATAGGTTACCTAATGAACTCATATCTTTAAAATAATATCTTCAACAAGTCTATAACATAAAGTTAACATATTGAAGAATTTTTATATCGTATTTATATATAACATATAACTCACAACTATATATGGAGTAACCGTTATGGTTATATTTTTTTAAACTACCACCAAATATTCCTATAATCTATTTGGTGAAATCTATTCAGATTACTCCATCCCAGTACCCAACACAATGTAGATATATAATGGGATTACCCACCATAATTATATAATGGAACCATCAATCCTCATAAAAAATTATAAACCACTATAAAATAATCTTAACACATAAATCATTCATAAGGAAGCATTCTTGACGAAAATAACTTCTCAACATCAAAATCACTTTTAATATTTGAGAAGATATGCACTCATATTTGAAAAAATTATATTTGAAAATAAAATTAAAAAAATATACAGTATGATAGAAATAATTAATGTATCATGAAATTTGTAAAATATTTTCATGCCGTATATGGTAAAAAAATTAGTTTGTAATTTTTTAAAATAGATGAAATAGTAAACTTAATATATGTTTATTTAAAAAGAAATACAATTTACATGAGGCTAACTCGTACAATACAATATTTTCCATACAGAATAATATAAATAGTTTAACTATTTAATTTATTGAAAAAACCTTTCATTTTTATTATTCTGATTATATTACTTATTACCAAGTTATAACAATTACTCAATTATGTACGTTCATTTCAGATGTTTTGTGGTTATTTCCTACATGATTCCAAGATGGGTTTGGTATAATTTCAATGGTCAATGTTTTCATCATTCCATCATATCCAGAAAAATATTCAGGAAATAGTTATCATTTTCATATATCAATTATAAATTTAAATCCATCTAATTAGTACAGTTTTGAAATATGAGCTATGTTAAAATTATGAAGATGTTTGGTCATACGTACGGATGAGAAACATTTTCATTTTTCAATGATTATTATGGAAAAAGGTATGAAATATTTTATATTTAAATAATTATAACAGTATAATTAATATTAGAATAATAAAATAAATGTACTTATATATATCATTCATGTGAGGTGGTGAAGAAATAAAATCACATCACTTCGTGGATGTGATAATTCACATGTACACATGAACGAAGTTATCATTTTTCTATTCATGGAAAGGTAAAAATGTAATTATTTTATAATATTTTAATAATTATATATGTTTCATGAATAAAATATATATTAATAATTTCCATTATTATATACATTCTTGATATATAGTGATACAAAATTAATTATATTGGTTCGCGATGCAATATCTATCGTACACACAGATGATTAATTATTTTCAAATTTAATGGAAGATAATATTTATTTGGTTCATGATAAAATCATAATATAATATCATTTTTTATTATATAATATAGTTAAAATTTATTAAAGGTTTAATATTGTTTTAATGATTTTGAAGAAGAAATAAATATATAACGACAAGTTGAAAACTATACCTCTTATTTGGAGAACCAACTTTTAATAACTACATAAACCTGGTAATGTTGGTATTATTCCTCTGATGAACCTATTTAATTTATTTCAAAATTATATTAACCTATTTTTATATATATTGGCCATTAATTTTAGGATTTTATATGTGAGGAAAAGAAAAGAATATTTTCCCTTTTATAATAGAGGGGGGAGACACTCTTGGAAGTTCTCAAAATATTAAATTACTAAAAATATACATTCAATTATTAATGGATCCAAATTGAATTATTATAACTATAAATTTATTATAGGTAAGAATACATTATGCCATTTAAAGGTATACATATATTTAAAATGTATAAATCCTTTTGTTTTTGTTTTAATCATTATAAATCCCTTTTATTCTAATTATGATAATATGGATATTTACTCATTGAAGGTCAATATAGTTACAAAACAAATGAAAAAAACACATTAATGAATTATACATGATATTTTAAACCATATCCCAAAAAATTATACTATTTAATATTTTATAAATTTTATATCATTTTACAAAACATAACTTAACTTAAAACATCATTAAGGTCAATTTTTGAACTATTCATTACATTGAATTTTAATAATATCAATTAAGAAAGATCTCATCAAAATAAATCTTTTAATAAATGTCACGACCCTCCACAGTGGGTCTGGCGCCATGACTCCCCATGCCAACCTCCAATAGGCTAGGGGCTGGTGACTAGCTCCCGGTAGGCATATTACCAACATGGGAGGCATTTCCTATGTACCTTTACACACACACACATCTCCAATACCACAATGCTAAAATGTAATAAAACCTCTAAGAAACAAAAATGCATTCATACAACTAAACCCATCCAACAGAGTTTGATGAATGGTAGTGTACTAAAAAGTAAATTGGGCCAGAATACAAGCCCACCAAAAACAAGGTTCTAAAAACTGTAAAACCCAACCTGTAAACACAAAAGGTATTGGGACTGCCACTCGTAGCTATAGAAATGCCTCGTCCTGTAGGGAAATCAGAAAGCTCGGTCTTGTCCTGGTCTGCCTTGGAATCTATCAAAAGGCCGGTCATCTGCATAAGACACCAGACGTGTGGGCAAAGCTCGTGTAGGAGTGATTATAACAATACTTAGTAGAGGACCCCGAAAACCACAAAGCAGTACACACAGTAAAGGTACAATTAGCTATGCACAGTATATGTCTATAGAACATATAGAACAAACCAGATATAATCAAAACCCAGACTCGTGGTCTAGAGACACGTCACACAACTGCATACCCCCGTTAGGGATTCTGTTCGAAGATTTCGTGATGCACTCGTTAAGGGATAACACACTCCACGAGTCTTATAGCTCTGATGACGACTTTTCGAGAAGTGATGTTCAGTGGGAACCATCACGAGAGGTAGTCACACTTATTACAGGATACACACTCCTGATTGGGAAGATTTCTGATAGATAGAAGCACTCAGTACGGGAGACACACTCCTGTGTATGAAAGATCACGATACACAGATGAGGACCACTGCCAGGGCCATGGCGGATACTATGAATCATCCAGATTCACTAGCTAGGCGATGCACCAACTAGGTAAAGGATCAACCCTCGGTAGAGTTGGTCACATCGATAACAGACTCTACAAAGGGTCAGTAATGGATTGATGATCTCGATCTGGGCCTCTCGGATGGATGTCTGACTCTATCACAGAAAGTCCTGCTGAAGGGATCATTATCTTGTGTTAGGAAATGATGCCTAATCATCAAGGGAATGAGAAAGAAGGGGAACTAACCCAAATGAATGATGTCCAACATATAGTGAAGAAGATGACCATGGAGTTTTCAAAAATTTACACGACGTGTATAGAAGATACACACCGTGTTGTCTGACCCCGGGTACTACCTGTGTACAACAACCCGTGTCATAGGATGGTCGTGTAGAAAAGCTAAGTACACAGCATGTAGTACGATGTACACATCATGTCTGAGTGACTGGGGTTGGACTCGTGTCACTGTCCAAGTGGTCGTACATGGTTATCAACCCGTTTACTCTAACCCGTGTCTGTGTATCCCTAGGATACACACCGAGTCCCACGTAGCAGCTCCTGTCATGTGGTACATGCCGTGTTCTGAAGCTGTGTAGATCATCCCGGGTCTATGTAATTTAGAAAATACACACAGAGCTTTGCAGAAAGTCCAACACACCATGTGACCAGGGTCACACACCGTGTGATTCCTCTCTAACCCTCGAAACCCTAGCCGCCACCTGTACTACACAACGTGTTCTTCGAAAGTACACGCCGTGTATTCTGGAAATTTCCAAAAACACAAACATTCACCCTTGCGACTCTGGTGATGATTCGTTCATCGATCTGGCCATCTAATCGCTATGAAACATCTAGGTTTTGGTCACCTCGACACCACGAAGCTGCTCCCGATGTTTCCTGAACTCCGATTGGCTCCAAAAACATGATTTGATCTTCCCGCGTAAAGAATGCTCGAAGAAATCCCTTTTCTGATATAGTCCGATTAGTTGTCCGCCATCATCGCTGCACCTCTTCAAGGTCATTGTGGTGTTGAACATTCTATTTGGTATGGTTTCGTTGCATAACGGATGCGCAACGATCCGTTGTTCATCGCCCCATGAAGAACACGAAGAACGCGTGAAAAAAGGAAAAGGGGGGAGAAATCCAATAAACAAAGTGAGGATTGAACCCCCAACTTCCTTCGTCACAGCATTGATCCACTCCTGTTAGCGGGCTTAAACGGAGTAAGAATCAACAATAACACAACAACATGGATCAATTTCCTGAATCATCCAAATAAAACCCTCCCGTAAAAATGAAAGAATCCACAGATCAACTTGTTCATGGTTGATCCACGTTCATCATTTAAAATCAAATATGGGGAAAAGAATTCAAATAACAAACCCATACCTTTAGAAGGGATTGATCATTCAAGAAGGCGTCACACTATCGTTGTCATCGAGATCCTTGAATTTCATTGGCATTGTGATTCTCAACATCGATCTGTCGTCGTTCATCACTGTGAATTTTTCTCCAACGCCCCATGGATTCTGCATAGGTTCTTCTCAGTCTTCACCAATGTGAAACATTTGATTATCCCCATAAAAAGGGAAACGTGTTTTTCATTTAATTGCATGATAGTATTAATGAGTCCAAATTTCCATTTTTTGCAAAATTATGACATGTCATTAATTTAGGAAATAGTTGTGCTATTTAATGCGCTGCATTGGATGTTTCCTTAAAACAAATAAAATAGACTTGTGAATTTATTTTATTTCATTTTACTCTGAAACATCCAAAAATAAACTCTTTCCCTTGACCCGTGGTAAGCCTATCACAAAGTCCATTGATATTCCATCCCAATTCCACTCTGGAACTTCAAGGGGGTTAGCTTATCCTACTGGAACCTGGTGCTCAGCCTTCACCTGCTGGCATGTGAGGCATCGAGAAAAGAAATCCACTACTGCATTATTTCATGCCTGACCACTAAAACTATCACTAGAGATCCTAATACATCTTTCCCACCCAAGGATGTACCGCCAAAGGGGAAGTATGAAACTCCCTCAGAACCTCCTCCTGCAACTCCATAGGTAGAACAGTTCATCCTCAGAAAAAAAGTATGTGCTCCCCACCTTGTGAATATCAATCAGGAGCATGTCCTATGGATAACTGATCACATAAATCCACACAGTCGACATACCCAAGTTGTGCATCCCTAACTCGCTGTAAGAGTGGAGGGGTGACGACCATCGACTGTAGGTAACCTGTATCCTCTCCATCCACGAATTATAATTGTAGCACAGCTAACTACTCTGTCGCCTCAATCAATAGTTATGAGCTCAACCTTCTGCTAAGTGAATCTGCAACCTTGTTCCCCTTCCAAAGAGTATAGATGATCTCAAAATCATAGTCCTGGAGGAACTATAGCCATCGACTCTGCCGTAGATGTAGATCTTTTTGTGAAAAGATATACTTGAGGCTCTTGGGGTCAGAGTACACAATATACTACTCTCCCATATGGTAGTGTCGCCACACATTCAATGTGAAGACTACTACTGCCAACTCGATATCATGGGTCGCATAGTTCCTCTCATATGGTCTAAGATGGAACAATCTATAAGAAGTCACCAAATTTCAACGCATCAGGACACAACAGATCCCACTCCCTGATGCGTCGAAGAAAACTACATACTCGACACCGTCCTCCGACAATATCATGACTGGGGTTCTCGTCAAACTGTGTATCAACTGCTGAAAATCTTGTTCGCACTTCTATGTCCGCACGAAGGGTTTCCCCTTCCATTTCAAGGTCGTCATCAGTGCTGATATCCGGGAGAAATCAGGAATGAATCTTTGGTAATATCCTGCCAACCCATGGAAGCTATACACCTCCATCACGCTCCAATTTGGCTCCCATGCTAACAGAACCTCCACCATGGCTGGATCTACAGCTACTCCATCTGATGAGATGACATATCCCAGAATGTGGACCTCCTGAATCTAGAATTGGCACTTCTAGAGCTTCCCATAAAGCTGGTTCTCCTGCAGTATGTCTAGAACCATCCGCAAGTTTCTCATGTACTCCTCCACTGACGACGAGTACACAAGGATTTCGTCGATGATGACCACCACGAACTAGTCCATGTACGGCTGGACGATCCGGTTCATCAGACCCATGAACACTGTAGGGGAATTAGTCACAGCAAAAGGTATCACCATGTACTCATAGTGACCGTAGAGACATTGGAATGTCATCTTTGGTATATCCTTGTCCCACACTCGTAGATGGTGATAGCCTGATCGAAGGTTAACCTTCGAGAACCATTGTGTCTCTCTGAGCTGATCAATGAGGTCATAGATTCTAGGCAGTGGATACATGTTCTTCACCTTCACCTAGTTCAGACACTGGTAATCCACACACAACCTCAGACTCCCGTGTGCCTTCATGGGAAAAAAGACTGGGGCCGTCCAGGGTGAGATGATGGGTCTTACGAAACCCTTGCTCTGCAAATCCTATAACTGCACCCTCAGCTCGAGAAGCTCTATGGGAGCCATTTGGTATTCCGATGAGGAAACCAGTGTCTACACAGGGTGTAAGTCGATACAGAAGTCAATTTCTCGGTAGGTAGGTAATCTTGGAACATCTTCAGGAAAGACGTCATCATACTCCACCACCACTGATGGGAACTGAGTGCTTCCAACATCCACTGCTCAAAGGTTAAGGCTAACCAACTCATGAGTGATCAGCTGCACCCTTTTATGCATGAGCCCATTTTTTTCATGCTGGTTTTCCTTTTCTCTCACAAAGGGAAACCTCAATCCATCATGGCGGACACACCACACTCTTTTCCTAAAACAGTCAATCTGGGAATGGGCTGAAGATAAAAAATCAATACCGAGAATGAATTCGTAAGGCCTCGACGTTACCTTCAAAAGGTTCCAACTAAAACTCTCACCTCCAAAGGTAATACCAAACTATTTGTAAAGGTGCGTGATCATCGAGTCTCTTCCCGTAGGTGTCTCCAAGTGTAAGGATCGAGTCAACGGTTCTAACGGAATCTCTTGGTTTTGTAAAAGACATGTGGATATAAGGGAATGAATGGATCTTGTGTTTATGAGTACGGAAACTAAGGTATAAAAGACACAAATTGTACCCCGAATCATCCCCGGACCCCTTGGGATGTATGGCTCGACTGCAAGTAGCTGTCCCCACCCCTGTACCCCATCTCCCTGAGCCTGGTGCGGACCTCCTGGCATGGTGTTAAAAGTATGTCGAAGCGTCAACCACCACCTGTAGCTCAACCTGCTCCTCTTCCACATCCACTATGTGAAGAACTCTCGAAGAATACCCTTTTCCAATCTGGGTCCAATTTGTCGTCCGCCATCATCGCCACACCACTGCAAGGTCATTGCGGTGTCGAACCTTCGATTTAGGATTATTGCGTCACTGAACGAATGCGTAACGATCCGGTGTTCGTCACACTGTGGAGAACATGAAGAATGCGCCAGAAAAAAAATGGGGAGAAATTCAATAAACAAAGTGAGGAACAAACCCCCTCCGTCATTCGTCATGGCGTTGATCCGCTCCTGTTAGCAACCTTAAATGGAGCAAGAATCAACAATAAAAAAACAACATGGATCAATTCCCCAAATCATCCCGATAAAACAATCCCATAAAAACGAACGAATCCATGGATCAACATGTTCGTGGTTGGTCCACATTCCTTGTTTAAAATCAGTGACGGGGAAAAGAATTCTAATAAAAAACCCCTACCATTAGAAGATATTGATCATTCAAGAATGCATCACACTGCCGTTGTCTTCGAGATCCTTGAATTTTGTTGGCGTTGTGATTCTCAACATCGATCCGTCTCCGTTCGTCGATGAGAGTTTTTCTCCAACACCCCGTGGATTCTGCAGAGGTTCTTCTCAGTCATCCCCAATGAGAAACATTTGATTATCCCCATAAAAAAGATATCATGTTTGGCTTTTAATTTCATGGCAGTATTAATGAGTCCAAATTTCCATTTTTTGCATAATTATGAAGTGTCCTTAATTTAGGAAACAATTGTGCTATTTACTGTACTACAGTGGATGTTTCCTTAAAATAAATAAAATAGACTTGTGAATTTATTTTATTTCATTTTACATTAAAACGTCCGAAAATCAACATTTTCCCTCGACCTGTGCCGGTTAGGGTTAGACTCGTTATTAGGTAAATTCGTTGTCCATGACCTAACGGAGCCCTATGATTTTTAATCTGGGAATCCATTTGGAAACTACCACAACCACACACAATCGCTGACTCACTTAACAAAAAAAAAGTTTGAACCACCATTCCGGGCTCAATGGACCTTGAAATGATGTGCCGTCTTCACGCTCAGTCACTAAATAATTACATATAGTATTTAAAAATACTAAACAGAAACTCAGAGAAATTAAATTCTCCCCTCCTTAGGGCATTACATCCCCGAAAATCCAAAACAAAATCTACTCAAAAATATGTGGGTACTGGGCATGAGTTTGGTCCTTCCGCTCCCACATGCTCTCCTGATGATTTATGTGCTACCAAAGGATGTATACCATGGGAATAGATCCCCCACGTAGGATCCTCGCTTGCTGATCATCGATCTCTACCTGGTACTCAGCAATGGTCACTCCATACTCAATGTCCAACTCGCCCCAGTCAGTGGTGTGTGATGGTTCGTGCACATTCCTCCTCAGCTATGACACGTAGAAGACATAATGTACCTGATGCAAATGTGGAAGTAGAGTTAGGCAGTACACCACCTCACCAACTCTGCACAGTTTCTGGAAGGTTCTGATGAACCTCGGAGATAGCTTTCCGCCCTGGCCAATTCTCCATAACCCTCATCGAGGTGAAACTCAAAGAAAGACGTGGTCTCCCTGTTCGAACTCAAGAGGACTATGTCGTTAGTTAGTATATGACTTCTACCGGCTCTGTGCAGTCTTCATCCACTCTTGGATGATATTCACTTTCTCTTTGGTAGCTTGTACTAACTCTATACCCATGAGTGCGGATTCTCTGGGGTCGGTCCAGCAAAGCAGTGACCGACAGGGTCTCCTGTAAAAGGCCTCGAATGATGCCATACCAATGGTGGAGTGATATCTCTTGTTGTACGCAAACTCCACCAGTGGTAGGTGGTCCTTCCCACTGCGACCAAAGTCCAAGATACAAGCCCCCAACATATCCTCCAAAACCTGAATGGTCCTCTCTATCTGTCCATTAGTCCGAGGATAAAATGTTGTGCTCGAGCATGGATGAGTCCCAAATGCCTCATGAAATATCTTCCACAACCGAGATGTGATGCAGGCTACTTGATCTGAGACTATGTCGAGGGGACACCATGAATCTGAACTATCTCCTACACATAAAGGCGTCACATGATATCTACGAAACTCTGCTCCCATATATCTAGGTAGTGGGCCGACATGGTGAGTCGGTCAACGACCACCTAGATGGACTCATGCCCCTTGGACATCCATGGTATGCCTATCACAAATTCTAATGATATTCCATCCCACTTACACTCTAGAAATTCCAGGGGGGTTAGCTAATCTTGCTGGAACCTGATGCTCAGCCTTCTCCTGCTAGCATGTGAGGCATTGAGAAACGAAATCCGCTACCGCCTTCTTCATGTCTGACCACCAAAACTATCACCAGTGATCCTGGTACATCTTTACCACCCCAATATGTACCGCCAAATGGGAAGTATGAAACTCCCTCAAAACCTCCTCTTGTAATGCCACAAGTACAACAATTCATCCTCTAAAAAGAAGTATGTTCTACCCACCTTGTGAATATCAATCAGGAGCATGTCCTATGGATAACTGATCATGTAAAGCCACACAGTCAACATCCCCAAGTTGTGCCTCCCAAAATCACTGTAAGAGTGGAGGGGTGACAACCATCGATTGTAGGTAACATGTATCCTCTCCATCCACGAATGATAACTGTAACACGACTAACTGATATGTTGCCTCAATCAACAGCTGTGAGCTCAACCTTCTGCTAAGAGAACCCGCCTCCTTGTTCTCCTTCCAAAGAGTATAGATGATCTCAAAATCATAGTCCTGGAGGAACTATATCCTTCTCCTCTGCCACATATTCCGATCTTTTTGTGAAAAGATGTTCTTGAGGCTCTTGTCGTTAGAGTAGACAATAAATCGCTTGCCCAAAAGGTAGTGTCTCCACACCTTCAATGCGAAGACTACTGCTACCAAATCGATATCACGGGTCACATATTTCTTATCATGTGGCCTAAGATAGAACAAACTATAAGCAGTCACCGCATTCCGCTGCATTAGGACACAGCGGAGCCGGGTCCCTAATGCGTCGCATAAAACTACGTACTCAACACCCTCCTCTGGAAATCTCAAGACTAGGGATCTCGTCAAACTCTGTCTCAAATGCTCAAAAGCTTATTGGTACTTCTCTGTCCACATGAAGGGTTGCCCCTTCCATTTCAAGGACGTCATAAGTGCTAATATTCGAGAGAAATCAGAAATGAATCTCTGGTAATATCCTACCAACCCATGGAAGCTCTGAACCTCCATCATGCTCCGATGTGGCTCCCATACTAACACAGCCTCCACCTAGGCTGGATCTACAACTACTCCATTTGATGATATGACATGTCCCAGAATGTGGACCTCCTGAATCTATAATTATCACTTCTAGAGCTTCCCATAAAGCGGTGCTCCTGGAGTATGTCCCGAAACATCCACAAGTGTCTCTCGTACTCCTCGTCTAATGCCGAGTACACGAGGATGTCATCGATGAAGACCACCACGAACCGGTCCAAGTACGACTAGAAGATCTAATTCATCATGTAACGCCCTGATCCCAGTTACCCAGAGTTGGTGCATTATTGCGTAACATTGGCATGATCACAAAAGATCAAGTCTCTAATGACCGATTAGTTTAGTAGCCTTGGAAACACTAGATACATTCATAAATGTTACATTATATCATAAAGTGGAAAACTAAAGTAACATAGTCTCCATAGTCCACACCCATATCCCATTCAGACAATCCCTACGGGTCAGTCATAAAATATTTATTCACTTCCTAAGAAAAATAAAACATTGAAAGGGGTAAGCTCAGATGATCAGTAAGGATAACAATTTAGCGGAAGCTTTTATAAATAAACAGAAACATTTAAGGCAATGTATAACTAAAACAAAAGCCTTTTAAACATGAACTTCAACATGATATGGAAAAAGTAAAATGAGATAATTCCATTTACTTCTTCACATGGATATTCTACCGATCGAATAATCACATGCAATATCAATAACCACTTTCATAATGATGGAATGCATAATGCCAGACTATCATAACCACGTAGCCAAGACCTAGTGCCAAGACCACAAATAAGATTTTGTCAAGGCCTCGTGCCAAGACACTAGTTTGTCTCATGTGACCTACCGATGCATCGAGGAGCTATAGTGGGCTCCACCTGTCACTTATTAAGTCCAATTCATTCCTCATGTGAATAGGTTTAAACATATCATAAACCATAACATAATCGTACCACATAAAACATGCATATAGGAAACATAAGATTTCCACATTTCAATCAAAAGATATCAATACAACACATTAATATAATAAAAACACTTTCAAAACCATTTTCAATACCAAAATAAAGAAAATTAAAACTTGGTATTTATTTTTCATTTAAAAAAAGGTATGGATTGTAGAGGAAGCCGAAACTCAAATAATGGTTACGGCGGCAGAGAAGTCATTGTCGCCGCATACGTACAACAAGAAAAACATTCCTTTTTGTCTTTTGGTAAAATGCTTCGTATAAAAATATTCCTTTTTAATAAACGTAAAATTAAATGGGGTTTATACACCATATAAATGATATTTGTGTATAAAACAAAATGTGCCTCAATGAATGGAGATTGAGAAGAAGTCCCTCACAAAGATCATTTTTTAAATGAAATTGATATATTATGTGTATTCACAATATGTACACATAATGAAAGTAAAAATACAAGATAGGACATAATAATATTATGACATAATTTGAAAGTAGGAGATTAACCCAAAGAATGGAATTTTGGTTAAGAAGTTCCCTTACCTCATGTCCGACTTGACTCGATTGTTCTTTAACCTCCTGAATAATTAACTGGAGATAATCTCTACTTTCTTAAGAATCTTTCTAAAGTTCATTATCCCTTTTATATCACTTATTACCATGTTATGAAAATTATGAAGTCATTTAAGTTAATAACGGTCGTTTTGTCGATATTTGGTACTTGAGTCAACAATAAACTTCTTATAACTACAAGTTGTTATTGTGGTAAGATGTCCATTATCACCCGAATTATATTCATGATGTAGATATAATATATATCATATATATCCAGTATATACATTCATTCATAATATTACATAACATTTAGAGGTAAGAAATGAAATGCACCGTTCATGGAGACAGTAAGTCATACATACGCATGAACGCTACTTTCAATTCTATTTCATATTTAATGGAATGAAATAATAATTATATAAAGGTGTATTATAATTCCAGTATAATATCATATATAATATCATTTACACAAACCTTTATACATCCCACATATGGCGCTAACGATTCAAATCACTTTGAGGGGGCGGTAGTCCGCACTTCCTAAAATGAAATTTTCACATTTACCCATAATGGAAATCATAAAGGTATGCCATAAATGAAAAATAAAAAATCATAAGGAAAACAAAAATATAATATATATCATATATAAAAATTTTGTTATCATAATGGCTACCATGAGAGGTGTTAAAAGGATATTGAACAATCATCGTTTCGTGAGGCAGTAATTCACCACCCACAGAAACAGTATGTTCTTTAACCATTAGAAGATGGTGTGTGTAAGTGTAAATAAAATAATTCTCATAAAAAATTCTGAGTATATTTAATATACTGGTTTTGTTACCAAATAAATAAATAAAAAGAGTTTAAGGGGTTGGAGAAGAAAAATAAAACAAAATAACATAAGAGAAGACATTACCTTAAAATCGGGTAACTCTTTTTGATTTGAGCCAAAGGATTCTTTGGAAAGACTTATACCAAAATTGAGGCTTCTAAGAGTAAAAAAAGTAATTTGAGAGATATTTTGGAAGAGGTTGGTCGAGCCAAATGGCTTGGAAGGTGGGAATAAGGTGGTAGTGGTGGGGACCTTTTATAAGAGGAGAGGTGGGGCATTCTTGGAAAGTCATGAAATATTACATTATTATGAAATTATTTTAGGATTTTAGAGGACCCAAAATTATATATATCTAGGATAAGGTGATAAGGGTTTAAAATATACTCACCCAATAAGTTTTTGATAGGTTTAAGTTTTATATTTTACATTATCTTTTCATTTTATTTAAATCGTTAATTAATGAGGTAATCGCTGCATCATCATTGTGTTATACAAAAGTTAATTTATTTAAAGTATAAAAATTATAATAAAAATACCATGATTTAGGAAATCTTTTTATCTTTCCAATGAATATTTATAGTCAAAATGTTAACTTATATAACCCCATTTAAAAATTGTTTTAGTAAAACAACACATGTTTGTGATAATTTCATTTTTACTTTAAATAAAAAGTTATTAATGCCATTTTCTTACCCAAGTGGCACCATGGGGTCTACAAGATGACCTATGGATTGTCTTGATCGGCCATGACTCACCAAATATGTTTAGGACATGTGTCAAGATATTTTTCATATTTTTACAATATCATTTTTACCTTAAATTTCACTAATTACCTTTAATCGCAGTTAATAAAACATAAAAGTTTCTATTCACCAAAAAAATTATTATAATCTCATTGAACTAAATTTTAATTCCTTATGAAAACCATGTATGTAGGATTTTTTAAAATAAAATCATAGATGTGGTAATGTTTCATTTACACGAAAAACTAGTTTTTAAACTACCACTTATTGGTTTCACTATTCATCAAAAATTGAAGTCTTTCAGAACAATGCGAAAAATTCACCCTAAGCTATAATTGATATTCTGAATTAAAAAATTATGACTATTTTAAAAAATTACAAATATATATGTTGCATTAATTAATTTTATAATTAATTTCCGTTGTCACAACAAATAGCATGTTTTCAAGAAACAATATATATCAAAAGATTGACAATTGTTAATGTCTAATTTCAAACTAAAATTAATTATAATGAACACCATTGGATAAAATGGAAAAAATATATTATAATTATACTTTAAAACCACTAAATTGTATAATTTATCACGATAAATTATTTTGTTTAAAAAAAAATTTTAAGTATTTTTCACTATTCATAAAAAATTAAAAGTTCTCAGAAAATTACAAAAAATTAAACTTAGTATAATTTCGATATTCCGAATCAAAAAGTAAAGCCCATTTATAAATATAATATATATATACATTCAAAAAGTGGTTGTTACTATTAATAATTTTTATTTTTATTGGTCGCAGTGTGTTAGAATCTCGAACATGCGTACAATGGAAGCAATTGCATTATTGAAAGAGAAACGTATCATGGAAGCTCAGGGTGTTACATTCTCCACTCCTTCAATAAATTGTCTACTCGAAATTTGAAATTGTTCATCGAAAATAAATGGTTTAAAATAGAAAATACCTTTGAGGAAAACCCACATCGGAAGTAAGTTCAATAAAAATATAACTTTAAAAGAATGAAAGAGAAGTAAAATGGTCACCTGAGATAACCCATACTAGGATTCTATGAAAATATGGATATGTAAGAAAAACACCTTCATGGTCTGATGGAGAGTTGTAAAAAATATGATTAAGATAAATTTAACCACAATAAAATCACAAACATGTGATTGGTTAAACGGTCCTTGAATCCCCAGTTTGAAAACTTAACCGGTAACGTTTTTGTTTTAAGTTACCTTTCATAAAGTTGAGGAATTTATTTAAGAGATTTTCTAAGAACGTAAGGAAATATACATACTTGTCATGTAGACAATCATTCTTTAATAAATTTTTACCACAAACCCATATTTCAATCAAAAAGATAATAGAACTCAAAAATATTATATTTTTCCTAATCGTACAAGGTTCTAAATATCAACACATACCATTTATATTAGGAAAACTATTTGTAATAATCAGGGACTTCCTGTAGGCTAGTGGTAGGTAATAAAGGCCTGTCGCACTATAGTTGTGGGTTCGATTCCTGCAGCTTTGTCCGACGCGATGGGTTATCCCCCATCCTACAGGTTGTCCTTTTCCTAGAACTATAGTATTATAATATTCCAAAAATATTCTTCAGAAATGTTTTAACCTTAAACAATACTATTCAAGATTCATCTTAATCCATTCCATCCTTTATAGTTATCCAAAATACCTCTCTCTAGACTTTCTCTAAAAGGTCTCTAAATTCCAAAATCAAATGTAACATCAGATTCCCCAAACAACGTAAAGTTTCTCTTATTTTCACTTACTAAAAATATGATTACCTTCATCATATTAAAACCTTAATGGAAAAAACAAGTACTGTAGTACAATCCATATATATATCACATTTTTTTATAACCAAAATATAATCCATGAGTCCAAAGGCACCAATACATTAATTATTCTACTTCAACTGTAGTAACAACATAAGCTTTGGCTTGATCCCTTGGCCTTTTGTGGGGTACGTTTACCTGATGATTAGGACATTCATTTGCATAATGCCCCATTTCGCTACAATTGTAGCATTCAACATTGATAGCCTCTTTCTTTCCCTTGCAATCACGAGCCTGATGACCCTTTTCTCCACATTTATAACAAAATCCCATTCCTTTTAGGCATGTACCAGGGTGATTCTTCCCACAATTATCACATAATGGAAAATCCTTCATTCACTTTTTCCCTTTATCTTTCTCTTCTTCCACCGTTCTCTTCTTCTCTTGCTTTACTTTGTTGTAATAATACATAGAGAATTCCTTTTCTATCTTGATAGCACACGAGACAATATCTTCGTACGACGAGAAGGTTTGTGAGACTAATGCTCGATGGAGAAACAGTTTTAACCCATCAAATAAATGATCAATCTTACTTCTTGGGTTACGTATATAATCTTCATCATGCCTCGCTAACCGTGTAAAGTTAGACTCATACTTTGTGACATTCTCATCCTCCTTCTACCTAAGACTCAGAAATTGCCTTTCCATATCTGCTCGATGATCACGATGAATGTATTTTACTAAGAAAAACTCTTTAAACTCCCTTCATTTCATATTAGATACTTCTTCATCTTCTTTCATGTTTTGAATCCGCAATCACCATTGATCGGCATCTCCAGTGAGGCAGTAAACTACCATGACAACCTTCTCCCTTTCGCTACTCCCCAAGGCGTGGAATATTTTTTCTAAGGAGTTTATCCATTGCTCAGCTACTAATGGATTTTTACCAACATTAAATGTTGGCAGTTGTTGCCTCATGAAGCGGTATAACATTGATCCTCTACGTTGCAAAATAGGGTGCTCCACACGAGAAAGGTTATTATTCATAACATGAAATAGTTGTACCAGTATGGGGATAAGTTGATTAGCACCAATTGTATCTCCAACTCCATTATAATTATCTTGAGTAGGAGGACAATCACTACATGGAGTGTGTGCATTGATACAGTTTCAACTCCTCCCACTAGTCGCCATTTCTAAACAATGGCATAGACTAGATTAGTTTATGAATCAAAATACATAATTCTATACTTGTAAAACACTTAACATAAATTGAACTACAATTATAAAACTGTTTTCTTTGAAGAGGTATATACTCATAAACCATTCATTATAGTTTGTAATGAACATGAGAATTATCCTAATCATATCTCTCTGGAGTGTCGTAACCAAGAGTGCAGCAAGGCCCGTTGTCATGCACCAGTTCCCGTTCGAGTCTAGCTCAAAGAGGTGATTTCGAGTTTTACCCCTAGGTACATCTGTGCCAAAGCCACCTCTACCTGCTCGTATCCAGACAGGGATGTATTGCTCGGGAATCTCACAAAATCTCAATAATAGAAAAATTATAGGATGTTCTTCTATAATAATATTCAATGACTATCTTAGTACTATGTGATATATTTAGAGTTTATCTAAATCTAGAATCCAAGGTTAGTACTAAACTACCTCTGATACCAACTGTAACACCCTGACCCCAGTTACCCAAAGTCTGTGCATTAGTGCGTAACATTGGCATGATCAAAAAAGATCCAGTCTCGAAAGACCGATTAGTTTAGTAGCCTTGGAGACACTAGATACAGTCATAAATGTTACATTACATCATGAAGTGGAAAAATACAATAACATAGTCTCCATAGTCCACACCCATATCCCATTTAGACTATCCCTACAGGTCAGTCATAAAATATTTCATCACATCCTGAGAAAAATAAAAAATTGAAAGGGGTGAGCTCAAATGCTCAATAAGGATAACAATATTGCAGAAGATTTTATAAATAAACATAAACATTTAAGGCAATGTATAACTAAAAAAAGCCTTTTAAAAATGAACTTCAACATAATATGGAAAAAGTAAAATGAGATAATTCAATTTACATCTTCACATGGATATTATACTGGTCAAATAATCACATGGAATATCAATAACCACTTTCATAATGATGGAATGCATAATTCCAGACTATCATAACCACGTAGCCAAGGCCTCATGCCAAGACCAAAAATAATATTTTTTTCAAGGCCTCAGGCCAAGACACTAGTTTGTCTCATGAGTCCTGCTGATGCATCGAGGAGATATACCAGGCTCCACCCGTCACTTATTAAGTCCAATTCATTCCTCATAAGAAAAGTTTTAAACATATCATAAACCATAACATAATCTTACCACATAAAACATGCAAATAGGAAACATAACATTTACACATTTCAATAACAAGATATCAATACAACACATTGATACAATAAAAACACATTCAAAACCATTTTCAATACCAAAATAATGAAAATTAAAACTTGGTATTTATTTTTCATTTAAAAAAAGTTATGGCTTGTAGGGGAAGATGAAATTCAAATAATGGTCACGGCGGCGGAGAAGACATTGTCGCCACATACGTATGAAAATAAAAACATTCCTTTTTTTCTTTTAGTAAAACTCTTTGTATAAAAAGATTCTTTTTGAATAAACATAAAAGTCAAAGGGTTTCATACACCATATAAAATAAATTTGTGTATAAAACAAAATATGCCTCAATGAAGGGAGATTGAGACGAAGTCCCTTACAAATATCATTTTATAAATGAAAATGATATATTATGTGTATTCACCATATGTACACATAAATGATGTAGAAATACAAGATAGGAAATAATAATATCATGACATAATTTGAAAGTAGGAGATTAACCCAAAGGATGGAAACTGGGTTAAGAAGTTCCCTTACCTCGTGTCCAACTTGACTCGATTGTTCTTTAACCTCCTGAGTAATAAACTATAGTTAATACTTACTTGATTAAGAACATTTTTCATGTTCATTATCCCTTTTATACGACTTATTACCATGTTACAAAAATTATGTAGTCATTTAAGTTAGTAACGGTCGTTTTTTCGATCATTGGTACATGAGTCAACAATAAACCTCTTATAACTACAAGTTGTTTATGTGGTAGAATATCCATTATCTCTAGAATTATATTAATGATGTAGATATCGTATATATCATATATATCCAGCGTATACATTCATTCATAATATTACGTAACATTTAGAGGCAAGAAATGAAATGCTCCGTTCATGGAGACGGTAATCTGTACGTACACATGAACGCTACTTTCATTTCTATTTCGTATTTAATGGAATGAAATCTTAATAATATAAAGGTGTATTATAATTACAGTATAATATCATATATAATATCATTAATCCATCCTTTATACGTCCCACACATGGTGTTAACGATTTAAATCACATTGAGGGGGCGGTATTCTGCACTTCCTAAAATGAAATTATCGCAATTACCCATAATGGAAATCATAAAGGTATGCCATAAATGAAAAATACAAAATCATAATTAAAAAAAAACATAATATATATCATATATAAAAATAGTGTCATCATAATGGCCACCATGAGAGGTGTTAAAAGGATATTGAACAATCATCGTTTCATGAGGCAATAATTCGCCACCCCCAGAAAGAGTTTTCTTTAACCATTAGATGAATGTGTGTGTAAGTGTAAATAAAATCCGTCCCATAACAACATACAATTATATTGAAGATAATGGTGTTGTTACAAAATAAAGGAATAAAAAGAGTTTAAGGGGTTGGAGAATAAAAATAAAACAAAATAACATAAGAGAAGACATAACCTTAAAATAAGGTAACTCTTTTTGATTTGAGCCAAAGGCTTCTTTGGAATGACTTCTGCCCAAAGTGAGGCTTCTATGAGTAATATAGGGAAGTTTAGAGAGTATTTGGGCAGAGTTTGGCTGTGAAAAATGGCTTGGAAGGTGTGAATAAGGTGGTAGTGGTGGGGGGCTTTTATAAGAGGAGAAGAGGGGCACTCTTGGAAAGTCATGAAATATTACATTATTATGAAATGATTTTTGGATTTTAGAGGTACCACAATTATATATTTCGAGGATAAGGTGATAAGGGTTCGAAATATACTCACCCAATGAGTTTTTTACAAGTGTACATATTAGAGTTTACATTATCTTTTCATTTTATTTAAATCATTATTTAATGAGGTAATCACTGCATCATCATTGTGTCATACAAAATTTAATTAATTTAATGTCTAAAATTTATAAAAAAAATACCATGATGTAGGAAATATATTTTTCTTTCCAATTAATATTTATAGTCAAAATGTTATCTTATATAACCCCATGTAATAATTTTTTAGTAAAACAACACATGTTTGTGATAATATTATTTTTTTACTTTAAATAAAAAGTTATTAATGCAATTTTCTGACCTAAGAGGCTCCATGGGGTCTCCATGTTGACTTGTGGATTTTCTTGGTCAGCCATGACTCACCCAATAAGGGTAGGATAAGTTTCATGATATTTTCATATTTTTAAAATATCATTTTTACGTTAAATTTCACTAATTACCTTTAATCGCGATTAATAAAACATAAAAGTTACTATTCACCAAAAAATTATTATAAATTAATTGAACTAAATTTTACATCTTAATGACAACCATATATGTCATATTTTTTAAAATAAAATCACAAAATTGGTAATGTTTCATTTACATGAAAAATTAGTTTTTAATCTACCAATTAGTGGTTTCAATATTCATCAAAAATTGATGTTTTTCAGAACAATGCCAAAAATTCACCCTAAGATATAATTGATATTATGCGTTAAAAAATGATTTCTATTACAAATAATTCCAAATATATATGTTTCATTAATTAATTTTATAATTATTTCCCGTTGTCACAACAAATAGCATGTTTTTAAGAAACAATATATATCAAAAGATTGACAATTGTTAATGTCTAATTTCAAACTGAAATTAATTCTAATGACCATCATTGGATAAAATGGTAAAAATATATTCAAATTATTCTTTAAAACCACTCAATAGTATAATTTATCACTATAAATTATTTTGGTTAAAAAAGTTGTCTTTAAGTATTTTTCACTATTCATAAAAAATTGGAAGTTCTCAGAAAATTACAAAAAATTCAACTTAGTCTAATTTGGATATTCCGAATCAAAAAGTGAAGTACATTTCTAAATATAATATAAAAATAATTTCAAAAAGTGGATATTACTATTCATAATGGCTATTTTTATTGGTCGCGGTGTGTTAGAATCTCGAACTTGCGTACAATGGAAGCTATTGCATTATTGAAATAGAAGTGTATTGTGGAAGCTCGGGGTGTTACACATCAGCCCCATGAACACTGTGTTGGAATTCATCACTCCAAAAGGAACCACCATGTACTCATAGTGACCATAGATACATCTGAAAGTCACCTTCGTTATATCCTCGTCCCACACTCATAGCGGGTGATAACCTGATCGAAGGTCAACCTTCGAGAACCATTGTGCCCCTATTAGTTGATCGAATATGTCATTAATTCGCATAAGTGGATACATGTTCTTCACCGTCACCTGGTTCAGGTACTGGTAATCCACATACAACCTCAGACTCCAATATATCTTCTTGGCAAACAAGACTGGGGCCGCCTAGGGTGAGACACTGGGTCTTACGAAACCCTTGCTCTGCAAATTTTCTATTTGTACCCTTAGCTTGAGAAGATCTATGGGAGACATACGGTATGCCGATAAGGAAATCGGTGTCTTCATAGGGTGTAAGTCGATACAGATGTCAATTTCCCTATAGGGAGGTAATCCTGGAACATCTTCGGGAAAGACGTCATTATACTCCGCCAACATTGCTGGGAACAGAGTGCTCACAACATCTACTGCTCCAAGGGTAAGGCTAGACAACTCATGGGTGATAGGATGCACCCTGTTAGGCATGGTCCCATTTTGTGCTTCATGGGTTTCCTTTTCTCTGAAAAACGGAAACTGCATTCCATCATGGTGGACACACCGCACTCTTCACCTAAAACAGTCAATCTTGGCATGGACCGAAGATAACCAATCAATACCGAGAATGAATTCGTATGTCCTCGAAGCTACCATCAAAAGGTTCCAACCGAAACTCTCACCTCCAAGGGTAATACCACACTGTCTGTAAAGGTGCGTGATTGTCGAGTCTCCTACCATAGGTGTCTCCAAGCGTAAGGATCGAGTCAACGGTCCTACCAGAATATCTAGGTTTTGTACAAGACATGCGACTATAAGGGAATGAATGGAACCTGTGTCTATGAGTATGGAAGCTAAGGTAGAAAAGGCACAGATTATACCTCGAATCATCCCTGAATCCCTTGGGTCGTATGCCTCGACCACATGTAGCTATCCCCACCCCAGTCCCCCATATTCTTGAGCCTGGTGCAGACCTCCTAGGGTGGTGGTGGAAGTATGTCGAAGCATCCTCCACCACCTGTAGCTCTACCTGCTTATCTACTACATCCGCTGCATGAAGAACTCTCGAAGAACGCCATTTTCTGATCTAGTTTGATTCATCATCCGTCATCATCGCCGCACCTCTGCAAGGTCATTTCAGTGTCGAACCTTAAATTTAGGATCGTTGCGTCGTAGAACAAATGTGTAACAATCCATTGTTCGTCACCCCGTGAAGAACACGAAGATTGAACCAGAAAAGAAAAAGGGGGAGAAATCCAATAAACAAAGTGAGGAACGAACCCCCGCCATCCTTCTTCATGGCATTGATCTGCTCCCATTAGCAGGCTTAAATGGAGCAAGAATCAACAATAACAAAACAACATGGATCAATTCCCCCAATCATCCTGATAAAACCCTCATGCAAAAAGGAATGAATCTGTGGATCAATTTGTTCATGGTTGATCCACGTTCCTTGTTTAAAAACAATGATGGGGAAAAGAATTCAAATAAAAAACCCCTAAAATTAGAAGGGATTGATCATTGAAGAAGGCGTCACGCTTCTTTCATCGTTGAGAACCTTGAATTTCGTTGATTCTATGATTCTCAACTTCGATCCGTCATCGTTCGTCACTGAGAGTATTTCTCCAACACCCCGCGGGTTCTGTAGAGGTTCTTCTCAATCATCGCCAACAATCAACATTGGATTATCCCTATAAAAAGGGAAACATGTTTGGAATTTAATTTTACGGAATTATTAATGAGCCAACATGACATTTTTGCATAATTACGATAAGTCAATAATTTTGGAAACAATTGTGCCGTTTACCGTGCTGCAGCAGATGTTTCATTAAATGAAATAAAATAAACTTGTGAATTTATTTTATTTCATTTTACTTTAAAAAGTCTGAAAATCAAAATTTTCCTTTGACCCACACCTTTTGAGGATAGACTCGTTATTAGGTAAAGTCATCGTTATGGATGAAACAGTTCCCTCATATTTTTAATTCGGGCATCAGTTTGTAAACTGCCACAACCACGCACAATCACCGACCCACTTAACTTAAAAAAATGTTCAAACCACTATTTCTGGCACACTGGACTTGAAATAATGCACTGTCTTTGCGCCCAGTCTCTAAATAATTCCATATAATATTTAAAAATACTAAAAATCAAATCTGAGAGATTACAATAAATCCCCATTATGTTTAAGTCATCTATACTATTCATTTATGACATCAATTATCTCAAATTATGTTTATTCTTATAGGTTTAATATCATTTCCTTGATGTTCCCATGAATTTAATAATTACTACATCATTGTTGTATAAATTTTGTAGGTAATTATTTCTTCACTATAAATTAAAAAATAAATTTCTATTATGACATTAAATGTTCAATATTTTATATTTACATTTATATTAAAATATTTCCTTGGTATAAAACCTTATTAAAATATTATTTTTATGAAAAATATGAGTATGACATATTTGACTTTATGTTATATAAAATATTATAAATGTCTTAATTAAATAAAATTGGGACCCAAAGAACATATATTATAAAACTAATTGAATATGAATGAAACATAATAATCATAGAAAATTTTAGCATGTGTAAGAGTCATTTTATAATCCATATCATATTATTTTTACCTTCAATTACATGATTTAACCTTTATCCTGTTAACCAAAATTACCAATTATAGTATTAATATTGTCTAAAAAAATAAAAGGGAACTAATTAATCAATTATTCCTTATGATTATAAATATTAAACCTATATTTCAATATTACAGACATATGGTTTTTATAATTTAATTTTATATTAATATTGTAAAATGCACTGAAATTTTTATTCCCCAAAAAAACATTTTTTTACACAAAATGTTTTTTACAAAATTGATGTAAAAATCTATTTTAAAACCCATAATTGGAATTTTTTAAATAAAAATGTACAATATAAAATATAATAATAATCCAAAACATATTTTTACCATGTAAATAAAAACATTTATTTTCCATTATTCATTGAAAAGTTAAAATTTTGAGAAAATTGACAAATATTTATTCAATGATAATTTTTAAATGATTAATTTTAAAAATAAATTAATGTTTAGAAATAAAATTTAAAATTTAAAATACCCCTTAAATATAATATTATAAGAAATGAGTTTAATAAATCTTATTCAATTTTAATTTTATGAATTATATAATATATTTGTAAAAAATATTACTATATAATTAATAAATAATAATAAATATGAAAACAAATTATTCTATCAATACATGGTATTTTATAGTTTCCAATTGGATCAGTCATCCTTAAATGAACATAAAACTCTACGGTAAGTCCTATATGGATAATAAATCCATGATAAATATCCAATCATCAATAAAGACATAAATAATAATAAAAAATGAAATGATAATATAAAATATAAGTAGCTTGAAGATGAGTTATTCTTATTTTTCTTATAAAAAAGATAACCTCCAACTCCCCTTATAAATTCATATCAAATAAAAAATTTATTTTGACCTTAAATCCTCAATATTTAATTGCGTTTTTAGTGTTAAAATAACTAAATCAAGAACATAAATAAGGGAAATAATCTTAATTATATTATAATCCTCGTAAATATCCCTATCCAATGGATATAATCCATGTTGTATGTTCACATGTTTGTGAAAATGATTATAGAATAATTAACCAGATATTTTTGTAGTAAAGAAAAATCGATCATTATCACCGACCAAATTAATAATAACAAAAAAATAAGGGACATAGAAAATCACATCATTGAATATATGATACTCATTAGTTGTTTAAATGATCATTTTTGGAGGGAGGAAACCACCAAATAATAAAACTCTACTATAATTTTTTTCTCTCAAATAAATTGTGTTTTCTTATTTGAATAATGAATACCATTCTTATAGTTAGTTACTGGAAATGAAATCCAAGGATATATTTTTCTTCATTTTATTAATGGATTACTCTAGAAATCTAATGTTTATACCCCCATAATATGGTTGTGTTTCTATGTGCTTCCAGATCCACCAATAGTAGTATAATTTAAAATGTTTATCCAATAATAATATAGATAAAATCATCTCAATGTTACATCTTATAGCCTTCAAAGCATTGATAATATAGTGAATGCACTTGGGAATTGATGATAGCATGTTGTTAATCGTTTTTATCCTTCCACAAAATGTTATGAAAGGTATATTATTGTTAAAAAAATATCCAACGATTTGACCCTCCACATCATTAAAATTATGAGTCTAAATACTTCTATTTGACAATGTTTTGCCCAGATAATTTTAGGTATTGGACATTAATTTAGAGAAAATATAGACTATTCTTTTCTGATGATCCATCTATATCCCACACCATTTATTATAATTGGTCATATTCCCATTAAAGGGATTTAAATTTCTCTATTTTATGTTGAGAATAATGATCATACCCTATTTATATTGTATAAATGTAATAAACAATGTCCCATATCGACCCTTAAAGGATGAAATTAATAGAATCAGCATTAATGAATAATGTAACCTACTACCCTCTGTAGAGTTCCACCCCAGAGAAAACTATTCAATTGATGTTATAATATCATTTTTATAATGTTTTATGACTCTAGATAAAATGAAATTTTAATGTCATCTAGGCTTATGACGCATTCTAGACTGATAATCATTATAATATCAAATATATAGTTCTCTCCTAATATATACTAAATATCACAATCAATGTGTTCATTCATACATCAATATATATCATTAAACAAATCATCATCATATCTCCCTCTATAATTGCTTCCCCCATGATCTCGTGTGGAACATTAAATCAATGTTATTAAAAAATCTATATTCAATGAAATTGTATGATTTATATCACTTTTATTTTTACCATGTTTTATTTATATATTAATGGCACACAACAAACACATTTTATTCATACAATTGAAAAACTATGTTCTGTATATTCTTCCCCTTCAACCAATGTATTCATGATCCTTTGTGGGGCAATTTATATTCTTCGATTACTATGATAGAAAACTATATATTTTTATTATATAGAATTAAAATAAATGAATGTATCATTTTCATGAATACTAATATTTATTTTTGGAATCGTTCTACTCAAATATTTAATATTTATGTTTCCATATTTTCACTACACCCAATCTTGGTGTTCAACATTATGATAGTTTTATATTCATTCTAGAACACCCCAGGTTTCCTCTTGCATTGGAATAAAATAAAATTATTATTTTAATAACAAGAGGTATTATTCATTGGGACAACCATCCATGAAATTTAATTGTGTATTGGGGGTGGTATACTTTACAATGTTTTTTTTGAATGGAAAGGGATCATGCCAATCATAGAGAATGATGTTGAATGTACTTTTTGGAAATCAAAAAAATAACATTAGTACTTAATAAGAAATTATCATTTTTACAAAAATACATCATGGATCATTTATTTTAGTAACATTAGTTTTAAAAACCATATAAATACCTATATTAAGTAGTTTATTTACCAATAGAAATATGTTAATGTTTTACATCAGTTTACATGAGGAGTCTCCACCTTTGTTTTAAAATTGATCTAAAATGTCTCTAAAATCACCAATAAGATAGTGTATTACTTTCAAATCAAAAGAAACTAGTTCACACCTAAAAAATTCGTTAAATATTATGAAATTTGAAATAAATTAATTTGAAATGGATAGTGTTACCACAAAATTTTATATTTTTTGTATTGTGTTTAGGGGTGAGCAGGGAATCTTAACGTATTGATTTAATTTCTAATAGATCGAGTCTAATTTCTAAAAATATTATCATGAAAGTAATTTTTCAATTGAAACATGAAATAAAAAACATGATATAATATACTTTTTGTTTGTGCACTATAAATATAATAATGAAAGCTTTGATGATTTGAAATGTGAATATATAAATTCCTATTTTTTAGGATAGAAATTCCCCTACAATCTTCACTATTGGGAAGTTGGGTTTTCAAAACACATTTATACCAACAGTTCAACAGAACTGTTGGTATAGGGGTCCATTACAAATAGTTTATTCAAAATATTGGTAATGGTTGATTAAGTGAAGTATTTCCCAATGGTTCGAAGAAACCATTAAAAAATATACTAATTTACTACATTTACCAATAGTTTGTACAAATAGATGGTAAAGGCCATGCTTTTCCCAATGGTTTTTAAAAACCGTTGTGAAATGTCCCCCCAAATACATCACGTCGGCCCCCAATTACACAGAAGCCAATCATTTACCCTAATTTCCAGAATCCCCCGTGCAGGTGAACCATAACTTGAGGTCTACCATCTGATCAGATGCAACTCCCCCATCCAGGTTAGACTCCTTCAACCTCTTCCCAAATACCGACATATAAGACTTCATCGAGTTAATAGACATGGTTGGTGTGTGGTCTAGAAAAATATATGACCCGAAATGGAGATTTGATGTATCTTATCTGTTTCTAGTGTTTTTTCCTACCAACTATGAGTAGATATCCTTTTATTACCAACCGTTTTCTATTTATTTAACAATATAGAAAGATCGCGTCATTATTCCCTATTTCTAGAGACATTGGATAATTTTATGATTATCACTATTTTATATTGAGTTAATGACTAATACTTGATTTGTATATGTCTGTGAGTATATAGAAGATGTTTTATAAACTATAACTTAAAAGTATAACTGTATTGTGTTCTTTATGATGTGTAGTATCATTAACGTACTTTATTATTAATCTCAAATTTTAAAAAAATGTTTTTGTCTTTCCTTTATGAAATTAAATCACATTACGATCCAGGAACAACCTATTAGTGTATAAGCCTAAACATTATCCACCCATGGGGTGCGCTTGACTTGGGGAATTAATTGGGTAATAAAAGGTAGGACCATAGAGGTTCCAAGAATGATTTATTGAACATGATTGAATGATTTGGGATGCCTATAACACATAATGGGACCTGAGGTATGTACATCTTATATGAGACCTATTGAAAATGAATATAAATAAATTTTAATTTAATTTGTGAGTACTTGTTCTTTGAGTAATGATTTGGAATTCCATGAAGAGACCAACTGAGGATTCATGGTAAAAACATAGATTTTAAATCTATTTATAAACCCACTTGAATTCAAGATGATTTAGTTTAGAATACCTTAGAGAAATCTACCTTGGATTCATAGTGATTATAAATTAAGAAGCCTTGGGGAAGTCCCCCTTGGATTCTAAACTTGAGGCCATTCTCTTTACATAGGCTGGGATCTCCTTCCTCCCTATAAATCCATATGAATTCAATCAGTTATTTATTTCTACACTCCAAATATATAGGTGTTAACTTTGTTTTAATGTTTTTCATCTATTGTTCGTTGTTTCTATTTTGATTTGTCCTAAACCAGGTGGTGTCTTGTGTGGAATGGAAAACCCATTATGTATAGATTGAATTTTTTTTCTATTTTTGTTTTATAATTCATGTTTCTTGATTATTTGAATTAATTTGATTTGAAGTCTTCATTTCCACTCATTTTATGTAGTCAGTGAATCATATCAACTGATGGAGGTGCTGGTGAAATGTATCCCCAATAAAATATGGTAAATGGTTTGTTTAGTCATATTTTCTCTAGGAGGGTAATGGATATAAGGATGATCCTTATGAATGGATTGGAGATGGTTGGGATATGGGGTAGGTGGTTTTCCATTTTTAGTGGGGTGATATGGTACTTTCTGTGTATTTAGTTTGGGTGTTCTAAAATGTACTAAAATTTTCCAATATTTACTTTTTATAATAAATGGATTATTTAAAATACACTCTTTACACATTCAGCATCTTTATGAAAAGCCTCCACTTTGTAATATCTTGAAAAATGTTATATCAGGTCTATGGTTTCTTCTTGTATGTGATAAATGAAAAAATTAAAAAACACATCTCACCTCAAATTTAGGCACACATAACTGAATTAGTATATCTTTACATTGTTTTAATAGTTCACTACATCAACTAAAAATTCCTTCCTTTATCATTTACTTAAATATATTTTCGATTAAACAAAAATTGTATTTAATTGATTATGAGAAAAAAACTTATAAAAATTATTTTTACAGAATTGATAGATGTTGGATGTATAAAAATGATCAGATCTCAAGTGACATTCAAAACAATTTGGAGAGGATTTTAGATTTTTTATTTCACAATGCTTCAGATAGTGCTTACATGCACTGCCCATGTTTCAATTGTATTGGTAGAACATGGTTTTTCCATGAAGATGATAGCTACCACATTATAAAATAATGTTTTCATGTAAACTACTATGTGTTGTATGGAAATGGGGAGAAAATGAAAAATCAAATTTCTAATGATCTAAATTGAAGGACTTGTCTATAAAATTTGTTAGATGAATAATTTTTGTTTATTAGTCAAAATGAAAAACAAAGGATTTATACTCAAGAATACTTTGATATGAGGATAGAAGATTCAACTAATGAAAATGATGATATTTTCCAGGTGAAAAAATTAAATGATGTTGTTATGACTCTAGTATATCAATAGTGGGATAACATGAAAAAGATGGAATTTTTAATCTGATTTTTTCATGTGAAAACTATGTATGGGATTTCTAATATAGAAATCGATTATATTCTTAAATTCATGAAGGATTTACTTCTAGATGATGCAGATTTTCACTCAAACCACTATATGTCATGGAAGTTAGTTGAGGTACATGGATTTTCAAGAAAAAAAATTCATGCTTTCCCAAATCATTGCAGTTTATTCTAGGAGGAAACCGCTAAAGAAAGTGATTGTATAAAATGTTGCACATCCCACTTGAAGTCAAAATCAGATGGAACACCATCCCGCATGCCACATAAAGTAATGTTGAACTCTTCATTGATCCCCAGACTCTGGAATCATTTTATGTCTGATGAAATATCCATAAAAATGAGATTTCATGATACCATGAGAAAGAAGACTAATGATTAGTTGGTTCACCCTGTAGATTTATTTTCATTTCTGCGATTTGATTCTCGATATCCAGATTTTTCAGTAGACCTCTGTTATGTGAGGCTTGGCCTTTCATGCGATGGTTTTAATCCATTTGGGAAGATTCTTACTTCACACAACATATGGAAAATTTTATACACTTTTATAATCTTTGCGCATTGTTGTGTATGAAAAAACCATTCACTTTCATGAGTATACTCATATCTGGCCCTTCGGATCCCAGCATTGATATTGACGTATACATGCAACATTTAATAAAAGAGTTAAAACTGAATTAGGATGTGGGTGTGTGCACATATGATGTATATTATAAAGACATATATCACATTCGTGATGCACTTTTGTGGACTATCAATGATTTTCCGGCTTATGCAATGATGTATAGATGGATTATGAAGGGAAAACTATCATGTCCTGTTTGTATGAAGAATACAAGATCCATAAGGCTGAAACATTGTTCTAGTTTCCGTTTTAGGGGACATCGACGATTCAGGCTAGTGGACCATCTATATAGAAATAATCATTGAAGATTTGATAATACCATAGAGACCGATGAACCAACTCAGAGTATGTCTGGAATTGATGAGCTTAATGAATTGAAATATTTATGTTTTTAATTTGGGAATGTTCAAATGAAATCTTGATAGAGAAGGAATGTTTCCACTAAAACCTATTACAACTGGAGGAATAGAAGTATCTTTTTTGATTTTCAATATTGGTCAACCATTTGGTTACATTATTGCAAAGATGTGATAAACATTGAAATGAATATATGTGAAATGTTGATTTCTATACATCTAAATGTTACAGGAAAGATAAAAGATGATTTACAGTCTAAGAGTGACTTGGTGGATTAGGGCATCAGACCAGAATTGCATCATGTGTGTATAAATGAAAATAAATGGCATGTTCCATTTTCTTCTTATGTTATGACACCTATAGGAAGAAAACAATTTATGCAAGTATTAGAGACTATTAGAGTTCCTGATGTCTATTCAAGAAAAATATATAAACGGGTCAACAGAAGAGAGTAGAAGCTAAAATCATTGAAGACTCATGATTATCAAATTCTTCTGCATGAGTTTATTCCAATATCAATCTTTTATATTTTTTCCAACAATTTAAGGATGTATGTTATTCAGTTGTTCCATTTTTTAGGGATCGTTGTGCTAAGAAGTTGTCAAAGTCATTTTTTTTCAAAAAAATGTTGACAGATTCCCCATTAATTTTATGTGAGTTGGAGAAAATATTTCCTGCATCATTTTTCACATGCTTGCTGCATCTGACTGTCTATATTTCAATGGAAATACTTCTCAGAGGACCTGATTATTTTCGTTGGATGTATCCAATAGAATGAAATATTTAGACATTAAAGTCCTATATCCAAAACAAGAATCATCCTAAAGGTTCAATTGTGAATGGTTTCTGGGCTGAAGAATGTATGGAATTCTATCCAATGTATTTTTTTGATCTTACTACAAGAATGAACATACCAATGAGAAAGGAAGAAGAATAGTATCAGCAAATTGAACCCAGTTTTCCATCACTTCTTCAAACATGAAGAATTCTGGGATCGTATACATTGAATACATTAAGCCTTAAAAATTGGGAGATGGCGCATCACACAGTTATGTTCAACTGTGATTTTTTCAATGACTATATCATTTAAATAAATTGAATATGTATATCTTACATATATATATCTGTTAATCTGTTCATATTTTTTATTTAAAAGGAACAAAAAACAATGATAAATAGAAAGCATCGTTCTTTATATTTGATATGGAGGGAGACATTGTATAGCAAAGAGATTTCTTCTTGGTTAAAATTTAAGGTAAAATTATTACTATTTAAAATTATTATATCAATATTACATAAAGTTTAATATTCATTTATATTGTAGGTATTGAGTTTTCCTACTAACTCTATCTCTGAGGAAATAAGAGCATTGTCTTTCGGTCCTAATACCATGGTTCATGACTATAAATCAATTGTTATCAATGGGAACAAATTTATTGTCACTGAAGAGGAAAAGAATAAGAGAACACAAAATTAATGTGTTATTGTTACTACCACAACATATTTTTATGTTAGTGTATTAGAGAGTAGACCGTGATTTGAAAATGTGGGTTATGATTGAGTCATTTAAAAAATAATAATGTTGGATTATTACTCTCGTAGACAAGTCATGATGAAATTCCTTTGTTTTGATTCAATGATGAGACATGGAACAGTTGTTGAAGATTGTGGAATTCAATAATTAATATGAATCTCACTCTTGCTATTGATGATCCAAATGTATTGGAATCAATGGATAATAATGTTTTTTATGTCAAAGTACAACTTCGACTAGAATATGGTTTCATAGTTGAAGTAATTCCAATACATATTTTTGATGATGGAGATGATGTAATTGAAACCATCTCTATTGCAATTGTATCCAATCCCATTATATTTTTGATGACTCCAACAACTCAATTGTGAGAGTTTACTATGAACCTGAAGTTGTGGTGAGAAATATATAAAATAATCCGTTCGTGTTCTCAATTCTGTAGGTTTACATCGAGTTGGGTTTCTATGGTTGGTTCTATTAAAATTGATTTAATATTAATTACAAATATGTTGTATTTGACTTGACCATTAAGTGAATTTACATTGTTTATTGGTTGAAATTTTTATTTGAATCAAATTTTCAAATTTATAATTGAACTGTATTTAATCCTAAAACCAACATTTATAACATTGTGAACATTTCAATACATCATCTATGATTTTTATAAAATTTGTATGACTCCATGACATTGTTGTAACATTATACCAGGTATTGAACATGATTGTTTTTATTCTTTTGTAAAACATTTATTGAAACCATCACCACCTACCATAGCTAAAGAAATTAAATTTTTCCTTATTTTTGACAATTTCTTTCCCACTTAAGATTCTGGTAGAATAAATGTTCTCGAATTTTAATATACTGATGACACTTAGTAAATAGTCATCCTACTAAAAATTAAATTTCATTATAAAATCTTGTAAAAATTATTGACTTCATTATATATTCGTTCAAGATCACCTAAAACAACGGTTAGTTAAATTATCCATGAATCCCCCTATTCCCTATCATTTATTTTATTTGGTTACACATTAGTTATCCTTTTATATTTACATCCATATTTGTTTACAAATTAATGAAATGAAACCAATTGAATAGAGGTGACGAAAACAGATTATGGATAACAATCGTCGTATGAATGAGCTGGGTATTCCACCACTAGTGCCTGCAGTGAGTATTTTATTTAAAATATATTTATTTAAATTATATATAATGTCATGTGATTAATTTTTTTAAATATTATTTCTATATCCATCTATTAGGAAATAGTTATTAGATGAGCAACAAAGTAGTGGTCCCAGTACTCGGGGCATTCATACGAGTTGGGGGGGGGGGTACAAGAGCTCGAAGATCTGGTCGGCATTCCCAATTAGTCCCTACCCCTCCCACTGACATACCATCCATCACACATTCTAATCCCAATGTGCCGTTAGAGACACATGAGATATTTAGGCCTCCCATGTTTTCCCCACCCTTTACATTTGACCCTCCTCACCCGTCTGTATCATATCTGATGATGATTCCCACCACTCATCCACTATTTGTACAACCATCCCTATAATCCTCTTTTACTATTTCTTTGATATCTATGGGAATTTATATTCCATCTTTGTCGACTCCCGATATTCCAGAGTCTATCCCTCTAAAGAATACGTTGGGACTCACTCCATATGTACAGGGTGATCCTTCAGTTTCTATGGATCAGGTAGCACACATTGATCAGACAAACACAGTTATAATTATACAACACTAAAAAATTTATACACATTTATTTATTTTCATTAAAAATTTATTGAAAAAATATTTGTTTTTCTTTCATAACAGTTGCATCAACTGAAAGGAGGCAGGGGTGGGGGTGTACACCCACGTATGCGGTGTGGAACCACCACACATAGTTGATGGTGGAATACAATGAAGATTATAAAATGATTGAAAGATCAAGGCAGAAATGTTAGAGTTTTTTGTGACACTTTCCAAATACTCCGACATCATTCATGTCATCCCACTCTCATGGTAACAGCTTCAAAATGAAATCATGGTTAAGGAATAGGTAGATATATGGGTATAATAATCTTTTTTATTTAATGAAATATCTTAATTTTTTGTAATTATATGAATTAATATTTTGGTGTCAGCTACGGTTAATTTTCCCCGATGGTGAGGGTGCACGACCAACATGCCTAAAGGATTTAGGTGAGCTTTGGAGAGCTTATACGCATGAGTTGTACATTGGCCGACATGCTAGAGTGAGAAGAGTGTTAGAGGCAGTCTCTATCACAGATGATTGTCTGTTAGAATAGTATCGACAAGTGATTACTCATTGGACGACTAGAAAATTTATGGTATTAACAAAATTTGAGGTATTTTAATAAAATTTTCATGCTTTTCTTTAATACAAATTATTTAATTTTATTTAGGATGCATCTAGAAGAAATAAAAAACATTAATGCTAAGAAATACGTTTAAAACATGGGACATACTATGATGCTAGTTCATGGGAGACAGTAGGTATGATAATTTATAATCTTTCTTAATGACTTCCACTTTCTATTACTTCCTCTATAATTTATTCGATTGATAAAGATGTTATATAATTTTACTTATTCAATTAATGTTTTTTTGGTATCAAATTTTTAGTTATGGTTTCCTACATTCAATGTCATTGTAAAGGAATTAATTGAATATAAAAGGACGTGTTCCTCGATCAAAACTATTTTTCTTGAGTAGAAATAAGAAATATGAAAGTGCGGTTAATGAACCAACTCAGAAGCATACTGTAAGTGTTACATTGTAGGTTTTAAATTTTAATCTCTATTTTGTATCTCAATAATATATTTATATTTTTAATAAGCTTCTTTAGAGGCCCTTGATGCCCAGGAACTTGACAATTTTGGGCCAAACGATCACTTACATTAGGTGTTGGGAGATTAGCACCTAGTAGAATATGTCGTCGTCCTATAAAGAGTATAGTTTCGATGAGGTATTGACCCCCCTCATGTATGATTTTTTCTTCCATGGAGTTGATGCAGGTTAAAGAACAAGCAGAACAGGCTGATAAAGGGGCCATAGATACGGCAGAGCAGTCTGCTATGACAGACAATACATTTATGAAACTGATGGAATTATTACGTCCAACACTTCCACCAGAGGCCATCACGTAATTTGATGAATATATTTCATCGGTGATTTTTATATATGATGCAATAGGTGGATGTTCTTGTGGTGGTCGAGATGATTGAGAGGAGGAGGCCGAGGTGGTGGAGGAGGAGGTCGAGGAGGAGGCTGAGGTAGAGGATGAGGCCAAGGAGGAGGCTGAGGCAGAGTAGGAGGGTGATGAGGAGGTTGAGGCTGAGTACAAGGGGGAGGAGGAGTGCAGGGAAAATGATGGGGATGACAATGAGGATGAGTGTGAGGGTGAAGTTGATGGTGATGGTGATGAGGGACATATTGATCTATTTCATTTTTGACTGATATTACTGACCTATGATGTTTATTGATTTGTTGTGCATGAATATATGTCTGATTTGGTAGGTCACAATATCTCTATTTTTTATCTATAAACAATAAAACTTGATTTGATGATTTTCTATGAAATCCACCTATTTTAATGAAATCCTAATTTTTTTTGTGGAATTTAGGAAATTGGTGGTTTGATTAGAAGTTGATACATTTAAATTATTTTATTATCCTTGAAATAATTGGTTTAGAAAATATTTAAATACCATCCCATGAACTAGGGACAGATCCCGAACATCCCCAGGGACAGCCCCACGGACCCCCCCCCCCCACCTTCATCCCCATAGCCCGCACACCCCCCCAATAGCCCCCCCACCCTTCTCATTGGACCCTGCACAGCCACCTGGATAGCACCACCACCCTCCTCCCTGGACCCCTAACATCCCCCTAGAACCCCCCCCCCCCACCTCCTCTTTGGACCCCAAACATCCCCCCGGACAGCCCCCACCATCCTCCGTAGACCCTGGATATCCCCCCCCACAACCCTACTGTCCCGACCCCAAACATCCCCCCAGACACCCCCACCATCCTCCATGGACTACAAACATCCCCACAAACTTCCCCTGAATATCCCCCAACCCTCTTCCTTGGACCCCCAACTGCCCCCCTGAAAACCCCACAGACAACCCCCCGTACATCCCCCACCCTCCTCCCTAGAACCCAGATAACCCCCACCCATCCAACCTGGACCCCGGACAGCCCCCACCCACCTCCCTGAACCCTGGGTAGCACCCACCCTCATTCCTACACCCCAGACATCCCCCCACCCTCCTCTATGGACCCCGGATAGCTCACAGATAGCCCCCACCATCCTCCCTAGACTACAGACAACCTCCCCACCATCCTTCCGAGACCCCGGACATCCCCCCTGGACACCTCCACCCTCCTCTCTATACCCCGGACAACCTCTCAGAACTCCTTCCAGACCTTGAACATCCCCCCATGAAATTGACCACCACACCCTCCTCCCTGGACCACAGACTGCCCCCCGACACGACACCCCAACATTGGGCGAGCGGTGATTCTACATATATAAAACATCAAGACAATTCATGAAAGGCTAAGGACCACCTACCTTGATTCCATAGACAATCTTACTCTTAATTTCGCATCTCGGATCCCAATCTATTCTCTCATCATGGTTCACCATATATCTCAACATAAAAGAGGGATTTAGAGCTTTCAAAAAATACAAGAGAATAGTGAAAACCCTAATTGAAAAGAGGAAGAACAAAGAGGATTAGAATCAACCAGATCTTCAATATGTACTCAACAAAACCCAAAATTCCCATGGATCGAAGGATATCTACCCTTAAGTGCTCTTGGGACTTTTGGATTGTGTTTATACTTTTTCACAAGCATCCATTTTTAATTTTTGACATGTATGAGTAAACCCCACGTCAATCTGAGGCACAGCGTGGTTGGTGCCACTCAAAGTGGCTCACCTTTATTTGAAATGGACAACATTTTAAGTGAAATCAACAACTGGAATATTGAAAACCAACCTAATGCATTCAGATTGTCTTCATAGTTTAGGAAAATGATCCATGGGTCATATGTGACGTGTATTAGTCAACCCCACCTCAATCTGAGGCACAATGTGGCTGGTATCACTCAAAGTGTCTTTCTTTTGTTTAAAATGGATACCCTTTTTTGTAAAAACAACTGAAATAGGTAAAATAGACCAAACATATTTGTATTGTGTTGGTACATTAGCATAAGGAACCATGGGTCATTTTTTACATGTATGAGTAAACCTAAACTCTTTCTGAGGCACGATGTGGCCGGAAACATTAAAAGTGTCTTACTTTCATTTGAAATGGACAACATTTTATTTGAAAACAAAAACTGAGATATGTAAAATAGACCAAACGATTTCTGATTATATTGATACTTCAGGACAATGATTCATGGGTCATTTGTGACAAGTACGAGTCAAACTTCCTCAATCTGATGCATGGTGTGGCCAGTACCACTCAAAGTGTCTCACCTTTATTTGAAAGAGACAACATTTTAAATAAAAACAACAAATTTCATACAAAAAACTGACCTAACATATTCAGATTGTGTTGATACTTTAGGAAAATGATCAACGGGTCATATGTGACGTTTACGAGTCAACCATACCTCGATATGAGACATGTTTTGGATGGTATCACTTGTAATGTCTTTCTTTTGTTTAAAATGGACACTATTTTAAGTAAAAAAACTGGCATACAGAAAACAAACCAAACATATTCTGATTGTTTTGATACTTTATCACTAGGATCTATTTCACATTTGTGATGTGTAAGAGTCAACCCCCCTAAATCTGAGGCACAGGGTGGATGGTACCACTCAAAGTTTCTCACCTTAATTTGATATATACTACATTTTAAGATAAAACAACAACTAGCATACAGAAAACTGACCTAAATCATTAGGATTTTGTTGATACGTTAGGACAACGTTCCATGGGTCATTTGTGACATGTACGAGTCAAACCTACCTCAATCTAAGGCATGGTGTGGATAGTATAACTCGAGTTGTCTTTCATTTGTTCAAAATGGACACCCTTTTAAGTAAAGACAATTGTAATATGGAAAACCAAAAAAACATATTTTGATTGTGTTGATAATTTTGAAAAAGGATTCATGGTTCATTTTTGACGTGTAGGAGTCAACCCTGCATCAATATAAGGCACGATGTGGCAGGTACCACTCAACGTGTCTCACTTTTATTTTAAATGGACAACATTTGAAGTGAAGAAAAAACAACTGGCGCATGGGAAACTAACCAAACGATTTTTGATTGTATTGATACTTCAGGAAAACGATTCATGGGTCATATATGACATGTTTGAGTCAACCCATATAATTCTGAGGCCCGGTGTGGCTGGTAACACTCAAAGTTTCTCTCATTTTATTAAACTGGAAATTATTTTAATTAAAAAAATAGACATACAGAAAACCAAAATAAAATATTCTGATTGTGTTGATACATTTGCATAATGATCCATGGGTCATTTTTGACTTGTACAAGTCAAACATTCCTCAATCTGAGGCACGGTGTGGCTGGTACCACTAAAAGTGTCTTACCATTATTTGAAATGGACAACATTTTAAGAAAAAAACAATTGGCATACAAGAAAACTGACCTAACACATTTTTATTGTGTTGATACCTCATGAAAACAATCTATGGGTCATATGTGATGTGTACGAGTCTTCCCCGCCACAAGTCGAGGCACGGTGTGTCCAGTATCACTTGATGTGTCTTTATTTTGTTTCAAATAGAATCCCTTTTAAGTAGAAAAAAAGGCATACTGAAAAATGACAAAACATATATTGATTGTGTTGATGCATTATCACATGTATCCATGGATCATTTTTTATGTGTAAGAGTCAACCCCACCTCAATCCCAGGCACGGTGTGACTGGTACCACAAATACAGTTTCACTTTTATTTGAAATGGACAACTTTTTAAGTGAAAACATCAACTGGAATATAGAAAACCAACCAAATGCATTCAGATTCTATTTATACATTATGAAAACCATCCATGGGTCATATGTGATGTGTACGAGTCAACCCTACTTCAATCCGATGTGCGGTGTGGCTAGTATCACTCGAAGTGTCTCATCATTATTTTAAATGGACATCATTTTAAGTAAAAATAACAACTAACATACAAAAAACTAACCTAACACATTCAAATTGTGTTGATACTTTAGTAAAAATATCCATTTGTCATTATTGATGTGAACGGGTCAACCTCACCTCAATTTGAGGCACAGTTTGGCCAGTATCACTCATAGTGTCTTCCCTTTGTTTAAAATAGACACCATTTTAAGTAAAAATAACTGGCATACATAAAACCAATAAAACATATTATGATTGTGTTGATACTTTAGAAGAAGCATCCATGGTTTATTTTTGACGTGTACGAGTCATTCCCATCTATATCCAAGGCATAATGTGATCGGTACCACTCAATGTGTCTCACTTTTATTTGAAATGGACAACATTTTAAGTGAAAAAAAAACTGACACACAAAAACCTGACCAAACACATTCAGATTCTGTTGATACTTTAGGAAAATGATCCATGGGTCATATGTGACGTTTACGATCCAACCCGGACTAAATCTGAGGCGTGGTGTGGCTGGTTTCACTCAAAGTGTCGTTCTTTTCATTGAAATAGACAAAATTTTAGATAAAAACAAAAAATGGAATACGAAAAACCAACCTAAAAAATTAGGATTGTGTTTATACTTTATCACAAGGATCCATTGGTCATTTGTGACATGTAAGATTCATCCCCGCCTTAGTCCGAGGCACAATGTGGTTGGTATCACTTGTAGTGTCTTTTTTTTTGTCTTAAATGGACACCCTTTTAAGTAAAAAAGAACTGGCATATGGAAATCCATACAAATGTATTCCGATTGTATTGATACTTCATAATAAGGATCAATGGGTCATTTTTTATGTGTAAGAGTCAACCTCACCCCAATATGAGGCACGGTGTGGCCGGTACCACTCTAAGTGTCTCACATTAATTTGAAATAGACAACATTTTAAGTGAAAACAACAACTGCTATACGGAACACTGCCCAAATGCATTTGAATTCTATTGATACATTAGGGAAATGATTAATGGGTCATATGTGTCGTTTATTAGCCAAACCCACCTCAATATGAGGCATAGTGTGGCTGGTAGCACTATAAGTGTCTTTGTTTTGTTTGAAATGGACAACATTTTAAGAAAAAACAACAACTGGCATATAGAAAATTGACCTAACTAATTTGGATTATTTTTATACAATAGCACAACGATCCATGGGTATCTTTTGACATGTACGAGTCAACCCCGCCATAATCTGAGGCACAGTGTGGCCAATATCACTTGTAGTGTTTTTCTTTTGTTTAAAATGGACACTCTTTTAAGATAAACAAACTCGCATATGAAAAACTGGCCAAAAATATTCAGAGAGTGTTGATACATTAGAAAAAAGATCCATGAATCATTATTGACATGTATCAGTCAACCTCGAATCAATCCGAGGCACAGTGTGTCATGTACCACTCAATACGACTCACATTAATTTTAAATGGACAACATTTTCAGTGGAAACGACAACTGGCATATGAAAAACCACCCAAATGCTTTTAGATTCTATTGATACCATAGGAAAATGATATATGGGGTCCCATGTGATGTGCACGAGTGAAACCCACCTCAATCCAAGCCACGGTGAGGCCGGTATCACTCGAAGTGTCTTTCTTTTGTTTAAAATGTATACTCTTTTATGTAAAACCAACTGGCATACGGAAAACCAACCAAATGTATTCAGATTGAGTTAATACTTTTGCACAAAAATTTGAGGGTCATATGTGACCTGTACGAGTCAAAACCACCTCAATACGAGACATAATGTGGCCGGTATCACTTGTAGTGTCTTCATTTTGTTTAAAATGGACCCCATTTTATGTAAAAACATCTGGCCTATGGAAACCCAACCAAACGTATTCAGATTGAGTTGATACATAGCATAAGGATACATGGGTCATTTTTGACATGTACAAGTCAAACCTATCTCAATCTGAGGCACGGTGTTACCGGTATGACTTGAAGTGTCTCACTTTTAATTGAAATGGAAACATTTTGAATGAAAACAACAACTGACATATGGAAAAACAACCAAACACATTCACTTTCTGTTGATACTTTAGGACAACAATCCATGGCTCATTTGTGACGTGTAAAATTCAACCCCTCCTCAATTCGAGGAACAGTGTGACTTGTATTAATCAAAGTATTTTACTTTTGTTTAAAATGGATACACTTTTTTGTAAAAACAACTGGCATACAGAAAACTGACCAATCCTATTTAGATTGTGTTGATACATTAACTCAATGATCCATGGGTCATTTATGACTTGTACGAGTCATCCATGCCTCAATCTGGGGCAAGGATTGGTTGGTACCACTCAAAGTGCTTCACTTTTATTTGAAACAGACAACATTTTAAGGGAAAAAACAACTTACATATGGAAAACCGACCAAACATATTTATATTGTCATGATACTTTAAGACAAAAATCCATGGGTCATATGTGACGTGTATGAGTCAAACCCACCTCAATCCAAGGCACGGTGTGGTCAGTATCACTCGAAGTGTATATCTTTTGTTTAAAATGGACAACATTTTAAGTGAAAACAACTAGAATATGGAAAACAATCCATAAATATTCGGATTGTGTTGATACTTTAACACAATGATCCATGGTCCAACCTCACACAATACACATTTCATTTGAGGAACTCCAACCCCTATTCTTATACACATGTCATTTAATACACCAAGGACAACTACATTACCCAAGTTACACAATCTCATTGATACACACCCATTATCATTGTCACTATGTTCAATGGAACTGGCCCCAAACCGTGGGACATTATATTTGTGTTTGATTGAAGTCATTTATCCATTTCCTTATTTTGGGGTTATTAGCATCTAATTTCTGAATTCAATTGTATATGTGTAATAAAAAATGCAATTTATTATGTATTATTAATATTGTATAACAAATATAATTACATATTCAATTTCTTATGTTTTGTATTCCTAATTGATAATTAAATTATTTATGTATTAAATTTAGAATTCAATTATGAATAAAATTTCGGATTACACATATAATTATCATCTCAATTTTGAATAGAATTCTAAATCAATTATGTATGTTTTCAATTACCTGATGAATAATGTTTTAATTCAGGATGTGTATATTGGCTGGGTGCATTATGTGTTAAATATATATGAATTAATTGGGTATATTTATGTGTTATAGTTGGTTATTGAAGGTAATTGGAGTGGAAGTTGGAAATATAGAAAGGGAAGCCTACAACATGCTGCTCACTGAATTGCACAGCAAAGCCTATTCCAATGGTTGTAAACCATTTCCATTGGTCTGTGAATGAGTTTTATACCAACGGTTCTTGAGAACCGTTTGTAAAAACACTTTCCCAATAGTTTAAAAACCGTTGGGATATAGTGAAATGTCCGGACATTACCAACAGTTTCCACAAACCATTGGTAAAAGGATAAAATACTATATTCTAATGGTTGGAAATTGTTAGAATAGTATGTTTACCAATGGTTTTGAACCTTTGATGAAAATATATACCAACGGTTACATCAAACCACTGGTATAAAGTAGATTTCCTAACATATACCAATGGTTTTCCAGAAATCATTTTCCTATATGTTTACCTACGGCTTCCTTTCAAACGTTTTGGTTAACCATTGGTATATATTATACCAATGGTTATCCAGCCATCACCAAAGTTTTAGAACCATTGGTAAAGGATTTATTTCATGAATTTTTTAGATAATTTAATAAATTATAATTAATATAAATATTGATCTTTATGGCCTCAAAATATTTCTAAGGCATTCATATAATGAAAACCCCTTGATCTAATGTCCAAATATAATTATAAAATATTATTCCACCTGATGATGGAAGGATTGAAATTAACCACATCCTATATAATTAATTTTATTATGAAATTTTTTTAAATGGGGAAATTCAAAATTTAACCATTCTTCCTTCTACTTTATGTTATCCATTATACTAAGTGGGACATATAAACTAATGGAATTAAAAAATGTATCATGAAGAGACTAAAAATTTGTATCCTCAAAACTATGCTCTCCCTTGTTATTGAATACCAGAATGATGATATAAAATCTATTATGGAACACATTCTTATCATATAAACCTACTACTATCCCAATTCTAGATAGTTCATAACCTGGGGAAATTATCTGAATTATAAATAAGATTTTACTAGCTCAAGGTCCATGAACACCCTCATATCTATCATTATTAGTGTAATAAGTGATTACTAAACTATCAATCAACTTCCTATCATCCATAACATTACATTTTATAATACGGATATGGGAATACTCATTGTGAGATTAAATTTTATACCTAGAAATAGGTTGACATAGAATAGTGGTAGTCATTCCTCTAACTAAATAAATATTCTATAAATATAATTGGTATGTGAGATCTAGCCTCATGTGGTGATTATTTAATCATTAATAGTCCTCCAATACCATTATTAGTGTTAGTAATCATCTTTATATTAGTGTAATTCAAAGGTTTAAAATGATTTCTTCAAAATAAGAAAATAAAATTTATGATAAAGATGTTCATGCTCATGAGAGTAATGGATTTACTTGTATTTAGAAATATATGATTTGGGGAAAACACCAAATGGTCCCTCTCAATATAATTTCAAATAATATTTGTATTCTTCATGTTCAAGGTGGCCTCATCATGGAATAAAATATGCCTAATAGAATTATTAATTTGATTAAGAATAGTTATGTTCTAAAAGGGAGATTGAAAACTACAAAGATGAACACACAATACAAATGAATTTGGATCAAAACGAACATAAAGATCTATATTCCAAAGATATGTTATAAAATTTCCTATATCACACACCTAGGAATCATTATCCTAAGAAATAAAAAGTACACCTTTGAAAAGAAATAGATATAAAAAAATTTCTAGTTAAAAATATACATTATATTTGGCCATCTCTAGAACCATAATGTAAGGATGTATTCTAATATGGAGATAGAGGGATGATCATGACAACAATTTAAATTCTAAGCCTTCATTCATACCATTTTTAAATATTAATCTTAGAAAAGACAATTTAATAATTATTTCTTCCCTCAACCATCTATGGTTCTTTAATCAAAATTCCATCCTTTGAAATAATTGATATAGGGGTACCTATATCTGTTGGTATATCTCAACATAGAAGATACAAATATGAAAATTCCAAGATTTTTGGAACCATAAAGCACATGAACCATGTGAATTAGTACTCTCTCAATGGGATTCTCGGCCCAAAAATAGAAAAAAATATTCATTCCCATCACATGAAGATAATATAATTGATTTTTACTAAAGATAAGTACCAAATGGGTTATAAATAAAAATAAAAGGTGAATTCGATCCAAATCAAATAGGGGTAGTCTCCACACATCCTAAATGACCTAATATCATTTTCACTAATCAAATATCAATACTAGTATGATTGATAATTATGTAAAAATATATATATATATATTGACAAATCAAATGATATATTATTCTTAATGTTTTTACTCTAGTGTATATTTCTGTCATGTGTGGATGAATATGTTATATGTTATTTAGTTTATATGATTGGATGGTTATGATACAAAATATATTATCTTCAAATTTTATATGTTTGTCTTCACTACTATAAATCGTCCAATAGCATTTAGGGACACATTCTTGAGGAGATATGTTGTCCTAGATTAGTTATAATTTCAATGTATTGGTTTAGAGGTGTAACAAATTGAATTTAAATAAATTTTTTTATTTATGATTCTGGGTATAGGTATACGAACATAAACCTAGTTAAATAGTGGTTTTAGGGATATATTTTTATGTGATTGAGCTGCTGAAACCTATATGATAGGTATTTCTATGTAAATATTACCCTATTGATGAAATATGTTGGAATCAGATGAAATATTAATATATTGTTCATGAATGGAGAGTTATATTGGTTAGTGTAAGATAATATTATCATAAAAACCAAAAAAAGTCCTTGCTTGAATTATAGAATACTCAATAATATATTTTAATGATTATTTATTGAATGATAAAGATGGTTTATTGTTGGAAATAAAATTCTGGTGGATTGTTTTAAAATAATAAGGATGGAGTTCCAAATAGTTTAGGATCATTTAATTGGAATGGATAAATAGATACGGTGTTTTAATAGGGCATGTTGGGATGCTAGTGGATATTTGAGAAAAATTGTATAATAATTTTTATATTTTTAAGGGTTTTTAATGAGATATAGGAGGTAGTGACATTATTTAACCAACAATGGATTGATTTCGATTGAGTGGTGATTCATGACAAGTACATATGGAATTATTCATGTTAGTGGTTATTTGTGATAAATAATGATGGAATGTGATAAATTATAGAAATATTTATCACCCTGATATCATTAGGCCAATGACTGGGTCTCATGGGTTGTGATTGACATGTTTTGATGGGAGAGCCTTAATAGTTTTGGTTCATTGGTAGTTTTCAGTTATATATGTTATTCTGTTATAAGGAAAATTATATAGTAGAAAATATAGAATGTATTTTCTTATCATTGATAAGGATTAGGGAACATTTGACTAGTATATTGTAATAGACATTGGGTGTGATCTGTGTAGAAATATTTTGATATTGGTAATTGAGGTATAATTATTGATGCTGAAATAGGATGGGTGAAATATCACTTATTTTTAAAAATAGGTCCAATTAGAAATTATCCCAAGGAATTTGGATTGGATATTGAATGTGTTAATTCATACGGTGAGGGTATTTATTATCAAAATGAGTGTAACTTACATTTTATATTATTGGTACTCATGAGGAGAATATGATGACGATTTTTTGAATTATAACTCCTTATAGAAGAGAATGTGTCTAGTATAGGACTATAAGTCAACAGTATTTAACCTACTATCATCATTTTGGATTCTTAAATAATGAAGTAGATTTACATAAAACAATGACATTAACTAGGGGAGTTTTATGTTGATAAGAAAATATATATAAGGATTTACACATGGTAGGGATGTCAAATACATGGGATATATTGATAGTTGGTGACACTGTATGTGGGTTGGGAGTATTTTGAAGGAATTCATTATAATTGATTACCGAGTAGCTCTTTCCATAAAATATAATCTATGGTCAGAGGTTATTATATTTATTATTATTATTTAAGATATATAATATTTATCAAAAAATATTAAAATGGAATTTTCTTATAAAGAGGAATTTATCTGTAGATTGAGTATGAAGATGGATCACCCCATTCTAGTAAGACCATTGATGCCAGTGGTAGATATCTTGTCTCAAAAAACTAGATTAGTTAGTGGTTGATACAAGTAATTATTTTAATGGGTAATAATTTATATGGTGTATATATTCTAATCAACCATTGCATTATATGTCAGTGAGGTTAGAAAATTGTTATATATAAGTGAATTACAATCTATGTAATTTTTAATTTTGGGAATAATCATTATAAAAGGTAACTGTTTATATTTTTTAATATTAAATATATAATTTTATAGTGGTAATGAAGATATATAAGTCTATAAAACGTTAAAGTGTCGAGAAATTGGTTAATTATTAATTCAATATAATTGATCCCACTGACATCCAAGTGGAATCACACAAAGGGTATGGTGTTTATGATAGGGTGTGGAACCCCACCTATTTAATTGGATATGAAACTAAAGTCCACAAGGATGCTAGTGGTTGTATTGAGAGTCAACTGATGGAAACTAAAATGTTGGTGGGGTCTAATCTTTTTTGGAAAAGAGAGGCATGATAATAATTTAATTCCAACCCCCATTTCATTTTTAGATGGATCTTTATATGGGGATTATTATTTTTTGGAAACTCCCTAAAACATTCAATACATTTTCATATATATGAGGGATTAGATTGGGTTTATCCTACCCATTATCCCTTTCCCCTACCCCTTTCCATCTCAAATAATTTTTAGTATTTTTTTGATTTGATGTGTGAGTTCACTAAGGAATGGTGAAATCACATCTATATCAAGGAGATTCTATGTACAACGGCTAGAGTAGGATTAACAATTATGTAAGAAAATGATATTTTTAAACTAAATGTTTGTATGTTTCTAGGTGTTCTTTTATAATGATATCATGAAAGGGGTGAGCTCAGATGCTCAGTAATGTTAGACTATTTTGCGAAAGATAACATAATCAATAGGCATAGGGAATAATTGAAAACACAAGCCTTTACAAATAATAGACATGAAAACATTAGAGAATAAATATGAGCTAATTAAATAATTCCATAATAAAACATTTTCATGGGAATTCTACTAGTCGAATAACTACCCAAACCATCAATATTATTTTCATAATGTGGGAATGTATAATGCCAGACATTCTGAAACATTTTTTCTAGGCCTCGGCCATGACATATAAAAATGATTAAGGCCTTGGCCAAAACCATATATCAAATTGGGAAAGGCCTCCACAAATTCCACATCTAATTGTCTTGTGAGACCTACCGATGCATCAAGGAGCTATAGTGGGATCCACCAATCACTAACTCTGTCCAATTAATTCCTCATATGAACAGGTTAAATCAAAACTTAACATTCATATTGAAACAAGCATATGAAATGTCAATACATTATCCATAAACCATGAATGTTTTAAAAATAACACATCCACAGACAAAAATATCACAAATACTTCAATAAAAATATTCATGATTTGTATCACAATAAATCAACATCAAACATGTTTAAAATCAATAAAAGGATGTTGAAATAGATGAAAATAATTTGTCAAACTCTTTGAAAAAAGTATCCCTTTTCATGAAAACATTTAAAAGGCATACAATTTAAAAAGTAAGACATTTAAAGATATTTTTTAATAATAGATTTTTATACAACTTTGAAACTTTTTAAAGGAATTAATATTTTAAAAACATTCATGTCTATATAAATAAATCCTCAAAAAGAATTTTGAAAACATTGACATTAATGAGAATGATTTAGAAGAATAAATATTTAGAACACATAAAATGATGTTTTAGTAAAAAAGAACCATAAAAATATCCCCTTGAAAACCCATTTATGAAACATGTAATTGGATAATAAATATTTTCCTAGTAGATACTTACATAAAAACAACCTCGGATAATAAAGAGATTTTGAAATTAACCCTTACCTTGCAATTTCAATTAGTTGAGGGTACGTTTATCATTTTTTATAAAGACCGTATAATGTTATAAAATTATATCAGAACCAATTTAATATTTAGGATATCATAAATTATTTATTTACAACTTTATACTAGCCATTTAACAGAAACTTCCATGCTAAATTAACATTTCAGGTAATAATCACATTTTCTTTATCATACATGTTTTAACTTGTTACACTTGATTGTATCACTTAGATCATGATATAAGTAATCCAGAATATAAAACATGATTTATCTAACATATATATTTAGAATATAAATATATACAATAGACATATATATGAAATGGAAACACCATTTATTGCGACGTTAGGCCATACGTACGCATAAACGTTGTTTCTGTTTTTATATCATATTGAACGGAACTAAGTGAATAATATATATGTAAGCACATAAATATATCTATATCTCCAATATAATTATTATTACATATATTACATACTTATTAATGATATATATTTTATAATCATCATTGAATTGTGATCGTGGAAATGAATATCATCGCGTCATGGAGACTGTAATATGTACGTACGCACGAGCGAGAATATCAATATATTGATGGAGAAATAATATTTAATTAGATGATATATCATATATAATTAATCATTAACATGTTATATTTTTTATTTAAATCATTTATACTTATTATTATACCTATCCCAATAATGAAGTGTCTGAATAACAAACTACACCACGACGTGGAGATAGTAATCTGTACCTACGCACGTCTGGTGACATTATCATTTATTGGATGGATAGAATAATGAATATTGTTATAAAATTTTTATAATAACATCATATTATATATAACATACTAGATTTATTATTGTTGAATGTAAACAAAAAATAAAGAGGAAATGGAAGAAGAAAAGAACTTTAAAGAGGTGATTAAATATTTACCTTTTCTTCGGGTTCCTCCTTTTGATTTGATAAAAGGTGCTCTATAGGTTGGAATTCTGACCAAATTAAGGCCTCTAATATGAAGGGATAAATTTTGGGAGGATATTTGGTCTAGGAATGACCGATCCAAAAGGCATTGCAGGTGTGAGATTATGAGAAGGGGAAGTTCCCTTTTACAAGAGAGGTGAGGTCACTTTAAGAAAATCTTGAAATATACTTTTACAATAAAATAATATTTATTTAATAATGGACCCAAAATAGATTATTTAATGTATAAGGTGGTTATGGGTTGAAAAATCTCAGATAATAGGTTTTAGACAGGTTTATGCCATCATATTTACCTTCTCTTTTAGATTAAACTCTTAGTTAAATAGTTTGACATTTACCATATCTCTTTGTATTTTTATATTAAATGGTTAATAAACATACAATAACAAGATATGAGAACCCCATGTGGTTAATTATTAATATATATATCCTTATATATGTTATTTATCCTAAAAATAGATTTTTAGGAATATTATGTCAATTAATAATATAATATTTTTTTAAAAACTCAATAATGTCAATTTTGGAAGTTTTTAGTATTTGATTTTTTTGAAAGCAATAAAAACATGATCATTTGAATAAAATTTATTTAACCAACCATAATATGTATTATTAAACTAGAAAATTAGTTTAATTAATCGGAAGATTCAATTAACATTTATATTGTTATTTATAATATCAATTATTTTAATCATTCATTAATGAGGTAATTACTGCATCATCATTATGTCATAATTAAATTAAATTATTTAATGTATAAATATTATAAATAAAATATCATTATGTATGAAATTGTGTGAGATTTTTAATGAATATTTTTAGTCGATTTTATCTTATGTATAACTTTATATTGAAAATGGTTTAGTTATTATACATTTAATTTAACTCTTTTATCTCTTCTTTAAATAAAATAACAATAAATGTCCTAATCTTATCCAAGTGGAAAACGAGGGACATATTTTATTTATAAGGTATTTTGTTTGTCGAATTATTCTTATTAAATAGAATTAAGACATGTTTTAGGGTAATTATGATTTAATTTTTACACATAATTACCCAATTTATTTTTAACCGTGGTAAATAAAAATCAAAAGTTACTATTCAACAAAAATATTTTCATCTTATTAAACCATATTTTACTTGGTGATATTAACTATTCCTCTTGGATTTTGGAAATTCAACTCACAGAACCAGTAAAATTATGTTTTATGCAGATTTGCAAATGCTCCTAAGAGGTGAGTAAAACAAGGTAAAAAGTTTGATAAAATTATATATATTAAAACATATTATAAAATGACACCAATGAATTACATTGAACTCATATAGGTATTATATATATATTTTAACATAAAATAAATTAATATAAAATAACTAATTATTCAAATAAAATGTCAGTGTTAAATAATAACATATCGTTTTTCACTATTCATAAAAAATTGAATGTTTTCAGAAAGATACAAAACAAATTCACCCTAAGATAATTATGAAGTATTGAATTCAAAAATGAATTCTATTTTAACAAATTCAAAACATATAAGTTTCATTTATTAATTTAAAATTAATTTCCACTGTCAAAACCAAAATGTAGTTTTTTAAAAATAAAAACTATTAAAAGATGGACATGTTTTTATGTAAAATTTAAATGGTAAATTAAATATAAAATCCAAAATTGTATTAAATTATAAAAATATAATCTGATTATACTTGTAAACCTTTCAAATTTTAAATTTATCAATATAAATTATTTCTATTAAAAAAGTTGTTTTCATTTAAAACATAGTATTTTTCACTAATCGTCATAATATGAAGGTTATCAAAAAATTACCAAAACTTAATCCAAACTAAATTATTATGTCCCACTTATAAAAAAGAATTTAATTAAATTAAATTCAATATATATAAGTGTCAAATATTGGTTTTAGAAATATTTCTCTATTAAACGGTGGTAAAATTGCATTTTTTGAAAAATACTTCTTTTATCTTAAAAAATGAATTTATTCTTTTATTATGTCTATGAAACACATAATCTGGATGTTAAAATTATATAGAGTATATAAGATTCAAAACGTAGTTATTACTATTCATAACCACTTTTTTGACAGTTAGTTTAGTAAGTTGTGATGTGCTCGAACTCCGGGTTGTGTGTAGCGTAAGATATTGAATTAGTTTAATGAGATAACGTTCTATAAAATATTAGGGTTTTACAATTATGGGCCACATTAATATGAATATTAATTTTTTACTGTGTAATTTTTAATATATTTCATTATCTCCCCCCATCAATAATAAAATAGAAATATGTATCCTCCCATTTTCACAACCCTTATAAACTATATATTAGCTTCTATATAATTACAAAATTATCATCATCCTTCTATTCATCCAATAAATCTGTTTCTTTAGATAAGACTATCATAAGAATCCTTTAAGGTAAGCGAAAGGAGGTATCTAAAAGATGAGGTAGTTATCTTACCTGAATCATTACAAATTTATGTATTATTATAAATCCATAAATTTTATTTTATCTAAAAATATTAAATTAATATAGTATCTAGAATCTATCTATATTTTACTATGATTATGAGAAAAAAATTCTCCACCTTCTTTCTATCCTATTCAATATTAAAACATTACTCGTGCATATGTTGAACCTACCATCTCCAAATAGAAATATGATTAATTTATCATAACCATATTAAAAGTATAGTTATAAATATGAAAATAATTAGTATGTAGTATATTTATAACATAATTGTGAATATATAAAGACAAAATAGAATTTATCTTATAACTATTCCACATGTTATAAAATTAGATATCCCTTACGAGAAGTTGATGACTAACCGTTCTATGAAGGGATTGGATTATTTTTTCATGTCCACCATTTTTTAGTGAATATAAACATGTATATAATGAATATATATGATATTTATATCATTATTGACATTCATGGTATTATGGAACATGATCACGAGGCATATACCAAAGAATCCAAATCAAAACATACATGAAAAATGAATGAGCTAAAACCTGAATTGATGATGATGTAGACTTATATTTAATAAGTGAGTGTTTAAATGATATAATTGAAATATTTATTATAAAAATATCATTTATATAATTATATTATATATTTATAATAAATAAATACACATTATACATGATTATAAAATAACATAAAAGGATGTTAAACCTGAGGTAATGGATTTCCATTACAATACAATTTTATATAGGGATTGTTTATATTCAGATCTATATTTGGGAAATTACTTGATCCTAATGTTTTAATCCCCATAGAGTTTGTTTTCCTCGTGCTATGTTTGGTTTCACATGTTTATAATCAATTTATCCTCATTTTCATTGAGAGTAAACATGTATGTTACATGTATTATAATTTTATTCTAAATTAATATTTTGATGTTTTGAGTCCAAAAATTAATCACCCATGACTATATAAAATTTGAAACTATTTTTGTGTTTTTTAGTATTATAAGAATATTAATTATTGTCGTTTTTAAGCATTTATTTCATTCTATAAATATACTTAAAATTAATCTTGTTGTAATTTTCCAAAAGTGGTATTTTTATTGAAGGTGTGAATGGAATATTTTTTTAATTTTATCGAGCATGGATAAATTTTATCAAAAGCATAATTAATCAGTTTATTGAAAACTACACTAAATATTCCATGTTTATTATAAAATAAAATATTTTTCAATTTAAAGGCATACTTATTATATAAAAATATATTAGAATAAAAGGGATTCATTTTTAAATGGAATGAAACTAATTTTAACAAGTTATTTACAACCCCATTCATAAATTTTGTTACAAGAATTTTATTTTTAATTTATTTAATCCCTTTATATTATTAATGATTGTTTTTTAGAAAACATTCATTTCTTATAAATTGATGTTATTTTATTATCATTTACTAATAATGAATTATTTTTTATTATAATATCATTTAATTTCTTGTAATCACGTTATTAATTACTCTCAAGTATCTCTTTAACATTTTTCCTCCATGTTTATATTTATAATATCATAGATGAATTCAGGTTCATTTCTATTATGTTAGTGAGGGGTCAAACAAATAAATTTTTACACTATTTTTTCTTATTAAAGAATCTTATTGGGTATATTATTCTATTTACAAGTGAATTATTGATTTTCCATTTTCTTATTGAAATATTAATAATTGTTTTTTCACATGGTATTTTGTGATTTGATTGTATATATAATTCAATATATGAGGAATAAAATGGAAATTAAAGTGATGTGTGTGATATAGATATAGATATCACCTCATTATATCAATAATTATCATGAAAGAATACATCATGCATTCCAAATTAGATGGGTATATTTTTTATTCATATCAATTTGTTAATAATGATGCCTTGGTTGATTGTCCTTGGAAGTAATGCTCATAATATCTATATTTAGATGACTTGATCATGTTATCTAGAATAATGTATTTCAATCATTAAAATTTTATTTTTCATTATCCAACTGATTTCTAGGTTTATTTTAAGCATGGAGTTTCATTTAACAAATTTTTAAACTAAATGAATTTTTTCCTGATTACCCACTCTATGATATTGATTCTTCCTTATTTTCACATGATATATTTAATTTTACGTAACTCATACTTGGCATAAGAGATATTGTATTATCTTTTATCCATCCCATATGATATGGAAATGGATATTGTGATTGTTTTCGAGTATAAAATAACGTTTCATGTGAATGTTTTTTTATTTAAATACTAATATGAGAACAAATTATGCATATATTTTTCATAATTATATAAACTAATCAGTTTTATTTGTAGGATCTAATGTATTTTATACAAATTTAACATACTGAAATCAATGATCGGGTATCTAGAGTTTGTGTTTTAAAAACGAAATGTCACATATTTGTGGATTAATATGATATATCAACTTGTTATTTAAAGAAAATAATGAACAACTACAATAAATAAATTGTAAAAATTATTTCAGGTACACATAAAGGACTAAAAAAGAGATCACTGACTTTAAGGATGAAAGTAAATTTGTGGAGAAGACAATATATATATATATATATATATAATTACATACTTGCATAAAATTCTATATGGAAGATGCATCTTTCAATCAAAATAATTTTTTTTTATTTTTCAAAATATCTAGTTTTAGATTTATTGGGAAACCATACAAACAACATTGAAACTGAAAAATAACACCAAAAAATAACACATTAAAAACCATATTACCAAATTCAAAATTTAAAACCCCCTTGATCCCTATTTATTATGCAAATCGAGGCTTCACGAGACCAAGTAATCATTATTCCTATTGTTTGATGATCCAAGTTGACTTGATCATATATGAATCTATTGCACCATGCCAAGAACACGAGTACATCACTGGAGTCAAGAATCACCAAGAGGCATTTTCACCAGAACATCATCACAGACACCACAGAATCCATTATCTGAACAACCCGATTATCCATCACTATATCTACATATTCAACACTAGTGATAGTGTCTCTCTAGTAACAATGACCTTGATAGAATGAAAAATAACTTAAACTAATCCATCAATATGAACAATTAGCTGAAACAACTATGAAACTATGAATCCTAGACTTGCGATGGGAGAGAACTGGTGTTTGATGATCTTCATGGAACACAATAATCCTCTTGAGCATCACATCCCAAAATATCATTAAAACCAATGAACCTTACTGACTGGGAGAGGATAACTATAATAAGAATCCAGAGTAGATCTGGTAGTAAGAAAGAAGAAGGAGACAAAACTTAATGAAAAATCAATGAGAACATGACATAGTAAATAAATACAGGGATTCAATCACACCATCAAGTTGATGTAAACAAACAATAACCACTTCATCATGAATCGAATCATGGAATAACCTCATAGATCCCCATGACATAAGGAACAATAATACACGAATCTTATTTGAAACAACTATAGAAGATCAAATAATAGAGTAATGAAGAATCGTTAATCCAAATAATAGTTTGAATCAGATAGGGAGAAAATTGAGAGACATCCAATATAGGACCACCAACCTAAACCAATGAAGAAAATGTCAGTTTAAGAGAACAATAGAGAGAAGATTCGATGTGGTTTACATGTGGGCAATAATGGAAATGGATAAAATAATAGAGAGGGGGGGGGGAATTGAAAAAATGATAGAATGAGGAGGTAAGAAGTGGGGGGATGAAGAAGAGGGTGGGGAAAATGAAGAAGGGAGGAAATGGGGGGAGATGACATTGATGATGTGACATAGGCCTCCCCTACAATGAATCACTAAGGGACCCCTATGAGAATGTATAGAGAGAGAGAAGCCACTCAGAGGAAAGTCTATTGAGAAGTTACAAAAAATGAGTTTAACTGAAGGATTCATCCGTCCATTAAATGAATATGGATCACAAAGCATGATACACTGATTTAAAGACATGTGTATTGACTCAATGCATTATAATTAATAAGGGGAAATTTGGATTTAATAAAATATACATACACTAAATTAAAATAATATGGATGTCATTGATTCCAAGAGTTCCCATTTAGATATAGTGGTGCTAATAATAAATGTCTAGAAAAATCATTAAAATATAAGAGCATAATTCACAACAGTATATATAAAGAAGTTATGTTAACTAAAATGGAGTGTGTGGAAAAATGACATTTTTATAAGATGAATTTATTTTCCATAACATGATATGGCTTGAATAGGAAGATAGATTTTAAAATATGGAAAATTATTATGATGAGTCATTTCAAACAAATATAATAACAGTTTCTACCACATAAAATTCTATAGAATACTTTTGGAATATAATCTCTGTTTATAATGTAATGAAATACTAAATTATCTAATGATAAATTTCTAAAAGGCAATAAAATATTGATCCTTTTAAAATTAATATTTTTCCACTTTTTATAGTTTCCTGTATATTATTTTGTTTTAAAAAAATTATTTACATACATTCAGGAATAATATTATGATGAATTTCAAAATACATTTTTTATGGATGTGGGTATGTTATATATAAGTATATCCTCCAAAAAACATCCAGAGGATAAAAAAATTCAAAAATATTAAGCAAATAATAAGAGATACAATTATATATAGGTAAAAATATCATGATATTTAGAAATTTATTTTGTATTGGTTAATTAGGGCACATGGCTACATATAATTTATGGAAAATATTACCTTATAAAGAAAGATGAAGGTAGATATCAAAGGATGAGTTTTGAGTTAATTAAATGATAAAATGAAAAATAATTGTTATGTTATAATTCATGTGGATAATGGTTTGTCACAATTATATGTTTTATTCCCATGCTATATTATCATTATTGATGTTCCATTATGGTCTATGCCTTACGTACTTCCATGTTTTATGTCATTGCTCAAGATTTTTATGATTAAACATTATGTTCATGTTTTTAAGTTCAAATTTTTATGGTTTGTCTTATTTTCTCCTTGCTTACCCTTACAGAGCATTTGATCTCACACTTTATATGTTTTCATTTCCCCGGGATATAAAGAAATGTTTTAGGTAAGAAAAAAATGGGAAGATCTTTATGGGAGATGTTGAAGAAATTTCACGAAGATTAGAAGATTATGTTCCATAATTCTAAAGACAATAATATATTACAGTCCTTAAGTGTTGATTCTTGTTATGTATTAAGTATTCCGCAAAAGTAATGCAATGTCAATGTACGTCAATTTTGGGGTCTCTGGAGTTGGTATTAGAGGAAAGGCTTAGTCAACGAATGGAATCTAAGATTAAAAAACTTGAGTGAGATCCCTAGATATATTTCTATGGTATGTATGGGGATGTCCCTAAGGTTAAGAATAACTATAGGTTATAGTCCTAGGATTACAGTAACGATCATAGAATTAAACCTAAGATGTTAGATATTGAAGGTACTCCCCCTTTATTATTTTATTTTCCCTAGCTTGATTTTTGCATCTCACACTATTCTTTTTGGGTTTTAGACGATGGCTAGAACCCAAAGGAACCGTGTTGATCAATGTAATGGAAAATGCAATGATTTTCCTCTAGAACAAACCAATGTTATGGGAGTTGGAGAACGAAATATTATTGCTATACTTAAACAAGTTGTGAATTATTCTGGACTTCCAAATGAGTAGATATGGGAACAATATTCTATTGAGTCCTTCATGAGGAAGCGTCCACCTTCATTCAGTGGGTCTTCTGATCGACTTGTTTTCTGAACAATGGATCAGTACCATTAAAAATATATTTTAAATATTCCACTGTTCAGAGCATGAAGAAGACATTTTGGCTGTTTACCATTTATAAGGTGAATCAGACTAGTGGTGGACTCTAATTAAGAATACAAATCCCCAAGATGAAATTTAATCCATGGAATTGGACGAGTTAAAGAACTTGTTTTTAAATAAGTACTTCACTCTTATTCTTCGAACAATGATATTAAAAGAGTTCCTCATGCTTAAGAAAAAGGATGATGAATATGTTGGGAAATACATGGTGAATTTTACACTGCTTTCAAGGTATGTATCTAGATTTATCATCCAACCTGAAAGAAAAGTTGATCTATTCTTTAGTTACTTAAAACCATGTATTAGAAGGGCATAATATATAAGAGACATCGGTAGCTATGAAGAAATTTTTCATTTTGCTATCAAGGTAGAACTGAAAGTGTGCGTTACATATCCATCTCATGGTTTTGACCAAAAAAACAAAAGATGGAGTTTATGGAAAAATCTCAGAACAATGTTTAAAAGAAGTTGAATGTTTTTTTATCCTCAAAGTGTGAAGAGAAGCATGGTGGAGATTTTCTAAAAGGTACTAGAAAATGTTTTAACTGTGGAAAATAAGCTAATAGAGTTGTTGAGTTTCAATGTAATTGGAAAAAATTAGCTAATGATGTGAATAGAAAAAAGATTATAGAGAACTCTCCACCAACAATTCAATGCTTCAAGTTCATGGAAACGGGGCATTATAATAACCAATTCCCTAATACAAGGGTTAATGATGACCGATGTGAAGAACCTTACAAGGAAAAGGATAAAGGGAAGTCACATGCAATCACTATTTTTGATGTTGAGTATGACAACGATATGGTGGAATGATTATGTGTTTATGTAACATGATTCCGAGATAATATTGTGGAATCTCATTTAATGTATCGTGTAATATTGGAATATCAATGTATTGTAACATTGTTGTTTTTAATAATTTTATTGAATCAACAACCATGAAAAGTGATTGAAATATTTTTGGAAATCAGTTGAAATATTCATAATGAAGGGATAAGGAGAAAATAATATGTATGATAGTATTCATGACCTCATGACTAATATAAGGACAAAGTTATATCATGGTTTGGGTATATATAAATTTTGGGATTTTGGTATTTGGGAAGAGTTAAATATTGACAGCATTTATATTTTCAATAAGGTTCTATAGTAATTCTTGTTTCAATAGAATACAATATTATGGTATTCACATGTTAGGAATGTGATCAAAAAGATATATCTAATGATATATAGGGGATAAATGATGGTATTAACTAGATTTTTATGTGACCTTTCTAGTAATCATTTTATTTATACTATGTGCATGGACCGAAGTATTTTGGATAAGACTAAAGATTAATATGAATTATATTAGATATAAGTTAGTATTTTTTAAGGCTATAACTTTTTTTCGATATAATTTCTTCAATGTTATAATAGTGTAGTTTTAGAAGAAGGACAACCTGCAGGACGGGCGACAACCCATCGTGTCGGGAAAGGTTACAGGAACTGAACCCAAAACTGAAGTGTGACATGCCTTTATCACCTACCACTAGCCTACAGGAAGTTTCTGGTTAGTAGAAACTAGTTTAATTTTATTAAGTGGTATTACAGATGAGGTATAAGTCCATTTTTGGAATCATATACGATTAACCTCACTATCGATGGACTTATGTATATATGATAACGTTTTCTACCTTTTTGTTTTAGATAGATGGAATGACCCATCATTCTATCACATGATCTACTAACACTTCAAGAATGACAAATTCAACTTCATTTCATTATGAGATGAAGTGGAAATTGTTCAATGCATGAACAACATTGAGATTGTACCGAAATAAAGTAAGTATTTCTTCTAATTCATATTCTTCAACATTATGGAAATGATCTTGAAAACCCAAAATGTTGTCCTAATGTCCTAAAATACGATGAATCAGATGGTACCTTAAATCATCACAAATTTATGGCTTTGTGATTGTTGGATTTATCATAGCCAGTTTCATTACCACTCTACATCAGACCATGATGGATAGATTTCTCTTCCATATCCATATTTTCAGTTATGTTCTCCTATGTAGAACCCCAGGGATGAGTTAATTTGGGTAAATGTTATGTTTCATACTCCACTTTTTAAAATTATGTTTTAGTATTCCTTTTTACTATGTGAGTTTTTATCAAAGAAAATTTCACGTAGAAAACCATTTATAACCCCGACAAATTTCGATGGAGAAATTCATTTTAAGGGGGGGAAAATGTAACAGCACGAGATTTTATGGGAAAAATTATTGTTATTTAATTTCATTGATGTCTTGTGTTGTACGATACACCAAGATTATCTTGTACTATATGTAACACTCTATTAGCTTTATGTATACACAACTCTATTCTTGGGTTTCATTACATGCAATCACAACCTTCCTCGATAACGTGTGTAGTACGCAATACCACGTTTCACTAAACAACGATATGTGGTAATAATATTGTTATGAACAAGACTTTATGAATATAATTAACTAAATTTTGAATTTTATACCATTATTATTCATCTTACAAATTTTCTATTACATGGTATGAGAACAAAATAAATTTTTAGGGTAAAAAAAGTATTTTTAACAAAATGCAGTTTTGTCGCCTATTGATGGCACACCCATATTAAATCTAATTTCTGAAATGTTCATAAGTTGAATTTGAAAAAATAAAATTCTTCTTTTGAATAAGGATATAAAAATTTACTTTGTATAAGTTTTTTGATATTATTCTTATAACTTTCATATTTTAATGAATTATAAAAACATGGTATATTTTAATTAAATTTTTTTTTTCATCATAATAATTTATATGGTTAAATTATAATACTGGATGGTTTTAAAGAAAAATTAAAATATATTTTTACCATTTAATATAATTTATGTCATTAGAATTGATTTACATTGAATTCATAGGTAAAAACATTTCAATCTTTTGCAATGTTTTAACTTTTAAAACACATTTTCTTTACCACAGGATTAATTTTAAATTATTTTCTACAAATCCTGGGATTTGAATTTTGGAAAATGGATTCCATATTTGGAATCAGTAAGTCCAAATTATGTTAATAAGATACTTTTTATTTTTAGCCATTATGAATAGTAACTACATTAAATTTTATATACCATAGTTAAAGGTAAATCAGTTAATTAAGGGTAAATTTAATATTATAAAATTACCCAAACACCTTTCCTCATATAAATGGATGATTATATTTTACCCTAAATCATACTTGGGTCGAAATGGAATCTAATGTATCCCACTTGTATTTGATTAAGACATATTATTTATTTTATTTAAAGGAAAGTGAAATGACTCACTCAAACTTTATTAAATAGATTATTTTTAATATAATGTTATACAAAATATAAATTAGATTATAAATACTCATTTGAAATCAAAAAAGTTTTTCTTTACCAAGTTAATGTATTTTAAATTTTAATAAATATTTAATTACTTTAATATCTTATACATTAATGATAATGAAATTATTTATTTAGTGAAAAATCAATAATATAGTTTTTATTAAAATAACAATACCTATCAAAAGGACCATAAACTTGACCAAACATTATTGGTCGAGTATATCTATACCCGAAGCATCCAAGGGTTTATTTTTGTACCATTTAGATCCTTATAAAATCAATGAGGACATTTATAGTATTTTATTTTAAATGAATTCAAAGATGTCACCTTCATAATTTTATAAATATAACAATTTAAATGTTATTATTTTAAGACGATAAATTCAAGTAAAAATATAATTAAAAAATTAATTATATTTATCTTCATTATAGGATTTTATTTTTAATTTTTATGCAACAAATAAGTATATTAAATAATTATACAATAATGTTGTAGTAATTATTTTATTAATAGATGCACAAAATAAATAGTTTTAAAAATGTTAAAATAAATAAAATATGAATAAATAAATGTGCCCCATGAATGTTTTTGATGAATATGAAATGTTAGGGATCTATTATATATTTTGGTTCGAACATATCTTCTATGTGGTATTTATATACAGTCAAATAATTAATAGTGTCAAAATTAACACTATTGATATTTTATAAAAATAACATACTATTAAATTATATAAAAATCACAAAAATATTTCAAAACTAAAAATTGACAATTATATGGTCGAAAAGGTTATAAAGTATCCAATTATGGGAAATTTACAACATTTAAGTATGTATTTATAACAATTTATAATTTATAATTTTATTACCAAAAATAAAATAAAATTGATTAAATAATGATAAATCAAGTTGATAAGGTTTACAATAAATTAAAACATTTATAAATTTTATTGGTTGATGATATTACAACACAATATCATCTCATATTATAAATGAGTCAATTTTTGAGGTTTTTATGTGTGGATTCATTATATTATTAATTAATATTTTTTAGATTTCCAAAAGTGCCCCTCTCCTATCCTATATAAGGGAACCTCCTTCCCTCTCCTCTTCACACCATTTTAAGAAATGAAGCTCTGAAAACCCCTGACAATTTTTCTTCTCAACCTCTCTAGTTATATCATATAGGTTCTGGTCTTCTAAAAAGACCAACTTTAGTGCCCTAATAAGAATTTTAAACGAGGTGTATCGAATAAGAGGAAATCTCTTGTACTGATTCTTTCAAGTTTCTTTCATCGTCAACTTCTTCTTCTTTAGTTGTTTCATTATAAAGTAATAAGATATGTATCACTAATATACTAATATGTTATTATAAATATGAAACAACCTCATTTCATCTCTTATCCATCCTATGGAAAACAAAATCACCGTGTGTTTGTACGAACGGAATACCGTCTCCAAGCCGTGGTGTAATCTGTTTTTCCACCACCACCTTACATGGATGGGTATAATGGTATAATGAATAACTATATATGATTATTATAACACCATACCAATTCTGGGATATTATATCATCAACTCTAATTCTATTCAATAATTAGGGGAAAGATATCATCGCTCGTGCGTACGTACGAACTATCGTCTCCATGAACGCAATGAGATTCATTTTTCAGGATTAAGCATACTAGTATGATTATAAAGTTTATATAATAAAAAAAATTAAAAATATTACATAATAATGAAACTGTATTTATGTACATATATGTTTCATTTACTTAATTTCATTCAATTCAATAATGAAACGAAAACAATGTTCATGCGTACGTATGGCCTACCGTCTCCATGAATGGTGTATTTCATTCCATTTATCTGTCTATCATATATATTAATATAATGAATATATATTATATATAAATCATGTTTTAAATTTTGTAGTTAAGTAAATCAGTATATAAGTAATAATATCAACAACAACAAATCGAAACATGTACGATAAATGAAAGGATTTTACCCAAAACGCTGCTTTAACATGGAATTTACAAAAGAACAGGTAATAATAGTCACAAGTTAACCATATATTATATCATAAAAATGAATATAATTTTTTTAATAATTAAATTATATTATTTAAATATTTATACAGGAGGTTCGGATGCATACGAAGCATATCAGACATAAGGTAAGGGATAACTTTTTGAATCTCTTTTTTATCTGAGATTGTTTATTCGTAAGTATTTACTGGGGTTATATTTATCATTCATGTACCTATTTTGTAAAAATGGATTCATGTATGTTTAAAGTCCATTTTACCCATTTTTACTTTTACCCCATGATATGGATGGAGTCCTTTTTTGTGTACCATACAAGGATCTTTTTTACCTTTCTGGAAAAAGTCTGAGGATAATGGTTTTTTAACTTATATGCCATGAAATGATTTTTATGGTTTCATAATGCCTTATATTCATGAATTTTAATATAAAAAATTTCATGGTTATTTTCAATAAAATCCCTTTATTTTAAAATTGTGTGGCATTTTGTGAAAAAAAAATGATTCTTAAGAAGAAAGGATATTTTCCACAAGAATTATTTTCAAGTGTTTTATCAAAACCATTTTCCAAATTAGATGACATTATTTCATATGTGTATGTTTCAAGTATAATATCTCTATGATTTACATGGTTTCAATTTTCTTATTATGAAATGATATCCATTTATTTTATATGGATTATGTTATGATGGGATGATATTTATAAAACCCATTTTTATTCTTTGGATTGTAATTAATGATTTATGTTTATCTTGTGGAACAAGTAAGAATGATTTTATTATGAGATTGGTGGGACCTATATCTACCTCCCATTATTTGGGTAAATATATATATCTTATTAGATATACGTGGCTGGAATGGTAAGTTAATCTGGTTCAGTGATACAGGACAGGAACGAGGAGTGAACTCGATTCAAAAAGGGACCTTGTCCACTGAGATAGTCTTGGCAGTAATTCCTTGGATACTATTGAAATAATATCATGTGGTTAATGGTTTTCCACAATTACATGATTTATTCCCAAGCTATTTTATCATGATTGAGGTTCCATTATGATATATGCATTATGTACTGCCATGTTTTATGTCATTGCTCATGATTTTTATGTTTAAACATTATGTTCATGTTTTTATATTCAAATGTATATGGTTTGTTTTATTTTTTCCTTGATTACCCTTACAGAGCATTTTAGCTCACCCTTTATATGTTTTCATTTCCCCAAGATAGAAGTAATTGTTTTAGATAAGAAAAAAAGGGATGATATTTATGGGAGATGTTGAAGATAATTCACCAAGATTAGAAGATTATTTTTCAAGTTTCCAAAGACACAAAACTATTACGGTCCTTGAGTGTTGGTTCTTGTTATGTAATAAGTATTCCACAAAAGTAATGAAATGTCTATTTATGTCAAGTTTGTTGTCTCTACAATCAACATGATCACTAAAAATCTACAACTAATCTAACATATCATCAAATTCAATTATATAAATTATTTTGATATCCAATAAATCCTTTGATAATTTAGAGTATTATAACATAATGAATATAAAATAAATTACCTCTTTGAAAACCATTGAATAACTATATCAATGTCCAAAAATTTATGTTGATTATTCATATATTGAATACACTAGAAAAAAACATTTTATTTTCAGGAATGAAATTTAAATTTAGTACCTTCCTCTATATCAAATTATTAATTCTAAACATGGATTAATCTCTTTATGTTGATTACCTATCAAAATTCACGTCACATATAAATATTAACCCATATATCTGGGATTAACATTACCGTATAATCCATAAGTGATTTTGGATATAGTCAACTTCTTTCAAATTTGGGTTTTTAGTATACCTTTAGTTCCTTTTACATTTTGAATATGAATGTAAAACTTTTTTAACGTTAAATATTCAATCATTAATTCAAGATATAGTTATTTATTAATTTTTTAATACATTCTTTTCCAACCTACATATTTATTCATAATCCACAAAAATTCATGATGCAAAATTAATCAAAAAAGAGAATTTTTTTCAACATTCAAAAAATATAGACACAAGCTTCGAAAAACATTTATCATAGCCATATTTCATCAAATAAATCCATTTTAAAAAATAAAAACCCTTTAATATTCATTCCTTCATTTTATTATTTTGAAAAAATTGGGGTCTAATAATCTTTTTTCCCTTCCAAACTAATTATTACCTCCCAAGAAACTAGTGAAAAATCTATATTAAATGTTACCCAAAAATAATGACACTATATTCAAAACTATCCCTTTTTATATATCTTTTAACTAGATAGTAATATTATGAGTAAAACATGAATTTCACTTCCAATTTAAGGTGGAAACTAGCACCAAGGTTATACATTATATGATATTTGTGTAATTGAAATTTTTATGCCTTAGAAAAGTTGTAATGAATAAACTATCACCAAAAAATGGATAATAATTTTTAATAATCCAATGATAACATATTAAATTGATTGAATAATCAAGAAATCCCAATAAAAAATCTCAAATATATAATTTGGCACTAAGTAATTTATAATTACTATGGAAATAAAGAGTGACATCTTTAATATCTTTCAACGTATAAGATGGGGACTTAATACGGTCAAATCCAAATTACAACACCATTCTACATGATAAAAAAATGGATGTAAGTGTGACTATAACTCTTACTCAATATATTTCTACCCATGAATTCCCACATCAATGTGGATGTAGTATACGAAATATTTAGTAAATAAATATTGAAATTGATATAGTATCCAATTTTAGGTAATCAATATGATTATATCACCAAAAGAACACAATTTAAATTTTATTACAATGAAATTATAACAAAATCATTAATGAATTTACACAATGATACCCCACACACATTCCCCCACCATTCTAGTTTCTCTCATAACCTAACCTCAGATAACCTAGAACTCCCATATCTTTCTATTTTCATATAAAATATCACAACCTAACCTCATAATCCTTATACCACAACCACATCTCTTTACATATAATTATTTAAACACAAAAAAATTATAACACAATAAATGAGAGAATGTGAGGATGTGTATTCAATAATCCATCTCTATAATAGCATGGATTTCAGGGTTTCACACAGTATACATATCTATTTGGGTGATGGTTGAGATATCTAACATACATAAGGCTGCACAAAAATAGTGAATTCCGCATAAAACATTTCAAAAAAATTAAAAAATTAAATGATATATATATTCTCATTACTCAATTTAAGGATTAGTAACCCACAAAGTCCATATATACCTAAAACCATTACATAAATCTCTCAATTGACACAATTCTACAACTTTTTATGAACCCAAAACTATATTTTGTATACATACCACATAATAACAACAAATACATTAAAAGAAATATCATTCTATATCATAATTATTTACCATTTTAGTATATATTTAAATTGTTTAACCAATACGTAATTAATGTAGTATATATTTCATTTCATATCATATATCTCATCATGATCCCCTTAAATAAGTAATTTAATCATTTATATAAATGGATCCTCTTACATTTAACACCATACCTATGTTATACATTCACATAACATCATCAATATCAAATATCAACATAATCTATATATCAATTTAATATTTTCTATAATTTGATATAATCTAAAAAATGAAAATAAGAATAATATATCATTAATATTTCAATAATATCACATCCCACATGGGTTTAAAAATTACCACATATATGTAAAATACTAAACATATACCATGAAAATTTAATATTATGTCTAAATAATGTTCTATAACCAACAACCTCAATTTAGATCATAAATCCTTATTTGAGAACTATTTCATTCCGTAAATCCAAAATTTCATATATAAACTCCAATCTAATAAATAATAAATCAATATCATATCAATTTTACTATAATAACACTCCACCGACATTCTCTATATTACTAATAAGGTTCAAGATAACTAAGAGTCGGAGGATTCAAAAAAATGAGAAATTATAACAGGTACAATCATAGTCATGGAATTATTAAATCAAAATCCAAATTATGTATTCTAAAATATATATAATATAGACTCTCCACAGTTTAGAGAGTCCCAATGTTAATAGTAATCAAATTCAATGAAAAATGAGGCGTTCAAATTTTATGAAAAATATAACAAACTAAGTTTTTCTTTCAAAAACAAAATTGTAATTTGGGTAGTTCAACCACGAAGTAAAAACCTCAATGTAAAAATAAATACCGCCAAATAAAATTTCTCTAACCCTTACCCTTTTAAATTAAATGGTATTCAACAAAAATAGAGTGCAATTTACTTCATTGTGGTATTATGTATTTTTTCATGGGATGATATAAATTTTATATTTAATCCCCTTTATTATATTATTTCCCAACCACTATTTTTTTAAATATCTGACATTGTCATATTCATCTTAGGAAACCAGAAAATGGTAAATATCTCCACAACATACAATGGAGTTGTCAATTTAATTATCGTAAAATATGTAAAATCATTATGTTATATTTTTATATATATATATATATTAATGATATTTTTCATACATAAATCATCTTATAAGGAAATTTGGGTTCCCATGGAAATTAGAGTACTATAAAACATATGAATGTTTGAATTTTTTGTTTCTAGTGTGGGTCGTTTTCAATTATTGAATATGGATTTAGTTTTTAGAAATTTAATGTGGATTTCATGTGTGGTTTCAAGCACGTTTTTATGATAAATATAGAATCCTCAGGATCATATGGTCCATATGATCAGTGCCACATATAGTTTTGGATAAGAGGTGACATTAGGTACCTGATGAGAGACCATAGGGAATATGCTGGACCTGAAATAATATCATATGAATTTGGGGTGCCACAGCATAACAATGGTACCTAAACATTAACCAAGTAACATTTATTATATTTTAATTATTTTATGGATTATATTAATTTCATCCAAACCTATTTTATCTCCTTCTTTATTTCACATTATTTCTCCCCAACCATGACATCTCTCAATAGAACCCTTAGCTCTCCTCCTACACCCCCTATTCCTAAATATTCTCAAACACATGGATTCACTATGAGAATACATTTCAAATAATTATTTATTATTTATATTTTCTTTTCTTGTTTTGGATATTTACAAGTGAAATATTGGAATCTCAAATGAAATGGATTGTTATAGAGTTAGTGTGTGATTAAGAGATACATTGCTAAAACCCTACAGTATGTCTATACTGTTTGATAGTTCAGATATGCATGGTTGGTGACTTATTGACATAACCATGTGGTCCAATAGTGAATAATCGCATGTGACGTAGTGGTGATCTACATGGTTTGCCCAAGATTAAAAAAACCAATTAGTTAAATATTGTGGTATACCAATACCTTTAAAAATATAGCCTTACCATTACTCCATCAACTGGTTTAACACATAAACTTCCTCAGTTATTCCCCCTCTATATTTCTCCACCCCTATATGCACATGAATCAACTACCTTCCACTCATGGAATATATTTTTATTAGATTTTATCCTTGGAACCTGTATAAAACATCATAAAGGTCATTGTTTCAATTATCTTGTCTTCCTTCTCCTTCTTCTCAAAGTTTTATCTTTTTTCCCTGGACATAGAATCCTATAGTTTGTTAAATACAAACTTTATGGTGTGTGAATTAATTGTTATGGTATCCTCTGGTATCTTTGGGCTATTCATTCTCCCTAAATTGTGTATTACACATAGTATAATGTGATTTCATGTGACTAAGATAGTTGGTTTCATGATATATGATTTCATAATAAAATAATGTATTTTCCTAAAATTTTAATGTTTTTATAAACATTTTTACGAAAAAATTTATATTTCAATAAATTAATATGCTGGGTTTGTTAATTTAAAAATTATTTACATTTTTTTGAAGTAGAAATAAATTACTACTGCATATTTTTGCTAATCTAATTAAAATTGAGATTTGAATTAAATAGAAAGTTCATAACACATGGGAACCATATATACCTAGGTAATAAGACTATGAAAGGTATGATAGTTCTGGGTTTCCCTTATTGGCCATTGGAATATTATGAAAAAAAACTTAATAAAATAATGATACGAAAATAGTATCTAATTGGATATTCTCATGTTCCCCATTACATCTGATGTATGGTAATTATTGTGAATGTTTCAATCCATTATAGTATTAGGATACTAGGATGAGGGCCCTGCCATAGTTACTCAAGTATATTCCCCTGGGTTTAGACTTTTCTTACATGTTGTTATTATTATGTTTATTTAAAATTTCAAAAAAATATTTGTCATTTAATCTATTTAGAAACCAATATGTATATCTTTTCCTTTAAAATGTAATTAATGTTAAACACAATGGGTTCCTACCAATCTAGTTTTGAGCACACCCTTTAAACACCCAATAGGTGTATGTGGGCATTATTTATCAAATTTAAGTAATGTTATAACACCTCTTCGATGAGGCGTTAGTTATATTTTTTGTTGGATCATTGGACGGTGGTTGTCATATGGTGGGAGGTTTCTCCTTGTTCTACACAAAGATGTGTAGTTTCCATTTGTTATATTTTAAGCATTATTTTTTGGAATATGTTGAATCTATTTATCCACTCCCCATCCAGTCTTTTTTATATATTTATGTTAGACTTATTTATTTTTTTGTATGTATTATATTATGTTTATTCATTTTTTGAATAATTTATTATTTCCATTTAGATTTTATACATGAAAATTTACAATGTTAGGAAAAAACTATTATATTTTATGGAGGGGATGATTTTCCATGTTATTAAAATTTTATTTTGGATTCTTGGTATGAGTCTTTATTTTGATTCCTTGGGGGAATCATTCTAAATGAGTGTTCATAATGCCTAGGTAAAAGTTTTCATCCCATGGAAATAAGGAACAACCTTCAACCCCTTACACAAGAATACTCATGTGCATGGTGCATTGATTTTTTATTTTATTTCATGAATGTTATTTAAATGAATAGTTTTTCTATATTATTGGGAATGTCTTGTAGATAATAGACATGACTTTCCGGGAAAAATCAAGGATAATGAAAAAGATCCTGTCTATAAAGGCACATACTTTACATACATAGATATTAATTTAAAATTGAATAATATTTAATAAAAAACAATACAAAACCACACCAAGACCATATATGTATAATTTCCATTGATACTAAGAAACATAAAGAACTGGTCCATATGAAATGTACATAGTCTCCTGTTTATGACATTATAACAAGACCCCTTCTGACATATCTTATTTAACATCGTTATTAAAATTTAGTGTAAAAGATATAATAATGGGAGAGATTTAATTTATAGTAAGAGTAATGAAGGAATATATCGATCATATCATAATAATAATATATAATAACAGAACATTTGAAAATCATATCTTACATAAGAAATATCATGATATCATGTCATGGGGTAAATCATAAAATAACTTAATGAATATATGAACATATTAAAAAAATTCATAACATAAGACATTTAATTATTGGAATATATATAAGCATATAAAATCCTTTCATATTAGTAGAGTCTCATTCCAAGGACCATTATAGCGGACAAATTCCATTACTGAACTGAGTACACTGCTTATTCCAGTCATTTAAAACATAAGCATGTTTTCATTCCATTCTAGTCCTATATTAAATAATTACAATTATTTAACATTCCAACCCTAAAAATCACAATAGTGATAAATAATTACCCAATGTATTGGGGGGAGATATAGGTCCCAATTATCTCATAATTAAATCATTATTTGGTGTTCTAAAAATACAAAAACCATTCTTCACAGTATTGCCCATTGAATAAAAACTATTTCTTAAACATCAATCAATCCAAACATAATAAATATTAACAAATGGCATTCAAAAATAGGATTCCATCATAAAAAAAATAAATACAATGTAATAATTGGTATTGTATACTTGAAACATAACCCTATTAATGAATTCCATCATCAAAGGAAAATAATATTGATAGAACACATGAAATTAAATCATGAGGAAAACAACCTACCTTATTTAAAATTGTTTTATTTTTATCAAAATTCATGAAAATATAAAATTATTTCTTTTGAAAATAAAATTAAATTCTTTCCAAATAAGAATATTGTAAATAATGCATTTATAAAACACAGAAATTATGTCTTTTTGTGTAAGATAAAATAAATATTTATTCATATACTTTCATTGGATTAGTCAAAAAAATTAACTCATATCACAAATGATAAAAGATTCATTTCATATCATTTAATATAAAATCATAAATGGGTAAAATTGACTTTGAGAAATTGTATAAAAATAGAAAGAATATTTTGGAATACATATTTTTGGAACTTGTCCAAGATTAATAAACATAAACTAGTAAATAATTACATATAAAAAATATCGGATAATAATGAGATTATGTAATTATCCCTTACCATAGGTATGATATCATTAATTTTTATCTAAAACTCATGTATAATAATTTTAATAATTTCATGGAATTATTACATAATCATGTAATTTTGATGATATCAAACATGATCATATTATCATAGTTTTGTAAATAAAGTTTCATTATTACTCGTGATTTGTGTATTATATGCTTCATTTTATTAGTCATGTTTTGTATACTAATTTTAGTTTATCCATCATAAGATATAGTTATATAATTTTAAAAATAATATTAATATAATATAAATCATATTTATTAGTTATATTAATTTATATAATCATTATTAAATTGGTATCTTGTAAAATTAATCACTTTGATTTGTGGAGATGGTAAGTCATATCGACACATGAGAGATGATATCATTTCCATAATTGGGAATTTTTTTAAAGTGGATGGAATATATATTATTTCAGACACCATATTATAATGACCCAAACATTCATTATTAAAAATTAATCCTTCTCGGTTTAAATTTATTATTATGCTAAATTCTTATACAACATATTAACATCCTTGGATTTTTGTTTTTTTTTATTTTAAAATTCCGTTATGAATTGCTATCGTTTCTAATATAGTCATTGAATAGTGACCACCTGATTTTTATAATTATATGGAATTTTCCAATCCATTTTACTTATAAAAAGGATGCGATGTCCACATCCAGTAGAATTTACCGTTACAAAACCAATTTTTTGAGCTTAGAAAAGAGGGGGAATCATTGGGAACTACTTTTGACCGATCCCTATCTGATCTTCAACACGATAATCTCGAACGGAACCACATACATAAGAACTGGATGTTGATAGAGATTACCACCAAAACAATGTTATCTGAGCCTCCCCAAAACTCTATCACCATCACACACCTTACCATATGGTAGTATGCATGTGTTACAAGGAGTTATGTAATAAGACCATAGTACTATTATTATGTACATTATTTTTATATAGATAATACACATTCATTTTATTATTTTTTACTTTAAAAATAGTTTTTAATGCACAAATAGTATTTTTAGTTCATAATCAACTAAAAGGCCTATTTTGATTAATTAATCAATTTTTGAATTATATAATATTTTAATAAAATATTATTATTATCAAATAACTATTAATTAAATATAAATGATCATATAATTTTTTATGAATACAATTCTAATTTTTATTATGGTTTGAAAGCTATTTTTCTCAAAACCCGTAAATTTTTGATAAATGTCAGTTTTTATTTTAAAAATGAAATTTCACATATTTAGAAAATTATTTAGATTAAATAAATATTTTTTTGAAGCATCATGTCAAAATTATCCAATAGTGAATTTTTCATAATTTTTTGAGAGAGTCCAATTTTTGGGTAATTATTAAATAGCGTTTAAATATATAATGTGTTTTATGACATCATAATGACCCAATAGTGAAGTAATAAAATACTGTAAACATTATGTTCGGTCAATATTAGTTTTACCATTAATATAATGTGATTTAATGTTTTATTTGTATATTTTTCAAAGCAATTGTTGACCTTCCAAAACATATAAAATAGTCTATCTTTTTAAATTGATTTTCATGACTGTGTGACTCACCTCCACATAGAAAACCCTATAATTTTATAATGTTTTGCCATTGGCCTTATTAGAAATTTTTTTCCACTACACTATGGAAATAAACATGGAAAAAACCATGGACTGGCTTGATTTTTTGACTAGTTTAATGTGTGGTGTCCCAAACATAAATAATAAAGAATTCCCACTCCTTTCCTATATAAACCCACTGAAGCTCCCACTTCCTTTTCCCTCAAAGTCTTTGGAATATTTCCATACTCTTCCCTCCTAGCTCTATAATCCTCCCATTTCACTCCAAGAACCCATTAATCCTTTCTCAAGACCCTCTGGTGCTTTTGGGATCACACATCCCTGTAAGGAATTTCATCATTTTTCATTTTTTTTCCAAATTTCATTATATTGTTATTCCAATTTTTATTCATTTATAAATGTATGGGTATTATTTTTCACCTCCCCTATATATACTTACATACTTTTAAATGTTGATAAACCCCTTTATCCCTCATTAATGCCTCCCAAGTACAAACGTTATAATGCCATGTTTCTGTAATGGATTTTTTCCTTTTTCATATTATCTAAGATTCTTAATACTGTTATATCATTTTATATTAATTTATAAATGTTTGGGTATGATTTATCACCTACCCTATACTAACCTACATATGTTTAAATTCCATGTTCCTCATTTTTATCTCATTTATTCCTCCCAAGTACACCTATTTCCATGCCGAATTTCCGTAAGTGATTCCTTCCTTTCTCATTTTATCCAGGTTTTGTAATATTTTTATGCTCTCTTATTTTCAATTATAAATATTGGAGTATGATATATCAAATACCATATATTTTATTCATTTTGATATAATGATTAGAAACCCATTTCTCTCTCATTTATTCTTTCCATGTATACCTATTACCATGTAGAAATGTCTTACTGAATTTCACTCTCCCCCTTTACATTCAAGCAATTATTTTGTTTCAGGAATCAAAATTTCATTAATTATATTGGAAAATGTATCTAAAAGACCTCATTAATGTCCATTTCATTAACATATTATGATAATCCCATTTCTCTCTCATCATCCATTTTTTTTAATCCTTATGTGACGTCGTTATGGTGCCGAAATTATACTGCAATTTTCCAAGACAAAGTCATTCTGTAGTGAGCTACATGACCATTTCTCTATAATGGGAATTCACCATTATGAAAATTCACTTTTTTATCATGTATTTTAATTTATTAATTCCACATACCATTATTGTGGAATAAATGATGATGCGTGATTAATCTATGTTTTATGATCTATATGGCACACTTATGCATGAAATGAAATGTTTAAGAAGGGTGATTCCTGATAGCACTACAATGAATTTGGTGAATATTAGTATCTTGATACATCTAGTGAATTTAATTTTTACTCATGCTAATTTATTTTAATTAAGGGTTTACTCATGCCCCCTGTGTAACAAGCCTTGGCTCATGCTAATACCATGATATGTGTTGTCGCAAAATTTCTTCGTTATGATAATCATGCTATATTATGCCTTTATGTTCATGTTTATTTTATGCTTCATTGATATACCCATTTCCTAACATGTATTGTATTGTTAATGTTATGCCTTCATTACCCTCTTACATGTCTTTATAGCTCACCCTTTTCTTATGCATGTCCTTAGAATATACCATGCAATGCTAAGTACAATGGAATATATTGGTCATAAAGAGGAGGTTTTCAATAATGATGTTGTCTTCAATGTTTAAATTTGTAATGTGATGTTCCTAATCACCGAAGATACTAGAACTCTAAAAATTCTATGTTATATCAAGTGAAGGTTTTATGTAATAAATTATGATACCTGTGTAATAAAAAGAAGGGTTGTTATACATATATTGTTTTAAGAATCATATATTTTTTTCTGTTAACATAATTATACATATCCAGGTATAGTGGTGGTGAAAAACGTATTACACCTGGACATGTAGAGGGTTAGTTGTACACACTCATTCATGGTGATTTCATTTTTCATAGGATTGATAAATGGTTGAATATGGTTGTTCCATAATCATTTTATATTCTGAGTATATAATTGATATTGGATTTATTACTATATAATGGAAAAACTGATGAATAGTAAGTGGAATAAGAAAAAAATTCTAAAGAATCAGTAGATTAAATTACCCCTTATTCAATGAACTTCCTCATGATATCATCATTAAAATCTTGAGTTCATATTTTAAGAAGACTATATCCTATAGAATGTGACTATAGATGTTTTTTAATGTAAATAGTTAGTTTATGGGTGATTAAGAAGGATCAATGTAATGTGAATAAGTAAAATAGGATGTTCACTTTAATAATTAAGGTGAGGGACACTTTTGGTATCTCAAAAAAATATTAATTTATAATAAAATAAAACCAAATAAAAAAACATCCCAATATTCATATCATAGAAGATGAGACGAGATATGGTTTTAATCTCATCTACTGATAAATTTCTTAAAGGTTTTATATCTATTTAAACCTTGTCGTTTTAATTAACACATAGTTGTTCATATTTAATATTATATATGGTAACAAATTATTAAATAATGAATGAGTGAAATATTAAATTATTTTATGTCAATTAGAATATAAATGGAAAATTTATAAAATTTTAAACGATATCATAGTTATTTTATATTATTGAAAAAGAGTTATTATTTTTAAATTACTCAATGAATCATTATTTAGATAAATAATCAATAGTGTTATTTTTTCAACAATTTAAGTCATTGAATTTTTAAAATATAAATATAAAAAGTTAACTTAAAACAAATTATTTTATTATATTCATAATAAGTAAAAGTCACCATTTTTTGTATATATTAATTATTCCAATTTATGATAATTTTAAATTTATAATAACATATATTTTTTATATCCATTAAAAAAATTACTACATTAGTTTTTTGAAAATATATTATATAGTTATTTATCATCTAAAAAAATAAAATTTAATACAATTATATACATAAATACAATAGATTTTATATGAATAATTATAGTTTAATATATCATTAGGAAAATACGACATTAAATACGTTATATTTATTAAAACATAAATGTGTCAACTTTAACATCCAAATAAATAAAATAATATAAGTGTCATAATATTTTCTATATGGATTAAAATTGTCACTACCTCAACTCATGGATGATTATAATCGATATATACTTGACCAAAAAATATTTTTCATGTTTTTATATCCTTTAATATTAATTATCACTTCAATAAATATTATTTTTTTGAATTTGCATCTATTACATAATTTATGCAACATCTATATATAAGTTTTTAAATTAATAATATATTTTCTGAAAACTAAAAATAAATTATTATGATAATGAATAAATTTTTATATATAAAATGAGTATTTATAGTTGAATTTATCTTCTGTAAAAGCTTATAATTAAAATGATACATTTATTTAAATTTTAGTAATTCATATAAAACATATCATTAAATAAAATAAAATAAATTTCATAATCTCATCTATGTTGATTTTAAAGGATATCATTTCATCCAAAATATGATTTAGTTCGAAAATATCTCATTCAAAGATATTAAGAAAAGTGTAAGAGTAATTTTATAATATATTTTTTACCTTTAATAACCAGATTTACACTTTGACTATATTTAAAAAAGATACCAATTTTACTATTCATAAATCCCAAAAATAAAAAAAAGATGTTTAAAAATTTTCAATGTATTTATTAAAAACATGGAATTTATTTTTAAAAATTTAAGTCAAATTATTTCTAGTAATTACTGTACAATTAATGCCACTAATAGAATGTGAAAACGAGTTTGTAATGTTTAAAAAAATCAAAAGATTGAACTATTTTTACATCTAAATTAAATGTTAAATTTATCCCAATGACCTATATGATATAAAAAAATTATTTTTTTAAACCATTTAATTATATAATTTAACAACATAATTTTTTTCGGTAAAATATTTATTAATTATAATTTAGTATATTTATATGCCTCCTAAAAACAGGAAAGAAAAATAAAAAATCTATCCAACGTAAGTATTTATTTCCCACAAACAAATAAGAAGATTATTTTGTAATATTAAAATTTTTTATGTATCATAATATTAATTTTAAATGTTTTCTCTATTAAATGGTGGTGAAATTACATGTTTGAAAAATATGTCTATGTATATATAAAATATATTGTACTCATTACATATTCATAAAAAATATATTGGATGAATTTGAAAATATTCTTCTAATATATAAAAAATATTTATATTTAATTTAATATAAAAATTATAAATAATTAAATTTATTAATACAAAATAAAAAATATTTCATTTATATTTCATTTTTTATATTTTTCATAAATAATTTGTAACCAATGAATTCACTATAAATTTTCATATGTTAGATATATGTATTCAGGCTAACATAACAACTTGAATATAATATTCATTGTATATTAATGGAATATATTGTTGTATTTAAACACTCTATTCCGTGAAATGAAATCTATTGAAAAATTAAAATTATTTAAAGAAAATATTTCAAAAAAAATATCGATATTACATACTACCCATATTAAAATGAAATTTTCCTTTTAAATTCGTATCATTGATACAAAAAGATGGGGACACCTCTGCCTCATCACATCCTCAAGATCCCATGTTGGTTCCTTCGATTTTTGGATCCACCAGAAAACATTAAGCCAGAGAGTGGTCTTGTTTCGTATACATTTTAACTACAATCCATAATCTATATCAGTTGTTCTACATAAGTTAGATCATTATCTAGTTGAATGACATATATGCTTAGTACATTTGAAGGACTGATTATATACATTATCTAGAGAGATAAATGGAAAACATTATGAACTTGATAGAGGTTCATTCAATGTTACAATCAATATGCTATCTTTGCAACATGATCAAGAATTATCAATTGAAAAATATACATAGGGCCTAGCTTGATATTATTTCCAAATATCATTACTCTATTCTAGAGTGATATTCATAGAAACACCTTCTCACCCACCTCAAACTAAAGGACATTTCTTTGGATGTCAACATTACTTTTTATTGACGTTGAGATTTTCTAATGTGTTTTTTGAATATATAGAACCATTTGTACCATTTCCTCAATAAGATCACATCATAATATATTTCTTTCCTCGTCATCATCATAGAAAGTTGGAGTTCTTCACTTCATTCTATAGAGGGATTCCTAAGGAGACATTTGAATACTAGAGTGAAAGATATTATGGTATAGAAAATTCTACAAAATATTTGTGTTGATTCCAACCACCATTGAAATCAAATGATCAAGCTCTCAACATGACCTCTAGAGTTTCAATTTTCATCTCATAATGACCATCTTTCTATGAATGATAAGATGTTCTAAAATTTAATTATGCATCCAGATCATGTTAAATAATTCTCTATAACATAGAGGTAAACCTGGAATCCCTATAATATATAACATAATTTGGTAGTCCATTCAATCTTACAACTTCTATTCTATATATCATAAATAATAATAAAAAGGGAAATACTCTCTAATAGAAATGAAGTGTGCCAACTTCTAATGGCGATCAACTATAACCAAGAGAGAATTATGGCTTTTAAATTTTATGGTATGTCCTATGATATATTCCATAGTGAAATTATTGTATTTATATTTTGTTATTGGTAATGGTTATAAATTCCTTTTTGACATCTACATCTCATCCCTAAAAGTATTACCAACCAAGCATGATGTGTCATATTCAACAACATGCCTTTTCATTACACCCCACAATAAACAGTCTTTCAAGTCATATTAAATCTTTTTTTATTCTCAGATGAATAGAGGATGAAGAACTAGGAGCCTCTCACAAAACAACCTTTTTTATATGGGATAAATACAAATATAGTTTTTGAACCTTTTTAGTCCATCACAATTAAGGTTGAATTCATGAACATTGCTCACCTTCTTTTGTACAACTAAAACTTTCTTCTGTGCCTCCTTTATCTTAACTTTTATAGATGGTTGAACATCATTTGAGAATGATAATATTTCCCCCCTTCATTTAAAATTTCATGATCCATCCTTCGCAAATCTATAAATATAGTATCATTTATGATCCTCATAATATATGGGCATGCAAGTTTCTTTCAACACATAGTGTCTACCAGTCGGTTCACCTTCCAAGTGTGGAAATGTATTAATCATTCATAACTGTATTATTTGGTTCATATTAATCTATTTCTATGTTGAAATATAATTAAAAATTTATGATTAGTTTAAATATAACATGTTTCACCATAAATATAATTCATCCATATCTTTAAATCAATGAATCCCGTATATAACTCCAAAACAAGAGATGGGTAATTTTTATCAAGGATATTTAATTGCCACATGACATAAGCTATCACGATGTCATTTTTCATTAAAAAAATCCCTTCCTCTTAATGGATTGGTCAATATAGATCACAAACTCTTCTCCACAAAATGAAATTATGAGTATAGGTGTACTTGATAAACTTTATTTAGATTATTTAATGTCTATTTTAATATATATATACACAAAATTAACTCATTTCCTAGTCACATTGGCGAGTAGATTCTATAGTCATGAGAAAACATTCACAAAATGTAGATAATATCTATAGAAACATAAAAAATCGGATCTCAATTGCCATTGTTGTTCTAGGACAACGTTCAATAAATTTTATTTTCCTAGATACATGTATAACACTTATCTTGGGATTGTGAGACCCAAAAATAAAACTTCCCAAACACAAAATTCAAACATGGTAATATTTTTCAGAAAACCTATCCTTTCATAGGGTCTTCATTACAATTCCAAAATGATATTAATGTTCTTACATGATCATAGAATATTCAAGAATATAATCTATAGACCAAAAATGATCAAGATAGTCTCTAACTACAATATTATTTAGATCTATTATGATAGAAGGGGGATTAGTCAAACCAAGATTGATTATTATACATACATAGTTTCCATACATTGTATAAAATTGATTCTTTGTTATATTCTCCGAAATGACCCTTAATTGATGATATCTTGAAATAAGATCATGTTTGGAAACATATTGAGCTCCGTATATGGGTTCAAATAAGTAAAAAATTTAGGGAATGTGAGAATTTTTTGATAGAGATCTTGTTGTGTTACCGATAATTAATAAAAATTCTCATTAATCTATCTTTATTCATAAAAAACCTAATAGATGTTCCCTAATAGGATGAAACTAGGAGAATAAATCCCTAGTCCTGGATTTATTGGTGTTTCTTTTTCAATTATTGAAACTCACTTGGGGCCATTCTATAACATGTCTATGAAATTGGAATAACACCCATTATATGCTCTATTGAAAACATAACATCACGGTTTGGTGGAAGACCGATGTGTTCTTCTAGAATGACATCACAAATTCCTCATAAAATAGGTTTATTCATAATGGTGAGTTTCTATTGAAATGTTTTAGATAGATAACCTTCATTTATAGAATTCAAACCCATAATATTGAATAAATATCCAATGGAAGGTCATACTCATCATTGAATGGATATATAGTCAAATATTGATCCAGAATATGAAATGAGACTTCACTTAGTTGGAAATTTATATGAACTCCATAAAAATAATGTCAATCCAATACAATAATGACATAAAATTCCACTAAATGACGTACATAAAGATTTATTGGTAGCACTTTCCCAAAAACATCAACTGGAGAAGAAATCTAAACGTTTGATGTGACTTTTGTGCCATTTGTAGTTTTCAAAGTAAACACTATATCTAGTGGTAGAGGTAATATTGAAATACCCTTATAAATGTTTTCAAAAATAAAATATTTCTTGGATCCAGAATAAAATAAAACATGTTATACTTTAGATTGGATGGTATGTGTACATTTCGCTACATTGTTATCGTACTTCACATAATAGATAGTTATTTCATGTGACTTTCCATTTGTTTTTTCCTTATGCGTTTTTTGGCATCGATCATTAATAATAACCCTTGTATTACATTATTGGTTAGAATAATTACCCATTTCCTTGAAATTTTAGCATTTACGTGTGGGAGGATCATTCTATGTATCCTTTTCTATATCCACTTCATTAAACATATTTTTTCCATTACTTGAACATTCTATTACATGACGACCTTATCTCCCTCACTTAAAATTTTTTCTTCTAGCTTTAAGCAACGTTCTTCCATGATTCATTCCACACCATGAGAGTATGTGAAAAATCACCTCTTTTATCTGTCATCTTTATATTTTCCGTAGAATTCCATTTTTCATTATATATCAAACCCATCAGACTGATGGGTTACTCAAATCTCTATATCAACCATGAGAGCACGTCATATTTTTTCATCATATATATTTAAGTCCATTATGGATAATTATCCATGGAGACATAGTTTCATACCACAAAATAATCAATCAATTTTACTCTTAGGTTTGAAAATAATTCCACAATCTTACGATGAAAGTGTTTCTGAATTACATTTGTAGGTACCAATAGATTACTCATTAATTTTTATGCTCACGAAACTTGTTCTATTTATCTATTTGAAGAATATAAGGAATTTAATTATTGAAAAATAAGTTATTGAACTAATATCATTCCATTCAGATAATTTCATCTCTTTTCCTTGTATTCTTGATAAGATAACATCATTGATCAGCTTCCCCTTCCAAATGATACATTACAATGATAAATTTATCATGCATTAAAAATAGGATAATTGAAAACATCATTTTAGGGGCAATAATCCATTGTAATATCATTATTGAATTAGAGGATCCACTGAAATAATGTGGACTCTACATCATGAATGACTCAAATGACTGACGTTTCCTCCTTTTCTCGTTAGGATGCACTTCATAATTCATATCATGAGAATTATGTGTGAGCATATTGATAAGATTGTTCCTTCAATATTTCATAACATATTGTTAAATATGAGGGAAATAAATGAATTTATAATCGAATTTATCATTAACATGATACCTTTGAGTTCCAATGATTGAATTAAACTATTAATCATAGTGTGAGAAACACTAATAATAATAGTAAAAACACACAAGGAAGAATAAAATTTCCATTTGGGAATCTTTATTTTTTATCCTAGGTTATTCCTAATCATTTCTAAAACACTAGGATTGTATCCAATACTTATACATATAATAAGGGTACTTTTTAAGGCTTTATCATTTTTGTTTCCAAATGATTACTATAACATTCCTCTAATACCTACTATAATGGTTCATAATTTATATTCCTATGTTTTACATCAAATATTGATAATATTAATAAATAAAATTAAAAAAAACATTCTAAGAATATATGGTTATATTGTCTTTTGAAATAAAGAAATAAAAAAATCGTTTTATAAGAAATCTACATTTAATCCTACTTCTACCTTCATAACTAGACCCCTTTATACATATCTTACTTAATATCCTTAATCATATCATAGGGAAAATAACCACATGAAATGGTGAAACCAGATGATCAATAAGATTAAACATGATATATATCAATCATATAATCATCATAAGAAATTTGAACAAAAAATTTGAAAATATTATCTGCATATGAAACATCATGATATCTTGTCATGGGATAAATCATAACCATTTATAAATAGTCAATAAACATATTATAAAAAATCATAACATAATACATGTATTTTTTTGAATAAACATAAGCATAAAATATAATTTCATATTATTAGAGGCTTTTTTCATAGACCATCCTATCAGAAAAAGTTAATTAATGAATTGTGTTCACTCCCCAATACAACCCTATATTACTGAACTAGGGATACTTCTTATCCCAGTCCTATATTACCGAATCGATACCATTTACCATTCCAAACATATATATCTCTTGAGATATTAATATTTTCTGAATTAATTGGAGGGAGATATATGGCCCACCATTTTAAAAAATGAAATAATTATTACGCGTTCTTCAAAAAACTAAATAATATATCATACAAAATCACATTGAAAAAAATTGTTTTCTTGAATATTATTCCATCATGACATAATCCATTAAAATACAATGGATTACATAAATACAATTCCATAATAAAATCATTCAATATAAATTAATAATAGGGATAGAATAATAGAAACATAACCATATTAACGAATTCAATCATAGAAGGAAAATAATTTTGTTAGAATAGTTTAAATTAATTCTTGAATAATATATACTTTCTTCTTCAAAATGGATTTCATTTATCAAAAGGCCATTAAAAATTAAAAAAAATAATTTCACTAAAAATAACATTTAAATATTATAAATGAATCTTCATGTAAATAAGGTATTATGAAAAAATAAAAATATATTCATTCTATATAAGATTAAAGAAAAAATTCTACTCGTACATTTTTCAGATAAGTAAAAAAGTCACTCATATCAAAAATGGAAATTAATGCATTCATACAATTTAATATAAACCCTATAATGGATACAATTAACATTAAATGATTTTATAAAAATTGAATGAATATTATGGTATACATATTTAAGAATCATGGGCATGGATGAAAAATATACCCCATTAAATACTTAAATATAAATAATCTTGGATAATAATTAGAATACAAAATTATCCTTTACATTAGGTACAATATCATTTGAATATATCTTATCCTAAAGTATAATGATTAAGATAATTCCATTGAATTATTATAGAATCATAATAATATTTATAATATCATATATGATCTTATTATCATCTATTTTTAATAACATTCCATTATTACTAGTTATTCGGGTATTAACTGCTTCATTTTCTATTGAATGTTTTGTCAAATATTTTTGGTTTTTCCTTCTTTGGTAATAGTTATATCAATTGAAAAATGATATTAATATAATATATATAAAATTTATTCATTCTACACATTAATATAATCATTATTTAAGGTATATCTTATAGATTGAAACCTATCATATCGTGGAGATATTTCATCTTATGTACACACGAACGACAATATCATTCCCATAATTGTGAAAGAGTAAGGAATTTTATGCTATATAATTTGATCCAAAAACCCATATAATGTAATAATATCCATATATATTTATTATTTCCATCATTATACCCATCCAAGTATGGTGGTGGTTAAAAACATATGACACCACCGTGTAGAGATAATAAGTTTTATGTCCCCACCCATGGTGATTTCATTTTTTGTTGGAAGGATATAAGTTAGAATATGGTTGTTCCATAATAATAAAAAATCTCAGTATATAATTGATACTAGATGTATTATATTATAATGAAAATAAATCATGAAGAGGATGTTGAAGGATAAATAAGTTTGTAAGAATTGGTAGAAGAGACTATATATTCTTTGAGGAGCTCCCTCGAGATGTCCTCTTAAATAACTATAGTTAGATATTTTACATGAAAAGATCATATAGAATGTGGTTAGGGAAGTTTAGAATGAATATTTTGAGGGGATTTTTGTGCTTGATTAATCAATGTGAAGTGAAAAAGTGACGGATGATGTGCCATTTTATAATTAAGGTAATGTGCACTTTTGGAATTTCCAATATTATTAATTTATAATAAAATCAATCCACATAAACAAAACAAAAAAATAATATTTTTAAATATTATATGAGATATGGTCATAATATAATCTACCAACTGATTTTAACTCGTTTTTTAAGATAAACCGTATCATTTTTATTAATCCTTAGTTGTTTATGCTAATTTTAACTATGTTAAAAAATTATTAAATATTAAATGAGTGAATTATTTACTAATATTATATTACATAAACAATAAATATAACATTTAGAATATTTTGAATCCTATAATCATTATTTTATATTTCTAAAATTGTATTAATTTTTTAAAATAATTTAATAAATCATAATTTTGATAAAAAAAATAATGTCAATTCAGATACTATTCAATTCATTTATTTTTTAATGAATTAATATAAAAATTTTAATTTGAAATTTTTTGTAATTATATTAATAAGAGTTCCAATTCAACTATAATAATCATTTTATGTTATAATTATTTCAAATTATAATTATTTTAATATTTTTAATTACATTCATATAATATCTACATTAACAATGCAATCACTACATCAGTTTTATAAAATTATTTAAAATAATTATTTGTTAAATAATAATTAAAATTGAAATTATATTATGAAGATAAGTCCTCTATATTTCATAATAATACTTATAGTAGAATATAAATTCAATAAAATATGACATTAAAAACTGTATATTTATTAAAACATTAATCATGAAAACATTAACATAATTTTATTTAAAAAATATAAGTGTCAAAATATTACCTATATGGATAAAAATGATAAATAACTAGGTTCTTGTATGATTATGTTCTTTATATAATCGTAAATTGTTATTTTTCCATGTTAGTTTTTGAATTAATGGTTGTTAACTTTATAATAAATTTTTTATTATTGATTTTTCAACAACTAAATATTTTCTTCATCACCAATATATAAGCCATCATGGAATTTATTTATTACCTTAAAATAAAGAATAAATTACCATGATAAAGGTAAAATTTTTATATTTCAAATTAGTATTTATAGTCGAATTATTTAAATAAATAACCTTATAATATAAATGTTATATTTATTAAAATGTCAGTGAGACATATTTATTACTCATTCAACAAACTAAATTAAATTTCCTAATATCATACTTGTGGCTTTAAAGGGATATAATTTTACCCAATGATGATTTATCCCTAAAAAACCCATAAAATTATATTATGAAAAGGGTTAGTGTAATTTTATAATTTTTATATTACCCTTATTTAATCGATTTTCCCTCTTATTATATTAATAAAAATTACCCTATTTAGTAATCATAATGCCAAAAAATTAAATAAATATATTTAAATAAAATGGAACTAATGATTCCAAGTATATAAATTTTTTTTTATGAATTTAAAACACATAATATGGAGGAATTAATTTACAATTAATCTCATTATAAGAATGAGAAAATGAGGATTAGAAGCTAAAACAGTAGAAATGATTTAAATGTTTTTAATTATCAATTCAATGTAAAATTAATTCCAATGACCTATAGTATATTAAATAATAAAAACTAATATATCATTACATTAAAAATAGTATATAATATAATTTAAGAATATATTTTAATTTTATAAAAAAAAAATTTTCAATTAAATTTTATTATATTTTTATTATTAATCAAAACATTATAATTTTATATAAAAACATAATCCATAATACATTTTTATTTCCCACTTCTAAAAAAATAGTTTATATTTACATATAAAAATAAATAATCGGTCAAAAGTTTAATGTGAAATAGATTCTCTTTTAGAAGGATATAATATTTTCCATTTGATAAATATCTGTTTTTATAAATAAATTATGGTTTGTTCATATCCTATGAGAAAAATATATATTGGATGAATATATAAAATATTTTTTAAAATACATAACATATATATTTAATTTAATAAATATAATTACCATAATTTATTTGTAGAAAAATACATGTATTTCCATCAAATTTAATTGGATTATATTTTTCATTAAAAAAATAGCTAATGAATTTAGCATACATTTTCATAAGTTAATTATATTTTTTCTAGATAACATAATTGATAATTTATAATTGCAATTTATACTACTTGAATCTCAAATTTTGTTTAAATTCATGATTGTGTGAAATGATATCTATTGAATAAATAAAACTATATAAAGAAAATATTTCATTAAAACATATAGGTGGTATAATGACCAACATTTTTAGTGACAACATTGAGTATTTGGGATTTTTCAAAATGATTCATTTAATTTATGAGTTGATTTATCATTTATATGGCTGAGAATACAACTATTATGGGTGTTAGGGAATGAACAACTACATTTGTGGGACGGTTGTGTGGCATCCATACTGTGAACCAAGGACAATCGTTTAATAAAGATGTGTTTTTATTTACTTTCATTATATTTTTAAAATATTAAATAAAATCGTATTAGATTAATAATTTATTATGATAGATATTTATTTATTAATATATGATATGAATTTTTTTTCTCTTAATTTATTCATGGTCTTTAGGTATATTGATTTACATTCCTTAAAATGATGTTAATATTTGATTAAAGTGATGTTATTTAATTATGTATAGTCAGATTTCTTATGATGTAACTTCAATTGATTACATCACTAAATAACATTAAATATTTTAAACATAATTTGTTTTGTAAAAAATGTATATGGATTTTTTTTGAATAATTTAAAATTATTGTTTTTAGTTATTTAAAATTATTAGGGAGTATTTGAAGGCATGTTTTCTTAAATTTATGAAGGAGTTACATATAAATGGATATAAATGGATATATTATAAAAAAATCATTTATTAAAAGAGAATGTTATTGTAAATTCAAGATTAAATATTTCATTTTTCATAATGTATATATATACATAATGAGTGGATAATGGATTAAATGAAATGGGGGAATGATTGGAACATTTTTAGTAAATGGGAAATTGATGTTCTATATGTTTAAAATGTTTTATATTTCAATAAAGGTTTCAATGAATATATTTTAATGAAATAAAAAATGTATATTTGAATTTATTTTATTTTTATTTTTCAATTCATTTAATTTTGATGTTATGGAATATGTTTTCTTTTTTATATTCAAATCATTTGATTATTTATAATTTATATTCTTCATTTTCATAATCATAAATTATTATTACCTATTATACGATTATTTTCATATGTATATTGATGAAATTGGTTTTAAAATGTATTCGACAAGTTTTTATACCTTTTACAAATATTAATACATGTATTAAATTAATCATACATAATTTTGGGCGTCATATTTATAGTTATGTTTTCAATAAGAGTCCATAAAATGTCCCAGGACAAATAAGGGTTATATTACCACAAAATAAGTCACATAGATCATGATAAATGTCTTATTTTAGTGGAAACCAAAATAGAAAGTGGTTTATAGTTAATTTTTTATAATTTTATTTATTTAATTTTAAATTTTTCATGTGTCAAATTTTGTTTATTTAGTTATAGTTGTTTTTTTCCATCATGGTTTATTAGGGGAAAATTAAATTATGTGATTTTATTACTTCATTGTATCTTGAATTTATGATATTCAATTTCAGATTTTTATACATGGGAATACATTTATTATTATTTTTAATATATAGATACAATATCCTTTAATATCTATATGTTTCTATTAGACACAATTATGACATAATTCGAAAATTATTCATAGTATGAAAGGAAATATACACCCATAATGATTTATTTTAAATAGGGAAATTATGTTCTGACAAACCATCACAATAGTTTTTTGGGTTGTAGGGTATTTTAAAAGGTTATTTTCTATATTTTACTCTCATACCTCTAAATACATTTTCTATGAAGAAATTATTTTTAAAACTATACATTATATACATTGTCAGAGATATTTTCTCCATATACAATCTATGGGAAATCATTAATTTTTTAATGATACATTTCATTTGGGAAAAACCATTGTGGTACAATGTGATTTTAAAAAGTATAATTACATTTCCTGTAATAAATATTTGTGGATTAAAGTAAATATTAGAATTTTTCTAATCTTAAATATATATGAATGTGATTTTTAATGAAAAATATTACAGGACAAAACTAAATGGAAATTTTCAAGGGTTCTTGAGGATTTAGTTTCATTACTATTAATTATCTATATTTTAATTAGAAGTAAATAAAATAATATTCTCTTCTATTAATGTTTCCATAAAACCTCATATAAACAATTTAAATGGTTTTTAATTTAACTTCTTTATTATGCATTACGTATGTTTTGTGGATGGATATAATTTATGAGTTTTAGGGACATATTTGATTTTACTATAATATATTTTTGGAATGGTTATTTCGTTCATAGTGATTACATTACCTATTTGGGATGTCTTGTAAATGTTTGTTCCATGTTAATACAATATATAGTGACATGGTGGGTTTTAAGTGTCATTACTGTTATATTTTATTTTATTTTATTTTAGTCATTTGAAATTGATTTATTTAGATTAATTTCATCATTTAATTTGAATATGTGATTACTTATTTTGATATTGTATTTTATGGTGGAATGGTATGTATATGTACCTTATATATTATGAAATATTGGGTTTTCAAATGAATGAATTCTTGTTTAAAAATATCATTTTTGAGATTCATTCACGATTACAATTAGATTATTAGAAATTCATTATTTTTATTTTTAATTTTTTTTATTTATGAATGATTTAAATTTTTTTATTTGAATCTTTTTTCTTTTTCAATATTTTTATATATGTGTTTTTTTAATTTTTTATCTATTAAAAATTATATATTGATTATTTATGGATTTAATATCCTATTTTTTTGATATTTCATTGTCATTGTGAGAAAATGAATATATAGTGTTGAGATCCCCAATTGTTAGTGATACACGAATAAGTACTTATATAGTTGTTCAATAGGCATTTATGTGATGCTTTATTATTCCATTGTTTTTACTAAAATTGAATATAATATAATTTTATTAAGAGTGGTTACATTGAATATTAATATAGTTTTCCCTTAAAAATCATATATGTTTCTAGGTTTTATTGAAGCGATTAATTTTTAATTTTCACTATTTAGTTGACATAAGCTATGTTTGGGAAATAATTTATTTTTTATTATTTTATATGGAATATATAAGCTAAACATTGTATTAGTTTCTAAAACATTCAATATTTAATTCTCATATAAATGATTTATTTTGATTCCATTCTTTTATTATGTTCACAATATTCGTGATAAAGGGATTGTTTGAAAAAAATGCTATTGAAATCCTAAGTGATTTGTTGACCATGATTTCTTTTATGTAGTTATTTAGTTTTCTAAATGGGATTCCTCTAATAAAAAGTTTAATGAATATTATGGTTCATTATAAAAATTTAGTTCAATTATGATCAGTGATTTTTATTTTTTATATTATAAGAAAATATTTTAATGGTGGGTAGAACACAACCCTATTATAATAATTGAGTGTGTGTATTTTGATTCATAATTTATGTTGTATTTTTCTCATAAGGTATTTATGGGAGACTTTCTAGGTTATGAAATTGATATGGTGGAGAGATTTTTCACACCCACGATTTCACATCAAGGTAAATTAATATAATTTAATATTTTTTTTTCTGTTTTGGGTCATTTAAAATTGAAATCATTTAAATTTTGAAGAAATGGGTTTTTACATAGTTAATGCATTGTTAAGAGTAGTCATTACGAAATCATGAAACAATTTAATAGTTTTTATAGTTTATATTTTAATGGTTGGTGTATGGTTTACCTACTAGTGTGGCCCAATAATGAAATTTCTCATGTGAAAATGTTTTTATCCAATGATCAAGAACACGGTTAAGTAAAACATGCATCCATAAAATCGAGTCCTCATAAAACATTATAAATATTAAATCTCTATTATTCCCTTTCTATATTAAACAATATATCATTCTATTTCCTTCCCCATGTAGATTTATCCAATCCTTGGTTAATTAGCTTCTACTACCCTTAACTCATAACATGTATTTTGATGGTATTATCTCCATGAACCATCAAAAAAATATGATGTAAGGCCTCCCATTAAATTCTAATTGCTTCTGTAACTATCTCTTAGATTTATCACATTATTATGACCATTGTGGCTAGTTGATTAGTATTCCAAACCTTGTAATGTGATACATGAAGTTTTTGGTCCCATATTTCTTATATAAGGACATCTTTCTCTATTTATTATGAATTACAATCGGTTTTCCTGTGATATAATTCAATTAATCTCAGCGGTTTCATGATATTGCATTTCCTGATAAACTAAAAGTGTCTTCCTAAATATATAAAGAATGATATAATTTTTTTACAAAACAATTGGGTATTCTAGGAACTAATTATTTGTGTTTGGATGATTATGAATTTATTTCATTTTATGTAGAACTGGAAATTCATTTCCATTTCATGATTTATTAATAGATTAATTGAAAGTGGAATTGGATGTCAACAGAAAGAGGATGGTACATGTGATAGTTGTGTACCTACATGGGGAGACTAAAACAAGTATCTCATTAAATATAATACCATTCATATCTCAATGATTAAAAAATAATCACTAAGAGATCAATTATATTGACGTGGTTACAATTATAAATTTTGAATGGTACTCTGTACTGACTCTTGCCCAAAATATTTATGAATGTTTCAATTACTAATTGTACCAGGATCATAGGATGGGACCCCGATGTTATTTACCCAAGGTTTATCTCATTTTTTATAAAATTAAATGGTTTTTGTTCATCCAATTTTTATTATAATGGTAGATAATGATTTCCATTTAAAATATTTTCATACTAGACTTTTTGTTTTTTATGAGTTATTATAATTCATGGAACACCTTATAGAATTATAGTGATAAAGTGTTTCTCACACCCTACATACATCAAATGGGTGTATACATACATTTTGGTAAGAAAGACTTATAAGTAATGCATCACATAGGGTAAGTGTTTATTCTAGTTAGTGGAATATGTAATAATGGTGGTGACATGGTTTAATGTTTCCCCTCAGGTTATGCGGAGATAGTAAGATGCCTTTTGGTTAATTTTATGTTTTCTTTGTATTTATATTTTTCATCACCTTATCATCTATCTATCCCATACTATGTCTATCTTTACACCCAAATCCTTTAATATTGAATATAAATTGAATGGCGTTTTCAATTCCTATAAATATATTATTATCTCTATTTTGATTTATTCATGGTTTTCATATATTATTTTTATGATGTTTTTTATTAAATTAAAAGATGTCCATGTTATGTATAGGTTATGTCTAGTTATAGGTATGTGCCAATTTATTGTTTCTTATTTTAGGATATATTATTCCTGAGGAGTGTTCTTTATTCACAAGCACTATGTAAAAATTATATATTTTTATCAAATTTATTTTTGTTTATATTTTTATTTATTTTATGTCATGCGCTATAGTTAATAGTGGATTATCTTGCATTACAACCAACAATAAGTTTCTAAAAAACAAGATTTTATTAACTTTTTTATTAAAAGAAGAAAATTATAACCTAGTTATTATAATGAAGTATATGATTTGAGTTAAATGGATTATTTAATTTTGGTTTACACATGAATATATAATTCGTTGACCAATTAATTATGAATGCGTGTAAACACCATTTTAAAATAAAAGGATGTGTTTTTTTGGAAAAACTATTCACAAGTGTTTTTCACAAGAAAATCACACATATTGAATAAAATTTTTGAAATATAAATATATAATATTTTAAATATAAATTTTAAATTTCATCTTATTGGTTTTCTAGATATGATATAAGAACAAATCTAATTTTTCCATTAATAAATTATATTTCTAAAATAACAATTTTTCCTCATTTTGTTAGAGAACTTGTTTTCATTTTATTTTTTTAACATTTTTTTGAAATTATAATATATAAAATAAACTTTTTATTTGAAATCATTATATAAAAATATACTTATTTTGGATTTTTTTTATTTTTCTGATAAGTTTCATGCTTTGACAAATAGTGAGAAACTCATAATTATACTTAAAAACTTATTATTCATCTGAATAATTTAGAGTGTTAAATAAAATTTCTGAGTCATTTTAAAGTATAATAAAATGATTTTTTTATAATTTAATCCAATTTCTGTCATTCAAATCAACATTACATTGAATTTGGATATAAATTCATTCTTATCTTTTAAACATTTCAGTCTAAAACTCATTGTGTGAGATAAATATTTAATAAATTTTAAAATATTCTATGAAATGAATATAAAATATCAATAAAGTATTTTTAATCATAAAGACTAAATTTCATAAATATGTCCCTTTTTTGGACAATATAAATAGTAACATTATAATTTTTATAACCACTATGAAGTGTATATCATAAAATTAAGAGTAAAATATATTATAAATATTGCAATATTACACTATGAATTGTAAAAAAGTTATTGGATTATTTTAATTTTACCGTTATCACATAAGGACTTAAATATTATAATTTAATAGAACATTTTCTATGAAAATGGAATAAATTTTATTAAAATCAAATAGATTGATAAAATGTAACACTGTTACTTTAAATACATATAATTTCTTTATGATGGGTATAAAAATAAGATATAATCAACTATATATATTATTATGAGATATAATTTTTTCTTGTATGTAATAATTTTTTTTTATTTTTAATGATGATTCATTTGATAAATAATCAAACAATAACGATGTTGAAAATATTAAATTAATGAAAAACTCTATTATGTAATTTGAAAATTTCAAAATAAATATAATTTTATTTTATTAAGGTGATACATTAGTTTATAGGGGAATGTTTTATTTTTTGTGTGTATTAAAAGAATTTATTTAGGTTATATATTTTTCTATTTTCTGAATGTAAATGTAATAAATAGTTTCAAAATTGACTGTAATGATATTTTATGAAATTAATATATTATTAAATTAGTAAAAATTAATAATAATCCTAAATAAGTAAAAATGGGATTTTATATTGTCTACAGAATAATAAATTAACCATTTATGGTTAAATTGACACCTTATTTGTAAAAATATCTATCTTTTATCAATGATGTATTTGTTACCAAATCTATAATTAAAATTTATTAACTAATGGTTAATTAAAAATATAAGGATAAAATAACACTAACACATGTCTAAAATATCTTTACTGATGAGATTAAGACATTATAATACCCTATATTTGAATAAATTTTAATTTGGAGTTATTTTTATAAAAATTTAATTTATTCTAAATAAATATTTTGCAAAATTTAAAAAGTACCCCTCCCCTCCCTTGTAGATGTTGAAATCTTTTTTTACATTTCCACGCACATCAGAACCAACATGTTTCGTCCAAAATATATCAAATTATCAAACCAACTTCCCTCCGACAAATCTATACACCATAATTTTTGAAATAACCGATGTAATTCATCCCTCTGATTCCACTCTTCTTGGTTGGGAACAATGACAACTGAATGGTTAGTTTTTTTGAAATACGTAAAAACATTGCATCCACCACACTAGAACCATCAAGGAGAGAAGAAATGGTGATTTCTGTGGGAATCACCATATAAAATAATCTTACAATAATTAGTGTGGACACCATACATTTATATACAATCAGAAACTCATTTGGATTTCCATTGGGAGACAACGAATTTGCTGCTACGTTCCCCTATCCCCAGGTATGACACACAAAAATAGACCAATTTAGAGCCATCCTACAATTCATGGTAAGATAAGAAATCTACCATGGTGGATACATAATCCCTTGAAAAAAACCCAACAAAAAATCATGAGTCTGAATCAACCTCCATAATTTAGAAATTGAAGCAATTACATAGTGAGATACCAGTGGTCAGGGATCTGGTTTATGCCTTGATAGATGTTCCATCCCTGAAAAGGGATATAAACCCCAGCACAATTGACCATAATATATACCTAATTAAGACACGTCCACGCATAACTCTTTCATTACATTAGCCTTCCATGTCGAGCATTAGACTAAAGTTTGGAGCCTTCCATTTAACCCATCATCAATTAATAGTTCTTCCATCTTTTTTTAGATGCACATTAAACCTAGGAGAAATTCAACTAAAGGAAACCAATAAATTGAAAACATTGATATGAACACCATACTCCATTATTTCATTCTTCTGAACATGGAATAAAATACTTGACAACTTCCTTCCATTACCCACCTTGTTCCTTGACTCCCATAACTCACAATACACTATATTAAAAATCAAACATCAGATGTTCATCTTCACACCTTTTTTGTTCAGCACAATGAAACCAGGTAGAAATGAATTCCAATAAAGAACCTCCTCTAACCCTGAGGAAGATGTAGCTTGTAATGTGAAACCAAATTTTCTTGTCCCAATCACATTAGAATACGTGATGCCACACCTTATTTTGTTGCACCCAAGAGATGAAATGAAATTTAAATGCCAGTACCACCCCCTCTTTTGCACGTTTTCGTCAGTCCGGATAGACTGGTTCCCCAACCTCCATACTAGAAAATTCATCCCCAAAAGGGTATATTTTCATCAAATCATGTTTACCCATAGATGAGTTTCATTAGTCCCCTATCTTAGGTTCAATAACACACTGGTACTGAAGCTGACCAACAATTTACTCAAATAAACACACCTATCTGCATCATTAGATAAACTTTTATTGCATTGGAACTCCAAAAGGTACTGATTCAAGACACCACCCATGCACTCCAAAATAAAAAGCCTCTCAGTATAGGAGAATAAAAACTGGAAATCCTGGGATGAACAACAGGGTCCCAAAAAATTATCCTTCCAGAAATTAATTATCCCCCATCAAGCAACCCATATTAACTCTGATGATAACTCCAATAGATGGTCCAAAATGAACCACATAATACTAGTTGTATACCAAGAGAAGTTGTTCCATTTTATGATGTCCTCACCATTTCTATTTCTCCAAATTCTAGCCCAAAGTGTGTGGACTTCTATGATTTCCCAAGCCAACATCACTTGAATAGACTCCTTTACGCTATATAATTTAATTCCACCTTCATTGATCGAACTGTCTAATCAATTTCATGATTCACAGTGACAATTAACAGTTTTTTTATAATCCCACAAAAAACCATTCAACTGTTTTCTAACCATTTAGTGGTACCATTTGGATATTTGATAATAGAACATTGATTCTTTATAATTTTGTTATCAACATTTTTTATTTACACAATTCATCCCTTAATATAAGGGAATCTATTCTTCCAAATGAAAAAATACCTGGTGATGTGGAAGATATTATTATAAAAATGATACATTTTAATCCACCCTTAGAGTTAAGAGCACAAATATAAGTCATCCGGGGATATTTCCTTAACATTCTAAGAGTATTTTAGAAATTCCTACTATGACAACTTGAGAATTTTTTGTACATATACACACATATTTTTCCTTGAAGGGTATGATGAAAACATAAAATTCCACAATGTTACTTAATTCAATTAATTAATTTTAGAGATATTCGATCACCGTTTATGATAATGATTATATAATCCAAAAAGATAAGATGAATCACTCTATTAACACATAACCTATTATAGAAGGGATGGATTTAACCATCCTCTAAACTGAGTTTTACATTTTTCATTAGAGCCTCCTTATCCAAAATGAAGATATTGGGGGACAATGTGTCTCCTTGCCTAAAACCCTGCACCATCTTTATGAAACCGACACTCCTTCCCAATAATGATATAAAGAGCTAAGGAGAATAGTAATAGAGAAATCAATAATCATAGAACCACGAACTAATGCCAAAATCCATCATGAATCTTAAAATGAAATTCCATTGAAGCTGGTCATAGGTTTTTTCTGTAAAACCCATAACTATATAATTCGTTTTAAGATTTATTTTATTTATATCCTCCACCATTTCACATAAAATTTCAAACACCCCTAGATATTCCACCCTTGACCAATGTCTTGTTATTCTTATGAGACCAAACACAGAATCATTTTTTAATTTCTCTTATTGATGAGGAAAGTGAATACGTTTTAATAAAAGTTACAATGGTAGATGGGCTTATAATAATTTAAACATGGGGGATCCTTCACCATGGGGAGTGAGATTACATTGGAAGCACTAGTAGCCCTATTTATGGAACCCCTATGAAAAATATCATGAATTTCATCACCCAACTGAACCATAACAACATCCCATGAAAAACCATAACAAGACGATGGGACTCCATAAATCCCTATCACACTTTCTAGATTAATTCTATGGACTTTGATTTTTATTTTTTCATCCACTGGTATCGCATCCCAAAATCCATGGTTAATGAATGCTAATAGATTTGGTAAATATTCTATAATGACTTCCTCAATTCCGGCTATGTTCTTCTTGGTCTCAATAAATGAGTTCGATCATAAAAACGTGTCCTTGAAATATTGGATCCCTAAAACTCCATCAATATTCACATAGTTTATGTAGGAACTAACCTCCTGAATTACATTTTAACACTTAAACTCATATTTATCATTCAAACAAGATTGAAATAATGTTGTATTATAGTTCCCTTACCTGAGCCCCACAAATTATGATTTCTCCTTGCATCCTCGCTTGATCTCTATGTGTCTCTCTAGTAGAATGATATTTTCCTACCAGAATAACAAATGTCTCATCATCCCTATGAATTTTATGCATTTCTTCTAGATAGTAAAAATCTTCGATGAGTAAATCCAGGTAATCATCATAACCAATATGATTGGAACTCCAACCATATACATCCTCTTTCAGTCTATAGCGATGATTCATAATCCCCTACTGAGCTGTAACATGCTCTGGCTTCTCCAACAACTCATTCATAAACTGAATGAACCATCCAATATTTACTGAGCACTAGAATAGCATAAGTGTTTTACCTTTGTATCATCCTTTTTAATATCCACCAAAAACGGATAATGATTTTATTTCATTATCTCTAGATGAGTGACACTGGATCTTGGGATGGAATCCAGGCCTTGAAAATTAGTCATTCCCCAATATAACCTGCTCCAAATTCTCCTTCCCCCTTCCTATTTTTACATGACGTGAATTTATTTCCTTCAAATCTGAAATCTACTATACCATTATCCTTCATAATCTTCCTAGAATCATGTGTATAATTTATATAGAAGTCAAATCCGCCTATTTTCTCAAATCTCTTTGAGATCGTGTAGTTGTCACCATCGATAAACAATAGAATATTAGATGAATTAAATTACTAAAGATCCTAACAAAGATTTATCCTATATGAGAACTCACCGCTAGAATAATCAAAAGATAAGTAAATTGCACTGCCTTCAGAGATGATATTAGTGGTGACATGTTGAGATGATGTCGACACAGGGTACACTAATACCCCTTTCTTCTAGAATATTCAAACTTACATATTGTTTGGGTTGGTGTGCATCCATTTACCAAACCCCATACTCTTTCAAAAATAATACATGTGATCCAATCTCTATTTTTGTTCCAAAATAGAAATACTCGAAGCATAAATACAAAAATATTCTCCAAAAATGAATCATGATTTCACATGTCCACCCCTTCCACAAGACATTCTAGATAGGGAGGTAAATCGTAAAACATGAGGTGAGGTGGACTTCTGGGCTAAAGAACCAAGATTGGAGGTTGAGTTTACATAACAAGACTCACATGATCTTGATATTATAATATGAACAAATTCATCCATGTCCCATTTAATCATTATCATTGATCCATACTTCGAGCAGGGAGTAACCTGCTCAGGTAGTCTAGTGTCAAAACTACTATTGACATGAGACTACAATGTTGAGGAGGAGGATCTTAAAGGATGGGTGGTGTATAAAACTACACATTAATATGGGTTATAGTAGTAAATAACTATTTATGGAACCTCTAGGGATTTTATTAATAGCATTTTCTTTCCCAGGCCTTGCGTGGACGGGCAGATAGATGGAGGCACAAACTCCAAAAAAAGAGAAGCCATGATCATCTGCTATGGTGATCTTTTCAACGCCCATATAAAATCATTCACTCCCACTGGAAAAAGAAATCTAGATCAATCATCCATAAAGTCCATGGAATGTTGAGAAAGAATCTTGAAAACACCAGAAAGTATAGTGGGAGGGTTAAAAGACCTTAGCACCACAAGATAAGTGACAGGAGCAGGAGAGGTTTTAGAAACTAGACGAGTGTCCTCAGACCTAAGCGATAAAGGTTTTGAGATAGGATAAATCCAAGAATTTGAATCTGAGAAAAAAAAAACATTATATTCTGTCAACAGGATGGTTTTGATAGTGCCAACACCGCAATGGGTGGATCTGATGGGGGCCTAATCGGTGTGTGTCCCTTCATTTCAAAATTTGAAAATCCCACCCCAGATGATGAGTTTTTGTCCTAGTCTGAGGATGAAGGAAAATATTCCCATAATTCCATCAACTTACCAGAGGACACAATCCATTTTACATTAATTTCACAACTTCTACCCACATTCATTGAGTGCCGTTGTAGGTGGAATTCCTCAAAAAAAAAATGGGCAAGGTCTAGTAAAACTATCGTTTCCACCAGGAGATGTTCCTACCCGCCCTAAGCAGTATCCAAAAAAAGGAGGCACTAATAGATTCACATCAACAAAAATATCTTTAAAAGGCATAGTTTGAAGAATCCATGTATTCTCACCCAAATACAAGAAGCTACCCATAAAATTACCCACATCATAGAGAATTGAAGGGTTGTGGAACGAAAATGGCATGCCAGGGAGCAAAACACACATAAAGCTGCACTCGAATCACCCCAATGTGCACATACCAATTCCAACTCAAGAGAGAGATAGAGATAATCACTAATCCAAACATTGAAATGATTCCTTTAAAGAAGATCTCAAGATATATTTTATGAAAACACATAAATATAGAAGGCCATCAATAAATTGGCCAAAACTATGGTCAGTCGACAAAAACCCTAGGCATATAAAAATGACCTGAACAAGCCCATAGACGGATAGTCATGAAAATAAATACACATAAGGTATAGGTAATGAAAGGTGGAATCATATCCAAGATCTTCTACTGAGGGTTCGATCAATGGAAATCCCTCAACATAGTCCACAAAAAGTAGCATCATCTGGATATTCAGAATGGATGTTATGCAACACTTTGGGATCAGGGACTCGAGGAGAACCTCCCTGAAGGACAATAATTCCTCGGGACACCCCCTTTTGGGATTACCACTACAAGATAAATGAATATAAATATAATAACCCTTGTTTCCACTAGATATATTTCATGAAAGGCTGAAACAACATTATTCCGTACGTTTGGGATACATTCTCCATGAGGAGTGTACATCATTTCCTAATTATATCATTAATATATTATTATAAATACATATATAATAAATATATATGATATTTATATCATGGTAAACATTATTGAGATAATTAAATCATTATATAAGTAAGAGGAAAAAATATATAACAAATTCAATCAGCATGTGAAAAACAAAGTGGATATAACTCGAAAAATAATATTAAGATGGAATTTTTAATAAAGAGTTAATATAAATTAATAATAAAATAAAATATTTTATTGGATTTAAGATTGTAGTTTTTAGGTGATATTTAATATACATATATTTATTATACAATAATTTTTTATGTGTGTGATGAGAGTCAAGACACAAGTTAATGTATTTTTTATCCCGCTTTTATTTTTATGGGAAGGATGACTTATACAACATTTGTTCTTCTATGTGGTGTATATACCTCTTATTAATATATTTTATGCGAATTATCATGAATATTATGGAATTTACATTTATATATAATTTTTATTCTTTTATGCGGTGTTTGACTCCACTGATTATAATTCTGTCAGTGTTTGGTTCAAAATATCCACAATATTTTTTATTGTTTTTTCCATCTCTATTTGGTAATATTTATCTTAAATTCCATTGATTTTATATAAATTTTTCCAAAAATATTTTTAATATTCTCTTATGAATAATTAATATAATTTTATGCATATATTAGTTTAATTTTTTTTGAAAATAATGTTTTTCACATTAAAAAAATTTATCCTCATGAATATTTAGAAAAAAATACAAAAGGAATGATTTTGAACTAATAAGACATTAGAAAACATTCCCACAATCATTATTTCATCATTCCATGATGCTTTATTTTTATGATTACAAGAATAGTGTCAAATAAATGATTTTCATTTATAATTCCACAACTCAAAAAAATCATTAGGGAAATGTTTTTTCCTCATGAATAGTTTGAATTAATGTATCAAAATGACATTCCTTATAATAGAAATATTTTTTAAGATCACCACTTCGTTCCCTGGGATATGAACAAAATATATCATTTTTATTTATTCCAATAATATTTTAGGTTTATGAAAGAATGATACATAAGAAACCTATTTCGTCTCTGTGAGTAATGGTGTGATGAAGTGTTTTTGAATCAAATTTCATTATATGGGTTATGAGATGGTGAATGATTTTTTTTATTACTGAAAAATTATATATGGTTTTCATTATATGTTTAGTGGGAACAATTTCTCTCTCTAACAAAATTGGTAATGAAACATTCCCTATGATCTCAAATGGTACATGGGAGGTCCTCCTAATCCAATAATAAAAGTGTACTGAAAAGGTCATCCAAATCCTATAATTAGATTGTATATGAGAGGTCATATTAATCCTAAAACAATAATGTACATGGGAGGTCATCCCAAGCATGATGTTGGTATATGGGTGATTATACCGATCCTTAAATACTATGAATGTCTTGGTAGGTATTAATGAAATTATATTTTATAATTTTCTAAATATAACAAAACTCCATTTCATATTCCATTAGAATATTATAATGGATCATATTCTTTATTTATATTATGATTTTTGTCTTATGATATGGAAATATTAATTCCAGGACTAATTTGTACAATCTTTCATATAACTGGTATGATCATCTAATGTTATATTCTTATTTTATACTATTATTCTCACGTTATTATTACATATCACCCATGTTTATACTTATTGAGAATCTTATCTCACCCTTTCTTATGTTAACACTATTCACATTCTAAATAATTAATTTTCTAGTAGGATTAAAAAAGAGGAATATATTTTTCTGAGATTTTTAATATCATCCACAAAATTACAAGAATGTGTTCAGTGATTCAAAAGGAACTAAACTAATACATTCTTTTGGAATTTGTTTGTGTAAGGAATGAAATATTTTAAAGAAAAATTCTTTCATATGTACATCATATTTTGATCATTATATTTAGTATTATAGAATAATTTTAGTCATCCATTAGAATCTAATTTTTAAAAACCAATTTAATATCTATAAGGATATGTATAAGTATAGGTTACCATCCTATAAATTTTTTTGTATTTATCATGAAAAATCTAGGAATAAACCTATGATATTATACAGTAAAGGTATGTTTCATTGATTGTTAGGTATTCCTATTATTAATACTATTTCTGAAACTTATTTTTTTATTTCTCACACATATTCAAGGGGTATTTTTATCTACTTGTTCATGTGCAATGGATTAGTTCCACTGAAATTATGTTTTCCATCCATCGGCGTCTGGAACACGAAAATATCATTTTGGTTGTTTATAGTTTCCATTATAATATGATCATTGGTGGAATATTATAAAAAACAATTTAACAATGATGAAATATAATATATAAAATTGTAAGAGTTTAATGGAATATTTTAAAGTAATTAATTCCCTCATATTATATGAACAAAGATGTAGAAGTAATTACATTAGCATAAAAAAAATTATTATTAATCTACCGGAACCTATGATGAAAATATTTCAATACATGAACGGTATGGTTTTTTAATAATCATTATCCATGAAAGAGAAAAAAATCCATTATTTGATTTCATAAACCCAAATATTTAAAAGGAATTGGTGTATGATACTTTAGTAGCTATGAATAATTCAACTAATGTGCATTAAACCTAGAAATTGAAATTGTTTATTACCTCTATTCAACATGTTTTAATAAGAAAAGCATTATCAGGTATCATGAAATTTTATATGCTGGAATGAAATTATAGATATTTTTATTCTATAAATGTTGTAAGGGGTTCTGAGGGGAATTCTTGAAGTGGGAAAGAGGATGTTAAATGTGTGAAAAGGAACTTCATCGAGCTACTGAATTTCAATGTTATGTGAAGAATGAATATAACAATGTGGATAAGGATAAATATCAACAAAATACACCTACCCATATTTAGTGGTTCAATAGCAATGTGTTTGGCCCTTATGCTAATAGGTTCCCTAATCTAATGACTAATGTGGATGATATGTCATGGGAACCATTATGGTTAATGAAAAAAGGAAAATGTTATTCGTTCTCAATGGGTGACGTGAACCGTTATAATTAGGGAAAACATATTATTCTCTTCTATGTTTGTAATTTTATATTTGACATTATTTGATCAGACTTTATGAAAATCTAAATCTTTTTAAATTTGTGAAATTAAATGTGATTATCTACAAGAAAAATGAAATCAAATGTTATATTTGTATCAGGATGAACCAAATATACCCATTGTAAGATTTTGTTTTTTAAGTAAATAACATATATAACGAATGAAAAATCATGTCAGTATTCAATGTGGATTTCTAGAATATATGATAAAGGCCTTCACATGTCTCGTATGTGACAAATATGATCTACTTTATGATATATGTGGGATCAATTCTTAGCACTTTTTTAAATTTATGTATCCTTGTTTTTAATTTTTTTTACTTTTTTCTTTTGAATGGGGTATAATGGTAACCAATCATATATTAGTTTACATTAAACATCTAAAAATATTTTAGAGATTAATTTATTATATCAACATATGAAAATTTAATATTATTATATAACTTTTGATAACAATTTTTTTATGATGAAGAATTAAAAGATAAGGAATAACTTTTTATCCTGTTATGAATCTTATGATCCACTAATTCTGTAGAAAATATAACTTCTATTTAATTTCCACCATAATGAAATGAAAGAGATAATGATCAAGGAACAAACAAAAAGTGATATTTTACTTATGATATAAAACCAAATAATGGTTTCTTTATAATTGATTTTAAAAAAATTACCTTATTATCTAAATTTTTTATGATATCAATGACATTTTTTAGACATATCTAATCCATGGTTTTCTATTCATTAGCATTCTATTGAATATATTCTATATCACATTCCATTAGTTTTTGAGAGTTATTATACCTTATACATCCATGTATTCACTTTTAATATATTTTTTCCAGTGTGGAAACATAGTTATGGATTAATTTTGGTGAGTGTTTCAATTCCAACAATCCCTTTTAAAATTATGTTTTAGTATTAATTTATATTATGTGTTATTATGAAAAAGGAACATTCATGTATTAAACCATTGATGACCCCAAAGAATTTTGAGTGAAGAATTATTTATTGGGGTGTATAATTTAAAAACCTTAGATTTTTATTGAATATTTTATTAATAATTTTATTTATTTTATGTATTCTATTACACACAACATTGGTTCATCATTAGTTACATACAATACTAAGATTCAATGAAACATAATTTTATAATTTTATTATTTAAAAATTCAATTATAACATATCAGTTAGAATGGAGAGTATTAAAATGATCAACAAAATTATGAAATTATGGGTTACAAATCAATATATAATTTTTTGACCAAATAATAGTAAATTTATGTAATCTTCTATTAAAATTAAAGGAATACTTTTTCTAAAAAAACAAATAAGTGTGTTATATATAAAAAATTCACACTAGTGGTATTGCATTAGTTATATATAAATAAATTAAATATATCATTTACATTCATATTTTGTATTTCCTATACATGATACAATAACAAATAAAATTTTTTCATAAAGAAATATTTTTTATATTATTGTAGTTTTATCTCCTTTTAATATAGAACATTATTTAAACTAATATTTTTACACATATATATTTTATATTTCAAAATAATATTCTTATTATAAAAATTTAAATCAAATTTTAAATTGATTGAGTTTTTGATAATTTTCTTATAAGTTTCTTGTTTCGATGAATATCATTTTCATCGAAATTATTTTTAGTGTTAAATTATAATATGAATGGTATTAAAGTGTAATTAGATTAAATTTTCATCATTCAATAATGTTTACTTATTTTGGATTCAATTTGGCATTGAATTTTGATATAATAACATATTAATGTTTTTAACATTTTCACTTCAAAACCCATTGTTTTGTCCTGTCTATGAGATTAATGTTTAATAACATTATACATATATATAAATTGAATTTTGAAAAATGTTGATTAATTTTTTTTCTTGTAAGGTAATAATTTATTAAGTTCGTACCTATAATTTTTGGACAATATTAATAGTAACATGGGAAATTTTTAGTACATTGATTAAGTGTAAGTCTGATAATTAGTGGTAAGAATAATATTATAAAGGCTATCAAGTTACACTAAAAATTGTAAAAAATTTATTAGATTATTTAAATTATAAAATTAAATAATTTTTTTTAAAATTTAATAATTTAAAAGAAAACATTTTCATAAAAATGAATGGAAATTATTAAATCAGTTAGAGTGACAAAATGTCACAGAATTGTTATAATTAAATATAATAATTTTATTCCCATGGAAAATACAATATATGGAAGAATATATATATTTTTATTAAATAGATATGTTTAAAAAGGTTTATGGTAATTTATTTTACATATTTAGTGAATATTATTTATCCTAAATAATTATACAATGACAATGAATTAATTATTCAATTAATGTAAAACTTTATTAAGTGATATTAAAAATATTAAAAGAAATATAATTTTACATATTTATATCTCACACTAATTTTATAAGTGACAATGATATATTAGTGGTGAATTGTATACTTTTTTTCTAAGTTGTCATTCTTTATTGATTTTCATAAAGTCAATTTAATAAACTGTTTTATAATTGACACTAATGACATTTTATGAAAATAATATTTTAATAAATTAGTTAAAAACCATAAAATTGATAAAAATGAAAAATTGGATTTTATATGGTCTCGAATATAATAAATGTACCATTTACGGTATTATTTACAAAAAATAATTATAAAGACCCACCATTTAATATTGAACATTGTTCTACCAATGATAAAATAAAAATGGATTACGTAATGAATAATTAAAAATATAACGTTTAAAATAACACCAAAACGTTTAAATAATATGTAGGTATTTGATATTACATCCTTTTAATATCTTATATTTGAATAAATATAATTTTGGAATTATTTTGACTGATATTGAGTTTATTAAAAATAATCTTTGAAGAATTTCCAAAAGTTCCCCACCCCTGCCTTATAAAAGGGTACCACATCCCTTTTGTAAACACATCAAACCATATATTTTTTATAAATTTTTTTTTCAAATATCATGTGTACCCCTCTACCTATATAATATAATCCAATATTTGGTACGAAATTCTACCACGTATCTTCTTCTGTGAAAATCAAAATCACATACCAATACAAGAGGTGTTGTTAATCATCAATTTTTTTTATTTTCTTCATTAAACAAATTAAATTATATTATTTAATGTATATTTAATATCCTAATTATCCAGAAAATATATTTATGTTGTTATATTATGTTTCAAACCAATACTCACGTAGAATTCGATCAAATAGGATACACAAATCTTCGTCTGTGAGTACCGAATACTAACTTCTCAAGAATAAATGTTCTCCATTCATCCATTTCCACCGTTCATGGTTTGGAATAATGTTGGAATTAATTTTTTATTATTATATGTTTTATTAATTTATTCTTCTATAATGATTATATAACATTTACCTTTTTTCTTTCCATTTTTTGTTGATACGATAACTTCATTTTGTGACTTGTGAACCACCAACCACTTAATGTGGTGTGATTCGTTAGCACATTACATGGAATGTATTGTAGATTGTTTTTGTGAAGTTATATGATATATATGTCATTATAATAATAAATTATTTAATTATACATATATATACCATTTATCTTTGTCCTTTCAATATGACAATGAAATGGAAACAACATTCATTTGTAAGTATGACATACTGTCTCCATGAATGGAGTATTTCATTTTTTATTTATATCTAATATATATATTATAAATAAATATATACATAATATATAAGATATTTATACAATGGCCATCATTATATATATAATTAAATCAGGATTTAATTTATAGGAACAAAAATTTAAAAAAAATTTAAACACGTGTGAAGAAAAAATATGATTTTATACAAATTGTAACTTTAACATGGAATTGTAAATAAATTCGTAATATAATGTAATAATAATGTCAAATATGTTATTATATATAATAATATGCTTTTTTAATATATTTAAAATAAATTTATATTTATTATTAAAAAATGTATTCATGAGTGCAATGTTTTTCAACACATAAAATAAAGGCTTTTTTGTCTAAAATTTATTTATGTGAGACAAATGACTTAGAAAATACTTTTTAATATGTGTGTCTTAAATACTTCCCATGAATGAATTTTATGAGTATTATAGAGAATATTATCTGATTTTTTTATTATAAATATTTTCATATATTTGTGTGGTATACCATTCAATTGATTTTAAACCGGTAAGGTTTTAGTTCAAAATCTCAACAATATTTGAGATTGTCTCATTTTAAGACTCTATTACGTAATATTTATATTTTATTATAATTTTTTTATAAAAAAATTTAAAAATGTTTTTAATATTATCCTATTAATATTTAATTTTTTACCCATATTGTTTCTATAACAAAATATATTGAAAAGAATATTTTTTTTGTTTTCAAAATAAGGGTCTTTGTTACATTTCCAAAAAAATATAGAAGAAATGTTTTGTTAACATATTTAAAATGTGAGGCCTTTATCACCACCAAGAATACATATTTCATTGTATATTCCTTTACATTCATGTTATTTTATTTTTATGTAAATTTTTTTCTTTTATAATTCCATATATCTAAAAAAATTAAAAAAGAAATAGTATTTTCCTCAAGTATAATTTAATGTAATTCATAAAACAATTTCCCTTTTTAAACAACATTATTTGATAATTTATTATTCATTACTATGGGTGTGACCAAAGGATTACATTTTAATTCATTATATGATTGGATTATAGTTATTATGGAAGGATACTTATGAAAAATATTTCATTTCCACAAGTTATTTTATGATGAGGTGTTTATGAAACTAATTTCATTAAATGTGTTCTGATATGGGGTATGATTTATGTTCTTGCATAACACATATGTATTTTTTCAATTATGTGGTTGGTGGTACCTATATCTCCCTCTAATTAATTGGGTAATGATATATTGTCTACGAGGTCATAGGGTACACGAAATGTCATCCAATGCCCAAAAGAAGAGGGTACATTGGAGGTCATTCTATGCCTATTACAAGATGGTACAAGTGCGGTCAACCTAAGATGGAAACTAAAAGTTACATGATAGTTCATCCCAACCATCATGTAGGTTTTTGGGTGATTATACAATGTATAATACTCTATGAATGTATTATTAGGTATCATTAGCATAATATTTTATATTTTAATGTGTATTCCACAAATTCAATGTCTTATTCCATTAGTATCCTCTTATAGATTTGGTGATTTGATTATATTATTATTAATGTCTTTTGAAATGAAAATCATTATGACATGACTCATGTGTATGATCTTTGATATGTTGGGTATGACCTCCAATTTCCATGCTCATGTTTTATACTTTAATTATTTTATTATCCTTATGTATCTTTAATTTTTACCAATATTGTTAATATAAACTCATCTATTCTTATGATTCCATTCCAAAGGATCTGATTACTATATTTTATTATTGTGAGAACTAATTAGGATGATCATTATGGGGGAATTTGAATATCATTTACTGAATTCAAAAAAGATGTTCCATGATTACAAAGGAACTAAACTAATATGGTCATTGGGTGTGTGTTAATGTAATTTATGAAATATTCCACAAAAAAATATATTGTCTATTAATATCAACCCTAGGATGTTATAATCTTTCTTCATCCCATGGTGATGAGAAATTATTTTTGGGCCTTTCTATAGGCTGGCTTAGGTGATCTGTTCAAAGGAGGACTAGGTTGGGTCATGGAATGGATTCATGGAGATTTCATAGGATATTTTCATTCCATGTCACAAGTAACCCAACAACTCTCCTCTAATATTCCTTATCAAATTTTTATATAATTAATCTTGATAAAAGTATGTTTTTTATGAAATCAATCAAATCATATTGGTATTATTCTGAAACGTTTGAGCATAAAATATGATTTCATGGAGGAGTCTTATATGGTTACACTATTGATCACTAATTTCTATATAGGTGGGATATTATTAAGGTCAGTTTTTATTTTCCAGTTCCTATAAATTTAGTCTAAAATTAATAGATTTTATTCTGATGTTATTGTGGGTTTTTCTGTTATTTTAATTTATATATTTTATGAGTGGTCTATAAATTTTTTCATTGGATTTAATCACTTAATTTAACAGATTATGTGATTTAGGATCCTTGAGTGTGGAATTATAGTTTATGTTTTTTTGTTAAATACATGGTGATTTAAAAGTTATATTAATGGTCATCATTTTTAGTGGAATATAGACTAGAATCTCCATGTATTTCTTAGGCTATGAAAATCACATGTTCTCCCCTGGGTTTCCAAATAATTAATGAATCTTAAGTCGAATTATTAATAAATATGAAAAAATATCTAATTTTGTTCTAATATAATAATTATATTCAATTTAAAAAAACATAAATGGGTTTTTATTAATTCATGATGATTTAATAAACCATGTGATGTTAAATGATTAATTGTCAATGCCATTCATTTTTTTATAACTTATTATGGGGTTTATCAATGTCAGTTATTGTTTGGAATCCCTATTTATAATTAGAAAGGATTTCCTCTTATAACATCAAAAAATGAGGATAATATTTTTCAATGGAATTTTATCTTGAGATAAATATGTTGGTAGTTGTTCATGTTGGGATAAACCATATTCCATTGGGTCTCACATAAATGATATATAGTGACATCACATTTTCTATCTTAAGAGAAAATGAATTATTTTCCCAATAACCATATTTAACATATGATCAGTTAGATTCCTTGGTGAAGAGATTATTGTTTGGTTATTTTGATGGGAAATTAAAATTGGGAATTTATTTTGTTTAATTTCACTTGTACTTTTAAGTACTATACCGAAATTTGTTTTCAAATTTGGAATTCCACCCTATTTTATATTTTTTTCATTATAAAATTTATTGTCGTTTTCCATTAAAAAATCCTTTTCAAAAATTAAATATTCCATTATGAATGAAATAATTATGATTGTTTCTTCCTACCAAGATGTTTTAACATAAAAATTTTACCGTTATAAAAAAAACATCCATTGGGATGTTACAAAACTCTACATTTTCAGTGAATTAGTTATAATCAATTTTTTTCATAAAACCTAATTCAATGTGGATAAAAATTTTTACAAATTATATGAAAATGTATGGTGGAAATATTTTTCATTATATAACAAGTTTTACTAGGTAAGTGATTTTAAAATAGTCCCTGTTATTTTTTAGAGACTAATATCAACATTATTTCCCTAAATTGGTTTTAACATATTATAAGTGTGTATTAAGTTCTTTTATAAATTTATATGTAATAATAAGATTGGTGGAAAAAAAATTTTATGCCTCATCATCAAATAGTAGTTAAAAAAATATTCTTGGGTATATTATAAGGGAGTCTTATACATGTAAAATGTAGTTTACAATGGGTTGTCAAGACAAAAACTAAAAGAATATGGTGATAATAATTATTTAAAATCATTCATGGTTAATTGGTTATATATTTCTTATTATAATGCATCCACTAATATTATCTTTAAATGTATATAGATCCTTTTGGGTATTGTTAAGAATACATCAATCCAACTATTGTTGTTTTCCTATAAACATGTTTGGATTCATGTTATTTGTTGTTTTTGTTGAATATTCCTGGCCTTGAGACATGTTGTAATTTATACTAGAAGAATTGATTCTCGATAAAAATCATCTCTTCTATTGTAAAATTTAATGTTTACACTTATAATGTATATCATGGAAACTATTTTTATAAATGAAACATGTTATTTGGTTTGGGGGCCTTGTTGTACGAATATATTATTTGATATTAATATTAAATCTGTGCATATAGTTTTAATATCATTATATTCCTTATATATCCCAAATTTTTTTTATGAAATTCTTGTAAAATATATGAGCTTTTTCTTGTAGGTTTCATCTTGAGACATATAGCCTTCTTGTGCCTATTGATGATGATTTGTGATGTGTGTATATAAATTTCCACATAATGAGGATAGAGTCCTACTATAGATAATGTATTTGGTATATTTATTTTACTATGGATATATATAGTGACTTTACTTACGATGATAATATGATTCCTTCTAATAAAGGATGATGTGGGTGTTTCACCTCTTGATGAGGAGATGAGAAACATCCTGAGGGTTGGTAATATACATATAATTCCTAAATATAAGCATAAAAATATATTACCGAAGTAGATGATTATAAATACACACATATATAAACACACACGTGTGTGTGAGAGTTGTTTCATATAAAAGATAGTTTCAAACATATATCCATGAAAAATATGTACCTCATGATGTATAGGTAAACTATCTAGATTTTGATTCAGTCTTAGAGTAGGTTTCGATGATCCTAATGAAAATTATTTATTTTCAATTATGATATTATATCTATTTGTATCCTATGGTAAAACTATACTTTGTTGGGGCAGTGTTAGAATATGTTGAAAAACACTGTTATTTATTGAAAAAAACAACATTCCTTTGCATTAGAAAATACACCATGATATTTTAATCTTTACAAAGTTAAATGAAAAAATACTAAATATAATATAATATAATAATTTCACCATGTTAACCTACAATGGGATATATCTTCCAATCACATAGCAACGACTATTGACATTCCAATTAACTAAAACTTCAATAATATGTGATTAAAAGATCACGGGTCATCCAATATCCAAAACCTCATCCAAACCTACACTCACTAATTTCATGTGGGTTTCAAAGAAATAATTGACACATTGGTTGAAGTCAATTTGATATCAAATAGTGATAAAAACTAAAAGAACTATGTCAGTTCTTCATGGTTCTATATCCTTCACTTCCAAATAATCAATGATATATATATATATATTAAATTAATATTCCAATAATCATCATTAATGTAAATCATATTTATCAAAAATTACTGTTAAATTATAATTATTCAATAAACATTAAATATGATATTTTATTTGAGATCTACAAAATATATATCAATCTATTGTGATTTGAGTTACCACCAATTCAATACACAAGTTTCACAATATTCTGATAATTTAAATATAAAATTCAAATAATATTAATCTAAAATAAACATCCAGTTAATTTATACCCATATTATTTAGCATTTTAATTTTTATATGTAATTAATACTTCCTAAAATAAGAACCAGTCCTTCATAATACTTCCTCATAATGATTTCTATTATAATTCTCCAACTTCTAGAAATCATAGTGGGGAATTTTTCCTAATGACCTAACAAGTTAGTTTCACTATTAACATAATTCAAATACTATATGTTTTATAATGTTTAATAAGTATTTATGATCCATACTATATTTTTTTCGTAAGAGAATTAAAACATTAACATTTAGTGTCTTGGAAATATTTTATTCTAGGAATTCATGGTGCAAACCCTTCAGTCATGGTTAATTTGTTAATATTTTCATGAGGTTGAATTTATTAAATTTAATGAGACAAAGATATCCAAAACTTATAAAATAAAAAATTATACTTTTATGAACTATTTAGTACTTCTATAAATCATTAACCCATTAACCAACCTCCAAAATTCATCTGATCATTTTCAAGGTGTGACTTCTATGTCTTATCATTTAACATGAACCTTAAATTTTAGAAGTGAAAGAATATTATAAAGTTTATGGTGACACATTTTTTCTCTAGATGACGCTTATAGAATATAATTTTTAATATAATTAAATGTGTTGAACATTGGATTTTTTTTGGTTTTAAGTCCATTCGGGGTGTTTCAATGAACTAAACATTTCTAGAATCTACAATCATCCAAAATCATTGAGTCTGTCTGATTTCCATATAATAATAATAATTATTTCATGGCATAAATTAATATTTCTATATCCTAAAACATTAAAATATATTTCTATATATCTTATGAAAATTCTATGAATTTGTTCATACACACAAAAAAAAATTCCAATATAACAACCATTGGTTGTAACAATTTAGTAAATTATATTTTATTTTCTATCCATCATATAAAAGATTTTCATTCCTCTATAAAGAATCAAATCAATTACCATTATTAGATCGTTATTATTAAAAAAATTCCTATTAATCACATTTAGGATAACACTCCTCCATTAATCATGAACATCACTGAATTTAGTTCTCCCCCTTTATAAATGAAATTAATTTTTTTTTCCAATTTAGTTTAGATCATGTTTATTTTTATTGAGAATATCAAATTTTAAAATATGAAAAAAGGGAATTTCTCTACATTCTAAGACAAATTTATTCAATGATAAATGTATAAAATTATTTTCATAATTATTCATTAAAATTTATTTTAATAATAATTAACTTGAGGAGAAATTGAACTATTTAAAAATACCAAGGGATAATATCCCCCTGCATTATTATAACAAATATAAGTTAAATTTATGTAATCATAAAATATTAATTAAATATTACATTAAAATATAATGGGGATTGGGGAATTTTAACCTCTTCAGTTGGAAGGAATTAGTTGACATCCAAGCGTTAAATAGTGCTACTCAAATACACGTGTATCCATTGTTCTGGTAATGATATATTCCACTTCATGATGTGTTCCAAATAATTATAGTTTCACAGTGTTGTTCCATATAGGTTCAATTATAAAGTAGTAATGAATATCAATGTTCATAATATGAGAGTGTTGTATTGTATTGATTATTAATTTAATGGAAATTGTAATTCTCATTGAATAAAATATTTTTTTGGACTCTATCACAATGGTATTATAATTATGTCTTCAAATATATTACTTGTTTTCCTACCATATTAAATATGATATAATATACTTATTTATTATCAAAGAAACATAATCTTGTTTCTTATACAACCACCCAATATTGTCCATTCCTTTGTAAATAATTCTACCACTTATATATATTTGATCCAAAATGAAACTAGGCCAATTAACCTCTAAGCAATATAAGAAATAAATATATTTTCCATCCTGGTACACCAAACCATAATTTATTCTTACCAGAATATTTCACAAATTTATCATCATTTATAATATATTTTATTTATTAGTAAAACTATGGAATAATGTTTCCAAGAACATGAAATAGAAAATGTATTACTATGTCGTAGTATGATAAAATTAAAATTTTAAAATTATTTTACAGTGGGTAAATTCTAATACCTCATTGGGATCATTCATTCATAGTATTGTTACTAATTATATCAGAGTAAAAAATGGATCGTACTATTCATTTTATAATTACATCAAATTATTATGTTATATACCTTACAAATTAGATAAGTATAATATATTAGTTTTTATGTATTTACATACATATATAATAATTAATCTCCTTAATCAATGACATATCCAATTTTGAACCCATTAAGTGGAAAAACATATTAACCAATTATTTTATTGCAATAGATATTCTAACATCCACATACACAATCAACAGAATTTGTTAATTTTTTATGATTTTAAAATAGATATTTTGATCAAAACCTCCTCTATTAAACTCCAAATCTATAAGAAAATAATTCAATAATTAATTCCAAGAATGGTATACTAAAATTATTCAATACATGTAATTTAAAAAACTATACACTTTTAATACTCTATTTCCAATGAAAACCCAATTGGTTGTTATATATAATCTTATTCATTCATGGACACATTTAAAAACAATATCTACGCATATATTATATGCGATTTTAGATCTTCCTGAACATATTAAGCCTTTAAAAGTCCTATATACTCAATTATTGCCACTGTAAATAATTGTTCTTTAATAGAAAAACATTAAACCTAGGATTTTATTTAACATACTAGTCCCAAAATATTCAAAATCACTCTAACATATTCATTGAGCATGTTTCAAATTGTGATGTTTTAGGAATTCCAAAATCACCCAAGTTTTTTATTTCATTTCTAATAGAATTATTAAATTATTAATTTCAAAAATGAATCTTCATTTTTTAATTATATATATAAAGTAGGTGTTATTTCAAATAAAATATTATTTTTATCAATTCCCCATATCTTATGATTCTATGTCAGACTAGATATTTCTCCAGTAATATTTCACTGATATAAGTGAACTTATTTTTTTGTTAACTGAGTCATTGTTTTACTCCCTTCGTAATCTTGTTCTTCTACTAATTAATCATTATAATAATTATCATTCTGAATATTTTGATAATATCCCAATTATACATTTATTATTTTATATTCTTTAAACACATATTCATGAATAATATTTCTATAATTTTCGTTGGATTAAAACTCAATCAATATCCAATCATTGACCTTAATAAATAATTTTATCCTTTTATTGGCATAATATTTAGGCATTACACATGAATGAGTATGGAAAAAGTACATCTTCATCTACATGATCACCATATTTACCTTGATTGTCCTCTTTATTATAGAAAAAAATATTTTTTTGAACACCCTATTGTTCTATAATGAGGGCCTCTTTCCATTACTCATTTCTTATAAAAACATTTTTACTCTGGGACTGAGTAATTCTATATTCTGAGTATAAATATCCCCTTTCACCACTTCTTACCATAAGTGAAATGTGATTCCATATTCAATCACCAATGTATATTCTTGGTTGTTCACCATAAAATTTATTTTTACAAACAAAACATTATATGGGGGAGTTTTCATTTAAGATACTTCATGGTTAATACCAGAATTTTCAAATTAATATTCAACCTCATAGGATGTGTACTGTGTAACATTACATGACCAAAGAATATCTATTGTTATTCATGTTTCATTATTAGATAATATTCAAAATATTTTTTTCTAAAATAAAAATTCAGTATTTGATCACATAAACATTCCACATATCATCCCATTTTAATCATCAAAAAATATGCTGAGGTAATTCTCACCATACATTTCAATATGGTCAATTATTCGAAAAGCATTAGTGTATAACAAATTATGCAAAATTAATTGTTTATTATTCCTTTAGGAATATATATTTTGATCTATCATTCCTAACATAGAAGAAGCCAAAGTCTTTTACTTTTCTCACTTTAAATTAGAAATATCCACAGAAGGGATTAACCTAGATAGGTTCTCCAAATTTTTTTGATTTATGTAATATAATGTCAAGGGATACTAATTGATTAATAATTATACTCATTTAGTTAAATTATTCTATTTTCTATAAATGTGACATTTATTTACAATTTTCCATTAAATTATTTAATATAATTCAAAGCCTTACAGATTGAATGTGAATTGAAAGCCTAAGTCACAATTCTATTTTACACTTAAAAAATTATTACGTAGTCCATAAATATATTGTACTATAGTAAATCTCAATTCATATATATCCAAATGGGTTTTTCCACTTTAATATTTATTCTTTCATCATTTCTAAAACACATTGTTCTATCAACTCCCCCATTTAAAATTTTCAATATATTCATTTATCTGATCATATGATATAAGAACTAGTTGTCTAGAATCCAATTAATACTGATATTTAATAAATTCAATGAAATTTTTTCCAAATATTCCTTCAAAGTAATCTTTATTTCCTTTTAAAATATTCCAAAATGAGTTTAACCATTTATCACCCATTGATGTTTTATTTTTCAAAAAAAATAATGATGACGTTAAATTCTTTAAGAGGATAAAATTTATTATTGAAATGGTTTAATTGGATTTCATTGAAATTGTATTAATTTTATTTTTATAAGATGATATACATGTTATATTTAAATAATCATCTATTTTATGACCAAAATTTAAAAAATTAAAATAGTACCTATAAAAAAAATTCTATTCAAATTTTAAAGAAAAATCAAACTCTCCTCAACTTAATTTCAAAAGCATATCCTATTTAATATCTTTCAATATAATCATTATAAACCATTGTTCTCCTTTGAAAATAAAAAATTTAATGTTTTTTAATTGATGATTTATTTTTCAATCTTTTAACCATAAATATTCATTTTTTGAATGGCCCCTAATTTTTTGAAAGCATCTTCACGGTTGACACCTTTATAATTTAAAATGTATTCATGTGTTATTCATATTTATATATAAATTTTTTTTATAACTACCATATCTAAGAAACATTAATCCAATACCACATAATTGATGAGACCATAACATTTCCTAAAAATATCTTATTCCAAACTCCTTCCAATGATTCATGAAATTATCTGAGTATTTACCAAGTTGAAGCTTCTTATTTGTTCAATGAATTTCAATATATAAATAAAGATTCATTCACAATAATAAAATATCATCTTCATCTTTTTTAATCACATTGGAATTTTCCATAAAAAAACTATATTATTTTTAATGAACTTGTCCAATTCATTAATTTTTAATATGTATTTACAAATTCCTTAGTACTTGATAAAAATTAATTATACTCTTTTATGTGTGTCATTTCATGATCGACATGATATTAAAGCTAATTAATACAACCTACCAATTACATTACAAATCCTCAAATTTTACTACTCCTATTTTTCTATAAATAAATATCATCATGTTACTCTTCCAATTACTATTTTTTATTTATGAGTCCTATAGTTTATAATTCCCTTTAAAACCATTTTTAATATTCTACACAAAATCAATAATAGAATATTATATATTTGAGGTAAAAACAATATCAATTCATTCCAATGGATATTCCACTATATATTCTACCTCACATCTTTCCAATATGAACTAATAATATTTCATTCAATTTTTAATACCTGATTTATAATTTCATAGTGTGATAATTTTTTTACCTTATGTTGTATAATTCCAAATTTTCTCCCCTTTATCATATCACATTGAATTCCTAACGACAATGTGCTCAATAATCCCGCAAAAAAACCACTACAACAACCTATTAGCCAACAACTATTTTTATTATTTCAGAAAGCACTTTTAAAGAAAAAGTGGGAAACAAACAGGTTCGGAATACATGAAAATTCAAACCTCATAAGAAATAGTCAGGTCATTCTAGAACAAATTAAAGATATTAGAATCCATTACATTGACTAGACACCATTTGATGGAGGTGGACTCCATATATGAGTTGTCCTTAATGATATCCTCAATGTGGGATGCCATCCTGTCCCAAGTTTACGCATGCTCCTCTAGACATGTTTTCCCTCATTGAAACCACATATAAAAATCCTATTCTATTTATAAATCCATGATGATTGGTCCTCACTCAAATCAACACGAAGCATTCTTTCGAACATTTTATGTGCATCCTCCTCTGAAATCTTGATCAAGAAAGATTCCTCTAGCATTTGTTCATTAGAGTGCATGAGAATCTCCATGATGATGTCTGATTCAATGTCCTCCTTAGTCTTTGGGATGATAGCAGCAACTTCCAAACTCTTTTGAGAAACATTTCCCTTACTATAAGACCATGTAATAGGGGGAATAGGTATGGTTGAGTATTCCTTTCATCTCCTCTGCCATCGATTGTGCTTTATAAGCCTATCACAATCCACTTGGGTGTTCATCCCATTATTTTAAGAGAAATGAATGTACTCTTCCACAGTTTCCACTTCCATGGGTTCTGGGGACCAGAGTTCTGAGTGAAACTCATTATCTACTGCTATAACATCTGACCAGCCTGGTAGAGGATGGAGCTCTACATGCCAATCTTCCTCGATAGTCACTTCTTTGAATAGAGGAGGATCATCGACACTCAACACAACAAACTGGTTTTAAGAGTGACCGTAGAATCCAACCAAACCTACGCGAACAGGAGAGGGAGGATTCAATCCCACATAAGGACATGTTCTGTCGACACTAGCATCTTAATAGGACATAGGGTGTAAACTGTAATCATGCCAACCCCCTGATTAGCAAGAACCTCTAACAACTGAAAAGACTATACTTACCTGATCCTGGGGCCATAGACTCGTGGGGAGAATTGAAAATGGATCTCACAGCCTCTGTATATGTGGGAGGGATCCTTGGGCCCATCACCCCCTCAACCTCCCCTAAACCGCCTTGTACCAACAATTGAGAAGGTTTAATACCTAAATCCAACCTCATATGAACAAAAACATCCACAGCCCTCAGCTCTGAAAACCATGGTCCCGTTTCCTTCTCTGTTTTTGGTTTGTAGGTATTTGATATGTTTTTGGATATTTTAGAAGAAACTATACTGGTTGTTGTTTATAATTAATATTCACACCAAAAATTTATTCACAACATGAATCTGTCTCTAGGAAGATTCCATGATACCCAATAAGAACATAAAATTGGATTAGTCCATGAAATTTTTTTATATATTTAAATTTATAATCAGGACATATTTAAAAATATGTGATTCCTTCATTGGTGTACATGGATGTTGGTGAATTTATTCAATGAATATGTGATACATGATGTGAATAATTTTCAAGCTATAGGTTTTTATCTCACATCAATACAGGATGATAATTAATTCTCTCCTATTATTTCATACATCAAACTATATACTCCTCTAGGATATTTTATATTTCCCCACTCATTCATGATATCTTTGTTTATAACTTGATCTTAGTGGTGGTTTTCATTCATTTTTTATTTTTCATCCTTCTGGTGAAATATCTTTTGTCCTTTATAGATTTATCATGAATTCTTATTCTTGAGGCTAAATCCCACATTTTTTTAGTTTTAGTGAGTGTAGTCCTTTATTTATGTGTTGAACTAACAGATTTGACGATTTTCATTATGTAATTTCATTCTATGTTGATGTAAATAATAATAATACCACTGTTTTATCCTTTTATTTTCATTTTCTATGGGTGGATCCCATTGCGGTTGATTTTGACCAGATTTTCGGTAGGTGGTTCAATATCAATCCATTATTGAATGAAATATTATTGAATATATTTTATATATTTATTTATAAGTAAATTTCCATGATTTATATGTTAGCATAAATGGATTTTTTTAAAAATATGGGGTTTCCCTTTGTTTTGTGTAAGGGATAATGGGGCATTAAAAGTGTTTTGAAATGGGGTTTCAAGATGGTTTTTAAAGGAGGATTGTTAAAAGAAAATTATTTTTTAAATTCATTTTTAAAATAAATTTTCAAATTATTTGGGAAATACATCACATGGGAATAATAAATAACATAGGTTGATGATGTATCTTAGATCAATCATCTGTTTTATATTTGATTGGTTCACTAATAGGGGATTCCTATAGTTTTTAGGCTTGTTGTTCTGAGAAATTTATTTTGACATCATTTGGCATATTCACTAATAGATTGTTTCTCTTCTCCGATTTCCTTTTTCTATGTGTTTAAGTTTTCACTTGTATTTTATTATGGTTTCATTAGTCTTCTATCCTAACATTTTTGAACCCTGGATTATTTTCTACTATGCAATATCTTTTTTCGTATTCTTTATTTGATATACCTAATTTGAAATTATAGATTTTGATCGATATTTTTCTTTAAAACTATTTTTCTTGAAATTTCAAAGAAATATAGGAAAACAACACAATTTTCAATGGTGTTTATTTAATCTTTTTCCCAATTTACCGGGATAGGTTTTCGTTAAAATTATTATATTGGGATTTTTTGTTTAAATATATGATACAGGAAACTATGGTGGAATACTACTAGTCTTATTTACATCACTCTATGCACACCGCATCGACGGTGTGTATAATTTGTTATTTTTTATGCATTAAAAGACAATATGCTATAGTGTTGTGGTGGGGTTTACATCAGTTGGGTAAATGAATCTGGCGGTGAGATGGTGGGATGTTTCCCACATTTCTCTTAGTTAGTAGTCATCATTTATATTGTCTTCCTTTTATGTTGGAAAAATTCATGTGTTTTAGGACTAATTTGAGTTTTATATATTCTTTTTTATTATTTATATTATGGAATATTTTTCATCTAGTTATTCTTACACTATTTCTTTCTTCTATGTACATGTAATTAATGTTATAAACTATTGATTGGATAAAATCATTTCTTATTATGGATTTTAATTCTTGGGTTCTAGTCATTAACCCATGGGGATCATGAAATCCCTTCAGTTATATGGATGAAAAGGATAGGTACAAGTTTCTGATGGTATACCAGGTCATCTCATTACAAATTTTTATCAAAATCATGTTTTCATTAAGATTTCTTATGTTGTGATGTTTGATTGACTAGAGGTATGATTTTTGAAACATGATCGGTAAATTACAGTTAGACCTTGACAATTAATTTCCTTAAATACAATCAATTTAACCTGGGATAAATAGATTTGTATCCTATGATTCGTGTTACTACTCTTAATCTATGTTTTTTATCATAGTTTTCAAGCCGTGACACAAATAAACCTATTATATTTATTCTATTTTTAGTGGGAAATGACAAGCCTCCATAAAGTATTTAATGGGTTCAATGGGATGGAAAATTGTTTTCTTCTTATAGGAATATGCCTATAGATTATAATTAAATTGTTTTTATCATGCTATTAGTTCATCACATATACCAAAATTTACGACAATTCCTTAACATAATGTTTAATTTGCACCCACGAGTTGGATGAAAAATAGATCTATCTTGGGAGTTATTATGTTAGAATCCACCAACCATAGAGGGTATAAATGAACCTCAAGAGGTTGAGGAATGGATGGATAAGATTGATTAAATATTTGATTCCTGTATACACTTAACAATATCAAGGTGAAATGCGTAATCTCCATAATCGAGTGTCCTAGTATGGGATGCATGATTCCATATTGTAGGAAGATATAAATTTGGACCTTAAAAAGAAGGATTTTGATACCATATTCATCTATATGTTCTATCAAGAGTATCTAATGATGGAAAAGTGTTTAGAGTTTCTCTATTTATAGCTAGTAGAGCATTTAGTGTAAGACTACAACAATCGGTTCACGGAGCACCTTTTTCGTTAATAGTAGAGAAGAATAATCTATTAATGCTCAAAAGTACTTATAGGGTTTTCGACTAGACTTTTGATCAAATGTATTTATGTTGAAAATTTCAATGTATATGAATAGAGAATATATAGATATGGTGAAATTGATGAACATGATAGGGAATATTGAATTTTATTCCACATATCATTCTACCACAAGCCTCATTAGTGGTTCATAGGGAATAAAGATAAATTGACATGATCATCATAGGATTGGTGAAGGTGTCTCTCAACAATGGAACTAATTTACACCTTCATATTCAACTATTATTTTACACAAAACTCGATATTAGTTTCGCATGTTTGAGAACACATGACATTCTTTTATCATTATTTTGAATATGTGAAATGGTTTTGATTACTAGGGTCATTACAAAGGATTCTATTAAGATATATAAATGCATTGTTATGGATAGGGTTCATGATTAATAATGTAAGCTATGGTGAAGTCAGGAGATTCATAGTATATGGGGTACACCCACATGCGTCAAGTGTGATGAAACTTCACAGTGTGGATGTGGTTCCAATATAAGTTGATGTGGTTCTAGATATATTGTGAGCTACCATTTTCGTTGAATCTTGTATAAGAAATTATCTCTTTGATGTAGGTTCCTCCCACTCATTAATATCAATCCATTTATTGATGTGTTAAAACATATAATGTAGCTAATGTCTTTTTTCATGGATTTAGTAGCACCTCTTTCAAGGAAAAAATATATTATTTTTTGTTGTATGTACTGTTCTTTTTCGATAGATAGCATAGAGTTCATATGTGAATTTATTGTTCTGGATCTTGATCTATTTTATGTCATTATTAGGAAGGATTGGATTTTCACTCATAATTATATGACTTGTTTTTTCCTTTTTAATGACTCTTTCTATGATAACAATGGGATATATTAGTTGTTTCAGGGAGAGTGGAATTCACAGTCTAACTAAGAAGGACCCTTCAGCCCATATATTAGATTTTGTTTATATGATACTATAGTTGATCCCAATGATTTTTATCCTATAGCTATTTTCCCTAGGTTTTTAGGGACATACACAATTTTTTATTGGATAAAACCATCATTATTTCTCATGAAATAAATGTATAGTTTACTATTGATTTGGTGTCAGGTTCACCATAGATATCAATACAGTATAATCTCATGGAAGCAATAGAGCAGAAAGTGATCAAAAATCCAAATAGATGATCTAATGGAAAATGGTTTCAATCAACATAGTGTTTCAGCATGGGAAGCCCCAAATCACTATCCATGGAAGGATGATAGTTCATTTCCATTTTAAAATACTATCAAATTTTTAAATATGTACCAGTTAAAAATATATATCAAAATCCCCAAATTGGTGATTAGTTTACCAGTTTGAAGGGGTGAGTGGGGTTCAATGATCAATCTTTAGTCAGGATATCATCAATGATGTATTTTGGAGCATGATATTCAATATATGGAATTTAAAGGCATGTATGTCCATTATGAATATCTTTAGATGAATTTGAACTAACCAACACTCATTAAAAAAATATAGAGCTAATAAACTATATATTTTTTCATTTTCTTGACACCATTATAATAGTGTTCTTGGATGATATATTTGTTTATTCGACTTATAATTATGATGATGAGAAACCTTTGTATCTGGTTCTATTGATTTTGAGGATCTATATATTTATCTAAATCATTAAAAATATATCTTATAGTTATAATATGTGAATTTTATAGGGCATGTGTTTTTTGAGCATTGATTATTGTTCTATCTTAAGAATTTGTATATTTCTTATCATGGGAGGTTCCATGAAACATCATTCAGATATGGAGCTTCCTTTTTCTTGATAGATACATTCAAGTTTTTTTGAATGATTTATAGATGTTAGTTTTCCAAAAACATTGAGATTAATGAAGCAATATATTATTCATAGCATAGTAAAAAGGAAAAATATGAAGAAGAAGAAGATCTTAGACATAGAGATTTACATGTTTTTTAGAAATAATTCATATATCCATCAAGATGCCTAATTTCACTATGATTTAAGAGTACAATTTACATGGAGATTTCATATTTTCATGAACAAGAAATCCTGACCCAAAATGGTATAATAAAGATAATGAAGAAATATTCAACCAACCACACATGATGTCTGCTGTGCAATAGTAAATGATGGAAGGAAGTCTACATCACTAAAATATTATGACCACCCATGTCTAGGATGATACACTGGCTGATTTCTACTCTTATACATCAGTATAGTATTATTTAGTCTAATTTATTCCATGCTATAGTAGTGATTCAAAATAATCAATAGTTCCACGTTGGTGTCGGTCAGTCATCGCTTCTATATTTGTCAATGTTGTTGTCTAGTGTGCATTATAGGACAAAAGCATTCATACCATCACCATATATAATAGACCTATCCAATCCAATCCAATAGTTAGTGTCACTAGTTAGAGTTTTTAATAGGAAATGCATGACATTAATATTGGATACAAAGATTCATACTTATTTTGGTGAGATGAAATGAATCCAGACATCAGCATGAGATTTGATCTTATCTGCGGCCTGAAAAGAGTATGAGGTGTATTTTCTGCTTCTGATTCAAGTTTCGGTTTCTTATATAAGGAGGTGGAGAATGTTTTACACTATGGCACTCATCAGATTTTTCATTCTGATACAAATATTTCAATCTTGATTTGTGAATTTTAATTGTTATTCATTTACTTATGTTTTGGAAGTGAAATGTTTTTTGGAGGAGGTTCATTGACTTTTCTTACCATAAGAGTCTAAGAGATATCTACACACAAAATCTAGAATCATATATATTGGTGATGGGTTTATTACATTAAATTTTCTAGTTCAACATCACCTACACCATGGAAGAGAGGAATGGCATTGGATATTTTTTCAAGAGGAAAGTTCCATCCTAGTATATCATAGAACTAATGAAAAAATGGATCCAAATGGGAAACTTTGAACAGATTATTTTGGATGCTTATGATGGGGATTCTAGTATGGTTTGGAACATTGTTTAGTTTTCATTATTAATCCCAAAGTAAATTATATAGGGTAATTAGTAGGATTATGAGTTCATAAAAAATAATGAATCCCTTTATAGTGGGGATACCATTTCTTATTGTCCTCTCCCATGTGATGGTATTCCCAGTATTAGGGATGTTTTTTTGATCCCATAAATTGTGAGAAGTTTTATGTTTTATTATTTTCATAGTTCTTTAATGATAATTCATTTGTGTTCCATAAATATGTATTATTTAATGATATAGTGTTTTTCATGGCCTGATATGAAGCACACAATATTATATTATATGTCTTCTTGTTATTATTGTTAGAAGTTAAAGGAAAATCACCCAAACCCTTTTAGTTTTTATTAGCCTCTTCTGATGCCCGTTTGGAAATGGGATGAGGTGTCTCAAGAAGTAATTATTATATTTCCATAGAATCTCTAAAGGAATAATTCTTTCTTTTTGGTGATTCAATTTTTGGTTAAGTATGATTTTTTATTCTAATCAGGGACACCACTATGTGTGATGATTTGGGTAACCTGTATATATATATATATATATTAGTATGTTGGGTTTTATTGTGTAAAACCATTTGATATGTGGATTAGTTTTTCAATGAATTTTTTTTTGATATTTTTTGCTACAAAACCCATTATTATAATCCTTCATTTCACACAACACATTGTTAATCTTGAGTTACGTGAAATACTGAGTTTAAATGAAATGTATCATTCTATTAAAATATTATCTTTTAATATGATAGTAATCCCATAGCCTTTGGAATAGAGGTTATAAACAGGATTAACTAAATTATTAAAATATATGGTTTAAACATGTACATAAAATGATTTGTTTGATGATAAATTTATTATGAGTGAATATACAAAGAAATTTTTAAATAAAATTTCTTTTTCTGAAAAACAAATTTTTATACACATAAATGTGTAGCTGTTATACAATAATAAATTAAAAAAAAATCACTTTTTTTATAAATTTTTATGAAAGTTATATATTATATATACAAAAGAATGTTTAATATTCATCTTCTATTATTTTTATACAATTTTTAATAATAAAATGAAATTTACCCTTAAAAGATGTACTAAATAAATGTTTTCCACCTTTTGAGTGAATTTACTTAGAAAATAAAATATTTAGAAATTTGTTTTAAAAAAATATAATAAATTTTTAAATCATCATGTCAAAATTTGCATATTTTTAAACATTGATAAATTATTAAGAACATGAAATTTTGGATTAATAATGAAAATACTATTTTTTATTAAGAATGGTCATTTATATTAATGTATTTAAAAACGAATTACATGATTAGATATGGTTTTAAAGTTATAATTAGTTCACTATATATATAAATCTAATTTTTACCTTACTACTAATTTCATTTTAAATTTTCATATACAACGTATTTAAACTATTGATAACCTTCTCTTGTTAAATTAGTATTCTCATCGTGTCTACGAGACTAATTTTGAAATAAAATTTTAAACTTATCTGAGGGAAATTTATTAAAATGAATTCCATATTTTTAATAAACAAAATTTATATTATCTAACTTGGTGAAATTAAATTTCGACTCTTATGAATATTAGAAACAGTAAAAATTAATTTTTATTGTTAAGGTGAAAATTTGTTTACATGGGAAACAACTTATAGGATAATAGGTTAATTAACCAATAATATTTCTGAAAAATCATTTTATAGACATATTTGTACCTTATCAAAATTTATATGCTATAATTTCTCAATTTTTTGAATTTTAGAATCTAAAAAATGTGGTTACACCCATATATTTTTGAATATTACAAGTGTTCCACAAACGTCACTCATAAAATAACCCCCCTCATTTCTTATTAACACACTCAAAACCACTTTTTTATCAGAATACCCATACAAATAACATTATCAATTCCATTATCTTATAAAATAAATCTTATTTATTTAGTAAATAAACATATCATTCCTTTTTATGAATACCCTAAGATGTTGTCCAAAGAAGTAGAAACATCCCTAACAACCATTATATTTTATTTATTCTTCCATTTCATTAAATTATATTTAATAAATTAATATAATAACCTCCATATTTTCATTATTATTAAATTTAATTTTTTAAATTTAATAACCTAAATACATCTCATCTAATATCAAATGAGTTATTAATTATTCACATTGGTCTTCAACGGACTACAACCATGTGAACCAATGTTATTCATTTTATGTCAGCACCTCTAAACTAAGAATAAAATGATTGATTTATTGTTTAAAAATTATAATTATATTATATTATGGTAATTATATCACATATCCCTTTTTTACCTTGTATTATGTTGGAATACGAAAACATCGTTCTTGTGTACGATGAAAAACTACCTCGTGAAGTGATGCGATTTATTTAATACATACATATAATAAAATAATGATGTCTATAATAAACATATTATATATATATAAAACTATAAAATATTTTTCAATTGAAATATATTATTTTAAACTCATTATTTTTATCCATCGAAAAAATAGAAATCGTGTTCACCTATTCGTACGACCTTTTGTCTCTCAGAATTGTGTATTTAATTTTCTATCTATATATTTTATGGAATAAATAAAATAACTATATAGTTATGAAATATAATATTTATATCATGGTTAAAATTTTTTAGATTATTTAACCCTGATAAAATTAAAAGGTAGAAAAATACAAATGTAAAACATATATAAAAAAATAAGGAAGTTATTAATAAAGACACAACTTTAAGAGTGATTTATTAATAAATGGGAAACAAAAGATCATAATTAAATCATAAATGAAATTAAATATTTATTTTTAATTATATAACTTATTAAAAATAATTGTTTTATTATATATGAGGTTTGAATTTGTATTAAATAATTCAAAACATATGTTATGGGATTCCTCTCTCAAATTTTTATTTTAATTGACACATACCATATTCACCACATATTTAATTTCGGTGGGGAATATACATACAATGAATATATGTTATGAATATTAAAATAAAACTTAATGGGAATATAATATCCCTTTGCAGATCTTTATTTCATGTATTTTATTTAATTAGAGTTACAAAAATGATATGTGTTTTATAGTACAATTTTATTATTTTTTGCGATTGGTTATGATAATGTTTCAATGGATGACATTTTATGCTACCTATCTTAATAAACACATGAATTTTATTCACATATTATTATTTATGTAGAAGAAATGTTTTAACATTATTTTTCCCTCTTTAGGTAATTCAATATTTCAAAATAATGTTTTTATGAAAAAAAATCATCATTTCTCTCTTCAGTTGAAAACCTATTTTTCTCCCAAAACCATGTTTTCAAAAAATGATTTCAAAAATGTTTTTAGAATTATTAAAATTATTTATTAATGAAAATTATATCCTTGTTTTTCTTTTAGTAGAGGTTTTTGATAGGAATCTTCATTCCATTTTTAGAAAAAGTGAAATTTTTCATTTACTAAAAATGTAAAATAAGTCATTGTTAGAACATATATTGAATAAATTTAATTTCCAGGATCATTATCATTATTATATAGGAATATTAATTTATAAATTTTAAAGGATATAAAAAATCAAAATTATTTTAAATATATTCTCCATTTAGAAAAATTGTTTGCAAACATGAAAGGATATTTTCTTCATGAAATGTTCCATGTAACATTTTAAAATCCTTTTCCATTTAAGATAAAATCCATTGATTTAACCTATTATTTACTTAGGACATAGGCCATGGACAAAATTTTTATTATTTATTTTAATGGATTATTTTTATGATAAAATAATGTTAATGAAATTCATTTATCTTCAAACGATTGTATAATGATAAACTACTTATAAAACATGCTTATTTTTTCCAAGAGTTTTATTTTGAATAAATAATGGAAAGATTAAAAAATATATTTCATTTCAGCATGTATTATTATGAGGAAAATTTTATGAAACCCATTTAATTAAATGGATTCTAGAATAATTAGTTCTTTTTATATGGTATCATAGATATATATTATTTTAATTATGTGGTTATTTTATAAACTGGAATGGTGGTTAATTAATAACCAATTATTATGTTTTTGTTATATCCAATATTGGTGGGATCTATATCTCCATCCAATGCATTATTTAATGAATTATATCTTATGAGATAACAATAGGGAACAATTCGATGGGATTAATGTACAGTAAAAACATGTGATATGTCTTGATCTACTTGGATGGTTGTATTGGTAGTTAACCTTGATTTGTGAAATGTTTTTTCATATATTTTAAATGGTTACACACGATAATAAAATGATATTATCATTAATGATTGATTTACGGTGATTTCTAACTCTTATGGGATGTGTTTTCTAAACTGATAATGTTTAATGGCATGAATAATGTTTCTAATCGATAAGATGTTAGGTATAACCTTCCTATGTAATGTTTTTGATCACATGCCCTTATTATTTTAATATAATATATAATGATTATATGATAAAACTCTTTTGTTTACCCTTACTGAGTAACTATTCTCACAATTTCTTATGTTTCCTTCCCCAAATTATAAATAAAGGATTATGTAGGGTATTCCTAAAAGGAGTACAGCATGATATGATCTTTTCGGGAGATATTGATGATCTTTCATAAAATAATAATATTGCGATTCTAGTTTCTAAAAATAAAACTATTATGGTACTCATACATATTCATATGAAATGAATTTAATATTAAAATAAAAATATGCTATATACTTATATAATGTACTAAGTGACAATAGTTAGTATCAAATGAATATTTTGGGTAATATATGGATATTAGGATGAGAATAATTTACGTGAAATGCCAAGGGTTAAATCTAAGCATTTGTATAGGGATATGTCATGAGATATATCTGAGTATACGTAAAATTGTTATTAAATGTATTGGAAAATGTCTTTGAATTTTGGTGAAGGTTAGAGAAAGGCGTTTCTATGAAAATACCTCTTTATGCATAAACTACAAGGGGAGTGGATCTGTCGTAGAGGTACACAGGGGTAATAAAATTAAAAATTAAACATCCAGATTGTATAGATTATCACTTAGTTCATGATAACCACAGTTTTTTCACACTTCGTTTTTCACATCCAATGGATATTTTTTCTAAATTCACAAAATACATATAAGAAATCCTGATTGATTAAAATATTTGATGAAAATGAATGTTCATTGATGAACCTAAGTTGTAATAGAATAAAAATATGATTTCTTTATTTTGGAATTGTATAAATAAATTCACTTGATTATGTGTTTTCCCACTATGAACATTGTTAATAAAAATATCCATATTCATTTTAGTCAATGGTCTTTAAAAGGATCATGATTTACATTCAATGTGATAGAAAATATGTTAATGAGAAATCAAATGGGATTATTAATGGAATTAATGATATGATGATTATTCATAATTATTTTCAAAGATATACTGTAACATCCCAGGTAAATAATGAAATTGACATTTTTATATTTATTAATATTAATAAATTAATTATTAATATTTCATGAAAGGGGATGTAATGTTCGATGGCGTAATCGATACACAACAACTAGTTTCTTTGAAATCTTATTTGCCCACAACGTTGGTCATACTGAATAATAATAATATAATGTTATTTTAAATGGTTTTTAATGCCTACCCATATTAATGTTGGTAATGAACCAAAATAACTAAAAAATGATTATACATGTTTGTTAAATGTTTTAAATCTTATCCATTAAAATTTAGAGGCTTAAAATAATCAATGAATTTGATTTTAAGCATAAATACTCTAATATTCACTAAATGGTATATTTAGTACATTTTGATGGATAGCCCTCTTTAAATTTATTTTTGGTCACTTTTATATGTTCTATTTGAAAAAAGGAAATACTTATTTTTAATCAGGTCATCAAAATTCACTTTGCATTAACTTTTATTATTTTTCGAATAAAATTCATTTTTTGATGGATAGTGAAAATTCCTGTATTTTAATTCAACACTTCCTTTTAAAATAATATATTTATATGGATATATTATATTTATAATTTATTTTAAAGTGTATTTATTTTATATTTTTAACATTTAATCCAATTTTTGTCATTGGAATTAATTTCACTTTTATATTGGAAATAAATAAGTGTTAATCTTTTGATTGTTAATATTTTTTAAAAAACATGCCTTATGTTTTGAAAATGAGAATTAATTTCAAAATTATTAATCCAAAATCTATGTTATTAATTAGAGAAAATATACATCATTTTTAAATTTGGAATATCATATATTGTTTAGGATGAATTTATGTATTTTTCTGAAAAACATCAATTTTTTTATGAATAGAGAAACCACTAAGTAGTAGTACAAAACTCAATTTTTCATTTAAATGAAATTTTACCAAATATGTGAATTGAATTTTGGAAATATTACATACATGGTTATTATTATTAAGTAATATTTGGTTCAATTAGATGAAATTATTTTTTGGTAAATAGTAACTTTCGACTTTTATTTACCTCGGTTAAGGGTAAATAGGGTTATTTGAGGTAAAAATAATATTATAATAATACAAAATTACCTTAAAACATGTCCAATGCTTATTTGATGAGTCATATCTGACCATGGGAATCCTTGGGTAGATTTTGGGACCCCATAGAGCCACTTGGAAGTGATAATGACACTTTAGATTAATTAATTTAAAGTAAAGACTATAATGACACAAAAAAATATCTTTTTGTAATGTAATTTTTACACGAGGTTATAAAAGTTATCATTATCACTATAAATATTCATTGGAAATATAAAAATATTTACTATATCATCGTATTTTTTTATAATTTTTAGACGTCAAATAAATAAAATTATTTACTACACAATCATTATGAAGTATTTACCTCATTAATAAATGATTTAAATAAATTTGATTATAAATATTATAAAAATATCCAAAACCTATCCACATTTTATTGGATGATTTTATTTTGTATATGAGTCATATTATCTTCAACTTTAATGAATTTTGGACCTCTCAAAAGATAATAATAGTTTATAATAAAATAATTGTTTCATATATTCCTAAAGAGCCTCTCCTCTCCCTTGTAAAAGGACACCACTTCTAACCCATTCCTCACACCTCCCAAGCCCCTTGGATCGTCAAAACCTCTACCAAATAATCTCTCAAAATCTTTATACTCCTCCTAGAAGTATTACCTTTGGCATAAAGAACGTCAAGAAGTCTTTTGGGTTCAATCCAATGGGAGTTACCCGGATTAAACGTGACTGTTTCTCTTAAATTCTTTTGTTGAATTTTGTTTTATTTTACATCTCCAACCCCCTGAAATATTTTTACTCCTTTATTTTATATAAACAACAATATCCTCAATATACTAGGTTTTATTATGAGATGTATTCGAACTACACTTACACACACCTTTTTCTAATGCGTAAAGAACATATTGTTTCTTTGGACGACGAACTACTACCTCATGAAACGATTATTGTTAACATATCTCCAATCACTGCTCATGGTGGCCATTATGATGGAACTGTATTTATATATGATGTATATATTATTTATATTTTTTCTTTAGGTTTCTTTATTTTTTCCATTTATATAATACCGTTATGGTTTCCATTAAGGGTAAGCGTGATAATTTCATTTGAGGTTGTGCGGACACCGCCCCCTCAATGTGATATGACACATTCATGCTGTTTATAGAATGAATGAAGGGTAGATATAATGAAATTATATATGATATTATACTAGATTTATTATATACTTATGTATCATTAATATTACATTCCATTACAACACTAAATAGAAATTGAAGTAGCGTTTATGAGTACGTACGGCTTACCGTCTCCATGAACGATGCATTCCATTTCTTATCTCCAAATGTTATGTAATATTATAAAAACATGTATATACATGATATATATGGTATTTATGATATCTAAATAATGAATATAATTATGTATATAATTATCTTTTGTCCACATGAACAAATTTTAATTATAATAAGTCCATTTATTAATCAAATACCAAATATCGAAAAAATGACCATTATTAACATAAATGATTAGATAATGTTTATAACATTGTAATAATTGATATAAAAGGAATAATATACTTGAAAAAGGTACATAATAAAATATAAATTAACTTATGTTTATTATTCATGAATAACATGGAGAAATCATGTCATGACAGACACGAGGTAAGTGGGTTCTTATATCACTTTTAATTCAATGAGATTTCCATTATTCGCCACTTATTTATTGCATGAGGTGTATTGTGTACTGAAATTTGAAATATATTATCATGATTCCCTATATATTCATGGAATTATGTGATTCATTTGGTTGTTATTAATGTTTTTTCATACGACTCGATTGATTACAATGTGGTAAGGGATTTTATATCTCACTTTTATTCCCGTGAGATTTACGATATATTTGAAAATATTTCATTTGTGTAGTGTACATGTTGCCCATTATTTGAACACTTAGTTTAATATACATTAATTTATGGGTGTTTAAATATATATTGAATGATCCTTCTTTCACGTGGTGTATGTTTTGTAAGTTACCAAATTTGTAAGGGACCTTTTTAACCCAAATTTCATTCCTTGGGTTAATCTTATAATTCATAATTATGACATGCTATAATTATGTTTGGAATAACTATTTGTTTATTTATGTTTAAATTTCCACTCCCCTCTATGTGGGTATAATTTTTATACACATAATCGCTCTATTTATAAATTTTTAAGTCATTGATATGAACTTGATAAGAGTAATTTTACTCAATTTCCATTCATTGAGTTAATCATCCAAGTCATTGGTTTTATCTTAAAAAGAACATCTGTGAATGTCCTATGATTAATTAACACTGAATATCCAATCATATTGAGTGTATTTTTATTTATTACACATAATTATGTAATTGATTTATCCTTAATCTAATGATACCATCTTTATAAGGGATTTCATCTAAAATTACATTCCTTTGAGATTTCATTGTTGTCATGCCCCAATTCACATTAATATGGTGTATATATAGTCTTTTGGCATGTTATATCATGAATTAATTTATTCTGAAGATATTATAATGTTTTTAATGATTTTTTATTCCTCAATTATTCTTATTCAAATATATCCCTTTTGAATATGAACTCTTTAACTAAAATATTGTTTTAAAGATTTTTTATTTTAAATAATTCTCATTAATGTCCATGTTTTCTAAATTGTTTTGATTTTTTATTTATATAGAAATTAATTTCCTAAAATATTAATTATTTTTAAAGCCTTAAAATGTTATGGGACACTTTAATTCAAAAATAACATAATTTAATATTTTAAATGGTATTGAAAATGGTTGGGTTAAGCATTTATTATGTAGATATCGTGAAATGATATATTGTGATTTCAATGTGAAAATGTAATTAGTGAAATGCTTATATTTGAAATATTTTATGTGTTATGATTTTATAATGGTTCTTGAACATTTGATGGGTGGTTACATGATAATCCAAATTACGGGAGGTGTTGTGATAAACCAGGACATGTGGTTACGTTATAACCTCCAATGCATTTGGTATGGAAGTCGGTCGTATAGCTATTCAATTTAGTTATATGTGTGTAAGTTGACCGAACAATTATTCTATTTATGTTTTTTATGTCCCATGTAAACATTATATTTAATGTGTTCTGCATACGGATTTTCTAGAAATATTTTGGTTTCAAAAGGCTAATCAATGATACTTTATTCAGTGAAGATTATTTAGTACTTCATAAAGGTGTAAAGTTTTACTTATGATAATATATTCTTGGTTTACTTGTTTTTTCGAAAAACTAACAGTTTTCCTTCTTTGTGTATCCCTTACTGAGCTTTTTTATCATCCCATGTTTATAAAAAGATTTTCACATGACATGAAGTGAAATTCGGACAAGGATGTGATCAAGTAAAATTCATGATTTCTAAAACATGGAACATGACATATTTCTTTTTATGAGTTTTTATTTTATGAAAAATTAATAATGGGTAGTATTGTGTACTTGTAATATTCAAGTTGTTATGTAATTTTTATGTCCTAATTCTCTAAAACTCTAAACTTGAAAATATCCTCAATGGGAATTATTGACAAAATGCAAGATTATGTAATGTTTAAGGCTAGGTCCTTATAGATGGTATCAGAGGATAGATTTTATAACATTAGAGGTTATGGTGTTATTTTCTCATAAGTGACATAACCATAATGGTTAGGATATTTGAAAGATTCACAGTTTGTTTAGAAAAAACAAATGACTGTAAGATAACATGAAAAAGTATGTTTTAGTGTTTACCATTATCATAAGATAATATATGATGATTTCATTGATATACTCACAATGAACTCTTTCGTTTTAGTAAATTGATGGATCTATCAGGCATCAAAGTAACAATGGATGTCAAGAAAACTGTGATGGTTTTATGAATGAGAAATTGAATAAAATTAGATCTTCAATTAGAACACTTGTGTTTTTTTCTCATCCAACTATCTGGAATCGGGATTGACCATGTGAACCATGGTGATTTTCACAAGTCATCATATATACAAGGAACAAATACCACAATGATCAGGTAATAATCATAAAGGTAAGTATATTCAAAAACCTATGTGTTAATAATGTGGAATTAAACACATAGGAAAACGATTCAAAGGGATAGTAAGATACTGTAGATGTAGAAGTGAATGTCCTAAAGAAAGAACCTTACATGGAAAAAGGAAGAATCTAGTTGACTCTAAGAAATTGAACGATGTTCATTCTGAGGGATCAATTGAATGTTTGAAATGTGGTGTGCATGGTCATTATACAAACAGATGACCTATGAAGAAATTTTGGGAATGGGATCCCCAGGATCATAATTATTTTTACCAATACCCAATGACATTCTGATTGAGGATGCAGAAACTATCAATTACCAATGAAACATTGGATTATTTCGTAACCTTTGTTTTGATATTATTAAATCTTATTATATGATTCAGGAATTTGTCTGTAAGAATGAAGTATTTTGAAATAATTTGGATCGAAATGGTTAATGTATAATGAAAAACGTTGAATGAGTAAGAGGTATACATATAAGGGATTCAAGAGTTATGGTAGATTTTTAGAAGGTGAAATGCTTAAAAGTATTATGGATCTTTTGATGGAGGTATTACAATAGACAACTTTTTATAGTATGTGTAACCATAATGTTTTTATATGAAAATTTTACTCAAAGAGTAATTATCTTTTCTATTGTGGATATATTTATAAATAACTATTTGGATTTATATGATCCCAGAATTTGAGGCATTTAAAGGTTAATACATTTTAGGATGCAAAATAAAATTTATTAGATAACCTTTGGGGTTAAAAAATGTTATTATTATTTTTGATAAATTTATCTCATTTTGAGAATTTCATAAAAGTATTTATATATTTTAAATGGACAACACAAAGACCGCGTGACAACACGTTGCGTTGGACAAAGCTAAGGGAATTGAACCCACAACCAAAGTGTGACTTAGATTCATCACATACCACTGGACTATGTGATGTCCCTTGTATATATGACTAATTATGTTTAGTTATATGACTTCATGAATCAAGAATAAGTTTATTTTGGGTTATCTATGGAAATGATTAACCTATTATGGACAATATGTTATTAGTTTAATTACTTATCAATATGATACATTAAGAGTAACTGATGTTATTTGGAGATGAATTCTCTGATTTATAATGGAAGTCTGTGTGATTAAATCTTTCTGAGATTTGGGATTCAATTTTATTTTAGATTACATTGAATAATTTTATAGACAATTGTTTATTGAATATTATTTGTTGATCTTTGTGTATTGTTTGATAAATTATGGAGATTAAGAGCAGTTTTTATTTTTGTATAAGATTATCATTTTTGGGGATTATATGATGTTCTAAGAACAAATTTTGGTTTGTAACGATTTCTAAAGATTGGGAAAATATATAGTTCATATTTTTTAGATTATATTATACTCTATAAAGTTATTCTAGGACATGAGGTGTGACCAATTCTTCTTAAATACTTACCATTTGGGGAAAATATGAGTTTGTGGTAGAAGTTTATTAATAAATGTCACTATACATGACTAGTAAGTATATTTCATTAAAATATTCATCTATTTATTAATAAAATTTATCAACTCTATGAAAAATATCTTCATGTAAAAAATATATAATCTCTCTTTTATCATCATACTTCCACCTAACCATAAATTTCTAGTATTGTGGTGGTTAACTTTTCATGATCAAGTTCTCCATCACTCTTTATTATTCTAAGAGAGTTAGTTTCTCTTCTATATCTATGTTATCATGGAATCCTATTATCTATCATCTCGGGTGACCTTTGTATATATCTTTTTATATTTTAATGTGATAGTTTTATATAATATTTTCCCGATGTAGGACTTTCAATGGTGTTTCCAAGCCCTATTTTAAAATGGCGATGACACAATTCACAAAAGGGGGTAAGGATGTAACATCCTAGGTAAATAAATAATATGATATATTCATATTTATTAATATTTTTAAACGAATTCTTACTCTTAATTTAAAGGGGTTTCTATGTTCGATGGCATACCTGATAAACCATAATGAGTTTCTTTGAAATCTTATGAACCACACAATATTGGGCCATACTAAAAAAATAATATAATATTATTATAATGGTAGTTAACGCCTAGCCATTATAATGGAAAAAATGAACAAAACTAAATAAAAATTGATTATACCTGTTTTTTAAATGTTTTTACATTTATCCAATAAATGTTAGAGGCTTAAAATAAAAATCGAATGTGATTTAAGCATAATACTCTAATATTTTCTAAGAGGTTGATTTACTGCCTTTTGATGGAGAAACCTCTTAAAATATAGATTTAGTCACATTTATATGTTTTATTTGAAAAAATTAAATTCTTCTTTTGAATCGGGACATCAAAATTCACTTTGGGTAAATTTTTGGTATTTTAATAATAAAAATCATTTTTTGATAAATAGAGAAAAATACTATATTTTAATTCCAAACTGCCTTTTAATATAACTTATTTATATATATATATATTATATTTTAAATTGGTTTTAAAGGTTAATTATATTATATTTTTACTATTTAATCCAATGGTGGTCATTAGAATTAATTTTATTTAAAAATTAGATATAAAAAAGAGTCAATCTTTTTATAGTTAATTTTTCTTAGAAACATGCCTTTTGTTTTTTCAATGGGAATTAATTTTAAATTAATTAATCCAAATTCTATGTATTTAATTTGGTAAAATATTCATCTTCTTTGAATTCATAATATCAAATATAGCTTAAACTGAATGTTTGAATTTTTTTTGAAAAACATCAATTATTGATGAATAGAGAAACCACTAAGTAGTAGTTAAAAACTGAATTTTTCATTTAAATGAAATTTTACTACTTAATTGAATTGAATTTATAAAATAAAAAATACATGGTTCTTATTAGAAAGTAAAATTTGGTTCAATAATATGAAAATAATTTTTTGATGAATAGTAACTTTTTGACATTTATTTACCGTGGTTAAGGGTAAATAGGGTAATTCAAAGCAAAAGGAATATTATAATAACACAAAATTACCTTAACACTTGTCCTGTATTTATTTCATGAGTCATGGCCAACCATGGTCATCTATGGGTCGATTTTAGGACCCCATGGAGCCACTTGAGAATGATAATGATACTTTAGATAAATTAATTTGGAGTAAAGACAAATATTTCACAAAAACATATCTTTTAGTAAAGTATTTTTGGAAATGGAGTTATACATATTATCATTTTGACTATTAATATTCATTGGAAATATAAAAATATTTCTTACATAATGGTATTTTTTTTATAATTTTTATATATAAAATAAATAAAATTATTGTTGACACAAAAATGATGCAGTATTTACCTCATTAATAAATAATTTAAATAAATTAGATTATAAATAATAAAACAATATCCAAAATCTATTAAATTATAATTGTATGATTTAATTTCAAATATGGTTCATCTTACCTTAATATTTAATTATTTTTGGACCTTTTGAAACTGAAGATAAGTTTATAATACAATAATTGTTTCAAACTTTCCTAAAGAACCCCTCATGTCCCTTATAAAGGACATTACTTCTAACCTATTCCTCACACCTGTCAATCCCCTTGGATTAAACAAAACCTTTCCAAATAATCTATCAAGATCCCTTTCTTGTTTTTATAATTCTTACCTTATTCAGAAGGAACTTTATAAAGTCATTTTGGATCAATGCAATGGGAGTTACCAGAATTAAATGTAATAGTTTCTCTTAAATTCTTTTGTTTTATTTTGTTTTATTTTACTTCGTCGTCCCCTTAAACACTATTTATTACTTTATTTTATAACAACACTAGTATCCTAAAAATAATTTGTTTTTTAATGATAATGATTAGATCAACACTTACACACACCATCTTCTAATGGGTATATAACATATTGTTTCTGTGGATGGTGAACAACTGCCTCACGAAACGATGATTGTTCAAATATCTGCAATCGCCTCTCATGGATGCCATTATGATGGAACTGTATATATATATGATATATAATTTTTTTATGTTTTCTTTATGCTTCTTTATTTTTTTCATTTATATCATTCCTCTAAGGTTTCCATTATGGGTATGCATGACAATTTCATTTGAGAAATTGCGGACTACTGCTCCCTCAAAGTTATATGACTCGTTTATACCTTATGTAGATCATATATAGGGTAGAGTTAATTAAATTATATATTATATTATGATGTAATTATAGTATACCTATTGATCATAAATTTTTCATTATATTATAATACAAAATCGAAATGGAAGTAGCGTTTATGTGTATGTACGGCTTACCGTCTCCATGAACGGTGCATTTCATTTCTTCTCTCCAAATGTTATGTAAAATTATAAATACATGTATATACTAGATATATATGATATATAAGATATCTGAATAATTAATTATATTTTTATATATAATGAACTTTTGACCACATGAACAACTTGTAATTATAAGAAGTACATTTTTGACTTAATTACCAAATATCGACAAAACAAACATTATTAACTTAAATGATCACATAATTTTTATAATATGGTAATAAGTGATATAAAAGTAATAATAAACGTGAAAAGATTATTAATCTTGTATAAATTTAATAATGTTTATTTTTCAGGTATAATAAAGAACAAACAAGTCAAGATGGACACTATATATGGGGTTTCTTATATCACTTTTAATTCCGTGAGATTTCCATTGTTCGCCACTTATTTATTGCATGTGGTTTATTTTGTACTGCCATTATATATATATTATAATGATTCTCTATATATTCATGTTATTTTGTGATTTATATAGTGGTTATTATCTTTTTGTCATATGACTCGATTGAATACAATGTGGTATGGGATTTCTTATCTCACATTTATTCACGTGAGATTTATGCTATATTTTTCACTAGTTCATTTGTATGGTGTATGCAATACTAATGATTTGTACACATTGTGTAATATAATATCATTTCTAGGTATATAAATCCTAATGAAATGATCCTTCATTCATGTGGTGTATGTTTCGTAAGTTACTAAATCACTATGGGAACTTTTTAACCCAAATTTCATTCCTTGGGTTAATATTATAATTAAAAATTATTTCATGTTATAATTATGTGTGGAATCGCTATTTGTTTATTTATGTATTAATTTCTACAACCATTTTTTGTATATACTTTTTATACACATAATTCCTCCATTGATAAAATATCAAGTCATCGATATGAACATGATAAGAGTAATTTAAAATCATTATTCATTAATTGAGTTAAATATACAAGTCATTTGTTTTGTCATAAAAAGAACATGCCTGAATGTCCTCTGATTGATTTAAAGTGAATATCCAATCAAATTGAGTGTATTTATATTTTTCACACATAATTATGTAATTGAATTATCCTTAATCTAAAGATAACATCTTTATAATGGATTTTATCTCAAATTACATTCCTTTGGGACTTCATTGTTGTAATGCCCCAATTCACTTTTATATTGTGTATATACTGTCCTTTGTAATATTATATCATGAATCCCTTCTCATGATGTTATAAAGTTTTTATTGAATTTTATTCATCAATTATTTTTATTCAAGAATATCTATTTTGATTACGAAATATTTAACAAAAATATTTTTTTAATGATTTAGTCATCTAAATATTCTTTATTAATGTACATGGTTTATAAATGGTTTTTATTATTTATTTATATGGACATTATATTTTTAAAAGTTTAATTCCTTTAAAACCTTCAAAGTGGTATGAGAATCATTGACTAAAAAATCTATTTATTAAATATTTTAAATGGTTTAAAAAATGGTTTTATTAAGCATTGATTATGTAAATATCTTCGAATGATATATTATGACTGCAATGTGAAAATGTTTTAAGTGAAATGTTTATATTTGAAATATTTTATGTCTTATTGTTTTATAATGGTACATGGACATTTGAAGGCTGGATACATGATAAGCCAAATGATGGGTGGTTCCATGATAAACTAGGACATGTGGTTACGTTATAACCTCCAAAACATTGGATATGGAAGTCGGTGGTATGGATATTCCATTTAGTGATATATGTGTAAGTAGAACGAATGGTTATTCCATTTACGTATTTTTATGTCACAAGTTACCTTTAAATGTTATGTGTTATTTATATAGATTTTAAGGTAATATTTTGGTTACAAAATGGTAAGAAATGATCTTTTATTTAGAGAAGTGTATTTTCTAATTAATAAAGGTGAGAAGGATTAATTATTCTAATATATTCAGGTTTTACTTGTTATTTTGAAAATCAAATAGTTTTCCTTATTTTTGTACACCATACTCTGTTTTTTTTCTAATACCATGTTTATGAAATGTTTTTCATAGGACATGAAGTGGAATAGGGACAAAGATGTGATCATAGAAAATTCAATACGTCTAAAACCAAGAACTAGACATGTTTCTTTTTAAGAGATTATATTTTATTAAAATTTGATACTGTGTAGTAGAGTATACTTTTAATATTCTAGTTGTTATATAATTGTAATGGCCTTATTCTCTAAAATTATGAACCTGAATAGATCCTCAATGTGAATTCCTGACATAATTCAATATTATGTAATGTTTAAGTTTGGGTCATTATATATATAATTAACAACATGAACAATAACCAACTCTTAGACTCACCAGAGAATAGAATAATAGAGCTTGTTTTGGGTTTTGGTGGCATACACCAAGGATGAATGAATATTCAGTTATATATATATATCTCAAACATTAGGATAAGAACACTAATAAATTTCCCAATGTAATGATGAAATATTTTATATATGGTTAATAAGTTCACATGTGAAAAATTTCTATCGGAAAATTAAGAGTTTAGATAATGAAATAGGTGTAAATAATGATTTCTCAATAAATATAATTAATTGTAAAATGTTATAAAATCAGAAAGTATGGGAATTAAAGAATATATGTCATGGGGGAAATATTTTGAAGAAAATAAGTAAGGTTGTATGAGTAATGGTTTTGTTGTTGATGATAAAGATACGATTAAGGGAAAGTGAAAGGAAAAAAGGTGTTATGGAATTAGATAGATAATGCAAGTTGATGGTTTAAAAATGAAGTAGAATTGTGGAAGTGTATATGTATTATAATTCAATAATAAATAAATTAGTAAGGATTATTCATTAAAAAAATTTCCAACATGTTTTAAATAATATTTTTAATGGTATTGATTATCTATAATGTTTATTTAATGAAAAAGAAACATATTATTGAAAATCCATTATTATGGGAAGGTAGCCACTAAAATGTTCTTAATGTTGAGAAAATTGTGTTTATCCTGGATAAATAGATGATTGATATGGATTAAAAAATTGGATTGTATTTATTACCATATAATAGAAAAATTATTTATTTGAATAATTATTTGAGCAATCATTGATAGAGAATTTAGCATTATATCATTTGTGTAATATAATAAAAAAATATGTTGTCTTTTTTTGGGAATGAGGAAACATTTATGTTTTCATTGATAATTTTTGGTAATTAGGATTAATACCAATCAAAAAGTGGATATATGAATAATGTATTCTCATACTAGTCATGTGACAAATAATATATACATAATGATAGTTGGAAAATTAATATTCAGAATGATTGTTGAAATTTTGTGATTGTCTTTATATGTTTTGAATTTCTGAAGGTTCATACTGTTAACCATTTTATGGAAAGGTATATATTGAACTATAGATGAGGTTTTAGATATAAATTTATGACTTCACCATATCAATATTTATTTATATTGGATAACTTGTGAAAACCATATTTTTATGTTGATTACTAGATATATAATGAAGAACTTATCATTATATTATAGATCCTATGATTTGATAGATATACAGACTTAAAAAATTCAACTTTATATAATTGATTAGGTGATGAATTTTATATTTATCAAAGAACAACTGAAACATGATATTGATCATTTTAAATGGAATGAAATCTTGTATGGACATCTCCTCAGAAAAAAATCCCCAACATTACAAAAAAGATATTGGAGTAAAATATCATTAGGATACCATAATTTCTAATGATATGAATGACACTTTTCAAACCTATTTTTTATGGATTTTTGTTTGTTTATTCTCACATTATAATTGATATTCTATTTATAAATAATCTTTCTCACTCCCTATCCTTATTTTGACATTACTCATTTCTTCAATGTCCAAAAATATACTTCCCACCTCTGTTGTCCAATTTAGAAACTGAGTAGGTGTTATTCTCGATGAAATTATCATATACATTTATATCTTTTAATGTAATATTTTTATTATCATTTTTTTACACTTTTTCACACTAATATATTTTCAAATGTTAAACCCTTTTTATTGAGTCGAAGATGAAATTTTGATGAGAACATTTTTTTAATGGGTTATAATGTAACCCCCCGATATTTTTTGAATAATTTTTATTCAAATATGAGTAATATTTTTGAATGTTTTATTTATACATTACACCTTGATTAACATCAATTTCACACAAGATGATTCTAACATGGGTTAAAAAAATTGCGTTTAAACAAAACATGACATAATATTAAAATAATATTATTTAATATGATATTTGTCACCTCATTGTTGTAATGGATGGAATGAATATGAAAAAATAAATTATGAAAATATATAGATCACAAAATTATATAAATTGATTTAATTTATATCCAAATAATTATAAATTAAAATTATAAACATTTGAAAATAAGGGTAATCTTATTATGTAAAACCCCTATTTTTTCACATAAGTGTTTTTAACCTGGATAAATTATATTTACCACTTTGGTGAATAATTAAAATTAAATGAATATATTATATATTAAATTAATATTTTTATATTTATCCTATTTTATATTCGATAGATAAAAAAAATCCAATATTATGATATCAAACTGTATATTTATAAAAAAAAAATTTTCCTTTTTTATCAATTAATTTAAAATATATTTTTTAAAGGATTGTAATATTTATTTTAAAAAGTGGAATTAATTTTTTAATTCTTCATATACAAAATATCTTCTTGATAATTTTAGATATTGTTCTTAGAAGATATTTTTTGATGAATAAAGAAAAATACATGTTTTTATTATGAACATTCATTACTTTTAATGCATTTAAAAATATCAAATTAATTTTAATATTTTTTTAAAGGTAAAATTATTTTAATTATATATCTATTAATTCAATTAATTTCATTGATAAAAATTTCATATTGAATTTTGGTATTAAAAAATTTCAATGTTATGAATATTTTCTCTTTGGAATACTGCTTTTGCATTATATCTATGAGATTATATTTAAAATAAAAATTTAAAATTATTTTATTAGAATATTTTAAAATAGACTAAATATTTGGAATAATATTAATTTAAATTTTATTTTAAGTAAAATTATTTATTACCATATTTAATATTTAAAACAATAATAAATTATTACCATTGTATTTACGAAAATGGGTTCACTGAGGAGTTAAACTAGAAGGATTAGGGGTAAACTGACATATAAAATTCACCAAGTCCCTTTTAAAGAACATATTTAGATATTATAACCTATTAGATTAAATAGTGTACCATAATTTATTATTGATACATTTTTAAATTGTGGGTACAACTTTTTCTTTTAAAAATTTACAAGTGTGCCACTCTCCTCACATATAAAATGGAAACCTTTCTCTTCTCATCGTAAGAATAAAAAAACATTTATCATCCACTACATAACCAAATGAATTATTTTTTTATATATTCTCATATAATAATCTTTATTTTATTCATAAATAAATCCTAATAATACTTTTGGTGCAAACCAAAAACAATTGTCTGAAAAAGAGGTAATGTCCCAAACTGAGCGTTGTATTTTATTTCCAATTAATGAACCCTCAATTATTATAAATAAATTAAAAATATAATAAATAATTATTTTAAATTTACTTATCTATTTTTATGTTAGGTTTAAATATTAAAATATTGTCATCTTACATAAAATGGAATACAAAAACATCATTTGTTTTATGATGGGCAATCTCTTCCTGAACTCATGTTATTTTTTTATATGACGACCTATAAATTATGGATATAACAAGGAATTTAGTTTTCTCCTGTGATAATTATAATCTTCTATAAATATGATCATTCTTGATCTTTTTTACCTTCCATTTCATAGTAAAATGATAACATTCTTCATGTGTATGGTAGACTATCACATCTCGAAACGATGATATTTTTCCTTGATTTCCATGATAAATAATAAAGATGGTTTTACCAAAATTATGTGATATATATAACATAAAATATAGTATATAATTCTAATATATTATTTTCCTATATTTATTTCTATAATTATAACAAATTGAAATAGCATTAATGCGTATATATGGCCTACCATCTCTATGAATGGTGTATTTAATTTTCTCTCTCTAATATTTATTGATTACTATAAATACATAAATAATGAATTTATATAATATATATATCATTGTAAAAATTCTATATATTATATTACCATTATCAATATAATTTTACTAGATGTTTTAAATCAAAACACACATGAAAAACATATCAATTATAACCTGAAACGTGAATTTAATATGGAATTTTTAATAAAGAAGTAATAAAAAGAATTAATTAAATCTCAAATAAAATTATATATAAGAGTATAGTTTTTAATATATTTATAAAAAACATAAATTTATTATACAGTAGTTTCATGTATGAAACAATACAATACTTAAGGTAAGGTTTTTCATCTCACTTTTTACTTATCTGAGGCACATGTCATATTAACCACCAATTTATTTTATTTGATGTATTTACCATTAATTGATTATTTTATGATTCTTCAAAAATATATTATTGGGACTTATAAAACCATTTGGGTATATCACTTTCATGTGGCTTACATTACAAATTTACCAATGATGTAAGGGTTTTATGATACTATTTCATTAATTGTCAAGGATGTTTATAATTATATTTCATATGATGAAATAATTTTTTCCATATTCCAATAAATTCATCAATTTTATCTTCCTATGGTTATTTCAAGATAATACATGTTTTCTATTCATTTTCCTCTCTTTATTTTCATAATATTTTAAAAATAATTATTTTAATAAAAGTCATATAATTTCTTGCTTCGGTCGAAGACCCATTTCTCTTAAAATACCATGTTTTATAAAAATGATTTCAAAAATGTATTTTAAATTCTCAAAATGATTTATTACAGAACTTTAAAACCTTGATTTAAATTTTAAAAACAATTTTGCATGGAATATTCTGGTAATTATACAAATATTTATCATATGGTATTTATCAAAATGGAGAAACCAAAATTTCCTACATCATGAATACTATATACTTTAAATTTTCATTTATAAGTCTAAATGATTATATTCAATGAAAAGAAATTTTAATATGTATTATATTTTTAAAAAATCATAGTGTAAATAATACTTTTCTCAATAAATGAAATATATGATCTTTAAAAATAATTTTATATGATTCATAATATTTTTTGAATGAAAATGATTTTTAAAATATATTAAAATTTAAAATGAATTTTTCAATGTGTAATGGATATTTCCCATAAGAAAAGTTTTAATTAATATTTTGAAAACATATTAAATCTAATATGGATTCCTTATATATAACATATTATTCATATGGGATATAAACATAATGTCATCATTCAAATTATTCCTCTGATTTTTTTATATTTATGATGAAAATATTGTTATCAAAATTCGTTATCTTTCATGGTATATACCATGATATTTTTCTTATGAACCCCACTTATTTTTCCTATGGTTATGAGTTGATGCAATTATGAAATGATTATGAAACATATTACTTTTTCTTATGTTATGTTATGATGAAATATTTATTAATTCCTTTCCATTTTGGGGGATCTTATATAAATATTTATTTTTGATTTTTGGCCCAAATATTTATGTTTTTTATTATGTGAAACTGGTTATGTTATAACCGTGGATGGTGGTTATATAAAAACCAAAGATGGTGGGTATGTTATAACCAAGATAGGTGGTACATATATATCCCGCTAATTCATGCCATAAATCATTATATATCATGTGAAAATAATGGGAAATTAGACAATGGTGAAGCAACCCGACCCTAGAAATCCTAGAGCATGTTTCTAATACCATTACATTATAATGTTTATAAAGAACCAAATACATAATGATAAAACAATTTAGAATTATTCTTAAACCAGATGTATACACGATTCTAGATTTATAAATAAATAAACTAATAAAAACCAAATTTTCTTCTTTATTTCAAGGACAATAAATATATTTCATATAGAATATCCTTAAATTTTATTATTACTACACTTTAGTAACTCATGGTGAAATGAAACATAATAAGGCTGAGACTAATTTATCCATAAGGGTAAAGTACTACAGAATCAATAATGAATCAATGAGTATAGTTAATATGGAAAGATAATAACTAAAGAAACATTCCATGTAATCAATAAACATAGAAGGAATTTCATAAGAATTATACAAAGGTTAATACCAAAAAATATTCCATTTAAAAAACTAGATAAAGAAACATTAATTTGGAAGGGTAAGAAACTATAAGCCAAAGTCATTTAATTAATAAATTGAAAATGAAATGCATCCATATATATGTCTCCAAAAAATAATAGGGATTAATAATAATTGATTCTAAATTAAATAAATTATTAATTATTATAATCTAGATATACATGGTAAAAGGAATCATTACCTTCAAGAACATTCCCATCAGGGTTTAGAATATCATGATAAAACATATCTATAGGTAGAAAAAATAACTTTTCCCATGTGTCTATCGATAAATCATGGGGTATCTATAATTAGACCTCACCCATGACATATTGGTAAAAATAATTACTCATATATCTACTGATCGATTTAAAATAAATCTTATCGAATATTTGAATGGAGTAGAACATACAGATTTATCAATATTTCCTTATTTAATTAAATAAATTCCATGTACACACCAAATGTAATAATGGTATATGGTTTCGACAATATTCTTATCTAGAGTAAATGATATGAATATTTAATGTTCAATGATCATTGTATATAGAATTTTTAAATGGGAATAATATAGGAATCCCAGAAGTAAATTTCAATAAAATAAATTATAATATCAATCATAAACCATCAAAATTAATAATAATGATGTTATTAATAAAAATATCATATATTGATTTAAATAAAGAATTTTTGTAATTTATGAAATTAATGGATAATTTTTATATGAAATTGAGGAAAATATATATAGATTTTAAAAACCATTCTAAAAAAACATTTCATTGAAAATAATATTTTGTTAAAAAAATTACTAAAAATAACCAAATAAATTTCTTAAAGAATCATTAATTAAATTACAACATGTAAATACATACGTGTTGTACATAGTAAAAAGAACATTCATTTTACATAGAAAATGTTTAGAAAATTTCCTTATAAAGAAACTAATAAGGTGATTTCAGTATAAAAAATTTAAAAAGGGGGGAAACATGGTTAATAAATCAGTTTGTAGAGGATAAAAACATTTCTAAAAACATTTGTTTAAAATAGTTGTTGTAGAAGATAATGGGCTTTCTAACTAAAGATAGAAATGAACTCACGTTTTCACAAAAAAATTTATAAAATATTAAACATACCAATTAGATATAAAATAACACAATTACTTGATAAAAGGTTAGGAATTACTATATGAGAATAAACATAAGGTTATATTAATAAATAATTAAATAATTTCCCATGATGGAAACTCAAGTGTAAATAAACTTGAAAAAATGTGATTGTGATGTAATCCCTTGAAAAGACCATGACATTATTTTGAAAATAAAACAATGAATTGATTAACTGTGAAATTTAAATTATTATAAAACAAGTGTAGTTAAAGAAATATTTAGTAAATTGTTTTGACATAAAAAATCATAGTATCTAATAAAAATGAGGATGTAATATATCCCATTTAATAGAAATTGGGTTTTGAATTTTTTTTCTACTTGGTAAAATTTAACTAAAATATAAATAGAAGAAAAAATTAAAATTGAAAAAAAAAACTTAAATATAAATTTATTCATGATATAATATGTAAAAATGGGTAGTATATTCACCACACAAAATATGTATGTGGTGAATATGAAATTTTTTTAACGGATGTATAAAGTAAGATGAAAATCTCTTAAAACTGTAGTAACATCTGAATTAGAAGACTGAAAAGTAGCAATAATAAAATTAAACATTTCAATAAAATAATTATAAAACAATTCATGATAAATTATATCAATTGTTTCATTAGGTACACCAAACAAAATAGTTTGTGGTGTTAATGTCATATTTTTCAAGAAATAAATCTGATTGGCGAATCAAATACCTTGCAATTCCTTTTTGAGTGAACATCCTTTAATCACATGTATATGTATATAAATAGTGTTGCTGAATTGTACCATAACCATAATCATATATACAATTTTAGATATTAGTATATTATAATATCATTTAACCCATTGGTTTTTAGCCTTTCATTATTTTCACTATTTCAGGTGTTTATTTCCCTGTTTGTCGAGAATGTTTTAACTATTAATTTTTGTTATTATTTATTATATAATAACTTCATCATAGCTATAATTAAAAAAAATGAAAATATCCTATATTTTAAGTATATATGTATTTATAATAATACATAATGTTTTGATAAAATAAATGAAATTATTTGTTCATAGAGATGGCAGGTTATATGTATTCATGAATTATACTTCTATTAAATTTTTCATATTTAAAAGAATGGAAATTGAATTATATATATGCGTAAATTGTAATTCTAATTTCATATTTATGTAGTATATATAAAATATGTATATTAAATATACCATTTATACCTATTGGGAAAAAATCACTCAAGGCATCCTCTCGGTTTGTTTTGGGTGTGGTTCTATTTTTTGAAAAGGTTAGATGAACACAAATGACTATGGTTGGTGTTTGTCGAAGACAGGTTATTAAGGTGGTGTTGTTTCCTAGTGGTTTCTATGTTTTGGGCCTCAAAATCGGGTGGTGTATGTTGGAAAAGAAAGGACTTATTCATATGAATTTATTTATATGATGAAAATTGAATAAAATTGTCCAAGATTGCGTACCGCATACCATAATTCATGGTTCGCGTACCATGTTCTGGGAACAGTACGCTTAGCAGTAGGATTGGTATACAAATGCAGTTTGCAAAACGAAAAAAGGTTTGCAGCTGAGCGGTGGTTTAGTATGTTGATGTCTTGATGATGGTGGTAGAAATTGAACAGATATGAGTAAAGGTAATTCACAGATGACGTGGAAAAATGGTTTGCAGGTGGCTTGCGGTTCGCAGCCGTAGAAGGATCGGTAAGCGGTGGAGGCTAAATCAAATATTTGATAAATCATGGATTATCGGGTTTTGCGGTTATCATTTCCGAAATAATATTTTATTATCCAACCGATTACTATGGAGATAAAACTCATTAAAAAACTTATTTTTCACCTGGAATTCGGCAAAATATGAAAGTAGTACACGATGGAGGTGTTTGTAGGGATTCATACCCGCAAAGGAAGTCCAGTACAAGGAGGAGGAAGTCTAGTTCACAAAAGGAGTGGTATTGGTATGAGGAAGATGAATCTCTCATATGGGAGAGGGATAATTATGCAAGTAATATGCGGAGGGAGAGCTCTGTTATGCAGAAGCAGAGACAATAAGTGAACAATGAACAATGTGTAGATATGAGTGATTTCGAAAAGGAGGTTTTCTAAATTGGTACACCGTAATAGTACACGATATCCAAGGCAGATGTTGTTTATGGACGAAGGGAGGTTTGTGACAGCGGTGATAGTACATGAAGAAGGTGTCCCACAAACCAGAACTGGTACACAGTACACAAGAGAGGAAGGTGGTTTGCAATTTGAACAAGGAAACATGGGAAAGATTCAAATCAGTTTGCAAAATTATTTTCTGGTAAATAATAGTACCTGGGAATGTGGAATTAATTAGTGGGTGAAAACAGAACATCAACATAGAATCTACATGTTTATGATGAAATATTTCATGCAATTTAAGGGACCTACATGTCCAAAAACAATTCTTAATGTACAAGTTGATAAACTGTTAGTGAATACCTTTACAAGAGCAGTGATTAAAGGAATAATAATATGGTGACCCTTTCCACTAGCATTGAGCCAGATAAAGAGGCATTCAGAGTGACCTTTGGGAATGTAGTGAGAAGACCCTTATCCTTGTAAAATATGAGATCCTGGGCATAGAAGATATAGCACAACCATTGTACTCATTATTGGTAGTGAGCCTTAGTGAATTTGGTACATCAACATATTGACGTTGTATGCTCCATGGACATAGCCCAATGAGGGTGAACGGAGTAAAAATTATTGTGTCTTGTGCATGATTTCATATTTATTTGTATAATTCTTTTATAGAAATAGAGAGTTTGGTTTTTTATAACAATGAAATAGGATCCAAATAAGAGAATGTGTAAATCTTTTATACCCATATTCACCCCCCATCTCTTATGGTATTCGACCTAGTGGACCAAAAAATTGGCATCATATGGAATGGTTGAAAGCTAATGGTTCTCTCTTAAGAAATTTAAATGGATGTGGTCAATAATAAAGTAATTCTGATCATTGCTGGAAATAATTTTCAATTATTGGAAATCAGATGTAGCACCACTTTCAATCAGTATTGATGGATGTCTTCAAAGTAGCCATGGATGGAATATTAGATGAAATTAATAGTGGTTCTCTTTAACAAGATGAATGAAGGGAATTGGATTATGATTATAAATTAATCAATTCATTATGGGTAGCCCTCTAAAATTAAATTTATACAAATGCGACTTCCTTTAAAACAAAAAATGAAATGTGGAAAAAATTGTTAAACATTTATGAGGGGGACACAAAATTCAGAGAAGAAAAGATGGAGTTTGTATGGAATAATTATGAGGATATCAGAATGAATCCCAATGACACTTTTGATGCATTCTTTGACAGGATAAATATAATTGTGAATGAAATTAGGGGTCTGGGAGAAGTCATTGAAGATATAAATATTGGGAGATGAACCTTGAGGAGGCATCCACCGTAATTCAATACGAATTTTTTTGTGTTGCAAGATAAACACCCAATAGAGCAAACTCTAGATAACCTATATAGTACCCTTGTAGCATATGAAACGAGAAGTAATGTAAATGATTCTATGGAAAAGGAAGGGCTATGGATGTGGAATTCAAGGCCACAAAGGATCTTTCTTTTGATTATAGTCTTGATGAAGACAATATGGATGATGTCGTGTCATTTCCCTCAACCATCTGCAAATGGGAAAACAAATATACAATGTTAAACTTACATTTGCATTTTTCTAATGTGGAATGTTTGGGAATTTTGTAGCAAAGTGTCCAAATAAATTTGATGATAGAAATTAAGAAAATGATGAAATGTCAGAAAATAAGTATTCATCAAATGCGAAAGGGAGAAGACGTTCTATGAGAATGTTCTATAAAAATAATAATATGCTTTCGAGAGTGGATGAATGTTCAGAAGCATCTGAGGCAAAAATAATTATTGGACAACACAGATCATAAAGAAGATTCTATGGTGGTAGTTACTATAATTTCGTTAACAATATAAGATTGTGATAGTGAATAAAGAGAAACTAAAGGAATAGTTGATCTTCATACTTAATTAGAAGCTTCCCTTGGAGAGGTAGATAGATTGGGATCCAAAATAAATAATGCTAAAAAAGATTTTCTTGTTGCCTAAATCTTTATACAATAGTAGGAAGATGAGAATTTTGATCTGAATGCAGATATTGATATGTTTTGGACATCAATTCCAAAATACTCTGAAAAGGTGGTTGAGTACAAACACAAAATCGAAGAACAAAAAATTGAAATTGATAGTTTAAATGGAATTAGAAAAGATCAAATCAAACTTATCGATCATCTAGAAGAAGAGGTCATTAGTCTACTATGAACAATTGGTGATCAGGAAAATATGCTAACTCTCAATTCAACATCTAGAAATAAGACAATACAACCAATAAATAAGATGATATTTGAGCCGAATATCCCATCATTACAAAATAGGATTGATCTAATAAAGAATGAAGTTATGATTAAAGTCATACCTCAAGAAACCACTAAATTATTGAAGAATAATATGGGGAAGAAGTAGAATCAGAAAATTCAGAGAACACATGGCACAACTAATGGTGCATCATTACCACACAATATTGTTCCTCACATAAGATGATATTATTGTGGTAATATGGGACACTCTCAAAATATATGTTCCATTTAAAAGAGGTTCCAAAGGGAACATGTCCAATAGAGGTGGTTGTAAAAAGATCAAAATTATAGGTCATCATTTAACAGTCATTGTTTCAGGTGTAAAGGTCTCGGAAATATGGAAATATATTGCACATCAACAATGTATTGTAATGTGCCGAGAAAAATAGAATTTTTTCCTAAAATGTAGCCAATGTTTCATCATGAGTGATGAAAATTCAAAACATATTTTCATATCTGCATGTTGAAGTGGACCCATTATATACTAAGGAAGATCAAGATTATCATTTTATTTCGGTTATGAATTCAAAGAATTGGGTGAGAAATAATTATTGAGTTGGTTGTGGTTGTAGAAATTGCGTTCAAGACATCTGATCCCACAAGTATACAAAAAACTGACAGTGTATTCAATTCCAATATAATGGGAAATAATAATCTAGTAACTGGAATCAGTAATGATAAATAAGGTATTGTATGATTTGTTAATAATTTGGGCTTCAAAATTATTGGTTTAGGAAAAGCCGTGTTTAGAGGAAAAGACATGAGACAAGCAGATGTCCATGTGGTTAAGGGGATTAGTCTCAACCTTCTTAGTGTTAGTCAAATGTGTGACTGAGAACATGTCATATTTTTTCCATGAAATTATCTATCATCAAGGAAACAGATGGAGCTGCTATGTTGTAAGGAAACCATACGAAATGGAATCATAAAATTTTTAGTGGACAAAATGATATTTTCTTTCTTTTGAGGGATGAAGAAAACATTTTATAGAAAAAATAATCTTTTAAACATAAGCCAAGGTTCATTGGAAGATACGGTAAAATATGATACATCTAAAAATCTCCCTAGATTACCATGTGATCGTACTCATACATGCGAGGCATGACAACATGGGAAGATCATTCAAAATAAATATAAGGAGAAGCATAAAAAGTCACGGAGAATTCTTGAGTTGGTGAATATTTGTATGTGTGGGACATTTTCCCAAAGGGATATTGATGGGATGATATATTATGTTCTATTCATTGATGACTATAGTAGAATGACATTAGTCTCAATAATCTCCCAAAATTCTGATGTGTTCATCAGCATTACATGATATTGATGGGAATGAGAAAATATGCTTGGTCAAAAAATCCAAATGATTCGAACAGATAATGGAATAGAGTTCACAAACATCCGAGTTGAGGATTATCTCAAAAAACATGAGATAAGGAATCATGTTTCAGTAGTAAAAAATCCATAGCAGAATGGAGTAGTTGAGAGAAGAAATCAGATTGTAAAAAACATGGAGAGAACAATTCTCAATGAGAAAGACCTTCTAGATAAATTTAGGAATGATGAAATGATGACAACAGTATACAGATCAAATAGAGATTTACATTGTACAAAAGAGGTGAAGACTCCATATGAGTTATGTTATGGAAAGAAGCCTTCATTAAAGTCCTTTCAAATATTTTGAAGTAAATGTTTCATTATCAATAAAGAGAAACATTGGAAATTTTAATCCTGCGGGATGAAGGGATATTTATTTGCAACTCAATGAAATTAAAAGCATAAAAAGGGTTCAATAATCAGTTGGGAAAGATAGATAAAAGTCTTGATGTGACAATTGTAGAAAATGAACAGAATCTTCATTAAATACATGATCAGAATTAGGGGGATTGAAATGAAGAGATGAAAATATCATGAGACACTCCAGATCTAGAGATTGAATTAGGAGAAGACTCACATGATGGGAATAAATTAGTGTCTTCCCAGAGACCAGCAATAAGAGATAAAATTGGTATGAAGAATATAATTGGTGATCAGACAGCACCAGTGCAAACAAGAAGGATGATGTCTCTACAGGAGGCATCATACATATCACTAGTGGATGATAAATTATTATATGAAGTAGCTGGAGATGTGAATTAGGTTCATTCAATGAATTAATAGCATGAACAAATTCAAAAAATCAAAAATATAAAAATTTTTGGAGAACAGAAATCAAGAATTTCAAAGGGACCAAATGGGTTGTTCACAAAAAAAATTATGAATGCAGTGTTGTGATCCATAACAAATCATTACTTGTTTGAAAAGGGTACTCCTAGATAGAAGGTATATTTGTTCATGAAACATTCTCACTTATTTCAAGGATGGAGACAAATAGACTATTCTTGTGTACTATAGTGCAATGATTTTTTAATGTTTTCAAAATGGATGTCAAGTAAGAATTTCTGAATGGGGTTCTGGAAGAAGATGTTTACATTGGGAAACCAGATAGATTTCTTATTCATGAAGATGAGAATAGTATTTTTTGGCATAAAAAGGATTTATTTGGTTTGAAGAAAGCACCAATAGCATTGTATTCAAGGCTTGATCAGCTTCTAAAGATGATCATTTTCTAGCGTGGTGGTGTTGATTAAAATATATATTTAAAAAATGGAAATAGAAAAAGGTAGATGGTTTTGGTTTATGTAGATGAAAAAATCATTGGTGGATTAGATAGAGCACAATGCAGATAGTATTCTGAATTCTGGAAAATCGAGTTTGGAATGTTGGTGATTGGTGAGATGAAACTTTTCCTTACAATACAGGTGACACAAGGAATAAATTGAACATTTATTTATCAATATAAATATTCCATAAAGGTTTTGAGAATATATGGAATGGATAATTCTAAAGAGATAAATAATCTGGTTTCCACCTGGCTAAAACTATCATTGAATGGTGATGGAACGACAACTAATATAATGAAATATAGTCAAATAATTGGAATTCTATTGTACATGACAGTATCAAGGAATGATATTGTATTTTCCACATGCCAAACAGCGATGAATCAAAGAAATCTCAATGAGAGCCACATTATTGTAGTAAAAATAATTGTTCGTTATGTCATGATATTAATGGATTTTGGCCCAATGTATAATAAAAATCTCATCCAGATTTATTGGGATATACAGTTGCTGATTATGATGGTTTAGTAGATGATAGGAAGACAATATCCGGGGTAATGTTTATCATGTAGGGTAGTGTATTTCTTGGTAAAGAAATAATCAAGATAGCATTTCATTATTCACCACAGAAGCTGATTACAACACACCTACTCAAGCTTGCATGCAGCAAAAATGGATGAAGAAGCAACTTGAACATATGGGAATTTAAGTGAAGTCTCCAACTGGAATCCATTATGACAATTCAAGTGCTATAATTATTTTGAAAAAACCATTAGGAACTCAATGAAAAAGCACAATGAAATCAAATATCATTTTATCAAGAAGATGTTGGATCAAGGGATTTATATATTAGAATAGGTACTTACAGAACAGCAGGTTTCATACATTCTGACAAAGGAATTTCCCAAAGAAACATTTGAAAGGCATCGACTGGATCTGGAAGTCTACTAGACTTCCCGCTCTTGAGAAAGTATGGATATGGGTCCCCCTATTCCCTAGGTATGATGTGTCATTCCCTAGTTTTCTGATATGTGTTCTTTACCCAGTAGCAGACAACATTGAAGGGTCGTTCGGGTTCGTTGACAATGGGGGAGAATGAGTGACTTCTATGGGAAGAAAATACATGGGGAGATATTGTTAAGTGGAGCAGTGATATAGGGGTAGTTGAAACTGAGATGAATCTATTTAGAATATCTATATGTTAGGGGTATCATTATGTCTTATGATACTATAAGTGTTCGATCAATGATTTAATATCACAATGGCTGAGGTTCGTTTGAAAATCAATTCATTGGAATCTATGTATCAGTATGGTATCATTAATTGGTGATTAGCAATGTTGAGATTCACTAATGAACTTTTCATTATACACCTATTTCACAGGATGAGAATCACACATGTGGACATAGAGTATGTGTTGAGGAAATAATTGACCACTATCTTAATCACATGAAGTGAATGGTGGTATAAGATGGAAGAAGTTTTAATGAGGTATCAAATTGTGATGGAGTTATAATAATAATTTTTGTCAACAAATACACGGGTGGATATTGATGGTAAAAATTCCCTCAAGGGGTCCTCTCTTTATGTTTTGGGTGTGGTAGTGTTTTTTGACAAATCCAGATGACCGTAAATGAGTATGGTTGTTGTTTTCCAATGAAAGGTTTTTAAGGTGTGGATGTTTCCAAGGGTTTTCCAAATTTTGGGGCCTCAATATCTATTGGTTTATGTTGTAGAATGAAGGATTTCCTCATAGATGTAAATTTTATGAAGAACATTGATAAAAATCATAAAATGGTGAGATCTGTGTACCACAATTCATGGGCCGCGTACCATGTTCTAGTAATGGTACACTAAGAAGCAGAAACAGTATGCAAATGTGGTTCGCAAAACCAGAAATGGTTTGTGGTTGAGCGGTGGTGCAATACATGGTTAACACGATGAAGAAGAAGTAAATCGACCGCATATGAGCAGAGGCTATATGGGGATGATGTGGAATAATAGTTCGTGGGTGGCCTGCAGTTCATAGTAGTAAAATGATCATTGAGCTATGTTGGCGGAATCAATGATTTGATAAATCATAGAATATCTTTGTTTTTGATGTTATCGATGCCTATATAATATTCCCTTATCCCATCGATTACTATGGAGATAAAACTCATTAAAATCATATTATTCTATAGAAATTCAGTAAAGTCCAAAATTGGATCATGTTGAAGGTGTTTGGGGGGATTCATAACCTGCTGAGGATGTCCAGTACGTGGAGGAGAAGTTTGGTGCAAGGAAGGAGTTGTCTTGGTACTCGGAGGAGGAATCTCTAGTACGAGAGAGGGAAAATTCAGCAAACGATACACTTAGGGAGCACTCCAGTACACGGATGTGAATACAATCCACAAATAGACAATTGTTCAAAGACGAGAGGCGTTTTATTGGGTAAGTTCAATGAATCGGTATGGGATCATGAATGCGGAGGTAGTCCGTTGATGAAGGGGGTTCACGGTAGTAGTGAAGGTACCCAAAAAAGGTGTCCTACATACCAAAACCGGTACTCAGTGCATAAGAGAGGAAGGTGGTTCACGATTTTCATATGGAATCTTTCCAAATCTTCAAATTAGTTTGTAAAATTATTTTCGGATACCTAACTGTATACGAAAAGGATAAATTCATCTGCGAGTGAAAACATAACCTCAACAGAGTATCTACATATACTTGAGAATGCGAGAATTATAGTAAATGATGGGACATATATTTTCATAAACTGTGTTTGACCTAAAGATGATAAATTTTGAGTGGATTTTTTTCCAATAGTAGTGAGCGAAAGAAGAGGGATACTGTGACCCTTCCCCCAAGCAGTAAGCCAGAGAAAGAGGCATAGGGCGTGACCCTTGAAAATGTAGTGAGAAGACCCTATTCATTCTAAAGACTGTGATCCTGGGCATATAAGATCTATCCCAAACATTGTACTCATTTTTTTCTATGAGACTTGTGGAATTTGTTACCTAGGCACATTTACATTGTATGCTCCTTGGTAGTAGCCTAGTGATGGTGAACCCAGTAAAAATCTTTGTTTCATGTGCATGATTTCATATCTATTTTTATATTGATATGGGAGTAAGAGAGAGTTTAGTTTTGTATAACAACCAAAAAAGATCCAAACATGGGAAAGATTTAATTTCTCATACCCTGATACACCCCCCTCGCTTGGTATTTGAAAGAGTGGACCTAAAAACACATTCCATATATATTTTGAACAAATAATATTTCTTTTAGGTGTTAGTAATCCACACTTCCATAAATGATGTTATCATAATAACAAATAAATTTATGGAATGATGGTATATTATATATGTATATATATATATATATATTTCATAAGCATAAATACATTTAAAATATAATATATATCATATATAAGTTTATTTTACATCATAATTTCCCACCATGAAAGGTGTTAAATGAAAAATGAACAATCAGCATTTATCAAGGTAATAGTTCGATGTACTAAATTTGTAGGTTTGTTACCCATTTGATAGAATTGTGTATAAGTATATGTTAAAAACATAACAAAAAACATATTTATATATCTATTATAATAGTGATGTTTTATAATTAATGAATATGGATAATTCGAATAGTGGAGATATAAATAAAATGATAGATCATGAGGAAGGATGTTACCTCTTATTCAGGAAATTCTTTTTGGTTTCCACCAATGGGATTCCTTGAATATATTTCATCCCATGGGGAGGCTTATATGTATAGTCATGGGAAATGTTTTGGTTCTATATGGGTTTATACTGGAAAAAAGAAATTTACATTATAGGTGAGATGGAGTGGGATGGGTGTGTGCCTTTATATAGTGGAGGAGGAGTGGCACACTAGTAAATTTTAGAAAAGGTAATTCCACCCATGTTTTTTATTAATAGTGGATCCAATTATATAAATTATTATATAAAGGGTAGTATTGTGTCTAAATATGTCCACTAAATTCATTTTTGAAATGTATATCAGTCATTTTGGCTCTTATGTTTTTGACTTAGTCCTAGGTTAAACTAATTTTACTTTTACCCCATGTAATTAATTTTACTTACTCTTATTAATATTTTTGGTAAAAAAATAGTAAAAACTATTTTAGATTTTAAATTATAATTAATAAAAAAATATAATCCTTTTTTTTTTATTTCAAATGTTAGAATTTTTATAAATTTATTTGAAATTAATCCCACAAACATGAAAATGATGTGAATTTTAAATGTAAAAATGGTCAAATGTCTGATATTATTTATATATAATTCCTAAGTGAAAATAATTATAATGAAAAAATATTATTAAATGATATAAAACATATTTTATTTATATTTAAATAAATTAAAATATCTTATTTAACCTTATAAAAAATTAGATTAAACGACAATTTTTAATTATAATTCATTATTTAATACAATTCATTAAAAAATGAAACGTCATTGAAACAGCCTAAAAATTTTCCCTAAGATAATATTATATCTAAATTTCAAATGTGTAGTTTTTTTGACATATAATGTTTATTAAAGTGTAAAAAATTGAATTTAAAATTGGTTCCCCATTAAATGTTCCTAAAAGAGTCTTTATATAAATTATTTTTTTTGTAAGATTAGGTTTTTTCTAATCTTATCCATGTGAAATATAATGTATTAATATAAAACATATTTTATTTAAAATAATATATATCTATTACATTTTTATGACCCAAAAATAGTAATTAATTTAATTTATTAGTGAAAAAAAAATCAGCATAAAAATAATTTCCTATAAAAACATTCACATTATATTCAATTGGTTCTTATATTGATTTATAATTTAGTTGTAACCTATGAGTTAGATTTATATTTTTATAGACCATAATATTTTATAAGATAGTTTCTACTAATCATAACATCTAATTTAATAGGTATGTTATATCCTATTATATTAAATGATATTATTGTTTGGTAAAACCCAACCTTATATGTAGCATAAGTAATCTATGAAACTAATTTTGTGTACAATGCATGATAACTCAATATTGATTGCGACTCAAGATATATCATGAGTTAATTTTATAGAAATAGTAAATATCTGGTAAAGTATCAGGATATTATATTCACATACATTCTTTGTGTTGCGTGTTAGACATGCTATCTAATATAATGAAAATATTTTAAAAAAAATTGGGAGTTATAGATTGGATTGATTATGTATAGGATGAAATTACATCATAATAGATTATAGAAAATAGGTGCATCATGATCCAAAATGGGTAAAAATTGGTAATTCATGATCCATTTTTTATTTTTCTTTTAGTTATGTTGGACTTATTAAATATATTTTTCTATATTTTTAATGGTTCCAAACATTCATGAATTGATACTATGGTTAATGATTTATTTATGATGATTGATCTCACTTATGGGCCATATTTATTTAAATGATAAATTTTTATTCCCTTAATCATTTTTATGATCTATGAATAGTAATTCATAAATTTCTTATGTTCTATTAATAACCATATACCCTTATGATTTTTCTCTGATTCTATATAAACATAGATTGATAACTTTTATATTTACCCTTATTTGGCATCTAAGATTACACGTTTATATGATTCCTTTAACATGTTTTATAGAATGATTTAGGAATGGTATGCCTAATAAGATTACTATATTATATAATATATTTGAGAAAAATTTAGTTTCTTTTAATAAATATGATGATTTTGTTTCTAGTCATCAAAGACACAAAAATAATATGATCTTCAGAAGTGTGTTCATAAAATATATTGAATATTCCTCCAAATATATGTGATATTTATATATAAGGAAATCGATCACTACACATGGGGTTCCCTCTATTATTATTTTATAGAGGGATCCCCATTTTAAATCATATTTTTGGAGTATTTTCCAAATGGTAGAGGGGACTTAGATAATGGTGAATATATCTTATCATATACAGATTGAAATTCAAACATATTTTGTAATTTAGATCCTGTAGAATATTATCCATGACAATGTCCTTGAATTTATTGGGTTGGATAATAGACATCTAGGACTATTTGAGTTATTATATAAAAATAGCCACTATTAGTCAATTATAATGGATCCATTCAAGGCTTTGTATGCTTGACCATATAGATAACCATTTTGTTGGGATGTTGTGGGAGAGGCCTCTCTATAGACTGAGTCTCATTCAGGATACATTAGAGAGAATTAATCAAATAATTTATCTTCTGGTAATATTTTAGAGTAAGAACAATTCTTTTGTTAATATTTGATTCCATCCTTTTGACATATATATATATTACTGGGTATTCATGAATTTTTCTCCTTGGTTGGGTCACCATCATCTTGCGAGAAATTTAATGCTGGATTTGATATTTTTTGGATCATTTAAGGTAACTGAGAGGCTAGGGAAGGTTTTGTATCATTTTTAATTTCTATATAAAATGATATGTATTAAAAATGTATTTCATATATATATATATATTATATTTCAATGTACCTCTTGATCCCACTTGAAAGCTGAGATGGGAAGTGATCGAGTTGGATCCACACATTTAATTTTTTGAGATACCAGTAGAGAACATTGATTCTAAAGTAAAAGTACTTATAGGTATTTATATCCCATTGTTCAGATCATAAATGAAATAAATAGAAAACTATCACATGACATTGGATCACGAATCATCAGTTAGCGAGTAGTGGCCTCGCCTCGTTCCAATGTTCAATTTTTCAAGACTTCATGGGGATAAAATGTACTCTTGTGTGGATATAGTAACAAATGAAATAATAAAAAATATATCCTAATTTTGAGGTTGATATTTTTGGGATTAGATTTCATCATGTATTTTTTAGAGTTTTCAGTAGAGAATATACTAGGTTCTTCCTATCGGGAACATTCCTACCAGGAATGTTATTCAGGATGTGAATAGGACACTTGGCATATTCCACGATTTATATTAAACAATAAAATAGTGTATTCCATGAATAAAGCTAACGTTATAAATTGGTAAATCAATATTTATTTAAACTTAGGAGAATCCCCTTTCATTTTATATAGAACTCGTGGAATTCCTATTTTGAATATGTGACTAATTATGAGAATCATTCTTTTGTTTTTGGTTTTCGTCAAGCTTCAGGCCAGGATCATAATTAATTCGCTCTGTATCATCCATACATCAATCCGTTAGATCTTTCAATATTTTTGGTTTCTCTACTCTTTTCATTTTTCTATGTTTGAGGCTTTATCTCTATGATCATTTCACTATGTATATGGATTCACCAACCTTATGGTAAATGTTTTGGTTTATTCTAAATATGTCCTGAAATCTTCTTCCAAATGATGAATATAACATTTATTTTAGTATTGAAGGAGTATTACTTTAGTTTTGTGTGATCCTACTATTATTTAAACAATTTATTTTATTTTATTCTATTTTATGATGTGGGAGTAAATTTATAAGACTTCCATTGTTACCTTTTTTTCATTCTTTTGTTTATAGTTCTCATTATTGGTAAATTTGAACATGAGTTGAGGTACATGGTTCAATATCTCACCATTTGTATAATAAGACATTTTTCATGTGTTTTACATGTAGATTTATTAATAAATTTCCATGTTATATTTCTCAGCTTTAATGTATTTTCAATAAAATATTACTTTCCATTGGTTTTGGAGAAACATATTGTTCTCAAAACATTATGAAATTCTAACACCCAGAATTTTGTGAAATAATTTTTCTAAAACAAACTTAATATTTTTGATATATTTATTTCAGTGAAACAATGATTTTAGATTATGTTACAGAAAACAATGATTTCATCTTGTGTTATACATAACATCGAGTTTAAATGAAACACGGCATACAATTAAAATATTATTAATTAATACGATAATCATCGTTCAGGCCATGGAAAGGGAAGTATGAATATAATTAACGAAATTAAGAAAATATATGGTTTGAAATTCATGTAAAATTATTTATTTGGATACCAATTAAATTACAAATTTAAGTAAAAAACTATTTTAAAATAAATAAAATATTTTTCTGAAAATTGTTTTTTCATACAAACACTTTTTAAAAATATAAATTAAACAAATAACTTTAGGTGATTTTTTAATTATATTTATATATTATATATTTAATATACCATTTATAATTCAGCTTATGTGTCCTCGTGACATGAGATACAATATATCCTATTTAACACATAAAATTGTGTTATTTTAAAAATATTTTTCCCAACTTATATGTAATTTTTTTTAAAAAGGTGACTATTATAAAAATTAAATTAATATTTTAAATAAACATGAAAATATTATCTTATATTTTATTTTAGAGAATTTTTAAATAAGATAAAATTTTCATGGAATAATAAAAATAATACTTTTATTAAGAATCATCATTTATTTTATTGATTTTAAAAAATGTTAAATTAAATGAAAATTTTCTTAAAAGTAAATATTTTCAATTAAATATCTATGGATACAATTTAATAAATTTGGATAAATTATATTATTAATTTTTATATAATAATTTTTTAATCATTTGATTATTATATCGTTGGAAAACCAATTTTTTATGACTTCTATGTCTTTAATTTAAATTAACATTTCACCACATTTTTTAGTTTATTTATGAAAAGTGGTTTAAATATTTTGAATCATAATTATTTATATTATATTATAAAATATTATAAAATTAATATATTAATAAAATGAATAATTAAAATAGTAAAAAATACATAGTATTCTTCAGTTAAAATGGTTTTTCTTGAGATTACCCTAAAACATAAAACAGTTAAAAATAACCCCAAACATGTCAAAACCCAATTATATGTTAATATTTAGAAATTATGATATATAATGATGGATAATGATCCATTTTAATTCCTTTTATATATGAAAAATGTGGATACACCTTTCTATTTTATGAAATTTCAAGTGTTCAACTCAACTGATTTATGAAAGGCCACCACATATCCTCTACTATTCAGACCTCCAAAAGACATTGGTTTATAAAATACTTTACCAAATAAAATTCGTAATTTCTTCTTCTCAACCTAGAAACCAAATTTTTTGGTATAAATATAACCAAATAATCTGATTTTTGATATCCAAAAAAAGTTTTCCTAAAATTAGGTAACAACCCTAACCACATGTTTTATTTTATATCTTTATACCCAACATTAAATTATTATTTAACCATGATTATATAATAAAATTAATATACTAAAAATTATTAAATTTATTATGTTAGTTTTATAACCTAAATACTTCTCCACTTCTTTAAAATGGGATACAAAATCATCATTAGTGTGTGTGGAAAACTACCTCTTCACGAATCAATGTATTTTATTTTCTACAAAAAACACACACAACTAGATATGATGATGTATTTAATGATAATATATTATATTTATGATATAATTACACTTATGTTATTATAATATCACATATACCATATAAATCATAATTCCATGGGGGTTGAATAATGTGAAACTTGTGTTTGATAGAATACCACCTGGCAAAGCGATACGATTCATTTTTAACTAACCCTTTGAATGAATGGTAATAAGGGTAAAAATAATTAATATATTTGTTATATATGAAATAAAAAATGTTCCTTAACTAAAATATATTATTTTCCATTATTTATATTCATTAGTGGAGAAAATTTAAACATCTCACATGTGTGTGTACGACTGACCATCTCCATGAATGGATTATTTTATTTTCTTTCTCAAAACAATAAGGATTATTATAAATACATATATAATTAATTGATCTGATATTTATATCATGTTTAAAATTATTGTTATTATTTAGTCATGGTCAATTTAATAGTACCATAAAAAAATCAAACCATACATAAAAAATGAACCAATTATTACCTAAACAAGATTTTAAAAACAAATTATTATCATACCGGATATTAAAGGTCATGATTAATTCATACAAAGTACAAAACATGTCATATTCAACATATGTTTCATCTAAATGTTGTATATACATAACATGAATTTATTTTATCATTATTATCCAAAAAATAAATACTATTTAGATATCCATTTTATTATCTATATTTCCTATGGTTTACGGTTCAAAAATTACAGAAGAAGTAAATGATTTTTTTATCTCAATCTTCCTTCAATGATACCATAGTGGTAATAGTTTTATTATTCAATCTAGTAATTTATCTTGATTTTTTTATACATTAGATTATGTAATATTGTGATCCATGTCTATAAAAAATCATGAATTTTATTATCCTCTATTTATTTCATAAAAACTATGTGTTACCTTCATTTAACTCTCTTTAGGTACTTGTTATTGAAAACTAATGTTTTTAATAAAACCAAACTTAATTATTTATTTTGGTTAAAACTGTTATTTCTTCCATAATATTGTTTTATTAAAATGATTGTAAAAATATTTTAATATCATTTAATTTATATATTAAATATTCTTTATCAATTTTAATTTTTTTTAATAAATTGAATTAAATAATCATGTTAATAAAAAAAATTCCTTTTATATGTTACCAAAAATGTGAATGCAATATTTATTCAATTTTTACATCATTTCCCATCATGATGTCCAATCATTGTTTTAATTATTCTTTTATATTATTCAAATTTTATTTTAAAATAAATTTATTTTTAAAAATATTACTGTTTTGAAATTATATTTCTCAATGTGGAAAGATATTTTCCTCATGCATTGTTTATTGATTTTTAAATATTCCATTATAAGTTTATAAGGTTATTTTCAATAAAAAGTACTTTTAAATTGTTCCTGTTTTTTAATTTTTATCAATATGGAAGAGATATATTCCACTTAAAATGTACCATGGGTTATTTAAAAATAATTTTCCATTATGATTACATCTTTTGATGATATGAATGATTTAGTAGGGATATATTAAATTTATACCACTATTATTAATTCTATAGAATGATTTTTGTTTATGATGAAATGAAATTTATGAAATTAATTTCACATTAATAGGGTATTAAATTATAATATTCTTATGAATCCTTCTTCTTTTTTACATGTTATTCTACGATGAAATGATTGAACAATCATGAAATATTTTTATATTTCACATATATTATTATGATGAAATGATTAGGAAGCCCATTTTTTATATATGGGTATTTATTTGATGAATTCGTTATAATTATATTGAATATTAAAGTATGATTTAAATTTTGTGATGGTTTGTACCTAGTTCAGTAAGGGAAAAATTTCATTTTGATAGAGGATGCAATAAAAATTTACTACTTTGATGATTCATGGGATTAACCAATTGAACTGTAATAATTTTGTGTATGAGTCTTGAAAAGTTATGAAATGATTTGTTATTCCTATTTGTATGAAAAAAATCTATTTCATATGCCAATTATATTTTTTCATGGTTCATATTTTTTGATTCCATTATGATTATTATCTTTTGAATTTTCATTGTTTCTTTTATGACCCATGTTTGTAATCTATGATATGTATAGTCTAGTTTTCTAATGTTATTCTATTTTTTTAATGCCCTTGTGCTCATTATATGTTTATATCCCTCATTTTTACCACTATTAAAAATCTAATATCACCCTTTTTTATGTGTATTTTCCATAGGCTACGATGAAAATAATTATGTATGATATGGAAATGAAGGGTGATAGTTATAAATAAAATATTGTGTGATGATATAGATCACTTGTAGACCAATTATATATGTTCCAATTTTTGAAAATTTTCCAAACCTTTAGGATCCATAGTTTTTTATTTTTGTAATGTAATGAATATTAATAAAAAAATAAGTTTGAGCATCCTTGGTCTCTATAGTTGGTATCGGTTGAAATGATTTTTTAACCATTGGATGTGGCTCTATCAGAATAGTACTGAGGGATAATAACTCCAAAATAGGTGAATTGATCTAGACATGATCACTACCTAGTTCATCAAAATGTCCCTTGTTACACCCTATCTTTCATAGTCCGGGTGGATATTCATTGGAAATTAAAAAACTCTCTAAAAATTAATGTGAAGGATTTTGATAATGATCATTAATACCCTTTGTTATTCCATAATTTTCAAATATTTTAATGAAGGTTCCACAATATAAGTTATTTTTCATAATTATGTAGTTTCCCACTCTAATTATTATTTCTCTTACTATGAATTGTTGTTTTAGATAATGGATGGAACTATGAGGAATCATGTAAACACAAAATGTGATAAACAATTCAAGGATTATTAAAAAATTGGATTATGACTAGATATAAATATATTATTTTTATTCTTAATAATCTATCTCAATATATGATTAATAACATAAACTTAAATAAGATTCATAATGCATTGACTATGAGGAAAATTTAATTTTATGAAACGTTTTTGGTAACAGACATATGAGAATGATTATTCAGATTTCTGCATGTCCTTAAGGATAGAATAAAAACCTAAATATAATTTAAAATGGATTTGAAGATTTTTAATATATGGAAATGATATTCATAAAGAAACTAGTTTCCATGAAATTCAATGTCTTTTATTTGTGTTTCTTGGGAATTGTCCCAGTCAATGATCTAAAATAAGCGTTATCCCCTAAAGAATTGTATGATATATATTATTCCAATAAATTAAGGGAAAGGATTTATGTGTGTGTATATATTTATTCCTAATTAATTTTATTGAAGTATTTCATCTAATGGTATTTTAGTTATAAGAATCAGGAAACATTAATGGATTTTTTTTAATTTCGGATGGATACATGTCTTCATGTATGAATAACTTATGATTTATGTATATCATAATGGGTTTATGTGTTTAAGGTTAATCATAAATTCAATTTCATAGATACCCCTTTTGAGGTTTTATGTTATTATAGTTTATCATTTTGAAGTTTGTTTTTTAAGACATTTATGATAGTGTAACCCATTGGTTTTGTATATGTTTTAGTGAAAAAAATGATTTGATGAGTAATTAATTTTATGGATATATGATTAAAGGTATTGATAAAATTTTCAGTTTACATTATCTTTTATATTAATTTAATTATTAGTTATATATATTTTCGAACATTTCTATTAATTTTGTTTTTGAAAAAGGATAATACGTAATCATCATGAAAGTAAATTTCATCAAGAAATGACACAGGGATTTAACCAACATTTGAAGGTAGAAAAGGGTTTAATACCTACATTTATCTAATATGAATCAATATTTATGATGTGAAAACATAAATATATATATTATAGAGTGTGCCTCTTGATTAATAGTATTTTATAATGTCATGGTTTAGAAACAACATCTTTAATGGATGTTACAAAAATTATCCATTCCAGAAATAAAATGCGAATATATCACTTTGGGTTTTTTTGTTAGATTAACCACAAAATCTAATGGTAATAATGATACATGGGTTGTATTTTATCTCCATTATGTCAATATACATTATATCTGATAGATAATATTTCACTTTCGATGCATTTTCCTGGATATATAATTTTGAATAATTATTGATGCATAGAGTACAACATTCTAATGTATATAATATGGATCAAATGATTACCTCAGAGTTGAATAAAAGACCTTAGTAGGAACTGGATATAGAGTTCAGCTTATAAAATTCATATCATCCCTTTGTACATAGCTTGTTCGAGAGAACAATTAAAACCCTATAGGTTATTATAATATCATATTCTATTTATTTCAAAAGAGATTGGGATCAACATATCCACTTAATTGAATTTTAATAGAACAATAGACTTCACTTTAATGTTCAGATGACTTATAATAAATATCTATATAGGAATATGTTTATAACAATAATGTACATGAATATAGTAATATAATGAATTCTACAATACCCTGAGCTAGCTAATGAAATTGAAAATAAGGTAAGATCTATTTAGTAACACATACGTGAAATAGAAATTCAACAATATTGTTACTCAAATATTTTATAATGCTATCAAGAATTTGATTTTGGTAACAAGGTCTTCCTTTTATATTCATTAAGGTAGAAAAAATGGAAAACTAAACCCTAGGTATATCAGTACCATTGGAATAATTGATCATATTGGGATAATAGCTATAATTTTTTAACATCCATTGATCATTTATGAGGTTCACGATGTGTTCTATGTATCTCTCCTGAGGATGCACATAATTAAAAAATAAATTTTATGAACTCATAGGTTATACTACAATAGAAATATTTTTTATTATGAGGAGAAGTTGATGGAAATTTTGGATCCTATAAAGAATGTGCTATCAAATGACACCACTCACCTAGTACATTTTTTGTTTGAAAATTACCAACTATAGGAATCTATGATAGAACATGAGTATGTATTGATAAATTTGTATCATGTGTTGTTGGTACCAATGTAATGAATTTCAAGGTATAATGAATTTTAAGGGAGTATAATTTCACCACATGAGATCATTGTAAATATTTGTTTCTAAATAATTTTAATATTTATAATATATTAATTTACATGCAAAAAATATGTTTGTCTTCTAATGTTTGAAACAACAATTTTACTCTATGTTACATGCATCACTCTATTTAAATGAAATATGACTTACAATTATAATATTATTATCCTATCTAATAAAGATCACCAATCCATTAGAATGGAGGGTATAATATGAATCACATAATTAAAAATATATACATGGTTTAAAAATGTATATAAAATTAATTCTTATATGTCCAATTCATTATATAAATACTATTTTAAAATAAAGGAATTATTTTCTGTAAAAAATAATTTTTCTACATGAAAACACATATTACCTCAATAAATTAAATATATCACAATCTTGAATAATATTATAGAAATTATTTTATTTTATATTAATTATAATATTTAACATTAATATCTTTTTTCTTGAATAAGATAAAATCAATCCATGTTTACACTTAAAACTACATTTTTCTATACATATTTTTCCCATTTTTTAAAAAATTTTAAAATCATGTCTTGAACATTTTAGAAAACGTAATTAAAAAACTAAATTCATTTCTGAAAGAATAATTACAAAATTCTCAGTGGAAATTTTTGATAATTTTCTAACAAGAAAAATATTTCAATGAATAGTAAAAGATATTTATTTTATTATGAATTAGCAGTACTTTTAATGATTTTAAAAACATAAAAAAAATTAAAAATGGTATCAAAAGTACAATTAGACCAATTATAAAATTAATATTAAAATATATTTTATTTTAATGAATTTCATGTTTTATTTGTATATGAAAATTTTCTAAAACTTTTAAATACTTTCTATTTGGAAAATCATTTTTTTGGTGTGTGTGGGATTAATTTTAATATGAATTTTTAAACTTATTTTATTTGAATTTATATAAATTGATTAAATATTATGGATCATCATAATTTATTTTACTTATGAATTTAAACAATTTTTTAACCATAATTAACAATATTAATAGAAAAAACTATTTATCGTGGTTTACATAAAAATTGATTTATTGTTGGGTTAAACAAAAAAATAAGGGTTTAAATGACCAAAAACATGTCCATAGACAAATTTTCAGCCATTCTCTACCATATAACCTACAATTTTCTATAACTGAAATTTTTTTATCCTTTTTCACATGAAAAATATAGTAATAACTTTTTATTTTAATAATTTCTGGTGTGCCACTCAACTCATGTATAAAAGGCCACCATATATCTTCTCCTCTCACACTTCTAAACCATATTGGATTATTTAATTCCAAAAGAAAATAATTTCATTATTTATCTCCTTTAATAATAGATTTATATTTTATATATGAAATCCAACATAATAATACTTTTGAATCAAACCAAATGAAGTTTTCAAAATAAGATGTAACACACGAAGCTACTCTATTTAAATTATATAATCTTCCATCACCTTAAATTTTTATTATTTTTTTATTCTATGATAAAATCAGTATTCTAAATATTCTATAATTTTATTATGTAAATTCTAAAAGTAAATACTTATACACTTTCATCAAAATTTAGACGGAATCATCACACAAGTTTATGGACTACTACCTGCTCACAGATTAATGATATTCGTTTTCGATAACCACATATAAAAATAGTATATAACTATAGATTTAATGATTATATATTATATTTATGATACTAAAATATTTATTTAATTACAATACCACATATACCCTACCAAATTTCCATTAATTAGGGGATACAATAATGTTGATCATGTATATTAAGGATTACCCCATCGCGAAGCAATGCGATTCATTTTTCAAAAACTCTATACATTAATGCTAATGAGGGAACATTTATTGAATATATGTGAGATGTATGAAATAATAGTTATAACATAAATCAAATATATTATTTACCTTTGTTAAATTTCATCCTCTAATAAAAATTGAAACATAATTCATGCGAAAGTACCACATACCGTCACCATGAATAGTAAATTTCGTTTTTCATCTCTAACTTTTAAGAATTAATATAATTAAATTTATATTGAATATATTATATATATATATATATATATAGTTTAAAATTCTAGATATTATAGAATATTTTTCTGAGTGGAAGTGCCAGATATAAAAAAAATCACATCACACAACAAAAACAATGTAGTTATTGATAGAAATATGATCTTGAAAAGAAATTTTTACCAAATGATTAATAACAAGTCAAAATAAGATAATATATGGTATCATATATATATACCTGGTTAAATAATATATTTACAAAAAAGTAATTTTTATTATAAATAATTATTGAAAATATACTAATGATATCAAACACTTATGGTAAAGGATTTCATTCTCACTTTTACTATCTACGAGACACAGGTCATATTCACCACAGGTTTCATTTATATTGTTTATATAACACCGATGACTAATATTTATGAGATATAAAACATACAATATGGTTTTAAAATTTTATATTGATGTTTACAAACACTTATTCTACTGATATGGGAAAATCATGATGGTTTATCTATACTTGAAATCAAATATGACCCATTCTTACGTCTCCCCTCCCCTGGATATGATAAATTTTATTATGTATTATATGTCTAATAATGGAGATCATCATAATTAAAATAATGAGAGATGATATATCTAACTTATGTATGAGTTGTTTTTGTGTAAATGTTTCCAAAGTCCCTATACATTGGAAATCTTCGAGAGTGTCATTGTTTAATTTAATGAATATTAATCAAAAAATTTATAATATATTTGTATTAGAATCCATGTTCACTACTAAAAATTTATAATATATTTTATCCTAATCTATTGTGAGGCCATCCATGTTTACAATTTGGATTAAACATTGTATTATTATTGATTTAATATAATTTATTCAATTATTCAAATATTTTATGGAAATTATTCATTTTAACTATTTTTCTTCGGTTTTTTTCAACTATGTGTAACATCACAGGATTTTAAATGATTACAAATTACTCATCTTTTTTTATTTTTTATTTGTTTTGTATGATCAACATAAACTCTTGGTTTAGAACATAATATTGAGAGAATCATTTATCCTAGTAATTTTTTTAGATGTATTTTAATGATCATCAAGTACCTCCAGGTTTTGAATGGGTTTTGGAAGTATCTGGATCAAAAAATATACCATCATGAAGAGGCATGCCATGGAACACATTTGGTGCATAGTCTATCTAACCACGCAGCCTAAATCATGTGACTTTCTCTCAAAAGGGTATAACTTTTTAACAATATGGACCACTCTTATCAACCATGTGCTAGAGTGAAGCTGTCTAGAGTCAGCCATATGATTGGTGTAAAGTCTATAAAATCATGCGACAAACCATGAGAGGTGTTTATCCTCTTGGACATTTAACACCACATGTTTGGCATAATGTATTCCAAATCATCTAGAAAAAATGATACATTTTAAATAGACTACTATTACCTTTTTCCCTTTTCCCCTTCATTATGTCTTTCTACTCATTCTTTTCTTCACTCACATGCACAACAGTGGGTATCTCCCTGTCTTTCTTCTCTAGGTTCCATCGGAACTCCTCCATTTAGAATTTGAATTAAACCTCATCAGTTTCATTGGATGTATAGTGTAAAGGTTTTAAATCATATTTCTTCTTTTATACTATTATATCATTATGCATAATTATAAATATGGGTAATATCCTTTTCTAATTTTCATATAGTTTGTCAAAAACATTGATTTCTCTAATTTCCTCTCAAAATAGAGGATGATATTTTACGAATAAGTTCTTATGAGTCTAACGTATCTGGTTCATATCTTTTTACATAATATTACCAGTTTTTTCATATTTTTAATTACATATGATGGGTTAACTAATTGAGACCCATAATAAATTAATTTTATTCATTAAATTCATGAAATGATGTTATTTGATGTCATTGGGAATTCGCATTCCTATAAATATTGGTAATAATGGGTAAGGGGTCTGTGAATAACTAGGATAGTTACTATATTTGTTTGTTTTAATTTATTAAAAGTTATACCATTATAATTTTTCTTCGGAAATGTGATGGGAATTGATCATGGATTATATGTGATATTGATAATTGGGACAAAGGTGGAATGGTTTTTCCTATTATTCTTTGCCTGAGATACATGAGGTGGTGGTGATCATCTGGTTTAGGTGAAATGGTTTATAATTACTGAGGATGTGAGTTCATCAAAATGAGGGAATGACCTGTGAGACCTATGATAGTGTTTAACATCATGATTTAGAAATGTGGTCATTGGGGAACAATGTGTTAGATAATTTTTCATATTAAATTTTTGTTGATTTCTTCTCATTGTTTTAGACAAAGAACAATTATATTCTTTTATAAAGATATATGAAATATTTTAGGTGAGTATGAACACTCGTTTTGGGTGTAGGACACTATAGATAGTATTTCTTAGGTGATGGCATTGACTATCAGCTATATTTGTGGTTCTCGTTGTAGAATTTCATGGTTAATAGAGATGGACCGTCGAGTGATAGTGTTTTTGCCATCATTTGGGGGTTGATGTATGTTGTTATACTCGAGGATAATGGGTCAAGATAGGTATAAAATGGATATCACAATTCCTTGATATGTCAGTTTATTGAGACAACAACTTTTTATTTGATATTGGAAGAGTTATATCATCTTACCTCGGGACGTCGGGCTGTTGAGCAGAAGTAAATCGTATAAATTTCATATAAGTATGAAATTAAAAATGATTCACAATAAAATCACATTATAAAATCGTGTGGTGATTGTATCATATATATTAAATGTTTTCATTGAAAAAATATCTCCGATATATTTCTGTTCATATAATATTTTTATTTATTTGGTTTTCCAAATTATAAAATTATTGATTGAAAGATGGAGTTTGAGAATGGTTAAATTAGTAAAATATAGATCGTTATGAATAAATAATATTTTATTTAAGATGATTTTGTATCAATTTAAATAGTATACTATATTATAAAAATACTATTTTTAAATTTAAATATTATTATTGAATTAATTTTTTTATATTAATTTTTTTAATCATTACTCTAATAACTTTTTTATTTATATATTTTATTACCAATATATTTTTTGATCCATTATTTTTTCATAGATTTTCCTATATTATAACAGAATTTTTTATATTTAAATTATACAAATATTTAAAATAAATTCTTAAATTTAAGGAATTTTAACATATATATATAAGGTATTATATTTTAATCACTCATGCCTATAGGAAAAATGATATTTATTTGAGTCTTTTTTCATTAAAAATAAATAAATTTGTTTTAAAAATTATAAAATCCTTGCAAAAACATTTATAGTAGATCACTAAGCATGGAGACTTGTGAGAAAAGATAGTGAACATAGAATTTCAATAGTTAAAACCACTAAAAATATTATTGTTCAATTTATTATAGATAATTCACCTCAAATACTATTTTCACTTTTAAAATTGGTTCTTCAACTACTTTCTGAATCAATATAACCACAAAATAAAACATTCTCTCATTCACATATCACTAAAACATAATTCTTTTCACTCCAATGTCATATTCATAACAAAAATCATTTTAAAACTATTATTATTTGCAGTATTATTATAATTATTATTATTATTATTAGGGGAAATGTTACATGCGTAGGAGAATGAATTGTTTTAGGTAAATTGTGTAGATTCTATGTAAAAATTAATAAATTTGTGGAATGACTTGCATGATGCTATAAAACTAATTGAATCAGATTTAAAATCATTGATGTGGAAAGTATGATTATTTTTAACGATACATGATTTATTATTGTGTATATTCATGACAATATTTAACCTTTGGCCTATTATGGGGGTTGGAAATCATTCCATTTGGGATTGGAAATTTAATACATTCCATCCCTTTGTAATACAATAGATAATTTGATATTGGACAATCCTTGGGGGGATTGGCCTAGAATAATTAGACCAATGAATGTGTTTGTATGATTTATCTATGATTTATACCCCTATAAAATTATATTAAATTTTATAATTATTATAATCATCCAAATAATTATAATTGAATATTTTTCAAGGGAAAAAATTCACTAGTTTAAAAACCCAATATTTTTTAAAAAAATTGATTTCACCTAAACAGAAAGGGACATGCATAATGAAAATTATGTATTAATGAAGGGGTATTAATTTTAAATAAAATTGGTGTGCATATACTTTAAAATAAACACAACAATAGTCACTTCAATGAGATTATATAAAGCATACAAGTAGCAACCCATTGAAATAATGGGTGGATATTTCTCAATATAAGGGGGTAGATTTTTTAATTTACTCTATTATTGTTTGCAAATTTTTTATTAAGTTATTGTTTAGAATTGTTCCCTCTTGTTATTAAAAAATGAATTTTTTTAAAAATAATTTCATTTGGACTAGGATAAATATTGAAACTAATATTATTTTTTAACCATGGATGGACTGTTTTTAATCGTTAAAATGAAAGTATTCATGACAGAAAAAAGCTCACCCTCTATATATAATCTTTCTGGTCTCACTCTCTATAGATATTGTGTTATGATAATTGAGTTGTTAATTATTTTGTAAAAACATTTTTATAATAAGGGTAAGATATTATAACAAAAATTATATTGATTATTTAATTAGGTTGACTAAAATAGATATTATAATATATCATTATTTTCTCTGTGTTGCTAGATAAAAATAATTCCATGTATAATTTTTTGGGATGGATAATTTGAATTGTATTTCATTAATTGAATTATTTTATGAAGAAGATTTTATTACATATATTTATTCTTCCATATTTGATATTCAAATGTCACAAGATCATTTTTCATCTATTTTTTTAAAAATTTATTAAAGGATGTGTTTTTATTCCCATAGAAGACATATTTCTTTTTCTTTCCTCAAAAAATAAATTATTAAACTTAATCATCTATATCAATTTTTCACTGGTTTATCGTTATATATTCCATAGTGTATTAATTTTTATCAAACATATTTTATTACTTCTATAATATATAAAAAGAATTAGAGTATTTTCCTCAAAATACTTCTTACTATGAAACTTAACAAAACAATTGTATTCAAACATATTATACCATCAAATTTTGAAATGATCATGATGCCTATATAAATCATATCATTGTCTATTTTAGTAATGATATTATTCTTTGGAGATTCCATTTTAAAAACAATATCCTATTAATATTTTTATACTTGATATAATTGAAATGGTCAAGGCATACTTAGATGTTAATATTTTGAATCCTCTAAACAACGTGTTCCATTTTAGTGTAACTAAAATTATCTATATATTCTAGTGGAATTGTAATATCATTAGACGTGTTATAAAACCATCTTAGAAAATTGTGAATTTTTTAATTCTTTTAATATCAAAAATGGACATATAATCCAATTTATGAATTGTTGAACATAGTTCATGAATTTCATTTTTATGAATATTTTCATTTCTAGGATTTATTGATATTGAAATGTAATACATGAAACAATTTAAAAACCCTCAATTTCAAGTTGTATTAATCAAACAATATATGGAGATGTAAATAGATCCCTATGAGCTATTGGTTGTCGGGTATCTAAATATTTTTATTAGGTAATAATATTGATGTATTGTATATGTCATATATGGTTTATTATAATGTCTATAAAAAAGATGATGTTAATGGTTCCTAATATAATGACTACATAGGGGATCTGATTGGATAATTTTACTGGAAACTACCCATTATATTTTATGATCAGCAATTATATACCCGTATACAAGAATATTGATGCATTCTACTGAAAGAAGTTATCGTGAAGGAAAAAACATCAGAAATGAAAAAAGTTATATTGAGTTACTAGAGTAGATTATAAAACTTTTTAAAAATAATAATTTTTCTATATGAATTGTCGAAGGAGGTTAAGAATGTTTTTATTTACAATGTAATGAAACATACCATAAGTCATATGATGCTATGTTGGTCTTCATGGTCCTACAATAATTATGATTACCAAGATTCAATATGTTGTTGTACACTTTAGTAAAGGGGAGATATTTAAAATGGTTACATAATACCATATGTTATCAATATGACCATACATATAATATATATTAGTACTAAATGTAGAATAACATGAATTTTGATGTACTAAGGAAAAGAAGTCTAAAAGAGGAGAATAAGGCAATTAGGCTAATGGTAACAAACAAATTTTATCGGACATAGATCACAAAAATGAGGTGATAAGATTAATATGCAATAGTATGAATTCTAGAGGCTTGATATATCACATGGAACATGAATTATTATAAAATAAAAATATTTAAAAGTAGATAAAACTCTTAATTTTGAATTCTTATATAAAAAGTATGTGAATAAAATTAAGTTGAAGAATGGTATAGTGTGATAATATTGAGCTTGAATGAGTGTGTACAATGACAAATGGAGATAGATCAATGTTTAATCCAACTTTATCAGATGAAAAATTATTTTATATGTTAATTAGCTGATGTTTCTCGAAAAACAGTATTTATTAATTTTTCAAGAAATTTAATGACTTGTTACATTGTAAACATATTCATATTTATACAATGACTATTTTCATGTAGTGGGTTCAACAATGTTGCATAATTAAATTTGAACCAGATATTATGAGTATGGGATGTAGAAAAAAATTTATGCACCTAATTGTGAAACACATTGTTCATTGTAACCTTGTTGATTACCATGTTATATCCAATTTCATAATGGCATGTAAATATCTATTTTTCATGAATGAAGGTTGACAATTAGATTCAAATAGATGAAGAACTATAAGACCATGTTTTTGTTTGTCAAATAATATTACGATGCTTCAGATCTATTAATTTTTTTATTTAGTACTTTGGTTTAGTACTGGTTGTATTCCACATTGTGACTTGTAAGACTTCTTTCCTAGAAACGGGTACCATGCATCATTTATATATGTGCATGAGTTGTTCGTTATTCTAGTATTCTGTTTTATTGTTTTCGGTATATTTACTACTTCTTCTATTGTGTATTTATTTCATTTCAATTGTCTTACTCTACCAATGAGGTCATATTATCCCCACTGTCACACCCAGGTCCCTCGCTGTTAGTCTGCAGCCTCTAGCGTTTGGGGAAATGCGCTTGAGGCCATTTGACCAAGCTGTTATGGGGTGGCTCTGGGTGGATTCTAAAACTGGGATGTTACAATGTTGTATCAAAGGAATTCATTTCTGTTGACATACTGTTTGGAGCTTTTAGCCTGGGATAGGATGGAATAGGTACTTGGTAAAATGATATGCCATTGAGTAGCTAACTTTTGTACATGGAAAATCCAATCTACATTGTTTAATTCAATTTTTTTGTTTTTTCAAAATTATGGTTGATTTTATTTTCACTTTTGGGTGATTAAACAGTTTTGTGCTATTACCATTAATGTTATTAAAGTTCTATTTCTATCGCAACCCGATGATATGAGGGTGTGACATCTCATGCATCATATAGGAACTTTCTAGAAATCACATTTCATGCATTATTGTCATGCCATATATGATGCACAAGCTATTTAATGTTGTTGTGATGGATTTTGTGTAGAAAATGAATGTTTTTTGATAGATGCCTTAATAGAAATACATGTTGTTTGATAAGGTACCATTTGTATAAGGTTTTTTTTTGAATAAACGCCAATGTTTATTTCTTAAGGTGTTATGGGCCTTCATAGACCAGAAATTAGTGGTTCATTGCCTAGTTTACCTTGTATATAATACGTATATGATTAAAAGATTTTATTCGGTGGGATTATAGGCCCTCACAGATGATAATTTTTCACTTTGAATGTTTTTTTCAGTGTTTTTCTCAGTTCTAGATTATTTTTTGAGATTTCTGCCCGGAAATACCTAAAATACAGGTCATGTAATGTTAAGTACATGACATGTGTTCTTCTGTTGAGGAAAAAAAAAATTTCCTTAGGTACACACTGTGTAGATAAGTACTCATCGTGTAGTCTCTAACCATGTCAAAGGTCGTGTGGGAAGAGACATGGGATGGGGAATGCCTATTAAGAACATGTCGTCTACCTATCAAACATGATTTGTAGTTTTGACCCTATTTCCACACTTGTAACTAACAACACGTACATATAAACAATAAGATATACATGCTGTGTAAGGATTGAACATGCCCTATAGTCTGACCCAGGTACCCGGCCGTGTCACTAACAACACGGGTCGGTGTTATCCTTTCTTCTACATGTCGTGTCTACCATGAACACACCGTGTAGTGTGAGCTGTGTGTCAGGTCGTGTAACTACGAACACGGCCCAGGTGAACCTTGTCTAGATCACGTTGTGCCAAGAGTGAACATGTCATGTAGTCTTGTCTTAGGGGATCCATGTTGATTAGCTGTGTAGAATGACTCGTGAAGGGGAAGAGGATTCAAGTACATGCCGTGTGTTAAGACAACACAATGTGTGTTTGTGGTTTCACACGACCAGTTTAGGCAGGAGTACACGCCCGTATAAATGACATAAGGGAACAAACCGTGTAGGAATTGTACACACCACATAGTCATGTTTTGTAATACATTAGTGCATTCTTCATCCTATTCCCTTTATACACTTCTAGTTTGCAGTCCTTGATAATCTTGATCTAAGGAGTGTACTTGACCATGAAGAGTCACCCCACCGAGATGTCCTCTGGTCGTACACTAGTTTCCAGGCGGTGATCAGACACAAGTCATGGTTGATCAGGGACTTCCACCAGATCCTCCAGTTGTTCCATCCTAGACACCATCCATTGTACCAGACATAGGTGCTGATGCACAATTTAGAGAGGGTATCATGAGGACGATGCAGAAACTTCAAAGGGTGTCGTCTCCTGCCCCATCAATGGCAGAATTGACGCGTGTCTTTCAACAGCTGCATCCTCCATCATTCTCAGGGTATAGAGGACCCTAGGCTGCAGAGTCATGGCAAGAAGCCACATAGATTATTTTAAAGCATCTGGAAATACCTCCAACGAATAGGGTGAATCTTGCTACCTACATGCTTTGAGGCTCCACCCAGAGGTGGGGGGATGTGATCTCATAGGTGGAACGCTATCAGAATATGGATTGGGATGAGTTTTGGTTCATCTTCTACGATTAATTATATCTAGAGACCTTGAGGGTCTATTGATCCTGAGGTTTTATGAGTCTGGAGTAGGGTACTCTTACTATTATGGTGTATTCCTCTCACATCATCGAGCTCCAGCGCAATACAGACTTTTTAGGGAGAGATGAGTTGTTCCTTGCAAGGATATTTGAGGATGGTCTGAGGCATGACATAAAGTCTCAGGTGAAAATCTTCTGGTTGAGTTCGATATCCTCTATCATCAACCAGTAACTGATTACAGGTCATAATTTTAGGGATTCTTGAGGTGTGATCCAGGGAGGTTAGGCATCCAGAGTTAGTATTCCTCCTATTGATTGCAAGAACTGCCATCAGGAGAATGCACAAGGAGATCAGAGTAGGTGGGATGCATCTTATGGTATGCAGGTGGTGTGCTATAAGTACAACAAGGGAAGGAATATGAGGCCACGTTGTTAGAGACACCCAGTGTAATTCCAATATTGTGGAGAGATGGGTCACCTTCAGTGATACTGTCAGATCTTCTCACAAGAATCTAGTGACATGGGTTCTTTAATGACTCTGTGTTCAGGAGCAGCACCACCAGTTTTTCAGCAGTCAGGGAACAGGAGTTCTTCCGGCCATTTTGGCTGAGGTGGAGGTCGTGGAGATGGTGGTCAATCACCGAGATTTAAGAGACATCAGGGTGGATCATATTAGAGTGGTCAGGTAGGGTCACAGGGCTATGATACATGCCAGACTTTATCAGTAGAGAAGACCCAGTAGAAGCAGGATCCCAGAACCTCTAATGTTCGAGGTATGATATTAGTAGCCATAGTTTTAGCTTCTGCTATTTTTAAAACAATGGATTCTCGTAGCTTTATATCTGTTATTTCTATTAAGATCCTTTCTCTCTACATATTTTCCTATACATATATATTGATGCTAGATACTTCGTTGGGGACTAGAACGGCTAGTGTACGCCGGTGCACGGAGTGGCCTCTATGGGTCGGTGGGTGTCACTTCTTATGGGACCTCTATGTCCTAGAGAATACATGTAATGGTTTCATCTTGGGATAAACCGATTAGTTCTTTTAATAGTAGTCTTCGACTATTATCGCTGTAGGGTGAATTTAACATCACTATAAGGTGAATATTTTCTTCATAAGGGTGAATGGGATGTCCATGAGAGTAGACCAGGACCCAAGAATCATGGGTTGGGAGCAGTTATAGCTTAGATTTCTAGTCTATATCTAGATTACTAGGGGACATCACAGATAGAAATTCCTCCAGTGGTGGATCATTTCAGGGTTGCCTTTCAAGAGAACTTTTTTGTTTTTTCTCTGGATCGTGAGGTAGACTTCTCTATTGAGCTACTTCCAGGAGAGGCACTAATATCAATTCCTCCTTATGCGATTCCTACACCCATGTTTCAGGAGACCATGAAGAAGTTGGAAGAGTTGTAGGCAAAGGGTTCCATTCGACCTAGTACTTCTCCTTGGGGTTCACCTGTCCTATTTATGAAGAAGGCAGACGGTAACCTCGGGATTTGTGTGGATTATCAGAAGCTAAAACAGTTGACGGTCAAGAACCAATATCCCTTGCCTAGGATCAATTATCTCTTTGATCCTCTTCAAGTATCCTGAGTGTTATTAAATATTTAATTAAGGTATGGTTACCCTCAGTTGATCTTTAGACCATCAGATATACCTTTTACAACTTTTCGGAGTAGGTATGGTATATAAGAGTATATGGTTATGCCATTAGGTCTCACAAATGCACCGACAGTTTTCATGGAACCGAGGAACCGAGTGTTCTTTCCATACTTGGATTCCATCGTGGTGGTTTTCCTGGATGATATCTTGGTGTAATCTCACACTTAACACGACCATTCTACCCATCATGATATCATTATGAATACATTGATAGAGAATTAGTTATATGCTAAGCTCTCAAAATGCCACTTTTGGTTGGATCAGATTCACTACTTTGGTCATGTTATCTCAGAGATAGAAGTATCAGTAGACCTAGAGAAAGTGAGAGAAGTAGTTTCCTGTGAGCAGCCAAGGAAATCCTTTGAGGTATGGAGTTTCATATGGATGGCTGGATACTATAGGAATTTCATTCAGTACATGTCACACTTAGTTGGTCCACTGACAGTCTTGACTAAGAAGGGGGAAATGTTCATGTGGTCAGATTATTGTGTGTCAGCCTTACAGGAGATGAAAGGGAGGTTGAATTCAGCAATGATACTTGTCTTTCTAGAGCCGGGAAAGGGATATACTATTTACTGTGATGAATCAGGTACCATTCTAGGAGTTGATCTTATGCAAGGAGATGGGGTCGTTGTGTACAAGTCTCAGCAGATGATGCCACATGAGAAGAATTACCTGACACACGATCTATAGTTAAATGTTGTTGTCCATTCCTTAATTTGATAGATAAATTGGATTATGTGAGATCATTTTTTGGTTTTCATCGACCAAAAATTTCTCAAGAACATCTTCCCTCAGCCTAATCTGAATTTTGAGACAGTAGAGGTGGGTTGATTACCTTCTGTACATTGACTTTGTGCTTGCGTATATGCATGGGAAAGGCAATAAAGTTGTTGATGCGTTGAGAAAGAGGACCTAGATTTAGATAGTTCAGGAGGCCAGCAGTGAGTGGAAGCTCATGGCTCTGTTCTCTAAGATGCATTTGGAGGTTCACGATAGTCAGGGGTATACGTTTCTTTCTTCTGTAGTCATTACCTCTAATCTTCTTGATCGAGTGTGAATGAGGAAACAAGTAGATTATGAAGGAATAGTCCTATGGTAAAGTGTGTCATAAGAGGAACCTATTCCTATATGGACCATACGTGAGGATGAGATTTTTTGTTTCCTAGGGTACGTATGGGTTCCAGCAGATTTACGTTAGGAGCGGATGTGAGATTTTCATTCCTCAGTTTGGGAAGTTCATCCTGGTGTCACCAAAAAGTATCATGATCTACACCATCCGTATTGGTAGCCATGTATGAAGAGTGATTTTTCTATTTTTGTCATGAGGTGTTCCATTGGTCAATAGGTGAAGGCAGAGCATCAGTGGCTAGTATGCCTTTACAGTAGTTACACATTCCTGAGTTGAAGTGGAACGACGTCATGATGGATTTTCTAATAGGTTTGATGAGGTCTCCTCGAGGGAATGTTTCATTTTGGGTTGTCATTGATAGACTCGCTAAGGTTACCCAATTCTTTCCGATTAAGGAGACCATCCGTTTTGATGAGTTGGGACGGTTGTACATTTGTGAGATTGTACGTCTGCATGGAGTTTCACACTCTATTGTTTCAGAAAAATATGATCGTTTTTCTTCTCAGGTCTGACATGGGATCTTGAAGGCTTTGGGTACACAAGTTATTTTGAGTACCGCTTACCACCCCCAGAGAGATTTTCAGTCCGAGCGTATGATTCAGGTGCATCCTAGATTTTGGATGTTCTTTGTAGAAACATATACATCTCATGGAGTTTTCATACAATAATAGTTTTCAAGCATCTATTCAGATGGGACATTACAAGGATTTGTATGTTAGGCCACGTTGATCACCCTTATGTTGGCTGGAGATAGGAGTGGCAGCTTTGCTGGGTCCTTGTCTTGTTCAAGACACCACATAGCAAATAGAGTTGATTCGGAAGAGGATGGATACTGCACAGTCTCAACCTAAGTATTATGCTGATCAACGGAGATAACCTATAGAGTTCTAGGTTGGGGATCAGGTTTAACTACATGTCACACTAATGATTTGACACAAGAGTATTAAGATATAGGGTAATCATTCACTGAGGTACGTCATGCCATTTGAGGTTGTGGAGAGAGTTGGGCTGGTTTCCAATCAGTGGGAGTTACCCCAGAGGTATTGGGCTCTGATGATGTTTTTCACATGTCTCATCTCCAACAGTACATTTCATTCCTGTCTCATGTCTTTCATCCTGTGGAGGATGAGCTTGATGTGGATGCATCATTCGAGAAGCATCCTCTGTGAATTATTGATCATAGTATAATGGTTGTCTGTGGCTTGTATGTTCCTCCTGTACGAGTGCTATTGTAACATACCTATTAAATAATGAGTTAATAATTTTCAGATTTCTTAATTTTTGGGAATTAAATATTAATTCTTCTTTGATGGATATTCTATGTTCAATGTCGTACCCAATACACAACAATGGGTTTCTTTGAAATCTTACATTGCACACTAATAATATTATATTATTATTTTCAATGGAAGTCACTCCTAGCTATTGTATTGGCTATAATGAACAAATCTAACTAAAATATGATTATACATGTTTGTTAAATGTATTTATTTTTATCCAACAAAATATAAAGGCTTAAAATGTGAATGAATCTAAGTTTAAGCGTTATTTACTTTAAAAGGTTGATTTACCATCTTTTAATGGAGAACCCTCATTAAATATAGTTTTGTTCACATTAATACATTCTATTTGACCAAAAAACATCCTTCTTATATAATTCGGACATCAAAATTTACTTTGGGTATATTTTTTGAATTTTTCTGATAAAGGTCATTTTTTATGAATAGTGAAGAAGATTGGGTTTTAATTCAAAACTGTGTTTTAATATAATTCATTTATATTCTTATATTACCTTTTTAATTGGTTTTAAAGTTTAATAAGAATATATTTTTACCATTTAATCCAAATTTGGTCATTATAATTAATTTCACATTGAATTTGTACATAAACACGTGTCAATCTTTTGATAGTTATTGTTCCTTAAAAACATGCTATTTGTTTTAACAATGGGAATTATTAATAAAATTTATTAATAAAACATCTATGTTTTAAATTTGGTTAAATAGACTTCATTTTATAATTTGGAATATAAAATTTATCTTAGGGTGAATTTTAGATATTTTTTCTGTTAAACTTCAATTTTTGATGAATAGTGAAACCACTTAGTAGTAGTTAAAAACTGACTTTTTCATTTAAATGAAATTTTACCACTTTTGTGAATTGAATTTAAAAATTATGACATACATGGTTGTTATTATTTCTTAAAATGTGTTTCAAAATGATGAAAATAATTTTTGGTGAAAAGTAACTTTTTATTTGTATTTACTGCGGTTAAAGGTAAATAGGTTAATTCAAGGTAAAAAGATATTATAATTATTCAAAATTACTTTAACACTTGTCGTAACCTTATTGGTTGAGTCATGTCCAACCATGGGCATCCTTGGGTTGATTTTGGGACCCCATGGAGCCACTTATGAATGATAATGACACTTTAGATTAATTAATTTAACGTAAAGGCCAAAATGGAATAAACAAAAATGTTTTAGTAAATTAATTTTTATAAGGTGTTATATAAAAAATATTTTTTACTATAAGTATTCATTGGAAATATAAAAATATTTCCTACATTATTGTATTTGTTTATAATTTTTAAACATCTAATAAATTAAATTATTTATGACACAATAATGATGCAGTGTTTACCTCACTAATAAATCATTTAAATAATTAAGATTATAAATACTAAAATAACGTTTAAAATCTATCCAATTCTTATTGGTTGATTTTATTTCAACCACAATTCATCATATATTTTATGATAATGATTTTTTAACCTTTAGAAACCGAATATCATTATATAATAAAATAATATTTTCACACTTTCCAAAAGAGCCCCTCCCCCCTAATAAAATAAGACCATTTTTAGCCAATTCCTCACAACATTCAAGTCATTTGTCTTGTCCAAAATCCACCCTATTAAGCTCCCTACATATATCTCTTCCACTTAGAAGCCTTACCTTAGGTATAAGGCACTTCAACAAACCATTTTGGTTCAAAACAAAGGGAGTTACCCAAATTAAAGGTAATTGTTTCTCTTAACTTCTATTCATTTATTTTACTTATATAGCCCTAAAACTATATTTATTCCCTTATTTGATAACAAAAACAGTATCCTCAGTATACTATTATGTTTTTATGAGAAGTATTCAAACTACACTTACACACACCTTCATCTAATGGGTGAATAACATAATGTTTCTGTGGATGACAAACTAACGCCTCACGAAATGATGACCGTTCAATTACCTCCTACCTACTCTCATGGTGGCCATTAATATAGAAATGTATTTATATATGATATATATTATTTTTATGTTTTTTTATTTTTCTGTTTTTTCCATTTATATAATACCATTATGTTTTCCATTATGGGTAAACACGATAATTTTAATTGAGAAAGTGTGGACTACCGCCCCCTCAAAGTGATATGACATGTTAATGCATTATGTCGGATGTATAAATGATGATTTTAATGATATTATATATTATATTATAGTGGAATTATAATATAACTAAGTATCATAATGTTTTAATTCCATTAAAATAAGAAATAGAAATGAAAGTTGCATTCATGCGTGCGTACGACTTACCGTCTCCATGAACAGTGCATTTCATTTCATTCCTCCAAATTATATGTACTATTATAAATATAGTTATATATAATGGATATATATGATATATATGATATCTAAGTAATGAATATCATTATGGATATAATGAACTATTGACAACATGGAAAACTTGTTAATATAAGGTGTTCATTTTTTACTCAGGTACCAAATATCGACAAAATGAACGTTATTAAAATAAATGATTACATAATGTTTATAAAATTTTAATAAGTGATATATAGGAATAATAAATTGAAAAAGGATCTTAAGCAATTTTAAAATAACTTTAGTTTATTATTCAAGATATTATAGAATGAACGGGTCATGTTGGGAAACGAGGTAAGGGGATGTCTTATCTCACTTTTAATTCTGCGAGATTTCCATTGTTTGCCACGTATTCATTGCATGTGGTGTAATGCATACTATAATTTATATATATTATCATGATTATATTTATATTCGTGGTATTTGTCAATTCCTTTGGTGGTTATTATCTTTTGTTCATATTAATCGATTGAATACAATGAGGTGATAGGTTTTTATCTCACTTTTTATTCCCGTGAGATTCATGCTATATTTTTTACTATTTCCTTTTATTGGTGTATGTAATGCCCATTATTCTACTATTTGTGTAATATAATTTCATTTATGGGTATTTACATCAACATTTTATGGTCATTCTTTCAAGTAACATATGTTTTGTATGTTACCAAATCGGTAGGGAAACCTTTCACCCTCCTCTTTTTAAAAGTCTTCTTTTTTGTTATGTCTTCTAATTTACACATTATTATGTTTGGATATGTTCTTCTATATCCTTATTGATGTATATTTTGTGTTTACGTGGTAGGATACCCTTTTTATCTCATCAACTCATTTTCTTAATTTTGATGTGATGTCGTTAGGATTTCGAGTTTTTGCAAGCGATCTTCATAACCAAATTTCAATTATTTGGGAAAAACATATACATCTGGAATATATCGTCCTATGAATATGTGTGAATGGCCTCTAATTATTTTACACATAATATCCACTTATATTTGGTGTATTTATATATTTCACACATAATTATCTGATTCATTTATCCATAATTTAAGGATATCCTCTTTATAAGGGATTTCATCTCAATTTACATTTACATTGAGACTACATTATTGTTATGCACCAATTAGCACTTATATAGTGTATATATTATCCTTTGTCATATTATATCATGAATACCTTTATACTCATGATTTTAAAATGTTCTGAATAAATGTTATCCTTCAATTATTTGTATTCAAGAGTCTCTTTTTTTGTTAAATACTCTTTAACTATTATATCATTTTACATTTTTGAAAGATTTATTATTCTAAATCATTATATTTAATCTTCATGTTTTAAAAATGTTTTTGAGTATATATTTAAATAGAAATTTATGTTTTAAAATTATAATTCCATTTAAAGCATCAAATTGGTATGAGACACTTTGATTCAAAAATAAATTTTTAAATGGTTTATGAAAATATATTGATTATTTCAATATCATGAAATTAATTATTGTGATTGTAAATGAAATGTTATTAGTGAAATGTTTATATTGGAAATATTTTATGTGTTATGATGGTAATCGGACATATGATGGGTGGTTACATGATAAACCATATGACGGGTGGTGCCATGATAAACTAGGACGGGTGGTTACGTTATAAGCTCCAATGCATTGGGTATGGAAGTCGAATGTATGGCTATACCATTTAAAGATAAGTGTGGAAGTCGACCGTAGGGTTATTCTAATTAAGTATGTTTATGTACCAAGTTAACTTTATATTTTATGTGATCTTTATATGGGTTTAATGGTAATATTTTGGTTACAAAATGGTTAGTATTGATCATTTATTCAATAAATATTATTTACTACTTCTTAAAGGTGAAAAGTATTATTTATGATAAAGTATTCATGGTCTACTTTTTTTTTAGAAACTAACAGTTTTCCTTCTTTGTGTATTCCTTACAGAGAATTTTATGCTCATCCCATGTTTTGAAATGTTTTTCACATGACATAATGAAGAATAGTGTCAAGTATGGGTTCAAGGAAATGTCATGATATCATAAACATGGAATTAGACATGATTTTTTAAGAGTTTATTTTTTGAAAAAAAATGTAAATTGAGTAGATGCTTCTACTATGTAATTTCTGAAATGAAATGTAATAGTTATGAATTAATTCTCTAAAATAATAAACTTGAAATGATACTCAATGTAAATTATTCATCTAATTCAAGATTATGCAAATTTTAAGGTCGGGTCCTTACAGTTAGTATCAGAGGTCGGTTTAGCTAACTTTAGACGGTAGGGTGTTCTTTAAGCATAACTTACATGATCATAATTGTTTGTATTAGAGAAAGAAACAAAGTTATTTTAGATAAAGTGAATTATTTAAAGATAAAATGAATAATTATATCTTTATATTTACCCTCCTCTTAAGATATTATGTGATGATTTTAATGATATACTCAATCTACGATTATTGGTTATAGTAAACGGCTAGATCTCGTATTCAACAAAGTAATAGTGGATGAGAAGAAAACTATGATGATTTTATAAATGAACAACAAAATGAAATGGTGGAATAAATGAGTACTCTTTTGTTTCTTCTGAAGATAATTTTGGGAGTCATGATTTCGCTCCTGAACCTTGGTGATTTTTATAAGGCATCGTATATACGAGAAAAAAATCTCTACGGATGTTCAGGTAAAAATCATCAAGGTAAGTATGTTCAAAAACTTATGTGTTAAGGATGGGGAAAGAAACACCTAGAAAAATTCTTCAAAGGGAAGGGAAGATGATATAGATGTTGGAATGAAGGTCATAAAGGAAGACCCTTCCATGGAAAAAGGAAGCATCCATTTGACTATTGGAAATGGAAAGAAGTTCTTTCTGAGGGATCAATTGAATGTTTTAAATGTGGTGTGCAAGGTCATTATACAAACCGAGGTCCTACAAAGATGTTTTGAGAATGGGATCACCAGGATCTTACAAATATGTGTTTACCAAAAACTAATTCCATTCCAATTGAGGATGTATAAACCAACAATAATAAATTAATGGTATGTATTATTTCTTAAGATATGTTTTGAAATTATTGAATCTTAGGATATGATTCATGATTTTGTTTGTTGGAAAGAATTATTTCAGAATAAGTAGGAAAGGATTTGTTAATAGATCATGAAGAACATTCAATGAGTAAGAAGTAACCATATAAGGGATTAAAGTGTTTTGGATGATTTTAAGATGATGAAATACTTAAACATATTAATGCTTTTTTGATTATGGGATTATATGTGAAGGATTTTTATATTATCTGTAACAGTGAAGTTTGATATATGATTTTTTTAATCAATGAATAATTTTCTTTTCTTTTGATGAGTAATGGTGAAATTTTATTTTGGGAGAATCTATGTTTTTATTATGGAAATATAGTGATTTGGGTTTTTATGGAAATTATTAACCTATCATGGAGAATATGTGATTTGGTTAATTAAACATCAGTATGAGACTTTAAGAGTAGTTGATTATTATTTGGAGATAAATGTAAAGAGTTACAGTGGAAGACTATGTGACTAAATCCTTTTAAGTTTTGGTTTATAGTCATAGTTTGGGTTGTTTTGAATAATTTTAAGGGAAATGGTATATTGAATGGTCTGTATTGAACTTTGGGTACTTATTGTTGAATTTTGGAGATTAAGAGTAGTATTTGTTTTTATAAAAAATGATCTTTTTTGGGATTATATGATCTCATACTAGGCATTTTTTGATTTGGTTAATGTCTAAGGACAGGGGAAATATATAACATTTTTTGTGTGGATTATGTGATTTTCTAGAAGTTGATTCTTGGGCGTTTGATGTGACCAAGTCAGTTTGAATACATATCATTTGGAGAAAATATGAGTTTGAGTTAGAAAGCAGGGAAAGGATGAAAGCATACATGAAAAGTATGTATGTTTATTTATGTTTCTAGTTAAGATCATAAATAAATTCCTCAAAATTATGAAAAGTAATTTAAAACAAAAACATTAATCATTAACTTTACATATTGGGGAATCATAGAATATTTAACCCATCACAAGTTTGTGATTTTATGGGGGATAAAATTCTCCTAACCATGTTTTCTGTCACACTCAATCAGAACATGACGGTTTCTTTTTTCGTCCATATCCATGTTTTCCAACATGGAATCCTAGTATGGGATATCTCAGGTGACATTTGTACTTATATTTCTTTCTTTTAAAGTGATATATTTATTGACTCTTTTGCCAATGTGGGACTTTCAATTAAGTTTCCATGCCCAATTTTAAAATTGCGAGGACACAATTTCCAAAAGGGGGGAAGGATATAACATCCATGGTAGATAATGAGTAATACATTTTAATATTTATTAATATTTGTGAATTAAATATTAATTCAACTTTAAATGGGATGCTATGTTCAATGTCGTACCCGAAAAAGAACAATGGGTCTCATTGAAATATTATCTTGCACACTAATAATATAATATTATTATTTTAAATAGAAGATAACTCCTATCCATTGTATTAGCGAGAATGAAAAAAAATAACTACAATATGATTATACATGTTTGTTAAATGTATTTACTTTTATCCAATAAAACTTAAATTCATAAAATGTGAATGAATCTGATTTTAAGCATTATTTATATTAAAAGGATGATTTAGCGCCTTTTAATGGCAAACCATCTTTAAATCTAGTTTTCGTCCCTTTAATACATTATATTTGACCAAACATAATCCTTCTTTAAAATGGGGACATAAAAATTTACTTTGGGTAAATTTTTGGAATATTTTCTGATAAAGTTTACTTTTTAATGAATAGTAAAAAATATTGTATTTTAATTCAAAAATGTGTTTTAATCTAACTGATCCATATGGTTAGATTATATTTTTATTTTTTTTAAGTGTAATTAGAATATATTTTTACCATTAAATCCAATTTTGGTCATTTGAATTAATTTCATATTGAATTTGGAAAAAAAGTGTCAATCTTTTGAAAGTTATTATTTCTTAACAATAGGATATTTGTTTTAACAATGGGAAATAATTAAAACATTAATTAATAAAACATATAAGTTTTTAATTTTTTAAAATAAACAAAATTTATTTAATTTGGAATATGAAATTTAGCTTAGGGTGAATTTTTGGTATTTTTCTAAAAAACATAAATTTTTTATGAATAGTGAAACCACTTTGTAGTAGCTAAAAACTGAATTATTTATTTAAATGAAATTTGACCACTACTATGAATTGAATTTAGAAAATCTGACATAAATTGTTTTTATTATAAAATAAAATGTGGTTCAATAAGATGAAAATAATTTTTGATGAATTGTATCTTTTTTAGTTTTATTTACCATAATTAAAGGTAAATAGGGTAATTATAGGTAAAAAGGATATTATAATTATTAAAAATTACCATAACACTTGTACTAACATTATTGGATGAGTCATGGCTGACCATGGACATATTTGGGTCTATTTTGGGACCCCATGGAGCCACTTATGAATGATAATGGCACTTTAGATTAATTATTTTAATGTAAAGGACAAAATGACATATACAAAAATATTTTAGTAAATTAATTTTTATATGGTGTTATATAATCAATAATTTTGACTATAAATATTAACTGGAAATATAAATAGATTTCCTATATAATGTTAGATTTTTATAATTTTTAAAAATCAAATAAATTAAATTATTAATGACAAAATAATGATGTAGTGTTTACCCCATTAATAAATCATTTAAATAAATAAGATTATAAATATTATCATAAATTTCAAAACCCTTAAAATTCATATTGGATGATTTTATTTCCACCATGAGTCATCTTATCTTTGACTCTAATGATTTTTTTACCTTTAGAAACCGATATTCATTATATAATAAAATAATATTTTCACTTTTTCCTAAAGAGCCCCTCCACCCCCTTATAAAAGGAGACCATTTCTAAACAATTCTTCAAAAATCTCAAGCCTTTTGGCTAGTCCAACCTATGAAAAATTAATCTCCCTACATCCCTCGATTCCACCTATATGCCTTACCTTATATAGAAGGCACATCAATAAAAAAATTTGGTTCAAACCAAAGGGAGTTACCCAAATTAAATGTAACGGTTTCTCTTAACTTCTTTTCTTTTATTTTACTTTTACAGCCCCTAAACTATTTTTATTACCATATTTTATAACAAAATCAATATCCTCAATATACTAGGATGTTTTTATGAAATGTATTCAAACTACACTTACACACACCTCCATCTAATGGGTGAATAACATAATGATTATGTAGATGGAAAACTAACACCTCACAAAACGATGATTGTTGAATTACAACCTACCACCTCTCATGGTGGCCATTATGATGGAAATTTATTTATATATGATATATATTTTTTTTCTTTTTTTCTTTATAATTATGTATTTTCCATTTATATCATACCTTTATGGTTTCCATTATGAGTAAAAATGAAAATTTAATTTGAGGAAGTGCGGACAACCGCCCCTCAAACAGACATGACTCCTTAATGCTTTATGTGGGATGTATAAATGACGTGTTAATGATATTATAATGTAATTATAATATTCATATGTATCATTATGTTTTAATTCCATTAAAATAAGAAATATAAATGAATGTAGCGTTTAGGTGTACGTACTTCTTACCGTCTCCATGAACAATGCATTTCATTTCTTACCTCCAAATGATATGTACTGTTATAAATATATATATATACTGGATATATATGATATAAATGATATCTAAATAATTAACATCATTCTGGATATAATGAACTATTGACAACATGGACAACTTGTAAATATAAGGTGTTCATTTTTGACTCAAGTACCAAATATCGACAAAACGAAAGTTATTAACGTAAATGATTAAATAATGTTTATAACATAGTAATAAGTGATATAAAAAGAATATTAAACTAAAGAAAGGTTCTTAAGAAAGTATAAATTAGCTTTTTTTATTATTCAGGAGATTAAAGAACAAATGGGTCAAGTCGATCAACGAGGTAAGGGGATTATTTATCTCACATTTAATTCCGTGAGATTTCCATTGTTCACCACTTATTTATTGGATGTAGTGTAATGTATACTGAAATTAATATATATTATCATTATTATCTTTATATTTATGGTATTTTGTGATTTATTTGGTGGTTCTTATCTTTTGTTTATATGACTCGATTGATTACAACTAGGTAAGGGGTTTTTATATCACTTTTTATTCCCATGAGATTCATGCTATATTTGACACTATTTCCTTTGAGTGGTGTATGTAATTCAAAGGATTCTACTCTTTCTGTAATATAATTTCGTTTATTGGTATTTACATCTCTATTGTATGGTCTTTCTTTCATGTGGCGTATGTTATGTAAGTTACAAAATCGGTAAGGAAACCTTTCACCGCCATCTTTTTAAAAGACTTCTTTTTGTTATGTATTTTAATTTACATCTTATTATGTTTGGATATATTCTTATATGTCCTTATTGTTGTAAATTTAATGTCCAAGTGATGAGATACCCTTTTTATCTCCTGAAATCATTTTCTTAATTTCTATGTGACGTCATTAGGCTTTCAAATTTTTGCAAGGGATCTTCATAGCCCAATTTCAATTCGTTGTGTTAAACTTGTACTTCTTGAATATGACATCCTGTAAATATGTGTGAATGATATATAATGGTTTTACATTAAATATCCACTTATTTTGGGTGTATTTATATTTTTTACACATAATTATGTGATTTATTTTTCCTTAATTTAAATATACCATCTTTATAAGGGATTTCATCTCAATTTACATTTCGGTTGAGACTTCCTTATTATTATGAACCAATTCACTCTTATATGGTGTATATACTGTCATGTGTCATGTTATATCAATAATCCCTTTATCCTCATGATATTATAATGTTATGATTAAATTTTATTCCTCAGTTATTTGTATTCAAGAGTCTCTCATTTTGTTAAAAACTCTTTAAATAAAATATCATTTTAAACGTTTTAAGGATTTATTATTCTAAATAGTTATCTTTAATGTCCATGTTTTTTAAAAATGGTTTTGAGTACATATTTATATGTACATTATTTTTTTAAAATTATAATTCCATTAAAAGCTTAAAAGTGTAATGGGATACTTTTATTCAAAAATCTATTTTTAAATGGTTTGTGAAAATGGATTGACTATTTCAATATCTTGAAATTAATTCTTATGAATGAAAATGAAATGTTATTAGTGAAATGTTTATAATTGCAATATTTTATGTGTTATGACGGTACTTGTTCATTTGAAGGTTGGTTACATGATAAACCATATGATGGTTGGTGTCGTGATAAACCAGGATGGGTGGTTAAGTTATAACATCCAATGAATTGTGTGTGGAATTCAACCATATGACTATTCCATTTATTGATTTGTGTGGAAGTCAACCATATGGTTATTACTATTAATTATTTTTATGTACCATGTTACCTTTATATGTTATGTGTTCCTTGTTTGGGTTTTATGGTAATCTTTTGGTTACAAAATGGTATGTATTGATCATTTATTCAATGAAGAGTATTTACTACATCTTAAAGGTGAAAAGTATTACTTATGAGAAAGTATTCGTGGTTTACTTATGTTTTGAAAAACTAAAAATTTTCCTTCTTTGTGTATCCCTTACAGAGATTTTTATTCTCATCCCATGTTTTGAATTGTTTTTCACTGGACATAATAATTAATTGGGTCAAGGATGGGGTCAAGGAAAATTCATGTTATCTTAAACATGAAACTTGACATGATTTTTTTTAAGAGATTTTGTTTTGGGTAAAAAATGGAAAGTGAGTAGAAGTTTATACTTTGTAATTTTTGAAATTATGAGCTAATTTTCTAAAACTATAAACCTGAAAGGATCAAAATTTTTAATTATTAATTTAATTCAAGATTATGCAATTTTAAAGGATGGGTCCTTACGACTATGGCAGCACAGCCGAGTAATGGACGAGACTTGGGAGAGGGAGGATGATGTAAGAGCATAGTGTCTAGAGCTGTTCGAGGTTTCTTCTTCAATTCCATGCTAGTGAAATTCAAGGATTAATTTATTTATGGAGGGAGGTTTGTAAGAACCTCGACCTTCATTTCAGGTATGTTTGTTCCTTCTCTGGTCATTTTAGAGAAAAAGATGAAATTCTAGAAATTTTCAATGTACAAGCCATGTTATTTATCATTACACGCTGTGTACTCAGTTACTGCTGGTAGCCAGGTCCAGGCTGTGTAGCAGCCAAGAACATGGCTGTTTGGGTTGACCTGGAAGATTCTTAAAGAGGATTACGGAGAAGGTGAGTGTATACCATGTACTTCAAAAGTACATGTCGTGTATATTATTTTTTTCATTAAATGCACCTCGGTCACGTCTAATCAACAAAATGCTCTCCTTTTAGGTCTTGTTCGACTGAGAGAGCCCTATGGCCATGGATCTTCGACGAAACCCTGAGTGATCCCCCGTCCTTCGAATTTAACAATACCAATTGCATTGGGATCGCCTCGGTAAGCTCTCTCTTCTACATGAGCTTTGTTTCATGATTCTTATTCTTCCTCAAGTTATCCTATATTGAATGTGTTAGAATTTTAGTAGATCTACCACATTCTAGTTCTATCCAAGAGATGACACCATTGTATATCGATCTCCCAATGTCAAGGTAGGTGGATTGTGCCTTTCCAATGGATATCTTTGTGTATTAAGTGAAATTTTCCACAAAAACCTTAAACGGGGTATTGCATGTTAACTATTTTACCCCTGTTGATTTCTTTCCATGCTATATGCTTGAGTAGAGGATAATTAGATATGATAAGGGTCGATTTATATGCATTGGATGTGTTCCCATGCATGTTCTGTTTACAACGGCTAGTTTAAATTGTCGTTTGGTCGTCTTGCATGTTTTCCATGCCTAGTGATGTTGGGTGGAGTGTTTGTATTCTGACTAGATTAATATATTATTTAATAGATATCCAATAAGTTATATAGGTTTACTTTTTCCATATTTTATTGTAATGCTCATTTACCTACACAGGGCCATGAGATCCTGGGTAGTAGGCTCTAAGGGGAATTTGCCGAGTTAGCTTCCTCATAAAGTCTTTGGGCACATTAGACTATAAGGGGAATTGACCGAGTGAGCATCCTCAAAGAGTCTTTGAATTATTAGACCCTATTAGGGATATAAAGTGAATTTACCATGTGAGATTCCTCATAGAGTCATTAAACATGGGTCTATAATAGGAATTGATTGTGTGAGCTTCCTCAGAGAGTACTTGACTGACCTTAGACCATAAGGGGAATTGACCGTGTGAGCTTTCCCAGAGAGTCTTTGAATTACTTTTGACTATAAGAGGAATTGAATGTGGGGGATTTTGTAGAGAGTATTTATATATTTATATAATTTAACCAGAGGGGATAGGCTATGATCACCCTCCAGAGGGTTAACATGATTGATTAGTTGGTTTTGATATGTGGAATAGTTCTTTTGGTTATTTTCTTGTTTACTGCTTCTGTACATTTACCTTCCTTATTTCACTGACTGTTAGAAACAAATCTTTGGGTGGTTCCCTACTGGGATTTAGAATCACACCCTGTTTGGGCCGTGCTTTTGGGGCAAAATATATTATACTATTGCAGGTATAGACAAGGGCATGTGCCCTTCTATTTCAGGTACATGACATGTTGTGCATCTAGAGAGCCTGTGATCAAGAATAGGATTGCGATGCTGAGGATTTGTTCATTTGTTCCTTTTGTAAATTATTTTAGTATTGGTTTTATTCCATCATTCTGAATTGTTAGGATACTTTCCTAGACCCTGGTTCCATGCTTCATTTATATGAGTTCTTCAGTTGTTTTACATTCCAGTCTTCTGTTTTACTGTTGTTGGTATAATTTCAATATCCACTATTGGGTATTTGTTTACTTTTCACTATGTTACACTACTAATGAGGGCATAGTTTCCCCACCATCACACCCAAGGAACTCATTGCTAGTCAGCAGCCTCTGGTGTTTAGGGAAATGCACTTGAGGCCTTGTGACCAACTGGGTACGGGGAACCTCTGGGTGCCTTTCGGAACTGGTACATTACACCCTACGTGAAAAATCTGGATGGATAATGTAATGAATAATTTAATTAATAAAAATTCCCTTAGTGTTATTTATTGGATGGTAAATAATGATGGGGATAGATCCTATGGTTATGAAGATCCGACTTATTTCCATGTTATGTTTTTTAATGCTCATGTTTTAATATTTAATTATTTGAACACATTAAAAATGGATTTGGGTGATGTAAATTTTGATTTTTTGGTGGAAAACACTAAAGGATACAATTATTTCATATAGTTTGTTAATTATACTCAACCAATTTCAATATTTTATTAGATAGAGGAAACATTGTTACATTAAGGTGTGATAAAAAAATAAAATAAAATCTGATTAATATTAATTCATTAGTCCCATTTAAAAAATAAGCTGTTGTAAATATTACTAAACATATAAGGGATGTTGGATACATAATAATCTAGAATACCTATAAATAAGGGTAGGAACTTGGATAAAAAATGATATTAGAAATCCCTCAATGGTAGTAGAATAATTAAGAACATACTCATAAGTGAGTGAACAAGAACATTATGGGGATTATGTTAAATTCTATAATGTTAATATTGTTAAAGAATAACTCATTAAATAAATTTATACATTGATTATTGATAATTATATTATTAATTTCCCAAAAAATATAGATAATGATAGATCAATGTGTAATATTATTTCTAAATTAAATAATTGATGATTTCTAAAATTGAATAATATTTTGATCATGATGTCAATTTGAATATTACTAGTATCCCTTGTTAAAAAATTTCTTTCTCCCATGATTATTTCATTTGGAACTATTATTTTAGGGGTCATTTTGAGGATTTTATGATTCTTTTCGAAATTTTAGGAAGCTACGTCTCTAAGTCCTCTTATCTGGATATAAAATGATTATGTTTTGGATAAAAATTGATCTCCCAAGTCCTTGAGGACACTTGGAAATTGATATTTATATGAATTATATTTTTTCTACAAGATAAAAATTTAATTTGGATATTTTTTATAATAGTTAATAATTTTGTTTAAAATACAAAATAACTCCACTCATATACATATGATGCTCTTTAATACTATATTTCCATTTTATATTTTTAAAATATTTGTATACTTGTGCAATATCAGATGAGTTAACCTTAAATTAAAAATTCCCATTATTGTATTATCATATATATTATCAAATCGATGGAAGATGAACATAGATTAATGATTTGTCACGCATTATGTAACAACCCCAGTCCATATGTTATAATTATTTTTAAATAAATTCATTATCTTTGATAGCTTATGAATCATGTTTCCCCAAGTCTAAATTCATTTTGTTGTTGAATATCATGATAAAATGTCCATTAAATTTTTGGGATTTAATAGTAAAGACAAAATTAAATTATTATCATTATCTATTTATTATTAATAAAATAATAAACATGTAAAAAAATTCTTAAAAGACTATATTTCTCTAAAATATTATTACTTTCACTTTAGACACATAATTTAAAATTTATTTTTAACACATTTAAAAAAATTATTTTTCAAGATGAATTATAATTTTTATAAAATGATATTAAAATTAGCATATGGTTGCTTTTGGCAATTTTTTTGATGTGGGTCATTTTTCAATGAATATTGAAAAATCCCGATTTTTATTAATAAAATAATTTTATTTTCATGAATATACAAACCCTATTTTATTTTAATATTATTTAATAATTAAAATTAGTTCATTAATACAAATTTAATTATTTTAATCAGTTTTATATTTTGTTCTTTTGTCAAAACATTTTAATGCTTTAAAAATATTTACTTTGGAAAATATCTTTTTCGTCACATCTCCTATTTTAGTTTTAAATAATATTCTAATATATCTATGAATAATGTATGAAAAAATTGATTCCATATTTTTAACCATACCAATTTTTATTATATAATGTGTTAAACATTATTTTTATGATAATTAATAGTGAAAAGAGTAATAAATAATTATCGTGGTTAATGATAAAATGATTCTATCGGAGGTTAGTCTAAATAAGTAATGGTTAAAATTAGCTAATTAAAATTCAAATACCCATTTTACGAAAATATTTATACCATATAACATCCATGAATCAATAATGACATATTTTGGAAGATTTGGGAATGAATAAAAAGTGGCATTAATTTATTATATTGAAAAATTAAACGTATGTTCTCTCCCTCATTTTTAAAAGCCACCCAATATCCTCACCTATTCAGACATTCAAAGAAATTTTATTCAACAATTGCCTACGAAAAATCTTTTTCAATCCCATCCCAAATACCATGATTCATTTACATGATCATAAATCCAAATTAAAAATTATTTAGGTGAAACCTAAGGATGTTTCTGAAGAAGACGTAAGAGTCATAATAAAGGGTGTTTAATTTGTTTCATATCCCACCTATGTCTAATTTTATTGAAATATACTCATATAACCACATAAGAATAATATTTATACTTATATATTATTATGTAATGGTAAATACCCATATCAATCTCTTCTTTCAACAAATTAAATATTAAACAACAAATCGTCTGTACAGAGGATGACAACCTCAGGAACTTGTGTAATTAGTTTTCCTTAAACACATCTAAAAATTGTATATAATGATGCATTTAATGTATAAATATTGTATTTATGATATTATTATTCTAATTAAATTCTATTATTACATACACATTCTGAATTTTTTTCCTTTTATAAATGATAATGTTGCTTGAGAGTATGATAAGCTACAAAATTGAGAAGTGACACAACTCATTTTTCACTTATTTTTTAAAGGGAAGATGAGAATGATTTTTTTAATTAATATATATGTGATATGTAATAATTTTATATATTCAATAAAAACATACACATCACATAAATCATTACATTTCACCCATTTATAAAATGATAATGTATCTCGTGTGAATTTACGACCCAACCTCTTCACAAAATGATGTGATTCATTTTCCATGTTAAAATTTAATCACTGATTCTAAAATTTATTCAATAGAAAAAAAAATATTATGCATAATATCAGTTTATATATTTTTGAAACTATATATTATTCTAATTAATTGAATCTTTCATCTTAAAACATACAATGTAGTTATCACCCAAAACAATAGTAATAATTAATGATTATAATAAAAAGTTTTTTAATATGGTATAAATGGATCATATATGATATTATAATTATTAATATGGTTCTATTTTAATTTAATATCGTGTTTAAAACAAATACATATGATTTTAATAAAATTTAATATCATGTTTAAAACAATTTCAAATGATTTTAATGAATGTTCAACTAAATGGTTGTGTGAGGTAAGGGACTATATCTCAATTTCCCTTCATTGAGGAATATTTTGATGTTATTCACATTATTTATTTTATATTCTATATATACATTATATATTTAAGTTATATCATGAAAATTATATAATTCAGGGTATTTTATGTTTTATTAAATATTATTTCATCTAAGAGTATTTGGAATGAAATTTTAAAAGTGGTATGGAATTTAATAACTCAATATCATTTCATTGGAATATATTTCTTCTTTGTTGATTTGGATATAATAACATTATGTGTGTGATTAATTTCGAAATTATTATGACACATTTCAACTTTTTCTATATATACTAAAATTTTAAAACATGATCAATCTATACATTAATTAATAATTCAATATTATGATCCTTATACAAGATTATTTTATAATATAATTTTATTCGGGACTAGTTATGCATGAGTTACCATTAAAGGAAACAATTTCATTATTTTTTTAACAAAACTATACTAATTTTTTAATAATCTAGTTATTTATATAATTTTTATGTAATATTTAAATTTCCCCCTCTTGAGTAGTTATAATTATTAAGAAAATTATTTTATGAAAATATGTCTTTATTTATTTCATTGATCAAAAATCATTTTTCTTCTAAGAAAATATTTTCTAAAAAATTCAAAAAATAATTTTACAACTCTCCATATGATTTATGAAATACATTTTAGACATGATTTAATTTTTTAAAATTTTTAAAAAGTAATATTAATGTCATTTTCAAAATAATAGATGTTTGTATTTTACCAAAAACGCAAAAACAATTTTTATTTTAACATGTTATTATATAAACAAATTTCTTACCATCCTAACCAGTCAATTTTATAATTATTTTGTTATAAGTTATAAATTTGTCTTTCAAATAAAAATATTTTTAGTGTATTTTGTGAATGTTTTTCAAAAAAAAATATTTTTAAAAGGTAAAATGTTATTTTTCTCTAGAATGTATTTTATAAAAATAATATGTATTTATATTAATCAATAACATCAACCACTAGTTTTACATATGATTTCATAGACATATGTTGTATAGAAACAATATTTATTATTTATCTACATTTTATATAATTATTTTTTCCCAAGAATGAATTTACATCCACATTCATGATTATTTTTTTTCAATCATTGACTTCCCCTTAAAATATGGACATTTTTATCACAATTACACATTAAGTTTAACCCAAAAATATATATTATTTATCATAGATAGATTTATTTATTAAGTTGTATATCATTTATAAATATTTTATTTTTAATTTATTGTTATAAGATTGAATGGGAATGTTATTGTTAATCTCTATTGCTTACATGATTCATAGATTTCTTGATAAGGCATATATTTCATAAACTAATTTGATTATTCAATATATGAGAAATTATTTTGGATGTGAATATTTTAGTTGGGATATGTTATGTATATCCCCTAGATGCATCAGGTGTATCATGAGATAAATTAGTTGTCCAACATTACTTAAATGAGATTCTAGTGTATACCTACCCATCAATTTTAAATTACTTTGGGATAGTAAGTAATAGTTGAGGTATCAAGATACCTTAGATCATGATTTCAAATAAATTTGGATTTACTTAATTAAGAATACATGTATTATAATTCATTATATTTTATCAATGATATTATATTGGATGCATTTTTATTTATAGTATATAGATTAAATGTAAAACTTTTTCTGTTATTTATCTTTATATGTTTATTGTGCCTCTTCTAATATTAAAATTACTGTTTATGATTAAATTTCTTGTGTGTTCATTTATTTTTCATTCCATGATTATTATTCCTTATCAAATCTTGATAGTCATGTTATTTAAATATAATGTGTGCTCAATTATGAACCATTATATATTTATTATGTCTTATCTAATCATGATTTTCATGTTATTGATTAAATGGAATGTGTGTTTAGATATTTAACTTAAAATCTTGATTTCGTGCTATTTATTATTCTTCATTTACTGATTATATACACATATTTAAGTAAAACATATTGATAATTTGATCTCAGCATTTCCATTCACAAAAATCTATGATCTAGACTATAAATAATATACAAGGATATTATGGATATAATAATTTTATTCTTGAAAAAAAATTATGTTTTACATGTTTATCCATATTAAATATAAGAATCGTATATGTATATAGTTTACCAATACTAAAAAACATACCAGACCATTGGTGCATAATCTATTGTATCTTATACCAATATAATAATGTGGGAACTGGCTCTGGGATACTTGTGTTGGAGTCTTTAAAGTTGGTATAATAGGATATTTAGTCAAAACACTAATAACTAGATTTTGGAAAACAATGATTAGGAAAAAACCCATATATGATAAAAAAATTGATAAATTTATATTTATATCATAATGTATTGATAAGGTAGAGATTATTTGGTTATTCTAGAAAATTCATCCTTTTTTTATAGTTCATGTTGTCATAGTTCAAGAACACAAGTACCTAGGTGTAGAAAATCCAAGAAATGTGTCTTCCTATTAATTGATGTGTTACATGGTACATGGAAATGATCATTATTTTGAACATAGTCTAACACTCATTAGGAATATTATTTGGATAAATCATATTTTATATTAAAACCATTATGAATTATTTTAATAGATAATGACAATGAATGACCATGACAAAACTTATGGTTTGAAATATTTAATAGAATATTTCAAAATTTTGAAATCGATTAAATGATTATATTGTTTTTCCACTATGATTATTGTTTCTCACACAATGTTTTCTAGTGTTATTAAATGGATCTAGCCCGATAGAGTGATGTTAACATTGAATATATAGGAAAATGTGGTGAATATGATCTACCTTGCGGTATTATTACTAATGTTAAAGTTATAATTATTTTTCGCAATCATTTATCATCTAATATTATTAAAAACCAATACCTTAACCAACTATTGGACTCAAAAAATATGATATTAATGGATTTATCAAAGAGATAATGTGGTGGAGACCATGGAGAAATATAGGATATATTCCCTTCGTGTAAAAAATGTGGAGCAAGACCCCCATAAATGTGTCCAAATAGAAAAAGAAAATTATTTTTGTGTAGATAATAAAGTTATAAAACAATGAATTTATAAATAAAATTGAAAAGTAAAATTAATGAAAATAAATATCATCCAAGGTATCCATCTATAGTTCATTATATTAAATTTTGGGAACCTTGAAATTATATATTTTAATTCCATTATTTTATGGTTTACAACTTTTACGAGAATCTAATGATGATAAAATAAAACTGTTTAATTATTTATTAGGATTCCATAATTGTATTAATAAATAATTTAAACAAATGATATTTTCATTAGAAAAATCACAAAACATCTATGGATTGTGTTAATTTTGAGAGAATGTATGTCATTATTTACCTAAGAGTTATTTATTTAATCATGGGTTTACTGTCTAATATTAATAATATTTTCAAAGTCATAAACACCATATATTATGTTGTATGTGACGTTAGTATAGTGAGAATAATTATATTTTAGAAAATATATTAGGAAATACAACCTATTGGTTTAGCATATGATTTAGTAAAATGTTATTCATAGAATGTTTCCCTTAATTTTTTTGACATAAGATTAAAGGTATTTGTATCCTTTAATGTTTATCCCTTAATTGATTTGGTTGTAATTATGGTTCATCAAACTTTCGGAATGGTTTAGGAATTATATTATTATAGTTTTAGAAAAAGGACATCCTTCAAACTAGGTTACATATCATCAAATATCTAATATCCATGGGGATTTAACCTATAAAAAATTATGATAATAGTTTAGTTCCTTCCACTTGCTTATGTTATGTCTTGGTTTGTATTTCATTATTTTTACTTAAATGAATTGATTTTTAAATTTTAATATTAAACTAGTGATGTTATTGTTCTAGTTTTTTAGGTTAACTTATTATATTGGATAACATTTGCATACCATATTTGAATTGGAAAATATTTTCAGAAAGGTATAAATAATTGTCACTGTATTGTGGGACTTATCATCCCTTAAATGTTAATTTTAGTTCATTAGGAATACAATGTTAAATTTGAATATTCATTTATTAGAGTAAGTGATGATGTTGAAATTGATGAAAGAAAATCCAAAGGATGGTATTGTGTTTTTTTAAAATAAATATCCCATGTAAGAATCATTCTGTATATTCTGATATATTAAAATAATTCATAATATTTATTAAATGTGTCATGAAACAAAATTTTTATCCTATTACATCCATATCTAAAGAATCGAATGGTTATTTAATTAATTAGAGATTTATGTTTTTCATCACCATTAATTTCCAATGATCATTGAATCTATTATGATAAATGATCCCTATCACTCTCTATAACTACTTAAAATTTTATTACATGTCCATATATTGAATTATCACCTATTTAACACTAATTTGATAACTACTTATATGTTTCCCTTCATGACTGTCTTATTAACCCTTCTCTCTTATCAAGATGAATCTTTATTAACCCTTAACGATGCCGGTTTATCAACATTGGTATTTCGAAAGTTCAATCCATTGATTTCAATGATCAATTATGTATTTTAGGGATGATATTTATTGATTTTTTCAAGAAAATAAAAACATGAGACTTTAATATATATTTCTTTTTCAATAAATCATATCTCTTCAATAACTCATGAAACATACAAACCCAAGTCTAAATAAACAACAATATGGTATACTATTATAACTGAGGAGTTAAATTGGAGGTTTTGAATAGTTGCAAAAAAATAATTAAAATCATGTTTATTGACTGATTATAAAAAACAAGAATCATTTAAAATAAAAAATAAATGTTTTAGAAAAAAATTATAGAAATAATAGTTTAATCATGCATTAGGTTCATAATTTATATTCTTTCCCACTTTATGAAATTTATTTTAAAAATGTAATTAATTTTAGAAATCATTATATCAAAATTAACTTAGAGTGAATTTATTGTATTTTTTCTAAAAAATAAATTTTTAAAGAATAGTATATATAAATTATTTATATTAAAATCTTCTTTTTTCATTAAATAATACAGAATCCAAATTTTTTAATATTACATTAATATTTTGTTTAGTTCAATTCAATGTTTATTAATCCAAATTAATGTATTTCAATCACTTTTATTTTTATATTTTAAATAAAAATCAGAATCTTTTGAATATTTTTTCTTTTGGAAACCCCTTTTTAATCACTTCTATAGGTTTAATTTAATATCGAATTCTTCCACTTATATAAATTGAATTCGGAAAAATATACTTAATATTTGGAATAAAAAATTACTACATAATGAGTTCAATATAATTATTTTCCACAATTTAAAAAATGAAAATAGTAAAAATTAATTATCATGGTTTATGTAAAAATGAGTATATTGGAGGATAACCTAAATAGATAACTGATAAAATGTCCTACCGGATTTTCCATAAACCATTATCTATACAAATCTTGATATTACCACCTCTATATTTTGATAATTAACCATTTTTTATTCTTTTATCATAAATAAAATTCTATTTAATTCATTAATTTCAAAAATCATATTGTGTCTTATCCCCCACTTATAAAAGGTCACCACCTCTCCTCCCTTATTTATACATAAAAATCTATTTTTCATACCAAATAAATACCTAAATAAAATCTATAATCCCCCCACCAATTTTTACATCCCTTTGTTTCATCATAATTAATTCGTAATAAGGATTTTGGTGAAAACCAAATGAAATCCTCCAATAAAGTGGTAACATTATTAAACATACATTATTATTTGGTTTATTTTTCAACTTCCATAAAATATAAATATAAAAAATTATTATACAATATCCTAATTTTATTTCATATAAATATATTTTATTATGTTATGTTCATGACCATTATCCATCTCATCATTCATAAAATGGGAAATAATGTAGTTGATCATATATACGAATTAATATTGCCTTGTCAACCTATGCAACTCGTTTTCGAATAACATATCTCAATATTTTATTTAATGAAGGATGAAATTTTTATATAATACATGATATATTATTATACCCATCAAATTATTATATCACATATACGTTCTTATATTTCTTTTAATTAAAATTATTATAACATCGCTTATATCTACGACAAACTACAGCCTGACAAAGTGATGAGATTCAATTTTCATGTACTCTTCGTAAATATGGTAATACATATAAATTTAACAAATATATATGATATATATGAATGATATTTATTCTTTAAAAATAATATAGTACCAAAAGTTTTACCATTTCAACTATTATATAATTTATAATGTCGATGGTGCATACGTACGACCTACCGTCTCTATGAAGTGATGAGATCCATTCTTCATGTCCAAATTTAAATAATTACTTTAAAAGTGTATGTAATGATTGGAAATAATATTTAATTCTTTAATATAAATTTCTATATTGTGGAATAATAAAATATTCTTAAAAATCGGATCTTTGATGATAAATCATTCAAGGGAGTTAACACCCAAAATAACAGTAAAAATGAAATATTTTTCATTAACGAGTTGTAGTGGGTTACAAAAAGATCTTATATATAATTATAAATTATAATAAGGTTCTTGAATAATATAATAACATGTTTAAAACCACTATAAATGATTTTAAAACATTTTAAACTAGAAAGAAGCATTAGTAAATAGTCATCATATTAATTTCCATTTGATGAGGTATATTGTAATATAGTACACATATTTTCTTCCATATGGTGTATATACATCCCATTTCATATAATTCAATGAATAGTTCATATTTTATGGAATTTTATGGATTCATTTTAAATATTTCAACTAAGAGTATTTGACATGAAAATTACCAAGTATTTAATAATTTTTTAAAAAAATTATTTTTATTGTGTTATATTACATTTTCATTTCCATCAAAATTATATCATTATATGTGTAAATACTTCTCAAAATATTGTGTTTTTTTCAACTTTTTTATACTTATTTACATTTGTACACCAAATTAAATAATTGGAATATTATCCATTCTATGTTATGATATTTAAAAGGTATTATGTACCAATATCATTTTAATCAAGATTGTTTATCCATGAATTTCCATTAATGAAAATAATAATTTTATTTTCCAATATATGGTTATTATTTTTCTTGTCCTCTATATATTCATAAAATATTCAACAAATAGTAACACATTCCACTCTTCGGCACATGAAATTATTTAAATAACATGTTTAGAGAAATATAGAATCATTTATCTCTTTAGTATTAAATATTTTTTCGTTAAAACCCTTATTTTCTGAAATAATTTCAAATATTCATTACATTGTTCAATTTATTTATTAATTGATATTTTAATCAAAATTACATTTTACAAAAAATTAAAAGAAATCATCAAGTCATTTTACTAGCAAGACATGTATAGATTTAACCAAAATTATTAAAATGGTCTTTGTTTAAACATGTAAAACTTGTATAGAATTTACCCCTTAATTAACACTCTTCGTTTTAGAGATTCCCTCATACATTTCAATGATTATTTTTGGTATAAAATTATTTTCAAAATAATTTGTAAACAATTAGTGTTAAAAAATGAGTTCAAAATAAAGATTTTATTTTCCTAAAAACATTAATAGAATTTTAATTTTATATCAACTAATCCACAACATAAACCCTTTATTATAATTTAAATACACTGGGGATATATTTTATTGATCCCATACTTATTATTTATATATATTATTTATAATCAGTTTAACAAAGGAAAGTATTAAAATTCTATTTCGTGATTAATTTTATTAAATGAATTACTTTACATCAAATACTAATCTTAATTACACCATTATAAGTTACATTAAACTTAAATATCTATTTTTATTATCATGGATATATTTATTACATAGGTCATATATCATTTATTTAAATGATATTTTACATTTAAAATTATTCAATTTTAGTGGGAAATTATTTTTAATCTATATTAATTAAGCTATACTGAAACGTATTTACAAATAATATTGTTCATGAATTAAATATATTAATAGATATATTAGAAATTCATTATACCTGAAGATATGGGTGGTTCTGGTTATATATACCCACTCAACGCACCAAAATTCTCATTATGTGAATCTGTTTTCTAACCATGGTTAAATGGGTTTTTGGTGGATTCCTACCCAATGGTATTAAATTGTATTGATAATAGTCTTGATGGTAGAGGTGTCATGATTCTTGAGAACATGATATCCATTAATTAATAATTTCTTTCATTATGAATTTTTCTATTAATTTACAAGATATTTTCATGATGATATTATCTCTGTAGGAAGTTTTATCATCATTCTATTGATTAAATGTAATGTATTTTTAGTTATTTACATCTACATGTTGACTAATTCTTATTTATTTAAAATAATTATGTTATTGATAAAATAGATTTTTTTATTAATTTACCTTACCATATTAATTATTCCTTTTCTATTCTAGATATTAAAACTACTTAAATGAATGTTTTTTCACTTTTTTATCATTCCATATAGATTATTCCCAATTTAATAATGATACCAATTTTATTGATTAAATTTCATTCTAGTTACCTTGAAATATTTATTATCCCTTATTTATTCTACTTTATTAAATCATGATAGATTTATCACTACGTTGCTTTCACTAATTATTTGATGTCACCAATTATTTTTTCATTTCCATGAAATCATGGAAGTGTATTATAAATGATATACAAGAATATGTTATATGGAATAATTAAATACACTAAAAACGTTTTTTTGTAGTTTTTTATATTCCAATTTATTATAGTATTCATTCTTTTATCTAGTTAAATGTTTAAATATAATGATTTCCACCTAGGACGACGAGCATCGAGATACCCATTTAGTGGATGTACTTAATTGATTAAATGTTATTATAAAATGACAATTTTTTTTATATTTTATTACACTTTTTAATTAGTCGATAAAGCTTGTAGGATATCATGACCCCCTGCACAAAAAATGTACCCTTCTTGGGCCAACAATGTGAGAAGGGACATAATGACCCCCATGTCCCACCTCCAGTGGGCCCCATGTAGGGTACTAGCATTGAGGGGGTAGTAAACATACAAATAGAGTCATTACCCTCTAGGATAACACATGAGAAAGAGATAGGAATTAATAACACCAACCAAGTCCAACTCATAATGCAATATAAACGAAATCACAAGTACACATTGGTAATGTCATAAAAACCTATTATAACATGATGGGAAAACTCCAGGTACCAAATGAACATAAAAAACTGTAGCAACCAAAAAATCCAAACATCTCATTTAACCCCATGCTAGAAGTTAACAACCTGAACTCAAACCATCTCCACGTTACAAGAAAAAACATTAATATATACATAGGGTGAGTATAATAGTGTACTGAAAAGGATTATCCCCAGAGCCTCCTGTTCAAAATAAAAAATCATGCTAAAGTATAGTAAACAACAATTTAAACTAACTCATCACATAAACAGGTATACTATGATCCCAACATCTCCATGGATACTCTCAATAGGTATTGCAGGCAAAAAGATATAATATTATAAGGAATATAAACGGTACCTCGCTACTACTTCCCCACTAGTTTTTCTGTATGTCTTCAAAGGTCGCATGTCCTGAGCATCTCCCTCAAAATAGGATTTCCAAAAAACACCTAGGAGAAGCACCGAAACATGAACCTCATGCAACATAACAACCATATCCACATAACCAAAGTAACTAGGTAGTATTTAAGATCCACCACAACATTCATAAGGCGTATCAAGCGCTGGCATTACACCTCAATCCTTTATAACCCATACACCGAGTAAGGATCCTCAAGCCATAATACCCTATACCTGTCACACCTATATTAGTCTATAAAAAACAATATCCATAATTTATTTTGGTGAATAAAAAAATCCATTACAACCATATACACATATATATTGGGATAACTAGCCGATGAGCCTACCATCACTAGTAACTACCAAGAGAAGACTGTGGGGACAAATGGTGTAGTTACCCATCCATCCTCCCACCTAAATGTTGGGGAATTCCCCCCCCCCCACCCTGAGGCTCAGAATCCCTGATGTTCCAGTTCCACTAAATGATTAGGTGAAGTGGGCGGTAGAAACACAAACCTTAAAGAATATAAAATATCACTCAACAACACTATGGGCATAAACTAGTATTATACTCAACTACATCTACCATATCTCTGAATCCCAACTGCCACTGCTATGACTAGTTATCCTATAAGCACACAACCATTTAAAGATATACATGAGATTACATTTTCCCTTTTTAATAGTTTCACTTTAAATAAATTATTTCATTAACCATTATCAATTCCACATTACATTTGATTAACATCACACCCAAAGTACACTGTCCCTTTAAATTGTAACCTCATAATTTCATTATATCAAGTTCCACCCCATGGTTTAACATCATTTATTAAATAATTTATTAACATAATTATTACTTTCCAATAATCGTAGTGACTTGAGAAAAATATTAAATGATACCAACCATAAGGGGGGTCAACACTGGGAGTAGATTAACTAGCAATAAAGTATTTTCCACCAATAGCAGGAGGGTAGAATCATCCTCACTCTAGAATCTAAAAACTGAAAGCACGCGTCACACCCGTTGTTTCTTCTACTTTTTTCGAAGAATGGAAAGTAAAAAAAATACCTTAGTGGTGGTGAATGTAAATATTACAAACAACAAACAATATTTTTCCGGCATCCGTCATTCACATCCAACTTGGTGCATCATCTACGGTGACCTCCCCAACACCGACTTGCATAAACTTATGTATTTCACCACATTAGGCTTGAATTTATGGAATAACCAATGTGACTCCCTACCCCACATATCAATATATCCCTCCAAGATCACATTACAAAATATGTAGAATGGAAACAAACATGATATCAACTGGGTTCTTGGACCTCAAAAAAAGTAATCTATCCTTCACACACAATAAGAAGTCACAACTCTTAGCAGAAGGATCTTGCCCTTTACAAGAAATATGTAACAGAGAACACTTATATGAATTATCTTTTATCATCAAAATAGTTATTTAATCCATCATGAATTAGCTGGTTCATTTGAATATGTATAACTACTTCCATTTGACTATCAATAGTCTACCACAAAAACATCTGGATTTAAAACATGCCTCTTTATCATTATCCAATAAATTTAAAATTAATCCTAGTTTATGTTTTTACAAATTTCTATCAAGAACTACATTGAAAACCAGGAAATAATATATATCACACTATCTAGTTAAACAATGGTCAATAAAATCCGATCGAAGCCAATTTATTTATTGGGTTCAAAACATTTATTATACTAATTTCATTGAGTTTCAGTGGGGTAAATCATGTCAAATCTACCCTTGCACATAAATAATTAGGGAAGCAGGGAATACCCTACATCAAATTGTTTTTGATGGAATTTCCAAGAGAATAGTCATACAAAATAGATAATGATCACCACTTCTGAAATACTACATTCACCCAAGGATGCAGAGAACCCACCACAATATCCAACATTGAAGAAAACTACATTAGGAACATGGAGATCACATGCCATAACTGAGAAATGATAAATAATAGGATAAGAAACTAGAATAAAAATAGTAGATCATACCTGGTATCAAAGATTGATTTATACTGCTTTGCTTCACAAAAATAGTGGGTGCACATGAAGCACAAAGAAACCTACTGGGGAAACTATCAAAGGATTAGGGTTTGATCACACCACTATTATAGAGATACAACATTTCATACATAAATTATAAGTAATTTTTTTTGATAAAAAAATAAAAAAATTACACATCAAGGATCCAAAGATTTAGTGTCTTGGTAAATATAGGACCATGCATAAAATTTAAAATAGAAAACATTAATTTAATTCATTCTTCTTTTGCTTCTTATGGGATCTTGACCTCTTCTAAGTACATGTAGTAACCAAAGGATATATATATATAAACAAGGTGAGATAAAATCCCAGTAAGTGTATAGATAACAATATAAAAAAACATTAAATGGGATGAGAATAGTCATTATCATCATAACATTGTCATAATATCATATGCATTGCATTGAAACCATAAAAAAGGCTTGGATTTTGGATATGCATAAAAATTGAAACATCATGTCTTAGTGGTTAACTACTACACATATTTATACAAACAAATAGCATCATGTTCTAACATAATTTTCCTATAACTCGAGAGGTTCATCACTTAACTAAATACATTGGAGCACTGTATAATTCTGGGGGCACCTGTCATATTCAAACATTCATATAGTGATATATAATTCCTAGAACACCTGTTACAACATAAAATGTTAATTATATAGCATTCCGCATAAAACATATGTGAAAATAAATAACCCATGGAAAGGAATGTTTTTCATCTATAAGGAACAAATTCATAATCAATGGGTTCCCAAAAGATAGAGGGAACGACATACTTGATACAAAAACAATCAACCTTGAGTGAGAAGTAAAAGGTGTGTTTTTGAGAGAAGAGTTCTTTTCAAAAACATTTTTTTGACATAAAATCCAGTGGAAAACATGTATATTAAAAAAATATGATAATTATGATCAAATTATTTTTAAAGGGAAACCATTCAAAATAATGGGGTGAAAGGGGGAGAACTTAAAGAAAGAATACCGGGTTTGATAATATCCCTTTACCTTGTATATGAATGCTTTCTTCACTTTATTTTCTAGTATAATGGAATTATATTCATTAATTACAAATACCAGAATATTTTATAAATTAATATTTATTATTATGGTTTCATTATGTTCTTTTATTGACCTTTGAATGAGTTATCGAGTTTAAATTCATGGTTTTGGGGTGTTCTTTTTCATTGTTTTCATGAACGGTTCACTTGTACACATGAATGGAAGTTCATGTAGAACTTGGATAATCATCTAGAACATATATTACATGTTATTAATTATATTATAGGATTTTAAATAATAATTTAATTAATTATGTTATATTCCATGTGGATGAATCATTAGATAAAATTTAATGATGATCGTTTTTGGTTATCTTGGGCGGTTTTTGGATCACAAAAAACATGTTTTGTTTTGTCAATTAGTATTTTGTATAAAAGTTTTTTCAAGAACATATAATGGGTAAAAAAATAAATAATAAAATATATTATCAACCAGTTTATGGTTTCATTGGAATCATTGAATTAGATAAAGGAAAATGGACGTTCATCGCCTATGATGTAGGTAAATTAACACATCACGAGAAATGATTTCATTTTTATAAAAATATAGAGATAGATAGATATAATGAGTATTATAATGAATAATATTCCATTATCATGATATAATACCAGAATATTAATCATATTGGAGTTATCATGACATTTTTTAATAGTAGTTTAGGATTATAGAATAAAAGAAATAGAAATTAAATGGAAATTAAATGAAAAGAGAGTGAAATTACATTTTGAATATTTCTCCATTGAAATCCACATTAGTGAATACATTTTGGTCTTTTTATCAGACCAATGGGATGATGTACATACGGTAGGGGAATGGTATGAGCTTTGCGTAGAATTTTGGAATGTCATGATGCTTGATAGGAGTGAAGAAATAACAATGTGAGTGGTGGTATATATATTTGGGGAGAGGTTTTTCACTATACTATATTCATTAATTTATTATTTTTCCACAATACAAGAAATAGTGATGATTCCACGATCATGAATAGTAATAATTCATTTGAATTCTAACCAATTTGGCTTACAATAGCATAACATTATCAATGACTCGATAGTAAATGTATATTGCTTATTTTTTAAATTATACTATTTCACTATTGATAAAAAATCATGTATTTTAGGGAAAAACCAAACATTAAACCATACCATTTTTCGATGTGTACAATCCAAAAATTAAATCCATTTTCATGAAAATAAATTTCTAAATATGATTAATTTAATTTTTATTTAAAATCATAATTTCGTTAAAAATTATAGATTTTGAAATTAAAATTGATTTTATAATTCTTTCAAAAATTAAAAAAGTTTCTATACAATTACCATAAAATAAGATTATGTAGAAATGTTAATTTATCAACACATTATATAAAAAATAAATTATCTTTTAAATTACTTAATTATTTATAATTATTTATATGACTTGAAAATTTACCAATACTTTAACTATAGTCATATTGTCTCCTATGAGATGACTAAAATTTATTTATACATGCATGGGTGAGGTTACTATTCTTTTGGAGGATTTAATTTTCATAAATTTCATATTACTATTCATAACAGAAATTTTAATATTCATAAGGGTTGGTTAATATTCCCAAAAAATTATGTTTTACTGGCAGGCTGAAAACATTTTACTTATCAAAACCGTGTATATCATATTTTCAAAATTTTAAACGCAGATATGGAAAATTTATGTTTAAAGATAACATAGTAGTTTATGTAAGCATGATGTGGAATTATGTTTCCAATTCTATTTTATTTGGACATTACTAAAATAATAGAGAAATTTCATTGAAAAATGTTTGGGAAGTTACATTCTTCCCCCAATTTTGAATCTTTTCCCTTGACTATTTTTTCATAAACATGAGAGAGTACTTATCCATAATCGCAACCTATAGTTCCAAAGTTTCTTATTCATTCTTATGATCCCTCCACAAAACATTGACATGATGCATTGTCTTTTTACGTAGTACCTTATCTCTTCGGTCAATAATCTTCACTGGAAACTCCTCATAATTTATATCATCTTCCAACTATACCACCTATGTGTTAGGTACATTTGAGGGATCTGGTATGTAATTCCTCTAAGGTGATATGTGAAACACATCTTGAACATAAGAAATATATAGTGGAAGTTCATTCCGATAGTTCATAGTTTCTATGTGGTCAAAGATCTCGAAGGGGTCAATATACATTGGGAATATCTTCCATTTCCTTCCAAACTGCATGACTCTATTCTGTGGGGATATTCAAAGGAAGACATTATCCCTAACATCGACCTCAAAGTCCCTTAGACATTTGTTAGCATAGATCATTGGCTGACACTGATAATCATTAATATGTTTCTATTTTACATGATCTGTATTTGTTCTATCTACCACAAGATTATTTCAATGTATCTTTCTTTCTTCGACTTCATCACAAGAGGTTGGAGTTCTACATCACTTTCTATATAGATCTTCATATGGAGCCACCTGAAAACTCCAGTGGAAGCTATTATAGTATGTGAACTAAAACAATGGGATATGTTGATCCCATACACCTTTTAATTCAAAATTGTAGGCTCTTGGGATGCCTTCAATTGTGTGAATTTTTTTTATAATGGCCATCATTATTGGTGTGATTGTCCATGCTAAAATTTAATTCAGCACTCGAATCATGTTGAGGACTTCTCTAGAATTCAGATGTGAACCTTGGATCACAATCAAAGACAATGTAGAGTGAAACATCATATATTATCCCCACTTCCTTCACATATTTCTTTTCAAGTGGTTGAATTAGGCAATCGACCTCAATAGAAATAAAATGGGATGTCTTGGTGGGTTGGTCAACCTCCACCCATATTCAATTATTTCTATTCGATTCCTTTGGGAGACCCATGAAAAGGTATATAGTGAAATTATCCCTTTTCCAAATGGGTATAAGAAATGGTAACATAAACCCCTTATACCCTTTTTCACTCTTATTTAACATTTTGACATACTAAGAACCTTGATATACATTCCTAAATATCCTTATTCATGTTATCCGACCAGAAGTTTTATTGGAGATATCATTACATCTTCCTACTACCAGGTTGGATAGAGAATGTAGAGTTATGTGATTTTTTCAACAACTACTTCTTTATCCAAGGTGATGAAGGCACAAAAATCCGTATTCTGAACTGAATCACACAATCATCTTCAATATGGTACTTTGTTATCTTTCCTTCCTTTATTTCATTCATATTCTTTGGTAAACCTAGATCATCTATTTGTGCCTCCTTAATCATCTATTAGATTGATGGTTGGGAAGTCATTTGGGAAAGGTAGGATGTATCCCCTTCCCTTATGATTTAAAAAAACTTCCTTTGTATTTCCAAGTAGATAGGGTCATTCTCAATCCTTAACATGGATATAGTAGTTGTTTCTTTTTCTTTATAGAGAATTACTGGATTGTTTCTTTTCACGGATGATTGTAAATAGATAAATCATAGCCCTTGATTCTCTCTAACCATATCAATTGACTCATGTTGAGATCCTTTTGTGTGAATATATAATTCACTCTCTTGTGGTTGGTGTATATGTCACACTTCTAAAAATAAAGGTAGTGCCACTAGACTTTAAAGAAAAAATATCAGCTTCCGGATCTAGATAATATGTCTGGTAGTTTTGTTCATAGATCATCAACTATGGTGAGGCGTAGGCAATCACATTATCATTTTTTGATGAGTACACAAACTAATCCTTTATTTGAAGAATCACCGTATATCCCAAAACATTATACACATTGTGGTAATGTGAGTACAAGTGTAGTGATCAACCTTATCTTTATCTCCTTGATGCTTCCCACACATTTTCTATCCATACATAATTTTACCCCATTCCTCATTAACATAGTTAGAGGGGTTGAAAATCATGAGATAATTTTAAAAAATCATAGATATTATGTAACTAATCCAATAAAACTACGGATTTCGATGAAACGAGAGGGTTTAACCCATTCCTCAATTGCCATCGTTTTTTAAGGTTCCATTGAAAATGCTTCACATGTCTTCACATGTCCCAAAATCATGACATCTTGCATTCAAAATCCACACTTGATGAACGTGGAGTATAACTTCTACTTTATGAATGTCTCTAACACAAGTGATAACTATTATTCATATTCCTCCTTGATCATGGAGTATATGAGAATATCATTAATAATCACTAAAAAAATTTAGAGGTAATGTCATAGGACATTATTCATAACTTCCATGAAGATTGATTGGACATTAGTATGTCTAAGAGAATCAACAGAAACTCATAGTGCCAATAACATGTATGGAAGGTACTCATCTGAATATCTTCCTTCTCCATTATTAGCAGATGATATCTGGAATGAAGATCCAACGTTGATAAGTACTGAGCTTATCTTAACTTATAGAACTAGTCATCTATCCTTGTAAGACACTACTTGTTTCTTATGGTGATCTTGTTGAGTTCCCAATAATCAATCCAGGATCTTATTGTTCCATCCTTCTTCTTCACAAAGAGCTCTGATCCACCTTAAGATGAGGCACTAGGGTGTATGAACTCTTTTTCCAAATGATCTGGAGGATGCTTCATTAACTCCTTCAGTTCGGTAGGAGCCATCCTATATGGACACATTGAGATACGAGTTGATCCAGGTATGGGTTCGATGGAGAACTATACCCCATGATTCAATGGATGTTTGGTTAACTATTAAGGAAATAAATAATTTAATTCCATCAAGATGGTCATTTCCACTAGGATGACACTTTTTTTGACTCAACTATTTTAGCTAGGAATGTTGCTTCACATAGAATCAACACCCGTACTGTTGAAGAAATTTTCATAGGATATTCTTGATCTTAATTTTATTTGTATATAATCATGGGATGGGTCAGAATATGAAAAAATATATCCCTTTCCAGATAGTTGATATGTGCTCTATAGAAAGAGATCCAATACATTCCCATTTTATTGATGAATTACACCAAGGTAAGTATTACGAGATTCATTGGAGTAATCTTCCCACATACGCTAATATATGAAGTGTCAAACACATTGTTTCAATGATTTCAACTCTTAGTGTTTTTTCAGATTTCTATATATAAAGGGGTTTTTGGATTAAAATCTATAGTTTTAGATTACTCTCATGATATAATGGAATTCATATAACTTGAATCAAATAAGTCATTTTCCATTATCGAGTCAGTAAGAATATTACCATGTATGACTTCATTATCTAGCACCACTTTCATAGTAGAGATGGAATAAACATTCCCCTTTTCCTATGTATTTTTTGGCTTTTGATACTGATTACCCTCATGGACTTAAGGTTTAATGCACTAGACGGCATAGTTCCCTTGTTCTGTACAATTGTATCATTGGAATATGGGTGGTTCTCTCCATTCTTCCACTACATTATTCTTCTATTTCAGGTAGCTTCTAAAATCTTGAGCATGGTGGCCTTCTTTCCCATGCATGAATCATTTCCCTATCCCTTTGAGGATTTTCCATCGATTCATCTGCCAAAATATTTGGCAAGTGGTTCATTGCTTTATCATCCCACCTTTATCATTATATCCTCTTGAATGAAACTCCATCTTTCATTTCCTATCACCATTGACATGGGACCATACTACGAAGTCTATATCCACCATGAGGGCACACCAACTAACATCTTCATTACTCCCAATGTCTCTAATTGAACGAATATTTTGATGCTGTGGTTTTAATCCTCTAAATAATCTATCAATATTTCTGTCATTGTTGATAAAAAACCCGAAGTATACCTTTAAAGCATTGTGAATTTCACATCCTAGGTCACGACAAATTCTCATTCATTTGTCATGAGCTCTATGAATTATCTCCCCATCTTCGTATGAAGTGTTATTGAGAAATACTTATTAAGATACATGATCTTAAATTATTCCCATTAAACCTCTTAAAATTCGACTCATAGTTTGGTATTCTTAATCAAATAGAACCATTGGTCGGCCACTCCATCTAGAAGATAAATGTATATTTTCACAGTCTATGTCTTAGAACTATGAAGCACATAAAAGATCTTCTCCATGGAGTTGATCCACAATTCCCTATCTAGTGGATCAAATGATCCACTAAACGTCGGTGGTCGTTACCACATAAAATACTTTATAACTTGTTTTTCCATCTTTGGTGAAGGAGGACGTTCCTAACTATTCAGGTAATTATCAATAACATGATATACTTGGGTAATAAAAAACATGATGTTTTGAACTCCACCTCCCAATGTATTGAGGATTTCATTCGAGTAATCATTGCTTTGTCCCTAACATAGATTGTTGGCCCGGTTTCTCCAAGTTCCCAACATTTTAAAAAATAGAAAAGGATAGATCAAAAAATCATTAAATTAGTACAGAATAAATAATATATTAATTTTTAAAAATTACACTAAAATAATAAATTATGGGATCCCTATGTTTAGAAGGAATTCAGATGTGCATATTTTTACATAGTTAAATTAGAGTTTTTCTCTATGGTTTACTAATCCTAATTCACAAATTAACTAAACCATGCCTCTAATACCAACTATAGAGACCCTAATCTTTAAACATTAATTTTACATAATTTTAGTGATATAAAACCTAAAAAAATTACATATTGACCATCAAAAGGTTTCGAATATTGGGAAAACTGGGAACATACATAACATTTAAAGCACAACACATTAATTTAATTCCTTCTTCTCTAGCTTCTTATTGGCTCTTGGCCTCTCCTTTTTACATATAGCCACCTGAGGGTATACATCAAAAAGGAGTGATCTAAAATCACAGTAAGAGTATAGATATGAAAATGAAACAACATAAAGTGGGATGAGAATATACATTATCATCATAACAAGGTAATTGCATCATAATCATTAGAAGAAACATTAATAAAAGACATGAAATGTGGAAAGAAATAAACAATAAAAAATCATGTGTAGTGTTTATCTAACACACATTGTTGGGAAAATTTTTTATCATGTTCACACTAAATTTAACATTATCTAATGAGTTTCATCACTTTAACCAATTAATTGGAGCTCTATATAATTCCAACCACACCCGTCGCATTCAAATATTTATATTGCACTCTATAATTCTAGGCGCACCTACCAAAACATAAAATTTTCATTATTAAGAATGCCACATTAAACATATATAAAAATAAATAACGCATTGAAAGGAATTGATTTCATCTCATAGTAACTCATTCATAAACAATGGATTCCAAAAAGAAAGAGGGAATGGCATACATGATACAAGAAGCATCAACCTTGAGTGGGAATTAAAAGGCATGTTTTAAATAGAATTTTTCTTTTGGAAAACATTTTTTTACAAAATATCCATTGGAAAACAATTATATCCCAATAATTTTATGATAATTATTAAAACATTAATTTTACGTAGTAACCATACAGAAATTGTAGTATAAGAGGGAGATCCCAAAGAATAAATGTTGGGTTCATGAATTTCCCCATACCGTGTATCTGAATGCTTAAATCGCATTATTGTCTTATATAATGACATTATATTAATTAATTAGAAATAATTTAAACTTTTATACATGAATATATTTCATTTTGGTTTCATTTAGTTCTTATATGGTCTTTCGGATGAGTTATAGACTTTAAATCGATTTTTCAAGAGTGTTCTTTGGCATTGTTTTCATGAACGGTTCACTTATACACATGAAAGGAAGTCATATAGAACATAGATAAACAGAAAAAACATATATAACATGTCATTAATGATATTAATGGATTTTAAATGTTCTTATAATGACTTATTTTATATTCCATTTTGATTAATCATTAGTTAAAAGTTAATAATGATAATTTTAGGTTAAATTGGGCGGTTTTTTAATGACAAAAATCATGTTTTGTTTTATCAATTATTATTAAAAATAAATTCTTTTTAAAGATAATAAAAGGGGTAAAAATATATAATAAAATATTATTTTAAATATTTAACGGTTTCATTGACATCCTTGTAGGAGTTGACGGAAAATGGAAGTTCATCACCTATGATGTAGGTAAATGAAGACATCAGGAAAAAATAATTTAATTTTAAAAAACAATGTGAAAGAGGTAAGAGTATATTGAATAATTATATAATTATATGATATCATTTCAGTATATCAATCACACTAGATTTATCATGACAATTGGATAAGTTGTTTTTATTATAATAGTATGAATGAAAATAAATTTCTATTGAAATTAATTGAAAAGAGAGAGAAACTACATCTTGAATATATATTATTTGAGATCCACTTTAGGGAATTTGTTTTTTTCTTTTGGTTGGACCATGGGCTGATGCAATTGGGGGGGTGGTATGGAAGATATTTGGGAGCATTGGTTAAGGATTAATTCTTCAGAGGATTGAAAAAATGTGGGTGTAAGGGGTGGTATTTATAGTGGGGGGGGGAGGGGATTTCACAATACAATATTCATTAATTTATTATTTATCCACAAGACAAGAAATAGTGATGATTAAATGAACCGTAATAGTAATAAGTGCATTTGAGTTTGAACAAACTGGGCATACAGCAGCATAACATCATCCATGACTCTATAATTAATGTATTTAGCTTATTTTGTAAATTATAGAGTTACACAATTCATCAAAGAATCGTGTATTATAGAAAAATCCAAACTAACCATTATTCAATTTATATAATCCAAAAATGAACTCAATATTTCAAAAATATTTTTTTAAATATGACTGATTTAACTTTCAACTAAAATTATAATTACCTTAAAAATATATATTTTCATATAAAAACTGATTTTATAATGCATTCAAAAATTAAAGAAGGTCTTATAAAATTATCTTAAAACATGAAGTCATAGAATTTTTAATTTATGAAGACATAATAGGGATAAATTTTCATTTAAATTAATTTATTAATTGTAATTAAATATTTATGACATAATAAATATTTATAGTTCTATTATGGTCACGTTGTCAATTATAAGATTCCTAAATTTTATCTATACCTTCATAGATGAGGATACTATTGTTTTGTAGGATTTAATATTCATAAGAGTCATATTACTATTAATATGTACAGGTTACTATTCATAAGGATTAGTTACAGCTCACCAAAAATTATGTTTTTCTTATCAGACTACAATAATCTTACTGATCACAACCGTGTATGTCATCTTTTCAGAATTCAACACACAGTTGTGGTTAACAACTATTTAAATATTACATATTTTTTTTAAATTAAGCATAATATGGCATTGTGTTTCCTAATCAGATCGATTATGACAATACTACATGAATGGAGAAATTTCATTTTAAAAAGTATGGGTCATTACAACTCCAATGGGAAGAAGGATAGGTTCTAGTGTCTCACACTAGGGAGTAAGGAGGATGAATAAGGGAGAAAGATATCTCATCCCTTTAAAAAATTTAATGTTGTAGTGGTTTATGATACACTATATATTCCATTAAAAAGGATCATATTAAACCACATTGTTTGACCATGTAAAGGAGTTCCAAGCCTTTGGAAAAATTAAGACACGAGTTATGGGATTTGATTCATCCCTAAATCCCTTATAACAATGATTCTAATGCATTTTACGTAAAATGAAATTGCAAATATGCGAAAAAAATAAGAAATGAAGAAAAATATGAAAATATTGCAATGGAAAATGACTCACCGTTCTAGAAACACTGTAGAATTACTATTCTGGAAGCAACATAGACTCATTGTTAGATGTCTCACCATTCCAGAAACAATGTAGACTCACCATGTTGGAAACATTTTAGACTCACCATTCTAGAAACACAATAGAATCACCATTATAGAATCAATGTAGAATCACAATTCTGCAAACAATGTAGACTTACCATTCTGGAATCACTGTAGAGTGACCATTCTGGAAATATTGTAGACTAACTGTTCTGGAAACACTATTTGCAGAACATGAAATTTGGAATGGTTTTATGGATGAGTCATCTTGACCTCCCAAGAAACTTCAAACATGAAATTTTAGTAAGGTAATGGACCATATAGGTCAAAGACATTACGTCAGATACCTATAAAAACATTATCATCTTTGAGAATTCAAAACTAACCGATATAGGAAGGGGTATGAATTCCCACCCCTCAAGATACTTCTCATGGAGAGAATTCCATAAAATGAAATAAAAGTTAGCCATATTATAAACACGAAAGGGTTTAAAACTAAAAAACAAAAATCATTATATGAAATGGGTTAAACATCAAACAGCTCAGGGTACTAATCACATCTCTAGGACCCAATTTCCTAGGTACTATCTTCCACACAACTATGTCATGATAAGACAAGAACCAAGGGAACATACATTGTTAATACTTCAAAATTGAAGCAAACTTATTACAACATATAACAAAAACCACAAAAGGACCGTATAGGTATAATGTCTTTAGAAACTGGGAAACATAAACAACTGGTTCATAAAGCATCAACATTGGCTCCCACTTATTTCATCATATCTAGAGTCCCTTTTTGGCATATCCTACTTAATAACCTTCTTCCTGACCTGGGGAAAGAAAACATACAAAAGGGTGAGCTCAAATTCTCAGTAAGGGTAAACAAAAGAAATATTAATCACATTGTATACACAAGCACATAACTTTTGGAAATCTTAACCTGAAAAAGAGATCATAATTTCATAACATGGGATAAATCATGGTAGTGAAATGTATTCACAATAATCATAACTTAAAACATGAAACTTTGTGGCATACACACATAATCATAGAGAATCATTTCTTGCTAGTCATGACTCATTTCCAAGACTATCTTAGTGGAAAAAGTCCCTTTCTGAACCGAGTCACCCTCGTTTCAGTCCTGTTTCACTGAACCGGTATAACCTACCATTCCAGCCATGTCTATCTCATGAGATATAAAATCATTACCCAATGAATTGGAGGGAGATATTGGTCCCACCCATCTCATAATGATACCATTCTTATGTGTGCCACAAAATCATAAATCATACATCATTGTATAACCCATGTAATACAAATGGGAATCTTAAACATCATGACATCATAAAACTATTCATATAAGATAAAGGAATTCATAAAAATAATTCCATCACAACATAATCAAATCAATGTAACAATAGGGATAAAAATAGAACCCTTTATTATCTTAGATGGAAAATAATTTTGATAAAACACTTGAACTCCATTCTTGAGGAAAATATCCTTTCTTCTTCAAAAATATTTTTTCCTTTCTTAACATGTCATACAATTTTAACCTAAAAGAAATCGATTAAAAATAAACTTGAAAACTTGTAAAGGAAGCTTCTTTTAAATAATGTTTTAAAAATACATTCATGCCATATATGTTAAAAAAACATTCTTCTCGTACTTTTGTCAAATAAGTCAAAAAAGCACCTCGTACGAAAAACGAAAAAAGATTCCTTTCATATCTTTTACTAAAAACTCACTGAAGGGTAAAATTGGATTTAAACAATTGTAGGTGGATGGAAATAATATTACATATTGAGGAAACATGGATGTGGATGATAAAATACACCCCAGAAAATACCAAAGTATAAACAATCTCGGATAAAAATGAGATTGTGATATTTTCCCTTACCTTAGGTCCGACTTGCTTTGTAAGTGTCTGAACCTCCTGTATAATGATTTAAATAATGTTATTGACTTATTCCAGAATCATACTTATTTTTATGATATCATATATGGTCATTTTCTTTGCTTTTTAGTAGTAATATTTCATTGCTACTTATTATTCGGGTGTTTATAACTTTTTGTTCATATGCGTGTTTTGTCGAATAAATTCTTATTCTTATCTTTAGGTTATAGATACATCATTTCCAGAATGGTATTAGTGTAATATATATCATATTCATTCATTCAATTCATTTATATAATCATTATGAAATGAAGATCATGTAGAACGAGTCGTATCACATCGTGGAGACGATATTCCGTACGTACGCACGAGTGATGATATCGTTCCTATGATCGTGGAATTGTATTGGAGTGTATTTATACTATTTCAGAATTAGTATCACTTTATAATAGTCATATATAGTTATTATATAAACCATTATACCCATCTAAGTAAGGTGGGGGTGGAAAATAGATTACACCACGGCGTGGAGACGGTATTCCGTACGTACGCACACTCGATGATTTCTTTTTTTTTGTAGGATGGATAGATGGTGAAATAGGGTTGTTTCATACATATAATAACATATTAGTATAAGAGTGATGATGATGTTATTACATAATAATGAAACAACTAAATAAGAAGAAGTGGAAGAAGAAATAAAAATGAAAGAATCGGTAATAGACAATAAATCTTCTTTAAAGTGCTTCTTTGAGACCTTCTTTTAGGGAACTAAAATTGGTCTTTGAAGAATACCAGGACCTCTAGGATGTATCTAGGGAAGTGTAGAGGAGAAAGTGGAAGGGGTTGGCCGAGCTTGAAGGCTCAAGGTGGTGTGAGGAAGAGGGGGAGGAGGTGTCCTTCTATAAGGGAGGAGAGGGGCACCTTTGGAATAACTAAAACTATTATTTTATTATAAAGTCAAGTTCGCTTTTGAATAGCTCAAAATTGATATATTTCGAAGCTAAGGTGGGGATGGGTCGAAATCCTCTCATCCAATAATATTTAGACAATTTTAGGTTCCTATTTTAACCTTATCATTTAGATTTAACATTAAGTTAAATAATTTTACTTTTACCATGTCTTCTTGTGTTCTTATACTATAAGGTTAATAAACATATTATAAGCAGCCAAAAGAACACCAATTTGTTTATTATTAATATATATAACCTTATCTATGTCATTTGGCCGATCCTTAGATTTTTAGGAATAAAATAACTATTATTAATATAATATTTGTTTTAAAAACTATTTTATGTCAATTTTGACACTATTTAGTAATTGATTTTTGTGAAAATCATAACAGAATTATTAGATCTAACCAAGTTAATTAAATCAATACTAACATGTCATATTAACCTAGAAAATTAGTGTAATTCATAAAAAGTCTCAAATTACATTTAATTTGGTGTTTATAACATCAATTACGTCAATATTTCATTAATAAAATAATTATTGCATACCCATTGGGTCATAAATAGATTAAATTATTCAGTGTCTAAAAATTACAAATAAAATATAATTATGTAGGAAATCTATTTATTTTTCTAATGAATATTTATACTCGAATTTATCTTATGTATAACCTTATATTAAAAATTATTTACTTATTAAACTTTGATTTTAACTATTTTAACCCTTCTTTAAATAAATTAATAATAAATGTCCTAATCTAATCCAAGTGGGCCTAAATTGTCATATTTTATTCCTAAGTTTGTTTTTGTTCGAATTAAACTTATCCAATAGAATTAGGACATGTGTTAGGGTAATAATAATATCATCTTTACCCTTAATTACCCGATTTACTTTTTATCGTGGTAAAAAAAAGTAAAAAGTGACTATTCACCAAAAAATTATTTTCATCTCATTGAACCACATTTTAATTACTGACATCAACCGTGTCTCTTGGATTTTTGAAATTCCACTCACAGAAGTGGTAAAATTATGTTTTATGAAAAATTCAGTTTTTTAACTACCACTTAGTGGTTTCACTATTCATAAAAAATTGAAAGTTTTCAGAAAAATACCAAAATTTCACCCTAGGCTAATTTCGATATTCCGAATCCAAAAATGAAGTCTATTTTGAAAAATAAAATTTATAAAATTTCAAAAAATGGTTATTACTATTCATAACAGCTATATTTAATAATATTTTAATAGCATATCGTTGTTTAGTGAAACTCGGTATTGCGTACGACACAAGCTATCTAGGAAGGTCCTGATTTCGTGTAAAGAAAGCCAAGCAAGTGTTGTGTAGAAAAAGATTCCATTGATGATTTATATAACATAAAAGTCTCGGGTGTTACATTCTACCACCCTTAAAATGAATTCCGCCCTTGAAATTCGTCACTTTGTAACAAATAGATGAGGATACCTCTCCCTCATCATATCCTCAAGCTCCTATGTAGGTTCTTCTAATTGGTGGTTCCTCCATAAAACTTTCACCAATCGAGTGGTCTTGTTTCGTAGGACTTTTTCGCTACGATCCAGAATCTCTATCGGTTGTTCTTCATAAGAAAGATCTTGCTCCAGCGGTACAACTTCTGAGCTGAGTACATGTGAAGGATCAGGTATGTACTTTCTCAGGAGAGATACATGGAACACATTGTGAACTTGAGAGAGATTTGGTGGAAGCGCCAATCGGTAAGCTACCTTACCAACACGATCCAGTATTTCGAAAGGACCGATATATCTAGGGCTCAACTTCCCCTTCTTTCCAAATCTCATAACCCTCTTCCAGGGAGATATTCGTAAGAACACTTTATCACCCACTTTAAACTCTTGGTCTTTTCTTCGGTTGTCAGCATAACTTTTCTGTCGACTCTGAGCTGCTCTTATGTGTTGTTGAATAGATTTGACCTTTTCCTCAATTTCATCAACGAGATCAGGTCCTAATAGCATTCTTTCCCCAACTTCATCCCAACAAGTTGGAGTCCTGCATTTCATTCCATAGAGAGATTCATAAGGAGCCATCTGAATACTGGAGTGAAAGCTATTATTATAAGAAAATTCCACCAAAGGTAGGTGTTGATCCCAACCTCCTTTGAAATCCATAGAGTAAGCTCTCAACATATCTTCTAGGGTTTGAATTGTTCTCTCAGACAGACCGTCTGTCTGAGGATGATAAGCAGTGCTGAAACTCAACTATGTATCCAGAGTATGCTGAAGACTTCGCCAGAACTTCGAGGTATATCTCGGATCCCGATCAGATATAATAGAAAGTGGTACTCCATGGAATATTACCACTTCCTTTACATATATCCTGGCAAGATGATCCAGAGAGAAATCCTCTCTAATAGAAATGAAGTGTGCAGACATTGTAAGATGATCAACTATGACCCAAATAGCATTATTGCCTTTGGATGTTTTAGGAAGTCCTGTGACAAAGTCCATAGTAATGTTTTCCCATTTCCATTCGGGTATGGGTAATGGTTGTAACATCCCCTTAGACTTCTGTCTCTCAACATTAACTTGTTGACAAACCAAGCATCGAGAGACATATTCAGCAACATCTCTTTTCATGCCATCCCACCAGAAGTACTCTTTCAGGTCCCTATACACCTTTTTGCTTCCAGGATGAATAGAGAATGAAGACCTATGAGCCTCATCCAGCAGCTCCTTCTTTAATTCGGGGATGGGAGGAACACAAACCCGATTCCTGAACATTATTATCCCATCACAATCAAGGTTGAACTCAGGAACATTTCTCACCTTCTTTTGTAACTCGACATCTTCTTTCTGTGCCTCCTTAATCTTCACATGTATACCTGGTTGAACATTCATTTGAGATATATAAGATTTTTCCCCTTCCATTATAATTCCAAGATCCGTCCTTTGTAAATACATAAATATTGGATCTTTTGTGATCCTCATCATGTATAAACTAGCATGGTCTTGTCGACTTAATGCATCTGCCACCTTGTTTGCTTTCCCAAGGTGGTAATGGATTGAGCAGTCATAATCCATAATCAGCTCCAACCATCTTCTTTGACGCATATTCAGCTCCTTTTGTGTGAAAATGTAATTTAAACTTTTATGATCAGTATAAATATCACACCTTTCACCATAAAGGTAATGCCTCCCAATCTTTAATGCAAATATTACCGCAGCTAACTCCAAATCATGTGTTGGGTAATTTTGCTCATGGATTTTCAACTGTCGTGAGGCATAAGCTATCACCATATCATTTTTCATAAGAACACACCCCAATACCTTCTTGGATGCATCACTGTAGATCACAAACCTTTCTCCACTACAAGGCAGTGTGAGCACAAGTGCATTGGATAACCTTCTTTTCAACTCCTTGAAATTCTCTTCACATTCCTCCGTCCAGACAAACTTAACTCCTTTCCGAGTCAACTTGGTGAGTGGATTAGATAATCGTGAAAAATCTTTCACAAAACGTCGATAATATATAGCCAAACCAAGAAGACTTCGGATCTCAGTTACTGTTGTTGGTCTCGACCATCTTTCGATAACCTCTGTTTTTGCTGGATCCACAGATATCCCCTCTTTTGAGATTATGTGACCCAAAAATGCAACTTTTTTAAGCCAAAATTCACACTTGGTAAATTTGGCATAAAGCTTCTCCTTTCTTAGGGTCTTCAATATAATTCTCAAGTGATCTTCATGTTCTTCCTTGCTCTTTGAATAGACAAGAATATCGTCTATAAAGACTACCACAAATTGATCAAGATAGTCTCTAAAGACTCTATTCATCAGATCCATGAAGATAGCAGGGGCATTAGTAAGACCAAATGCCATCACTATAAATTCATAGAGTCCATACCTTGTACGGAAAGCCGTCTTTGGTATATCCTCCCTTTTGACCCTTAATTGATGATACCCTGAACGAAGATCAATCTTGGTAAAGTATTGAGCTCTGCATAGTTGGTCAAATAGTTCATCAATGCGTGGGAGAGGATATTTGTTCTTGATAGTGATCTTGGTAAGTTCTCGATAATCAATGCAGAGTCTAATTGATCCATCTTTCTTCTTAACAAATAGAACAGGTGCTCCCCAAGGTGACACACTAGGGAGTATGAATCCCTTATCAAGATTCTCTTGGAGTTGCTTCTTCAATTCCTACAACTCAATTGGGTCCATCTATAAGGTGTCTTTGAAATAGGCAAAGCATCTGGTACGAGTTCTATTGAAAACTCAACTTCACGATTTGGTGGAAGACCTGGTAATTTCTCCTGAAAGACATCATCAAACTCCCGTACAATGGGTATATTCTTAATCGCGAGTTTCTCACCAACCATTTGAGATAAATAACCTTAATTTAGTGGAATCAATACCCATAAAATGGAAGAAATTTCCACTGGAAGGTTATGTTCATCCTTGCATTGATAGACAATCATAGATTGATCTGGAATATGAAATGTGACTTCCCTTATTTGGAAATTGATATGAGCTCCATATAAAGAAAGCCAATCCATGCCAAGAATCAAATCAAATTCCACTATAGGAAGGATCACAAGATTTGCAGGAAGCACTTTCCCACAAACTTCAATCAGAGAATAATTATAAACTTTTGATGCGACTGTTGTGCAATTAGGTGTTGTCACAGCTAACTCAACATCTAATTGTTGAGGTAATACGGTGATACCCTTAGAAAATTCTTCAGAAATAAAAGAGTGGGTGGATCCAGAATCAAATAAAACATTTGCTACTTTAGAGTGGATGGTAAGTGTACCTTTCACCAAATCGTTATCGTACTCCACATTGCTGATAGAAATTTCATGTGACATTCCTTTGTCTTTATCCTTAAGAGTTTGTTGACGTCTACCATCATCATAAACCCTTGTATTAGGGCATTTATTGGCATAATGCCCCATATCCTTGCACATGAAACATTGAAGTGTAGTAGGTTCATTCTGTGTATCCCTTCATTTTTTTGCATCATCAGACATCTTCTTCCAATCATCGCGGCATTCAAATGCCAGATGACCTTCCTTTCCACATTTGAAACATTTACTTGTCCCTTTAAGACAACTCCCTCCATGTTTCTTTCCACACTTTGAGCAAAAGGAAAGCTCATCTTCTTTTCAGTGTGCTCTTTAGATTTTCCTTTGAATTCCATTTTCCTCTTCTTATCAAACCCATATGACTGATGGGTTACTCCAATCTCCATCTTGGCTTTGAGAGCACATCGAACGATTTCCTCATAGCTATTGAAGTCCCTTATGGCTAACACCCTTCGAAGACTTGGATTTAAGCCACTAAAGAATCGATCGATCTTACTCTCAGGTTGGATAATAATACCAGAAGCATACCTTGAAAGTCTTGTAAAATTTGCTTCATAGGTACCAACAGATTCATCATCCTTTTTCTTCAGTTCAAGAAACTCTTTCTCCATATTTTTTCGGAGAATACGAGGGATGTAATTATTGAAAAATAAGTTCTTGAACTCATCCCATTCCATGGACTCAATTTCATCCCTTTGCCTCGTATTCTTAATAAGATTCCACCATTGATCAGCATCTCCTTCCAAACGATACACTGCTAGTATGACTTTATCATGTTCAGAACATTGAAGAACTGAAAATATCTTTTTAGTAGTACTAATCCATTGTTCAGCAACTAATGGATCCGTAGACCCGATGAAAGAGGGTGGACGCTGCCTCATGAAGGATTCAATAGAATGTTGCTCCTTCCTTTGCTCGTTTGGAAGTCCAGCATGATTTGTAGCTTGAGAATGTTATGTGAGCATGGCTACACGATTTTGCATTCCATCCTCCATAACGTTTGGTTGCTCAGGGGGACAATCATTGCATTGCCCGTCGCATTCCGCATTAACACGGTTCTTTCGGGTTCCAGCCATTGACTAAAACCATGAAGAATAGTGTGAGCAACACTAATTATAATAGGAAAACCACATACTAAAGAATAAAATTTCACACTTAAGGTCTTATCCTAGGTTATTCATGGCCATTTCTAAAACACTAAGATTGTGTTCAATGCTTAGACTTATCCTTAGGGTTCTTACTAAGGCTTTCGCATCCTAGTTTCCAAAGGTTGACTATACCTTTCCTCTGAAACCAACTAAAATGACCCATACTTTACATACATTGTTAATACATCAAAATTGAAGCATACTTATTACAACATTTCACAAAAACCACGAAAGGACCGTATAGGTATAGTGTCTTTAGAAACTGGGAAACATAAACAACTGGTTCATAAAGCATCAACTTTGCCTCCCACTTATTTCATCATATCTAGAGTCCCTTTTTGGCATATCTTACTTAATAACCTTCTTCCTGACCTGGGGAAAGAAAAAATACTAAAGGTTGAGCTCAAATGCTCAGTAATGGTAAACAAAAGAAATATCGATCACATTTTATACACAAGCACATAACTTTTGGATATCTAAACCTGCAAAAAAGATCATAATTTCATAACATGGGATAAATCATGGCAGTGAAATGTAATCAAAATAATCATATCTTAAAACATGAAACATTGTGGCATACACACATAATCATAGAGAATAATTTCTTGTTAGTCAAGACTCATTGCCAAGACTATCTTAGTGGACAAAGTCCCTTTCTGAACCGAGTCACCCTCGTTCCAGTCCTGTTTCACTGAACCGGTATAACCTAACGTTCCAGCCATGTATATCTCATGAGATATAAAATCTTTACCCAATGCATTGGAGGGAGATATAGGTCCCACTCATCTCATAATGATACCATTCTTATGTGTGCCACAAAATCATAAATCATACATCATTGTATAACCCATGTAATACAAATGGGAATCTTAAACATCATGACATCATAAAACAATTCATATAAGATAAAGGAATTCATAAAAATAATTCCATCACAACATAATCAAATCAATGTAATAATAGGTATAAAAACATAACTCTTTATTATCATAGATGGAAAATAATTTTTATAAAACACTTAAACTCCATTCTTGAGGAAAATATCCTTTCTTCTTCAAAAACATTTTTTCCTTTCATAACATTTCATACAATTTTAAACTAAAAGAAGTTGATTAAAAATAAACTTGAAAACTTTTAAAGGAATCTTCTTGTAAATAATGTTTTAAAAATCCATTCATGCCGTATTAGTTAAAAGAACATTCTTCTCGTACTTTTGTCGGAAAAGTCAAAAAGTACCTCGTACGAAAAACGACAAAAGATTCCTTTCATATATTTTAATCAAAACTCACTGAAGGGTAACTTTGGATTTAAAAAATTTTAGGTGGATGAAAATAATATTACATATTGAGGAAACATGGATGTGGATGATAAAATACACCCCAGTAAATACCAAAGTATAAACAATCTTGGATAAAAATGAGATTGTGATATTTTCCCTTACCATAGGTCTGACTTGCTTTGTATGTGTCTGAACTTCTTGTATAATGATTTAAATAATGTTATTGACTTATTCCAGAATCATACTTATTTTTATGATATCATATATGGTCATTTTCTTAGCTTTTTAGTAGTAATATTTCATTGCTACTTGTTATTCGGGTGATTATAACTTTATGTTCTTCTGAGTGTTTTGTCGAATAAATTCTTATTCTTATCTTTAGGTTATAGATACCTCATTTCCAGAATGGTGTTAGTGTAATATATATCATATTAATTCATTCAATTCATTTATATAATCATTATGAAATGAAGATCATGTAGAATGAGTCGCATCACATCGTGGAGACGGTATTCCGTACGTACGCACGAGTGATGATATCGTTCCTATGACCGTGGAATTGTATTGGAGTGTATGTATACTATTTCAGAATCAGTATCAATTTATAATAGTCATATATTGTTATTATATACATCATTATACCCATCTAAGTAAGGTGGTGGTGGAAAATAGATTACACCACGACGTGGAGACTGTATTCCGTACGTACGCACGCGCGATGATTTCTTTTTCCGTAGGATGGATAAATGGTGAAATAGGGTTGTTTCATACTTATAATAACATATCATTATAAGAGTGATACTTATTTTATTACTTAATAATGAAACAACTAAAGAAGAAGAAGTGGAAGAAGAAATAAAGATGAACGAATCAGTAATAGACATTACCTCTTCTTTGAAGTGCTTCTTTGAGACCTTCTTTTAGGGAACTAAAATTGGTCTTTGAAGAATACCATGACCTCTAGGATGTCTCTAGAGAAGTGTAGAGGTGATAGTGGAAGGGTTTGGCCGAGCATGAAGGCTCAATGTGGTGTGAGGAAGAGGGGGAGGAGGTGTCCTTTTATAAGGGAGGAGAGGGGCACCTTTGGAATAACTAAAACTATTATTTTATTATAAAGTCAAGTTCGGTTTTGAATAGCTCCAAATTGATATATTTCTAAGATATGGTGGGGATGGGTCTAAATCCTCTCATCCAATAGAATTTAGACAAGTTTAGGTTCCTATTTTAACCACATCATTTAGATTTAACATTAAGTTAAATAATTTTACTTTTACTATGTCTTCTTGTGTTCTTATACTATAAGGTTAATAAACTTACTATAAGCAGCCAAACGAACCCCAATTTGTTTATAATTAATATATATAACCTTATCTAAGACAGTTTTCCGATCCTTATATTTTTAGGAATATAATAACAATTACTAACATAATATTTGTTTTAAAAACTATTTTATGTCAATTTTGACACTATTTAGTAATTGATTTTTGTGAAAATCGGAACAGAATTATTATTTCGAACAAAGTTAATTAAATCAATACTAACATGTCTTAGTAACCTAGAAAATTAGTGGAATTCTTAAAAAGTCTCAAATTACATTTATTTTGGTGTTTATAACATCAATTATGTCAATATTTCATTAATAAAATAATTACTGCATCATCATTGTGTCATAAATAGATTAAATTATTCAGTGTCTAAAAATTACAGATAAAATATCATTATGTAGGAAATCTATTTATCTTTCTAATGAATATTTATAGTCGAATTTATCTTATGTATAACATTATATTAAAAATTATTTACTTATTAAACTTTGAGTTTAACTATTTTAACCATTTTTTAAATAAATTAATAATAAATGTCCTAATCTAATCCAAGTGGGCCTAAATGGTCGTATTTTATTCCTAAATTTGTTTTTGGTCTAATTACACTTATCCAATAGAATTAGGACATGTGTTAGGGTAATAATAATATCATCTTTACACTTAATTACCGTATTTACTTTTTACCGTGGTTAAAAAAATTTTAAAAGTTACTATTCACCAAAAAAATTATTTTCATCTCATTGAACCACATTTTACTTACTGACATTAACCGTGTCTCTCGGATTTTTGAAATTCCACTCACAGAAGCGGTAAAATTAAGTTTTATGAAAAATTCAGTTTTTTAACAACCACTTAGTGGTTTCACTATTCATCAAAAATTGAAAGTTTTCAAAAAAATACCAAAATTTCACCCTAGGCTTATTTCGATATTCCAAATCCAAAAATGAAGTCCATTTTGAAAAATAAAATTTATAAAATTTCAAAAAGTGGTTATTACTATTTTTAACGGCTAGTTTTAGTAATATTTTAATAGCATATCTTTGTTTAGTGAAAATCGGTATTGCGTACGACACAAGCTATCTAGGAAGGTCGCGATTTTGTGTAAAGCAAGCCAAGCAAGTATTGTGTAGAAAAAGATTCCTTTGATGATTTATATAACATAAAAGTCTTTGGTGTTACAAAACACCTTCTCCTTATGGTTGTGGATCTCCATGGGCCACTCGTTGAATGTACAATCATCATCAACATCGATCTCTCTCCAATAGATGAAGTAAGAGTCATCATGAAGATAACGAAGGAGTTGTGACACATGAAAACCATCATGTCCTGGGTTTATCTGTGGGGGAAGTGCTACTCGATACACCATGAATCTAACACAAACCAACACCTTCAAAGGCCCAATAAACCGAGGAGAAAGCATACACCCACGACCAAACCATCACTACCCATGATTGGGATTAACCTTAAGAAACATTTTATCCCCAAAATAAAACTCTAGTGGTCACCTCCTTTGATCGATATATGATTTTTAACAATCCTGCACCACCTTCATCCACATAAAAATCACGTGAACCATCTAATTCATTTTCTGCACAATTTTCATTCTGAGAATTTTTGACTCTCCAACCCCAGTCCAACACAATAGAGAACTGAAAGGATTAACATACACGGATTTAAATGCCTCCATACTAATGGTGGAGTGAGAATATTTTTTGTAAGATAAATCCACAAAGGGTAAGTGCCTCAAATATACACCACCAAAATCTTGGACACAATATTGCTACATGTTTCCCGGAGTTGGATGGTATGCTACCTCTGACCATCCAACTATAGATGAAAAGAAGTTATAAGTCATAAATAAGAAGAAAAATATTGCTAAAAACCTCTCCACACCCTAGAGGTAAAATGAGTATCTTGATCACAAATGATAGTCCTTGGGACTCCATCGAGTCTTACCATAACCTCTAAATACATCCTTGATAAAACCTATATTGAACTCGATTGCTTGATTTCTATAAAGTGGGATGATTACATAAAATGTTCCACTAACACCCATATAGCATCATTACCATCCTGGGCTCGTGGTAAACTTGAAAAAATTTCATTGATTTTTCCTCCCACGTCCACTAATTTACATATGATAGTTGGAGAAAACAACCAAGGATATGGTACATGACCTTCTCCTCCTGGAAGATCAAACATCTAGACAAGAACTCTGCAACTACATTCTTTATCTTTGACCACCAAAACTGACACCAAAAGGATCAGTACATCTTTGTAACATCAGGATGCACTACTATAAGATAACTATAAAACTCTTTGAGAACTGTCTCAAAAATATCTAAAAGAATGAAAATCCATCTCGGATACACCACTCATTGTTATCCATAAATAGACCAACTATCAGGGGACTCGCTACAAAAAAACTCTGTCTCTCTGTACATCAACCTCTAGATCACCCAACTAGAACACTTCCACCCACTGCACTAGGGATGACTACACCATCTTCTATGTAAGACAACCTTCACCCCCCCAACTTCTCCAATATTGAGATGTAATGATGAATTTCATTTGATTACTCTCCATGAATCACCAGATTCATGCACTACATTACTATGTGACTTCCTGCTCAGCACACCAGTGATGTCATTCCTTTTTATACGTGTATAAATGATTTTGATGTCGTATTCCTATAAGAACTCCATCCACTGTTGTTTCCACATGTTCAAGTCATAGAATCAGAAAACGTACCTCGGCCTCTTTTGATTGGTGAAAACCACCAAAATATCACCAATTTGGTAATATATACAAAAATTAAGAGATAGAAACAGTGGCAACAAACTCAAGATCATGATTGGAATAGTTACGTTCAAGGGGGAGAAACTTCCAAGACCTGTAAGAAATGACCGATCACAACTACGTCCGAGCATAGCCTAATCCCAGATGTTAAGCATCACAAAAAACATCAATCTGAAAACCCTCTACTAGAAGACAAAGAACTGGATAAATTACCAACTTATCCTTTAGATACTAAATTTTTTTCTAAAACTAATTAATCCACATGGATACCTGATCCTTCTTGGTCAATGTTGTTTGAGTATTCACTACCCAAGATAAATAAACTATGAACCTCATGTAGTAGCATTCAAGACCAAGGAAGCGTCGATACATTGCCATTGTCTGGGACTACCCAAGACACAAATGCTTATATCATTGAAAAATCCTTTGCTTCTCCCTACAGCGACACCACATTACACAATAAATGACCTTCTCGAGCGCAAAACTCACACTTCAAAAGCTTCCCAAATAGATAATGTTGATTTTGAACATGCAATACAATGTGTATTTGATCTGTATAATCCTACATAGACGTTGAGTAAATAAGTATTTAATTGATGAAAACCACCATGAAGATATCCAGGAACTCACGAAAAACAGTTTTCATCAACCCCATAAAAAATGGAGGATTAATCCCACGAAAAAACCTTATAATGAACCTGAAATTCCCATAATGACATTATAATGTAGTTTTCCATAAATATTCATCCTTCACACATATCTGTTGAAATCCTGGATGCAAGTCAATCTTCAAGAACATAATTTCATCCTTCAGTTGGTCTAATAAATCATAAATCTGTAAAATAGGATAGTTATTATTTACCTTGGATTTTTTAAGAGATGATAATCGATACACAATCACAAACTATAGAAATCATTCTTCACGAAAAAAAATTGTACACCCAATGAAGAAAGAATCAGCCAAACCAAACCACACTATAATTGAATATAGACCTATATACGCTGCTACACTAACATTTGAGGGTCCATACTATATGAATACATATATATAAGAGACGCTCTAGGTTTTATCTTGATCCCAAACTAAATCTCTCATAGAGGGGGTAAAGCAACAACATATTCTGTAAATACATCAAGGTACTCTTCTATGACCTTGGGAAATGACAACTATTGAACCATTAATGAACACAACATCAGCTCATTCATCAAGGACAATAAGGACAGAATAGGCCTCTGACATATCTTAGGGTCTTTCTCACCAACAAACACTACGAGATATCCATCATCATCGAATAACACCACTTGCCTCCTAAATAAATCCAAGATATCTTACACAGAATAAATCAAATACATGACAAGGATCACATCATAAGGTTGTATCCATATAAATAATAAATATACCCAATATCAATGTTTCCCCAGAACTATCTCATAGTCTCTACATAATTCAAACAACTTAGCTCATATTCTGACTGGCGTAACCAACTCCAAGGGCACTGGAAGACTCTCTACCTCATGTCCCAAATCACGGAACAAGGCAAGGGATATGAAGGATTGTTTCACTCAGGATTCAAATAAGGAGTACACGCATGTAGAAAATATGAAAAGGATACCTCGAACAATGTCTTTCTCGCCTGGTGATGGCTTCACAAAAGCATGAAGCTAGCCACATTCTCTTACATAGCCTATCTGACACTAATAAAGACCACAATCATGGCTGCGACTACTCTCTTTGGGAAAGGAGCATCTTGGGGTTTCCCTGATCTTTCCAAATCATCTATCTACTGAACAAAAACAAGTTGAAACCTACTTCTTCTTCCTTAGCTACAACTTCTAAAATAGTGTATCTCCGACCGGAAATCCTTGTGCATATTGACCACAATGAAAGGTTAGGCAATCTCAGTTTTGATGTCCTCGAACTCCAAAATAAAAAAGTGCATGACCCCTTGGCCTAGGACTGAGATCTTCCACCCTTAGAGAAACGTGATGGTGCGGGCTGGGACCTTCCCCCGGCTGAATGGAAACTCTTATGCCCTAGAAACATGAAATATCATACCACAGATCTTTTTCGTGATGAATATTGAAGAATCCCCTCATGATGATCTAGTTGGGGATAATGTCATCTCTATGACCTCTACACATTCTAGAACATTAAGATATGATTTAACCATAAATGGTGTGACCTGGCATTGTATCTCTTCATGCAAATCCTCCTCAGAATGTTTTTCACTAACCTCATCCTCTAGAAATAGGTCTGATGCATGTTGTAAAAGGTTCTTAAAATGGATTCCAATATCTCACAGACTGGAGCTCCCCTATCAAAGGGTAATCAGCTCTTGGAAATTGAAAACCTTTGTGGTTGAAGAAATAAACATGACTCTGAACATGTCATAGAACTCCTCCCATGATATCACTAACTCCTCATTATCCTTGCGGAACAAGAACCACCATTGCATCGATTCCCTATGTAGAATTGTCAAAAACAAAGACACTGAGTTCTCAATTCGAGCACAGTTGAAAATACAGGCTATATCAACCTCCTCTAACCATTCCTGCATAAATTCATCTGAAATGGATCCATCATACTTTTCTAGACTATAGAGAAACAAATCTAAGAGTTTCCACCTCTAAGTGTTGTTGTCGTCAACCTCTGCCCTCTTTCAATCTGTTGGTGCAAGCTTCATTGCATATTCTGTGCAAACCTAATGAGGATGTCAACCTGGAGCAAAACCTGAAAAATAAAAAACACATAGAGCTCCTAAAATAGGAATATGGAAGATAAAACCTTAAATAATTAATTGTTTTATTTTATTATTTTTATATTATCATATCCCAAGTTCTACTCATTAAAGCACATGAACTAAGAAAAATTATTCATGATATGTTTATAGGTCCCTACCCTAAAACTAGTATCACCTCCTTTAGTATCCACTATAAAAATAATTATTTATGCATCAGGTCCTAGGAGGACCTAAACGCTAATGTCTCAGCGTGTCTCTAATGCTTAAATCACATGCTATACTTTTCTGACACTGTTTCCCTACCAACACGTGCAACCTCACATGTGCATAATGCCAAACTCCATCATATCCCTCAACCATCCTTTTTATACCACTCCTTCATGACCACCTCCCCACAATGTGTACCCATCCTAGTCTGGTAACGTGAGAAGGTAAATATTGTCCCCTATATCCCTCCTCTAGTAGGCCCCTGGTTGGTTAATAGCACCGAGGGTATAGTAAATACACAAATGGTGGCATTTAACTCTAAGAGAACACATGAAAAAGATATAGATAAGACATAAACCGACCAAATAAATATCTGACTAAAACATAAATTAAATCCCAAGTAAACATATGTAATGTCATGAAAAACTAATAAAACTGTAAGGGAAAGATTCAAGTAACGAAGTAAATTAAAAATAGCACTGACCACGAAGCCCAAACAGCTCCTACAATCCCAAAGCTTTCAATAACCATCTATAATGCCCCGACCCTAGTTACCCAAGTTGGTGCATTATTACATAACATTGGCATGATCAAAAGTAAATCATGTCTCAAAAGAGTGATCTGTTTTGAATTATTGGGAAAACGATTCATACATAATACAATCTTTGAAGCTTGAAAGAAATACAACATGAATATATTCCATTAGAAACATCCAGTCCACCTCGATTATTCTTGTAAGTCACTCATAACTAAATTCTTCATAACCTGGTAAAATGAAACATAACAAAGGGGTGAGCTCAAACGCTCAGTAAGGATAAGCAATATAGAGGAAGATAACATAAATATTAAGCATGGTAAATAATTAAAACCACATGCCTTTACCAATAAGAAACATGAACACTTTTATGGAAGGAATATGAGTTGAGTAAATAATTCCATTATAAAACATAATCATGGGTATTATACTAGTCGAATGACCACATGAACCATCAATACTATTTTCAAAATGAGGGAATGTATAATGACAGACATTCTAAAACATATTGTCAAGGCCTCATCCAAGATTTTTAAAAATGATTAAGGCCTCGGCCAAAACCATATATCAAATTGGGAAAGACCTCAGACAATTCCACAACTAGTGGTCTCATGAGACCTATCGATGTACCGAGGAGCAATAAAGGGATCCACACGTCACTTACTATGTCCAATAAATTCATCATATGAAAAGGTTGCAATATATCATAAACATTCGTATTAAAACTATCATAGGAAATGTCAATACATTAACCATAAACCATGAATGGTATAAAAATAGCACATCAATAGTAAAAAATATCACAAAACCTTCCATACAAAATGAATGTTTTCGATCATAATATATCAACATCAAAGGATGTTGACAAAGATGAATTCAAAAAAAATAGAGAAATATCTCTTTCTATTTTGAAATAATTTATTTGTCACATAATTATAAAGAAAAATTTTATTTTGAAAATATTTTTATAATCTTTTAAGGGAATCTTCTACGATGTTATAACAGTGGAAAATAGTCGCACCCACCGTATAATTTTAAAAAAACATTATTATTTTAATTTTATTGAAAAGGTCATAATGTACCTCATTTGGAAAATGACGAAAAGATTCATTTCAAAGAATATAAGGTCAAGAAATGGTATAAATGACTTTAACCCATTCTACAGTAAATAGTAAAAATGTTTTGAAATAAATTTTTATGAAACATGGATGTGGATGATAAAGAGGTCCCAGTAGATAATTACGTATAAACAACCTCAGATAATGAGGAGATTGTAAAATTAACACTTACATTGTACTTTTCTATGGCCGAGGGTAGTTTATCCTCCTGTATAATGGTGAAATAATTATTATTAAATTATATAAGATTCATGTACAATAATATGATATCACATATAATCTTTTGATATTTCTTTGTTAATAATATCATAGAATTATCATTATTTTAGGTGTTAACTGATTTGTTTTCCTTTATATGATATGTTACGTAAGTTAACTTTTTTATGGATAGTATGTATCTAATTCATATTAAGAATGATATTAAGTCTTTAAAAATTATTTTTAATCATCTAATGAAAATTAGTCTTGAAGGGATATGATGGTGAACTAAACTCATCACGTTCGTGGAGACGGTAATTCGTACGTACGCACGAGTGACAATATCATTCTTTTGATATTAAAAAAATAAATAATTGGATAGTATATAATATATAAAGAATAATTATCTTGTTATATTTATTATTTACTTCAATTTGACATCATTATTATACCCATCCAAATAATAATGTATTGAACAACAATTACACCATGACCTGGAGACGGTAAGCCATACGTATGCACGTATGGTGACATGTCATTCAATGGATGTAGAGAATAATGAATAGGGTTGTACCATATTTATAATAACATCACAGAATATATATCATACTTGAGTTATTATTTTATAATGAAACAAAAAATAAATAGGAAGAGGAAGAAGAATGGAACTTGAAAGAGGTTATGAAATATTTACCTCTTCTTCGGGTTCTTACTTTGGATTTGATCAAAAGGGCCCCTCAGTGGGATTTTTGATTGAAGTATTTTTTCTTGGATGAAGGTAGGACAGTTGAGAGGGTATTTGGTCAGGGTTTGGCTGATCCAAATGTCTTTTAAGGTGTGAATTATAGAGAAGAGGGGGTTCCCATTTATATGTGGGGTGAGGAGCACCATAGGAAAATCAAGAAATATTATTTTATAATAAAATCATTTTCTTTTTATAATTTCACCAAAATTGATAATTTAAATTATAATGTGGGTATGGGTTTAAAACTACTCAACGAATAGGTTTTAGAAATGTTTGGGTTACTATATTATATATATCTTTTAGATTTAACACTAAGTAAAATAGTTTGAAATATACCATGTCTTTTTGTATTTTTATATTATATGGTTAGTAAACATACTATATACTTCCAAGATAATCACAAGTGGTTCATTAATGGTACACCTATCATTATATAAGTGTTTTGTCTGATAAATTGTTTTTTATTAATATAATATTAATTAATAATATAATTTTTTTTAAAAAACTCGTTCATGTCAATTTTGACACTATTTGGTATTTTGTTTTTGATAAATTCATAACAACATTATTACATTGAAAACAATTCTTCTATCCAACCCTAATACGTCTTATTAACCTATAAAATTATATTAATTCATAAAAAAGTCTGAAATTACATTTATTTTTATATTTATAATGTCAATTATTTTAATCATTCATTATTTCGATAATTATTGCATCATCATTGTGTCATAAATAAATAAAAATATTTAATGTATAAAAAATATAAATAAATTACCATTATGAATGAAATATTTTTAGATGTATAAATAATATTTATAGTTGAATTTATCTTATGTGTAACACTATATTTGAAGTGTTTTAGTTATTAAACATTGATTTTAACTCTTTTAACTCTTCTTTGAATTAAATAATAATAAATGTCCTAATCTAATACAAGTGGATATGAAGGATCATATTGTATTTCTAAGGTTTATTTAGGTAGAATTATGACATGTGTTATGTTAATAATAATATCATTTTACCCTAAATTACCCTATTTACTTTTAAACGTGGTAAATAAAAGTAAAAAAGATATTATTCATCAAAAAATATTTTCATATTATTGAACCAAATTATAGTTACTGATATCAACCTTGTCTCTCAGATTTTTGAAATTCAACTCACATAAGTGGTAAAATTATGTTTTTTGTAAATTTGTAAATGCTCCTAGGAGGTGGGTAAAAGACAGTAAAAAGTTCAATAAATTTTTTATATATCTAAAATTATTATAAACTGACTCCAATGAATTACATTGTACTTATATAGGTATTATGTATCTATATTGACTTAAAATAAATTTAAATAAAATAAATAATTATTTATACTAAAATTCTATTTTAAACTATAACTTAGTGTTTTTTACTATTCATCAAAAATTTAATGTTTTTAGAAAAATACCAAAAAATCAACCTAAGATAATTTTGATATTATGAATCCAAAAATGAAGTCCATTTTGGATGATAAAATTTATAAAATTTCCAAAATTGGGCATTAATATTCATAACAAAATGTTTTATTGGTTGTGGTGTGTTAACCATGAAGCTGTGAACAACACAAGCTATTGTATTATTCAAAGAGAAGCGTACCATAGAAGCTTGGGGTGTTACATTCTCCCCTCCTTCAAATAATTTCATCTTCAAAATTTAAAGAATATTACTACATAAAACGACTCGGGTGGTTTTTCATCATATGTTCCTCAGGTGCCCACTTTGCCTCTTCCATATTCCCGTTTCTCCATAGAACTCTTACCAGACGAGTCGTCCGGTTTACCAGTACATGTTCTCTTGTATCAAAAATCATGACAGGATATTATAAATAAGGCATATCGGGTTCCAGTTCTAATTCCACATATCTGAGTACATACGTTGGTCTAGGCATGTATTTTCTCAACAATGATACGTGGAACACATCGTGAACTTTGGAGAGACTTGGCGGTGTTGTAAAATGGTATTCTAAAACACCAATTGGTTCTATAATTTTGAAAGGTCCGATGTACCTGGGAATCAATTTACCCTTCTTACCGAAACATATAACACCCTTCCATGTAGATACCTTCATGAGAACATTATATCATATATGAAATTCCAAATCCTTCTTTCGATTATCAGCATAGCTCTTCTACATACATTTTGCTACCTTGATGTGATTTTGGATTACCTTCAAATTTTCCATCGTTTCCTCCACAAGTTTTAGGCCTACGAGTTTTCTTTCTCAAATATCAACCCATCAGGTTGGTGTGCGACATTTCGTTCCATATAACGCTCCATATGGTTCCATCTAAATACTTGAATGGAAGCTATTGTTATATGAAAATTCTACCAGTGGTATATATTGATCCAATATACCTTGAAAGTCAAGTGATCATGATCTCAACATGTCTTCTAAGGTTTGAATAGTCCGTTCTGATTGTTAATCAGGTTGGGGGTGGTAGGTAGTGCTCAAACTAAGTTCAATATCCACAGATTTCTAAATACTTTACCAAAATCTTGATAGAAAATTAGGCTCAAGATTAGAAACAATTGATTTTGGTACTCTATGAAGTCTTACAACTTCATTAATATATAGTATTGCTAATTGTTCATGTGGTGAATCTTCTCTTATAGCATGAAAATTTGATGACATGGTAAGAAGATCAAAAATGGCCCATATTTCATCATTCCTTCTAGGATTCATTGGTTTCCCCATGATAAAGTCCATCGTTGTATTATCCCATTTCCACTCTGGTATGGGAAGAGGTTGCAAGACTCTTCCAGGCTGTTGCCTTCCATCTTTCACTTATTGTGAACCATACATCTAGACACAAAATCATCAATCTCCATCTTTATGTTTTCCCATAAAAATTGTTCCTTCAAATCTCTATACATTTTGGTTCTTCCAGGGTGTATAGAGAAATTGGATCTATGAGCGTCATGGAGCAATTCTATATTAGATCATGGATATCTGGAAAAAAAGCTTCTTCCCAAATTTTATATTTCCATCTTCATACAAAATTCAATAAATCTCCCATCAATAATATCTTTAATACTATTTTTAAACTCATTATAATTGGATTGACAACTATTTATCCTTTCTAGTAAAGATGCTTTGCAATCCATTTGAAAATGTATTAATGTTTCAGCTTCCATGGTGATTCCCATATCCATATTTACTAGATCTATTTATATAGGATCCTTTTCAACTCTCATCTTGTTCAATACTCCATGATCCTTTCTACACAAAGCATCTTCCACCTTATTTTCCTTCCCTGGGTGGTAGTGTATCATTCAATCGTAATCCTTGAGTAGCTGAACCAATATCCTTTCCCTCATGTTGAGTTCTTTCTATGAGAAAATATACATCAAACTCTTTTGATCAGTATAAATCTCACATTTTTTACCATAGAGATTGTGTCTCCAAATATTCAAATAAAATATTATAGCTTTTAATTAAAGATCATGAGTAGGGTAGTTTTTCTCATGAATTTTCAGCTATCATTATGCATATCCAATAAATCAATCATTCTGTATAAGGTCACAACAATGTATTTTCATCGATGCATCACTATAAATAACAAACCAATCATTCCCCAATAGTAGATTCAAGATAGGATCATTGAATAATCTTCTCATCAATTCTTCAAAACATTATTCACACTTTTTTGTCCAAACAAATTTAACAACTTTTTGTCTGATCTTTGTTAATGGGTTAGCCAACCGGGAAAATTATGGATGAAATATCGATAATGACATGATAAACCAATAAAACAGTGTACCTCAGTTATACTCATCGGTTCTACCCATTCTAGGATTTCCCTAGTCATAGAAGAATCAACAGATATTCCATCCTTGGAGACATTATGTCCATGAAAAAAATCTCATGAAGCCAGAATTCACACATTCTAAACATCCCATATAATTCATATCTTCTCAGAGTCTTCAGGGTAATGCGCAAGTGATTTTCATGATATTCGTAGCTTTTAGAGTATACCAATATATCATCAATAAATATCACTTAAAATTCATCATGATATTCCTTGAAAACATTATTCATTAGTTCCATAAAGACAGATGGTGCATTATTCAATCCAAATGGCATTACTGTATACTCAAAATGCATGTACCTGGTTCGAAATGGTGTTTTTGGAATGTCTTCCTTCTTCACACACATATGATGATATCAAAATCGAAGGCCAGTCTTTGAAAAGTATTGATCTCCATGAATTTTGTCAAATAAATCATCAATGAGTGGTAGAATATACTTATTCTTTATTGTTATAGCATTGATCTCCCTTTAGTAAATTCATAACATCATAGATCCATATTTATTCTTAACAAAAAGGACAGGGGCTCCCCATGGAGAAACACTAAGGAGAATAAATTCCTTATTACTCAATTACACTAGTTGTTTCCTTATTTTCCTTAATTTCACAGTGTCCATTCTATAAGGGTTCTTCGGTATGGGCCTTGAACCAAGAATTAAACAAATGGAAAACTCAATTTCTCGTATTCGAGGATGTCTAGATAAATCTTCTGGAAAAACATCAACATATTCTTTCACAATAGGTACATCCACTATTTGAACATTTATTTCCTCACCCACTTTTATTTCATTCTCTTTCTCCCTAATAATTGAATTTTGTGGAGCTAATGTGGGTGGTTCTAGAAAAAAATTAGGTGGTGATGTTTCTGCCCTAAAGATAAGGTATTCATTATCATCATCATCAATAATAATAACATCCAATTTCTTACTATAAATTTTTGGATTATGGTCTTAATTCCAATCCATAGAGAGTATTATATCAAATTCAATCATGGTTATAATGATCATATAAGAAAATGAAAAACATTTATATTCCCTAATGGGAACTTATTCAAAATACATTGTAACAATAATACTTCCCATATGAGTTTTGACTAACAACTCCCTTGTTAAATCAAATTGGAAATATATATTTTTCATAGAAAATTGGGAATATATGGAACAATGTGATGATCCAGAATCAAATAAAGCATTATATAAATTTGAGGAAACCATAAATTACCTGCCACCATGTCTTTCGGGGCTTCAACCTCGCTTGTAGTGATCACATAATATTGGCCTTGATCCATTTGCCTTTTCTGAGGTAAGTTTCTCTAATGCTTAATAAATTCATTTTCATAATGTCCCGTATCCCTCTAACTTTTGTATTGAACATTGTTTGCGTCTTTATCCACTAACAATCACCAGCATGATGGAATTTCTGTTCACATTTATAGAAGACTTCATTTTTTTAGACAGGAACCAGGGTGATTCCGTTCACAATTATCACAGGGTGGAAATTTAATTATTGCCTTTTTCCATGTTTTCACATTTCCTTTCCAAGTGTGTTCAGCGTATATCTTCTTCTCTTTCTTCACTTTAGAGTCATAATACTTATAGAATTCTTTTTCTGTCTTGATAGCACACGATACAATATCATCGTATAATGAGAAGGATTGGGATACTAATTATCGATAGAGAAATGGTTTTAACCCATCAGAGAAATATTAAATCTTACTTATTGGGTTACATATATAATCTATAGCATGCCTCACTAACCTTGTAATGATAGATTTATACTTTGAGACATTCTCACCCTCCTTTTATCTCAGACTCCGAAATGGTCTTTCCATTTCTGCTCGATGGACATGAGGAAAGTATTTTTCTAATAAAATTTCGTTAAACTCCCTCCATTCCATATATGATACTTCATCAACTTCCATTGTGTTTTGAATCGATGACCACCATTGATCAACATCTCTAGGGAGGCGATAAACTGCCATAACAACTTTTTCCCTTTTGCTACACCCCAAAGCATGGAATATTTTCACTATGAAATTTATCTATTGCAAATATACTAATGGATTTGTACCCCCATTTAATGTTGGTGGTTTTGGCCTCATGAATCGGTTTAACATTGATCCTCCTCGTAGTGGATCAGGGTGCTCCATATGGGTAAGGTTATTATTCATAACCTGTGTGAGTTGTCCGAGTATATTGATAAGATAATCAACAATAGTTTTATCACCATCTCTAAAATAATTATCTTGATTAGGGGGGGAAAGCCTACATGGAGTGAGAGCATTGATACGGTTTCCATTCCTTCCACTAGATTCTATTTATAAACAATTTCATGCACTAGATTAGTTTATGAATCAAAATACATAAATCCAAACTAGTAAAATAGTTAACATAAATAGAAAAATTTATAGATATAATCAATAATCATAAAAAAAATTCTTTGAAGATGTATATACTCATAAAACCTTTATAATGGTTTATAAAGAAAATGATAATTATCCTAAGCATGTCCCCCAGGAGTGTAGTAACAAAGAGTGCAACATGGCCCATTCTCGTGCACCAGTTCCCGTTCGAGTCTAGCTCAAAGCAGTGTTTTCATGTTTTACCCCTAGGTACATCTGTTCCAGAGCCACCTTTACCTTCTCGTATCCAGACAGGGATGTATTTCTTGGAAAACTCACAAAATCTCTACATTACCAAAATTCTAGTAAGTTCATTAATACTAATCGTCAATGTCTATCTTTGGGTAATGTGTTCTAATCAGAGTTTATCTAAATCTAGATTCCAAGGATTGTACTAAACCTCCATCTAATACCAACTGTAACACCCAACCCCTAGTTACCCAGATTTGGTGCATTATTACATAACATTGTCTTGATCAAAAGGAAATCATGTCTGAATTATTGATCAGTTTAGTATTCTTGGAAATAAGATTCATACATAAGTTCAACTTTACAACTTGAAAAGAAATAAAACCCGAATATATTCCATTAGAAACATCCAATCCCCTTAGATTATGCCTACAATTAACTCATAACTAACTTCTTCATATCCTTGGAAAATGTAACATATGATAGGGGTGGGATCAAACGCTCAGTAAGTGTAAGAAATACAGTGGATGATAACATAAATATTAAGCATGGTGAATAATTAAAACCACATGCATTTACCAATAATAAACATGAGTAATTATATGGGATAAATATGAGCTAAGTAAATAATGTCATAATAAAACATAATCATGGATATTCTACTAGTCGAATGACCACATGAACCATAAATATTTTTTCCATAATGAGGGAATGTATAATTCCAGACATTCTGAAATATTTTGTCAAGGCCTCGGCCAAGATGTCTAAAAATGATTAAGGCCTCGGCCAAAACCATATATCAAATTGAGAAATTCCTCAACGAATTCGACATATAGTATTCTCATGAGACCTACCGATGCATCGAGGATCCATAGAGGGCCCCACCTGTCACTTACTAAGTACAATACATTTCTCATATGAAAAGGTTGAAATATAACATATACATTCTTATTAAAAACTAGCATATGAAATGTAAATACAGTAACCATAAATAATGAATGGTAAAAAATAGGACATCTATAGTCAAACATATCAAAAAACCTTCAATACAATATGGATGTTTTGTATCATAATAAATGACATTCAAATAAACATAAAATCCATCAAAGGATATTGACATAGTTGAAATCAAAACCATTTTTAGAGAAATATCTCTTTCTATTTTGAAATCATCTAAGAGTCACATAATTATAATGAAAACATTTTTTTTACATATTATTATTATAAGATTGTAAGGGAAGCATCAACGATGTTATAACAGCAGAAAATAGCCGCACTCACCATATAAGTTAAAAAAACATTCTAACATTAATTTTGTCGAAAGGGTCATAAAGTACCTTGTTTGGAAAATGAAAAAAATATCCCTTTCAATACATATAAGTTCAAATAAGGGTATAAATGAATTTAACCCATTGCCTTGTAAATATTAAAAATGTTTTTAATTACATTTTTATGAAACATTGATGTGGATGATAACAATGTCCCAGTAGATAATTACGTATAAACAACCTCAAAAAATGAAGTGATTGTGAAATTAAAACATACCTTGTAATTTTCCTTGGACTAGGGTAGGTTAACTGCCTGTATAATTGTGAAATAATTGTTATTAAATTATACAATAATCATATACATTTATTTGAAATCATATATGATCTTTTAATATTGCTTTGATATTACTATCTTAGTATTATCGTCATTTCAGGTGTTAACTGATTCGTTTTCCTTTATATGCTTTGTTACGTAAGTAATGTTTGTTTTGGATAGGATATATCTTATTCATATTTAGAATAATATTATGTATTTAAAAATTACTTTTAATCATCTAATTAAAATTTGTCTTGAATGGATACGATGGGGAATGAATCTCATCGCGTTTGTGGAGACTGTAATCCTTACATACACACGAGCGATAATAGAATTCTTTTGATATTAAAATTATATATAATTGGATGGTATATAATATATAATGAATCACTATCATGTTATATTTATTATTTACATCAATTAAAGATCATTATTATACACATCCAGATAATAATATATTGAATAACAATTACACCACGACGTGGAGATGTTAAGCCGTATGTACACACGTATGATGACATGTCATTCAAAGGATGGATAGAATAATTAATATGGTTGTAAAATATTTATAATAACATTACAGTATATAGAATATACTGGAGTTATTATTTTATAACGAAACAACAATGAAATAGGATGTGGAAGAAGAAAGGAACTTGAAAGAGGTGATGAAATATTTACCTCTTCTTTGGGGTCATCCATTTGATTTGATCAAAAGAGCTCAATAGGATGGATTTATGAGTGAAGGAAGGCCTCTAAGATGAAGGTAGAACAGTTTGTAAGCTATTTGGGTAGGGTTTTCCCCATCCAAATGGCTTTTAAGGTGTGAATTAGAGAGAAGGTGGAGTGCCCTTTATAAGAGGCGTGTGGGGAACCATAGGAAAAGCTAGAAATATTACTTTATAATAAAATCATTTTCAGTTTAAAATGGCTCCAAAATAGATTATTTAAAGGCTACGGTGGTGATGGATCTAAAAACACTCAACCAATTGGTTTTAGACCGGTTTGGGTCACTATATTAACTTTATCGTTTAGATTTAACTCTTAGTAAAATAGTTTGACATTTGCCATCTCTATTTGTATTTTATATTATATAGTCAATAAAACTACTATATACTTACAAGAGAAAACCTAGTTGTTAATTAATGATACACCTATAATTATATAAGAATTTTGTCTGATCCATATATTTTTATGAATATAATATTAATTAATAATATAATATTTTTTAAAACTCTTATATGTCAATTTTGACACTATTTGTTATTGTTTTTTTTGCTAAATTTATAACCAAATTATTACTTCGAAAAAATATATCTAACCAACTCTAATGTGTCATATTAACCTATAAAATTAGTGTAATTTGTAAAAGGTCTCAAATTATATTTATTTGGATATTAATAATGTCAATTATTTTAATATTTCATTAATTAGGTAATTATTGCATCATCATTGTGTCATACATAAATTAAAATATTTAATTTCTAAAAAATATAAATAAATTACCATTATGTTGGAAATCTTTTTATCTTTCCAATTATTATTTATAGTAGAATTTATCTAATGTGTAACCCTATATTAAAAATGTTTTAGTTATTAAACAATGATTTTAAATCTTTTAACTATTCTTTGAATAAAATAATAATAAATGTCCTAATCTAATCCAAGTGGACATAAAGGATCTTATTTAATTAAAAAGGGTGTTTTTGGTCGAATTAAACTTATACAATTGAGTTAGGACATGTGTTAGGGTAATACTAATATCATTTTTAACCAAAATTGTTGTATTTACTTTTAACCGTGGTAAATAAAAGTAAAACGTTACTATTCACCAACAATTATATTCATCTTATTTAGCCACATTTACATACTGATATCAACCTTTTCTCTCAGATTTTTTAAATTCAACTCACAGAAGTGGTAAAATTACGCTTTAGGTAAATTTGTAAATGCTCCTAGGAGGTGGGTAAAATACGGTAAAAAGATCAATAAACTTTTTATATATCTACAATTATTATAAACTGACTCCAGTGAATTACGTTGAAATTATATAAATATTATGTACTATTTTGAACAAAAATAAATTTAAATAAAATAAATAATTATTTAAATTAAAAATCGTTTTCAAACTATAACTCAGTGTTTTTCACTATTCATCAATAATTGAATGTTTTCAAAAAAATACCAAAAATTCACCCTAAGATAATTTAGACATTCTGAATACAAAAATGAAGTCCATTTTGAAAGTTAAAATTTATAAAATTTTATAAAAATGTATTACTTTTCATAACGGCTATTTTGATTGGTTGTGGTGTGTTAGAACTCGATGTTGCGTACAACACATGCTATTGTATTATTCAAAAAAAATGTACCATGGATGTTTGGGATGTTACACCAACATAATATCCAACCTGGCCCATGTGACATGAAAAAAAGATTATATATACGTATGGTGATTATAACAGCATACTCTTTAAAATCATCCCTTAAGCCTCTCATGAAAAAGTTATGAAAGCATGCTAAAGAACAGTGAAGACCAAGCGAAACTAACCCTTCACCTAAACATTAATACGACATTCCCATCCTAACCAAGGATACTCTCACCAAGTAATGCATACAATAGTATATAATATTATAAGTATATTCAAGGGTTCCCTACTCTTACTTCCCCACTGGATTCCCTCCTTCCCCTAATATCGCATGTCTAAAGCATCTCTATCTAATAGGATTTCCCGCAGACACATAGGAAAAGAACCCCAATATGAACCTCATGCAACCCAACCACCAAGTCCATGTAACCTAATAAACCAGGTAGATTTTTGGAAAACCATATATCTCAAAATTTGTATCATATGTTGGGTATTAAACCTCAAGCCATAATAGCACATACACTAAGTATGGATTCTCAAGCCACCACAACCTATAAACAATAAACCAATAGTAGTCCATAAGAAACTCTATCCATAATATATGTGTCTGAATAACCCCAAGACATTACATCCCACTATACAAATATATGGGTAAAAATAATTGTTGGGACTATTATCACTAGTAACTACCATGAGAAGAGAGTTGGGCCAAAGGGTGTAGTCAGCAATCCAACATCCCACCGGAATGTTAGGGAAAAAACCCCATGTTTTAGAATCCACCAGGTGTCAGTATCACTAACTGATGGGGTATTGTAGCATATTGAAACACATAAATTCTAGAATATACAATATCTCTCAACCACACAATGGTTATAACCTGCTCTAGGACTCACCTGCATCTGACGTCCATTGGGCTCCTGGATTCCACTACTAATACACGGTATCTTATAAACACCCAACCATTTAATGAGATAAATTAGATTTACTAATCCCTTTTTATTTGTTTCACATTATGTTAATTAATTCTCTTAACAATTAATTGACCACTATGTAGTTGATGTTTGGCTTAGTGGTAAGAACCCCATAATTCTACATGAAAAATGCGGGTTCAAACCCCATGGGGCACAGGTTACTGTAGCAGCACTGTAGCTCTACTATAGCAGCCGAGATACTGTTGAAATGGCGGCACTGTAGCTGCGGCAGGGGAACTTTAGTGGCGGTAGGGGAACAGTAGCGGTGGCCGGTAATGTGCAGTAATGTAGCAGCGCGGGTACTGTAGTAGTAATATTCACAGAATGGGTCTTAGGACAAAAAATTGGTCCTACGGGCTATGTAATGGTATAAATACCCACTAGGACTATGGGTTATCTAATGGGTCTCCATCTACCCAGTTAAATAGGTCTTTTCTTTTCTTTAATAATAAAAATGAGGCTTCGGCCCCAAACTTTAAAAAAAATTAATTAACCACTATAAATTCCATATTATATTTAATTATCATCACACCAAAAGATCACTCTCACATTAAATTGGAATATCATCATTGAATTACACCATGTTCCATCCCCATTGGTTACCATCAACTATTCAATCCTTTATTGACAGCATTATTACATTCCCATATTCCCATGCAATCTAGAATAATATTATAAGATACCAAACACAAGGAGGCACAACATGGTGAATAGATGAACTACCCTTCAAGTCTTTTCCACCTATAGGAGGTGTATTGACCCATTCTCCCTATAGAATCTAAAAAATGGAAAACACATGGCATACCATGTGTGGATTCGCCTCATTTGAATGATGGAATGAAATACCATATGACTTAAGAACTTGGAAATGTAAATAAGATAAAAAAATAAGATTTAGTAAGAATACAACATTCACATCCAACCTATTTAATCATCTTTGGTGTCCTCCATGACACCCACATACTTAAAATAATGCATCTCACCACTTTAGGCATAAACTACTGCCACATCCAATGGTCCACCCTTCCCCAATGCATCACACCATCCCTCTAGGATTACATCACAACTCAAGAAATAGGAAAAAAACATAATATCAACTGGGATCATGGCCCTCGAAACATGGCATATAGTTGTCACACACAATGATCACTCAAAGCTCCAAGTATAAGGATCATGGAATTTACATGAAATAGTGTAACTCAGAACAATTCAATGAAATATCTTTTATCAAACAAGTAGTTATTTAATCCACCTTGAATTTTTAGGTTCATTTAATTATTCATAACAACATCCATTCTATTATTAACAGTATACCGCTACAACAAATGGACATAAAACATGCCTCTTTATCATTATCTTGTTAATTTGCAATTAATAACAGTTTATGTTCCTTACTGATTTCTATCAAGAATGTCAATATAAAAAAAGCAATCATGTATATCAATCTATCTAGAAAATTACAAGGAAATAACATCTAATCGATACCAATTTATTTATCTGGTTCGGAATATTTATTATACTCATCCCATTGTGATCTAATTGGATAAATCATGTTAACTATCCAATTCCATGTAGAAATTTACAAAATCAATGAATCACTTACCTCAAAAGGTTTGTGAATCTCTTTCCATGATAATTGTCAAACGAAGAAGATCAACATCACCTCTCTTGATTGATAGAATTCATTCAAATATGTGGAGTCACCACCACACCATCCAACACTGAAAAAAAACTCCATTAGGAATGTGGATAAAACATTCCATAATAGGGTATGAGGAAACAAATTTTTGGGAAACTACAAGATCGATGGTTGATCACAACTTATATTGATGATTGATTGATACTGCTTGGTTGCACCAAAATAGGAGGTGTGTATGTAGTATGAAAAAACATCTTGGGAAATGATCCATGGATTAAGGATCGATCACACCTCTACTGTAGAAAAAATGAATTGTTCTAGCATCTCAAACCAAGGAATAAGAAGGAAGAACATGGGAGGAAGATATCTCGTCCTTTTAAAATATTTAATGGAGCAACGGTTTATCAAGCACTGGATTTTCCATTAATAGAGGATTGCATTTAACCATGTGGTTCGACCATGTAAATGCATCCCCAATATTTTGAATATTAATATAGGAGTTTTGGGGTTATAATCGACCAAAAATCCCTTAAAACAAGGGTTTGAATGAAAATTGCTTCAAAGGAAATTTCAAATGGGAGAACCTATAGGAAATATCGAAAATTATAAAAATTTAGAAAAGGAAAATGACTCACTATTCTCAAAATATTGTAGACTCACCGGTCTAGAAACACTATAGACAAACCATTTTGTAAATACTGTTGACTCCCCATTCATGAAACACAATCAACTCACTCTTAGGGAAACATAGTAGACTCATAATTCTGCAAACACTGTAGACTCGCTGTTATATTTTTTCACAATTCTTGAAACATTATAGACTCCCTATTTTGAAATCATTATTCATAGAATTGGAAATTTGGAAAAGTGTTGGGGATGAGTCTCCATGGCCTCCCCGAACCCCTAAAACCTGATATTTCAGTAATTGAATGGACAAGATTGTCTGGGACACTACAAATGTAATGATACTGATAGATTTTTTGGTTGATTGGAAGTGTTTTTAAGATAAAACTTTAGGATTTTAAAGGAGGATCAATTAACTACAGTTAATAAATTTTTCTAAATAGATTTTTTGGTGGTGTGAAATATATTAAAGAAGATGAAAATTTTAGAGAGTGAAATTTTAGTGGATGATTTTCTAATAAACAGCATGATGGTGACAATAGGATAGATTAAAATAAAATCATTGTGTCTTATTTTTTCATTTTTTATTTCATTGAAATTTATATTGGTGTAATAATTTTTCACCAAATGTATTAATTGAATCTCGGTTTTTCATGAACTATTATTTTTTTGAGAACATGATTTTTTTTATAGGCACATCATATATTCCTTACTTGATTATCATCATCATCATCATCATCATCATGATTATTATGATTCCACCTATGTGAGTGTGGTGGATTGGGAGGTGTGGGAGAGGGTTTACATACAAATATTGAGCCTTGGGATTCCCTATATTTTCTATCATGGATTGTAATATACATTATTCATCATCATCATCATCATTGTGGTCATCATTTTTGTCATCATTATCATCATTATTTTTATCATTTCCAATGTTACTGTCATCATCATCATCATCATTCTCATAATTATTATTATTGTTATAAATATCAATATTATCATCATCATAATTATTATCATAATTATTTTAACCATTTTAGTTACTATCATTATCATCATCATCATCATTGTTATTATTATAATTACATTTATGTTAATATTAATTATTATTATTATTATTATCCACATCATCATTTCTATGATTGTGAATCATCCTATAGTCTATTGGCCCAGGCTTTGGTTTCACATCCCATTTGTCTGGGGTTCAAACCTCAATGGCCTCCTCATTAGTATGTTTTTTATCATGTTAGGGGAACAATTTACTCATTCTTATGCATGGGTGCGACATGTATGAAGTTTTAGATTCCCATATCACATAGGCCAATGCAGCTAGATCTATTTGAATAGAATGGTGGTGATCCTACCTATATCACTAATTCAAATATGATGCAAGATAAAAAATTGCAGTCTTATCATCATAATTTTTATTGTTGATAATTTTTATTGGTGAGATATAAATGTGGATATTTATTTGGACATGAAAACCAAAAATCCATGGGCACGCATCAGGAGAAAAATATTATGGACCTCTATGGGTCTTATACCTAATAGAAATGATCAAGGGTTATTGAAATTTAAATAATTTCTAGTTTACATGATTTGGAAATATGATATAATAAATCTTAGTGATTTTCGAGTTTTTGTGAGTTTTAATATTCGCTTTATGGACCCTATAACTAATATTTAATATTTTAATTATGTATTTATTTTTATAAAAATAATTATAATTATCCTAATAATTGTAATTATTATTATCATTAACATTTTTATTAATACAATAATTAGTATCATCATAATCATCATCATCATCATCATCACCAACACCCCCATTAGCATCAACGTCATCATCATCATCATCATTGTTATCAATGTGTTTGTTTTTATAATTATTTTTTAGGAATGGTTCTTTGAACCCATCTAGCAGACCTTCCAGGATTATTATTAACATTATCATTACTATTATCACAACTGTTATCATTAATATTATTATCACACTGATTATAATCATCACTATCTTAATAATTAATATTATCATCTTTATTATTGATAATATTACTATCATCTCAGTGATTTGAGAATCGGATTTATGAAGATATAACCAATATCAACATATACAGACAATATATTTTGTCCTTATCATATGATATGGAATAGAAATATCATATGGAATGAAATTATTGTTATGATAGTATATAATATCCCTTATAGGCATTTATAATATGATAAGAAATAGTTATGTCATGTCACAATATCCTTTACCATTAGCCATATTGTATTGTATGGTATGTTAATATGAAAAGTTGTTTCAAATGAATTAATCATCAAGATTGATGATAATTAAGTTCAAGGTTTAGTTCTAATGTTAATGTATTCATCCTTATCAACTATCATTATCTATGTAAAACCCCGAGCTTCCACGATACGCTTCTCATTCAATAATGCAATAGCTTGTATTGTACGGAACTTCGAGTTCTAACACACCGCAACCAATCAAAGTAGCTGTTATGAATAGTAATACCCAATTTTTGAAATTATATAATTTTTATATTTCAAAATGGACTTCATATTTTTATTTTGAATATCTAAATTATCCTAAGTTGAATTTTTTTTTTTAATTTTCTGAGAACTTCCATTTTTTATGAATAGTGAAAAATACTTAAAAACAACTTTTTTAATCAAAATATTTTATAGTGATAAATTATAATATTGAGTGGTTTTAGAGTATAATTAGAATATATTTTTACCATTTCAACCAATGGTGTTCATTAGAATTAATTTCAATTTGAAATTGGACATAAACAATTGTCAATCTTTTGATATATATTGTTTCTTAAAAACATGCTATTTGTTTTGACAGCGAGAATTAATTATAAAATTAATTAATTCAAATTTTATGTTTGTAATTTCATAAAATAGACATCATTTTTTAATTCGGAATATCAATTATATCTTAGGGTGAAATTTTGGCATTGTTCAGAAAAACTTCAATTTTTGATGAATAGTGAAACCACTAAGTGGTAGTTAAAAAACTGATTTTTTATTCAAATAAAACATTACCACTTCTGTGATTTTATTTTCAAAAATCTGACATATATGGTTGTCATTAGGAAGTAAAATGTTGTTCAATGGGATTAAAATAACTTTTTGGTGAAAAGTAAATTTTATGTTTAATTAATCGCGATTAAAGGTAATTAGTGAAATTTAAGGTAAAAATGATATTATAATAATATGAAATGACCATTACACTTGTCCTAACACTATTGGATGAGTCATTTCCAACCAATAAAATCCATGGGTAATCTTGGGGACCCCATGGAGCCAATTTGGTAGGAAAATGGCAATAATAACTTTTTATTTAAAGTAAAAAATAAAAATGTCACAAACATGAGTTGTTTTACTAAAACAATTGTTAAATGGGGTTATACAAGTCATATTTTTGACTATAAATATTCATTAGAAAACTAAAAATATATCTAACATCCTGATATTGTCTTTATAATTTTGAGACATTATATAAATTAAATTATTTAAGATAATATGATGTTGCAGCAATTACCTCATTAATTAAAGATTTAAATAAAATGAAAGGATAATGTAAAATGTAAGACATAACCTTGTCAAAAACCTATTGTATGGGCATATATCGAACCCTTATCACCTTAACCTCTAAATATATCATTGTGGGACCTTTAGAATCTGAAAATCAAATCATAATAATGTAAAATTTCATGAGTTCCAAGAGTGCCCCTCCTCTCCTCTTATAAAAGGCCCCCATCACTACAACCTTATTCACACCATCCAAAGCATTTGGCTTGGCCAAACTCTGACCAAATACTCTCCACTCTTCCCTATCTTTCTCCTAGAAGCCTCACTTTGTTCAGAAGCCTTCCCAAGGAAGCCTTTGTCTCAAATCAAAAAGAGTTACCCGATTTTAAGGTAATGTCTTCTCTTAAGTTATTTTGTTTTATTTTTCTTCTCCAGCCCCTTAAACTCTTTTTATTAATTTATTTTGTAACAAAACCAATATCGTAAATATACTAGGATGTTTTTATGTGATGGTTTTGATTTACACTTACACAAACCTTCGTATAATGGTTAAAGAACATTCAGTTTCTGTGGTTCGTGAATTTCTGCCTCACGAAACGATGATTGTTCAATATTCATTTAACACCTCTCATGGTGGCCATTATGATGAAACTATTTTTATATATGATATATATTTTGTTTTTTTTCTTATGATTCTGTATTTTTTATTTATGGCATACCTTTATGATTTCCATTATGGGTAAACATGATAATTTCATTTTAGGAAGTGTGGACTACCGCCCCCTCAAAATGATTTGAATCGTTAATGCCATATGTGGGATGTATAAAGGATGGAGTAAATGATATTATATATGATTTATACTGAAAATATAATACGCCTTTATATCATTATTATTTCATTCCATTAAATATGAACTAGAAATGAAAGTAGCGTTCATGCGTACGTACGGCTTACCGTCTCCATGAACGGTGCATTTCATTTCTTACCCCTAAATGTTACGTAATATTATGAATGAATGTATATACTGGATATATATAATATATATGATATCTACATCATGGATATAATTATATAGATAATGTATATTCTACCACAGACATAACATTTAGTTATAAGAAGTTTATTGTTGACTCAAGTACCAAAGATCGACAAAACGACCGTTATTAACTTAAATGACTACATATTTTTTGTAAAATGGTAATAAGTGATATAAAACGGATAATGAACTTGAAAAAGGTTCTTAATAAAGTAGAGATTAACTCTAGTTTATTATTCAGGAGGTTAATGAATGATCGAGTCAAGTCGGACACTAGGTAAGGGGTAATTCTACAACCTCTTCATTATTCAAGGTTGTTCATATGTGATTATCTTATGGTACCTCTTTATCATCTACATCCATGTTTCATAAATATATCTTTCAAAAAAAATTACTATTTATTAGAAAATGGGTTGATGTCATTTATAACCTTATTTGACCTTATACGTTTTTGAAAGGAATCATTCCGTCATTTTCCAAACAAGGTACTTTTTGACATTTTCGACAAAATTAAGGTAAGGGAATTTCTTAACCTAATTTCCATTCATTGGATTAATCTCCTACTTTCAAATTATGTCATGATATTATTATGTACTATCTTGTATATCTACATTCATTATGTGTACTTATAGTGAATACACATAATATATCTATTTTATTTAAAAATGATCTTTGTAAGGGACTTCGTCTCAATCTCCATTCATTTAGGCATATTTTGTTTTATACACAAATTTATTTTTTACGGTGTATTAACCTCTTTGACTTTTACGTTTATTCAAAAGGAATCTTTTTTATACGAATCGTTTTACTAAATGACAAAAGGTAATGTTTTGTCTTACGTATGCGGCAACAACGACTTCTCCGCCACCTTGACCATTATTTGAGTTTTGGCTTCCTCTACAAGCCATAATTTTTTTTAAAATTAAAAATAAATACAAAATTTTAATTTTATTTTATTCTGGTATTGAAAATGGTTTTGAAAATGTTTTTATTATTTCAATGTGTTGTATTGATATCTTGTGATTGGAATATGGAAATGATATGTTTCTTTTATGCATGTTTTATGTGATACGATTATGTTATGGTTTATGATATGTTTAAACCTATTCATATGAGGAATGTATTGGACTTAATAAGTGACGGGTGGAGCCCGCTTTAGCTCCTCGATGCATCGATAGGTCTCATGAGACAAACTAGTGTCTTGGCATGAGGCCTTGACAAAATCTTATTTGGAGTCTTGGCACGAGGCTTTGGCTATGTGGTTATGATAGTCTGGCATTATGCATTCCATCGTTATAAAAGTGGTTATTGATATTGCATGTGATTATTCGACTAGTAGAATATCCATGTGATAAGTAAATGGAATTATCTCATTTTACTTTTTCCATATTATGTTGAAGTTCATGTTTAAAAGGATTTTGTTTTAGTTATACATTGCCTTAAATGTTTATGTTTATTTATGAAAGCTTCCGCTATTTTGTTATCCTTACTAATCATCTGAGCTCACCCCTTGCAATATTTTAATTTTTCCAGTATATGAATAAGTACATTATAAATGATCTGTAGGGATAGTATGAGGGGATATGAAGAGAATATGTTTTTGTAGTTTTGTTTTACTTTATGATGTAATGTAACATTTATTAATGTATCTTCTGTTACCAAGGCTACTAAACTAATCGGTCTTTCGAGACTTGATCTTTGTGATCATTCCAATGTTACGAAGTAATGCACCGACACTGGGTAACTGGGGTCGGGGCATTACAGTTGGTATCAGAGAAAGTTTAGTACTAACCTTGGAAGATAGATTTAGATAAAATCTGATTAGAACACATAGACCAAAGATAGACTTTGAGGATTAGTATAGAAGAACTTCCTAGAATTTTTGGTATTATAGAGATTTTGTGAGTTTTCCGAGAAATGCATCCCTGTCTGGATACGAGCAGGTAGATGTGTCTCAGGCACAAATGTACCTAGGTTTAAAACCCGAAAACACCTCATTGAGCTAGACTCGAACGGGAACTGGTGCACGACAACAGGCCTTGCTGCACTCTTGGTTACGACACTCCCGGGGGATATGCTTAAAATAATTATCATTTTCCTTACAAACAATTATGAAGGGTTTATGAGTATATACTTCCTCAAAGAAAACATTTTTTATGGTTATGTATTATATCTATAAACTATTCAATTTACGTTAAGTATTTTACAAGTTTTGAATTATTCATTGCAATTCATAAACTAACCTTGTTTATTCCATTGTATAGAAATGGCCCCCAGTAGAAGGAATGTGAACTCCATCAATATGTATGATCCAAAGATTATGAAGGATCATATCTTTCATGGTATTAAGCCAACATTTAGAAGGTAAATAGTCTCTCATGTGTTCTCAACATTTGAAGAAACAATATCATGTGTTAATAAGATAAGTAAATAATTTCTGAGTCTTATGGATTTGAAGGGAAAAAAGAGAAGAAAAGGATGGAAGAGAGAATGATGGATAAAGGGATGAGGGAAAAGAAGAATTATCCAATATGTGGTAACTGTGGGAAGAAACACCTTTGAACTTTCCGAAAGGGAATGGGAGTTTGTTATAAGTGTGGAGAAAAAGGACATCTTGTGCGGGACTGCAAGGGTATGAAAAAGGTTTCAAATGTACAATGCTTCATCTGCAAGGAGTGGGGACACTATGCAAACCAATGTCCAAATCATCAAAGAATGAACCAAATGATGTTATTGGATAATAATCAAGTTATGATACTACCACAGATGAGGAGGAATTATTAGAGTTATTATGATGTCATTAAAGAATTTTGTCATTTGATTGTTTTATCAATGATGTACTAGTTATAATAATTATAGAGTATATAAGGATTGTACTGCAGTACTATTTCATCAAGGACTTGAGATTGTGTGCAACCAAGAAAAGCGACTCCAAAGCAGGTTAAATTTTTGGAGAATATATGTTTGAGAGACTAATAAACCATAATATGGTTCTGATACCGAGATAGTAATTTTGGAAAAATACATGATGAAGGTGTTCACATGTTGTTACACAGAAAAAGTATCTTCCTTATGTTTACCTTCCTTATAATATTTGTACTGTTAGTTGGAAAAAATTATTTTGGATAACTATAATGGTTGGAATGGATTAAGTTTAACATCAGATAGTATTGTTTAAGGTTAAAACATTTCTGAAGATTATTTTTAGAATATTATAATACTATAGTTTTTGTAGAAGGACAACCTGCAGGTTGGGGGATAGACCATCGCGTCGGACAAATCTGCAGGAATCGAACCCACAACCATAGTGCGACAGGCCTCTATTACCTACCACTAGCCTACAGGAAGTCCCTGGTTATTAAAAAATAGTTTTCCTATTCTAAATGGTATGTGGTAATATTTAAAACCTTATAAAATTAGGATAAATAGAATATTTTTGAGTTTTGTTACCATTTAGAGTGAAAGATGGGTTTGTGGTAAAAATTTATTAATGAAAGTCTACATGACACGTAAGTATATTTCCTTACATTCTTAGTAAATCTCTTAAATAAATTCCTCAACATTTTGAATGGTAACTTAAAAAAAATGTTGCTTGTTAACTTTTCCAACTGGGGATTCAATGATCGTTTAACCAATCACAAGATTGTGATTTTCTTATTGTTAACTTTCTCCTAATACTGTTTTATACAACTCTCCATCAGACCTTTCTAGTTTGTTTTTCTTCCATATCCATATTTTCATAGAATCCTAGTATGGGCTATCTCGGGTGACCATTGTACTTCTATTTCTTTATTTTAATGTTATATTTTTATTAACCTTATTTCTGATGTGGGTCTTCCACAAAGGTATTTTCTATTTTCAACCTTTTATTTTCAAAGAAAAATTTCAAATTGCGAGGACACAATTTTTTAAAGGAGGGGAGAATTTAACACCCCGAGCTTCCACGATACGCTTCTCATTCAATAATGCAATAGCTTGTATTGTACGCAACTTCGAGTTCTAACACACTACAACCAATCAAAGTAGCCGTTATGAATAGTAATACCCAATTTTTGAAATTATATAAATTTTATATTTCAAAATGGACATCATTTTTTATTTGGAATATCGAAATTATCCTAAGTTTAATTTTTTGTAATTTTCTGTGAACTTCCATTTTTTTATGAATAGTGAAAAATACTTAAAAACAACTTTTTTAATCAAAATAATTTATAGTGATAAATTATATTATTGGGTGGTTTTAGAGTATAATTAGAATATATTTTTACCATTTCAACCAATGGTGTTCATTAAAATTAATTTCACTTTGAAATTTGACATAAACAATTGTCAAACTTTTGAAATATATTGTTTCTTAAAAACACGTTATTTGTTTTGACTGTGGGAATTAATTATAAAATTAATTAATGAAACTTATATGGTTGGAATTTAATAAAATTGACATCATTTTTGAATTCGGAATATCAATTATATCTTAGGGTGAAATTTTGGCATTGTTCTGAAAAACTTCAAGTTTTGATGAATAGTGAAACCACTAAGTGGTAGTTAAAAAACTGATTTTTCGTTTAAATGAAACATTACCACTTCTGTGATTTGATTTTCAAAAATCTGACATACATGGTTTTCATTAGGAAGTAAAATGTGGTTTAATGGGATTAAAATAATTTTTTGGTGAATAGTATCTTTTAAGTTTAATTAATTGCGATTAAAGGTAATTACTGAAATTTAAGGTAAAAATGATACTATAATAATATAAAATGACCATTACCCTTATCCTACCCCTATTGGATGAGTCATGGCTGACCCATAAAATCCATGGGTCATCTTGGGGACCCCATGGTGCCACTTTGGTTGGATAATGACAATAATAAATTTTTATTTAAAGTAAAAATAAAAATGTCACAAACATGAGTTGTTTTACAAAAACAATTTTGAAATCGGGTTATACAAGTCATATTTTTGACTATAAATATTAGTTAGAAATCTAAAAAGCTTTCCTACATAATGATATTTTTTTAATAATTTTTAGTCATTAAATAAAAAAAATTATCTATGACACTATGATGATGCAGTGATTACCCCATTAATTAAAGTTTTAAATAAAATGAATTAATAATGTAAATTCTAAGAGTTAAACTTGTAAAAAACCTATTGGATGAGCATATTTCGAACCCTTATCACCTTAACCTTGAAATATATCATTTTTGGTCCTTTATAATCCGAAAAGCATATCATAATAATGTAACACTTCATGAGTTCCAAGAGTGCCCCTCCTCTCCACTAATAAAAGGCCCCCACAACTACCACCATATTCACACCTTCCAAGCCATTTGGCTCGGCCAAAATCTGCCCAAATACTCTCTCCACTTCCCTCTATTACTCCTAGAAGCCTCACTTTGGGCAGAAGCCTTCCCAAGGAAGCCTTTTTCTCAAATCAAAAAGTGTTACCCGGTTTTAAGGTAATGTCTTCTCTTATGTTATTTTGTTTTATTTTGCTTCTCCAACCCCTTAAACTCTTTTTATTAATTTATTTTGTAACAACACCAGTATCTTAAATATACTAGGATATTGTTATGTGAAGGATTTAATTTACACTTACACAAACCTTCGTCTAATTGTTAAACAACATAATGTTTGTGTGGTTGGGAAATTTCTGCCTCACGAAACGATGATTGTTTAATCTTCTTTTAACACCCCTCATGTTGGACATTATGATTACACTATTTTTATATATGATATATATTATGTTTTTGTTTTCCTTATTATTCATTATTTTTCATTTATGTCATACCTTTATGATTTCCATTATGGGTAAACACGATAATTTCATTTTAGGAAGTGCAGACTACCGCCCCCTCAAAGTGATTTGAATCGTTAATGCCATATGTGGGATGTATAAAGGATGGAGTAAATGATATTATATATTACTTATACTGGAATTATAATACCCCTTTATATCATTATTATTTAATTCCATTAAATATGAAATAAAAATGAATGTAGCGTTCATGCGTGCGTACGGCTTACCGTCTCCATGAACGGTGCATTTCATTTCTTACCTCTAAATGTTACGTAATATTATGAATGAATGTATATACTGGATATATATGATATATATTATATCTACATCATGGATATAATTCTATAGATAATGGATATTCTACCACATACACAAATTTTAGTTATAGGAAGTTTATTTTTGACTCAAGTACCAAAGATCGACAAAACAACCGTTATTAACTTAAATGACTACATAATTTTTGTAAAATAGTAATAAGTGATATAAAATGGATAATTAACTTGAAAAAGGTTCTTAATCAAGTAGAGAGTAAATCTAGTTTACTATTCAAGAGGTTAAATAATGATCTAGTCAAGTCGGAGAGGAGGTAAGGGTTAATTCTACAAACTCTTCATTATTCAAGGTTGTTCATATGTGATTATCTTCTGGGACATCTTTATCATCTATATCCATGTTTCTTAAATATATCTTTCAAAAAAATTTACTGTTTATTATAAAATGGGTTAAATTCATTTATAACTTTATTTTATCTTATACATTTTTTATAGGAATCTTTCCGTCATTTTCCAAACAAGGTACTTTTTGTCATTTTCGACAAAATTATTGTAACGGATTTTCTTAACCCAATTTCCATTATTTGGGTTAATCTACTACTTTCAAATTATTTCATGATATTATTATGTACTATCTTGTATTTGTAATTTCTTTGTGTGTACTTATAGTGAATACCCAGAATATATATATTTTATTTAAAAATGATCTTTGTAAGGGACTTCGTCTAAATCTCCATTCATTGAAGAATATTTTGTTTTATAAACAAATTTATTTTATACAGTGTATTAACCCCTTTGAATTTTACTTTTATTCAAAAGGAATATTTTTTATACGAAGCGTTTTACTAAACGAAAAAAGGGAATGTTTTGTCTTACGTATGCGGCGACAACGACTTCTCCACCACCGTGACCATTATTTGAGATTCATCTACCTCTACAAGCAATAATTGTTTTTAAAATGAAAAATAAATACAATGTTTTAATTTTATTTTATTCTGGTATTGACAATCGCTTCGAAAATGTTTTTATTATATCAATGTGTTGTATTGATATCTTGTGATTGGAATATGGAAATGATATTTTTCCTTTATGCATGTTTTATATGATATAATTATGTTATGGTTTATAATTTGTTTAAACCTATTTATATGAGGAATTAATTGGACTAAATAAGTGATGGGTGGAGCCTTCTATAGCTCCTCAATGCATTGGTAGGTCTCATGAGACAAACAAGTGTCTTGGCATGAGGCCTTGACAAAATCGTATTTGTAGTCTTAGCATGAGGCCTTGGCTACGTGGTTATGATAGTCTGGCATTATGCATTCCATCATTATGAAAGTGGTTATTGATATTTCATGTGATTATTCGACATGTAGAATATACATGTGATAAGTAAATGACATTATCTCATTTTACTTTTTCCATATTATGTTGAAGTTCATGTTTAAAAGGCTTTTGTTTTAGTTATACACTGCCTTAAATGTTTATGTTTATTTATGAAAGCTTCCGCTATATTGTTATCCTTACTGAGAATCTGAGCTCACCCCTTCCAATGTTTTAATTTTTCCAGGATGTGAACAAGTATATTACGAATGATCTGCAGGGATAGTACGAGGGGATCTGAAGACCAGATGTTGTAGTAGTTTTGTTTTACTTTATGATGTAATGTAACATTTATGAATGTATCTAGTGTTACCAAGGCAACTAAACTAATCGGTCTTTCATGACTGGATCTTTGTGATCATGCCAATGTTACGAAGTAATGCACCGACTCTGGGTAACTGGGTTCGGGGAGTTACAATCTATGTTTCATATGATAACACAATTTTTAGAATCAAATGAATGAATTTACGCATTAGAATTATGAAAGATAATAGTATATTCCAGTCCGATATTTAGTAGGAAGGATCAAAAAATGGAATCATATTATCTTATGTTAGAATCAATTATCCCTAGTTGATGTTTCTGTATCCTTATTTACTTACCATAGAGAGGTACTAGCATAGCATGTAATCAAGGAGAATCTTTCCCAAACATTTTTTGATTCATAAAACTATGGATACCCAAGGAATAAATAGTTTATTGGATACTTCAAAGAATTATTGATCAATCTTGGTATTAAATATGTGAGTCATAACCTTTATTGGAGTATGGTACACTCTTCGTTTTACATTGTTATTCAGTATGGTTTTAAATCATCAATGATCTGGGTTTATGTTTTCTAATGTATTATATTATTAAAATAGTTTTTATTTGATCCTAAAAACCAAATAATGGTATTAGAGTAATTCCATGCTTGAATTAAGTTATTAAATAACATTTAAAAAAATGAATATTATTTATTGTATTCAATATTTTATGACTAAATATAGTTTTCAAACTATATGATATTATATTAAATGTGATATAATAAGTTATTATATGATCACACCATTTCATATAATATTACATAGCAAAGAGCCAAGGAAAACTATTATTATTTGGGCATATATTAAGATATGAGATGTTTCAATCGAAATCTATGGTATAATATTTTTCTATATCATAGAATATTATTCGGAATTATAGGATACGATTTAATTCAATTAGCTTAAAAGTGATCATCGTATAATTATAAGAATATTACTTTTATCATAAGTCATGATAGTCAGTTCCAAGATAATGAATCATAGACAAAAAATATTCTATAGTAAACTATGATATATATTTTGAAATAAATGATGTTTTATTTATCAAATTATATCATAAAATAATATACTGAGAATAAATTAAATTTTTTCCATTTCTCGATTATGAATGAATAATGATAATTTATAATTTCTTTATGGATTATAGAAAATTTATTTTGGGAATTGAATTTTATGAATAAGTTGTTTAAAAATTATTTAATTATAAAATAGTTTTAATAAATTATAAATTACTTTAAAACATTTAAAAATTAATTTTAATTCATTTTAATTTTAAATATCAAATACCTGTAATCATTATGAAATGAATTTTAATTATTATAGAAAGGGTTTATATAGAAATTATAGGATAATTTTCAGTTTTTATAATGTATACAATACAGTAAAATATAATTGATTTTATTCTAAATTATTTTATTCAACTAATTTTATATTTGAGATGTTAAAATTAAATGTATTATCTTAGATGTTATATTAACCAGATCAAAACGAGATATTCTATTATCAATGTTCAAGTAATAATAAATATGTTGCATTTCTATTCTATAAAATGTTTACATGATATATGAATTCCCTACATGAGATATAAAATGTCTATATTTGAATTAAACATCATATTATTAAAAAAAATCTATATATAATACCAATGAGAAAGGATTTCATATTAGAAATAAAAAAAATTGATTTCATACATCTATTTATGCAATTTATGATGTTTATTTAATTATACTATTTTTATTAATACAAATTTATAAATTTATCAGAAATGTTTATCTCATGTCAAAAATTATAAAATGTTTATTTATATTGTTTCTTTGCTGTATTATTCAAATATATATGTTGTGTATATTCGGAAAGGATAAATGGTTTTGTATAAATGAACATAAACCACTTCATTATTTTATCATAGATTAATTTAATTATATACATCATGTGTATTATAATTCATTTATTATTCATATACCTTGAATTTTCTAGTTCACGAGTTATGAACATTTATTTAGATGTTTCGTAGATCGACACATTTTAGAAATTTTAGTTTTGAAGCAATTGTGGTATTTCTTTAGTATTGAACCATCAGAAGTGTGACTTATTCAAGTAATACTCATTGGACTAGGGACTAGTGTTTTATCTTGGAAAGTGGGGGCTAGTTATTTGTTGCTCCATAATTGTTGTTGTGTATATTTTTTATTTCATATTATTACTGGAAAATTTATAAATGTCTTGTATATACTTTATAAATGTGTAATTTATTTAGATATATGTAAATATATTATCATTTTAATTTTATTAGTAACACAAGAAATGATTTATGTAAAGAGTTACCAATCAACATGGTATGAACATACTGATTTGGTGGAATGAATAAAGATTCAATATTCAATCATTGGAAGCATGAATGCATGACTGGTAATACCATAGGTAATTTTATGTTATTTTAAAAACCATTAAAATTTCAACATATTAGATTCATTTCAATGGAAATATTTTAAGTGCATTAACCATCCCAATAAGTAGGTCAACCCAAATTTTGGTTCCTTTAGATTTTATTGTGAGTGGAAATAAAGATATAGGTGAATATAATAGCTATGTTCATATTCCAAATGTGATATCATGTTTCACATACCATGTATATCATTAATGTTATGATAATAAGAGAATAGTTTTGAGATAAATTCATATGAATGATTTGAAAAATTGTTTCCTAGACAATTTTACAAGATTCCAATATGTTATGATTTGCGTGATTTTTTTATTGGATTTATTCATGGACTATTTTGAAGCTTATTTATATTGATTCATGAAGAAATATATATCATGTAACACTAAAGTATATTATTTAATTAAAATAGGGTTTCATTTTACTGGTTAACTATTTAAGGAATTTTTTATAGAATTAATAAAAAACAAGACACTACTCAGATAAAAACGTATATTGTAGATAAAATGTAATCATCATTACCAAACATGACGTTTAGAATTTGTGGTTAATAGAAGATGTTTTCATGGATGGTATAGAAATTGAAGAATCATTCCTATCAAAATAATGGAAATTTTATGTGTTAGAGAAACCCCTTTGTGAGAACAGAACATTTGATATAGTTTAAAAACAAAAATATGATGCATATGAGAATCATTGATGGAATAATATTGGGTTTTAAATGATTTTTTTATTTTTTATATTATAAAATAACCATCAATATACACTCATATATAAAATATTTTAGAAATTTTATTTTCGTGGATTTGATAGGGTATCATTGATTGATTATTCTACATATCAAATGAACTCTAAAATACTATTTGGAATGTTTTTAATAATTTAAATGAGTTTAATAAAATTTTAACTAATATTCATTATGTTATCATGATTTTTGGGTGGTATATGGTATTTATAGACTGAATTACTTTATAGAAAATGAATTTTGGTAAATGATCTGGTCGTTAAAAATTTATGTAATAAATTACAATATTATTTTTTATTATAGCCTATTAATGTTTTCGGAGCATAATAGATGAGTTTGAAATAAGTTTCACTACTTTTATTAAGGAAAACCTAGTCACTAGGGGATGAATTTCCCAAAATATATGAATGGGTGTAAGAAACCATATTAGAGTTTATTTCTAGTATTAATAATACATAATTTTACACATTTATTTTTGAGGGTATATTATATTAAACCTATATTTAGCAATTAACAAAAATATGTACAGAATTTCAAAATTTGTGATTAATTGATTGGTAGATTTTAATGTATACAAACACTGATGGGGAATTATTTTCCACATCTATAAATTATATATAGTGGATAACATTAAATCTCTTTTGTACTTGAATAACTATCGTAAATATTTATCATGTTTCCTTTATATGGGATGTGAGGAATTATTGTAAATAATGTTTGTTAAAAATAAACTAGATGATAGTTTCAAAACACATGGTTATGTTATATCTAGTTCTAGGTAATGGTTGTTAATTATGATAATGATATAAAAATTATCTATGATAAAGGTATTTATTAAAATTATTTTTTAAAATATGTACTAAAAGTTCCCATAAGCTAATAGTGACAAAATTTTAATAATTAAGTCTTATTTATAAATTTATTCTTTAGAAACATAAAATTCCAATGGATAAATAGGTTTTAATAGTTTGTTTTTTAATATTCTTATTGAATTAAATATTTTTTTTGATAAAAATGTATGTTTTGTTTCATTGAATTATTTTTTATAAAAAAATTGTTACAAAAAGTCTATTTAGAGTATTCTTGGACTTAAAATAGTTAAAAAGGTAAAAATAACATATTATAAAATTAAAATTCAATGTAAGATTCACTTTATATCCTAAAGGAGTTTAGGTTGTATTTGTAATGAAATACAATTTATAGAGTTACTTTATATTTCCAAAATTATATCAATGAAATTTTTAAATTGTAATCTTCCAATAATGGTGTGTATGATTAAACCAAATTATAATTATAAGTATGAAAAATTTTCAACATCTTAACATCGGGTGGAGTGGAATAAATATGTTTTATTACTTGTTCAAATAGTTAAAAACAAATAAATATGAGTCATAGTATCACCATTATTTAAAAAAAACCTTCATTTATATTACAAACTAAAGGTGATAAGTAAAATTATTTATTATAAAGTAACATAAATATGTTATCGGAATTTCCTTGAGATTTTATGAATTCATGAAAACCCAAAAAGTGCAGAAAACATAAGGCCTCTCTAGTATACTATTATATAGGATATTATTAGTTGAATGTTTATATAAGTTTGGTCAAAATTATTATTGAAAATTTAATAATATTAAATCTATGATGTTCTAAAGATGCGAATATTTATTTTAATATCTTATCATGGTGGCTAAATATAGTCATGAACTGAAATAATTTTTAACCTCTCAAAGAATGAATTAAATTTATACTAAAATAATTTTTATCATATAGTATTTTTGGTTGTAAATAAATGTTATTTTTATCATGGTTATAATTTTATATAGACATATAGAATATGTAATTGAGACATAAAAAGGTTAATTATGATATATGGACCACTAATTATACAACATGGATTGCCATATAATAAATATTTAGTGTATTATGGGTGAATGTTTCATATATAATACTCATACATATTGATATGAATGATACATAGCATTATAACCATCATACATTAATAACTTATTTACATCATCCAAAACAGAGATTTAATCATCATTAATTGGGTATGTTTTGGATTATATCATCATTCTAGGATAATCTATATGGGATATATCCCTTCATGTTATAAAAATGACATATAGGCCCTCAGTTGAGATGGAATAAAGGACTGCATGGCCATATCTTAATTAGTTACATGTGATGTGATTTTCTATTATATGGGTTATTTTATATTCTTATCAGTCTATGTAAATGACAAGTGTTGTGTTCATCCATCCAATAAGATTATAAATACATAATCTTGGGTATATGAGTAGATAAATGGGATTGGCATACATATTTTCTTATAGTCACTCAATATCATAAGAAAATGGATTATATTATTATGAATAATTTTATAATATATAAATGGTATATAGAGGTAATTAAATATTGATGTTTAAGGGATATCATATTAGAAAGATTTATTTATTGACTAACACTTATTATTTTCTAATGGATAATATTTTTTTTATGTGAACAGATTAATAAATTTATATATATTTGTATTCTTAAAAGGCCCATGATGTCACAATTTTTGATTGAATGAATGGTTATTATGTTTTAAAGAACCTAATCAATGTTGTGATATATATTAATAATATTAAATGATTAATGATATCGTAGTTGAATTTTATATTCATGTTTTTATGAAATCATCCACATAGTCTATCTTTATATAGATTTCATATAATTAATTTATTGGAAGAATAAAATTGATGCATATAGTTTTAATATTCATGAATGATTTAGGGTTTAGAAAATGTTTTTAACTACATGGATTTGAATCAAATGTTGTGAATTAAAATGTATATTCATGGATGAATGGGGAGTATATTTAAGGTCTATATAGAAGATGTTGATTCCATGAAAAATATAAACAACTATCGTGTGTGTGACTTAATTATCCCAATTAAATGATCTTTTCTCATTTTTCCATTAGAATTAATGATTACTCGAATATCATAGATAATTATAAATTCCTAACCAAATGTAATTAATTCTCCAAGATATTGATAAACATAGAGGAGTGAGTCTATTATATTTTTATGTGATATACATCAATAATATGATTAAATATGGAGGGTCGTACTATCATTGTTGTATGGTATAGTCTTCATTTTTTATTATTTATTGTTTAGTTTTTAATTAAGTATAATATTAATTTCTGGTACTTTTATCTTCCACTACATGAATAATTGTTATTCGATTATATGAAACACAACTGGGATTAGAACATAACTAATTCAGGTTCAATTTTAATACTCATTTGAATCTATAAGCTTATGTTGTAGATCTCATTTATTATTTAGGTAAGATATATAGATATAATAAAATGTTGTTGAATTTTTTTTACATGATTCATTCATATCAGTGAAAGATACAGTGGTGAAAGACGTGCATCGGGTTGTCTAATGAGTATGTAATTGATGGATTGTAATCAAGTGTCTTGTAACATGTGACATGCATGATGGAAACACATAAAATGGTGAATGATAACTAGTAAAATTGTGATTATCATACATGGGATTCATGTGGAATGTAACTAGGTCCAAGTATATTAATTTAAAGTGACGACTTTTTAGGTCGATTAATAGTCACATGACACATGGTGAATTATTTATCTTCTGAATTGTGAAACATAAATATTGATTCAGTGGTAGAAACTTTTTTCGTGGGATGTCACACAATTAATTGAGTCTATAGATTAGAATTATTACTTTGGGTTGAAGAAGAGTCCATCAAATGTTTATATTTTCCATGAAGGGATTGCTGGTTTTGACTTATTCTAGGCCCATTATGTGTATAAATTTTTTCGTTGGTTGTGATTCCTCCAATATAGAGTGATTATTATTTTGTTTATTTTGTTTATTTTTATCATCATAATAATAAATATTATTATTACTAATACTTTTGGTAACAAATTTGGTTCATCTAGAACAATTGAAACTATTTTTTTCAATTTTTTTCTGGTTTTGGTTTTTCGTTTTTTATTGTTGTTTTTTCTTCAATTTCTAATTTTAATTTTTTGTTTTTTAGTAATTGTTATTGTTCATTTGGTATTTTTGTTTTTGGTGTTGTTAGTGTTGTTATTGTTGTTATTGTTTTTTCTTGTTTTTTTGTTCCATAATTATTTTATTATTTTTGTGTATGATAAAAGATGGATGGTGAAATGGTAGATCTTAGAGATGGTAATTGAATGGTATAATATGTATGCTAGTATTTTGATCTTTTTATGGATTTACCTCATGATATGACCTTGGATTTCATTTATTTTTTATCTAGATATCCCAATTAGAAATATTTTACATTATAATAAGAGGACTTTTTGTTGATTTTTTGGTGACATGATAGAAATGAAACATGATTCTATTTAATTTTTAGATCATGGATTCTTTTCCCATAATATAGTTTGTTTTTGGTTTATTAAGGAAGGATATTTGGAACATGTTATGTAATATTAGGGGGCCTGCATGAAATGTAAAGATATATGAAATTACTCTATTTTAGAATTAAATTATGATACATTATAGGATAAAACATTGATTATTAATCATCTAGAAAGCTCCATTTCCTAAATTTTTGAATTTTCTAAATGATGGTGTTTTTTAATTGGAAGTGATTATTTCTATATGTTTTTCAATTTTAATAATCTTCATAGGAAACCTTGGGGTTTGGTTCAATACTCCACAAACCCATTACTCATCAGATTCATGAATAAAATATAAATTTTAATCCCATTGATGTTAAACATAAAATTTATTGGGATTGGGTTACATTTAACATACTCACATTCAAAATGTTAAATCTATTCATCATTCGGGATAAATTTTGATCAAATGGGGTAATGATTGGAATTGTTAAGGAGACAGTACCTGTTATGGTTAATTACTATACTATATTGTTGATATAGGTTGATCTTAGTAAAACTTTTATTGAAATTTTTTCTCCTTCCCCACATAATTATTAGTTTTTATTGTTAATTGATTATTAAAAGTTACTTTATCCCTACAAAAGATACTAAATAATTAAATATGTATCTAAAATTTTTTGAAATAATTTTTTGGTTGTTATTCTCAAATAATAGAAATAAATAATGTTTTTTTCATATCTATGAGAAGGTGGAAGGACCTAACGATATTATTGTTTTGGTAGTTGTGTCTCCTTCATAGAAATAGGACCCCATTAATGGGGGTAGAGTAATAAAATAAATATTTAAGGATATACTAGAATGGATATTCCCGTGATGGGGTATAAATAAGTACACCAAATACTTATAATAACCATGATAATTATTATTTTTCTCACAATAATGATAAAATGGAATTTTGTAATTAGATGGATGTTTGAAAATGATTAATAAATATTTTAGGATTAAAGAAATAGTTTTATCGATAATGTTATATGAATGATGGGGGTAGATGAGTCTATTAAGAATAATGAACCTCATGATTAGAGGTACATTCAAATGGGATTACATGAGGTAGATTACACTATACATGGTGGTGAAAATGATTATCCATTAAAATTTAAAGAAGGGAGGGATTTTTATCTAGGATCAGTTTCTGGTACCCATTTCATGTATAAGTTAATAAAGACATGAAATTTGTTGGGAGATGAATTGTGTGGTGTGTAGCGGAATGATATCCATGGAAAATAGATGAAAAAGAATAAATCATATGTTTTTTCTCTTTCACTATAATTTTTTATAGAATTTTAATTGATGTATGATTTTAGATAATATTAAAATAATCATGTTAGAAATAATAGATGAGACCTCATATCAATGATTCCTTTTATATAAGAATACTCCAGAAAAAAGGAATGAATTTTTTGGTTGGTAAATATGGTGTCTAGAATTTAAATCTAGAGAATTATTGGAAGAACACATTTTATTCTCATATGAGTAGATCCGTAGTTACATGATCAAAATGTTTATCCTCTTAAATTTATAATTTTTACAAATAATTCGATCATGCATATCAATTTTTATATTATAACTATTAATTTTACTTTTTTAATTACATTGGTCTTTTAGTTTTTGATAAATGAGGGTTTTTCTATATAAACCATTTTTATCCATGAATATTTTCTCAATAACATTTATAGGGTGGGGGTATTTTGGATTCTAACTCTAGGTGTATGGATTTTAGTTATTATAGGAAAAATTATAATAATAAGTATTTATGTACTTCAATCACTGATATGAAAAAGGTGCAATTTTTATGAGCCATATCTCTCTTGTTTTTGACATGTAATTTGCATTAAATAAATTAGGTGGGTATGATTTACCAGGATCATTACCCAAATCATTATTCATTATTACTATTAGTATTGTTGGTGTTGTTGTTGTTTTTTTATTCTTATATTTTTGTTTTTGTTGTTTTTTATGTGATTTTCGAAGATTATGAATCAGTAAGATAATTTTATATTATGGAATAAATTATTTAACTATCATAGGTTTAATACCCTTGGTTCTAGAAAAGTTAAAATTACAAATAACATGATTGAGTAAAATATAATAGGGATTTTTTTCATGCAACTTATATAGATATGGTGGTTGATAAATTTAGGTTCATATTCATCTATGAATATCAACGATTTAAAGAAGAAGATTACACTAATTCTTATTGTTTAGAAAAAACAACATACATAGAATGGGACAACAATAAGTATTGATTTGTTTTGATATTTTTGATAAATATACAATTTTTGAGTAGTGAAATTATTTTGTAGCAAAAGGTGGAGATTCATCTTGTAGAAATATTTTTAATGGTAGAATACTAATTTTTAATTTAAGTGCATTAATACTATTTGGATCTATCTTATTAAGTTTACTTTCTCCTAAAATTATCCACTAATGATATTTGATAAGTTCATTAGGAGGTACCTATTTCCTAAAACATTGTGGTGATGCACTCATAGCATAGTGTTGTGTGAATATTGGTATCCCCATGTGAAATGAAATACTAAAAATAAATTATGTATATCTTCATTATTTTCCCCATACAATACAATTTTATAATATCTATTACTTTGGTAAAATATCTTGAGGATGTTAAAACAATCATTAGAAGGCCACTAGAAATATTTTATTGGATTCTAATCTAGTTAATATATTAAGTACTAGAAAAGAAACATTTCACCAACAATTGTAAATGTGATGGCTGTTGCAGTTGAAACTTTACCCTATGGGTCATGAATACAAAATGATATAGGATATCTAGATAAAAATTCATATCCTATAATTATGAATATATAATCCACTAACATTTGAGATTAACCTTGTTTGAATGATGAAACAATCATGTATTTGGGGATTATAGATCAACTCTTTAGGACGAGTTTAGAGATTTTGAGGGATTATGAACATGAAGAGAATAATATAATTGACCAAGAGAATATTTAAATATATATATATATATATATGAGTTGAAATATAATTATAAAACTATAAATTATTAATGGATTGGGGGACATCCATGTGAATCCGGACATGTCACTCCAAAGTACTTTGGCATGAGAGACAATAATTACTTGACATGTTGAAAATAATAGTACAATTGAAGGAATTTTATTATCTAACTATGGTCGTGCAAATTATAAAGTTGGTTGGAGAATTTTAGTTTTTTTATAATTAATTTGTTACAATTACAAGGAACTATATTTTTTCATAATTTATACCATGATTGTTTTTCAGTATTAGAGTCCCAATTCCCTAAAATGTGTAAAATGGAAATTTCACTATAGTAAAAAATCACAATTTTTTTGATTATTTTGTTGTCTCTGAAACATGGGGTTTTACCGAGAATTTAACATTAGTAATTTTCAATGATGCTTGATTTTTTTGTCATAATTAATATTTATTAATAAGTTAATATTTATTCTACACAATAAAACATTTATATTTTCAAAATTAGTGATTAAATTAAATTAATGACACTATAGATATTTCAAAATCAATGTGTTCTACTTATGAAATCAATAAGTTATATACACAGGTGTTGATCCATGTTTTTAACATTTTATGTATTTATTTTTATATCATTGTTATAATAAAAAAATAAGATAAATATTTTATTGGGGTTCTGAAACTGAAAATTGGGTGCCTTTAGGATAAGACATGTTATGTTAGATATTTTGTAAAAGAATATCTGTTTTTATAAATTTTATATTCCTTGATCATGTATTTAAATTTTGGGTATTGTATAGGTTAGTTAATTTTTTATCCATGATAATATTTCAAGAGGGAAATAATTCATTGGAACCACGCTTTAATTTTTTCATCATTGAATAAATGGATAAAAAAGTATGTCTCCCTTGCCTATAAATTAAAAAAAGGATCTATTATGTGAAAACCTATCCCCCTTCTCACAATGGAGGATGGTTTACATGATGTTCTTTGTGTTATTAATGAAAGAAGAAATCAAAAACTAATATTCATGATGAGAACATCAGGCTTCAGGAAGATTCTAATGAAGATGAATACATATTGTTTTTTCCTCTAATTTACATTATTTGATTTAGTCCCCTTTCACTCATGATATCGTCAATAAAAATCTATGGAATCTAATTGAATAAGAATCATAAAGGTTATTAAAATATAATAATTAACAAATAATTTATGGTAATTACATAAATAGTTTTTTTCAAGAATATTTTTTAAAAATTGAAAAGATGGGTAATTTTACGTCATGAATATTCCTTAGCAATGTTAACATTGATAAAAAATTATTACAATTTTGAAAATTACATTAACAAAATTGAATTTTGTCAAAAATTATTCTGATTAATGAATAAAATGTGATTTTGATATCATTATTAAACATGAATTCTTTTTAGACAATAATTATTTAAAAACATTAATCACATTCCATGTCACATGATTAATTGTATTTGATTATAATTATATTAACTACATTTTTATAGTAAAATTAATTGAATGAAATATTTTATAATAACATGGTATTAGATTTATTAATGTTCAATAGAATAATTATATAGTAAGAAATATTTAATAAAACTATTAAATTGTTTCATTTTATTGTCATGTAGATAATTAAATTTTATATTGAAATATCTATCATTAATAATTTGATTTTTTTTATTTATAGAATAATTATAAAAATTATTATTATGATAATTATAATTTTATTGTTATAACTATTATCTATTTTTTAGAAAAATAATTTTTTAGTGAATTGAATTTTAATTATTTCTCTTGCGACATGAAGAATTTATCTTTGGTTTTAAATATTCATTAAAATGAATTACATGTATATGGATATATATACATATATAAGTTTTATATTCACTGAATTTGGTAAATCATGGGATAATGCATTCATGTTTATTTATATTTTAATCTTGGAGACTACCTGAGGTTTTTTGTGGTAATTTTTCAAGTTGTTTAATTGTAATATTATTATTATATCAATATGATATTAAATTCATTGTATCTCTAAAAAATTTATTTAGTAACATTCAAAACTATTATTCTATGTTCTTCCCCCTTAATATTGCTGGGGTATTCCAAATCTTATAATGAAGGAAAATTGGAAATTGTTGATTTTTATAATTATTTGGTGAATGGATAAGAAAAAATGTTAGTATACTGAGGGTTAAACATAACTGACCCTATTGGGGTGTAGTAACGTGTTCAGAGGTTACAAGTTCCACTAGTAGTCGAGGTATAGCCAGGGGTGAAGGTGGAAGCATGGATATGAATTGGAAAATAAATTTCTAGTATACAAAAGCATTATAAATAAATGACTTTAGGACCCAATTCAATCATAGTGTATTTCCCTATATTTTAGATTATTCATGGAATGAATGTTTCATGTCATGGAACCCCAAATAACCTCACTGTGTAACTCTTCAATTGATAATGATTAGTCATAAACACCTTTTTAAAAATCTCATAATTTGACTTCAGGTCACACACCAATGAATTTATAGACTGAGTGACATGAAGTGTACCCCTCCTATAGGACCATCCTAAATAGGAGGACTATAAAACCTTGTAAATTAGCTATACAAATTGTGAATCCAAGTTAATGTGATAATAGGTTAATGTTACTTCTTCCTATATATTATTATATTATATTCTATATATAATCTGTAATCCAAATTCATTATATAATCTAAAGATGTTATATATAGATAGGGAGGCTAGTCAAGATGTATCCAATATACTTCTTTTCATGATCAAGGCTACCAACACACCATGATCAATATTAAAAATATTTTTTATTTTTGTTACATATGTTTAGAAATGTTAGTACATGAAAATATTTCTAGATTGTACTTATATATTTCATACCCTAATAAAATCATTTTTGTAGTAGGAATTATTTTTTATTTATCATATTTTCCACTATGGGGAAAGTTTTAATCATATATTTTCTGAAAATGGGTAGAAAGTTCTCTGTTTTTTCAGACTGATTTATTACATACATATATCAAATTCATCTAATTTTAATATTCATGGAAGCTGGAAATTAATAAATTTCTTTAAATGGGGACTTCAGTGGGAGGATGATTCGCGAAACCATAGTTCTAGTAAGCCTCTTGGATGATGCACAATATATACTCAAGGTTTCGGGTCGTTCATAATGTCCAATTACCATATCCACTGTGGTATCATTAAGCAAGTTATGGGCCCCTAACTAATATAAATATGGAATTTTATGAAGGATAAATATATGAGGTAGTTCATGATAACTAGTTTCTATAGTGATTTGGTTATCTAGATTCATTCCCAGTGTTCAATATATATATAGATATGTTGTGGCGTTTGATATTATTTTCACTTATGAGGTGATGTTCGACACCGTTGTTCTAGATTGGTGACATGCGGATTATAATAAACTATATGTTTTTATATCATTGTATTATCTGTTTATTCTATGTTCGGTTTAATCATTTTAAAGTATGTCTGAAAATACAATTTTTTTAGTTTCCGCCCTATTACATTGGGTCACAACTGAGTTGTCACATCCATCTTGGTTGCAGACATCAGACACACGAGGCCTTCGTTGACCTCTGTGACCTTGTTTAATTTTATGTAAAATTATTTCAAAATGAATATCAATAGTAATGTCATACATTTCAATGTTTTAATATTTTTATCCTATAAATATTATTTGGATCCCTTTTTTGGTTACAAAATTTTAATAGTAGTTTCATGCAGACTATTTTTTTTCCTTTTACTTTTATTTTTCATAGAATCATATCATAAAATTTTATACAAACAACTTTATTTTCCTTGTTTAATTCTATATATCATAATCAATACATAATTATATAATTTATAATACGGTTTTCACTTCAAAAAAATTTCTAGAATATTTCTATTTAACAGTTCTAGATAACTAGGAAAATCAATTTATTATCCATGCCTTATAATGAATGTGAAATCATTATCACAATACAGATTTACATTAACAAACAAACCATATTCTTAAAAATTACAATTGTTTCATTAAAAAATAATTTTATTCCTATAAGAAGAATTGAAATTTAAAAATATATATCATTCTAGATATCTTACACATACTTTGGATTAGAAATCATTTTGAAACATGGGATGTGAATAGAAACCTTAATAATGAGTATAAAAACAAAATAAAATAATTAGGTCATTTGAAAATGTATAAAAACTCATTAGAATGTTTTCCTATTTAATATTAATATTTTTAAACAATTAATAATTTAACTACCTAATAAATACACTCATGGGTTCAATTATTTCATTAAACATATCACAATTAATCAAAAAGCATAAATGTCATAATCATGATTGATTCATATTAAATATGTGCTGTTATTAAATAATTTACTTGATAATGTACCTATCATCCTTAAAATGGTAATAAAAATTTCATTGAACATATTATCATTATCAGACCTTATTAATTCAAAATACTTCATTTAAAATCGAACACAATTATATCATGTTTGTAACTTGGAACATTGTCATTATGTTTATCGTTACAAGAAACCATATAAAGTAATAACATAACTAGATAATCTCCTTCCCCTTTCGGAGTAACATTTCACCAGTTTACTCTATCACTTTAATCAATTAATTGGATAACTATATTGGACTCAATCATCATTAGAGATTTATTAGGCTTGCCCATTATTAATATAAATTGTCCAATAACCATTGAATTAATAAAAAACACATATATATTTCACTTTAATCATAAAACCCATTTAATTCATCCTTATATCCCATAATAAATAATTTAACAAATTATATAATAATGATGATAAATGGTTATCATGTCGTAAACATTAAAAAATTTATTTTTGAGCTTTTGTAATAAATTTCAAAAATAAATATTATAGGAAATGTTAAAAAGATTCATTTTTAATCCTTTGTTAATAAAGAAAAAACAAATTGAAAATAAACAATATGAACCTATGAATCATAGTTGATAACATTCATGAAATATACATAATATCCTTTACATGGAATAAAATTATTTGGAAGGAATATATTGAAAAATTATTTTTAAAATAATGACCCTTACATGATGTTTCACTCGCCAGGGATGTACATTAAATGCAATATAATAAACTTATATTAATTTTATACTTACAAAAAAATTATTTTAATTATATTACCTTATTATTGTTACATTAATTTTATTTATAACTATAATATATATATCTATTAAATCAAGTAAATTCTTATTAGTCATTTCGATGATAGTGAATTCATAATAAAAAAAGAAACATTGTAATGTAGACCATAACAAAAAAAATTCATTTAAATACATTAATAATTTTAAAAAATTTATATGTAAAATAAATTTAAATTATAATAAATTATAAAACCAACCATGTAAGGAATTCATGGAAAATAATCCATATTGTTTCATGGAGAGGGTAGATTGTTTGTGCTCATGAATGATGTTTTCATATTTTTTTAAGGATAGAAATGAAATATTATTGATGATAATATGATTTTATCAAATAATTAATATGTTATAAATACATATTTATTTATTAATTTCTTAATTATAAAAAAACCTATTATGATAGATTAAAAAAACAAAACACATTGTTTTGTGGGAGTGGTAGACCTCCTGTACACAATATTAATGTTATCATTTTATAATTGAAGTTGGAGTAAGAAGGTAAGTAATATATTGTCATTAAAGAATCAAAATTAGGTCCTAAATATCATATCTGTTCATTCTCCATCATTTTATCTGTACATATGATCCATGGATGAAAATAGAAAAAATTAATTTGTGGATGTGATAGTCCACATGTACAGACAAGCGAGGATTTTATTTTATATAGGATTGAAAAGGAGACAAAAAAGGTGTTATGCGGTTATTATAATAACATTTACATTTATCTAAGAAACAAATGTTATCATTTCATCATGGTTGATGATGATTTTAGAGAGGTGGACGTATAAATAAACATAAAATTCGTTGGTTAAGACATATACCTTATCCCCAGATATCTTCATTTGGATTGTACTATAATCCATATTGAATTAGACATTTTATAATTAAATTAGCTATAAATTTTTTCAATGGATTTCATTTAGGAGATTTTGGGAGGTAATATACAATTTATAGAGCTATAAATGGGTCATGAAGGGATTAAATCAGGCTCCCTTTTAAATGTGAGCGGTGTGGGAGAGTTGTAATTTTTTATATATTTAAATATTATAAAATCACAATCATTAAAATGATTCTAGAAAAATATATAATTTAATATTTATAGTGATAATGGTATAAATAAAATCATTCAATTAGAATTAAGATGATATTTAGTGTCATTAACGTAATCTTTTTTACTAAATTCACATTATTTAAAATTTGTTGTGCTGAAACATTTTTAACATGGTTACTATTCAAAAAACCCAAAAATGAAATTTCTCTAATTACTAAATTTTATAATAATTATTAAATATATAAAATCGATATTTTAAGATATAATATTTATATATTGAATATGTTTCTTTTAATATAATTATATAAAACATTATTAAAAAAATTTATTTTTATAAATCAAATTTTCTAAGAATAAAAATAAACTTATAAAAAACAAATATAACATTAATAACAATAAAAATATTTATATTATGTGTAATAAAAATATTTTATTTTACTATAAATAAATAAATATAAATGGGAATTTATGTTATATTATTTAATGAAAATAAATAATGGTTATGAAAAACATAATCATTTCCACTCTTTATTCTAGAATATTTATTTTAAAAATGAATTTAAAAAATTCCACAATAGAATAAATTTATATGTTGATAAAAATAAAATTCCATTTTATCAATTACAATTTTGAAAAGTTGTAGATATAAGTTATAAAATCGATGAAATAATACAACAAAACCCAATTTTGCGGATATTTTGTTTTAAAAAATAAAAAATAATTATTTTCATTAGTTTCCTAATAGATTTGTTAAATGAATGTAAATTAATTAAATTGGATTTATAATAAAAATATTTTATAATAAAAATTTATTAATAGTGGTAAATTTAATCAATTTAATCAAAAATAAAGTGCCAATATAAAAGAAGTTTTTTGAAAAACATTATTTTTCCTTCAAAACAATTTATATTTCCTATAAAAAATTTATTATTAATTTTATTCTTTCTAAAATTAATATATATATAATAATATTTTTATTCCTATTATTATCCTCCAAAACACTTTATAGTTAATAATGGTCAGGTTAAATTAATATTATATTATGGCATATTGAAACTGGATGTTTCATATACCACACAATATGGAATATATTATTTAATTAAAATAAATTCTAAAATATTATGTTGTTAGTTTTTAACCCCATTAATAAATGGAATCTTTGAAATTTAATCTCATGTAAAATTCGATTAGTTAAACCTTCATTTTCAAAAAAAAAATCTATGGAGAGGAAGATAAATCATAATATCCTAAAAATAAAACCCCAATTATTATTTAAAAATTCTATTATTAAAACAAAGAATTATAAAAAGGGTTAATAAAACATCCTATTAAAATTAAAAAATGGGAAATATGATGTTATAGTGTAATAACAAATAATTAGGTGCCCAAATACAGATAAGATTGGAGGAAAGAGAAAATATGAAAATGAAGGAGAAGAATAACATCAATGATATAATATATAGTTATATAAGACATGATAATGATAATTTTAATGAACCCACACTCATATATAATTACGGGATAAAGAATCCCACAAATGCATCATAAATTAAGGAAAAAGGATAACATTTTTATTTTATGATCATTTTCTATGTTTTGAGGGATTCTATTAATATCCTGAATGTTATGACAATAAAAAAATATAATTGATTTATTTACAGTTAATATGCATAATTTTATTATTTGGTTATGATTCAATGCATTTTCACTTCTCTTACAACTATTACTCTATGAAATGAATATTCATGGTGAATTTTGCATGCTTAAAGCACAGATATTAAATTTCAATGGATCGTATGATCCATAAAAGGATAACATGTTATTCTTCTTGTATTTAAACACTAACTAAATAAAAAATAATTTTCACAATTTAATATAAAATCTAATATTAATAAATACAACTTCAATATAAAATTTAAAAAGATAAGAAGCTTAAATTTAAATATATTATAAATAACTATCCTTAAAACACGTTAAAATATACAAAACCAAAATTGAAAGAGAAAAAAAATTATAAATATTTGATATCATATTTTTTAGGTCAACTAAGATTTTATCTCTAAAATATTAGTTAATCATAGATAAAATTTTCAAAAAATGTATATTCATAAATTCTCCAATATATTCTAATACTTTCAATAAACAACCTGAATCACCAAAAATCCACAATGAAACCATATATACATCCAACGACTAATTGAAAAATCCTTACACAAATAAAATCACATCTTAAATTATATTGTTTCTACATAACATAATAATGTAATTTAATTAAAATATTAAGTTTCATCAAAAAAATATATATCACGTTATTATGATATCACTTTTCGATCGCATTGTTATATATATGAAAAATCATATGTTCCCCAAATTTAATAACCATTTTTCTCAATTAATCACAATTACCTAAAAATTAACATCATATTAACTCTATGGATTAAATATAACATTCAAATAATTTCTGAAAATTATAAATTAGATACTCTTCATATAATCTTTTAACTACTACACTAGTTTGAAAAAAGTGTGACATGTACCGCGAAAATTTATGAAAACTAAATAAATATATCCCAAAAGAATTCGAATAATATAATACCTCAAAAGTATATCTATTCCCTTAGATTTATTAATACATTTATAATTATTAATAATTATGGTATCTAAATAGAATAAAATATCTCTATCTAATTCATACTATCCTAAAAAATTATCTAAACATTTTCATTAACACAAACTACAACACCATGTGTCTTAAATGAACCATAATTACATAATTTATAAAAAAACTTTCACTCTATTATATTTATAAGAAATTTTTATTAGGATTTCAATACAGTTAGGAAAAAAATCATAGACAAAAAATAATATTATTAAAGTGGAGTCTTCCACTCATTATTTATTTTTTCTCTAAAATATGATTCTTAAAATTAAACTCATGTTTCATTCAAAACATCTATGATTATTTTAAGATGAATCCATCTAGGGTAATGATATAATGTACTATAGTTCATACATATACTTGGGCTCTAAAAAAATTCAATAACTATGGATGGAATGTAAAACCCAAAAAGTAATATCAATATAAAGAAAACTTGTAAGTATATTTGAAAATTTTTGAAGTATTGTAATGATTAATTACTTTATAATAATATACATTGAAATCAAAGAGTCTTTTACATAAACAATAAATATTCTTTCTTGTTTAAATATTTCATAAAAAATTCATAATAAACCAGAAATGAAAAATGATAAACATTTCACCCTTAGTGTTTTTGTTAACATTTCTTTAAAAAAATCATATTATCTTAAATTATTATTCAAAATATTCAATTAAAACCCCGTTTCTTGAATATCATGTAGGTAAATTGGGAATTTATCCTTACATCCATACTAACAAGAACTCTAACAATGGAATCACTTAACCGAATAATAATTATATATCCTAGGAGTAACCCATCATTGGAATGATCAATCACTTTATCCAATTCTTTGGAAATATATATCAAAATCAACAATCATTAGAAGTCTATTTGGCCCACCTATCATTAGAGTAATATTAAAACAAGGTATTGAATGAATAAATAAAGTATTTAACTATAAAAATAATAACAATTTTAATTTTCATTAAATCTTATAAGAAATAACTCTTTCAATAATATTATAAAGATGATAGAAATTGTATATTTCTTTAAAAATATTTTGAAAACTAATTCTTCCAAATATAGAGAGATAAAACTATTATTTGAAAATAAAATTTTTATATTTTAGAAATATTGAAAACAATTAACTCTTCAGATTATAAGATTAATATGTTCATCTATATTTGATAAAATAATATTATTATTATTTTGTAAATGTCAAAAATAACCTATACAAAAAATTTTGAAAATATTTCTTTTTATTTATATTTCAATACAATTATAACTAATTGAAAATTTATATTTTAGACTATTGAGTAAAATTATGGTCATTCCTAATTCTTTTAAATTAATCTCAAAAATTATGAAAAAGTGTTTAATGGAATGCTATTAATTAAAAATTTGATATTAAAGTCCCTTAACACTAGTTTGACTCCCCACAAATTTAATTTAAATCATGTATATTTAGCATAGAATAGTTTTTATTTAATTAAAATAATTAGGTAAATTAAAATTTTATTATAAATTTTATTTCCTTAAAAATCATATATTAAATATTTATTAAATCATTTAAGTTCATGTTAGAAATTTTTCAGAATTTTTGTTCATATTCCCAAAAGATCGTTATTATATTTTTCATGCTCAAAGGGGTTATGTATAAATTACCTCTTTAATAATAAACAGGTTATATTTTTCCTAATTATATTAAATAAACATTTAAAAACAATTGGTTAAGGGGTTCATGAAAAACAATCCTTGATTCATGGATATGCTAATCTATACATTCACAGGATCGATGTGTTAATTTTTCTAATGGGTAGAAAAGAAATAAAGTAGATAAACATGATGATAGAAGAAAGGAATGACCCAAAATAAAATCCCATCTTGTATAAGAAACTATAATGTCCATTTCTGTCTATCATATGAGGATGGATAGATATTATTTTTATGTTACAACTCCTATGCTCGTACCCATAACTAATTGCAATGTCATATGTCCTATATGCATCACAATGTGCCTCTATAGGGTGTGAGAAAAAATCTCAGTGGGCCACCACCAACATGTTTCTAACATACATATGTGATAAATTATGCATGTATAAAAATAAAATAACACAACATATTCACATCCTACATATTAACCAGCATACCTTGTCCTCAAATCCATAATAATAATGTCACCTACTTGATCTGTGGATGGTAAAGCAATAGTGGAGATGATCCTTAGTATAATTAACAAAGAATCATTGAAGAGAAACATATCAGGTAAACCCACTTGTTCAAATTCTAATAAAATAACCCGAAATCTTATGACAACCAACACATTATGTCAATAATAATTCCAATCATCTGGAAGCCACACCCAAACAAGTAATTTCACCCTTAGATATCAATTCATAGAATACCCAATAGCAGTAAACCTCATGTATGAGGTACAGTAATGTCTATAAACCAAATAATAAATTTTATTGGGTAAAAAATAATCATCTCGAGGTATAAAGATATCCATCCTCAATCATAATCTTGTCCCAAAAGCCACAATATACTGTGAATCTCAACCCATAACAAATGGCCTCAAGACTATCAATTTGTTGTCTCCTCACCATCTATGTTGTTTTAAAAGGAAATAACCTCTATCCGAACTAATGGTAAACACCATCCTATGATACATATAATATAACCACCTACCAACATGAGTAGTTGACACCGACTCATCATCTGAGCACTACAGGTAAGTTCATGTATACAACAGTTCCTCAGCCAATCATAGTGACCCGCTATAACAGAAAAAAGTACCTATGACACATCATCTGAACACCTCATTACCATGTGACCATGTTTCTAATTATGAATTTCAAAACCATCCAATATCAAAGGATCCATGGCCAATTCCTAAATACCTCCTAGATTTAATAAAATGAGTATGTAACTGAACCTGTGATCAATAATACCCAATGTATTTGGGCCAATCCGTACCTGACAGCCAACATCAACTTAACACATATGGCTACTACTATCTCAATTTTCGAATAGAGACCATCAAATTCACTTGGAACTAATGAGATAAATATATTATAAACTATGTAATTTACTAAAAAGACACCCCATACTAAGATATCCACTATATAAATCCTCTATCTAGTCCTAGAACATTTGATGGCTAGGAAAAACATTCCCATTGGCATAACATGTGATCAATTATTAATTTAAATTCATTAGGTAAATTGAATAGGGCCTCACTCAATAATCCCAATGGAGAAGTAAGTAACATATTCCCAAAATATAAAATAAATCAAAGATTAATCTAGTAACCACCTAACATTTACTCTTAGTTGTAAAAGAATATGATACAAGCCTTTAACTCGTGCGGTTTTGGATGAAATTATCATTTGAGATAAACTCTTTGAAAATTGTGTAAAATATCTCACATAGATTTAGCATATCATATTATAATATCAAATAATTAATAATGAAAGAGGACTAAAGGCATTAAACATAAGGTTCTAGAACACCAAACAATGATTGAAACAGAGTTCAGATTGAGGATTTGGCTCAAATCTTATTGGAGAAGGATTTAGGAGGAACACCATAACCAGAAGAAAAAAGAGGGAGGAAATGTAAAGAAAATAAAATAAAGGATTGATTGTTCGAATTATAATGAAAAAATTTTAATGGGTCTAAACGGTTTTCAGAACATTTGGGAAAATATTGCACAAATTGTGTGGTGCCCACTCTCCAAGCATTAGGCTCTCAAGGTTTATTCACATGGTTTGACAACCAATTCTCAACACTTGTGTGATAAATCTATCCCAAATTTAATAGGTTCATTAAAATATGTGTTCCCCCTACCTCAATTGTTGAAATACAATAAATAGTTCTCTTAAAGGGACATTTAGTTTCTTTAGGGAGGTCGCGCAGTTTATTCAAAACATGAACACCTGTCTGTGCACTTCAAAAAATTTGGGTTTTGAGACTCAAAACAAATAAACCCCACTCAAAACCCTAAGTAGAATTACAATATTTCAAATCATAGAAATACATTCCCTTTGGTTATTCAACTATCAGAATTAATTTTTGATAATGAAGAAAAGAGTTGGTATGGTCACCAAACTCCAAAAATTAAAGGGGGTTTAGAAATTCAACCAACTAAAAAAACCATGGATGTTACATCACACATATGAGTTCATTAACCCAGGGATCATTGAACAATGTATCATATTTTATTCCATGGTACACATCTATAGAAAACTATGTAAATTTTATACATACAATGGGTAGGAACCATGGACATTGAGCGGGGTGTCTTCTCTGATTCTGTGGAGCTCAACAAAAAAACATGGGATAATCTATATAGGATCCCATTATGTAAATAAATGGTGGTCTAAGAAATCCAAATCCAACATTTTAACATAAGTAATAAAATATAAATTAAACATCAGTTCCCTTTGTATATTTTAGTTCCATACCAAAATATTCACCAGTAACCATTTTATATTATGGATTAATGGACTATGTTAGTTTCCATTCCATTTATGTATTTAAAACTTCACCTTTATATTATTTCTCATATAAATTTTAATAAATTAAATTATGTTATATGTCAATGTCCATTCAATTTTTAATAGTTCAATTTAATAGATTATAATCAATGATCGATTCATTGATAAGGGATAAATGGAGGGGCCATGTTAGTGTCCATTCAAACATACTGACCATTTTCATTAAAAGTCATAAGATATCTTCCATATATTTTAAAATTTATAATTACACTATTTTACCTACACTTTAATGGTTAGAAAAAATGTTTGTTAAATGGTATTTGACCAATAAAATTCCTATTTTATTTAGTACTGGATTCCAGTCCTGTGTGGTAAGAACAGATCTCCCAAATGGGTGGAATAGTCATTGGTATTTGATCAAACCCACATCAAGGGGGTTTCTTTTTGTTTTTGGTGACCTATAACCATATAAAGCTTAAATAGAACATCCAAAAATATTTTATATTATTTAATTTAATCTGTTTTACATTTTATATGTAGCTCAAAGAATATTAAAGATTCATCACTACAGTGTTAGCTATAAACACAAGTATATTAATTTAATGTTTTATCCAACTTCGTTGTATAGGTAGTAGAATAAATTTCCATTATTGGCCTCTAATCCATGATAAAACCAGTTAAATTAATGAAATATATACATACCTTGAAAATAAAAATTATTACCTCGTATAGATTTAGTATACTACAAAATAAAATTAATTTAGAAAAAAAAAGAAATATGATTGAATAGCTTACAAATATGAATACAATGATACCTTCAATAATTGATTCCTTTTTCACATGAATGAGATACCAAGATTCATAATTGCGGAGGAGTGATAAATTTATACATGGGGCGAAAGTGCAGAAAGTGGGAGGTGAAATTGGGGTTTAATTGTTAAATAAGGTAGCCTTAAAATTGGATTCTCACCCATTTTAATGGGGTGAATGGTTTGGCAACACGGTTTATCCCAACTGTGTGATAACCATAGAGTCTCATATCCTATGTGGTACTATAAATGGATGAATTTTTAATGTGTTTCCAAAACATGAACACAATACGCAGATCACATAGAAAACATACTTAATCCAAAATAATGGTCTTGTGGCCTCACTGCCTTTTTATTGAACTTCTAATCAACTATATATGGGCCACATTGTTGATCTAGATTGTTAGTACTTCCTCGTAACAACCATGTGCCATAGAAATTTTGTCCACAATTTTATTTATGTGCTCTAAACCAGCCACAGACTATCTTGGGCCCCTTCTTAAACCATTAATATTATAATGTAAGGTTAAAAATAGGATTCATTAGAAAGGTAAAGGATTTTAACATCTCTAAATGGTCAGTGTACTATAACCTCACATTCATAAAAGAACATTTTCCAAATTTTCCCTTCTCAAGGTGATAGATCATAATCTAAGAAAATATCTATCCACTAAGAATGTATGTTGTCCTCTCACTTGTAGGTCACATATTTCACACATTAGTGCCTCAATATGACCCATACTAGGTAAAAAAACTTCATTAGAGTTCATTCATGCTACTACTAATGTTATAAACCAAAAACCTCTCAAAATAGTAACCTCTTCTAACTCAACCTAATCAATATGAATGATATGGAAATGTTTTAAATAGAAATGGTCATGTTGTGAAACATGGAAGACTTCATGCATGGTTTGGAACCTCCAGTGTAACTGAAACAGATATGCTATCATCACAACTCTCTCAAATATATAAATCATTCAAATAAACCTATGTACTAGTTTAACTGTATATCAAAGCCTCAATGCACTAGTCTTGTCAGAACATGTAAGAATACCTGATCCCCAAACTCTTAATCTAGTGGTCATTTATGATGATGAAAATAATTATTTTTTCCTATACATAGTTGTTGCTATAATTTTTTAATAATATATAAAAAATCCAAAGACATCTAAATTGAAGGTGTTCCCAGTGGCCTACCTTACCATCCTCGAACTAGCACATGGGTAAAAAATATTTCCTTAAATATAGGGCCTCTTAAGAATATATATATTTATTCTCCTAAAATATATTATTATTGGTGAACTCTTATAGAGGGATTTTTTGCTCCCTAAAACGTCCAAAATCAAGGATTCATTCTTGAAGTGTCTCCTCTAATACTTATATTGTATTCTCAGACAAATCATATATCAAAAGTTGATAGGTTGAACTCATTTGTCCCTATGAACCCATTTTTTTTCAACCCCTTCAAAATCCATGATCTAAATCTCTCATCCCTTGACAATATTATAGAATGTGGAAAAAATGAATGCATATAATCTCTCTGACTTATAGAAAATAGAGAACATCTACTAAATGTTTTCCCAGAATCAATGGAAAGTGAGCATCCTTAGTCAATTTTTCTATCACCATCCACACTATCTCACTACCCCATGTTAACATGGGTAAACCCATCATGAAATACAAAGCGACATCATCCCATTTCTACTCAAGAATAGGTAAAGTATGTAAAAATACTTCTACTTTCTTGGGAGCTACATTCACTAACTGAAAGGTGGAAGATCATGCAATGAATATAGATATAAATATTACTATCAATGAACACCAATACTATTAGTATAAGTCACAGTACATATTTGTATTGTTGGTATGCCCTACCAATTCCTAGAAATTAAGAACTCAAATAAATTTCTCTTGGATTTATATTTTTACCTGGAAAGACCCCAGAAATTCTAAGACATCATCCCCATTAATGTCCCAACCAAGTGGTGGGTCCTCACCTAAAGCATTATCCTTAGGTCATACCCATGGGATATGAAACATACTTCATATTAAATCTATCTAGATATATTGAGTTCCATTGTATTCATTTGATTAAAAGTAATCATCGATGGACCTAAACCTCTGAATCCATCTCAGAAAACAATGTCATCAACTACCAATCAATACTAGCCTCATGAACTTCTTTTTTGTGAGTTTCAATTCTTAGAAAATCAACCACTACATTTCCCATACCGTGCTTATATGTATCGTAAAAATCGAATGACATTTGGGATTTGACCCATATTCTCAATATAAAATTAAAATAATATTTTTTGATGTTTTATTTTAGGATTTTTGGTCCTTATACACAACTAACCTCTCTCCCAACAAGTAATGTCTTGGAAAAGACGAATGATGAACCACATATGATAACATGAGGTCATGTATTAGGTAACTATTCTGATCCAATATTTAATAAAAATACCATTATGTGAATTATCATAATCCATACATCATAACTTCTATTAGCCAAATAATTTATGCATCAATGTTAACCGTATAGCTTCCATACAGATTTGTTGGAATCAGTATTAGAGCTAAAATCGGTCTCCATTTCTACTCTTGAAGGGCTCTCTTGTATAAATCATGATATATTAACATGAAACCATTCTATCATAAACCCGGTGTTTAAATATGTGATAAATCTTGTATAATATTATTTTGATCTCAATTCATTACCAATTAACTCATTATGCTTATGACGTTCTTTGTATAATCATTGGAATGTATTATTGTCAACATCTATAGGTCTATGAACACTCTTAATTCAAAGATAATGTGACCCATGATGTGAAAATTTTAAATAAAAAAATTCATTTTATGATCATGGAATAAAAATTATGCTCCCTCGTTATATTCAATATGATCTCAAGATGTTGGTAATGACCTTATGCAGAGTGATAATACAATGAGATTTCATTCACAAAGACAACAAAAAACGAATCCATATATGGCTGGAAAAACAAAATTAATTTGATCCATGAATACTTTCATGGATTTCATGAGACCAGACAACTTGAATAAATTCTTATACAATCCATATCCACTATGAATTGTTTTATTTTGTATAACTAATGATATAACATGAAACTAATGCTATCTTAACCATAAATCAATGACAAAGAAAACCATCACACCTTGGATCTAGTCAAAAAAATCATCTATATACAATAATATATAATTTTTCTTAACTATAATCTTGTTCAACTAATAATAATTAATAAAAATCCAAAGTGTTATATCTACCATCCTGATGAATATTATATTTTTAATACGATGTTGAGGTATCTGTTCATATTAATCTTTCAGATTCCATGTCCACTAGCTACCTCTCAACCTACTATAACTCAGTTTAATTCATCCTTTAAGGAACAAGGGAAATTGATGCCACACCTAGAACTGGATCAATAGATAACTCCACCTCCATCACAGGAGGTAACCTAGAAAATTAATTTTGTAGTATGTCACTGAAATGATGCTATAAAATAGGGAAATATATATGTTGTGTTAACTAATTATCAAAAAATAGACTATAAATACATTCATACACTATATCAAGCCTGTGATGATCTGATCCGGATCAACTCACATTGACATCCCATTTACCCTTATGAATTTAATTACCACCCACAAGTGATGTGAAAGACACCATTCAATAATATAAATCATTATACTAATGGTAAATAACTAACCATTCTATCCTAATTATGATGTAAAAATCAATCATCATTAGTAGGAATAGGTTCCATTTAAAATGATAGTTTCCAAACTCAAGGGGGGGGGGTTCCTTACAATGGATTATGATTTCTGATCAATTCTCTAATTTTGTATCGGGTTTCATCACTTAATAGAAATATTCAATATTGATACCATGTAACTAAAATATTTCCATGGAAATAAATGAGTGGATATCTTTTGTTTAAGATATGATAGAAAAAAATTTAAATTATACTAATATCATACCTCATTCTGTATAAGGGTCGATGATATTATCTATGGGTATTAGTTGAACTGTGTATATATTGACCAATCCACACCCTAATATACAGCCTTAATTTCATGGGAATTCCTATTGTGCAAGTGTTATATATCTAGTTTTTAACCCCTCATCAATGACCACCTGCCTGCCATAAACAATTGGTACTGTTCCAACTGACCAAATGGAAAGGGGATACATCTCCCCCTCATGATGGTGGATGTCTTTGGTACTTCCTTATAAATAAATATGAATAATGTTAAAAAAAACCTATATATATTCTGCATTTTCTATAATATGTTTTCTCAAATTGGGGATCTATCAAAGTGGGGTTTCATATGAACATGCTTACCATAAGGATGATATATCTCATGGATATCTAGATGCCCACTTTTCCTACAGCTACCTCCTCATGAGATATTAAAATGACACTTCATACTACTAGATGTACTGCTTCTCTATTAGCATCCAAAACATCCTTGTCTACCACCCCTAGATTCCCTTGTTTTATACTCGGTGATGAGGTCTTGATTTAGTATTTACACAATGGTAGTCAAATAAAATATGTTCAACAATGACTAGATAGAATATATGATCACATTATCAAAAGAATTATATCTAGGAATTTCATCCCCAAGGATAGAAAGAATGAAATTTCTAAATCTTCTTAAAATGAGATGAATAATTCTTAAAATTTATATTTACCAGATCCAGTTGAATAAACACTCTATCCTAGACATCTCTCAATATATCTAGAATGGAATAATCCAAGAATGTAATCTAGAAAACCCTCTAATACAAAAAATGATGGTGGTAATCATGGTTTAAATAATCCCTATGTCTATTGTCTAGACATCTAAGAATAAATGTTGTAATGTTTACCCCCCATTTATGGAGGAATATCTATATTATTGATGATAAATAACATGGATTCTATCCATGAAATAGCATATTCAGGATCATTATCCCCTGAAAATATAGATAAATTTTGCTGTTGAGACTCACATTTCATATTTTACGTAGTTTGGGTGGTTATGGGCCTTCCTATATGGTCTTCACGAGTCATAGAAAACATTCATGAAATAGGGTGTTAGTGCCAAGGTCTAATAAAATAGTGCGTTCAACATGTAAAAATAATAGATCTAATGTTAGTGGATCATGGACCATCGTCTCTATATAATGGTTGTCACCACCCTCCTTGTGCATTACTTGAGGCTATTGTCGAGGAATGTCATTACAATTCAATTAAGATTCCTCAAAATATGATTTTATGAAAATGTAGTTTATAGACCCATGAATATGAAAGGTAGAGGCCTTCCTAAAAAAATATAAACACCAATATGACCTCTATTAAGTACAGTTCAATGTGATATAAAAACCATAAGGGTAATTTTAGATACTCCCTACTACAAACTACTTAGGTTGGGTCAACGGAATGTTTCTTCGATTCCTCATTTGTTCTGTTATATTGTGTTTAGAGTAATCGTTTTAGTGGATAATTCCCATTATGTTAAAATTGGAATCCCCATTTAACAAAATCCCTTTCATTTTTAAAATTTCAACACAGCATTATGTATATATATATATTAATCTTGGTCCGGTTAGACGAGTTACTATTCACATGATATAATGTATAACACATTTTAGGATTCAATAGGTACAACATGTAATTATAACCACTCATTTACGACAGTCAAATTATATATATTACCATTCTAAACATATATAGGCACACACAATCATTAAAATTATATTTCAATTAATTTAATTCCAACAACTAATGTTTCAACCCATGCGACCAGTGGTACTTTGGTCAGACATTCCGAAATTAGAAAATTATACTTCCAATATAATTATGTATTGGAAAATTCTATTTACGTTGATGTATACAAATTTAATGACCAATTATTTACCTTATTCATCCTAAAAAATATTTTTTAAAAAACATGTAAATAATTCAGTGCACTATAAATTATTGCTGCTGATGAATGTAATAAAATATATATGTAATTGACTATAAATGACGTGTGAATCCTAATTTTTCTACAATGACTCATGAACCAACTCTTCATTTCCAAACCATTAAATGGAATGATAAAATCCCCTGTATAACGATATCACCAAAAATCATATATGTCACCCAATGGTGAAATTAGGATAACTACAATATGAAATAAAGATCAAATATTATAATCCCATGTAATTTGGATTTTCCCTATAGGTGGGTAATCAAATCATAAGTAAATTATCATTACCAATTTTTAAAACATTCCTAGAATCCTCAATACAAATAGAAAACTATTATATAGAATTTAAATCGTCACACAACCTATTAAATCATCATAGGTGTAGTTAACTAATCAATAACTGAATCTGAGATCCACCAAGCATCATGTGGACCATCTCGTATGACAAAGGCTATTAAATAGTTGAAATGGTATTTGATTGTACATTTTGGAGACTATACCATAATGATTATAATGTATCATAGTAGTCTATTAAAAGAATAATAAGAGGAAATAGATATAATAATAATGTAGCGATATATAGTAGACATAATGATAAATAAATAGCTGATTGAAGCCAAAACCAACATTATATTCAATACCATATACATAAGTTATGATCGTTTATGTATTGTATACATAAATGGGAACACATTGAACATTGTATAAGGCATATACAACATATTATACATGTGTTTAAAAAGGCCAAAAGCTATCTCCAAAAGCATCATAATTATATAATCAGTCCTCAACTCATATACTCCATCGAAAAATATAAAATCATGAGACAAATATTGGGTGCTTTCCTTTTTCCCAATCAACAACCATGTAGTCCATTAAAGATCGACTTGGATGCTGAAATTAGATGTGATATTTACATAGTAGTCCAAAACCAGTGTTGTCTATAACAAATCTATCATATGCATATAATCCGTAATAGTGTTAAGGTATAATAATAATCATGTTGAAATTATTAAGATATGAAATACGATATATATGGATATATTGTGTCAGATTTTCTAAAATAATTAAAAACTATACATAATATTAAGGACACCATGACAATATATACTTTGTATATCATGTGTCAAACCAATTAGGTCAAGAACCCATGGTCATTTTCCAAGAAATCCTATTCATGTATATAGATCTAGCCCATAGAACACTTAATATATTTTATCCCTACGTGGTTCAAACCCCAAGGTTATTTACTAGGTAATCTTCTTCAATTCCATAGAGATAATCCATAAAAACATTAGATAGACTTGGGGAGCCATAAAGTAAATACACAGTGTTCTAAGAATGTTGGGACTAAGGTCATTATATGAGGCACCCGATATAAAGGAATAATCACTTCCATTACAAAATATCCATCATTACCCATTTTATATGAGGGATCATGGGGAAAGGTTATTTACAATTCCCTTTATAAATTTATGTCATCACATTAATTTAATTTTACATTTAAATTCTATGTAATTAAAGAAATATCCAAATTATTTTCCAGTCCTTTTTAAAAATTTAAATTATCACATTATTAGCACAGATGAATTCACTCACCAGTGACAAAAAGATTATCCATGTTAGTATTCATGCCACCATAATAACCATTTACATTAAAATTAATAATTTAATTGGTCATCTATCTCATTTACAATTTCTAATTAAATCATATAATACAATCTTAGATTATAAATGTGAGGGTTCAAAAAAATTTAATCCTATTTCATTTATAGTTAATTCATAAATAGCTTCCACTAAAGGGTGGAAAGCATAAATCTACAAAAAGGGATACATAGTCAATAAAATTTTAAAAAATCTAACCCAAGGGGTGTTTCATAATGAGTCTGGTGACCTCCAGCCATATCAAAGAAGAATAAAACATCCAAAACTAGTTTTACAACATTTAATTCAATGTTTTTCATATTTTTGAATATATGTACAAAATTTTTGGTTTGTGGAGCTATGATGTGAGCTCTAACAATTGAAAATATTATGTACAAATTATAAATGACCAACTTTTTATGATTATTAGACTCCTTTTCCAATATTATTCTTAAACCCAGGCTAGAATGGGAGAAATATATGAAGTAGATGAGTACCTTGAAAGAAGGTAATATAATATTTAATGGATTTAACATTCTATATGATGAGATAAATGAATAAAAGATGTAATGGGATTTGATATATTACCATTACAAATAAAACAAGACGAATATTGATTGATTCCAATCTCAAATGAAGAGATACCATGGTATCTAGGAGGAAAGGATGGAGAGATTGAATTGTGGGGGAGAATATATAAAAAATGGTAGGAGGAAATGAGGTTTGTACATTAAAAAGATAGGGGTGAAATTAATTTGTAATCCATTTTTAGTGGGAACATTATTTGGACTTATGGTTTAGGAAAACTGGGTGCCAACCATGTGGGCTCACTAACTACCTAGAACTAAACATGCATTGTTTTATCATAGTTATCCTAACCATGTACACACCAGAAAGATCACTTCTATGAAAAATATTCACAGAATTTTATATTCATGAAATATACCTCTTATGGTTTGTAAAATTGTGCTCCTCTATATATGGGTCTAATGGATTACACTAGTGATTACCACTATCTCAATTCAGACCATGCTTCTAATTCTATTACTATAAAAAATTGATTTTTTTATAATTAAACACCTTAGACTCTCCATTACCCCTTCAAAAAAATTTAAAATTCTTCAGTAATGTTACCATAGAGGATTAAATAGAAAATTTAAGAATCTATGCCTATCTAAATGTCCTGAACATTACACTATGTTGTTAATTGATAGAGTGATGTCTGCAATAGTGTGATAGTCGACTAAATTGTATAGTGGGAAAAACATTCCAAGGCATTGGACCTAAAGGTACATTACTGAATGTGGAGAGGGAATCACACACTTCACATAGTGGATAATTGTTTCCCATTTGATATATCAGTATACATCATTAGCAAGGGTCACCCAATTGGAGCATGATCCTTGATGTAGTGTGTATATTAGTGTTTTTATTCTTCCCGATGTCATGCAATTTAGCTATAAAATGAATATATTTATAGATGGATGTGGTTTTGGTCAACCAAGAATTAAAAGCAATATGCTAGGGTTTTTAGCTATTATAAATGGGCTATATGAGTGTTTAGTGTGGTCCTATTTGAATTTTTGTGGAACAAGTCATCAATTAGAAGTTTCATGTGGCATAGAGGATGGAGGAAATTTACATTTCTCCTCAAAATTCTTTTCAGAAGAATTCCCAAAATCGTGACATAACATAGTTCATGTTTTTTAATAGAATGTGAATCCTTGTTTTGATGTTGGGATGATAAGTTTTAATTTCCATATATGATTTCTGAAATGATTATTATTTTTTGATGAACATTAAACTAGAGCTTGGGAAATTGTTTTGTATGACATGAATATAGTAAATTAAAATGGATGAAGTGGGACCTATGGAAAATTTTTATTTATAGTTCCTATAGAGATCCCTTATATTTTTCAACATTGTGTTAATTTTATGAATCTTACAAGGATATTTTATTCACATATGATATGCATTGGGGACATTCATAATAGAGAGGAGCATAATTCCCTAGATGAGATATCATTATTTATAAACCATTTCATGGAGTAAATTCAATGTAATAAATTAAATTACATTATTTAAAGAATATGAACTTTGGGAGAGTGAAAAAAATAGTTTTCAGGATGTTGTGACTAGCATGACATAATTTTATCATTATACTAAGGTGATTCTTAAAGAAATGATTGAGTTTCTACTTTACCTGGAACCATGTAATATTGGGTTATAAAGATTGGTATTATGTGGTGAGAGAGAATATCCTTTTTTACATTGTTTTATATGAGTTTTCATAGATCTGAGACCACATTTGTAAAATAAATTTTGTGTGTGACTGGGTTATATTTCAGGTCTGGTAGTTTTTCAAGCATCCTTATTAGTTCATTAAATCAGTTTCATTTTTAGGAAAAATTTATTAAGTGTGTGGTTGATGTAGAAAGCCAAATTTATTTCTAAATAACAAAAATATCATTTCATTGTTCATGTTAATTTTGAATATAAAAAGTGAAAAATAGTAATTTCAACAACATAAATGACCTTTGATTAAATATTATTCATATGTTCTTTAGAAACATAGTGTTTTCCATTTCATTAAATTTTGGCAATTTTTCTCGGTAATTGAGTTTGATATAATAAATAATATTCATTAATAAGTATATATTTATTTCTTTATTTTGAATATTTATATCACTAATATTATTTCTTGAATGAAAATTCTAAAAATTATTTTCTATCAATAATTTTTTTATTTTTTTAAGAGAGTTATGAATTATGTTATCAGGTGAAAAACTATGGTATAATCTTTTTTGCATCTTTATTTCAAATACTACTATATTTAAAAAAATATAAAACAATATTTTTATTTTTTTGCTAAAGAGAAATATGGTATATTGCATTATGGTGATGTGGTTTGTTAATTTATTTATAAAGGAAAATTTTTTGTATTGAATTGACATTCCATGATATAGAATATCAATTTTTTTATGCGGGGAAATTAATTGTTAATTTTTTATGTGAATTAAGGATTGAAATAATTTGTTTCCTTACTCCCTAATGATTAAATACTAGGATAATTTTAAAATGAATATTAATCTATATATCCACTCTCTTTAAACGAGAGTGAATTGTGGGAAAACCACTTATCTCCTAACACAATGGAGAAAAAAACTATTTTCATTGTTTATATTCTACGAGGTGGAGGAAAAATGTAATGGATTGTTTGGGAAAAGTACATAGAGCCTCAATAATACCTCATAGATGTAGGAATTATTATTTTTTTAATAGTCCTTATTTATATTGTGTGATTTGATTCACATCATCTTATGATTGAATATCCTAAAATATTCATGGTGATGAAATGAATAAAAATCATGAAGTTTTTTAAAAAATATAATTACAAAAAAAAAATAATTTGACCAATAGTTTTTTTCAATAATATTTCATATAAAATGAATATTTTCGGGAATTAAAATTCATGGATTTTCATTAGACATCCTCTTGGTAATGAATAATTAAAAGTATTATTTATAAAAAAATATCTTGAAGAATTTAATCTATCTAATTATGATTTAGAAATGTTGATTTTCAATTTTTATTTAGAAAGAAAATTTAATTTTGAGAAATATAATTTTTATAAAGAATTTTATTCCATCTAATATAAAATGATTAATTTTGATTCTTCATAATCCAATTATTTACATTATGTCATTATTAATATTTTATAAAATATTTAGAATAAAATTGTATGTGTTTTTTTAAAATATGGATTTAATTATAAAAAAATAAGATATATAACATTGAATTGTGAAATTAGTTTATTTTCCCATAATGTATGGAATTTATAATCACCTCCAAATAATTTAATTTTACCATGCGAATAAATTAATTTTTTGTTGAATGATAATAATAATAAATTTTTTATTATTATTATTATTTTTATTATTATTTTAATTATTATTTATAAGGAATTGTTCTTTGAGATGTTATTGAATTATTTATCTTTATTCTAGAAAAAAATTTCTTGGATATTTAATAGTATATTATCTTGTATATTGTAATATATTGATATATGATAGTTTCATTTTCTAAGTATGTAATGAACATGGGTATGTAGACACAATTTTCATTTATAATTTTATATCTGATTTAATCTTGGTCTATTTTTCCCGAATGATATTGTTCATGTTAGTGAATTTTAAAATTATTTATTTATTTTAAATAATTCATTGATTTATTAAATTATTTATTTTTTAAAATTTCTTTTATTTTATTCCCCATTTTTCATTATTCATTTTTTATGTAAATTAAAAATTATAGTATAATGGATAATTGAAAAATATAAGTTTCAAACATGATATGAGGAACATAAAAATGTAAATTAGTGGTTTGTAAGGGATAGTGGAAAAATAAATTGGTGCGGTATGGTTATGATTTCTGCAATGATGCATTTTCCCTCAAATATATCCTTAGTACGAGGTGATGTTGTAACTGGTGTTTATTGTAGGAAAACAATGTTTCAATATTCTGGAACATTGTGGAAAAATAACTTTTTTTTCGAAAGTTACACAAAATGTATTATTCATAAATATAGATTCCCTGTGAAATAAATGTCACATGGAATGTGAAACATAAAAATATGTTTTTGTGGCTAAATTATTGGCTCAAATTATCCAGACATGAAATTTTGAAAATTACAAGCCTTGTGACTCTTGGTAACATGGAAAAAATCACTGTACCAATTGTCTTGGAATATCTCTCTTGTAGACACCCAATCTTTGTTACATGATGGAAAATCCATGTATCCAAATCAATTTGAGGGAAATTTGGAGTTACTTCAATGTATTTAATATTTAACCATATTTTAGTTAAACTATATGAATCACACACTATGTACACTCTAGAGATTTCATGTACACTTATTGAGGTTACACAATGTGTTCCCTGAATACACACCAACCAACCCGAAAGGGCCTCGTATGTTTTGTAATTCATTATAAAAAATGTTTATTTGTTATTTAAATTGATTAAGATATGAAATTACATGATCAACCTTGTTGAGTGTAACAGTATTTCATGTAAAATATTGGGAACACAGTGTACTATGAAATATGTAGTATTCATTAAATCAATAGGCCTAGGGTACTTTTTTTAGACGTATGAGTTGTCCTTTGGATGTTCATTTATAAATTGAACAGTTTGGTGCATATATATTTATCTAGTGATGATTAAATTAATTTAATCTTGATTTGTGTGTCTTCAAAGAGATTATGACATGTGTGAGAGAAAACTAGATAAACCATGGGATATAAAATCCTGTTAGACAATATCCCTCTCCATGGTATGGGTCCACCAATTATATAGTGCATTAGGAAACCCTCACAAAGGTTCGTGGAATGAATCCCCCACCCATAGATTTGATATGACTATCATATGAGGAACAACACAAAAACATGTTTGTCCTTTCTCCATGATTATAAATTACCATCACACCAATTGTGTCCTTCAGTTGGTTATTCAACACAATAACTTGTTCTACTGAGGGATGTTAAAAAGGTTATATATCTGATATAGTTTTTGAGAACAAGATTTTACAATGATTTGGGTTCTCAAGATTCATTCATAGTGTTAGGAATATATATGTACAAGTTGTGGGGTTCAATATAATTTCCATTTTTAATGAGAAGATCTATTCCATGGTACCATGGTGGTGATGCGGGGGTTATAAATAAATATAACATTTTTTGACATGGATTTCATGATTCCCTTTAGTTTCTTAATAACTCAACTATTGAGGATCTAAACATTGGTGGTTTGGGAGTCCCCCTCATTCCCTAAATCATTACTAAGGTATGACTTATTCTAATTCTATAGACTTCATACACAGAAATTATTTCATAATAAATTTGACCATGGTAACATGTATGATATGATCATCAATAGATCTGATTTTGTGTAATATAAAACTTCAATTTATTCTTATATTCTTATCTTATATTTTACCCCTACGTTATCCATGTATGGTTTCATTCATGAAATGTGTGCTTTGAGAAAAGAATATATTTTATATTTCAATTGTAATTTTAGAGAATATTATTGTGTATTATTATACACATCCCTAAAAGATAATTATTCCCTCATGTGTTGTGTATATTTGAATGATTCACAATATGAAATGGGATTGGAAATCTTGAGTCCTCATTTTTTTGTAGAGCATATATTTTATAATGTGTGCCATCAACTGGTATTTGTGGTTACTACGATTGATCCTCTCCATGAGTCTTTATCTTGGGACGGTCCAATTTGGATCTTCTCTATTAACCCTTATACGAGGAGTCATTTTTTTCATTATAATCATTTATTTCATTTTGTAGTGTTCTATGCAATGTATTTACCTTATGGAGATTCCCACAAGGTAATATTTTCTACAATTTTTCCTTATATATTCATTGGTTTAAAATTTATTTATTTATTTATAATGTTTTTTTTGTTAAAGGTCATTTGCAATGTATTGTATTTTATATTTTTTTATAGTTTTAATCAGATATATCATTTTATGTATGATTATTCCATTTAATTATAGTCACAATATCTTGATTAATTAGAGGAGGGATTAGTGTGGCATGCCCAACTCATCACAAACCATGGATGGGACCCGATGGGTCGGTTGATGACAATTTAATTCTTATATTTTGAATAATATATATTGGTAAAATATTTATTTAAAATTGTTGTTTCCATCAAATTTAAAATCATTTTCATTTATTTAATAATATATTCATTGGTTTTATTTTCAATACTCGTGACTCTAACCATAATAGATTATAATAATTTAAAAGGATTTATTTCTCAAGTTGTTATTATAGGTTTATTGAAATTACATGCTATGTTATAGGTCGTATTTTTTATATATTTTTCATATGTATATGATTATAGTGGTCTCTATAATGATGTTAAAAACAATATTAATACACTCTTCCTGTATATATTTATAAAAACATGAATATTATCACTATGTAAAACTAAAATTATGATATAATTATATGGATAGTCATGGTCTAACAAATATTTTGTAAGGATAAAATTTTTCAATTTAATGTTTTGTATTAATAACATCTGATAATTCAAATTAATTCCAAAAATGGAGTTTATATTAAGGATTAAATTTTAATGATTCATTTGAATAAATATTCTATTGTTATGGAATGAATCCATTTTCCCAAAACACAGTAAGTAATCAGGGGAAAAAGTTATATTTTTTTGAAATGGTCAATGTAATATTTATGGAATTTGGGTAGTTATCAAAAAAAATACTCATTCACTAGATAATACATAACAACTTATAACTAGAGGAAAAAATTTGAGTAGTTAAACATGTGATTTTGTTTAATTATTAAATCTATATTAAATTTTTATTTTTATTTATCTATTCCTTTTACTATAAAGAGTAAGTATAATTCATTATGAGAAATTAGATTATAATAAAAAAATTTCGGAGTTCAGAGCTTCATTAAACTAATGGGTATCTATAATGATATGATTCACATAGATAACTATTATAGGATTCATCAATCAATTTTGACATAAATTCTCGATAATATAAAATATATTACTCATGTTTTATGCTTTTAATTTATGAAAATTATGATTTTTAAAAGGATTTGTTTAATTAATTAAATTTTTATTGACATAAATGTAATGATCAAAAATATTTTTTGGTAAAATTATGGATTTTTTTAAATATATATATATAATTATAACTACTATTATAAGGTATTAGGATTTTTTGGGTTTTTAGAGTTTCTTAGGTATTTTATAGTGATAACAATTTTGAAGTACAACATAAGGTACCACCATATAGTAGATAATCAATCTAGAAAAAAAAAATAAATTAGAGATTCACTGGTCAGCTGGTAGCTCTATTCCAAGTTGTTAGAGACACATTAGGTTACCATTATTATGATAATAATTACCCAGTGGTTTGTGAATTACAATTAATTGACGTGATTTTTTTAATTTCATATGAATAAAATTTTAAATCCCCCATTATTTTCCCTCATTTATAGAAACATGTAATTTACTATCCTCCTAGGGGTTTTTCTTTAAATATCCACCATCCACCCTCTTTGTTATAGGCTATTTTTGGATATAAAAATTATATTTTGATGGAGGTGTGTAAAATAGTTTATCTAAATAATAGAAAAAACATATCAGAATATATAATACTCTAAGGTTATTCTATAATAATGATATAAAAAATATATGGGGTGGAGATGTAAATGAACCATATTTTATTGTTGAAGAATTATACCTCTCATTCCAGAAACTCTTTATGGATTATGTCAAAAGACATTCATGTAATTATTTATTCATAACATGAGGCTTCTATGATGAGGTTATGTAAATTTAGAGATTATTTGTTCATATTTGGGATAAGATAAATGGATTGAGAGGTTTTAATAAACTGGAGGTTGACTAATTTTTTATAGAGGAGGAGGAGTGACATGATTTTAAATATAAATAATTAAACATTGTTTAATGGTATCCATTTAATAATGTGACTCAAATAATTAAAATGATTAAATTAAATGGGTTATATTGGCCAAATATGGCCCTAAAATTGTGTTTCAACATGTTTCTTGATCATTATTTCAATTATTTTTATGGTTTACTCCCTTGATAATCATAATTTTACGTTAATAACTAAAATTTATTTTAATTACTTCAAGTAATAGTTTTGTACAAATATTATTTTATAATTATTTATAAATATAAATTAATATTATTCAAAATATATAATACATTTTTCAAAAATAAAATTTCCAAAATTTTAGAAATAAATTTATATTTAATCTCATTGGCAGGACGACAAAAGAGGTTTCTAAAATAAAAATGTTCAAAAGTTTAGGAAGTTTTTCTATCAAATTATAATGTGAAATTTATTTCAAAAAAATATATTAGAATTAATAATTTGAATTTAATCTAATTATAATATAAACCAAATCAAATCAATATTTAACTATACAAATAAACTAGAAAAAAATCTAAGTGTTTAATTAAAATCAATTATTTTTAACTATTAATAAAAAAATAATGATTCTATGAAATGTTAGAAAATTTCACCCTAAAAAATTATCACATTTATATTTTATAAATTAATATTATTTTTAACATATAATATTTATACATGTGTGAAGAAAAATATTTTAAATAGTCGTGTCATTAAAAGGCGGAAAAACTACAATTATAAAATTACAACTTATTATGTTTACTATTGGATTTATTCTAATCTTATATCGATAAAATATATTACAAGAATGAAAAAATTGTTTTACTGAATATTTAAAACATAAATTTCATTAATATAATCCACTAATATTAATTAATTTATTATTATAAGGATAAAATTCTTTCTACAAATTAAAATAGATTTCTTTAAAAACATTTCATATATATTAAAATGGTGTTTATATTCATTTATCACTAATTTTAAAACAATTAAATGAACCACATATTTTTATAAGTTAGTTGATCATATTCATAACTACTAATTTAATTCCTAGGTTATATCTTATTTTATCAAATAATAAATTTTTTTATAATATATTTTTTCTCATTAAACCTTAGTCTTATGTGCAACGTAACATACTGAAGAAAGTAATTTTTGAGAGCAATGAAATATTAATAAGTATTTTTTTCATTAAAATGTATTGAATATATTAAATATATCTTAATTTCAAGTTATGTTTTCCATTCTAAATTTCATGTTGCATTTTGTTCATGCTATCAAATAAAATTTTCTCATTTAGAATGCCTAGGGTGTTATATATATGATGGGTGTCCCTATATCATCCCTTAGTTTCGACATACCTATGAGAGTATTTTGTGTATGTTTTATCATTTTAGTTTAACTACATGAATGAATTATATTTGATTATTTAAATTTTATTAGTACATCTCTGGGCCTGAAGATGTTTAATTTTTTATTAATTAGGATAAAATATCTTTATAAATAGGTATTATGGGAACTCTTACAAGGCCTAAATTACTAGAGAAAAAATCTCGAGAATATAGCTTGGAATGAAGTCCATTTGAAATAAGGCCTAAACAATAATAGCCCCTCCTAAAAACATTTTATCTGATCCTATTAACTCAAAATTTCTATATTCCCACCATTATCTTCAACATCCAGTTTGGTTCTCAAATAGTAATTCACTATTTACATCGATCAGTTGCACTACTGGGTACCTTAAAAGACATTGTACATTCAAAAATTCCAAACTATTATCTCCTAAAAACATAAAATTCAAAATAGTTTCCACAAAACCCCTGATAAAATGAATTCATAGAAATTACATTATGAAATTGAGAATATAATTATCTTCCTTCCCTAATAAAATTTGAGTTATATTTACATTTACTAAGTTAATGGTCAAACATTGAGGTATTTAGATCCTTTCAAAATATTACACAATATAGTGATATAGTTATGAGTTACTCCATCAAGAAGTAGTCTTTTTTATTTTATGTATTTCAAAATAAAATGGGTTTAGTTCATTAAAAACCATTTTTGAGGATCTTACAAGCACTTCATCATATAATAAAAACTTACTAAATCCTATATAACACATCCATGAGTGTTTTTTTTCACAATTCTTGATTAGATTGGTTGTAGATCTCATACAAACTTATTTATTATAATTTTAAACCATTTAAATTGTGGAATAATTTTGATATGTACGGAATTGGTAATAAAATGTCCAACACAATGAGACCAATGTTCTCTTAAAAAAATACAATTGATTATTGAAACACCCCCACATAGTTTTCTGAGCACAATTTTGTGTAACAATTTAATCCCTACACGAAACCATTGTTGATTATATCTTTATGGTGATGATTTTTTGGACACTGAAAAAAATTTCACTATTTTATTATAGAACTTCACACTTTTTTTGAAAATACATAATATATACAAATAAAAAAATAATCTTTCAATGAATGTAAATTATTTCACAATGTATCTTAATTCTTCATGAAGAACACCTACCACACGACGATACTATTTTTTTCCAATACAATATATATTGGCCTCCCTTGTACTGTAAAGAAAATATTATGCAACCAAAAATTGATATGTGATAATATATTTGTGGAGTTATGTTACATACCATGACATATAAATACTAGAAGACATTTTAGGAATTGGAGGTCTTGGACTTAGCTGACTCCCCTAGATAAATAACTCCGATAAATTCCTGAGATCAAAACCTTGAGGGAAAAATTCACTTTTGAAGCACATTCTCAAATTACCATTTAAAAGGATACTATATGATGACCCATTATGAAATATTATATATTTTTGTCCTTTATAATTTATCACCATAATTAACCTCTATGAATATCCATGTATTGAAGTCCATCATGTGTCACAAAAAAATCCTTATATGCAACCACCATCGTTTGAAATGCACTGTGTAACCAACACTATCCAGCCATACCTTTATGAGACCCCTATATATGTGCAATATGTGAACCCTCATACACATAACCATTTATGAGAACCATGTAATCTCACATATAGATATTTAATAATAAGTGAAATTTATCTAAAATAATGTTTCAAACAAAGGCCATCAGTTCATACTATGGGGGAGGAGTCCCTACACCCCTGGTCATGAAAAACCAAGAGTCTTGTCATCATTTTTTGCCAAGTTAAAACATATTTTATATTATAATACATTTGATACCACACTTGATCTTATGGGATTCCTTTTGTTGATATTCTCTTCATGGTTTCTCAAGACACAATATGTTGCAACACTATTCTAGGATTTCTCATATATTAAATGAATTGGGATAATAATCTTTCATATTATAAATGGATCTCTTTATAAGTGTAAACACCAAAACATAAAATCGCCCAAATCATCAACTACTGAAGGTATTATGACACCTAATATTTGGATAGTATAAAAAAACTATGTAAAAAATTATTCCACAGAGTATATTTTATTATGTCATCACAATGGAATTATAAAAAAATATAATAGAAAATTAGGATGTTAAATTTATTACAATGATTAAAATGACAACCATAAACCACAAAAAAATATATAATAGAGCCACATGCATGAACTCTATCGGAACATAATCAAAAAAGAATAAAATGTATACGAGATATATTGATATTATAAAGAAAAAAAACAAAACTAAAAATAGTTATAGTTTAGAGGATTTGATAATTATACTAATAATGGATTCATAAATAAGTATATATAAGGTTTAATATTTCTATTTGGAAACTATTCATTGGAATATGAATATTGGGAACATAACCATTTGAAATCTAATAGATGTAATTGTAATATAAAAAGTATAAAAAAACTACATGATTAAGTGAATATATCAAATTTAAAATAATATATATATATTTAAAAAATAATAATATGTGAAAATGTAACAGTAATGTAATTATACATATATATTATATATAAATAATAATGGAAAAGAAAAAAGTGTTATTATATTTTATCACCCAAATAATGATTTTAAAATAGATAAGTTTTTTATTAAAAAATTAAATTACATATAAATATAAAATCACTATCAAAAAAAGAACCCTAAATACAACATCTATAAATTAAAATTTTTCAATAGTGAATTTTTAAAATATTTCTCACACAACAGAATTTTCAAACCAATAGTGAAGAGCTATTTTAATATATGGTACACATAATAAAATTATAATGATTTAATATTTATGTGATTATTATGAAAATTTAATCCTTTAAAAAAAATATTTCATTATTAATATGAAGTATTTTAATAAATTATAATCATTTTTTAAAACAATAATATAAATTATATATTCTATAATATAAATTACGGAATCAAAAATAAATTTTTTTTGAAAACATTATTTTTATATGTCAAAAGAATATAAAATTATGGATTTTGGTTGAAAACAGTATATACAATAAGAAATAATAACTTTTATTCAAAATCCATGAGTAGTCCAATGGTTTTCTCATTTTACACAACAATGATTACCATGGCCTTTTATTATAATTAAATAAAAAATCACCCACATTTATTATATATATCCAACCATTCTTTCATTAATCTATACCAAATTTAATTTGATCACATAAAAACTCTCATTTTTACTCTATAAAATCTCTGCCAGTAGTTTCAAATCTTCAATCAGGATAGCCCAATGCAGTAAGAAGTTATCTCTCATGTAAGGGTTCCAAATCATCCTCTTTCATTTTATATTGTAATTACTTTGTTATATATCCTTCTAAATTTCTTATAAACATAAAATATATATTTTAATTCAATATTTTTATGATATATTTGATGTATTTTAAATGAGAAATTAATTACACTCTACCATTATATCCATTTTCAAAGTCATTACTTTGGCAATGTAATTGGTGATTTTCAATCTCTTTACATTTTTTATTCAAATTACCATTGTCATGTCATTTTCAATAAACATTATATTATCCCATTATTTTTTTGATTTTATATTATGTTGTATTATTAATACATCTCAACCATTTTAGTAGTACATTCAGCCACATTATTCCGAATTAATATGTTGTTACTATGCATAATCCTCCTAATAGCCATAGAAATCGTATTCATTTGTTAGGTAAACAATATCTGATTCTCTTGGGAAATAAATCATTTTATATAAATTAAAAGTTGAAATGATTTTGAATTGATATATCTATCAATAATAACTTATAATATTTGGATGGGTATATCTAGTACATCATGCTTATGCACAATTATTGGGCCCTTTTTGTGCTCCAAGTTTGACACTCATAGTGGATATGTTGTGGATAAAATATCATTCTCTGTATTCTATAAAATATAATTTTTATGGTATTTTATAATATATTTAATTATTAGGTCTGATAAAATTACAAATAAAATATAATATACATACAGAAAACCCATTATCCTGATAAGTACCCCTTAGTTATAACTATGTACATATTACTTATTGTGGTTACTTTTTGAGAAATATAAATCAGAAATTATTACATATATATTATGTTGTATTCACATAAAAATTTATTTTAGTTAATTAAGATTATAAATTTATTAATTATCTACATAGTAAACTTTTATAAATGGAAAAATCATTTATCATATGTTCTAGTTGGAAAATGTGTCATGTGTGTCTAAATTGTTCACCATAAAAAATTGTTCCTTGTATATACAGTAATCATTTTTATGTGAAGGAATCAATTAAACTTTTTTCTAATGGGTGTTGATCGTAATTACATACCCCTAAGTGAAATATTAGGTTTCATGAGGTATCTAAGATAGTGTAATGGGAATGTCATTACCTTTATTTAATATTACTTGTAACCCAACCTTGGAAGTAAGTTTATGATGTTTGGAATTATGAATTCACATCACTATATGACAAACTATTGGTACCCATGAATTAATTTATTAATATGACATATATATATGGTATACTCATAGCTTCATTTCATTATACAATTATTATATCTAATTATTTCTTCAATATTGACAATTTCATGGCCACCTTAGAAGAAAATTGTTAGAAAAAAAACATATATCGACCCATTATGATAGTCTAAAAACATTACAGGATTTCCTGAAATTCATTTATAGTAAATGAAAAAATATAATTTAATATTATGATTATTTTAATATTCATGGTCTATTTTTTTATTTTCCCTTATTTAGAAATGTAATCAAAAAGAATAAAAAGAAATTGTGTCAATAGTCATGATCAATGTTGATATTTCTCTACCATTCAAGTAAATTTATTCAATGATTATACTAAAAACACTATAAATATTCTAGATAAGCTACAAATATTTTTAATAATAATGATTACAAGTTGGAAAAACCAATTTCACATACGTATGGTGTGAAAATTTCATATCGTTTCATCTAAAGAAAACCTCCATTTTTAATGATATTTATAAATCTTTATTTTCTTAGAAATTGTTGATATATTTTGAGTAAATATTCCATAACATGGGATAAAATTAATGGGAAATAGTTATCATATATTTCTGTTGATTAAATGGGGATGCTAACTTGTAGTGACCATTAATTCCAAAAAATTAAAAATGAATTTGTATCAAGGGATAAGGAATATTTTACCTTGAATGTGATATTCCGTGAAAAGTATTTCCATTTTGAACAAGGAGCTGGAATTGAATGATAATTTTAGAACATAATACAAAACGAGGGTGACATTTTTCTGAATATGAAACTTACATTAAAAGCTTATCAAGGAATTTATAGGACTATATACATAGCCCTAAAGTAAATACAGACCACGTATTCCAAGGATTAAATATAATTATTTTAAGAGAATTTGTGTATTAAATAATTTCCTCCTGTAGGAAAATTTTTATTTTTTCATCAAGACTGAGAATGAGTTTTAATTGTAACATACATTCATGTGGAAGAAAGATTAGAAGAAGCTGGTTAAGTTCAAGATTGAATAGAATTAGTCAAAGGAAAAAAGGAAAGAGTATATTTTCATTGATGTATAAATTGTTGGAAGAAGAAATCAAGGAAATTTTTAAAATGATAATAATTTTTGGAAATATTTATAAATAAGAGACATCATGCTCATGAGTGTAAGGGATGTAGAGAAGAAACCAATGGCCATTGGTTCAATGATAATAATATGACACATTATTCAAAAAAATTCCCCATGAATTAAAGTAATCTACCCTAAAATTTCCTTATGATAAAGGATAGTTTCATCTTATCACTATAACTGAAGCTGAAGTCCCTAGAGATATTATAGAAGGTAGTTTAATTAAAGACTCAGATTTGTCTAATGTTTTATTTGATTCTATATGGTCCTGCATGTTTTTGATGAAAATTATATATTTCCATATAATCTTAATAATTGTTATCTATATTAATACTCACAGTGGAAATAGTACTATAATAAAAATAAGTTAGTCAGGATTGATTATTACACATAGTCTTACCCAATTATTAGACATAATTATTATCACTATCATTTTCTATGATATAATTCTTAGTATGAATTATAATTAAAAAATGGTAAAATTTATAATTCATTTAAGGGGATAATGATTTTTTATGGATATATTGAATCTCATGTCTTAGGAGTGGAAAAAAACCATCTAAATCATGTTTGAATTCACATCAAGTATCCATACATAATTAAATTTTTATATATAATGAATCCATTAATTAGGATATCCTTAAAATATATGATGTTTACATTGATAGGGAATATTTGGATGTATTCCTAGATGAATTTCCATAATAAACTCTTGAACATGATGTTGATTTATTTATTGATCTTAAAAGTGATGAAAACTTAATATCTAAGGCCCCTAATAGAATAACTCTAGTGAATGTAGTAGAATTGAAAAAACCTCTAGAGTTTTATGATACAGACTTTATTCTCCCAATTATTTAGCCTTAGGGAAAACTTATTCTATTTTTCATTAGGATGTATAGATTTATAAGATTATTCATTTCCTATAAGAAAATCATTGTAATCACTATTATGAACAAAAATCAATTACCTCATATTGATGATTTATTTGATAATCTTCAAGTGGATTAGTAATTATACAAGATTTACATCTCTTTTAATTATCATCAATTAAAATTAGAGACATTTGATATACAAAAGATTTATTTACAAAAATGGTATGGGGATTATAAGTTTACAATAATGTTGTTTGGGATAACTAATGAACCCTTAATTTTTATATATTGAATGCATTGAGTATCGAAGGATTAACCTTATAAATTTATTATGGTTTTTTTTGATGAAATTATAAAATACTATAATTCTAAAGAATATAATGAATAATAGTTATGGATCATCCATGTGACACTAAGGGAGAATGCGATATATGTTATATTATATAAGTGTGAATTTCTGCTCCAAAATGAGTCTCTCCTTGTCTATTTTCTCTCCAAATATTGAATATTGCTTGACCTAGATATGATGATGGTTGTTAACGAGTGGCCCAGAAAAAATATTGTTAGATATATAGTTTCATTGGTATAATTGGTATCTATTAGAGTTTTGTTAAAATATTTCCTGATTCGAAAATCCATTTTCAAGATGACATAATAATGGTTCAAATTCGAATATTGAACTTATTATGAGGAAATATATTGATAAATGATGGAAATAATAACAAATTCCATTATGTTGACCATACCATCAAGAAAGGAATTATATATATATATAGTAATGAATTGATAAAAGGATTAGGTTGTAACCATTTTTAGAATGATAATGTTATTTATTACCCACCTAGGAAATTGGATACCGAGGATAAAAAACAAAATCTTAATCATTAACAAGAAACCGTAATATTTTTGTAAAATATGATGTCACTACCATGACAATAAATTATGAGAAATATATAGTAATCATACAATTTGGAAGTATTTAATCTCACAAAAAGTGATTAATAAGCTGAAAAGGCGATGGATGTAATTTCATAAAGACTATGATTATGATATACACTAACACCATGGTAATGAAAACACAGTATAATAAACATTGTGTAGAAAAGATCAAGGGTTCTTTTCAATGATGAGAATTGATAGAGATTCTATATACCAAGATTTGGTAATGTATGATATAGAAATTATTATGGAAGTGGAAACATAATTCCATTTCTATGTAATTTACCTACCATATTTCATGGAGAATATAAAGATGTTTTAAAAAAATTACATGAGTATCCATAAGAAAAGAAAAGCCATAGATTTTGGGAAATTGAAATAGTTGATCTATATAATTGGTTTGTTGAAATTTGGATGGATATTGTAATGACCCAACAATTCTCATTGGCATGAAAGCTTAAAGAGTCATTACTAGTCCGAAGCGACATCCCCAAAATGCCAAAGGCTGGCATTAAATGCCAAAGGGTTTCAAATACATGTTTGGGGACGATTAAACCATTAATAAATAACCAATAAACAAAAAAACATAACCAAACATTCACTATATAATGTAAGAACAAAATAATGACAACTAAACAACTTCATTTATGTCAAATCTCATCATGTACTCAACAACAGAAGTCCAAACCAAGCATCAAAGTACAAAGTAGATTAACAACTCAAGACTCTCAAAATACACCATGGCTCCTTTCTCCACAAGCTCCAAGGTCCACAACATCTCCTAAGAATCACCACGAGCCACTAGAAATAAGATTATTTACCTTTAACTATGTCCCAGAATACAACATTTACAAATGAACCACTGTTCCAATGCAGGCTTGAGTATAATACTCAGTAGGTTTTCACAAATGACTTCCCTACTCACACCACTAGGATAGAAAGGATAGAAAATTTTATATAAAGAACAATATGTAAAAAAATATTCTCAAAGTAGATTATAACTCAATATAAACAAGTTCCTCTAAACCATTCATAACCAAAGTAATTCCAAGAGCAATTTAAACCAATTTTCCATCAAGTTTTTTTTAGAAAAAATAACCAAACATGATTTTGAACCATTTCACAGGATCCCTATTTGGCACACCCAACCATTCCAAAAACCCATGAAACCAACCATGCATGCTACCTAGAATAGGGGAGAAGACCTAACCTTAATCTATAAAAACCATGATGGGGGAGACTTCTTAGCCTTATCCAACCCAAATGCACATGAATATTTCATGGGGGAGAGCCCAAACACTTATCCATCCCAACACGGATGGGGGAAAATCCTAACCCTTATCTGCCTTGAATACAATATGAATTTTTGGTGGGGGAGAGCCCTAAACCTTATCCATCCCAACATTGATGGGGGCGACTCTTAACCCTTGTCCACAACGAATTCAATAAGAACATACAAAACAATATTCCATTACACCTTTTTCACTTAGCACATAGTCATATTTCAACCAAACCTGGTATATGCAACACAAACACACAGCACATATTCGCATCAATAATGCCAAAACACCCTTTCAATAAAAACACCTTTTTATTGAAACCCATTTCCATCAAAATCATTTCAATCTCAAACCATTTCAACAAAACTCCCATTTTACTTAAAATGAATTCCATCAAAACCATTTCAATATCAAACCATTTCAATAAAACACATTTTTTATTGAAAACCATTTTTTATCAAACCACATCAAAATTCATCAAATTATTAATTTAAAATAAACATTTTAAATTTAAGAAGCCGCATCACCTTTCACAACAATTCAACATGATTTCACAATCTCATCAAAACCATAAATCACCACTCAAAAAGATTTTTCTATTCATTTTACAATAAAATCCGTTCCAATAAAAAAATTTGAATCTAAGACAATCAATTATAACTAGTGGAGTCATGAGTGAAGCCACCTACATCAAATGTTTTGACAAAAACCACAATGGTCGATGAACACTCAAGAAACCAAGGTCGATTCTTCAAATACTCTCCTTAGATCTATTATCCTATCAATATCAAGACCAAATATCATCATACATGGAATAAATATACATCGATATACCCATAACGGTAATATATATAAGAAACCGAGAGATGAGTAGAAGTAGATCTATATAGATCTATGAAATCGTTCAAGAACGATGAAGAACTATCACATACCTCAAAAATCCAACTTTGATTTTCTAAGAGAAGCATTCGGATCACCTCTGGAATGATGGTAGAACCTTCTCTGACCTTAATAGAAGACAAATCCCAAGTTAGGGTCACGTATGAGGGAAAAAAAGCCACATTGAGGCAAAACACATGAGATGCACATTTATAGGATCTCGTTTAAGTAGCTGCATGGTTTTCTCAGACGGCTAGACAACCCGTGCGCTAACTGTGCATTAATTATTTCTTGGGCAGACCCTCCACGCATGCTTTGGCAGTATGGTTAGGAAAATTGAGTGCCACCCCTGAAGAACCTACTACCTCCAAGACAAACTATGCAAGGTTTTTCTGCATGGTTTAGAAAAACTGTGCAACATCTGTGTGACTTCGCCTTTGCCTCAAAATTCATTCAAAGATCTCCTGACTCCCCCATTTAACAACCTTAACATTAAAACCATGAAAAGTATTAATAATGGGTTACCTTCTAGAAATTTGGGGTACTACAATCTCCCCACCATTGGTCTTTCCATCCCCAGAATATAGAAAACCTTCATCCAACTGAAAGTGTTCCGACCACTGCCCTTTCATTTCCTTTTCATGTTCCCAAATCTCTTACTGAATATGACCATGCTGCCTTAAAACCAATAGTAGACCGATTATTTTTCCATGCAAGACATTATCATGCATATTGAAAATTCGTACAAGGATATGTATCAACGAAGCATCTGGCTCTAGGTCAATGTGATCCCATCTGATCACACGGTCAGGATCATGATAATACTTTTTCAACTGAGATACGTGGAAAACATTATGCACTGAACTATACCATAGTGTTAATTCCAACCAATATGCCCCCTCTCCAACCCATTCCAATATCTCAAAAGGTCCAATGTATCTATGAGATAACTTTCCCTACTTCCCAAAATGATGATTTTCAAGCCTTGGAGAGATCCTCAAGAAGGCATGATCACCCACAACAAATGACAACGGTCTTTGATGGTTATCTGCATAAGATTTTAGACGACTCTGAGCTGTCTCCATCCTCTTTCAAATCAACTGAATCTTCTATGTTGTTTCTTGGACAAGGCTTGGACCAACTAGTAAATTTTCAACAGTTTCCACCCAGCAGAGTGAAGAATTACGAGGAAACCCATACAATGCTTTAAACAGAGCCATGCGTATCGAGGCTTGATGGCTATTATTGTATGAGAACTCCATTAAGGGTATATTCTCCTCCCATGAGAAACCAAAATCCATTACACAATCCTGAAACATGTCTTCAAATTTTTTTATCGTCCGCTCAGGTTTTCCATCCATCTGAGGATGATACGTCGTGGTCATTGTCAACTGGGTCCCAAGGGCTTGCTGTAATGATTTATGAAAATGATATGTGAACATCAGATCTCTATTTGATACTATGGACATTGGTACACCATTCCTCTTTAAAAATTTTCTGATATAGATTTTTGAATGATCTTCCACCGTTTGAGTTTCGCGAATATGGATGAAATGGGTCGACTTGGTTAGATGATCCACTATCACTCAAATGACATCATGTTTCCGAACTGTTCTTGGAAGACCTATAAAAAATCCATTGCTATTTGATCCCATTTCCACACTGGGATGGGTAATTACTGTAACATACTAGCTGGTCTCCAATGCACTGATTTAACCAGCTGACAAGTTAAGCACCGTAAGTCAAACTCGGCCACCTTTAATACCATGCCGCCCCACCAAAACTGCACCTTCAACACATTATACATCTTCTGTGTACCTTGGTGTACTTCCCATCTTGAATGGTGGTAAGTATAAAGGATTTTTTCCTGACAAACAATAAGTACAACCATCCGATCTTTGAAACACAAAACTGAACCCCCATCTAGTTTCCAGTCATCAATGGTCTCCCCACAATTGAGTTTTGAACTAACAACTAGACATTCAACATCATATGTTTGTGATTCTTTGATCATCTTTACTAAATTAGAAAAACTTGTAGATGAAAATAAAACAACAACTTCACCTCAGTCTTCACATTCCACATGCATGTCGGCTAAGACCGACATCAACTACAAATAATCTGATGCTTCTTTTGCTAACTGAGCATAAGACTTTCTAGTCAACGCATCATCCATTGAATTTCCTTTCTCTAGTGTGTACATCAAGTTAAAGTCAAACATTTGAAGGTACTCTATCCATCTCCTTGACATAAAATTCAATTATCGCTGTGGGAAAATGTTTTTCAAGCTTTTTTGATCCTTAAACACAGTGAATTTCTCACCAATGATATAATTTCTCCATGTTTTTAGTGCATAGATGACTATAGCTAACTCTAAATCATATGTTGGGCAATTCTTCTTGTGCACCCTCAACTTCCTTGAGCCACAAGAAACCACCTAATCTCTTTTCATGAGAACATAACCTAAACCTAATCCTAAAAAATCAAAATACACCACATACCCTTGTCCTTATTCAGAAAAGATCGAGATTGGTGTCGATGTAAGCTGAATGTTCAGTTCCTCAAAGGTTTTCTGACATTCTTCTTTCCATTGGAATGGAGCATTCTTCTTAATTAGAGCTATCATTGGTGAATCTAGTCATGAGAAATCATGCACAAAGTGTCAGTAGTAACCATCTAGACCTTGAAAACTTTGTTTCTTAAACACATTATTTGGTGGGTTCCATGAGATAACAGCTTCGGTATTTTCAGGATCAACAGAAAAGCCTTTCTCCTAAATGACATAGCCAAGGAAACATAATTCCTATATCCAAAAATCAAAATTTGATAATTTGGCATAGAAACGATGATCTCCCAAGATTTTTAACACTGTTTCTAGGTGCACCTCATGATTAGCCCTTGTCTTTGAATAGACCAAAATGTCGCCCAGAAAACCAAAAAAAAATAGATATCATTGAAATATTTGATTAAAAAAATCCATGAAGACTGTTGGTGCATTCGTTAGACCAAAAGGAATTAATATATATTAATAGTGTCCATATCTACTTCTGAAATCTTTCAATTTAATATCCTCCTTTCGAACCCACAATTGGTGATATCATGATCTCAAGTCAATCTTGGAGAACCACTGAGCTCCCCTTAATTGATCTAGCATAAAATCAATTCATGGAAGTGGATATCTATTCATTATCATAACATGGTAAATCTTATGATAGTCAACACAAATCTAAAGAGTTCCATCTTCCTTCTTCAGAAACAACACTGGTGATTCCCATGGAGAAGTACTTGGTCAAATGAAACCCTTTCTTTCTAGATCCTCTAATTGCACTTTCAATTCCTGTAACTTTGTTGGTGTCATTATATACGATGGAAGCGAAATAGGACTATTCCCTGGAAGGAGATCAATCGTAAACTCCACTTCCCTTAGAGGTTGTAACCCTAAGAATTTCTTGAGAAAGACATCTGGGAATTGATCCACAATATCTGGAAAACTATTTTCCTCAATCTCTTCTATTGATGCCAAAGTCAACACTGCCAATTGGTATGAGATCATTCGAACCATTGGTGCCAACAAGATATTTGCACCTTCTTTTACAACCTATCTCCTCTGAAAAGATAGTCGATGTTGTTCTCAATCATGCAACTAAGCATTCTCCTATAATAGTAGATGTGTTCCTTAAACATTTTCAACCAATCCATACCCCAAATTATGTCATAGACATCCATTTCTAACATCGAGAAGTCCAATTTTAACTCAACTCCAACAACAGTTATAACACATGCTCAACACAAATAGTCTAGACATTCTATTTCACTAATAAGAGATTTCAGCTTCAAAACAGAAGTCGTCATTTTCAATTTTAAACATAGAAAGTCAACAGTATGTGAAGCAATGAAGGAATATGATGCACTAGTATCGAAGATCACTGGCACAAGGGTAGAGTTCAAAAGAATCGTACCTCTCACCATAGATGGTACAGTCTGATCATCGACCATCATCTTCTTAGCTCTATACAATTGCTTCACTGCTGCACTGTTCTGCTTGTTGCCTTGCGGAGATTACCATATTTGAGGACTCATGGAATTTCTAGAATCACCATTTCTAGCTTTTTTATGGTGACGAGATTGATTCTATTGTCCACATCTTATCAAAGCATATGATTCTTGTGACGCTTGAGGAGTGTCACACGCACCCGAACTTGGTGATTTCATACAATAGCATTGTAGATGCCCCATCGTCTTGAAATTGTGACAATATCTAGGTTGCTCTATACAATCTGAGCTATTGCGATCTAGCGAACCATGTTAAATCATCCTTCTTTTCTTTGGGTTCATGGAGGATGGTTCATTAATCCCACTGTCTGATACTAATTTCCACTTTCACTGTGGAAATAGGTGTCCTTTTTTCTCTTGTTCCCAAGGGTTGAGTTTCCACAATTCTTATAGGTATCATCATACCTTCTCCAATAAATTCCGGGATATCACATTTAGAAACATTTTCTCTGTTCACCATATCTGTATTATCCATAATAAAAAGCACCACAATCTTCGATCGAATCTCTTACCTTATCCTCGATTCAAATATGCGTGCCTTCAACGACGCAATAGAAAATTCCACTGGGGAAAAATTGAATAAATTCATGAACTTAGCCACGTACTCTCTTACAGAGAGCCTATCTTGCTTCAAGCTGGATAAGTACGTTGTTTTGTGGATCTTGAACGTGTGAGGATAGAATTTCTTTTAATGAATTCTTCAAAATCCTACCATGTAAGGGCTTCATCAAATTTATCATTCACCTCTAAATCCCACCACTAACATGAAAGGTCATCAAGCATATACATCTTTAACTTGACCCTGAGCTCTGATGATGTGCCGATGAAATTGAAGATACAATTCATCCTACTTAGCAACACCTCTGCCTTTTTGGGTTAAGCATCACCCTGAAAGTTCGGTGGATTCTACTTCATAAAAGGGATTGTATGATCCACATGCCTTGGTTCATTCCTCTAGTTCCCCATATCCAAATCCTGAAAATCCTGTACAATAATCTGATCCAGCTCTTGGTTTACATGTGGTTCAGGTGCAACCACATTTTTTGTAGCTTCTTCAGGTTGGTTCATATGATGCCTACCGGGTGTTTTTTTCTAAACCAACAACATACTCCGTCAATCTCACTCGCTAGCAATGGATTTCTTAGCATTCAAATTCTATCACATCATCCATCACAATTTTTTATCCAAAAGCAAACTTTTTCCATGTTCAACTATTTTTTAAAACATTCAGCATGCTTTTTGAAAATCAACCCATTTTCAAAGTACAACAAATACCCTGTTTTTAAAATCTTTCATTTGAAAACAATTTCTATATTTTTAAAACATTCCAACCTTGCACAAAATTATTTTACATTCCTCACAATTATATATACAATCCTAGTGGAATGTCATTCCTCTACATTGCTTTTCATGCTCCTCTCATTGGATAAACCCATGACAATGAGATTACCAACAATCTAGAAGTGTAACCAAATAACTTATGTACCCAACACCCAGATAACTTGATGATAAACATAAACAGGTTAGATACGTTCTTTTATGAAATAAATTTCATGTTCTGATAATCCTACTCCGGATTAATATTTCTACCCATGAAATACATAAGAATTAATTTCAACTCCAATACCAAGAACACTAATGACTACTCGTTAGGCACTAGCCGAACAATCTGATACCATTTGTAATGACCTACCAATTCTCATTGGCATGAGATCTCAACAAGTCATTACTAGGACTTAAGCGACATCCCCAACATGCCAAAGGCTTTCAATAAATGCCATAGGGTATCAAATAAATGTGGGGGGATGATTTAAACTTTGAGAAATAACCCATAAACCAAACAAGAATTAACATAAATTCACTATATGATGCATGAACAAAAGAATGACAACTAAAAAACATCATTTCTGTCAATCCACATCATGTACACAACAACAGAAGACCAAATATAGCATCAAAGTACACAACAGATGAACAAATAATGTCTCTCAAAAGACACCACGACTCCATGCTCCACAAGCTCCAAGCTTCACAACATCTCCCAAGCATCACCACGAGCCACTAGTAATAATATGCTTTACCTTTACATGTTTCCCATAATACAACATCTGAAAAAGTACCAAAGTGACAATGTAGGGGTGTGTATAAACTCAGTATGTTTTCCCAAATTACTTCCCTACTCACACAACTAGGATAGAAAGGTTAGTAACTTTTATATAAAAAACAGTTTATATAAAACATTTTCTCAGAAGCAGTTTATATGTAAATATAAACAGCTTTCTCTAAACCTTTCATAACCAAAGGAATTAAAATTTCAATTTAAACCAATTTCCCAGCAATATATTATTCAAGAAAAAATAACCAAACATGATTTAGAACCTTTTAACAAGATCCCTTTTTGGCATACCCAACTATTCCACAATCCCATGCAACATACCATGAATGCTACAAGGAAAAGGGGAGATGTCCTAACCCTTATCAATCCCAACCATTATGGGGAAAACCTTTTAACCTAATCCAACCCAAATTCATATGAGTGTTTGATGGGGGAGATCCCTAACCCTTATCAATCCCAATACTAATGAGAGAGACTCCTAACCCTTATCCAACCTAAATATAATATGAATGATTGACGATGGAGAGCCCAAACCCTTATCCATCCCAACACTGATGGGGGAGACTCCTAACCCTTGTCTGTCCTGAATGCAATCTGAACATACACAACAATATTCCATTACACATTTGGCACCATGATCAAGGTCATATTTCAACCAAGTCTCGTATATGCAACACAAACACACACCACATATTCCCATCAATCATTGCAAAACACCATTTTAATAAAAACACCTTTTTATTGAAGACCATTGCCATCAAAATCATTTCAATATCAAACCATTTATATAAAAACATCTTTTTATTGGAACCAATTCAACAAAAACCATTTCAATATCAAACCATTTCAATAAAACGCCGATTTTATTGAAACCCAATTTTCATCAAACCACATCCAATTTTAGAAAATCAATAATTTAAAATCAACATTTTAAATTCAAGAAGACACATCACTTTGTACATAAATTCACCAAGATTTCACAATATCATCAAAACCATAAATCATCACTAAATACGATTTATTCTATGATTTTCACAATCAAATACATTCCAATAAACCAATTTTAATCTTAGACAAACAATTCTAACCTGATGAGTCGAGGGTCAAGCAACATACCTCATAAGTTTTGACAAAAACAAAAACGGTGGATGAACGCTCAAGAAACTCGGGTCGATGTTTCACAAACTCAACTTATATCACTTCTCCTAGTAAGATCAAGACCAAATCTCATCATATTTGGCATCTATACACTTAGATCTACCCATAATGGTAGAATATCTATGAAACTGACCATGAATAATGAAGAACAGTCACATACCTCATGAATATGGCTTTGATTATCCAAGAGAAGCCTTCAGATGACCTTCATAATGATGGGCGAACCTTCTTTGACCTTAAGAGAAGAAAAGTCCTGATTTAGGGACTCATAGGAGGAAAAAAGAGCCACTTAGAAGAAAAAACACGTGAGATACACTTTTATAGGATCTCTTTTAAGTGGTCACACGGTTTTCTCGTACAATTAGTCAAATTGTGCGCTAACCATACATTAGCCACTACCTCAGCAAACCCTCCACGCAAGGTTTGGCCTTAGGGTTAGGAAAATCGTGTGCCGCACGTGCTGAAGCTACTACATCCAAGACCAACTACGCAAGGGATCTCTGCACGGTTTAGACAAATCATGCGCCGTCCGTGGGAATTCCCAATGGCCTCAAAAAATCATTCAAATTTCTCCCGACTCTCCCATTCAACTCCCTTAACATTAGAACCATGAAAAGGATCAAGAAATGGGTACCTACCAGAAACCAGGGGTACTACATATTTTATGTGTACCATCAGTACCTGAGATGAAGATGGATTTATTAGATGAATATCATATCTCACAATTCTATATACCAACTTTTATTATCATGATGTATAGGGATCCAATAGAACATATCATGCAGTATTAAATTAATATCGAAATTAATTAATATTTTTATAGATGATTTTAATGATAGTAGGTAAGGATTGAGAGGAAGTATCCACATGGTGTTGTGAAATCAATCCCTAAACCTATGTTGAGGTGGCACAATATCCAAATGGACATTGTTACTAGGCTATATACGACATCTAATATTACTGAAATTATATGGTTAATTGAAGATTGAATAACCAAGAAAACACATTTCATATCAATTAAAGGTTACCTATTACTTGGACACATTCCACATCTCCATATGAATGAAATTGTTAGACGTCGTGTTGTACATTTAAATATTGTATATGATCATCACCGTTGATTTCCATATAATGCTTATAGGATCATTGAAAAGTATTTGAACAAAGAGGTTATTTTAAGAACCCCTTCCAATATTATTAAATATGGATAGTCTAAAAGGACAATTGAATCTTTATAGGATATGATGGGGTCATGTTTACTATATATAAATGGTACATGGGACCGTTAAAACCCTCTAGTGTAATTTTCACATAACAATAACTTCCGATCAATAATAATAATGACATCGTATGAGGCTTTGTATGGTTATAGATTTCATACTCCAATGTTCTAGGGTGATGATTGAGAAAGGAAGAAATTGGTCTTAAACTCATTGAGTACAAAACTGAGAACATGTGTGCTATCCAGAATAATGTTAATATACTTTGGATAAGAAAAAATGATATGCTGTTAATTAAAGTAATGACTTGTAATTCATGTATGTGATCATTTATTCTTGAAATTATCATCGTGGTATGGTGTTATAGTATTTGAGAAAAGATAATGTTAAGTATTTAGTTCATTGGTCCATTTTAGATCATAGAGTTAATTAATGTTCTGTACATTCATTTATATATTTCAAAAAATATCTTTAATATTCCTTGAGTCTTCCATCTTTCAGTGATAAGGAATTATATTCCAGAACCTTCACATGTACTATTCATTGATGGTATTGAGACCCATTGTGATATATCTAATAATGAAGAGTTAATCCATATTATTGAAACTATAGAGAATAATTTATGGAATCAATAAAAACTAAATTTGAAATTAATTTAGAGGGATATCTTGTTATAGGAAGATACATGGGAGCCCAATTAATTTAGGAGGAAGATTCACCCCCATTTTTTCATGTATCGATGGTAACCAAAAAATTTGGGTACAGAATTGGGGTGAAGAATATAGAACACGACATTTCACCTTAAAAAATAAACAATCCATGTAAAAAATTTGTAATCATTGTAAATTTTATTACATCAACATAATTGTAAAATAAAAGAAAATATATTAGTTATTTATGTAATTTATTTTATTAAAATATATAAAAAAATTAAACATAAAACATGTAAAAATATATAGCAGTATGATATGATTTATCTCTAGCTATTAATACTCGAAGAATAATAGAAATTATATAATATACCTATATATTATAATGTAAAAACATACAAATAGATATAGTGTAAATGATATGATAATTATACATTCTTAATGAAGTATATATAAGGTGTAATATTAATATTGGGAATCTGACCATTGAAATATGATTTTTTGGAATATCACCACTGGATATATAATCATTATAATAGTAATAATATTATTATACCAATAAATAATTGTTTAACTTAAAAAATACAATTCAAAATAATATAAATAAAAAATAATAGTACGTTATATTGAATAATGAGTGTTTTTGTAATTATAAACATATATAATATGTAAAATTAATATTAGAAATGAAAATAGATTTTCGTGTTTTTTTCCATAAAATACTTGATTTAAAAATACATAATTATTTTTTTCCACAATTAAATTTGATATATATATATAATATTATATTTTCATAAATGGCCTTTAAATTTAAAAACATCACATTAAAATTATTTAAAGGTGAATCGTTCATTATTTTATGACACAATCAAATTTTTAGCTAAATAGAGAAGTATGGTATATATATAAAGTATGAATTACAACATCATAATGATTTAAAAATGATGTACTAATAAACATAATGGAATCCTCAACAAACAATACTAAAAGAGGCTCATTCATGGGTTCAACAAACTATATGTTATTAAATTATTAGTATGTATTTTTAATGAATTAGAATCATTTTATAAATCAATAATACACTTCCTATAATTCCCATATATGTTTATGAAATAGAAATTTAAATATATTTATCTTCATGCTCCACTATGTCAATCTTGTGATACATGAAACATCGGCTTAAATAGCATTGAACACATCAATGAGTTTCTAGGAAGCATCTTTTTTACTATTATAATTATTGAAACCAAAAATTACTTTATATAGATTATAATATTTATTAAAAAATTATTAACATAATTATGAAATTATTGTTTGAAAATTTATATATAATTATTCAACCTATAATTTATAAATTATTGTAAAATGTTATTTAAAATAAATTAATATTTTTTTTCTGAAAAAACTATTTAAATGTGAACATGTGTGGATTATACTAATAAAAAAACAAATAAATCCTATTGGATTAAATTATTGATATATATATATATATATATAACATTTTCTATATATTTTTTTAACATTAATCTTATGTGGATTATAGATATGATTTAAGAAAAAAATACACATTCACTTATAAAAGATTTATTTTTAAAAAAGCCATTTTTTTACTTTTATATAGAGAACTTGTTTAAAATATAGTTTTTCACACTTTTAAAAATTCTATTTGAAAAAATAATACTATTAATTTTAATTAGGATATGAAATTTTACATTTTAGGAACATTTGTTTTTTTTCTAATCAGATTCATGTTTTTATGAATAGTAAAAAATACTGATTTTTTTAAAAAAACTTTTCAAATAACTCATGTATAAAGTTATGAAATGGTTTAAAATGTTTTTATATTATAATAAAATTTTATTTGAAAAAATTAATCCAATATAGGTAATTGTAATCATTTTAACATTGAAATTGTATATAAAAACATTTCAAACTTTTGGACCATTTCACTTTAAAAACATGTTCAACCATTTTATTAACGAGATTAATTTAGAAATAATTTTATCAAATTATGTGTTTCTAATTTATAATTCATTATTATATTTTTAATCAAAATTTCCATATTTATTAAAAATGGTCTTTTTTGTTCATATAAATATTAACATTGGTTGTTTTTTTAACATACTAGTGGTTAAAATTAGAAAATTCCAGATAAGAATGATGTAATAAGTTTTATAAAATATCCATAACACTTGAAAAAAAATGATGAATTTATTTCTACACTTAACACAGAAGGATATAAATTTAATAATGTAATGGACACATTTCCATGTATGATACTTGTATGATATAAAAATAATAGAGTGTATCCAAATGTCACACTCTTACATTTAATATGTATAATGTTTTTAATATGTTTTTCAATAAAAAATAATATAAAAATGTATATTATTATGAAATATAAATGTTTATTTAAATAATTAAATATTTATTTCTATTTTTAATGAAATAATTATTATTGTAAATAATTATACAATGATGATGGTGTAATTATTCAAATAATGAAACAATCAATTAGATGATATTATAAATATTAAAAAAATATCTTTACTTAATTATTGTTATAGGGGTATGTTCTATATAAATATGACATATTATGGGTGTATTGATTTTTTTAATTTATCTTACTTTTTTTTATTTTTATAAAGTCAATGTAATGAATACTTTAAATATTGAATCTATAGATATTTAATAAAAATAATATTGTATAATTTTTATTGAAAATCATAAATATAGAAAAAATTGATATTGGGGATAATTATTTTATATAGTATAATAATTTTACCTTATAAGTTATAATTTAAAAGTTATATTTATACATATCAATGTTCTAATATAAAAAAATGTGTAACCGTATTTAATATTAAAATATGTTAACAATTAGTTAATCAAGAAGATATGGTTTACAATTACAATAAAACATGTATAAAATTTACAGGAAGTTTTTATTACAACCTATGTGACATTATAATTTAAATATTTTCCATTTTTAGGTATTTGTATTGATATTTTATTTATTAGAAATTAATCTTTGGAGAAATTCCTAATTTTCCCCTCACATTCATTATAATTGGACACCTCCTACCTCATTTCAATTAAAAAAATTGAGTATTCTATATAAAAAAATAGTAAATATTATCATACACACATCATTATACACATTATATATGTTATTTTATTTAAAAGGACCACCTCTAGGGTCGTCTAGAGGAGAACTAAAGGTTTCATTTGGAAGAATATGTAACCGCTCTAACAGATCACTCTATTTGTCTACACTTTTATACATCCTTTAAATATATGATATATGTCATAAAAACATAATCAACCAAAATATAATTAAATTTTATTATTATTCTTATTAAAAAATTATAAAATCTCATTCCCATTAAACAAGATATGAAAGGATCGCTCGTGTGTTTGTACAACATACCATCTTCACGTAGTGATACGAATCATTTTCCTTATCCATTTTTTATAAGTGGTAATTATGGTGAGTTTAGTGTTTATATATGATATTTCTGAAATAACTATAACTCTAAAATGATAATATTATATTTACCTTTTATCTTATAATATTTTTTGAAATGAAAATGTCACTCATGTGTATGTATGCCATAGCATATCCAGGAAGCGATGTCATTCATTTTTTCCTATATATTTAACATGGATGGTAATAAGGATGAATTTTATGAATATATATGATATATATTACAAATAAATGAATATTTAATGAAAATATATCATTTTTTAATATATAAAAAAATTTAAAACATTGCTCATGTGTATGTACGACCTACCGTCTCCAGGAACGATATATTTTATTTTTTACCACTATGATTTATGAATCACCATGAATAAATATATACAGAATAAATATATTTTATTAATTTCTTGATCATAATTATGGATATTATTAAATGAATATATTTATAAGAGGACAAGGGATAACAAGTAAAATTTGAAACAAAAAAACTAGTTATTACATGAAACAGAACATTATAATGGAATTGTTAAAAAGAAAGTAATATAACATCATATGAAAATAATATATGGTATTAGATATGTATCAATACTTTTCTATGTTACATTAATCGTAATATTTTATTTACTATAAATGAGGATGGAATTTATATATCGATAGTCAATACATAAGGTAATAGTTTTTCCACTGTCACTTTTGATTTAGCAATACCTGTGAAATATTAACCACTCATCTCATTTGGTAGGATTATATACATACCATGAATGTATTTTATAAGTCATATCCTTTATATTATTATTTTTTCATATCCATTTAATTTTATTTCTTTTATTTGTAATACGATACAACTAGTTATACAGTGGTTTTGGTTTATTTCAATATCAAATCAATATTCGAGATTATTTCACATTATGTCTCTATTGAGGAATCTTTATCATCCATGTCCATGTTTTATACAAAATTAAAAAGTGTTTTTAATACTCTAGTATGAATATATAATTCTAATTTTACCAATGTTTTACATTTTATGATATGCTGTGGAATGAATATTTCTATCTTATTTATAAATAAGCCTCTTTGAGAATTTTCTAGAAAAAATATATTGAAGGAATGTTATTTCAATTATATTGCATGAGAGTAATTTCCCAACATCATGATTACTTAATTAATTGAAAATATCTATACATATTGATAGATTATTTTGAAATAAAATATTTTCCTTTGTAATAGTTTGTCTTATTAAAAAAGGATTTTATAAGGAAAAATATATTTCTCTCAAAAATTATATCATATAATCTTTAAAAATAATTTTCCTTTTAAGAAAAAAATATTTGACGATTAATTATTACCCAATTATACAATTCTTATTATTTTAATGAATGTTTTACATTTGTTATGAAATTATAGTTATAAAAACTATTTATTTCCCATTAGTTATTTTATGATGATGTTTTTATCAAACGCGTTTCTTCACATGGGTTCTAATATGGTGAATTAATCATGTTCTTGTGTCACAGATATGTAATATTTCTTTATGTTAATGTTGGCACCAATAAATGTCTTTATTGAATTTTGTAATGATAAATGTTATATTATATCAAAGATTACATGGGAGGTCATCATATTCTAGATATAGGAGGTTTCATGGAAGGTCACCCTAATATCTTAATAAGAGGATACAGAGGAGGTCATCCTATGGATTAAACAATAAGTTATAGTGGATATCATCTGAAGATTTAATTGTGTACATAGGTGAATATCTAAGGAATAACATACTATGAATGTATTGGTTTATATCATTGACATAATATATTAATGCTTACGCCTATGCCGCAAATACCATGTGTAATGTCATTGTATTACTCTCACGGATCATGTGCTTTTATTATCATATTATTCATGTCTTATGAAGTTTTGACTTTTATTCTATTATGGATGTATATGATCTTTGATATGAATGTTATTATTTTAAAATATTATGATCATGTTTTCATACACCTATGTACATTTTTTGTTTACATGCCTTCCATTGTTACCCTTACTGAGCATCTTAGCTAACCCATTTCATATGTATCTGTTCCCAATGTCAGAAAGAACGTTTTAGGTAGTAATACTAGGGATAGGTTATTGTAGAAGATTTTGAATATCATTCACTATATTATAATAACGTGTTCTAAATTTACAAAGTATACTATTGCAGTCCTCGGGAATGTGTTTGTTCAGTGCAATGAATATTCATTAATATTTATATTATACATGTAAAAAAATCGGGGTCATTGTAATGGTAATAATAGTATAGGATCAGTCAACCGTTGGAAACTCGGATGAGAAAACATTAGTGAGATCAATGCTGATATTTCTAATGATGAATCTAGGGATGTATTTAAATTAAGATGAATGTGTCATAGATTTGAGATTAGTTTTCATGATTTATGAACCTATATGTAAATTTTCATAAATATGTGTTTTCCCCATTGATGTGTGTTTTTTCCACTGTGTATTCTGGTCTTATTTAATAGTTTGATCTAGAAGGAACAAAGTTTATATTGAATTTCTGTAATGTGGAAGTGTAAGAATTATACAAATCATTATATTATTTTGAAATCTCATGATGATAATCAAGAAGGTGGTGTGACAATTGGTTATACTACTGATGATAAGGAAACAAAAACAACATTTAAAATGTATGGGATGTTTTAAGAGTATTACATACTCCAATCATAAGAATCATGATTTGACTGTGGTCTAAGAAACATAATTTTGGAATTAAACTTCATTTTCTATGAATGAATAAGATGATATATCCTGATTAGTAGAATGATAATAAATTTGGAGGATTGAAGTGATTTTTTAATTCAAAATTATATGTTATACGAATCCTTAAATATATTCATATTTTTAATTATGTATTGAAAATTACTTGTCGAATGGTGCTTAAGTCTTAGAAAAGTAATTTAATGGAAAGATGATATTTTTGGGAAACAAAAAACTAAGGGAAGATAGCCCTTAATATGTTACTAATGTGGAAATAATGATGTTTGGATAATGTTATGTAGGAGACGAATATGTAAATTGTACGGTACGGAATACAGTTGAACTGATTAAGGATTTTATGAAAAATTAGTGTATGATATCATGTATTGGGATTGTAGAATAATTTTTTTTTTATTTTATGAGTACTGAGATAAATTTGGAAATAATTCATGTTTTCACTAATATTTTAAGGAAATTTATGTTGTTACAATATTTAAATAGAGTAACTGATAGTAGTATTAATATGTTTGGAGTGTGAAAATTAAGGGCTATGTAATGTTTTTTGTAATGTAATGGTAATATTGATTTTTGGATATTTAGTAACCATATTTAAAAAGTTTTTATTATAATCTTTTAAAAGGATTTTAAATATAACCATTTAGGAAATTGTCAACCTTGATGTTTGGATGAGGTTTTAGAGATTTTATTATTTCCTCTCCAAAAGAGAATTTATCATAATTGGATATATCATGTTAAATTTTTTTATAATGTAAATAAATATGTATGATCCTATCATTATATTTATATATATCAAGATCTTCTAATAATTTAGGGATGACAAATTGAAATTAATTCCTTGGAATAAGATATGATTTGTAAATTTACCAAGGAAAAATAAATGGTGAGGTTTTCCTGAAATCATGTTTGGATATTTTCTCCTAAAAATTATTCAAAATTAGAAAAAAGAGTCAGGATATATAATTTTTTCCTATTATCATAGTTTTTTATAATATAAATGGCCATTTTCAAGACTCTTTGTGTTGTGGATTTGTGATAGTTAACTTTCTCTTAACCATGTTCTCTATCACCCTCTATCACAACTTGATAGTTGAATTTCTCTTCAATGTTATCATCTTCACTTTCAAACAAATATAGACCATATAGAAACCTAGTTATGAACTACTTTGGTTAAGAACTATTTTTATAGCATTCCATTTTAAAATTTAGTTTTTTATTCATTTATATGATGTAGGATTCAATGAAAGGAACTTTAATGATTTAAACTATTGATATGCCATATTCATTTTGAGCTCAAAATTCATTTTTAGCGGGGTAGAATGTAGAAACCAAAACATTTTATAAAATAAAATTAAAATTAAAATTCATGTTATGATACACCTTATAAATCACACACTATATGAAACACCAACATAACTGGTGTTAAATGAAAAACAGAGTTTTTACGAAACATTATTTTATTATTTTAATTTATTAAACAAAACCGTTATTAACTAATCATTAGAATGGTGGTTACGAATATGATTAACTAAATTACGAAATTATGGTTTGTAATTGAAAAGTTAATTATTTTAAAAAATATTTATAAACGAATGTAAACACTTTTTTAAAATACGATGAAGTGTTTTTCTCAAAAACTACTTAAATGTTCACAACTATGTTTTATACAATTAAATAAAAAAATCAGGTTGGATTATGTTAATGATATATATATATAATATATTCAATCCAAATTTTAAAATTCCTATTATATTTTTTCTAGATAATATTTAAGAACATATATAATTTTATACATAAAAGATGTATTTTTCTTAAGAGGATGTTTTGTCGAATTTGATGGATCACTTGGTAAAAATATAGCTTTTTGGAACATTTATAAACTATATATTAAAAAAAACATTTTCATTTATATATTCATATAAATGTTTACTTTTTATAAACTTTGGGAATTTTTATGAGATGTTTTTTATTTTTATGAGAAGTGACTAATACTAAATTTTAATTGAAAAATTAATTTTTACAACTTTTGAATATATTTATCTTATGATTTGAAATGGTTTTAAAATATACTTAGTAAAATTTTACATTAATTAATCCAATTTTTATCATCAGAACCCTTTTAGCATTAAAATTTGATATAAATGTTTTTTAATACTTTTGGAAATTTTCACATTAAAAACGTGTTAAATCATTCTATTATCAGGGTTAATATTAAATTAATTTTATCAAATTATGTGTTTTTAATTTATAAAAATATATTCCGTAATTGAATAAAAATTTAAAATTTTATTAAATATGACTTTTTTCTGGACAATATCAATAGTAACATTTGTAGTTTTTGATACCTTGATAAATGGTAAACATTGGTAATTTAGGATAAAAATAATACAATCAGAATTATAAAATGACCCAAACACATGAAAAAAATTAATTTGATGAATTTAATTATATGCATGATTCATATGGATCTAAATTTAATATTATAAAGGAAATGTTTCGATGATATTACATGGATATTATTAAAATCAAAGAGAGTGGAAAATGACATACTATGACATTTAATAAGTATAATATTTTTAAATTCAGGTAAAATAGAAAATATAAAAAAATATGTATATTATTATGAAATATAAAATTCCTTATAAATAATGAAATTTTATGTTTAATTTTTAATGGATTAATTATTATCATAAAAAAATTTACAATGATGATGTAGTATTTATTCAATTAACAAAACAATCAATTAAATGATACTATAAATATATAATTAAATATAGATTGAAAAAATTATAGTGATACATTACTTTTACAGGTTAATATGACATATAATTGGTGTATTAAATTATTTTATTTGGATTTATCTAGTTGTAGTTATTTTCTTAATGTCAATGTAATAAATAGTGTCAATTTTGACACTATTAATATTTTAAAAAAATATTTTCTTATTAAATTAGTTAACTATCATAAAAATAATAAATAAAGTCAAAGGGAATAATTTTTGGTATAAAAAATAATCAAATTACATTTAATGTCTAATTTATACCTTATATGTAAAAATATAATCTTTTTAATATTAAAAATGTTGTTAGTGTAGATAATATAAAAACTTGTCAACAAAGGGTTAATCCGAATAACAATGTTTAGAATTAAAAAAACTTGTATAAAATAAGTTGTATTATCATATTACACCATATAACACATTTTAATCTAATTAATATCTATTTTTAGGTATTTTCCTTGAGATTATAATTAGTTTAAATTAATCTTTTGAGAAATTCAAAATGTGACCCTCGCATTTAATATAAAAGGATTCCTCCACCCCCATCTCATTTTACAAAACCAAAATCTATATCTCATCAAAACATAAAAAAATCATCTTACAATATTATATATACACTTTATATATGACTTTTTCTTTCTAATGAGGATACACTATTGTCCCTTATAGGATATCCAACCGTGTTGTTTCAAGGAAGATATAATAACACTAACTAATGACTATCTTTTTATACTCTTCTATACCTCGTATAATTATATTATATATGTCATTAAATAATAAATTAATAATAATAGATATTCTTAAATTTTATTATTATTATGGAAACATAATTTTACACCCCCATTCTCATTGAAGCAGATGCGAATGTATAACTTGTCCGTACGTACGGTTTGTCATCTCGTTGTTGTGACAAAATTTATTTTCTATCAACATCTTCTATAAGTAAAAATTATGATGGGTATAATATATATATTATATTTAAGGGAATATAATACCTATATTATGATAATATCATAATTACCATTTTACCAACTAATTTTAAGGGAAATGATAATTTTCTCGTGTTTATGCATGACATAGCATCTCGATGATGCGATGTGATTCGTTTTTAATTTATTTTTCACATGGACGGTAATGAGGATGAATTTTATTATTATATATGATATTTATTGAATAAAAATTATTATGGAATTATAATATATCATATAATTTTATATCTTTTAATATGAAAATAAGAAAGAAAACATTGTTCATGTGTACGTACAACGTACCATCTCCATGAAAGGAATATTATATTTTAAAACTATACTTTTATGAATAACTAAGAATAAATATATTATAAATAAATATATTATATTTATATCATTTTTATCAGTCTTGATATGATTAAATCCTGATCTATGTAAGAGGACCAAGGATAACAAGTCAAAATATGAATGAAAAAAAGAGTTTATTACCTAAAACATAACCTTATCATGGAATTATTAATTAGAGAGTAGTTTAATGTCATAATTAAATCATATATGGTATTATATATACATATATGATTATATTTATATGGTATACATATAATAATATTATATTTATTATATAGTATGTATGAATGTAAACGAAGGAAGTCAAGACTTTAGGTAAGTCGATTTCATGTCTCACTTTTGTTTCTATGAAACTTATGCAATATTCACCACATGTATCTTTTATGTGGTGTATATACTAACCATTAATGAGTTTCATGATTCATATATTTAATATTATATTATTTTAATATATATATATATATAATTTTCATTTATTCATTGGTCATATTATTCAACTGATTATAAAGCGGTGTGGACTGAATTTTCAATCTCATCAATATTGGATATTGTTTTATTTTATGTCTCATTTGAGGAATATTTATCTTCCATTTCCTTGTATTCTAAAAAATTTTCCAAAATGTGTTTACTAATATTATATGAATTATAAATTATTTTATACACATATTTTAATTTTTATGAAATGGTTTGAAAACAATATTATTTTCATTTTATAAAAATGGATCTTTGAGGTTTTTTCCAAAAAACAATTATAGGAAGGGTGTTTTTTTAAATTATACAGCATGATATTCCTTTCCATTCATATATATTCCATAATTACATTAATATTAACATTATTATAAGGTTAATTTTAATCAAAACGTTTTACACTTATTGAAATGATCATTTCAAATATGATTTCATAAATGAAAGGATATTTTTCTCAAAATTTAATTCAACTGATATTACATACCATTTTTATTGAAGGAAAATACAATTTTATGATTACTTATTATTTATTTGGGATATGATCCAAGGATAGTATTATTATTACTTTTTTGAATGGTTTAGGTTTAGGGTGTAATGATACTTATGAAAACTATTTTCTTTTTTATAAGTTATTTTACGAAGGGTTTATGAAACTCACTTCATTAAATGGGTACTAAGATGGAAAAAGATTTATGTTCTTGTGGAACAAATATGTATTCATTACATTAAATGATTATTGGTACCTATATCTCCCTACAATACATTGGGTAATGAGTAATGTTCAATGAGCTCAAATGGTACACGAGACGTCATCCTAATCCCACAACAAGGCAGTGCTTGAGTAGTCATCCTATGCCTAAAACTAGATCGTACAAGGGAGGTCATCCCATTCCCAAAGTATGTACACCGGTCATTATCCCCAGACTAAAATTTTTTATAATTGATATAATATAATCATAATTATATCTATACCAAAAATATATTTCTTATTCTATTTTTTTATAAGCATGGATCAGGTGAATTGATTATATTATGATTCACATCTTAGGAACATCAATTATTTATACCGTGACGTGTGTATATTATCTTCGATATGTAGCGTATGATGTTAAAATTTTATTCTCATGTTTTCATACCCATATATTCATTTTAGGCTAATGTATCTTCCTTGTTTACCACTAATGATCATCTAAGCTCACCATTTTCATATGTTTTTTTTACCCCTGATATATATAATGTTTTTCAGTAATAATAATAAAGGGGAATATATTTATGGGATATGTTGGAGATCAAACTATAAATTAGAAGAATCTTTTCCATGTTTCCAAAAGAACTCAGTGATTATGCTCATCCAGAATGTGTTTCTCTAAAGTAACGAATACTCATCTAAAATTTATATTATCCATAAATAAAATCCTATTTCATTATACATTCCAGTGTCTAAAATAGTAATTTATTATTTAAATATAATATTTTGTGGATAGAAAACATTTTAATGGACAAAATAATTATAAATAATGGATTTCAGTTCTAAAAAGTATATAATTTTAAAAACATCACCTTTTCCAAAAAAAAAAGAATCAAAATCATGGTTAATCTAATGGTATATCATTTTCCAAAACCTATATTTCCATGGAATATTTGATGAAATTATTAAATAATTCCCCCACATTATTTATATATACTCACCCATACTCTCATTCCTCTAAAAAAAATCTATTGACTATGTCCCTCCTCTAATTTTATCTTTTTCAGGCCCCTCCAAAGAGTTGTTTAGCCTCAAAAGTGAACTTCCAAATATTTATGATGTCATTTCACAATTAAGGGTTCATAATACCTTAATTTCTTTTTCAATTGAAATTCATTTGATATATATCATCATAAATACCCATTAAATAGAAAATAGTATTTTATTTTTATGTTTTTATCATCCATTTAAAATATTTTAGTTGTGTTATTAAATATTCCCTCTCATTATAACATGTTTTTAGGCACTTTCTATAAAAAATTATGGGATTATTTTCTCCATATTAAAAATTATTATTTACATTACCTTAGTTACATCCTTTTTACCCAAAATCTATTAGAAAATTATTGTTTTTATTTCACTGTATGATCCATTTTTAATTCATCACAACTATGTGATGAGAACATTCCCTCACATAATAAAATATTTATCAGTTTTATTTATTCATAAACTTGCTTGGAGCCATAAAAATTCTATCATTTGGTTGGGTAAAAAGTGTATCATTTTTGTATTATATAAATCCATTTCTAGATACTACCTATGAAAATTCCTTTGGAATATATGTTTATATGGGTAATAAGTCAAAAATAAGTTCATCAGGTATTTCAAAGTCCTCATCCTGGTGCAGGGTGAATGGGCACATTCTACTCATCTTGTTTTCCACTCTTAGAGGATATTCTATGGATAATTTCCAAACTATTTATAAAAAAATGAAATTAATATAGTTTTTTATAATGCATGTATCTATTTTACCTATAACAATTGAAAATAAAATTCTTAAACGAATTTAAAATCCTTAATATTGATAAGTACTCAATAGCAATAACTCTATATAGATTGCTTAGTATGGATACTTTTTAAAAACGTATATTCCCTAATTATTCCTCATATATGATGAAGTACTTAACATAAACATTATTTTTAATTTTTTTACAAGGTAAATTTATTAATTACCTATAAAATCTATTATTCCATAGATGAATATCATTTACGATAGGTTATATTATGAAAATGTTCACTGTATTGCTATGTTATTCACTTATGATCATTATTCCATGTATAACCTATCGTTATTTTTTATTTATGGATTGAATTATACATTCATGTGATAGGTGGGGATCATTATTATATGGCCCCTTATTCAACTGGTAGGTCTCATGAGATAACTAATAGATGTAAATGGGAGTATCCTTACATTTATATAAGAAGTGATACCATAATACGTTGATAGTATGTTTTAGGTGTAAAACAATATGAATTTCCAGCACTATATGATCTATTATTATTACCCAAACATTTATATATTAATATTATATCGATGGATATGTTATGACCATTTTTTCATTTCATTATATAAAAATTATTATTATTCATTACATCCATATTGAATACTTCATGATTGTTAGCCTGCTACCATTGAACCTGTTCAACTCACTAATTGATCATATAAACAAGAACATTATATAGATTCCAATATCCACAAGAATCCAATAATATTAATCAATATTATAGATGGGTTGAAAGGATAATAATAAAACTTTTCATGAATTTAGATGATATAATTTTTGTTTCAATTTTCTGTGAATGTAATTTATATATCTATTTTATTCAGACTACCAAAATGTTGGATATAATATATCTTGATCTATATACCAATGTAATAAAATAAACATTGGCTCCATGGTACTTGATTGGGGGTTGATACATGTGTATCAAGGTATCTAATTAATAATCACTTAAATATCTCTTATTTTCACCACTTTTATGGAAAATGAATCCCCCATATAAGGGCCTCCAATCTTTTGTAATCCCTAATAATACCTTCACCTAAGATATTGACCAAGAAGGTAACTTTTTTTGGAATTATACATTCATAATCACAACACAATTAACTCAAGCATTTATACAACTCCATGTAATAATATATGGTGCTCCGCTTAGTTTTAAACTAAGACCATACCTCATAGTGTAACATGTATGTGTAAGAACCACACAATCACATTTAGTCTATATACTCCTCATGGTTATCACATTTGGTTATTCTATTTGGTGTAATATTCAATCCTACCATATAGGGTATCTAATTCATATGCCCCATTAAATCCCATATCAATCACTCTAATGAAATAAAAATAATTTTTTTCCGTTGTTTCTCACACAACGAATTACACATAAGGAACAAGTGGTTCATTAGATCATTTTATTTTGAAAAATGAGATGAATCATAAGAATCTCCATCAATTATAAGATAAAAAATTAAATTTTTTACCATTTATCCTCAATATATTGTATTCAACTGTATTAACCTAACCTCGTAAATGACCATCAAAAAAATTAACTTGAGTACCATGTGATTTAATTAATAATCTCATGGGATATATAAAAAAACTCATTGATTTTCAATCCCAACACCCTCAAACATACCTATTATATTACTTTGAGAGAATAATGTTACCCATTAAACCTAGAGTCAATATACTCCTCATGGTTTATTCCAATACCTAGAGTCATTATACATTTCTTGGTTTCTTTAAGAACCATGAGGCAATATTCTCAACTTGTTTTTCTAAGAAACATATATTTATATTATAATTTTAGTTCAATAATATAACTCATGTGACCATACTCCTCTTATATATTTTATTTGGGAATTATATTTAATGTAACCCCCAATCTATGCTTTAAATCTCGTATTTAATTAGTATATGACCTTCTTCTATCATTTAATGTAAATAGAATCATCCTTTTCTATTAAATATCATGGGATTTCTTTTAGTGTTGATCCAAATATGATTCAAACCATCTTTTTCTTAGTTAATTATTGAAAATACTATCCAAAAGGGGTTTACTATGAGTATTTCTTGCACAAACAATTTACATACCCCATTCACCTAGTAGTCCTTATTGTGTGATGTTAAAATTCATGTATAGGTCCTTGTATAAAAAACTGTATAATAAAACTCTTTAATTGATGATTTATTACATTATGGTAAAATTTATAAAATCCATAAATATCATGAATCCATGTTAATTTGGAAAATTCAGTACATAACATAAAAACCAGCAATAGAAAAATAGAGACATTATTAAAAATATCATTTACATTGTCTTAAAATTTCATCATTCCAAAAACATTATATGGGCTAACCTGGGAAGATACATGATGAAGGGGTGAGATATAAATCCCAATTAGAGAATAAACCAAAAAATAATAAGGTAAATCATAAAGTGTGATCAAAGAGGCATATCAAGGTAATATAATATGGATAAGATTATAATTTTTATCAACTAGACATAATATAACAAGATATAACTAATGAAATAAGGTAATGTTTTAAGAAGATAAAACATGACATCATAAAAATAGGTTATTTCTAACCGCCATGGAACCAAAAAAATAGTGTTCTTTGGATATCCTCTTCTGTACCATAAGGGGAGTCTCTTGAGATAAAAACATTATAGAATTCATTATAGTGTTATACTCCTTTTGGCCAACCTATCATTTTAATATCGTGTACATGCATAAGTTCCCCACACTGATCATACAAAATAAGTATGTATTTAAGAAATTTTTTTAAAAAAATTATTTTATTATATATACATTTAATTCTCTAATTAATGAATCATAGTTAAATGATGGTGAATACCTTTGAGAGGAAATGGATATGAGTATTCACTATACAATCTTTTAGAATGAAAAATTGTCGGATAATTCCCATAGTATATGATGATATTTAATGTTTCATAAAAGTTATTAATAGGAATTAAAAGATATTCTAGAAATATAAATAATAATAATAGGGGTATGTAATAACATAACCCAACATTAAAAAGGGGAAATTATGGGGAATAATACAATAAAGATGCTTGAATAAATAGATGAAGGATATGATCCCTTACCTTGAGTGGATTCTTCTAAAAATGATGGAGAACAAATTAACTGATTGGAGAAACTATATAAGGTATATATAAAGTAATAGTAAGATTAATTTCATGTTAAATGGTTTTTAATGAAGTGGATTGTGAGTTTGGGTGTCTTAGTTCAGAAAAAGTGAGGATAGTTTTGTATTTCGAAACATAGGTTGTGAACTCTATATAAGAATGTAATACAAACTATAAACTATATCATGATTCTTTAACCTATTCTCATCCAAAAATTAGTGTATTGAGTTATTATATAATTGTAGGAACATAAATAATTAAAATAATACCTTTTCGAATGAGGATGTGAGGCATGTTTATAAATAAATGATTTTAAAACAATAAATAAGAATAGGTGGCTTGTTGGATTCATCAAGGGTTTATAAAATTAATAAAATAGCAGGAAAACGTTATTTAAATTAATAACATATGTTAGTATTTCAGTAATTTTATGGTATATAATATATCACTTCTCGTTTATCATGACGTCATAATACAAACCATATATTTATACCGTATTTAATTTTTACTGAAAAATTTGGGTATCTCCAAAAATTTAGAAAATTTCACCATTGGATAATATTGATGTTATTATTTAGAAAATAAAATTAATTTTATAAAAATAAATATTATAATATTTTTATTAATATTAATTAATAAACATTCCACATTTTTTAAATAAATTATGTCTTGTTACAGAAAGTGTTTTTTGACCCCAATACATTTTATTTTAACTTCGTAAATTTATATTGTAAATTAGATTTGATAAATATTATTTAATAATAATATATTGAAAACATAATATTTAATTTATAATTTCTTCAATTTATCATATATTTTTTATATCTTGAAACTAAATGTTTCTAAAAAACAAATATTTTGTTACAACCTATCAAAATCTAATTTTTATCAAACTCATTGTTTTATGAATTAAAAGTAATAATAAAATGATATGAATAAAATAATTGGTTTTAAAAAATTATATATAAACATTCTTACTATTAGGGTCTAAATACATATCCATTTATTACACTGGTCAATTTCTTAAGGGTATGGTGTATGGTGATAATATTTTCACGGGGTGGTTCGTATAAAAAGGTTTGGATCGTGATCTCGATATGAATTATGTTATCACATAAATAGGTTTTCTCATGATTAGTTTTTGAATAAAAACTAGGTTTTAGTCAAGGGAATATCCTAGTGATACTATCTCCCTCATGATCATAGATAAATGGGATACATAGGGTACAATCCTAAAAGTTGAATCCATCGATTCTTTTTTATGTGTCAATTCAAAATTATCATAACCCAAATATGTTAGTAATAATGGTCACCGTAAAATGACTATATTATCCATAGTTGGGTGGAATGAATATATTTTAAATATGAGATAATATAATTTTTAACATTCCAAAATAACCAAATTGGGGTGTATTGTTTCTCCAGCTACACAACTTAATAACATAGTTATTCATTCAAAATCAGATATCAATTTTTCAATGTATTAGTATTTAAATTATTCCCCCTTTCAAAACAATCATGCTTGAAATTCTCTTTTCAATATTTAAAATATGGTATTTTATATTCATTTTATTTCCTCTTTCAATTCTCATTTTTCTTCATCAAATATGTTGTTCTGCTATTTCACTCAGAGAAAGTAAATTTTCATGTATTATAGAACATTTTCTCTACGATCTAAGATATTAAATGGTTACTCCCCATATGAAATATCATTATATAATGGAACCACCTATAGATTTGTTACATGTTATTTTTCACATATGCACTTTCTCATGAGGGAACCAGGGAACACATCATGAACATTAGATTGGTTAGGTGGGACTGTTAGTCGGTAAGCCACCACTCAGATGTGATAAATGATATCAATGATGATGATATATCAATTGGAATATCATTCCATATATATCTTCATAAGGATCGATTTAAAATATTAAATGGAAATAATGAGTATATGCAAATTCCCCTAGTTGGAGTAGTTGATCCCAATATCCTTGAAAATACATTGAACAAGATCTCAACATATAATATATGGTCTTAATAGTTCATTAATACTTAATATCTATGTGTGTGTCAATATTTGTTATAAATAACAATTTTTTATCTAATTATTGATTAAATATTATCCAAAACATGAATAAAACCATGGATCCAAATCAGGAACAGGAGAGAGTGTAACTCAATACATTATAACCATATACCTTATATAAATATTATTGACATGGTCCTGAATGAAATATTCTTTGATAGAAAAAAATTGATCTAACTTTGTAAGGTGATCAAATACCACATGTATGACACTATTTATTTTAGGTTTCATTGGGAATCATATAATAAAATCATTTTATTATCCTATTTAAAAACTATAATAGTAAATGGTTTCATCATTCCCTTATACTACTTTTATTTCACCTTTTTATTTTAGAATAAAATGAATCAATATAAAAACTTACAGTCGACCTATTGATGATATCCCACAATAATGTTCTATTAAAATGACATTACATCTTTGTTCTTCCTAGATTAATATAACTTTATAATCTATTTATATCATCGATAGTTTCTGTCCTCAGTTATTGTTTTGATGGGACACATATCTAGGTTCCATACCAAAAAACTACATCTTCACGAATTCTGAATTTTTACATTTTTTCTACCATATTATATAAAAACTCATCATATTTATGGACAACATTGATCCTCTTAGGAATAGATAGTTGAGGAGTTAATTAAAAAATTTAGGATGAATATCATTTTATGATTCCCATGTATATCCTTTTTATATCCAATATTATTTGATCCATTTCAAGCATCATCAAATATATGGTTGTGGTATCCATTCAACATATAGAATATGCAACATTATACATCCAATGATGTAAATATATTGAAATATAATATTCCATAATCATCCCTAATGAACTTTTTTGGTTCATATTAAACTGTTTTTATGTGAATATATACTTGAGGATTTTATGATTTGTTTTTTTTGTCACACATTTCACCATATATATAATTTCACCAAATCATTAATATGAAGCTCACTACTACAATTTCTAGAACATTCATTAGGTTGTTTTACTCATAGATCTGTCATTGGTGGGAGGTTTATGATATAACTATAACATCTTTCATGAGTACATAACTCAATATCTTTTTGACCGAATCAATTTATATAAAAAATCCTTCCCCAATGGTGGGTAATGTTAGTTGATGTGTTGTTATTACACTCTTATTTAGATCGTTAAATATCTCTATGCTACCATTAGTATAGATGTAATTGACCCCCCTATATGATATCTTGGTTATTGGGCATGATAATAATCTGAATGTTTCCCAAATTGATGAATTTCCCAGTTAATTCAACGAATGTATGGATTCCTATCACATATGTCGGTCTTAATCATCCTTTAAGTTCCCCTATTTTTGAAATATATATTTATATACGTTTATTGGGGATTCAATTCCACAAGAATGTTAATTTATATAAAAAACCCACATTTCACAATATTTTCAAATTAATTTTCCATTCAAAGGGTATTCAGTGTAGTATTTATATTCCCCACATGTTCCGCTTTACATTTGGAGTAGAAATGATATAATATATCAAAACTAAAATAAATTTTGTAGGTAATGATTAAATGATCTATCCATTATGTTCATGAATATTTTTGGAGTATTAGTGAGTACATATGTGATATCGATGAAAGTCATATTACATGTACCATGTATAATAAAAAAACATGGGTATATCTTTTTTATTCACCAATACATGATAATATCTATATTGAACATCCACCTATGTGAAATACCATGCTCCATGGTTCTAATTGAACAATTCATAAATATGTGGAAGATGATACTTTTTATTGATTATGGTATTATTGATCTCATGATAATCATTGTATAAGTGCATTGGCCGATCATTATTCTTGATTATGAGGTCTAATAAATCACATTGCTGATCACATGGGAATAAAAAAACATTTATCCAAATTCTACCATAATTGTTTCTTCATATACTCAATCCAAACATCATCTATTATATATAAATTCTTAGATATTATGAAATATTTAAATTTGAGTTCGATTGATAAATCGTTCTCACATCTAGAAGGAAGACCAGACAATTATTTTGGAAACAAATTAGTGGATTCACCTACAATGTTCCTATCATTAAGGATGGTATTTTGTTTATTCATAATTATTTGATCTATTTGATATTATTCACAATGAAATAACATATATTATTGGTATTTTGGTATCAAATAAGATTCATCCTACCCCTTGAATTGTATATAATTAGAAGAGGATTCACAATATAGAGGGTCTATTCCTCCACATGAAATTTTATGTCAAAAAAAAATAATCAATTCCAATACATACATATAATTTCATGAAATTCAACTAAAAGTAGTATCAAATTGTATTATTTGAATTTTATCATAGAAATATATATATATATTAGATTTATATTCTTGTGATGAAACAATTAACCCATTATACATCTTTCATTGATAACTCAAATTCTGTGTTTTGAGGTGGTGTTTAAATTTATATACTAATTTCATTTAATAAGAATGATTTTTAAGAACAAGTATAAGAAATTACTTCTTCAATTTTAAAGGAATAAAAAGAATACCCTAACCATTATATTATCATGATCCACCATAGAAGTTTTGATTACATAATATATCTATTCTTCTCTATTCTATGTAGGTTTTTGTTGTTGATTTCCCTTGAATACACATGAATTAGGGAATTAATTCTCATATTTTATTTATTAATTTTAGTTCAAACATTATATAATAGGATAAGGGTTGATCATATAATTCCATTATTCTATCGAAATGGTGGTTTTCTACCATTAGAAATCAATATCTAGGTTCTCTTCCTTGATTCACCTAAATAATATACTTAACCCATTTAGGAAATATTTTTGTATGCTTCATCCCTCATTTTTGAAAAGTGGGGTTTTTTACATTTATTCCCCCATTATATTTATCCATAATACTACCTGATGTAAATTTCATTCATTAATTCACCGTTGCTGACCCGTGAAAGGCTAGAGTTTTACTAATCACCATCACAACTCCAAGTGAATATCGTACAATTTCCTCATTGTTTTAAAATACTGGAATGGTTAATTCATTTTGTAGGCTCAGCATTATCCAACCAAATAATTGATCAACATTACATTCATTGGTAATTAAAAAGATGGATCTGTATTATTAATGTCTTTTGATGGATTCCATGTATTCTCTTATGGATTAATCATCATTTTTATCGAGTATAAAGAAAATCCCTACCTATTTTATATTAGAGAGTGAGAGTAAAATATTTTTCAAAAAATATTTTTTATTCTATTAACTCAATCTCATTTATTTCCTCTAATGGATTTGTATTTCGGACCAATTCCCACAATTTATTTACTTCTCCAACCAATTGATAAATAAAAATCATGAACTTCTCTTTCTTACTACATTGAATAATGGAGAAGATGTTTTCAATAGAGTATATACATTTCTCCATGATTAAGTGATCCGAATATCAACTGAATGTAAGAGGACTTTAATGCATAAAGGTCTCAATTTCAACATTTCCTTTCATTGTGGGATTTATATATTCTTATTGATTCATGTTATAGTTCAAAATATATGTTAATTAATACAGTATTCTCACTTTTTTGTGATTATGGCTTCAATTAGATTGGACATATAGTTAAGTAGTCATTAAAATTTCCCTCACATTGGTTATTATCTCAGTTCCTCCTACTTCATTCCATTTTTTAGAAATAAAGGAAAAATTAGGAGAGATTTAATTGTAATAATTAATTACATAAATCAGAATACCAGAAAATTAAATGGATAACTCATAAATGAAACATATTCTTTAACATATGGATTTCTATTATTTAATCAATGTTATATATTATCTATTTCCTTAAATAAAATAATAAAATCATTCTTGTTCCCATAATAATGGTTCATAAGGATATTGTGAATTTACATAATAATATCCCCTAGTAGTGTCAATCTAGGTATATAGAAACATTCATTTTCAGTGACATGGTGATGATTGAGTCTGTCTCAATTCACACTTTTTTGGGTTATTACCCTTAAATACCTAAATAAAGGATACATATCCACTTTTAGTATCCAAATAAGGGTTTATTTTATTGGAAACAAAATTATCTATAGCTTTTAAAATTTTTATTTTTTCATTTTTACTTCTTATACATAAGGAATTCATTAGAGTTTTCTAATACTAATCCCACAAATAAATAGCATTTTTTTGGTTACTGAAAATGAAAAAAAAATTAATATGATTTATTTCATAATGGTACTCATAATTTAATCATAATATAATACAAATCCTAGTGTCTTTTGGAATATATGTTTATATTAAAACAACTTCAAACATAGAAATAGTTATATTATTAAAAACTTCCTTAACATTCTCCTAAATTTCCATCATTTTCAAACAATTAATGGGATAAAATGGAGATATACATGATAAAGGGATGGGAAATTATGTTTATAATTGAAAAAAAAATACATTCTTAAAGAAAATTAACACATGTGCCACGATACAAAATGATCGAATAAAGAAAACATGAGAATGTGGAGACAATATAAAACATAACATCATGAACATAATTGAAGCATTTAAACCAAGAATACATAATATAGTATGCTTAGGAATACTAATAGTGTTCTATACTTATACTATCATGAGATAAAAACATTACATAAATCATTGGGGGCTATATAATTTTGGGCTGACCATCACTTACATATCATTTATATAAATTAGTGTGACATATAGATCATAAAAAAATTATGTATTTCATCATATTTAATAACATGAACAAGGATTTTGAGATACATACACAGAATTAACCACACCATTAAAAATATTTACAACTATGTTGAAAGCCATTGTGTGGGAATAGGGATGGGTATTTACTAAAAAATTGTTTTGAATGAAAAATCATAATAATGTTTTGCCTCATAATGACAATACATAATTATTAATAGAAGATATTAATGAGGGAGGTTGGTTTCAATCATCACATGGAAATAATAATCATAGTAATATGGATTCGTAAGAACATAACCAAATATGAACAATCATAAATTAATGGTTATGTTACTATGAAGGTTCGTGGATAAATAGGAGGAGGAGATCCCTTTCCTAGAGAGAATGCTTCTAAAATATTTATTGGAGATTCTTAAGAGCATGAGGACACATTTTGAGCATTCTAAATAGGTAAATGTTGAGTAATTTTTTACTATAAGGGTTTTTAGTGAATATTAATTGGAGGGTGGGTAATTTTAAATAGTAAAATTGAAGAGAGTTATTTATTAATTTCTAAACATTAGATGAACACTCAATATGATAAATTAATCAAAACCAAAAAACGTCCCATTATTTTACCATGGTTTATAAAAAATGGTTATGGTATAAATTCTATTGTTGGATTAATAACCTAAATCATTAACATTATTACCTTATTGATGTGTTGGTGATTCATTTTAATAAATAATTTATTTTGAAACATTAAAATATAATATATGTTTTTGAGGATTTATAAAGGGATTATGATATTAATAGAACAACCTAAAAACATATTATCTTAAAGTATAAACGTATATTTGGTCATGGATACCTTCTACATGAAAATATAACATCTCTTTTTTATTATTATTATGTCATTTTATGCACCACACCTTTGTACATTATTTAATTTTTTCTAAACAAATACAAATGAATCTGAAAACTATAAAAAATTGTACATTGGATAATTTAGAAATTTCAATTTTAAAATATATATATATTATATCCAAATAAATTACAAAATATTTGAATTGTTATTTTAAAAAACAAAATATACCCCTTTATTAATAAATTATAATGTTTTTTCAACAAACAATTTTTTGGCCCTTATAAAAATTATTTTCATTTTCATAAAATTTTATTATCAACTATATTAAAAAAATATTATTTAATTATATTATTTTATTAAAACATAATTTATTATCAATATTTTTTAATTTTTCAAAAATAGTGTCTTTATTAAAAGTATATATTCTTAAATTATACAATGTTTGTTTCATCATATCAAAATATAATTTCATCAAACACGTTATTTATTAATTTAATAACTAATAATAAATATGGATAAATATATTTATTGTTTCATTAAAATATAATAAGAAAATTAATATTCTTTGGTTATAGATACATATCCATTTATTATTCTAGGGAATTTCTTAATGTTAAGGTGTGTGATTGGGAATTTTTTATTGGGTTGTTCGGAGAACATGACTTGGTCCATGATCTCAACAAGATTTAGCTTCTCCCATTAATGGTTTTGATCATTCTTTAGTTGCTGAATATAATATTGGGATAAATTACATGAAAATCCCAATGATGCGATCTCCCCTGGAATATTTGATAAATGGTGTTCATAGGGTGGAATCATGTTGGTCAAGGCCATTTCTTCATCTATTTGTGTTAATTGGACTTTATCATAACCATTAAAACTCAAAACAAATTGGTCGCTATATAACAGCTATACTATTAATGTTTATTATTCGTTAATGTATTTTATGATTTATTAGATATAATATATAATTGTTGTTAATAACCAAAGTAGTGCATTTTTTTATTTACCTACACTACTTACTGGTGAATTTCTTCATTAAAAAGGGAATATTATTTATAAATGATCGTGTTTTTAATCCTCAAACAAGAACATAACATGTTTGGTTTACCCAGTTACGTGATATAGAACTATGTGGGAATTTATCACCATTACAATTATCTACTGGAGGATTTATACTAATACTTATCCCATCTCTATAACACTTACTATCTCTCTTTAAAATGATAAACTCTAAAGATATCATCTACATATCTTTAAACCAAATATTCCTGAACTAGTTAGGGAAATATGTATAACCTATAATACCCAACAGTGATTACCTTTCCACATGGTTTCAATTTGATCATTTCTATATGGGAAACCTGTCCCACATTAGGATTTCTAATAGATTCATGAATGATTCATAAATATATATGGTATTCCTAAATTTGGAAAGACACCCCATAAAAGGGTGATGATCCTATCCTCCCACCATCTCCCCCAAAAAATATTCAAAACAAAAACTGATAAAACAAACAATGTGACCACCTTTATTTCAATATTTAATCTGTATTAAAATTTATTCTAAACTATTAGGGATAAATTATCCTTTCTAGGTTTCATAATAAAATGGGGGAACCCGATGTTAATCATTCAACCGGGAAAACTCTATCACATTTGAAAAGGGGCTGACTAACCATTTCAAGTCATATATTTTTCATTTTACCTATTAATATCTAACAAAAACTGGTAAACCTAAAAATAATCCATGATCAATGGGGGTCATCTATCTATCATGTAGACTTATTAGTGATTTTTTGATGATGTTTTTCTTAATTTTTCTTCATTGTCATTACCTTCTAGAGTCCCTAAAATCCAAATTGAATCATAAAAGAACCAATGAATGTCCAGATCATTGGATAATAATGTAATACCATTATGAAATATAACTCTATTTTATACAACCAGCTTACATGCTAGACATATTCCATGACATTCACATATACAAGGATTCGAGGCATTGGCATTAACTATCAACGACTCAGTACCCCCAATGAATGTTTGAGAATACACTTCTATAGGAATATCAACTCAATATATCCATGTCAACATTCATATAATCTCATGGGAACCTCCATGTGATAAATACATAATAACCATATTATCAATGATAGTCTGCAAAGAAGAAGGTGGCCCATGTTTCCACAATCATCTACTTTAGGAGCCTATAACTAAAGCATAGTAACTCAAACCTCCCTTTCCTTAGGGATATGAAGGAGGAAACCCACAATACCAAGTTAGTTACCAAAAATCAGCCTATGAGGGATCTTACTCACCATGTTCATAGACACTAATGTGTATCCCCAATTCTATATGAAGTTACATAGTAATATTTTCATATCAAGGTCATTCACACTCATGAATCAAAAAGGATATCCTACCTGGAGAGACCAACCATTGGTGATATAATGTTGGTTAATTTCCCAAATTCTTGAAACAACATAGAGGCCCATTAGTGTATCCTGATAGTGACCTAATACTAATTCAAAAACACTACATTACAAAGTCATAATGAATCATAAATGTTTTCTGTGGTGACTATGGAATTCCAAAGAGAACACTGAACCATGGGAATATGGTAATATTAATATTATCTACCAAATATTTATCTATCATACCGTCATGTGAGAGTAAACACACCATGATTGTATATAATTCTATTCTAACGAAATTTTCACATCCTTCCACAAGTTTCACATCATTAAATTTCATCACTATTCACCCAAGTGAAAATGAAAATCATAATAACAGTAAAAAATAAATAAGTGCATTTATAATCACAGCCCACCCACCACCATATTATGTTAAAGTCATCCCCATATATGATAATATTTGTGATCACAAATCTAAAATTTAATTACATTATAATATAAATGTTAAATTCTTCAAGGGAAAAAACCTCATTGAGTAATGTCACCATGCTAAATCTTACCTACATTATCCAACTATCCCTCTTCAATGGGATGAGATTTATCAACCAACAGACATAAAATTGAGACACCCCAAATACTTTAGAAATTACAATATTAACTACTTGATTTTAATCATGATTTATTATCCAGATTTATCACCACTAGGGAAACATCAGTTTTTATTTCATGATTATTTTTCCATATTAACTCGGTTGGTGGTGTCCCAAAAATTACATAATGATCACAAGATAATAATTAATTATCTTGAGGTTATTCATGCACTTTTATACCCAAGGGGAGGACTATAACCCATGTTGGTAGATTCGATGCCACCTCCACTGATCTTTTTCAGCCCTATATTCTAATGATTTGATTGAATGGGTGATACATAATTGAATCTCAGCCATTTATCATACTATTGTAGACCAATGTTGGGAACATAATAATAATAATAGGGTTATAAGATCAGATTCATTGGGAATCTTATTGGATTCCCCACCTTTTCATTGTATAGTAATCTTACAGCTGGGTCTATTTCAAGCTAATATGATCACAATTATAAATTCATCATTCAATTTAGAATGACTCTAATGAAAACGAATATAATTGACCCATCCAATTGAAATATGAAAGAAAATTAGAGAGTCGTTAAATTCATAGGAAGATAGAAGATATTGTAATATTTAATAGAAAAAATTCTCAGGAATAATTATTTGATATCTATTTGGAGATGTTATAGGATGATTAGTCATTTATATTCATCCTCTAGAAGTATCATAGTGGTTTTCGAGTGTTTATGGAAATATAAATACATTTCGATGATGATATATGGTATGCAATAAGTATTGATCTCATCATCCTCCATAAATATGTATAATGAACACTAGGATAGAAGAATCAATTGATGTCACCGATAAATTTAATGACCTGCACCTGGCCAGCCACCCAAACAATACCAAACGGGTTGGGTGTCCCTACCTTAGGCGCACATCCCTGGAACACCAATGGCAGTCGACTAGCAGTGAGGGTCTGAATAGAGATAGTGGGGAGGCTATACCCTCTCAAAGGAATTAAAGGTACTGGTTCAAGTATAAGAGTAAAATATGCAGTGGAAATAAATGACTCAGCAGAATCAAACCAGACTCGTGGAGAAGAACCATATCAAATATCAATAAACTAGTGGTAGCAATATAGAAACAATAGCTGTGGAAAGTAAACAAAACAATATTCTGGGAACACAAAAACTACTACTATAACTAAACTAGGCATGCATCCAAATCAAGTCATATAGAACAAAATACAACGACAACAGTGGCTAACCAACAGTTGCTACATAATGAGGTAAGAATGCTGATACAAAATGGTAACTAAACAATGTAACTCCGTCAAGGCATGACCTCACGATCTAGGCCAATCTCCATACCCAACAGAACTATGGTCCAGCTTCTAAGGCTGAACCTCTACCTATACGCAATTTCATAATGTCTACACATGTCCCAAAGGGCCTGAATTGTCTGTGAGACAAGTCTCAGTAGGATACCACCCAGAGGTGTGTACCTAATATAAGTGTTTAAGCAGACATGATGATATAGGAAAAATAGTAAACAGTGCAATGCCCAAAAGTAAACAAAGACTTAACTGGGGCTTATAATCCACCAGTAAGTGTCACCTACTTCGGCTAATGCCGGAATCTATGATCGGTAGCCCATAACCTCATGTCACCTGACACCATCTGTCTCAAGTATCGACATCCCGATGGCATGCCTAACCATCGTAACACAGCTCGAAAGCTCAACCTGACCAAGGAACAACTTCTGGAAGAACAATGATACCTGTCCTCAATTAATAACCGGAGGGACATCGATGTCTGCCCTCAATTCATGGCGAGCCTCTACTTCCCAACCTGACCGCCTCAAAGCTGTCACCCGAAGACTCCTCACCTTCCACGTGGCTTCCTATGGCATGCACCCCCAAACCAAAAATACTTAGTCGCAACTATCGGGGGCCTCTACCCAGCGAGTAGCCGTACCAGCTCATATTGGAGTCTGTTTGTGTGCACACTACTCAAATGTACTCAGTGAGCGGTAATCCCCTTAGTATGTACCAATCCACAACACCTATGACACATCGTGTCCCTGCGAACCTGTCGCTCTAGTATGATGGCCTTGCCATCCAAGTAACCCGGGCCAAGCCCAACCTGATAGTCCAACTGCCCCAACCGACATCAATGAAGCCCAATCCCATGGTAGAAATCACCCAAAGTAACCCGATCCAAAAGCCCCAACATGTTATTCTCATCACTCAACAACATATATCCGGTCCATTCCCAACAATCAAGCAGTCCAACACAAGCAGACCACACATTGATAAAATATACTTTAGAGCATAACTTTTAATAGACAATTACTAAATAGTCAAATTGCACTAACTTATGCTAACCGAAACTAGCACCTAAGGTCTTAACACCTTACATGATTTAACTTCATGCTTTTACAAAACAAACTCAGTAGTATAATTCAATAACATGAACAGTAGTCTAAACTCGGCTGTTAATATTGGTCCAAAACATACGCATTTATACACCCCTGGTCGAATTGACCCAAACGAGCTATGACCTCTAACCCGGCCTCACTCCGGCACAAAAAGGGTCAGGGAATACCTAGTGGCATCCCACAATGCAGGTAAACTATTAAAAATAAATAAACAAGGGTTCCGCTCAATACCCACAACATGCCCGAATGTCGGAACCCCAAATTTTTTATGAAAACATGAAAGAAGGAATCCACCACCCACCTCGTACTAGAACGATGACACTCCTTTTATTTCAGCCTCTGAATTAGACTGAATCATGGAAGATCTCCATTTTTTTCAAATCCAGCAATTCCATTGAGATCTAATCTATAGAGGAACAGTTGAGGGATCAAAGACGAAGAAGGGTGTATGGGGTTAGCCTTTCTGATGTGGTCCCGCTGCCACTGACAGATCGAAGAACGGAGGTCGTACGGAGATTCTAGGAGTGTTTTAGTTTTTCGGGGTTTCTCTAATAAACTGTTCGTCCAAAGGGGAAGAAGAAGGGAATTTTGAGAATGAGACGTGACGACATCTCGATCGCTGAAATAAAAATAAAAATACACGGTGTATATTTACAGTGTACACGTCGTGTAGATGTCTTTCTGTACTCCAACTTAAGCGTAGTCCAGCACATTGCATGGACCATGTACATGGTCAACACACTGCCATTGTCTCGACCGCTACATGGGACAAGGGTACAAAGCATGTCAAGGAAGGATACACACCGTGTAGATTGAAATTTATACCTAGGTACCACATGGAATGTACGTGGCCATGAACCAGTAAGGGTTACACAGCCTGCCAATTAATACACACCTTGTAGTAGTAAATTTCTACATGGTCTTCACACGGCATGTACTCTGCGAGCACATGACTGGTCACTTAGGTAACTCATACATGGGGTGTACTTAATGTACACTGCTTGTAATCTGGAAATTTCCAGAAACTTCCTAGATTTTCCAGACTTCACAAAAACTAGTCAAAAAGTTTAAACAGGGTCGGAAATTTGACCCGTTTCGAAAAACCTGGGTTCTTAGAAACTCTCCACCTTAACGTAGCTAGTCCTCGAGCTTTCGAACAAAACAAGGAGATGGCACCGAACACGCCCATCCTGGGTAAACAACCCGGACTACCCCAGTCTCAAGGTTCTGGCTGAATTCCTAAAAGTGCTCCCCACCTTAGGAATTTCCTACATTATCTCAACCCAAACAAACCTAGAAGAAAATAAAATAAACAATCAAGGCCCAACAACCTATTTCTTGGACCCATGGTCCTTCCGTGATGCATCGTCTCCCCTGCACCTCCTCAGTGCTCACGTGTCGCTTCTGTAACCCAACTTAACCCTCATCGTATCAGTTTCTTCCTCCCTAAGGTCCTGCATTTGATAGATGCTCTAATCAAAACCTGGTGCCTTGCACCTCGAGTAACCTGCATCTACGATGCCCTGATGCCCACAACACCTCATGTGACCTGCATCCTTGATGCTCCTGATGCTACGCATCTCAAATATATAAATAAAAAATATTAAACATCTGATATGATGCTAACCCACTAACTAGAATCTACTATATCCAAAAGTATTTTGTGCAACTCGTGCACTCAAGAAGACACCCCTCAAGAGGCCATTCCAAAAGAAAGCAAAGAACTCACGGCCACACCCACGGTGTACCTGCTACCATCGTCGGCACTCCAGCCTGCTCAACCCCTGGCAGCACCACAGCATGCACTTGGCCTGAAGCACGGCTACCCAATGCCTGACCTCCCTATGATGCTGCTCCAGTCACTAGCCAATGACCCCTCAACTGGATCCCTCTATCCCAATCACATCATCAGCGTGCAGCTGAACCTCAACTACCCTCTCCTGTTACCGATCCTGAGCCAACACCTGACGCCACAGTCTGTCCCAGTCCCTAACTACCGGCTGTCTGAGAAGGCTGCCTGCAAAATATCTCGAGATGTCTGACCTATCCACACGCCCGACACTCCTTTAGGGGCCTATCACATTGAGCCCGAACATGTCCTAGTTTTCCACACTAAAATAAAACCATCGCTGAACTACCACATGGTGGTCTAGTTGTGTCCTTGTCCTCCCCGCCCTGCTGGAACTCATCTCTACCTCGCTTCCTGCTGTCCGAACCGTCACCTGGGGTTGTCACCCAGCCAAAATGAGATTTCTCTCTCTCGTTTCCCTCGGCTATGAGCACCTGGTTCACCACCTTGGAGAAGGAACCCATCCTGAAGATTTTCACCTGGACCCGAATGGTTTGTCGCAAGCCGTCCTCGAAGCGCCTCACCCTAGCTGCGTCATCGCCCACCATACCAGGTGTAAAATGAGATAACTCTGTGAAGGTAGTTGCGTAGTCCATAATGGACATATCTCCCTGCTGAAGACTCAAGATATCCTAGGATCTCTCTGCCCTCAGTGTCTCTGGAAAGAAGTGCTCAACGAACCTGTTCTCGAAGTCCTTCCATGAAAGTCTCTCGTGCCTATGAGCCTACACCTGTACACCCCACCAACACTTCACCGGGCCTCTCAGCATGTATGTCACCAGCTTTACCCTCCACCCTGGAGTCATCTTGAGCTGCTCAAAGATCATCTTCATACTCTCTATCAATTTTTCTGCCACTTGTGGACCACCCTCACCATGGAATGGCGTCGGGTGATGCGACTGGAACTCCAACGTCAGATACGCCATAGAAGGATTTGTACCTTGCGCGCCTCTGTGAATCCCCTACGAGACACGTACCAGGCTAGCTCGAAGATACTCATCAATCCATGGTCTGAATGTAGCCAAACCTGGATACTTCCCTGACTGTTCTGGATCCTGAACCTGATGTTATCCCCGAGCCTCTACCTGCAGCTCTTGGTCTGCCTGCACTGGATTCTAAAAAATATCCTGTGGCACAGTATCATCTACTTCCTGACTCTCCATCGAGTCATGAAGGAGTAACACGCTGAATACCATAAATTGTCAGACAACCCATATATATACATAACAACATGTTCTACACAGATATTGAAAGAAGTAAAAGGCATTGCATAACAACTACCCTTACTCCCCCTCACTAGAACCCATGCACCATGGTAACCCAGCCTCATGGCCTCTTTACCCTACCTCAAAAGATCCATTTATCAATAGTACCTTAGGCCATGCCCGTCCTGACAACCAACATTGCCTCAAACCCGACGACCGAGTCGCCCAATCCTGACAATTACACTACCACACTCATAGTACCTTCTTACTCTCATAAGATCCAAACCTAATTATCCTGCAAATGAAATTCTAGAAAATACAAAGCATGGCATACACATTGAAATAAACAAGAAATCCTATCAGTTATTTCACATATTCATATTTCAAAGCATACATTTGCATGAAAATTGATTTTATTCACATGGTATTATCACTTTACAAAGCATACGTGCAGTTATTAAATTGAAATACCCTATATGTGACTATGAAAATCCATAATAACAATCCTTTACATAGAGGACAAGGTTTTCATATCATAATAAAAAACATCACACAACAAGTGATCTACCGAGGTGGAAATCATATAAACTGATATCTGAGAAAATCAAATAGGAATTCCCACCCACAGAAACTCAATGCATCCCTTGTACATGGGGCTCCAGGCACCCAAGCACGAGTTCAAAATCCAGTTCCAGTAACAACAAACTATATTCAGTATATCATATCCCTAATAGTAAAACCATCAGAAATAAAAAAACAGAAGTCTCCAACTCATTAGTAGCTAGAAAAACACTGCTACTAAATCCCTGTCAAGAACTCCTTTGATACCATGTTGTAATGACCCACACCCGGCCAGCCACCCGAACAGTTCCAAACGGGTTGGGTGTCACTACCTTAGGCGCACCTCCCCGGAACACCAAAGGATATCGACTTGTAGCGAGGATCTGAATAGGGATAGTGGGGAGGATATACCCTCTCAGTGGAATTAAAGGTACTCGTCCAAGTATAAGAGTAAAATATGCAACAGAAATAAATGACTCGGTAGACTCAAACCATACCCACAAAGCAGAAGCATATCGAATATTAATAAACCAGTGGTATAAATATACAAACAACAGTAGTGGAAATTATAAAGAACCATATGCTGAGATCACAAGAAACTACTACTATAACCAAACTAGGCATGCATCCAATGCAAGTCATATAGAACAAAATATAATGGCGCCAGTGTCTATCAAACAGTTGCTACATAATGAGTTAAGCATGATGATACAAAAGGGAAACTAAAATAAGTAACTCCAACAAGGAACGTCCTCACGGTCCATGCCAGTTTCCATGCCTAACACCACTAAGGTCCAGCTCTTGAGGCTGACCCCCTACCGGCACACAATTTCTTAAAGTCTACACACGTTCTGAAGGTCCTATGTATGGTGTGAGAAAAGTCTCAGTAGGATACCACCTAGAGGTGCGTACATGATATATGTGTTTAGGCAGACATGCTGATATAAGAAAAACAGCAAAAAGTACAATGCCCAAAAGTAAACAAAGACTTCACTGGCGCTCAGCAGCCACCAGGACGTGTCACCTACTTCAGCCAATGCAGGAATCTCTGCTCTGTAGCCTAGCACCTCATTCCACCTGACACCATGTGTCACACGTATAGACATCCCAAAGGAACTCCCATCAGGTGTAACCTAGCACGAAATCTCAACCTACCCATGGCACCACATCCGGAGGAACAACAATACCTGTCCTCAATTAATAATCGTAGGGACAGTGATGGATGCCCCCAAATCATGGCGAGCCTCTTCCCCCAACCTGACCGCCTCAAAGCTATCACCCAAAGGCTCCTCACCTTCCACGTGGAGTCCTATGGCAAGAACCCCCAAACCAAAAATACCTTGCCGCAACTATCGGGGTCCTCAACCTAGCGAGTGGTCATACCACCTCATCTTAGAGTCTATCTATTTCCACACTACTCAAAAGTACCTGGTGAGTTGTAATGACTTCATTATGTCACAAGACACAACACCTCTGACACCTCATGTCCTTGAAAACCTATCACTTGAGTCTGATGGCCTCACCATCCAGGTAACCCGAGCCAAGCCCAACCTGACAGTCCAACTGCCTCAACCGACGTCCGTGACGCCAAATCCCGTGGTATCCACCACCCAACGTAACTCGAGCCAAAAGCACCAACCTATGATCCTCATCACTCAACAACATATATATGGTCCATGCCCAACACTCAAGAAGTCCAACACAAGCAAACCACACATTGCAAAAATATACTTGAAAGCATAACTTTTAACATACAATTACTAAATAGTCAAATTGCACTAACTTGGGCTAACCCAAACTAGCACCTAAGGTCTAAACACCTTACTCAAGTTAACTTCATGATTTAACAAAACAAACTCAGCAGTTTAATTCAACATCATCAACATCAGTCTAAACTCAGTAGTTAATATTGGTCCAAAACATACAGAATTTGGAACCCTCGGTTGAATTGCCCCAAATGAGCTATGACCTCTAACCCGTCCTCGCTCAATCACAAAAAAAGGTGAGGGAACACCCAGAGGCATCAAAAAATGCAGGTAAACTATTAAAAATAAATAAACAAGGGTTCTACTCAATACCCACATCACTCTCGAGGGTCGTAACCCCAAATTGTCTACGAAAACATGAATGAAGGTATGCACCACCCACCTAGTACACATACGATGAAATCCCTTTGATTTCAGCCTCTGAATCAGACAGAATCGCGGTAGATCTACATTTTCGTCAAATCTGGAAATTTCGTTCAGGTCGAATCTCTGGAGGAACATGTGGGGGATCAAAGACGAAGAAAGGTGCGCGGGGTTAGCCTTTCTGGTGCGGTCCTGCTTCCACTGACGGATTGAAGAACGGAGGTCGCACAATGATTCTAGGAGGGTTTGTGTTTTTTCGGTGTTTCTCATACTAACTCTTTGTCCAAAGGGGGAGAAGAAGGGACTTCTAGGAATGAGATGCGATGGCGTCTTGATCTCTTGAATAAAAATAAAAATATCCGGTGTGTATTTCCAAAGTACACGCCATGTAGATTTTCATCCGTACTCCAACATAAGTGGAGTCCAGAACACAGCCTGGACCATGTACATGGTCAAAACACGGCCAGGGTCTCGACCGCTACATGGGAAAAGGGTACAAAGCGGGTCAAGGAAGGCAACACGCCATGTAGATTGAAATTTATAACTGGGAACCACACAGCTTTTACTTGTCCATGAACGGGTAAGGTTTGCATGGTGTGTCTATAAATACATGTCGTGTAGTAGGAAACTTCTACATGGTCTTCACACGGCATGTACTTGGCGAGCACATGGCCGGTCAATCGGGTAACTCATACACGGGGAGTTTTTAAAATTCATGGCATGTAATCTGGAAATTTTCAGAAACTACCTAGATTTTCCAGACTTCTCAAAAACTAGTCAAAAATTTTAAACATGGTCAGAAATTTGACCCGTTTCTAAACACCCAAGTTCTTACATTAAACCAGAATATGTGAGTCTATATGACCTCAAAATCTGGAAAAAATTAAATTTATTCCATCTATAATTATCGGGTTGAAGAATACATTGTCTTTTTATGAAATAAAAATTGATAATTCTCCAATAAATCAAAATTTTAAATGAATCATGTTAAAACAATCACCCGTATACAGTAGTGAAAAAAATGTCATTTACATCAGTTATTTTTTATTTTTTACGTCTGTTTTTAGCCGACATTAATATGGACGATGTTATAAATAATGTTTTTTACGTCAGTTATTTAAAAAAATACATAAAAAACATAACATCGTGGTGTTTATCACGTCGGTTATTAAATAACTTATGTGATAAACCATTTCCAAGGATTTTATCACATCAGTAATTAAATAACCGACGTGATAAACCAGGGGGGTTTATCACGTCTGTTATTTAATAACCAATGGGATAAACCAGTGTGGGGGGTGTTTATCATGTTGGTTATTTAATAACCAACATGAAAAACTAGGGGGAGGGATTATCACGTCTGTTATTAAATAACCAACATGATAAACCATTTAACAGGCTTGTATCACATCAGTTATTAAATAACCGACAATAAAAACTAGGGGGAGAGTTTATCAAGTTGGTTATTAAATAACTGACGTGATGAACCAGAGCGGGGTGTTTATCAAGTCGGTTATTAAATAACCGATGTGAAAAAAATTAGTCTTCTGGTCTCCCTATAAAAAACCAGAAAACAAACCAAGAATTCGTACCAGAAATACATAAGTATACTAAAACAAGAACCAAATATTTTTTTAGCATTTACATTGATAACATTTAAATCTTACCCTAATGGAAAGCCCCCCACCACAACCTAGACACCCCCCTCACCCCACTGGATAGCCCCCATCACACCCCTGGACACCCCTGGACTACCCCCTGACCCCCTAGATAGCCCCAATATCCCTTTTACATCCCCACCACCCCCTGGACAACCCCCCCCCCACCCCTGGAAAACCCTCCCACACCCCTGAAACAGGATCAAAAAGTTACCAAAAATAGACCAAAACCCCCTCACCCGAGTGGACTACCCCCACCACAACCATGGACACCCCACACCCCTGGACATTACCACCACACCTACACATCCCCCACCCTCCTGTATACCCCCCCATCCCTGTAAAAAACTCCCACTCCCCTGGACATCCCTCCCACACCCCTGAAACAGACCAAAAAGTTACCAAAAATAGACCAGAACTCCCCCACCCTACCAGACATCCCCCACCATCCTGGACACCCACCCTCCCCCCCACCCCACACCACTGGACTACCCCACTACCCCTTCGACACACCACCACACCCATGGACTTCCCCACACACCCTGGACAGCCCTTGGACTACCCCTGTACAGATGGTGTTGGTAGACGAGGTGTTGTCATCCCTCGTGGGGCATGCCACTGGAAGGTACTCATCACTCCCACATGCAATGCTTGAGATGTCAAAATGTTTCACATGTGGGAGTGATGAGTACCTTCCAATGGCGTTCAGCCCCCCGAGGGATGGTGGCACCTCCTCTCCCACCCCCGGGGCTGTCCCCCCCCCCCCCATCCCATGAACACCCTGGACCCCCCCCCCCCCCCCCCCCGCCCCTCCACCCCACTGGACTACCCTCCCACACCCCCAGAAACCCCCCTAACACCACATTACACCCCACACTCCTGGACACCCCCTAGATAGCCCCCCACTTCCCTGGACATACCTTCCACCCTCAAGGAAATTCTCTCACCCCCTGGACTACCCCCCGCCCACTCGCATGGACAACCAGTATACCCCCCCCCCCCCACCACATCGGACGGCCCTCCCACACCCAGGGATACCCCCACCCATTAACCCCCCCCCCCCCCCCCACACACCCTTGTAACCCCTCCCTCCCCAGACCAGAATCTATACCAGAAAACCCATCATAAGCACACCAAAATAGGAAGTAGAGAAAAATTAAACACTCACATATATAACATTCAAAATATAAAATGTCAACTTAAAAAAACTAAATCCAACAAAAATGACTTCCAAATACACAATTACAATGACAATATTCAAAATTACATTTTACACTACAAACAACTAAAAAACAATCAAACCTGTAAAATGATTTGACCATTCAACTTGTAAGTGTTTGACGTCTTCAGCACTATAGGGTTGAGGTTCATCAAATAACTACAAATTAAAAGGATAGTAGTTAATGTGTATAATGAATAAATTAAATGAAATATTATGGAAATGTTTAAATGGAAATCTTACCAGGTCAAAGTTCACAACTGTCCCAATTTTTATTATTTCATATATAAAATTTAACATATAATATCTGCATTCGATGATTCCTTTTAGTTCTTGAAAATTCTTTTTTGATGAGGTTAAATTCAATATATTATTTGTATGTAATAAAATCAAATAGTATAAATTATAAATTGATATTTACCATTACATCTACATATTTGATCTTCGCACTCCTTTTCTTTGAGTTTTTATGAAAGTAGACCCATCCCCGGTTAGAAAATAATAAGAATGGGATAAATTTAAAATTCATTATAATATAGAAAACTATTGAGAAATTGAAACTTACTTTTCCAACATTTTAATAAAACATTCCTACTCATCAACATGGATAGAGCATATCCAATAAAGTATCTTCTCTCTTGGGAAAAACCCCCTAACATCTAATGTTCACTGCGAAAAACCATTTAAGGTTAGTGACTTTTTATGTTAAAAGATAATGAACTCTTTGAGAGAGATGTGTTTCATACCTCTCACTAAAATTCATCATCAAACATTGTGGGACTATATTCTGATCAAGTCTTTCAGCAATATAAAACATTATTTGTTCCTCATCCAATGCAAATGCTTCAGCGGAAATCAAATGCGTTTCCATGAACCCATATACATCTTTCCTCTCATTCTTTTCACAATTGTTATAATGATACCTAATTCAAACCATACATAATTATACATTTTTAATAAAAATAACTGAGAGAAAATGTGTAAAAACTTACATGGAAAAAATCTGCACCATGATGATGCCCAACTTATCTCCAGTAACAAGATCCATGATATCATGTTTCATAATCCACACAGTTATTGCACGTCCACAAACATGGGCTTCCATTGGAAATTCATAATGATCCGCCAAAAAATTTGAATATCTTGACAATCTGTCAAGACTACTAGAATCTGTATCTGATATCATAGCCATTTGTCTTTGTTGTTGTCTGTATAGTATTTATTTACCTTTGAAGTATTCTTGTATAAATAAATAGAAAAATATATTATTTTTAAAATAATAAAACAACTTTAATAAAAAAATAAAATAGAAGATATAACATAAACCCCTATATAGTAATGAGTCGAAGAAGTATGGATGGCCAAAATTAAAAAATGGCTGATACTATGTCCAACATTCATCACCTCATCTGTATGTAATGGTACTTGAGATGATCTATCTATAATATCATGTATAGTGACCCTCTGATTCTATACCTCTAATTGTTGATGATGAACTAAATCTCCTATACAATATACCAACCTATATGCAACTATATGATGTTGAGGATCATCAACATACAACTCGCAATAAGTAGGAAGCGGTGGCACAGTAGTAGGATAAAAAATGGGGTCTGCGGGCTGAGGTGGGGGAGTGGGAGCTACTAGCGGAGGTGGAGGATAAATAATGCGGTCTGCAAGGGGAGGTGGAGGAGTGGGAGTTGCAGTCTGAAATTTTCTTTGCATGTCTTCAAACATAGACTATACCATCGCTCTAATCTTTTCCTACATCTTCGCATTAATTTTATGAACATCGGCATCCAAAGATTCTATTTTTTTATAAAAAACCTCAATGTATGTAGTTGAGGAATGTGGAAACACTTTTCTTACCGATACACCTTCCGGATATCCTCGTACAAAACAAGGATGTTCAGGCTTTCCCAATGATGCAGATAAAATATCTTGCCTACCAGCAGTTGTAAATACCCCATATGAGCTCTTCTCCTCAAGAGAGTCCTATATTAATTAATTGAACATTTCTATACTGATTGAAATTTTATGAAGAAAATAGTTAACTTAAATAAATAAAATAAGTATCATACAATCCTCTCAGCCACGATTCTAGAATCTTCCGAAATATATTGCCTTTTTTGTGCATCCGAGCTCTCTTCCGTTTTTCATGTCTAGATGGAGGGGATGGAGGGGCTAACTCTCCAGAGCTTGAAGACTCAAATATTAGTTTTTTTAACTTTTATGCCATAATTTTTTCATCCAATAATATATACCCCCCACGAGATAAACTATGAGGGTATACATTTTTATATTGGATCTCCTGATGAGATTCCCTTATTTTCTGAAAATTATGAATAAGAAAATATTAACAAAATAGTAATAAGATCATTTATCAAATAAATCCTATAAAAGTTTACATTTCCCTAACCATAAATGATTCTTTTCTTCTAATTTCAACAAACTGTCTCCATGTGTCTTCATCTATGAATGGATATATATAACATGGATTGTTATGACTCCTATGACTAAAAATGAAATCAGATGTGAGGGTTGATTTGAAATCCCTCTATCTATTGGCTGCCATCGATAATCAATTCATCCTGACTTCTCTAGTGTTAGGGATATCAAATTTCATCTATAATGAAGAGGTTATATATAATATATATACTATAAAAATTTAAAGAATAGGCTTAAAATATCAAAAGATCTTACCAAAATCGTCTCCCACAACTGATAGATTATCTCTTTGTCCATACTTCTCCTGTCATCATACAAAATGATTACATTTCTCTTACCCTTAGTGGATACAAAACTCTTAAAATATTTTTCATTTGGACTTTTCGGTATATCATCCTCATGAAACTCGGCGAGTATCCTATGATCCTGTGTACGGGCAGGGGATAATTTTTTTAAACGTGTGCACCCACATTTACCAACTCTTGAACTCTTTGTAGTAATGGGATCACATGAGGAATATTGGGGAACATCAAGAAAAGCATGTGAATGTTCCTCCCCATAGGTATGAACAATATGCTCATCTCGAGAATCATGTGGCTGATCAACTAATTGATCAGTCATTATCCTTCAAACAAAAAACAACATTAGTTCACAAATATACAAATTCAAATATTTTAATACTATTGTAATCCGAAAATAGAAAATTGTACTATGTTACAAAATAGTAAACATGGTTAATATGGAAATCATGTTAAACAATGGTAAATATGTTAAAGATAGTACAGATGGTAAACATGGTAAAAATGGTAAATCTGGTAAACATGGTAAACATGGTAAAGTAATTGTCACGGAAAAAAATAATAGATATATAATTTTTTGTAATTATAAACATGATAATGTAAACTAAACAAAATCAAAACACGGTAAACCTGGTAAACATGTTATACATGGTAAAAAAGTTGTCACTGAAAAAAACAATAGATATATAATTAATGTAATGGTTAACATGATAATGTAAACTAAACAAAAATAAAACTAACAAAAACTTATACTTATTTTGTTTGAATACAATTTTTAATAAATAAAAAAACTAACAATATCTACCATTTTATAAAAAAAATTAATGTAAACAAGAAATAAAATAAATTCACCTGTAATTTTAGGAATGTACAAATGTATTTTTTCCCAAATTGCTTCATCATGATCATTCATTATGGCAGAAACCATGTCCCTCAACATTCTCATCATTATGTTCTGTTAATATTTCCATGGAAGTAAGGATCTCACATAAATCAGCATCTTCATCAAGTTCATCCTCACCAACATATTTTTTATTCCCTCGTAAAAAAACCCACTGAAAATCTGATTGATCTACTATATAAGAAATTTGTTTTTCATGTGTTTCTATTATAAAAGAATCAGCTGTGTCTTCCAATATTTTCAGATTAACAACTGTCATTCCAAATTCATCATGTCTGACATTGTTGTTACCGACAAACCATTTACAGTTAAAAATAGGAACTTTAATTTTAAATTAATCCACCTCCCATATGTCTTTAATCACTCCATAAAATTCACTTCATGAAGAAATTGGGTTTTTGTCTTTAGCACTTGAAAATTCATTGCTTTTGCAAACAACAATACACCAATATTCTGAACTGCACTTATGTTGTCCTGAGCTTTTGTATGAAATGTATAGACATTAATTTCATAACTGGACCATGTTATAACATTTAAACATGGACTACCCACTATCCATTTTAATGTCTCTGATACATCTGATCTACCATAAAAGGTCTTTTTAAACCATGAGAAAAATGTTTTGTTGTGCTCATTCAAAATCCACATTTCGTTCTTCTTTGGATGACACTGTATAAACTCATTAATATCAAATGTGATATACGGTTCAACATCAGCTATGTTATTCAAGATGTATGATTCTAACTTCATCATTTGTTCAGATAACAATGATTTTACTTTCAATCGACGAATCCCATTTCACTTATCATTAACTCGTTCATGGCAAGATAAAGGAAAATATTTGTGTTGTGCCATAGCCAATTAGCTCACACAAAACTCTACAACCTCCTTAGAAATATACTTTTCAATAATTGAGGCTTCAAGTCGATATGGATTCTTAACTTACCCCATCAATATTTTCATATACCTTTCAAAAGGATACATCCAACAAAGATATATAGGTCCACAAAGAATTATTTCTCCAACAAGATGAATCATTAAATGCACCATTATATCAAAAAAACAAGAGAAAAATAAATTTCCAATTGAAAAATTATAAAAAATTGCATCCTTTTGAAAAATGTTCAAAGCATTCACATCAATCAACTTATCAAAAATTGAATTGAATAAATAAGACCACTTCATTATAGTCTTTCAGAAATAGATGGGAAATATTCCACGCAATGCAACTAGTAGATTTTGTGGAATCATGACATGAAAATAATGAGATTTATACCAATGTACTTCAAGTCCTTCAATGAGACAAATTTTTTTACATTTTAAGAGTAACATTGAGGCAATTTGATATCTTGAAGACACTGAAAAAAGCTAATTTGCTCCCTCTTCGATAATGTATGACAAGACGGGGGAATAAATGTTCGTCTTATATTAGCAGTGGGAGCTAACTCCAAACGTATTCCCATTTATATTAAGTCTAATCTTGCAATAAACCCATATTTTGTCTTTCCTTTAATATCTAACAATGTTCCAATCAAACTATTACAGATATTATTCTCCATGTGCATGAAATCAATAGTATGTTTAACTTCATGATATCTACAATATGGTAGCACTAAAAATATTGACTTTTTCTTCTGAATATGTCTATAATTACCATATTTTTGTGTCATTCCCAATGTCACATTAAGGATTTTCACCCTCTCAAAATACAGATTAGGGTATTAAGGTTTTGGATCGATTTAAAATTCTTGTGAGCCATTGAATGCCTTTTTAGTCTCCTATATGAGTGTTCCATAGTTAAAAAGTTTCAATGACCCATGTACACTGTTTTCCTCCCATGATGCAATTGACAATATGATGTCTGTTGTTCACAAATTGGACATGAATTATGCCCTTTAACACTGTATCCAGAAAAATTTCCATTTGTTGGGAAGTCAATTATTTTGAATAAAAGCACTACATGTAGTTAAAAATATTCCATTTTATAAGAATCATACCCCCTAATACCTTCCTCCCATAAAAGTTTCAAATTATCAATCAACAGTGACAAGAAAACATCAATATCATTTTTAGGTTACATCAGACCAGAGATCAATATACTCAATAGGACATATTTGCGCTTCATACAAACTTCAAGAGGGAGGTTGTAAGTTACCAATAAAATAGTCCATGAACTATGTGTGATACTGATGGTCTGGTATGGATTCATTCCATCTGTGAACAACCCTAGAATGATATTTCAAATATCATTTCCAAAAGAAGGATACTGGTCATCAATATTCTTCCATTGTGGACAATCAGCTGGATGACGTATTTTTCAATCACATAACCAATCATCAGCATGTCATCTTAACCTCTTTTCATCATGTGAATTAGAAAATAAACGTTTGAAATGATAAATTATTAGAAGATACCAAAATACCATTGAAGGGATCTTTATAATCTCTACATCAGCCTCTAATTTTTCTTTCATCATATACCATGATGTCCAACATTTAGGACACTCTGACAGACATTCATATTCCTTTTTATATATCATATAGTTATTCGGGAAGGCATGTATTTTCTTGTATCTCAATACCATCAGGTATAATATTTTCTTGGCCTTATAATGTGAATTTGGAAGATCATTATCTTTTGGAAGAATTCCTTTCATCAATTGTAGTAGCTTTATAAAACATCTGTCACTCAATCCATGTTTCATCTTCAGGTTAATCAATATTAACAATGCTAACAAAAACAAAAAATTTGTTCAAATAGGATAGAATGGTTTATCAAGATCACCATAAAAACAGACAACTGTCGGCTCTATCTCAATTTGTTCTACTGCAATATAGGGAATCATTTCTTCAATTCCATCTGTGTCACCATCTAGCAAATTATCATCATCAGTAACATTTCGTCCAATTTCACCATGCCAAATCCCATGCCTATAACTCAGATCAAAACCATGACAAAGCAGATAATCTTTTATCTCTTTAATTTTCTAATACATTATAATCAAACTTTTCAGGCATGGACAGAATAAAATGTCACTACTTGGAACATCACTTTTAGCAAATTCCAAAACAGCACCATCACCTTCCTCATTTTCATTGCTTATTCGATGTGCCGTAATACAACTTTGACTTATTATTAACTATAACAAATATCAAAATTATACATCTCTTTAAGAGAAGACAGATATATGTTTATATGAAAAAAAATCATAATATGAATGTAAAATGTTTTTTCAATAAAAAAAATTATGCATATTTAAAAAAATATACTTGAATATGATTTTTAAAAAAAACTATAGTTAGATATAACAGTTTTAAATTCCATGGAATCAAAGAAAACCATGGGGCCTCCAATGGTTGATAGAAAAATGGAGAAAATGGAGTAATCCTGAGAATCAAATCAAATTTAAAATAAAAAGCTTAGATGGAGAAAATAACAATGTAAATCCAATCATCACAGCACAATGGGGTCAGGATAACTACGCATATTTGAAAACCACGATATGGTCTCCCCCATAACTCATAATTTTCTCATAGTCGATGACTGTTCAAAATTTATATAACCAAATAGAATCATATTGCAACAACATTATCCATGAAACAATATAATCATCGCTTCATAATCTCAGAAACCAAGATGCAATAGTCAATCCCAACTGACACTTATCCCCAAACCCCTTGGACACCACAACCCCCTTAAACATCCCCTCACCCATGGACACCACCCCCACCGCATTGGACACCCCTGGACACCACCACCCCCTTGGACATCCCCCCACCCCTCGAGACACCACACCCACCACCTTGGACACCGCCTGGACACAAACACCCACCCCCTGGGACACCCCCTGGACACCACCACACCCTTGGAACCCCCCCCCCCTTAGGACACCACCCCCACCCACGGGACACCCCCTGCCCCACCCCCACTCCCTTGGACCCCCCCACCCCTCCTGGACACCCCCACCCATCTTGGAAACCACCACCCACCTCTTACCCCCTAGGAAACCGCCTGGACAACCCCTAAACCTCTCGATAGCCCCCCCCGGGACAACCCCCCATACCTCTGGACAGGCCCCCACCTCATTGGATATCCCCAAACCCCCTTGGACCCCCCCCCCTCCCCCCACCCACACACACGCCCCCCCCCCCCCACATCCTTGGACACCATGGACACCACCACCCCCTTGGAAAACACCCACCCCTCTGGAAACCCCCCCCCCCCTCCACCCCCTGGATAGCCCCCACCCCTCTGAACAGTACCCCAACCCCCTTGGACATCCCCACCCCTCATGGACACCGCCCACCCCACCGACACCCCCTGGACACCACCACCCCTTTTTGGACAGACCCCCACCCCCTGGACACCACCCTACACCCCCATGGACACCCCATGGACACTACCACACCCTTGGAGATCCCCCCACCCCTTAAAACACCACCCCCACCCCCTGGACAACCCCCCTGGACACCCCCGCACCTCCTGAACACCCCACCCCTCCTGGACACCACCACCCACCTCTTACCACCTTGGAAACCCCCATGGACACCCCCAACCCTCTTGATAGCCCCCCGGATTACCCACAAACCCTCCGGACATGCCCCACCCCCTTGGAAAGCCTCCACCCCCACACCCTTGGACCCCCCCTAGACTGCCCCCCCCCCACCTCTATAGACACCCTGGACAACCCCCAACCCTATGAACAGCGACCCGAACCCTCAGCTCACCACCCTCACCCCCTTGGACACCCCATGGACACCACCACCCCCCTTGGACAGCCCCACCCCTCTGGACAGCCCCTCACTCCTTGGATAACCCCCACACCTCTAGACATCACCCCACCCCCTTGGACACCCCACCCCCCCTGGACACTACCCCTATCCCCTGGAGACCCCCAACCCTCAAGACAGCCCCCCCCCCCGAAAACCCCCCCAAACCCTTTGGACATGCCCCACCCCATTGGACAGCCCTCCCCCCACCCACCCCCTTGGATAGCCCCCACAACCTTCGACACCCCCACCCACTTGGACCCCCCCCCCCCACCACCACACACACACACCCCAAGACTGCCCCCCCCCCCCCACCTTCATGGACACCATGGACAACCCCCATATTTCTTGACAGCCCCCCAGAACCATGGGATTTTAACCTCATGCAACTAGTTATGTCATATCTAGGGATTTTAACCTCAATAAACTATTTTTGGTATCATCCCATTATTCAAAATGAGAACCATGAACTGTATCTCCTAATATTCTAAAATTCTCTATTTATCAATGAATTGGGTTTTAATAGAATATGAATACTTATAATAATCCAAAATAATAAGAGACGTAAATAGTTTATGGAATAGCAAAAAGTGATACCCAAAATAGAAACATCCAAGGATCCAAAACAAACATTCCACCATGAAAAACCATATATACATATAAAATAAATCACCTTGGTACACAGAATGGGTGTATCGCAATGTTTTATATATAAATTGCAGTAATATAGGTGAATTAAATCCTTAGTTGTCAATGTCAACAAATATTACCATAAATATGGGCCATCCGTGAAACAAAAACAAACGAAATACAAGTATGTGAGGCTTACATGAATATTTAGAGTCGATCTAATAGATCTAGTGATAATAAATAAGTTGATGATGGAAAAATGAGGTAAGAGGGTTATAAATTGAATAATATTACATAGTTTAAACAATAAAATCAAAAAATGTAAATATAGACTATCCAGTAAAAAAACGAATGAAATAATGTCGTCGGAGGCTTACATGAGTGTTGCGAGTGGAGATGATAGTTCTGAGGATTGTAAAGATGATAAACGATTATGGAAAATGAGTTTAAAGAAACGATAGTGAAGAGTCAATTCTAGGTTTTCTATGCGAGAGAGACGAGTCGCAGGTCTGTTGATCGAAAAATAAATAATTGACAATCCACGGGGTGTGATAAATTATCTAAATTTTTTATATTGCCGGTTATTTAAAAACCGATGTTATAAAATATTTTTGTCACATTTATAACGGCGGTTATCCCACATTATAAATGTATCAGATACCACATGTATTACGTCGGTTATTCTATAATCGACGTAAAAAAAGCTGCGGGTTGGTTTTTTACGTCGGTTATTCTATAACCAACGTAAAAAACACATTAGAAACTATATTTTTTTACACTGGTTATTTAATAACAGACATAAAAACTACCGTGTGTTAGTTTTTAACGTCGGTTATAATATAAACGACGTAAAAAATTTTGCGGGTTGGGTTTTTACGTCGGTTATTAAATAACCAACGTCAAAAAGGCCTCAGATGCCGCCTTTTTTAAGTCGGTAAAATTATTACCGATGTAAAAAACCACATATCACATATTTTAACATCAGTTATATATAACCGACATCAAAATGGTGACATTAAAAACGTTTTCTGCACTATACTACATCCCTTATCATTTGGTGTTTGATCACTTTATATATGAATGATTCCCTGTAATATATCTTATAAAAAAGTGGGTTTTAATGGAAAATTTCATTTGGAAACCCCAACATTTCTATAAGAATATCATGAAGGATGGGTGATGACCCAAAAAGTGAGATAATGGGCACTAACACATACATTGATGGAATGGGAAATAATTCACTAATTGAAAGAATGGGTTACAGCTAAAAAACTGTATACACCACCAATGGGTAATAATAGTGAACTTATGCTTCCATTAACCTAGTTTAAAATAGTTATATACACATTTGAACATGATTTGATGATTTTACTCTTGATAGAGATATTCAATCACTCTTGTTATCATGTAAACATTAGTTAGTTTTCTCATATTCTACTCCTTGTAATAGAAAAGAAGAGTTCAGTGATGTCACTTCTATCCGTAGAGAATGAATAAGAAAACCTATTGATAACTCAAATTTCAATATTGAACTATAGAATACATAATTTCAACATTAGATCTGGGAACTAGGTTGCACATTATGACACCCATATTCATCCACATATCATGTCATTGGTAATGGTAATAGTTTCATCATTTCTTCTTCATCTCATCCAATTATGGATGATAAGGCCATAATTTTAAAACAACTAATCACTCAATCGGATTTGGAAAATAGGAATCTCCAAGAAGTAAAAAATAAAATTATTCATTGAAATTTTCCCCATGCTAAAATTCTAGGATCATCCTCTAGAGTTCCTTATTATAGTGTTATACCCTATCCATCAATGTTGTGGGAATATTTAAAACCATTTCACCAAACTCCCTAATAGAATATTAGTAATATTTCCACCTCACCATAGACCATATAAATAAGGGTTTTTTTATTTTTTCCACCCTCTCATTAGGTGAATTACCGATTAGAAGAACTTTCTTAATCATCCTATGAACTGATCAAGATTAAGAAAGAACCTCCAATATATCATATTCTACAAGGTTCTCATGTCCATCAAGGAATATGTGGTACATTTGGGAAACAACATTGTCAACAACACCTCAATGACAAGAGGGTCATGGTATATCAATTACAACAAGATAATTTGATTATGTTTTTTTACATATAAATTTTGAATAATTTTTTCTATTTTTTGATGATCAAGAGAAGGATGCCAAAAATAAATATTTTAGAAAAATATAATTAATTTTAATACCACTGATTATTATGACATAAAATAAACATGTAATCTTTCTTCATGGATTTGCATCATAAGTGGATTGATGAGTGGATATTGGATTCAATTACACCTACGTCTCACTTCGGCCATGTGGAAACCCTGATAAGTACAAAAAAAGTGTTTCAAAATAACAGGTACATCTATCACTCATTTATATACAAAATATGTCTTATTCATTTCTTCTTGAGAATGTTGTTGCATTCATAAAATATTCATTCATGAATAATATTATTGGTCTTCAAAATATTTATGTACCTATGGAGATGGCAAGGAATGATCATCCCAATTATTTCCCATCTCACTGGAATTTTTGGACATATAATTAAAGAAGTATTTTTCTTCAAATATTTTCTCCATAAGATGATATATAATTTCTTGATATACTTATAGATCTCAAAACCCATGAAACACACAAGAAATAATGCCCCACTCTAACATAAAATCCTCTCTCCCAATGGGTTATCACACTCATCCACATACATTTAAAATTAATTTAATATAAATGAAGTCCTAGTACATACTACATGACTATAAATTTTATATACTAATGTCTTGATTTCATGATGTTAAACTGAATATCCATCTAAGAAGTCAAAGCCATATGGATTTAAATTTCATATAATATCTTCCTCACTGAAATTTTTCAAAATAAATTTAAATTTCATTTTTCACAATCCCCAAAACTGAATAACATGTATCGTTGGGAATTAAATTTATCATTTCAAGATGGTTCACAACATCCCTTCCACAAAATGTCAAAATGTATAGTGAAAAGTTGTGTTTTAAGACCCTAAACTGCATAGTACCATTGTTCATGTTGAATGAAATTAAACTACACAACATGTTTTCACTTTATATCATTTTCCTCCCATTAATGTATGATAAAAATTGATGTATAGGGTTTCCTAGGTATTGCTTTACATACTCATTATGAGATTTTTCAAATAACACTACACTGGGATTGAGTTATCATTTTTCATCCTTAAATGCATACCCCAATAGCATTAGGTTCCCTTCCTTCTAAAGATTCTATGCTTGTACATTTCATTTGTTATTCATAGCACATGATCCAAATATTCACCAAAAATGATCTTTCGTTATCTTTATGTGATTGTATTTTTTTGTAGGTACTATGCTATTTGAAGTGTATAAAGATTTGTTTTTTTTCCTTACAATATATATAGTGAATTACATGTCTCTTACCCAAATTATAATTTATAAATAGGAAAGGTTATACCCAATAACATCCCATAACCTCAACTGAACAACTATCAGACCGGTGTTAATTAATCAAGGGTCCCACTCGGTCAACCCAACTTCTTTATTTAGGTAATCACACTAAAACAACCATAAAATTGACAAGAAATCTGGGAACCAGATACTATTTACTCGCAGGTTCTCACTCGTTTGACATTAGCCTCTAAAAAAATGTAAAATGAGAGAACATAGTATTCTAGAAAAATTCACTTAATATAGGGAAAATGTTATCCTATTTATTTATCATTATATATGGATTAATAAAATAGAAATTAAAGTATTTGGATATAATCCATTATATATACAATTTCAACAATACTAAAAGATCCATAATCATAGATCGATTGTTGGCTAAAAGTCAAATCCCGGGGAGGAGGATGAAAATGGAAGCTCCCCAATTATATGAATGTAATGGAGAGGAAATAATGATGAGAAATCAAACAAGGATGGAGATGAATGATGTAACATTACACATCTATATTACCAACATGGTGTATCCAAGCTTTTTGTATCAATGTTCCAACCATGTGGTGTTCATTGTACAAGAGCAACACCTCATATAGTTAGGTACACGGCTTTCAAAACCATTCCTATAATGTACATGTTCCCTCTATAAAAAAGATTAGTGGTCATGAATGGTTATGCACCCTGAACCCCAAAATTTTCCTAACCTTCTTCTGTAAAAAAAGTGGGACACATAGTTTCTATAAATAGGCCCCATGGTTTGATCAAATTGTGAACCTCAGTTTGTGCTTTCCAAAAAATAAGTTTTTAGTTCCCCATAAACCAAATACACAACTAAAACACTGAGTCAAAATCTAGGAAATAAAAACCATATAAAAATGACCTTAGTTCCATGAAAATACTAAAATTAGGTTCCTAAACTTAAAAATAAATGTTAGCCCACTCACCTTCCAAAAAATTAAAAAATGATTAGAATTTGGATTGTCTCCAAAACATGGGATGTGATAGTCACAAAACCTTATATTAGATAATCCATGATTTATCCTTCATTTCCCAAATATGGTACTAAAAATACCCATATCATAATTATAAAAAATATATAACTCCATTATTAGTTTTTGTTCAATCCCACATGTAGCGGTCCCCTCATTATGATTTACCATCCTAGTCAATTTTTAACCACAAATTTAAAATATATTAATGTCTCACTGTAGAGACCCCAATATTGAAGTACATAAAAATTAAATTATGTTTTAGTAAAAAAAATACATAACAAAAAATAGCACTCAAGGACCGTAATAGTTTAGTGTCTTTGGAAACTTAGATCATAATCTTTTAATAATGGTGAAGGGTCTTCAACATCTCCAAAAAATATATTCCCCTGTTAGTTTTCTTACCTAAAACCATTCTTTATATCCTAGGGAAAAGAAAACATATAATGGGCGAGTTCAAATTCTTAGTAAGTGTAAGCATGGAGAAAATAAAACAAACCATATACATTTGATCTTTAAAACATGAACATAATGTTTAAACATCAAAATCTTGAGCAACGAGAGAAAACATGGAACTATGTAAGGAATAGATCATAATGGAACATAAATCATGATAAAATAGCATGGTAATAAATCATATAATTGTGGAAAACCATTAATCACATGATATTATTTCCATAGTATCCAACACATTGCTACCAAGACCATCTTAGTTGAGAACATCCATTTCGGAATCGAGTTCACTCCTCGTTCCAGTCCTATATCACTGAACCAGATTAACTTACCATTCCAGCCATGTCTATTTCATGATATATAAATCTTTACCCAATACATTGGAGGGAGATATAGGTCCCACCCATCTCATAATGAAGTAATTATTACATGTCCCACAAAATAAACATAAATCATTCATCATAACCCAGAGAATAAAAATGGGTTTCATAAACATCATCCCTTCATAACATAATCCATATAAAACAAATGGATATCATATCATCATAATAAGAATGAAACCATGTAAATCATAGTAATATTATACTTGAAACATACATATATGAAATAATTTCATCTGAGATGGAAAATGGTTTTGATAAGACACTTAAAAATAATTCTTGAGGAAAATATCATTTCTTCTTAAAAATCATTTTTTTCACAAAATTCCAATATATTTTAAAAGAAAAGGATTTTAATGAAAATAATGATAAAATATTGTAGAGTAAAATTCATGAAAATAAGGCTTCATGAAACTGTAAAAATCCGTTCACTCCATATAAGTTAAAAAAACATTCTCCTTCTAATTTTAATGGAAAAATAAAAAAGTACCACATATGGTAAACAAAAAAAGATTCCTTCCATAACAAAAAGTAAAAGTCAAAGTGGAGTAATCATGACATTAAACATAAATGGATGAATATTAAACACTTTATAAAAACATTTTTATGGACATGGATGTAAAGTATAACCCCAGTAAATACTAACGAATAAACTATCTCAGATAAGAATGAGATTGGAAAATTATACCATACCTTAGGTCTCATATGATTTGTACATATCCGAATTCCATATATAATTATTAAAATAATGTCATTTAATTATTAAATAATCAAATTCATTTTCATTCTATCATATATGGTTCACTTATGACTATATATTACCCGTTCTTTTGTAAATTCTATGTTAAAGCAGCGTTTTGGGTAAAATCGTTTTATTTATCTTACGTGTTTGGACTTGTTGTTCTTGATATTATTATTAATTATATCATGGTTTACATACTTGAATAATTTAATCATGATTTATATATCATATATATTCAGTATATATATATATAATAGATAGATAAATGAAATCAAATACCCCATTCATGGAGAGGTTAGGTCGTACGTAGGCATGAACGTTGTTTTCATTTGACATGAATGGAAGTATGTAGATAAAATATATATATACATACATAAATCCAGTAGGATTATTATTTCATATATATAATTATTATTCATTATATATGCTATATAATTATTCTTGGATAGTTAATATGGAGAATGAATCTCATCACATCGTGGAGACGGTAATTTGTACGTACGCACGAGCGATGATATCATTAGTGTAATTATTGAATTTAATTGTATTGGATGATATAATATCTCAGAATAAGTATGATGTTATAATAACCATATATAGTTATCTTTTAAACCATTATACCCATCCATGTATGGTTGTGGTGGAAAAAAAGATTACACCACGGCGTGGAGACGTTATTATGTACGTTCGCACACGCGGTGTTTTAGTTTTTTGTAGGATGGATAGAAGGTTAAATAGGGTTGTTTCATATTTATAATAACATATAATTATATTATTTATACTGATGTTATTAATTTATAATGAAAAAAATAAATAAGAAGAAGTTGATGAAGAAAGAAAAATTGAAAAAATCAGTAGAAGAGATTACCTCTTCTTCGACGCACCTCTTCTATGCTTCCTCTTAAGGAACTAGAGGTGGTCTCTGAATGATACAAGAACCTATATAATGTTTCTAGGAATGTTTATAAGGGAAATGGGTAGGGTTTGTTCGATCATGAAAGCTCAAAATTGTGTTAAGAGAAGAGGGAGGAGGTGCCCTTTTCAAATGGGAGGAGAGGGGCACTTTAGGAAAAACATAAAATATTGTTTTATAATAAAGAAATATTTGGTTTATAATAGCTAAAAATTGATTTAAGTCAAAGATAAAGTTAGTATGGGTATAAATTATCTCAAAAAATTGGTTTTATACAAGTTTAGGTTACTATTTTAACCTTATCATTTAGATTTAACTCTACATTATATAATGTAACTTTTACCTTGTCTTCTTGATTTCTAACACTATATGGTTAATAAACTTACTATAACAATCCAAATGACCCCATTTGGTTCATTATTCATATATATAATTGTTTCTAAGTCATTTGGCTGATCTTTATTTTTTAGGAATAAAATAACAATTAATAATATAATATTTGTTTAAAAACTATTTAATATAAATTTTGACACTATTTGGTAATAGATTTTTGTGAAAATCATAACAGCATGATTATATCAAAAAAAGTTAATTGAATCAATAATAACATGTCATATTGACTTAAAATATTAGTGTAATTTAAAAAAAGTCTCAAATTACATTTATTTGGGTATTTATAACATATGTTATGTTAATATTTCATTAATAAGGTAATTACTCCATCATCAATGTGTCAAAAATAAATTAAATTACTTAATGTATATTAATTATAAATAAATTACCATTATGTAGAAAATATTTTTAAGTTTATAATTAATATTTATTGTGGAATATATCTTATTATAACCATATATTAAAAATGTTTTAGTTATTAAACATTGATTTTATCTGTTTTAACTCTTCTTTAAATAAAATAATAATAAATTCCCTAATATAATATATGTGGACCTAAAGGGTAATATTTTATTACTAAGGTTGTTTTATGGTTGAATTACACTTATCCAATAGAATTATGACATGTGTTATGGTAATAATAATATCATTTTTACCCTTAAAACCCTATTTACTTTTAACTGTGGTAAATAAAAGTAAAAAGTTAATATTTCCCAAAAATTATTTTTTTCTTATTGAACCAAATTTTATTCCTTGATATTAACCCTCTCTCTCATATTTTGTAAATCCCATTAACAGAATCGGTAAAACAATGTTTTATGTAAATTTTTAAATTCTCCTAGGAGGTGAGTAAAAGACGGTGAATGGTTAAATAAAATTTTAATATATCTAAAAAATTTATAAAATGAATCCAATGAATTGCATTTAACTTATATAGGTATTATTTATAAATTTTTACATAAAAATATTTAAAAAAAATATTTAATTATTTAAATAAAAAGCCTGTTTTTAAATAGTAACCCAGTGTTTTCACTATTCATCAAAAATAGAATGTTTCAGAAAAATACCAAAAAATCACCCTAGGATAATTACGTTATATTGAATCAAAAAATGAATCCCATTTTGAATGATAAAATTTATAAAAATTCAAAAAGTGGTTATTACTAATCATAACAGCTAGTTTCTAATAATATTATAATAATATCTGGTTTAATGAAACTCGGTATTGCGTACAACACACACTATCGAAGAGGGTCTGGATTGCGTGAAATGCAAGCCAAGTCAGGGCTGCATGTATTGAAAGCCCCATTTGGTGTTTCAAATAACATAATCAAAACTTATATCATTTATACATTAAACAAAATCTATACGTAATGTTGTGTAGAATAATTTCCACAAAACGAACTTGAAATTGTGTGTAACCTTAGCCTAGAATAATGTTCTGTATACTGCAATCTAATACGGTTTTGCGAATAGTACAAGCTAATCTTGGTGAATCGTAAAAAAAAAGACATCAAATAAATTAAAAAAAATTCTCATAAAATTTCGAGGTGTTACATTCTACCCCCTTAAAATGAATTCCACCCCAAAAATTGTCAGGGGTTATAAATGGTTCTCAACTTGAAAGTTTCCTTTATATAAACCCACATTGTAAATAGGAATACTAAATCATCAATTTAACAATTAATTTTACGAACATAAGGAATACCCAAAGTAACTCATCAATGGGTTTCTATATATGAGAATATAGGAGAGAATATGAATATGGAAAATAAATATAACCATCATGTTCTGATAGAGACTGGTAGAGAACATGGAAATGAAAAATCCAACAATCAATAATCCATAAACATGGGATGATCTATGGTACCATATGATTCATCAGATATGTGGGTAATAGGACAACATTTTTAGTTCTAAATATCATTTCCCTAATGTTGAAAAAAATGTTAAATTAAAAGAAATACTTACTTGATTTTGGTACAATATCACCATTGTTCGTGCCATGAACAATTTCCAATTCATCTTTTAAAGAAATGAATTTGAATTTTTCATTCATGAAGTGTTAGCATATCAAGTATAGAATGAATGGTCATTCCATCTATTTCTATCACAAAAAGTTTAGGACAATTAACTAAATATACATAAGTCCATATATGCTAAGATCAATCGTATATGGTTGCTAAAATGGAGTTATACTTCATCTATCATAGATCTTATTAAAATAAAACTAGTTTCTACTAACCAGGTGCTTCCTGTAAGCTAGTGGTATGCGATAAAGTCCTGTTGCACTTCGGTTGTGGGTTTGATTCCCGCATCCTTGTCCGACACGATGGGTTGGCGCCCGTCCTATGGGTTGTCCTTTTTTCTAAAAATATACTATTATAACATTCCAAAAATAATATCAGAAAGTTATATCCTTAAATAATACAAACTTATGTCCGACATAATCCATTCCAATGCTTAGGATTATCTAAAATACATCTGTCCAAGATCATATTTTAAAGAAAAGAATTACTAGAAATGTCAATTACTGAGCATGTGAATAGCATCATTTATCACCCATATATCATATGATATATCTTTTTTGTCACATTACAAACATGTGAATACCTTAATCATGTATTCTCCTGAAAAATGAATACCCATTGAACATTAGTGAAAACATGAATACTATCAGAAGTTAACACTTTCCACGTACCAAAATCCCAAAATTTCCATATACTCAAACCAGGATATCACAATATCCTTATATATATTTCATGAGCTCATGAATACTATGAAAATTTTCATTTTCTCCATATCCATTCATTATACCCATATCATCTACTTTCCAAAAATATTTCAATCACTTTTCATGGTTACCAATACCATAAAATAATTGAAAACCACAATAGGATAATACAAAAATATTCCAATATACCATAAAAGTACCTCGACAACATTATTATTGAATACCAATACATAAACACATCAATCCATCCTCTTTAATGATTTTCATGGAATACATCCTTCCTTTATTTAGAAGTAACCTCTTAAGTCAGGGCATTGAGTTGGGTAATGCCCATGTTTTCAACAAATAAGACATTGAACTCCATAACAGCTTGTCACTTTATGACCCTTTTCTCCACACAGATAACATCTTCCCCTCTATTTGAGGTATTACTCAAGGTTCTTCTTCTCTTCTTCTTGATACATAGAAAGATTCATCTTCCTTCCTATATGTTCCTTTCTATCAGAACATGTGTAAATTTCATCTTCCTATTATTTGATGATATAAGAACACCACCAGACTTCACCTTTTTAATCATATATCGTGATGACAGATTCGACATAATTACAATATCATTCTCTCTAGGAATTACACAATTTTGTTGATCACAGTCACCAATTTTTCCATCCGAATCAAAATTAACTGAATTCCTTCTCGTTTCCTCCATTGACTAAAACCAGAAACCATAGTGTATGAAACATTTAAAATGACGAGGAACCACATAATCATTAAAAGTCACTTATGGGATGTCTACCTTATCACACATTCATTAATCCATGATACGATAGGTTCACCCTAGTTTATTCGTGATCGTCAACAGAACTCTAGGACTATAAACAATAGTTATACAAAACCTTAGGGATGTTCCTAGACATACCATAGAAATATCTTTAGGGATATCACTAATGTTTTTGCATCCTAGCTTCCAAAGGTTGACTAAACCTTTCCTATGATACCAACTATAGAGACCCCAAACATGAAGTACATGGACATTACATTACTTTTGCAGAAAAAATAATACAAACCAAAAACCATCACCCAAGGACCATAATGTTTAGTGTCTTTGGAAACATAGAGCATAATCTTCTAATCATGGCGAATGATCTCCAACATCTCCCAAAAAGATATTCCACTTTTTGTTTTCTTACCGAAAACCTTTTTTTATATCTTGGGGAAAAGAAAACATATAAAGGGTGAGCTCAAATTCTTAGTAAGGTTAAGCATTGGGAAAGTAAAACAAACCATATACATTTGAACATAAAAACATGAACATAATGTTTAAAGATCAAAATCTTGAGCAATGATTGGAAAATGGCAGTACGTAAGGCATAGATCATAATGGAACATCAATCATGATAAAATAGCATTGGAATAAAGAACGTAATTTTGGAAAACCATTAAAAACATGATATGATTTCCATAGTAGCCAAGGCATTTCTGCCAAGACCATCTTAGTGGACAAAGTACTTATCTGAATCGAGTTCACCCCTCGTTCTAGTCCTACATCACAGAACCGGACTAACTTACAATTCCATCCTTGTCTATATCATGATATATAAATCATTACCCAATGCATTGAAGGGAGATATAAGTCCCACCAATCTCATAATTAAATCATTCTTACTTGTGCCACAAAATAAACATAAATCATTCATTATAACCCAAAGAATAAAAATGGGTTTCATAAACATCATCCCATCATTACATAGTCCATATAAAACCAATGGATATCATTTCATCATATGAAAAGTGAATCCATGTAAATCATAGAGATATTATACTTGAAACATACACAAATTAAATAATGTCATCTTTGATGGAAAATGGTTTTTCTAAAATACAAGAAACGAATTCTTGAAGAAAATATGTTTTCTTCATAAAAATCATTTTCTTTTCACATAATGACACACAATTTTAAAAGAAAATGATTTTATTGAAAATAACCATTAAATCTTGGAGATTAAACGTTATTAAAATAAGGTGTTAAGAAACTATAAAAATCCATTCACGCCAAATAAATTAAAAAAACATTATCCTTCTACTTTTAGCAGAAATGTCAAAAAGATCCACGTATTTTTAACAACAGAATGATTCCTTCCATAACACAAATTAAAAGTCAAAGAGGGGTAATAATGACTTTAAACAAATATGGAATAATATTAAACACTTTATAAATACATTTTTATGGACATGGATGTAAAATATAACCCTAATAAATACTTACGAATAAACAATCTCCGATAAGAATGAGATTAGAATAATTATCCCTTACCTTAGGTCTAATATGCTTTGTATGAATCGTAACCTCCAGTATAATGATTTAAATAATGTCCTTGACTTATTACATAATCATATTAATTGTTATGAAATCATATATGGTTCACTTATGAATTTATATTACTTGTTCTTTTGTAAATTCTATGTTAAAGCAATGTTTTGGGTAAAATAGATTTACTTTTCATACGTGTTTGGACTTGTTGTTCATAATATTATTATTACTTATATCATTATTTTCTTACTTCAGGAATTCAAGTCATGATTTATATATCACATATATTCTTTATAAATATATAATATATAGATAAATGAAATGAAATGCACCGTTCATGGAGACGGTATGTCGTACGTACGCATGAACGTTGTTTTCCTTTGACTTGAATTGAAATAAGTTGATGAAATATATATATATATTTATATACATACATAACTACCCAGGAGTCTCTCCCGCTTGAGAGTATACCCTCCTAGGGATTCCTAGGGTTTGAGTTTTCTCGTCCGATCGGCTTCGGCGGCTCCGTCTTCGCCGGTTCTGTTTCCGGTTCTTCTTCCTCATCGTCATCGGTTCCAGTAACAGGGGCTCGGGTTCCCCCATTCCAGGCCGTTCCCCGTGCCTCTTTCCTCTGATCTTCCTTGCCAGCTACCGGACTCCGTTACCGGCGATTCGTATGAATTAGAGCTTCATCTCCTCGAATTCATCTTCATACGCAGATCCAGGTCTTCAACGCTGTCCAGAAGCTTTTCCCATCACCTTTTCCCTACATCTATGCCAGATATGGTAAAGGGAAGGTAGTTCCGAATCCAAAATCCCAAACATCCTTTCAGCAAATTGATTCGAGCAATCATTGTCTTGAAAAAATTATGAGAGTTCTGGGATTGACATTACCGTAACCGTAAACCTTACATGTTCCGTGAAGGTTGGCGGTGACCTTTGGGCGGTTTGGAAAAACCACGGTTACGAAGTTCTCACTGCAATGCGGTGAATCGTGAAGCACCATCCGCGAAGGGTTCCCTGATTATCGAAGGTGCGGTGGCTCCCCGGGGCGCGGAGGGCGTGGACGTGAAGAAGCGTCCCTCGCCGCGCAAGTTGGAGCGCCTCGCAGCCTGCCAGTGTTACCCAGCGTGAAGGAAATTACCCAGCGCGCAAGTTGAAGCGCCAGGGGACTTGCGCGCAAGTTGAAGCGCGAGTTGAAGCGCGAGGGGTCTTGCGCATGTTGAAGCGCGGGGGGACTTGCGCGAGCTCTGACAGTGTTACCCAGCGCGAAGGAAATTACCGCGCAGGGCTAGTTGTGGATTGAGATTGTTCCCAGCGCGTTGCTTTTGGCCGTGCAGGTCTTGGTGCGGCTAGTGGTCTTCCCCAGCTTGAAGGATCGGGTCGTGTAGGGCTGGCACGGAAAGAAACAGTGGCACGGAGCTTCCGGGCCGCACCTGACTGGAGGACTTATAACGGGCTGTGCCGGAACAGAGAAATCGTGGGGTTGGGCCTGACCTGTGTGAATTATCGTTCAAATCCGGTCTGTGATACTTTTTGTAGATTCCTGGAGGTTTGGAAAAAATTGTGATTCTCCTGGTCGCGAAGCTTCGGTTGTGAAGAACTAGCTTGCACTGGTTCGGATTGGTCCGGAGTCCCTGGGTCGGGGACCCCCTTTGGGCTTGACACCCCTTGGATAGGAGACCGCTGTTAGGCCATTCCCTCCCTGGGAGATTTCGTGTCTCTCAACATGGAGACGGATCTGCTGAACCAATGGAAGAACCTCACATTAACAGACAAAGAAAAAGAGCCACTCGCAACCCGTATAAATGAAGACAACACTTTGACAAAACGTATGGCTTTATTGGTTATCGGAATACTGGCGACCGAGGCACCATTTAATATTAAGGCCCTCAGGACCACCCTTCAAAATCTTTGGAAATTGGAACATGGAGTAGCCATCCGGGAAATTGAGAACAAACTCCTTGTTTTTGAGTTCATCAGTGATAAAGACAAAGATAATGTCCTCAGAGGACGACCTTGGTCCTTTGACAATCATCTCATTCTGATGGAGGAATTTAAAGGGGGAGACGAGATTCAGAATTGCACACTTACCCCATCCCCATTCTGGGTAAGAATTATAGGAATACCATTCCATGGGAGATCAACACATGTGATGAAAGAAATTGGTGACCGGATCGGTCACTTCCTAGAGTGGGATTGCTCGGACCCAATACAATGGGGCCCCTGGGTTCGAATAAAGGCTGAGATCGATGTGTCTGAACCCTTAATGCGAGGTATGTTCCTAAAAATTGATGATTGTAACACCTGGATCTCGTTCGAATTCAAGAAACTAACAATCTTCTGCTTCCTTTGCGGACATATCGGCCACATTGAGAAATCGTGCGTGTCAAAGCCAGAGAATTCCGCCGAAAATATTACCCTACAATACGGTCCGTGGTTCCGGGCCAAAGCACACAGAGAGGCATATATCCCTGAGGCGGAGAGACAAATAGATCGGGACCGTCTCATTGCAGCCCATCTAAGGTGACCGGAATCTGGACAACCTTCCATTATAAGGATGGGACCACCTGTCTTCCCTAATGAATCCCCAGCTGAGCTTAGGGGAAATGGAAACGCCTCCCAAGAGATTATCATCAGATGCAATGATGGGGCTCGGCAAGACAGTCACCTGATTCAGGGTATCACAGAATCCGACTTCTTTTTAACTGCACCGAATTTAACGTTCTTTACTTCAACTGGGTCGCTACCTAAACCAAAAGAACCTCCAGAAAAGCTTCCGAGGCAGAAACATGTTTCCTTGGATCCGCCTGAAGCTGAGCAGAGTCCAAATCGGAACCCAACTGATGCCCTTCTGCAAGCTGATTCTGGGATGACTGAAGCCTCACCTTCAGAACATGTTACTCGTAGAACATGGAAAAGGGCACGCAGAGGTGGTAAAGGAGATTGCCCAGGGAATCCCAAACCAGGAGATCTGAAACGGCAAAGAGAGTCCAGTGGTATGAACACCAGTCCTCCCAAAAGGAGGAAATCATCAGGTACGTCATTAACCCCACAAGAGAAAAGGCGGAGGCGGGTCAGGCCCGGCCCCGCCTAGAGCAATGATTGCTTTATGATGGAACTGTCGTGGGCTTGGCAACCCAAGAACGGTTCGTATGTTCCGGAGCCATTGCGCTCAAAGTTTCCCTGATATGGTTTTCCTGTCCGAAACCATATTGGAAAACAAGGACATCACAAATCTTGCTCTAAAATGCGGTTTCCAGGGTTGTTTCCCGGTTCCCCGACAGGGTCATTCAGGGGGATTATGTCTTCTCTGGAAAGATAATGTCGATGTTAGGCTCCTATCTTTTTCCCAGCGCCACGTGGTTGCATCCATTTGTGATCCCCACAACCCCCCCTGGAATTTTGTGGGCTTCTATGGCTGGCCCTCCCAGTCTGAAAAGTGGAAATCTTGGGATCTTCTTTGCAAACTCCGTCGTGATCTGCCAAGCCCCATTCTGTTTGGAGGGGACTTTAACGAGATCCTTTTCCAGAAGGAGAAAAAAGGTGGAGCTATGCGCTCCTCCACGTCTATGTCTGATTTTAATGATGTTATCCTTAAGGCAGAGCTGATGGACCTGGGTTACACGGGTAATCCTTTCACATGGTTCCGAGGCAGTTCTGATGGAAATCGAATCGCTGAACGTCTGGATAGATTCTTTGGCTCAATGGATTGGATGAACCTCTTCAAAATGTACCATATCAGACACCTCACGTTCAACTTCTCGGATCACTGCCCAATTGTCATTAACTGCACCCATAATGAGCACGTTACTAGTTCCAGGAATCCATTCAGATTCGAAAGCTTCTGGTCAAAAGATCCCGAGTGCGAGGCGGTTATCCGTTCAGGCTGGAAGAATGGGCAAGCTGATCTGAGAACCAACCTTCTCCGAGTAGCGTCTGATCTGAAGTCATGGAGCTACTCTAAATTCTGTCACCCGGTCTGGCAATGCAATTTTCCGGAAAGGAAGATTGGCTATCTTCATAGCAAACCCCCGTATAGCAGCATTCTCTCCAAAATTAGTGAAACCCAACGAGAGCTGGATGTTGCCCTGTGCAATAAGGAAGGTTATTGGGCTATGCGAGCGCGTGATATTCATATAACAGAAGGGGATGCTAATACCCGTTATTTCCACCAGAAGGCTTCAGCAAGACGCCAAAAAACCTTTATTTCTGGCATTCTAAAATCAGATGGTAGTAAAGTGTCTGACACAGGGAGAATCCAAGAAGCATTCCTGAGCTATTTTCAGAAGCTCTTCTCTGCAGGCCATTCTAACATTTCTCCTGAGATTGAGGACTGCATCAAACCCGTGATTTCTGACGATATGGATAGACAGCTGTCTAAAGATGTGACGAATGACGAGACTCTTAAGGTCTTAAAGCAAATCCACTCTACGAAGGCCCCGGGACCAGACGGATTCCACGCCCTCTTTTTCAAGAATTACTGGCACATCATTGGTCCAGACATATGCAATCTGATGCGGGATATTTGGGCAGGGAAAACGGACCTGTCTTCTCTTAATGAAACTATTCTTACCCTCATTCCCAAGATGAAAAATCCGCAAGGGGTTGCGGACTTTCGACCTATCAGTCTGTGCAATGTTTCGTATAAGATCTTTTCGAAGATCCTGGCGAATCGGTTGCACCCTTGGCTTCCCGACGTCATTTCAGAGAACCAAAGCGCTTTTGTGGCAAAAAGGTTAATCACTGATAATGCCATTATTGCTCATGAAATTTTCCATTCCATGAAAACACGAACACGAGCAAAGAGAGGGATCATGTCTTGGAAATTGGATATGGCTAAGGCCTATGATAGAGTGGAATGGAACTTCCTCGAATTTTTGATGCTCAAGATGGGTTTCTGCACCAAATGGATTGACATGATCATGCAATGCGTCTCGTCAGTATCCTTCTGTATTAATGTCAACGAGGTGCTCACCCGAGGCTTTTCCCCTTCCCGTGGGCTTCGCCAGGGAGATCCTCTTTCACCCTTCCTCTTTATTTTTGTGGCTGATGTGTTTTCTAACCTCCTTTCCAGTGCAGCTTCGTTTTCCAAAATTCATGGGGCGAAAGCGTGCCGCAAGGGCCCTCCGATATCCCACCTCTTCTTCGCTGATGATTGCCTTCTATTTTCTCAAGCTACCCCTAATGAGTGTACTGCAATCTGCCAGGCGATACAACAGTATGAACGGGCTTCAGAACAAATGATCAACAAGAGTAAATCAGAAATTTCTTTCAGCTCTGGAGTCCCCCAGCCGAAAAGAGAAGATCTCTGCTCTTTAGCACGCATTCCTGGGGTCGATAAGCACCAGAGGTATCTTGGGCTCCCGATGGTGGTTGGACGGTCAAAGAAAGAAATATGTTCAGCTATTGTGGATCGAATTGAAAGAAAAATACAAGGTTGGACCCATAAAAAAATCTCCAAGGCCGGGAAGGAAATCCTCATCAAGGCGGCACTTCAATCTGTCCCCAGCTATTTGATGTCTATTTTTAAACTGCCTGATGTGGTGCTTTCAAAGATTCAATCCAGAACATCTAACTTCTGGTGGGGTCGAAAAGACGGAAAAAATAAAGTCCATTGGATCACCTGGTCTGCTCTCTGCCAACCAAAATCTGAAGACGGAATGGGCTTCCGGGACCTTTCTCTTTTTAATGATGCTTTGCTGGCTAAACAAGGTTGGCGTATGATTAATAACCCATCATCCCTATGCACGCGAGTTCTCCGGGCTAAATATTTCCCACATAAGGATTTCTTGGATTCCCATCTTGGCTATCGACCCAGTTTTCTCTGGAGAAGCATTTGGGGTGGTCGTAATCTTCTGAGGAAAGGACTAGGCTGGAGGATTGGGAATGGTTCAACAGTCAAGATTTGGACTGATCCCTGGCTTATTGATCAGGCAGGCACGAAGGCGTCATCCCCTATTTATCCAGGATCCGAACATGCCACAGTCTATTGTCTTTTTGATGATCAAGGGGCGGGATGGTGTCTGGAAAAACTCTCCTCATGGTTTAATGAGAGGGATAGGAGAATTATTCTGAGTATCCCATGTGTGCCAGACGCAGGGCCAGATCATCTCTACTGGACAAACGACAGCTCAAGAGAGTATACGGTGAAAGCTGGTTACCGGCGAGCTCTTACTGCTCAAATTACAGAAGGAGATGCGAGGCCCTAGACATCAATTTGGAAGCTTAATGTTCCCCCTAATGTTCACTTTTTCTGGTGGCAGGTGTGTACCGGTATCCTTCTTACTAAGAGCCTCCTTGCCTAGAGACACTTTTCAAACGACAACTCATGCCCTTTCTTCCCTTCTGTGATTGAATCCCCTCTCCATGCTCTTTTTCAATGTCCCGGGGCCCAGGAGGTTTGGAATGGCTGGGGATCAACTATAGAGTTGTCCCTGGACGCCGCCTCAGATCTTACCTCTCTCTTGCTGCGATGGTGCTCCTCCTTTTCGCTGGCTAAAGCAGGCGCCCTGTGCATTTTGACTTGGATTATCTGGGATAGGCGGAACGAGGCCATTTTCAATCATTTCCGGAGGCCCCCCAGATTTTGGATTGACCGGGCATTGTCATGAATTGCGGTTTGGAAGAACCACCCTGAGCAACAAAGACTTTTCACCCCCTCTCCTCTTCCCCAACACTGGTACCCCCCACCGGAAGGGATTTTTAAGATCAATGTGGATGCCTCTCTCCCTAAGGATGGCCCAGTTGGACTAGGTTTACTGGCCCGAGACAACTTGGGAAATCTTATCGCAGCCAAATACGAAGCACGTTATGCACTTTGGGAGCCCTCAGTCGCGGAGGCCGCCACCATCCTTGCTGGGTTAAACTTCGCAAAAGATCGCGGTTGGGATTCCATTCACATCGAATCCGACTGTCTCACTATAATCAATGCCATTAATCTCACTGACGGCGGGTTTCAACCTTTCGGCCCCATTATCCGGTGTATTCACTCTCGGAGACAAGGCTTCATTTCCTGCACTTTCTCATTTATTAAAAGGGAATCGAATGAAGCTGCTCAAAAGATTTCAGGCATTGGCCCTCCTTACGAGGATTTGCTTTGGTTCAATCATTTTCCATCGTGGCTATGCTGCTGTATTTCTGCTGATCTCCATCATTAATGGATCCGTCTTATTTTGTCAAAAAAAAATATACATACATAAATCCAGTATCATTATTATGTCATATATATCATTTTTATTAATTATATATACTGTATAATCATTCTTGAATAGTTAATATGGAGAATAAATCTTATCGCGTCGTGGAGATGGTAATCCGTACGTACGCACGAGCGATGATATTGTTCCCATAATTATTGAATGGAATTGGAGTGGATAATATAATATCTCATAATTATTATGATTTTATAATAACCATATATAGTTATCTTTTACACCATTATACCTATCCATGTATGGTGGTGGTGTAAGAACAGATTACACCACGGCGTGGAGACAGTATTCTGTATGTACGCACGCGTGGTGATTTTGTTTTCCATAGGAAGGATAGAAGTTGAAATGGGGATTTTCCATATTTATAATAACATATCATTATATTAGTGATACTGATGTTATTAATTTATAATTAAACAACTAAAGAAGAACATGTTCAGGAAGAAAGAAAACATGAAAGAATAGGTAGAAGAGATTACATCTTCTACGACATACCTCTTTTATTCTTCCTATTATGGCACTAGAGTTGGTATTTTGAGGAGACCAGAACCTATATAATAATTCTAGGGAATTTTATAAGGGAAATGGGCAGGGGATTTCTCAGCATGAAGTCTCAAAATTGTGTAATGTGAAGAGGGAGGAGGTTCCCTTTTATAAAGGGGAGAGGGGAACTTTAGGAAAAAAAAAATATTATTTTATAATAATGTCATATTCGCTTTATAATAGAATCAAATTGATTTATTTCGAAGATAATATGGGGAGGGGTCTAAATCCCCTCAACCAATAGTTTTTAGACAAGTTTAGGTTAATATTTTAACCTTATCACTTAGATTTAACTCTAAGTTAAATAATTTAACTTTTACCGCGTATTCTTGTCTTCTTACACTATATGATTAATAAACTAAATATAACAAGCCAAAAGAACCCCAAGTCGTTAATTATTCATAAATATAACATTATATAAGTCATTTGGCTGATAATTATATTTTTATGAATAAAATAACAATTAATAATATAATATTTGTTTTAAAAACTATTTTATTCCAATTTTGACACTATCTGGTTATTGTTTATTGTAAAAATTATCACAACATTATTAGTTATAAAAAAGTTAATTTAATCAATAATAACAGGTCATATTAACCTAAAAAATTATTGTAATTTATAAAATGTCTCAAATTGCATTTATTTGGGTATTTATAACATCAAATATGAAAATATTTTATTAATAAAGTAATTACTACATCATCATTGTGTCATAAATAAATTAAATTATTTAATGTCTAAAAATAATAAATAAAATATCATTATTTATTAAATCTTTTTATCTTTCTAATGAATATTTATAGTCGAATTTGCCTTATGTATAATTCTATCTGATAAATATTTTAGTTATAAAACATTGATTTTAACTATTTTAACTCTTCTTAAAATAAAATAATAATAAATGTCCTAATATAATACAAGTGGACCTAAAGGGTAATATTTTATTTTTAAAGTTGTTTTATGTCAAATTAAACTTATCCAATAGTATTAGGACACGTGTTAGGGTAATAATAATATCATTTTTACCCTTTATTACCCTATTCACTTTTAACCGTGGTAAATAAAAGTAAAATGTTACTATTCCTCAAAAATTATTTTTATCTTATTGAAGCACATTTTACTCCTTGTTATTAATATTTTCTATTGGTGTTTTGAAATTCAACTCACAGAAGCAGTAATAATAAGTTTTATGTAAATTTTCAAATTCTCCTAGGAGGTGGGTAAAAGACGGTGAAAAGTTCAATACAATTTTTATATATATAAAATTATTATAAAATGACTTCAATTAATTACATTGAACTTATATATGTATTATGTATCAATTTTTACCTATAATAAATTTAAATAAAATAATTAATTATTTAAATACAAAGTCAATTTTTAAATATTAACCTAGTGTTTTCACTATTCATCAAAAACGGAAAGTTTTCAGAAAAATACCAAAACATCACCCCAGGATAATTTTGATATACCGAATCCAAAAATGAAGTATATTTTGAAAGATGAAATTTATAAAATTTAAAAAAGTTGGTATTACTATTCATAATAGCTAGTTCATAATAATATTATAATAATATCTTGTTTAATGGAACTTGGAATTGCGTACTACACACGCTATCAAAGAAGGTCTTGATTGCGTGTAATTCAAGCTAAGTCAGGGATGTGTGTGGTGAAAGCTCTGTTTGGTGTTTCATATAACATAATCAGAACATATTTCATTTCTACATTAAACAAAATCTATACATAATGTTGCGTAGAATAATTTCCACAAAAAGAACTTGAAATTGTGTGTAACATGAGAAATGAATAGTGTTGCGTATACTGCAAGATAATACGGTGTTACATATAGTACAAGCTAATCTTGGTGAAGCATACAACAAAAGACATCAAAGAAATTAAAAAGAATAATTCTCATAAAATCTAGGGGTGTTACACTCACCAACTATACCCATACATAAATGTCCTCCAATGACATACCCTCATTCATGCACCTCATCAAGTCCTCAATTATTTATTATGGAATACATGACACCCATATAGTCTCACATATCATTATATGACCACTCCTTTATGATTCCATGCAAGACACTCATAACAACCCACATCTCATCAGATTCCAAAAATTCTAGAAACTCAAAATATGATTGAAATTAATCTACATTATATTCGTATATATGAATTCTAATCACAGTCCAAATAAATATACAACTCATACAGATATCATGCATCATAAATAAATAAAACCTACTAACCTACACCTTTTTATTCAAAAAACAAACCACATGCACCTTAAGAGAAAAATGGACATGAAAAAAAACTCAGTCACACCCACAAAAAACCTTAAATTTTCATCATCTCCCCAACCTGATCATACAATTTTATCTTGCATACAAGAATCCTTCCCAAATCCATACTTCTGGAGGCATGAAATCTCTGTGGTGTTTTACCAGCTATCAACCACTTACCCCAATACTGGGTCTCTATATCGTTGGCATGACCTCCACATGCAACATAATCCAAGCTACCCGCTCCATGTACTTCTTCAATTACTGCATTAGATCTATATTAATGACCTAGTCCCTTTATAAAATGTATACTAACAAGAATTTTTAATGAGACTCTATATTTACCCCATTTGTTCACATGTTCGGAACTCCTTTGGAACCTTGTCACACTATATTTGAACATTCCCCAGCTCCCTGCACTATAATAACACCACCAATGAACAACAACTCATTGGTCTTCCCACGTCTTTGTCATAACTAACCTAGTAAGACTCTTCATGGTATATATTTAGAATATTTAAATCACCAACTTTAATCTCACTAGATTCTATCACTCAGCTCAAATAAGTTCATTCTATCATGTTTACCTCAGTTATTAGTGTCTAACTAATTTCCTTAGAGAAATAGTTCAGACTAAATATGTTCCCCAATTCCATGATGGTGTGATGTAAAACATCCTTAATACTCTTCCCCATGTTGGTTTAATCATCAACCATAGAAGGTTACAAATAAAATAGATCAATGAAGTTATCCATATAATCTATAACAGATGTGTCTCTCTACATGAGTTTGTAACGCCCCGACCCTAGTTACCCAGAGTCTGTGCATTATTACATAACATTGGCATGATCATAAGGAAATCATATCTCGAAAGACCGATCATTTTAGTATTATTGGAATCAATATTCATACATATGATCAACTTTACAACTTGAAAAGAAATACAACACAAATATATTCCATCAGAAACATCCAAGCCTCCTAGATTATGCCTTCAAGTCTATCATAACTAACATCTTCATATCCTTGGAAAATGAAGCATAAGAAAGGGGTGAGCTCAAACTCTCTATAAGGGTATGTAATACAGTAGAAGATAACAAAAATATAAATCCTGTTGGATAATTGAAACCACATGCCTTGACCAATAATAAAAATGAATGCTTTTATGGAAGAAATATGAGCTAGGTAAATAATGTAATAATAAAACATAATCATGGGTATTACACTAGTCAAATTACCACATAAACCATCAATATTATTTTCATAATGAGGGAATGTATAATGTCGGACATTCTGAAACATTTTGTCGAGGCCTCAGACAAGACGTCTAAAATGATTAATGCCTTAGCCAAAACCATATATCAAATTTGGAAAGGCCTCATCCAATTCCACATCTAGTGGACTCATGAGACCAACTAATTCATTGAGGAGCTATAGTAGGCTCCACCCACCACTTACCAAGTCAAATACACTCCTCATATGGAAAGGATGATATATAACATAAACATTCGTATTAAAACTTTCATACGAAATGTTAATACGTTAACCATAAACCACGAACGGTACAAAAAAATCACATCCACTATCAAACATATCACAAATCCTTCAATAAAATATGGAAGTTTTTTATCATTATAAATCAACTTCAAATCGACTTAAAATCCATCAAACGATGTTAACATTGATGAAATCAAAACGTTCTTTAGTGAAATATCTCTTTCTATTTGGAAATAATTTAAGGGTCACATAATTATAACGAAAAAATTTATTTTGAACATATTATTATAATATTTTAAGGGAAGACCCAATGATTTTATAACAGTGGGAAATAGCTGCACATGTTGTACAGGTTAAAAAAACATTTTTACCTTAATTTGGTTGAAAAGGTCATAAAGTACCTTGTTTGGAAAATGAAAGAAATATTACTTTCAAAACATATAATGTTAAATAAGGGTATAAATGAATTTACCCCATGGTCTAGTAAATAGTAAATATGTTTTGTAATACATTTCTAAGAAACATGAATGTAGATGATAAAGAGGTCCCAGTAGATAATTACTTATAGTCAACCTCGGATAACAAAGAGATTGGTAAATTAAACATTACCTTGTACATTTCCTAGGTTAGGGGTAGGTTAACTTATTTTATAATGGTGAAAAAATTGTTATTAAATTATAAAAAAATCATATTCATTAATATTATATCATATATGATCTTTTAATATTGCTTTGTTAATAATATTTTAGTATTATCGCCATTTTGGGTGTTAACTGATCAGTTTTCCGTTATATGATTTGTTACGTAAGTAATGTTTGTTATGGATAGGATGTATCTTATTAATATTCATAATTATATTAAGTATTTAAAAATTATTTTTAATCATCTAATGAAAATTAGTCTTTAATGGATATGATGGGGAACGAATCTCATTGCGTTTGTGGATATTGTAATCCATACGTACGTTCAAGCGACAATATCATTCTTTTGATATTAAAATAATATATAATTGGATGGTATATAATATATAATGAATAATTATCATGTTATATTTATTATTTAGATAAATTAAACATAATTATTATACACATACAAATAATAATGTATTGAATAACAATTACACCCTGACGTGGAGACGGTATGTCGTACGTACGCACGAATGGTGACATGTCATTCAAAGGATTGAAAGAATAATAAATTCGGTTTTAGAATATTTATAATAATATTACATTATATATAAGATACTAGAGTTATTATTTTATAATGAAACAACAAAGGAAGAGGATGTGGAAGAATAAAGGAATTTGAAAGAGGTGACGAAATATTTACCTCTTCTTCGGGTTCTTCCATTTCATTTGATCAAACAGGATCCTTAGGTTGGATTTCTAAAAAATTTCAGGCCTCCAGGATGAATGGAGGACATTTTATAGGGAATTTGGGTAGGGTTTTTCAAATCCAAATGGCTTTGAATGTGTAAATTAGAGATAAGGTGGAGTGCCCTTTTATTAGAGTGGTGAGGGGACCTTAGGAAAAGCTATAAATATTATTTTATAATAAAATCATTTTAGGTTTCTAATGTCTCCAAAATGGATTATTTAAAGGATAAATTGGGGATGGGTCAAAAATCACTAAACCAATAGGTTTTAGATTGTTTTGGGTCACAATATTAACTTTATCTTTTAGATTTAACTCTTAGATAAATAGTTTGACATGTAACATGTCTCTTTATATTTTTATATTATATGGTTAATAAACATACTATTTACATCCAAACTAACCCCAAGTGGTTCATTAATAAAAAAACTGTCATTATATAAGACTTTTGGACGAACCTTTGATTTATAGGAATAAATGATTAATTAATAGTATAATATTAGTTTTAAAAACAGTTTTATGTCAATTTTGATACTATTTGGTATTTTGTTTTTGCTAAATTCATATCAGCATTATTACTTCAAACAAAATTCATCGAACCACCGTAATATGTCATATTATACTTGAAAATTTTTGGAATTAAAAATTCTCAAATTACATTTATTTGGATATTTATAATGTCTATTATTTTAATATTTCATTAATTATTTAATTATTGCATCATCATTGTGTCATAAATAAATTAAAATATATCATGTCTAAAAATATTAATAAACTACCATTATGTAGGAAATCATTTTATATTTATAATTAATATTTATAGTCGAATTTCTCTTATGTAAAACTCTATATTAAAAATATCATAGTTATTAAACATTGATTTTAACTCTTTTAACACTTCTTTGAATTAAATAATAATAAATGTTCTAATATAATCCAAGTGTACTAAAAGGATCATATTTTTTTCCTAATGTTTTTTTGGTTGAATTACACTTATACAATAGAATTAGTACATTTTTTAGGGTAATAATAATATCAATTTTACCCTAAATTACCCTATTTACTTTTAACCGTGGTAAATTAAGGTAAAACGTTACTATTGACCAGAAATTATTTTCATCTTATTGAACCACATTTTATGTACTAATTTAACCATTCCTCTTGTATTTTTGAAATTCAAATCACAGAAGTGGTAAAATTATGTTTTATGTAAATTTGAAAATGCTCCAAGGAGGTGGGTAAAGACGGTAAAAATTTTAATAAAATTTTTATAAATCTAAAGCTATTATAAACAGACTTCAAGAAATTAAATTGAACTTATATAGATATTATGTATCTATTTTGACCTAAAATTAATTTAAATAACATAAATAAATATTTAGAAAATCGGTTTTAAACTATAACTCTGTGTTTTTCACTATTTATCAAAAATTAAATGTTTTCAGAAAAATACCAAAAATTCACCCTAAAATAATTTCGATATTTTGAAACCAAAAATTATGTCCATATTTAATGATAAAATTTATAAAATTTAAAAAATTTGGAAATTCTATTTATAACGGCTAGTTTGATTGGTTTCGGTGTGTTAGAACTCGAAGTTACGTACAACACATCCTATTGTATTATTTAAAGTGACGTGTATCGTGGAAGTTTGGGTTGTAACATTCTCCCCATTATAAAATAATTTCTTCCTCGAAATATTTAGAGTATTACTATGTAAAAAGACTAAGGTGGTTCTTCATTATAAGTTCCTCAGGTTCCCATCTTGCCTCTTCCATCTTATGGTTTCTCTATAGAACTTTTAGCAAAGGAGTCATCCAGTTTCTCATCACTTGTTATCTTATATCAAGAACCTTGACATGATATTTGCAATAAGACATATCGAATTCCTGCTCTAATTCCATATAGGTGAGTACATGCATTGTGTCAGGCATGCATTTTCTCAACAGCGATACGTGGAACACATCGTGAGTTTGGAGAGACTTGGGGGGCATTGCCAACCGGTAGGTTACATCCCCAATTCATTCTAGAATTTATAAAGGTCCAATATACCTGGGACTTAATTTTCCAATTTTATCGAAATATACAACACCCTTCGATGGAGATACCTTCAAGAAAACATGGTTACCTAAATGAAATTCCAAACCCTTCCTTCAGTTATCAGTATTTCTCTTCTCCCTACATTGAGTTAATTTGATTTGGGTTTGGATTACCTTCCCCTTTTCTATCATTTCCTCCACATTTTCTGGGTCTATAAGTTTTCTTTCACCAACATTATCCCAAAAGGTAGGTGTGTGACATCTATTTCCATATAATTATTCAGATGGTTCCATCTGAATACTTTAATGGAAGCTATTGTCATAGGAAAATTCAACCAAAGGTAAATATTGATCCCACATTCCTTGAAAGTCAAGTGAGCATGATCTCAACATTTCATATAAGTTTTGAATAGTCCATTCTGATTGTCCATCAGTTTGTGGGTGATAGGTAGTGCTCAAATGAAGTTTAGTATCCATTTCTTTCTGAATAATTTTCCAGAATCTTGAGGTAAAATAGGGATCATGATTATAAACAATAGATAGTTTTACACCATGATGTCGTACAACTTCGTTAATATATAGTCATGATAATCATTCATGTGGTAAATCTTATCTTATAGAATGAAAATGTTCTGACTTGGTAGGATGATCAATAATGGCCTATATTGCATCATTCTTTCTAGGAGTCTTTGGTAGTCCCCTGACAAAGTCCATCGTAATACTATCCCATTTTCACTCAAATATGGGAAGAGGTTTCAATACACCTCCATGATGTTGCCTTCCACCTTTCACATGTTGAAAACCAATACATCTTGACAAAAAATCAATAATCTACCTCTTCATGTTGTCCCACCAAAAATTTTCCTTTAAATCTCTTTACATTTTGGTGCTCCCAATGTGTATAGAAAAATTGGAGTTTTGAGCATCATCCAACAATTCTCTATTTAGATCAGGTATAATGGGAACACAAAGTCTCTTCCCCAATTTTCAAAATTCTATCTTCATACACATAGTCACTGAATATCCCATCATTCACAGCTTTAATCTTCTTTTGAAACTCTTCTTCATTGGGTTGAGAACTCATTATCCTTTCTAGTAATGATGGTTTAGAAACCATTTGAAAAAGTATTGATGTTTTACTTTCCATGGTTATTCCATTAACCATATTTTCTGGATCTATGTATATATGATCCTTTTCAACTCTTATATTGTTCAAAAATCCCTGATCCCTTCTTCCCAAGCCATATGAGACTTTATATTCCTTCCCCAGGTGGTAGTGTGTCGTGAAAGCATAATCCTTGAGTAGTTCAAGCCATCTCCTATGCCTCATGTTGAGTTCATTCTGGGAGAAAATATACTTCAATCTCTTGGGATCAGTATAAATCTCACATTTTTCACTATAGAGATAGTGTCTCCAAATATTAAAAGCAAATATTAAAGTTTCTAACTCAAGATCATGAGTAGGATAGTTTTTCTCATGATTTTTCAGCTGTCGTGATGCATATGAAATAACTCTATCATTCAGCATAAGGATGCAACCAAGTCCTTTCTTCAATGCATCACTATAAATAACAAACCCATCATTCCCAGATGGTAGATTCAAGATATGAGCATTGAACAATCTTCTCATAAATTATTCAAAACAAATTTCACACTCTTATGTCTAAATAAATTTAACCCCTTTTCGTGTGAGCTTTGTTAATGAGTTATCCAACCCGGAAACATTCTGGACGAAATGTCGATAATGACCTGCTAAACCAATAAAACTATGTACCTCAGTTATACTCATCTATACTGTCCATTATTGGATTGCCTTGGTTTTAGAATGATAAACAACGATTCTATCCTTGGAGACAATATGTCCAAGAAAAGAAATCTCCCAAATCCAGAATTCACACTTGCTAAACATCCCATATAATTCATGTCTTCTCGAAGTTTTCAGGGTAATGCGTATGAGATTTTCATGATCTTCATAACTTTTGAAGTATACCAAGATATCATCAATAAATTCTACTAAAAGTTCATGAATATATACCTTGAAAATTATATTCATTAAATCCATGAAGATAGAGGGTGCATTATTCAATTCAAAAGGCATTACTATAAACTTTTAATCTCGTACCTGGTTCGAAATGATGTTTTTAGAATTTATTCCTTCTTCACACACAACTGATGATATCCTAGATCGAAGGTAAATCTTTGAATAGTATAGATCTCTATAAATTTGATGGTATAAACCATCAATGAGAGGTATGGGATACTTGTTCTTTATTGTTATTTCATTGATCTCCCTGTAGTCAATGCTCAACATCATAGATCCATCTTTCTTCTTAACAATGAGGACAAGGGATCCCCATGGAGAAACACCATGGAAAAGAGATCCCTTATTACTCAATTCCTCTAGTTGATTCTTTAATTCCACTAATTCCACAATGGTTAGTCTATAAGGGGTCTTCAATATTGGCCTTTAACCAAGAATTAAATCAATGGAAAACTCAGTTTATCATTCTTGGAGGATGTCCAGGTAAATCTTCTGGAAATACATCAACATACTCATTCACAATAGGTACATCCTATATTTGAACATTCTTTTCCCCACCCATAGTTATTTCATTCTCTTCCTCCATAATAAATTAATTTACTGGAGCTATTGTGGGGATCTAAATAATAATTAAGTGGTGACGATTCTATTATAAAGATAATGTTTTCTTTATCATCATCATCAAAAATAGTAACCTCCTTACTAAAATAATTTTTTGCATCATGTTCCAAAAGCCAAACCATACTAAGGATTATATCAAATTCAATCCTAGGTATGATGATGAGATCAGTAGATAAAGAACATTTATTTTCCATAATGGGAACTGATTCACAAAACATCGTAGCAATCAAACTACCCTTAAGAGTTTTGAATGAAATTTCCCTTGTTAACGAAAATAAGAAATATCTAATTTTCCTAAAAAACGGGTAAGATATGAAACAATGTGATGATCCAAAATCAAATAAATCATTGGCCACACTTGAGGAAACCATTAAATTACTTACCACCATGTCTTTCGGGGCTTCAACCTCAGCAGTAGTGATTGAATAAGATTGGCCTTGATCCCTTGTCCTTTTCTGAGGTATGTTTCCCTGATCCTTATAAAATTCATTTTCATAATGTCCCATCTCCCTGAAATTTTATCATCGAACATTGGTAGCATCATTTTTCCCTTACAGTCACTAGCAAGATGGCCTTTCTATGAACATTTGTAGCATACTATTTTTCCTTTTTGACAGGCACCAGGGTGCTTCCTTCTACAATTATCACCGGGTGGAAATTCAATTCTTCCCTTATTTGTTGTTTCCTTATTTCTATTCCCAGCGTGTTCAATAGAACTCTTCTTCTTCTTCTTTTCATTAAATTCATAAGACATATAGAAATCATTTTCTTTCTTGATAGCACGCGAGACAATATCTTCATATAATGAGAAGGATTGTGATACTAATAATTGGTAGAGAAATGGTTTTAATCCATCAATGAAATGATCAATCTTACTTCTTGGGTTACTTATATAATCTCCAGCATTCCTCGATAACCATGTAAAGTTAGCTTCATACTTTGCGACATTCTCATCCTTATTTTTCCTTAGACTCAGAAATTTCCATTCTATATCTCCACGACAGTCATGAGAAATGTATTTTTCTAAAAAAAATTCTTTAAAATCCCTCCATTATATATTTGATAATTTATTATATTCCTTTGTGCAATGAATCAATGACCACCATTGATCATCATCTTCAGTGAAGTGGTAAATTGCCATGAAAACGTTTTCCCTTTCACTACTCCCCAAGGAGTGGAATATTTTCTCTAAGGAATTTATCCATTGCTATGACACTAATGGATTTTTACCCCCATTTAATGATGGTGGTTTTTTTCTCATGAAGTGTTCTAACATTAATCCTCAACGTTGTGGATCTGGGTGCTCGATACGGGTATGGTTATTATTCATAACCTGTGTGAGTTATCCCAGTATGGTGAAAAGTTGATCAACACCAGTTGTATCACAAGCTCCAGTATAATTATCTTGAGCAGGAGGGAAATCCCTACAAAGAGTGCATGCATTGATATGGTTTCTATTCCTTCCACATGGAGCCATTTCCAAAAAATGGAATACCCAATATTAGTTTATGAATCACAATACATAAATCCAAACTTGTAAAACTCATAACATCAATTGATCAGTTTATGGATATAACCCAAAATTATAAAAATGTTTTCTTTGAAAACTTATATACTCATAAACACTTCATAATGGTATTTAATAAAAATGAGAATTATCCTAAGCATATACCTTGAGAGTGTCGTAGCCAAGAGTGCTGCAAGGCCCGTTTTCGTGCACCATTTCCCATTCGATTCTAGCTCAATGTGGTGTTTTGGGGTTTTTACCATAGGTATATATGTTCTAGAGCCACCTCTACCTGCTCGTATCCAGACAAGGATGTATTTCTTGGAAAACTCACAAAATCTCTACATTACCAAAAGTTTAGGAAGTTATTCTATACTTATCCTCAAAGTCTATCTTAGGGTAATGTGATCTAATAAGTGTTTATCTATATATAGTTTCCAAGGTTTGTACTAAACTTCCTCTGATACCAACTGTAATGCCCGGACCCTAGTTACAGAGACTCGGTGCATTATAACATAACATTGACATGATCACAAGGAAATCATTTCTTGAGAGGCTGATCTTTTTAGTATTATTGGAAACAATATTCCTACATAAGTTCAAATTTACAACTTGAAAATAAATAAAACATGAATATATTCCATTAGAAACATCAAAGCCTTCTAGATTATGCCTGCAAGTTACTCATAACTAACTTCCTTCATATCCTGGGAAAATGAATCCTAAGAAAGGGGTTATCTCAAAAGCTCAGTAGGGGTATGCAATATAGTGGAAGATAACATAAATATTAAGTATGGTGAATAATTGAAACCACATGTCTTTACGAATAATAAATTGGATTACTTTTATAGAAGGAAAATGAGATGAGTAAATAATTCCATAATAAAACATTATCATGGGTATTCTACTTGTCGAATGACCACATGAACCATCAATATTATTTTCATAATTAGGGGATGTATAATATCAGAAATTCTAAGACATTTGGTCAAGGTCTCAATGAAGATGTCTAAAAATGATTAATGCCTTGGCCAAAACCATATATCTAATTGGGAAAGGCCTTAGCCAATTCCACATCTAGTTGTCTGATGATACCTACCAATTCATCAAAGAGCAATAATGGGCTCCACCCGTCAGTTACTATGCCCAATACATTCCTCGTATGAAAAGGTTGAAATATAACATAAACATTCATATTAAAACTAGCATAAGAAATGTTATTACATTAACCATAAACCATGAATGGTATAAAAATAGCATATCCACAATCAAACATATCACAAAACCTTCAATAAAATATAGATGATTTGTATCATAATAAATCAACTAAAATAAACTTAAAATACATCAAAGGATGTTGGCATAGATGTAATAAAAAAATTAGACAAATATCTCGCTCTATTTTGAAATCATTAAAGAGTCACATAATTATAAAGAAAAAATCTATTTTGGAAATATTTTGATAAGCTTGTACAGGAAGATTTGAAGATATTATAACATTGGAAAATAGTTTCACCATCCATATAAGTTAAAAAAATTATTACCTTAATTTAGTTGAAAATGTCATAAAGTACCTTGTTTAGAAAATGACAGAAAGATTCCTTTAAAAACATATAAGGTTAAATAAGGGTATAAATGACATTACCCTATTTTCTAGTAAATAGTTAAAATGTTTTGAAATATAATTTGAAGAAAAATGAATGTGGATGGTAATGTGGTCCCAATAGATAATTGCGTATAAACAACCTCGGATAATAAAGGGATTTTGAAAATAAACCTTACCTTGTACATTTCCTTTGTCGAGGGTCGGTTAACCTCTTGTATAATGGGGAAATAATTGTCATTAAATTATACATAAATCATATACATTAATATGATATCATATATGATCTTTTAATATTGCTTTGTTAATAATATCTTAGTATTATCGTCATTTCGCGTGTTAACTGATTCATTTTCCTTCATATGATTTGTTACATAAGTAATGATTATTATGGATAGGATTTATCATATTCATATTCAGAATGATATTATGTCTACAAAGATTATTTTAAATTATTGAATGAAAATTAGTCTTCAATGGATACGACGGGGAACAGATCTCATGACGTTCGTAGAGACATTAATTTGTACGTATGCACAAGCGACAATATCATTATATTGATATTAAAATAATATATAATTGGATGGTAAATAATATATAAAAAATAATTATCATGTTATATTTATTATTTACATCAATTACACATCATTGTTATACCCATCCAAATAATAATGTATTGAATAACAATTACACCACGACATAGAGACGGTAAGCCGTAAGTATGCATGTATGGTGACATGTCATTCAAAGGATGGATAGAATAATGAATATGGTTGTACAATATTTATATTAACATCATAGTATATAGAATATACTGGAGTTATTATTTTAGAATAAAACCACAATGAAAGTGTATGTGGAAGAAGAAGGAACTTGAAAGACATGATGAAATATTTATCTCTTCTTCGGGTTCTTCCTTTTGATTTGATCAAAAGGGCTCTGTAGGTTGGATTTATGATTAAATGAATGCCTCTAAGATGAAGGGAGGACAGTTTAGAGGGTATTTTGGTAGGGTTTGGCCGATCCAAATGGCATTGAAGGTGGGAATTAGAGAGAAGGTTATTTCCCTTTTATAAGAGGGGTGAGGGGCACCTTAAAAAAAGCTAGAAATATTATTTTATAATAAAATCATTTTCAGTTTCTAATGTATCAAAATTGGATTATTTAAAGGCTACAGTGGGGATGGGTCAATATCCTCTGATCCAATAGGTTTTATACAGGTTTTGGTCACTACAATAACTTTATCTTTTAGAGTTACCTCTTAGTTAAAAAGTTTGGCCTTTACCATGTCTCTTTGTATTTTTATATTATATGGTTAATAAACTTAATATATAATTCCAATAGAACTCCAAGTGGTTCATTAATTATAATCCTATCATTATATATGTTTTTTGGCTAAACCTTATATTTTTAAGAATAGAACATTAATTAATCAAATAATATTTGTTTTAAAAACTCTTTTATGTCAATTTTGACACTATTTGGTATTTTCTTTTTGCTAAATTTATTTCATCATTATTAATTAGAAAAAAATTCATTTAACAAACCATAATATTTCATATTAACATAGAAAATTTATGGAATTAAAAAGTCTGAAATTACATTTATTTGGATATTTATAATGTTATTTATTTTAATCTTTCAATAATGAGATAATTATTGCATCATCATTGTGTAATAAATAAATTAAAGTCTTTAATTTCTAAAAAATATAAATAAATTACCATTATATAGGAAATCATTTTAGATTTCTAATTAATATTTAAAGTCGAATTTATTTATGCGTAACCCTATATCAAAAATTTTGTAGTAATTAACCGTTGATTTTAACTCTTTTAACTCTTCTTTGAATTAAATAATAATAAATGTCCTAATCTAATCCATGTGGACCTATAGGAAAATATTTTATTCCTAAGGTTGTTTTTGGTCAAATTACAATTATACAAATGAATTGGGAAATGTGTTAGGGTAATAATAATATAATTTTTACCAAAAATTACCCTATTTACTTTTAACCGTTTAAAATAAAAGTAAAAAAAGTCATTATTCATCAGAAAATATTTTAATCTCATTGAACCACATTTTACTTAATGATATCAACCATGTCTCTTGAATTTTTGAAATTCAACTCAGAAAAGAGGTAAAATTAATTTTTATGTAAATTTTCAAATGCTCTAGGAGGTATGTAAAGACGGTAAAAAGTTCCATAAAATTATTATATATATACAGTTATTATAAACTGACTCCAATGAATTACATTGAACTTATATAGGTATTATGCATCTATGATGACCTAAACGAAATAAATTAAAATAACTAATTATTTGAATAAAAATTCGGTTTTAAACTATAACTTTTTTTTTACCATTCAACTAAAATTGAATGTTTTCAAAAAATACCAAAAATTCTCCCTATGATAATTTTGATATTCCGAATCCAAAATTGAAGTCCATTTTGAAGGATAAAATTTATAAAATTTAAAAAAGTGGGTATTACTATTCATAGATTCTAGTTTGATTGGTTTTTGTTTGATAGAACTCGAAGTTGCATACAACACGTGCTACTGTATTATTCAAAGAGAAGCATACCGTGGAAGATTGGGGTGTTACAAGGTTTTTGAACTATCAAGATTGTTCCTACCTCAATTTCTCTAGAATAAAGTTAATGAATAACCTCACATAAAAATCATTCCAACAAATTCTATCATTTCTTTCTACCAATATTGTTCTATTGAATATATATGTTACCAACATCACCATATGACCTAGGTGTATTTGAAGATGATAGAATATATTATTCACCAAACATTCCAGTTTATTGATTTAGGGGGTTCACATTAACCCTATAATAATGGTTTGTTTTGATACTGGAACTCATGAGTTTGATGTTCTATCGATGAATCAACTCATTGATCTACCATATTGATACTCTGTTTAACTCAAAACAATATATCCCAGAGCATACCATCTATCCATAGAACAAAATCATTCCCTATTAGGGCTTCCCCCTATATTGGATCTTGTACCTACGGATCATGATCAATCTAACACTTAGAGGCGTCATCCTGGCCCTCACATGCCTCATTCCATGCATACAGAAGTGGAACAATATCTCTTCCCTCCTGATACTCCACCATAATATGTATATGTGGAATCACCCAGAAGATCAATTACCATGGTCAAACACACATAAAAATAATTAATGTTTTTTATAGGGAATGTCATAAAAGTCATCACATATCACTACCTTTACACTCCCCAACCACACTATGTCACATGAAATCTAACATCAAGGACCAATAAAACCCTATAAAGGCCAAGTATAAATATAATCCCATATTAGGGACCCTAACATTCCCATAAAAAGTCATACATCACATTTCATGTATATAATTTTGGTCCAGATAAATAAAATTTCACCAAAAAGCCTATATGTGAAAAAAGTTTCCTCTTCATTGTTAACACTTCAAACAACTCACCTCATTTATCCATCCTTGTCTTCTATTATCAAATTCATGTCTGAATATCACATATCAATATCACTATAAACTATATTCCAAGGATGAAAGAGTTGAATTATACAAAAATGGTTATGTAGGAAAATAGTGTTTAGAATATCGGCTTCCACATTAAGAAACACAACCCGTCTAAGTTCATTCTATGTTCCTAATGATGACAACAACAAGACACACATAATATGACTCTATGTTCTTATGATAATGCACATAAAACACACCATTTTTATACTGATCCCCTACACAAATAACAATTTAAAAAATTATCAAACTGAACTATACCTCTTGAGGTGGTAATCAATTAGATATAAAAGAAAAAAGCATAAAATCAATTTGACACCCAATGAATTGTGTAATATCCATAGTTAATGGGTTACAAGAGACCATCCATGATCTTTTTAAAGTGTTCTTAATGCAATCAGGTATCTGGTCTACCATATCCCAAATAGTAACACCAATGGGAGTATAAAGTATTTGATATCTTTGGTAACTATCCAAACATTGTTACCATTTTAAATCCCAAACCATGTGAAGCTACAATGAATCACTAACAAAGAACCTTCTATGATTCCATCATTGGAATCCTAAAATATTTTTCCACTCAAATAATTCTAAGGCCTAGTTGGCCACTAGGTCTTATGCATGAATCATTGTACACCAAAGGTTTTCAAATAGAAACAATGTCTTAGTTATGTGATAGTTGGGAGACTATACCCTCAAGTGGTAAAAATAATAGTGTTCTATATTTATATAAAATAGTGGAATAAAGACAAAAATCCATCGTAAGAAAGATAATAAACATATAGGAATCATAATAAACATCAACAATCATAATATATAATTCTAGAGTTGTAATAAAAGTTTTAGAGGATAAAATATGTTATATTAGGTGTCTGAAAAGAGATGATAAATATGTGCAATAGCATACCATATAAGTAAACACAAAGAAAGATCAAAATAATTTCCATATTAAGGAGTGGGAACCACCTAATCCACTATTATCCATCTGCAAAAAAATTAGTACATCAATGATCACTATGGTTCAGCTCACGAGCCTTAATCCTTACATGATCTCAAAAGCAAAAAGTATACACACTTCTTGGGGACATGTGTAGGGTGTCAGTATGATCGTAGTGGTTCACAATAAATGTGAGAATTATATATCTCCATAATTTTGTATGGGTATGAAAAAAATTAATAAAAAATCATTTCAAGAACGTTTAATAAATTAATCTAGTTTTTTGCTCATTAGCCACAATAAAGCATTTACCAACTTTATCCAACATCAGTTTATCTATTTATATTTTAAAAAAAGGTTGTGGTCGAAGCCTCATTTATTATTAAACAACTACAATGACCTATTAAACTAGTTTGAGGGAGACCCAATAAAATTATCGAAGGCACAATGAGCATTTATCCCACTACATGGCCCGTAGGCCCAAATATTTGGCTAAAGGCCCATTCTATGAATAGTATTGCTAAAATACCCATGGTGATATAGTGCCACATAGTACCCGTAGCTGATATAGTTCCCTACCACTGCTATAGTGCCTGCCACTGCTATAGTACTGGTACAGTACCTGCGCCCAATGGGTTTTGAACCCCATTTTCCAGGTAGGATTACACGGTGCTTACCACTATGCCAAACCTAAACTACAACATCGGTTTATCTCTGAATACATTATGAGAAATATATATAGAATACATTACATATATGTATTCATTGTTGAGGACCCATGAAATAGTTCAAATGAGTCCCCTAATAAATATCATATCTAGAGAACTCATAGTTTCATATTATAGGTAAATCACCTAGAAACTCTTGACCTCTAACACCACATGTGTCATCAGTCTTGTACTCAGTATCCAAATGAAACACCTATAATGTTTATATTCCCTCGTGACTATACTCATTCAATCAATATCAATTCTATTGCCTGATGTCATGAGGAATGATAATGTCCATCCCCCAATAAATAAATCACCTCCAATTCAAATGTTTATATCCCAAGGCACAGTGATACCCATGATCCGACAATCCCTTACCATCATCCTTATATAAAGTATTTAGCTTCATCCCCAAAATTATGGTCTCAAAACCTTCAACATATGATCCATAACCATCCATGAGGCATTCTATGGTGACCCTCGAAAATATAAATGATAGTCAACACGATCCCCAACACCTCAAAAACTAATTCGGCCTTCATACACAATGAATGGTCAACACCACCTCAAATTAGTCATATCTGTGTTAACATGACACCAATGATGAATCAATGAATAATGATGAGTAAAAATCACTAAAAACCTATTCCACTTCATAAAAAACCATGATACCCTAAAAACGTTTTTCTAAATCATGATGGGATACTCTATCCAATGTCACATATTTCATAACCTCATCAAAATGACATCATCACCAATAATCAATGACCATATCACATCAAAATATTGATCATAATCACCCCTTGTATCTTGGGACATTCCATTTTCCTAAAAACATTGATGCCTCAGTCTATGTGATAAACATCACCCCAATCCTTGGTTCATATTCATCTAATTCCAATAGGACCATGGATATCGACATATATAATATAAATAATTTAAACAATACAAATTACTTAGAATAATAAATTTTTTCACAAGCCCCTTACCCTACATAGCATGTATAAATAGGTTTGGTATTCCAAAAAACATATTATAATGTATAAAAACATTATATGATAGGTTTTAATTAATTAAGGTACTCATCTAGTGAAACTAGAAAGTGTGTTTTGGTAGACATACCAAAACACCTACAAATTTATGGATACATATAAGCACCACACACCTTATACCCATAGGCAATCGCTTGTCTGATATCAGCCTCTAACATGATCTAAAATGAGTGAAATAAGGCATTTAGACATGCTCCATAAAATTAGTGAAAATGAGAATATATGGATTTAGAATTAACTATTTAAATATAAAAGGAAAAAAGAATCAAAAAAATTAAATCTGTTATAGATATACTTCCAATGGGACAAATGGAGGTAGAATTAGATCATAGATGATGGTGGAAGGACAAAGGGGTAGGAAAAATAGAATCTCCCCACGTTATGCATGAAATTGAGGGTAATAGTGTAAAAATAAATAAAATATGGAGGGAGGTTGAAATTGTAATATGAAACCTTTAAATGACCAACATAGTTTGGAAAATATTGTGCCAACCAGGTGGTTATCCATATATATGCACCACACCTCACACAGTTAGGTTCAGGTTATACAAAAAATTATGAAGACTATGCACATCCCCTACATAAAATATTTTATAGGTCATTCAAAGTCTTCTTCCCCCACTCTAACAATTTTTCAAACCAAGATCAGCTCAAAATTAAGTCACACAATTTTTCCTGCAAGACCACATATTTTGGTCAAACAATGTTTCTTGGTCTTTTCTTTCACAGAACTATGTTTTTGAGGGAAGTGGAACCCGAAACTCATCAAAATCCCCCTTTATGTGCCCTCAACCGTTTATAAAAAAGTCATTGGGTTAATAAAACTCTTCGAATTTTATTTTGGTTCACAAAATTAATTTTTTTCTTTCTCACCGAACATAAAAATTCAAAATAGGATTGGAAATTTGACCTGATCAAAAACCCATGACATTACATTCTTAATAAAAAGTGTCATTCCCTATGAGACCTAACCATTTTAATGAATATAATATTCATTAACATTTCTTATGATAACATGGATCCCTAACCATGGTTACATTCTAATACTAAAATATTATAGCTATAACATATGAGATGGATCTACAAATGATCTTTCAGCAATGATTTATTAGTATATACAACTATATAGATTATATATCCCCCCTATATAATATCTTGATCAGCTTATGGGAATCTACATAAGAATTAATTTTTTGGATTGATTACAATTCATATGCGATTTTTAGTGACATCCTACTCTCCTATCTTAGATCCAAACACAAATTTCACTTTCATCTTATTTCCCCTTCTACTATAGAATTTATAACATTTCCCATTTAGATATTAATTCATGATGTCTACATAGTCCCTATTAGTTACATTGATAAGCCCTACATTGGGATTATTATTTGAGAAATAATATTTCCTATAGTAAGACATATATATAGATGATCAAATGATTGAATAATGTGTCAATGTGAAAAAAATTTACCTTTGAATCAAATTATTTTAGCTGTGCACAAATCAAATTATAACGTGGGATTTTTTTAACATAGCTATATTCATGTTGTGATATTTTCTATATAACCCATGATTTTATATTCACATAGACTAAACAAGTATATATTTATTATATAATTATATCCATGCATGAAGAAAATGAAAATAGTATTTCCATGTACCACTTGATGGCTCACACACCGAGTAATGGAGATCCCATAAAATCATTAACCAATCAAGTGAAATTTTTGGGAAATTTTATCTTTTGGAATAGGATGTGCATTTTACCAGTTGCTGGTTAAATTTGTTTTTATTCCTTAAAATCCATTTTTATGGGTCACTTAAGAACATATCCCCTTAAAAACATGTTTTGATGTAGAAAACATATACCATAGCATAATTTACTGCACATTATTAAAATGGAAATTTCATTTATCCCAAAAAGATATATTTACTAGATGTTTAGAAATTTTGAAATCAGAAAAATATTTGGAATATAATAAATTTTAAAAGGAGAGTCCACCACAAAAAAATTAAGGTATTTTAAAAGTAATTTGAGTTCTTGGTGAATCACTTCACACATTATTTTATGTATGATTTTCACATTTAACTTCAATCCCAACCTGAACCTTTTGTTGTTTGTGTCTCAGTGGTGGTGACTTTTTTCCCACAATGCAACATTAAACATTATTATTATATAACATCACTCTCTTTGAAAAATACTTCTCCTCTAAAATTAAAATTACTAATTTTTCATACAATGTTATGTCCTTCAAAAATCACCCTTCCAGATTAACCGTATTTTTTTTGTATGAGTTACTATACTTGTCTCTATATTATAGTGAAACAAAAGATTATTTTACCAATTTTTGCACATGACCATTAATTTTGGGAAGTAATTAAACTACCACTTCCCGTAATTATAGGAATTAAATTAATGAGTTAGAGAATATTTAATGTAATCACTCTCTCTGAAGAACCACATAGGTAATTTCTATATATCAAATCAAGGAGTGGAAATGTATTTTATAAAGAATATTCTTGAAGTGAGCTACATGATGGACCAATGTAAATCATTCTATATAATGGTTATTCTTGAAGCATGATATGTAGTGACCCTTCAAGAAGAACCCTATAAAGAATTCATTCTTGAGGCCCTATATGGATATTTTTACGTAGTCACATTCCATTAACAAGAAATATATGAACAATGCTATACATAAAAACCTTTAAAAGGATCCATTGTAGATGTGTTATGTGAACCTTCATGCTCATATACCCATATTTGAACAATTTAATCCACCATATATATCATTAATGATATGAAAAATTCCCCAATAATATATTTTCAATATCATCCCATTTTTCCATACTGCTGGGGAGGAACCCAATCACCCCAAGTTGGGGTTAGTGGAAAACTACAATCTTGGTCCTTTCAGACCCATCGCATCACTCTGATCACTAACCCCAAAAAATACTAGTTTTCCCACAAATATTTTAGGCTCGGTATGATAAAATTTGTGTTAAAATTCGTGTGACCCGATCATTTATCATATAGAATTCTTTCATTCATGGTTTTGCAAGAATCTTTATTCCTAGATAAACCACTTGGGTTTATCATATATTAATTTAAATTGAATACCACACTATTTATTCAAATATGGGTATCCTTTTATGTGTGATCCCCAAAATATATGACTACCAAACTCATCTATTAGGATAGTTATCATGGAGAGGCTAATGTATGAGTTCTATGACCAAAAACTATATAGTGTACATTTTATCTTAATTCAATTAAACTGAATGTACTAGTCTTTACATATAACCTTAAAATACATTACTCAAATAATGTGATAGTTTTTTTATATTCTCATTGTATTTTTAGGACACATCTCTATGGTTTAATCCAAATATCCTCAAATTTTCATCTTATCATATGTGGTGAACATAAGATAAACCATTATATATTGAGTAGGTATACTCCAATTGGTTTCTACATATACCTTTAGTTGATATACAACTCTGAGTTTCATCATACAACATGAGTCAACATACTCCAATTGGAATCCTAATACAAAACACTTCAAGATTCTCTATTTGGTTCCCTAATATACCTCGATTCAATATAATCCCCTTGGTTGACATATATGGGAGTCCTATTTTTTTGAGACCCAATCTAAGCTAGCTAATATATATGTTAATCGAATAAAACCTACATATGTTGATGAGTGTATTAAGAATCATCCTTTATTATTGAATTTATAGGGTTTTTTCTAGTTATAATCTTTTGGTGATCCATAACATCCCTTATTTTATTACCAATGGATAGATCAAACAAGGAATGCTGTCTCATGCGTATGTCCCACACTAAACATTTCATAGAACCTTTGATATAGTATTCCATGCCACATGATATTAAAATACATGTATAGGTCCTTGTAACATGAAATTAAATTATACAACATTTCTTATTAAGATGTATAAAGCTATGTCTGTCTGGATTCCATGTATAGTCATATGTACGAAACCCATTATGTGATCGATCCCAACTTCACAACACCTACCGCTTCCAAGAATGATAATAAACATTGGAGATCCTATGTAGTCCTATTTAAACAAAAAACTCATGAACAAAAAAGATAAATATAGAAAACCATTAATAAATATAGTTATTAACAATGGCACTAGGTTTGGATAAGATCATTGGAATATTGGTAAACTATCTCCGGCTATGATTTGGAAAGGGTTCATGAAAATACCTTAAATAAATATAAGAGTCCAAGCATAGGAATGAATCCCCTAAAAATGTACAATGATCTTAGACTACCACCATATTGATTAATTTTCATTATAAATCATTATAAAAAAATCCTCAATGATCAATTACATTTTTAATGATGTCCTGTAGTGAAATTCCAATTGAACCATTGTGTATATGGGAGCTATTAAGAAAAACAGCTATTAACCATAATCCAACTAAGCTACACACATGGATAAAGGAATGTAGGGCCATATGGCCTGGTTTTATGGATATAAATACCATTCAAGATAAATAATACCACTAATATAGTTCCACACTATAGTAACATTTATATTGCCATGAATAATCATTTTCGGGATGTTTTCAACCAATGATTCATGGAGGATAATAGGGTGAATTAATCACTTATGTAATCTTTCAGAAGCTATGTATAACTAAACTATTTTTATTGTATTCCTCTATAGTAGGATTTGAAATATAGTATTGGAGCTTGAAAATTAATTCCTAGTAGATGTAAATACCAAGACATAATCATCAAACCATTCATTATTTGCGATTAATATTGTTATTATAAATTAGATCCCAGTTTCCCATTTTTAATACTGAAACATCATTTTATTTTTTATTTAAATAATTTAATGTAGATAGGTATTTCCCTTGATTTCTAGGCTTATTTTCATTGATTTATTTAGATTTTATTTATTAGGTGGATAACACACTGTTAGGATTAGGGTTAGAAAAACAATGTGGAACCCATCCAAGTGAATTGTTTTTGTTTAAAAACCTATTTTTCATGGTTGATTATTTTGTTTCTCAAACTATGTATCCAAACAATGAATTTGCATTGTTGTGTCTAGTGAGGGGTTCATATTTTTGGAAAACATTATGGCCAAACCATATAGCCTTTCCTAGTTTTTAAAAATATTGATGTTGTATTTTTAACCCCTAAAAACTTTAACCACCAAATCCCCATTAAAAATCATATTTCCCCCCAGATTCTTGGCACATATCCCCCTTCAATTTTAAATAGTTATATTGTAGTTACATTTGATTTCTTTATAATTTCAAGATTATTTATTTGGTTAAAGTGATCTAGACCACCTCTCCACTTGTTTTTATTATTTCTTTTTAATTCCACTTTCACTATATAGGTATTTGATGACCTAGTGCTCCATGTTACTCAATATTTAAATGGATTTTCTTCTTTTAGGTTTTATTTATGATTCCATATATTTATCTTTTTCACTTCATGTGATTTTGTGTAATGACTTGTTAATGTGATGGATCTATTGTAGGTATATCCCATGTTAAAACCATTAATTCTAGAGTCGTTGATTACACACACATTAAGTCTATATTTTTAAATTAAATGATTTTATATTATGTTCTTATGGGATATTGAGGAAGAAAAAATATTTTAAATTCGTTTCTATTGAATTTGATGATTTTTTATAATAATATAGTTTAAAAAATTCAACTTTCATGCACACTTTGTGTTTGATAAATTTTTTAAATGTATCTTACAAGGAAATTTTAAAATATTAGAAAGTGTTTTTGAAACATAAGTTTTTTATTAGTTCCTAATAATAGGTTTTTAAAAATACTATAATGTAGTACATATTTTAAAAAAATTTATAATTTTTTTAATGATACTTTCATAACTTATTACCCTAAAGAGATGAAAATGGGGCCCAAATAGCACTTTTATGTTGTTTTTTCTTCAAATTATATACCCTTGAATCTCTACCATTATAATAAATATATTCTTTCAATATTATAGGATTTTATGTTTAAATATTAATTAAGGAGTGTATGTTTCTGTGGTTTCTTCATAGGTGTGGTATCTTTAGGGGTCAATTTCTTATATGAATATGTATTTGTACACCTATACATGTGTGTGTGGGAACTAATATCACAATTTATTATTAATATTATGACCACCCACATTTTATATTTCATTAAAAACCAAGAGTGGAAAAAAATTTCCAAACACACATGTTTCACTATTCTAGGATCACGCTTTGAATAGTGGACCTTATAAAGGTTATTTTCTACTATAGGTGTCTTCCCCTCATTTAGGTGTTGTAGGGTACTAACGATATTCAGTATGGTTCTATTGCATTATGTATACTGATAAGATGGAAAATTTTATTTTTATTATAGATTTCCCACATAACTATAAGGAATTATTATAGAGGCCTAATACTTTTACACACAATCATACATGATTCTGAAATATAAATATCCAATAATTAATATAGAAGGATAATAAATGCCTTTTTTGATCGAAATACTATGATCTTAATATATACACCATGGAATAATTACTTTATTTTTCATTGTGATATCCTAAAATCCATTAGTGATTCAAAATATTTATGGGATAACCAAGGTAATATAAATGGAAAATTGTTGAAAGAGAAGCATATTATGTTAAAAAAATATTAGGAATGGTACCATTTGAGTATAAATTATAACATTAAATCATAAAATAAAAGGAGCAGGAGTAATCACATAGAATAATATCATAAAGAACATGGGATCATAAGATCATGGCATCCTAATAAATGTGAAAATGGAAAAAAAACATGACATAAACATTAGTCAACGTTAACATCCAAGACAACATCACATGGTGTATATAGTCCCATAAACGATTAGGTTCACAATATAATCCCATAAATTATATCTCATTAGACTACAACATTACCCAATTAATTGAAGTACATTATGGGCACACCCATTCTAATATTTTCATGACATATGTGTGAAACATAAAGAAAAGTAATCATAAGTCATAACATAATTATTACCCAACAAATGAAAATGGATTATGTGATTCTTCTTTATATAATATTCAATAGTTTTTTCATAATGACGTCATTTGAAAAATGTTCTTTAGTCATGTATTACCTCATCCTATGAAGGTATAATAAATAAGGTATATATGGGATAAAAATATACACATAAACTAGAGGAAAGAATTAACATGAAAGGTTTTCGTCATTTATGTATATTGTTTTATAAATACGAAAGATATTCTTTAGGAAAATAACATTTTCACTATGAGTAACTTCAATGAATTACATCTTAGATATAAAATTATTTTGACAGCTCACTTTGAATATTTCTTACAGAAAATATACTCAAAATTAATAAAAGCATATTGAAAATCTAAAATTTTCTCCAAAATTATTGAAAACATTTTTTAAAAATAAAATTTCTAACAAAAATAGTAAATATTAAAAATTAGAGCAGTTATGATGTTGGTAATTTTCTTTTAATATCTTTTACTTTAAAAAATCATCCAATGCATTCACATTTTCTATGAAAAGTGACAAAAAAATATTTTTATAAAAATAATAAGAAGATTTTTTGGAATTTGTTTTCCAAAAGTCCAATTAAGAATAAAAAAGAATTTAATCAATATTATAATTATTTTTTGTAATCTTTTTTTTGTAAAACATGGAAATAGAAGAAAAATCTATTTCTACTGATGAAAGAAACGAATATAATGTTATTAAAATCATTTTAACAATATCTTTTAGTAATAAAGATATGAAAATGGCACGATTTCCTGAAAACATCATTAATAACTAGAATAAAATAAAATCTAACTATTTATTAGGAAATGATAAAATATTTTCAATCAATTTAAATTTAAGAATAAATAGTCGAGATTAAAATGAAATTTAAACATACACACTTACCGCTTCAGTAACATTTGAATTATATTTTACCATTTTATGATGTTGATCAATTGAAACATAAAATATCATGATCTAGGATTGATTAATGATATAATATTTAAATGGTCAGTATATAAACCATTTTTATATATTAGTTACGTAAAATAACATATATCTCAATGAAAGATGTTTTGAGATAAAACATTTAATAAGTTCATATCACTTAATAGATAATTATTCAAAGATGTTAATTTGTGTAAATATGTAAATACCAAGAAATAAAAATTTAAAATAAAATTTTGATGAAATAAAAGATCATTTTACACATAATACTGGCACAATATAATAACTAGAATCAATATATAAGTCAATGAATGAAAATTTAGTCTAGAAAACTCTTACCTCATAGTTAAATTTATTTGATAAATCTTTCTCCTCCTCTTTAGTGGTTTTAAGGTTGTCAATAACTTATATTGGATACATATATTTATTTATAATATTTATAATAGGAAATTATAATACTTTATTTCACATTCATTAATAATCATTCCTTATCATTATTGTTTCAGTTCTTAATTTTCTTGTTTTATCCCTCATGTTTCATCATAAATGTTCCATATCTTGAACATAGGTTATATTTTCATAATATCAAGACTGATATTAAGGTTACAAATATAAATTATTTATTTGATAGTGTTTTAAAATAATTATTGAATTTCAAACATGGATAATGAATCAGATTTCTTCGTGGAGATGATTAGACATATGTACAACAAGTGGTGTTATCATTTCTTGAACATGTTAAAGGGCAAGGATTTGGATTATATATTAATTTTCTATAATCAGTATCATGTCAAATATATCACAAATATTGATTAAATTTATCCTTTATTTCCTTCCATTTAATTTTTTAGTGAATAAGGAATCACATCACTTCAGGAAGCAGTATCTCTCCATACAAATGAATGACGTTATCATTTATTCCATTGATGGTAATGAAAGATATTATTTGATATATTTCCCTTCCATAATTATTAATATTTTAGTAAATTCAAATATTAATATAAAATCAATCATTATTAAATTCCATATATATTTTATGTGACAAAAAATTACATCTCTCCACGAGGTGTTAGTCCGTTTTACATAAGAGAGATGTTATCATATTCTCAACAGAATTAAAAGTAAGAAGATATATATAAAATTATAATTTAACATGTAGAATAATATCATAAATATAATATATAATAATTATATATGTAATTATATCAATATTTTATAGGTGGTTATGGGGAATGAGTTACGTAGGTATTTTATGTGATAGATCCTTATACAAATGATCAATTATTTCATTTCCCATGTGAAGTAGGAGGAGAGGGTTGTAGTTCATTACTTTAACATTACAAAAAAATATTATGATAAAGGTATTTTGGAAATTTTATCATCATGGTTTACTAATATTTGGATTATTTTAAAGAAGAAATAATATATTATGCTTGGTTATGGACATTACCTCTACTTCATAAAATATCTTTTAGATTTTATAAAAACAATTCTTATAAAGTCTCTCTAACCAGAACAAGGATTCAAGGGAGTGGGAAGGGAATTATAGAATTTATATTTTTAATATAATGAATTAATCAATGGATTTTTGATTTTTTGAATTGATTTAGAAGGGGGTATCCTTTTATATGCGTGGGAGACGACACATATAGATTTTTTAAAATGACTGAAATACACTCATGTTTACCCCAAAAAATTGATCCAAAATGAACTAGAATATTACTATATTAGATATAATGTCTAAATATTAGTATAAAATATGTATTTTACCATTTTTGTTAATTTGTAATCTTATTGTTTTAGTTTAACCCCCAGTAAACCCTATTTTTACCATAACTACAGAAAATATTTTTACAGTTTTCACTATTTATTATTCAAAAAATAATTTCACCTTATTAGATACTATAATTTTGATTATTTAAAATATTAAATCCATTTATCCAAATTAAATTAATATAATTCAAAATTAAATAGATGGATGTGTCGAAAAATTTTCTTTTCAAGAAATGCATTTTTTAAGGAAAAGATGATCAAATATTCAATATATGAAAAATAATAAAAATTTTAAAAATATAAATAATAATTTATATATATATATATATATATTTTAATAATTTCATGTAAAAAATCCTATATTTGGGGACATTTTAGTAATACCAAATGGATAAACATTATTCTCTTCAAAACAACATTTAGAAAAATATTGATTTAATGTTTAATATAGAATTATACAAAAATATTATATAAATATTATATAATTGTATTAAATGGTACTAAATTTTAAAAAATAATAATTAAGTTTATTTTAATTAAAATAAATGTAATGATTTCACTTAATTTGTCAAAAATAAATCATATTTTAAAAAAAAACTATTGTTTTTACTATTCACTGAATATTTAATATTTTCTAAAAAAAACCAAAAATTCATTGTATGTTAATAGTGATATGTAGGTAATTTAAATATTATGTTATTTACATAATATATCCTTTATCTATGTTTAATAAAATAATTTGTAAATTATGTGTGCAATTCATGACAAAACCCCCATTTTGAAAAATACAGTTTTTAAAAAAACAAAAAATCTTTTTATTTCAAATAGTTGTTATTTATTTCAAAAAATATATAAAAAGTAAATTTATTTTATATATTAGTAAAATAATAATTATAATTGTTTATTTATTTCTATTCATACCCCCTAATTAATCTCTATTTTATAAAAGTCTATTATATTACAGCCCATTTAGATTTGAGGTTGCATTTACCTCAATATATTATAGTTTCTTAATTCATTTAAAAATGAAATATATCATAATTTATTAGGGTGTTACATTATAAAATATTTTATTTTTTATTTATTATAGACTATAAAAGATTATTTTCATCTTTTATAGTCTTAGAGTCTAACATTATACCCTATTTAAATAAATTATTCTTTTAAAAATTAATAATGATTTGAAAAATCAATTGTTTGACATTTGAAATTTTAATTTTTCAAAACCCCACTTTGAAAAAAGGTGTAATAATAGCATTAATATAAAAATATGGAAATTGAAATTCTAAATTCATCCCATATTTATGTTTCGAGATAGGAGAGCATTGGTGGAATTTGATGATATAAATATGGAATAAAAGAATAAATAATAATGGAGAGTGTTATAGATCATTGATAATAAGAACATGAACAGTCAAGCGAATGGTAAAGAGATGATAACTATAAATAAATGATGATTTAAAATTAAATTTATTCATTATATATAATGTTTCTAGGATTAAATGTTTTCCAATATATATTTTCCCTACCGTTCTGTAATCTATTTACAATCTAAACTATGAACAAAATGAAATAAAGGTGCATCACATGTATAATTTCATCCATTATTCATTTCCACTACAATATCATAAATTCTAAAAAAATGATAATTTGAGATGGATTTTTTTACTAATACAATAAAATAAAATTCTAATAGATCATGTAATCCCCAATAGAAAAATATTATTTTCCTATTGTCTTTAATATAACCAAAAATGGTTAGCAAAACAATTCCAATTGAATTAATTATTCTATAATACCTTAATAGTAACATTTAAAGTTATAAAAAATTAATTTCATACGTTTACATCCTTAAAACCCATATTCTTATATCTAAAAATCTATAATATTATTCAACCCAAATAATCATTTATATTAAATCAATAATTTATATATGATTCAAACCAATAAAAAGTCTTGTGAAATGTCATTAGTCACACCAAAAACAATTTTATTTGAACCTCAATTGGTGTGTATAAGACATTGACATTATGATCAAACTTAAACACATAAACCCATTATGGTATCCAACGGTCTTACTTTTATATATCAATAAGACATATTCTCTTTGAAAATCAATAGAATCATTAGATGTTTCATGATTCTTATAACAAAATATAAAATTTATAAAAATAGTTTTACCGGTTAATTCATCGATTGTAATACATAATTACATCAAATAGTTTAATTAAATGATTTTATCTAAAAAATTTAATTTTTTGGTCTAGGTTATAACCCTTATTTTAGGGATTTAACTATGGTAAATTCTTTGTTTCTCATATATAAGACATCTAATTGCTTTACAATTTTGTACTCCATGACCTCTTTTGACAAATAGAAATCATATTTAGTTCTACTTGAGAAATTCATCATGGTTATCATTAAAACATTCATAACATGTAGGAATTTGAATCCATTTTACTCTATTTTAATTACCATGTGATATTTTAAAAAATTTCAACACCCTCTTATTTTACATGTTAGGTTTAATACGCATGGTACATGTGATCTTTTTCATTATGGAATTAAATACATAAATTCATTATAAATATATAATGAAATAAGTGTTATAAATTAAAGAATAAATGCTATTAGAATAGTAATAAACAAATGAAATTAGAAGTATTTTTTTTCTAATAAAATAAAATAAAATATATTTATATATATAATTAGTAAATAAATGTTTGAAAATTTATATATTAAGAATTGGTAATTTCTGAATCGTAAATTTTTATTTAAATTTATATAATTAATGTATTTCATCAAAATAAATTTTAATTTTACAAAATATAATCATAAATTATTACTTTTTTGTCTCATGATTTAAAAAAAATTAATTAATCCACTATTAATTTAAAAAAGTGTCATAAAACTATCTACAATTTTAAAATTTGTATTTTTTGATAAATGATTATTTTAATTAAAAAATAAAATTTATCATATTTAAAAAATTATTTTCAAAAATATGATTCCATTTTTGGAAATATATAAATCTAAAAACTTTATTCAGAATTTTTAGGATTTTTTAATAATATTTTAATTATTGGTTAATCATGAAATATGATAATTAATATTATTTAACATTATAATCAAAATACTTGAAATTTTGAGAGATGAGTTATGTAAAGAACCATTATTTAGAAACCACATTCAATAGTTATAATATTTAGTAACAAATAACAACAATATTGATAGGCTTGAGACAAAATAATATACTACTGAAGATAGCATTCAAAAATATCACACTCCTCTCCCAATAAATACCACCCATCACCACCTCTTCTTATCATACTTTAAAGGACATGTACCTTGTATAAACTATTCAAAATTACCATTCCCAACCTCTCTCTATTTACATAACATGTTGTTCTCACCAAAATCCCAAAATCATATTCCTTAAGATGGATTTTAAGGAGACCAAATTGAAGAGGTAAAATCATCCTTTACCTATTAAATTCTTTCTTTCATTCATTCTTTATTTCTTATCCTCCACTAATCTCCAATATTAAAATTGACATTATAAATATAGTATAATATATAATGTAATTTTTCTATTCTCAAGTAATATCCTTCATCAAACCTATCATCTTCTCTCATTCTCTAAAAAAATGAAACGAATGTTCATCACATGTCGATTAACCGCCTTTATAGATGAAATTTTTTCATGTTCCCTTACCACCATGATGGATGGACATAAAATCATTATAATGGTTAACCCAAATTTAAATATGAATATCATATCTTTTAGAGTTTTATCATACTCATTTATTGGAAAAGTTTTAAATAATACAAAACTAGTTAACGGTGGTTTGAAAAAAAACAACAAATTACCCAAAATTTCAACATTAATAAATTATCTAATGAATCATCCATTTATCATAAAAATTATATATGTGATGATTTAAAGTTATTGAATTATTTTAATACCTTTTATCTTCACTTCATTAGTTTTTCTATCATTTGAAAATAACTACTATAATTACAATCATGGGATCTAACCATAAAGATAATAAATAAACCAGAGTAGAATGAGGATTCTGATATTTATAACTCATAAAAATGACCATAAATGACCGTAATCAAATGGGGATAAATAAAATATTCATTTACAAGGTAATTAAATAAGTAATTAATTAATATAATTTGATTATCTATGATATTAATTACATATTCCGAACAAATTTGAATATAATGTAAGTGAATTTTTAGCATAATTCTTATTATGTGGGTTAACATTCTACACCATTGATTATTTCATTATATGATTATTTTAGAAAATAATTTTTAATTATATTATGTTTTATTATTTATCTTTATATTTTGTACACATATTCCATTAATTTAAATAATTCTTACTATAATGATTTGATATTTTTAATGGACTTCCATTTTAAAACTTCTTTTATGCCTATTAAAAAAATCAAAAATAATGTTTCTTCATAATTTATGGAATAATAATATTTTAATTTAATAAAAATTCATTATATTTTTGAATCATCCTTTAGAATATTCCATGTTTATATTCATCAAAAATAGTTTCCTTTCTATGTCCGTAGTTTTTCATTGAAATAACTGATTTTCATAAATGAATGATTTAATGATGCAAGTATTCATTTATTATGATTATGTTCTGGTTCATGTGAATTTTATTATGAAGTTTTTTTTGTTATTAAAAAATATAGTCAATTTAATTATATCCCTCCGAATGCATGGGGTATAATTTTTGTTGGACATAATGTTTATTAAAAGTGTAATTGTGATAGTTACATAACAATGTAGTCATGATGGTTACATTGTATGGTAGTAGTTATGGTTTCAAATAATATAGAATTTGTGAGGTTTAAAATCATAATTAAGAATGGTATGAAGATAATTCCCCAATTACCAATATGTTTTTTTATTCTGGATATATTTTATATAAACTTCAAGTTTTCACAGAGTAAGTATATGTTACTATTATGGGTGATAAGAACATCATTCATATGTTTATAGGTATTAATGAATTAATGGTTTATTTAAATATTTCTATGTCCCTTAATGAGTTTTTTGTGCTTATACAATGTTTTAATTTTTTTTTACAGTTTTAATGTCGGTTAAGAGAAATAAATAAGCCAAGATAAATTTTGTGATGATTTTTTATGCATATAAATCATGACTAATTTTTATATAATTTTTTATTATGAAAAATAGATAATATTTATAACAATATCCACTTTTTATTATTCTAGGTTGTTATGTATGAATTATTTCTTCTTTGTATGAAAATATAAACCTAGATGATCATTCTTACTGAATGCAAATTAATTCTAGTCTAAAGACACTATATTATGTAATGTTTTAAGGCAAGGTCCTTACATTAATAATCTCACGGAAGTTAACATTTTTAATCATATATCTAGATAGATGGTTAAGGATAATCATAATATCATTATCTATAGTCATCATCCATCCTTGGTTTCTCATAATCATTGATGTATAATTCACATTGAATATTAATATGATTTATCCAGGTTCCCTAAATTTATAAATACCACAATGAATAGTATGAGTTATAATAAACATAGAGGGAAAAAAATAATCATGATAAATAATTTATTGGATTTCTGAAAAATGAATCCTTGTTTGTTCATTAATAAACATTCAGATTGTCCCAGATCATTTATTAAAACCAATAATTCAAATCATTAATGATGGTTTCCCCTAGGTACATATGTAAAAGAACCAATTCAATTGGTTATATCCAAATAGGGATGTAATTACTCATAAACAAAATAAAAAAAACATCACCAAAATTATAGGATATTTTATTTTGAATTGTATTATCCTTATACTTATAAATAGACTTATACATAGAATTAAAAATAAGTTTCTCACATTGTTTTTTTCATAATAGTTTCTAATGTTTAACTAAACCATTCCTATTATACCAACTATGGATGTCTGGATTGATTTCTTTTAGACTGTAATTTATTCCTATCATTGAAATCCATGGGATCTACACCTCTTAGGAGGGAAACACCACCATCCCAAGTGACCTCTATTTCCTTCTGAATACAATATTTTGAGAGGTATTCTTCAAAAAAAAATTAGATGTTAATGTTTGAAAGGATCTAATTATTTAATATTCCTCTTATAGAAACCAGGAAAACACAATTCTTTTAAAAAAATATATTATCAAAAAAATATTCAATAATAAAAAAACGAAAATAAACGCCCTGTGTATTTTGAATACTATTTATTGAAACATACAACATAGAGCCCTTGTTTTATTTTACTTATTGATCTTCTAAAATATATTCAAAATACTAAATCAAGTTGGATAAAATGTGGAATACATATGTAATGTTGTGATCCAAAAATAACATTAAGTTAATAAACATTATAGAGAAGAATAACATGAGAGTCAATGTTATAACATAGTATAACAAAATAAAGGTGCATGAGTAATCACAAAGAATCATAACATTAATATAATTCTATCACAAGATCATGGAATCATAGGAAATGTAAAAGTCAAATAAAACATGACATAAACAACGATCATTGATAACAATAATGTAAGCATCACATGATTGATAAATTCGCATAATGTATTAGGATACTTATACAATCTCGTACATGAAGCATCAAGAGACTAAATCATTTTTCATTGCATTTAAGATTGATTTGGTTACACCAATCATAATTTTAACATAATCTATTTGTTGCATATAATATTAATAAATAATTATTTATGAATTACCCCTACAAAAAATGGTTTCATAATATTTCTTCATATTATATTCAAAGAAAAATTCATTAATATTTCATCTGAGAAATAATCATAATTTATGTGTTAAACTGTCAAATGAAGGGACAATACAGTAGGTATAGATGTGAAATACATAAATAAATAATTTATAAAAAATAAATATCATGAAAGTTTTCCTACATTGATGGAAAAAAAATTATAAATATTAAAAAAAAGTTAATAAAATCTGATTTTCATTTTTAGTAAATTTTAATGATGTAATATTATATAGAAAATGACTTTAAAAGATCAAATAGAACATTTTATGATGAAAATATTATTATAATTTTGAAAATATTTATTTAAATTTTTAATCGTTCTAAAAAAATAAAAATAATTTAGAAAAATAACCTCAGAAGCTTGTATTGGAATATTTCAATCAATGAGTGGTTAAGACAATGGAAGAGATCTATTCATGCCTAATATGTTATAAAATCAAGGAATAAGTCCACATATTCATAAGAAAAGTCAAAAATCACCTTATTTAAAATAATATAGAAATATTAATTTAAAAAATCATTGAAAACACATTTATGTGAATAATTGAATTTAAATAATCATTATAAAACATTTCTGAATTGTTTTAGAAAATGTGGATTTGGAAGAAAAAGTATTTTCAACTCAAGAGATAAATTAAGATATATTTTTTAAAAAATATATTTTACATAATCTTAATTACAAAATAATAGAAATCAATATGATTTGAAAAATTCATAATTAAAAATGGATAATAAAATATAAGTGGTGCACTTGGAAATGGTCAAATAATTTTTTGTAACCAAAATTCAGGCATAAAAAACACCATATAAAATATGATTGAATCATAAACCCATACTGATTTGGTAAATTCATAATCATAATTTACCATAAACAGTGTAGATAAGTTATAATATAAAATATAAATAATTAAGAAGGATTCATTATATATTATGTAGTGGGGTGGTATTTACAATATTTAATCTTGATTAGGTGCCAAAAAATAACATGAGTATCAGAGATGAAATTTTTGAGATGAATCATTTAAAAAGATCATATCATTGAATTATGTATTTTTCAATGAAGTGATTATGAATAAAAATATGAATCTGGAAAATAAATTTGTAAAATAAAACCATAAAGAAATCAAAGGTCTTTTCAAATAAAATTGTGATATAATATATTCAATAGAGGAAACATATTACCCATTAAAAAACATTGTGTCAAGAAAGCCCTCACGTATTGTTACCCTTTATTTGATATCTCTTTAGCCTCTATAATAAAGGGTTTAAAAAAGTTATTAAATTAAAAATATCATATTATTACATAGAATATCATATATTGTCCATTAAGAACAACTTATTACCATTTATGAAAACCCATTTTTTATTACTAAAACAATGATCTTTAGGTCAACATAGAATCAACACAATTTAATATTAATTGATAAAAAGTATGTAATTAATTTAGAATCAGTTCACTGATATTTAACAAAAGTAATATGTGGAATAATGTTGAATATTATCTTCTCAGTTAATCATGTTCCCAAGAAAATTATTCTTCACTTTTCTTATAAAATTACAACATTATTTAATTAATAAGAACACACTATTTCATGTGATATTATCTTCATGAATTGTTTTAATGTAAATTTTATGAAAATATTAAACATATATATATATATATTCATGTAATCTATTTGTTATTTTTATTTTCATTTCCCTATTAAAATTTACATTTACTTTCCAAAAAATGGATTTATGTATTTCAATGTGATTCACTATATGTTCATGTTAGTGTTGTTCTTCTATAATTCGGTGAAACCTTGCATAAAGTGATTAATGCCTTTGGATCTATTCATGATAACATGAATGGGTATAGATCATTGTTCCAATTATTCACTTACATCATATAAAATGAGTGGTATATATTTATGCTGTGTATACAGAACCGTGTAGAAATTTACTTCACAGTTCTTAATCTTTCCTAAAACACCATAATGTTGGTTTATTCTTATCTTAAACACAACATAATAATTGCACAAACCTCATATTGGGAATCATGTTTCAATAGTGAATATGCTTGTTTTTATCTTAATGTAACACAAAGTATGTGAAAATCTCAAACAATAGTTCACAGATCTGTTGACACTAGTCACATTTTATGGAAGTCCCCTAATTCAAGTATCTAGGGAGGTTCATAGAACCTATTTCACATTTTTATCAAATAGAGAGTAAGAGATGCTTTGTTTTTATGAAAACTAAATATCTCAAAATAATATTCATGAAACAACACCTCCTCTCAACTCAAGTTTATCTATTTTTATTGGAAAGGTTCACTAACTATTCCTCATTTAATAAATAACATAGAATAATAAAATAATTCTGTTATTTTCAATAAATTTAATTCATAAAGGAAAAAAAATTATTTCATTTAAAAAGAGGTAATTTTCACTAAAAACCATATCTTGATTTCTTTCAGGAAGAGTAACTCATATGTATGAGAAAAATAATCTCTTACAACACTATTAAAAAATTTTATGTTATAGATAAATATCAGACACATGATCATCCTCGTGAAAGTGATTTCTTATTCATATAAAATCTATTATTTTATTCTTCATTAAATTTACATTCATGTATGTTTAACTAAATTGAATAATTATTTCTTCAATACAAATTATTTAAGTCTCTATTTTTTCCCAGGAGAATATCAATCTAATAAACAAATCATCACACCATTAAAAGACAATAGAGTGTAGGTATCTCTCTTTTTTATGGATGTTGAAGAATATATAATATGATGACCAGATATCTATAATCCATTTTATCTAGAAGCCATTATTATATTCATTTCCTTTTTAAATTAATGAACAATTCCATGCGACTCTTGTCCTACGAAAACACCAACATGTTTTATCCATTTTATGGGAATGATTTTGTTTCTTATTTTAGTTTTAGGTGGAACCACTATTTTCAGCCATATATAATGCACATCACACCCACATGGGCCGCTCCCCACATCATGGTCCATTAAAAGCTATGTGATCCCAATAGAATATAACCAACATTAGGTGTTATCTATGCAATCATTATTCACCTAGCTGCCTATATTGTGATTCCATTAACCACAACGCTTCTCTACAAACATGGATGAATATCCTTGTGGAGTTTATATCTAATACTTGACCCCTAGGGTCCCCCAAATATTTTCTAGGGACTCCATGGTTGTCTAGTTAATGTTTCTTTATTTTTATTACATTAAGGAAAACCATTACTCCTTTAAACACATTAATGATATTACACACACTACAAACAAACAAAACATTCCTCATAATTATCAATCTTCACATCAACATGTAAAATAATATTTTTCGTTATATTCATTTATTCCTCTATGAAAATTTATATTATCATTGGCTCCAATTAATTTATTCATGGTTCTCATGAAAAAATGACATATTTCATGATATTAATTAATATATCTCAGTGCTATTCTTTTTTCATTACTGCAAGAAAATATGTATTTTCGATACACTGAGTGAAACATGTCTGTTGAACTTAATACTTGTTAAATTACTGATATAGTTACATGAGTAATTATTATACCATGAAATCCCATGTCATTTCTGGAATCCATAAATTTTCTCTGTGCATTACCATTAAAACACATGTTTTTCAATCCATTTTAAAATTTCTTCAAATTATAATACATGAACCATATAAACTCTATCATGTATAGAAATTATTCATAATATTGATGTTAATGAAATAGTAATATTTTATTGTTCAATAATTTCAACCAATAACATATTTAAACAATAAATAAAACTCTTACATAAGATTGGATCATCAATTTACCCATTTTTATTTGTTGGAAATACCAACCATTTTATTTTCAAATGAAGGATTCAAAATGTTAATAATTATCTTATCTCTCCCTATTATGTTTCCAATTTTTATTCTAATTTATTTCCCCAATATTGGAATGGAATAAACTATTCAGGTAAGAAGGATATCACTCTATAATTAATTAATGTGTTATTTAACATTTCAATCTAAGTCCACATGATAATTTTTCAGTGTGGAAAAAGAATTATTCAAAAATCATTTCCCATTAATAATTGATCATGATTACTCATGAAATGGGAAAAGATATAAATTTGTTAATGGTATTTCCACTTATATCATCGGATAGATATACATAAATATGATATTAAACTTCTTTATGAATGATCTACATAAAACATATGCACTCACTTAAACAATGTGATCAAAAACATTCAAGTGCAACAAGAAGGATAAGTGGACTTTGAGCATTTACATTTTTATTATAAAATTAGTTAATTAATGTCACCCCCACTTGTGAAATGATCAATATAGTGAGTAAAGAAGGATTATAGGTTAAAAAAATAACATTTAAAGTGTAATGATCATTTGAAAATATCAAGAATAATCAGGTTTGTTACTAACTTAAATAATGATTTAGGAAAGCTTTTCATCTATACTCATTTCTCTCCCAATCAAGGGAAACAATCCTCATCATTTTCATAATGTCAAATATATTAAAAAAATAAGATATTATAGAATAGAGAAGACACAAATATAGATATTTATCTTCTTACTGTTCAAATTAAAAACATATATAAATTTAGCAAAGATGAACTTCTTCAGTGATCGATCTTTAGAATATCAGATATACGATTAAAAGAAGATGAAATAATATTTATCCATACATTATATGATATGATAGAATATTATTCATATTTTTCATCGTTGATCCTCTATCATATATTTATTTAAATTCAAATTTCTAAATCATTCGATTATGGAGACTTTTTCATCTTTTCTACCATGAATTGAACAAAATCTTTGTTTCTTTGGTTATCCCCATGAGAACATTGTTCTCCTTCCATTCCTATTGTTATAAGAAAAAATATAATATATAAATACTTAAGGTAATATTTTTGATACTAAATACTTCATTAATAATAATTTTAAGGTTTCTATGTTTTTATGTTCCACGTTACTACATTTACTCTTTTATTCATTCTTCCACATATAAACCTATATTCTGTTTTCTATTGGTGAAGCATTGATCTAATTAAATTATATTCTACATTGTGTATATAACTTTTTTTCCTAATGTAATTCAACGGAGGAAGATTCTCACTCCTCTTGAGGAGTATATCTTCTTCTTGTAAAATGGTTAAAAAACCTTTGTCAATTTGACCATATTTCATAAATCTTTTACAAAGAACTTTTTAAACACAAGAGTTTAATTTTGATATAAAACACTCATGCATTTTTTATTCATCAGGTTTGTTTTTTATATTCCTTTTCACCAGAATTAGTATATGTATCATCAATTTTCCTCATTTTATCTAAATCATCTATCTGGATAACTATAATTTCATATAGATGTGTTCTTGTAAGATTAGATACCACACATTGATTATTCAGAGTTCCATACCTTTTTATAGTTCTTTTGGATGATTTATTATTTAACTTCTTATATTTTAAATCCAATTATTCATAGATTCCTTACATTAAATCCACTTGGGAGAATTTATGTTCACAAAAATTCTTTTATTTGACCCAAATGTATTATGTTATTTATTTTCCAAATTCTATGGTTTCTATTTCTCATAAAATTTGGATAAATTTTGAGATGATAATATACTAGCCTTATGACCACCACTATGTCATACATCATTGATGTTATTAAACAATCCAATATAATTTTATGTGTACTGATTTTTCTAGAATACTGGATGTTTCTTATTCATCATGGTCTTGACCCCCTTGATATAGGATTCCTTTAACCTTTTAAATTTATAAAATTGTATAAACATTTTAATTAACATTTCTGAAATATCTTACATTAACAACATTGAACTAAAAATATTCATTTACTTTCGTGTTCTATATCAGGTTGTTGAGCCTTTCATGTTTTTTCTGTGCTATTTTTTAGGAACTATATTCCACACTCTTTTTTATTCTCCATAGTCAAGGGAGTAGGCAAATCATTACCTATTTTCACCCATATTGTTTATATTTTTTCAGAACATGTACTATTTATGAAAATATATTTAGAAACATTCATATAAGATTCTAAGGATTGAAACTATTTCACAATAGCTATATGAGATTGATCATAAAAAGATGTCATGATATTACTATTACATGTTAGAGGTCATTAAATATTAGTATTCTCTAGAGGGAATTGAGTGGAAATTTTTTTTTCATATTTTTCTAAGTCTCATTATGTGTCCTCTCAATATTGGTAAACAGATCATCAAAATCTAGACATTTCAAATTGACTATTATTTTCCGATATTTCATCATAATCATGTTATCTTAAAAAATTAAATTTATTCCATCAAATTCATCTTCACATAGAGAAATAATTTCTAAACCCAAAAATAATGTTCCTCTGTCTTCTTGTATATTTCATCTAATTGTAATCTCTTGTCATCCGTGCTATATTTCAATTTTTCTCCACATGCATGGATGTGTTCTATATGAGTAATATTTACACCCTCTTTATATTTGATTTATTTGATCCATTTTAAGGAACTTATTTCTTGTTTTATCAGTGTATTTTAAATGGATCCAAAATTTATGGTCTACATTACATATTTAAGAACTTTTCATTCAAGCTTGTATCCAAAACATTATCCTTTCCTTCCAATTTGGGGATATCTTCTTACATATATTGAGTTAATCCACAATCAAGGGGTACAATTTATTTAGTAATCTAAGATGAAAAAATATTATTCAATCAATTGACATTTCTGGAAAAATTGTATATTGATAATAAACATCACTTATTTTATGATCATCATTTTATGAAGACTTTCTAAAGGTTATAAAACATACATCCTGATACCATTAATATCTTTATTGACATGAATATTGAAGGTTTTCCATCTCATTTGATGGAAAAATGATAAAAACATATATTTTACATTTGATGCCTGATATGTTATGGTTGTTACCAAGTCAATGAGATATATATACTTCCTCTTCTTTTGATAAGAGGGATCCCTTCATCATTTTTATTTTTTCATTCAATATCATGTTAATCATAGTACTAGTAAAAATTGAATTATACTAAAAGATAATTAAGTCATAAAAAAATATACTTCATTATAAAAAATGAAATAAACTCAAATTTTAAATAGTAGAATAGCTTTATCATGGAGAATCTAATAGAGGTGAACCAACCCTCTAACACCACATGCAATGACTTTTTGGGTTATATTTAACAATGAGAGGAGGTGTGAATCAGTTTTGGGAACATTTTAATACAATTAATACTTTTTATTCCATTGCCTCTTAGTCCTATAAGGATTTAAATTCCCTATCTATTTTCCATATCACAAGAAAGTATATGAAATATTTAAAGGATGAATATTACATTTTTTCAAGGATCACTACCCAATAATAATAACTAGTACTTGGAATGGTATGAAAATTATCTAATAACACATCAAATATGTATTAATCCTTTGAATGATGTTAAAATAGGTAGTAAATACCCTTTTAATTTCAATTTATTAATGTCAATTACAGTGATGGTTTTATTACTCATGGAAGGATCTTTACACTACCTTTGAATAAAGTCTCCACATTATTAGTAAGGTTATTTGTAAAACAAAGATATTATTAATCCTATTGGGACTAATTTTGGATAAGAAATTGCATATTTTATCTTCTGAAACATCATATTCTTCTCTTGGATACTTTCACACCAGTGGGAAATCAAACTTCTTCATCTTTTCAACAGAAATATAACATCTACACTTCTTATTCTTCTGGAATTGAGTCAAAATATCATTAATTTGGTGTGGAATAAAAATCAAAGAATTTTTATTTGACTCAAATGATGATTGACTAATATAAATTAGTTTACAAAATAATACTCCATTATTCTTTAATTCATCTTATATAAAAAATTGACTACATTTAATCCCCTTTTTCAACCATTCAATAAAAACTAAACTCATATTTTTTTTAAACTATTATGTTAATATTTTCTTGGAATAATCTAAATTAATTTTTATTTATTAAAATAAATAAAATTAATGTACTATTAGTTCAATAATATTTGACCCAAAAAGTATGTGGGATACTAGTCAATATTAACATCTCAATTAAGAACTGATCGAGAAAATTTTCCATCCTTCTTCAAATGAAATCTTGCAATCAGTTAATTGACTAGAAATCACAATTTAATGTTTTTGTAAAATCAAGAAATTTTTTTTCCTAAAAATTTCCAGATACCCTTTCACACACACACACACAAACATATATATATATTATTTAAATGTCTATATTTATTCTATATTTTCCATTTCTCTTTTTAACATTACCTAACTTTGAAAATTCAATTGTATAGATTTTTTAATTTTTTTCATTTCATGTTCATTTATGTTTAATTCTTATTCAATTGGGTGAAACCATGCATATCTATTTATATTCATATTGTTCACATGATGAATATCCAAATGGGTATACGTAACTGTTCAACATATTCTTTCACACTAGAACAAATTAGTGGTATATCTTTATAATATGTATACACAAACACAGAAAACAATTATTTGTGTTTCTTCCACCATCATGAAACATTATATTGTGTTTTTTATTCAACATCATGATATTAAATAAATTTGTGATATTATTGTGGCTCTTAATGAATCCATAGATTACAAACATTAATTTATCCTCACAAAATAGAGTTTGTTAAAAACATAAACAATGGTTCATGGCTCTGACTATATTCATGAAGGGTGTTTTTGTTGTGTTTACTTTATTCATGTGTTTTTTGATATTTATAGTGAAGTATATGCATGGTTATTATTCATGAAACCAAATGGTTGATGGAAAACCCCTTATTTTCTTATCCTATGAGTCTTTCGGATCTTGTTTCTCTTTCACATAAAATAGAGTCTCTTAGATGGTATATTTTTATAAAAATAGGATCTATCAAAATAATATATGAGAATAAGTACCTCTTATAGGCCTAGGGTGATCGACTTTTATAATAAATGTCAACCATATAATCCTAGTTAAATAAATGAGTCAAAATACTGTAAATAATTTCATGATAATCAACTCATTAAGTGGGAAAAGAAACCATCTTTTAATTATTCAACCACGGGATCAGTGATGTCGAAAAAACTAGAGTGTTTTTGTTCTTGATAATTATCCCACATGAATCTGTAAATAATAAAAAAATTCATCATTAAAAAATCCATGTTAATATCTAATGAACAGATGAATGACTGTCCTCATGTAACTTCATTTTCATTTGCTCAAAAATCTTCTATTTTAACAATAATTTGATTTCCTTCAATACAAGTGTAACAAAATTCATTAATCATTTTGATCATACCTAAATTATAATATTATATTCATCATCAAGGAAATCCAACATCAAATTTATCCATCATCACAATATGAAAAGAATATGGTGTATAGGTTTCGCACCAATGTTGGAAGGTTAAAAAAGATCACCCATGGTGATTGGATGCCTGAAATCCATTTAATTTGGCAGCAAGTATTATATGATTAACCTATTAACATCATGAATAGTTCCACCCAAATCTCATCCCCCATTGAACTTCGTTGTATTTTATCTACACTATGTCAAATATATTATTCCCTTTGTTAATTCAAGCAATCATCGGGGTTGGCACCCTTATATACAATATATCACTCCCACATAGGTTGCACTGCACTATGTGGTCCACAGAATTCCTTGTGGGCCTAATAGCCTACAACGTATGCACCATTGTGGATACAATCTATGTATCTTATACATGGTCTCACCAAATTCATATTTTCACACTGTAAATACATCCTCTATAACCATATATACCTTTCCCATTTTAGGTATTCCAAGGTGGTTGAACTTCATGTCCCTCAAATATTGTTTAGTATCTCCTTGGATGGTTAGCTATGGTTGGTATAATTTATTATCTAATGATGACAAGAAAGTTAGATACTTGATCACTTTCATTCCATAAATCAATATTACAAAATTCCAATCCTTCATCATCGTAATCCATCTCAACTTCTTCATGAAAAATGAAAATTTTCATTATCTTCATTGAAGTATTCATAAAAATAATTATTTTCATTCTCTCCAATAAAACTAAAAATAGTTCTATTATAATAATGATATAAATAATAAAATTATTCAATATATCTCAAAAATACAAATATTTAATTATTTTAAAAAAGTCATGTCAAAACACCGAGTGTAACATTTCTTCAAAACTTAAGACTAGCTCGACAATCATGTTAGTTACTATGAGAATTATTCAACCATGGAATCCAATTTTTTTAATAAATCAATAATATTTCTCCCAAAATCACATTTTAAACTCAAAGTACATAAAAAATATATTTTTTAAAAAATTATAATACATCATATTTATAATCTCCATCTACATTAAAAATTCCTCATCATGTTAACCTCAACAAATTCATCTGATTGCATTGATCAATATTAGAAAACAATAAAAACTATTCAAATTAAATACAACTCAAACACAGACATGAGATATTCAAGATATTACATTTGCATAATATTCACAATGATATTAGGGATATAAATATCATTTTTTAATTATATATATCTTTTGATTAACTATTTTGTTTTGAATAGGGAAAATGAATCACATCTCTTTGTGGAGATAATAGGCTGCAAGTATGCATGATCGACATATCATTTCCATAATAGGTGAATCGGTAAGAAAGTGGATTGTATATTAATTTTAGATAATAAATATTATTTTATATATATCACATATGGTATTTAAATTTATCCTTTATTACCTTCCATGTAAATCATTATTGAAAAACGATTCCCATCACATTGTGTGGTGGTAGTCTTCTGTACACATGAACGACATTTTCATTTTTTCAATGGTTGGTATGGTAAGAATGTATAAAATATATTTATTTCAAATAATGATCAAAGTTTCATTATTATCATGTAACAACATATATTTAATTATCATTACATTCCATATAATCTGTAATTGAAAACAAATAACATCACTTCGTGAGGCGGTAATCTTCCATACACACGAGCTACATTATCATAAACAATGAAGCACATAAAAAAAGATTGTATGTGTGATATTATAGTTATTGAAGTATAATAAAATGTTAAATATAAAATATAATCATTATATTCATCATTATATCTGGCCTTGATATGTTGTGATGGAAAATATATCGGTTCGGTTCAGGAGGAGCTAGTTTGTCAAACACATGATAAACAGTTTTGTTTCCCATTTGAGGGAGGTGGTGATGATTATAGGTCCTAAACATAACATAAAATCATCTCAATATATAAGATATTTTTTAATAAGTTATCATTTTTTAATAATATTTACAAGGGTTTAAATGGGAGTAAACTAAAACCCGTTTATAAGGACATTACCTCTTCTTTGGACACTTTTTTTGGTTCATACGAAAAGGCTTATTGTGTTTCATTTATTACCAAAAATATTCAATTATAATGATTTTAAATAATAAGGTATGTTATTATGATAGTTATTGGCCAAATCAATGGTGTTTTTATGTTTTTAATGTAGAGGAGAGTGATGGCCTTTTGTATGCGGGGAGTGGACACCCTGGGAATTTTTTAAAAGAATGAATTCAACACACATTTTTCTCATTACACAATGATTCATAATTGAAAATTTTAATCCCATAGAGGATATAATATCTATATATTACCATATATATTAGTAACACTTTTTTCATTTTCACCCCTTATCATTTAGGTTTAATCCCCCTGGTAAATAAGTTTTTACCTTAATCACGATAAATACATTTTACTTTTTTTACTATTAATCATTGTGAAAAATTATTTTTACCTTATTAGAACATATATATTATTATTATTATAAATATAGAGTTATTTTTTTTAGTTTAACATAAAAAAATTAGAATATTTTTATTTAATGTTAAACCAACATATGTGTTAAAAAATGATATTTCCAAATATGCATTTTCTAACAAAAATAAGATCTATTATTAACTATATGAATAAAAATAATAATAAGATGAATTTTTATTTTTATTTAGATATATATATAATATATAGATTTCATTAAATTTATTTTTTATTAGATTTTATTTTAGTTATTTAAAATTTAGAATCATTATACGCTTGAAAAATGATTTCAGAAAAAAGAATTTATAAAGCATAAAAACGTATGCTAAAATATAGTATGAAGGTGATTTAAATTTAATTAGTTGTATTTATATAAATATATAAAACATATTTTAATTTTTAATAATATTATAATTATAATTGAATTGTTTATGTTAAAAATAATTTATAATTTTATAGAATCCTATTGTATTCATTATTTGATGAAAAAATATTATTCTAGAAAAGTCATAAACATTCACCCAAGGTTGATATTGATATGACGATTAAAAAATTTTATTTCTTAAAATAATATTTCTAAAATAGGGTATAAAAATAACTAAAAATTATGTTATCAATGAGTGAATCAAACTCTTTTTAGAAAAATGCAATTTTTTATAAAACATAACCATTGAATTTATTTTATTTAAGTGTAAACTATATAATTTTAATAATTTACTTAGTTGGGCTCATACCCACCAATTTAATTGATTGTTTATAAAAGTTTATTTTATTACAGTTCATTTTGATTTGTGTTTTCTTTTTTCGTAAGATATCGATGATATAGATTTTTTTAAAAAATATATATATATATTATAATGTACTGAGGCTTTTCACTCCACTTTAAAATTTCTGTTTCATACAGTATTCATTATCAAACATGATTTTCCTTTTTTAAATCACAGGGTTTTATATTTTACATGATAAATTAACATATTATATGATGGTTGTTTATTTTTCATTGATTTTTTTGTATTTCCCCTGATATAAAATTAAAAAATTAATTTTATTAAAGTGAAATAACTCTTTAATTGTATCCTCCTAGGATAAAAATTATTTTTTAACACAATTATAATAATTGAAAAATAAAATCTCACAATAATCTCACATGTCTTATAGAACCTTTTTGTATTAGACTCTTTGAGGACTAGTTTCATAAGCAATTTATTTTACAATACTTGTGGAAATTAATCCATAACGTAACTCTTGTAAATCCCCTTATAGGATTCTTATAATGTAAAATTATCTTTATCACCTATGGAAGGGAACAATAATAAAGGGTTTTTTCTCATATGATTAGTAAGGGAAAAAATATAGAAATTTCATAATGGTTCAGAACATAATAATATGAGATAATACTACTAGTGGAAATTTATTACTAAGAAGAATATGGTACAAAAATAGTTATCCATAAATGATGAAAGAATGTGTAATCTCAAAAGAAAAAACATGTACCTTGATAAAAGAGTGTTATATTAGAATGAAATCATTACATATTAAAATGATATCATAATATCCGGGAATTATAAATAAGTGGAAAAATTAAAACCAAACATCATTAGAATAAGTCAATGTTTACAGACAATACTATCATAGGGGGCAAAATCACATGGTGTATTTTTATAATTGACATTCATATAAACATGGTGGATAAAAAAACATTCTGTTTTAGGTCAACTCCATAATCCCATAAATATCATATCATGATATTTCAAGAATTTCACATTACATTCTTGGCCTATATAATTATTGGACCATCTTCAAGTAACATACTGTGGATAGGGTAACTGCCCATAAACCATACCTGGTATCTTATCAGAGAGAAACATTACACAATTCATTTTAGTAATATATACTTATTTTAAAATTACTCACATTATAAAATTAATAATATGTATATTCTTATGTTTGATACATATGGAAAAGTGACCACACATAAAGTTTACACATGATAAAATCCATGACAATGATGTGGGTCTAAAAATTTTGTGTTAAATCATAACAGAAGATGGTATCATACGGATTTACCAAATAATAGTGAATTAAATCATCCTATATATTTATATTTTAACAAATAAATATAGTTCTTTTAACCACAGGTTCCATTGTAAAAAAATTATTGAAAAGGATCGTGGTGAAGTATGAATAAAAACTAACTATATAGGTGACATTTTTTGAAATTTAAAAATATTTTTTATGAAAGGGAAGGGGATATTATTTTACATTAAACAATAATTTATCCAAGAAATATACCCATAAAATATTTAGGATTTTTTAATAGATTCATGGTTATAAACACTTTATAGAGGTGGTAATTGGAATTACATTAAAAAACAAAGTTCCTTTAAATCAGTTTTTACATAAAATTGAAAATCATAGAGTAGGTGTAAAAAATTATTATACTAGAAAAATAATATTATTTTAAACTATGTATTTATTTTGGAAAACATATGCAAATTATGGATGAAATATATTAGAGGACAGTAGAGATAGGGGTAGAAAATGTAGTGAATGTGAAATCCGAAAGTAATGAGTGTGATTTTGAAGTTCCCTTCTATATTAAAAAAACCATAATTAAAATCCCACATTATAAAGATTATAAAAAAAATATTTTTAAAATAATATTGTCCAAATATGTGGATCATAAGATATAACATATAATTTGGTTTCAAATTAATTGGGATAACATTAGGTGGAAGGGAAATTATGGACAAAGAGAGGAAACTATTATTAGAGGATGGAAAATATTCTAAACAATGATATAATTTTTGAGTAAGAAATTATTCATGGTAAGATAATTGAATATAAAATTTTATTTACTAGAATGAAATGGAATTTTTAATATAAAATATTTGGGTTTAATAATCCATCATATATGTGTGATGTTCAAGATAAAACATAATTACTCAATGAATGTGGTTTAATGTTAAAGAAACATACATCAACAATAAAAAAGAATTTTGAACCCACTGAAGTTTGAATATATGGTGGTTTATAAATACCCTATATTTATAATGATAATTTTTAAAAAATAATTCGATTTCCATATCCTCAAAAAGATACAAAATAATAATATGATGAATTTCTCAATTAATAAATTTATATCCAAAAGTTTATACTTCTTTTCACGATTTCATCAAATACAGCCTAGAATTTTTTATAAAAAGAATGAATATATTAGTTAATAATTTCAAAATAGTACCCACAACTAAAACCATTTATACTCATCATTTATATATATTCTCTAAATTTATGTTAGTAAATGTATACATATTTTCAATTTTTTCGGTGATTAATATATTCCATTTTAAACTAGTTTTATAATAGGGATTTTTGGTATTCATTATCTTGGTAAAGTTTATAAATATGGAATAAATATTGTTACTATAATTTATTGTTTATATTTACTAATATTGATATAATTTCATTCTATATGGGTTGTAGTTGTAATCCATGAAGATGAACTTATTGACGGTCAGGTTTTGGTTATTTTAAAAAATGAGAACTGGTGTCTTAGACAATGAGTTTAATTTTAGTATTACCAATCTAGAACAAAACAGAAATTATTATTTATATCATAAATTATGAGTAATTATTTCTTAAATTCGTCCATGATATTTTTGTATCAGTATCCATAAGGTTGGTTAGACTGACCAAGACAATAACATAACATAATTAATAGACAATTAGGAATACGAATTGTGATTATTGTGGAATAATAAATTTATTATATAATAGTAATGATATTATTAATAAACATTTTCGGGGTAAAATTAATGTTTCAGATATTTTAGGGAAAAAATAAATAAAAACTAGATCAATATTTTGATACGTAACTTTATGGAGGTGGGAGACTTCACAATACACCAAAAACATTTCCATTTTTTGAAGAGTGAGAGTTAAAGAAGGGGGATTGTGATTTTTCCCTTAATATTAATAATAAAATTATATAAATAACCCATATTAATCAATTTTATCCTTATACATAATAAAGATAGGTGGTTGTAGAAAACCAAAAGACATCACTTCATGGGGGAAGTAGTCCCCAAGATGCATGGATGAAGGTTATGTTATTCCTAATAGAATTTGGGAAAGGTGATTAATATTCATTCCCATAGAATAATAAAATTAAGTATAAAATAAAAATAATATAATAATATTTTAATTAAAATTATAATTTTAAATGTAATATAGAATGGAGTAAACATTAGGAATAAAGTGCACTCCTGTTGAGAATGTTGAGTTTTCCATAGAGGACCCCATATAAATATATGGATTTGGATAATTATATTTGACTAGAATATTATTTAGTTGAATTTTGATTCATGTAGAAGTTAAGGTTTTATGTTTACAAGAGTAAATCTAAATTTTTGAGTGCTATTATGTTTTGTTGTATGTTTGCTTTTATTTGTGGTGATAATGGATTTTTTATAAAAACATTATAATTCAGAATAATGTCAATACATTATTCATGTAAGAGGATTATACAAATAAATAATTATAGATTGGGTATGTTTTCAAGTTTGAAACATATTCAAACATCAAATATAATAAAAAATTTAACATTTTTTATCCTTTTAATAAAGGTTGATTTCTTATTTATCATTTCTAAAATAACTCTATTTTTACCCTCAGAAACTAATTTTAAGGAAAAAATTTGAAATTGGATTTAACGACCAATTTAAAAATCATTATTTAAAAAAATATAATTTTATAAAATTAAATATATAATCATATGGAAAATTATTTTTAAAATTACCACAAGATATGAAAATGCATTTTTTGAGAAAGTGAATTTTTATAACAAAAAATTATTTTTAGGATATGGCTATTAATTTTTTATTTATGTAGACATAGTTGGTTTTTTATAAAATGCAATATTATTTTCAAGAATTTAAAATTTATATAAAAATGAATTATATATTGTGAATAAAAAATCATTACAAAATATCGAATGCATTTTTTATTACAATAAAATGTCACTTATGTTCCAAAATGCTAAACATGGTTTTTATAGACCCATTAAATTATTTTAAAATGTAAAATATGACATATTATATGTCAGTTGAGGTAGCTATCATATTTTTAAGGTCGATTCCTACGAGAGTGTGTCATGTGAGAAACCTACTCCTAGGTGGACCATAGGTGAGGATGAGGTTTGTTTTTTAAATGGGATTGTATGGGTGTCAACAGACATATGAGAGGACATTTTGTGAGATTTTTATTCCACAGAATGGGCAGTTCATTCTTGTGTCACTATGATGTATCACGATCTACACCATCGGTATTGGTGTTCAGATATGTACAGGGTTATAGCATGTTTTTATGATATTTTCCACCTATTAGCAGGTTAAGGGGGACCATTAACAACCAGAGGGGATTTTATAGTAGTTACTCATTCTTGAGATGTAGTGGAATGATGTCATGATGGATTTTGAGATAGGTTTACCATGGTCTCCTAGGGGGAAGGTTGTGGAATGGGTTGTTGTTGAAAAACATACCAAGGGTAAACATTTCATGCTGGTGAGGGATAACGTCAATGTTGATAAGCTTGGAACATTTTACATCTGAGATATTGTACATTTTCATGTGGTCTCGCACTCTATCATTTCGGATAGTGATGCTTGGGGTACTTCTCATCTCTGGAAGGGACTACAAAGAAATTTGGATTCACATGTACTTCTAAGTACATCTTACCAACCCAAGATTGATGGAAAATCTAAGCACACAATTCAGGTTTTAGAGGACATACTTCAAGCATGCATCTTGGATTTTAGTGGTTCATGGGAGAGACACATACCCTTGTGGATTTTTCCTATAATAATAGTTTACATGAAACAATTTAGATGGAACCCTGTGAGGATTTGTACGGTAGGCCATTCTGATTACCCCTATGTTGGCTAGAGGCAGGAGAGGAATCCATGCTAGGATGTTTTCTTGTCCAGAACTCCATGTAGTAGTTGGATCTGATTTTAAATAGGATGGATAATGCACAATCTCTTTATAAATCTTATATTGATCAACTGACACAACCTCTAGTGTCCGTGGTTGGAGATCAGGTTTTCTTACGTGTCACACAGAGTTTGGGACACAAGAGGATTATGAGATAGAGGACGCTTTCACTAAGATACATCTTTCTATTTGAGGTTTTAGAGAGAGTCAAGATGGTTGCCTATGGGTTGTTTTTACCTCCAAGGTATTGATAATTGCACAACATCTTTCATGTTTCTCAACAATAGTGTTACTTTTCAGACTCATCGCGTATATTTTAACCTGAGTAGGATGAGTTAGAGGTGTATGAATCCATCAAGGAGAAAACTATTTAGATTGTGGATTGAAGCACGAAGGTTCTCCATAGACAACAATTCCTCTGGTACGAGTGATATGGTAGCACAAGAGAGTATATGATTAGACATTTGATAGGGAGTTTGGCGTATGGTCTCAGTGGCTAATGTTTTTTGAGGTTTCTTCTTCACCACCTATGGAAAAGAAATTTGGGGATAGATTGATCTAAGGGGGATGTTTATAAGCACTCAGATCGTAATTTCATCTATGGATCATTATATCCCGATTATTTTTTAGGAAAAAAGAAAAAAAATTATTTTTCTATGTACATGTAGTGTACTTTAGGTAAATGTCATTTACCCAATTTCCAAGTATAGGTATGTACTAGATGTGTAACGACCGAGTACATGGTGGTGTAGGTGGCCTGGAAGACCACCTAAAATGGGAGCCTATTGAGGCTAATGCATATTGTGTATATTAAATAAAATAACATTTACAATAATTTGTATTTGATTAATTAGAGCGAGGTCGCGTTTCATATTTAGAAACACTTTCTTCTACCTATGGTTCGTACTGGAGCATGAAAAATGACCAAAGAACTTTGAACCCCACCTGATTATCCATATGAACTTTGATTGAGACGCTGCTAGTTGCGTTGCATTCCCACTTGTGGGTTCCATTCTTATACAACCATTCTTCCTAATTCCTCATCTATCAGGATTTATTTAAGGGGATTGCTTTTACCCTTTTGAAGATCTATGTTGTTCTAGGCCAATTAAAGGGCTGAAGTGTTGATCATACGACATCAATGTGGGTGGTTTGTGACTTTCATTATTCTACAGTAGATTATATTGGATAAATGATGCATACTTTTGATTGGGATAATTCATGACATGTAATTTAAACATATTATTTACCTAATATGGTTTAATTTATTGAAAAGGGTTCAGTAATATGGGTATGCTTATATTCCTTGTTTACGAGACACCCCATGGGTGTGTTTCCCTTGTTTGACTATTTATGGTTGTTTGTCCTGGGATTCTTATGAGGCATTCCTTGTTTCCATGCTTTGAATTTTTAGGCTGGGATTTGATTGATTAAATTAATTTCATGTGTTATTCAAGTAAATGATAGACATGTTGCAGTTATTAATTATAAGTGTTTCCTTGTTATGATATGCATTTGGTTATTCCAATAGACCGTAAGACTCTAGAACTAGGAAAACTATGGGGGATTCCTTGTTTATATAAATAGGACTGTGAGATTCTTGGTCTAGACTTTGAGCCAGGAGTATTGATCATGAGATCTACCCATGGGTTTGTTTATGATTATTAATTCTTTATTGACCCAAGGGTTATTGACTTTTCGGGCTACTGATATGCTATTTCTAAGTTATTGAATCCATTTTGACCTAGGGGTATTCACCATGAGAGGTTCCCAGGAAGTCGTTTTTAAATAATTTGTCATATATTAATCTAGATGTGTTAGGCTATGTGATATTTCCTAGAGGGTTGTTTATGAATGATTAATGATGGTGACGAGTCTGCCAAAACAAAGCACATGCACGGACTCAGTCGTATATGATTGTTTAGATGGTATTCTAAAAGATTTGTTGTTAATATTACACAGAGAGACAAAGATCTCATACTAGATCCTGGGATTCATTATTCAATGGGTTGAATAAAAAAATGATGTGCCTATAAATGAAATTTCTAAGATTGATTACTTTTGAGTTCATCCTAGTTTACTGATTTATTTCTACATATTTCATTATAAATATAGATATATTTTTATTTATATATATTCACTCATATTTAGGAATATATTTTCTGGTGGTTGCATATTTGGATTGGACTCACACCCTGTTTGGGTCAGGCTTTTGGACCCAAAAAGATTATATGGATGCACTTATATATAAGGGAATGTTCCCTTATTAATCATGTACTGTATTGTAGTTGGAGCTGGAGAGCGTGGGACCAATATGAGGCATGTGATGTTGATAGAGTTTATTGATTTTCTATAGATTGGTTTTAGTATTGTATTCGTGCATTGTGACTTGGTTGGATTCATTCCAAGACACATGTGGTGTGTCACATTATATATATTCATTAGTTGTTCTATTTTTATCAAATTACTATTGTTTTCTTTGGTTGTATGCTATTAATACTTCCTTTATAGGTTATTATTTGTTATTCTATTGAGAATAATGTTCCATTTAGGGAAAATTTTCCCCATTATTAGACCTTGTCCCTCTCTGCTAGTTGGAAGACTCTGGAGTTTTGGGAAATTCACTAGAGGTTGTGTGACCAACTATGTACAGGGTACCCATGGGTGGCACCCAGAACCAGGACATTATATATTTTTAAGTCAATAAATTTATATAGGTTTATAGTGGATTATTAATTTTAATAAAATTATTTATGGATATAAAATGGAATAAGTTTGTATGGGTAAGTGATAAATTTTTCAAAATGTGGTGACTTAATTTCAATTTAAAGGATCAATATTTTTATATTTTCAAACATTGTTGAATTAAAATATGGAATATGCAACTCATATTTTATTCCATAGGAAAATAGATATATTATAAAAGAATTACATTTGATGGGAAAATAAGTGGACGATAGTCAATCTGATAGTTTATGGTTGAAATGAAAAATAAGAAATAAAAGGAAGGATAATAAATTGGGGTTAATTTTTTATGAAAATGAATCAATGTTGATGTGTTTATAAACATATTCAATGATTCGTAAATATCATGAGGTTTTTCCTTTTATTTAAAAGAAAATGATTATGAATTTCAAATGAAGGATAAAATAATTTCATAACTCTCATTTATTTTTGTCTTTTAGTCATTTTTCCACATCCTTGAAATAATTTTTAATTACAAATTGGATTTGAGATGGTACAATATATTACATTACTTAAATCATCTCCAAGGATGACTAGATTTTAGTCAATATTATTATAGTGTTATATAGGAAATGGTATTAGTGGTCTCATTTAAATAAACTGAAATATTAATTAGAGATAAATATAAATGAAAAATGATCACTTAAGAAGAATGGTTTTACTCATCAGATTAGATATTATGGTCTCATTTATTATCATAAAAAATTTGACTTATCCTCAACTAATGATCATGAATAGTATTTTATTAATAATTAATCATCAATATATTAAAGATATAAATATATAGTGAATTCAAGGATCTGAGAAAACACTATGTATCCATAACCTCCTTGGGATATAAATAATATACTCCACAATCAAGATAATGTCTTTACATACGTACAATGTAAATAATTTCAATCATACATTATTAAAACCATTGAATATATTTTATACCAATGAAATGAATGATGTAGGATAAAACAATTATATAGAAATATAAAAACAAATAATAATTATGGATGAGTATAAATTGTCACAAAATTATTACTCAAACATATCTATGAATTATCAGATATTGAATAATATAACTATTTATATGTCATACGAACTATGAAGTCATATACTGCACTTCTCTTTTGAATCTCTATAATTATCTCTCAATTTCCATGTATAATATTTTTTATGTGTATAATGAAAATAAACACTCACTTTTTTTGAAAATAATATACACGAAATATTGTAAATTTGTCCTAGTGATGTGGAAATCCCTTCCATGAGTCCTATTACACTTATTTATATATAGTGTAGAATATATTTCAACATTATTATATGAGTTAACCATAAATTAGTAACTTCAGTTTCACTTTATCATTCTCATGAGGATTCCAGATTCAACTATATTATTTGTGAAGCTTCTATAATGATTATAGCTTTTATTTAACAATTTAAAGTTCATTTCCAACCGTACACATCTTTAACTACCACCACCTAACTTTCTCCCAATTTTTAATTCATCATTTTATAGGTATGGAGGATTTCACACTCTAAAAGGAAGGATATATGTAACATGGATCGTCTTTATGACTCAACATCATCATTATTGGAATTTTATCAATCTTTTACAGACAAGTTTTATTTATGATGGTCATTCCCCGATAATCTATTAATTAACTATAATTTATGCCAGGTTTTTATTATTATGATTTAGTATTCCTAAATTATGATATAAGGATTTCCTATATGAATAAATATCTTTGACTATTACTATCATTATTTCATTTTTATACAGTATTCATATATCGTTGGATAGAATATGTAGCACTTCAGTTACGCTACTCAACCATAACAAATTAAAACACCATGTTTTAATTAGTATAACACTTTTTATTTTTGATATGATCTTATCATTGAAGATAATGTCATTATTTACCATCATATAAACTATTTTAGAAATAATGTTGTATTACTAGTGTCACATTATAGTACACTATAGGATTTTATTGCCATATTTGAATGCTTCCTAAAATTGAATATGATAATTGCATGTTGATAAATAAATTTCAATTAGTAGGAAATGAAAGTGGTCTTTGATAACCTTGAATAATAGTGACTATATTGATATACTACATTTGATGTCATCTGTTGTGACCTCCAATAACTGGGTTTCATTAGAGATGTAAAGCACCCTAAGCCAAACCATCATGTCTGAACAGAAATTCAACATAACCTCACTCACACCTCCACATACACAAGTGGTTTCAAAATAGTTTTTCGGGCCAAGAGAAGTATAATTTGTTGGTTATTCCCCCCATATCATGTGAAAATCACAATGCACAATAGAAGTGATGGCAATAAGACCAAAAATAATATGGAATAAATAAATACTCCATCAGAGTAGATGAATACAAATATAATATCTACCCATGAAATAATAGAATGTCATAATAGTCAAACAATAAAAACAAAATAACATATTCCCACATGTGGTAGATCAGTATACGAAGTAATGTAGCTAAAAAATTTGATTCATACAACCATCACATAATCCACCATTTAAAACCAACATCCTATTACAAATCATGTAGAACCATCTATTATTGGTCATTTTCCCTTCACAAAATTCATGGTCATGAAATATTTAAGCACACCCAAATGACTGGGTACGGTGTGAGTACTAGACCCAGTAGGATACCACCAAATATCTTAAAAATTGGTCATAATATATACTGGTGTATTTCATATTGACAAACAAGTATAGAAAAATAGTACATATGTCAAAAAATTATGAAATATGTGTCTGGTCCTTAAATATCAGATCTACTTACTTCATCACCATGCTAAATAGAATGTCAAACAACCATGTTTGGGACCCCCCCCCCACCTACTCAAGGTTATAGTATAAAACACATGTAACACACATTCTACTTGAATTTGAATCATTTACACTTGATGATAAATATCATATACATCCCTCCTCAAGGGATTTTTCACATGGCTCAACCTGCGTTATCAAATGGTAAAGAAATGTGAAACTACACATGAAAAATATATATATAAGATTACATATGAAACATCACATCACATGAAAAAATTAAAATCCATGATTAAACTATAATAAAGAAAACAAAAAACACATTTCTCCTGGGATACACACACACTCCAATCAATAATTCTACGAAACTATATAAACATGAACTAACAATAAGGAATTCCTACCTTATGATCAATAACATTTGATTCCAATGGTGGAAGTCTAAATAAATTTCACTACTAAATCCCAGAACCATTCATAATCCACCATATGTTGCATTATAGTACTAATTTTGATGATACAACACACTCAGGAATGACATGAAGAGATAACACATACCTGAGAACATCCACTATATTCAAAATCTTAGATCCAAACAAAGTGAAAATGACAATTATTTAATCTGAGTACTGATTCTATCAACAAACAACAATTATCTTGTTAGACCACAAAAAAACCATATGATATCATTTTGACACCAACAATCTAACTGGGTATAACCTAAGAGAAGTGAATAGGATTTATATAGGTCAATATAAAACATAATGGGTTGGAATAATTAGATCAAACCATTTTTCTAGGCAGTGAAAGGAGGAGAAAAATAGAGTTGAGTGGTCCCAAAATCAAATAAATAATGAATAATGTTTAGAAAATGAGGAAATAGGTGGGTGATAGAATTTAATGTTTCTCAAAACAAAGAATTGTTCAGAATATGATATATTCATAATGTGAATTATAGAATCACGTCAGGAGATTTTGGAATGGTTGATACACCAAAAATATCATCACCTCAGCCTAGAATCCTAAAAACCCAATACACCTCCTGAATTAAATCCCACTTCAAAAAATGGATTTAATGTCCAAATGTCATATTAAATGATTCTTCCCAGAATCCATTCATGTTGTGAATATCCATTCATGGGGTGAACTATTCAAATAGTTACTAGATTTACTTTGAGAAAACTACTTCTCTAAACATCCCTAAAAACAACATCTCATTTATATAAACAATTTACGATGTAAGAAATATTGTAACAAGGTGTACCTTTAAATTGAGGATGTTACAAATTCCCCCTTTGAATGACTTCTCATCTTTAGGAATTATTCCCATATTTTTTCTCTAACAACTAAGGAAATGGATCTTCATTTTCTATAACCTACTTCTATGTATCTTCTAGAATGTTCCCTAATTACAACTAAACATAATAAGAGGATTGATCCTACTACATTAAACCTTCTCACATTGGTTCAAAATCTGAATGGGTCTCTATACAAAATATTAATCAAGTTATTTATCAAAATCCATGAAGTTGATTATATCTAAAGTATTGCATTCTTATTTCTTATGTTTAAATACATGGATTATATTATATATATTGTAATACCATAGAGAAAGATACAACATATATAACACCATCCTGTTTCATTCAGTGATGTCAAACAGCCCAATGTATTGTAGTTCCAAATTCTTAGTTCTCCATATATGCATATTATCTAACCTAGGGGACACTAACACGAACATTATGTCACCCAAGACATACTATAAGGGTTGTCTCATATTGTGGGAATAATATCTCTATATATAGCTTTCCCATTAATTTCAAATTCCAAGTAAAATTCACCCACATTGTGGTCTCTTGTACTATCATCGGACCAAAAATTGGAGACTCACCTACCCCATGAAAACATAGTGGTGAAAAACATTGATTCTTACACACAACATGAAATAGATCAATATGAATCGGCAAATTGATGTTATTATTATTGTTGAAATCCACAAATTCCAAGTGATTTTCCCAGGTTCCTATAAAAAATAGAACATGTAATAAAATCTAATCTTATAAATTTAGTTTCATTATCTATGACTACCAGTAGTATGAGAATAAAAATTAATACTCAACTTGAAATGTGTCCCCATTACCTATTTAAAGCATTTCTTATACCGTTATGGGAATTTGTTGTCTTTGTAAAATACAACTCCTCGATGAACATCATGATGTTATACAATCTCCCAAATATAACTATTTACTATCTCATTAATTTTGTTGAACTTCATGATCGACATGAGGTGGTCTTACATGGTAAAATACATTATTATCACCCATATGTTGTCTTGACCTCTTAGAGTCCTATGAAACCCTATAACAAATTCTTTTGATACCCCATACCACTACAAAATTGGAACTGGAAGTGTATGGTATAACTTTAGAGGTCTTTGGAGCTCAACCTTGGCCTTCTGAAAAGATAGGAAGAAATATAGAAAAATATTATGATTCCTTTTTTCTTATCCAACCACAATAACTAACTCATTACATTTTCTTACATGTTTACCAATAATGGGTTCACTTCCGAATATGAATCATTAGATTCTTCTATCGTATTTTCTCTCATTGAAGAATAACAGTCACACTTCCATGAACCGAAATCACACCACATATATCGAAAGTGCATAGTATAATAAGAATATTTTATACTACCCTCTTACACATCAAGAAAAATTTTCAGATCAAGCCATTGATTGGGATTCTCTCATTACAACATTTAGGAAATGATCATTAATGGTGAACAATCCATTACCCATTTATCATTAGTTTATCCCACTTACTATTATACGAAAAAATATATAGGTTTTGAACCTTATTTTGAAAAATTCTCCCTAACTTCATTCACCTTTGTAATTAGGGATTCTGAAATAGAAATTATTTTTTGAGGATAATACTCCATCCCAAATTTGAATGTCTGTAATTATTCTACCCAATGCCTCAAACGAACATTCTGGTCATGCTAAGTGATAAAATACTAAAACCCTCATGATCAATATATATATATCAATGTTCCCAATAAAGATGTATTTTTTCTAAAAATAATTCAATGTGTAAACTGCTACTTCCATCTCCAAATCCTGGGAAGGGTAGTTCCACTCAAGGGGTCATAGTTGATGAGACTCATTAAAACCCACCACATCATCCTTTATCAAAACAACTAGCATGACAATGAATGATTTTTCTCAATAGATTTCATAACTATATTGAATTGTGATAAAATAGCATAAATATTACATTAATCGCATTATTAAATATTATATCTCGGAAACTATCAAACATTCCAGAGACTAAAAGGATTAGTCTATTTCAGGTTATCTACAAAAACACATTATGTTTCTATCCCTTTATACGTTTTTCTATAATTATTATCTTTTATACCCTTTCTAGGAATATCACGTGATATAATAATTGTCATAATGTATGTATTTGAAACAAAAGAAACAGTGAGCTCAAAATAATTGTTATTGAAAGACTTATCATAATGTATATGATCATGAACATCAAATATAATATGAGAATGGTAAAACTACCTTAATAAAAGGTCATCATACCATGGGTGATACTCATAAGACATGATGTAGAAAAATAAGATCAAAAAATGATCATTAACGAATCATAAAAGATATAATATATATATAATTAAACAAAAAATCATAAAGCACCTAAGAATGATTATAAAGTGTGAAAAACATCAATGATAAAAAAGTTATAATGATGAAAATATGGAATTAAATGGAAATTAAATTCATATTGAAATATTTATAATTACAAGATCAGTAACATGTAAATGTGGAACAACTATAAGAATAGAAAATCTTGTGGAAAAATCCCAATGCATCTCATTCACAAAAAACATGTGAACAAATCCTCAGGCATCACATTCAAAAGATAAACTTCTGAACAAACCATCCCACATATCATTATGAAAATAATGTGTTGAAAAAAATATTCCCACATCTCATTCAAAAAACAAAAGTGATAAAATATTCTCATATCACATTCATATAAAAATTGTTTGAACAAAACATCAAGCATTACATTTACATAAAAAGCTTTTGATCAAATCTTCTCACATTACATTTATTCACAAAACATATGAAAAAATCACTCTTTATCTCATTTATGAAATAATTTATCATCTCATGTGATGTAAAACTATATCCAGTGTAGTGGAGAGTAATATAAGACCCCACCCTTCATTATTAGTACATATGAGTACCATAATGAAATATAACATTCATCATCTCATAAAGAACCCTTGGAATAAGATTGGGTTTCATTAAAAAAGTTATAATGAACATAATAAATCATAAAATAACATAACTCTAATTTTTTAAAAATAAATAACATTATAATAATATATAAAGGGTGATCAAAATATAACATCATGAAATATAATCCTTGAAGGGTAAATGTATATTAATTTTTTAAAACAAATCCTTTAGAAATAACTAAATGAAAATTAAATTCCAATATAAAATTTTCTTATAGGAAAGATGAGACATATGAAAACCTTAACATAAATATTTAAAAATAATATATCCTTTAAAATACATAAAATAAATCAAAAGGATAACTAAATAATTTAACTATTAAATTTAAAATAATATTTAAAAATAAATACTAGAAAAATAATTAATGTTTTCAAAAAAGAGGGAGTGAAATTGCATTGAAAAAGATTATAATTAAAAATAATATTTCATATTAATTACATGAAAATATATAAATATTTTGGAAAGCTAAATTGAAAATAGTTTGAATGTTTTTATGTTTAAAATTAATCTTTAATAATGGAAACCCATAACCAATATAATATAATTGAAAAGGGATAGTGGAAATACATTGAAAGAATTTTATTTTAAATTGAATATTTAATAATATCAAAATGAAGAAATGACATAATGGTAATCAAAATAAACTCTAGAAAGTAAAATTTAATTTTTTTTCTTCAAAATATAGAAAATCATACATAACATTTCTATATAACCATTTCAAAAACTCATATCATTAAAAATATGATGTATCCTTTTCATTAAAATGAATAAATTAGAATAATGTATAATTCAAGATAAAAACAATTTTAGCTTTCACTAGGGAATGTTTAAAATTAATGTAATTTCAATACCTGTAAACTGAATAATAATCCATTAAAATATATAAGAATTATTTTTTACATAGATTAATTTTAACGAAACAATTGAATCATAAAGTATGAATTATTTGGTGTGATGATTTATTTCCCAAGAAATTAATTTATAAATAAATCCTAAAATAATCATCAGTTATGATAGATAAATATTGAGAAAATAGAAAAAAGTATGATTATGACCTAAGAAGAATATTTGATTCATGAAACCACCAAACAACCTTTGTTACATTAGAATCACCAACCCATGTGTGTTATAGAACTAAAACGAACACAGAATATCTGGAAATATAGTAGGATAATAATAAAGAATAAATATATCACAGTATTTGTACTATTGAAAATGGAAATATGGTTCATATGTTAAATAGGTCTTTAGGGATTCATATATAAGACAAAGATGACCATTCCTTGTTTTCTATCATAGAATATCACATACTAACCAATCATAAAACACATATAAATAAATTAATATCATTTATTATAATATTAAACAAAAATATTTCCCAGCATTAATCATTATTTGAAAAATTATCATGAGTCTTAAACTTATTTATAGTATATTACGACCATCAAGTGTTTGTAAATTTAGCAATTTTTCAAATATTGTATAATTTTGGAATCATTATCCATTATTTAATAAAGAATTTTTTATTAATGTTTCATTATATATTCATTAATATATATCTCATGGTGATTTCTAAATCTCTCATATAATTACATAACATTTTATTTACACTCATGAAAGTGGAATTGGTGTTAGCATATTTTGGTGATTAAGCAATAGAAAATGATAGTTCAATAATAAGATAATAATTAAAAAAAATTCCATAACAATATTCAAATAAATATTTAATTATTATATCATATTAATATTATTTATAATGTTCTCATATTCATCTATTATATTATTTCAAATAATTTTTCATGTAGGTTGTTGAATAGACCCAAACATGAACACACATTAACTCATATGGTGAGTATGGTTAAAGAGGTGTTTTATATGACAACATATCATTATGAAAAATAAATAATGATGATGTTTTATATTTTTATATGATTATTTACCATTATTTATTATATTTTGAAAATAAATTAAAAACTATAAGAAAAGGAGAAAATTATTATTCATGGAGGCGGTAGTCCACCGACCCACAAGATTGATTTTCTATTGTTTTTATCTATGGATAGAAATGAATTAAAATGATTTTACCATTAATATAATAATTTATCATTATAATAGTGACAATAATGTTATCATATTATTATTATGATAATGTATTTTGAATATAAATATTATGAAAAACACAAAGGATTAAAATAGTACATATTTTAGAGACATGATAATTCCTCAGAATAATTCTTATAATTAAAGGGATTAGGAATGATATGAGGTACCAAAGTCATACATTTTTGGGAGGTGGTATAGGTAGAGTAAAATTATATATTTTTAAATAGTAATTCAAAATATATGTTTATTTTTAAAAGGGTGTAAGAGACCCCCTTTTATAAGAGATAGAAAAGCACTTTTGGACACATGATTAATATTTTAAAAATTCAATGACACTATTCCATGCTAAATGGATAAAAAAATTCAAAATATTGGAATGTGTGGTTTCTTTGGGTATATATATACTCAAAGAATTTAACAAATATATTATTCTATGTAATAATTTATAGTATTATAAGGATCATTTATGAAGTATGGTGTTGAGTCAGTACAGGATTATAGGGCCCGAAAAGACACAATGTTGATCTATCAAACATATTAAATATATTATATAATTCAATAATTTTTTCTAATGTAATTGAATATATTAAAAAATAGTTTTTTGGATGGGAAATCATAGACCACCGCTAAATTTGAAATTCATGTGATACCCTAGTTGCGAGATAATCATTATCACTATCAGGCACATTCATCGAGTGCAATAAAGATAAGATTAAATAATTTAAATGAATTTGTTAATTTAGTTGTCATTATTTTCCATTAACTAAATTAAACCTCTATATAAACCTAATTATGGATTGTTCCCAAAGGTTATGCACATAACCTAGGGGAAATAAAAAATAGAGGACTCGATGGGGATTATGTTGGCTAATGGTCATGGAATTATGGATTGGTGATTAGATAACCATGAAGATATCTCTTTTTGAAATAGATCTTAGATCCTTCAAATGATAATGATGTAGATACATTAATAATCAATGATTAATCTAATATTTTTGCAAGAAATTTATTTAGGTTTTATCCATGTTTAGTGATTAACATGTACGTGAATTAATCCTTTCAGAAATTAATTTCTGTATTGATCTGTATTGGTTGTCAAATATATTCATTTGATTTCTATATCAAGAAATTTGTTGTTTGTTTGTTGTTTACTCCTAATTCTTTTATAGTATCTTATAATTGGATTCTGATGATTATTTCTAAATAAATATGGTCGTCACTAGAGACTCTCTTTTGGTTATTTGAAATTACCCCTCCATTCAGGGAATAATTCATTTGTAATCAGTCGGTCGGTGATTCAAGGATATCAAAATAGACTAATCATGTGTTTATTATTTATTACAACATATAACAGGCATGATTTCAACACATATTTTTGGAGACATCAAGGAGGTGTCCCTATGACAATGAGAATTGTTTGGAAAATAGGGTAATGGTAAATTTTTTAACGAGATTTAGTGGATCTCTATAAAGGATAAGCAATGGGAAATCATGTGAAATAGGAATTCAATATTTATCCACTTGTGACAACGTGGACCCATTGTTGTTGTGAAAATTGGGTTTTCCATGTGTTGGTATTTGATGAAAATTGAGACAGTGGTAGGGATGGTTTTTCTGTGGAAAACAACTAGAATCTCACAATCACCTAGCCATAGAGGATGGTCTACCAAAATTTCGGCTTTAGATACTGTTTCAAAAATTTTAGGTATGTGGTTGTTGAAATCCATAAAAGATGTGTGAAGAGCATGGGATTTATAGAAAACTTTTTTATACTTTGAATAGTCTAGGAACATACACCAAGTAGTCCCCCGTCTATAGAAGATAGGTTTTGATGTGAAGATAAACATCAGATTGCATGTATTACTCATACACATTTGGTGACTGTGTTTTGGTGTCTCCATGAGTTCCTTAAGGGTACAAGGCATATACACATCTCGGTATAAGGGCATGACCAGTGTACCTGGGAACATCCATGTACTCAGAAATAACTATTTTACCCTAACATGGAAAGTGTACATGGGAACTAGTAGATTACATAGATAGGGGTCAATTTACACGATCAGTGGTAATAAAGACCCGGGGATACATCCGGCATCCAAGACATGTGATTTACTAAATGTATAAAATTTTTAGTTCCTCATGGACAGAAATTACCTATGCATGTGATGACCTAGATTGGTGTCGAATTGAGGAGACATGTCATGTGACCCTAGGTACGTGTCGTGTACTTTTTGGTGAGACACCCACCTTGCCTATATACCTCTTAAGAACTCCAATTTGGTCCTGTGAATCACATATCCGGAGTATTTTTTCATGTGGAACATGATTCTTTATTTAGTATTGTAATTAGAGCTATGATGGAAGGTGATGTGTGTAACATACTTATATCAAAAACAATTAGACGGTGATAGTGATCGAGTGTGGCCATTAGAGTTTTATTGGGTTCAGATACCCCATGTCACACCATGGAATGGGTCCCCCATACAATTTTCATAGGTACAGTGGTAAACCCCCTATAATATAGGGAACACATCATCCATCATTAGATTTTAACACCCCATCTTTTTCCTATGGAGTATAGTAGGTCCTCCAAATGAGATTCTAACCCCTTGTATGAGGATCACTATAGCGAGTTACAAGAACTCCATTGGGATTCTAGTGAGGTTACATGAGATAAATCATTAGGTTAGGGTTACCCCTTAGCAGAATCACATATTGCAAATCAACGGTCCCCTCCCTATGATTATTGTCTAGTTATGGTGGTTATTAAGGATTAATGATGGTTCATTTGAAGCTGTTGACAACTATTCAATCTTAGTTAGTCTATTGAGATAAAGATACACATTATATCTTTATTTAGGCTTCTTTATGGAATGTCTGGGTTACTGGGGTTATTTTTGAATATTTTAATTTAAATTTCATTGTGGTGTTGATATGAATACTCTCTCTTGAGTCATTATGTTTTGTAATTTTAGGGAGTCCTTCTATGTATGAATATACTAACTCGTTCATGGGATATTCTCACACATGTAATTTCATATGTAGATGATATACATTTCTTTGGAGTCCTTAATGGGATAAGAGTCGGTGGATCTTAGTTTATGATCCACATAAGGATCATGGTGTTTATGTTAGATGGATGATCCAATTTTGTTTTTTAGGTTGGAATGTTTTTTTTTTGTTTTTTACTGGTGTTGTATTTGGCCCATTTATTTCTTTATACTACATTTTTACTCTAATGTGGGATAGTTTTTTATGCATGCATCTGTAATATCAATTTTTTTTAAATTTTTGGATTATATTGGTGTATAAGGATATGTGATTGCATAAATGTTCATTAATACCATGTGTCTAACATGCATACTAGGTGCTACTCGTCATCCATTTGAAAATTAAATTTTGGATTAGGATGTTATTCTTAATAGAAAACTGGCTTTGAGGGGCTAGTTGATTTGGGTCATAACAGACTAGTATCATAAGGGGTCATTTAGGACTAGAGCATTGAAATTATCTAGACAAAAGGATTGGTCATGGGATCTAGGGAAACAATGTCACGGTACCCCGAGTTCATCTGTTAGGCTAGGGAACCCAATATTGGTTTGGTACATGATGTATCCATTCACCAATACATTGATATATATCTTGATGACACTAAACATTTAGGAATTTTTTTGGAAAAACATTGGTACATTAATCAAATAGTAATATATTTTTTTTCCTTATCCTTCATGAGTTAGCTCACCAGATATTTTCTTTGACTGCGAAAATTCTTGAAAAAATTCATGATTCCTTCTCCATGAAATCCACTTAATATTTTGATATATTTTCACAATTATGATAAATTTTGTGATGAGACCTCAGTTAAGGGTCCCATTCATGTGGTGTTTCCTATATGAAAGGCAATGACCAGTGCTACCTCCTTTTTAATAGTTCATTGAACCAACTACAGTCTACCAAGAGGATGATCATCTACATATTGGTAAGTTTATGGATTTGGTATGATAGTATGACTGTATGCATATGTTTATTGAAATAATTGAGTTCAAACAACAAATATAGCTCATTTTTTTAGTGATCAAGAACCTTGGTAATTGGATGATTGGATAGAGGGAGTGTTCCATGTTTTTTCATATATTTCGAACCCTGACAGATATAATGGTTTCTCCCACTACCATCCCCCATCATAGAGTAGTATGACACTAGTGAAGTTGTTTCATCCAAATCCATGATATGTTTTACCAATCATGGGGTTGATAATATCATCTCTTCATATAGGAGTCAGTTCTGGAAGCCCTACAAGTAACTAAGGTTTAGTGATAGGTGATGCATTTGTTTTCCTCCTTGTGGGTGACCCATATTGGTGATATAGAGGTTTTTCTAGATATACTTTTTTAGGGTGACATAGGTAGTTAGAAGATAATTGAGTTAGTGATGTTTGTTGTGTCTTTGGACATGCAAGGAAAACCGATAATTCCCCCTCTGATAAACATTCATGAGTTGTGATTTAAACTTATTCATGTGACACAATACCACCCCAATACGTTAGTGTCTATTTTTTGGTGATTTTAGTTGAATTGTATGTTTGAGGCCATTTTGACATGCTAAGATGTCGGATAAAGCCTTGGTTGCAGAGAACATGTGGAAAGAGTGAATAATGTCTCCATGTAGTAGGAACTTTTTACCTGAAGTCTTCATGTGTGTTATGAGGTATGAAATATGTATTCCCTACTCCTATATTAGTTTTATCACACTGTCATAATTCACATATTCCTAGAGGTATACTATTTTCCTAAATTAGAGATACAAGTAGATATTTTTTTCATGATCGTTATGTTTAGTAGATCATATAGAGAGAATCAGTTATCACAAACTCATTTCTATAGTATGGCCTGAATCTGGGAGGAAAGATGTATCCTTGTATATAATCATTATATGGTTTCAGTAAGGCCATATGATGTTTTCCACAGTATGGATTATATTCTTGATGTCCATGACCATATAGATTATACCAAATAGGGTTAAAATGTAAATAATTACATGGGATGGAATTTTCCATATTTTTTAAAGAGGGATCCAAAGAAGAGTTGGAATATACTATTTGGAAGATTATATAGATTATTTTTTATAGTTGTCTAGAAAGATCTGTGGAGTAGATGATTCTATATTCTTTTAGTTTTCTATTATGTTGTTGGGTCATTATGATGTCATTATTGAAGACGTTTCTAGATTACCACCCCATAAGAAGTTTTTATTTATACATGTAAATGAACCAAGTATATCCTGATATATAAGATATGATTTCATATTCCCTTGATCAATTGTGGTATAAGATATTGTTGTTGGATAATCAATAGAGATGGGGATTTTTTATATCCAGTTTGTTTTAACAATGTAGCCCAGTGTTCTTCTCCTAGGAGGTGGATGAAATATTTAGGTAAAGAATGGAATAAAATTTCAGAAACTAGGTTACATGGGAAGGGGTATCCATCCCTAATAGTAGAAATATTATATTACATGTCGTTAGGGTCAAAGGGGTTCAATGAGGATGTACTTAGGACATATTATCACCAGCTTCGAGTTCAAGAAGTAATATTTCTAAATTGGCTACAGTCTTTTTGAGTTTATGGTTATTCACTTTCTATTGATTAGATTCCCCCTTAATGTTTATATGATTTATGCAATAGATCCTTTATCCATTATTGTATCAATTTATGGTAGTCTTATTTGAGGATAACATTGTGTACTCTGCATCAAAGGTGTAGTACACCTTACACATGAGGATGGTTTTGGACATGTTGTAGGAGTACCAAGTTTATTAAAATATCTATATGTATCATTTCTAGATTTAGGTGGCCCACTTATTGGGTTATGAATTCTTAGATATTTTAGTAATGGTGGGCCAACTATGGTTGAGGGAGTGCTATCTTGAGAGACAATAAATAGAATATAATTGATAAAAGAATCTCATAATATGGTTTTCTATTTAAAATTGTTGTGTGATGTGATGGGGAAATTGACCTCATGGTAGATGACCCTAAAGTAAAAGGATGGATAAGAGTAACACCTATCGATGGTTGTTACTCATGCATATCAACAATGACCGATGGATTCATGAAATGTGGATATCAATTTTATGTTCTTTCATGACCAAATATCCATAGGATATGTTCATGACTAATTTCTTGGAGGAAGGGAGCTTTTCATTCTTATTTGAGTATGGATGGGACCACTAATATTATATTGAGAGGTATCACTGAGGTGGTTTAATGATTTCCGTTATCATAAAATCAATATGAGTTTATTATGTACTTATATACTTTGGTGTATGGATGGTTGGAAAATAATGTTATTGTGTGATACTAAGTTCATCTCTTTATGTCACACAATTATATAGGTAGTGTCTGAGGAGCCCAAATGGATGTCCAAAAAAATGGTATCCTACTGGATCTCATGATTTGAGTTCCAAAAATATGATGTGGTCACAATAATATATGAGTGACTATAGACAGACTCACATGTCGGACTACATCGTAACCATCAAAGAGAAAATCATAGTGATGAATTTGGTATTTCAATACATGAATGAAGTACTTATTATTTATGTATTTCCCTCAAAGATAAATTCATAATTTTATTCTCAGTACACATTATGATTATGAATATGATATATGAGGCCTTAAATAATCGTTTATAGTTGGGAGTCGTGTTTCTACCTCCAATAGATGGTTAGTTAAATTGGACCATTCTGGTTCTGGAGAACAGGCTTCGGGGTTTCATGTTATTTTTGTTATATTTGGGAAAATATTCTACCATTTTTTGACCTTTGTATAAAAACATTCAAATCCACTATCATTATAGAACCATTTGAGGCTATGTATGGGAAACCTTGTAGGCCACCATTGTTCTGGTTGGAGTTAGTGATAAATATTTATTATGGTCCTAGATTTGTTAATTGAAATGGTTATTTTATAATTCATTCAGGGGTGATGATGAATTCCTAGAGACCTCAAGATTCCTTTGCAGACCAAGATAAAAATACCTTTTCAATTCAATGGGGGGATATTATGTTTTAAGAGATCTCTCGTCATAGATAGTTATTGATATATGTAAAGGGTGGTAGGCAATCTCCATGGTACATATAGCCCTTCTCTTGATACTAATATGGGTTAGAAATGAGTTGCATTGTATAACCTATGACTATAATAATATATATTTATCATGATGTATTTACTGTTTCTTAGGTGAGGAGATATTTTCACATCTCATTACATGATGTAAATAGGGGTAAACTAGACATTGAGGATGGGGTTATAATTTTAGGTGGCTATTGGAATTTGAGAACTGGTAGGGGGTCCCATTATGGGAATTTATACATGGGGAACTTGTTATCTAGAAGAATATGAATGTGATGGATTGCTCATTACAGTGGGTAACAAATATGTGATCTTAGTATCCCCTCCCATCTGAGTTGTTTATTGTTTTTGGGATGAAAATCTCTGATGTTGTAAAGAATTTAATGAATATTTTTTTCTATGTTAGACTTTTAAATGTTTTAATGATAATTTTTTGAAGTTATTTGATTAGTTACCATGGAATTATATGTACTGGAGAGCCTCAGTGAGGATATATGGAAAATATTAAATATATTATATGATGTGTTCATAGTTTTTAGGTAATAATAGAGAATCTCCCAAATATTAATTTGTATGGGAAATATTAGACAACCATTAAATCCAACAAATGGGTTTCACCCTATGTCAAATATAATCCATATATTAGTCGAGCGATTTAATATAGTACAATCACGTGTGATGTAAAAGTATTGAATTATTTTAATAATTTAATTTTCATTATTTCCTAGAACATAAATTACCCCACAATGTAAACCCTATTTTGTAATATTTTTTGGAGTTATCTATTAAACCATATATGGAATGAGATTATAGATTCTTTTGGTGGTATTAGAATTAGAATATGGCCATGGGATCATGGATCAATAATCAGAGAAACATGAGGATCGTTATCACCGATAGAGTTATAGGATCTCACCGAAGACAATGTTATAGAAATTATCATCCTTAGTTACTGATACTGAATCAAGGTAATGAATTTTTATATTTTGAACCAAATTAAATTTTTATTATGAAAAAGTATTAATCCTTTATCAAATTAATTCATGGTTGAATCTATATTTTTTGGATAATGTATTCTTTCACTTCCTAGATCTACGAATTTGATATTTTTCTCTTTAATACTTGCAGATTTTATAATCCATGGTATTTTAATTCTGATAAAAATGTAAGAAAACAAGGCCATCGATGGAGTCTTACATTATATTGTGTTTATTGTTTTGTTCTTATAATTAATCCTCAGTAATCATTTGTTCGTTGATTCATCAATACCTTGAAGTACCAATTAGTGCATGTTTATTATTTGGAACAATTGATTGATGAAATAAGATCATCATTGAGTTATAGATATATGATAGAGGTATGGTGTTGATAATAAAAATCAAATAATTGATCGGGTGATGGAGTGTTTCTTTAATAGATTAAGAAGATCTTGCCAGATGTTAATTGATTGGAGGTATCAAGGAAGAAGTGTTTGGAATCTAACAACCAGTAACATCAAAAATCTATTGTTGGTGTTTACAATTGGATTTCTATAGGTTTGGACACATGGAACATCTGAATAGAAACTGATACGAGGTTTCTAATGAATAATGGAAATAATTGGGCTTCCAACTGGACATGGAGGTCCATTCTCCCTAATTCACACATTATTGAGTTATTCACAATTTTCCTAAAGATAGTGGTGATGTACATGAAAAAAACGAATTATTGGATTTGGATTTATAAAAAAGTTCCAACTGGCCATGGAGTTTGGTTCACCTAGATTCATGATTTATCGAGTTATTCCCAATAATCTTAAAGATATTGGTGGTTCATAGGAAAAAACACATAAATGGCTTGGGGATTATAGAAATGTTCGATATACATGATGTTAAATTGAGGAAAACACACCATGTAATCCCACAATTAGGGATTTTAGGTTTTCGAGAAATGTTTAATATCACATGATGTGTATAACCCAAACTTATCATGTAACATGATTTTGAAATCTCAATGTGTACAACTGGGGTACATAGACATAGAAATTACTCGGTAAATGGGAACATATAGAATATATGGACATGAGCATGTATATAAACATGGTTAGTGGATAGGGACATGGCTAGAGTACACAAGAATAGACCAATGTACATGGGAATGGGTCATGAGGACATGGGAATATCATGGGTAGCCAAGACACACCATGTACTGAATGAACGCATTGTTTTTCAACATGTAAATCCAATTAATGTGTAGTAGAGGGCATCGATATGTTTCCATTTTAGATAACACAACATGTGACCCTATCTATATGCCACATGCATTTTTGTGAGACTTATACCAAGAATATATCTCTATTAAAGACTTGAATTTGGGCCTACATGTATTCAATCCAATGTAGTTTACTGTATGAAACACAATTACGGGATTAATTTAAAAAACATTGATATTATGCTTGGTTATGTGAGATAAAAGATTCTTTTAGTGATTCTTAGTTAGTGATAAGGATCGACTATGATCACTGAATTGTTACCTGTGTTAGTAACTAACCTATCAGACTAGGGTGTGGTTACCCCATACTTTTTACATAAGAAGATGTTGAAATTACATATATTATGGGGAAATATCCTAAATCAATGTACTATAATCCTCCTCATCATCATGTTCTAGTGGGGAGCAATTCATCTACTAGAGATGGTTCCCCCTTGGTTTTTGATCATAGTGGTGAGGTGTGGGTCATCCATGTTAATTCTGGAGAAGGTACATGACATACTGGGTAAGGAGATGCTTCCCCCTCATCCATTTCACATGGTGATACCTATCAGACAATATCACCTATATAATATTTGGTTATCTAGGTTGTTCGAAATTAGTGATGGTACTTTTAGAGCTACAGATAGAATCTTCATTCTAATTTGTGTTTTAGATAATAATTTTTTCACTATCTATTTATTTGGTATTGTTGTTGATAATTTCTAGATTTTTGGTTATTATATAACATTCTGATTGGAATTACCTCATGGTAATGATTTAACTACTCTCTCTGGATGCTCTATGTTTGGTTATTTTGGGGTGTCCAACTGGGTATGTTTATACCCACCTCTATATGGGATCTTCCTACACATGGTGTGTCTTATATAGACAAAAGACCTTCATTTTAGTCCCTGGTGGGCTATAAGCTTATAGAAATTTTATAGATCCTGTTTATTTAAGGAAAAACCATTGATAATTCTAGGAGTTTTTTTTGGGTGTCTTATCTTGTGTTTTTGGTAGGTTGAGATCTTTTGTAGTTCTTGATATGCCTATATTTAGAACGTTTCATTTAAATTTATACTTATTGTAATCTGATGTAAGATATTTTTATGCATTTATCTATCATATCATATCATTATCTTTTTTTATTGTAGTCTTGTATGAGTTTGTATTCATGTGTACATGTGCTTTTTGCTAAGGCCTCTCATGTGTGTGATATACTTACTCGGTGCTATTCTGCATCCCTTTCCTTTTAGAAGTAGGATTGGAGTTTCATTATTGACTTAACCACATTTCGGAGGACCCTGGAATGCATGTAAGAACAACCAAAGCATTACTCAAACATATTAAAAATATTAATTTTTTAGCCATAATTATTTTTACATTTTACACTTTTACCTTTAATCTTGATTACTAGTTTCTTACAAAGAAATTTTTTGAGTTATATTAGGGCTATAAATTTCCCATATAACCAAATAAGAGTGTTCTTGAATTAAATTTTACAATTTATAAATTAAATTAATATCATAAATATTATAAAATTAAATTTAAAATTATAACATCATGCCCCTTATCATTATCTTGAGTTGAGGAGAAATATCAACATGTCCTTAGGTCACACCACCAAGATGCCAAAGTCAATAAAGAATTTCCTGGGGCTTCATTATCATTTGATGGATGAATTACCCATTAAAAATAAGAAACTAAAACTAACATAGCATAACCAAAAAAACCCTCTAAATGTTTCAGGAAACAAGAGTAGAACAAAAATACATCAATATGAAATGAAACCCAAACCAATTTCAATTAACAACAGGGAAACCAAAAACAAATATGAGATTATAAAGCGGAAGACAATTTCAACAATACTCAAAGAATATATAGAAACTAACTATATAGATTCAAAAATGATCTATGTTCTAACACCTTAATCCATGATCAATGTATATCGATGCATCAGAAAATAAATGAGATAATATTTCTCTACCCAATAGAGAAGTTCAAAATTTTTATAAATATCTATTGTTCCCAAATAGGGTTTCAGTAATAAAAAATAGTTGGTTTTCCCCTAATTAATTCACTACTAACAATAGTAGTATAAACAATTCTATCACATTTATGTAAAACAATTCATATAAAACACTTTTAATGTTTTAATAGTTCCTAAATAATACTAACATTTTCTCGGAAAAAATAGTTTCCATGGTAATAACTATACAAGTCCTTTTAACCATTTTACTATATATGTGTCATAACCAATTCCAATTTAAAAATACACCCATGAATTCCTAGGTGACTATTCCATACTCATGATAATTCTTTCATCGATCTACTATGTTGTCACAAGGTATCCATATACTAATGATCCAATGGCATAACCCCTTTACACAGGTTCTTGTCAATGGAATTGAACACATGCCAATCAATTATTCCAAATAATTGTTCCAATCCATTTCTATAAAAAATTATTTTTTTAATACAATTCCATGAAATCTTTTTCAGAATCAACCCTAACATAAAAATTTAAAGTCAAAATTTTAAAACAAAAAAACAAATCACTTTTCTCAATCAAAAAATTACACACAAACCATCACTAAATAAGGTTTTTACCATGATTTTCACAGCAACTTTAAATAAATTTCAACAAATTAATACAATTTGAAACCATTTCTTCACATTCTAATAATGGGAGTCAAGAAGAAATCCACATCCCATAGAAACTATGGAGAGAATGATGAATGTCACAAAAATCCAACAAAACCCTGGTGAAACTCGAAAGCGGACCATATTTTTCATTAAATATCATTAACAAAAAAATATAATTATTATTAAAATTATATGTCATAGAACTATTACAAACTGACTACATCTCTGAATCCAAGGTATGGAAGAGGATTATATCTAAGAAAAACAACTAAGAGAGTAGACTTACCATGGAATTCGTGAATCAAAACTACATGATTTTCCAAATAATCACTCCCAAATTTAAGGGAATAGTCTCCAAAAAATTTTAGAAGATATATAACTGAATTAGGGTCTTAATAAAGGAAAAATGATGGGTAATGGAAAAAACACGTAAGATACAAATCTTTTGAATCTCACTTTTCTCTATCCACTATTATCTTGCACGGTTAGGAAAATTATGCACTAATCATGAAAATTCCTCTTACTCAAGAGGAACCATGAACAATTGGCTCATAAGGATAAAAAACCATATGTACACCATGCATAATCCATCTATTCCACATCACCTTGTCACTCCTAGGTGTCTGTATGGTTTGGCAAAACTATGAACCTAACATCGAACATTCATAGTAGCCTATGTTTTACATTACACAGTTTCCTAGATGTGTTTCTTGGTTTTTACTAACCATGATTAATCCATAAACCAAAATAAAACACCCAAAAACATTCCAAAAGTCCTACCAATCCTTTGGAATATAAGCAATACACTTTACAAACGTAAAATCCAAAAATAATGGGTTACTTAATTGAATCCGAGGGAGATAAATTCTCCCCACCTTTAGCCATTCCATCCCCTAAAAGTATAAAACAAACACTATCCTAAATAAATTTAGGACATTGTTAAACCATTTCATTCACCTATTCTCTAGTTTATTTCAAAATCAGGACATGTTTCTACAAAACCTAAACAAGACCAATGCATTTCCTTACATGATTTTATAATTCCGGTCAATAATCTATATCAGGAAATGACCCAACAAAGAATATACCTCTGGGTCAACATGATATCATTGAATCAAATGTTTAGGATCATCCTCATAATTTTTCAACTGAGATACAAGACACAAATTATAAATCAAAATGAATGGTGCTGGAGATGACAAACAAAACTCTACCTCAATAACATGTTCCATTATATCAAAGGGGCCTTTGTATCAAGGTTATTAATTTCCATACTTCCCAAAATTATTAGCTACATGGCTTGGAAATATTATCAATAACATAATATCACCAACCTCCATTGACAAAAATCCATTTATGGTGATCTACATATGATTTTTAATGACGAATCCATCTGTATTCTCTCCTAGAACAATTGAATCTCTTATATTGTAACTTTCACAAGATACAACCCTACTATAGAAGTCTCACCTATTTCCACCCAAAAAGTGGGGAAAAAAGACACCAATACACTACTCCAAAAGGAACCATAAGTGTTAATTTATGATATTTTTTGGAAAGAGAAATAAACTAATAGTAGGTGATCCTCGAATTAGCGACCAAAATCTATTACATGAGAATAAAGCTTTTCTCCCAAAATTTCTATCCTATTTGGATATTGTCTATATATTTTGGGATGATACTCCATTGTAATGGTCAACTGAGACCAATGGATTTTTATAAATATATTTAGAAATTAGACGTAAACCTAAAATCTTGATCTGACACTTTTGAAACTATTACCCCATGCCACTTTACCACTTCTCATATATAGATTTTAAAAAGGTCATCCACCATATGACATTCCCAATTAAAGATGAAATGGGATATGTTTGTGAGCAGATACACTATCACCCATATCGAATCAGGTTTTGGAACAATGTTTGGAGAACGGTTTTGGAAATGTGATTATATTCTCCTATTTCAAAACAAGAATAGGTAAAGACTATAACATACCCACTGGTCGAGGGTAATATGACATGAACAGTTGGTAGGATAAGTATCTTGAAACATACTCATCGACTTTTATTTTTAATGTGTACCCATGAAAACATTACATTCAACAACTTATAAACCTTATTTATTCCAATATGTATAGACCAAATTGAATTGAGGTAAGAATAATGACGATGGCCATGATATGGAAAAATAATGATCATTCAACCTTTGAACTAGATAAATCATCTATTGTCTATAATTATTCTATTAATAATATCCCCACCTATAAGTTGGGAAATTATAACAACACATTATATTTTAGATGTGTGTTCCTCTTTTACAATCTCTACTAAATCTGCAACAAATGAAACTGAGAAGAAAAACAATATGCAACCTCAATCTTCATAATCCATGTGCAAGTCAGCCATCACTGAAATCATCTGCCACTGATCAGAATCCACTTTTTCCAACTGATCAAATTAGTTTTTTCTTCATTCATATACCTCTAAATTTCCCATACCTAATTTATACATAAATTCAATGTCTCTGATTTGGAGATATTAAATACATATTATTTTTCTATGACTGAAATACCTTTGTGAAAAAACATTCTTGCTCTTATAATCTATAAACACTTTAATTTTCTCAGAAAATAGGTAATTACTCCATCTTTTCAAAGAATGGATGAAAACTGCTAACATCCAATTAGGTGTCGAGTATTTTTTCAAATGAAATAGTATATTCCTTGAGCAATAATGAACCGCATGATCTCCCTATACAATAAACAGTCTCAATCCATATCCTAATGGATCACACCACCCTAAGTAACCTTGTTTTGATTTGAACAAAATAATTCTTTTTTATGATATTTGATAAAAATAAAAATTTTAAAAGAAATATAACATTCCTCTTTCTAATTTGAAGGACCATATTTCTTTGTAAAAGATATCATAAGTGAATCTGGTTTGGAAAAATCATGATGAATTATTTAGTAATAACAATCCAATCCAATAAAATTGTGTATCATGGAGACATTATTTGGTGGATTCCAAGATATCATAGCTTCTATCATTTATAAATCCATATAACCACCTCTTTTAGAAATGAAATGGATAAGGAAACATACCTCTTGAATTCAAAAATCACACTTTAAAAATTTGGAGAAATGATGATGATCCCTCAAAATTTCCAAAATTGTCACCAACTATTTCTCATGACCATATATTGTCCTTGAATACACTAACATGTCATCAAAAAAACACCACAAAAGAATCTAGATAGATTTTAAATGTATGATTCATAAATTCCATAGAAATTATCAGTGTATTTTAATGATGTAATGTAATAAATACATAATGATGAAGTACATATCTACTCCTGAAATGTGTTTTTATAATATCATCCTTCAAAACCCACAATTAGTGATATCATGAAAGAAATTCAATTTTACAGAACCACTTGGATCCCATTAACTATTCAAATAGATCATCATTTAATGGAAGTGTATACCTATTATTTATTGTAAAATTTTTATGCATATGACTATCCACATACAAAAAAATAGTTTAATATTATTTTTTTATAAAATAAAATGGTGCTCCACTCGGAGACATGTTAGGATAAATGTACCCTTTTTATAGCTATTCGAATTGATCCTTAAATTACCTTAATTTTTTCTGTGAAATCTGCTATTTCAGAAATGAAATATGATTGGTCTTTAGAATTGAATCAATTATAAACTTCTCATCTCTTGTTGGTGGAATCCCTGAGAATTTTTTGTAAAAAAAGGTAAAAATTGGTAAAAAAATAAAACTACTTTTCATGATCTCATTATAAATTAAAATTTCAATGATACCAACTTGTATGATATAGTTCCAAATACAGGTTTCATAAATCCTTTTTTTCATGCCTTTACATTCCAGTGTCCTTTAATGAGATGTTTTATGCCATCATTAGTTGTGAAAAAAACTCTTCTAGTATAATAGTTGATATGAGCCTTAAATATTTTCAAAAAATACATACCCAAGATTATTTCATTGAAATAAAAATCATGAAAAAATTAATCCCATATAAACTCATCTCCAACAACAGTTAAAAAACAAGATCTACATGTAAAGGAGAGACATTCTCATTTATAATGAAGAGTTTAATGTTACAAAACATATGGACGCAACTACATTTTTAAACCCAGAATATATAGAGCATGAGATTTAGAAAATGAATGGGATACACCCATATCACAAAAATAATAATAATTGTAGAATTTTAGGGAACCATACCTCTCACCATCGATGGTCCAGATTGATCATCTATAGTCATTTTCATATATCCATATATCTTCATACAGACAAAGATTTGGTCTTTATTGACGTGTTGAGATTTCCCTACTGAGTAGTCATGGTATTCCTAGAACCAAAATGTCCTTCTTGTTTCTTCTAATGAAGGGTATTATATTTCCCTCATCCCATACAAGCATATGATGAATGTGACTCATAAGATGTATCCCTAACACATGGCCCTTGAGAACTATGATAATTGGACTAAAGATACTCAATCTGGTTGGAATTATAGTAGAATTAAGGTATATCTATATATTATCACTTCAATTAGATAAATGAACCACATTGAAAAACTAAAATTTTACACTTTTGTTGGAGGAAGATCCATGATCTACCTATCTGATTTTTAGTCATCAAACTACCATAGAATTTGGTGTCGCTTCTCTTCTTCTTCTTGACATTAGAGTTACCACCATTTCATGGATGTATCAGCATGAATCCTGTACTAGTAACTTTTGAGATGTCCCGTCTATTTTCTATCTATTGAACATATCTATATAATGCTTTATAGAAAGCACTGAAATCATCTAGTGAATTTCATGCCTCATCCCCAATTCAAAATTTTATGCCTTCAAAGACAAACAAGAACCGTCTTTAGGTGAAATGAGGAAAAAATTCATAAATTTACCAATAGAATACTAATCCATGATATTTTACTTCTTAAATATGAAAATGTGTTTATTCATGAAATCCTAAATTTAGGAGGATAGAATTTTGTTTTTGAAAAATTATTCAAAATACATCCATGAAAGGTCTTGGTCTAATTAATCCAAAACTAAAAAATCCCACAAATAATGTGCCGGAAATTCAGAATATATGTTTAAAACATAACTTTTAACTATTTTAGTGTAACGTGGAAATAAAATATTTGAATCAACCTATTCATCCAATCATATTTCTTATCTGGTTCCAGACTACACAAAAAGATAGGTTTATTCTTGTTTCTGAACTAAACTATATGATTCATTTTTCAGGGTTCATCCATCGTGTTCCCTCTATCCAAATCTAGAGAGTCTTGGATTATTCTTAGAACAAGTTTTTGATTCACATATAGATCATGTGAAACCACATTACAAGTATCTTCTACTAATTGGAATCTATTATTCCTACCATGATCCATTTTTATTAAAAAATAAAAATTCCATAAGTCACACTCTCAAGAAGATAATGGTTTAGTTATTCAAAAGCTTACCATATCACACATATCATAGTATGGATTTTCAAAATTAACACATTTCTAATTCAAACCATTTTAAAAAAAATCACCCATGTTTTTAAAATCAAACCATTCTTGAAATAGCCCAACAATGTTCCTTTAAAATAGACACATTAAAAAAAATCAACATTTGTAAAAAAACATCAATTTTCACAAAATAATAATTCATTACTAAAAATTTAATATTAATTCATTTTGGGAGGTCATTTTAAAAAATTCTATTAATGTTCTTGTAATTTAGTAAACCCTTGAAAATGTGGTAACAACTCCTATAAGTGTCACAAAACACTTATTTACTCATCTCCCTAGCAAATTCAGGTGAAAAATAAATAGGTTAAATACAAATTTTATGCTCCACATTTTATGTTCCATAAATACTTATCCTTTCAACTATAGTAAATCAATGAATAATCAATATTTATTTTCAAACTAAAACTCACAGAACTAATATCTAAGGATCAAAAAAACTGGTGCCACTTACAAATCATCAACCGAACAAAGATAATACCACTTGTCCAAAATGATTTGGATTCACCATGTGTGATATATATTATGTCATTCTTACCCTTATCATCAGCTTGAGTTGATGTTTAAATTCTACATGGCCATGGTAGAAATCCCTAAAATTCCTTAGGATAACAATTAATTCCTATGGATTAATTATCAAATGGGGGATGATTTACCCTTTGAAAATAAAACAACCACAACTAACATACCAAAACTAAAAAACATTCATATGATGCCTGATACAATAGTAATAAAAAAAATACAATAACATTGTACTATTCTATAATCAATATTAGCATAAAATTAAAAATAAAAAAACCAATATGATATTATAATGGAGAAGTAAAAAATCAAAAAAAAACTCAAAGACGCTAACTCTACAACTCACAACAAGCTCTAAACTCAAACACCCAAAGACATGATCAATGTATTATGATGCATCACTAACAAAATGAGATACATTGTCTCTTTTTGTGTCTTAATAAAAAATATCTAAAAAATCACCAAATTTAACATCCAAAGGATGAGTAATGAAACTCTTTATGTTTTCCCCAAAAGAATTCTCTACTCACATAACTAAGGTAGAACACGTTATCAAATTTATAGAGAACATTTTATATAAAACAGTATATAATATTTAGTAGTTCATAAAAAATAAAAAATATGACGACCTCGACCCTAGACTCCCAAATTATTTTCCTAAAACATGGTGTGTAATTTTCTTTACAAAAACATTCATATAAAAATTACACATCATTTTCCATTATAGTGAATCTTTTCAATTTTTTTTAGGAATACCAGATACAGCTGATACATTTATTCGAAAACTTGACAAAGATAAACATCTTATTGTTTTTAGCAGATAAGAGTACTAAAATCTAGATAAATATACTAACCTTCTAAAAATAGAATGAATACATAGTGATATCATTTAATGTGTGCGGTAAGGGGTTTAAAAATAAATTAATAAAATTCCTTTGAAATAATAACAAAACATTTTCTTACAAGGATGACAAAACTTACTCAAAAAAATCTTTATCATTGTCAAAAGGTTACTTATAAATAATTTTTTAAAAATCACATACATAATAATAATATTTTTTATTAAAACATAAAAATAAAACATAAATTAGAGTTCACATACATGTGCAAAAATGCAAGGAATACGGGAAAACCAAAAATTGATCAAACTAATTGTAGGGTGACATGAAAAGATGATGATATCATTATGCACATGAAGGAAAGACTACATAGAATTAAAAAAAAATAATCAAATGATTCGATTAACACATAAAATGATCTTTATGAAATGACAGATGTAATATCAACTTCGGTATCAAAATTCTGATAATGGTTGCTACACCTTCCTTATAAAAACATTCCTTGTACCTACATTGTTATTCCATTTCCATTTATCACCATTATCGTATGTGAATGATTTCTCACCTATGGGATATTAGTCAAGTCAAATAATCCCATTGAAGGTTAAATATTAATCACATATTGAGGAAATGAATAATGTCAGACAATAATAACATTCTATCAAGGCCTTGCGCCAATACATTACATAATCATTTTGTTATGGCCTCATTCCATGACAAAGTTTGACTCATTAGATCTTTTGATGCATCTATAAGCTATAACAGGCCTCACCCATCACTCAATAAATCCAATGAATTACCCATATGTCTAAATTTCTTCAAATCAATGTGTCCCATACCAATTTAATTTATTATTTAATGACTTTTATTTTAGGTGTCCCATACCCCTTCAAATAATTAATTTATGAATTATATTTTATGTATTCCACACCAATTCAAATAATTAAATACTTGATCCTTAAATTATAAAAAGTGATATATAAATAATAGTTTGATAATAATTCTTATAACCCTTTCTCAATGAATGTTAAAATTTAATATATTAAAAAACATGTTTTGAAATCAAGATGGATGTAATTAATTATCAAATCATGCACTGATAAATGGAAGTGTCTAACAGACTAGAACATAATCTTTATAAACTAAAAGAAATCCTTAAGGCATATTCATCATGTATTGTAACACAATATGAATATATATAAAACAATAATTTCATGTTAATTATTCATGTCTAAGAAGAAAATTAAATACATTTCACTACATGTGCTTATGAATATATATATTTATGTGTAATCAAATGATTATTCCAACCTTCTATAATATAATTAATATATATGAAATGAATGCATGTAAATTTATTTACATTAACTGGTTAATGTATTATTTTTGGTTTCTTAGGCACACAGTAACAAAAAAAATTATGTTATTGTTATCCAATATAAAATTGCTCCATGTGTGTTATACAAAATCATCATCATATTAATACCATAAAAACTTCTTGAATAAATTAAGATATGAATATATGTGATTGGGGTTCTTATATATATATATATATATTTGGGTGATTGAAAATTATATTACACAATATATGAATATATATAATCTATAATTGAGGTTTAAACTACTAAAACATGTTTTAATAAATCCTTATAAATAATGTAAATTTCATAATCATTAATAATTTCTAAAATAGGTTTTACAAAATATTAATTCAGAATATAACTAAAAACTACATGTATATATACATATAACTGTATATAAACATATATGTTTATATGGCCCAATTAAACAACACAAAATAGAATCATCTAGTGATTTAAACGCATTTATATACCTCATTTAAAAAAAATTTCTTCATTTTCCATTCATAAAATCTATATAAGATGTTGTAAAAATAAACATATATATTAATTTATATACATATATAGGTATATAAGAGTTTATAACTTCAAAAACCAAACTAAAAATAAACCATTCAAAAAATTTATACGCATTATATACATAATTTAAATTCGTTAAAACATAATTTAGAAGAAAAACGATTAGTTTGGGATTTAAATTTATTTATATATATATATATATATTCAAAGAAACACAACATTATATAAAATGGTTTTCATAATGGAATCATAGAAAAAATAGTCCTTTACATGTCATTAAGAAAGAGGTAGAACATGGAAGATGTTGGAGAGTGTTTTATAGAGAAAAAACCCATAGGTTTTTTGGATTAAAAGTATGCTTATATAAACTAGTTATATAAATTTTATACGTATAATTTTATATTTCTCAGTTCTATCATAAGAACAAAAATAAAAAAACATAATAAAAACCTAGTTGAACTATTTAAATTGAAAAAATTGTGATTAACCCATATCTCGAATGGATCGGATAGAAATATATATATTAGAATATTTTCATGGAAATTGTTTCAGTTAATTATAAAATTTCCCACCTTGATGACTTGTGGACACGTGAATGTGGAAAACCCAGCATGGTGGGAGATATGAGGACTCACAGGTGTGGGAAGGATAGTGGAGAGGAGAGATGGAAACTGGTACTTGTGTAGTACAACACGTGGAAGAATAATGTGAAAAGAAAAGTATGGAAAAGAGTGGATGGTCCAGAAAAAACAAGTCTGATCAAATAGCTATGGCAAGTTCCACCATTTTAAAAATGGACAAACGGTTATGATTAAATCATGGAATGATCAAATGGTTTAAGAGATGGCATGGTTTTGAAAAAATTTGGAGGTCTGAGATATTTCATGGCGTGATCAAATGGTCGAGGTAAAACCTGAGGAATAGGTCGTGACTATAGGATTAAAAAACTGCTACTAGATCATGAGGTCCATATCTTGCGCAATGAGATTAAATGCCCAAGATTAGAACAACCATTATAAAAATATATACCACATCGAAATAGATGATGTTCCAAGATGGCTTTATAATCATGGAGCTCCCTTTCATCGATCAATAAGTTCAATTCCACCTTTCATGTACCACCCTGTATCAGTTCTCCTCTTCGGGCCTGCTCTCCGCCCACTCTTTTCTGCCTTACATGGTGGTGATTCCACAGTTCCTCCATGCACCTCGGTTGGCATGTGTGAAAACCCTTACGGGCTAACCTGTGCGAGATGGGGGGCCCAGGCTTAGCTTCCCGCTCCTTAGTGAGTGGTGTGAACTACCTACCCTAGATGGAAAGAAGGTTAGCTTAGGGAACACATTTTTTTTACCCTTAAAAAAGTAAAAAATAGTATACATTCCAACATAAAAAAATAATGTCATTAATTATATTAGTCTCAAACAATGTTTAGACATTGTTTTGAACATTCACACATAAAAATACCCAAAACAACATATAAATTACACCATCTCAAAAATATTATTACTTTTAATTTATAAGAGTATTTTAAATCATGGATTCAAATTATTTTTAAGCTTAAAAGCATTATATTATCAAAATATAACCTCATTGATTATATTCATTTTAATATAATTATTATGGTTATTATAGTTAAAAATTAACTATATCTTAATTAAAGTTATGTTATCATTTAATGTGTGTTATAACAATAAGATATTTAAAACATTTTAAAACATTTAAAGCATGTAATTATTCATAACATAATTGGTTACATTCCATTTTTATCATAAAAAACAAAATAACTATACACTTTTAATACATGGAGAGGTATTCCATCAAACAATTACATTTATTATAAAATATATGTTTTTTAACTCAAATATAACTTTCAATCATTTCAACTCCTAACATTCTTAATATAATAAAGGTACATACATTTTTCAGAATACATAAGATACTTAAATAATTACAATACTCCAATAATCAAAATATTAATACATATTATACTTAAAATAATCACCATAATTGAAATATTTATGGGTTATAAAATTTTATGACCATTATAAAAACCAATGGTCACCTATGGACTGAAAAGGCTACTAAAGGTCAAAATTTCTTTATAAATAGGTGTTTAGGACATTCAAATCTTCCAAAACAACCCGGTGAAGATGGAGCTCTACAACCCCTTATTGCTAAGAATAGTTTCCATTTCTCTGGCCATAATATTCTTCATTGTGATAGACCTGAAGGACTCTCACCATTTTCATGATCTATTCCTGGTGTTAGGGGGTCTCCCGGTGATCATGATAGGTCTCTTAATATTAACTATAGGATAGTGAAGTTCTTTTAGGATTATGGAAATATAAGGTTTCAGTAATCTTGTTGAATAAAAAATGCCTTTATTTTTATCATCCAAGAGTTTTTTGGATGCACCGTTGATAAAAAAAATTATAATAATACTAAAAATTAGAGAAATATTATTATTAAAAAAAAATTATGTTGGGGTATTACAATATCCCTACCCCCTTTAAAAAATTATGTCCCTGCAATTTCATCGAATTCTTAATCTTCCCACAACCAAACCACATATATCAACCCTAATTCCCCTACAAAACTTTTTTAAATCCTTATTAGAAAACAAAAATTGATTGAAAATAGTATTTTATTTACACCTTCACCTGGTCCACCACTATGGATAATCCACTATTGTCCTCATGTGGATTCCATGGGTTGTTTTCAGTTCCTTAATCTCCCTAGACGACATAAAAATTGATAAATTAGGGTCAAACCAAAGCATGTAACACTCTGGCTTTTAGAGAGAGGTATAGGATGTGTGGAGATAATAGATTTAGCCATGAAGTCATTCATTATAATTTTTTCGAAAAATTTCATGCATGAGAGTTTTAGTGTCTTATATAATCCCATAAATGTTGAAAATAAAAACCTCTAAAAGATAAGATTCTCGATCGTCACCCTCCGAAGCAGCTTCCGGGAACTTCCTTAAGGATAAGAAATATTCGGATAGAGTGAAAGATAGGAAGAGACCTTTATGATACTTTCCCCTATGACTATAATATATAAATTGTGCATTCTCTATATAGTGATAAACACAACTGTCTCCTTGATTGGACCGGAGGTCTTTTGGGCTAATGGACACTTGATAGAGGCATTTTCATGTTAGACTCAAGTTACTAAAAGGGTGGTATGATTCTCAACATGACATGATCAATATGTTCTCTAGTAATTTTGAAGGAAGATACCAAAAGTTTGTTGGATATCCATCACCTGCCATTTGATAATTTTAAGAAATTATTGTACTAAGCAAGGAATAAATAACATTTTTTTATCATGCTCTGATTTTCCAGAGTTTTCTAAATCGATCCTCCCATACCAACTGTGAAGACCCTAACCCTAGAATCCTAAAGTCAGTGCCTGAAACAAGTTGTGTAAGTTTGTTCATAAAAACATGCATACAGAAATTACACATCTCTTTATATTAGATATAACCTTTATGGTTGTGGTTCTATAAAACCAGATACAATGGTCACATTTCTTCCAAAACTTGAAAAAGATAAACTTCATGTTATTTTCATCACAAAGGATTAATCAAAAGATGATAAATCTTAAAGCCTTGTAAATATAGATTGAAAATCTAATTTCAGCATTTAAAGTGATCAGTAATGAGTTTTAAAAATTAATTAATGAAATTCCATTCAAATAATCACAAAATAATTTCTCTCCAGGAACATAACACATCCTGTAGAACGTCATCAAAATTATCCGAATGTTACATAAAAATATTTTTTTGGAAAATATATTACACAAGAATTATATATTTACATAATATATACAAATAGAACATAAATCACAGTGCACATACATGTGAAGAAGTGCATGGAATTTTTCATAACCATAAATTGATCAAACTAATTGTAGGATGACATGAAAGGATGATGGTATCATTAAGAACATCTAATAAATCATGCTTATAATTGAAAGAGTAAAAATAACATGATTCTATTAACACTAAAAATGCAATTCATTAAATTATAGATGCAATATCAACTTATATATAAAAATAATGATAATGTATTCTACACATGCCTTACAAAAAACATTCCATGTACACACTTCATTACGCCATTATCATTTATCACCATTATCATTAATGAAGGATTTCTCAATCAAGGGATATTCTACTAGTCAAATAATCCCACAGTTGGTTGAATATTAATAACATATTAATTAAATGCATAATTCTATACAACCATAACATTCTATCAAGAACTCTTTCCAATACCATATATAATAATTTTGACATTGCCACATTCCATGACAGAGATTGTCTCATGAGACCTACTGATGCATCCAAAGGCTACAGCGGGCCTCACCCATCACATAATACGTCTAATTCATTCCACATATATATAAATATACTTAAATAAAAGTTTAATATAACACATTGATTTATCATTTTATTTATTTTATTTGTAGTGTCCCATACCACGTCAAATAAATAATTTATGACTTTTATATGAAGTGTACCATCCCACATCAAATAATTAAATTCATAAACCATAAATTTTAACAAGTGATATATTAATAATATATTGATAATAATTCATAGAACCCATGTTCCAAGAATTTAAACATTAAAAGTATAAAAACACAAGATTTGAATTCAAGATAGGCATCATACATTTTCGAACCATGCACTGGTAAATGGAAGTGTCAAACAGACTAGAACATAAACATAGTTATCTAAAATCATTAATTGAGGAAGATTATACATCAATTAAAATACAATTATAATATAAGTAAAACAATTATTTCAGGTGAATTATTCATGTGTAAGAAGACAATTAAACACATTTCACTATATGTTTTTATACACATATATTTATGTGTAATCAAAAGAATATTCCATCCTTGTATCGGAAAATTTATAATGGGAAATCACATATATGTATATTTATTTACAGTAAAAAGATAATGTATTATTTTAGCATTCTTAAGCACACATTTACAAAATAGGGTTTTGTAATTGTTTTCCAATATAAAATTGCTCTATGTGTATTGTACAAAATCATCATCAGATTAATAACATCAAAAATTCTTAAATAAATTAAGATATTCATATATGTGATTCAGGTTCTTATATATATATATGAGATTAGAAGTTATATACAACATATATATATATGTGAAATGTATACTTTTTTTTGCACAACAAAAAAAAGGTATAATTAATCCTTATAAATATTGAACAATTCAAAATCATAAATAATTACTAAAATAGTATTTATGAAATCGTAATTCACATTAAAACTAAAACCTATATGTATATATACATATAACTGTATAAGCACATTTTTTTTATTGTCCCTTTAAACAAAACTAAATAGATTCATCACATGATTTAAATTCATTTAGAAACATCATTTTAATAAAATTTTCATCATTATATAATCAGAGAATTAGTATATGGTATTTTACCTATAATAAATATATTAATTTAATTACTATTATATTTATATAATAGGTAATCGAACCAAAAACCAAACTTAGAAGATAACCTTCACAAATGTTACATGCATCATGTACATAATTTAAATTTTGTAAAACATTATTTAGAAAACCAAAAGTATTTTTGGATTTGATGTTATATAAATATATATATATATATCACCCAAAAAAACCCAAAAAGTATATAAAAGGGTTTTCATAATGAAATCGTAGATAAATTAATCTCTTGCATGGCTTCAAAAAGGAGGTAGAACCGAGAAGATATTTGATAGATTTTGAGATAAATAAAACTCATAGTATTTATGGGTGAAAATTAAGTTTATATAACTTGGTCATATAAACTAAATAGATATAATTTTATATTCCTATCTTCAATCATGATCACATAAACATGAAAACATAATAAAAACTATGTCTAACAATTTAAACATAAAACAAAAACTCCAACTAATTAAAATCTAATATGGATTATATATATATATATAATGTAATGTTTTCTATAAACCAGATCTCATTAATAAAAAATACCCTAACTTGATGACTCGTTGAAAGGTGAACGTGGACAACCGGGTGCGGAGGGAGACAGGAGGACTCACATTTGTGAGATGGATAATGGATATGATAGATGGCGACTGTTACTGGTACAATGTGATGCAATAAATAGGAAGGATAAAAGAGAATTGTGGAAAATAATGGATAGTCTAGAACAAATGAGGCTCATCATAATTCTATAGTGTGTTCCATCGTTTTAATAAAAAACATATGGTTCCGATTAAATTTCAGATTGATCAGACATCTAAATCAATAACATGGTTTTTTAACGAGATGGATGTATGATATCTCACAATGGGAGATCATACAAAGGAGAAAAACACAGAGGAATAGGTCGTGACGGTAGGATTCAAAACTACGATAGGATCATGCAGTCAATATCCCACACATTGAGATTAAATGACCGGGATGAAATCCTGCTTTAAAAAACCCATCCCACATTGAGATAGAGGTGGTCCCAATATGTTTTTATAATCCTGGGGATCCCTACCATCGAATAATAAGTTCTCTTCCCCCTTACAAGTACCTTCCCATACGGGTTCTCCTCTACAGGCGTGCTCTGTGCCCACTCTCTATCGTCGAGCCTCCCCAACAGTGGAGACACCTTGGTTCCTCCATGCGCCCATGTCAATATCTTTGTGAACCCTTAAGGTTCGGTCTGTGTTGGCTGGAGAGCCAGGGATTAGTCGCTTTCTCCTTTGGTAGTTGTGGGGGATGCCTCCCCTAGCTGGCTAGATTACTATCCTAGGTCACACATTTTTTATCTTAACCCATGAAATAAATAAACAAAATAATACACATTCCAACATAAAATAATAATTTCAATAATATTATTACTACGAAACATGGTTTAAACATTGATTTTTTACATTCAATCATAAAATACCCAAACAAACATATAAATTACACTATATCACCAATAGTATAACATTTAATTAATAAGAAAATTTTAAAACATGATTTCAAATTATTTTAATCATTAAAAAATTATAAGTTCAAAATAAAACCACATTGATTTTATTCATTTTAAGATAATCACCGTGGTTAAAATAGTTTAAAAAAATTATACACTTAATTAAAATTTGGTTATCATTTAACATAGGATATAACATTAAAATATTAAAAACATTTTAAAAAATGTGTTGAAAATATTTCATAATATAATAATTTCATACATTTCATACATTTCATTTTTATAAAAAAAATATAAATAAGTATACACATTTTATACATAGAGTGTTATTATTTCATAACGTTGCATTTATTTGAAAACATATGTTTATTAATAAAAATATTACATTAAAACATTAAAAACCATTAAATTATTAAAATATATGAGGTACATAAATTATTTAGAATAGTTATAATACTTATATAGTAATAATACTCAAATAATCAAAATAGTAATACTTGGATTACTTAAAATAGCCACTATACATGAAATATTTTAATGATATAAAATTTTATGACTGTTATAAAAACAAACGATGTAACATCCCAGGTAAATAAAGAATAAGATATATTTCATATTTTTTATATTTTTGAATTAAATATTTATTTTATTTTAAATAGGTTTCTATGTTCGATAGCGTACACGATACGCAACAAAGGGTTTCTTTGGAATCATACGTTGCACACTAATAATAAAAAATTACTATTTTAAATTGTAGTTAACTCCTAGCCTTTGTATTGGTGTGAATGAACAAAACTAACTAGAATATTAATATACATGTTTTTTAAATGTATTTACATTTATCCAATAAAATTTAGAGGCTTAAAATGTGAATAAATCTAATTTTATGCATAACATACATTAAAAAGCCAATTTATCACCTTTTAATGGTGAACCCTAATTAAATATAATTTAGGACACTTTAATATATTATATTTGACCAAATACAATCCTTCCTTATAATGCAGACATCAAAATTTACTTTTTGAAAATTTGTGGAATTTTTCTGATAAAGTTCATTATCTAATGAATAGTGAAAAATATTGTATTTTTATTCAAAACAATGTTTTAATCTAATTTATTTATATGGTTAGATTATCTTTTTAATTGTTTTTAAATTTTAATTATAATATATTTTTACCATTTAATCCATTTTTGGTCATTGGAATTAATTTCACTTGGAAATTGGGTATAAACAAGTGTTAATCTTTTGATAGTTATTGTTTCTAAAAAACACACTATTTGTTTTAACAACAGGACTAAATTTTAAATTAATTAATGAAACTTCTATGTTTTTAATTTAGAAAAATAGACATAATTTTTTTATTCATAATATCAAATAAATCTTTGGGTGAATTTTTGGTATTTTTTTGAAAAACTTAAATTTTTGAGGAATAGTAAAATCACATAGTAGTAGCAAAAAAAACTGACTTTTTCATTTAAAAGAAATTTTAACAATTTTCTGAATTTAATTTCAAAAATCTGACATACATTGTTGTTATGAAAAACTAAAATTTGGTTCAATAAGAAGAAAATAGTTTTTGTTGAATTGTAATTTTTCACTTTTATTTACCGTAGTTAAAGGTAAATAGGGCAATTCAAGGTAAAATGACTATTGTAATAATCCCAAATTTCCATAGAACAAGTCCTAAATTTATTGGATGAGTAATGTACAGCCATGGGCATCTTTGGGACTATTTTTGTACCCCATGGAGTCACTTATGAAAGATAACGTCACTTTAAATTAATTAATTTAATGTAAAGGAAAAAACGACATGAAAAATCTTTTAGTAAATTAATTTTTATATGGTGTTATATAAATTACATATTAGACTATAAATATGAATTGGAAATAGAAAATGATTTCTCACATCATGGTTTTTTTATAATTTTTAGACATCACCTTAATTATATTTTTTATGACAGAATAATGATGTAGTATTTACCTCATTAATAAATGATTTAAATAAATAAGATTATAAATATTAAAATAACATCCAAAACCTGTCTAATTCCTATTAGATGATATAATATCGACTATAAGTAATCTTTAATTCATCATTAATTATTTTTGGACTTTGATATATTGAAAATCATTATTTAATAAAATAATATTATCACACATTCCTAAAGAGCCCATCCTCTCCCTTATAAAAGGAGACCACTTCTAACCAATTCCTCACACCTCTCAAGCATTTTGGATCATCCAGACTCTACCAAATTATTCTCCCTGCATCACTCTTCTCCTCCTATAATCCTTAAATTAGTAAGAAGGCACCTCAAGAAGTCCTTTGGTTCAATCCAAAGGGAGTTACCCAAATTAAAGGTACCAGTTTCTCATAAATTGTTTATTTATTTTACTTATCCAACCCCTAAACTCATTTATTCCTTTATTTTGTAAAAATAACAGTATCCTCAATAGACTAGGATGTTTTTATGGGATGTATCCAAACTACACTTACACACACCTCCATCTAATTGTTAAGGTCATAATGTTTCTATGGATGGAAAACAAACGCCTCCCGAAATGATGAATGTTCAAATATCTCCAACCGCCTCTCACGGTGGCCATTATGATGGCACTGTATTAATATATGATATGTATTATGTTTATTGTTTCTTTATTCTTCTATAATTTCTTTTTATATCATGCCTTTATGGTTTCCATTATTGTTAAACACGATAATTTCATTAGAGGAAGTGTGGACTACTACCCACTCAAAGTGATATGACTCGTTAATGCCATATGTTGGACGTTTAAAGGATGGAGTTAATGATATTATATATTATATTATATATGAAATTATACTGGAATTATAATAAACCTAAGATTAATTATGTTTTAATTTCATTTAAATAATAAATAGAATTGTAAGTAGCGTTCATGCGTACGTACGGCTTATCGTCTCCATGAACGGTGCATTTCATTACTTACCTCCAAATGATATGTACTTTTATATATATATATATATACTGGATATATATGATATATATGATATCAAAATAATGAATTTTATTCTGGATATAATGGACAATTGGCCACGTGGACAACTTGTAAAGATAAGGTGTTCATTTTTGACTCAACTACCAAATATCGACAAAATGACCATTATTAACTTAAATGATAACATAATGTTTATAACATGGTAATAAGCGATATAAAAGCAATTATAAAATTCAAAATGGTTGTTAAGAATGTATAAATTGAAATTAGTTAATTATTCTGTAGATTAAAGAACGAACGGGTCATGTCGGATACAAGTTAAGGGATTTTCTTATCTTACTTTTAATTCCATGAGATTTCCATTGTTCGCCACTTATTCATTTAATATGGTGTATTGTGTACTTCAATTTTATATATATCATAATTATTCTCATTATATTCCTGGTATTATGTGATTTATTTTATAGATATTAACTTTTGGACATACGACTCAGTTGATTACAACGAGGTAAAGTGTTTCATCTCACTTTTTATTCCCATGAGATTCATGCTATATTTACCACTATTTACTATTGTGTGGTGTATGTACTTCCCAAGATTGTGTTCATTATGTAATATATATATGGGAATATACATCTTCATTTTTTTATCCTTCGTTCATGGGTTGTATGTTTTGTAAGTTACCAAATCTCTAAGGGAACCTTTTTACCTATTTTTCTATTCCATGGGTTAATCTTATAATTCGTGATTATGTCATGATATGATTATGTGAGGAATCACTATTTATTATTTCTATAGAATTTTCCACTACCCTTTCTATGGATATACTTTTGTTACACATAATCACTCTATTTATAAATTCTCAACTCATCAATATGAACTTGATAAGAGTAATTTTAACTCAGCCTCTATTTATTGAGTTAAATATCCAATTAATTGGTTTTTTTTACAAGAATATGTGTGAATATACTATGATTGATTTACACTTAATATCTAATAATATTGAGTGTGTTTATATTTGTCACACATAATTATGTCATTTATATATTCTTAACCTAAGGATACAGTCTTTATAAAAGATTTTGTTTCAATTTACATTCCATTGAGTCTTCTTTGTTGTTATAAATCAATCCACTTTTATATTGTGTATATAATGCACATTGACATTTTATATCATGAATTACTTTATTCACATGATATTATAAAGTTCTGATTAAATGTTATTCCTCTGTTATTTGTATTCATGCATCTATCTTTTTGTTAAAAACTCTTTAACTTATATATCATTTTAAATGTTTTAAATATTTATTATTATAAATATTTCTCATTAATTTCCATATTTTAAAAATGGGTTTTAAGATTTATTTATATGGAAATAAATTTTTCTCAAATGATAATTCCTTTAAAATCTTCATTGTGGTATGGGACACATTGATTCAAAAATTTCAATTTAAATAGTTTCAAAAATGATTTGTTAATGAATTGTTTATTTCAATATCTTGATTTGATATATTAGAATGTGGAAATGTTATCTTTCCTTTATACATGTGTTATGTGTAATGATTATGTTATGGTTATTGGGAATGGATTACATATACGGGTGGTTCGGTGATAAACCAAGGTCGGGTGAGCCTTAGATAGCTCTCCAATGCATTTGGTAACATGACGAACGTAAACGTGATGTTTCTCCTAAGAGATTTAGGGAATATACTGTGATTTGATTTCCAATTTTAACTCCCTATGTTGTTGTGATAGCCCCAATGTAAGTTCGTTATGGAAGCCATAAGTAACCTATATGAATTATTATTTTCATGTGTTATTCATAAATCTTATGATTTCGTAAGGTATGTTATGATTGAAAAATACAGATTCATTGATTTGTATTTATTTATGGGTTAATGTTTTCCGTCCTTATTTTATAACCCCTACTAAGCTTTTTATACTCAACCCATGTTTTTGAAATGTTTTCCACTGGACATAAAGATGAATAGGTTCAAGGATGGGATCAAGGAAAAGTCATGTTGTCTAAAATATGGAACTACACATGTTTCTTAAGAGTTATTTTATAAAAAAAATGGATACAGAGTAGTAGTGTCTACGTGTAATATTCAAGTTGTTATGTAATAGTTATGGACTAATTCTCTAAAACTATAAACCTAAAAATATCCTCAATTTGAATTATTCATTTAATTCAATATTATGTAATGTTATATGGTCGGGACCTTATAGTTGGTATTAGAGGTCGGTTTAGACAACTTCAGGGATTAGGAGTTTTCGTTAGACACATGGTTAGTCTCTTTGTCTATTATTTCAGTTAAATCACTGTTTTATAACTTTTTCAAATCATGGAATGTCAGTAACAAATGGAAGGAGGAGGATTTAAAATTACATTCCTATCTCTTCCCGATGACATGATTGTAATAATTATTGCAAAGATATGTTCAGATGATTGTGAAACTTTTTCTAACATACAACTCCCTTGCAAGCAGGTTTTTGAGATATCAAAAACCACCACTATACCTCGTTATCATTGTGGATCATGGGTTATATTTAGACATATCTTATTATCACAATATTCTAATATTTTCAAGAAAGGTAAATATTATCAAGTCATTTTCAAATATTTCACCTTATCACAAGATTTTGAGGCATATTATGATTTTAAAAAAGGTGCTGAAAAAGGAGACCCTTGCGCAACCTATTTATATTTGATTTTAAAATATTTTCTCTCAGCACATACTTATGTTATTTTAAAAGGACCATTATTTGAATGTTTTCACTCAAATTCGGTCCGACTATTTTATAGAAATCATGTTTTATCAGATGTTTTGAAATTATAAGCCATACATTATTATTTTCCAAAACTATTTTTCTGTGAACACCCTAATGAACCTTGTTCTACAAGGTGTATTTGGATGGAGGAAGAAAATTATTTTGAAGGATCTCTAAATTATTGTTGCGATGCATGGACCATATACCGACTAGATCAAGATGAAGATGAAAACAAATGGACACCATGATCAAGGTATGATGTTCTTCATTTTGGGGATCATTATATTTTATCATATAGTGGTGAAATAAAACTTCAAGATTTAATATGTTGAGATCATAATGAATTTGGATGAAAATTGGAGGTATAAAAAAACCATTGAGGTTAAAACATGATAGGGTTATTTTTGAGTTTTATAAAAAGGACGACCCATAAGATGGGTGACAACCCATCGCATCTGGCAAGGCTGCAGGAAATCAAACCCACAACCGAAGGGAGACAAGGGTGCATCGCCTACAACTAGCCTATATAAAATCACTAGTCTGTATGACTTATTATTTTAGTAAAATATTTTTATGGAACAAGAATAAGGTGATTTTTTAAAATTATGTTTTATTAAATGGAAATACTTAGTATAGAAAAAATATTTAATGATTAAGTGATAAATTATGTTGTGGAAGACGTTCTCTCTTTTGAGGAAACAATATATTCCTAAGGAAGATAGAATACTATTGATTTCAATTGTGGAATAATTGTAGATATTTTAGTTTGGAAGAATCTATGTGTTTATTGTGCACAAATGATGATTTGATTTATTTATGAAATTGATTAACCTAACATGGAGAACATGTGATTTGGTTAATTACTTTTCAATTTGAGGATTCATGAGTAACTGTTGTTATTTGGAGGTAAATTCTATCTTGGAAGACTATGTAATAAAATCCTTATGAGATTTGGGTTTCAATCTATGTTTGGATCACTTTTGAATAATTTTACAGAAAGATGTTTTTTTGAATGGTCTTTGTAGAACATTGTGTTTTGTTTGAAAATTTTTGGAGATTAAGAGTAGTTTTTCTTTTTGTAAAAGATTATCCTTTTGGGCTATTATCTGATCTCGCACTAACAATTTTGGTTTTAGTTGATGTCAAAAGACAAGGGAAATATATTGTTCTAATTTTTTGGATTATGTTATTCTCAAGAAGATGATTCTTATGCTTCTGATGTGACAAAGTCTTTTTGATTTCTCTTCGTTTAGAGAAAAGATATGTTTTTGGTAGAAACTTATTAAAGGATGAAACTATACTTGAAGGTAATTATATTTCCTTAAGTTCTTATTCTATGTTTTTAATTAATTCCTTCTAATTATGAAAATCAATGTAAGACAAAAACGTTGTTGGTATACATTTCCTACAAGATAATCAAAGAAATTTTAACACATCATAAGTTTGTGATTTTCTAGGGGTTAACATTCTCTTAATCTTGTTTTCTATCACTCTCCATCAAAACATGACCACCTGTTCTCTATTTAATATCCATGTTTTCTTACATGGAATCCTAGTATGGGTTATATCAGGTGACCATAGTACTTTTCATTCTTTTAAAGTGATAGTTTTACTGTCTCTTTTCATATGTGGGACTTTTAATGAAGTTTCCAAGCCCAATTTTAAATTGCGAGGATGCAATTCCCAAAAGAAGGGGATTGAATTTAACATCCCAGGTAAATAAAGATTAAGACATATTTCATATTTATTAATATTTTTTTATTAAATATTGATTTTTCTTTAAAGGGGTTGCTATGGTAGATAGCGTTCCCAGTACGCAACAACGAGTTTCATTGAAATCTTACACTAGACACTAATAATATATTATTATTATTTTAAATGGTAGTTAACTCTGAGAAATTTTATTCGAGGGAATGAAAAAACTAACTAAAATATTATTATACATGTTTGTTAAATGAATTTACATTTATCCAATAAAAGTTAGAGTCTTAAAATGTGAATGAATCTAATTTTAAGCATAGTTCACATTAAAAGGCCGATTTAGCACCTTTTATTAGAGAACCCTCATTAAATATAATTTTGACCATGTTAATACATTATATATGACCAAATAAAATCCTTTTTTATAATGGGACCATCAATATTTACATTGTGTAAATTTTTTGAATTTTTCTAATAATGTTCATTTTCTAATGAATAGTGAAAAATATTGTATTTTAATTCAAAACTGTGTTTTAATATAATTTATTTGTATGGTTAGATTATATTTATTAATTAGTTTTAAAGTTTAATTATTATATATTTTTACTATTTAATCCAATTTCGGTCATTGAAATTTATTTCACGTTGAAATTGGACATAAACAAGTGTCAATCTTTTGATAGTTATTGTTTCTTAAAAACACGATATTTGTTTTAACAACGGGAAATAATTTTAAATTAATTAAATCCACTTCTATGTTTTGAATTTAGTGAAATAGAAAAAAATTTGAATTCGTAATATGAAATAATTCATAGGCTGAATATTTGGTATTTTTCTGAAAAACATCATTTTTTTGTTGAACAGTGAAATCACATAGTTTTAGCTAAAAAAACTGACTTTATTATTTAAATGAAATTTTACCGCTTCTGTGAATTGAATTTAGAAAATATGACATACCTGATTTTTATTATGAAGTAAAATTTGGTTCAATAAGATGAAAATAAATTTTGTTGAATAGTAACTTTTGATTTTTATTTGACGTGGTTAAAGGTAAATAGTGTAATTTAATTAAAAAAGAATATTGTAATAATTTAGAAATACCATAACACATGTCCTAACCTTATTTTATGAGTAATGGCTGACCATGGTCATATTTGGGTCTATTTTTGAACCCCATGGTGCCAATTATTAAAGATAATGTCATTTTAGATTACTTAATTTACTGTATTAGAAAAATTACATAAACAAAAATCTTTTTTTAAATTAATTTTTATTTTGTGTTATATAAATTATAAATTCGACTAAAAATATTCCTTGGAAATCAAAAATGATTTCCTATATCATGTTATTTTTTATAATATTTATACATTACATAAATTTAATTATTTATGACACAATAATGATGTAGTATTTATCTCATTAATAAAAGATTTAAATATATAAGATTATAAATATTAAAATAGCATCCAAAACCAGTCTGATTCATATTGGATGATATTATTTCGAATATGAGTCACCTTATCTTCTGCATTAATCATTTCTAGACCTTTACAAACCGAATATCATTAGAAAATAAAATAATATTATCACAATTTCCTAAAGAGCCCCTCCTCTCCCATATAAAAGGAGACCACATCTAACCATTTCCTCACATCTCTCATGACTTTTGGATAGTATAAACTATACCCAATTATGCTCCCTACATCCCTATCCTCATCCTAGAAGCCTTACCTTAGTCATAAGGCACTTAAAGAAGTCTATTGGTTAAAACCAATATGAGTTACCCAAATTAAAGGTAATCGTTTCTCCAAAAAAAATTCCTTTTATTTTACTTCTCCAACCACTAAACACTTTTATTACATTATTTTGTAACAACTACAGTATCCTAAATATACTAGGATGTTTTTATGAGAAGTATTATAACTACACTTACACAAACCTTCATCTAGTTGGTGAATAAGATAATGTTTCTGTGGATGGAAAACTAACGCATCACGAAACGATGATTGTTCAAATATCTCCAACAGCCTCTCATGGTAGTCATTGTGATGTCACTTTATTTATATATGATATATATTATGTTTATTTTTTCTTTATGATTCTTTAATTTCCATTTATAACATGCCTTTATGGTTTCCATTATAGGTAAATGTGATATTCTCATTTGAGGAAGTGCGGACTACCGCTCCCTCAAAGTGATATGACTCGTTAATGCCATAAGTGGGACGTATAAAGGATGGAGTTAATGATATTATATAGGATATTATATATTAAAATATACTATAATTATAATATACCTATGTATCATTATGTTTTAATTCCACTAAAATAAGAACGAGAAATGAAAGTAGCGTTCATGCGTACGTACAGCTTACCGTCTCCTTGAACGGTGCATTTCATTTCTTACCTCCAAATGATATGTAATGTTATAAATATATATATATACTAGATATATATGATATAATTTATATCTGAATAATGAATTTCATTCTGTATATAATGGACTATTGACCACATGGACAACATGTCAATATAAGGTGTTCATTTTTGACTCATGAACCAAATATCGACAAAACAACAATTATTAACTTAAATGATTGCATAATTTTTATAACATTTTAATAAGTTATTTAAAAGGAATTATAAACATTAAAAAGGTTCTTAGGGAAGTATAAATTGACATAATTTTATTATTCAGGAGATTAAAGAAAAATGGGTCAAGTCCGCCACAAGGTAAGGGATTTTCTTATCTGACATTTAATTCCATGAGATTTACATTGTTCACCACTTATTCATTCAATGAGGTGTATTGCGTACTGCCAATTGATATATTTTAAAATTATTCCTATTATATTCATGGTATTCTATGATTCAGTTGGTGGCTATTAACTTTTGGTCATACAACTTTGTTGATTACAACGAGGTAAATGGTTCCATCTCACTTTTTATTCCTAGGAGATTTATGCAATATTGGCCACTATTTATTTTTTTGTGGTGTATGTACTTCCCAAGATTTTATTCATTATGTAATATACTTAAATATATGGGTATTTAAATATGCATTTTTTTATCCTTCTTTCATGGGTTGTATGTTTCGTAAGTTACCAAATCAGTAAGGGAACCTTTTAACCCAATTTTCCATTCCATTGGATAGCCATATATTTCTTGATTATGTAATGTTCTGATGATGTGGAGAATCACTATTTATTATTTGTGTAGTAATTTCCACTACCCATTTTGTGGATATAGTTTTGATACACATAATCACTCCATTGATAAATTCTCAACTCATCGATATGAACTGGATAAGAGTAATTTTAACTGAATCTTTATTAATTGAGTAAAACATCCAATTCATTGGTGTTGGTTTTACAAGAATATGTGTGAGTTTCCTCTTAATTATTTAAACTAAATATCCAATCATATTGATTTTATTTATATTTTTCACACATAATTATGTCGTTGATTTATCCTTAACCTCAGGATATTGTCTTTATAAGTTATTTCATATCAATTTACATTCCATTGAGTCTTCTTTGTTGTAATACACCAATTCACTTTTATATGGTGTCTATAATGTACTTTTACATATTATATAATGCATTACTTTATTCACATGATATTATAATTTTCTAATTAAATGTTATTAGTCAATTATTTTTATTCACACGTCTCTCTTTTTGTTAAAAAAATATTTAACTAAAATATTGTTTTAAATGTTTTAATGATTTATTCTTCTAAATATTTCTAATTAATGTCCATGTTTTAAAAATGGGTTTTAGGATTTATTTATATGGACATTAATGTTTTCAAATGATAATTCATTTTAAAGATTCATTGTGGTATGGGACACTTAGATTCAAAAATCTCTTTTTAAATGGTTTTAAAAATGATTTGATAAAGCATTGTTTATTTCAATATCATGATTTGATATATTAGAATGTGGAAATGTTATCTTTCCTTTATACTTTTGTTATTTGTTATGATTATGTTATGGTTATTGGGAATGGTTTACATATATGGGTGGTTCCATGATAAACCTTGGGCGGGTGAGCCTGAGATAGCTCTCCAATGCATTGGGTAACGTGATGGAGATAAACATGATGTCTCTCCTAAGAGATTTAGGGAATATACTATGATGGGTATTCCTAGTGTAACTCTATATGTAGTTGTGATAGTTTCAATGTATGTTCAATATGGATTCTATAATTAACCTTTATGATTTATGATTTGTGTGTGTCATTCATAAATCTTATGATTTCATATGGTATGTTATGATTGACAAATATAGTTTCATTTTTTATTATTTATTGATGGTATAATGGTTTCCTTCTTTATTTTATAACCCTTACTGAGATTTTTATTCTCATACCTTTTTGTTGAAATGTTTTCCATAGTACTTGATGATAAATTGGGTCATGGATGGGATCAAGAAAAAGTTATGCTGTCTAAAATATGGAACTAGACATATATATTTTTAAGAGTTTGTATTTTGTGAAAAAAAATGGATACTGTGTAGTAGTGTCTACTTGCAATATTCAAGTTGTTATGTAATAGTTATGGCCTAATTCTATAAAAATATAAACTTGAAAAGTTCCTCAATGTAAATTATTCATTTAATTCAATATTATGTAATGTTATAAGGTCGGGTCCTTATAGTTGGTATCATAGGTCGGTTTGGAAATCATTGGGGATTTGGATTTTTCATTAGACACATGGTTAGTCCCTATATCTTTTATTTCAGTTAAATCCTTGTTTTATAAATTCTTCAGATCAAGGAAAGTCAGTTACAAATGGAAATAAGAGGATCTCAAATTACATTCCTATCTCTTCTCAATGACGTGGTTGCAATAATTATTGCAAAGTCATGTTCGGATGATTGTGAAACTTTTTCTATCATACAACTCACTTGCAAGAAGTTGTTTGAGATATCAAACACCTCCACTATACCTCCTTATCATTGTGGGTCATGGGTTATATTTAGAAAAAACCTATTTTCATAATATTATCATATTTTCATGAATGGTAAATATTATCAAGGAATTTCCAAATATTTTACCAAATCACAATATTTTGAAGCATATTATGATTTTAAAAAAGGTGTTGAAGAAGGAGACCCTTGAGCAACCTATTTATATTTTCTTTTACAAAATAATCTCTTAAAACATACCTATGGTATTTTAAAAGGACCATTAATTGAAAGTTTCATCTCCAATTTAGTCGGACTATTTTATAGAAATCATGTTTTATTAGATGTTTTGAAATTATATATCATAAATGATTATTTTCCAAAACTATTTTTCTGGGAACACCCATATGACCCAGGTTGTACAAGGTGTATTTGTATGGAGGAAGAAAATGATTTTGAGGGATTGCTAAATATTTTTTGCGATGAATGAACCATCTACCTACTTGATCAAGATGAAGATGAAACCAAATGGACACCATGATCAAGGTATGATGTTCGTCATTTTGGGTATCGTTTTATGTTATAATATGGCGGTGAAATAAGACTTCATGAATTAAGATATTGGGATCATAATGAATTTGGATTAAAATTAAAGGTATAATGAAACCATTGAGGTTAAAACCCATTAGGGTTATATTTGATTTTTATAAAAAGGACAACTCGTAGAATGGGTGACAACCCATCGCATCTAGAAAGGCTGCAGGAAATCAAACCCACAACCAAAGAGTGACAAGGGTGCATCACCTACCACTAGCCTAATTGAATACACTGGTTAGTATAACTTATAATTTTAGTAAAAAGTTTTTATGGAATAAGAATAAGTTGATTTTTGGAATTTATGTTTTATCAAATAGATATAATTAATATAGAAAAATGATTTAGTTTTTAAGTTTTAAAGGATGTTGTGGAAGACGTTCTCTCTTTTGAGGAAACACTATATTCCTAAGGTATATAGAATACTATGGATTTCAATTGTGAAATAATTGAAAAAAAAATTATTTTGGAAGAATATATGTTGTTATTGTGGACATATGACGATTTGGTTTATTTATGAAAATGATTAACCTATCCTGGAGAACATGTGATTTGGTTAATTACTTTTCAATATGAGACTTTATGAGTAACTGTTGTTATTAGAAGGTAAATGTTATATTGGAATACTATGCAATTAAATCCTTATGAGATTTGGGTTTCAATAATAGTTTGGATCACTTTTGAAGAATATTATAGAAAGCTGATTTTTCGAATGGCCTTTGTTGATCTTTGGGTTTTGTTTCAAAAATTGTGGAGATTAAGAGTAGATTTTATTTTTTTAAAATGATTTTTCATTCTGGGTATTATCTGATCTTGTACTATCAATATTTTTTTAGTAGATGTCTAAATAAAAGGGAAATATATAGTTCTTATTTTTTGGATTATATGATTCTCTTGAATATGATTATTGTGCTTCTTATGTGACTAAGTCTTTTTGAATTCTCTTTGTTTGGGGAAAAGCTGTGTTTTTTATAGAAACATATTTAAGGATGAAACTCTAATTGAAGGTATGTATATTTATTTATGTTCTTATTCTATATTGTAAATGAATTCCAACAAATTTTGAAAATTAATGTAAGAAAAAAACGTTTTTGGTTTAGGTTTCCCATTGGGTAATCAAAAACTGTTTAACACGTCATAAGTTTCAGATTTTATAGTGGCTGACTTTCTCCTAATCATGTTTTCTGTCACTCTCCATCAGAACATGACCATTTGTTCTCCCTTCCATGTCCATTTTTTCCTAAATGTAATCCTAGTATGAGTTATCTCGTGTGACCATTGTACTTTTATTTCTTTTAAGGTGATTGTTTTACTAACTCTTTTCTGATTTGAGACTTTTGATGATGTTTCCAAGACAAGTTTTAAAATTTCAAGGATTAAATTCCCCAAAGGGGGGAATGATGTAACATCCCATGTAAATAAATAAATAGACATATTTCATATTTATTAATATTTGTGAATTAATTATTAATTTTACTTTAAAGGGGTTTCTGTGTTTGATAGCGTACACGATACGAAACAATGTGTTTCTTTGAAATCTTACGTTGCACACTAATAATATAATATTATTATTTAAAATGGTAGTTAACTCCTAGATGTTGTATTTTCATAAATGAAAAAAACAAACTATAATATTATTATACATGTTTGTTAAATATATTTACTTTTATCCAATAAAATTTATAGGCTTAAAATGTGAATGACTCTAATTTTAAGCATACTTTACATTAAAAGGAAGATTTGCCACATTTTAATGGAGAACCCTATTTAAATCTAATTTTTGTCTCTTTAATACATTATATTTGACCAAATTAAATCCTTCTTTATAATGGGGACATAAAAATTTACTTTGTGTTAATTTTAGAAATTTTTATGATAAAGTTCATTTTCTAAGGAATATTTATAAATATTGTATTTTAATTCAAAACTGTGTTTTAATCTAATTTATTTATATGGTAGGATTATCTTTTTAATTGGTTTTCAAGTATAATTAGAATATTTATTTAAAATTTAATCCAATGTTGGTCATTGTAATTAATTTCACTTTGAAATTAGACATAAACAAGTGTCAATGTTTTGATAGTTATTGTTTCTTAAAAACACGCTATTTGTTTTAACAACAAAAATAAATTTTAAATTAATTAATGTAACTTCTATTTTTTGAATTTATCAAAAAAATCATCATTTTTAAATTTGTAATATCAAATAAATTTTAGGCCGGATTTTTGGTATTTTTTTGAAAAAATTCAATTTTTGATGGATAGTGAAATCACATAGTAGTAGCTAAAATACCTGAATTTTTCATTTAAATGAAATTTTACCGCTTCTCTAAATTGTAATTTTGAAAATCCGACATACATGGTTTTTATCAAAAAATAAAATGTGGTTCAATAAGATAAAAATAATATTTTGTGAATAGTAACTTTTGACTTTTATTTACCCCCGTAAAGTTAAATATGGTAATTCATGGTAAAAAGAATATTGTATTAATTAAAATTACCATAACACATGTCCTAACCTTATAGGATGAGTAATATACATCCATTGTAATTTTAGGGACTATTTTGGGACCCCATGGAGACACTTCTGAAAGATAACGGCACTTTATATTAATTAATTTAATGTAAAGGATAAAATGACATAAACAAAAATATTTTAGAAAATTAATTTTTATATGGTGTAATATAAATTTTATTTTCAACTATAAATATTCAGTGGAAAGATAAAACGATTTCCTATATCATGGTATTTGTTTTTTAATTTTTATACATCACATAAATTAAATTATTTATTACAGAATAATGATGTAGTATTTACCTTATTAATAAAATATTTAAATAAATAAGATTACAAATATTAAAATAACCTCCAAAACCTGTCTAATTCCTATTAGATGATATTATTTCAACAATGAGTCAACAAATATTTGTCTTTAATTATTTTGGGACCTTTAGAAACTGAATATCATTATATAATAAGACAATATTATCACACTTTCTTAAAGAGCCCCTCCTCTCCCCTGTAAAAGGAGACTCTTATAACCAATTCCTCACACCTCTATATCCTTTTGGCTCATCCAACATCAGCCCAATTAAGCTCCCTACATCCCTATTCTCCTCATAGAAGCCTTAAATTAGGAAGATGTCACTTCGATAAGTCCTTTGGTTCAACCCAAATGGAGTTACCCATATTAAAGGTAACCGTTTCTCTTAAATTGTTTTCTTTTATTTTACATCTCCATCCCCAAAACTCTTTTATTCCTTTATTTTGTAACAACTCCAGTATACTCAATATACTAGTATGTTTTTATGAGAAGTATCTTAACTACACTTACACACACCTCCATCTAAAGGGTGAAGAATATAATGCTTCTGTGGATAACAAACTAACACCTCACGAAACAATTGTTGTTCATATATCCCCAACCGCATATCATGGTGGCCATTATGATGGAACTGTATTTATATATGATATATATTATGTTTATGTTGTCTTTATTCTTCTTAAATTTTCATTTATGTCATGCCTTTATGATTTCCATTATGGTTAAACACGATAATCTCATTAGAGGTAGTGCAGACTACTGCCCCCTCAAAGTGATATGACTTGTTAGTGCCATATGTGGGTCATATAAAGGATAGAGTTAATGATATTATATATGGTAATATATATGATATTATTCTGGAATTATAATATACCTATGTATCATTATTTTATAATTCCATTAAAATAAGAAATAGAAATGAAAGTAGCGTTCATGCGTACGTACGGCTTACCGTTTCCATGAACGGTGCATTTCATTTCTTACCTCCAAATGATATGTACTATTATCAATATATATATATAGTGGATATATATTATATATATGATATCTTAATAATTAATTTCATTCTCGATATAATTGACTATTGACCACATGGACAAGTTGTAAATATAAGGTATTCATTTTTGACTCAAGTACCCAATATCGACAAAACAACCATTATTAACTTAAATGATTACATAATGTTTATATACTAGTAATAAGTTATATAATAAGAATTATAAACATTAAAAAGTATATTAATCATGTTGAAATTAACATTAGTTTATTATTCAGGAGATTAATGAATGAACGGGTCAAGTCGGACTCAAGGTAAAGGATTTTCTTATCTCACTGTTAATTCCATGAGATTTCCATTGTTCGCCACTTATTTGTTGCATGTGGTGTATTGTGCACTGCGCTTGGATATATATTATCATTATTATAATTATATTCATGGTATTATATGATTAATTTGTTGTATATTAACTTTTTTTCGTACGACTCAGTTGATTACAATGAGGTAAAGGGTTCATCTCACTTTTTATTCCCGTGAGATTCATTCTATATTTAAAAATATTTAATTTTTTGTGGTGTATGTACTTCCCAAGATTGTATTCATTGTGTAATATAATTCAATCTATGTGTATTTACATCTTAATTTTTCTATCCTTCTTTCATGGGTTATATGGTTTGTAAGTTACCAAATCGGTAAAGGAACCTTTTATCCCAATTTCCAATCCATGGGTTAATATTCTAGTTTTTTATTATGTCGTGATATGATTATGTGTGGAATCACTATTTATTATTGGTGTAGTAATTTCCACAACTCTTTCTATGGATATAATTTTGATACACATAATCACCCCATTGATAAATTCTCAACTCATCAATATGAACATGATAAGAGTAATTTTAACTCAATCATTATTTATTGAGTTAAACATCCAATTCATTGGTGTTGTTTCTAAAAGAATATGTTTGAATGTCCTCTGATTTATTTACACTTAATCTCCAATCATATTGAGTGTATAAAAATTTGACACACATAATTATGTCACTAATTTATCCTTAACCTAAAGATACTGTCTTTATGAGAGATTTCATCTGAATTTACATTCTTAACATAAGGATAAAGGTAAGCTTTGTAATTAATTATTTGTGTTTGTTATTCATAAATATTATGATTTCATAAGGTATGTTATGATTGAAAAATATAGTTTAATTGATTTATATTTGTATATGGGATATTGTTTTACTCTCTTATTTTATAACCCTTACTGATCTTTTTATGCTTATCCTATGTTTTTGAAATTTTTTCCACATGAAATAAAGACGAAAGGGTCAAGAATGGAATCAATGAATAGTCATGTGGTCTAAAGTATGGAACTTGAGATGTTTTTTTATGTGTTTTAATTTTATTAAAAAAATGGATACTGAGTAGTAGTGTCTACTTGTAATATTCATGTTGTTATGTAATAGTTATCGCCTAATTCTCTAAATCTCTAAACCTGAAAAGATCCTCGATATGAATTATTCATTTAATTCAATATTATGTAATGTTATAATGTCGGGTCCTTATAAACAGTCACCCGAGGAACACAAAAAATACTAACGGTCACATCATCCTTATAAATTGATATTTAGGGTATTCCAAACATCAAAAACAACTCGGTAAAATTGCTTCTCTATATCCCTTAATGCTCAGTATAATTTTCATTGCTCTGGCGATAATGTTCTTTATTTTGATACAACTGAACGACTATCACTATTTTATTGGTCTATTTTTTGTATTTGGCGGTCTCTTATTGATATTGATGGGTCTCCAATTAGGCATTATATGTCAGTGAATTTCTTTTGGCCTTATGTATATATTAGTTTTCAGAATTCTTATTGAATAAAACATGACTTTATTTTTTTCCTACAAACATTTATTTTGGGATCACCATTGATAAAAAAACAAAAAAATGATAATACTAATTATTATCAAAATATTATTATTACAAAAAAAATATGTTTGGGGCATTACACAATCATTCTCTCAATAAATCAAATCCATGGAAACACCCAAACAATTCATTAAAACCATTTTACAATCAATTTGGCCTAACCCATTCCAATCCACACATTCAAAAATGCATGCCTAGGTGACAATTCTATACAAATGTGATGTATCACCTTAGAATACCAAGTCATCATAGGATTATCATATACATGTGCCACAATACCACACACCCCTTCCATAGGGCCATTCCATTGTAAATGAATACACTATAACAAATTATTTAAAAAAATTGGAAAATAATTATGCCAAATACATTCAATGAATCAAAATTTCTTATTAAAAGCAATTCTATAATATAATTTTTTGGAATAAAACTAAATTAAAAAAATTAAATTCATAATTTTATAATCATGAAACACAACACATTGAGCAACATGTAATTTCCACTCACTCCCTCGCTAAAGAGGGCTTCTATAAATATTTGAACATCAATTTCACAATTAATTTCATGAAATTAAAAAACAATTAAACCAATAAGTCATGTACTAATGGGATAAGTCAATAGTGGTGCCACATACCATATAAACAATGATGAGAGTGAATAATGGAAATAAACATCATCAAAAGCGGGTTGAAACTCCAAAAACCACTGTATATCTCATTCCCTATCATGTACACATCCAAATATAACCCTGATTAGAATAAAATATAATATATATATATATATCCTTAATGGATTGGATCTTGGAATAAAAGAGAGTGAAGAATATTACTACTAATAAAAAACACCATGAATGTTAATTACCAAAGAATCCCGGATTCAGTTCACCTAGAGTTTCCAATGGATATTTTTGAGAATGAAGGGAAGATCTGGAACAACCTTTGGTTAAAGAGAAAACCGATTTAGGTTCAGAAGAGAAGAAAAATGGGGGGTTAAGTGGATAAAATGATTAAGATCCACAACATTCTAAAATTACTTTTTTTATTGCATGATTATTTCGCATGTTTAGGAAAAATGTGCTTTTACCATGCATAAACCAATGCCTCTAGAAGCACCTCACATGGTTGGCTCGCACAGTTTGATAAAATGTGTGCCAAACATACAGAATCATATACCCCACTTCTCATGGTTACTCTTAAGTGGATATACAGTTTGGTAATATTGTGTGCCTAATATTACACCTTCTTAATAGCCAATATTTCAATTTTACTAGTTTCATAGAGGTTTTTCATAGTTTCAACTAATCGTAATCAAACCGTGAACCTCTTGAAAAGCCCCAAAACCACTCCAAAAGTCCTCCAAACCCTAAAAAACATCAAAAAAGCACATTTAATAAATAAAAAAATTATAAATGGTTACCTACATGAAATTTTCGGTGCTATTTAAAGTAAAATATATAATGTGTAATAAATTTGATTTTTTAGAAAAATGAAATTTTCAACATTATAGATTCTTAATCTAATTTGATAATTATTAAAAATTTAATGATATTTAATATATATATATATTAACTATTTTACGCATCATATTAGAATCATTATATAATGTATTTATACTTAATTTATTCGATACAAATTTGTAAATGTGGATAAAATTATAAATTTATAATAATTCTATCAACAATATCGTGTTAAATAAAATTAATACTAAGAACCTAAATTTTCTATCAAAAAAATATATTGTATATGTTTAATAGTATTTATGTTATTTTCTAAAAAATAATAATATTTTTTTAATTAACTATCTATGTGTATGGAAATTAATTATAATTTTAGAGCATGTCTCTTGTAAAAACAGGATAGTTTTTAAAAAATGATTTTTTAGGAAAAATGATTGTTTAGGAAAAAAAGATTTAAGATTAGAATATTATTATTAATAATATTGGTTCAAATTAATTTAAAATAATTATTATAATTCAAATATTATTTTATTGAAAATATTTCAATTCGAACAATTTTTTCATCAGGTTATGATTAAATAATCCAAATAGTCAAAAATTAGTTTTCATTAAAATGATAAATTCATTTTCAAAATTTTTAGTCTGGGTAGATAAATTAAAATTATTATATAAATTTATTTATTATTATTTATAATATATATATGAATATCTTTTATGAAAATTTATTTTTAATAAAATTTATGGTATTATAAAAATCCTTATTTCTTTAAAATTCACTTAAAACAATTATTTGATAAAAATGTAAAAAAATATCCTCATCTGATTTTTTGTGAGGAGTTAAAAAATTTTAATTAATTTTAAAAATTTCAATTCAAAAATTGATATTTTTTTATTTTTTAAATAAAATATATAATATAAATAAAAAATCTTATATTGAAAGTGACATTTTAAATATTAACTAATATTAACTATATATATTCTAAATTTCACGATTTTCTGTCTTACTCTTTATTAGAGATTTATTAAATATATTTTCAAAATATTCATTAATTTTTTCATATTGGGATTATTGTGTAACACATGTTATAGTCTATAGTATTCATTTTAAATGATCCATATAATTGGGTCATTATATTCAACCCCCTTAAATAAATTGTGTCCATAGAAATTAAATATCATTTACTGAAGGAAGAAGCTAAATGATCTGTAAGAAACACGTGATATAACTTTTACTATGATTTAATACATGATTATACTTGGTAAAAAATTGAATATATTTATCCCTCATATGATTCTTAAGAGTTCATTGGGAAATACATTTAACATCCTCTTTCTCATAATCTCATTGAAAAAGAAAATACTACAACCTAAATGTTTGTGATATTAAAAAATAATGTCTGGGGAAATGATCATATGATTGTAAAATTGAAATCTTAAATTTTCTTATCCTATGATACCATATTTTAATCCTACATTAATTTATTTTCAATTATGAAAAACATGGATCATGATATAACCCTCTCAGTTCAACCATGGATTCATTAACTACTGTTATCATATAATTCTCTACCAAATTCTTCAAACAAACTAGGATATAAATCCATCATGATGGTCCCTAAATATCATATTATCTACAAAAGCATATCCCCTAGAAGATTCAAACCATTCAAGTAGTATTTAATTTTAGTTATGGACCAGGTGATGATCGAGTTAATACCAAGTATGCCCTCTTTAGAGTTACTACCCTAGTTAAAACTATGCAAGTGCCTACATCCTAGTGTAGTATCTAGAAATTATGTATTTTTTGGGAAGACAATTTAGTCAAGACAATACTAATATTTCCTGGTATCATACTATAATTATAGTAATCTATAGGTTCTTCACTAAGGTTCTTTATTCTTAACACCAAATCTATCTCAACTAATATAAAAAAATAACAAAAATAATCACCAAAATTTTTAATCCCTTCTCTGATACCAATAATAGAAGCCCTTGATAAACATAAATTAAATAGTACATTAATCTCATTATTTATATAATTTGTGTGAAAATGGTCATACAATGCTAATACATAATGGTTTAGTTTCATGAAGATTATCTATATAAGGACCTTATTTTCATATAAATATAAATATTTATCCATAATCATTCTTCTTTAGAACACTTTTGGACATCTCAAATGATATAATCATCCTCAAAAACATGGGAATATAAATATATAAAATGGGTAATCTCAAACACCATGTTAGGGAAAGTGTTATAGAAAAGTATTAACTCATAAACACTAAAGAGAATATAAGGGAGAGGTAAATATCTTAATAAATGACCTAAATATATAGGATGAAAATAAAAAAATATTATAGAACAACACAATATCATAAAAGTATTTTTAACGAATCATAAAATATATACCAATATAAAAAATATATCAATTATCTTAAAACATGTTAGTATGATATAAAAGTCTGTAATACTTTAACCAAAAAATTCATAATCATGAAATCATAGATTTACATGGAATGTAAATTAATCTAGAAAATTCTTCCATAACCCGATGAACAAAATGAAAATTTGGAACAACCATAATTATATAAAATAAATTTAACATTGATTCTCACATATAATTGAAATAAAAAACATGTAAACAATGATTCTTATATATCATTCACACAATAAATCTATGAATAGATATTTCCCCATATAATTTAAAAAACACATAGAAATAATCCCACATATCATTCACACAATAAACACTTCAAAATTTATTCCAAAAAACGATTCACAAAACAAAAACTCAAACAAAAAATCCCACATCTCATTCACTAAACAATCATGTAAACAATTATTTTATATTTTCATTCACACAAAAAATGTGGGTAATGATCTCCCGACATCTCATTCACAGAAAAATTAAAGGTCTCAATTTAAGTGTAACATTAACCAATAACTTGTATGTTAAAATCAGATCCCCACCCCTCACTATTCATAGATATGTGTTCTATAAGAAAATAAAACATTTATAATCTCATGAAGAACCCATTGAAAAAGATTGGGTTTCTAGAAACATTCAAAAAGATCACATGACTAGATCTTTTGAAGTCATATATTATCAAAAAACACATTTACCAAATTAAATCACATCGTAATAACATATAATGGGTGATCAAAACATCAATTAATTATTGATAATCCTTGGAAGGAATATATAAGTGAATATAAAAAAGTTTTCACAAAACATTTTAAAAATTTATGTTCAAAATAACATCCAATGTACGTTTTTGTGTACAAAAATATTATAATTATTAAATTACATAATATAAATAGTCCCAAATTATAAAACCATTAAGTCATATAATGGTAATAGAAATAAGATATAAAAATATTTTGAAATATTATAATTTTAAAATATTTTCTTATAATAGATAAATCCTTAATGTACAATGTTTTCAAAAAAGGCAGGTGAAAATAATTTTAACATATTTAATTTTATAATTAATCATTAATAATAAAATATTGAATAATGCACAATGTTTTTGAAATTTTAATATGAAAATTACATGAGAAACATTATTTTAAAAAAAATCATCAAAAAAGGAATCTTCCAAATGACATAAAGTAAAAGTTACAATACATTGAAAACATTTCATTTTAAAAAAAATCATTATTAATGGAAAATCAAAAAAAATTATAAATTTCATGAAAAAAAAAATTGATGATATAGTATTTTATTTTTAATATATTGAAAATCAAATCAAAAATTTTGAAATAAAATTTCTAAAAACCAACATCATCAAAGATAAGTTGAAACCATTGTTTTAAAATGAATAAATTGGAATAAAATCATAATTCTAGATAAAGATAATTTATTTTCCCCACAATAAAGGATTATGTTGTGGGGATGTTAAAAATATGGAGCTGTAATAATAATTTATAAAAATAAATGGGAATTTTTCTTAATAAGGTCATTTATTAAAAAAAATGGAAACATCATGTAAAAAAACATTGTTATGAAACATTATTTCATAAAAAAAATTTGTTTAAACAAATCCTAAAATCATCCTAGTTTAGAATCAATCAATATTGAAAAATTATAGAAAGATAAGAGTGATTTCGAACCAAGATGAAGATTTGAGTTTTATGAACCCCTTTATGGCCTTTATTGTATTGGAATAAAAACACAAAGTGAGTAATAAAATTAAATATAACACATTATATCATTAAATATACTATTTTGATGATATTAAATGATAATAGGTATGTATTTACACCATTTACGAAGAAACATGGTTTACATATTAAACATGTCTCAAGGGATTCAAATTTATGATGAAGAAAATATTACTTTGTTTCTTAACATAGGAGATTATAGTCTAAACTCTTGCAAAATAATCATAACGAACTTAATATCATATATCAAAAACTCAATAAAAATAATTTCAATTTTATAATACTAAATAAATTTTTTTATAATGAATATAATATTTAGTTATCATGTATTATGATCATCAGATGTTAATAACTTTAACTATTTTGGGCATGTTTAATAATTCCAGTGTCATAATCCATCATTTTAATCCCTATTAATTATTAAAATAAGATAAATATTATATAAAATATAAATTATATTTATTTCTAAATATCTCATATCAATCCATAAGTTTTATAGTTTTTCTATATAAAAATGTAATCGATGTTGTCTAGTTCTAGTGATTTAATAGATAAAAAATGATACTTTATTAATAAGTTAAATAGATAAGTTAATATTTCAACAAATATTTAAAAATAGTGATTTTATTATAATATTAAAATTATAATATTTTTCAAGCTCCCATATTCATACATAATTGTATCTCAATGCATCATTTATGTTGGTGGTTAAATCGACCTACGCATGAACATGCATTACCTCATTTGTGAGTACGGTTAACATGGTGTTGGATTTTACGTAATATAATAATAATTGAATCATAAAGATATTATTTTAATTTTTATGTTATGATAAAATATTATTGAATATTTTATTATAAATAATTAAATAATAGAAGACAAATGAAAAACGATTCCTTCTGGTGGTCTAGTTCATACACACACATGATTGACCTTCATTTTTTCATGTGGGTGGAAAATAATATATAAGTGTTGTAAAATTAATATAAAAACATATAATTATAATAATTATGCATAATTCATAATATTATTAGGTATATTAGATATTTTTAAGAGTAATATTAAGAATAAAATCTTATGAATGAGATAATAATTACGTTGGAGATTTGGTCGTTCTTTGGAATACTCAATGGAATTGAATGGATTATGATAACAATGAGTGATATGGGTTATAGTTAGTGTAAAATTAAATAGTTTATAGTATTACATTCAATGATATTATTGTTTTATAAATTTTATAATTTTCTACCTTTAATAAGAGAGGAATATATCAATATTGGAAACACTATTTATATTTTAACAATTTAATGACACTATTCCATGGTAAATTACTCAAAAGTGTAAAAATATTGGATTTTTCGTTTATTTTTATCAATAAATACAACTAAGTGTCTTATATAGTCTATTTAATCAATTTTTAGGTATTTTACCTTTATGGTTTTAAATTTTACTCTATAATGTTTATGCTATATTACTAGTTTTTAACTATGTGAAATTATGTTTTATTAATAATATCTATTAACCCATATAACCAAATATGTGTGATATTGAACCAAATTTATCATTTATTTTATTTAATTCAAAATCTAATTATTTTAAAATTACCTTTCAAATAAAAATAAGTCGTACAAAAATTGTTTTAGTATAAAATTTTCACGTTGACCGTGATGGATTCATAGTTTAATAAAAAAGTATTAAATATAAAATGTGTATTAATATAATTATTTAGTTTTTTAAAATATATATTATACTAATTATTTGTTGTATTTAAATAAAATTATTTCAATAAATGTTACTTGATATTAAAAAAAAAATTAAAATAATTATTTTACAATTATCACAATATTTAGCATTAATTATAATAATATAATTTTTTAGCTAAAAATTAAATATTATATAGTTAATATTATGAACAATATTAGATCCAAAATAATATTTATTTTTCAAATTAAAATTCTTTTATCATGAAAAATAATCTTAAAGTTAGCGTATATATTGTATAAAAACCAATTTTTTAAATAATTTATTTTTATGAAAAACAAATTATTATTAGGATTTAATTATCAATGAAATTTGTTAAAACAAATATAAAAAAATTAATGTCCTTAAAATAGTGTTCAATTTAAAATAATATAAATACCAAACTACATTACCACATGTAATAATTAATAAAACGAAGTAGTTGAAAAACACTTCTCTTTATAACGCTATATAAATATTTACAGATATAGAGAATGGTTTAATAAGATAAAAATGATATTTTAATAAAAATTATTATACATTATAATATAAAATTTTGTTTTAATAATTTTTTAAAAATATATAATTTTGATAAAATTTATGGTATTAGAAAATTTGATATTATTTGATTATTCACATAAATAAACAAAATTCAGAAAAATATCAAAAATATATCCTTAGATAATTTTTTGTAAATAATTAAAAAATGTATTTTAATTTATCAAATTTAAATTTTGATAATTTGAAAATTTATATTTTTAAATTTAAACATATAATGTAAATAAAACTACTTTTATTGAAAATATCCATTTCATAATTAACTCATATTAATTATTTACCTTCTAAATGTAATATCTATTAGTGGTTTAACATCTTAGTGTTTCTTATTGATTTATAAATAATGAATTATTAATATTTTTTTGTTTTTCATCTAGGGATTAGTGTGTGAAATAATTATTACAACATAATATGTATTTTAATGAATCAAAAACTCTTAGATCAATACTATAACATATTCCTTGCTCAATAAGAATAAGGAATATATTCAATTTTCGTGATCTTCTTTAGATTTAATATGGAATCCTATCACCGACATGTCAACTCAAACATGCCTCCCTTCTTGGCCAGTGTGATCATGGGGGCTTCCATGGGAAAAATTTCATAAATGAACCTCTTATTGTACACATCCAACACAAGGATACTATGAATAACAAATGAATTATTAGATCTTGAAAAATAAATAACTATATCAACCATCTTAGGAGAAACTAATAATCATTTTTGAGAAAAGACGTTCACAGGATAGTGGGGATCCAATATCCAAAAGTGACACTTAAAATACCTTGCATATATTTTATTCTCATGGGGTTTACTGAATACGATATCTTAGAATATAGCATTATTTTCTATCATATTAAAATATATGAGGACTTCATCAAAGAAAACAATTATGAATGAGTCCGTGTAAAGGTGAAATAACATGTTCTTGAATACCATAAGAACTCCTGAAACATTTGTTAGTCTAAAAGGGATAACGAGATACTCATAAAAACTATACATTCTATTAAACATTTTCTTCAAAAAATATTCATTTCTGAATAGAAGATGATGGTATCCTAAAAAAATTATTCCATGAAAACAAATGTTTTCCCATAAATTTATAAACAAGTAATCAATTATTTTTAATTAGTGAATTTTTTCACATTAATCTAGATATAATTTAGGTATTACACATACTTTCAAACACATCTATGTACCTAATTGGAGAGAAACATTGGGGAACCACAAGGGGATGTCATTGTCTTGATGGAGTCTTTATCATGAAGATGCATCCATTTGTACCTTGATCACATTCAACTCAGTTAGCATCATGTGATACGATGAAATCTATTTATTTAATGAACCAAGAAGGGCCTCAATCTCAAAATGAATTGAAATATATGGTGGTAACCATGATAAATACTCTAATATGACATCTCAGAATAAGTCTACAATATTAGTAAAAGTGGAGGGACTTTCCACTTAATGCACTATACGAATCATTCCAGTGCCTTTGATAAAAACACATATCTCTAATGATGATCTACCCCCACTCTACCCACCTCAACATCACATTACACGACCAACATAATATTATCCCCATTATGAAATAAAATAGTCACATATCACAAATAATAACAGATATTTGCATGGTAGTTGTTTACCATTCCCTTACTCAGATCACATTGAAGATTGACTTCTTCAAAACTGTGAAAATATACACCTAATTGAAGCTGGAAACCACTATAGGATAGGATGGATAAATAAAATGATGATATAAATTCTTTCCCAATAGTTTATTAATGGATGAAAAATTATAAGAGAACATAATCAGTATGCCTAACCAAGCAACCACTTTACAACATAAGAACAAATGGGATGTTCCTATATCAAGCAAAGAATTGTAAAGTGTATTTGAAATCAGGAATGTATCTCACACTATTGAGGTTTCCTCTCCATCATCCTTCAATGTCCAGTCAACCATATAAACACTACCAGAAATAACACAATGATTCCCCAATGTATTATCCTTCACCGAATTCATCAACCATTGTGGTGTTTTCCCTAATGGAAAGGTCTTATAAACGCACCATATCTAAACTTTGATGGGTTCATCGATGAATCATTTTTAAATAAAAACTTCATAAGGTTAGTATTTCTACACAGGTGGCATGTCTTGAGATAAACAGGACAGTCAAAAAGAAACTGTCCATTCTTCCCACTGTTATAGAACCTAGAAGTATCGTTTCGCATAGTAGAAATCATGGAACCTCATCTCTACTATAACTGTCAAACATAACAATAATTTTCATATAATAAATTTCTCTTCTTCTTCCATGAATAATCAACTATAACTAAACTAGAAAAATTTGATATTTTACTATTGTAAAATTGAAGAAGGCATGTAGCTCAATCTTCCTCAATTCCTCTCTCTATAATCATATGCTGATTAAGAATTGTGGGATAGGTCATATGAAAAAATTTATTAACATTTAATTTTAACTCTAGAATAAGACCAATCAAAATCTTTATATCCTTTTGTTCCTCTCTCCAAACTAGTATAAGAAAAATCGAATCCATTTGGTGAATCATAAAAAATATGTAGACATAATCTTAATACCTTACTAGATATCCTTGAAATATTAATCATGGTTCATAATTCGTAAATATGTTAAAAACTTTTAAAGCAGTCCTTGAAGTTCAACCATGTCATTCGTTCACATCTACCACCCTAAAACTTGAATTCATGCCAGTGTCAAGTAGTACCCTATTGCTTGAAGTAAATAAAATTCAATTTCAGATCCATTGAGTTTTCTAATAGGTCAAGAATCCTATAGACGAATTGTATCAAATATTATACTTACAATTATCTTATGGTTCCAAAAATTAATTTTCGGTGCAGGTTCTGGAATATAGAATCATAGTCTGCCATTGTCAGCTCACCCATGTTGGATTCTCTTCATCAATTAGGTACGAACCAAAAGAATTAGTTCTAGATTTTTTTTGACAATTTGGCTAGCTAGAGTAGCTAAGGGAACATTCTCTATTGAATCCTACTTAAAAAAATGATGTTAAAATGGTTATAAAATATGTATCTACCAACCCATATGTTTCATAAATTTATGTCAAATCTTAATATATTATTATTCATTATTTAACATAATAATATATAAATAATCCTAAATTTTTTGTGTCTTTATAAAAATGGACACATAAATAAACAAGTTTATATGACATATACATCATCTCCCACTAATTTATAGATAATTATCACCCATCATATACATAACATACATAAAACTTTTCTTCATAACCTAGGGAAAGGAAACATAGGAAATAGTGATATCAGATGCATGGTAAGGGTAATCAAGGGAGATATTAATGATCACTTAAATAAAAAATGATCATAAGTGTATGATAACATTATCTTTACATTTCAAAAACATTTATTCATATCATATATCAAAATCACGATTTCTCACATAAATCTTTTCAATTTATAAGATATGAATTATAAATAATCATACATAATGATCCCTGATATCGTAATGTTAAATCAAGGTATAATTTATGGGCATATGCATTAAAATAGAAAATAAAAACCTAATTCAAGAATTACTACCAATATATCATAGTAGATTGGTTTTACACCACATTACATCATATATTTTATCATGGATTACCCCCAATATAGTTATAGTGGACAGCGTCCCTTTTAGAACAGGGTTCACTCACTATTCCATTCCTTATTATTTAATGAGATATCCATCATTATCTATTTAATTTGAGGGGTATATAATTTTATTCCCATGTTTCCCATAATCACAATCCATTCATATGTGTTCCATAAGATCATAATTAATTCAAAAAAAATTAAATCCTATGGAAAAGAAGTGAGTTTTATAAACATTTTAAAAATTTATTATAGCGTAACAGATATGAAATAAACGGGTTTCATAAAAATCCCATCACCATAATATTAAACCATATAGATAAATAATAGAATTTTAATCCTTTAATCATAACCCCACTAAAGCATAAGTACATTCAAATTATTTTCTTGTAGATAATAATTATTTTAAAATATCATTGGAATATTTCTTGCGGGAAATACTCTTATCACATTGAAATCACTTATTTAAATTATTAAAATACCAGAAATAGTGGGGGAAAATTATCATTAATAATAAAAATGGAAAATTTTATAAGAAACTAAAAATAAATTTTTTGTCATGATGGTTACAATTACAATTAATTTATGTGCATGTTAAACAAAACATTCCTTTCTGTTTTTAACAAAATGTAAAAAGTACCTTGTTCGGAAAATGATAAGAATATTAAATTTAGGAAAAATATTAAAAAAATAATAACATGGTTAAAAATGACTTGAAAAAATAATTTTATATTGATAAAAATATTTTATAACCTTTTTTAGAAAACAATGATATGGAATAAAAAGCACTTTGATCCAAAGATGGAAATAATTTCAGTTTTCTTTAAAAACATTCTTCGGGTCTAATTAATTATTAATTATAGGAAAACGAAATGAAAATAGATAATCTCCAAAAATATATATAGTATAATAAAATTCAATGGACTATAAATACAATATTCCTAAATTCTCATTGAAATATTAATCATAAACAATCACGATAAACAATGAGATTGTAACATAAATATCTTACTTCAATTTTGATTTATTATGAACATAATGTATCCTCCAATATTAGAAATTTAAATTAATTATAATTATATTATAAAATCATTTAAAAACTTATAATATCATATATATAATTCAATTATAACATTTCAAAAACTATTTATTAATAATAACTTATTAAAATTGTCATTTTTGAGTGTTAACTATATTATTTTTCATGAGAATTTTGGTGTTATTGTTCATTTCCAAGTACATTGAACATGGTTCTATCATATCAATAATTCTAATCATGATATAAATTAAATATATATTCATTATATAAATATATTTTCATCCATAATTTATAATGATATGAAAATGAATAAAACCAATCATAGAGATGGTAAGTCGTACATACACATGAACATTGTTTTCACTTTTTTAAGAATGCATAAAAATAAAGGTAAATACTAATTCCCCTTAACATAATACTTATTATATTATATATATCATATATATTTATTAAATATATCCCTATTTCCTTCCATGTAAATCAGAAATAAAAAATGAATCATATCGCTTCATGGTGGTGGCAGTCCACACCTTCAAACGTGTAACGTTGTCATTTTCCAATGGATTGTAGAGTAAGAAGATAGATATGATATTATAATTATAAAATATTTTATTATTCCTTAAATATCATTTATCAACATAAAAATCATCATAATTACCTTCCATATATGGCGATGATTGAAAATTAGTTGTATCACTGCATGGAGGTGGTAGTCCACATGTATTGACTAGTAATACTTTTACTTCTCATTTTCGGTAATAGAGGATGTATATTGGCGTATAAATAATCCTAATAAAATTTTAATTTATTGAGTATAATTAATATAGTATTTTATGATGAATAATATTTTTTAGAATAATAAATAAATTGAACACATTTAGGTAATATGATTACCTATTCTTTAGTAGGACACCTTTATATACTTTCTTAAGGAAAATTTGAATGGTGTTTTAGATGAATGAAACCAATAATTAATGTAATGGTAATTTTATTTTAGATTTGGATAGGTTTGGGTTGATATAGATGTCCAATTGTGGTGAAAATAAATGAAATTATGGGTTTCCTTTTATAAGTGTGGGAGAGGACACACATGTAATTTCTAAATATAGAATTCTCAATTTGGTACCAAGAAATGTTGGGTGAGCCTTCCCTTTTTCCTATTCTCTATACTCAAGTCCCCCATCAATATAGTATTGGAGATCAAGGTAAGTGGATCAGTTGAAAACTTCATGTTTTATGGGAACAAACTGAATAATGATGGCTCGTGCTCCTTAGCTTCCATGCGGGGGGGGGGGGGGTTATCAAGGATTCTATGGGCTCCTTCATTATATCCTTCATAGCATTCTTGGGTAGTAGGGATTTACTAAAAAAGGATACTCATTTTGTGTTGTCACGACTCATACCATGCATTCATAAGAACATCCTTATTAGGGAGATTAATAATGATTTGGCTATTTTATACAATGATTTATTAGGTAATGTCCATATAAAATGGTCTATTTAATATTACAGCAGGCATTGCAAAGTCTTATGAATGATCAAATAGTTAGTCATCATACTTGGAGAGAGGGGAACATTGTGGAATATAATTTTATTTCTTAGGAATTTTAGAATAACTGGTTAATTATTTTCTATAGTCTTTTTTCATTTCTCTCAGAGGGTGAAAACTTTTTTAAAGTTGATACTATTATCCTTCACTACATTAGTCCCCCTAAATTGTTTCTTTGTCTGATTCAATTCTAATTAATAAAGTGAAAATAGTTTAGCTAAAAAAATATAATAATGAATTTCTCATGAAAATTAATTCTAAATGGCTAGAGAAAATAATTTCATATTTAATTAGGTAATAATATATCCAAAAATACGATATATACATGTTTAATAGTAAAAAAATCCCTTATATGTTGGTTTACCAACCACAGTAAACTCGTTTAAACATTTAGCACGGTAAATGTGTTTTACTATTTTTTATATTAATCATGACCAAAAATAAAAGTGAACTCATCACCAAATTCTAATAAGATAAATAAAAACATGGAATAAATTATATTTAATTCAATTAAAAAATGTTACAATTTTAAATTTTAAATTAAACAAACAAAATGCAATGAAAATAATTTTTCCATAAAAACATTTTTTCTTTAGTGTAAAACTTTTAATTCCAAAATATTATTTAATATTACTAATAATTAACCTAATTGGATTGTTAATATTATAAATGGCCTAATTTTACATTTAATACCCTTTAAAATAATGTCAAACATTGTAATTCATTTAAAGTAAAAATATTTTTCAATAAAAATCAATATTTATCACAATTCAACAAAAGAAAATCAATCATATCATAAATTTTTAAAAAATAACTCTATCATAATTTTGGGGTATATGTCATTCCTTTCTCAGTAAATATGACGCCCCAATAAAAGTAATGCATAAATTACCACATTTAACTCTAAATCATGTGTTGGATAATTTTTCTCATGTTTCTTCAATTCTCATGACTCATAAGCTATTAACATATAACTCTACATGTGGGTTTATCACATTGCATTATTCAATGGATTACTATATATCCAAAAACCTTCTCCACAATAGGGTGTTGTATATAAATGTTATCAAACAAACCTTCTCTTCAATTCTTTGAAATGTTCCTAGTATTGATCTATCTAATGTAACTTAAATCACTTTTGAGATAACTTTATTATTTCATTAGATATCATAGATAAATTCTCCTCAATTCACCAATAATATACATCAAAACATAAACAACTATAAATCATGACTATAATAGTTGGTTGAGTCCAATGTTCATAACTTTTGTCTTGGATTCATCCACAAGTATAAATTTTCCTTAGATTATATGAACAAAAAATGAATCTTTATACAACCAAAATTCACTATTGGAAAATTTTTAATACCAAGTCTCTTTTCTTAGGGTATTCAATACAATACTCAAGTGATAATAATTTTATTCATTAAACATGGAATATATAATAATTTCATCTAAAAATACTACCAAGAACTAATCATGTTAATATATAAATACTTTATTCATTAAAACCATTAACATAATGAGGTGATTAGAAATATCAAATGACATCAATATACATTTATTTTTTTCATAAGATTTTATGAAAGGAATTATTGAATGATTGTATCCAAGTCAAATATTAATCATGGAAAAGTATTTAGCAACTCACAATTGATTTACACAATAGTTAATATAGGATATACGATATATATTGTGGTTTTTGGTATTGTTAAATTCGTTGTAATCAATAAAGAGTCTCATTGATCCATCTTTATTGTTGGAAATAGAATAGGTTCACCCCAATGGGACACACTTGGTCAAATTAATCCCATTTCAATATACTCATAGAGGTATTATTTAATTTCTACAACATAACATAGGAAATTATATAATGAGTCTATTAAATATTGGTATCCCGCGATAAGAATTTTATTGAAAACTAAAACACAAAAGATGGAGGATGTCTAGGAAAATAATCTATAAAGACATCCCAAAATTATCACAAAATAATAATAACTTATATGTTTAGTTTATTCTAAATCATATGTGATAATCACACGTTTTGAGTATTAATAATGACTGATAAAATATATGTAATTTCCAATTGAATTTCTTATTTACGGTAAAATATATAGATGATCATAGGTTGGTTTTATATATCATTTATAGAATCCCTTACATGGAAATTGATGTGGGATTTGTGTATTGAAACCTTGTAACATCCTGATTCTGGAAGCCACCCAGAGGTTCCCCGGGCCCGGTTCACCACATGACCCCAAGCACATTTCCCCAAACTCCAGAGGATACCGACTTACGGTGAGGGCCTTGGTAATTTATTGTGGAAACTATGCCCTCATTTGGTAAGGTATACAAGAAAAGAACTAATAGTAATTAGCGGAAGTAGAAAACAATACGTAACAACTTAAATCCAACAACAGAAATAATGAATATATAGAAATGATGGTAATGACGCAACAGGTACAAGTACCTAAGGAAAGCCACAAACACAACAACGTGCTGAAATACAACTGAACACAAGTACTAAACCAACAACAAAAGAAAAAAAGTTGAGAAACTCCTCAGCATCGCAAGCCTCGGCTCGGCCCCATGCTCTCCATCTCTAGTGAAATCAAGAACCTGATGTAGAAGGGAACTTGCCCTTATCTATACCTACAACAGCATAGTATGCTTGGGCCCAAAAGCATGGCCCAAAAAGGGTGTGAGACAAAGCCCCAGAAGGCGACCACCCAAAGATCTGTGCCGAATAGTCAATGAATACATGGAAAGTAATGTACAGGAACAGTAAACAGAAAAATACACTGCAGCTACAATTTACAGTCTAGCATATAAACTACACAAGTATGAAATAATCAAAAATTAAAACAATGGTAACCTCCTGGGTAGTTCTCACTAACTAGCCCTTATCGTTCAACCTATAAGTACTAGTAGCCCCCTGGGAGGCACACACAGTCTCACCCATCTGGTTCAGATACAGAATAGACTCTCTAGGGAAGCACTCACCATCAATTCCCCATATAGTCTTGTATCGTACTAAAGGCTCTCTAGGGAAGAAGTCAGCCTGCATCGAGGGACTATAGACTCTCTTGGGAAGCACTCAACATCAATTCCCTCTGTGGTCTCGCATCATAATTAAAGACACTCTGGAGAAGCCCTTCCATCCATTCTCCCTATGGTCCACTACACTAGGTTCTCGCAGCCATGTGTGTAAATAAACATGCATAGCACATGTATATCGACCATGTAATCCTCAAGAACTACTTGTCTCTAATTCTAAGTCTCAGTAGAAAAATAGAACAACAGTTCCACTATCCTATAACTAGGCATGGAAACTAGCATAACGCCTAACAGGAAAACCAAGTATAGAAAAAACTACTCTATTCACAATGATAATCCTCTGCTATTGAAATCAAGGAAGCAGGCAATCAATCAAGGAAAAAACATGAAAATGCACAATTCTCGTTCAAGGGAATTGGTGAAATTGCACAAAATATTCAAGGAAATTCTACAGAAAGGCACAAACCACCATTCTTGATGCTAGGGAATCGATGTACTTGAACCATGATGCCTGATTATCCTCAGAAAGGCGTAGATCTAAGAAAACGCACGAAACACTCAACCAACGATAACTTGAAAACGAGGAGAAACCATGGAACAAGGCTAAAGCAGAAGAGAGAGCATACTGAGGCGATCCTGATGCAATCGGCGATGGTTGAAATGGAGATAGGACAGAGGCGTAGGGGACCGGGGAAGATTTTAGGTCGTACATGGTGCTCTTGGCCGCAGATCCTAAAGAAGAAGCATGTTATGTCCATTAGGCGTGACCCCGGTGCGCTTAGTGAAAAAAGACAAGTACACGCCGTGTACTAGGTTTTTCCGTACTCCTCCAAAATTGGCCTCCACGTCACCCCTACACACTGTGTGTGTGGCCCGGACACGGTCAGCACACAGCTTCGAGAAGGAAAAGAGTACAGGGCGTGTACTCCGATAGTACACAGCATGTACATCAAAATTTCCAGGAACTCCATTTTTCTTCTAAAAAACTCTAGAAAATGAAAGGAATACCTGAAACGAAGATCCAGGTTCTTAAAATACTAATCTATTACAAATATAAAATAATTTTCAACTAGAGGGAGAATAATGAATTTTATTTGATGAACATACCCACAAACTTCTATCAAAGAGGATCTATACACATTATATGTGTTCATCTTACCATTAAGTGTTTTTACTAATAACTCAACATGTAATCATTAATCTTGTGAATTAATATCACCATATACGTATCATGATATAAATGAATTTATATGTTTGAGCTCAAATAAGTTACATATTCATTAGACTGTGATTTTCACCACCAAAATGTCACCATTCAATATTCATTCCTTTAGTAAAACCTAAAATTCTACAGTGATCATCAAACATCATATTATGAAAACTTGAAAAATCATTCATAGGATAATTAAATAATCGAACCTCCTTTACAATATATGAAACTATGTGTTTATCTAGCTCATACATGGGCGTCATATATGCAAATACTTCAAAATATATTATTTATAAAATTTCATTCAACCCAAGAATATCCTACGAGAGTGTAAAACCATGTGAACTATAAGAGAGCATTCACTATTCACCATAATGATGGTCCATATATAATTGAAAAACTATTTTCAAAATTATTACACATAGATCCTTCAATTCCATTACCATATCCAATTGTGGTATCTAGAGAATGATTTTTTGATAAGAAAATCACAATCATTTTTCAACCATAACATCGGATGTTCTATATATATAGATTTATCCTAAGGGTTATCACTATATTTTTCTCAACCTAGTTCCCAAAGGTAACTAAAACTATATTTTATATAATGACCCATACTTTACATAAATTATTTTTACTTCATAATTGTAGCATACTTATTACAACATATAACAAAACCACAATAGGACCGTATAGGTATAGTGTCTCTAGAAACTGAGAAACATAAACAACTGGTTCATAAATCATCTACACTATCTCCCTTTTATTTTATCATATATAGAGTCCCTTTTTCCATATCTTACATAATAACCATCTTCCTGACCTAGGGAAAATAAAACATACAAAAGGGTGAGCTCAAATTCTCAGTAATTGTAAACAAAAGAAATATCAATCACATCATATTCATAAGAACATAACATTTTGGAAATATTAACCTGCAAAAGAGATTATAATTTCATAACATGTGATAAATCATAGTAGTGAAATGTAATCCCAATAATCATAATGTGAAACTTTTTTTCATACACACATAATCATATAGAATCATTTCTCAGTAGTCAAGACTCATTGCCAGGACTATCTTGGCGGACAAAGTCCATTTCTGAACAGAGTTCACTCCTCATTTCAGTCCAGTATCACTAAACCGGATTAACCTATCGTTCCATCCATGTCTATCTCATGAGATATAAATCATTTCCCAATGTATTGGGGGGAGATATAGGTCTCGTCCATCTCATAATGAAACCATTCATATGTGTGCCACAAAATCATACATCATACATCATAGCATAACCCAAGTCATAAAAAGGGGATTCTTAAACATCGTGCCATAAAAACATAATCTATATAAGATAAAAGGACTTCATAAAAAAATTACATCATAACATAATCAAATAAATGAAAAATTATGGATAGAAACAGAACCCTATATCATCTTAGAAGGAAAATAATTTTGATAAAATGCTTGAACTCCATTCTTGAGGAAATGTCTTTTCTACTTCAAAAACATTTTTCCTTTCATAAAATGTCATACACTTTTAAACTAAAAGAATTTGATTAAAAATAAGCTTGAAAATTTATAAAGTAATATTTATGGAAATAATGTTCTAAAATTTCATCCAGGCCGTATAAGTTAAAAAACGTTCTTCTCGTACATTGGTTGGAAAAGTAAAAATGTACCTCGTGCTAAAACAACAAAAGATTCCTTTCATATCTTTTACAAAAAATTCTCCAATGGGTAAAATTAGATTTAAACAATTTTAGGTGGATGGAAATAATATTACATATTGAAGAAACATGGATTTGGATGATAAATATGCCCTAGTAAATTCTGAAGTATAAACAATCTCGAATAAAAATGAGATTGTGAGATTTTCCCTTACCTTAGGTCCGATTTGCATTGTACGTGTCCAAACCTCCTGTAAAATGATTTAAATAATGTTATTGACTTATTCCGGAATCATAAGCATTGTTATTATATCATATATGTACATATTATTAGCTTCTTTTCAGTAATATTCCATTGCTACTTGTTATTCCGCTATTTATTGCTTTTGGATCTTATGCGTGTTCTATAATATAAATTCTTATTCATCTTTTTAGGTTATAGATACATCATTTCCAAAATGGTATTAGTGTAATATATATAATATTTATTCATTCAATTCATTTATATAATCATTAACCATTGAATATCATGTAGAACGAGCCGCATCACATCGTAGAGACGGTAGGTCGTACGTACGCACGAGCGATGATATCATTCCCATGATCATGGAATTGTACTGAATTATATGTATAATATTTCAGAATTAATATAACTTTACAATAATAATATATAGTTATTCTTTACACCATTATACCCATCCAAGTATGGTGGTGGTGGAAAACAGATTACACCACAGCGTGGAGACGGTATTCCGTACGTACGCACGCACAATGATTGTGTTTTCTGTAGGATGGATAGAAGGTGAAATAGGGTTGTTTCATATTTATAATAACATATCATTATATGAGTGATAATGATGTTATTACTTCATAATTAAACAACTAAAGAAGAATAAGTATAAGAAGAAATAATGTTGAAAGAATCGGTAAAGGACATTACCTCTTCTTTGAAGCGCCTCTTCTTAACCTCCTCTTAGGGCACTAAAGATGTGCATTGAAGAAGACCAGGACCTCTAGGATGTTTTTAGGGAAGTATAGAAGGTAAATTAGCAGGTTTTAGCTAATCTTGAAGGATCAATGTGCTGTGAGGAGGAGAGGGAGGAGTTGCCCTTTTATAAGGGAGGAGAGGGGCACCTTAGGAAAAACCTACAATATTATTTTATAATAAAGTCATATTCGGTTTTTAATAGCTCAAAATTGATTTTTTTTTTATGATAAGGTAGGGATGGGTAAAACTAATCTCAGCCAATAGATTTTAGACAAGTTTAGGTTACTATTTTAACCTTATCATTTTGATTTAACTTTAACTTAAATAATTTTACTTTTACAGTGTCTTCTTGTTTTCTTACACTATATGGTTATTAAACTTACTATAACAAGCCAAACGAACCCTAAGTTGTTAATTATTAATATATATAAACTTATATAATTCATTTGTCCAATCGTTTGATATTTAGGAATAAAATTACAATTAATAATATATTATTTTTTTAAAACTATGTTATGTCAATTTTGACACTATTTGGTAATTGATTTTTGTGAAAATCATAACAGCAGTATTAGTTTGAACAAAGTTAATTAAATCAATACTAATATGTCATATTAACCAATAAAATTATTCTAATTCATAAAAATTATCAATTTACATTTATTTGGCTTTTTATAATATTAATTATGTTAATATTTCATTAATAGGGTAATTACTACATCATCATTGTTTCAAAAATAAATTTAATTATTTAATTTATAAAAATTATAAATAAAATACCATTATGTAGGAAATATTTTTAACTTTATAATTAATATTTATAATCGAATTTATCTTATTTATAACCCAATATTAAAAAAAATTAGTTATTATACATTGATTTTAACTATTTTAACACTTCTTTAAATAAAAAAATAATAAGTATCCTAATCTAATCCAAGTGGACCTAAATGGTAATATTTTTATTCTGAGGTTGTTTTTTGGTTGAATAAAACTTATCCAAAATAATTAATACATGATTTAGGGTAATAATAATATCATTTTTACCCTTAATTACCCTATTTACTTTTAACCATGGTAAATAAAAGTAAAAAGTTACTATTTACCAAAAATTATTTTTATCTTATTGATCCACATTTTACTCCTTGATATTAATCATTTATCTCATATATTCTAAATTCCACTCATAGAAGCAGTAAAATTATGTTTTATTTAAATTTTCAAACTCTCCTAGGAATTTTGTAAAAGACGGTGAAAAGTTCTATAAAATTTTTATATATCTAAAATTATTATAAAATGACTCAAATGAATTAATTTGAAATTATATAGGTTATATGTATCAATTTTGACCTAAAATAAATTCAAATAAAATAAATAATTATTTAATTAAAAATTTGGTATTTACATAGTAACATAGTGTTTTCACTATTCATCAAAAATTGAAAATTTTCATAAAAATACAAAAAATTCACCCTAGGCTAATTTCAAAATTCCGAATCCAAAAATGAAGTCCATTTTGAATGATAAAATTTAAAAAATTTCAAAAAGTTGGTATTACTATTCATAACGGCTAGTTTTAATAATATTTTAATAGCATATCGTTGTTTAGTGAAACTCGATATTGCGTACAACGCAAGCTATCGTGGAAGGTCGCGATTGCGTGTAAATCAAGACAAGCTAGTGTTTTGTGTAGTGAATGATTCCATTGATGATTTTTATAAAATAAAAACAAAATATTTCTCATAAAAATCTCGGGTGTAACATTCTACCCCCCTTAAAAGGAATTTTTCCCTCGAAATTCGTCAATTTTTAACAAACAGATGAGGATACCTCTCCCTCATCATACCCTCAAGCTCTCATATAGCTTCGTCTAATTGGTGGTTCCTCTATAAAACGTTCACCATGCGAGTGGTCATGTTCTGTAGAACATTTCAATATGATCTAGAATCTCTATTGGTTGTTCTTCATAAGAAAGATCTTTCTCCAGCGGTACAACTTTTGAGATTTAGTAAATGTGAAGGATCAGGTATGTAATTTCTTAGGAGAGATACATGGAACACATCGTGAACTTGAGAGAGATTAGGTCGAAGCACCAATCAATAAGCTACCTTCCCAACATGATCCAGTATTTTGAAAGGACTGATATACCAAGGGATCAACATTCCCTTCTTTCCATATCTCATTACTCTCTTTCATGAAGATATTCGTAAGAACACTTTATCACCGACTTTAAACTCTAGGTCTTTTCTTCGGTTATCGCCATAACTTTTTTGTCAACTCTAAGCTACTCTTATGTGTTGTTGAATAGATATGACCTTTTCTACCATCTCATCAACAAGATCAGTTCCAAATAGCTTTATTTCCCCAACTTCATCCCAGCAAGTTGGAGTTCGGCATTTCTTTCCATAGAGAGATTCATAAGGATCCATATGAATACAGGACTGAAAGATATTATTATAAGAAAATTCCACCAAAGGTAGGTGTTGATCCCAACCTCCTTTGAAATCCATAGAGCAGGCTCTCTACATATCTTCTAGAGTTTGAATTGTTATCTCAGACTGACTGTCTGTCTGAGGATGATAAGCAGTGCTGAAACTCAACTCTGTATAAAAAGTATGCTGAATACTTCACCAGAACTTCATGGTAAACCTTAGATCCCGATCAGATATAACGGAATGTGGTACTCCATGTAATCTTACCACTTCCTTTACATATATCCTGGCAAGCTGGTCAAGAGTGAAATCCTCTCTAATAGCAAATAAGTGTGCCAACTTTGTAAGACGATCAACTATGACCCATATAGCAGTATTGCCTTTGGATGTTTTAGGAAGTCTAGTGACAAATTCCATAGTGATGTTTTCCCATTTCTATTCAGGTATGGGTAATGGTTGTAACATCCCCTTAGTCTTCTGTCTCTCAGATTTAACTTGCTGACAAACCAAGCATAGAGAGACATATTTAGAAACATCTCTTTTCATGCCAACCCACCAGAAGTACTCTTTCAGGTCCCTATACATCTTCATTCTTCCAGGATGAATAGACAATGAATAACTATGAGCCTCATCCAGCAGCTCCTTCTTTGATTCGGGGATGGGTGGAACACAAACCCGATTTCTAAACCTTATTATCACATCATAATCAAGGTTGAATTTAGTAACATTTCTCACCTTCTATTGCAACTCTACATATCCTTGTGTGCCTCTTTAATATTCACATGTATAGATGGTTGAACATTAATTTGAGAAAGATAAGATTTTTCCCCTTCCATTTTATCGATCCATCCTTTGTAAATCCACAATATATTGGATCTTTTGTGATCCTCGTCATGGATAAGCTATCATGGTCTTGTCGACTTAATGCATCTCCCACCTTGTTTTCTTTCCCAGGATGGTAATGAATTGGGCAATCATAATCCTTAATCAGCTCCAACCATCTTCTTTGGCGCATATTCAGCTCCTTTTGTGTGAAAATATACTTTAAACATTTATGATTAGTATAAATATCACACCTTTCACCATAAAGATAGTGCCTCCAAATAATTAATGCAATGATTACCACAGCTAACTCCAAATCATGATTTGGATAATTTTGCTCATTATTATCAACTGTCATGAGTCATAAGCTATCAACATATCACTTTTCATAAGAACACTCCCCAATACCTCCTTGGATGCATCACTATAGATCCCAAACCTTTCTCCACTACAAGGTAGTGTGAGCACAGGTACACTGGATAACCTTATTTTTAACTCCTTGAAATTCACTTCACACTCCTCCATCCAAATGAACTTAACTCCTTTTCGAGTCAACCTAGAGAGTGGATTAGATAATTGTGAAAAACCATTCACAAAACCTCTATATTATCTAGCCAAACAATGAAAACATCAGATCTTAGTTACTGTTTTTGGTCTCGACCATCTTTCGATAACCTCGGTTTTTACTGGATCCACTAATATCCTCTATTTTGAGATTATGTGATACAAAATTGAAACTTTTTTAAACCAAAATTCACACTTGGTAAATTTTTCATAAAGCTTCTCCTTTCTCAATGTCATTAATACAACTCTCAAGTGATCCTCATGATATTACTTGATCATTGAATAGACAAGAATATCATCTATAAAGACTACCACAAAGTGATCAAAATAGTATCTAAAGACTCTATTCATCAGATCCATGAAAATATCAGGTTCATTAGTAAGACCAAATGGCATCAATATAAATTCATAGTGTCCATACCTTGTACAGAAAGCCATTTGTGGTATATCCTCCCTTTTTACCCTTAATTGATGATATCCTGAATGAAGATTAATCCTGGAAAAGTATAAAGCTCCACATAGTTGGTAAAATAAGTCATCAATGCGTGGGAGAGGATATTTGTTCTTCATAGTGATCTTGTTAAGTTCTCGATAATCAATGCAGAGTCTTAATGATCCATCTTTCTTCTTAACAAAAAGAACAAGTGCTCCCCAAGGTGATGCACTAGGGCATATGAATACCTTATCAAGATTCTCTTGGGGTTTCTTCTTCAATTCCTGCAACTCAATTGGGGTCATTATAGAAGGTGACTTAGAAATAGGTAAAGCACCCGGTATGAGTTCTATTGAAAACTCGACTTCACAATTTGGTGGAAGACAAGGAAATTACTCCATAAAGACATCATCAAAATCTCGTACAATGGGAATATTCTTAATCGTGAGTTTTTTCTCTAACCATTTAAGATAAATAACCTTCATTTAGTGGAATCAAGACCCATAAGACGGATGGAATTTCCACTGGAAAGTTATGTTCATCCTTGCATCGATAGACAATCATAGATTGATCTGGAATGTGAAATGCAACTTCTCTTATTTGGAAATTGATATGAGCTCGATATAAATAATGACAATCCATGACAAGAATAACATAGAATTCCACTATAGGAAGGATCACAAGATTTGTAGGAATCACTTTCCCACAAACATCAATTGGAGAAGAATAATAAACTTTTGATACAACTGTTTTTCCATTAGGGGTTGTCATAGAGAACTCAACATCTAATTTTTGGGTTAATATGGCAATACCCATAGATAATTCTTCAGAAATAATGACACATTTCCTCGCTGATATAAATTGCATGTGACTTTCCATTGTCTTTGGCCTTATGAGTTTGTTGATGTTGATCATCATCAAAAACCATTAGATTAGGGCATTGATTAGGATAATGACACATTTCCTTGCACATGTAAAATTGTAGTGTAGGAGGTGCACTCTGTGTAGCCTTTTCTTTATTCGCATCACTAGACATCTTCTTCCCATCATTGCAGTATTCAAAAGCCTGATGACTTTCTTTTCCACATTTGAAACATTTAATTGTCCCTTTAAGACAACTCCTTCCATTTTTCTTTCCACACTTTGAGAAAAAGGTAAAAATAATATTATTTTCAGCGTGGTCTTTAGATTCCCTTTGAATTCCATTTTCTTCTTCTTATCAAATGAATATGACTGAAGGGTTACTCTAATATCCATCTCAAACTTGAGAGCACATCGAACGATTTCATCATAGCTATTGAAGTCCCTTATGGCTAACACCCTTCAAAGACTTGGTTTTAAGCCACTAAAGAATTTGTCGATCTTACTCTCAGGTTGGATAATAATCCCAGAAGCGTACCTTGTAAGTCTTGTAAAATTTGCTTCATACGTACCCACAGATTCATCATCCTTTTGCTTTAGTTCAAGAAACTCCTTCTCCATATTTGATCAAAGAATACTATGGATGTACTTGTTGAAAAATATATTCTTGAACATAAACAATTCCATGGACTCAATTTCATCTCTTGGCCTCATATTCATGATAAGTTTCCACCATTGATCATCTTCACCATCCAAATGATAAACTGATAGGATGACTTTATCATGTTCAGAACATTGATAAACTGAAAATAACTTCTTAGTAGTACTGATCCATTGTTTAGCAACTATTGGATCAGTAGACCCACTGAATGAGGGTGGACAATGCCTCATAAAAGATTCAATATAATTTTTCTCCTTCTTTTTCTCGTTTGGAAGCCCTGCATTATTCATAGCAAGAGAATGTTGTGTGAGAATGGCTACATGATTTTTTATTCCTTCTCCCATAATGTCTGGTTTCTCAGGGGGACAATCATTGCATTTCCCATCGCATTCATAATTAACATGGTTCCTTCAAGTTCCAGCCATTGACTAAAACCAATAAGCATAGTGCGAGAAACACCAATCATAATAGTAAAACCACATAATCAAGAATAAAATTTCACGCTTTAGGTCTTATCATAGGTTATTCAGGGCTATTTATAAAACACTAAGATTGTGTTCTATTCTTAGACTTATCCTTAGGGTTCTTACTAAGGCATTCACATCCCAGTTTTTAAAGGTTGGATATACCTTTCCTCTGATACCAACTGTAACGACCCATACATTATATAAATTGTTATTAATTCATAATTTAAGCATACTTATTACAACATATAACAAAACCACAATAAGTCCGTATATGTATAGTGTCTTTAGAAACTATAAAACATAAACAACTGGTTCATAAATCATTTACATTGTCTCTCTTTTATTTTTTCATATCTAGAGTCCCTTTTGGCATATCTTACTTAATACCCTTCTTCCTGACCTGGGGAAAATAGAACATACAAAAGGGTGAGCTCAAATGCCTTGTAAGGGTAAAAAAAGAAATATCAATCACATCATATTCATAAGAACATAACATTTTGGAAATCATAACCTAAAAAATAGATCTTAATTTCATAAAATGTGATAAATAATTGAGGTGAAATGTAATCCCAATAATCATAACTTGAAACATTGTGACATACACACATAATCATAGAGAATGATTTCATAGAAGTCAAGACTCGTTGCCAAGACAATCTTAGCGGACAAAGTCCATTTCTGAACCGAGTTCACTCCTCGTTTCAGTCCTGTATCACTGAACCGGATTAACCTGTCATTTTAACCATGTCTATCTCAAGTGATATAAATCATTACCCAATGAATTGGGGGAGATATAGGTACCACCCATCTCATAATGAAACCATTCTTATGTGTGCCACAAAATCATAAATCATACATAATAGAATAACCCATGTAATAAAAATGGGATTCTTAAACATCGTGCCATCATAACATAATCCATATAAGATAAAAGAAATTCATAAAAATAATTCCATCATAACATAATCAAATCAATGTAACAATAGGGATAGAAACAGAACCCTATATTATCTTAGTGTGAAAATTATTTTTATAAAATGCATGAACTCCATTTTTGAGGAAAATATCCTTTCTTCTTAAAAAACATTTTTCCTTTCTTAAAATGTCATAAAATTTTAAACTAAAAGAAGTTGATTAAAAATAATATGGAAAAATTTTAAAGGAAGGTTCATGTATATAATATTATAAAATTTCATTCAGGCCGTATAAGTTAAGAAAACATTCTTCTCTTACTTTGTTCGGAAGAGTCAAAAAGTACCTCATACTAAAAATGACAAAAGATTCCTTCCATATGTTTTACTAAAAACTCACCAATGGGTAAAATTGGATTTAAAAAATTTTAGGTTGATGGAAATAATATTACATACTGAGGAAACATGTATGTGGATGATAAATATGACCCAGTAAATTCTGAAGCATAAAGAATCTCGGATAAAAAGGAAATTATGAGATTTTCCCTTACCTTAGGTCTGATTTGCTTCGAACATGTCCAAACATCCTGTATTATGATTTAAATAATTTTATTGACTTATTCAATAATCTTAATCATTGTTATTATATCATATATGGTAATATTCTTAGCTTCTTATTAGTAATATTTCATTGCTACATATTATTTGGGTATTTATTCCTTTTTGTTCTTCTGCGTGTTTTGTCGAATAAATTCTTATTCTTCTTTTTATGTTATAGATACATCATTTCCAGAATTGTATTAGTGTAATATATATATTATTTATTCATTCAATTTATTCAATTCATTTATATAATAATTAAGCATTGAAGATCATGTAGAACGAGTCACATCACATCGTGGAGGCGGTAGGCCGTACGTACGCACGAGCGATGAAATCATTCCCATGTTCATGGAATTGTATTGAAGTGTATGTATACTATTTAATAATTAATATCACATTAAAATAATCACATATAGTTTTTATTTACACCATTATACCCATCCAAGTAAGGTGGTGGTGGAAAACAGATTAAAACACGGCATGGAGACGGTATTTTGTACGTATGCACGTGCGGTGATTTTGTTTTCCATAGGATGGATAGAAGGTGAAATAGGGTTGTTTAATATTTATAATAGCATATCAGTATATGAGTGATACTGATGTTATTACATCATAATGAAAAAACTAAATAAGAAGATGTAGGAGAAGAAATAAAGTTGAAAGAATCGGTAACGGGAATTACCTCTTCTTTGAAATGCCTCTTCTTAACCTCCTCTTAGGTCAATAAAGATGGTCGTTGAAGAAGACCAGGACCTCTAGGAAGTTTTTAGGGAAGTTGATAAGGTAAATGAATAGGGTTTTGCTGATCTTGAATGTTCAATGTAGTTTGAGGAGGAGAGGGAGGAGGTACCCTTTTATAATGGAGGAGACGTGCACCTTAAGAAAAACTTAAAGTATTATTTTATAATAATGACATATTCGGTTTTTAAGAGATCAAAATTGATTTATTTAAAAGCTAAGGTGGGTTTGGGTTGAAATTCTCTCAAAAAATAGATTTTAGATAAGGATAGTTTACTATTTTAACCTTATTAGTTAGATTTAACTTTATGTTAAATAATTTTACTTTTACCGTGTCTTCTTATTTTCTTACAATATATGGTTATTAAACATACTATAAAAAGACACAAAAACACCAAGATGTTCATTATTAATATATATAACCTTATATATGTAATTTTTCTAATCCTTAGATTTTTAAGAATAAAATAACAATTAATAATATAATATTAGTTTTAAAGCTAAGTTTTTTTCAATTTTTACACTATTTGGTAATTGATTTTTGTGAAAATCATAACAAAATTATTGGTTGGAAAAAACATAATTAACTCAATAAAAACATGTCATATTAACCTATAAAATTACTGTAATTCTTAAAAAGCCTCATATTACATTTATTTGGGTATTTATTTTATCAATTATGTTAATATTTCATTAATAAGGTAATTACTACATCATCATTGTGTCATAAATAAATAAAATTATTTAATGTCTAAAAATAATAAACAAAATACAATTTGATAGAAAATATTTTTAGATTTATAATGAATATTTATAGACGAATTTATCTTATATATAACCCTATATTAAAAATGTTTTTATTTATTAATCTTTAATTTTAACTATTTTAGCACTTCTTTAAATAAAATTATAATAAGTGTCCTATTCTAATTGAAGTAGACCTAAAGGATATTATTTTATTCCTAAGGTTTTATTTGTCGAATTACACTTATCCAATAAAATTAGGACATGTGTTCGGGTAATAATAATATCATTTTTACCCTTAATTGCCCTATTTAATTTTAACCGTGGTAAATAAATGTAAAAAGTTACTATTCACCAAAAAATATTTTTATCTTATTGAACCACATTTTACTCCTTGATATTAATCGTGTGTCTCAGATTTTCGAAATTCCACTCATAGAAGCTGCAGAATTATGTTTTATGTAAATTTTCAAACTCTCCGAGGAGGTGGGTAAAAGATGGTGAAAAGTTCAATATAATTTTTATATATGTAAAATTATTATTAAATGACTCCAATGAATTAATTTGAACTTATATAGGTATTATTTATCAATTTTGACCTAAAATAAATTTAAAAATAATAAATAATTATTTAAATAAAATATCGGTATTTAAATAGTTACCTAGTGTTTTCACTATTCATCAAAAATTGAATGTTTTCATAAAAATACCAAAAATTCACCCTAGGCTAATTTCGATATTCGAATCCAAAAATGAAATCTGTTTTGAAAGAAAAAATTTATAAAATTTCAAAAAGTGGGTATTACTATTCAAAATTTATAGTTTTAAAAATATTTTAATAGCATATCGTTGTTTAATGAAACTCGGTATTGCGTACAACGCATGCTATCGAGGAAGGTCACAATTGCGTGTAAAGCAAGCCAAGATAGTGTTGTGTGTAGTAAAAGATTCCTTTGATGATATATATAACATAAAAACAAAATATTTCTCATAAAAATCTCAGGTGTTACATTTTATAACAACTATATAAGCCCACACATTTTATACATAAATATTGTCTGAAAATATATGAATATTAATTTCATATCATTATAAAACATTAACGAATCCTATAGGTTTAGACTAATTGGAATAATTTGTATATAACTATCTTTTTAATAAGAGATCTACACCATCTCCCATTAACGTCTTCATAAATACCATCCACTTTAGGAATATCATACTTAAAACCCCTAAACATTACATAGGGAAATATAAAATAATAAACGGTGTGACTAGATTTTTAGTAAGGGAACGCAAGGGATATATTAAGGATAACATCCATATAACATGAGAATCAGTATACCAGATCAATATATTTATATATTGAAAAAATAACATGCATAACATAGTTCATAATCATGATTGATGGAATATATCTTTGGATTTTCACAATAATTTAATCATAAAGGAATCAGAGAACACGAGTCGTGGTATCTTAACCATGGAATAATACATAATTTTGGGGCATAAACATAATTATAGAAAATATTTTTCTTAGTCAATTATTTCTATCAATAATATAAAAATGGATGGGGTTCACTCCCCATTCCATCATATCCTTAGTCAAAGTTCACTACCAATAGTATCATAGTCGAAAAAGACCACTATGAAACTAGTTTCACTCCCTATTCCAGTTCTTATTATCTATTAATAAATCCAAATTTACCCAATGAATTGTAGGGAAATATAATTTCATTACAACTAATTCCAAAATCCTAATACATTCATATGTGTACAAAAGTTTCATAAAACATTCATCTCATATCATAACTCGTGGAAAAGAATCATTATTCATAAATATTTAATAAATTATTCATAGAATAACCCATGGAAAATAAATAGTTTTCAGAAACATAAATTCATCGTAATATTAGTCATTTATATAATTAATAATCATATTATTAATGTATTTATCATATATGAAAATTCCCTTAAAAGGTCACTAGATCATTATTTGGATGAAAATAACCATTTCACATTGAATTTATATATTTAAAATATAATATTTTAACATATATTAAGTGAAACTTTTTATTTAAAAAAACATCAAAACATGTAACAGATTCATCAACACCATGAGTGATCATTATGGTGTGAAATGTGTTTCACTAAAAGTATGTAAAAATTATTCCCTTTACATTTTCAATAAAAATTTGGAAATACTTCATTCATAAAATGATAATAAGATTCCTTTTAAACAATTTTTTAAAAAATTAAAAAATGGGTACTATTGATTTTAGTAAATTACTATATATTATTAGATTCATTCTCGAAGACATTTTAGGAAACATATATATGTATAAAATAGATTTTCAATTGAATACAGAAATCATGATGGATTTCATTAAAAAATAAATTCATTATATTAATTTTTTAACCTGAGATAAGTGTTTAAAAAATAAAAAATTCCTATAAACAACCATATTAGGGGAAAACTCATGGGATTCATGAGATATAGGTCAAAAAATTTCATTATCTTAAACATAATCATAAATAATATTAATAAACAATGAGATTGTAAAACAAATCCTTTTCCTCAAGCTCAACATACAAAGATAATTATATAACATCTAGTATAATAATTTATCATGTATTATAATTCTATACCAAAATATTTTAGCTATTTATAATTTGATTTATTTTATTCTAATAACATTTCAATTTACATTTAATAATTATTCAATAATAAAATCATCATTTCAAGATGTAAACTAATTTGCTTTTCTTGTGAATTTTTTTAATGTAGTCACTATCATTGTAATTTGACTATTATTACAAAATTTACAAAATTATAGTCATGATATATATATATATATTATTATATTTATTTATTTATATATTTAAATATTTATATTCATTCATAATTTATACATATATATAAATGAATTACACCCTTTATGGACATGGTAGGCCTTACGAATGTATGAATGTTGTTTTCATTTTTCAACCCATAGAAAAAAAGAATGCTAACAAATAATTCACCTATGACGAATCATTTTTACATATTATATATCATATATATTAATTAAATATATATTTACTACCTTCCATGTAAATAATATATAACAATTGATTCTCATCTCTTTGTGGATGTGGTAGTCCACATGTATAAATGAGCGATTATATCATTTTCCAATGGATTTGATGATAATAAAGTTGATATTATTTTATGATTATTGAAGAATAATTATTTGACCAGAATAATTTATAAAAATCCATTCAATAATAGTAATTTTTTTTAAAATATGATGGTAAAAATGAATTTTATCACTATGTGGAAGCAATAATCCCCACTCGCGCACGAGTGATGCTTTCACTTCATATTTGATTAAATATAGGGTCGATATTGATGATTGGATAATCATAATAATTTTTTTTTCGGATTTGAAATTTCTAATTTTTTGGGGAATACCACATATTTATTAGAGGTATAAGAATAAATAAATTTAAATAGGTTGGGTATAGTGATTACCTTATCTTCTGTAGGCCTCCTATAGATCCATTACTAAGGACTGTTTGAATGGTATTTTAAGAATACAAACACATATAATTATTGTATATTAAATTTTATTGATGATTTGGTTAGTTTATTTCCTATCTAGAAGGCTCAATGTGACATTAAAAAGATAAAGGTGGGTATGATTTTTTTATGTGGGGGAGAGGACACACTAGAACTTTCATAATAGAATAAAATATAATAAATCCATTTTTATAAAAAATCATTAAAATCGACATATATTATAATTTTTTATAGTATTATGTATTAAAATTTAAATAAAATATTATTTATGAATGTTTAATTGGAAAACATGCAATCGTGTTTTGGTTTCACCACTATAAACCCATTTTAACCTATACCGCGGGGAAATATTTTAACATTTTTTAATATTATTCATAATAAAAAATCTATGTGGTATCAATAATAAATTTATAAATTCTAATTAAAATTATCTATAATACATTAACAAATATAATTCACAAAATTGATTTAATTTAAGATAAAATTAATCACAATAAAATGTGATGGAGAAGCATTTAAAAAAATATTCTGGATGTATAAACATTTTAATATTTTAATCAGACATAAAATGAATTATAATGATATTAATTAGATTATAAATAATAAAAATGAACAATTTTTATCTTATAAATATAATGAAAAGAAAATTAACCATTTTAAATACTTTAATGTAAAATCAAGTTTTCAATAAAAATTAGTATTTTCATTATTCATCAAAAAATAATTATTTTTTGAAACTTATAAAAATAATTGAGTATAATTTAATTTTAAAATATTTATTTAGAGAATGAATTTCATTTTTTCAACTAAATTTTATAATATTTTAAATAATTATTTATATTATTTTCTCACAAAAATCAATAAAATTCATTTCTAAAGAAATTTTCATTTCTTAATGTTTATAATGAATTGATTAAAAATTGAGAGTTTATTTTTAAATGTATTTAATTTATCTAAAATATTTATAAATAATTTTGAACAGGTGTATGTTCCTATTTATTCATTCAATTGAATGTATATATTATAATGGTATTCTATATTATGGTTCATATATATTTGAGAATGTGTGAATTACAAGCTATCGAAAAAGATTAATTTATTTAAAGACAAATATGACATTTAATATTGGGGTGATAAAATATATTAGAGGGTATACTTTCAAAAATTTCAGTTGAAACGTTATATAAGTGAAACAAGTAAACCAATAATATCATTTACTAGTCAAAGGCACACAAAAGGTTTTCATCAGGGTACAACCTAATATTCTTTCCATAAGAACAAGTCACAACCCCCTAAGCACTACCCATATCCAAAGTCCATACACTAAAACCTGCATGTTATTCATTGCCATATATAAACACTCAGTCATATAATACTCATTCAATAAATATTATAATAAAAGGAAATATCATAATTTCAATAGTCATTTAATTATATCATCTTGATCTAATGTAAGAAACATACGTATTCCCTAAGATAACAAATCCCTTAATATGATGAATAAACACCCACTATGTAATGTAAATGAAAATACCAATATCATGTGAATCACCCATGCTGAATTTAAATCAATATATCACAAAACAATAACATCAAATCCCACATTTTGGAAACTATGCGGTCCATTGTACAGTGTTGGCCAAGCACTGACATAGTTCCCCTTACCGGGTCCTAGCCATGAAAACTATTATCTAACATAACCCAAATTAAGTCAAAGATAGGAAACAAATTAGTGATCCAATTTACCTTATAAAATTTTATAACACCCTACCACGAACCATAAGGTCTGGGGCAGAATAAAAATTTACCCCATGCATGCCTACCTATTTAAAATAGGTTTCCAACTAGTGTCAATGACCAAGAGGAACATCAGGATTCTATTATTACCCCAATGCCATTTCATCATCATAGTATATAATAATAGTGGTAAAATAGATCCAAAAATATGAAATCAAAAAATAAACCATTAGTGTAGCAGTAGATAAATATATTATCTACTAATTCAATAATGATATGTTATTCTATTAACAAAATACAAACACAAGAAATAATTCCCATATGTGATGGATAAATGTATAAAGTAAAGTATATAAACAAAAGTAGAAAATGAAATTCATTCCATTATCTATCATTCAATTCCAACACATTATTGTTATATTATATACCCAGTGGACCTTTTCGTTCACCAAATCCTTAGTCATAAAATTTTAAATGCCTGAAAATTAAAAAGTAGGGTATGAGTAAAATTATAAGTTGTATACCAACAATAGTCCGTAAATTAAGTTCATAATATATACTCGTATAATTCATGATAATAAATGTGAAAATATAAACAATAGATATATCAAAAAAAATATAAAATTTGTTTTGGTCCCTTAGAGAATATCTATACCTAGATCGGAACTATATTAACAAGACCATAAACCATCCATGTCACCCTCCTAAACGGGATAATCCACCAACATGTTTGAAACATACCACTAGAAAGGGAAACACATGTACATTCTCATCAATATATTTGAAATCCCTCTTCATAGGAGAGTATATATAAATCAACATACACACTCAACTATAGATGTAAATGGAAGAAATATATAAAAAACATGTATACATGATGAAAGATCAAATATCACATCACATCAAACAATTGTCACAACTATAAAAAATAATTCGTGGGAAAACATAAATATTTGTTTTTACGGGGCTATACACACATAATGGGGTCTAATATCCGATATATGTCACTTGGGCTACACATGAAATCCAAAAATATGGTGCCAAGAACCATTATAATCATGAACTAAGGATAAATACCACCTAACATAGGTGATATAAATTTCAATAGTAATGTTGAAAATTGTTATCCAATTGCACCACCAAATCCTAGAACCATTCTTTATCTTCCATAATTCAAATTAAGGACCACGGCAGCAAAGAAGCCACACCCAAAAAGGAAGAAAAAATAACACATAATAAATATTATCAAATGTAATAAATTGTTTGTGTAAAAAATATGTGAAGATAATTTACTTATCTAGAAATATATTTTATCAAACAAGGTTAATTATCTTTTTATACATTTCCTAAAATGTTAAATATGATCAATACATTGAGACTTTTATTGGGTTTGTCAATGTATAAGAATATAGGTTTGATCAAGATCAAGATAGAACATACCAAGTTAGAATCATGATATTGAATCATTGTATGGGTGTTTATGGGAGGATAATGAAGGATTTATGTGGTCCCAAAATAACATAGATAATTCATTGGTTTTGAGGATTAAATAAATTTTTTTTTAGAAAAATAAATTTTCACTAAACAAAATTAACCTATGGAAACCATAGATATTCATGACATGATTTATGGATTAACATTTTGAATTTTTGGAATATTTGATATGTTGAAATCAGTTCACCTCAGCTAAAAAAACTAAAGAACCCATTCATTTTGTGAATGACATAACTCATCATTATTGAATTTCACATCATGAATGTATATTTATGTATTCTTTCTATAATCCATTCACATAATGAATATGCTTTCATTATGTGAATCACTCATGATTCCAATTTCAATCTTTTGAGCCATTTCATTCACCAAATAGAGAGAAAAAATTAACATATTTAATTAAACCATTTATTATATAAAACAAACTTAAAACAATGTGTACATTGAAATTGAGGATGTTATAATATGAATTCCACCATACGCAGTGATACCAATATCTCACTCTTTTATGAAGTGTTATATATAGTGAAATGTTATTACTGTTGTCTATTACATCATAGATCCTTCAAATTTGGGTGCGGTAAATAATATAAATTCCTTTTTTCATCTATTATGACATACTTTAAACCTTATCATCTACTTTGAGTATTAATTCCATCACAGACTGTTATATATTCATCCAAACAAAAGCATCTAAATCTATTTTAATTAAAAAATATCCATAGAAATTTAATATATTAAAGAAGTTATATCCTTAAAAACTTAATATTAGGTCAAATTTAAAATTAACTCAAAAACACACTAAAATAGCATAAATTTAATTTCATCCCATATATTGTAACAATGGTGGAGTTAAAATACCACGAAATACCCAAAACAATATCTCAAAATATAGTCCTACGACTTCATGTGCACATCATTGGATATACAAACATCACAATTTAATATGTTGGCAATGTGAAATCCTTGATGATATGTAGTTCATATAAATGGTTTGATATGGAAATGGAGGCAATGTTGGGAATTGATCATATTACATAAACATATATTTATACATTTCTCTATGATTATTTTTTATATAAATTTGATACAATCAATGTATATTTAGTTTTAATGATTTCAATAGATATGTGGTTGTCGTATGATATGGGATTATTAGTTTTTTCTAATTGGGTTTATTATTTTTAAGACCTGGGATATCTTTATTATAGTTTATTGTAACCAATGAATGCATAGAGTTTCGATTGGTACATTAATAGAGACCTAGTAGGTTATAAGATTGGAATAGTAAGTCATGTTAGGTACCCTTTGTGCATATTGGAATGAAATCACAATGGATTATTTGTGATGTAATCCTGGAGTGTAATAGGTATTATTGATATAATTACTCTAACTGCTTGGTCATGAGATCTTAGGGTTTAGTGCAATGAGATTTTTGGTATCATAAACTGAGTATGATCACAATATTGTGATAGAGTCCATGTATTCATATATATATACTTTCTAAAAACCTCATATTTGTAGGGGTTTAGATAATTATCTATCATCCTGGGGATGGAATGAATATAGTTGGTTGATGTGTTGTACATGGTATATGGATCAATTTAATGTGATTTTGACAATGTAACGTTATACTCAATGATTTTAATGGATCATGATTTGTTTAGAGATGATGTAAAGAATGGGTGATATATTGAATGTTTCTCAACCATATTCTGATAAACATGTCGAATTGTTAGGCATGATCGACCTATAATGGAATGTGAGTCATGTTTGTTATAGGATTTTTGAAAATAACTTGGATTGTGCGATTGAGAAAGAGTGGTCACAATGATTATAAATTATGCATGATGGTTATTTAAGATTACTTCTCATGAATTGTTGAGGCTATGTTGGGATGTTTATTCCATCTATTGAGATTTTTATGTTGAATAGGGACTCATGTGGTGTGTGTTTGATGTGACGAATTATATGACCCATTATATTACCTTACATCGTGGAGTTGTATCATGGTATTTTGATGACACTCATTGAATAATCCCACTTGGGGCATGATAGAGTGTAAATTGTGTCCAAAATTTTTATGACACCTTATAAGTCTTATATAAGGATATGGGAGTTAACTTTATGAAATTGAATCATATATGTGATAGAGTATAATCATCTCAAGAATTGTCGTATAAATATTTTCCAATGTGAATCAGTAGAATAAAATTTGAATTATATGAGAGATGATATCTAAGATGTATTTGCATGATATAAACTATGAGTTTTACGGGTTGTTTAAACATTTGGTGTTTTCATAAAAAATTGTGATTATTAACCTCTAGGTCAATTGTAAATACTATAAAACAAAAATTAAAATAATGGAAATTCTAATCGGATGCATGAACCAATATAGATAATGGTATTCTTGGAGGGAATAATAACTATATTTTATTGAAATTAGTCAAATTACAAAACTATGAGTTGGATGATGTAGAATATGTAGTTGGGAGAAACATAAGAGTCAAATGGATATTAATGAGGATGATGGTTTTTTGATATATCTACTTGGAATGGAGACATTTTTTCATAGATCATTTATGGAATTATACATGGTAGTTCATAGAACCATGATGGTAATGGACCCATGTGAGTTCTTCATTATATATATTTTTAGTAATTACAAAAGTGTGTATTATGATCATGTGTGTTCAAGTGATGATTGATTCCTAGAATGTAACAGTCGATGTCATTATGGCTAATGAAATTCAATAGAAATTTGAATTTAACATCCTTGTGTAGGGGTTATTTCTATAACTAGGATTCATATCATGATCTTGGGAGTTAGATCTTCTCGAAGAGATTCTTTTGGACTTCATTGAAGGCATAATGGATATTTTGGGCATTATAGTAAAAATCTAGGTAGGGTTGAGGTGACCATATAGGTATATTTTATTATATGTGTCTCTATATTTCATGGATGATGGGACACAAACTATGATTAATTGTAGTGGGGAGGTAAAAATTCACATATTTGAGGGTGCATATACATTAAAAAATTTGTTCTTGGGGGTTTTCCATTAATTATTTAAAGGTTTTAAAAAATAAATATTTAAATGTTTATCAATTTAGGTAAATAAATTGAGACATTTTTGTGGAATAGGTTTAACAGTGTGTCAATAGTAGACAAAACCCTATTTCTCTTGGTTTTTGTGTCATAATATTTCACGGTGATATTTAGGAAATTATAACTTATTTAATTTAATTTAATAATTCATTATAAATTTTATAATTGATTATTGGGATGTTATAGTTTTATATAGAATATCAACTGTCAATAAACACACCTTAAATGCATTGAAGGGATTGGATGAGTGTCCCTGATAGTGGATGAGCTTGATTAAAGGGAATCAAAACTCTGTATAAGAGGTATTTCTCTTAGAAAAAATGGATTTATCCACATTTTATTTTTACATTAGCATCATTTATAAATTGGAATAATGTTTTCACAAATGTTTTAATTAATCATAACCCAATTAATGACGTGTCACCAATTTTATGTGGATGATACACCACCTTTATCCATGAACGGTTAGATAGTACACCACCATTTCAGATCTCCTTTGGGTGATTTTCTAACAAACATATAATATTGGTGGACAATGTACTACAGACATCACTCACAAGGTGGAAAACAAACCATCTTCTCAAGTCTTTATTAGGAAGATACACCACCAAGATGACTTCAATTAATGGATGATATAGAGCCAATACCATCATATATATATATATATTAGCATTGGTATCAAATCTTATGTGGTCGATACACCACTAGTATCTAATATGAGGTGGAAGGTATACCAATGGAACTATCCCTAGAGTAGATGATAAACAACCGAGATAGCTATCATTTGTAGACAATGATACCCCATAATAAATCTCTCATGGATGATATACAACTAATATAATATTCAAAATTAGAGGATATTTCAACATTTCATTGGCCTCTTGGTTGATAATTGTTAACCAGCCCTAGTCTAGTGTAAAATATTCCACCATTGTTTACATTTAAGTTCACAAGGCACCACAAATTTCCATTAAATAATCAAAATTAATAATATATCATTTAAAAATTTTATGAAGAGTTTATAATTGTGAAACATTCCATGGGATCGGTTCTTAAGACACTTACCCATTTCAGAATCCTTTACCTAATAAACCTAACCACTATCATATCTATCACATAAATGATGTCTCTACAATTAATATACTAAGGATTTATAATAATGCATTGTGTTCAATTTTGATCAATGTCACTAATCTTGAGTCCATGGCCATATTTACAAAATCCAATTCATATAATAAATGGTTTTCGATGGAAATAAGTGTCAACACACATCTCAGAGAGCCACTCAAAAAATATTTGATTCCAATTGCACAATTGGAATTCATGGAAACCAGTTATATTTATTTTTAGACCATATGTTATAAAGAATAATTTCCCACATTTTATACGATGAAAAAAAAGATGAGTAGATACTATCAAAAAATAAAAAAAACCCACATCGTACTAGAAAGGTATTGCTCATTGGGAACTATTTATTTACTCATTATTAAATTGAAAAAATCAATAATTATAGAAAAATATCTATAATTTTTCATAACTGATGATATACAGTGAAACAATAATAAAAATCAAGAATAGTAAAGAGAGGTGTCTCATACATAGTGATAATGACGTTGTAATATGAACATGTTTTAAAACTGTTAAGGAATATAGAGGATCTGACATAGAAATAGAAAAACATAAAGAATGTTGAATGACTTGTCTGTGACTACTACAAATGAGAAAAAAATTATCCTTTTAAAAAAAATAACTCAATTAATTAACTTATTAAAATTCAAAAAATGTAGGAATGAACTAGGTACCCATTAGATAAGAACAAGGTAACTAGATTGATTTAGGTACCCACCTCGGGATCACTAGCCTATGGTTATCTAACTAGAGGTGATGCCTCCACTACCTCAACCATTGGGTACCTGGTGGAATCTGTCGAATAAATGTTTTATCAACACATAGCTTTTTTTCGTCAAAACAAGCACATTACAAAACCACTAACACTTAGGAATACCTGAGATACATTATGTTTTTTGAAATTGAAATTGAAATAATACTTCATATGAATTTGGGGTGTTTCAACCCCCCCCCCCCCCCCCCCCCGCCATTATATAGTAGTTTATCCTTGAGTTTTAGTATTTAGTGTCACTAATACTCATCCATTAAAATAACTATCCATAAAACCTATATATATATATATCAATATTCTATTTCTATATATCCTCCTATAAATGATTGTGATTCCACTAAACCTATACCAGGGGAATTTCATTTTCATTTTGAGTCTTATTTCTCTCATCCACTATAATAATCAGTAACTCCTTGAAGGACAGGTTTGATCCCAGAATGAAATGATTAGTGCAGATCATGTGAGAGGGTACATAATGATATCTCTATTGGTGGGATACATGTAATTCACCAAGAATAGAATTATATCATTGAGGAGGTTATCAATGACATACCAATGTACTAATCCAATGCGAACCACAAATATCCCTAAAAACCTAGATGTAAACATCCCCTACCTCCAAATTCTCCTATATCCAAACCAAGGTGGATATGAAAAGAATACATATCCAACTACTAGAAACACTCTAAGACATCATCACCGATCAAAATATGAACTCTTTCTACTCAATTTGGTTATTAAACACAACTTGGTTATAGTAATATACTCTAATATCTCCATCATGATATATATCTTGATAAATGGTAACACCCCTAACTCTATCCAACAAATAGGCAATCAATGTGATATTCTATGTAAATCCTCAAAAAATTATTTTAATATATTCTTTATAATATTTTCTATGGAAATACATTTCAGGGATTACATGGGACTCCCATAAAAGAAAAGAATTTAAGACTCACGACCACCCAATTTTCTGTAATCCAAGATGGTTTTCAGAGAAATCTAATCAGTAATATGATGATCAGTAGTGATAAAGTTTTCTTTTCAACAAGATCCTTTTGTATTCTTCACCAAAAGCATGATATGTAAGGGGAATCCTAATCACGCTTGACTCTCCGAAGCCCCTATGGAGATTCACTATCAAATAAACATATAACCCTACAAACTCATTGATAAAATAGATCTCCTACAATGGTAATAAATTTCCATTATTAATCAAAAAGTATATACTAACTTGTATTGTATCATTTCTTCAAGACATCCTTTTTAATTAATTAAAACAATCTATGGTCACATCGTCCAACATCCACTCAGGAATAGGTAATGACTGAATAATATATGTCGGTCATTGATCCTCATGCTTAAATTGCTGAGGGGTAAAGAACACAAAATGAACCCTATGATACCTTTCATCATACCTGGTTACTAATGTTGCCTCTACATATCAGGATAAATATTTTTTAGACCCATGTTAACCACCAATAATGAGGCATGTGAATCCCATATCATATTCTTATGCATGCTCTTTAAAACTACCACATGACTCCATTCATAATGAACCACATCAGAATCCAAAGATAAATAGGGTGGAGACTTCCCACCATATATACTATCTATTATTACAATGAGGTCAAATTCAAATTTTTCACTCTCCTTAACATTCATAAAGAGTGAGGATGCAACAACCATGTTTTCTAGGGTTATTTTTTATATTTTTCCTAAACAGAATGGTTAATCACAATGAAGATAATCAACATCTACATCTCTAGACAGTTCACATAAGCCACTGGTTTCTGATCCTTGTTTATCAATTCATAAAAAACTATATACCCCTTCATATGTTTATATTATATATTTAAATTAAATAAAAATAGGTACTCTGGAAACCTCTAATGATGATGGTTTTAATCCCTCCACAGAAAGATAAAAATAATGGTCGTGTGTTCTATATACACCATAAACCTTTAATATGGAAGGTAGTGATGCTAATATCTCAGTTCATGCACCATCACTTCTTGTTATAGATCAGGCATTGGGTAGTTCTTCTCATGAAGTGATAGATTCTTAGATTCCTAATTTACCACTCACCTACCCTAAATCCTAAATACCACAAACATGATTATTTATGAATCATAATACAAATTATAATCCTCACCAAATCAAGTAATTTTAGGGTCAAAATAGAACATCTCCCTCAAATTAATCTCCTAAAATGATCTTTCATATTAATCTGATCACACGAGCTACACACCCTTCTTAGAGAGGGGTATAATTAGTGTTACAAAATTAGAGTATTCTTGAATAAACCGTCATTTTTAGCCTAAAAATCCTAAAATGAAATGAATATAGAAAACATTATTGGGTTAATCATAAGAAACCACATCCTGGTCCTTCTTTGGGTCCACAGATATTTTATCCATTGATATCATATCCCCTAAAAGATCTCCTCACTTATCAATAACTAATACATTCAGATATTAATATGTAGATGATGCTCCCTCAGTTTATTTTAAACAATCTACAAATGATAAAATATATCTTCCCACAACTATGAGTACACTAGAAAATCACAAAAAAGTATGACTATACATGAATATAAATAATTATATAAGGATCTATTACTAATGTACATACACACTTTTAATGGGGGTTTCAAACCAAAAAGAGTCAAAAGATACTCTTATATGTTATAAGTGTTTGGAATATAATTAGTTTTCACTCTCAAATAGTAATATCCTGAACTCATGTGGATCTAGTAAAAATTACATGGATCTCTTAAGCAAATAATATAGTCTATCCACAATAGGATAAAGATATTTATTCTAAATAATCACATGGTTCATCATTTGATAATCCACACAAAATATTAAGGATTCATTCTCCTTGGTGACCAATACATGAGAACCCCAATGAGACATTCTTGAGTGAATAAACCCATTAAACTATAATTACTATAGTTGATACTTTAAATTCTGATTATTTATTGGATCTGTCCAATTTTATTGAATGAATATTATCATTATTCTATGAATAAGATCAGTTATCGAATCGATCTCATGATCATGTGGAAATCCCTATAAATCCCAAGTAAAAAAATCCTATAATAAGTCAACTATGGGTGGAAATAACACTTAACACTAACATATATATATATATATAAATCACCCTATAAAAAATGAATTATTCCAACTGATTATAATATTCATTGTGTTATTGATAATGAGTCAACTAATCCATACAATGTATTACATCAGAGTTGTAAGTATTCAATGTGAACAAATACCAAAGAAACCTCTATCTACTGGCCACTATGGAATACTCTAGAGAACTATGAATACCCACTAATTATATCCCTTAGTAGGGTAGTAATTGAAAACACCCCATAAAAGTATTGTAAACCAATCCCTCAATCACCAACAAACAATGAATATAGAAATTAGGGTGATTTTCATTGAATAAAATATATGATATGAATAATTAAAAAATAATTGTACCTTGGAGTGAATAATTCTCCCTAGCATGAATAGAAGGAGTAATCATGATCAAATAAATATAGAATAATCCATATACATGATTTCCCATCACCAGACCCCCCAAAGGTACATCTCCCTACTACAACTTATTCCCCTAAATCTTGGTACTTTCACATCCTATAGGACATGAATTGTGAAAGGATCCCTAACTACCTAACTATTATTGAACTTTTTGTCATGATCTTAACCCATGATTCTAACAAGACCCATTCCTTCCCGCTATTATGGTTAAATTCACAAATTACATTGTAGGGTCCAAAATCCAAATTGGAATGGAACTTCTTCACTATATATTGCATTACAGCCAAATATGGCCATGTTGGCTACACTGGTAGAACTCGAATAAGGATCACCCTCTTTAAGGGTATGATGAGTCCTATCCTATTATCTTTTTCTATCACCAACCAACTAAGACTCATCAACCCATTTCTTTTTATTTATATATTATATTCTCCAAATCCTAGTAGAAGTAGTGTGATTCCATGATGACATTTGCTTAGACTGGTTCTACTCTATAATCAAATATTTATGCATGAAGTCTTGGATGATATCAATCAAAGTATATTTACTTAGGATTTAATAGATTTTCATACTCCATCTTTAAAATGCATGACCTAGGTAGCCTCATCTCATAGATTTGGAAGTTTGAATCCTAGGAAATTAATAAAGGTAATGAAAAAATTCATCACTATTATACCCTCGATTCCAAATAAATATATTATTTTGTGCTTTCAGTCCTTAAGAACCCTAGGAATAAGTTTTCAAAAATAGGAGACTGAATGTACATTCATAATATACCCACATAATGATATGACTAGACCAGAACATCCCACTAGGAATTTTCTAGTCCCAAAATCATATATACTTCATGAATCAACACCTTCTATAGGGATGTCCCGAAGAAATAAAATATAGTCTCCATGGACACATTCCATAACCTAGTTACATATATTCCACTCTCACCCTCAAATTGTTATGGGTATTTATGTTGAAAATCATGGGTCAGTTTTTACATGGCCTACCTAGATATTGGTTCCCCATACACTAAACACTATGTGTATTTATGCGGGATTTCTTTAAAATATTGATTAATATGAGGAATATGAACAATAAGAGTCTTTGGATCTACTACTACTTGGGCAGGCACATCACTACCCTCCTAGTTCTCAACATGAAGCCATCAAAGTGGTATATCTCTATAATTATAGGTAAAAAACTCCAAATACATTTTTATTATAGGTATAAATGTCATAAATTTTGATAAGAAATAACTAGAACACTACCCACATCTATAAAAACTCACCCTATGATACATGGGACACACCCTGAGGTTAGTAACAACCTAATATATAATTATAAATATATTAAAAACCCTAATTTTACATTATTCATATAAAAAAGGATACTCTAAGGGGAATTTATAAGTGATGTGTTGATGTGCTGATTAACCACTACATTACTAGAACATGGTCACAAATTTTTGAAATGTTTCCTTCTCCAATGAGGTTTATGACCTATTTCTCTATTATAATAACTACATATTGATAGATTGGTTTCCATTGAACATTCTAATATGTACATTATGACAACATTTATTTGATATTTTTAATACTAATAAAGTCTTTATCACTCCTGGATTGTTCTTCTGTATAACGTTGAATGATATAATGTCCTACAAGTAGCTATCGTACTAAAAGGTCATATCAGTTCCCTACTTTTATAAAAACATAAAAGGTCCATGATTGTATTCTTAAATATATGTTATATATCTAGATGAAATTATTTAAGGGATAAATATGATATAGGATATCCAGGTTGAAGACTCATAAAATGTTGATGCACATTCTCATTGTGTAGACCCTTATGTATATCCAATGTAGGATATTCTGAGAAATAGGGCCTCTAATAGAAAATCCACATTTATTTGATTCACTGGATGTTACAATATGTATACACTTGTACTGGTCTTTATACATTAGGATTATTATTAATGATTGTATTAGGTCCTTTAATTTTTTGTATTGACGAAAATCAAAAAGATTCATGTTTGTGGAAACGTAGGATACATTGAAATAATCAAGAGTAATATTTTATTAATTAATAATGAGAGAAAAGATTTATCCCTTATGTTCTCCAATGGAAGATATATCTAAGACTATATTACGGAAATGATATAGTCTAAATAAATCTATTTTTATTGTGTTCTATATGATAGTTCAATTTTCAAAAACTCAAAGAAAGAGATACGAGCACATTGGTTCATAGAACCAACATGCAACTTTGTTGATTAGAGATATCATGATAAAGTGATTCTATTTCATAGTAACCATCTATATGACATATTATTTCATTAAATAGTTTACATCATTTTATATATAATCATTCAAAACATTATATATGGTTTCCTAAGAATTTTATTGTATTTTAACAATGGACATTAGTCTTACTCAACTAATTTCATAGATAAATATGCATCAAGAGTCACACAATAATTGTATCCAGAATTTCTAATAAAAATTATATTATTATTTATTATTGATCAGTTTTAATGAATAAGATTCTTGTATGTGGTTTAGTAATTATTCATGTTTTATTGGTTTCAAATAATCCATCACCTACAATTTGAGATAATATTGCATGAGTAGAATATTTAATAAATATTTATTTTCTATTTAATGACTGATATATTTATTTATTTATGAGTTAATATTTTCTTGATATTTATTTTTTAAATAAATATTCATTATTCAAGGAATGATAAATATTGTGGAGTAATGGAAGTTGATTCATAGGGATGTCAAATGAAAACATTACAAGTATTGATTTCTTGTGATGACACTAAAACATTCCTACAGTGATGTTTGGAGTTTTTGGAACATGTAAGGATACTTACTAGAGATAATATTATCCTGATTCTTACAATGGAATGATGATATGACATAGACATGTTTCAATATTCATAAACTAAGAAATATTTTCACCCAAGTTTATTCTTTAATTACTTAAAATAATTATAAAAAATTTCTGATCATTATGTGATTTGGTTCTAAAATTTAACCATTGTCTATATTCATTAATTTATTTATGTTGACCACATAATTTATTATCATTTAAATATCAAATTGATCATCGATCTTGAAAAAAGAAAAATTGGTCCTAACCTACCACAACCGTCCATTGTGACCAAAAGCTTCATGTTGTATCATAGTGGTCCAAATATTATTTTTAATTATTTAAACATCACCGATTGAATTAAAACATTATAATCGTTTTTTAATTCAATTTTCATCGTAATTTACTATATATTAGTAGATATTAGTTCTTCCTCTTCATTTATTATAAAAATGATATAATTTATTTGTATCATGAATGAGATAAATTCAATGTTCTCTTTTGGAGGTGATGAGGAATCTGGACAAATAACACAACAGTACACATTTTGTATCCTGAAGGTACACAACCTGTATTGGTATTTAATGCCCCAATAATTAATTGTGAATTAATTCAAGTCATGTGCATTTATTACATGCACTAAAATTAATTTTACATCCCATGTTGACTAAGGAATCTTGAAACACGATTAGCCAGAGTAAAAACCATGTAGCTTTCATACATGCCATGTAGTCTTTTAGACATAGAAATACCATGTATCTCTTTACACTACCTACATGACTAGTGGCAATGTAACTCAGATACCACACATCGTGTAGCCGATGTACACACCATGTATTCCAAAATTTTCAGTGGCATAGTTTTACACTGAGTCCCTAATCATCTTTCTCGGATATATAGTGAGAATAATAAACACAATTTATCATAAACGTACACACAATTCACTTTTAACAATGTAAATAAAATTAAAATTAATTTCATATAAAGTGAAAAATTTATCATCTTATAAATTCATTTGTTCATTATGTTGATTGGACATTAGAGGTGGTATGTTTTTTTACATATAAATTTTTTTAATTAATTTTTGTGTAACGTTCAAATCTATATATCATTTATAAGTCATATTATAGTTCTTAGCATAAATTAATTGAAGCATTAAACTCAATTTAAAAATAAAAAACTAATTTAAAATATTTAATTATTAAGTTTATATAATACGTAATAATATTACAGGATAAGTCAAGTTTTCTATATGACCAATGAGGAAATAGTATAAGAGTATAACACACATCGGGTAGTTCGGAGGGAAACACACCATGATTACTAAGAAGTAAATTTTGGTACATGTTGTATTTTAGATAAATTTATTAAATTTATTTCAAATTATTATTAATGATTCTGTGAAGGAAATTTGGATAATAATTAAGAAAAAATAATTTATTTTTAATATAAGATAATTAATTAGATCGAGCATGTTTTATCATAAATAAGAATGAATAGAATTGAATTATAATATAATTAAATGAGTAATTTTTTGCATGCATTTGGAATATCACAACACAAGACCAGACATTTTTTGGATTGGTTTCATTTAATTAATTATTAAATTAGATTGTTGTCTTGAGTGTTATCTCTCCTCTTATTATGTAAGGCAATGTGTTCGTATGGTTTCTTTTATGTAAACACTTAATCCAATACATAGGTTCCCTTTACCTATATATGAGTAAAATAATATTAAATTGATCAATCTCCAATGCTATTGCATGTGGATCATGTTTGGATCCTTGATGAAACCAATCTAAGAGAGAGAGATATGTGCACATGTGAAAGGATGCAACATGAACCTTAATTGGTTCAAGGTGCTTTCCCACTAGGTCGACATTTAGTTTATCAATTAATTGATAGAAAAACCATTAGTTTAATCTCTTTATCATACCACTTTATTATTATTATTATTTTCAATCATAATGGATTTATTATTATGGATGTTTTATCAAAATCACACGAATTAATGAATTAAAAATCATGAATGATATAACAAAAATAAAATGTCTTATGCGTGAATATTATCTATTATATAATTAATCACATGAGTATTTCCATGTAATATTAACAATAATATAATGAAAAAATAATAATTTTAAATTTACACATAAATGATAAAATCCCCTAATTGTATATCATAAGCCCGTTTAGCCTTCCATGACTTCATTTTAAATTAAACCACAGTTCAATGTGGTTGACCAGCCAAAATTAAGGAGTTTTTAATTATTTGGGAATTATAACATGATGATATGGTTTGACATAACATATTTAACATCATGGGTTAAATTCCAAATCATTAAATAGTTTTACTAAGAGGCAAAGTCTTAAAAAATTTGTCTTAAGGATTTTAGTATTGGTGAGTCCACTCAAACGATCAAGAACATGTGAGTTAATACAGTTTCAATTTCAAAGGTTCTCCAAGAATACTTAAAATTTCATGTCTAGTCAAATATTGGGTGATAAAAATGAGAATATGTATATTTTTAACAAGAATTTATATGAAAATGAAATTATGAAGCTAATGGTTTGGTTTATTGGGTATCGATAATATTTAGGGAAATTTATAACATTAATATTTATATAATTGTAGAAATTTTATCTGATAAAGTACTAAAACATTGTAAATATTAATTATAGAATTATAAATAAATTTTATGTCAAACATATCATTTTTATCCATACATGATAAGGATAACCTTCTCATGGGAATAAATTCCCATTAACAGAGAATTTATTTACGCGTTATCCTATGCTATGAAAGAAAATTGTATATACTGTAAGAACATATTACAATTGAGTCTGGTAATGAGGATAGTGGTGAAGAGTTGTCTCTATATGTGAAACATTTTAACTATGATACATATTTACAATATTTCAAGTTATCAACCATAGAAAATGAGGTTTTGGAGGAATATGAGGGCATATATGTGTATAACATCATGTCTCTACATTAAGATATCTATCAACATAATGAAACACTAGAGATATTAAAGATATCATATGCTCTATTTATAACTAATAATAGATATTCGGCGCCAACTATGTGTCATGTAGTAAAAATCATTGCGTATATTGAACCGTTAAATGTGTTAGTTATTAAATTCCCTTATGAGTTTCACATATATCCCATACATTCATCAATACCCAAGAACTATTCAAATTTTATTTTTAATTATAAAATGATAAATAGTTAGAAATGTTTTTGAAAATATCTTACTATGATTCACCATGTTGTAAGGACTTGGGTAATAACAACCCCACAATCTACCTGGTGAATAAGAAAATGAAGATCCAGATGAAGGGTCCAAGACTCATAACGAGTTGAAATCTATGAAACATTATCTTTCCATGAAAACATAAGCTCTAATGGAAGTATAATTAATTGGGGTGATATGTTTTATATGTGTCAAGAAGGAATATTGTAAATAGAACTACACCTAGAATAATGGGGAATCTAAAGGTGCATTTTTTTCAAGTGTAATATTTCAATATCTACACATTTGGGTATTAAATAAAACATAAGGATATCAAATCTATATCAAAATATAGATTTTTAGAATATTTCAAAATATTTATAGAGGAGACATGGATTTATGAGCTGCTAATGGTGAATTCCTAGTTTCTCTATCTATTTGAGACTACCACCTTTAACTGAAAGAATAAATTATATTTATGATAAGAGATTTTTATTATGTACTAACTATTACCAATAACATAATTCAGGTATCAGGATTATATTATAATGGACATATTTTCATGTTTCTAAAAAAGTTTTATATTTTATAAAAGAAAAATATGTTATGGTATAGAAAATTTAAAGAAAATTATTTCTGTATTAAATTATAAAAACCATATATTTAAAAAAGATAAAGAATATTGTTCACACCACTCATATAACTCCAAACATCTGAATCCATTAATTAGTTATTTATTGAGATTTTATTGAAAAATATCATTTAATATGGTCACTTACACACTTTTGATCTAAAAATACTTTAATGAGGATATACTTATTCATATGGAAAAATAACCAAACCACCATTTGATGGTCTGAGTGAAAGGGTCACATAGCTTTTGGGATTGGTACAAACTCTTGTGTGATTACATTTTTAAGTATAATCTAGTGGTGGGCTTTCTTAATTCATAACATTTACTAATGAATTGAGTATATATGGATATGACTACTTGCTGAGGTATATGTGTGGGACCATTTTGTAATTCAATGAATTAAAAAATCATGTAGAGAATCATCTTGGAATGAAAATAAAGAATAATTGATCGGATCAGGGTGCTGAAAATACTAACCAAGAGTTTATCAACTTTTTTTATGAACTTTGGTATTCTATATCAATTCACTCAACCATACACACCATAGTGTAATGGTTTTAATTGTATGACTAATCATAATTGTTAGAAATGGTAATGTAGATGACCAATGATTCATATATTCCATTATCCTTTTGGGGATCTGTATTAAAAAAGTGACATATATATAAAACTATGTAACAAATAATGTGTAAAATTTAATGACCTTCGATTTATGGAGGATAAGGATTGTAATTCTGTCACATACATGTTTATGAGGTTCCAAGGAATTTATTATGGTCTTCTATGGTAACAAAATAACTCCTCAGAGAATGATGTATATCATTTTGTGGTATCTCAGGGAAACAAATGGATGATACCTATGAAATCCTTTACATAAGAAAATGAGTGCCTCAAGATAATCTATCTTTGTTGAGAGGGATCAAATCCTCAAAGATAATAGTAACAGAATTATTGAAATCAAATAAAATAATGCTCAAGAAACATAAGAGTATTTATTGGAAAAAATTCATATATCCCAGCGGAATATGTTTTAGAATCAAAAGAGTTATTTACGATTACTGGAGATATAAGAGATCTATAGTGATATGGTTTTCTAGTAATCAAAAATGGTGACTCATTATTGGTTGACTATTTTGGACATATCTCCTACAAATAGGTACCAGAGAGCTCAAAAGCAACAAGATGATATGAATCCATGAATTCTAAAATAGATTCCTTGTATCAAAACTGAGCCTCAATTCTAGTCAATGTGTAAGTTGATTTAAATACTATTTGGTTAAAATGGTAATTCTAGATAAAACTGGACACAGAATGAAAAGTAAATACCTATTAACCAAGGATCATGGCTAAAGGGTTTAAAAAAATCAATGAAATGACTTTAATGAAACCTTTTAATTGTTTCCATGTTTATATTTGTTTAATTTTTACTTGTTATAATAATTTTCTATCAATATGGAATTTTGAAGATGGATGTCAAAACAGATTTCTATAATGGGAACCTTTAAGAAGATGTCTAAATGAAACAACTAAAAGGGTTTTTGAATCTCGGTGATTCCAAAATGATATGTAGTTTTTAGAGATCTATTTTAATTAAATCAAGCATAAATGTAATAGAATATTAAATTCAATGAATCTACAAAATAATTTTGAATCATTAATAATGAATGTGGTCTATGTGTTTACAAAAGGTTATCCTAGTATTATATGTTCATGATAAATTACCTATTATAAGTGGTATACCAGTCTCAATGCCTTCAAAGGATTGGTTAAATAGGTGTTTCTCCCTGAAAAACATAGGTGATGAAGTTTATATTTTAGTGAAAAAGATCATACGTGATATATCGAAGAGGCTTCTTAAACTATGCCAAAATATGTACATTGACCAAACGCTAAATATATTTATTATTGAACTATCCAATAGGGGATTGTTTACATTTTAACACAGATAAACATCTTCCTAAGAAATTGTTTCCTCAGACACAACTGGAAAACAATATAATGATTAAGATCACATTCACATTAATGATAGGATCAATCATGTCTGTCATGTAATGTATAGACTCGGTGTTGTATTTTCATTGTGCATGATTGGTATATGTTTATCATAACTAGGATAAAAACATCGGTCTACTGTTAAGGATATAATAATGTATATGAAAAGGACTAAGGATATGTTCTTTCTATATGGAGGAGTCCTGGATCCATTCATCATGGTTATATTGATGCTAGATTTCCAATATACCAACTTGATTAGAAGTCACAATTGAGATATATTTTTTGTATTAACAGTGGACCTATGTGCTGAATGATTTCAATGAATCAAGATTTTTATGATTCTATCATTGAGTCTGAGTATATATCTTTTTTTGACAATAACAAGGTAGCTGTTAGGATGTGAATCTTTTTTTAGGTTATTGATGTGGTACCTATTTGAAAAGATCATATCGCATTGTACTGTGATAAGACTACAATGGTGGATCTGGTAAAAGATACAAGGCCACACTAACATGAAAATAACATACATCAAAATTATTCTATATTGATGGATTTATATAAAATAGGTGAAGTGAAAATATGCATAGTTCCAACATAAGAAAATATGGTGGAACCCTTTAATAAAGTCCAATTATAGCAGAAGCATGAGTATTTAGATAGATCCAGTGGTGTGAATTGTGTTACCAGTTGGCTCTAGTGAAAGATGGATTTTATTACTGTTGGTTCCCTTGAAAAAACATACATATAATTTATGATAATGTATATTAATTATTTTAAACATTAACATACTTTTTATGACTTCATTATTGTTCTTCTATATAACATAGTAAGTGATGATGTCGATTGAGTAGATGTCACACTGAAAGGTCATTGTAGTTACCCTCTATGATGAGAACCCATAAATTCCCTAATAGTATTTATATATATTTCTTATATAGTTAGATGAAAAAATTTTAAGGACAAAAATCATAAAATCTATCCGGAATGGAGAATCATAGGTCTTCTATGAACATTATCATGTTGTATACCCAAAGTAATATTTAGTATAAGATATTATGAGAATGATAGCCACTATAATAAAATACACATTTATCTATTTCATTGGGCATTCCTATCTAAGGATGTGTGTATTGATCATTATAAATTAATTATATTATTATTAATGGCTGTTATAAGTCATATAAATTGATATATTGAAAAAAATTGTGGTGAAACATTTTTGGGGTGAGATATGATGTGTTGGGTGCCTCTAGAGTAATATTTCAATAATGAATAATGAATAAAGGATTTATCAATTGTGTTATTAAATAAAAGATGATATATAATTCCCTTTTTGGAAATAATATCGTATTAATAAATCCACATCCATGGTTTTCTATCATAAATTTTCATTTCTAAAAATTCTATAGAAGTGAATCGATCACATGGGTTAAAGGCATCAGAATGCCACATTATTAGTTATATATATTGTGATAATGGGATTATATTTCACTATAATCATCCAAATTAACTATTATTTCATTCCAACGTTAACTTATTTCAACATGGATTCTTTTGCGTTTTTCTAGATGCTATCTTTGGACTTTAGGCTACTTCACCCAATGCCATTGATAAAGATTCTTAAAGGGTCACACACTAAGAGTATCTAGAATCATAGATTAATAATATATAATTATTTATTATTTAAATTTTTGAATAAATATTATTTCCCCGTGTACTACAATAGATATTCATGTTGGCTTGAACACATATATTCTTCACCTGTTATTTTAGGGAATATTATTTTAGCATAATATTTATTAAATATTAATTTTTAACTTAGTGAATATAATATTTATATATTTATTGATTAATTGTCCAATGATAATTATTTATTGGATAAATAGTTATCATTCATGGGTTGATATATTTTTTTGAGGATTGGTGGACCGATTTTATAGGTTTGATGTGAAATAATATATATATATGTGAGTTAAATAATATTATATTAAATAATATTTAATTTAATTGTCCTTTTATGTGCATGTCATGAGTCTCTAACTACTTGACTGGCACTTCTACCCCTATATTTTGGTATGTTTCCCTCCTCAATGACTGGAATAACTATTGGATCTCCAACTACTAGTTTTATGTGGCACTCCTAGCCCTACTCCAAACCCATGAGTCTAACTAGGACAATGTTTTCTTGTTGGTTTTGGTAAAATGCTACAATACCTCTATAGGGCCCCACACTACCCATAAAATGGAACTACATCAACTATATATTATAATATAGGAAAATATAGCCTTATTGGATACACTGGTAACACTTAACTGATTCTGGCCCCCTCGAAGAAAATGATGAACCCCCATCCTAGCTTCTTTTTATACAACCACCCTATCGAGACTACTAAAACCACTGCTTATAATTCCTAGATGAATTGATCTCAACCCCAAAAATAGACGTGTGATTCACCGATGACCTTCCAACAATGTGGTTATTCTCTATAACGAAATAATGATTCATGAAATCTATGTAGGATATCATTCAATATATAGACACTTGGGATTGAATAGCACGCCTCAGGTAATCATTTAAATGACAAACCTTGGAAGTATCTTCTCCATGCTGTGAATGTGTGAATAATAAGAAAATATTAAAGTGTGTGAAATAATTCATAAACAATCTTCTACCTATTCTAAATGTTTAAAATCATTGGTCGTGTCAGTCCCTAGGGTCTCTAAGATGATTTTTTTCAAAATAGAGGGGCTAAAAGTCCTTCCTGAATAACAACATAAATTAATCTTCCTAAACCAAAATATCTCACAAGGACTTCCCTAGTCCCTAATATGAATATATTTCAAGACTCAAAAACTTCTTATTTTTTGGGTAAAAAAAATTGTCTTCATGAACATTATCCATGACATGGTTACCTACAGTCCACACCTCCCTCCAATAGTAGTGAGTATTGAAGTTAAAAATCATGTATCATTTCTAACATGGTTGATCGATCTATTTTGTTCTCCAAACCCTAAAAACTATAAGTCCTGAAGAAAAATTTCTCTAAAATGTGTATCAATAGGTGGAAGAGGAAAAAAAGGAGGCTTCATCTCCCCTACTAGTGTGTAATTCACATCACCACCCTCCGGATTCTTAATTAGAGGTCGTCAAAGTGATAGATCTCTATCATTCTAAGCACTTTACTCAAAATAAATTTTTATGATAGTTATAAATATCAATTGTTATGGTTAGAAATAACATTAAAACCCTACTCTACCCTAAAAACACATCCTATGATAAAGGATCAACACACTGATTTTAATCACCTCTTAATTCTAAAATATAAAGAGATTAAACACATTCATTTTACTTCTCATATAAAAGGATTATTTAAGGATCAGATATTAATTATGTATTCATATGATGATTAACAAATAATTAACATGTATGTGGTCACAAATATTTTATGATCCCGCTACTCCACCATGGTTCAATACTAATTCCTCTCTTCAAGGCTATCCATATAATATTACATAATGAAATTCAGCACTAAAATAAAAATTATTTCCTTATTATACACTTCAATTTTATACTGTATATTCAATGGTATTCACATGAATAACTTTCTTTTAATCATAATAATTTAAGTAGTATTTTCTAATCACACTTCCCTAAATAAAACCTGAAAATAAATATCTTTTCCACAACCCATCCTATAATATTTAATCCTAAATTCCATTTCATGATCTATTTTTATACATTTATCTTCAAAAATATATTTTATACTCTATATAATAATTTGAATTTAAAATTTTTAATTCAAAAAATAGTTAATACCCATATTATTTTACATTAAATGTAGACTTTTGATCTTCTTCAAACAGATCTACTTAAACAAAATTTAATTTTATTGTTTTACATTCTTATGTTTCTACCAAACAACCAAAGGCAACCACATTAGTATTGTTATTCAAAATATATATGATCCATTACTCACAGTGTTTCTTACCCCATTGCAGCATGATATGCCATTTTTACATAACTATTTTTTAACTATTATGAGGCCTATGGTGTGGATAACATATCATGGTGAAATATATTGTATAATTAAAATAGTTTGGGGATAATAGATACAAAAAAATGAAGAAATATACCATGACTACAGGTAATTAAGTAGAATTTACCATGAGACCTCCCGCAAAACCATCCACAATGTAATCATTATAAGTAGTGTGGAATACTACATCCTGACTATTAAAAGATCTATTTCATGATGTTTCATTGTACTTCAGATCCAGAAAAATATAAACTTCTTCACTATTAAATTCACCACCCTCACATCAAATAGAATTAATGTTAGAGCGGGAATTTTCAAATCTTCTTCCTGACTAAAATTATCTATTCTCATAGGGAATGGTGCATTTTTTTATCACTTCATGACAATGATTCCAAATTCCATGAGGGATTCCCTGGCACATCCTCTAATTTTAGTGGGCGGAGCACACTATTTTTCTATGGCGGGGGTTTGGTTTTCATTCATGTTGTTCTTGTATTTGGGATTAGTTAAGGTATTCCCTTATATTGAAGTTGTTTATATGGTTCAAAGATTTATAGATGATGTTTTATTAGTTGAAATCCCATATGAAGAGTTTTATGTCACTTATACTTCTTGAATAATCATTAAAAATATTTTTGGAAATAATATACCCTCGATATTCGATTTAATCAAGAGTATTAGTGAGGATCTGGGTCTATCTAAACATGTTGAAGTGGTTTTTTTAATTCATGTTATATTTTAGTCTTTATTTTTAGATAAAAATAATTCATGAAATATTATCCAACATAATTATAGTCTTTCTTATCAATTTTATTATCATTTCGATGGTGGTCCATTGTTTCTCACATGGTCCAAGATCCATCTTATTTAAAGGAGTTGGTTTTTCTTCTAGGTCTCCCCATTCCTTTTTCATAAACCGACGATTTTGTATCATTTGGTAAATCAATAGGCTGCATACTCTCTCTAGATCAAAGGACCTAAACAATGAAACACACTAGGGTAGCTTGATTCTGCCTCATGATAAACCTATGCAATCCTCCTCTTGAGTTCCATTGTATTGAAATTGATATCGGATAAAAGTATAAATAATATATCATATACAAATCATGGGTTCATTTTTTTATTATATCATGAAAAGGAGAAATATGTCTTCTTGTTGTATATGCAGATCTACTCTTAATGAAAAGTTAAATAGAGAGATCATTAACGAAAGTATCTATAGGAATATTTCTCCTAGGATTGAATGGATAGGTGTTGTAGGGCCCTTAATCCCCATTCCTAGTTAGTTGAGTCTCTGGGGATGAATTCCAGGTCTAGTTCTTATTAGAATGAAGAAAATTTTTCCTCTATAGAGGATGATGATATGATCCAATTTATTATTGTAGTTGAAATAGGAGATGAGGATATCTGAATTCTATCCCATAAAATAGTCGATGTTTAGATTGCATGAGTTAAGTATTTCAAAATGAATACCCATTATTATTTAATGATGATGTTGGAGGAAGAAGATTTATTAAATGGGGCGTTGCATCTTGTTTTCCAACTATGTAAGAGGGGAAATATAGTGATTGTTTTAGGGATGAGTATGAGAAGGAATGTACTCTATACCATATAATTTAGTATATTTCCAACATGGGTTTCATCCCTCTGAGTATTATTATTTCAGGATTAATACAATATTAAAAATGAAACCAAGTGAATGGAGAAATGGTATATTGTTCTGAGAAAGTGGATTCTTCATTTATAGGATCAGATTATACTATGTTTTACAAAATACCCCTCTACATAATTGGAACTATAGTTTAATGAAGAATAGAGGGAGGCGTATGATTGAAGAAAATGATTATTTAATGGTTGTGGAGAAACAATTTAAACTCAAAGGCCCAAGTGTTTTATAAGAGACGAAATCAAGCATATTAAGTCATAAAACTAAGTCACTCTCCTGGTAAGTATCACTGATTGTGAAATGGAATTATTTTCTACTATGATAACATGGTGTTAGGTCAGGATTGGGCCTTGATACCCTTGTAGGGGTGAATCTAGGTATGGATATTCCATAAAAAATTCATCTCACCCCACTGGATAATTACCTCCTTTTTATGACGTTAATAGTATTTTCCCTTAAGTATTTATGATAAAATTATTATTTTTTTCTTTATCATATGATGATTCATTGAATGTAAAATAGAAAATAAATCATAAAGAATCTATGATTTTACTTGGTTCACCCTCACAATGCTACATCCACTGAGAAATCAACAGATATTTGTCGATGTACCAAATCCATAAAGGATCACAGCTAAAATGTTATTTGGTCTAGATAACATTTAGGTAAAACCTCACTAAATTTACAAGGTTTTGGGATAGATTACTTGTTTCCCAATGGTTACTCCCTCGGTCTATTTCTTAAGATCACTACTTGTAGAAATGATCATATTTTCTCCCTTTCATGGCTCACAACACTGTATGTTATTCACACATTATTTATGAAACTGTAGGTCCCATTATTAAACATAATTAATGAATATTATGTTTTAGATATATTTTATTTTTAAGTTCCAATTCCATTAAATTTATGAATATCACTTTACCATATATATATAAGGTAACATATTATCAAAAAAATTATGATGCTCAATGCATTCATGAAGCTCACACCACCTTCACGAGAATACTCAATTATTCGAAAGTATAAACATCCATCATGAACACCACAACATTCCGAATGCACTCCACTTTATCGTATCTCTACCAGCCCTCATGAATCAACCTTATATCAAAAAGCTCAAACACTTTCTAAAATCTCACTTAGCCTTCACAAATCTCACCACTTATGGTTGAATTTTTATAGCCTTTATGAACATCCATTCTTTATGAACATTTTTTCAGGAACTACCTTCATGAAAAACCATTGAGAATCTAGTTCTTTTGAATCATTTTTATGTTTCAAAACTTTTCTAATGTTAGTATATGACTATTTATAGGAGGTTCCAATAATTTATATGTTTCCATCCACATCACCTCCATTTTGTGAAGCTTTACCATCTCGTTCACGATGCTTCCTATTTTCGAAAATGATAGTGGTAATTTCCCATGGGTGAAAGTTGTGGTAGTCATGAATTTTACTGTCAAATCATCAATTGTAGGTTCCCAGTTTTTGGAAACGTATGTTATCGTTATTTTTTAGTCTAATCCATTGTTTTGGGCCTCAAGGGATGTTTTTTGAAAGTATGAGGGGCTTTGGGGGTGTTTCAGGGACTCGGGTCATGGATGAAGGGAGAGTTGGGAAAGACAGGCTAGGGCGCACGGCCTGCACATAGCCAGACAAACTGTGCGGCCTACCCAGGTGAAGCCGTGCGACCCTTCCTCCTTAGATAGTGGTGTGCGCATGGTATGCGCATGGTTTTCTAAACCTTGCGGCTAAATCGTGTGGCCACATAATGTTTGGAAAAATTACAGTTTTTCCACTCCGAGCTTATAAACCCCACCCGGGATTTCCCTCTCCTCCTCCTCTCCTGACCCTAGTGACACACTTGGCTTACCCAAGCTTCCCAAGGGTGGATCTCCTTCGTTTCTTTCCCATTTAGAGCACTGTTGGTTGCGGAATGAATCTCCGGGAAAGGCTAATCCCATCTTTGGTTCTCTTTTTGGTTTATGGTTGATATCTTTTCTCCCTCTCGTTCTGAAGCCCGAAACCCCTATCTTTTGCATGAGTTTTAGGTTGAAGCTCCAAATGTTGGTTGGATCGAAGTATAAGGGCTCTATTGAGGGTGTGTTCAACCGTGGTTACGAGGTAGGTGGTCTAAAAGTTATATCCCATAGTATTTGAGTAAATTGTGCATGTTGGGATATGTTATTTTTTTACCTTTGGTTATGTTTTGGATAAACTTGGAATGTTTGGAATTAATGGTTTTTAAAATTTAAAATGGGAACCCTCACTATCCCTATGGGATGTGTTGGGATTGACTTGACCTAATTGGGGACATCCAAGGGATGTGCCGGCTTCTCCCGGGGTTAGGGATTGTAATTGAACAAGTGACCATGTTGTAATTAAGGGTAGAGACTTTAATGAATAAGTTATCATGATTGGTTGAACTTGAAATAGATGTTCGGTGATGCACCTAGACATGTCAATAAACAAAGGGTAAAGTGGAATTGGCTGAATGGTGGAATCATGGAAATGGTGAGAGGGTTGAATGGGTTAATGTGTAAATTGATTAATGACCATAATGGAATGGGTTATGGGTTTAATTTTAAATTCTTAGTGAGTTAGGCATAACACAAGGGAATTGGGTGAATGGTTAAATGATGTGAATGGGGAAATGTGTTAATGGGTTAAGGCATGATGTGGAATTCCCATGTGGGGTATTATAAACAGTGTTTATCATAGGGCAATGGTATGTATTGTTGATGGTTTCTTATATATAAGCATGTGCACATGGCTTCGTAGAGTGGGGTATGATATGAGGTTCTATGTCCACGGGTCGAGTGAAGACTGAGGCTCTAAACTCAACCCAAAATTCACGGGTTAGGAAAAGGGACTGAGGGTCTATTCTTATAATGGTTTTATCCACCCAGACTGAGTCTTCAAGGTGAGGATATGGTTATTATGAGAGAGATAGTCCTAGTGAGATTGGGTAACGATGTGTTTACCCTCTTGGATGTGATTGATGGCCTTAGAACCATGTAATATAAGGTATGTGATTAACTAATGGAGATGTGATGAAAGGGTAAGTGATGGTAAATGGTAATAAATGGATGGTAATGGAATGGAAAGGGCATTAGCTTTAAACTGGTTAATGGCACCATAAATAATTACATGGAATTTATCATTCATTTTCCTTTTGCATGAACAACTGTTTGTACTGGATATTTTGTATACACCGTTGGTGGTGGCCTACTGAGTTGTACTCACAGACTTCTCGGGCCGCCATTGGGGTCCCTAGCAGACTTCATGTTTGCAGGCCAGGACAAAGGCAAGGGTCCCTACTAGTTAGCTGAGTAGACATGTGTAGAACTTGGTTGAGGATCTGGACATGGAGTCTAGACCATTTTGGGATTTTGGAAATTGAATTTATTTTTGGTCTTTTATTCACTCTTCCATTGTAGTATGACATGGCATATTTATTTTTGGAAACGGTTGTTATACATGTTCCTTGTATATTAGTTATTGTTTCTGCTATCTGGTAAATCTGTTGTGGATTACTATGATAAAAAGTGGTATAGTCTCCCCACTTGACCCCATAGACCCCCACTACTAGTTGGAAACATTTGGCGTACAGGGAGGAGTTCGTATGGTCATGTAACCACCCAGCTCGGAGAAATGATTTAGTGGCTTTCAGGTCGGGGACATTAAAAAGTGGTATCAGAAGAGGTCTTTCGTGTTCTTCTCTAAGGTCTTGTTATTTGGGATTAGTATCCATGGGTTAGGATGTGTTAGGCCTTGGCAATGAGCTCGTGTTTGGGAGTAGCTAACCCAGGTACGGGAGAAAATCTAAGTCACCTTGGGTGGGAAATGTTGTTCTTGGTTGTGTGTTGTTACAAGCTGACGATATTTCACCGATGGGTGATGCACATGTGGTTTGATACGACTATTTTATGATTTTCCGCTTGTGGCCTAAATGGCACAAGGATTTTCATTCATGCATCATTGTAGGCACCTAAGGAGGTAGGTGGCATGCATTGTGTTAGGCACATGCACTGGGTGGGTGTGTGAGTCAGGAAGGTAGGGTGCATCATGCATTTCCTGAAACAAAGAAATAATGAGAAAATGAAATATAAGGGTTTGAATAGAAGTGGAAAATTATGGGTAATGTGTTTTGTGGTTTTTGGTGGTAGTGCATGGTTTTTTACCCCATATGGACCATGGTCGCGGTAGGGATGGTTGGGGAGGTTATAGCTAGTGAAGAGATTTTCTTGTAGTTGTGATGTTTCATGGTATGCGTTCTAAATCTCGTGCTAGGCATTGTAGAGAGATGCCACCCTGATGTTGATTTCTAGTTGGGAAATAGGAGGATGTTGATGAGAACACTCCTCCAGTAGGGGAGTAAGAAAATGTGGTGATCAATTAAGGTAGAGAAGACCAGTTCCGAGAGAACTTGTCTCGCCTGATGTAGATGATGGATCAGGACCCAGGGCGGGTTGCACTGAGTATGTTTGAGTTGACCAAGGAATTCCTGCTGCATCCCCCTCTGACTTTCACTGGAGAGGGTGGGCCAGAGGCAGCGGAGTTCTGGTTAAAGTCTATCCAGATGATACTGGATCATCGGGAGACTTCAGTTGAAATGTGAGTGAAGTTGGCCGCTTATATGTTGTGGGGCCAGGATAGGCGTTGGTGGGACATTCAGGCTCAAATCGAGTATGCTGAGGAAATGTCATGGAATATTTTTGAGGAAAAGTTTTTGGAGCATTTCTATCAAGAGACATTGAGGCAGGAGTGGGCTGTAGAGTTTATTATCCTGACTCAGGGATCGTTTTCGGTGATGGACTATGCTAGTCGCTTCACTGATTTGATTCTCTTTGTCCCAGTGTTAGCAGATAATGAGGTAGCGGTAGCAAGACATTTCTAGGATGGGAAGAGGCATGATATGATGTCTCAAGTAAATATCTTCCACTTCAAGAGGTTCGTAGAGGTAGTAGATCAGGCATTGATCTCGGAATGAAACCTGAAGGGAGCTTTGGGTAGTGGGCTGGTGGTGCCAGTGGGGCAGAAGAGTAGTACAGCAACCAAGGGTCGGAAGCGACTCCATGAGGTCTCGTAGGACGGAGGATGTGTGCATAGCAGATGGAAGAGAGGGTCCACCTCTCGTAGTGGGGATTAGGTGTTCTGCTATCAGGTCGGTAGGTCGGGGCACATGCATGGTCAGTGTCCTCGACCTCTAGTTGAGTGTCGTTCGTGCAGCAGGATGGGTCATGTGCACATGTTCTGTAGGAATCCTTGGCAGGTAGGTGAGCATGATGGTGGAAGGCAGAAACCAGATATGGGAAGGGGATCAGTTTCCTGGTATCAGGCAGGCAGCTGGAGCTCCACGGGCCTTACTTTCTAGGGCGGTAAACATGGAACTCCCGGGCAAGATCACTCACGCCAGCAGGGTAGTGCAGCATAGGGCGTTCAAGTTAGAGCCCAGGGTAGAGGGGAAAGTCAGCTTCAAGCAGTTCCGTTTGCGCCTAGCGATAGCAAGGTTGGACCATCGACTATTTGAGGTACGATCCTTGTAGCTTCTATATTTCTTAGTGTGTTGTTTGACATAGGTGCCACACTCTTTTATCTCTGCTCAACTTGTGGTATTGCTGGGTTTACCTATGGAAAGGGTGTGTGGAGTTATGTCAATTGACACCCCGTTGGGAGTGCGGATTGAGGATATCAATCAGTGCAAGGGATGTGCCTTGGATGTTGGTTGGTATCATTTTCTGTGGAATTTATTTATTCTTGAGATGTTAGGATTTGACCTAATCATGGGAATGGATTGGTTGGTGTTGTAACAAGCACACATAGACTGTTATCGTCGCAGAGTATTGTTCAGTTCGCTTGAGGGTGATGCTTACATTCACCATGGAAAATGGGATGTTCGAGAAGGGCGAGCGGGGCCATTTTGTCAACAGATGGGTGGAATCATGGCCCAAGTGGCATGTCTCATTCTCGATGATGATGAAAGAGAGGAACAAAAAGTTTTTCTTCTTGTGGTGGAACAGTTTCGGGACGTGTTTCCTAAGGATTTCTCAGGGTTGCCACCTGAGAGCGATGTTGAGTTCACTATTGAGTTGCAGCCGAGAGTGGAGCCAGTTTCTATTCCTCCTTACTGAATGGCACCGGTAGACCTACCGGAACTAAAGGATCAGCTTGAGGATTTGGAGCGTAAGGGGTTTATCTATCCGAGTCTATCTCCTCGGGGATATCCTATGCTTTTTTCAAAGAAGGATGATGGGTTGTTGAGGCTTTGCGTAGACTACCAAAATTTGAATCAGATGACATTGAAGAATCAGTACCCTCTTCCGAGAATAGATTCCATGATTGATCATTTGAGAGGTCAATCGGTGTTTTCTAAAATTGATCTGAGGTTGGGTTATCACCAGTTTAGGGTGAGGTCTTCTGACGTACCACAGACCGCTTTCCGAAGTCGGTACGGGTTGTTTGAGTTTGTGGTAATGCCTTTTGGCTTGACCAATTCACCGACAGTGTTTATGGATTTGATGAACCAGATATTTCATTCCTATTTACATTAGTTTGTGGTTGTATTTGTTGAGGTTATTTTAGTGTACTCGAAAACTCACGATGATCATGCCCATCATGTTGACATCATCTTGGGTACGCAAAGAGAACATCAGCTATACGCCAAGCAATCCAAGTGTCAATTCTGGATATTTGAGGTGTATTTTATAGGTCACATCATCTCAGAGGAAGTTGTGATATTGGATCCATAGAAAGTGCATGGAGTTGTGTCTTGGGAGCAGTCCAAGAGTGTTTCTGATATTCGGAGTCTTCTAGGTCTAGGTGGGTATTACCGAAGGTTCATTCATGATTTCTCTCTCTTGGCAGCACCACTCTCGAGATTGACCGATAATGGAATCAGGTTCGAGTGTTCGGGGGCTTATGGTGATTCCTTCCAAGAGTTGATGAAGTGGTTGACGACCGCACCTATCCAGATCTTACATGAACCAGGTAAGAAGTATGTCGTGTTTTGTGATGCATCTGGAATTAGAGTTGGGGCTGTGTTGATGAAGGATTAGCGGGATTTGGCTTATTGGTAGAGGCAGTTGAGACCCCATGAGCGGAACTTTCCAACTCATGACCTTGAGTTAGCTGTAGTAGAGTATGCCTTGAAGTACTGGAGACACTCTCTATCGGGTGAACGGTTTACCATGTTTACGGACCATAAGAGCTTAAAATATATCTTCTCACAGCGGGATTTAAATCATCGGTAGTGAAGACGGGTTGAATATCTCCAGTATTTTGACTTTGAGTTGGTGTACACTTCGGGAAAGGGGAACAATGTTGTTGATGCTCTGAGCAGGAAGATTCAGAATCAGGCTGTTTAAGAGTCCAGAACTGAGTGGAGGGTAATGGCTTTGTTTTGCAGAGTTACACCTGGAGGTGCAGGAGGAAAGTGGTCAGGTCACTCTTGCTACCTTAATTATGGAGTCAACACTTTTGAGTCGAGTTATAGAATCTTAGCCTGATGATTCTAATTGTTTGGCCATGACCGAAAAGATTATAGGTGGGGAGCTACCTTCTGGCTGGTCCATCGATGTTGAGGGTGTTGTTCGCATTCGTGATAGTGTGGTTGTGCCCATGTGTGTGCGGGAAGAGTTGATTCTTGAGTTCCATGCATCAAAGTCAGCAGTGCATCCTGGTTTGACTAAGATGTACTGTTATCTCTGAAGGCAGTTTTGGTGGCCTGGAATGAAGATGGAAGTTGCGGGCTTTGTGGCACAGTGCCTTACCTGTCAGCAGGTGAAGGACGAGCATCAACTCCCAGGTGGTTTGGTGCATCCATTTACCATTCTAGAGTGGAATTGGGATGATGTAACAATGTATTTTGTTGTGGATATTCTGAGGATGCTGATGAAGAACGATGCAATTTGGGTGTTCATGGATCGGTTAACTAAAGTGGCTCATTTCTTACAGATTCAAGAGACCTATATAGTCGACCAGTTGGGTGAGATGTTCGTTCCGGAGATAGTGTTGTTGCATGGGGTGCCACAGACCATAGTTTTGGACCAAGATCTGTGTTCCACGTTGCGTTTCTAGCAAGGGTTGTAGAAGGTGCTGGGTTCCAAGGTGTTTTTGATTATGGCTTTCCACCCACAGACGGACAAGCAGTCAGAGCGTACGATCCAAGTGTTTGAAGACATGTTAAGAGACTGTGTCTTGGACCTTGTTGGATCTTGGGAGAGGCATCTATCATTGGTTGAGTTTTCCTACAACAACTATTTTCACGCTACTATTAAGATTGCACCGTTTGAGGCACTCTATGGGAGACCATGTAGATCTCTGTTATGTTGGCTAGAGGCCGATGAATCTGAGTTTTTGGGGCCAAGTATCGTGCATGAGACTTTGGAGAGAGTCATGTTGATCAGGAAGTAGATGGCTATGATAGTGAGTAGGCAGAACTCATATGCAGATCGGAGGCGTAGACCGCTTGAGTTTGTGTTGGGTGATAAAGTGTTCCTTCGGGTATCGCAAATGTTTGTTCACCATCGGATTTTGAAGCAGGGTAAGTTGGCACCCATATATGTGGGACCTTTTGTGATTTTGGAGAGGTTTAGACTAGTGGCTTACAGATTGGATCTTCCACAGCGGTATGGTGGGATGCATGACGTGTTTCATGTGTTGCAGCATCGGCGGTATCACCCTGACCCAACTCATGTGGTTTATGATGAGGATGTGGAGCTTGAGGCTGATATGTCCTTTGAGGAGCATCTGTTCCGTGTGGTGGATCATAGTGAAAAGGTCTTGTGAGGCAAGGTTGTGCCATTAGTGCGGGTACTATTGCGACATGGGAAAGTTCGAGGACGAGTCGTTATAAGGTGGGGATGTTGTAAGATCTTGGTTTTTTGAAAGGTATGTTCGCATTATGTTTCGGTTGAATCCTTTTTTGGGCCTCAAGGGAGGTGTTTTGAATGTATGAGGGGCTTTGGGGGATGTTTGAGGGACTTGGGGCACAGAAGAAGGGAGATCTAGGCAAGACAGGCTGGGGCGCACGGCCTGCGCACGGCCAGGAAAACCGTGCGGCTTGCCCATGTTAATTCGTGCGACCCTTCCTCCTTAGACAGTGGCGTGCACAGGGTTTGCGCACGGTTTGCTAAACCGTGTGGCTAAAACGTGCGGCCACTTAATATTGGGAAAATTTACAGTTTTTCCACTCTAGTCTTTTAAACCCCACTCAGGATTTTCCTCCCCTCCTCCTCTTCCGACCCTAGCGATGAACTTGGCCGACCCAAGCTTCCCAAGGGTGGTTCTCCTTCGATTCTTGCCTGTTTAGAGCGACATTGGTTGTGAATTGGAGCTCCAGGTAAGGCTAATCCCATCTTTGTTTCTCTTTTTTGTTTAGGGTTGATATCTTTTCTCCCTCTCATTCTGAAGCCCGAAGAACATATCGTTTGGGTGAGTTTTAGGTTGAAGCTCAAAAGGTTGGTTGGATCGAAGTCTAAGGACTCAATTGAGGGTGCGTTCAACCGCGGTTACGAGGTAGGTGGCCTACAAGTTATATCCGATAGTATTTGTGTTAATTGCATATGTTGGGTTATGTTATTGTTTACCTTGGGTTATGTTTTGGATAAATTTGCCATGTTTGGAATAAATGGTGTCTAAAATAGAAAATGGGAACCCTCACGATCCCTATAGGATGTGTTAGGATTAACTTGACCTAATTGGGTCCATACATGGGATGTGACGGCTTCTCCTGGGCATAGGGATTGTAATTGAACAAGAGACCATTTTGTAATTAAGGGTAGAGACTTTAATGAATATGTTGGCATGATTGGTTGAACATGGAATAGAAGTTAGGTGATGCACCTAAACATGGCAATAACCAGAGGGTTAATTGGAATGGGTTGAATGGTTGAATCATGGAAATGGGGAACGGGTTGAATGGGATAATGTATAAATTGATTAAAGACCATAACAGGATAGGTTATGGGTGTAGTGTTAAATGCTTAGTGAGTTAGGCATAACACATGGTAATTGGGTGAATGGTTAAATGATTTGAAAGGGGAATTGTGTTAATGGGTTAAGGAATGATGTAGAATTACCATGTGGGATATTGTGAACATTTTTTGCCTTAGGGAAATGGTTTGGACGGTGATGGTTTCTTATATATATAAGCATGTGAACATGGCTTCATAAAGTGTGGAATGACACGAGGATCTATGCCCACGGGTCGAGTGGAAACTAAGGCTCTAAACTCCACCCAAATTCACAAGTTAGGAAAGGGGACTGAGGGTCTATTCTCCTAAAGGTTACATCCACCCGGGCTGAGGCTTCGAGGTGAGGATATGGTTTCTATGAGGGAGTTAGTCCTAGTGAGATTGGATAACGACGTGTTTACCCTCTTGAATGTGATTGATAGCCTTATACCCATGTAACATATGGGATGTGATTATCTCATTGAGATGTGATGAAATGGGTAGTGATGGTAAATGGTAATAAATGGATGGTAATGGAATGGCAAGGGCTTTGGCTTTAAACTGGTTAATGGCACCTTAAATAATTACTTGGAATTTATCAATCATTTTCCTTTTGCATGAACAACTGTTTATACTGGATATTTTGTAGACACTGTCGGTGGTGGCCTACTAAGTTGTACTTACACCCTGCTCGTGCTGCTGTTGGGTACCCGAGTAGAATTCATGTTTGTAAGTCAGGACAAGGGAAAGGATCCTTAATAATTAGCTGAGTGGACATGGGTACCACTTGGTGGAGGATCCAGACATGGATCCAGAACTATTTTGGGATTTTGGCCATTGTCTTTATTTTTGGGATTTTGTTCACTCTTGCACTGTAGTATGACATGGCATATTTATTTTTGTAAATGGTTTCTATACATTTTCATTGTTTATTAGTTATTTTTCTGCTATCTGGTTATTCAGTTTTGTTTTACTCTGATAAAAAGGGGGTATAGTCCCCCACTTGACCCCATAGACCCCCACTGCTAGTCGGAAGCCTTTGGGTTATGAGGAGGCGCACTTAATGTCATGTAACTACCCGGCTCGGAGCACCGGTTTAGTGGCTTCCGGGTCAGGGACGTTATATCAATAATTCATGATTCCCATTCATGATGATCATCACTATCACAGAATTCCCTTCAAGAAAACAAATATTCATGGAACACATGAATTTTTCATATTATTACAATGAAGTCAGTTAAATCCATCTTTCTCTATGCTTCATCCACCCTCCAAATTTTGGACCACAAAGTTTTGTCAAATACTAGGAAACAATTTCACCTGGTGTAGAACATTTTGTAATGTATTCCATAGAATCCACCATTTTTCCTGGTAATTTTTAAAAATAATGTGACAAAAAAAATCTCTAGTACTCCAAAACAGAACATGGAAAAACAATTTTTCATCAAATATAATCAATTGGAAAACACAACAATGTTACCATGAGGGATTTTTGAAAAACATTCTCCACCATTGTGTTTGTTGGAAACTCTTCACACAATGATACCTCATTGATGATTTTTCCATCTTCTATAAAAAAATTGCTTCATTCAATTATGATTTTGATCAATGACTTACTCAAAATATACAATAATCCCACATGAGAAATTATTATCATGATAAACAAAGAGTATCATGGAATGTTGATCAATAATTCACTTATTTATATAAACACCAATTATCATTCATCCAGATCCTCATATTTCATGATATTTGTCTTTTGATTGTTCACTTTTATCATGGAAATATTTAAAACTCCTCCTAATTTTCTTCTCTTCCTATCAACTTCTCTACTGCCTTGATTAATGCATTTTCACCCCTTTTAATGCCACATTTTCTTGACCTGTTTCAATAAACATGATGGTCACTCCATTGTGGTCTTCAATAGGGTAATGAACATTGATCATAAAATTAATGAAAAACACAGTATACATCCGAGTGATGGGGTCCCACATCCAAACCTTTTCAAGTGCTGTGGAATGACTAAAATCCAAGAACCATCCTATGTCATTCAGAAGATAATTTAGGTGATAGTTGTGTTAGAATGTCTGAAACCTATAGTTTTATTATCATATACTCCATCATCACAAGCCCATGCTCCACAATCACCTTGATAGAATAATATTTTATTTCAATGTGCATTGTGATTTAGTTATGGGTTTTATTTTTTATAAGGTATGTAGAACATGAGTTAGAACAATCTATTCAGATTATAGACTTCACTTCCACTCCCATTTCATCGGGCTTCAGCTTCATCCACAATAACAACGTGCATCCTTGAATAACTGAAATATATTCAACTTCTGTAGTGCTTAATTATATGAAATATCTTTTCATGCATTACCAAGAAATACAAAATCCTATGATATAAAATTAAACACCATGTTTTGATTTTATATCATATGTTGAAGTGTCCTAATTCGTATAGGTATATCCTGAAAACTCTTACAGAGACTTGTCATTTTAAATAATGGTGAACTCCACCATTCCCTTAATATACTAAAGTATTATTTTCTTAATTTATTTAAGTTTGTTTTTTTGGTATTTTATTAATACCATGATACTTGCTTGTGTAAAAAACAATAGTAGGTCTTATCATTGTCAGGTATAATAGACTATCTATAAGTTTCAAGTATTCTATGACATTAACTACAGTGCCTTAATCATTCAAAGCTAGTTTCATCCAGGTAGCAATCAAAGAAATAATACCCTTGTAATAATCATTTTATAATCTTATCAAAAACTCTTTGGTATATTTATATTTTGACATAAATGTGCTCCTCTTTCCTTATTTCACATGTAAACCAAGGACTAATATTTTTTCCAAAATAATTGACATTTCTATGTCACTTTTAATGAATTCCATGAACATATTTCATTACACATAATATGTTCCACCAAATATTTTCATCAACATATACAACACCAGTATCCTTTAATTTCTATCTTTGTTAAAATGTTTATTATAATCAAATCCACTATGCTGAAAAATGAGCTTATTCAAAAAATGATTGATCCTTGAATTCCATACTCTCAGTGGTTTTTACAAACCATATATTTTTTAACATCTAAAAAATAATTTCTCATATTAATGAATGATAAAACATATGGCTTCTCAATATACACATCATCTTGTAGAACACCATTCTGAAATGCAGACATGAAATCCATCAAGAATGCTTTGGCCCTTATTTTCACTACTATTGCCAGGAATAACCGAATTGCATCTATCCTTTAAATAGGTGAAAACGATTCATCCACATCAATACTCTGTTCCTAGGAGTGCCATTTTCACACTAAATGTATTGTTCTGAATCATTGTTCAATCTTTATTCATCTTATTGTGAATGGATTATTTGGAACCAATGAAATTCTTTTCTATTGTTAACCAAATTATCGACCATGTTTGATTCATTTACATATTATGAGGCTCTTCATTCATGGATAGAACCCATTCCCCATCTACCACTAATTAAGAAAAACATTTAGGCTCAACCTTCTGTTGGAATGACACGTTCTGTAATGACTTCATTCTTCATATTGTAACTAGCACTGCTTATTCACCCATGATATTCTATCATTGTATTTACACTCAATTATTTGGAGTTCATTCTGATAGTGAATTGACATCATCCTCTTGATCATTAGTATCATCTTTTGAATCAACATTTTCACTTCAAATACACCTGAGGTGCTTATCTCCTTATCAATTTCATTAAAAAATTGGTCAAAATTCTATTGAGAATTATGTTTATTCTATAATATAGTGGCATCATTGATTTGAACTAATTTCCCCAAATTGTTGATGAAACATTTTAAATATTCTATAATTTATTCTTTTTATCCTGAAAATAGTAAACTGATGCCATATTTTTAGAAAAAATGATAATCCTAATATAAATTAATGCTTTTGGATCTCCCATAATCTTTCTTCTCTTAGTGGGAAAATAATAACTTAACTGGGGAATGATTACAACAGTTATATATTCAATGTGACTTAGATCCACTGGATCATCATGTTAATGATTTTATAGGTCATTATCATATCATATCTAGTTTTTCAGAACACACAACATTCAGGTACATATGTGAAAAATATAATTATTTTGTAACAACACTTATTGAATCTTATTTGATATGTGAATTTCAATTGTACATATTATTCAATTTTCATGTATCACGATTATTGTTATGCATTAATTCCATTTCAGCACACACAATCACAACTTGGATCATAAGTCCCCTTTTTTATGCACAACATACAGTAGATATTAGAATCATTTAATAAATCAGAAGAGGGGAACGTATGATGTGATTAAGAAGATGATTGTGGTCAATCCTTATTGATCAACCCTTTGATACATTCATGTAAGTAACTATACTATTTGTGTGCCTATTCTGTCAGATAATCTAACATAAACAATTCTATACATATGAATAAGTATTATTTACCCACATGTTGAGTCTTATTCAAATATTTATGTTCTTTTGACTTGTTATTTTTCAAAATTTGTTTTGTACACCCATTAGATGAAATTTCCTTTTTTTTGGTCCACCAATATTTCTTTTTTTCATAAATCACTATTTGAGTAAGAATATTTCCACTTTTTATCTCTATCTCTATCCTCTAAAGAAGGGATCTTCCACTATCTATAAATTCTCACAATGGGTCATGAAAAGTAATATTTTAATGGATTTATTTATAAATTTTTCTTTTATCAGTTATTTGACTCACCACATTTTTTTATGCTAGTTGTGTGTCCTTCACTAAACATACATTATTATAACTCTAAATTGTTGTAGTTCCACCCCTTATCATCTAGGTTTTTTAGCCTTCGTTTAACAAGATCTATTGTGAGTGTAATATTGGAGGATCTCGTTACACCTTTTTTGAGTCCCTTTTCATTCCCCGGATACATTAAACTTATTTTCAATATAACACTTTTTCTTAAAATATAGGATTTCATACTATATAGCATTGTATAAGGGGATCTATTTTTATGTTAATTTTCCTTCCTTAAATACTTACTGCGACAATATCATAAAAATTCACCATGATTTGAACATATAATGAATCTCCCATTAAAAACATACATTCAACCATCATTTCTTGGCTTATATGTTAATTAATCCAAAGATATTATTTTATGAAATAGATTCCATCAGATTCTTGAAACATATTTATGGTATGTCCTAGTCTTCCACAATAATATCATCTAATTGATGCTTTTTTCTAAGAAGCATTCTTTCAAAACTTTTCAAGAATATTCTTCTTATACATTGATTTAGAAATATTTCTTTCTTTAACCATTTGAAATATTGTCCAAGGATTCATAAAAAATTGATATTTGACTATGCATCCCATATAAATAACACATGATGTAATTAATTAATTTAAAATCATTTTTAGGTCTATCTTTAGCAACAATGTGATTTTTCTATTTCGGAAACTGTTAAAAATTCTCTTCCTATAATCCATGGGAGAGGTATGATCGTATCTAATCAGATTTGATAACAATTTTACCATATTTTATGTCCATTGGGATTAAAAAATCCTGTCATGTTTCACCTCTATTGTAGAATATTTTATTTTCATTTAATAATCCTTTTTTCAAGGATATTCAAATTATAAGAGTCAATGATCCTAAAATTGTGGATTTCATTTGGAATTATATTTCTCAAATTAATTATTGAATGATTCTATAACCTTTACTATTTTATGGATCATTATAAACATTGATTCAAGTAAAGAAATATTTCATCTCTTCAGATTCTCCCCACTACTCATCCAATCATCCCATTCTCATGCGAGCTTATCCAATGTGTCACATTTCTCCTCTATTTTGAATTTTTTCTAAGAAAAAGAACTAGTATAGCATGAATTATCTCATTGTAGCCTTTTGATCCCCCGAACTAGTTCATATATATATATAAGTCTAGAAAGATCATCGTTTCAATCTTTTAGAATCCTAATTTCCTATATGTTCGGATTATTTCCATTTTCATCAACATTATGGTTTTTTATGATTATAGATTTATTTTTTCATTCTTTATATTGGGATTAATTCTTCTCACTCAGATCAGTAGCCTCATTAATAATCATTTTGTTTCAACCTCTAAGCAGATTGACAAAAATTCCATGTACATGAGTATAAATATCTTTAGATTTATTTTTTTAGACCAATTTATGATCTAATATATTTTTATTGGAATCTTATACAGTTTTTTTTCTTACAATTTCATCAAAATCAGTAGTTCTAGAATCACATTGAATATCATGTTCATCACTCATTCCTTATTTATTATTGAATGAGTAAATATTTTCATTATATGATTAATCTAACCCATTATTCATTCAAATGTTTGTCTCCTTCAAGTAAATCATACTATTACTATCAACACTACCACCATAAATCTAGATGTCCAACCATATTCCATGGAACTGGAGATAAGAGAAAAATGTATATTTTATTACAAAAATCAGCTGAACTATGTCAGAGGAAACCAATATAATAAAATTTAACAACTCTATAATACCAATTATAAGGTCTAAAATTGTACAATATACCATCATAGGGGGATGAATTATGGCATGAATATTCTTCCAAAAATTATTTCTCCCTAATGGATTTTTTACATTTTATTATAAGGGTCACTTTACTTTCAATTAAGTGTTTATGTTGATCATATTATTTCTTTATTTATCTAGTGATTATTTAAGGATATTTAAAGTGGAATGAAATAACAAGGGAAAAATAATTTTACTTGGTTTAGCCTCACTGGGCTACATACTCAGATCATACAATGACGATGTGAAAATGTACCAAATCCACTAAGGCCCACTACGAAAATGCTTTTCATGATAAATCAGTAATATGACTATGCTCAATGGATTTACAAGGATTATATTCACCTCATTACATTCCCAAGGTTCACTCCCAATGTATCACTCCCAATATCACTATCGGTGGGAAGTATTACATTCTTCCTCTTCCTTTTTTCACTACTTTGGAAGGGACTCAACAAAAGGTTATGGGCTTGTAGGTCTAATCAATACACATAATGAATACATATCCTCTTGTAGATATATAATCTCTTGAAGTTAAACATTCATGAACTTTATAAATGTCAATTTATCATAAATATTATGGGTAACACATTTTCAAAACCTTCATGGTTCTCAATGTGTTCGCAAAGATCACACCACCTTCATGAATCTAGTAAATTATTCACAAGTATAAATTGAATTTTTGAAGCCCACAACATCCCTGAATCGTAACTTTTTTTGAAGCTCAAACAACCTTTGAGAAGAAATCTTTTTCATGAAGCTCAAACACATTATCAAAGATTACTTATCCATTAAAAATCTCACCAGTTTCAGTTATATTTATATAGACTTCAAGAATATTCCTTCAATACAAATGTTTTTGCGAGGAATGCCTTCACAAACCACATTCACGCATTTGGAAAATTATAATTATTATTACATCACACTGTATTTTTCAAGGGGGTAGAGGCTTATAATTAGGCCTTTCCTATGATCTTATATTTTTTCATCCATCCCATTACCAGTTCTGAATGGTCGATAATCTTTTCTGTGAAGTTTCCTATCATTATGAGGGACTACACAAATATCTTTTCCATGAAGATTCTCTTAGTAATGGAGATTACAATAACATATTCACACATTCACGATGCATTCTCATGATGATACCAACCTACTTGAAATGACCTTAATAAAACCCAATCTTAATGAAAATGATAACCCTTCCAAATTTTTACAGGTCCTTCCTCAAAATCTGTCTTTCACGATGCTTGAGAAAACCACCAAATTATTTACCCCAAAAATTTGGGATGAAATGGGAAACATTGTTACTTTATGTATGCAGTTTTCAGTTCCGCTTCTAGGGAATCCATTCTTTTTTCCTAGTTATTTATAAAATTATCCTTTAAAAAATATTCTGAACTCCAAAAAAAACCATGGAAACCTACATTTTCAACAGAAAAAAATATAGAAAAAAACACTACAATGATACCTTGAGGGGTTTTTCCCAATACATGGTTCATGTGGTTGGTTGGGAAGGTTTGACTCTTAAATGAAGGTACTATTGGGACATATTCATGGATCTTAGGTATTTATTGTAACATCCCAAGTAAATAAATAATATTACTTTTTCATATGTATTAATATTTGTGAATAAAATATTAATATTACTTTAAAGGTAATTCTATTACCGATGGTGTACCCAATACGCAACAACGAGTATCATTGAAATCTTACATCGCACTCTAATAATAAAATAATATTATTTTAAATGGTAGTTAACGCCTAGTCATTGTAATGGTTGGAATGAATGGAAATAACTACAAAATGATTATATATTTTTGTCAAATATTTTTACTTTTTTCCAATAAATGTTAGATTCTTAAAATGCGAATTAATCAAATTTTAAGCATAAATATTCTAATATTCTTTAAAATGTCGATTAGCTGCCTTTTGATGGAGAACCTCTTTTAAATCCACTTTTTGACAATTTTATGTGTTAAATTTGACAAAATAATATTCTTTTTATAATCGGTACATCAAAATTTACATTGTGTCAATTTATGGTATTTTTACGATAAAGTTCATTTTTTATGAATAAGTGAAAAATGTTGTATTTTTATTCAAAACCTCCATTTAATATAATTTATTTATATGATTATATCATATTTTGAATTGGTTTTAAAGTGAAATTAGAATATATTTTTTTGATTTAATCCAATGGTGGTCATTGAAATTAATTTCACTTAACTAGTGTCAATCTTTTAATAGATATTGTTTCTTAAAAACACTCTATTTGTTTTGACAGTGGGAATTAACTATATAATTTATTAACAAATCTTATATGTTTTAAATTTGGTAAAATGGAAATCATTTCCTAATTTGAAATATCAAATATAGCTTAGGGTTAATTTTTTGTATTTTTCTGATAATGATTTTTATTAATGAATAGTGAAAAATACATTTTTTAATTCAAAACTGTCTTTTCATCCAATTTATTTTTATGTTTAGATTGTCATTTTAATTGTTTTTAAAGTATAATTGAATTATGTTTTTATCACTTAAAACAATTTTTTTCATTGTAAGTAATTTCACTTTTCAATTGGATGTAAAAACAAGTCAATCTTTTGATAAATTTTACTTCTTAAAAACTTGTCTTTTGTTTTGACAACGAGATTTACTTTTAAATTAATTACTAAAATATATGTTTTTTGAATTTGATAAAATGGATTCCATATTTGGAATCAGAAGTTCCAAATTATGTAATTAATATGCTTTTAGTTTTGGACATTATGAATAGTAACAACGGTAATCATCTTTATTTATCGTGTTTAATTAGTAATCGGGTAATTAAGGGTAAGAAAATATTATCATAAAAATATAAAATTACCCCAACATGTGTCATAATTATATTTTTAGTTTCATAGACGACAATTGGATGCCTTGTTCCAACCTTGGGACCCCATGGAATCACTTTAGTGTGATAGTGACCTCTTATCATGTTTTTTTAGAGAAAGGAAAATGTAACCAAAGTATGTAACACCTAAGTAAAATAATTTTAATTTTGTCTAAATAAATGATATATTAGACTATACATAATAATTGGAAAGATAAATCTATTTCCTACATCATAGTATTTTTTTATAATTTTTAGACATTAAATAAATTAAATTATTTTTGACGTCATGATGATGCAGCTATTACCTCATTAATGAATGATTTAAATAAAATGAAAAGATAATGTAAAATATAAGACTTACACTTGAAAAAAACCTATTGGATGAGTATATATCAAACACTTATCTCCTTATACTAGAAATATATCAATGTGGGGCCTTTAAAATCCGAAACTCTTTTTAAAGTAAAGTAACATTTCTTGACATTCCATGTGTGTCCCTCCTCTCCTCTTATAAAAATCCCCCACCTCTACCTCCTTACCCACACCTATCAACACTTTTTCTCGGCCAACCCCTCCCATTTCATCTCTCCACATCTCTATTTTCATCATTGATGCCTCACCTTAGGATGAAATCTCTTCAAGGAACCCTATTGGTTCAAACCAAAGGGAGTTACCTGATTTAAAGGTAATGTCTTCTCTTATGTTCTTTTGTTTTATTTTGCTTCTCCACCCCCATAAACTCTTTTTATTAAATTATTTTGTAACAACAACAGTATCATAAATATAATAGTATGTTTTTATAAGAAGTATTATCAATACACTTACACACAAATCCGTCTAATGGTAAAAGAACATACACTTTCTGTGGATGGTGAATTACTGGCTCACGAAACGATGATTGTACAATATTCTTTTAACACCTTTAAAGGTGGCCATTATTATGTCACTGTATTTTATATATGATATATATGGTATATATGTTTTATATATGCTTCTGTATTTTATATTTAAATCCTACCTCAATTCTTTGCATGTTGTGCAAATGCGATAATTTCATATGAGGAAGCGTTGACTACAGCCCCCTCAAGTGATGTGACTCGTTCATTCAATACATGGAATGTATAAAGAATGAAATTAATGAACTTATGTGACCTATATGACATATATATTATAATTTAATTATAATATTTATATATATATCTCAATTATTTTTAATTTCATTAATATGGCAAAGAAATGAAAGTAGCGTTCATGCGTACGTACATCCTACCATCTCCATGAACGGTGCATTTCATTTCATTTTATATCCAAATGTTATGGAATAGTATAAAATGAATATTTACTGGATATATATGATATTTAAATAATTAATACTATTCTGGAGATGATGTACTTATAACTACATGGAATATTATTTTCAAACAAGTTCATTTTTTACTCATGTACCAAACATCGACAAAAACATTTGATATGAACTCACATAATTAACTAATTATTATAACATTATAATATGTGATATGAATTGAATAATAATATTTAAAGGAAGTCCTTAATAAATTATAAATTGAAAAAAGTTTCATATTCAGGAATATAATGAAATGAACAAGACAATTCAGACTTGAGGTAAGGGATCCTACCCCTCTCTTTCTTTTTAAGTACACTATTTTTCGTCATTACTTTTAAGCTCATATTTCATAGGATTGGGATGTTATTTTATATTACACTTACTGTAATATTTATGTTTATATGATGATATACCCTATTTTATCTTATCAATCCATTTTATAAGTTTTGAGTGGTGTCGTTAGGCTGCCGAATTTTTATAAGGGATCCTACCCCTCTCTTTCTTTTTAAGTACACTATTTTATGTCATTCCTTTTAAGCTCATCATTCTTATTATTGGGATGTTATTTTATATTAATAATAATTTATTTTCTATGTTCATATGATTAGATACCCTATTTTCTCTCATCAATCCATTTTTGAAGTTTTGAGTGGCGTCGTTAGGCTGCAGAATGTTCTTAAGGGATTCTACCTCTCTCTTTCTTTTTATGTATTCTTATTTATGTAACTCACTTTAAGCTCCTCTTTATTATGTTGGTGGATGTTCTTTTATATTACACTTTCTCTAAATTTTATGTTAATATGAGTAGAGACCCTATTTGATCTCATCAATCCATTTTTAGCTATTTTTTGTGGCGCCGTTAGGCTGCCGAATTTTCATAAGGGGATTTTCATCTCACTTTTTATTCCTATGAGATTCATGCTATATTGTCAACTATTTACTTATGTGTGGTGTATGTACTTCCCATTATTTTACTATTTTTATAATATACTCTCATTTTTGGGTAGTTAAATATTCATTGTATGACCCTTCTTTCATTGGGTGTATGTTTCGAAAGTAGCGCAAATCGGTAAGGGAACCGTTCACACTCCTCTTTTAAAAAAGTGTTATTTTATTATGTCTTTTAATTAACATATTTTTATGTTTGGATATGTTCTTATATATCCTTATTGTTGTAAATTTATTTCCATGTGATGAGATATCATTTTCTCTCTCATAATCTAATTTTATGAATTTTAAGTTGACGCTGTTAGCCTGTCGAATTTTTCTAAAGGAACTTCTTAACCCAAATTCGAGTTCTTTGGGTTCAACTTGTAGTTATTGAATATGTCATCATAAGAATATGTGTGAATGGCCTCTGTATGTGTTACACTTAATATCCACTTATATTGTGTCTATTTAAATTTGTCACACATAATTATGAGATTGATTTATCCTTAATTTAAGGATACCTTCTTTATAAGGGATTTAATCTAATTTTACATTTCTATTGAGACGTAATTGCTGTTATGAACCAATTCACTCTTATATGGTGTTTATAATGTCCTTTGGAATATTATATCATGAATACCTTTATTCTCATGATATTATAAAGTTTTGATTAAATGTTATTCCTCAATTATTCTATTATAGTGTCTCTAATTTTGTTAAAAACCCTTTAACTAAAATATCAGTTTAAATGTTTTAATGATTTATTCTTATAATTATTTCTCATTAATATCCATGTTTTCAAAATGGTTTTAAGGATTTATTTCTATGGATATTAATGTTTTAAAATGTTAATAGCATCAAAGTGGTATGGGACACTTTGACTCAAAATCTCTTTATTACATGTTTTAAATGGTTTTGAAAATGGTTTATTGAATGGATTAATTATTTAAATATCTTAATATGTTATATTTTTATTGCAATATGGGAATGTTATCTTTACTTTATTCTTAAGTTATGTGCTATGATTATGTTATGGTTCTTGGGCATTGTTTATGAAGATGGGTGGTTCCGTGATAAACTAAGGGCGGGTGAGCCCGATATAGCTCTCCAATGCATTGGGTAATGTGAAGGGGTTAAACGCTAAGGTTTCTCCAATGAAATTTAGGGAATATACTGTGATGGGTATTCCAAATGTAACCATGAGGGTTACTCCCAACATAAGAATGTTATGAATGCCTCATGTTACCTTTATGTCTTATTATTTCTATGAGTTATTCGTAAATATTATGATTTCATTAGGTATGTTAAATTTCTTATGCTTAATGAATAAAGTTTGATTTCATTGATTCTTATGTATACATGGACTATTGTTTTCTTTCCGTATTGTTATAACCCTTACTGAGCTTTTTATGCTCATCCCAAATATTTTTGAAATGTTTTTCACAGGACATAAAGTTAAATAGGGTCAAGGATGGGATCATGGAAATGTCAGGATGCCAAAAATAAGGAACTAGACATGACCCTTTTGTTCAAGAGTTTTTATTTTTGTGAAAAAAATTGGAACTGAGTAGATGTGTCTACTTTGTAACCTTGGAGATGTAGTAGTTATGTCCTAATTCTCTAATACTCTAAACCTGAAAAGATCCTCAATGCGAATTATTAATTTAATTCAATAATAAGTAATTTTTAAGGTCGGGTCCTTAGAGTTGGTATCAGAGGTCGGGTTAGATAACTTTAGAGGTTAGAGTGTTGTTTAAGAATAAGTGACAAGTTGTGTATTACCACAATGATTAGTATATTAGATGTAGTCATTGTTATTTTTGAATGTTTTAATGAGTTTGAGATAACTTGGATAAGTATATCCTAGTTCTCATCTTCCTCTTTAGTACATGATGATTTTGTTGATATACTCACACTAACCTTTTTGGTTTTAGTAAATGGATAGATCTAGCAAGCACCAAAGTGACAATGGGTTTGAAGGAAACTGTGGTGGTTCTCTGATTAAGAGACTGGATGAAATGGGGGATTCAATGAGAAATCTTGTGGATATTATAAACCAACTATCAGGAGTCATGATTAACCACTTGATCCTTAGTGAGTTATATAATTTATCATGTACGAGATAAACAACTCGATGTTGAAGTTCAGGTGATAATTATAAAGGTAACCATTATGGTTTATATGATCCTTACTTTTGAGGTAATTATGGGTTACTATATGTTATAATGGAAAATGAAAGGCATGAGATAAACTTGAGGTTAAAATATGTTATGATTATTTGTGAGGATTTTATCTCATATTGGGGATTGTTTTAAGAATTATATAGTTTTGTAAAAAGTACAACATGCAAACCGTGTGACAACCCATCGCGTTAGACAAAGCTGCATGAATCGAACCCACAACCAAAGTGCGACTGGTATTTATCGCCTACCACTGGACTATGTGAAGTCCCTGGTAAGTATGAATTATTCTTTTTATATATATGATTTTATGAATTAATAGTAAGTTGATTTTGGTTTATATATTGAAATGATTATCCTATCATGGAGGTTATGTGATTAGTTTAATTACTTTTCAATTTGAGACTTTAAGAGTAACTGATGTTATTTTGGACAAAATTGTTATGATTTATCTTAGGAGACTATGTGATTAAATCCTTCAGAGATTTTGGTTTCAATCTTGGTTTGGGTTACTTTGAATAATTTTACATACAAGTAGATTATCAAATGGTCTTCTTTGAACATTGGGTTTTGTTGGAAAAAATTTGGAGATTAGGGGTAGTTTTTCTTTTTGTAAAAAAATATCCTTTTTGGGTATTATCTGATCTCATGCTAAAATTTTTGGTTTGGTTTTGGTTGAGATCTAAAGACATGGGAAATATATAGTTCTCCATTGTGGATTAGATTATTCCCAAGAAGTTTATTATAGTACTCTTAATACGAACAAGTCTTCCTAAATACTCTTCTTTTGGAGAAAATATGAGTTTGAGTAAGGAATCTAGTAAAAGTTGAAAGTCTACATGAGCAGTAAGTATGTTTCCCTATGATTTAGTTAAGCTCAAAAATAAATTCCTCAATGAAAAGTAACTTAAAACAAAATTTTTGTCTATTAACTTTTCCTACTAGGGAATCAAATACTGTTTAACCCATCACAAGTTTGTGATTTTCTAGTGGTTAACTTTCTCCTAAACATGTTTTCTATCACTCTCCCTCAGAACATGACCCATTGTTTTTTCTTCCGTATCCATGTTTTCCTACATGGAATCCTAGTATCGGTTAACTCGTGTGACCTTTGTACTTCCCTTTCATTCTTTTAATGTAACACTTTAATTTACTCATTTTCTGATGTGGGGATTTCTAGTGAAGTTCCCAAGCCCAATTTTAAAATTGCGAGGATGCAATTTCCAAAAGGGGGGAAGTATGTAACATCACAGGTAAATAAAGAATATTAATTTTTCATATTTATTAATATTTGTGAATAAAATATTAATATTACTTTAAAGGGAATGTTATGCCTGATGGCGTACCCAATACGCAACAACGGGTTTCATTGAAATCATACGTTGCACACTAATAATAAAATAATATTATTTTAAATGGTATTTAACGCCTAGCCATTGTAATGGGGGGAATGAATAGAACAAACTAAAAAATGATTATATAGTTTTGTCAAATATTTTTACTTTTTTCCAATAAATGTTAGATGCTTAAAATGCGAATGAATCCAATTTTAAGCGTAAATATTCTAATATTCTTTAAAATGTCGATTAACCGCCTTTTCATGGAGAACAACATTACAATCCACTTTTTGAAAATTTTATGTTTTACATTTGATAAAATAAAATTCTATTTATAATCGGGACATCAAAATTTACTTTGTGTAAATTTATCGTATTTTTACGATAAAGTTCATTTTTAATGAATAAGTTATAAATGTTGTATTTTTATTCAAAACCACTTTTTAATTTAATTTATTTATTTGATTATATCATCTTTTTAATTGGTTTTAAAGATCAATTAGAATATATTTTTACCATTTAATCCAATGTTGGTCATTGGAATTAATTTCACTTTGAAATTGAACTTAAACTAGTGTCAATCTTTTAATAGATATTGTTTCTTAAAAACACGATATTTGTTTTCACAGCGAGAATTAACTATATGATTTATTAATGAAACATATATGTTTTGAATTTGGTAAAATAGACATCATTTCTGAATTTTAAATATCAAATATATCTTACGGTTAATTTTTGGTATTTTTCTCATAATGCTTTTTTAATGAATTATGAAAAATACAGTTTTTAATTCAAAATTGCCTTTTCAACCAATTTATTTATATATTTAGATTGTAATTTTAATTTTTTAAAAGTATTATTGAATTATTTTCTATCACTTAATACAATTCTGTTCATTGGATGTAATTTCACATTTCAATTGGATGTAAAAACAAGTCAATCTTATGATAAATTTTACGTCTTAAAAACCCACCTTTTGTTTTGACAATGTGATTTACTTTTAAATTAATTAATACAATTTATGTTTTTTTAATTTGATAAAATAAATTCCATATTTGGAATCAGAAGGTCCAAATTATGTTATTAAGATTCTTTTGTTTATGGACATTATGAATAGTAATTATGGCAATTATCTTTAATTATCGTGTTTAATTAGTAATTGGGTAATTAAGGGTACGAAAATATTATCATAAATATATAAAATGACCCAAACAAGTGTCCTAATTCTATTTTTAGTGTCTTGGCTGACCATGGGATGCCTTGTTCCAACCTTGGGACCCCATGGAATTACTTTAGTTTGATAGTGACCTTTTATAATGTTTTTTTATGAAAGGAAAATTTAACCAAAGTATGTAACACCTAAGTAAAATAATTTGAATTTTGTCTATGTAAACGATCTCTTAGAATATAAATATTCATTGGAAATATTTAAATATTTCCTATGTCATAGTATTTTTTTTATAATTTTTAGACATTATGACATCATGATGATGCATCGATTACCTCATTAATGAATGATTTAAATAAAATGAAAAGATAATGTAAAATATAAGACTTACACATGAAAAAAACCTATTTTATGAGTATATTTAGAACCCTTATCACCTTATACTCTAAATATATCAATGTTTGACCTTTAAAATATGAAAATATTTTTAAAAAAAAGTAACATTTCTTGACGTTCCATGAGTGCCCCTCCTCTCCTCTTATAAAAGGCCCCCACCTCTACCTCCTTACCCACACCTCTCAAGCCTTTGGCTTGGCCAAACCCTTCCCATTTCATCTCTCTAGATCCATATCTTCATCATTGAATCCTCACCTTAAGATGAAGGCTTGTAAAGCAACCTTTTGGGTTCAAACAAAATGGAGTTACCTGATTTAAAGGTAATGTCTTCTCTTGTGTTCTTTTGTTTTATTTTGGTTCTCCAACCCCCTAAACTCTTTTTATTCCTTTATTTTGTAACAACACCAGTATCTTAAATATACCATGATGTTGTTATAATAAGGATTATTTCTAAACTTACATACACATCCGTCTAATGGTTAAAGAACATATTGTTCTTGTGGATGGTGAATTACTGCCTCACAAAACGATGATTTTTCAATATTATTTTAACACATTTAAAGGTGGCCATTATGATGAAACTATATTTTATATATGATATTTATGGTATTAATGTTTTATATATTCTTCTGTATTTTAAATTTAAATTCGACCTTTATTCTTTGCATGTTGTGCAAATGTGATAATTTCATACGAGGAAGTGCGGACTACCGCCCCCTCAAGTGATGTGACTCGTTCATGCAATACATGTAATGTATAAATAATGAAATTAATGAACTTATTTTACCTATATAACATATATATTATACTGAAATTATAATATATATATCTCTCAATTATTTTTAATTCCATTAATATGACAAGGATATGAATGTAGCGTTCATGCGAACTTACAGCCTACCGTGTCCATGAACGGTGCATTTCATTTCATTTTATCTCCAAATGTTATGGAATAGTATAAAATGAATATTTACTGGATATATTTGATATTTAAATCATTAATACTATTCCGTAGATGATGTACTTAAAACTACATGGACGATTCTTTTCAAACAAGTTCATTTTTTACTCATATACCAAACATCGACAAAAACATTTGATATGAACTCACATAATTAACTAATTATTATAACATTATAATATGTGAAATAAATTGAATAATAAACATTAAAGGATTTACTTAATAAATTATAAATTTAGAAATGTTTATTATTCAGTAATATAAAGAAACGAACAAGACAAGTCAGACATGAGGTAAGGGATCCTACCCCTCTCTTTATTTTTATGTACACTATTTTATGTCATTCATTTTAAGTTCATCTTTCTTTTGATTGGGATGTTATTTTATATTAATATTACTGTAATTTTTATGTTCATATGAAGAGAGACCCTATTTTCTATAATCAATCCATTTTGGATGTTTTGAGTGGTGTCGTTAGGCTACTGAATTTTTGTAATGGATCATACCCCTCTCTTTCTTTTTAAGTACACTATTTTATGTCATTCCTTTTATGCTAATATTTCTTATGATTGGGATGTTATATTATATTAATATTACTTTAATTTTTATTTTCATATGATTATAGACCCTATTTTCTCTCATCAATCCATTTTGGAAGTTTAGAGTGGCGCCATTAGGCTGCCGAATTTTCGTAAGGGATTCTACCTCTCTCTTTCATTTTAAGTACTCTTTTTTATGTTACTTACTTTAATATTTTCTTTATTATGTTTGGGGATGTTATTTTATATTAAAATTTCTGTAAATTTTATTTTAATATGATGAGGGAACCTATTTGATCTCATCAATACATTTTTGGATGTTTTATGTGGCGTCATTAGGCTACCGAATTTTCATAAGGGGATTTTCATCTCACTTTTTATTCCTGTGTGATTCATGCTACATTGGACACTATTTAATTTTGTGTGGTGTATTTATTGCCCATTATTTTAATATTTTAGTAATATACTCTCAATTATGGGTAGTTAAATTTTCATTTTATGACCCTTCATTCAGGGGGTGTACATTTAGAAAGTAGCCCAAATCGGTAAGGGAATTGTTAACACTCCTCATTTAAAAAAGACTTATTTTGTTATCTCATTTAATTTACATATTTTTATGTTGGGATATGATTTTATATATCCTTATTGTTGTAAATTTATTTCCATGTGATGAGATACCATTTTCTCTCTAATAAACTAATTTTTTGAATTTTAAGGTGACGTCGTTAGGCTGTCCAATTTTACCAAAGGAACTTCTTAACCCAATTTCAATTTCTTTGGGTTCAACTTTTAGTTATTAAATATGTCATCCTAAGAATATGTGTGAATGACCTCTGGTTGTTTTACACATAATATCCACTTATATTGGGTGTATTTATATTTGTCACACATAATTATGAGATTGATTTATCCTTAATTTAAGGATACCTTCTTTATAAGGGATTTCATCTAATTTTACATTTCTATTGAGACTTAATTATTGTTATGCACCAATTCACAATTATATGGTGTATATACTGTCCTTTGGAATATTATATCATGAATACCTTTATTCTCATGATATTATAAAGTTCTGATTAAAGGTTATTCCTCAATTATTGTAATCAAGTGTCTCTTATTTTGTTTAAAACCCTTTAACTAAAATATAGTTTTAAATGTTTTAATGATTTATTCTTATAAATATTTCTCATTAATATCCATGTTTTAAAAATGTTTTTAAGGATTTATTTATATGGATATTAATGGTTTAAAATGTAAAAAGCTTCAAAGTGGTATGGGACACTTGGATTAAAAAATCCATTTATTTAATGTTTTAAATTGTTTTGAAAATGGTTTTTAGAATGGATTCATTATTTTAATATCTTAAAATGTTATATTGTTATTAAAATATGGGAATGTTATCTTTACATTATTATTAAGTTATGTGCTATGATTATGTTGTGGTTCTTGTGCATTGTTTATGATGACGGGTGGTTCCGTGATAAACTAAGGGCGGGTGAGCCCGATATATCTCTCCAATGTATTGGGTAACGCGAAGGGGTTAAACGCTAAGGTTTCTCCGAAACGATTTAGGGAATATACTGTGATGGGTATTCCAAACATAATCATGAGGGTAACTCTCTACGTTAGAATGTTATGAATTCCTCAAGTTACCTTTATGTCTTATGATTTCTATAAGTTATTCGTAAATCTTATGATTTCATGAGGTATGTTAAATTGATTAGGCTTTATGAGTAAAGTATGATTTCATTGATTCTTATGTATACATGGACTAATGTTTTCTTTCTGTATTGTTATAACCCTTACTGAGATTTTTATGCTCATCCCATGTTTTTTTGAAATGTTTTTCACAGGACATAATGTTGAATAGGGTCAAGGATGGGGTCAAGGAAATGTCAGGCTGTCTAAAAAAAGGAACTAGACATGACTCTTTTGTTCAAAAGTTTTTATTTTTGTGAAAAAAATGGAAGCTGAGTAGAAGTGTCTACTTTATAACCTTTAAGATGTAATAGTTATTTCCTAATTCTCTAAAACTCTAAACCTGAAAGGATCCTCAAGGTAATTTTCTCATTTAATTCAAAAATAAGTAATGTTTAAGGCTGGGTCCTTATATTTATTCCTCTTATTTTTTGTTCGTTTCTATTTTTTATATATTATCAACCACATTTATAAATTTATATTCTTGTTTTTGGTGTATGATCCTAAAATGGGAGATTATTCAATTATTACATGATGACTGTAATATATTTTTATCATTTATCTTTTATTGTATATAATTTTATGGAATTTTATTGTATTTGTTTCTATCATACGGACATTGTTTTGATGGTGTAGTATCTAAGATGTATGAAATAAATCCTCACTATTAGTTGGTAACATTTAGAATATAGGGATACACACCTAAATCCACTTAGAACTCTAGATTTTGTCCAGAAAACCAGGTCATAGCTTTAAAAATAGATTCATATTATCTTTGTTTTATTGGTTCATGATTTTGGGGATCAATAATCGGATATTGTTTCATTGAAAATAGTGGTGAAATCTATGATTTTGTTTTTCTAGAACTTATATAGTGGAATTCCAAGTTAAAAAGGTCATGTGGTTTTTTATATAGGTTTTTATGATTATATTTTCTTTATTTTAGATAAAATAATTTTATGATTCATGATTTATTAATTTACTCATTACTTGGAATGGTAAGAGGGAATTATTACATGCATCATATTTGGTGCATCGGTTTTCCTAACATGTGCATGTTCTTATGCGATTAGGATTAATAATTTTGAAATAGGGATTTAAATTCATTAAATTTTCTTATTAGTTAATTATATATTAACCAAATAAATTATTGGTGTCAAATTAATTAATTAGAACAAATGATGATACTTTTTATATGATTAATTATTTGATATATAGTTGATTTAAGAATGTATTTGCTGTTTGAATGAAAAAATTTGTTAACTGGTTGGGGAGTGATATGGGATTATTCGTGTCACTTCCCAGTCTAGATCACTTTATAAATAAAAGAATAATTAGTTGGTGTCAAACCCTCAAGAATGCCTCTATCTATATTAGACATTGTCAAATAGTAGTGAGGGAATAGGTTGTGTTTATGGGGAGAGTATTCTATATTATCAAAGTGAAAAACTAGTGTAAGGAACAGAACATCATAAATATAAATCTATAATTAGAATGTGGAAGAAATAAATATAAAAAAGACTATGGTAATGAGTGAAACACGGTAAAGGACCAAATGACCATATCACAATAAAACTAATCACCCACTAGAGAGACCATACATATATAAGAGTAAATGAAATTAATGGAAATAAATTCACAAGGATCAATTACCCACATTGAGTTTTACCAGATACATAATATACATATATATGTATATATATATAATCCAACTTACTCAATCAGTATCGGGTCTCAGATCAATTTTTGTTGGCAACCATGTGAATGTATGCTCAGGTACCCCAGTGTAACGATGGCCAGTGTAGGATGTGTGTTAAATCTTTGTAGGGAATCAAATATTTTGACACCTACATAGCCATTAAATTCAATTTGTGTATTTCTGAGCTAATTTTTAGGATAATAGTAATAATAATAACTACTGAATAAAAACTAAAATACAAGTTCATACTTGGAATCCCTGTAGAATGTGTTTGTCTTTTCAAGAAACAACTGGAAATAAAGAATAAAATAAATCCATAGTCAGCCGTTGGGTTCACAAACTTGTTCAACTGGTCATCCCACTACTAAAAACTATGTTTATACAGTACTATATCTTTAGAAGCGCTAGCTTACAGAATTGTTATAGGGGTCCCTTTATCAGCTCTAGAAAAAAGTGTCAATAAAGGGTGAACTATTATTTGTGTTTTTTCAAGCACCTAAAATGAGATATTTCATAAATAATATTTCATTAAAAAGAAAATATTTATATTAATATAAATATAATATATATTTCTAATATTTTTTAGATAATTCTAAATAGGAATTTACACATTCTATATAAGATATTTTGTGAATGTGACTTATAAAATGATTAAAAATTTATTAATTAGTAATTTTCTAACTATTATCCAGTAATATTAAACTAATCACAGTAGAATGGTATAAAAATTATATAATTTAATGAAATGTAGAAGATATGTTGAAAATAATACATAAACATCAAACGACCATAAATTTCGATCTAAGGGTCTTTTTGGGCTCTTCCACATATCAAATTGAAGCATGTGGTGAAATCTATGAACATGTAACCATGGAATCCCTTGTTAGAATTTTTGAAGAAAAAAATCCATTATGGACTGAAAATATGAGCGTTTAGAAGGGGTGCCCCAAATTAATTACATTTGGTGGAATTTTATATTAGTTTTAGGTTGCTTTTGTCACTTTTTATGGGGACTAATTTAATTCAAAAGGATTAATTTATATTGATATTAAGGTATTGAAATTTTATCATTTTTCTCATCTTGTTTTAATTATGATTATATAGCTATATAATTTTTGATATTTACTAACAATAAATAAATTTTTATAAATAAATATTTTATAATATTTACAAAAAGAATTATTTTAATGTATAGAAAATATAAATCGATTATTAATTTTTTTTAATTTAAAAAAATTTAGAATTTATTAACCATATAAAAATACATTAATATGTATATATATACATAAAATATTAATGATTATATATCCTCATGTGTGTATCAAAAGTAAAGAAATATATATGTATTTTTATATTATAATATATGTGGATAAATAAATATTCAAAAAATGTATTAAAAACAATATATAATCATTTTCTACATTATAAATAAATATATTTTTTATATATAAAAATAAATTTTTATTGATAAACTGATATATATTTTTATTATATTATAGTATATTTAAATTAATATGATATATAATATATTTAAATAAATATATGTATATATTTATCAGACACACATATATTTTATAAATTAATTTTAAAATTATTATAAAAATATATGAATAAAATAATATACTTAATATATATATATATATATATATCATTAAATTGACAAAAAAAGCATGGTCTAGTGGGAAATACATTCCATCTTTCATTGAATGGTTTAGGGTTGGAAATTAGGCATTGAGTAGAAGGCTGTAATTTCTCAAAGCACTGATAATGGGGGGGGGGGTGGACCACTATTAATGGGTTCATGGAATCACTGATAAATGGTTCAAAATCATAGAGGTATGAAAAATTTATTTTTACCCTTTTTAATTTTGATACTTTTGGTGTTGTTGAAGAGGTCCTTCAACAAAGATAAAAATAGAATTCTAAAAGGATCCTTTTAATAGAATTTTTGCGAGTGCTATTATATCATACCCACTAAAAATATATTTTTTGATAGTGCATAATAATATTTATTAATTTTCCTTTACTAGTGTAGTTAAATCCCATTTAATAGTGGTGTCATGTGAATAAGTCATTATGTTTGATGTTTCTCTAGGGAGGTCGTGTGTAATTATGTTGATCCTCGCGTCCATACACAAAATTTACCATACATGCTTCAGCCGACAACATAAATGAATCAAATCATTTTAAAATTTATGTGAAGGCATTAAAATAGATTCATATAACCCAGAAATCCATTTATAGTTATAATCAATTCAATAAATGACTCAATATCCCCCTTTATATGAAAATATAAACGAAGCATTAACAGTGCTTCCACCCCAACCCTGAGGAATATCTCAAGTATCTATCATGGGGATCGCTATAAATACTTTGGTATATTACAATATAAAAAACACTAGGGATGTGTCGCCACTTAATAATATCATCTGTGGATTTCCATTTCCACTGGGGAACTTCATGTCCACTAATTCCATTCATAGACATTAAATTCCATGTCCAATATTTCAACCACAAAAGTGGAACACCATGTTCGTCTATTACAACTAAATGTTAAGGAACACCACTCCCATCATCCAATCATGTAAGGATTATAATCCAAACCCCTAAAAGTACATCTATGTATCCTAATAAAAACATCTATACAATAAAGATCAGAATCTGAATCCTAGGATGTATATCTGGGAATACTATTCATATGTCTCTTTATATTACTCTCATGGACCTAGATCCGTGAAGCACATTTTGAAACTTCTTCTATAATAATAGTAACCATTTGAAATCATAAATAAAAGATAGCGGGTATTTGAATGATTACACCCACCACTATTGCAGTATCCCCTTCAGACATACATGTTCTGTAAAGGTTCTAATGTTACAACTACTACCATCTCTACCCAAACACAAGACACACTTGCATAGTGTTGGTTAAATAATTGGGAACTCCCTATAGACCCCATGGTCAATAAATTGGTGTCATATACCTCATAAAATCCTCCATGTCATAATAGTGTTCTCAAGTCCACTCCTGATTCACCATGACGTAATGTCCTACAATATCCTAAAAATATTATCATGACCTCGCCAGCTATATGTTGACTTTCTGCTATAGAAACTGTCAAGTGATGGTTTAAGACACAATATCGATGATAAAGTCTCTTTGCTATGGTCTAAACATCAAACGTGGTCCATGATACATAATCCTTGTCCACCTATGCCTATACATGGCTTAAATGCCTCACCAAATGGAGTCTAACCTCTAAATAGATTAGGTGTATAACTGGTGTATCAGGTATCTAACTCATAATCAAATAGGGTCAAGGAAAGGGACTAGTGCACCTCCGTTTTTAACACCCCTTGAAAATCATCTATAACAATAATATTCTGGTTTAATTAACTAAGCATTCATTGGTATAAAATAAAAATTATGTGTTTCCCTCAATGGATTGTACAAACATACACATACTACCATAAACATTCATAGGTTCTATAGGGTATGTATGACAGACCACCTACCTTTTACTAATAATTCCATATACTTATCAAGGGACAACAATAGCATTCAAGGCCACCCAAGCCCACTCGATCCTTTTGATGATAATGTCTCAAAAATAACCACCACAAATTAGAAAGTTATTGTTATATTATAAATAATTAATAAAATAATATAAATGAAACAAGTAATTTGATTTAATGGAATAATGAATAAACCCTATTGGTTAACCTATTCACACCAGAATCACAAACTAACACTCACCAACACTGAACAACACATCCACAACCTAGAACCGGGAAAAATCATTACGAAACATGGTTGAAAAAACAACCTATCAATTTAAATTTTGTTTTAAATATTTAAAAATTAATTTCAGGGAAATACCTTGATAAAACAACATAAAGGGATGTGTTGATGGCCTCATAAATGATCCTCTTCATAGGAAGAGAAAAATACATACACCCATATTTGATTCTACCTTACTCTGATAGAATTATAAATAAAAACCCTAACTAGAGAATCCAAACATAGAGGAAGATCAAAAAGAACACAACTAAGGCTAATCAAGTTGAATGATTACCTCTATGATTTTAATGTAACTAATGAAATTTTATTTTGACCAAGATCAAGGAAGATCTCCCATGGAATAATAATAAAGGCGGAGGGTGTGTGTGGAGGAGGGTTTTGGGAGAAATGGGAGAGAAAATTGGTTAACAGATAATAATCCCATAGGGGAAAATAATAATTTCACCATTTTAATGAAACTCGTAGTTGGTTCACGACGTTTAGAAACTTTTCTTCCAACCATTTGGTGTGAATTCCAAAAACACACCCAAGACAAATTGTTTCCACTCATGGTTTACAAACCATGCTCCAACCATGTGAAGGTACCTCATCCAAGATCTCTTATTATGCATAGTTCCAGTACACAAAAAGACAACCCATGCATCAACAATGATATTCCCACAAAACCTCTACAAAAAAATGAAATGGTTATCTGGGACATATCACATTGTTAAAAAACATTTGTGCCTACACAAAATTTGACTCATAATTTGGATGTACGGTTAGTACTAATTGTCTTCTAACTATGCTCCCTAGGTTGTACAATTCTAAAACCTCGATTTAATGTCCCAAATCCCATATATTCTCTACATAACTTCAACTCACTTCCAAGACTCATACCATATATAAAAACATCCTTTTGAGGAATTCTAATAATCCAAATTCCATTCTGAATCTATGATAAAAATATGACCCATCCAGTAACTAAAAATTTCAATTTCCTTATGAGAATTTACATTCCAAAAAATAAGATCTTACTCACAACCAAACATAATACTTCTCATTCCCAACTAGTATTTTTGTGAATAGTAATTTATAAAATAATCTTCTGGGGTCATGAACTCTTTCCAAATGGATACATTGGGTAAATGAACACCCAATGCACTTCCAAGATCCATTTTAAACATACAACACTTAACTCAACAAAACCCAATCCAATTCTCATAACCATTATTGAAGAATCAAGATAAAACAATCCTAAACCCATATAACATGAGGCATGCCCATGTTTTCACATTAGTCAATTACTATCCTATAGAACTCCTCATATAAGTTATTACTTTTGATGAAAAATAATGTCACACAGAACTTCTATCAGCATAATTACCTATCAAGACATGCACAAAGAATCCTATCGATGATCTTAGTATTCCTCACACTCAATACACCAAATCACCCATAAGGGAACTACTCTCATCCCTTTGTTTGACCCATGTGATTAAATTTTTAATCGACCAATCTCAATGTTTTTGTCCCATATTTTCATTGAAAAGAATAGACCATCTATTGAAATACTCCTATATCATCTCAACATCTTGTCGTTTGTGGTTCCCTACTTACCACATAACACCATTTGAGTGAAATAATGTAAAATAACTTTTAGATGATTGTTCATTAAATGCTAAACATTTATTGATTACACATCCCCAAAATATGGACTTGATTCATCTTCCAAAAGGCTCATTGAGATCATTCTAATCATTCTCACTAATGGTCATACTCGCCTTCTAGTGACATCTCCTTGTCCAAACATCCCATTTCAATTTAAATCACTATTCCACAACAGGAACACTATGAAATTTCTATTCCAAAACCCTTCTATTAGAACAATTATATTCGGTCTAACATCGACACACCTACTCTTCCTATGTCCATGTTAAAAAGTACCTAAAAGTCATTAAGGAATCCAATAGTACTCAATTCCATGCATCCAACGACAACTGAAATCAAATGATGGATCTATCATCACATATCCCTTCTCAAATGAGGGTTACACACTAGTGAAAAACATATCACTCCCCACCATAGAATCAGGTTTTTCCATTGTACCCATGAAACATGTTCCCAATAATCCCATCTCATTTGTTGTCCCATTCCGGACATAATTAATTTCATAAATAAGAGACCACTCAATCCCGAGTGCTAATATAATGTCACTAACACTTATACTTAAATCAATTGAAATGATATCCACTATATTAACCCATTCTCAAATAATAACTTGAATCACCACCCTCAAATGGACTGTGGGTTTTTCCCTATAATAAGGCTTACATAATACTTCTCCTATAATAAAACTCTCAAGGTGTCTATTTATCAAACCAGAAAGAACTTTTATATAGATCATCATTTTTCCACTACCCTCTCAGTATACATAGGATGGTGTCTTGATATTTTTCAGGATCATATGAAAGATGAATGTACACTAATAATTTGTTGATAGGAGTGTATCACTCTCCCCAATCCATGATCACAACATAGTAGGTTATACATTTATTTAACCATCCTCAAACACCACATCTCCAAAATGCATGTTTCACGGTCTAAACTGGGGTGAATCGTCTTCTGTTGCCCATTTTATTTGCAAGATATACCTCATCATGGGGAATTAAATTTATGTTTTTCCAAAGCTCCATGTCACCTAGTCTACAACCATCACATTAAATCCTATTAATCCTAAAAAAAACCTAGCAATCACTAATATTCCTTTGTAAATAGTTACCACTTGTAACGGTCATGGACTAAACTCTTTTTACACAAAGGGTGTAAAATCCAATTCCACCTAAATAATTCTCTTGTGATTAGAACTTTGTAATGATGAGACGAACATTCTACAAGGAATTTCTATATCAACAATCCAGAAGATCTATTCAAACTCCCCTTAAAATCTGGACCCCTATCCCATGACACAATTTATTCCATGACATCTCAAATTCATTCTAGCCACTTGCATCTTCCGCATAATAAAAATATACAAAAAATAATCCATTATTCATGATATTAAGGAACTTGAATATTCCAACCCATGAACTCAATCATGAAATAGAAACACTATTGGTTCTTCCTTATATTCCTAAGGAGTCATCATACTAATGATGAAAAACCTAAAAACCACTCATGAATCATTATCTTCTTGAGTGTATAAACTAGATCATTGTCTAAAAATACATCCATAAGAACCAAGGACAACACTCATCATAGTTTGACCTCAATAAAACTATTCTTTGACTTACAGGTGTTTGAATCAAATCTAAATTCCTCTAAATTTCCAACTTTTCCCAATAAATCTAGTCTCAAGATGTTTACGAGGTCTTACCACCTAGCCCGTAGTTCCAAACTCTCCCAAGGGAACATCTCAAGGGGTGTAATCCATGCACTCATGTCAAATATTACTTGGAATTTGACACTCTAATAAAATTTCTCTAAAATGAGGTAAAAACAATGTTATGTAAAATATTATCAACATATGGGGGTCAAAACCAATCAACATGGAATCACTGACCAAGTATCAATTCTACTAGTACATGATCCTCTCCATGAATCCTCAAACAGAACTACCCCATGGAGGTACATGATGAAATGTAAAAGAGATAATAATGAAATCCTCAATGAGAACATATATATCATAATAACCCCTCGAGGTTCTATTATAATAAAAGTATTAATTGATCCATATACCTCACACTAGAGGATCCAACTAGATAACTATAAATAACGGTAATTTATGTGAAATATCATCGCAATCATGATGGAAATTCTACATTTGGGTTGTTATGAATCATTACAAAACTGCACCTAAAAAGGATACTCCCACAAAGGTTCTAATATGAGGGCATAGAGTACCGATAATGGCCGATGAAGGTCAATAATACACCCAAAAAACACCATCTCAATTATGTGTGTCATAAAACACTCAAGCGATTCAGTTAAGTGGATTGGATTTATATTTTATTCTCGAAAACCCCTTATTTTTAATTATTTACAATATAAATAAATAAACCTAAGAAACATCACCTAATTATGGGACTAATACATAGGATTCATGTTAAATATTGATTCTCCCCCTCCAATTCATGATGATTAAGTCATCATGATCATCTTTGAATTTCTCACCATAGATCCACATAGCCTGCCATCAGATATATATATATATATAATTCATTCTAGAATTGTATAATTATACAAATAAATATATGGTAAAATCCCTTTGTTTTTTGTCACATTAAATGATATACCTCTATCATCATAAACAAAATCACAGATTATAAATCATATATCATGTGGACTATACTTTCCAAATATGATGTATAACATACCTCTTACCCTTGTTTTCCAAGAGACAAAATCAGTCATTGAACTATTACTATTGGTCCAAGGACTAGAAATTGACAATAAATCATAAAATCCCAATAATAAGTTTAAAACTATAAGTGAAAATCATACTATATTGTAACATCACATGCCAAGAATAATAATCCTAAAACCCTAGAAACAATGGCATCTTACCAGAACAATTATTTTCAATGAACCAATGTGATATTCATCATAGGTTCTAATAGATTCCTAATATTTTTATCTCAAATAATAAATAAACAGAAAATGAAACACCTCTATTACCAATTTTTCAAATCCCGTCTGGGATCACTCTATGAATAAGAACCCAAAAGGTTGGTGACAAGGCCTAAAAAATGCCTCCTCTTATGTTAGAGGCTCTTAACTTGTAGAAAAGGGAAATGGTGTGTCTATTAGGAGACTATTCTATCATATTAGAGTTAGGATATGAAATCAATAACAAAAAATTAACCATAACCGTAAATAATTTGATTTTATAGCGAATAAATATAAAAATAACACTTATAATGAATGAAATTTGGTAAAGGTATGAATGAACATATCATAACAACAACACTGATCACCTACTCGGTTGACCATACAGGTACATGAGTGATTAAAAAAATATAAATAAATGTACAAGGATCAATAGTGCACACTTATTCATACCACAAACTCAATCTCTTTATACACATTTGAGTCATCATGCTTGACCAGTCTCAGGTATTTTCCCAATATGTGATTGAAATAATTTGGTCATCTTATTGGGTTCCCTAGAGCGATGGTGGCCAAATTAGGATGTGAGTATAAAACATGTTAAGGATCCAAAAATTTCACCCCATACATAGATAATAAATTAATTTTATTTATATGTGAGGTGATCTTCCAAATAATAGTAATAATAATAAATAACTGCAAAGATAAACTTAAAGGCATGTTTATACAAGGAATACACATACAAAGTTCTCAGCATATCTGAGACACAACTATATGTTATGAATAAAATAAATCCAATGTCAATCGTTAGGTCCTCTATCTTGATATATTGGATATCCTGTGAATAAGGCATTGAGAAAAATGTCACACCAATTAATCTATGTGTAATAAATTTCCTCCTTGGGTCTATAATTATGATTGACTATGCCTCCATCGAAAATGGAAAATTTTTCTTGGAGAACGTCATATTTTTAAATAATTTTTTATGATTCAAGATGTAAAAACCAAGGAATCCTTGACTAATGATAATAAATAAAATAAACATATAAAAACATCCATTTTTAAGAAAATATGGACAATGGTGTCATAGTGCATCCACCAAAACCTTGAAGAGTATCATAGAAATCACTTTGGGATATCTTCTTCAATCCCTGAAAATAAAACAATATGTATTTCTCAGGGAAAGTGAGAAAAACCAGAAATATCATATGTGGAATACCATTTCCACTATGGAATACCATGTACAAAAATTCTAATCATTATTGTGGAATTCACATCCATGATTTAAATAATAATTTTTGATACCATGTCTAAAAATTCAAAAAAAAACAATGAGTAACCCAATGTACACCATCCAATAAAATGAGTCTCACAAGATTGACCCTAAAAAGTAGATCTGGGAATCCCAATAAATATCATATAAATTATAAAGAAACGATGTTGAATCCCATGAAGTACATCTAGGAATCCTGATCATAAGTTGTATCATATCATGCTCATCATCCAGGTGTTTTGAAACATCTCTAGAAACCACATTTTCAAAAATAGTTAACAATTAAGAAAATAATTAAAAGAGCGAGGGTCACTGAACAACTAAACCCACAGCTACTGTAGAAGACCATTTTATAACATGTTTGTTATGAGTTTTAAGGAGACGGTCACTACCATCTCTACCAAAACATGTGAAATACCGGATCAAAGTCAATAAACTTCTGTGGAACCCACTAGGGTCCCATAAGTCAATTCAATAGATTAGTATCCCTATTAGAATCTTCAATGTTAGAATAATGGTATTGGTTCATTGCCTGATGCATTGGGATTCCATGTACAATGGTATTCTAAACATGTTATCATAGCCATTATAGATACACAGGGTCTTTACACTAAGAAAACTATCAATAGATGGGTCATGGCCTAAACTTTGTGGTATGTTATTTGTAGGATGGCCCAAAAATCAAAACTAGTCATAGTTTTCTATGGTATGACCACCTTGGATTTTAGAATGCTAACATGAATCTCAAAATACAGTTTCATCTCCTAAGAGATATGGAGGCAACCTAATGTATCAATGAGATAAGTATCATTCATGTAGGGAAAAGGCATGAAACTAGTTCATAGAGGTTGTTAGTTTTCCATGGCATTCATCTATCTTAATAATAGACCAATTCAATAAATTTATCAATAATTGGATTAAATTAAATAGGAGGTTCTACCATCTGATTTGAGGCTAAGCATACATTTACTACTATAAACATGCATAGGTATAATAGGGAATGTGAGGAAGACCGCCTAACTTTTATAAAACAATCCAATTACATTCCAATGGTCAAAATTAGCTCCCAAGGCCCTTACAATGTCACTGGAGCCATAACATGATCTTGTATCACAACCAAAAACAAAAATTTAATTTTTTTATAGTAAATTTCTAATTAGTTAATGAATGTAAACAAAATATAAATGAAATAATTAACTAAATTTAGAGTCATAAAGACTAAACCCATTCAGAAAATCTCATATCATCAAAATCATGAACTACTGCTCACCAAAACCAAATAACACATCCTCAACCTATAAATAGGCATAATGTTTATGAAATAATGCCTGTAAAAACCTAGAAATATAACACAAGAAATAATTATTTAGAAAATATCCATAGTGACACACTATGATGAAACAAAATGCGGTGGAGTTCAGATAACCTCCCAGACTATCCTCTTCCTAGGAAGAGTAAAAGACATGTAACTCATTTCTAATTTTACCATACCATGGTGTAATTTGAAATAAAAATCATATTCAAATAAGAAAAACATACATAAAGAAGGAAAATAAGAGGCTTTAGGCTAACATATTGGAAGGTTTACCTATAGGCTTATAACACAACTGAAAAAATTTATTTCAACTAAGAAAATTAAAAATATCTCCTTGAAGATGGTACAAAGAGTTGGGTTCATGTGTATTAGGATATTTTGTGAAATGTTAAAGAAAGTGGAGTAAAACACATTTATTATCATTGGGGGAAAATTGTAATATTCCTTTTTTAATAAATTATATAGTTGTGTTGCATGGTTTGAAAACTATACATTAACCATTTGAGCCCACTACAAGAAAACACTAGAATGTCACAAAGTTTCCATGCATAATTTACTAAATTTTCTCCAACTATGCATAGATACAACCCCAAGGACTCCTACCATGAATAGTTATAGTGCACAGTTAAAAAAATTTGTGACAACCATATGATTTTCTCAAAACCTCTTCACCAGATAACATAGTTTTCTTGGGCCCCACTCTTTTTTAAATAAACATTGTGCCTACAAAAACTGGGCCACACAGTCAGGCCACACTATTAGTACTATATTATCACCTTGGTTGTACATTTCCAAAAATCCCATTAATGGGACCTAAACCCTCATGATGTTATTCAAACATCAGAATCATTTCCAAGAATTATACCATGTCTAGAAAACACACATTTTGGCTTTTTCGGCTTCAGAAAATCATTTTTGAATCAATAATGAAACTTTCACCCTACCAGTAACTAAGAATTCAAATTTTCTCATCAAAATTTCCAATACAAAAACATTGTATCTTATGATTGGTTTATATAATTGGGCATGGTTTCATAGAAACATGTGATATAATTATTATAGGTTTGAACAAGAAAATAAATCCTAGTATATTTATTTGTTAGGACATTGGTGTGTGGATGATCAAAACACATGATATGGGAAGAGTAAGACGTGTTTGGTTCCTTGTGTCCATAAAAAGATGAAATCAATAGTGTATCATCATTATGAGAGTCTTGGGTGTAATAGGTAGTATTGATATAATAACTCTAACTAATTATTCTTATATTACAATGGTTGGTGTTATGAGATTTATTGTCACATATAGTGAGTGTGGTTGCAAGGTAGTTGAGGGTCTTATTTGTCATATGCATGTAGATTTTGAAAATACCTCATGTGTATATTTTTAGTCAGTTCTCTTTTTTTATGGGGTAGGGTAGGATATAGTTGGTCTGTGTAGTGTATATAGAACGTGTTGTGTTATGATGTGAGATGGACCATGTAATAGTATTCTCTAGGGTTATCTTTGGTCATGATTTGTTCAGTAAGGATGTAATTCATGGGGGAGGGATTAATTTAATCTCAACCATGTTATAATGATCATACTGATCATTTAGGCATTATCATTCGAGGATAGTGAGTGAGACGTATTCATTTCATGAAATTATAAAATAGTGGGGATAAGAACATTGAGTAAGAGAGGTCATGATGATGTTTGATGATGCATGATGGTTATATGAGAATCCATTTAGTGTGATGGTTAGGATAATATTTGATGTGTATGTAGTACCTTGAGTTCTTTTCGATGTATAGGGACTCCAGAGGTTCTATTGTGATGTGATGGAGTCAATTAATCTATATATTCCCTTACTTCTTGGAGTTATTTTGTGGTATTTTATGTGACACTATGAAAAATAACCATTGGGATGTGATCAAGTATAAATGAAGTCCATAATTTTTGTGACACATTATATGAGTTAGAAAATGATAAGGGAGTTAAAAATTTGACAATGTATCATATACATTATAGAGTATAAGCTAATTGTTTATTTTATTATATTTATTGACCAATGAGAACTAGTAGACTGAAGTATTATCCATCCAAGAGATTAAATCTTAGAGGCACTATTATGTTATGACCAGTGAGTTTTGACTGTCACAGTAGGTGTTGGTTAGACATCAAAGATATGTATCCTATAACCTCCACAAAAATATAAATTGTAGTAAAACGAACAAAAAATTATGTAGAATCTTACAATGTTGACTGACATGGATAATTGAATGATAGAAGAGTTCCCTTTCAATAATGTATTGGAAAATTGTAAAATTGGATAACATCAAGTGCGATTATGTAGAGTATATACCAGTTTGAAAGAAGATTCATATGGAGGTAATTAAAGTGGATTGTTTTTGGATATATCTAATGGGATTCATGTGATCTGGGGGAAGATAATTGATAGAATTACACAATATTAGTGGGAAGAACTATTAGGTCTAGTAGGTCGAATACCTTGAGAGGGGGTGAATCTGGGTATGACAGAATAATATTACTACCCTGTTGGATCTTGTTTTGAAATTAAAAAACACACATCTCTAATTACCTCATAGAAACAAATAAATATAAATGAATTCATTCACTTGACACAACAATTTGGACATGGTTCACCCTTACTAGGCTACGTCCAAGGAGCATACAACAACAATGTGATTATTTACCAAATAAACTAAAGATCACTTCCAATTACAAGGTTCATGCTAGATCTTATATTCCCAGGTTCACTCCCTTTACTTGGTCATAGGGTGTCATCACTCCATTACCATGGGTCACTCCTTATATCTCTTCCTCTGGCTCATTACCAATTGAAAGGATCACTAACTTCTCCTTCATTCTCTCCCTACTCTTGGAAGGGATCCACTAATTGTTTTTGGAAATATATATCACTTGTAACACCCCGAGCTTCCATAATACACTTCTCTTTCAATAATGCAATAGCTTGCATTGTACGCAACTTTGAGTTCTAACACACACCACAACAATTCAAATTAGCCGTTATGAATAGTAATACCTAATTTTTTTAAATTTTATAAATTTTATCTTTCCAAATGGACTTTGTTTTTGTATTTGGAATATCTAAATTATCCTAAGTTGAATGTTCTGTAATTTTTTGAGAACTTCCAATTTTTTATGAATAGTGAAAAATACTTAAAAACATCTTTTTTAATCAAAATAATTTATATTGATAAATTATACTATTGAATAGTTTTAAAGTATTATTAGAATATTTTTTAACCATTTTATCCAATGGTGTTCATTAGAATTAATTTCACTTTGAAATTGGACATAAATAATTGTCAATCTTTTGATATATATTATTTCTTAAAAACACGCCATTTGTTGTAACAGTGGGAATTAATTAATGCAACTTATATGTTTGCAATTTTGTAAAATAGACATCATTTTTGAATTCAGAATATTAATTATATCTTAGGGTGAAATTTTGGCATTGTTCTGAAAAATTTCAATTTTTGATGAATAGTGAAACCACTAAGTGGTAGTTAAAAAACTAATTTTTCGTTTAAATGAAACATTACCATGTTTTGATTTTCAAAAATCCGACATAAATGGTTGTCATTAGGAAGTAAAAATTTGTTCAATGGGATAAAAATAATTTTTTTGGTGAATAGTAACTTTTAAGTTTAATTAATTGCGATTAAAGGTAATTAGTGAAATTTAATGTAAAATTGATATTATAAAAATATGAAAATACCTTAAACATGTTCTACCCCTATTGGATGAGTCATGGACGACCAAGACAATTCATGGGTCAACTTGAGGACCCCATTGAGCCACTCTGGTAGGAAAATGACATAAAAAACTTTTTATTTAATGTTAAAATAAAAATGTCGCAAACATGATTTGTTTTACTAAAACAATTTTAAATGGAGTTTTACAAGTCATTTTGTTTACTATAAATATTAATTATAAAGATAAAAATATTTCCTACATCATTATAATTTTTTTATAATTTTTAGTCATTAAATATATTAAATTATTTATGACACCATGATGATGCAGTGATTACCTAATTAATTAATTATTTAAATAAAATGAAAAGATAATGTAAACTCTAAGACTTACACTTGTAAAAAACCTATTTTATGAGTATATTTAGAACCCTTATCACCGTATCCTAGAAATATGTAAGTGTGGGACCTTTAGAATCTGAAAAAATCATTTCATAATAAAGTAACATTTCAATCTTTCCAAGAGTGCCCCTTCCCTCCTCTTATAAAAGGGCCCCCACCACTACCACCTAACTCACACCTTAAAAGTCTTTTGGATCGGCCAACCTCTGCCCAAATAATCTCCCAACATCCCTCTATTACTCCTAGAAGCCTCACTTTGGGCCGAATTCTTCCCAAAGAATCCTTTGACTCAAATAAAAAAAAGTTACCCGATTTTAAGGTAATGTCTTCTCTAATGTTGTTTTGTATTATTTTGCTTCTCCAACCCCTTAAACTCTTTTTATTAGTTTCCTTTGTAACAAAACCAGTATATAAAATATACTAGGAAGTTTTTATGATATTTATTTGGTTTAAACATACACACACCTTCGTCTAATGGTTAAAGAACATACTATTTCTGTGGGTGGCGAAATACTGCCTCACGAAACGATGATTGTTCAATATTCTTTCTACACCTCTAATGGTGGCCATTTTTATGACACTATTTTCATATATGATATATATATATTATGTTAATGTCTTTCTTATTCTTTTTTATTTCTCATTTATGGCATACTTTATGATTTCACTTATGGGTAAATGCGATATTTTCATTTTAGGAAGTGCGGACTACCGCCCCCTCAAAGTGATTTGAATCGTTAATGCCATATGTGGGATGTATAAAGGATGGAGTAAATGGTATTATAAATTTTATTATAATGGAATTATATTATACCTTTATTTAATTATATGTTCATTCTATTAAATACAAAATAGAAATGAAAGTAGCGTTCATGCGTACGTACGGGTTACCGTCTCCATGAACGGTGCATTTCATTTCTTACCTCTAAATGTTATGTAATATTATAAATGAATGTATATAATGGATATATATGATGTATATGATATATACATCATGAATATAATTATGGATATAATGGATATTTTACCACATGAACAAAGTGAAATTATAAAAAGTGTATTTTTGACTCAAGTACCTAAGATCGACAAAACGACCGTTATAAACTTAAATAATTACATAATGTTCGTGACACGGTAATAAGTGATATAAAAGGAATAATGAACTTAAAAAGTGTTCTTAAGAAGGTAGATATTAACTCTAGTGTATTATTCCGGAGGTTAAAGAAAGGTCGAGTCAAGTCGGACACGAGGTAAGGGAATTTCTTAACCCAATTTCCATTCTTTGGGTTAATCTCGTACTTTCTAATTATGTAGTGATATTATCATGTACAATATTGTATTTTTACTTTCTATATGTGTACTTATAGTGAATACACATAATAGATCTATTTTATTTAAAAAAATGATCTTTTTAAGGGACTACGTCTCAATCACCATTCATTGAGGCATATTTTCTTTTATACACAAATTTATTTTATACGGTGTATAAACCCCTTTGACTTTTACATTTATTCAAAATAAAACTTTCTATACGAAGCTTTTTACTAAACGAAAAAAAGGAATGTTTTTCTTGTCGTACGTATGCGGTGACAATGACTTCTCCGCCTCCATGAACATTATTTGAGTTTAGGTTTCCTCTACAAGCCATAACTTTTTTTAAATGAAAAATAAATACAACGTTTAAATTTTCTTTAATTTTGGTATTGAAAATGGTTTTGAAAGTGTTTTTAATATATCAATCTATTTTATTGATATCTCGTGATTGAAATGTGTAAATGTTATGTTTCCTTTATGCATGTTTATGTGATACGATTTTCTTATGGTTATGATATGTTTAAACCTATTCATATGAGGAATGCATTGGACTTAATAAGTAACGGGTGGAGCCCGCTATAGCTCCTCGATGCATCGATAGGTCTCATGAGACAAACTAGTTTCTTGGCATGAGGCCTTGAGAAAATCTTATTTGTAGTCTTCGCACGAGGCCTTGGCTACGTGGTTATGATAGTATGGCATTATCAATTCCATCATTATAAAAGTGGTTATTGATATTGCATGTGATTATTCGACCAGTAGAATACCCATGTGAATAAGTAAATGGAATTATTTCATTTTACTTTTTCCATATTATGCTGAAGTTCTAGTTTAAAAGGCTTTTTTTAGTTATACATTGCCTTAAATGTTAATGTTTATTTATAAAAGCTTCCGCAATATTGTTATCCTTACTGAGCATCTGAGCTCACCCCTTTCAATGTTTTAATATTTTCCAGGATGTGAAGAAGTATTTTATGAAAGAACTGCAGGGATAATCAGAAGTGGATATGAGTGTGGACTATGTAGACTTTGTTATTGTAGTTTTTTACTTTGTGATGTAATGTAACATTTATGAATGTATCTAGTGCTTCTAAGGCTACTAAACTAATCGGTCTTTCGAGACATGATCTTTTGTGATCATGCCAGTGTTACGAAGTAATGCACCGACTCTGGGTAGCTGGGATCGAGTCGTTACAGTTGGTATCAGAGGCATTTTAGTACTAACCTTGGAAGTTAGATTTAGATAATCCTTGATTAGAACACATATCCCAAAGATAGACTTTGAGGATTAGTATAGAAGAACTTCCTAGAATTTTGGTATTATAAAGATTTTGTGAGTTTTCTGAGAAATACATCACTATCTGGATACGAGCAGGTAGAGGTGGCTCTAGCACATATGTACCTAGGGGTAAACCCGAAAACACCGCTTTGAGCTAGACTCGAACGGGAACTAGTGCACGACAACGAGCCTTACTGCACTCTTGGTTACGACACTCCCGGGGGATATTCTTAGGATAATTATCATTTTCTTCACAAACCATTATGAAGGGATTATGAGTACATACTTCCTCATGGAAAACATTTTTATGATTATGGATTATATCCAGAAATAGTTCAATTTATGTTAAGTATTTTATAAGTATGGAATAATGTGTTTTGATTAATAAACTAATCTAGTTTATGCCATTGTTTAAAAATGGAACCTAATGGAAGGAATGGAACCTGTATCAATGCACTCACTTCATGTAGGGATTGCCCTCCTGCTCAAGATAATTATTGTGGAGCTGAAGATACAACTGGTGCGGATCAACTTATTACCATACTGGGACAACTCAATCAGGTTCTGAATAATAACCTTACTCGTATGGAGCACCCTGATCCGCAACACGGAGGATCAATGTTAGACCACTTCATGAGGCAACAACCGCCAACATTTAATGGGGGTACAAATCCATTATTAGCTGAGCAATGATTAAACTCCTTAGAGAAAATATTCCACACCATGGGGAGTAGTGAAAGGGAAAAGGTTATAATGGTAGTTTACCGCCTCACCGGAGATGCAGATCAATGGTGGTCATTGATTCAAAATACCAAGGAAGATGAAGAAGTACCAAGTATAGAATGGAGAGAGTTCAAAAGTCTTTTCTTAGAAAAATACTTTCCACATGACCATCGAGCAGATATGGAAAGGCAATTTTTGAGTCTGAGACAAAAGGAGGATGAGAATGTCGAAAAGTATGAGGCAAACATTACAAGGTTAGCGAGGCATGCAGCAGATTATATACGTAACTCAAGAAGTAAGATTGACCATTTCTTTGATGGGTTAAAACCTTTTCTCGGACGAGCATTAGTATCACAATCTTTCTCAACATACGAAGATATAGTCTCGTGTGCTATCACGACAGAAAAGGAATTCTCTATGTCTTATGACTTTAATATAAAGCAATAGGAGAAGAGAACGGTGGAACAAGAGACAGATAAAGGGAAAAAGGGAAATAAGGAATTTCCATTATGCGATAATTGTGGGAAGAATCACCCTGGTACATGCCTAAAAGGAATGGGAGTTTGTTATTAATGTGGAGAAAAAGGTCACCAGGCACGTGATTGCAAGGGAAAGAAAGAGGCTATCAATGTTGAGTGCTACAGTTGTAGAGAAATGGGGCATTATGCAAATGAATGTCCAAAGCATCAAGGAAACTTACCTCAGAAAACGCCAAGGGATCAAGGCCAATCTTATGTTGTGACTACAGTTGATGTGATATAATTAAGGTACTGGTGTTTTTGGACTCAAGGATTATATTCTGGTTATAAGAATAATGTGATATATATAAGGATTGTACTGCAGTACTTGTTGTTTTCATTATGGATTTTATATAATGAAGGTAATCATATTTTTAGTATGTGACAACAAGAGAAACTTTACTTTGTTTGGGAATCTGATGTTACAATTGATTTTGGAATTTAGAGACCTTTTAGAGAAAGTGTGGACAAAGGTATTTTGGATAACTATATAGGTTGGAATGGATTAACTTAAACCTTGGATTGTATTGTTTAAGGTTAAAACATTTCTGAAGATTATTTTTGGAATATTATAACACTATATTTTTATGAAAAGGAAAACCTTCAGGGTGGGGCATAACCCATCGCGTCGGAAAAAGCTGCAGGAATCGAACCCACATCCATAGTGCGACAGGCCTTTATTACCTACCACTAGCCTATAGGAAGTCCCTAGTTATTACAAAATAGTTTTCCAAATCTAAATGGTAATTGTTAATATTCGTAACCTTGTACGAATAAGATAAATATAATATTTTTGAGTTTTAATATCTTTTTGAGTGAAAGATGTGTTTGTGGTAAACATTTATTAAAGAATGAAAGTCTACACAACAAGTAAGTATATTTCCTTACATTCTTAGTAAATTTCTTAATTAAATTCCTCAACTTTATTAAAGGTAACTTAAAACAAAAACATTTCTGGTTAACTTTTCCAACTGGGGATTCAATGACCATTTAAACAATCAGAAGTCTGTGATTTTCTCGTGGTTAACTTTCTCCTAATCCTGTTTTCTACAACTCTCCATCAGACCTTGATGGTTTTTTTCTCCTCCATATCCATATTTTCATAGAATCCTAGTATGGGCTATCTCGAGTGACCTTTGTACTTCACTTTCTTTCTTTTAATTTTATATTCTTATTAACCCTATTTTCGATGTGGGTTTTCCAAAAAGGTATTTTCTATTTTCAACATTTTATTTTCAAAGAAAAATTTTAAATTTCAAGGATGCAATTTATTAAAGGAGGGGAGAATGTAACTCCCTGAGCTTCTAAGATACGCTTCTCTTTCAATAATGTAATAGCTTGCATTGTACGCAACTTTGAGTTCTAACAAACACCAAAACAATTCAAAGTAGCCGTTATGAATAGTAAAACCTAATTTTTTAAATTTTTTAAATTTTACAGTAATAAATTATACAATTGAATGGTTTTAAAGTATAATTATAATATATTTTTACCTTTTTATCCAATGGTGTTCATTATAATTAATTTCACTTTGAAATTGGGCATAAAAAATTGTCAATCTTTTGATATATATTGTTTCTTAAAAACATGCTATTTGATGTGACAGCAGGAATTAATTATAAAATTAATTTATGCAACTTATATGTTTTTAATTTTCTAAAATATACATCATTTTTGAATTCAGAATATCAATTATAGATTAGGGTGAAATTTTGTCATTGTTCCGAAAAACTTCATTTTTTGATGAATAGTGAAACCACTAAGTGGTAGTTAAAAAACTAATTTTTCGTTTCAATGAAACATTACCACTTATGTGTTTTGATTTTCAAAAATCCTACATACATGGTTGTAATTAGGAATTAAAAAGTGGTTCAATGGGATAAAAATAATTTTTTTGTGAATAGTAACTTTTCAGTTTAATTAATCGCGATTAAAGTTAATTAATGAAAATTAAGTTAAAAATGATATTAAAAAAATGTGAAAATACCATTACACATGTCCTACCCCTATTGGATGAGTCATGGACCACCATGAAAATACATGGGTCAACTTGAGGACCCCATGGAGCCACTTTGGTAGGAAAATGACTTAAAAACATTTTATTTAATGTTAAACTAAAAATGTCACAAACATGAGTTATTTTACAAAAACAATTTTTAAATGGGGTTATACAAGTCATCTTTTTTACTATAAATATTAATTATAAAGATAAAAAGCTTTCATACATAATGATAATTTATTTATAATTTTTAGTCATTAAATAAATTAAATTATTTATGACACCATGATGATGCAGTGATTACCTCATTAATTAACGATTTAAATTAAATGAAAAGATAATATAAAATCTAAGACTTACACTTGTCAAAAACCTATTTTATGAGTAGATTTCGAACCCCTATCACCTTATCCCCGAAATATAAAAGTGTGGGACCTTTAAAATCCGAAAAAATCATTTCCTAATAAAGTAACATTTAAATCTTTCCAAGAGTTCCCCTTCTCTCCTCTTATAAAAGGCCCCCACCACTACCACCTTACTCACACCTTCAAAGCCATTTGGCTTGGCCAAACTCTGCCCAAATAATCTCCCAAATTCCCTCTATTACTCCTAGAAGCCTCAATTTGGGCCGAATTCTTCCCAAAGAAGCCTTTGGATCAAATCAAAAAAAAAGTTACCTGATTTTAAGGTAATGTCTTCTCTAATGTTGTTTTGTATTATTTTGATTCTCCAACCCATTAAACTCTTTTTATTCATTTCTTTTGTAACAAAACCAGTATATAAAATATACTAGGAAGTTTTTATGATATGTATTTGGTTTACACTTACACACACCTTCGCCTAATTGTTAATGAACATATTGTTTCTGTGGGTGGAGAAATACTGCCTCACGAAATGATGATTGTTCAATATTATTTTTACCCCTATAATGGTGGCCATTTTAATGACAATATTTTCATATATGATATATATATTATGTTTATGTTTTCCTTATTCTTCTATATTTCTCATTTGTGCCATACTTTATGATTTCCATTATGGGTAAATGCGATAATTTCATTTTAGGAAGTGCGGACTACCGTCCCCTCAAAGTGATTTGAATCGTTAATGCCATATGTGGGATGTATAAAGGATGGAGTAAATGGTATTATACATTATATTATACTGGAATTATACTATACCTTTATATAATTATAACTTCATTCCATTAAATACGAAATAGAAATGAAAGTAGCGTTCATTCGTACATACGGCTTACCGTCTCCATGAACGGTACATTTCTTTTCTTACCTCTAAATGTTATGTAATATTATAAATGAATGTATATACTAGATATATATGATGTATATGATATATACATCATGAATATAATTATGGATATAATGGATATTTTACCACATGAACAAAGTGTAATTATAAGAAGTTTATTTTTGACTCAAGTACCTAAGATCGACAAAACGACCGTTATAAACTTAAATAAATACAAAATGTTCATGACATGGTAATAAGTGAAATAAAAGGAATAATTAACTTGAAAAGGGTTCTTAAGAAGGAAGAGATTAACTCTAGTTTATTATTCAGGAGGTTAAAGAATGGTCGAGTCACGTCGGACACGAGGTAAGGGAATTTATTAACCCAATTTCCATTCTTTGGGTTAATCTCCTACTTTCAAATTATTTGATGATATTATTATGTCTTATCTTTTATTTTTACTTTCTATATGTGTACTTATAGTGAATACACATAATAAGAACTATTTTATTTCAAAAAAATGATCTTTTTAAGGGACTTCGTCTCAATCACCATTCATGGAGGCATATTTTCATTATAATTTGTAACTAGTTTATTTTTTATTTAAAATTAATATCCCTTAATTATTTTCATATTCCACCCATCCAGAAATGATTTTTGTTATAAAATTAGAATAAACCATATTTATATATAATTTATTATAAATATATTTGTAAATTTAATTATGAAGTAATATATTATTATAAATATATTCTATATATAATTATATTTGAATTAAAATATTTATATGTGTGTGTGATTAAATATGTATGAAAATATGTATATATAATATATACTAATATAATTGTGATTTGATGTCAATTAATTTATTATTAAACATATATCCAAACATGCAAGATTTCATGCATAAAAACAATATATAAACATATATGTATTTATTAATTTGTAATTTTGTTACATATATATATTAGTTTATAGGTGTGTGTTTGTGTGTGTTTTTATATATGTATCCACTTTTTTATGTATCAATGTATGGATTTATGGGTGTGTGCATTTGTATGCATAAAGATATATTTTTAACGTCATATATATTATTATATATATCTAATAGATTTAAATTATGTTTTATATTACAATATATATATATATTGCATATTATTAAATGATTTATTATGTTGAGAAATATATATATTATTTAAATTAATTTTTTAATTAAAATATATTTTACTTATAAGTTTATATATGTTAAATTTTATATAATTTATGTGTATACAGTTTTTAAATTTGAATATATATATATATATATTTCAAATAAATAAATTATAATAATTTTTAATGTTTAGTTCTATTTTTAAATGCAGCTAAATTATCAACCAGTAAGAAAATATGGATAAAATATAAATTAACCATGTTTTAAAACACGATGAAAAAAAGTTCAATTGTTTGTATTTTTAAGAACAAATAGCTATATTTAAAATATATACACATTATAAAGGGAGGTGAATCATTGAATTTTTTTAGTGTAGGTTTCCCTTCAACATCTCCATAAAATTTATACATTTTTTATGTACGTTTGATATTAGGACTTTCCAATTGTGATCAATAATCCTTATGTTTAACAAGAAATAAAATACATTATTTAACTCTAATGAAATGAATAATATTTTATGATCCACAATAAAACCATGAACAATGGAAAGATGCCTCAGTCACTAATGGTCAAAGTATTGATTATATGTCATTGTTATATAAAACTCGGATCCCAATGGGGTATAAGTTAAATGAAATTAATGTACATAGTGGAATCAATGTTAGGGTGGCTGTGAACCTCCTGAGCTCATAGAAGGGGATCGAGTAATGTTTGTGGGAAATGGGGTTGCCTAGTGACTATGTACACAATTGTCAATGATGCAAGTTGAGATCAAGATAATCCAGATATGGATCCTCAATCTTAAGGTGATATATAAAAATCATAATATAGTTTCTTAATGCTAGTTGGGAAGGCATCATAGGCTTATACCTAGAGGTAATATGTAAGATGATCATGTCTCTCATACATGATGCGAAACACCCTATTTAGAGTAAAATTGAATATTGGTGAGTTCCATAGGTGGGTGATCCCTTCAATGATAGATAAGCTATGATGGGTAAGATTCCATTCGTCAATGAATTTATATCTCTACTGAGGGAGATGTGGAATGAGACCCATGTGAGGGTCATGAGAGGTATTTGATGACTTTTAATGGGATTTTAGAGTTCCTTAGTATGCGATTACTCAGGATTGTCCAAATTAATAATGACCAAGATGTGATGAATAATTGGGTAAGGATTTGGAAAATAACCATGATTATGTGGTTTTGTAAGATCCTACAGGCTATGAGAACACCATGGGTGTTTTGGATGCGGGGTGATTCTAGTTGAAAATGGATAATGGGGTCTATATTTCCTTACATAAATAAAATTTGGAATATATAATGATGTTAATAGGTTTTTTATTATGTTATTGTGTAACCAAAAGGGTCTCTAAGATATTAAACAAGTATATGGATGGATGTTGAGGAATTGTTTTATTTTAGGCTATGTTCGAGTGGATAAAACTATAGTGATGAGCCAATGAGCTTGTGAGGAAGGTTTTGATTCCCTATTGTATGATAGATAAATGATAGTACATGGGTAGGGTTTTCTTCTATGGTGTAGGATATATGATAAGAGATATTATATGTGGGACCCTTCCCCTCAGATATTTTTATATGATAGAATGGGTAGGGAATAATTCCCCCTGATACGTTTATGACATAATAAAATTGTGGATCTAATTACCAAAATATCTTTATGATATATTATCAGTGTGGTTTTATTCTCCCTATATATTTATTATATACTATGTGTGGTGGGGGGTAATCCTAATGATATTGTTATGACATATTATAGGTGGGGATTCTTTCCCCATAATATTATATATGACTATATATTATAAAAGGGGTCTTATTCCCCTTGATATGATATGATATGATTGTTATATATTTGAGATGATATGGATGGGGTTCCATTGCCATAGATTTGTTGTATATATCTAAGATATATACAGTGTAACTCAATTCCCCTAAGTATCATATGTATATGAGATGATATGGTTTGGGTATCATTCCCCCTGAGTGATTATATATATATATATATATATATATATATTGGAGATTCCTAGTTTGGACATTATTCCCACTCAATGAGTATTCATTATTATTATATAGATAATTAACTCTCAAAAATTTTCATAGTTACCTCGGGTATCACCTTAGAATCATGTATTGAAAATGATTAATTTAATTCACTTTTAGATATTTAATTTTTTTAGCATATTGCATTGTGCATGTACTGCTTTACTGGTCATTTGGGGAAATCATTATTAATGACCGACTGAGTTCCACTCACACCCTTATTAAGAATACCACACACTTTGGTAGCCAATAATATCTCCTTGTTTACGTGTTCAAGTAAAGTAGAGGCTTAATGCTAGTTTTTTGGGTAACAGAAACGTTGTAGTGATTTGGATAATATGATGTAGGGAGAATCGTGGATGGTAGTAGAGTGTCAAGGAATTATATTTCGTTTTTTTATTTTGAATGTGTAATTATCATGGTTGTAGGTCAGTTATATTTAACTCTTGTATGAATGAATTTCATTTTTTGTATCTTGGTTTTTGTTTATTGGATTTTTCATACCTAGATTATTATGGATGTGGTTCTCATATTTCCACTAGTTGATTCAATATGATATGATGGGATAGTCTTACCATGAAATCAACATAGGCCATTGATACTATTCAGATAGAAATTTGTGGAGGCATGCATGCTGTTACATGACCCTCGGGATGGAGAAATTGTGAGTGATATTGAATTTGGGTGTTGAAAGGAAGGTCAGGGATCATTGAGAGGGTTCTATGAAAAATATTATGGTGGGGAGTTTCCAATGGCCTCTTAACGAAATAAATTTCAAAATTAGATGAATTGTGAGAATTTTATAGAATGATGTTTGTAGTGGACTTTATGGGGGGGGGGCTAACTAATATATTTTACGATATATTAGATAAAAATAAAGTAAATGTTTATATAGTTTTTTGAAAATATTATGTTAACAATATATATAATATTTTGGTTCAATTTTTGTGTATGGGTAATTGATTGATTTTGGTTTTTCATAAGTGGTTTTAGTTTGAATCATGTTTAATATAATGATAAAAATTCTCAGAGTATGTGATGATATATTTGATGAAAAACTGAAATTTAGTTCTCAATTAATGTTTAGTTGGGAGAGTGTGAGTTGGTGTTTAATAATAAACAATCTAGTGTGTGTATCCAAACATTTTTGATAATCACATATAGTTTGAAGGTGTTAGATATATAATTACATTCCAATAAATTCAGAATATTCATTATTATTTTTGTAAGTAGAATATCACTGATTTAGCTGGTAGATAAAGTTTTTTTCTAAGAATAGATGGATAATAGAGTATTTTGAGGAACTCAATGTAATGGGGTACTGAAATACAATTTTCATACATTATAAAATAAATAACATAGAAAATAGTGAAGTATGTATTATTCAAGTAATGATATGTAAAAATGGAGAACTACTAAAAATTGATTTTCAAAAAAAAGTAATATTAGTTATATTGACCAGATGATCAAGGATCTGGGGGAAGCCATACCAAAAAATTATTATTGAAATATTAAAATATGAGGTCCAGCAATACAAGAGGTTTTAGTGAAATGGGAGTGGATTAATCCCACATATCTTCATCCACCATCGGTGAACAATAATCAAGATCATTGAAATAACACATCATTCTAATAATTGGTATAGATAATTATGTATTGGTGATTCCACTATGATATCCTATGAAAATGGATTAGAATTCTACTTATCTACACTTGCATATGATTGATAGGGAGAATATTTAGTGGGACGTGAAATAATCTTATGAGGACTAGAAAAATAAAATATAATTTTATAATGATAACTTTATTTTAGGAAATATAATTCCTACAATGCTTGTGTAGTTTCAAAATAAGAGAATCTAAGGGGACTCAAGGTATTGAGATTAATATATTAGATTCTAGTGGTCAGGGGTGTTCGGTGATGTTGTTTAGTGATACTTCTTAAGGATGAAAATCTCATATTTGGGATTTTTTTGACAACTATTAATATTTATAGATGACTTTGATTTGTTTCACAGAATTTCACTCATTAAAAATTGATATTTTTATAAGAGAATGGGATCATTGATATTTTCTTCAGAATTAATTATTGGGTGAGAGGGTATTAAAATTAAAATATAGCAATATGAACCACCAATTATTTTGTGGGGTCCAATGAGTACCCATTGTTCATTCTTGGGTGAAAGATCCCCTTTGACATCCACTGACTAGACTGTGGATCTAAAACTAAAGGTTGCTGAGCCTTTAGATATCAAGAAAAAAAAATCAGGTACATGATGGTTTGTTAACTATAATTACTTCATATTTTTTAAATTTCATTCAAAACCCTTTTCATTATCCCTTTTATTCTCTCACAAGTGTACGAATGGGATTTACTCTAATCTATATGATTCAACTTCATGTTTTTACATATCAACTCTTTATTTGAAGTTATATTTGAGTTTCTCTTATTGTAATTATATCCAAGTGGTATGTTTAATATTATCTAATATTTGGTTTTAGTTTTCAAATATTTCTCACAAATTATTTACCTAAAATACCTATCATAGGAGGATTTAGAGGTTTTTGTATTGTTTTCAATTAATATAAAAATGGACTAAACATTTTAATTTGAGTTCACCTAGAATCTAGAAGTATGTGAAACTAAATATTCTGACCAATTTATATCTATGTAGATATACTACCTTGAAAAGGTATGTTTGTTGATTGGTGTTATTATTTTAAAAAAAATCATGCAATATTACTTGGACTCTATGGACATGAAGAAAATCTAAGCATAGACTTTGTTGTGTTACACCATTTAGATTGATCTATAGAAGATAGATCAATGGTATAATGTTTTGGGTATTTTTCATTATGAGTATATAGACACCAAGTTGGGTGTCCAGGTATGGAGACGATCTATGTGAATACTATTATAATCCTCAGGTACTCATTGTGTTTTATCTCTCAAATAATAGTGGAGTTTTTGAAAAATACATGTTTTCATGTTGTAAAAATCCATGAAGTGAGTATCAATATATGAATTTTTTCTCTTAAGAATTTATGGTATAAATATTTGATAGTTAGTTTTTTTCTGTAATTTTGGATTATACACCATTATAATTGACCAGGAATATAAATAACTGATTTTGGATCCAAGTTATGTCCATAAAATTGGATTGAGAAACCTGATACTTATGGTAAATGTTGATACCTCATTCAAACCTACTATTAAATATTTGAGGTTGTTGTTTGTTAGTCTATTTTGGGGTCGATATCCACCACTATATACAGAGTTTTTGTATATTTTATTATGAAATGGTGGTTCTAATGTGATGATTAACTTATACTAAATTAAATTGTGGATACATAGAATTTATTGATATTCCAAATTAGGTGGTAATGAGTTTGTTTCATTAATTATGCTTGTTATAAATAACCAGGATTTAAATGTGCATGAGATATGATAATGCATGGTCAAGGTCTATCTGTGGGTTGCATAATGTATTTTCTTATGTGATTTTTGAAAATATGGGATATTGTGTCCCTACAGTGGTATAGGTTTGGGATGACTGAGCCCTAGTTTTTATGAGTCATGATATGAGATGCACTAGAGGTGATTAACAATAATAGTTATCTTGGACTTACTAGTAGTGGTTTATGGATATTAATGGGTGGTGTATACCTTATACTATTTTCTTATTATATGTCCACAAGATATTTCATGAGTTGGATTAAATACTAGGGTATGAGGGTGAATCCAAAAGTGACGGTGATGTTGTTATATCTAACCTATTAAAATAAAAGTGGGTTTAAATAACATTCTTATTGTACCCTATGTAGTGTATTTTCATTACCAATACCTATACTATGTTACTATCTCCACATGATTAATAAGTATTTCTCATTGAGGTAGTTATTAGGGAAAATGCATGTGTTCTTGGTTTGTATAATGTGGGTACCTTCAGGAGATATTTGATATATTACACCCTCCCCAGTATTCAAATGCTACCTTATTCTAAGGGAATCCCATATATATTCCATTCTCTTGTCATCATGTATACTATATATATTTGAATTCTATAATAGAAACCATTATCAGAATTAGACAAAGTAAGTGGGGTCAAAATTTTGAGATGGATTATTATCAAATAATAACCTTAATATGATCTAACGTTATTTTGTTAATTATTTTATTGTATATTTACTCATATAAATTATATAATTTATGTTTAGGGTCCATTATCCGTTCACAATAATTTTTTAACTCACACATTAAACATGTAACTCAATGGATGTATGGACATCATCAGTTGAGATGTAGCTATGGATAAGGCCTCTATGATTGATGATTAAGTTAATATGAACTAATATAGAGATTAATACAAACCAATACTTGTTCATTGACCTTATGTAGTTGTACATCATGTGTGTTTTTCATTTAAATTTTTTCTTATATAACATTGACCACATCTCGTGATTTATTTTATAAATATTCATATATAAACATGGCTTGGGTTATCATATAATTGGTTATAAATTTATTATCAAATTATTATTATATTTTTTGTGGTGGTCATTTTTTTTTTCCACATTATGTTGTGGTATGAGTTGTTTTTTATATATTTTTTATAGGTTTGATATCAAGGGTATAAACTCCCCATTATATAGACTAAACCCTAAAAACTAGTTGAAACCCACAATAATATGAGAAGATAAGATTGGTACCACATATCACTCCAAAAGGGGTAAGTAAACCTAAAATATGTAATTACAATAGAGATTATCTTTAAAAACCTAACAATGCCATAGTCTTGGGTCTCATTCTTCAATTTCTAATTTTTTTTAGTATTCTATTTAATAATAGATCAAATTTTAGTAATTATTCTTTTTTATTAAGGAATAATTAAATATAATTATTACATTAGGAAATAAAATATTATTCATGGTTGAATTATATGGGTGAACATGATCTAATATGAGTTTTATTTTTAGGAAAATATCAATTTTAAGATTTAATATCATAGGAACATGATAAAATATTATTAATTATTAATAATAACCCCTGAGTATGGATCAAATTGGATAAATGGATTATCTTTAATACCATTTTCATTGAAATAATGTAATTTACCCCAAATAATTAGTAAATGTTAGGTTGACCAATTATTTGGTGACAAACAATAATGAATTTTAATTGGAACACCCAATTTTTACAAAGCCATATTCTAGGAATTAAACTCATCATAGTCAATGAATCCATGATTCTAATAGAATATATGTATAAGAACCATTTATTATTTTTAGGTATTATCCAAAAATACATTTTAGATATATCACATTAATAAATGGTTACCAAACATTTCACATATTATAATGTCTACACTATATTTTTTAATCATTTAATCTATGAAATAATCACATCATGGTGAAAGTAATTAGAAAATTTCTAGAATTATTTTAGATAAAATGAAATAAAATAACCCATTTAATACCCATTAATGTTATTTTTATTTTTATATTTACCACATCAGGTATAAACTAATATATTCTTTATATGGGCTATAATCGTTTTGTATAGGATAAATATAATGTGGATCTAATGAGATTATGAGTTGAAAGATAATATTTTTTAATAGATTTACCTATAAATTTTGTTTCAATAAATATATTGACAAAAATAATATACAATAACCATGTAATTTTCTTATATATTTTGAGAATAGTTTTTTTTAATCCAAAGAATTTTATCTAGGTGTTTCGGGTATCTAAAATAACTTATAAATAACATTGGATTTGTTAGGGTTCAAATTATTTTACATGATGACCAAACATCATACTTAGGTTTGAGTATTAGGATTATTTATGATATTATTTTTAGATTTAATAACAAAATTCTTATAGATAGAAGATTAAAATTCAATGATGGTCACCTGATTGGGATGTGTTTCTGTAGTTTATTTGATATGGAAATGGGTAATAATCATGATTTTTTTGTGAATTTTATATTTTTATTGATTAATGTTTAGAAAACGAGGACTATATAGTTTTTTATTTTAGTTCCAATTAAAAAATTAAATATATATTTACATAGATACTAGGGATCAATGTTTGGTATGGATCAGGATTACAGATAGAAGATATGAAAATATATATCGTATTATAAAAGTCACTTACTTGGTTCCGGAGACCATGCATGCAGATTATGAATTTTTGGTTGGTGGGGTAATGGGTATTGAATATCCCTCTATAATATACTGACGATACTACATAGAATCCAAGAATTATAGGAATTCTAGACCAGTGAGGACCAAACGGTCACCTAGACAATCTTGGAGACAATGTACGAAGACATATAATTGGGGTTAATGAATGTTGTTTCAATATTTCAATTACAAAAAGTCTCAGAATAAACTCATTATTCTTCAAAAACAACCTCAGAGGATTTGTGGGTGATTTATTAGTGATTTGGTGATCTCTAAAACTCACATATATGGATTAAAGGCCCATATTTTTTTCAATGGAAAAAAATAAATGATATCTAGATCTAGTTTCTATTTTTTCTCTCATATTATCTCTATCATATACTAACACATTTATATTAAAATTTTGAATATATGATTATGAATTACATATTAGTGTTCATTTTGATAACGATTCATGGATCCTTCCCATTAGTTTTATTTTTGGGACAATAGATTTTAGAAATTTTTTGAAGGACAAGACAAAGTAGGTTACTCTAATATATTTTATGAATTGGTTAATTTATCATGTGTTTTTTATTGATATTGGTTATGTGGGGAGTAATTTTCATGAATTATGTAAAAAATTTCATTATCATTAAAATGATTAATTATGGTGTAACGAAATATTAAGCGTATTGAGGGATTTTTTATTACCATTATTAATATTGAAACAAATTGGGGTATTATGAATAATTTTTTTTTATAAAATCTATTTAGTTTATTTTTTTAATTTGAAAATACTATAGTAAAACAAAATTTCTTTTTTTAGGAATTATAAAAATATTTTTCAATGTGATGTTGATTATTTTCAAAATAGATTTTTTTCAATGAAATTTTCATGACTTTATGATTATTTAATTTGTATAAGTTTACATAGGAATTATTTTTAATTAATTATGCTAGAAATGATACTTTTTAAATCTATTGAACTAATTTTTTGTTGGTTTTTTTTATAAAATGGATTTCCAATGAATAGGTTTCAAAACCCCTTTGTTATATCCATTAATATGATTAGCTAAAAAAATATGTATTAAAAAGATAAATAGTTGGGACAATCCTGGTTGAATGGTGGTAGTCATTTAAATTTATATTTTGGATGTATTAATTAATTATATAAATTAAAATGATACATACTGATAAAATGTTGAAAATCTCAATTTCCAATTATTTGGAATTTGTGAAACCATATAACGGGATGGTATTTTTGTGAAATGGTGAGTTTCCAAAAAAATTTATAAAATTTTTATTTTTTATCATTAGTGAATAAAGGAGTGTATTTTCATGAGATCTATGGAAAATATTATTTTCTATGTTATGTGATTTTGAGGAAAATCATAGTTTTATTGATTTAATTAGATTATTTAATGAAATATTTGAGATGGATTTTGAAATTATTTATAAAAGAATATTTTGGTTTGGAAAACTGAAAAAAAATTGGTTTTAAAACTATTTTATATTTTTCATTGTCTATTTTAATTTCATATTAAAATTTCATTTACATGGAAATTAATTGGAGACTTAGGTAAATCCTTCTAAATTTACCCGCACTGATTACATTCATGATTTGGTGGAAATGATTTCTTGATTTCTTTGATCAATTTAAGGGGATACACAATTCATTGTAAGCGGTGATCCAAAGTTAAACATTGATGTTATGGTGGATGAGATGGTGGCCTACGGTTTGATAATTTTATAATTGGTATCAACATATATACATTTTTTATTACATATATTGGTTTTTGTTTTATTTTATAAAAAAATATTATTTCCCACGTTGTAATGTTATTTTATTAGTTTTTTACTTCAGTTAATTTTTAAATGACAATGAATTGTATTTTAATTATACTAGATGGAAAATCATTCCATGTGGTTTAATTTAGCCCTTATACCTTATTGGAAAACTTTGTAAATTTATGGATGCACTTGAGACCACGTGAAACCCAAGCTTAAGACTCTAACATCAACCTCACATGTCAGAAATTTATAAATCGAATTTGAGTATAATTTTTTAATTAGGTATTGGGAAATATTATAGGAATATTGAATAATATGTTCATATCTGATAATTTATGTATATATATATATCAATTTAGTAGTGAAATGTGAGTTACAAAAGACACATGGAATTTAGAAATAAGTGCTAACCTTGATTTTTTTTATTCATTACTTATTAACACCTTATGGGTTGAAATAAACACTTTTTCATGCATAATGGATCCTATGGTATGAGTAAAATCACTTAACAAAAATTTTGAAAGAAATTTTTTTTCTTTCAGTAAAATGGGTTTTCATTGATTATTTTGTTTTAAATATTAAAAAATATATTTTTTTGATGTGGTCGTCCTTTTTAAATTTTTATTTTATGTCTATGATAAAATATTTCAAATGAAATTGGACAAAGGAATTGAATATCAACTAGTTATATAATGGAATGTTCATTTTTGTGATGATGAATTATAGAGTGATTGAGTGGGTTTTATTGGATTGTTTATGTGTTGTTAAATATGTCACATAAGAGAAAACCATTTTAGAATAGATAATGGAAGGAGTGAAAGTGTTTACTCACATAGATCCTTATTTAGTATTAATTATTGTTAAATTTATTAATGGTGTTTATAGGGATTACAATCCTCATAGACTGAGAGAGGTGGATGTAGCTCATGGTTTATGAAGAAAATCACTCTATCATTCATGGGAGATTATGGTTTAGAGTGATATATATATTCCGTAAATCCATAAATTCACAGGATGTGTTTATACTATATCAAAAGTGATGATATACATATTTCACAGTTTTCCACATTTGAAAAACTAAATCATATCATATTCCTTTGTTATGGATGTCATATAGTGAAATATATATATATATCACACCAATTTATGTAACTATTGTGTATTGTAAAATATATAGATATTAAAAAAGTTATAATATTAGTTAATCATAACATAGGATTAATATGGAAATTAAAACATTAAACATTAATGTATAGATCTTTCTATGTAATTTATCATTAATACATTTTTAGATAATGAAATATTATGGAGAATTATAACATATATGAAACAAAATATGTGTAACTTTATCATTACTATAACATTTCAAAACATTTGAAAAAATTATAAATACCCTCAAAGAGTGTTATCAATGATTTTTATATATATATGTAATATACATTGATATGGTTGATATAAACATGCCCAAGCCTCCAACTAATTTTTTCGAAGATTTTTTCCTCTTATGTTTTTATCTATAAGGTACTAGATTATTATTTTAGGTAAGGAGGGTCTCACACAAATTATGAGTGATTTAGTTCACCTCATTAATAATCCTCAAAGGATTCTTTTGGCTCATCCAATGTGACCATAATAAAAAACATCACTAGGGATATTAGCAGTATTCATCTATAGTGAAAGGATCAGGTTATACATTTTTTTTATGCATGGTTTTAGTTTCATATATCATGCCGATCTTGAATTTATGGTTTCTATTGTCTTATACTTCATTGAATATGTGTTATTAGATCCTGAGAAAACTAATAACGGTATTAAATCGTTACCATTCATCTTGATTCTCTTAATCATGCCTGAAAATAATGTAAATTTATGTCATTTTTTATGTCATATTTTCATGGATATATCTTCATGTTTGTATGCCTATGAGTAATTTTGACAATATATTATGAGATGATATAAGTGATATCCTTTTGTATGATATCTATGAAATAATGGTATGTTTTATTCCATATTTTTATTTTTAAAGGATATGTTTAGATATTATAACTATCTCTAAATCTAGTCACAGTTTATGATATGGGCTATATTGTATGGCATGAATTGTATTGTACAATGAACAAAACATTATATGATTTATGAGGCACTATAATTTTATGTTTTAACATTTGATTATTCTTTAACATAAACTATGTTATCATTAATCAACACATTTCTTAAGAATAAACCCAATGGGTAAATTTTAATCAATAAAGACTATCGGTGTTATAACTTATTTCATTTACTCAGATGTTTTTCAACACATGCATAAATTCCATGGATTGGTCGAAATTTTATAATGGCCTATATAAATAATAAATGGAATTTTCATGGCATGATAATTACAACTATCCTTACATGAAATACATCCCTCATATTACCCATCATTGTCTTATAAGATATACTTTCATATTGTGATCATATGAAGGATCCCACCTGACAATTGGGTGATTCAATTGATCCATGGATACACCCTAGAGGTTGAATTCATTAGGTTACTTCATAGTGATCATTAGAAATTATTTTTTTTATGTAAACATAAGATATGGCCATCATCATTTTAAGGTAAATAATATTCAACATTTCTATTTTATACACGAGTTTGGTTTAATTCATAGTGATATTGTGAATTTAATGTTTCTAATGGCTTTTTCTGTGAAAAAAAATATATGAAATCAACCCGAAATTAATTGTAAAATTTATTTTTTATTGAATAATTCATTTTATGGAATTCCATGATATTTATTAAGATTATTGTTTAATATAATTATATCATCACCCTTTAACAAACAAATATTACATCATAATTTGTGCACTTCCACCTAGTGCTAATTTTTTAGCAATAAAAAACTATTAAGATATAATATAATTTATTTTCATGACTTATATTTAAAACTTTTACCGTCGAATTATAATTATTCCTTCGCATCCTAAAAATACAATAAAATCATTTTAAAAAATTTGGTGTGATCATAAAAATATTTTTAAGTGACATATAAAATAAAATAAAGAATATATCTTGTATATAAAGACTTGTAAAAATTATCTTTCTGTCACAAAAACATTTTACTCAAAATGAATATTTTATTTCCAATGAAATAAACTAATCTTCCAAAATATTTTGATAAGAAGTTTCATAAGATATAATGGAATCAATGAAACTCAAAATTGTTTCTTTTCAATCATGAAAACATTTCCATGGTGTTATACATCTTTCCCTTAATATGTATCATAAACGTTACTTTAAACATAATCCCATTATAATACCTTTTGAAACCATAATATTTCAATGAAAAACCATAGATGTCATAGATAAATCATGTATTTAACTTGGGTTGAAATTTCTTTATTAACTTTTTAATCAATAATACCAATAACATACCCTATGTGGAAAATTTCAAAAGTCTCTTTTGATAGACATAACCATTTAACTTCAAACCTTTAACTATGGGATTGGAGAGTTGTATTAGGATCAGCCATCATAATGTGATATATTGGGATCAATCATCATCATCAGCTATATCATTATTACCCATCATCATAAAAAAATCCCAAAAACCTTAATATGATAATAACTCCTAAAATATTTCATTTTAATCATCAAAATTTTAAAAAGTATTCCTTTCACCAGTAAGAAAAAACATTTCTAGATATAAAAATATTTATTCAATTAAACAACATTTGAAAATACCAATTTCAAAAATAATGATGGATTGAATATTATGAAAAAATTAAATATTATAATTAAATCCAAAAATAAATAAAAAATTATGGTTGTGAGAAAAAAGTTTATATTATATGCATTAAAATAGGACATTATATTTTACTTATCTTAAAAAAAAGTAAAAATGTTATTTATAAAATACAAAGAAATATCATGAAGAAACATTAGAAATAAATTCAAAAAATAAACATAAAATTTTCTTCTATAACCAATTTCTTTAAAAAAAATCTATAAAATAATTTTCAAAATAATTATAGGAAGAAAAAGTCTTATAAAAAACAATTAAAACATTTAAAATGTGGTTTTTATTATAATGTTCCCCTTACCTCGAGTCCATATCACCACGTATGTTTTTTATATAGAAGAATATTAATTTTCATAACTATTAAAATTATTTAGTTCCTTTCTGATGTTATGTAAAATATTTATTTAATTAAATTGTTGATATATATTAGAATGATATTTCGATCATATGGAAAACAAGACATTGGTCAGTTTATTTGGGTAAAAAAGGTCATTATTAAATCAAATAAAAATAATAATTATGAAATAATTATCATTTTTATAAATTAATTATACATTTAAAACTATCCTTGAAATATAGTTATGAAAAAAATGAATTATGAAACAATCATGGAGATGGTAGGTTTTACGTACACATGAGTAACATTTTCATTCTTTAAAGAACATGTGCGAAATACGTTAGGTATCATTATATCTTTATAAAAGTATTATTAAATCATAAATTTTTACTATATCTATAAATTTAGTTATACAGACTAACCATGTGATATGGTGATTCAAAATGAATCACATCGCTTCGTGGAGGTTGTGATCCACACATGCACAATAATGAAATTATAATTTTTCAATGGATATAATGTCATTTAAATATATGAGCTATTATAATTTTTTAATTATAAATATTCTCTTAATATCATATAAATAAATTAAATCTGTCGTTATAACTAGCCAGGAGTGGCACAAACTAAAAATAAATTATGTCGGTTGGCAAGTAGGTAGTCCACAAGACCTAGGAACGATGGTTTCCTTCCTATTTAATTGATGATAGAAATGAATATATATTATTACATTAAAATTAATACATATAATTATATGGATTAGATTAGTGTTATTATTTTATAATGGATGAATAATATTTTAAGAAGGTAGAATAATAATTAAAACGAAACCCCTCGGTTATGAACTCTACCTCTTCATAGGACATCCTCTTTAGGATTATACCAAAATCTTTCACAGGTTAGATTTATGATCAAACTACAGACTATAAAAAGTTTTTTTCGGTGTCTGTAATTAATTTGGGTAGGTACTAGCTGAAACAATGTCTCTTTGTTTGTGGATATTAGTGGATATGGGTTTACATTTATAAGTGATGGGAGAACACACTAGGAATTACAAATAATATTAACATATATTAATGTATTGCATAATATAAATGGATAAAAATAGAAAATTTATTATTATTAGAATATATAGGGTTTAAATGAATCCATAAAATTTAATTTAGACTATTTTATGTTTCATTTTATCCCCCAACACTTAATTTTAACACTAGGTAAACCTGGTTTAACCTTAACTATAGTAATAGATTTTTACTGCATTTAGGATTCATTATGAAAAATAATTTTATAGATAAATTTTATTAATATTTACTATAATGATTATAAATATGGAATACACTTTATCACATTCAATTATATAATGTGGTAGATTTTAATTAAAGAGTAATCCCTCAAAATGCAACGAAAAGTGATTTTCATAAAAATTAATTTTTAAGTATAACATGTTTCTTATTCCAAATTCAAGTATAAAATTAATTAAAAGACCACTATTGTATTATTAAAAATATAATTGAAAATGTTTTATTTAAAAGAATAATAATAAATTTATCTTTTTATGTGTTTGATGCAAGATGATAGTTTTCAAAAAAAATATGTATTTGTTCATATTTATTTAGAAATAAAACGTTTCAGAAAATTATCAAAAATAAGTACTAGTATAATTTTGACCTGTTGAATTAAAAATTAAAATTCTTTTCTTCAAATTGAAATCCATTAATTTTTTATTCAATAATTTCATGTATCCCATATAATATATGAAAACTCAATTTGGTTAGAAATAAATATTTTTAATTTGGATAGAAAAATTACCTAATATTCTTATAATGAATATATCAATATACAAAATAATTAATGAAAATTCATAAACCATAATAAGTATTTACCTTAACATTAACTTGGTTATTACATAATAAGTGTTATTTGATCCTTAGAAACCCATTTGTGGTGTCAGAGCTTCACTATAGTTCCAAATTCAAGAAATAATGTTTGAAATAAAGAAGAAATAAGAATTTTATTTTTGTAATTACATATGATATGGATGTCCCATTTAAAATTTATAATATATGGATTTATCTAAATATTAAAGAAAAATTGTTTGGTTATATGGATTATGAGATATAATATCGTGATATGTTGAATGGTTTCTCCATACTACATGAGAAATTATGGCCATCAGTCCAATATAATCATTCTTTTTTCAGTTTATCGTAATGGAAAAAAATTTGACACGTTTTTTAAAACGTTTTTGTTCCTCATGTTTTTAACATTGTATTTTATTTCCTTAGCGACATCGGTTGAAATCCTAAAACATGATTCAAATGCATTGAAGGATATATCACGGGGAAAATTATCTATCATAAAATATGATTGATAGCACTCCATTATCAATAATAAACTAATTAATCCAGTCACTTGACACTATATAATGTCATGTGATATGATATAACAATGTCATCAAATCAGACAAATAAGAAAGTTTTTATTTCTATAACTTTTGTATTATGAATTAAATTAAATAATTTATAAATTATTTAAAACTATTCAAAAATTAATTTTGGGAAATTTATTTACTTTTTCAATTTATAATAATTTTTATAATTATAAAATAATTATAATTAATTATTAAATGTTTTATTAACTAAATTTTCAATGATATTAAATGTTAATACTAAATTTCTTCATAAATTATATGGAATGACTTATAGTTTTGATATAAATTATTTAGATGGAAATTATTAGTGTTGTTTATAATGTTCTTATAAATTACAGAAAAAGACCATATATAAAGAAGTTTATATTAAATTATGAATTGTTCATAATTATTTTTTATGAATTGATCAAATTAAGAATCCTTTTATGATATATTTTTTAAACCATATAAAAGTTAGTTTTGATGGTTGATATGTTCAAGGATTAAATAACATTAAATGTTTAATTTTATGAATGTATACATAAGATATGATTAGTTTATATATATAATGTTTTAATTTAAAATATAATATATTTAAAGTATAACATTATTTAAAAAGACTATGTTATGTTTTTTAGGTTTGAAATAAATATAAGTGTTTTATGTTTTTTAAACTATTTAACTTCCAAAATGCATATGGAATTTATAAATTTTTTATCATTTGATTATTTATAAATTGTTCATAAATATTTTATCCTGTTTTAAATATGTTAGTCGTTAATTTATTTTGTATTATATATTACATTATTTATAAATATTACTGTTACATTGGTAAAAGTTTTATTATATAGTTTAAAGTGTTTTTATAAATTATTATACATTCATATAAGGAATTTTAGGATAGATATGATAACTAAAATAGTTTAGTTATCCATTAATGAGAATCTTACTATGATATTAGCCCAAATTTATATGTTTCTTATTGATTATATATATATATATATATATATATATATTAGTTGTTAGATTTTTTATGCAATTAAGGCCTCTCTTGAGTAATGTATCTTCGGGTAGGGGGATTGTTTGTCATAATACTCATAGTCCCGGAGGTTTATCCCTTATCTATATATGTGGGGATTATTTATCTATCACTTTAAGCTTACACCAATAGTGATTATTGATTTTATATAAATCAGATCTTTTATATGAAAATGTTTCATGTAACTTATGCATGTGATTCATTTATTTTTTATAAATATAATTGGTTTTTTATTTGGAATAGTAACATAATATATTAGATATTATAAGAGTTAAATATCAATATGGGTTGAACATACAGATTTAGATTAAGTAATGATATTATAAAATAAATCATATGACGTATCAATAATTAAAACGGAATACATTAGATAATGTGTTGAGGTTTAATTCCATTAAAATAAAATCTCTAAAAAAATTTATTAGGTGAACACCTATTAAGACCTTTATTATCAAACAAGTTATGTTCATTAAAATTTAAGGTACTCCTAGATTATCATGTATTAAAAAATCAATTAATGTGGCATACCTAAGAGTTAGATGGGTTGTTTTTTAAATTTTATTTCACTCAGACTAAGTTGGGAAACCCTATGAGATGAGAAAACATAACAACATTGTTGACTTTAAAAATATAATTGATTGGTAAAGGATTTAACCAATCATCTATGTGAGAGTCATATATAATATGATTAACATGATTAACTTCTTAAATAGTAAAATATTTACGATTAATTCCAAAAAAGATTCATTTCATAGTTAAAAATGTTTCTCATCCCTCTAATTTATATGAAAAAAAATAATAAGGGTCATTATTTTACCTAGAGTTCATTTAGCATAATTTCTTGTTAAATTAATGTAAAATATGAAATTAATCTAATAAAAGCATTATTTTAATATTAATGTTAACATCATCTGACCTAATCTTGTGATGAAGTCATATAAAAGGGTAGTTTAATGTATGAAACTTATTTGAAAAGTGTATAACCTGAAAAATCATTCATACAAAATAAAACATATATTGTGTATTATAGTAACACTATACTAAATAACCATTTTTTTGTTTTTAATATGTGAATTTATTGTGTTGTGATAAAAAAATATTATCCAATCATGGATTCAAAAGTATTATATGAATAATGACTAAGGAAACTTTATACTCCACCCATTTTTAACTATAATTGAGTGTTCTAATGAATTGGAGAGAATTGAGGTTTTCTTTAAGACATGTTCATGTTATGGATTTCATGTTTTTATCATTTTCAGAATTTTTCGAACAATATGAATGAATTTTAAAAAAATCATCTATTCTCTCAAATTATTGATAGTATATGAACTATGGAATCTAATGTCCAAGAACTCAGGTGGTATTGACATACATGAGAGTAAATGTTCAAACCATAAGAATGAATGATTTTCCTAAAATGATTCATAAAAAATATTCGTCCAAGATCATTGAAACCTAAAGGTAAAGTTAGCAATTATTGGAATAAATTTTCTAATGGATTATGCAGTCACATTGATATTGGGTAAATTAAGTTTGAATTTTTTATGGAATTATTTTCTTTTCACTAACAACCTTCAATCCTCTCTATCCTGTTAGGATGGATAGACCCTAAATGAAATTCATAAAGTAAGTGAAATATAAGATAACATATTTTTTACAAGGCTTGGTACAAAGACCTACTATTTTATATAACATGTTATACCACCCTGTTATAGATTCATCACCATATGTAGTTGGTTACAATTAGGGAAATCCACATTCCCATCAACAACATGCCCACTGTGTTCCACTATTGTGTCCCACTAGAGATTACAACTTCCCACCTACACTAGAAACTCTGGAGTCCTGTAGGAGTTTCATTATAAGACATCCCACAGTGTTTTTATCATCCCATACACCTACTCTAGAGTACCACTAGAGGTTTATTGTAGTTCATTGTTTCATTGAAGACTTTAACAATATTATGTTACAAAAGATATGATTAACTAATAAGAATATATCTTTCAGATTCGGAATGATTCTGTACTATCTCAAGATCAATGTAGTAATTATCCAAAAACATACTGAATCATTTAATCTTCTGATGTACAAGATTCCGTAACTACAACAACTTATAAAAAAACTAACAAGTTCTTCTCATTGTCCACTAAACATCAAATGATTTGGATATATCTCAGTATACTGACAAATTGTGTAGGTGTTCTAAATTACTACCTAAATTTTGTCTCAAACCACTTCATAATATTCATGAATGTACAATATGTAAAATATAATGTATGTATGTAAATAATTTTGGTCATATAATTTTATTAAATAATTAAAATTCATAGGATTCTTCCTATTCCAATAGTTATTTCATGTGCATAAAAATGTTTTATGATTCACACACACATGAACTGCTTCACATTCCTTCACATATTACGTTGTTCGTGCATTCATATTAACATGGGTATCATGAATGTTCTAAAAAAGTATGCATATTATATTTTATGCATTCAACAAATTGTACTACCTCTAGTTTTTCTTTTATGAATTAAAAATAAAATAGAAGAAACCTCTTTCTTCTTTGAAAAAATCAATCACGTGATCAAAATCCATAGATCTATCAATCTACACTCTTGACTAAAACTTGTAATACTTATCCACAAATTGAACTACTCATTCACATAACATACTCAATATTATGCATGTATATTATTTCATGAATGAATCTCAATCTTATTTATGTAATATCGTATGAAAAATCCACTTAATCCTTTCTTATCCACGTAACAAAATATGTGGGTTCTAGATTCCATACAACTTCATGAAACATAGTTGTAAGTGTTATCGTGGTTCATGGAAACAAAACCCCATCATATGAACATTGCGGTATAGAGAGACACTGTCACACCCGTCATTTTTATATTATTTATTGTATTACTTTCATTGGGAATTGGGTGGTTTGGGTTAAGGTCCGAATTAAAATTTGCTTGAGTATATATTTAAAAACGGATGTTTTCCCTTGGTTGCATCCAACGCGCTGCGGTCGAAGCCGCGCGACCTCGCATGGGTCGCCGCGTGACCTCACCCAGCTTGCCGCACGCCCTGCTCGATGTTTAAGGCAGATGTGCATTATGTGACGAATATTAAAATGAGAGTACAATGAAAATTTGACTGCGCGGCCTCGGGCGGGGCACGTTTCGGAAACCGCACGGCCTCTCCTGGTATACTGGGAGGCCTGCCGATGTGAGCTAATCAAATAAGGCGAATTAATAATAATAATAATAATAATAATAATAATAATAAAACTAATAAGGTTTAATAGATTGTTTTAATGATAACAATACATATATTATAATTTGAGTTATTATTATTATTATTATTATTAATACTGAATTTATGTTTTACTTCCTTTTTATTATATTATATTATATATATTTTTTAATTTAATTTCATTTTATTAATTATTTATTTATTTTCTTTCTCTTCTTTTTTTTTCTTTTCTTTTTCTTCTCTTCCTTTTTTTTCCTCTCTCCCTCCGTTTTTTTCTCTTTTCTCTCAATCCCGTTGGTCTCCCTCCTACCCCCCTCGTCACGCGGCTCACCCCTCCCCTTCCCTCTAACCCTAGCCGCCGGCCTGCTCGCTCGCCTCGACACTCTCACCCGGCCGCCGTGTCGTCGCCCTACCAGCCAGCCGCTGCGCCATCGCCCTACCAGCCGACCGCCGCACCGTCGCCCTCCAAGCCGGCCGCCGCGCCGACGCCCTCCACGGCTGGCCGTCGGACCCCCTCCCCCTTGCTCCGTTTGGCGACACACCACCTTCGGCCTCTTTAACAGCCGACGTCGCCTCGGCCTCCTCCCACGTCCAACCTACTCCGGCGCGACACACCCCTCCGATGAAGCCACCAGCTCCTCCCCCTTCCGCCTGCCCGACTCCACCCGGCCAGCACCACCCTCCGGCGAACCTGAAACCGCCCCCCCTGCTTTGTCCAGTGAAATTCCGACCGACACCCCTTCGAGCTTCCGGACAACCGCCCCGCATCCCTTCGTGGTGTCGGACAGCCTCCCCGCACCTCCTCGCGCAACTCCGGCAGCCTCCGTCGACCTTCGGCCGACCTCCCGCACCCCCCGTTGTAAGTGCAATTTTATTTGACTGCTTGTTGTTCAATGATGGTTGAGTGCGGTTAGATTTTCGAATCGAGTTTGGTTCAATTTCATGATTTATGGTTTACCTTTGGTTCGTTTATGTTGCCTATTAGGTGCGGTTGATGAATTCAATAAATTTCTGGATTAATTCGTGATGTTTTGGTTCAATTGTTTGTTTAGGATCGATTTGGTTTTATTTGAGTTGCGGTTGACGTGCGGCGGTCATTGCGCACCACGGTTGTGAAGTCTGCGATGACAAGGTAGGTGGTTCCATGCCATACCATCTCTAGATAATTTAATTGCTCATTAATTAAATTATAATGTGTTCTAGTGATAAATTTCTTGATGCGAATTTTATTTTATTTTTTTTATTATTTTTTTGACGTGCTTCGATATGCATATTGGTGAATTTGAGTTGTTGTTAAGTAAATGCCAACGTTTTCATGTGCGTTGTGTCGTCGAAATGTTCAGACGCGTTATAGTTAATTGTTTAGGTTGTGCAAATTGTTTTTTCAAGTTCTTTGAGGTGTCTGTGTCATTTAATGTAGATTTTCAACCAAAATGAGTCACTTTGGGTGTGTTTGCCGTGTGGCGCGCTTTTGGAACTAAATTGAAAAAAATTGTTTGAACAATGGGAAAACATGTTTTAGTTTGTATAAGATGCACTTTGGTTTTAAAGTGACGTTCGTATAGGAAATTGAGTTTTTCGTTCTGGTGCAAACCTTTTCTTTCTAATTTTAAGTGTTTAATAAATTGTTAATTGCACATATTAAATTATATGTGGAGCGCGAGAGTTGTTTTTGAGAGAATTATGTGTGCGTTAAGTTTTAAAGGTATTCTTACTTGTGAAATTGGACATGTCTCATGTGAAAACTCCTATTGTGCTATTTTGAATAGTTCATCTAATTGTTTAAATAGTTTATCAAGTCACGCAAGTGATCCGGACTATGTGATAAAATGGTTTTGGTGTGCGTGTGTTTTTTTATGGTGTTTGGGTATGCAAATGGTGACGTGTATGTGTAATGTTTTGTTTGGTTCGAGATATGTGGAAGCGACATGCATTATGTGAATGTGAAACTTATTTGAGCACAAGGGAAACCATGGGTATCTAGGTGGGCAGACTAGAACTAGTGTGCTAGTGAACCGGATGGGTATCGTCCCTGTTTCACTTAGCTGGATTGACGATTGCAACACTAACTAAACGCATGATATCTGAGGGTCGTGGCCTTCTAAGCCACGTGTTCTGAGGGTCGTGGCCTTCTAGGCCATGTTTTCTGAGGGTCGTGGCCTTCTAAGCCACGTTTCACCGAGACACGAGGTTTCTAGGGTCCCACTTGAGCTAGATGAACCTTAGGGGATTTACCCGTAGTGCTCTACCATCTTTGGCGTGGTGCCTTCCGTCGGCATATGGAAGACCACTTTAGTATGTGTGTGTGTGTGTGGGTATGTGTGTGTGTGTGTGAGTATGTGTGTGTGTTCCCATATTGAACATTTCTCTTCCCCTTTAAAAATCGTGTTTGTTAAATGAGTTCTTTTTAATGTTTTTCTTTTAGCATTTAGTTTGTAAATTTTTTCTTTAAAAGAATTTTTAAATTAAAATTTTGAATAAGCACTTTAAATTGTATTTTGATGTTGTGGAATGGAACAATTTCTCGGTGGCGTCCTACTGGGCTTTTAGCTCACACCCTGCATACACCCATGGGTGTATGTAGTTTCTGTTTCTTCTGTCTTCCAGGTTGCGACTTCGTGCTCAGTGATGGTGGTTCAGGTTGCAGTTGGTCTTCTCATGCAGAATGGTGTTGATGTGGTCTCACTTCTGTCGGGAGTTTGGGTATGAGTTTTAGTTTCCACTGTCGTCTTTTCTTTTTAGCTATTGCTTCAAGTTGTAGACTTTAAACTTGTTCATAGTTTAAAGGCACGTTTTGTTGCCTATTTCTAATTTCAGTTTTTCTATCTGGTTAGTTGGTTTTTTTTTCTGTCTTGTATTTCAGGTAAAACCGTTCCCACCTGTTAAACTTGATACCCGGGCACTTGTGCCAGCCCGTGGGGATTGGGAACGCCCTTCGGGCCTTGCCGCGGACCGGGTCGGCGCCGGGTCGGATGGCGACCCGGCCTGGTTCGTGACAAAATGGTATCAAAGGGCAAGGTTTGCTCTCTTGGGTCATTTTCTTTTGGGATAGAGTCATGATAGACTTGAGTTAAGGTTGTTGGGACTCGACGTCCTGACTACGAGCAATGTGCCTGGCCAGCACACCTCGTGGCGGGTCTCAAGTTACCAACGTATGTTGAGGTTTGTCTGAGTTTTTGGTCCTTGTGGTTAATCGTGTCTAAGGGAAATGAAAAAGGGGTAAGGTCAGTGGTCCTAGTGATCTCGCAGGGTCTGGCAAGCCCTGTGGAGCTGGGGACGCTGTCCTAGAATACCCTCCGTGGCAGTGGCGTGACTGGCGTATGGCCGCCAACCATACGTTCCAGTCACCCGCTGACACAAGTTTCTATTGCGTCATTTCTCGTCCCCTCGTTTTGGATTCATGGGAAATTGGTTTTTAAGTAAAAATGTTTTGGTCATGGGAAATGTTTTCAAATGGAACGCTAAAAAAAAGAAATGGTGTGTGAGGTTTTAATAGTGTGGGTTGGATGTTTTGGTTTTGAAAAATGGAAAGATTTGGTTTTGATCCTTGGCGCTCTCATGGGCAACCACATGCATGAGTGTATATGAAAAGGGAAAGAGTTCATGGCACGAGCAGATGAGTGCCTGGATGGGTATGAGGTGGGTGCTGGTACAGCACGAGAACATGCATGTGCAAGGCTCATGGGACACCATTGGTGTTTGTGCAACTCGCTGGGTTTGCATATTTTCGAAAGGTTCTGTTAAATGAAAAATTTGGTCTTTTAGTATCCGGTGGTTGCGTGGTGTATCCTTGTGTTTTGAAGTTGTTTTGCGTTAAGCGTTTCGAGTTTAGGATTCTTTTTAACTAACTTGTGTTTTGATTTTGAATTCTTTTTTTTAGTAAGTTGGTCAGTTGGTGCGAAAGCGTGTGGTTAATGGTCTCTTTTGAAATGTGCTTCGGGAAGCCCTTGCAGTGGTTTCCTCTACACGTTTGGTGTTCGCTTGTGGTATGTCCAGACCATTGAACCAGTTCGGTTGGTTCCATGGTTTTCTTTCTTAGCTAGTGTACGCCCCCAATAATGAGTTAATGTGTGAACGACGTGTGACCATAGATGGTTCACCGTTGGCCGACCCTCCAGTTGACTAAAGTAAAGACTCTTCCTTTTTAGTGACAATGCTAAGTATATTCTTTTTTTTTTTTGATAAGCTGATCCTCTCGCAGCGGAATGACAGATGCGAGGGGAGTTGAATGGAGTTTTGGTCTTTTGACTGTCTGACTCGTCGGGTATGAAGTTGACATAGTTGTGTCTAAAGGTTCCCCTAGAAGCGGTGAAAGAAATTCTAGTGGGGAAGGGTGAAGGTGATTGAGAGCTATCAGTGCTTATCGATGTCTTGAATGGTTGTAGTGTTTACATCAGCCGCAAGGGTCATGTTCGGTGACGTCTTGCAGCGTGAGGTCCCTTTGATAGTCAACGGTGGTTTGGAAGCAACCCTAAGTTGTTGTTGCGGTCTATCGTTCGAAATGACCTCTAGTCTTTGGTCTCTTTCATTTAAGGAAAGGTTCGTGTTAGGCTACTATCTTGGCAAATCCAGTCGTATGAGGCTACTATGGTCATTTGCAGGAATCACGTGTTGTTCAAGATGCGGTTTAAAGTCTTTCTCAGCGTAATGTTTCTCTCGACAACAATGATTCGTGCTTGGCGATGATTTGTGGTGTCATGTTCTCATTCAGTGTAACAATGGGTGATGCGCGTGTACCATCTAATCTCTCGTTCTGGTGAATGTTCAGTGTGAGAGTAATTAGACATCATGGTGTGTTGTGTCTGTTGGTATTGCCTCGGGTGCAGTATGATTGCGTGTGACACCGGAAGGAAAAGCTCCGCTCAGGAGTCCTCAATACCTGACTGCGAGGCAGGAGATGCTTCAAACATCAGAGCTCCAGCCATAGGCCTCGGAGCGATGCTGGCGCGTGGTCAGGAACCCCAGGAGTGTATGAGACCCCGACTTTATTTCTGTCATTGGTGTTGAAAGTAGAGGCAGTTTAAATTGTTCCTATGGTTGTTCCGCTCCGAATGAGCCGTCTAGTTGCATATGGTTTTCGCGTCTACGTGGAGGCGTGTTCGTCTCGTGCCTTAAAGTCTTGGGGGTTGAGTTCCACTGGATGCAGTCGCTTTAGTGGTCATTACGAGAGTCTGTTGGGTAACTCAGTCTCAAATTTGAATAGTGTTCATCCAGGAAATTTAGAGATGTTGGTTGTGGTCGGCCGTGGTTTTGACACCTAGTGGTCGCCCCCCCCCCCCCCCCGCCCTTGGGGTTGGGTGTTTGGTCACCATCAGAAATTTTTCAAAGTTCTGTATCCTTTGTTAGTTCTAGTGGTGACGAGACCCACGATGAGTCTCGTACAAGGGTCTCTGGAATAAATCGGTGTTGGCCTTTCCTCAATGGTGGGGAGTCCGCCTGGACCTCCCCATGTTGGTTTTCTAGTCTGGCCTTTGGCGTTGGTAGGTTCTTAATGGTGGGGAGACCCACATTGGGTCTCGCATGAATGTCTCTAGGACGAATCAGTCTTTAATGGCGGGGAGTCCGCTCGAACATCCCCCTGTCATTTTTCCAGTCTCTTTTCGAGCATCAGTGACTTCCTAATGGTGGGGAGCCACTCGAGCCTCCCCATGTTGATCTGTAGCTTCTGTTTTCAAAGATGGTTTGGTTATAAGTGATAGGAGTCTTCCGAGGACGTGGTTTGACCCCTTTTGTTCATTTTTGCCAAGTGGTGTGGTTTCGGTTTCAGAGTGCTTGAGGTGTTTCGGCTTGTGAAGTTGGTTATTGTGGGTTCAAGAGTTCGTTTTCTAAAATAATCGGCTGGAGGCATTCTAGCACTTTGGGGGCAGGAGACACATATCAGAAAGTATTTTACATGTTCCATGATGTTGTATTTGAGTCACTTTCTCTAAGCACAATGTTTTTTTTCTCTCTCTCTCTCTTTTCTTGATGTTTGTGGGGATACTATTTGATCCTTAGTGGGGTGTCATTCCCTAGTTTGGGTTTCTACCTTAGTTGTGGCTTTCCGGGGACGGAAAGCTTTATGGTGGGGAGAATTGTCACACCCATCATTTTTATATTATTTATTGTATTACTTTCATTGGGAATTGGGTGGTTTGGGTTAAGGTCCGAATTAAAATTTGCTTGAGTATATATTTAAAAACGGATGTTTTCCCTTGGTTGCATCCAACGCGCTGCGGTCGAAGCCGCGCGACCTCGCATGGGTCGCCGCGTGACCTCACCCAGCTCGCCGCACGCCCTGCTCGATGTTTAAGGCAGATGTGAATTAAGTGACGAATATTAAAATGAGAGTATAATGAAAATTTGACTGCGCGGCCTCGGGCGGGGCACGTTTCTGAAACCGCACGGCCTCTCCTGGTATACTGGGAGGCCTGCCGATGTGAGCTAATCAAATAAGGCGAATTAATAATAATAATAATAATAATAAACCTAATAAGGTTTAATAGATTGTTTTAATGATAACAATACATATATTATAATTTGAGGTATTATTATTATTATTATTATTATTACTGAATTTATGTTTTACTTCCTTTTTATTATATTATATTATATATATTTTTTAATTTAATTTCATTTTATTAATTATTTATTTATTTTCTTTCTCTTCTTTTTTTTTCTTTTCTTTTTCTTCTCTTCCTTTTTTTTCCTCTCTCCCTCCGTTTTTTTCTCTTTTCCTCTCAATCCCGTTGGTCTCCATCCTACCCCCCTCGTCACGCGGCTCACCCCTCCCCTTCCCTCTAACCCTAGCCGCCGGCCTGCTCGCTCGCCTCGACACTCTCAGCCGGCCGCCGTGTCGTCGCCCTACCAGCCAGCCGCTGCGCCATCGCCCTACCAGCCGACTGCCGCACCGTCGCCCTCCAAGCCGGCCGCCGCGCCGACGCCCTCCACGGCTGGCCGTCGGACCCCCTCCCCCTTGCTCTGTTTGGCGACACACCACCTCCGGCCTCTTTAACAGCCGACGTCGCCTCGGCCTCCACCCACGTCCAACCTACTCCGGCGCGACACACCCCTCCGATGAAGCCACCAGCTCCTCCCCCTTCCGCCTGCCCGACTCCACCCGGCCAGCACCACCCTCCGGTGAACCTGAAACCGCCCCCCCTGCTTTGTCCAGTGAAATTCCGACCGACACCCCTTCGAGCTTCCGAACAACCGCCATGCATCCCTTCGTGGTGTCGGACAGCCTCCCCGCACCTCCTCGCGCAACTCCGGCAGCCTCCGTCGACCTTCGGCCGACCTCCCGCACCCCCCGTTGTAAGTGCAATTTTATTTGACTGCATGTTGTTCAATGATGGTTGAGTGCGGTTAGATTTTCGAATCGAGTTTGGTTCAATTTCATGATTTATGGTTCACCTTTGGTTCGTTTATGGTGCCTATTAGGTGCGGTTGATGAATTTAATAAATTTCTAGATTAATTCGTGATGTTTTGGTTCAATTGTTTGTTTAGGATCGATTTGGTTTTATTTGAGTTGCGGTTGACGTGCAGCGGTCATTGCGCACCACGTTTGTGAAGTCTGCGATGACAAGGTAGGTGGTTCCATGCCATACCATCTCTAGATAATTTAATTGCTCATTAATTAAATTATAATGTGTTCTAGTGATAAATTTCTTGATGCGAATTTTATTTTATTTTTTTTTATTATTTTTTTGACGTGCTTCGATATGCATATTGGTGAATTTGAGTTGTTGTTAAGTAAATGCCAACGTTTTCATGTGCGTTGTGTCGTCGAAATGTTCAGACGCGTTATAGTTAATTGTTTAGGTTGTGCAAATTGTGTTTTCAAGTTCTTTGAGGTGTCTGTGTCATTTAATGTAGATTTTCAACCAAAATGAGTCACTTTGGGTGTGTTTGCCGTGTGGCGCGCTTTTGGAACTAAATTGAAAAAAATTGTTTGAACAATGGGAAAACATGTTTTAGTTTGTATAAGCTGCACTTTGGTTTTAAAGTGACGTTCGTATATGAAATTGAGTTTTTCGTTCTGGTGCAAACCTTTTCTTTCTAATTTTAAGTGTTTAATAAATTGTTAATTGCACATATTAAATTATATGTGGAGCGCGAGAGTTGTTTTTGAGAGAATTATGTGTGCGTTAAGTTTTAAAGGTATTCTTACTTGTGAAATTGGACATGTCTCATGTGAAAACTCCTATTGTTCTATTTTGAAATGTTCATCTAATTGTTTAAATAGTTCATCAAGTCACGTAAGTGATCCGGACTATGTGATAAAATGGTTTTGGTGTGCGTGTGTTTTTTTATGGTGTTTGGGTATGCAAATGGTGACGTGTATGTGTAATGTTTTGTTTGGTTCGAGATATGTGGAAGCGATATGCATTATGTGAATGTGAAACTTATTTGAGCACAAGGGAAACCCAGGGTATCTAGGTGGGCAAACTAGAACTAGTGTGCTAGTGAACCGGATGGGTATCGTCCCTGTTTCACTTAGCTGGATTGACGATTGCAACACTAACTAAACGCATGATATCTGAGGGTCGTGGCCTTCTAAGCCACGTGTTCTGAGGGTCGTGGCCTTCTAAGCCACATTTTCTAAGGGCCGTGGCCTTCTAAGCCACGTTTCACCGAGAAACGAGGTTTCTAGGTTCCCACTTGAGCTAGATGAACCTTAGGGGATTTACCCGTAGTGCTCTACCATCTTTGGCGTGGTGCCTTCCGTCGGCATATGGAAGACCACTTTAGTATGTGTGTGTGTGTGTGGGTATGTGTGTGTGTGTGTGAGTATGTGTGTGTGTTCCCATATTGAACATTTCTCTTCCCCTTTAAAAATCGTGTTTGTTAAATGAGTTCTTTTTAATGTTTTTCTTTTAGCATTTAGTTTGTAAATGTTTTCTTTAAAAGAATTTTTAAATTAAAATTTTGAATAAGCACTTTAAATTGTCTTTTGATGTTGTGGCATGGAACCATTTCTTGGTGGCATCCTACTGGGCTTTTAGATCACACCCTACATACACCCTTAGGTGTATGTAGTTTCTGTTTCTTCTGTCTTCCAGGTTGCGACTTCGTGCTCAGTGATGGTGGTTCAGGTTGCAGTTGGTCTTCTCATGCAGAATGGTGTTGATGTGGTCTCACTTCTGCCGGGAGTTTGGGTATGAGTTTTAGTTTCCACTGTCGTCTTTTCTTTTTAGCTATTGCTTCAAGTTGTAGACTTTAAACTTGTTCATAGTTTAAAGGCACGTTTTGTTGCCTATTTCTAATTTCAGTTTATCTATCTGGTTAGTTGGTTTTTTTTCTGTCTTGTATTTCGGGTAAAACCGTTCCCACCTGTTAAACTTGATACCCGGGAACTTGTGCCAGCCCGTGGGGATTGGGAACGCCCTTCGGGCCTTGCCACGGAACGGGTCGGCACCGGGTCGGATGGCAACCCGGCCTGGTTCGTGACAGACACAACACAAATGCATAGAAATACTCACATGAATATAGATATTATTCAAGACAATATGTTGGTTTCTTATTCTCTCAAAATCATCCTTGTATATGTGTTATGATTGTAACTACAAATGAGCTCCTCGTAGAGTATTTAAAGACAACACCCCACAAACTCAACTCATGTGAACTGGCTCAACCATTAATTTGCACCACCTTAGATTGTGCTTTATGACATCAGAAATCACAGTCACTATTTTCCGTTGTATCTTTATATCATATTAAGAATATTAGTTTCATGAAAAGGATGATGCATGAATTTAATCATCACATTTGATTCTTTTGATGATATAAGTTTGATCACAATGTCTTGGATCATTATTTTGACATTTTTATATGGAAAATTCTCATTAAATTACATTGTTAATATTAAATCCTTTAGCCGATGGATGAAGAAGATCATGGCATCGGTCGAATAGACCATATCATCATATTAGATGGTTGCGGTTCTTTACATGTGTTTAAGATATAATTACAATATGCTCACCTTCTGTGTCTAATATCAATTCTTCAAGTGGTTTCATGATTACTTATATAATAATGTGATCTATATACTATCCAAATAAGATTATTGGGGTACACTCCTAATGCCCGTTGGCATCGTCATGTGTTGTCTCCCTCTTATGACATTGTTTCACCCCATATGGTTATTACACATTATCCCATGAAGCTATCTATGGTAACTATAATGTCCCACCCCTTTCTCATTGGCTTAAGAGGATGAAGAGTTGCTACATGGCCTTAGGCGATGTTCCCAAGGAACGGAAGGTGTAAAAAATGCCGAGTGATTCATGAACAATTGGGGAACAATATTCACATAGAACAAAATAAACAAAACAAAAATTTCATAACTAACCACCACTACATGATGCATGTCAAAACATTAAACAATGAAAACACATTTTCCAATGAAAACAAAATAACAAAACTCTTACATCAAAATTACTCAAATCCAATACAACTAAATCACCAAAAATCACAAAATGAGAGTATCAAATGGAAGACTCATCAAAAAGTCCCAAAGGAAACAAATACACACTCTAGTGGTCCAAACCAAGATTCATTTTCCATGAACCACAATACCGCCCAAGCATCATTAGCAACAACATGAAAAGTGAGATTCATTACCATTGCTTATATCTCAGAATACAACATCTGCAAAAGCACCCAAGTGACAAAGTAGGGGTGATTAAAATTAATCAATAGGTTTTCTACCAATGGGTTCTAGAAACAAGCCACATGGATAGAACCATTAGAAAAATAATATAAAGATGTTTATATGAAACATCTAATACTACTACAATTTCCTACAATCCTAAAATTTCCTTAACAGGAAATGATTCACCCAAAAACAAAAAATACATGGGAATGTCAACAAAAAATCCATAAACCCTTTTACCATCAGATATTATCAAAATAATTTCATCTTTATTGGACATACATGTAATAATAACATATCCATAAACATTCACACACTCTACCCATTGTTTAAATCATAGTGGAACTTCCCGTCCAACCCCTTTACTAATTTCCCAATCTAGTGGTAAATCCCAACATCTTATCCTTGATGGTGGCCCTTCCATAAATTATTCAACCTATTTTTATAGTGGTATGCCCCCAGGAATCAAATCTATTTCAGTCACATGCGTTAATACTTAACCAACAAACAAGAACATTTCACCCTAAGACCACAAAATTATGGAAACTGCCATTTTCAAACCAATCAAATCATTAGTACATTATCAATGACACAACAAATTCCAATAAAATGACCCCATTTTTTTAATCCATCATCATAAATCAACCAAAGAAACTATTTTTAAAACTATATATTTTAAAATCCAACATCACAAACATTTCAATTCAATACCCCATTTTCCAATAATTAAAAAATCATCACAAAAAAAATTTCCATCATGCTTCACACATCATAGTCACTTAAAAATTCAAGAAAAACAAACTAATTGAAATAATTAATTATATTTATTGAACAAATGGGTTGATATAGAAGCCACAAACCAAAGGGATTTGTTGAGATCATCCAAATGATGAGCACACCACAAATTAGAGTGAGATCTCTACCTAAACCATCATAGATATCTTTGCCTAAAATCAACAAGCCCAACTCTAAACATTTTAGGGAACAACAAACATATATCTGCATGAAATTATTAAAGATACAAGAAACTGAGAGATGGGGAGAACTATATCTAAGGGAAAAAATAAATATCCTAGATAGGATAATAACCAGGGAATAATAGCTTTCACCATTCTTTGAAAACCCTTCAAATCACCTCCAAAATTAGTTGGAGATCCCCTTTAAACCATGAGAACCAAAAATACCATGTGATATTCTAAAAGAGGAATAAATGAGGTATTTATGGGAAATCATGAGTGATATTATAATTAAAAATCAAAATTTAAATGTTATGCATGGTCTCCTCACATTGTAACACAAAATATTCACAAACTCTGCAGAGGCTACTATACTAAGTTCCACAGTTACCTCTATTTTTTCACGGTCTTCCCTAACTGTTCCCAAAATATGATCCTTTAAAAATCCTCAAAAAATTTACAAAACCTTCTCTATCTCTCCCAAACATTACCAAAATTCTATAATCTTATAAAAAGAATTGAAAAAACTACAACCTAAAACATGGAGTGGTACATTCTCCCCACTATTGGACTTTTTATCCTTAGAAGGTCGAGAACCAAAACATTTCCAGAAGATCTCAGGCCATTTCTCGTACATATCATTCTCCTACTCCCAAGCCACATCCAAAATCATTTCATGCTTCCAAAAAACATGAACTTGACCAATTCATTTACCATTCAATAATTTATCTTTCCTATCCACTATCTGCACTGGAACTTGCACCAATGAAGCATCCGGCTCTAACTGAACATGATCCCATTGAATCACATGGTTAGGATTCAGATGATACATTTTCCACTATAGAACATGAAAAACATTGTGCACCTCACTGAACCATTTTGAAAAATCTTATCGATAAACTACCTCTCTAATCCACTCAAGTATTAGAAAAGGACCAATATACCTTGGAGCTAACATACCCTTTATAATAAACCAATGATTTGCATGCACCGTATAGATACTAAAGAACACATGATCACCTTCATCGAATGATAACAAGCATCAAAGATGGTCTATATATAATTTATGGTGGCTTTGAGCCATCTCCATTCACTTACTGATCAACGTGATCTTTTTTAATATCTCTTGGACATGGATTTTCCAAACCATCGAGGTCTCACTCATTTACACAGAACAATGTAAAGAATGACATAGAAGCCCATAAAACGATTCAAACAGATCCATATGTATCGATTCCTAATGACTGATATTATTTTGGAAGTCCACCAATAGAATATTCTCCTCCCATTAGCCCAAAAAATCTATCATACAATCTCGTAACATATCTTTCTATGTTAGTATCTCCTCTTGGATATACCATCCATCTGAGGTTGGTAATCTATACTCATGGCCAAGTCTGTTCCATGGTATTACAGCAAGGATTTCAAAATATTATATTTGAATCCCAGATCTTTATCTAATACTATCAAAACAGGAACACCATGCCTCTTTAATAATTTATAGATATAGATTTTGGTTAGATCATATACTGTTTGAGATTCCATAATAACAATGAAATGGACTGACATTATGAGCTGAAACATTGTGACCCATATGGAATTGTTCTTTCTTGACTATTCTTGGCATACCTATAACAAAATCAATCCCTATCAATTTCCAATTTTATATATGGATATGTAATTATTTCAACATTCCATTAATCCAAAAATGATCTACCCTAACTATATGAAAATTAAAGTATCTCGAAACAAACTCTTCCATATTATTTTTCATATCGGCCCACTAATATTTTTCTTTAAACCCTTTATACATTTTCTAACTTACAGGATGAACAACCCATACATTATGAATATAAGCCAATATTAATTCCTCCTTAAAAGGAACTAGAAGAACCATCCAATTTTGAAATCACAAAACTAAATTCCCATTTAGTTCCAATCCTTCAATGTTCTCCCAAACATCAATTTTCAACCTCATCACCATACATTCAGAATCAGATGTATGTGGCTCTTTAACCAAACCGTCCATGTTAAGAACAAATGAGACTACAAAGAAAACTTCTATATCACCTTGGTCCTCAAATTCTAACTTCGTGTTGGCTATAAAAGACATAAAATTTCAATGATCTGATACATGTTTCCCCACCAGAGCAGAAAAATTCTTACTTAATGCATCTGCCACCAAATTTCCCCCACACGGTGTATACATCAAGTCAAATTCAAACATGTAGAGATAATCCACCCATCTCCTTTTCCTAATGTTCAAATCTATTTCTGAGAAAATATTCTTCAGGCTCTTATGTTCCTTAGAGACTATGAATTTCTCACTAAATAAATAATGAAACAACATTTTCAAGGACTGAACCACTATCCAAACCCCAAATTATGTGTTAGGTAGTTCTTCTCATGAAACCTCAACTGTCATGAGCCATATGAAAACACATGATACCCTTTCATGAGAATGTATCCTAACCCAGATTCTGATTCCTCATGATACACTGCGTACCAATTCCCTAACTCTGGGAAAACGAATATTGGTGTTGTTGTAAGGAGTCCCTTAATCTCTTCAAAAGATTTATGAAACATCTTATTCCATTTAAATGAAACTTTATTTATAGTCAAAGCTAAAATAGGTGAGGATAATCATGAGATGTGACGAATAAAATTTTGATAATACCCTTCTAGATGAAGTAAGCTATGTTTTTCAATTGTACTCTTTGAAAGTTGCCAAAATTTTGCTACCACTGTCTTTTTCAGATCAACATAAACAGCTTTCACAAATATAACATTTCCAGGAAAACGAACCTCTTATATGAAGAAATCACACACGGAAACTCCAGCATTTAATTGATGATCTCTCAGGATCCCCAACACTATCTCCAAGTGCTAACTGTACTCCACCCTTGCCTCAGAATACACCAATATATCATCAAAAAATAACACTATAGAATAATATCGATATTTATGAAATGTCTTATTCATCAATGACATTAAAACCACTGATGTAATCATCAGGCCAAATGGCATAACCACAAACTCATATGGGCCATATTTACATATGATGGCTATTGTAAGAATATCATCCTTCCACACCGGTAATTGATTATATACTAGACACAATTATATCATCGAGAACCAGTGGGATCACCTCAATTGAAAAAAAAAATATCAATGAGTGGAAGTGGATATTAGTTATTTAACGTAACTTGATTTTCAATATGATAATCAACACATAGAAAAAAATTCCCTTTAATATTTTTAACGAAAAAAGACTAATGCTTTCCATGGAGACATGCCATGCAGGATGAACCATTTTTTTAACTATTTCAACTATGCTTTCAATTCCCTAAATTCTTTTAGTGTTATCTAGTAAAATGGAAGTGATAAAGGACTAGTCTTCAGAAGAAGATAAATTTAATACTCCACTTCCCTCATGGGTAACAACCCTGAGATTTCATAGGTAATGAAATTAAAAACTGATAAATAACCACTTTAAAAATGTTATGAAGAACTCTTTCCATTGATTCCAACAACAAAGGTGCAAACTAATATGATATTGTGCCAATTGATAGTGCCAAAAAGCATGTTACACCCAGATTTTCATTCTTCTCTCCTCTAAAAAGATGTTTGCTATTATAATTTATCAGGATAATGACCATTCAAACAAAAAATCAATGTGGGCCTTATACATTGCCTAATAATCCTTTAAAAGGTCTATATCATAGTTAACCATATTATGAATTTATATATCCCACATTAACTCAACCCAATCCAAAACGATGCAACATACTCTACATAGGATGGCTTGACACTCTCTTTGACCCATAAGAGTTTGATGTTTTAATAATTAAGGCATATTTTCCATTGTTAAACCCATAAAACCAATAGAACTAGATGAAATAATATAATTTGAATCACCTATATCAAACAACACTATATCAAGGTAGAATTTAAAATAATTGTACATTTCACCACGGATGGTCCTGACTAACCATCAATCACAATCTGCTCATCTCCAAACAGCTTATTTTTTCTAGAATCTTCTCTTTATTTCCCTACTGATGACTCACAGTTTTATTTGAATCACTATGACTAAATTTACTCTACTAATCCTAGGTATGCTGTTACAACCACCCTATCAAGACATAATATGCCTACAACCCCAGAGGATAACAATGAACACCAAACCTCGGTGTGTTAAATCAATAATGCTGAAGATTCCCCATCTTTATACAATTATTTCATGCTCGAGGTTGATCTATACAATGCCTCATGATGTGGACCATAGAGCCCCACTGAAAACATCTAGGCATACTCTAAGGCTTCAGAAGAAGATTCACTGATCCTGCCATCAAATTCTGAGTTATACTCCCACCCAAGAAAAAAGTATCCCCCTTCTTCTTTATCCTAGTGTTAGAGTTTCCAACATTTCCTATAGGAATCAATATTCTCCCCTCCCTATTATCTCTAAAATATCCATGTCTTCTTAACAACCACTATTTACAATTTTAGTGTAATCACTTATACAGAACATCTCTATTTTAGAGTGAATTTCTTACATCAACCTAGAATCAAAAATATGTTCCTTCAATGACGTACCACCCACCACCTCAGGTGATAACCACACTAGGTTCATAAATGTAGCGCCATATTATTTAACTAAGTGGTTCTATTTCTTTATATTAAAGATATTGATTTTGCGTTGAATTATGAATGTATAAGGGTAAAATGTTTTGTTAAATAATTCACCAAAACCCTCCAATGTCATCACTTATTATTATCCATCTTGGACCACCATGTGCCACCACTAGAGGGAAATATATTCAAACATGTATGTTTTTAAATTCAATTTAGGATATTTTGGTGTTCTGAGGAGTGCATATATCCTATACATTTTGTTAAACCATGTATCTACCTTTTCTGATTTATAATCACACCTAAAATATGGGTGCATTCTACATTCGAAAACGAACCATATGATTCACATGATTTGTCTCATTTGGTTTATTCCCACTTTCTATATCTTGGAATAATTACACTATACTATTTACTAGCTACTGGTTTTCCTAGAGCTTAGGTGCAACCAAATTTTCTGTAGCCTTATCTAGTTGGTCTCTATGATGTCTACCTAGTAAAATTTCTATCAATAAAAAAAGAACCAAAAGTAACAATCCCATTGAAAAAGGCATAAAATTTCAAATTAAATTAAATTTCAAAAATAACAACTAGTATTTTGAAATGGTCACATTTTCCATGGTCCACCATTTTTGAAAAATCAATCATGTTTTCAAAATTGACCCATTTCAAAATACCCAATCTATCTACATGTCAAATAGGTACATTTGTGAATAATTTCCGAACATTTCACATTTCCATATATCCATACCATAAGATAAATAATTATGACAATGAAATATGAATCCTGTTGGGATGTCATTTATTCCATGCCTGCCAAGCTTATATCATTGGTTGCACCCATGATGATGAGATTTCCAATTATTATAAGTGTCTCAAATAAACATATCTACCCAACTCTTGGTAACATAATGTTCATCATAAAAGGGTTAGCTACATCCAATTATGTTATACATTTCATGTTCGGAATATCCTACTCCATGCTACCATACTTACTCAAGGAATGACCTAAGAAGGAATTCCAACTCTAAGACGAAGACCAAGAGCCAATTCTGTAGGGACGAACAAATGATACCACTTGGTATGTCCCAACCATCCTCATTGTCTTGAGAAGGTATATAGATGCTATTTCACTATAGGATATGTTCATAAGGGGCTAAGTGATGAAAATAAATTCTTAGGGCTTTAAGAACAATTGGGGAATTATTTTCCCATAGAATAAAATGAACCAACCAAAAAAGGCATAACGAACCACAACTACATAATGCATGTCTATAATGTAAACCATGATAATGCATAACTAAGATACATCCAAACAACCATTCTCTTCCATAACAATTCCAAATATCCAACTTAACAAAATCAACAAAAATCCAAATATCATAGTACCAAGAGGAACACTCATCAAAAATTCCCAATGGAATCCATGACACAATGCATGGCTCCACACCAAGATTCGTGCTCCATGAAATAAAATACCTCCCCAGAGTCATGATGAACCGCTAGAAAAATGATATGCATTACCTTTTCTTTTGTCCTGGAATACCACATCTGAAATAGAACCCAAGTTCTAATGTAGGGAGTGAGTGTTAATACACATTAGATATTCCATGAATGACTTCCATACACATGCCACTTGGATATATCCATTATCACATTTATATAAAGTAGATTATATAAAACAAAAAATAGTGCAACAATTACTGGCAAGCCGAACACACCCTTACCAAGCCATTTTTCACGTATATCGATAAAATAAAAATGAAATACAAAAAACAAGCCATAAACTATTTTAATATAATACATTAGCACAAAAAATAATCTTTCTTATCCACATGCATAATAAAAACATATCCATCGAGTTTCACACACTCAACCTAGTGTAACAATCATGATAGAACTTCATATCCATGCCCGTTTACTAATTTTTCAATCTAGTGGTTCTTATCGCCCACTTATCTTTGATAGTGTCCCTACTATACACTATCAAAACCATTTTTATAGTGGTTATTCCCACCCACTTAACATTAATTCCAATCACATGCATAAAATCTTAACCAAAATACAATCTAATAGCACACCAAGGCCACAACATTAAGAAAACGACTATTTATAACCTAAACAAACCCATAAGAAATTATCCATGCCACATTATCATCCAGAACAATGACCCTTTCTTTTAAAACCGTTCTACTAAATCAACCCAAGAATCTGATTTTAAAATCTACATTTTAAAATCCAACATATAGTATATTTCACCCCAATACCAAATTTTCCCTCAAATCCACAAATCATCACAAAATGAATTTCCATCAAGCTTATCACATCATAATAACAACCAAATTCAGGAAAACCCAAATAATTGAATACAATTTTTCTACTTATAGACAAATAGAGTCAAGAGAAAAGCCACCTACATTGGGTATTTGATGACATTGACTAACTCTGGACCACACCACCAATCTGGGTGAAATATCCACCAAAAACTATTTTAGATCTCTTTTCCTAAAATCAACATGACCAACTATCATCATTTTATAGAATAACAACACTATATCTACATGAAATGGTTTTAGATCAAGAAAACCATGAGAGATAGAGAACTATATATAAGGAATACCATGAATGATATAAGAGAGAAGATTTCTCGAAGAAGAGTCACCCACACCGTGCCTTGAAACCCCTTTTAATTGCCTCCAAAATGATTTGGATAGCTATTATATCCACAGAAAACCAATAATTCTATGTGATGTTTGATTTGGGGGGAAAAAGAGAGGTTTAGGGGATATCTTAAGTGATCTTAGATTTGAAATTCCAATTTTTAATGTTGTGAATGGTTATCTTGCACGGTTATACAAACCTTGTGCTAAATGTGATCCTTCTACAATATCAAAGGAAACAATGCTTGTTCTTCACCCATGGTTATAAACACTGTGAAAATCGCACTATCCCATGTTGTATGGTCACTTAGGATTTTTTCGCGGTTTCCCCTAGCAACTCTAAAAGAATTCCCTTTTAAAAAGTATCCAAATATCTCCAAAAATAACCCAAAATTTCTCAAACATTACCCATAAACATTAACCACATAAAATTCATATAAAAGTTACATACCTAAAAACAAGGATTCTACATGCACACTATGTATATTCATTCCACCCATGCAATATGTATTAGGGTTGATTGACCACCTAAGTAATGAAAATGGCCCCCTAAGAACACCGGTGTGTGGTAGGCCTAATATTTATAATAAAGTAAATTCAATTATAGTTAGCCAAAATGATAAAATATTTTCCCAAATAATCACCACCTCTCCACTCAAACATATTCCTGGAATTGTTAATATTATACATGGAATAATTGAAATCACTTATTAGAAATTTTTTACAAACTGTCCACTCATTTATGTGAAGCATAGGTATTAAGAACAACACCACAATAATCACAATTAGAACTCATTGAATTTTATCCTTCTTCATTTATTATATAAATAAACTACAATAAACCAATAAGAAAAAATTTCCTTTCTTTAATATCCCCCAAAGTATATTTTTTCAATACCACTAAGTTTTTAAATTAAATGATATCTTATCACCTTAATTGGAAATAAAACCAATTACCATCGTATAGAAAGGGATTCATATCTTACAATTTTATATTTTACGAATTTATTATTCACATTGGTCATAGAAAGAATGATTTACACAAGAGATGGATAAAATCACCATAATATTTGAAAATATTTTAAATAGATCAACATAATGCCTACATGGGAAATGCTAACTGTAGAAAATAAGAGTGATATAATTTATCATAAATGGTGATAATGGATATTCATCATATGATATCAATACTAAACCAAATTTCTAAGGGTTTTTAAGAATATTTTCAACCATTCTATAAATTTCAGCATAATAAAAATAAAAAAATCATTCAATTGAAAGAATAAAATTAACCTATTAGAATTTTTTTATAATGAAAATAAGTGAATGATATAAACATACATCAATGAAGATAAGCTTAAATCACTAGATTTTGAATATATCGAATTAACAAATGCATAGCTCAGTAGAACATCTGATATTGAAAAGATATCAACTAAGATATAGATATGTGGTGTTTGTTCATATCTTTTCCCCCTTAGGAGATGCACTTTATAGAACTCCATCATGTATAGATTTAATTAAGAATAAAATAAAATAATATCTAGATATTATTTGAAATATTCTAAAGAGAAAAAAATTTCCAATAATCCTCTATGATGGATAAAATTCTAGAAATAATATGTTTACAACTTTTATCAAATACCAGTCTTCCACTGGATACATGATTCGACTTCGATTCCCTTTACAAAAAAACACTATGTGTGTATGGGAATAAGGTGTATCTTTAATTAATATTTGTTAAAATAACCTGGATAAGAGTTTCTTATCAACCCAATTATCTTCTTAGATGAAAAAATATTATTTTTATTTTTATAAAAAATTTATTTTAGTTTTCTCTACATGAGAAGCAAATATTTTCTCTTCCAAAAATTTTAAACATATGATCACTCATTTGTTAAGAAACTACCTTGTATCCACATTGTTTCAGACTCCATTTTCCTAAAAAAATATATATCATAAGAAGTCATGGGTTATTTTCAAGTCTTTTATATGAATTATTCTTGTCAAGGAAATCATGTTAAATACATTTTCCCTAAATTACATGTCACATTAAACATTTAACACGTAACTTTAGTTATAATAATATTATATTTTTAAGAAACTTACTATATTTTTCATCAGATATGTCATATACCAAATCATTCTTATTTTCTTATTATGGATTGATTCATTCTTTATTTCCAAATTACATCCATTAGAATTTATAATTATTAAAACTTCATATTGGTATGTAATGTGACCATTCTTACCAAAAGAAAAGCATGTTTTATTTTATTTTCACACTCTTCGCATCATTTATCACAATCTTCTTGAATTTATTTTGTTAATAACATTATCATTTTTTTCACATCTCATAGCAGACCTATCACTTTATTTTCTTACCTATATCACTTCTTGTTGAGGTATTACATTCATATCAGTAGAAGAATTGTTCATGATTCATTCACACTAGCACTCATTATAAAAATGACCACTTCTATTATATTAATCAAATAAATTTTAAAAATAATATATATTCATTCTTGACTGATATTATTTATATGAGTTAAACTTCTATTTTATAGGTTAGTTTTTTCACTTCATCTATTATTCCCATAAATGTTTTAATTTTTTAATTATTATATAATAACATGTTTTTCCAATAATTTATTTCTTGATTCCAAAAATTCTACCAGATTCAGCAGTAGAAAAAAATATTGATTCCTTTTTGACAAGTTATGACCCTCTTTGAAATTTTTCTTCATTTGGGTATCACATTTCTTCTTTTCTAATTTCTTTATGGAATAATAATTCTTAAAATTATTTACCTATATCTTTAAAGTTGTAGTGGATTCCTCATAATTTTTTTTTCACCAATATTTTTATAGATTTTATATATGAATATTAACTAGTCACTAGTATAGTATAAGTACACAAACAATTTAAGGGAAGAGGATTACCTTATTCGACTAGCCTGTAGTATATTTATTCATACATAGTCTCAAGATCTTCTAATTACTAGATTGAGTCTTTTTATAACTAGGATTATTATTAGATGAATCTTTATCTCTTATTATTTTATAAAAATCATGGGAGGATTCCTATTTTTCCTCTTTATAATTTATCAGTTTAATTTCAAGTTAACGATATGATAAGTTGACTGTAATTTTCTCAGCTTCAACAAAATTCATTTCTTAATCCCACTAAATATTTATATTCTACATATCATATTTATGAACCTGGTTGGTATTTAGTAACAAATGGCCATACTCGTAGATACTTTTTTATTTATCATCCATCTGAGTATCTTTGAGATTCATACATGTATTGTGCATTTATTTAGGTAAAATAATAACTTTAATAAAGACCATTTAAAAACATATTTCTCAAAAACAGTAATATACAATTATTCAATAGGTTTATCAAATATTTTGTTTATAATATATACCATTTCTTATTTATGCATACATGTTTTGTGAGAGTGTTATACATGTCGACCTTTTCAGACAAAGACTCTTCCATAACATTATCCCCCTCATCAATCTATAATTATTCATGCTTAAGATCCTATAATTCTCTGATCATACGTGTTCCAACTTATTTGGGGTATTTTTTTAGATTTTATGAAATTTCAAAATTGAACATATATTCATCATAACTTGAACACGATTCATTAGAATAAAAAAAACTTATTCAATAGAAAATTATCACACTGTGTGAATTCAACTTGAAGTTGATCCCTATTCATATTTGGGTTATTCATTAGCTTGTTTTCCACACTTTTCATTATATTTTTCTAATACATTATAGAAACATCAAAATTCCTAACATCTAGAGAAGAGGTAGGAATTTCAATATGATGTTCTTTTGAATTTTCATTAATAAAATATTTACACTTCATAAGAATTCTATTATAAACCACTAATAAAGTAATGTAGATATATCCAAAGGTGGCCTTCACTATGTTAAAAAATTCAAAATACAATAGATCATGTAGTCACAATGAGAGGGTGTGAATCAGTTAAAACATGGTTTACTACATTATTTTTTGTTTCATTAACCCCTTCAACCCTATGTCACGTGTTAACGTGATTGTATCATGTATAAAATGAAGAAAGTAAATGAAATAAAACTCAATAAATTTATACAAGGTTTGTTACTATGATATACTCATTACTGTAACTGGTTATACCCCCAATTAATGTTTCTTCACTATATGTAGGTAGTGACAACCATGAAAAGTCACATTCCCATCAACACTAAGTCCCATGGTGTTCCACTCTAGAGACCAACTTTTGATTACATGTTTCCACCTACACTAGAAACTCTTGAGTCCCATAGGTGGATCTTTGTACAGCATCCCACGTTGTCACCAGCATCCCATATGTATACTCTAGAGATCAGATGGAGACATATATTACATTAGAGTCCCACTAAAGGCTTCCACAATCTTCATTCACATAATCTATAATCCCTTGGTAGGAAGATCTATGTTCGATTCAAATTTCTTATGCACTTCCTTGAGATGATGTATTTTTCCAAAAAAAAATCATCACCTGAACTTCTCATGTACAACCATCAAGAACATAAAAAACTAATAAAAAACATTCATATCCTACTCACTATCTACTAAATTTCAAATACACTAAAATTATTGATGTACATTAACTACTTGGGGGTATGTTCTGAATTAATCATTGAATTAAGTCTCAAAATACTACACACTATTCAAGCATGTTCACATCCTCTAACATCATGCATGAATTTAAATAATGAGTAGTCATATTACTCTGTGTAATAATGAAAATTAGAAAGATTATCACTATTTTGAGTGTTATTCAATATGAATGAAAATGTTTTATAATTAATGAACACACACACTACCTCACTTTCATTCCCAATTTTTCATGCATGGATATTATCATATATATCATTAATGGTCTATAAGTCATGAATTAATCATAGATTTTATGCATGAAATTAATTACACTAACTATAGTGTTTCCTTCCAGCTTGTAAAACATAGAATGAATACAATATATTTACTTTTTGAATTTAATATTTCAATACCAACTCACTATTACTTTGTGATACACATGTGACAACACTTTGTAATCCTTCAGTGAATGTGGCACTGATCCATCATGTATCTCACTCAACAGTGTGAAGGTATAGTATTATGTACAGTAATCCCAATCTCCATCATGTATTAATGTTCATGAAATAGACTTATATATTTATTCGTCACATAATTGTATATGAAATTTAGATTTTCCATTCACCTTCGTGTATCATAGTGTAAATTTCTACAACAGTTTGATAAAAAAACCATGTCAAGTAAACATGGAGGTTAATAAGGAACAAGAATGAATCCATGGAAAATATTATGTAAATATTGATCTTTTTAATGCCTCTCCTTCAGTCCAATGATACCAAAATGTTCCTCAAATAGTGATTAATCTTGTATTGAAAAAGATATCATTGAGGGATATTTATAGAAAAAACACAATGACATGACTCTTGTGCACTACCTCAACATTTCATGTGAACCACTTTATCTCAGGATTCACGATTCTAAAAACACCATCCATGTTCTGCAATGTATCTTTGTATTAGATTAAGAGTCATTATTTTATCAAAAAAAATTTGAATATAATGATCTCATTTGATTTTCTGAATGATCGGGGTTTGAAAAAAATGGCTCAGAAGGATCTTTGTATATACGACCATGATTAATTCTCAGCAAACTCCTATGCATGAAGGAAAACACTTTAGGTGAAGTAAGAAGATGATATTTTCACTAATAAAATTGATTGGATCAATGGAGGAAATGGTTGTGGGTCCTTATGTATGTTTATTATAATTCTATATTATCTGTAGTTTTTCATTCCCATAATGATTCTTTAAGTTGATTCAGGATTCCTTTCATAATAATAAGCTCTTTATGTGGTTTAGAAATAATTACTGGGGATTTCTCTCAACCCCCGACGACACCACCCCATGTCATCTTCCAATTATTATATCATTTTTTCCACATGGTGGTTCCTATTTCTCCCATGTTCCTCCCCATAGTAGTGCTATGAACACCCGACACCACCCATGATGGCCATATAGTGGATGATTTCCAACCTAAGTAGTGATTGTAGTCACCCAAGCTGGCTAGTGTGTGGTATGCCAATTTTCTTAATGGGAAGAACAATTAGAGTCAGAAATATGAACAATTACATTCCAAAATAGTCATCATCAAGGCACTGAAATGCCTTTATGAAATTATGATAATTTAACATGGAAACCTTAAAATAAACTATTCTACATATTAAACGCAATGTTCAATTATTATCATAAAGATTCGACAAGAATAATAGCACATCAATTTTCATAATTAGTACACATTAAATTTTCTTCTTATCAACTTATTGAAAACAGTTTCCACAAAAATTAACAAATATTTAATGGTTTTTGTTTTTAGGTAATTGTTTCCTTATTATTGGATTATTTTGGCCACCTAAATGTATTTATGAAACACCAAGTAAACTCCATTGTAGATATCAATTTTATTGAAATGTAGTTTTTTATTTTTGAGGGTATATGATACAAAATATATATTTTAAAAATGTAGTAAATATAAATAATTTCTAAATCATTAAATTAATTAATATATTTTTTTGTTTGAATTCACATGAGGATGAAAAGGATTGTTAAAAAATTATGAAGAAAATGGTTTCAATATGATGGATTTAAATGACATGGAATATATCAATCTAAAAATCATATGAAAAAAGGATATGTATTTTAATATTCTTTATCTTATATAATAAGATACATTTTTTATAGTTGAGGTGTTATTATAAAAAAGAAGAGATAATGTTTTAATATATAAGCTTTATGATTAAATTGATTTTATAACCAACCTATGAAGAATATAAAAATGAAAATATTTTATCTAGGATAAAGCTATTTTTTGGAATGGAATTTTATATATGAGGGATTTGATCCCCCTACCCTTTAGTGGAATATTTTAATGAATAAAATAATCATTTCAAAAAAATGAATTAAATGAATAAAATACCATATAAGATATGCATATCAATATTTTATTTGATAAATTTTCCCACTAAAGGGAAAAATAGTTATTTCCAAACAAAATATATACTTTTTCATTATTAACGTCATATTTTTAAGAGAATATAGTTTTTAAGAATCTAGTAGTAGTATATTTGGATCTAGATAAGTTCAATGTTAACAAATAATGGGTAATTTTAGATAAAATTAAAATTAAATGTTAATTAATATCGTAAATGTGTTCAGGGTAAGTAGGTATAGAAAAATGAATAGAGTTTACTCTATTTACTGTAATAAAGTTGTTATCAATTTATATCTGAAAAGTGGTTTAAGATATATCAATAATGAGAAAATATAAATAGTTACATTTTGATAGAAAAATGGTCAAGTGGAAAAATATTGATTTTCTTTAAAATATGATATTTATTAACATTGACAAAGATATAAGTAGGAAACAAAGGTTATTAACATTATAACATTGGATGTTGGGAAGTAAACGAGTTTCAATGCCTATTTAATGATATGAATATTTTTAATATGATTCCAAAGTAACTACAACATTCTAACTTGCATACATTATTTATGTTGTGTGGAGGAAATTATAATTAACCTCTCAAAGTATGAATTTCATTTATCCCTAATCATTATCCATCATATATTATTATATGTTTTGATAAAATTATAAGGTGGGTGTGAGTATGATTTCATCTAATGATACCAAATATGATCATGAGTAACAAAAAGAGTTTTGTGTGATGGATGACACCCAAGTATGTGACATGGAGTATTATACACTTTTTAATTAGTATCCTAGGGTTATGTGATTTATATTTTGGTTACCTTAACAATTGAGGTTTTCAGGATACCTAGAATGAGATCCATTATACTTTAATACATTTATTAAGAAAATAATGAGGCATAGCTAATCAGGGGTTGTTGGGTATGTTTTTATCATGCAATCAGATAAGGCTTAACCAAGATGGTATTTTTCTCCTCATATGATGATAATGAGATTTCATACCTTGATTTAGAAATATCATGGGATTGTATAGTTATACCATGATAGTACATGTGATGTTCTTATCAATTGGATAACGGGAATGTGATTTGATCATCCATAAGGGTGATTTAACGTGTGTTGTATTCATCAATTGAGTTGATCTATAGTTATAATTAAAACAATATATGATTAACTATATAATATTTACATACTTTATGCCCTATGTTTAATCTATATCCTGGAAAAATGGATCATGTGAGAGTGTTCTAATTGATACAGGTATATATAAATTTTTGTTTAGTGGAGATCATACCATATCAATATGATTCTTGAGTCTTGAAAACACATGTAATATTAATAATAAATAAATTCCATATATTATTAATATTTCGTATTATATTTTATGTATTCATATTTCTTATAATAATTTTATATTATTTTCCAAATTATACAAAATAGTTTTATTCTAACAAATATTTCTACCATGTATTTTATCAATTTATTTGAAATTTAAAGTACTAAATTTTAGAAATTCTATTTGAAAAAATGGAATTATTTTTTTAAATGATCAAATACATATATATTAGGGTTATTTTTTAGATTTTTCTGGAACTATTGATTTCTAGTTGAATACTGAAAATACTATTTTTCTTAAACCAGTGATTTATTTTCTTCTATTAAAAATGTACCAAACTATTTTCTTATTTTATTAATTTAAAATTATTCACTTTTAATTAAAAACCCAATCAATTCCATAGGAGAAAACATTATTCTTGATTTGGTCATAAATTATATATAGGACTACAAAAAATTTGAAACAAGTTTTTCATTTCATTTGTCAAACATATATTATATTTAATTACTCATAATTTAAAAAATTAAATCATAAAAACATGATTTTATATTTTTAGTTAGGGGTTTTATTTTATTAATGAGTGTAATTTCACATTGGTTCATAATAAATAGTGACCATGGTAAAATAGTTTCACCATAATAAATTGTATAACATGTTAATTATGGTCAAAAAGAGGTGATAATGTAACAAAATATCAGAATTAATGTTTTTGGAAGTGAGTATTTTGAAATGATAAAAATTAATTACCAATTTCCCCTGATTAAGTGCATATATTACTTTAAAACATCAAAATTTAAAAGAGCTACACTCCCTTAACATAAAAATGGGAACCCAATCTCCAATATTATTAACATACATTGATTCATTTATCTCAACCAATACCTATTAAAATATCATCTCAACATATATCAATACATCCAGGAGTTTTTATTTTCACGTGAAAACCATCCTAGAAGGCTTAATGTGTAATCCAAATGGGGGTTTTCAATGAAGATATATAACTCTTAACCGTGTGTTTTTAGGTACATTTCTTTATTCATATCAATTAAATATTCTATAACCATTCTAATATGATAGTATTAATTTTTTAAAATATAAAAAAATTATATTGTTTTTATTTTCATAATCCTTTTTCATCTCCATTCATATACAATGGGAAATAAAAATGTCGATCATTTGTAGATGTGCACCAATACCTCCCTAAAGACATGTGTTTCATTTTTCAGTACATCCTTACATGGAAATATATTATGAAGACTTTTGTAGTTATATATTATATTTAGGACATAATTATTTTTCATTAAATATAATATATTACTTTCTTTCTTTCCCTTCCATCTTTTCGAAAATGATAACATCGCATGTGTGTACGTCTGGATTATCACCTCTATAAAGTGATGTTATTTTTTCCAAGTTTAGATTTCATGTATGGTTCTAAAAATCGATCTAACTAATAAAAATGATAACTATTTCACGTTTAATATTATATATATTATTTAATAGTGTCCCCCATTGATCATTTTTAACCTTATACCTTTTTTGAGATTATGACCATAGCATCCTCAACATGTCTGACATTAACTAAATCGATTTAGTAACTATATATATCATTGTAATAAATGAATTTAATGGGATAATAATAATTTATTATACATAGAAAAGATTTTTTTTAAATTAAAAAATTAATATAAGTATATTATACTCGGTTCAAATTACATTCATGGTGAGTTGGACTCGAGGTAATTGATTAATCTTTAAAAACTTATTTTTAATGTTTTAATGATTTTCTTAACATTTTCACCCATATTAAGGATTAAAAACATGACTATTATTAATATACATAAATTTATTTTAAATTACACTTTAAACCCTTTTTTATAGTCATTATGATGGTTTTAAAATAATACATTTCAATGTTCTCCCAATTGGATATATTTGGAATTTTTATAAATGCATGGAAAGAATATTTTATTAATGTATACAACATGATTATAATTTCTTATGTTCACGGAAATTATTCATTTAAAAACATTCTATAATATTTTTAATGGATTTTCATAGAATATTCCATTTCTTTTTCTTCAAGTTATCTTTTGTTTTCAAAGTGTTGAAGGGAAAAATTGATTTTTATCCTATTTTTTACATGAGTTGTGAATTTGTTTATGGAAATATCTAAAATGATATAATTTTTTAAGATATTGTGATATGAAGGAAAAATTATATTTTTTATTGTCTTTGTATATTTTTCATGATGATAGGTTTCCCTAAGATACCTCTCCAATGCATTGTATAATGATTTTATTTTTAGAGAATATATGTTGGAGTTAACAAAGAAGGTTATTCCATTTTCATGAGTTATTTTATAATTTATTTTATAAATTATATCAATATTATATATTGAGTAACCTAAATAAATTTTCTATTCTAGAAAATTATTTTTATGGAAAAATATCTATTTCAAAACATATGAAAAAAATATTATGTTTTAGGAAATTTTATGAGCCTTTTTAGGATGAATGTATTGTATTTCATGAAATAGTTTTCCATAGGTTCACATGTATTCCATAAAACCCCTCATGATTGTTATTTTTCCTTCTTTAATTATTATTTTTTATGACAATCTTTGGTGAAAAAAACTGGTGTCATGTGTAAGTAAATTATTATTTGAGTGAAATTTTTACACATACAAATTTCTCAAATGTTTTTATACTACCTAAGGATTTTAATGAATGATATAAAAGTTCATCATTATATTTTCTAGATTCATCTTAATAGAAGTGAACACGTTTTAAATAAAATAAGAGTTCAAATGTAAGAATAAGGTTTTTATGGGAAAATGGATATTTAGTGGAAGACTCAAATTTTTTTATAAGGGTTTAAAATGAAGGAGTTTTTAATGATTTTTTAAATCTCTAAACATAAATTTTCATATAAATATAATAAAATTCACTCTTTTTTCATTAAACTCATAATATTTAGATTATTATCGTTCATGTTGTTTGAAATAGTATCATAAAATTATTTAGAAAACAATATATTTTATTATGTTCTTAAGAAAAGACATTTAAGGTAATTTAATATTTGGATTATATTAATATGTAGAAACATTGATGGTTTCCATGTTTTTTATCTAATTTGTAATTATTTATTAATGGCTATCTATAGAAAAAATTGGGTGAATAAAGATGAAAGGCATCATGAGGATAATATATTTCTATTTTATAAACCTAGAATTATTGATATTAGAAACGAGAAGTTTGTATTAGTTTTATATTATTTTACAAAAGATAATAATGGTGTTACCCATACTGTGTAGTCACTAAACTCACTATTTAGGAATATTTTTATAGTATATAATATCATGAAACTACACTATTGAAAATTTGGTTGAAACTTATCCCTAGTGGTAGCTAAAGGATAAATAAATTATCTAGATAATATATTATCGGTTTTCTGTTTTTATGAAAATAATAAGTTAATTCAATTTATATATTATTTTTGAAGTGATGTTTCTAAATGGTGATCATTGGTTTATAATACCTTGGAGAAAGATGATATCTATTCCTAGAGTGTAAAATATTTATGGATATTTTCCATTAATATTTTTATACCAAGTTTTTTCTATATAAGATGGATAAAAAATTTGGAACTGAGGAAAAATGATGAGAAATCTATCTCTGCCGATGAAGACGGATTTACTAAATTGGATAGGTATGCACAAAATTTGAATATTGACCATGATAATAAAATTGATAGGTTTTACATAGGATTGAAACCATTTTTTAGAGATAGATGGCATCTAATTGATTTAAAATATGTGTTAATGTTTTAAAGGTTGATAATATGTCTATATAGTGTTTTTTGAATTTTGAAACAACAAAGATAAAAATAGGTCCATGTAGAAATAAATTGAAAAGCATTAGTTAATTAAATCCAAAGGTAATATGTCTAAGTTTCCTAATTTTTCTTAAGTGTGGTACAAATCATAATGGGGAGTGTCTTTTTAAATATTTATTATTTTATTCATGTAGAACGCTATTTCATTTGGATTATGATTTAAAATAAAATAATAATTGTAATGGTAAGATGAGTTATGATAATAAGTTTTTGAAAAGTTTTAAATTATATGTGATGGGTCATTATGTTGATGTGTTTCCAAAGAAAATAATGAATTATGGGAATCATCAAGATCGTGATAATAAGGGTTAAAAAAATTGATTAATAGCCAAATTGGGAAATAAAAGACCATAGAATGAACAGGTGATATGTACATTAATCTTTTACTATGATTACGAAAATTTATTGATTTAATTAGAGTATTCACATTCTTTTATTTATATGGAGTTATATAATAAATGTGAAATATTACCTCAATAAATAAATATATAATTTTTATTAAAAACTCCTAGAATATTTTTTAAGGTCAAAATGATTTATAATTATATTCTTATGATAATTTCGATAATTATTTTTCTTATAAATCTTATTTTTTTCACATAGTTTGGTTTAGTGTTATTGTTGGTAAGGATTTGATTTCAATTTATAATGCTAAAATATATTGTAGTAATAACGATGTTATATTAAATTTTCATTATGAGTTTTAGGATTTATATAATTATGATTTCATACCTATGATAACATATCTAGATGCATATAAACTGATATTATATTACAGTGAATGTTATCATTCTCACATTATTGAAATAAGTATAATTTATTATATAAGTTACGAGACAGAATTAAATGGATATATTGATTTATTTATTGATGAATTTTTTCCAATATTAGTACTTATTGAATTATTATATTCAATGATGACTTATTTTTTGAATCTAATTAAATTAAAAACCCCAATTATAAAATGGATTCATTATAGTAATTGAAACTAAAAACCCAGTTATAAGAGTAGCTTAAAAACAATTTACTTCACCCTAGAGCTTCACCTTGGGATGCTTCAACATTGTTTGTTAAAATTAATATTGTTTCTCTGATTTTTTTTCATTGATTATATATTACATAATAACATCAATAGTAATAAATAGTATATTATTTCCTCAAACCGATGACTTATTTGATCATCTCTATCAACTGTACAATTTTTGATGATTTGTCTCATGTCACGATACTATTAACTGAAATTGAAGGAAGTAGTCATAATAAAAAATTATTATTATTACTAGGTATGGAAATGATGAGGTTCTCTGATTCATTTTGGTTTACTAATTCAATTGTTTATTCATGGATTTTATGAGTGTTGTATTTTCATGAGTATTTAGATTTATTTTTCCTTGTTTTTTTTGATGAAATTATTTTTTATTATAAAATTTTTGAGGAACATTAGAAAAGATGATTGATATTTTTGTAGTCGTTAAAAGAAAATAAAATCTATGGTAGATTTAATAAATTTTACTTTTATTTAAAAATTAATTATTTCTTTAATTATAATTTTAATTATGACTTAATTACTATTTATACTACTAAATATATGGTGGTTTAAGAGTGTCAAATACTTATAAATTTCGTTGGGATTTAATGCTTTCATGGATTAATGGGTTACCACTGAAATTGATTCTAAAATTTTTCTTTATTATCTATCCCAATTATTATTTTAGCTTTAAAAGTATTTAAATTCGTCTAGAAAAAATTATTTTATTTATGTATTCTTAATTGAAATGAATATTAGTTAATGCACTAGTATTGGCCTTTCTATCTAAAAATGGTGAGTTTGTTATTTATAGTGATTCTTAATTTATGTGAATTGGTTGTGTCTTGGTGAAAGATGATTGGTAAACATTATATTATTTATGAAAAAGATAAACCCATTCGTAGAATTACCTTATGTATGGTCTTAAACTTGATAAAATATTTTTTTATTTAATAATAATATGAAATATTTTATATGTGGTGAAATTTGAAATATATACAGATCATAAATGTTTAATGTATAAATTAAGTCAAATAATATTAACATGAGGCATAGAATATTGTTGGAAATGATAAAGGTATATGATTTCATGATTTACTATCATCCAGATAATGAAAACACGGTATTTGATGTACTGAGATGAATATATATTAGGAAATTAGTAATGGTACTTTTGGAACATGTTCATTTTGTTAATGATTTAATAACTTTTGGAGTAAAAAATATGACTACAGGAACTCCAATATTGGTTAGGGTGCCAATGTAGTCATATTTATTTGAGATAACAAAATATGAACAGAAAGAAGATCATGTTTGGAAATAAGGAGTATAGTTTCTTAAGAATGGTAAGCTCCCAAAATTTAACATCGACAAAGATGGTGTTATAGGATTTAGAAAGTGGCCATCTTTGATATGTTATCACCTATTAAAGAATGAATTGTTTAGTGGGTTTAATTGTTTTTTTCTATTCATCTTTACAAAACTATAATATATAGAGACAATTAGAATTTAATTAGTTGGAAGGAATAAATAAAGATATTTCTTATTTTACCAATAAACTGTTTAATTGTAATGTATTTAATGCTAAGGGAACACAACTGAAGGGGGTGCTTTAGAATTTTATAAAGCCTGAATATAAATTATTGAATATTTCCATCATTTTCATCGTGGTTTTTACAAATAATTCTCAATGTAATAATGTGATTTGGTAAATTATTGTTTGATTAACTAAATCTTTATATTTTTATAGTTTCATTCAATTATGTATTTTGATTACAATTCTATAGTATACCATAAATATATTGTTAGATTATATGAATTCCCCCTCTCTATTTTAGTTTAGTATTATCTCAAATTTACCTATAATTTTTTTTGAAAGACTTCATAATTCATTGGGTGAGGGATTAAATTTTAGTACAACTGTTCATCCTCAATATATTGGATAGCTTAAAAATAATATTCTTTAGGATAAATGATTAGGGCTTGAATAATAATTTATTAGGGATATTGGGATCAAAATCATTCTTTGGATGAATTTTCTTATAAATACAATTTTTATTCCAATATACAAATTGAAACATTTGAGACATTATATGGAAATCACTATAGGAATATTGTACATTGTGAATAAGCCAGGGAAAGAATTTTTTTCACACATAAACTATTAGAGAAAATAATTCAGAAGGTGATGATGATTCAGCGGTACGTGGTAGAATCTTAGAGAAGATAGAACAATGCATATTACTATAGTTAATGTCTTTTTTTTTATTTATGTGTTCATATATTTATTAAAATGTCTCTATAAAAATGAGTTGTTTTTTCTAGTATAAAATTAAAGTTAACAACATGATTTTTTATTCTATATAAAATTCGAGATTTTTTTCCAATTTTTATTGAGTATATTATTTTTCAGATTTTATCGTAGGTATATGATTTGTTTCGTGTTTCACTTTTAAGTAAATAGTTACCTATTGCCTATTGTTTTTTGAATTATGGGGAGGTACTAATAAGAGAAAATATTTCAGTTAAGGACAACCCAGTGGAAAATCTAAATAAAAATAATATATGTTATGGAATAAGGTAAATCACATGGTAAAAGTATTCTGGAAGAACCACATGATTGAGGAAGAAACATGATATACAAATAAGGTGATAGGGGAAAATATCCCAACCTAGTTAAGTGTTGAATAAAATTTTAAAGACACACTTTTTTAAGGATTGAAAAATGTTAAAACCTAGGTAATTTAAACATTACATTTATTTAATGAATTATTAATTTTCAAGGATACTTTTTATTGATTTATATTCAATATATTAATTTTTTAGGATTTTCAAATAAAAAATTTGATTTATTCTAACTAATGTTTCTTCTTTGTATTATATTGATTTATATTATAGAAAAATTTACAAATTATGTAAATTGAATTTTAGAAAATGGAAATATTTTTATATAACATCATATAAAATAGATATTATGATAAATTTTTGGGCATTTCTAAAAAATCTATTTTTGTGTGAGTTGTGAAAAATACCATTTTAAATAAAAAAATCATTTATTTTCATGTATTAAAAAATTATAATTAATTTTTTATTTATTATTACGTAAATTTCATCCCTATATATTAATAATAATATTAATAATTACATATTAGTCATTATTATTATTTATTTTATTATTAATTCATTTTTAGTCTAAAAAGGCATTTTTCAAAAATAAACTATTTCTAGTGCATATTGCGAATAAATATTTAAAGTAATTTATTTCACTTATAAAAATTTTATCATGAAAAATAAAATTAATATTTAGAATCATGAGGTTCAAATTTATTAATAATTTTATTTTTTCTTTTTTATAATTAATAGTTACAATGCAGACAAGTTATAACCATAAAAAGGAGAAAATGTGTTAATTAAGGATAAAATTAAGTGGTAAGGTCCCAAAATATCATGATAAATATTATTAGATGAACTTTTTTATACCCATATCATATTATATTTTATATTTGGAAGATTTGTTTCTATATATTTATGAATAATACTCTAAATTATTTGAAAGTTTTGAAAATTTAAATGAGTTACATTCCCCTCACTTGTAAATTAGAACCCCCTCTTGTCACTTATTCTCAATCTTTTAGTCATTTATATAAAATTATAACAATAATTATACCATTCCAATATCACTAAAAACTGTTATGGTTCCTAGATTCCCTATAATAAAATCATGTAAGGATTAATGTGATAGATGATTGTGGTTTTCCAAAGAGAAGGTTCAACACCTAACCAATTGCTTTTATGTATATTTATCCTTACACCTCCCTAAAATTTTATATAAACAACACGATATAATATTATCATTATATTATATATAATTAAATTTTATTATGTTGATACAATTTCAATTTTTAATATGTTTTCCATCCCTTAGGAAATGAAAATGTCGCTCTAATTTACATGTGGATCACCGCAACCATGGAGTGATGTGTTTTGTTTTTCATCACCACATCACATGTCTGTTAATTATGATGGATTTTCATGAATTTATATTTTATTTATGAAATAATTATTATTATAAGAATATAATATATTACATACCTTCTTACCCTTTAATCCATTGGAAAATTATTACAGTGTACGTGTGTACATGTAGACCACCACCTCCACGAAGTTATGCGATTCCTTTTTCAAATTGGATTTTTATAGATGGTTATAAAATTATATTTAATATATAAAAATGATATTTTTATCATTTTTAATATTAAATAGATTATGTAATAAAAATCCCTTTGACCATGGTCAACCAATCAATGTTATTTTGGGATTATGAACTGAATGTTCTAAAAATGTCTTATGTGAAGGTAATTGAATTAGTAACCATAAAATACATGTTAATAAATGAAATAAAAGTGAAAATAATATATAAATAAAATTTTAAAGGGTTTTAAATCATTTTAATAGTTAAAATATTTTTATTATAAATAATTTAAAAAATATTTGTCTTGAATCCGATTCTTTGTAAGGGATATTTTCTTTAATCACCAGTTTTTTAATTTTAAATGTTTTTCCTCTTATTTTTCAAACATAAACATGTTTTCCATAAAGGATCTGTAAATTTATTAATATAATAAATTTAATTTTCCAAATAATTTTAAAAAATAATTTAAATACTTTACTACTTTTTTAAAAAGAGTCTATTTAATGTTTTCTAAATTTGTTATTTTTTACATTTTGAAAAAGTGTAAAAGGAATATTTCTTTAACATATACTGCATAAGGGGAACTTCCCATATTCATGAATGTTAATATTTAATAATATTCATCTATAAAAATTCTATATTTTTAAGACAATATTCAATTTCTCATTCTTCTCTGAATTTTTTATTTTAAGTGATTTGAAGGGAAAATAATTTGTCCATTATTTTTACATAAAGCACAAAAGTGAATCTATATATGTGTTAAATGGAATAGTTTATGATATTTTATAATGAAAAGTAAAAAATATATGTTATTTATGTATTATATGGACCTTCTAAATTGTTAATGATGATGTATGTTCATGACATATCTCTCAAATTCAATGGTTAATAATTTTGTTCTTCGTGGAATGTATATTAGAAAAATAGAGATGGTATTCCTTTTTTTAGAGTTCGAATAAGAGTTGTTTTAATATTTATTTGATTATTATGTTACTCGTCACCTTATTTTATTATCTATGAAATAAAAATAATTTTTATGGAATTAGTTTTATATCAAAATGTAAGAAAACAATGTTCAGTTTTAATAATGTTTTTGAAAATATTTAAATGTGAAGAAGGTTTGTTTTGGAAAAAAAGGATTCCTACAGACTCTAATGTTTTATTAGAAACCCTCATGAATATTATTTTTCCAAAAATATTTCTTGTGAATTTTTTATTGGAATATTAGGAAAATAATGTTTATTTCATGAGTAAGTAAATGAATATTTGATGTCAATGTTTGTAATGCAAAATGGAAGAGTGTCTTGTGTATTACATAAATTATCATATGAACTCACATAGTCCTTTCCCTATTTTGTTCCATATTTATATTTTTTATATTATACCAGGATTTAAAATTTTTATCATTAATAAGGAATATTAGGAACAATAATATGTTCTATATTTTCACGTTGGGGATTTTTCTAAATATAAGTGAATATTATTTATATAAAAGAGAAGTTTACATTTAAGAATTATATATTCAATAATAAATAGTTATTTAATGGAATTTGCAACGTTTTGGGTAAGGTTATGATTCACAATATTTTTTATTAATTCTATAATAGTCTAAACATTAAATGTTATGGGAACTTATGAAAATTTAACACTTTCCAATAAATTTTTTATTTCGGATTGATTATGGAATGAGTTGTTATATGAAAGGTGACCATGATTTGATAGAGGCCACTATTATGTAATATTTATAGTTTTTTAAATATTATTTTATTTAAATGATGAAAATGATTTGGGGGCACACTTTTGGTTTGATGAATGAGGATTGGGCTTATGAAACTTAAGGAGATCATCCTAACCTGTTTTTTAGTATATCCAAATGGAGTTTCAGATAAATATTAACAACTTATTGCATATTATATGATACATAGTGAATTTGATGATATATTTTCTAAATTTTATGTAAGATATATACAATCATTTTTGGATATAATATAACAAGTTATTGTATATAATACTGTATACTAGGAAATGATAGAAAGTATATATAGATTTATTAAAATTATGATATTGATAGGGATAATCTCTAAATCCTATATATGTATATGATTCGTCTAGGATATTTCATATGAGATGTTATATGGGATATTTTATTATATGATACCCTTGAAATAAATCTATGTTTAATATGTTGTGGATATTTTGTTTGTAATGATATAAATATATTGTATGACTACTACCAAATCCAGTTGTAGTGTCTGACATAGGCTATATTATAATTCATGAATCATATTGTATAATGAATATAAAATCTTATGATTGATGAGGTATATATGAATTAAGTGTTATCATTTATAAAATATTCCACACAATCAATGTTATAATTAATTATGATATTTCACTGGATGAAATTCATGGGATAATATTTTGTCGACTGAAGGATATAAAATTTATAAATTTTTATATTTAATTAAATATTTTGTAACTATAATTCACAAAATCAAATAAGCAATTCAGATATTGAGTTCCACATGGACTCTTGAGCATCTCCAAATATGAAACAAGTTTCTATTAGTAATGAGGCAATAAATACCATTAATAGGTGGATTATATCCCTAATAGAAATAAATACAATAGTAACACTTCATAAGACATGGAAATAAAAAACAAATTCTATATAAATTGCCTAGAATGTAACTCATATTAGTAAAAAATTAATCAAGGTCCCCTAAAGTGGAATATCAAATAATAATGTTAGTAAGATTGGTATATAAATAAAACACTACATCATCTCTCTGAAGACTGTCTTGATACTTCTTATGATCACCATGCTATATCTTCTAGCTCCCTATCACTAGGGTCATACCGTTTCTTATATAAATTATCATGTAGTTTTCATGCACATCGAGAAGCACATGAATCTTGTGAGTATAAACAAATTAAGACACCACTAATGTGTCATTAACATGAATTAACATGTATATATAAGTATATCCAATTCTAGAAATATAAATGTGCACACAATAATACAATATAATGAGTGGATGTGCGCTATCCAAGCCCCAACAAACCTCATCCATTACTAATTCTGTTATATTGTTAAATAGTATCTTATTAGTACAACATGACTTAAACGATTCAATGTAAGTTGTCTTTAGAGACAACCCCACATCTTCCATTAAGGGAAAATACATTTACCTTTAATGGAAATTTTTTCTCTGCCTTTAAGAAAAATATCAATGTCCACATTTATGAATTTTCCTATTTTTATTAGGATTCTACATGGACCACCTTGAGGTTTTTCATTATTAGGACCACCACATGCCCCACCATGAAAGTGAACATAGCCCTCAAATAATGGTATGTACCCCATGATATGTATAACACATTAATAAGTATGTGTCACCTCCGTATATAATTCTATTATATCATCCTATATAAAAATAACACTTAACTCCCCTATACAGGCTACTATTACGTTGGCAGACATGTCTGTGATCTTACTCATTTCATTAAATGATCCATAGTCCATATCCTTTTTCACAGAATCATAATATCCCTCCATGTGGGGGTCTAATCAATATTGAAAAAACTTTTCATCCTAATATTTGAAGAAATGTTGAAACCCCATGAAATATTACATACAATGCATATCATAGGGAGGAATAATAAGTCATATAAATAATATTTCTCATGATGCTTCACAAAAATAATAAGGAAACATATCGAGGATCAATATCAGTAGCCAAAGACCCACACAAATATAAACATAAATTGAATATGTTCTTACAGGATACACATGCACACACATGTGATCAATCATTAAACATTGTCTAATGGGATATGTAAACTAAAACATGTAATAAAACATAACAAAATCCCCACAAGCTACGGATGCATACACATGTGATAAAAAAAATTAGTCTCATGGGAAACACATAGACAGACACATGTGATCATACATAATAATACTCTAAAGCATATTAGCACACAATATTGTATCATGAATTAAATGTTATGAAAAACCTAAAAATTGTAATTAAATTTCCACCTTCATCGAGATGATGATAATTTCATGGTTCATTATGATCATCATCAAACAAACTGTTTTCCCACACCAAAAAAATCTTGCATTACATGAATATTAAGAATGATTCAAAATAACCTCAAATAATTATATAATGAGGCTTAGGAAAAAAATAAATTCATATTAGTAAAACCAAAACCTAATTTAAAGAAATAAAAATGGTAATCTTCATAATCGATTAATGGACATAGAACTTTTCTTTATTGGGTGATGATAATTGACGAAATGAATGGATCCCCTAAGTTTTCTCATCAAAAAAATTATAAATCTCCCTGGGTATGATCACCAATCAATGTTATGTAATGATCTTGATGGGAATGAGACTATTCAAAAATAGAATCATTAATGATATATGTTTTAACCAATGTACCCAATATTCACCGATGGAGCATCTAGAATTATTCAAGAAAAAGGAATCAATATGTGAGGAGCTCTATATATACCAATAGGGAATGGTAATCGATTAATATCAAATTAAAGAACCAAAATTTCATATCCACATATTTTTTATATAAAACATTCTAGTTATGAGGAAGAGGGTGATAATTTCATCGGTTTTAAATATAAACAATAAATCATCTTTCCTTCCATATAATTTTTGTGTTATTAAACACTATATCCAGAAATGGCCATCCTGATGGAATTTACCAAAAAAGAGAAGACGTTTTTCCTAACAACAACATCCAAAATGGGTGTGGTGGGGTCATTTCAGTCATGTCCTCTAGGTCTATACATACTTGTCCACTCTAATAACTAATTCCTTTTTTAACATGATCATTTTAAACAAGAATTCATCAGGGACCATCGTAGCTATGGGGTTCTCTTTTTGAATAAAAGTGATATAATACCAAAATTAACACCACTCAACACCCCCAATACATTATAGACCAGACATTTAACTATAAAAATTCTCAAATCACCACATAAGATATGTATGAACTGACAATAACATACACACTAAAAATGATGGTTTTAAAAATATCCTTCTCCAATGACTTATCATTCTATTGATGTTTATTTAGAGGGAATGTTTGAATAAATTAGGTCACTATGATAGATCATCAAAACCTTGCTCCAAAGTCTCCACTAGAATTGTAGGTGCCTCCATAATATCCAAACAAGTCGCTTCTTCTTCCCACATAAAACTTTCTAACCTTAGTTGACTATATGAACCCATCATTATTCATATGATGCATCAGGATCTAAATCAACATCCTCAACATCTATAACGCATGTGTGATCAAAAATGTACATCCAAGGTGAGATATATGGATCAATTCATACATAACTAGATAATATTTGGGAATAAATATCCAGTAACCCAATACTGTGATATGTTTGGTGATCTCCGATTGTCCAATATATCTTTATTTTATCTTTATTTATTCCAAATACATCAATTCCCAAACTGATGTGTCACATATAAGAAAACCAGGACAAACATGGAAAACTCTAATGGTATCCTCATATAGTCATAATTGGATATCTATTTTCAATGAGTGGTGAACAACCACATTTGAATAATCATCACTTTATATGAAGTCTCATGTACCAGGCTATATCTCATAATATCTTCCCCACTGACCTTATGCTCGTGAAATGATGAGCAATAATGTCGACCATAGAGATACACATATGGTTTAATCTTGATTTAATCCACATAATTATTAATATAAGTAATCCCATAGAGGATATATGATCATATCAAGATCCTCTAAATTCTACAATGCAATATTGAAGAATATCCTAAATAATTCAAATCTTCCTCCAAGACTATCCATCTATCTATTGTTGATATATCATATTCAATCACATATGGGTCCTCAAAGCCATCTAAAAACCCTAATAGAACTATGATTTAAAACATATATCTCTATTTGATACAATTTTCAATGGATATTTCTGAACAACTACAATATAATTGACTTATATCTTCCCAATGCATATATATAAAGAGTCTCATAAATCGGATATAAGTGATCCAACTTAGTCATTCGATCCACTATCACCCATAAGACATCACAATTCCTTGAGGGCCTTGGTAAACCTATCAAAGAAATCTACTATGAAATCATCCCACATCAAGAATGGAACTATCATTTTCTAGAGTAAAACACCTGGATATCAATGGTCAAAATATACTATTTTTCAATTAAGACATCATAAAACAATACTAATGATAACCCACTTCAAATATGACCATCGAAATTGATGTAAGATTTCATGGAACATCTTTTTTGACCCAGGATACCATGCCAACCCTGAGTCATGGTATAATCCCATAATATATTCCCAAATTGGAGTAGGAGATACCACTATTCAATATATATAATGCACATATTTATTGTCTATGTAAAAAACTGGTATTGGATCATCTCACTCTATCCATTCATGAATCACTAGACACTTGAAGTCTTACTCTTGTATGGATGTTACCTGGTAAACTAATGATGATGTGATAATCAATGGTAAACACTTCATTATCCCTCATTAAATAGTTACTTTTATCCTCTAGTTAGGCAATAATCGTATCTGAATACACTCTTTCTCCACAGACCACTCTCTATGATTTTGAAAATACTATATCTCCCTATTGATAGAATCTACAAGAAAATTATCCTTACAATTTACATAATCCATCTGGAAATCAAATGTCAATAGATACTCTACACAACACCCCTCCCTTAGAATCATGTATCATTGTGAAAAGATATTATAGAGACTCTTTAAGTCAATTTAGACAACAAAACCAATATCTAAAGAGATATTTTCTCCAACACTTCAAATTATATACCGCAACTACCAACATTAGGTCATGAGTAGGATAATTATACTCATGGTGTTATAGATGAAGAAATCCTTATATATTACCCAATATTTATATATAATCACGACTCTTATTATAACCCTTTAGGAATAAAAATATACCATATAGTGAAACCCATGATTTGGACATTTACTCATCAGATCATTCATCAATCACCGCATTATCTCATGAAAAATTCCTTACACTTACCCAAATAATAAAACGTCTCCCCTTTCTTGGTCATAATTATCATGAAATCTACTATACATGATAAATCATAGATAAAACACTGGTAGTACCCTAAAAATCAAAGAAATATTTTGATGATTATTAAATCATGAGGGAAAATCCAAGACATTATGTTTTCCACCTTCTCTATGTCTATATAAATTATATCCTCTTACACCACATAGCCTAGGAAAAGCACCTCCAAAATCCAAAACTGACACTTTGATAACTTAGAAAAAAGCTAGTGTTCTTGAGGAGTACCCATGAATATCTTGATATTCCAAGTATTACAATTTGATATTTTTGAGTAGGTTTATATGTCATCCAAAACACTATAACAAACATATTATGATGTGTGTAAAATATAAATTTTATATGGGCCACGAACACCATTGGATCATTCTTGAGAAAAAGAATAATAACCTAGAAATATTATTGTTCATTCCTACTCTTAAAAAATTATTTTCTACGGTGTCCTCCCAAAATCAAATATAATGGTATCCTATATTCTATTGAATCATGGAGAAACAATAAACTCCCCAAAATGGGTTGAATAAATTAAAGATCATAAAAAATTTTATCTATTCTTCACTATTTTATGGTTCCAGTTTATATAATCTAGAAAGATTTGAACGGTACCAAAAACCATTTTAGAGAATAATACTATTGAATCAATGGATAATATCTCAGTTTTATAAATCCATTCTTAACCAAGTCATCAAGTTAGACTTTGAGTTAATTCATCTTGCATAAAAGCATGTGATATTGGTAATCAATATTGGTTTCTCCCTTGGTAGGAGTTCAATCTCAATCTCAATTCCCCTCTTGTGAGGGAGATCTAAAAAATATTATGATAATATATCCTAATAAATATCCACAACTAGAGGACAATAGAATATTGATTGTGTTGGTTCCATAATCATAGTATAACCTCCTACTTGTGTTGTAATATATCCAATATGTCTTAGGTCTGGTCCAATTCTACCTACTCCAAATTCTCATTCACCAATCATTACAAAACATCTCTCCTTATACAGTGGAAAGGATAACCATCTCTAATCACAGTCGATGTCTTCATGATATTTAAAAATTTAATCCATCCCAATGATCACATCGAATCTTGTATTCTCTAGGATTGTGACCTCCTACATGTTCCCTATGTCAGAAATCATGATATGACATTTTGGACTCCTTTAAATATGGTTTATATTAACCCCTATGGGTGTATCAAGATAAATAATTTCTAAATATGTTCCAATTGCTAACTCTACTCTAGTTACCCCATAAGAATAGATAAAGTAATTTATAGAACCAATATAAAGAAATTTTGGTATATAGAAAAGAAGTAATCAAAACCAAACCTTGAACTGTATATGGTCTTTCACTATAGTTAGTTGTATCTCAGTCTAATTCATGAGCCTAGACTACCACATATCCATGATCTTGAACATGATTCATTGAATCCTACAGAGCCTTTATCCCCTATAGAGGTTATAGACCCCTAGATTTCGCTGATCTCACAAAATTATTCTGATAAACCCTCAATCAAAAACATAAAATATTGTGAAAACCAAAACCCCAGTAACTCAGGTCTACTGTCTACTTTATTACATTAAAATAAATATAATAGATATAATCCATAAGTATTAATAATATGTGTATTCTTGGATAACCATACACATACCTGATACACATTTTAGTTTGGGAATATACTCATTAAATTATCTAATGTTCATATCCTGGGAAAAGAAACAAAATAGTGATATAAACATAACATTAAGGAATAGTGAAATTGATGTTATTATAGATAAATAAGGATTAAAAAATTGGAAATTTAAATAACCGGTAAAATATTTCATTTAATCAATAACGAAAGATGGAAATGAACCCAAATATAATATAAATAATATCATGGATAATAATAAATGAATTCTAAATTATGTAAATGAATAATATTTTATGCCATGATCTCAAAAAATACTGTCAAACCCATATTAAAATATAGTTTAATTAATTCGTAGGTATATACCAAAAACCCACATAATTTGGACAATAAATTTTTCACATGAGACATGATGATGCATCAATGAGAATTCAAGAAACGGTCCCCACCAATCAATGAATTTAATATAAATTCATAATATATTTAAGGATAAATTCAATTAATAAACAATTTGGGAAGTCAAAAAGTATTTGCATTTAGTATATAATTCCATAGTATATCAAATGAATTTCATAGTAAAAAATTGAATGTAAAAAAGTATATAGTTTATGGAATAATAAAATAAATAGTAAAACTAATAAGAATATTTAGGAAGAATTTAATTTAAAATTATCCTCAAAATGTAATTTTTCACATAGAAATATAACAACCACAAAATTTATAAGTGATTAGAGATAAAATTCATTTCATTGAAAATATTGTTTTTTTAATAAAATCATGCCTTTTTAAAAAATAAATAAAATTGATGTGAAATATTAAATCAATCTATAATTAAAGATTATTTTCTGTAAAAAATTGGAAATTTGTAGAATTATGAAGATATATTAAAATGGTTATTATATAGGTGATGTTTGTAAATTTCAAATATGTTAAAAACATTCCTTTTGACTTTAATAAATAAATTAAAAAACAAATCTTTCTGAAAAAAATTAGAATGATTAATTTAAAACCTATTAAAATTTCACGGATAATAAAAAATGTCTATAATAAATAATTTGATTAATAAAAGGGACATTTGTAAAATGATTTTGAAAAAATATAGGCAAAGAAGAACAATATATCGGATTAAAAGAAAAATTAAATTAGTTTTTATTTCAAATAATTCTTTCCTTTTTTCAATATAAAAATATAAGAAAAGATAGATGAAAATATGAAAAATACTTAAATAATGAAAGGGTAAAAAAATATATTGAATTTATGAATGATTTAATATAATATTACATTAATTAAAAATAATGAAATCCAAAAAAATAGATCGTAAAATGAAACCATTCTTCTTTGGTAACATTTATATTGTAAACTCATGAAGGAATAAAAATAATTTTAAATATTAATCATCATGAATAAATTTTTATTCATGTTAAATACATTGAAGGTGTGGTATATAAACCACATAAAAATAAATAGGTTCATAATATCAAATATCTCACACTAGAATATAAATTGTGGAAAAATCACTTAACACATACTTCCCTATTATTGAACTTTCTTTAACCTCCAATGTTGTGGTTTGAAACAAGTTATTATTTTAAACCAAAACAACATTCATATTTATAATATCATATATGATCCTATTATTAGAGGGTAAATTTGGTAGACAATATTTGTTAATAAGATAATGATATATTTTTTAAGGAAATGAGATTGCACAATTCCACCTTAATATTTTATTTGTGAATGATTTTATTTTGTTAGTATACATATTATTTCAAATTTGTTTTTTAACCCTTTATGGTTTTATTTGATTAAATGTAATTTTATTTTAAAAAAATTATGTGTTTTGATGATATATCAATCTCCCATTTTTGGATTTGCGTGTTTCTTGCCACATTGAATATATAAGTGATTTATATTAATTTTATTATTATTTTAGGATGTCTAAAAATGTTTTTTTACTACTCTAAAAATTCATTGAATTTGTTGCTGCAGTTTTAGAAATTCTACAGTATACTATTCTGAAAATGTCTATATTTATTTTACTGCATCATCTACATATATCGGATTAACATGAAACATTATTTAATTAAAATTCAAAATGTTTATCATTATTTCATTAAAATATAAGCATAATAAGTTCATTTTCATGGTGAATAAATTTTCTGAAGTATTTCTTCTATTATTCAAAACTACAATTTTCTGAAATGTTTTTTCATTTTTTTATTGATATTTGGAGAATTATATGTTAGATTTCATATATTCTTGATTCATTGGAAACCAAATAAGTTTTCCAAAAAAAATTGTTTTGAACAACGTCTAAATAATCTATTTATAGACCTTAAAAATTCAATGACTTTTTTAAATTATAATGTCTACTTTTGACATAGTATGGGAAACCCTACATTCATGAATAGTAAAAATTATAGTTCAAAAACCATACAATACAATGTTGTTAGTACCCAAAGATATATCTTCTCATTCTTTTAATGTATAATATGGAACCCCAACATTACTATTTATGCCCCATGTTACGTTACCATTCATTTTCATTATGTTTGGTTTCTCAACCGTATATTACTATTCATTCCCTATGCAATATTACTATTTATTCACTGCGTTACATTATAATTCATTACCGTAAAGTATGGTTTGGATACCCAAAGTTAATGTGCATTTTCTATGATACGTTGTTATTCATTTCCAACATTACGTTACTGTTTATACTATATGTTACAATTCATTCCATTATTATTTATTGAAAATGATTTTCTCCATATATATATAGATTATTTTCAATGGGTTTTCTACCTGATAATTTCATATTAAATCTCAAAATTATTTTTGAATAGATTTTAATGGTTTTGGTGGAATATTTAAAGTGAAAATTATTTAATTATTTCAACGTATTTTTCTAATAAATCTAGTAGTTTCAAGATTATTTATATTCAAATATTTAAATTTAATTTTGATTTTTTATACAAGTTTTTGTGAATATTTTTTAATAAATATAAATAGCATTGAATTAATATAAATGGAATTTTTAGATCATTGAACGCTAGTATTATTCGGTAAATTTCATTGGAAAACTTGTTCAAATAAATTTGATTGATTTTATTAGACGTTTGTTCTACATGAATAAAGAGGAAATGGTGCTGTGATTTGTTATGGATGTATTTATAACAAATATTCACACAATTTATATTGAATATTAAAAGGATGAAGAGCTTCTACAACTTCAGAATATTTTTTCCTATATATATTTATCATTCGTTCTTTAAGGTAAAAAATGACAATAACTATACCAAAAGGGAACATGTTAACATATTTGATATTTTGTTTTCCAAAAATAAAGTGTTGTTAACATTGAAAATGATGTGCTTTTTCAATATCTTATGACATTTTGTTTCATCATCTTCATGCTCTCTCAAGTGATATATTACTTCTTCTTCTACTACAATTTTTATGACAATATGTGCCATAATAGATCAAAAAAATCAAATATAGTGTTGTCATTGTGTATCTTCTCATGTTTGGTTCTTAGTGTTTAACAATTTTTCCCATATTTCAGCCACAACATATTTTTTGGTTTATTCATTTACTTAGAAAGGCTAATTGTTTATTCTGTTTTCTCAGTTTATGACTCATGGATTCTAAATTCAGGATCTTTGGGTTATGAATCCCAATATCTAAAGTCATGACTATTCTGTTTTTGACTCTCAGTCTCTAATGTAATGTTGTAAGGGTTGTGAATCCCCATACAAAAGTCAGTTCTATTATTATCCCTCCAATATAAAAGTATTTTTTAATTGGGTTATGATTACCTCCTAAAAATTAATTTTAGTTCACATGTATCTCTCACCGAGTGGAGATATATAAGTGTGTATTTTTCCCACATTGGACTGAACTACAATAAAAAACATCATTGGGTTCCTCACATTTTTCACACCTAATTAACCTCAATAATTTACTTTCACAATTATTTTAATTAATCAATTTATTTTTTCAAATAGTTGTTCTAGTCTATTCACCCCCCTCTAGATCATCTACGAATAACATATCTAACCTAACAATTTAGTGCTTGGAAAATGCGGATGTTAAGCATCACTTGAATTGGCCACCACCCATCCTCAAATATATATATATATATATATAACAATAAGTAAATACATAAAATTTTTAAAAATATTTATATAATTGAAAATATATTTATATAAATATATATATTTATTTATAATTATTTAAATATATTATCTTTAAAATTATACTTAATTATTAATCTCAGTATGTTCCACTAATATTTCTATATTTTGAACATTGTCTGAACTGAATTTTATTGTTCCCAAACATGAAACATTTTTATTATTATTTATAATTCAAAGTTATTTTTAAAAGTAATTGTTTAAATATATTTTTGTTAAAATATATTTTCAAATTAACAAATATATTTATATGATTATAAATATAAATTTATATATATATATTCCAAAATCATATTTAAAAATATTACCAAATTGTGAATGTAAATGCCTTCATGTAATATTATTTAAATTTGAACCATGTTCGAACCTGATTATAGGGTTTTTCAACCCAAAATATGTTTACAATTATTTATATATCAAAAGTAAATTTAAAATTATATATATATATATATATATACATTTTAATAATGGAAAAAAGGCTATTTATATATTTTAAAAAATATATTTATTTATGTATTTATGTAAATTTAAAAATATATAAAATACTATTTTTTATACATTTATTTTTAATGATATATATATTAATATAAAGATACAGAATTTTGTTTGTATAATTATCTAAAATATATTAATAAATATATAATTCGAACCAATAATACATGATTGTAAATAATTTATTATATATTGAAATAATTATAAATAATAAACACATTTAATAAGTTTTTTAATTGGTTGGGGTCATGGAATCAATTTTATTAAGAAAGAAATCTCATATATAATAGGGTTGAGAGACCTGAATTCCTAGTGGCTCAAAGGACTATTACAATTTATTGTCATGAGAGCTTTTTGGATTAAATGCTTAAGGTGTTGACCCATAAGCTCGATCTAGGAATCCAAATTTCACTTAACAATCCCAGTCTTCTCATTGTGACACCACTTAGGAGTAACAATAATATTTAATTTCCCCACTATAACATCCTAATAATTTAGGTTATGTCTCTTTTTAAATTTATCTTCTTCAATATCTTACATCACACAAAACAGTCAACCTAATCAAATGATTAAAAATTATTATTTAATTCTGATAGTTATTTCCTACCTATTGGAATGATGGGAATGGATTTGATTAAGTAAATAATAAATATATTTTTTAAACAACATTAAAAATAAAATTGGTTGGCTAACATGTGAGTAGAAATGAAAATAAAAACGAATTGAACATAAGGGTTGTGTTTTTATAAAAAACTATTTTTTAAACATAATGACATTTTATCTCAATAAATAAAATTAATGATTATTATTATATATAATAATAAATTTTATATCGTATATATTCTGTGAAATAGTTTTTAAAATCAACCATCTAAATTTATATGCATAAGATAAGAATAAATCAATTTTAAGTATAAAATATATATTTTATAAATGGTAAATTTACCGCCTTTTAATAAAACACATCATTTAAATATAATTTTTAACAGTTTTATAAATTATATTTGATAAACTAAAACTAATTTTTAATATTTTATTGTCAAAATTAGATAAGTTGATGTTTTCTAATTTTTCAAAATATTTATTTTTTAGTGAATAGTGAAAATATAGATTTTTATAAAATTGTTTATTTTTCCATATCAATGGTATATATATGATTTTTATTTTATCTAAATTTCACATAAATAATAACTAGTTATAAATTATACATTTTTTTTCATTTTAATCATCACTATACCTTATTTTCAAATAAGTATATTTTTTGCTTAAAATATGATTTCATGAAAACACTTTTTATTAGCATTTTATTAGTTTAGTTTTAATGTAAATTATTCTGCATCTATGCTTTAAATTTATAAAAATTTGATTACTATATTTGAATTCAAAATTACCCACTTTATTAAAGAGTATACCTTTATTGTTGGTCAATATGAATAGTAACTTTAGTAATTTTTATTACCACATTTAATGGGTAAATTTATAAAATTAGGAAAAAAAATACTAATAAGGATTAAGGAATAACTCTAAAATTTTACCAAATTGTATTACATAATTTATAATATACCATAAAAACATGAGGATTTCATTTTAGTTATTTAATAGGTACTTTTACATGAAAATTAATTTGATATTATTAAAATTCAAGAAAATCACAAAATGTTACATTCATATTTTTGATAAACATATTATTTTTAATATGGCGTTGTTAAAAATATTTATTCAACTATAGATATTATATTAAATGGTAAAATATTTTTCTACAATATTGCATTATATTTTTATTTTTTAGTTACCAAATAATTACCTAACATAAGAATAAAATGATGATAAAATAATTATTTTATTACGGAAATAATTAAATAAATTTTTATTCTAATTAAAAAATATATTTCTCAAAATTTGGATATTAATTTCATAAAATGGATTATATTTTTAAAATAAACACATAAAAATGTTTTCAGTGAATTTTATTCATTTTTCTATAATATTTAAATTTTTTGTGAATAATGAAATATGGTAATTTACAATATTTAACATTATAATAAAATAAATGATGTTTTTAGTCCATATTCTGTAATGGATACTTTAAGTGATATTATATTGAAATTATATTCTCTAGTTATATTATTTAGTCAAAATAATCAGTTATATTAATTGTCTTGATCCAAAATAAAAATTAATGAGCAAAAAAATCAAAAAAACACCATTATCCTCCCCTAAGAATACCACCCATTCTCCTCAAACCCTATAAGCTTTTTATATTTCATATTTTGATCTGAATTATTCACCAAAACATATTTCCCACACTTTGTTTTTTCTGGTCTCACCAAAATACCAATCCCAAATTCCATGAGGAGGTTCTCCAGGATACATTGTACAAAAGGGAAAATCCTCTTTCTTTTTCATTTAATTTGATTTATTTTTTATTAACCTCTCATTACCACCACTATCTAAAAAAGAATGATAAATATATTATATTATTTATACTATAATATTATAATATTAATTGAATAACCATCATCAGACCCCTACTCCTCTCCCTTTCATTCTATAAATGAAAACATCATCTGCATTGTGTCAATTTACCACCATCATGGATTAAGGGTTTTTATTTTCCATTAATTATTTCCAAGATAGTAAAAAACATTATTATTATTAAATAAGAATTAATTATACATATTATAGGTTTTATAATATTCTTGATACAATATATGAAAATTATATTAAATAAAAATATTGTCGTAAAAACCTCCAAAATAAATTAATTCAATTTCATTAATGATTTATCTAATGAATCATTATCATAATGTGTATCAAAATTATTTGTAAAATTATTTAAACATATGTTCTTTTTTAAATTTTATATAATTTAAATTCAATATTAATTTTCCCATTTTACATGAACTTCCATACTTGTATACAAGTGAACCAATCTTGAAAAAACAAGTAACTGAACACTCTGGGAATGACGAAATTGAATCTTATAACATATCAAAAAGTCCATACATGGACTTACTAAAATTATAATATATATAATATATGTTTAAAAGGTTCTCAATTAATTTATATACTAGTATAATTTTATTTTTAATGACACCATGTATTAGTGAAAAAAAATTCATACATAACGTAATGGTTTTCTCATATAACATTTATTTATGTATGATATTCCTTATTCAACACATATTTTTGTGTGTGGTGTATATATACTACCAATATATATATATAATATTACAAATATCATTACATATATGGAATTTAATGTTTCATTTTAGAATCAATAATTTTATGGGGCATATGGTTGAACTGTTTGCATAATGGTATGGTTGTTGTTAAACCAATTTATATTCATTGGGTTAAACATCTAACCCAATGATTATGTCATTTATTGATTATGTATAAAATTAATTTTTATAATTTTAAGACGTATTTTTCTCTTTTATATGTATTGAAAATTAAAAGATTTAATTTATTCATTTGGTTAACACTGAAATTTTTTTTCAAAAATAATCATTTAATTGATTATTTATTCAAAATTTTAATGAAATGTTTTTTTCTTAACGTATATGGAATGATTGGATTATTCCAAATTCATGAAACCATAATTATTACGTCAATACATTAAAATTTTACATTTTTTTACAAATAAAATATATTCTTTTATAATTTCATGACATTTTAAATAAATGATTTCTAAGTAAAATTAAATGTGTTTTCTCCGAATATATTTTCAATGATTTTGTTTGATTATTTTCATCTATATCAACACCCTATATTGAATCTTATTTTTAATATAAGTTTATATCTTATGATAGAATACAATAATTTTTATTTAATCGTTTATGATCATTTTACTTGGGATATACTATCTTTATACCATTTCTTATGTTACTCTTCATAGTTTATGATTATTTTTATTGATTGGAGAAATTATTTACATTTCACATTATAATTTCAAAATAACTGTATATGTTGATTATTTTTCTCCCCATAATTATGAGGAATTAATGGGACTAATTATGTGTTTGTTGGGGTCTGATATAGCCCCCTAATGCATCATTAGGTCTCATAAGACAAACTAGTTTAGGTACTGGATGATGTCTTACTAGATTATGTATGGGGTCTTGGCCGAAGCATGGATGTTATGTTTCTTCTGTCTAATATTATTCATTCCCTAATTATGGGATTAGTTATTGAAAATATTGGTGGTCATTAAACTAGTATAATATCCATGGTTAAGTTTCATCCTCATGAAATTATTTATGTGGCTTTATTTGATCATATTTTATTCTTCCCATATTATAATGAAGATTTTGTTTAAAAAGAATTTTTTTTATTTATTCACATTTAATTATTTCATTTTTTTTATTTATGATTTATTAATATGTATTATTATCATGGCTGAGCATATAATCTCACCCCATTTTTATGTTTTATACTTCCCCATTTCTCCAAGAGGGTTATTATGATTTGATATGTTAGTTTATGCTAAGTGAAATAATGGTGTCCTAAGAGGAAATATATTTTTATTTTATATCTAAAAATTATTTATAGTTTGAAATATGTATCTAGTTTTCTAATACTACTTAACTATTCAGTACTTAGAGATGGGATTCTTTGTAATCATTCCAATATAATAAAGTATGCCACCATTTCAGAGTAATTTTTTTAACCCAATTTATGCCGTTTGTGTCCCATAAATTATTGTTTTGGTATCAAAAATTTATTTTTAAGTGAAATTTCAAAATTGAGGGGATAAAATTTATTAAAGGTGGTGACAATATAACACTATAAAATTATATGGTAATTAGTTTTTAAATTTTAACATTTTCGATAGCTTATGTTATATAGAACACTCAGCATAAAAAATTATTAATATTTTTTTTATTTAATTATTATACTAATGACCAAGATGTTGTAATAATGGGAATAAATTAAATTCAGTAAATTATGAAATTATTTTTTAAAAATATTTTCAAAATCAATTCATTGGTAACCAATTTATTATAAATTAAAATAAAAACCAATTGAAACTAAAAGATGAGTTTTTATAAAAAAATCATTTTATAACAAGAATAGAATATTATTATAATGAATTAAATTATTCACTATTATTGACTGATATTATTAAAAATATATATTTTTCCTATTCAATATAATTTTTTTAATTTAAAATAATATTTTTCATAGGATTATGATAAGAATAAATCTATTTTTATAGATAAATAGATACATCTTCTAAAAGGAAATTTTAATACTACTTAACATCGCTACAGTTTTAAATCTAAATTTTGAATCATTTATACATTATATTAAAAAAAATAAACTGCTTTTTTATAATAGGTATTTCTAAATTATCTAGGGTGATTTTTGGTAATTTATAGAGAATATTTATTTTCTTGTAAATAGTGAAAAATAAATATTTATATAAAATTACCGATTTTATTATATTAACGGTGTATTCATAATTTAAATTTGGCATCAATGTTTCTTAAATACAATATTTTTATATATAATTTAATTTATTTCATTTGAATTATCATCTTACCTTATTTTTGTACAAGTACATTTTTCGCATAAAAGTTTCTTTTTAAAAAAATTGTTTTTAGTTTCATTTCATCAGTTTAATTCTAAATTAAACTAAAACACTTGAGTTTTATTAATTTTTTAAAATGGATTACATATATTTAATCATATTTTAAAATTTTATTTAGTAGTATCCTTTTATTTTTTGTCAATATGAATAGTAGATTTTGAAAGTTTTATTACAACAGTAAAAGGGTAAATTTGTAAATTTAGGCTCAAAATAAAATGATAAAGATTAAAAAATAAAAGTAAATTATTCCAAAACATTATTAGATGGTTTATATTCATCCCTTAACACCTTATGTTATAATATTACTTAATTAAGGGAACCTTTTCCATTAAAATGACATTGATATTATTTAGATTAATGAAAATTAAAAAAATGTCATTCATATTTTTAATAATCATATAATTATTAATATGTTTTATTCAAAATATATCTTCATTTATATATATTATTTTTAAATATAAATTATTTATATACATAATTTTATTTTTTTATTTTCAGTGAATATATTAATGACCTTATATAATTATACAACAATGATGAAGTAATTATTTTATTAAAGAAACAATAAAATAAAATATGATTTTAATTAAAAAACATATTTTAAATTTTTAGAAGAAAATCCTAAATTTTATTCAACTATTTTAATATAAACATTAAAAAATGTTTATGATGAATTTTTTGAATTTATATAAAATAGTTGATTTTTTTGTGAATACTGAAATATAGTAACTTACAATATGTTACATTTTAAGTAAATAAATTATTTTATGATTCATGATTGAGTATTGGATCATGTAAGTGAACATTATCTTAAACTAAAATGATATAGTTAATATATTAAGTAACAATAATATGTTTTACTGATAGTTTTGATCCAACAAAACAAATTAATGATTAAAATAATCAAAAAACACACATCTCCTACCCCTATAAATACCACCCCTTCTTCTCACACCATATAATATATTTTATCTTACTTATATTATTACAAATAACTATATAAATCCATTCCACATATTATTATCTTTCAGGTCTCACCAGAAGACGAATCACAAGTGCCTTAATGAGGTCCTCAATGATACGATATATTTGAGGTAAATTACTCAATTGATTTTATTTATTTATTTAATTTACATTTTTTTCTAATCATCTCCTTACCTTCATAATAAAAACATAAATTATTACACTAGTATCTAATATTTTCTATATTTTTATAATCATACTGAAAACATAAATTATTACACTAGTATCTAATATTTTCTATATTTTTATAATCATACTGAAATATCTATTATCAATCCACATCTACTCACAATTTTATTCTAAAAATGATTAAATTATTCGTGATGTGTCGATTTACAGACATCATGGATGATGTGTAATTATTTTCCATTACCGACATCAAGGATCATCATAAAACCATTATTATAGCTAAATAATATTTTATTATACATATTTTATGTTATATAATGTTCTAGAACCAACAAATAAACATTATATAAAATAAAATGATAGTAGAAAAAAGAGAATAATAAATTATATATTTTTCCTTAATATTTTTTCTAATGAATCCTTATCATTCCATATAAAAATGATATATAAGATCATTTAACCTTTTGGTATTTAATAAAAAACTTATAGTTTCAATTATATATAATTATTACCTTTTTAAATGCATAAGAATAATTGTATACAAGAGAACTTATCATGTAAAACAAAGAACAAAAACTCTCCAAGAACGATGAAATTGAATCTTATAACTCCTAAAAAAGGCCATTCATAAAAATAATAAATTATAATAAATCAAATATATTTTTTATATGTTTTTAATTTATTAATTTATGAATCTAATTTTATTGTCCCTATCATTAATTACAAGTGCATACTGCTTTCCTATATATGGTAATGGTTTTATCATCTCAGTTGTATTTCTGTGAAATATGCCTCATTCACCACTATTTTTTATGTGTGGTTTATGTATACATATCATTTATATATAATATCATTAATCTATTTATATTAATAATATTAAATGTGTCATTTTATAATCATTAATTTTATGGGGTATATGGTTCGACCGTTTCCATAATGGTAAGGGAATTTTTAAAACAATTTCCATTCTTTTGTTTAAAAAACTAGTCCAATTATTATATTATTCTATGATTCTATGTCAAACTAATTTTTATTATCTTAAACTGTATTTCTTCATGTGTAATATGGATTTAACTCTAATACTAATAATATGCCTATTTTGTTAAAAACACACTTTCTTTTATAAATAATCTTTTAAATTTTTCTGTCTTATATATTTAAAAAGAATTTTTTTTGTATACATAAATAGTATGAGTAGTATTTACCTATTTCGTGATGCCTTAATGATTTCCAAAATCCTTTACATTTTAAAAATTATATTTCTAAGGAATATTATTTCATTTATTATTTCACCGATTTTTAAATAAATCCTTCAAAAATAAAAAGGGTATTTCTACTACGAATGTTTTAAGGATTTTGATAAAGCATTTTCATCTGTGTCAACACACTCCACTAAATATTATTATTAATTGAGTTTGATCTCTTATTATACCATCTACCATATTTTATTGAATTATTTATAATCATTTTTCATTATAATGTACTATCTTGATACCATTATCTGTATTACTATAGATAGTTTATGATTATGTTCACTAATTTGGGAAATTGTTTATATTTCATATGATAGTTTCAATATGAATGTATATGTTTGATTATGTTTATCCATTTTCATAAGTTAAATGAATTGGAAATAGTATGTGTTGGGTGGGGCCCACTAGATCACCTCAAATAATTAGTAGGTATCATGAGATAAAATACCTTGGGTACTGGCTGATGTCATACACAATTCTGTATCGGGTCTTGGCCAAAAACATTACGGTATGTTTTTAATGTCCCACATTATGCATTTCCAAATAATTATATTAGTTACATAACATACTTATAAATATTATACTAGTATAATATCCATGGATACAAATCATCATCATTTGATTATTAATCTGCAATTATTTGAATAGATTTTACTCCATCCATATAATGCTCACGTTTATATTTTACTAGCAACTATATATTCAGTTATTTGGTTCTTTTGGATGTAATTAATTTTAATCATTCAAATGTAATAAAATAATGTACTAAATCAGGGATACAGGGGTTGGGGTCCTTACACCCACCACAAAGTCATGATAGAGAACTGCTATTTAATCCATTTTTTGATAGAAGGCCATACGATAGGTTTCATCACATCCATCACTCTTTCAATCATCACACCAAATAATTCCTACTTGTCTCCATGCTAAGATGCCTACCAAATGTTCCTATTCACCTATCTGGTTTCCACCAATCACATGACGTGTCACCACCGATGCTAATAACTATCAAGTTGTGATTCCCTTTTTAATAATAATTAAATTAATAATGTTATATGTATTAATAAGAATGTACACAATTTTTTATGTGAGAATTTAATGTTTTAAATCAATAATGTTTCTATCATCTAAATTAATTTCTTTAATTATATTTTTGAAATTTATTTTATTTTCACCTATTTTTTAGACTATGAATAATATTTCACTAATATAACACTTATATTTTATATTTTATAAGAATTAAAAGTTTCTTATTTGAAAAATAATAACTTCTTTTATTTTTCACGTAGGCCATGTTGAAATCATATAAAATATAAACTATATATACAATCATTACTAAACTAAAAATAATATTAAACAAATAAAAAATTTTCAAAAAAATATTTTGATCAAAATGATAGTTCGGTAATAATATAGAGGATAAAGTAAATGAAATTTTATGGAAATATAAAAATATAACTTCCATAAAAATCCATATATTTTACAAATATTATTATTAATAAAAATATATATTTTATTTAGTAAAATTATTAACATTTTATTATTAGTATCCATTACATTAAAATAATATTATTAGAATTTAATTTTTTAAATAATAATTATTCACATAAATTCATTTTGAATTAATTATTTTTTATAAAAAATTTCAGTATTAATTATATTATTATTACGTATTATGGATGACCACAATAAAGGAATGAAAAAATTGCATGTAAATATGGGGGGTGAAGGTTTCTTCCAACACAAGCAGGCAAGGTTGTGCCCAGCATGGGCCTTCATTTCATGGTAAAAGATGGCCTATAAGCATATAGTAGTGGCTTTCATGCTTGTATAAAACAGAAATAAAAGTGTTTGATTGGGGTTACCCATTATGGAGGGACTACAACCCACCCCTCCATCTTGTAGGTGTTAGGAGTATCCCTATTTCATTGTAATTATACCCTAATACATCTATTTAATTATTATTTAAAATTATAAATTTTATTATCTTAATCAATAATGTTTCCATTCAGTAAATAATTTTTTTTCTATATTTATAAATTTCTTCTTATTTTAAACTATTTTTTATATATTTATTCTATTTTTTATGTCTCCCTTAGATTGAACTTATATTTTATATCTTATAAGATTTTAAAGTCAACTACTTGAAACATAAAGAAATTATTAAATTACATGAAGGTCACATTAAAATATTACAAAATAAAACCTTTAAATATAATCTAAATAAAATTTAAAACACAAACTAAACATATAGAGTAGAGTTAAAAATAAAAATAATAACATTAATATAATAAAAAAATTTAATTTACATATCACAAAAATTTATTGATTATGTACATAATATTTTCACATTAAATAATTATAAATAGAAAATAACATATAAACAAAATGAAAGAACAATTTAAAATAAAAAGAATGACACAAAAAAATATGAAAAATTAACTTACAAAAATATTTTTATCGATTGATTTTTTTGTAAAATATTATGTTTTGAAACAAATATTAATTTTTCCATTAAAATTATTTTCATTAATTATTTTTATAAAATTATTTTAATATTGAATTATTTTTATATGAAAAGTCAATGATTGAGATTTCATTTAGATTGTATTTATACTTTATAATTTGAATTCATTAAAAATCACATAGTTGAAACATTATTATATTTCAAGTATGTGACTTTGAAAGTATTTAAATTTTAAAGAATTAATACAATCTGAATGAAATCTAACAAAAAAAAATAAAAAAATATTATAAAATATAAATAATTTCAAATAATAATAAACATATACAAATTCAAATGACACAAAAATTATTGATAAAAAACGTAACATTTACAATTTAAAAAAAACTTAATTCTTATAATATAGCATATTATTAATTTCATTATTATGATGTATAATAAATTATATTTTTATTATTAGATATTTATAATTAATTTACAAATAAATTTACATTATATAATTAAATATTTACAATAATTACAATAATAAATAAGAATAAAGCTGCAAATAATATAATACATAATGTAACTAATAATGTAGTAAATAATATAGTTAAAAATAAATATTAAATAATTTAGTAATATAAAAAATAAAATTATTTATAATAATATTATTATTAATAAATAATTATATGATTTATAATTAATAATAATATAATTAATAATATAATTAATAATATAATTAATATATAAATATTAAATAATTAATTAATAAATATAAATTGTGTATATAATTCAATTACTTATTTATTTAGTAATAAAAAATAGTAATAAAATAAAAAATGTAATTAAATTAAAATAATCATCACATTAAAATGAATTTAGGATAATGATTATTATTTTAAATTTTTTTAATAATATTAATATTTTAATATAGTTTTCAATATAAATAAATTAATAATAATTTCCCTAAAAATATATTTAATTTTTAATAATAATAAAATTTTAAAATATGTTTCTGGTTTGGGAACCCTGATAATATTTTTTGACATTATTTGAGTTTTAAAAATATTACTTAAACAAAACAAGAGAAATAATGAAGTAATGTATTTAAATTAATTAAATTATATATATATATATATATAATTATTTGTATATATTTTTAATCATAAATATAATATCATACATATGTATATATTTATACAAATAAAGATATTTAAATAAAGAAGGTGAGTGCTAAATCAGGTGGCGCTCAATGAATTGTCGCCCAACACCACTTCATTTGGTTACCACAAAATTAAACCTGTTATTATATAATTATAAAAATACACATATATGTTAATATTCTTACAAAGCATCTTATCACACATTTTCCAATATTATTTAATTATTACCATTGTTTCAGGTATTAACGTTATCATTTTATTATGTATGTTCTTTCATGCTTTCTCCAATTCATATGCATATGATATAGGTCCATCATCTACAGAATGATATTAATGTTATAAATATCTTATTTATTCAATATATATATTTTTTAATCACTCTAGCAATTTTCACATGGAAAATTAATCACAGCGCTTCGTGGGGACGATAGGTCATTCATATGCTCACAAGACATTATCATTTCCATATTTGGTAAAGTTGTAAGGAAGTGGATGATATATTAATTTTAAAAATAAATTTTAAGTCATAAGTAAAATATATTTTCATTATTTCCATTATTATGAATATCCATAGGATTTGGTGATAAAAATCAAATTACATTGTTTCGTGATGTGGTTTCCTGGCATACACATAAGTGATGGTTTTGTTTCCCATTTGATGGAAAAAGAGATGGATAAATACTATGTCATCAACCTAAAAAAAATATCAATATTTTTTATATACCTGTATTATATTATTGAAATTATTAATACATAATTGATTATGGTTAAAGAATAAGTAAAATATATATTTCATGGTGAATACAAATTACATGCTGTTAAAAACCCACCTTTAGATATCTTATTAAAAACCATGGATTTGGTCTGTTGGGAAGACTAACATTTATCAAACATATTATAATTTTTGAGAGATATATTGTTTTGGTTTGGTTTTGATAAATGGTTTAATATGTCTGAATAAGTATGGGGATAAGATGCCCCTTTATAATGGAGGTGACCAAGATAATTATAAATTTTCAATGGTTTAAAATAAGGTTAGGTATCTTGGAAAAATTCATCCAAAATGGTTCATATTAGAATATAATATTCTTAAGGTCTAAATTTAATCATCCAATTCATTTTTATCATGTTTTTAGGTCATTTTAACACATATCATTTTATTTTGACTCCATAGTTATGACATCCCAATAAAATAAAGAATATTACTTTTTTATATTTATTAATTTTGTGAATTAAATATTAATTTTATGTTAAAGGGGTTTCTATGTTCGATAGTGTACCTGATACGCAACAACAGGTTTCTTTGAAATCTTACGTTGCACACTAATAATATAATATTATTATTTTAAATGGTAGTTATCTCTTACCCATTGTATTGGGGGGAATGAAAAAAACTAACTACTATATGATAATACACGTTTTTCAAATGTATAAACATTTATCCAATAAAATTTAGAGGATTAAAATGTGAATGAATCTAATTTTAAGCATAATTTACATTAAATGGTTGATTTACCCCATTTTAATAGAAAACCATCTTTAAATATAGTTTTGGTCAATTTTATAAGTTCTATTTGACCAAATAAAATACTTCTTTCGATTTGGGACATAAAATTTTACTTTGGGTAATTTTTTTGGTATTTATCAGATAAATTTAATTTTAATGAATAGTAGAAAATATTGTATTTTAATTCAAAAGTGCCTTTTAATCTAATTTATTTATATAGTTAGATTATTTTTTAAATTAGTTTTAAAGTATAATTAAAATATTATTTTTCAATTTAATCCAATTTTTTTATTGGATATAATTTCACTTTGAAATTGGAAAAAAAACAAATTTCAATCTTTTGATAGTTATTATTTCTTAAAAAACACTATTTGTTTAAACAATGTGAAATAATATAAATTAATTAATTAAAAATATATGTTTTCAATATGGAAAAATAGAAAAAAAAATTCATTCAGAATATTAAATAATTCATAGGATGATTTTTTGGTTTTTTTTCTGAAAAACGGCAATTTTTTATTAATACTGAAACCACTTAGTAGTAGTTCAAAACAGACGTTTTCTTTTAAATGAAATTTTACCACTTCTGTGAATTGAATTTCCTAAATCCAAAAGACATGGTTAATATCAATAATTATAGTGTGGTTAAATAAGATAAAAATAATTTTTGGTGAATAGTAACTTTTGAATTTTATATAACACGGTTAAAGGCAGACAGGGTAATTCATGGTAAAAATGTATTATAATAATTTAAAATTACCTTAACACTTTTCAAAACATTATTATTTGAATACGTTACTACCATGGGAATCTTTGGGTCGATTTTGGTACCCCAATGAGGCACTTGGGAGTGATAATGACAATTTAGATTAATTAACTTAAAGTAAAGGCAAAAATGTCAAATGCAAATATCTTGTAGTAAATTAATTTTTAAAATGGGTTTTATAAATTATATTTTCGACTATAAATATTCATTGGAAATATAAACATATTTCCTACATCATGGTATTTTATTTATAATTTTTAGACATCAAATAAATTAAATTATTTATGACAAACTAATGATGTAGTATTTACCTCATTAATAAATGATTTAAATAAATAACATTATAATGATTAAAATATTATCCAAAACGTGTCCAATTATGATTGGATGAAATTATTTCAAATATTAGTCATCTTATATTCTACCTTAGTGATTTTCGGACCTTTTGAAACATAATATATGTTTATAATAAAATAATGTTTTCACAGTTTCCTAAATAGCCCCTCCTCCCCCTTATAAAAGAAGACCACTTATAACCAATTACTAACACCTCTCAATCATTTTGAATGTCCAAAATCTTCCCAATTTAGGTCCCTAAATACCTCTCCTCCTCCTAGAAGCCTTACCATTGGCATAAGACACTTCAAGAAGTCCTTTGGTTCAAACCAACGCAAGTTACCCAAATTAAAGGTAACAGTTTCTCTTAAATTGTTTTCATTTATTTTACTACTCCAAACCCTAAACACTTTTTATTCCATTATTTTTTTTAACAAAAATAGTATCCTAAATATACTAGGATGTAGTTATGAGAAGGATTCTAATTACACTTACCCACACCACCAACTAATAGATGATGAACATAATGTTTTTGTGGATGGCAATCTAAAGCCTCATGAAATGATGATTGTTCAATTCTCTCCTATTGCCTCTAATGGTGGAAATTATGATGGAATTGTATTTATATATGATATATATATTTATTATGGATTCTTTATTCATCTGTAATTTCCATTTATAGCATGCCTTTATGGTTTCTAATATGGGTAAATGCGATAATCTCATTAGAGGAAGTGCGGACTACCGCCCCCTCAAAGTGATATGACTCGTTCAAACCATATGTGGTACGTATAAAGGAAATATTTATTGATATTATATATGATAAAATATTGGAATAGTAATACTAATATGTATCATTATGTTTTAATTCCATTAAACTTGAAATATAAATGGAAGTAGCGTTCATGCGTACGTACGGCTTACCGTCTCCTTGAACGGTGCATTTCATTTCTTACCTCTAAATGTTATGTAATCTTATAAATACATGTATATGCTAGATATATATGATATATATAATAAAAAAATCATTAATATCAATCTGGATATAATGAACCTTTGACCACATGAACAACATGTGATTTTAAGAAGTCCATTTTTCACTCAAGTACCAAATATCGACAAAATGAACATTATTAAATTAAATGATTAAAAATGATTATAACATGGTAAATAAGTGATATAAAAGGAATAATAAACTTGAAAAATGTTTTTATGAAAGTATAAATTAAAATTAGTTTATTATTCAGGAGATTAAAGAATGATCAAGTCAAGTTGGACATGAGGTAATGAATTTTCTTATCTCACTTTTAATTCTGTGAGATTTCCATTGTTCGCCACTTATTCATTGCTTGTTGTGTATTTTGTAATTCCATTTGATATATATTATCATGATTCTATTTATATTCATGGTATTATGCGATTAGTTTAGTGGTTATTATCTTTTCGTCATATGACTCTATTGATTACAACGAAGTACAGGTTTTTCATCTCACTTTTATTCCCGTTAGATTCATGCTATATTGGCCACTATTTCCTTTTGTGTGGTGTATTTACTACACATGATTGTACTATTTTTGTAATATAAATTCATTTATTAATATTTACATCTTCATTTTATGATCCTTCTTTCATGTGGCGTATGTTTTGAATGTTACCAAATCGATAAGGGAACCTTTCAACCTCCTCTTTTAAAAAGACTACTTTTTGTTATGTCTTTTAATTTACATCTTATTATGTTGGGATATGTTATTATATATCCTTATTTAATTAAACATTTTTTCCAAGTGGTGATATACCCTTTTTATCTAATCAACTAATTTTCTGAATTTTAAAGTGATGTCGTTAGACTGTCGAAATTTTACAAGGGAACTTCTTAACCCAATTTCGATTCTTTGGGTTCAACTTGTACTTCTTGAATATGTCATCCTATGAATATGTGTGAATGACCTATGATTGTTTTATACTTAATATCCACTTATATTGGGTGTATTTATATTTTTCACACATAGTTAGGTGATTTATTTGTCCTTAATTTAATGATCCCATCTTTATAAAGGATCTCATCTCAATTTACATTTCCATTGAGACTTCATTGTTGTTATGCACCAATTCACTATTATAAGGTGTATATACTGTCCTTTGACATATTATATCATGAATCCCTTTATTCTCATTATATAATAAAGTTCTGATTAAATGTTATTCCTCTATTATTTGTATTCAATTTTCTCTCTTTTTTTTAGAAAAACACTTTAACTAAAATATCGTTTTTAAAGTTTTAAAGATTTATTCTTCTAATTATTTCTCCTTAATGTCCATGTTTTCAAAATGGGTTTTAGGATTTATTTATATGGTCATTAATTTTTTCAAATGATAATTCATTTAAAAGTATCAAAGGGGTATGGGACATTTTGATTTAAAAATCTCTTTTAAAATGGTGTATAAAAATGGATTGATTATTTCAATATCTTGAAATTACTTCTTGTATCTTTAAACGAAATATTATTAGTGAAATGTTTATATTTGCAATATTGTATGTGTTGTTATGGTACTTGGACATTTGACTGGTGGTTATGTGATAAACCATATGACAGGTGGTGCCGTGAATACCAGGACGGGTGGTTATGTTATAACCTCCAATTCATTGGGTAAGAAAGTCGGTCAGATGGCCATTCCATTTAATGATATGTGTGTAATTCGACCGTATGGTTATTCTATTGATGTATGTTTATGTACCAAGTTAACATTATATGTTATGTGTTCTTTATATGGTTTTTATGGTAATATTTTGGTTACAAAAGTGTAAGTAATGATCTTTTTTTAGTGAAGATAATTTACTACTTCGTAATGGTGAAAAGTACAACTTATGATAAAGTATTCAAGGTTTACCTTTTGTTTGGAAATATATAATAGTTTTCCTTCTTTATATATCCCTTACTGAACTTTTTTTTCTCATCCCATGTTTTTGAAATGTTTTTCACAGGATATAATGTGGAATAGGGTCAAAGACTAGATCAATGAAGAGTCATGATATCTTAAACATGGAACTAGACATGACTCTTTTTTTCAACAGTTCATGTTTTGTAAAAAAATGGAAACTCTGTAGAAGTGTCTACTTTGAAATCTTGTGAGATTTAATAGTTCGGTCCTAATTCTCTAAAATTCTAAACCTGAAAAGATCCTCAATGTGAATTATTTATTAAATTCAATATTATGTAATGTTTAAGGCTGGGTCCTTACAGTTGGTATTAGTGGTCGTTTTAGACAAATTTAGTGATTAAGATTTTTCATTAGACACATGGTTAGTCCCTATATCTATCATTTCATTTAAATCCATTTTTTATAACTTTTTCTGCTCAAGGAAGGTCAGTAACAAATGGAAGGAGGCGGATATCAAACGGCATTGATATCTCTTCCTGATGACATTCTTACAATAATTATTACAAATTCATGTTTAGATGATTGTGAAACATTTTCTAGAATACAACTCACTTGCAAGTAGTTGTTTCAGATATCAAACACCTCCACTATACCTCGTTATCATCGTGAATCATGGGTTTTATTTAGACAAATCCGATTTTAACAATATTATCATATTTTCAAGAAAGGTTAATATTATCGAGGGATTTTCAAATATTTTACCTTATCACGTGATTTTCAAGGATATTATGATTTCAAAAAAGGTACTGAAGAAGGAGACCCTTGATGACCTATTTATATTTGCTTTTATAATACTGTATCATAGCACATACCTAGAGTATTTTAAAAGTACCATTAATTGAAAGTATCAACTCTAATTCGGTCCGACTATTTAATAGAAATCATGTTTTATCAAATGTTTTGAAATTATATGTCATACATGATTATTTTCCAAAACGGTTTTTCTGTGAAAACCCATATGACCCATGTTGTAAAAGGTGTATTTGGATGGAAGAAGAAAATGATTTTGAAGGATCTAAAAATCATTATTGATATGTATGGTCCTTCTACCTACATGAACAAGATGATGATGAAACCAAATGGACACCATGATCATGGTATGATGTTCTTCATTTTGGAGATCGTTTTATTTTATCAAATGGTGGTGAAATATGATTTTAAGTATTAATTTGTTGAGATTAAAATGAATTTGGATTAAAATGAGAGGTATAAGAAAACCATTGATGTTAAAACATGTTAGGGTTACATTTGGGTTTTACAAAAAGGACAACTAGTAAGATGGGTGGCAACCTGTCATGTCTGGTAAGGCTGTAGGAATCGAACCCACAACTGAAGGGCGACAAGGGCGCATCGCCTACAACTGGCATACGTGAAGTCGCTGGTTAGTATGACATATTCAATTAAGTTAAATGGTTATATATTTCAATAATAAGTTGATTTTTGGAAATTATGTTTTATCAAATAGATATCCTTAGTATAGGAAAATTATTTGATGATTAAGTGATAAAGGTTATTTTTGGAAGACATTCTTTGTTTTGAGGAAACACTATATGCCTAATGAAAATAATTTACTACATGATTTCAATTGTGGTGGAATGGTTGAGATATTGTTTATGAATCTATGTCTTTATTGTGGATATATGGTGATTTTGGTTATTTCCAGAAAATGATTAACCTAATATAGATAATACGTGATTAGGTTAATTACGCTTTAGTATGTGACTTTAAGAGTAGTCGGTGATATTTAGAGAAAAATGTTAAGATTTAATGGGGAAGAATATTTTATTTAAATCCTTCTGGGTTTTGGGTTTCAATATTAGTTTGAAGTATTTTGAATAATTTTATGGACAATTTTGTAATGAATGGTCTTTCTTGAACTTTGAGGACTTTTTGTTGAATTTTGGTGATTAAGATTATTTTTTGTATAGTATTATCCTTTGTAGGGAATATATAATCTCATACTAACCATTTTGGTTTTATTTGATGTCTAAATATGAGGGAAATATATAGTCATTCTTTTGTGGATTATGTGATTCTCTAGAAAGAATATTCTAGTGCTTTGATGTGACCAAGACTTTTTTAATGCTCATTATTTGTAGGAAATATTTTTTTGGGTTGAAAATTAATAAAGGAAGAAACACTACATGAAGGTAAGTATATTTTCTTATGTTTTTATTCTATATAGTAAATGAATTACTCACATTATGAAATGAAACATAAAAGAAAAAAGTTGTTGGTTTACTTTTCCTGCTGGGTAATAAAATATTGTTTAACACATCATAAGTTTGTGATTTTCTTGTGGTTAATTTTCTCATAATCTTGTTTTCTATTACTCTCCCTCAGAACATGACCGTTTGTTTTCTCTTCTATATCAATGTTTTCATACATGGAATCAAAGTATTGGTTAACTCGGGTGACCTTTGTACTTCTCTTTCATTCTTATAAAGTGATAGTTTTACTGACTCTTTTTTGATGTGGGACTTTCAATGAAGTTTCAAAGCCCAATTTAAAAATTGTGAGGATGAAATTTCTAAAATGGGGGAAGAATGTAACCTCCCACTAAAAAAAGAATATTAATATTTAATATTTATTAATTTTGTGAATAATATATTAATTTTACGGTAAAGGGGTTGCTATGTTCGATAGTGTACCGGATATGCAACAACTAGTTTTTTGAAATCTTAGGTAGCACACTAATAATATAATATTTTTATTTTAAATGGTAGTTAACTCATAGCCATTGTATTGGCAGGAATGAAAATAAAGAAACTAAAATATAATTGTACTTTTTTGTTAATTGTATTTACATTTATCCAATAAAAGTTAGAGGATTAAAATGTGAATGACTCTAATTTCAAGCATAATTTACATTAAATGGTCGATTTACCACCTTTTAATGGAGAACCCTCTTTCAATCTAGTTTTGGTCATTTCTAAATGTTTTATTTGACCAAGTAAAAATCTTCTTTAGATTTAGGACATCAAATTTTACTTTAGGAAATTTTTTTGTATCTTTCGGATAAAGTTCATTTTTTTATGAATAGTGGAAAATATTGTATTTTAATTCAAAAGAACCTTTAAATAAAATTATTTATATATATATATTATCTTTCTAATTGGTTTTAAAGTGTAATTAAAATATAATTTTACAATTTAATCCAATTTTGGTCATTGGAAATAATTTCACTTTGAAATTGGACTTGAACAAGTGTCAATCGTTTGATAGTTATTGTTTCTTAAAAACACGCTATTTGTTTTAACAACGTGAATTAATTTTGAATTAATTAATGCCAATTCTATTTTTTTTATTTTTCAAAATATACATCATTTTTCAATTCGGAATATCAAATAAATCTAATCCTGAATTTTTTGTTTTTTTCTGAAAAATCTCAATTTTTGATGAATAGTGAAACCACGTAGTAGTAGTTTAAAAAATGAATTTTTTCATTTAAATGAAATTTTTCCACCTCTGTGAATTGAAATTCAAAAATCCAAGAGACACATATAATATCAAAAGGTAAAATGTGGTACAATAAGAAAAAAATAACTTTTGGTGAATAACAACTTTTGGCTTTTTTTATCGCGGTTAAAGGTAAACAGGGTAATTTAAGGTAAAAAATGTATTATAATAATTCAAAATTACCTTTACACTTGTAAAAAACTTATTTGTTGAGTCATTTATGACCATGGGCATCTTTGGGTCGATTTTCTGACCCCATTTTGCTACTTGGGTGTGATAATGACGATTTAGATTAATTACCTTAAAATAAAGGCAAAAATGACAAAAGCAAATATCTTTTAGTAAATTAATTTTTAGAAGGGGTTATATAAATTATATTTTTTACTATAAATATTCATTGAAAAGATAATTGTATTTCCAACATAATGGTATTTTATTTATAATTTTATACATCATATAAATTAAATTGTTTATGATAAAATACTGAGGAAGTTTTTACCTCATTAATAAATAATTTAAATAAATAACATTATAATGGTTAACATAATATCCAAAAACATGTCCAATTATGCATTAATGAATTGATTTCGAATATTAGCCATCTTATATTCGACCATAATGAGTTTTGGACCATTTGAAACCGAAGATATGTTTATAATAAAATTATGGTTTCACACTTTCCTAAAGAGCCCCTCCTCCCCCTTATAAAAGGAGACAACATATGACCAATTCCTCACACCTATCAAGCCATTTTTCTAATCCAAACTCTACACAATTAAGCTCCCTACATCCCTCTCCTCATTCTAAAAGCCTTACCTTATGCATAAGGCACTTCCCGAAGTCCTTTCGTTCAAACCAAAGGGAGTTACCCAAATTAAAGGTAATAGTTTATCCTAAATTGTTTTCTTTTATTTTATTTCTACAACCCCTAAACTCTTTTTATTCATTTATTTTTTAACAACAACAGTATTTTCAATATACTATTATTTTCTATGAGGAGGATTCGAATTACACTTACACAGACCTCCAACTAATGGATGATGAATATAATATTTCTATAGATGGAAAACTAAAGCCTCACGAAATAATGATTGTTCAATTATCTCTTACCGCCTCTCATGGTGGCCATTATGATGTCACAGTATTTATTTAAGATAGATATTATGTTTATGGTTTCTTTATGCTTCTGTAATTTCCATATATATCATGACTTTATGGTTTCCATTATGGGTAAATGTGATAATCTCATTAGAGGAAGTGCGGACTACCACCCCCTCAAAGTGATATGACTCTTTCATACCATATTTGGTATGTATAAAGGATATATTTAATGATATTATATATGATAAAATATGGGAATTATAATACTAATATATATCATTATTTTTTAATTCCATTAAACATTATATAGAAATGGAAGTAGCGTTCATGCGTATGTACGGCTTACCGTCTTCATGAATAGTGCATTTCATTTCTTACCTATAAATGTTATGTACTGTTATAAATACATGTATATGCTGTATATATATGATATATATGATATAAAAATCATGAATATCAATCTGGAAATAATGAAACTTTGACAACATGAAAAACATGTGAATTTAAAAAGTCCATTTTTGACTCAATTACCAAATATCGACAAAACAAATATTATTAACTTAAATGATTACATAATGTTTATAACATGGTAATAAGTGATATAAAAGAAATAATAAACTTGAAAAAGGTTCTTAATAAATTATAAATTAACATTATTATATTATTCTGGAGAATAAAGAACAATCAAGTCAAGTCGGACACGAGGTAAGGGATTTTCTTATCTTAATTTTAATATCGTGATATTTCCATTATTCACCACATATTCATTGCATGGGGTGTATTATGTACATCAACTTGATATACATTATCATGATTCTCTTTATATTCATGGTATTTTTTGATTCATTTTGTGTTTATTATCGTTTGGTCATATGACTAGATTGATTACAACGTAGTAAGGTTTTTCATATCACTTTTATTCCAGTGAGATTCATGTTATATTGGCCACTATTTCCTTTTGTGTGGTGTATTTACTTCCCATGATTGTACTATTTGTGTAATATAATTTCATTTATGATTATTTACATCTTCATTCTGTTATCCTTCTTTCATGTGGCATATGTTGGGAAATTTACCAAATCTATAAGGGAACACTTCACTGTCCTTTTTTTAAAAGACTTCTTTTTGTTATGTCGTTTAATTTACATCTTATTATGTTAGTATATGTTCTTCTATATTCTTGTTGAATTAAAAGTTTTGTCCAAGTGATGATATTCCATTTTTATCTCATCAACTAATTTTCTTAATTTTAAAGTGATGTTATTAGGCTGTCGAATTTTTACAAGGGAACTTCTTAACCCAATTTCAATTCGTTTGGTTCAACTTGTACTTCTTGAATATGTCATCCTATGAATATGTGTGAATGACCTATGATTGTTTTAAACTTAATATCAACTTATATTTTGTGAATTTTTATTTTTCATACATAATTATGTGATTTATTTATCCTTAGTTTAAGGATACCATCTTTATAAAGTATCTCATCTCAATTTTCATTACCATTGAGACATCACTGTTGTTATACACCAATTCACTATTATATGGTGTATATACTGTCCATTGAGATATTATATCATTAATCACTTTATTCTTATGATATTATATAGTCATTATTAAATTTTATTCCTCCATTATTTGTATTTAAGTGTCTCTCTTTTAGCTAGAAAAACCTTTTTAACTAAAATATCGTTTTATATTTTTTAAAGATTTATTCTTCTAAATATTTCTCCTTAATGTTAATGTTTTCAAAATGGTTATTAGTATTTATGTATATGGACATTATTGTTTTAAAAAGATAATTCATTTAGAATCTTCAATGTGGTATGGGTAACATTGATTCAAAAATTTCTTTTTAAATGGTTTACGAAAATGGATTGATTATTTCAATATCTTGAAATTACTTCTTATGACTTCAAATGAAATATTATTAGTGAAATGATTATATTTTAAATATTTTATGTGTTGTGATGGTACCTGTACATTTTATGGGTGGTTACATGATAAACCATATGATGAGTGATGTCGTGAATACAAGGACAGGTGGTTACGTTATAACCTCCAATGCATTGGGTATGGAATTCGACCGTATGGCTATTCCATTTAGTGATATGTGTGGAAGTTGACTATATGGTTATTCCATTTAAGTATTTTTATGTCCCAAGTTACCTTTATATGTCATGTGTTCTTTATATGGATTTTATGGTAATATTTTGGTTACAAAAGGGTTTGTAATGATCTTTTATTTAGTGAAGAGTATTTACCACTTCATAAAGGTTAAAAGTTCTACTTATGACAAAGTATTAATGGTTTACATGTTGTTTTGAAAAAACTAACAGTTTTCCTTCTTTGAATATCCCTTACTGAGATTTCTATGCTCATCCCATGTTTTTGAAATGTTTTTCACCAGACATAATGTGGAATAGGGTCAAGTATGGAATCAAGGAAGAGTAATGATGTCTTAAACATAGAACTAGACATGACTGTTTTTTTCAAGAGTTCATGTTTTGTAAAAAATGGAAACTCTGTAGAGGTGTCTACTTTTTAATCTTTTGATATGTAATAGTTATGTCCTAATTCTCTAAAACTCTAAACCTGAAAAGATACTCAATGTGAATTATTCATTTAATTCAATATTATGTAATGTTTAAAGTTGAGTCCTTACATCAGTAAACCCATTTTATCCATAACTTTGGTGACAAATTTTTACTATTTTGACTATTCATTATAGGAAAAATGAATGTCAAACTATTACCAAATTTTTTAATTTTGATTTAAAATATTTAATTCATTTTATCAAAATTATTTCAAAAGATTTAAATAATTTATGTGAAAATTAAACCCACAAAACGTGCCCAAAAATAGTTTTCCAATAAATATATTTTTCAAGAATAAGATTATATTAGATTCATATTATGACTTATTATAATAATTATATGTATTTCAATTCATATATATAAATATATAATCTAGATATTTTTTAAGACATTCATCAATAAATATTATTTAAATTAATTAAATTTGAAATAATATGTATAAATAAATAATTTTTAAAAATATCCCTCTTCACCTTGAAATGATATAATCCTTACTTATATAATATTGATATTAAATAGAAAATTAATTATACATATTATAAAATTCTATACTAAATAATAGGTGGACTAATTAAAAAACACATTTTCAATTATTTAAAAAATTTATTTCAGAAGGATAATTTCAAAAACAAATGTTAGGATTATTTTGACCACGAATGGTATAAACCAATATCAATCCTATCAAGCTATATTTTTTTTCTGGGAACCAATAAAATTTTAATTTTATTATAGATAAATTATAATATAATGTTTACTTGGTATAATTTATTCTTTATTATTATTAAGATAACCATCCCTTCCACATAGGTGACACTTCATAGGTGGATTCCTATAAAATTGCTAAACCATCATCTCTACCATAAATTGAAGCACCTAGTAGAATCAACTCTCCCCCTAAAGGACATAGGGGGTGTACTGAATTATCTTGTATGCCTAATTTACAACTACTCCAGATCAACATTCATTATCTTATGACTAAAAGAGTCTCTTTCATTATTGAGAGGAAACTCATTTAGCGGTCTATTATGGGTTGGAAGAAAGCCTTCTACCCAATACTCTTCTAAACCATTCTATGTGCCCTGGGTATTTCAAAACACATTTTGGTATGATGTTAGATCAAAACTCATAATAACTAATTCAATCCCCATAGGGATTTCTACCACCAACATCTACTCCTTGGCGAATCATATATTGGCATAAGAGGGGTGATGTGTAGTAGCTCTATGAACCAAGTTAAACACAAATAAAATAACATATATCCCTACTAATAATATATAAAATCATAGGCATAATTCAGTTTTAATGCATCAAGAAACTACTCCTCATGGAATATCTTTTTTAAGGTATTCCAAGTAAGAACTTCTTCTCATTAAGATAGATTTATGGTACTCCACCATCTCTTGGATGATCCCTAGAACATGAAGTTTGACAGTATCACTCGCTCATCCCTACAATAAGTATCAAAATAAAAATACCCTGATGAAGATTATTCAGTCCTCTGCATTATGTGGACATATTGTATCCTGAATGGTCGGTGGATGCTGAAGATGGAAGTCTGGAGAATGATAAGTCATACTTTTGGAAATTATTCCACCTTGAAAAATAACAATTCAAAATGTTCCTAGCTGAACTGGTTGTGAAAAATAAATTACAAGAGATAGTACTAGAGAATGATAGGGTAAATCATCATACAATAAAAGTGGTTGTATATGATCTCTCTTTCTAATTTTGGAATATCGGGCTACCTCTATCGGTGGTCTCATCAATGATCTTCATAGTGTAATTTCTAAAATGTTAAAATATTGCTTAATATGAACATGGGATCATAAAATGGTTCTTCTATGAGGTTAACAAAAACCAAAGTAATATCCCTCCAAGGTCTACCCCTATCCAAAACCATGTATATTGTAGCTTTACATCAATCACTCTCATTTATATTACAGTATATGGAAGCATGTTCTACTCAAACAAACTAATTTCAACACTGATATATCACAGTAGAATGAAAAAAATATCAAATTAATAAGAACACATATATATCACTCAACAAAGAATATAGATATATCTCAAATACATAACATAATCAATGTATTAAATTTAGAAACTAATATACAACACCCAATATGTATATATATGGCATGTGACATGCATTCCAACTGATGATGCATGAACACCCCCAATTTCAATCAAACACTAAAAACAAAATATTCTCAAGAAAAACATTAAACAATAAAACTATAAAAATAATATAATTCCCAAAAATAGTAACTCATTGATCCACTACAAATTCGTCGATCATGTAAAAATAAAACTCCCTTACCAGAGTCTGAAACAACCTAACCCCTTCCTAAAATTCTCAAAAGAATATCTAAGAAAGAATAAAGTTTGAAAATTTGATTGATAAATTTGTTTTACTACACAACTCAAATATCCAAATTTGATTTTGAGTGATACATGGCCACAAGATCCTCCGCCTGTATAAAAGTGTTTTCCGATTAGGAGCGAGTCTATATACATCATTATTGGGGAGACTATACGATTAGTATTAGGTATGAAAATAATAACACATGATGAAACAATGAAATAAATAAGCGCAACTAGAAAAATGAAATTATATGTATCTATTTAATATAGAAAATTGAACTAAGGACCCCTGAAGTTGAAGAAAAAACAAGATCATGAGTAAGACAAGTAAGTAAAAAAAACTATGACATCACTCCAGAGCCCATTATGGTTCCACTTCTGACTCCCAATCTCTACCTCCTAAATCCTTATCACAAGGTAATTTACCTATCATGTATCCCTCATCATGAATTTTGTACATGAATCGATAATCACATGTAGGGTGTGATTATAAATCTAGTTGGACACCACCAATGTGTCCTTAATATGGTATAACTGTATATGGATGTTTAAAATTATCCCCAAAAGTAAATTCACACACAATAATACAAATAATAATATATCTAGTGAGAATTCATTGACCAATACACCACAAACCATGAACATACCTACTTCAACAACTTAATGGAAGAGTATTATAGTTGTTTTGAATGACTCATATCATTCTAATTGACTCTGTTAACCTTTAAGGACAAGCCATATTCTCTACTTTAAGGTAATATTCATACACCATAAAAGAAAATAATGTTCCACATTTAAGAATAAATTCCATTTCCATATTTAAGGATTCATATATGACTTTCAAGATACCTCACACCCCATTCAAATGGTGGCCATTAGTAGGAGTACCACAATCCCCACCCTGACAATGGTCTTAATCCTAAGATGAGGGTATGTCCAACCAGACATGTCTAACATATTGGAATGTATACATCACCACTATATGGAAATATCCTATATTTTCTTGATATTTAAGTATACTAAACTCCCATGTATGGTGTACACTCGTGTCAACATACATGTTCTTTATCCATCTCATACCATCAAACGATCGATAGTCTACAACCTTTCTAACATTGTCTCACTCCCTCTCTATGGGGACATCTAACCAATACTGATAAAACTATTCATCATGATACCTAGAGATCTATTCTACAGGTGGTGATATATCAAAAACGATATGTATCATAGTAAGTAAAATTAAGGCATGTTAAAAATAGATCTCAAGTTAGTACACCCAAATCATATGAACACATATCAATGATGCTTATCAGTAACCAGAAACACACACACAAAATGTGATTAAACATTGAACATTGTCTCATCAGAAACAAATCCACACATATGTGATCCATAATCAAACATTGTCTCGTAGTTTATACATGATCACACATGTGATCAAATATCAAACATGGTAACACAACCTATGCCTGAAGTGACATTTTTTCAAACATCAAACATGGTAACACAATCTACACACAAAGACCCACATATGATAAAAAATTAAGCATAGTAGATATAATATAATAACACATAATCATATCATACCAAAAAATATATAAATGAGATCAATATGCTAATGAATTCCAACATCAATCATGACAATGTCATGTTGTGGTTCTTCAGGTTCTTCGTCACCTGAACCATGTTCACACACCAAAAATAACAAGCTTACATTCCAAGAACTCATAGAATGATTCCAACCAAAATGAAAGGATTATAAATTGATTCTAATGAAAAAAATCCAAGATAGGGTCATAGGGAAAACCCATACCCAATGTTATAAACCATTAGCAGTAGTAATCAAAACTTGTCAAAGAAAGGAAAAAATATTTTTCTCTTAGTCAGCAATAATATAAGTAATGTTATGCCCCTATGAGTATTTTTTTTCAAGAACATGTCTCAATATCCCGGGGTATAATTTATAATCATGGTTGAGAAAATAGGTTAAGGGAAATGATACTATTCCAAATGAGAAACCATAAAACAAGTAGGATTGACTAACTTACCAAAGGTTCATCTAAGGGGATTTTAGAATTCTTCTAGATCAAGGAATCAAGAATATAAGAGGGAAAATTTAATTATTATGGGATTAAAAGTGGTTAACAATGAATAAAATATCCATCATTCAATATCCTCATGTTTTCCTTTTGAATAGTTTATGATCTGAGGAAGAGGGTAATGGTTTCATCTACTTCAAACCACAATACTACATTGCCTCAACCTCTAAAATGAACAACACTATGACCATAGTTATCTTTAATAATACTTCCCAAAATGGATAGACTAATTGTGTGTTACCAAATCTAATCTACTTTCCCTCACTATAGACTCCAAAATAGGCATGGTGAGGTCTCCCAAGACATAAACCCAGGTTTATCCCAAACACTCTATACTCAATACCACACCCATTCTCTATAAGGACCGGTCCTTAAACCTTACATAATATTGAATTAAATGAATAATTCACATTGGGGACCTTTTTAGGTTTAGAGTTTTAGAGAATTATGCCATAACTATTACATTTAATTTCAAAAAAAATACAATGTAGACACTCTACACAGATTCCTTTTTTTCACAAAAAAAAACTCTTAAAAAAGTGTCTTGTCTAGTTCCATATGTAAGATAGAATGACTTTTCCTTATTTAATTCCTCTGAAATACATTTCAAAACATGGGATGAGCATAAAAAGATTTATAAGGGATACACAAAGAAGGAAAAATGTTAGCTTTTCAAAACAACATGTAAACTAGGAATACATTATTATAAGTAATACTTTTAACCTTTATGAAGTAGTAAATACTCTTCACTGAATAAAAGATCATTACATACCCTTTTGTAACAAAAAGATTACCATAAACCCCATATAAATAACACAAAACATAGAAAGTTAACTTGGGACATAAACATACTTAAATAGAATAAACATACGGTCGACTTCCACACATATAAATAAATGGAATAGCCATATGGTTGACTTCCAGACCCAATGCATTGGAAGTTATAACGTAACCACCCATCCTGGTGTTCACGGCACCACCCATCATTTGGTTTTTCACATAACCACCTGTCAAATGTCAAGTACCATTATAAAATCATAACACATAAAACCAATATAAATGAATGATAACATTTCAACATTTCAATCACAAAATACCATTTAAATATATTGATATAGAAGAATCCTTTATCAAAACCATTTTCAATACAAAAATACATAAAATATTGTATGGTATTTATTTTCATTTAAAAACATTACATCTTGATGAGGAAGCCAAAGATCAAATAATACTCATGGAGGCAAAAATATTTGTTGTCAATGATTACGTTAAAAGGAACATTCTTTTTGACGATTAGTAAAACGCTTCATAGAAAAAGAATCATTTTGAATAAAAGTAAAATTAAAATGGTTTTATACATAGAATAAAAGAAAGTTGTGTATAATTGAAAATATGCCTCAATTAATGAAGATTAAGATGAAGTCCCTTACCTCCTATCCGACATGACTCGATCATTCTTTAATCACCCGAATAATAAAATAAAGTTAATTTATACTTGATTAAGAACCTTTTTCAAGTTTATTAGACCTTTTATATCAGTTATTACCATGTTATAAACCTTATTTATTCATTTATGTTAATAACAGTCGTTTTCTCGATATTAGGTACTTGAGTTAAAAATGAACACCTTATATTTACAAGTTGTCCATGTGGTCAATAGTATATTATATTTACAATGATATTAAATATTTAGATATCATATATATAATATATATATAGTATATATGTATTTATAATATTACATATCATTTGGAGGTAAGAAATGAAATGCATCGTTCATGGAGACGGTAAACCGTACGTATGCATGAACACAACTTTCATTTCTATTTATTATTTTAAAGGAATTGAAACATAATGATTCAAGGATATATTATACATACATTATAAAATCATATATAATATCATATATAATATCATTAACTCCATCCTTTATACATCCTACATATGGCATTAATGGGTCATATCACTTTGAGTGGGCGGTAGTCCGCACTTCCTCAAATGGAATTATCACATTTACCCATAATGGAAACCATAAAGGTAAACTATAAAAGAAAAATACAGAAGCATGAAGAAAAAATAAACATAATATATATCATAGATAAATATAGTGTCATCTTAGTGTCCACCATGATAGGAGGTAGGAGATAATCGAACAATCATCATTTCGCGAGGCATTATTTTTCCATCCATAGAATCATTATGATATTCACCCATTAGATGGAGGTGTGAGTAACTATAGTTAAAATAATTCACATAAAAACATCCTTGTATATTGAGGATATTGGTTTTGTTATAAAATAAAATAATAAAAAGTGTTTAGCGGTTGGAGAAATAAAATAAAATAAAATAAGTTAAGAGAAATCGTTACCTTTAATTTGGATGACATCCATTGGATTGAACCAAAAGGACATCTTGAAGTGCCTTCTGCCTAAAGTAAGGATTCTAGGAGGATTATAGGGATATAGGGAGATTAATTTCGAAGAGTTTGGATGAGTAAAAAGGCTTGATATTTGTCAGTAATTGGTTAGAAATGGTCTCCTTTTATAAGGTGGAGGAGGGGCACTTTAAGAAACTGTGAAAATATAATTTTATCATATAATGATATTCGGTTTCTAAAGGTCCAAAAATAATTAAAGTTGAACATAAGATGGCTCATAGTAGAAATAAAATCATCGAATAAAAATTGTACAGGTTTTAGATATTATTTTAATATCTATTATCTCATTTATTATAATGATTTATTAATGAGGTAAACACTGCATCATTATTGTGTCATAAATAATTAAAATTATTTGATTTCTAAAATTTTTAAAAAAAATACCATGATATGGGAAATATTTTTATCATTATAATGAAAATATATAGTAAAATATATAATTTATATAACCCCTTCTTAAAATTAATTTACTATAAGATACTTCTTTTTGTCATTTTTTCCTTTACTTTATGTTAATTAATCTAAATTGTCATTATCACTCCCAAGTTGCTCAATGGGATCCCAAAATTGTCCCAAAGATTCCCATGGTAATAAATGACTCAATAATAAGGTTTAGAGAAGTGTTAAGGTAATTTTTAATTATTATAATATTATTTTTACCTGGAATTACCCCATTAACCTTTAACCATGGTAAATAAAAGTGGAAAGTTACTATTCACCAAAAATTATTTTCATCTTATTGAACCACATTTTACTTAATAATAACAACTATGTATGTCGAATATTTTAAATTATATTCACAGAAGTGGTAAATTTTTATTTAAATGAAAATGTCAGTTTTTTAATTACTTCTAAGTGGTTTCACTATTCATCAAAAATTAATGTTTTTCAGAAAAATACCAAAAAATCATCCAAAGTTATATTTGAGATTCCGAATTCAAAAAATATTTCTATTTTACCAAATTATAAACATGTAAGTTGAATTAATTAATTTAAAATTAATTCCCGTTATCAAAACAAATAGCGTGTTTTTATGAAACAATAACTATCAAAAGATTGATACTTGTTTATATGCAATTTCAAAGTGAAATTAATTAAAATAAACAACATTGTGTTAGATGGTAAATATATATTCTAATTAAATATTAAAACCAATTAAAAAGATAATCTAACCATATAAATAAATTAGATTAAAATGCACTTCTGAATTAAAATACAGTATTTTTCACTGTTCATTAAAAACCGATCTTTATCAGAAAAATACGAAAAATTTACCCAAAGTAAATTTTGATATCCCAAATCCAAATAAAAATATTATATGGTCAAATAGAACATATTGAAATGACCAAAACTAAATTTAAATAGGGTTCTCCATTATAAGGTGGTAAATTGACCTTTTAATGTAAATTATGCTTAAAATTATATTCATTTATATTTTAACACTCCAATTTTTTTTGGATAAATGTATATACATTTAAGTAAATTTGTATAATCATATTTTAGTTAGTTTTTTTCATTTCTGCCAATACAACGACTTGGAGTTAACTTCCATTTAAAATAATAACATTATATTATTAGTGTAAAATGTAAGGTTTCAAAGAAAACCGTTGTTGCGTATCGGGTAAACTATCGAACATAGAAACCCTTTTAAAGTAAAATTAATATTTAATTCACAAATATTAATAAATATAAAATATGTATTATTACTTATTTACCTGGGATGTTACATCTTACACCCTTTTTGGAAATTGCATCCTCGTAATTTTTATTCACTTATCAAAATAAGTGGGAGTATTTATCCCTCATAGCATTTTCAGATTACCATGTTGCATCTTCAACCATATGGTTTTTCCACAACACTGTTACCTGTTGAATTAATGTATTCCTCAACACTTTCTCTCTTTGGTCAAGAACCTATATTTGTTGTTCCTCATATGAGAAATTCTCTTCCAAATGAACTACCTCTGTGCTCAAAACATGAGATGGATCTGGTTTATACATTCTCAACATCGAAACATGAAGAAAAAAAGTGTACCTAGGATAAAATTGGAGGTAAAGCCACTATGTATACAACAGATTCAACTTTCTCAATGATTTCATAAGGTCCAACGATCCTTTGACTCAACTTTCCCTTTATACCCAAAAGCATCACAATTTTCCATGGAGAAACATTGAGAAAGACATGATCACCTACCTCAAAAGAAATTTCCTTCCTCCGGTTATCCGTATAAATTTTTTGTCTGCTCTGAGCTATTCTCATGTGATTTTGAATGAACTGAACTTTCTCTTCCATCTCTTCTACCAATTCTGGTCCCATAAGCTTCCTTTCACATACTTCATCCCCAAAATCTTGATTTTTACAGCACTTTCCATATAATGCATCAAATGGACCCAAATGTATACTAGAATTAAAACTGTTATTATATAAAAATTTAACCAAAGAATGATGTTGGTCCCAACTTCCCTGATAATCCATCAAGAAAAAATGTGAAATATCCTTCAATATCTACACTTTTTTTCTGATTGCCCATCTAATTGAGGATGAAAAGCTGTAGTAAAATTTAATTCATAACTCGATGACTTCTGAAGGGATTTCCAAAAGTTATAAGTAAACCGAGGATCACGATCAGATAAAATGGAGAGGGGAACTCAATGCAACCTGACTGTCTCTTTAACATAAAATAGAGCAAGTCCATCTTGAGACAATGTATTTTGAATAGGAAAGAAATGAGCAGATTCAGTCACCAGATCAATAATAACCCATATTGAATTATTACATCGAGATGTTTTCGGTAATCCCAGAACAAAGTCTATGGATATATTTTCCCATTTCCACTATGGCACCAGTAAAGACTGAAAAATACCTTTAGGTAATTGTTACTCTACTTTAACCTACTGACCAGTTAAAATGTTCGCAGTAGAATCATCAATATCTTTTTTCATTCCATCCCACTAATAATACTCATGAAGATCTCTGTACATCTTAGTACTAAAATGATAAACTGAAAACAGAGAACTATGAGCTTCACATAATAACTCATTTTTCAATTGTGAATCACAAGGAATGAATAATCTCTTCCCAAACCTCAAAACACAATCTTTATCAATGTTTAAATCAGGCAACATACCCTTCTGAACCAACCCTACCTTTTTCTGCAACTCACTGTCTTCCTTCTATGCTTGCTTTATTCTGTCTGATATAGATGATCTCACTGACACCTGAAACAAAACAGAAGAATTTTTTGCACCAACAAAATATATGCAAAAGTTTATCAAATCAAAATACAATGGATCTTGTTCCAAACATTTCATGGTTAATGATGCATTACTTTTTTGGGTCAAAGCATCAGCCACTTTATTTTCTTTTTCCGGATGGTAATTGATCATGAAATCATAATCCTTGATTAATTCAAACAATCTCCTCTGTCTCATGATCAATTATTTATGAGTGAATATATACTTCAAATAATTGTGCTCAGTATATATTTCACATTTTAATCCATTCAAATGATGCTTCCAAGTTTTTAAATCAAAAACAACAGTAGCTAATTCCAAATCATGTGTAGGGTAATTTAACTCATGATGTTTCAACTGACATTAACCATAAGAAATTAACTAATCATTCTCCATAATGACACAACCAAGTCTATTCAATGAAGCATCATTTTAGACATCAAACTCTCCATTTTTGGAAGGCAGTGCTAAAACTGGAGCATTCTCCAATCTTCTTTTCAATTTCAAGAAACAATTATCACACTCTCTTGTCCAAATGAACTTAACACCTTTTAGAGTTAAACTTTTCATTGGACTAGATAACTGTGGAAAAATTTCAACAAACCTCTGGTAATTAGCAGCCAAACCAAGAAAACTATAGATCTTGGTTATATTTGTGGGTCTTGGCCATTCTTCAACAACTTTTGTTTTAGCAGGATCAATAGCAATGCAATTTTTTGAAACAATGTGACCAAGGAAAGAAAATTTTTATAACCAAAACTCAGACTTTCTGAATTTCCAAAACAGTTTCCTTTCTTTTAAGGATTTTAAGATAACCCTTAAATTCTATTCATGTTCCTATTTAATTTTGAAAAAATCCAAAATATCATCAATGAACACAACCACAAACTTATCCATGAACTCATGGAAAATTCTATTCATAAGATCTATGAATACAGTAGGTGCATTGGTAAACCCAAAAGGCAAAACTACAAATTCATAATGGCCATATCTAAAACAAAACATGGTCTTCGGAACATCTGATTCATTTAATTTCAACTGATGGTACCCCGACCTCATGTTAATCTTTGAAAAATACTAAGCTCCCAGGAGCTGATCAAACAAATCATTGATATGAGGAAAAGGATACTTGTTCTTAATAGTGATGTTATTTAATGCTATATAATCAATGCAAAGACTCATTGAACTATATTTCTTTTTAACAAACAAGACAGGAGCACCCTATGGTGACGTGCTAGGTCTAATGAATCCTTTATCTAATAACTCATGTAATTGATTCTTTAACCCTAAAAGTTCAATTTTAGCCATTTGATAAGGGGGTTTTGAAATTGGATTAGCATCAGGAACTAAGTAAACAGTAAATTCTACTTCTCGATTATATATTATGGAATAAAACTCATCAGGAAAAACATCAAGATACTTATGTACCATAGGCACATCATTAATCTGAATAGTTCCTTTATTTTCAACAATATGTTCAAGGTAACAATCATTTCAATCATTTACTAGTTTCTCAAATTCTTGATATGTTATAAAAATAATGTGTTAATTCTAGAACACAAAATGAAAATCATTCTGAATGGAAACCTCTTTACCTCTATAGTCAATCTTAGCATGATAAAAATATAGCCAATCCATGCCCAAAATAACATCATACTCTACTAGAGGAAAAACAATAAGGTTTGTAGGTAGATTCTTCCCGCACACAAGGATTGGAAGGTGATTATGTTTTCTTTTTTTCTAATAATTTCCTCCAGGTGTTTCTATCCTAAGTTCTTTATTCATATCTTGAGATGGAATTCCAAATTTAATAGAAAACCTCTTAGAAATTAACGAGTGTGTAGACCCCAAATAAAAAAACACATTGGCATAATCTGAACAAACAAACAATTTACCTGATACTACTTCGTTCGATGGCCCAACATTTGCTGAAGTAGTTGCAAAGGATTTCACCACCCCTTTCTGCTTGTAGTCTATCTCCTTTCTCTCACTTGAGTTCTTTGTTAGACCATCATTTGCATCATGACCCATTTCATTTCACTTAAATAATTTACTGACTATAAATCAGATTTTTTTCTTAACATTACCCTGATCTTTTTCAGTGAAATTATGAGCCTTATGTTCCATTTTAACACATCAATTTCACTTACTTGAATTCACAATACATTCTCAATCATGATTTTTACCCCAATTTTTACAAAATGTAAACTTAAGTTTCTTACCATCAGACTTTTTTGTTGAGTTCTTCCCATTCGCCTGCCACCTCGACCTCTTATTTTGTTTCTTGTCGAATAATACATGATCATTGGAAAACTCCATTAACACCTTCTCTGTACAACAATCAAGTTTTTCATAACTTGTTAACTCATGAGAAGCTAAATCCCTTAGATAATTTGGCTTCAATCCTGAGTAAAAAACATTGACTTTACTATCAAGATCTCGTATGAAATTTGAAGCATACATTTCCAGTCGAGTAAATATTATTTCATAAGCAGCCACTGAGTCATCCTCCAGCCTCAATCCTAGGAATTGTTTTTCCATTCTAAGATGAACCACCTTACGAATATATTTCTCAAAAAACAAACCTTTGAAGTAATCCCAATTGAGATAATCAATATCCTCACTATACCTGCTATTTTTCACCATAGACCACCACTGATCACCTTCAACTTCAAAACGGTAAACATAAAGGCTAACTTTTTTATGTTATTAACAACCCATGACATATAAAATAATTTCCAGATCATTAATCCACCTTTCATATAACACTGGGTCGGATGATTTTCTGAATGAAGGGGGATGTTGCCTCATGCAATGCTCCACTTCTGATATATTCCTCTGTGGTTGATCTATCTGATCTCGTGCATGGATACCGCCACTATTTATATCCTGATTCAACTGTGCCATCACTGCAACAAACTATTGAGTTCCAATTCTGACAATCTCAGGTTGCTGATTTGGAAGGTTGTCTCCCTCCTTATGTCATACAAACATAGCTCCCCTATTTCCTCTGCGGAAAATCATTCTGAACACAGAAATATCTTAGGAGAAGCAATATGGTAATTTGTAAATTCTATATCATTTAGATATTACCATAAATTTATTTATGGACATTTATTTAACAATTTCATAACTTCTAAAGTTGTCTAAACCAACCTATGATACTAATTATAAGGACCCTTCCATAAACCATACATAATATTAAATTAAATGAATAATTCATACTAAGGATATTTTCAGGTTTAGATATTTATAGAATTATACCATAACTATTATATTTCATTTCAAAAAAAATACAATGTAGACACTTCTACTCAGTTACCATTTTTTCACAAAACAAAAACTCTTGAAAAAAGAGTCAAGTCTAGTTACATGTATATGATAACATGAGCATTCCTTGATCTCATCCTTGAGACTATTATTCATTAAGTCTTGCGAAAGACATTTAAAAACTCGGGATGAGCACAATAATCTCAGTAAGGGATACACAATGATGGAAAACTGTTATCTTTTCAAAACCACAAGTAAACCATGAATACATTATCATTAGTAATACTTTAAGCTTTACAAAGTAGCAAATACTCTTCACTGATTAAAAGATTATTACTTACCCTTATTAAACCAAAAGATTACCATAAAACCCATATAATGAACACATAACATATAAAGGTAACTTCAGACATAAACATACTTAAATGGAATGACCATACGGTCTACTTCCACACATATCACTAAATGGAATTTCCAGATCGCAGACTTCCCCACCAAATGCATTGGAGGATATAACATAACCACCCGTCATGGTTTTCACAACATCACCCATCATTTGGTTTATCACGCAACTACCCGTCAGATGTCTATGTGACAATATAAACTCATAACACATAAAACCAACATAAAGGAATGATAACATTTCCACATTTCAATCACAAAATATCATTTAAATATATTGACATAAAATAATCCTTTATCAAAACCATTTCCAATACCAAAATACGTAAAAGAGTATATGGTATTTTTTCATTTAAAACATTATAGGCTGTTGAGGAATCCAAAGATCAAATAATACTCAAGGCGGCTGGAAAGTTCGTTGTCACCACCTACGTTAAAAGGAACAATGTTTTTATCATTTAGTAAAATGCTTCGTAGAAAAATATACCTTTTTAATAAAAGTAAAATTCAATGGGATTTATATATAGTATTAAATAATGTTTTGTATAAATGAAAATACGCCTCAATGAATGGAGATTGAGACGAAGTCCCTTACCTCGTGTCTGACATGACTCGATCGTTATTTAATCTCCTGAATAACAAACTCATGTCAATTGCTACTTTATTAAGAACCTTTTTCAATTTTATTAGTCCTTTTATATCAATTATTACCAATTTATAAACATTATGTAATCATTTATGTAAATAATGGTCATTTTGTCTATATTTGAGTCAAAAATGAACACCTTATATTTACAAGTTGTCCATGTGGTAAAAATTCCATTATATCTAGAAAGATATTAATTATTTAAATATCATATATATCATATATATCCATTATATATTTATTTATAATAGTACATACCATTTTTAGTTAATAAATGAAATGCATCGTTCATGGAGACAGTAAGTCGTACATACTCATGAACGCTACTTTCATTTCTATTTCCTTTTTTAATGGAATTAAAACATAATGATACATATTTATATTAGAATTACAGTATAATATCATATATAATATAATATATATTATTATTGACTCCATCCTTTATACATCCCACATATGGCATTAATGAGTCATATCATTTTTAGGGGGCAGTAGTCTGCACTTCCTCAAATGGAATTATGGTGTTTACCCTTAATGGATACCATAAATGTAAACTATAAAAGAAAAGTACAGAATCATGAAGAAAACATAAACATAATATTTATCATATATAAATATAGTGTCATATAAATTTTTCACCATGAAGGCGGTAGGAGATAATCAAACAATCATCATTTCGTGAGGTGTTAGTTTGACATCCAAAGAAACATTAAGTTATTCACCCATTATATGGAGGTGTGTGTATGTTTAGTTCAAATACATCTCATAACAACATCCTAGTATATTGAGAATACTATTTTTGTTATAAAATAAAATAATAAAAAATGTTTATCGGTTGAAGAAGTAAAATAAAAGAAAATAAGTTAAAAGAAACGGTTACCATTAATTCGGGTAACTTCCATTGGTTTGAACCAAAAAGACATCTTGTAGTGCCTTTGGACTAATGTAAGGATTCTAGTAGAAGGATAGGGATGTAGGGAGATTAATGTGGTAGAGTTTGGAGGAGACAAAAGACTTTAGAGGTGTGAAAAATTGGTTAGAAATGGTCTCTTATTATAATGGGGAGGAGGGGCTCTTTAAGAAAGTGTGAAAATATTATTTTATTATATAATTCTATTCAGTATCAAAAAGTCCAAAAATCATTATAGTCAAAGATAAGATGACTCATAGTAGAAATAAAATCATCCAATAAGAATTGGACAGGTTTTGTATATTATTGTAATATTTATAATCTCATTTATTTAAATTATTTATTAATGAGGTAAACAATGAATCAATAGCGTGTCATAAATAATTTAAATTATTTGATGACTAAAAATTATATTAAAAATACAATGAAGTAGGAAATATTATTATCTTTCTAATGAATATTTATAGTAAAAACGATTCTTTATATTACTTCTTCTAAAAATTAATTTATTAAAATATATTTTTTTGTCATTTTTGCCTTTACTTTATGTTAATTAATCTAAATTGTCATTATCATCCTCATGTGGCTCAATGGGGTCCCAAAATCGACCCAAAGATTCCCATGTTCGTAAATGACTCAACCAATAATGTTTTGAAAATTGTTATGGTAATTTTGATTTATTATAATATTATTTTTACCTTTAATTACCCCATTTACATTTAACCGCATTAAATAAGAGTGAAAAGTTACTATTCACCAAAAAAAATTTATATTATTGAACAAAATTTTACTTAATAAGAACAACAATGTATGTCGGATTTTTGAAATTCAATTCATAGAAGTGGTAAATTTTCATTTAAATGAAAAATTCAGTTTTTTAACTACTACTAAGTGGTTTCACTGTTCATCAAAAATTTAAGGGTTTTAGAAAGATACAATAAATTCCGCCAAAGCTATATTCGAGATTCCAAATTCAAAAATGATGTCTATTTTACCAAATGTAAACATTGAGGTTTTATTAATTATTTTAAAATTAATTCCCATTATCAAAACAAATAGCTTGTTTTTAAAAAACAATAACTATAAAAAGATTGGTACTTCTTTATGTCCAATTTCAAAGTGTAATTAATTCAAATAAACAACATTGGATTTAATGGTAAAAATATATTTTTATTACACATTAAAACCAATTAAAAAGATAATCTAACCATATAAATAAATTATATTGAAACACACTTTTGAATTAAAATACAATATTTTTCACTATTCATTAAAGAATGAACTATATCAGAAAAATACCAACAAATTACCCAAACTAAATTTTGATGTCCCCAATCGAAATAAGTTTTTTATTTGGTAAAATAAAACTTATAAAAATTACCAAAACTATATTTAAAGAGGGTTCTCTATTAAAAGTTGTAAAATCAACCTTTTATTATAAATTCTGCTTAAAATGAGATTCATTTATATTTTAAGCCTCAATATTTTTATTGGATTACTGTAAATACATTTAACAAATATTTATAATCATATAGTAGTTTGTTTTTTTCATTAATTCCAATGCAACAGCTATGAGTTAACTTCCATTTAAAATTATAACATTATATTAATACTGTGCAACGTATGATTTCAATGAAACCCATTGTTGCGTATCGGGTACGCTATTGAACATAACAACCCATTTAAAGTAAAATTAATATTTAATTCACAAATATTAACAAATATGAAATATGTCTTATTCTTTATTTACTTGGGATGTTACATTTTCCTTATGCTTATTTTACATAAGACTGCACCAAGAACCAAAATGGTTTAAACTACAGCCATGGTATTACATATTTTGAATATAGAATCCTTAAAATTTAATTTAAAACATCCAACAACCTCAGACCCACATTGGGATGAATTCTGAACCACTATAAGGCTCAAATCACCACCTCAGATATGTTATAACTTACATTAACATACCCACTAAAAATGGGTTTGATACATGTATATATAATTAAATTATATGGAAGTCTTGGGAGTATCCCAAATATTATATAAATAGGGAAAGTCATTGAGATAGTGTGTTTGTTCATGATATCTATTACCAATCTCCCTTTTCTATTTTCTCTTGATTGAAGTAGTATTCTAATTATTAAGTATCTTCCAATAGATTATATAATATCATGGACATTATTAATATTTCACCCAAGAGTTAGGATAATTTTTACATCCACTGAAACACCTTGGAGGAAGATTTTCTAAGGCTAATTTGTAGTTTTATTCATCAAGTATATGTTCAGTGACAGTATAAGGAGTGCTCATACTTTGTGTAAGCTGTAAAATATTATCCATTTTATTTTTATACAGGGTTTATGTTTCATACATGATGATCATAAGAATTTGAGGTTTTCAATATCTTTTGTTAACTCTAATAATTGTTATAAAATCGCTAAAACCATTATATATTACATTATAAAAAATGAAAGAATTGTTTTCTACGGTTGGATTTATGACGTGGGATTTTCTAATCTGTGATGTGGTTATTCCATAAGATATATGTTATCATAGGTGTTGACATAGTGTAAATATTTTACTTTTTTATATCTCTTAATATATTATATAATTTTGTGTATGTTATGAAAACTCAAATTTACAATGCAAAATAGTGCTTTGTGTTATTAATAAGACACCATGAATAACACAAAATAATCTTCTAAAACACCAAAGTAATATCACATTCATGGATAATATATCATAAAATATCATGGATAGCTTCATAAAGTGATATCAAAGATCAAAATAATAGTTAAAAAATAAAATTCAATTTTTAATGAGATTAGAGATTATGATTCAGTATTTATCATAAAATATGATACACATAAAAAAATTTCTTTTCAAATTTTCAAAAACAAAATGCGTACTATAATTTTTAAAAAATATTATAAATAAAATGAATTATTGTTTTGGAATATTATATTAATTAATTAATAATTAATAAATTAATTTATCCTTAAATGATTATAAGTGATTATTATGTGTTCTTAAAACTTTTAATAAATAAATATCCTATTATTAAAATTTTTAAAATCATTCATCGATAGAGCCCCTTGATTCATATACAAAATTTAAAGTTGTATTTTTACTATTGTAAAATTATTTTAATAAAGTGATCTAGTTTTAAAGATCATTTACATTAGTAAAATAAGGTTAAATATAAAATTATATATTTTTATTTAAAATAAGATCATAAATGTAAATATAAAATAATTATATTAGTAGCCTTATTTATTAAAATATATGATTTATGTAAATGGTTTCATTATTTATGAAATTTTTATTACATGATAATTTTTTTATTAATATCTTATATTTATAAAATATTAATGAGTTCATTGGGGTATAGAAATGTGTTTCCACAAGATTCCACACTCAAGTTAATATATCAGCCTAAATAATATAGCACTAATGTTAACCTCATGTTATTCTCTCTCAAGGAATAAGTTCATTTATGTTTATTTTTTAGATACATAAATTGTTTTTAAAATTTTAGGTATTTGAAAATGAGGTATTTTAAATATATTTAAGTAATCTAACTCTACATTAAAAGAAAAAAAATTTATTCTTCAAAAAAGAATTGAAAATTTTTCTCAAAAAGAAATTAATATTTGTTTCAATTAATCAAAATCATCTTTATCTAATTAAGATGAGAAAAATTGTTCTTTTTTGGTTTTAATAAAATATTTGAAAACTTCAACAAATTTAATTCCACACCATTCAAAAAAATAGTTACAGTACAGGAGAATGAATTTTGGGTAACATCAATAATCAATTATATTATTTAAGTATTCCATTCTTATGTTATGGTTGAAATTAAATGAACCAAAATCATCTAGTTTTCAATATTTCACAAAATAATCTTAATATTAAGAACCTATTATACTATAATAGATTATAAACACACAAAAAATAATCACTTGAATTAAAATTATAATCATATTATACTTAAAATGTAGTGGTGAAGAAATAATAGCTATTGGCATTATCACTTTTACTAAAACTATTGATTACAATAAGAATAAAATGCAACGATATTTTTACAAAAAACACACAATTTTTGGTGGAAAACAAAATCAACATGTTTTTATGAAAATAAAGGAAATTATAAGAATATTCTACTATATTATATCTCTATACACTAAAATAATAAAACTCCCATTAAATTAATTCATTATTTCATGCTCAATGGCTTAGTTATCTAAATTAGGCCCCCCTTCATTTATGGATCATGACCACCAAAAACCTCATATTTTCAGTAATTCATACCAGGGTTTCACTCAATTTGGATTCCATAATAATATTTATCTTGCGTACAGTTTTTTTATCAATTAATAGTGTCACTCAGTCTTATATCATAATCAAAATTCACTATTTTATCATCACTAGCCTCAAATTGATGACTAATATTCATCATGTATTCAACTACCTTCATTAATTACTCTATGATTCATAATTTCATTACCTAACTAAATCCAACTAAATCCTATTTTCTTATTATGTTTGTTATCGTATTTTATGATATGAAGTTTTTTGTTGTTTTTTAATCCTTTCATTGATTTTGTGTAGATATTTATCTTATAACAACTCTAATTTCTTTTTTAAATGTCTAGTATCTCTATATTCACTACATTTGTGGATTACATCATTCAACTCCTACATTGATTTCATTAGGGCATTTAACTCGTACTAGGCTATGTTTAATATTTCATAGTTTAAATTCATTCTTTCAAAACCCTTATTTCCTCTGATTTATTAATTAACAAATATCCATATCCAATTTTAATCTTATTTTAATATAAATTTACTCCTATTCACGGATCTTCATCACACACACAACTAAAACTTTTTATTATAATGAAAAAAACCATTTAATCTTACAAAAATTTGGCAATTTATTGTTTACTAATCCATTTTCACTATATATTCTTATGTGAATGTGGCTTCGGAACTTCACCTAAAGATAAAACACAATAAATAGTTGTATATGCAATATTAAAAGAGTTTTCCCCAAATATAAGATTAAATTGGAAATAGAGTAAACTATTTATGGTTAATATTAACATTATAAAATTTATGTAATATTAAACTGATAAACGAACTACATAACAAAATTTATTATAACAAATTATTATTAAAATAATCTTTATAATACTAATATAAAATCAAAATAAAAATTATGAATAAAAAGTTAACATTAAAATAAAATTTAAATAACATAAATAAACAAAAATATACATAAAAAGAAATATTATAACTAAGTAATATTCAAATAATAAATTAATAAAATTTAAAAATAATAAAATATAATAATAAATTAAAAAATACTTAATATTATGAATACATAATTAAAAACAATTAAATATTTATTACACAAATAATTTAACTCAGTAAATAAAAATAAATAAAAATACTATTAATAAAATAATAATAAAATAAATAAATGTGAATTATCAACTACCCCAAAAATTAGGTTAAAAATGTACACATGTTATTAGTAAAACAGACTCATTATATTGAAATATTTTCTCAAAATGAATCATCAAAATGAAAGAAATAAAGTAGATTCAAAACTATTTTTTCACAATGAAATAATACTAGAGAAATTACAATATCACTCTCTAAAAGTTAATAGTTCTCATAGAAATTTATGTTCTATTTTATAAATTAATGATTTAATTTCTGAATATCAAAATGATTCGAAAAAATGTCATTAATTCTTTCCAATAATAATTTAAAATTATTTTTTCCGTAGACAAATAAGTGTAAAACTTAGTGAATAACCAAAATTAGATGTTCAACAAAATTAACTGAATAAAATTTGAAACAATATGGTGGATGAATATGTTTAAGAAGAACATAGTAGCTCAAAATAGTTTAATTAATCTCATCTATCAACTTAAAATTAATCAGATTGTCCAACCATTGTTAAGAGTTAATTTCCATATTATTTAAAGGAATAATATAAAATTTTAATTATAATAATTTATTTGAAATTAAATTAAAAAAATATAAAGCATAGAACCAATTTTTCACTATAAATGGATTTTCAATAGATTTATACAAAAAATTATTCCAAATTAAAACAATGAAAAAAAATGATTAACCACATTATAAAAATTTAATTCCATTAATTTTGTGAATTAATAACTTAATAAATAATGAAAATTAACGTTTAAGCACAAAAATGTTAATAGAAAAAATAAAACAAATTCACCAACAATACATCAAATTTAGTAAAATAGAAATGAAAACAATTCTGCCACACATTAACTCAACATTTTCCATGGCGATGAATTTTATTGTGTAAGTGAGTAAAAATAATAATAAAATACATTAATAATTCACATAAAAAGATTTTAGAAAGAATAAATTTCTAAAAAACACACAAAATTTTTGAAATGGCTAAATGTATCAGATTTTATATAAATAGAAAAATAGATAAAAACTAATGATTCTCTAACCGAAGACAGAAATCATGAATAAAAATAATCAAAATCAATCAAACAATCGAAAATGTGGAATGAAACATCTTTCTATATGTAAAATATATTAATTTTTCAAAAAATAATTAAATATAAAACATGAGAAATTTTAGATTTTTTTGTAGGAAATCATAAATTTATTTCATCAAAAAATTAATGCATAAAAATAATTATAGTCTTAATTTTGAGTTAATAAACATCCCTTGATAGTTATTAAATCTATGATCTACAACATCCTATTATAGAAATTAAAACTCCATTATTCTCTAAAGATATAATATAAATAATTACTCTATATTGAAAAATTTAAATTATTTTATATAAAAAATATTAAAGATAATTATTTAAATACAAACAATTTAATTGTTTTTATAAGTTTAATAAAGTTTATGTGTATTTATAATAATTGGAAAAAATAAATATACTCACAAAAAAAACCAAAATACTTATAAACAACATATGTAGATTTTTTATTTCCAAGTATATTTATAAAAAAGGAATTTCTATACAACACTTCAACAAATATTTTTTAACTGTTTTTATATGAAAAGTAATAAAAACATCAAAATAAACTAAAAACATAAAAGTTGCACAGAAAAAAAAACAAAAATGTATAAGAACATAATAGAATATAATGCGTCAGAAAATTATTTTTTTACATTTTTAATTTTTTTTATGATTTTCCATTTTATGATATTTTTATTTTATTGGGTTTTTAATTTTTAGGATTTCCATTTTCATATTTTTGTTTTCTGTATATAATTAAAAAGTATAAACAAAAGTTTTCTATAGAACATAAAATGTATTTTTTCTAATCAAATATTTTAAATTTTATTTACATTTTATTACATTATAAAATGAAAAATTTATTAAATAAAATGATCATGATGACTATATATTAGATCTTATATATTAGAAAACCCATTTTACTACTGTAGTTACATATAATCATTCACCCTGATCAAATAGAATTTGGATATGTACAGATAGCTTTACCTTTGAAGCCTCAAATCCCTATAGAATCACTATAATACACCTTTTCAAACCACTATAAAAGAATTATATTTCATTTATAATAATTTAATGAAATAAAATATCTCTATTTTTATCATTAAATATTTATCATTTAGTTTTTTGATTTTTAGAAAAATATTATGAGTATTGTTTTCAAAATAACGATTCATATTTTTATTTATTTTTTCATAAAAAACAAATTAATACACAAACAACACTATTTGTTTTTATTTTCATGAAATTATAATTTCAAAGGATAGTTTTTTGTTTTATGTTAATATATTTTTTTATAAAAATATCTATATAATCATTAAAACTCAAAATTTCATTATCATAATATGGAAACAAAATCGTGTTATTGGAGAATGGTGGTTCAAATTCAATGTTATCTACACTAAAATAGAAATCAATTTTTTCTAAAAACTTGCGAAATCAACACACATTATTTGATAAATGAAAACAAAAAAAATCGGAAAATCAAATTCTCTCATAAATTAAATATCATTAATATTTGTGTGGAAGTCAATGTTTCTAAATGAATTTTTTATATATTCATGTTCATTTAAATTTCATCAATTAAATCAAGATCACACTAAGGATTTTATATATAAATATTTGAAAGAAATAAATTTATTATTAATATCATACAATTTATAATAATATTTTTCAAAATAATCATAACCTGAAACACCCAAATTATTTTTTACAATAAAGAATTCATCATTTTCAGTGAACCAAAAACATGATTTGATTTAAAAAATTTCAATCCAACTTTGTATAGAGAATCAAATAATTAAAAATAAAACTCAAGTTCTATCTCAACATGTTTCTCTTCACTTTTTATTCAATATGTAGAACAAAAAACATCATATACATTTTCTATAATCACTTTTTGAATGCTACATATTTAGAATTTATGATTACCAAAATTGAAAAATCAATTTCAATTGAGTTAATCATATCAATTTATGTGATTCCATTTAAATAATTTTTGTAATGATTATATCAACTTTTTCATAAAAACATTATTCTCACTAGGAAACATTTGTGAAATAATAGGTTTTATTATAAACAAAATTTATATTCATATAAATCAGACTCACAAGGGGAACTGAAAGTCCAAATTTCAATTATAAGTTCAACATTCCAAAAAACTCATCCTCATAATAAATATAATATTTTTTAAAAAAATGTCTTTAATTTGAATATCAATAAACTCATTTGATTATCCCACTTGCATAAGTCCTTTTTACCATGAATTTGTTATAATGGGTCATTTAATATTAACTAAATCTTTAAAAGATGTAATTTCATAATCAAAATGATTTAAATGGATTATTTATCTTATTTTTCGTTTCTTTAATCAAATATATAAGAAAATTCTTTCAATTCAACTATTTCTTCACATTATCAGTCATGAAATTTTATTTATGGGGAAATAAATAATGGTATTTATTTCCATGATATTATTTTAAATTTTTGAATCATTTTATTAAAATACTAAATGTGTCTATTATAACAACCATTTTAATTAAAAAATATTAACATGGGTCATCTTTTTTATGAACTTATTTTTATTAAAACCACCATTATTTTTATTTCCATGTAAATACCACTTTTATATTCATTACTTTTCAAAATAAAATATATTATAAAATTTGAAATAAAACAAAAAAATGAATGATTGTAGAGAAATAAAAATATAAAGAAACTATAAAAAGAGGTAAAGAAATTATATCGAAAAATTAAAATACATTTAAATTTTAAAAAATAATAAATAATAAAATAGTTAAAATAAGTGGAAGTATTTTTGTTTCTCGAAGATATGTAAGAATAACTTTTTTGATGAGTAAGAAAAACCTATATTGTAGAGACCATATATAAGAGTAAATTGGCTATCCTTTTTGGTGACTAATAATATTTTTCATATATAAAAGAATAAATTAAAGATATATTCCTAATATATTAATAAATTATCGGGTTCATAAGAGTAAGTATTCCAACACATGAGATTAAATTAGGAAGAAAATACGATGTAAGAATAATGTTATTTAGAATGTAAGAGTATGTTACCTGATCATTTTGGAGAGAAAAATGTATGATTAATTTAAATGGGTGGTCAGGATTTAACAAAGGGGATAAATTTAAGCTTATGAAACAATTCATAGTCAATCTAGGGTAGTGACAATAAAAATAGTGGATACACATTTATGATTGACCGAGCTAATTAGAAGTTTACATTGAAAAATAGATATGAGAATCATTGATTACCATTTACTTAATATTTTTTAAAATTTTATATTTTATAATTATTATAAATAAATTTTAGTATTTTTTTTGGTTTCTTATTTTCTACAATTCTTAAAAAATACTATATTTTAGAATTTTATAAATATATTGTAGTTTTTCCATTTTGAGCAAGAACTTAATGGATGGAAAGTCACCAATTTTAATTTATAAATTTATTATTAATTAGGTGTTTATCAATTTTTAGTTATTTTATTATATAAATTAGATATATAATATAATATTAATTGGGTTTTTTTCATTAATTTTTAAACAATACATAGATTTAAAAAATTTCATAATATGGTATTATTATTACGTATTTGTGATATAAATTATAGAATATGAATAAATGAGTAAAAAAGTGATAAGACATATGAAATTTAAATAAATTTATGTTACAAAAAACATTGAATAATATAATTAAATGATTATTTTATATTATAATAGGGATATTAATGTGGATATGGATGTAAACGTATCAACAAATTGTTTCCTAATATTAATGAATTTCAATTTCCATTATGGAATAATAACAGAGAAATTATAATTTTATAGAGATGTTTGCGTTTATTTATGATTTTCATTTTAGTGATCTATGAGAATCTATAAGAGTATTACATGACACATTTGGATGAACAAATTATTTATATTGGTTTATTTCATTACATGTCACACGTCAATATAAATTTATCACAGTGATCATAATATTGAAACATCATGGATGAGATGATTGAGTGTGTATATACACATCCCATTATAAGTATATTTATGTCAAATTTTTCATTTCATTTAATTATATTAAAATAATATATAATTTATTTTATTATTTACTTGGTAAATTTTTTTGGATGTTATCTTGGATTATTGGGAATTACATTGTTGTTTTTTTGTTTTTTTAATTTTCAATTTGTATTTCTTTTATTATATTAAATTCATGTACTTTTACATTGAATATTTATTCATATTTTTAGTCATGTATAGATATATTTTGGATTTTATATTATGTATATGCTTTTTTAATATCCAATCTTAGTAAACATCCTCTCACTTCCCTGATTATATCATTGATGATAGTCTTTATCCCATAGGATATCTACTTTATTATTGAAGTTTCTCTCCTATTCATTTAATTAAATCATGTGGGGTTTAAATATTTCTATAACTTTATTTTATGGATTTCCCATTTTTTTTTATTTTATTCATAATGATTAAACATGTTTATAATAATATAATCAAAAAATGGGTGGACATCAATGTGAATGTATTTTTTATATTTTAATCTATATGAATGGATCACATTTTTTGAAATGTATGTAATGTATCAAATATTAATAATATATCACGATAATGAGGTTGGACATGTTATAGGGGGTATAGAAATATATAGTCTAAACATATATTTAATTACTGTAAAAATAAAATATTTTTAAATGTAATATTTTTACACTTGAAAAAAAATCAACATTGTCACCCCTTGATACCACAAACCAACATTTGAACCTCATTCCCACTTCAGGTGTGATTTCTATGATTCTCTAGTGTTCTAGTTATAAGAGTTTATTTCCTTTGATACACTGACTCAATTTGTAGATCAAATAATGTTAGCACCTCCACATTATGTTCCACTAGTTCATCTATATACATAAGGGTAGATAATAGTCCAACATACATCACAAGGGACTCCCTTGTGTCATATGTATAAATATGTGTCAATAAATATGAGTTCCAAATAAGGTCCCATAAAGTTTGTGTAAATGGTCTAGACAAATCATACATGTCACAGTAGGATATAGAGTGTCTCAAGTATTGAAAAAGTTGTGACATCCATCCCAGTTCGTATATCCCCAGAGGTCCCGGGAATGTATGATGCCATGAATTATATGCAATATCCTATACGTATTTTATAAATACACATACTTTTAATACATATATATAACATCTTAAGAGATGAATATTCATTTTATAATATAACAATATATTCTCTAATCATGTTTGTCTAGTGAATTTGGGAACAATGACATATAATAAAATTGTCCGTATGTTATCTTCATAATCTCTCATTAATTTTGTTATCACTAGAACCCTTTTTTGACATATCAAAATTAACACCTTTATTTATAACCCTCAGAAAAGTAAACATAATATAGGTTCATCTCAGATGATCAGTAAGGGTAATCGATGGCGAAATGAATGATCACATAAACATAACATTAGTATAAGGCTATGAGAAGATAACCATAACATTTGAAAACCATACCCTTCATATGAAAGATCATAATCGTGATTCATGGAATAATTATTGTCACTTTATAATACATTAATTATAATGTACTTAAATAATAAAAGATATGAGTTCTTGACATTAGAATTAGACATAGATGTGTGTTATTCACATAAGCATATAAAATAATTTATGTATTAGTCCATTGTAATTTCCAATACTATCATATTGTAATGGGTCCACTCTCAAAACCATTACAGTATTAAAGTCTCATGCTCAAGACTATCATAATGGGAAATGTCCCTTACTGAATAGGGTTCACTCACCATTATAATCATATTTATCTCATGAGAAAACCATATTTACCGAATGCATTAGAGGACTATATAATAACGAGGAAACCCATCACATAATGAAAATTGTATACATGATTCCCATAAGATTATAAAACATCCATCATATCATAAACCATGAAATTAAATGGGTTTCATAAATATTTCAGTGTGGAAAACACCAATGAAAAGAAACAGGTTTTGTAAACATTTCATCAATTCATTATAGAATAATCTATAAAAGGTAATGAGTTTCATTAAAATAATTTTATAGAAATAATAAATAATATAGATAAATAATGAAGATGGTATAATTATATAATTTATTTAATAAATATCTAGAATCATCAAATGATATTATATTAGATGTAAATTTCGTTAAAAAGTTCAATTGAAATATTTAATGAGGAAAATAAAATCCTCACATTAAAATATCATCTTTATAATTTATAAATTTTCAAAATATTAAAAAAACATTATTTTAACTAAACCATAGAAGCTTTTTATGGGAGATTCCAATAATTTAATATTCCTGATTGAATGAAATTTTGTTCTTTCTGTATACACTAAAATGAATATTCCATTAACATTTTCTATATAAAGTAAAACGTACATCATTAAAATAACAATGATTCATTATAAACCACTATTAAAAAATTCATATGTGGATAAAAGTTTATTTAAAAAATAATTATATAATTTTAAAATCAATTATTGAAACATTTTTAGAATATGTATGCCTGTAACAAGTAGGATTTTTATGTGAAGAGAGAATATAGTCTAATTTCTTTAAAAATAATAATTGGGCATCATGAGTACTTAAAGATAGAAAATTGAACGGGAAAAAATTATTATACAAAAATAATAACTTAAAAAAAATTAATATGATTCTTGAGAGGTGTATCCTGAAATTTCTTCCTCAAAAACACCATCACAAACAATCTCAATAAATAATGAGATTATACCGGTTTGATGACTTTTGAATTATATTCCCTATTAAATAAATTAAAATTTATAGATATTCAAAAACCAATAAAATTATTAAAATTAATTACAAAATACCTTCATTGATACTAGAAAAGCTCAGCCAGAGACAAGGTCCCTGACTGTTTATTAAAATAAAAGTAAAAGTTCAGCAGACAAATATTGAAAACAAGAGAATACAAATACAAGTTAGAAACCATACCCGTCATCATACCCATCACCAGCTCCATGATTAAACTCCTCATCTGTGGTGGCCTACTCCTTTTATGAACTTTTGTATTGATTTATAATCTTCACATACTTCCGTATGAGATTTAACTTCTCCAATTGCAAAAACTCCTCAGAAGAATTCATCCTGTTTTCTTTTGTTCAAATAAGATCTGGTAGACATCGGCCTTGGTATAGATGACTAGTCTTTCCTCTTCCTTCTTTTTGGGGGGGCGTTCATAATACCCACACTCCCTGCCATCTCCTTCTTCCCATACTGAACAACATCACTAAATGAGGTTTGGTCTCTGCCATCATTCTCCTTCTCACTATCAGACAATTCCCCCACATTTACTAGGTAAACAAACCATCAGATTACCATTATTTTCACCTTACTCCTTCTCCACATGGCTGTTAGGGTCAATTAGTGCTAAGCACTGTGGTTGTACCATAGTCTCGAGATCTCCAAGCACCACGGTCTGCAAGAGACCTTCACTAGAAACAGCATCCTTGGAGAGTAACTCTCAAAATACATTCATTTATAGTTCGTAAACCACATTACATAAATAAGTGGTGAATATGTCATGTGTCTCTTAGAAATAATATTGAGACTAAAATCCCTTACCTCTGGTATGACTTTATTTTCATGTGTTGAAAATTTATATATAATAAATATATTTTTATAATAAGTATATAAAACAACCCTAATAATATATATCATTATATATATTATTTAATTATAACCTTTTCTCACACTTTTATTAATAATTATTTATTAAAATAACTATTTTGGGTGATAATTGTTGCATTTTATATTTATGTTTTGGTCTGGTAGTTTTAGTTCTTATACTTTTATTTTTGTTCCATAATATAAATAATTTAAATAATTATATAAAAATAATATTTAATAATTTTAAACATTTTTTGTATTTATTCATAAAACTTAGTGATAAAAAAATGAAGACACCATTACTAGAGATGGTAGGTCGTACATACACAAGAACGTTGATTGCATTTTTTCAACAGTTGTAAGGAAAGAAAGGTAAATAATATTTCACTATTAACTAGATTTGATATTATATATCATTTATATTAATTTAATAAAACCATATTATCTTCCATGTCAATATAAAATGAAAAACGTATCACATTACTCCATGGAGGTGGTTGTCCACCCATACGCATGAGCAACATTATCATTTTCTAATAGATTTGAAGGTAAGAATGTAGATGAGATATTATAATTACATATGTATAATTATATAATAAATATGATATAATATATATATATATATATATATATTCTTTTAATACATAATTATATTCATCCATAATATGCAGTGATGGAAGAAAAATTTCATCGGTTTTTCTGTTGGTAGACCGCTTTGCACGCAATTGTCAATTTCATTTCTCATTTGATGGAAGAGAATATAAAAATAGATTATTAAATAAACAAAAAAATATCAAGGTATATATAATATAATTTTTTTTATTTCATAATATTTTAATAACAATTTATTGAGGTAGAAGCAGAAATAAAACAAAAACTCAATTTTTAGAACAATACCACTCCCTCAAAAAACATCTTCAGGTTCATGCCTAAATAATTCCAATTGTAGTTTTTTTATCAGTAAAAGACAATTGTTCATATTAATGTATTTATGGAATATATTATTGTAGGTTTTGGTTGAACCCAAATTCTATTTAGGTGTGAAGAGGGTATGAATGAGTATTTCTTTTTATAATTGAGGTATGTTCTGCACCTATACTATTTAAAATATTTCAAATAATCCCTTGTCACATTCATTGGAAAAAGTATCCAAAATAAACCCTTCCAGAATTATGGATTCTATATGGTATAAATATGTCCATAAAAGATTATTTATACAAGTTTTAGGACATATTAACCATTATCTATTTAGTATAATCACCTTAGAATACTTATTTTAATTTTAATCAATGTAACTGATATTTACTTGTTTTTTATATTCATTATAAAAAAAATTTACGTTGAAATTATTTTCTCAAATTTATTATTATTATTAAAAATATTTAATTCAATTTATCAAATTTAATTCACAGAATTCGAATAATTTATTTTAATTTTAATCCAATAAACACGATGAAAAGAGGTATTAAAAAATATTTCCTTAAGTAAAACTAGTTTTTTATAAAAATTCAACATTATATTTATTAAAATGATCTAAATTAGATTTATCCTAATATAATTGAACGAATTTTATATTTAAAAAAATTTTAATAAAAATTAGATTTCTTTAAATTCACTAAATTAAAAGTAAAATTTTTAATAAAAATTAATATTTTTAAAATTCATCAAAAATTATTCTTTTAATAAAATTCACAAAAATCCAATATATAATAATTATTACAAGATTTTTTCTAAAATTATTTTATGTTTCTCAAATATATTTTCAATATTTTTATTGTATTTATTTTCAAATAATTGTTCATATTACGTTGAAACTACTTTTTAGATGAATATATTTTAAGTATAAAATTGGATGAATTAAGATCCCTTGACTTGAGGAAATATCTGTTTGTTGATAAAAAAATTTATTTAATATATAATATATAGATTTCCTTAAAAATAATTCACAATATGTGACTAACTGTTTTAATCATGGTAAAAACTTATTTTTCATACAATACAAATTTATAAAAATATTTCATTTATTTTCAAATAATTTTTATTTCAATTACTAGTCCCTTAATAACCATTGAATTTATTTTATACATGTGTAAACATTAAATCTATAATAATTTAGTTATTCTTATTTATACCCACCAATCTACTAAATAGCGTAATATTTCACAATAAAAAAATTATTTTAATATTTTATTTTGGTTCATTTAAAATTGTGTTGCATGTAACACATAATATCAAAGAAATTTAATTTATTTGAAGAATATTCATAAAATATATTAGTTTTATATTATACCCCTTATGATAATTTATCCTTTGAAATTTTTTCACTCTGATAAAAAACAAATGTGGATTCTTCTATATCATCATACCCTCAGGATCCCATGATACTCTATCAAATTGGTGGTCTCACCACAAAACATTAACTAGGTAAGTGGTCTTGTTATATAGAATGTTATCTCTGTGTTTCATAATATATAAAATTTTTTACTTATAATAGAAATATTTTTTCGGTTTTATGAAAAGTATGTTCAGTATATATTAATTTTTTTGTATATAATTCTTCTATAGAGAAGCATAGAGCACATCGTGAAATTTTGAGAGGATCAGTGGAAGTACAAAATGATAAGATACCATCCAAAATAAATAAACAATATCAAAGGACCCAATTACCAATGTATAAGCATTAATTTCTCCCAAAATCTAATAAACTTCTTCCCTGGGGAAATTCTTAGAAAAATATTCACACCGAATTCATATTCCATATCTCATTGATCATTATCAAGTTAACATTTCTATCGATTCTGAGCTAAAATAATATTTTATTCGAGGTTATAAATTTCTCTACCATTTTCACTAATATCTAAGGTCATAATAGATTTCGTTCTCTAACATCAACCCATTATATGGGATTTCTACACTTCTTTCTATATATGGATTTATAAGGAGCCATCTGAATGATCAAATGGAAGCTATTGTCAAAAAAAACTCGACGAGAGGAAGGTGTTATACCAAAAACAGTATAAATCTATAAAACAAGATATAAAAATATTAAATCAGGCTTAACTGTTTCAATCATATTGAAAATCCATCTTAGGATGATAATAAGTTATAAAACATAACTTTATGTCACGATTCCGATGAATATTTCACAAGACAATTGAGGTAGACCTTGAATCCTAATCAGATAAAATAAAATGTGGTACTACATGAAACATTACCACATCATTAGTGTATATCATAGAATGTAGATCTAGTGAGAAATATTATCAAATGGAAATAATGTGTGCAAACTATAACACCCATGATTTTATGATTTATTTTTTTCAAATAATTTTATTAATTTTCTTTTAATAAACACTGAAAATAGTTAATATTATTTTAAATCAGTATGCATGGATTGTGTTATATAAAATCCAATTTTTGTATTACAAACCTATATTTATATAAAGATAGTTTTATCCCCATTTAATAGAGAACCCCTTTTAAATAAATTTTTTGTAAATTTTATAGATTTAATATTTTCAAATAAGATTCATATATGAAAAAAATAAAAGAAATTATATTATAAATATTATGTCTTTTTCTATAAGAATTCATTTTTTAAAGAATTGTTAAAAATACATAAATTTATTTTTAAAAAACATTTTCATCTAATTAATTCATTAGGATAGATTATGTTTTATATTGGTTGTAAAATTTAATGAGAGAATTTATTTATAAATTATTCCAATTTACGTCATTTGAATCAATTTAACATTGAAATTGGGAATAAATATTTTTGAAAAGTTTGGACTTTTTAACTTTAAAATCCTAAAATTTCATCATGTCAGCGGGGTTTATTTTAAATTAATTTCTACAACTTATGTGATTGTAATTTATAAAAAATAGATTCCATATTTAGAATCGGAATAATTTATAATGCCTAATAAGGTAAAATTATTTTTTGAAAAATATAATTTCTAAAAGTGATTAAAACTAATTATAATTTTTAATATAAAAATATGTTAATAAAGTATGATACATTAAATTTATGACTCCAAATTGTCTAAACACTTTTCCCACACCCATTGTATAGACATTACTCATCTACAAACCTTAAATTATTGAGTTTGGTTTGTTTTGTATGAATTTTTAGGCAAAAACTTTGGTACATGTAATTGTTTTTCAAAAATTCCATTTGTGTCCTTTCCATTCCTTATAAATGACACCACCTATACATCTTCTTTATACCTCTCCTAACACTAAGGTATGGCCAAACTCTACCCAACCACTTCCAAACATACCTACCTTACTTCTTAGATCACACTATTATATATAAATAAGTCCAAGGAGGACTTTTTGTTCAAACAAAAAGGAGTTTCCCGATTAAGAGGTGGTTTGTATCAGTACGAAGAGATTTGAGACACAAGGTTAGGGGATATCATCTCATTTTTTATTTTCGTGAGATATATGATTTATTCAGAACCAATTACTTTTCGGCGGTTTGTATACTTACCATGTATGTATTATATGATTATTATAGTTAAATATATTGGTATTTACATATCCATTATATTCACTTTATTTAATGGTTTTTATGTTTCATATGTTTCCAAATCGGTAAAATAGTTTTCTCTCAATTTTCCTTCATTGAGACGCATGTTTGGATATTATCAAATGTTCTTTTTTTAGGTATATAACTTCCATTTTACATGTTATATCATGAATATAATTATTTTCATTATATTTTAAGCTTCATTTAATTTCATTTGCTTACATGGAGAGTACGATCCCAAGTTACCAAGAAAAAAACATTATTCATTAAAGCTCACTTATTTTAAAATTGTTTATGTTTATACTTTCATTCATGAAATCATATGATAAATATCTCAATAACTCTCATGATTTACCTTATCCCCTGTTTATTCAAGATATATCCTTGTATTAGTTCCATTCTCTCACTCTTTCGTACTAAATATAATTAAGAAAATGTTTTTAAGAAAATTTTATAGTATTTATCTATTCAATAAGAAATATGTTTTATTTAAAAAAAGTTTGATTTAAAAACATATTTTAAAAAAGGTTTTCTAATGATCCTTAAAGACCTTTTTAATTAAAATTTATGTTAAAAATGTTTTACTATTTTAAAATCATCCTTTAAAATTTCGAAATGAATTTCAAAGAAAAAGGTTTTCAATATTGTTTTATATATAAAAAATGTTTTAGAAAATTTCAAGATTATTTATAATTTTTCCAAGAAAAAGGTTTCCAAAATGATTTAAAATATTTATTTATAATTTTTAATCTTTATTTTCAATGGAATTTTTAAATATGGTTTTATGTTTTAAAAATCAACACATTTCAATGATGATTGGATATTTTCCATAGAAATATTTTTTTAATATATTTTTTATTATTATTTTCCATATAATATCACATAAATTAATGTTCCTAATTATATTCTAGGAAATAATCTAAAGGATTCATTAATATGATTTATAAGGATGGATTTTACATTTATTTCATTATGTTTATGAATCCTATTTATCTTCCACAAGTTAAATGATTTTCAATCCCACTCCATTTCACAGGATATGCTTTTATGAAGTGACTATGAAACCTATATCATTTCATAGTATATTAATTGATGAAATTTTAATGATACACATTTCATCTTATGGGTTTGTATTTGATGTTTAGGAAACCTATGTCTCTTTATAGGTCAAGATATGATGAAATTTTATTTCTTTGGAACATGAGTGAATTATTTTATTATGAGATAGGTGGGACTTGTATCTCCATAAAATTAATTGGTTAACGATGGAGGACTAATGAGTATAAATGTTATGTGTGAACCTGATTACATGATCTCAATTTTATTCATGGAATCTAATGCATGTCCATAATTAATGAATAAACCAAAATATATAACCGAAATTTAATGAGTGAACTATACTAAGTGTTAAAAATATTATGCACGGATCTGGTTATATGTCCATAAATTTATGAGTGAACATGATTACATGATCACATTGTTATAATTGAACATGATTACATGTTCACAATGTTATGAATAGACCTGTTCTAATTTCCCTAAGGTTGTGCATGGACCTAATTACATGATCACAATGTTAGGCATGGATATGCTTTCATGTCCCTAGGTTGAGGCGGGGGCCTGATTTCATGTCCATAACATAGCGACTAAACATTTTTCAACTTATACATTTTCACAATGCTATAAACAAATGTACATTCTACAAATTCTATGTATTATTACTATTCTATTCTATAAATACATGAGATCTTAATTCTATTTTAATCTCCTTATTATGAACATAAAATAATTATAATGATCAATAATCTATAGGTTAAGATCATCAAATATTATTCTCAAGTTCCATACCCTTTTTTATGTTATTTTAATGGATTTTTTTATTTACCCTTATTGAGCATCTGAGATCACCCCTTGCTTTTATTTTCTTTCCACATCATATAAAGAGTGGTTTTAGGTAGATGTACTAATGTTATAGAACATTATTGGGAGTTTTTGAAGATCTTTCACCAGAATAGATGATCTTATTTCCACGTTAACAATGGCCCTAAACATTTATGGTCCTCAGGCATGTATTTTTTTTATGTAATGAATATTCATCTAAAATGATGTAATATCCATGAATGTTAATCCTAGAATTCTATAGTTTTTATCAAATTAATGGTTTATTAATCCATTATAAACTAGAATTATAAATCCTTAGTGATATTCCTAAGTATATTTCTACGAATATGTCTTGGTATTTATGTAAGAACAAGTCTAAGGATAAATAAATGTCTTTGAAAATGTCATGGAATTTTGGTAAAGGATAGAGCGAGTGGTATTCTAGATATATGCCCATGTCTGGATACTAAAATTGGATATGAATCTAGAATAGATGTACCTAGGAATAAAAACTCTAACATGATGTTCTAAGCCTGAGTTGGGGGAATCTGGTACACGAGAATTAGCTTTTCTAGGAACATAATTTGACACTCTAGAGGGATATTCATTAAAAATTCACAAAGTTTGAAATTTACCCCATGAAGGATGTAAATGGAACATGACTATTAATACACTAGAAAAAACTATGGTTTCATATATATAAAAAATTAGTTTCCATAATTTTGAAATCCTATATGTGTTTTTTTTATGATTACAAGGTTTTCTTCTATGATATGTGTTTCTCACACTATGCTTTATGGTTTTAGTAGATAGAGTGAACTATAAGAAACACAATTATCCATGAATTATTTATATTTGAGATATATGGGAATTATGAAAAATGATTTCTCAAGTGTAAATATCTTTAGGAAGAGGTTTTGGGTATTGGTTTGGTTTTGAAAAATTAAGAGACCGCAAAAAAATGTTAATGTTTTGTAATGTTATTGTATAATTGCTTAATTAAAAATAACAAGCGTGTTTATATTTATATTGAGGGGCCTTAATACATGATTATTATTTCATATTCTAGGAGGGATGTATTGAGAAATATTTTAATGTTGCATTATTAATGGATTATGAATAATGTTGGATGGATAATGTATTTATGATTTGTAATTAAAAGATTTTTTTATATGAATCATGAAATATATAAGTATATTTAGTATATGTTTTCATTGCAGATTTAAAATAATATGTTGAATGGTGATTTCATAGAATTGTGATATTTTGAGTAAGGGAATGTAACCCTTAACTAATGAATGATTTTTAGATAATGATCATTGGATAAAGTTAAGTTTGATAGGAATAGGTAGATTGGATGATATAGATTATCCTTACACAAATTATTGACACAATGGTCTATGTAATCAAAGATGAAGTTTACGCCTTCTTGGATTTAAAAAATACAATGTTATCATTTTAATAATGAATCATGCATGTTTTCTAGAAGTGATTATATTAATTCAGGTTCTTACCATGTTTCTAGAGAATATTAATGATGAGGGTATCCTCATGTTTGAAATGTGACAACCAACTATAGCTTTTTGATATAATGGGGATCTATGATATAATTATTTTGAAAAATTATTAATAAATTATTTTTTTACATCTTTCAAAAGGGTCATATGGTTAACAATTCATTAAATGTGTAAATTAAATTTTTTTCGAAGTATTTATGTATTAATATTATTTTCAAAACCTTGGTTAAAATGATATTTAGTGATTAAACAAATTTAGGGTTGTCTGAAATATTTATTTTTGAAATTATATTATTGTTGTTTTAGAAAAATTACATCGTGTATGTTGGCTGGTGATAAATCATTTATGGAAAGGATGATGTTCTTAAACCAATGACCAAATGATGATAACGGTTCCACACATACCACTATCCTACGATATATCCTAGTTAATGTATAGTTATTTGTGATGAATAATTATTTATAATGAAAGTGTAGTGTTACTTTTTATGTTAAATGATTAATTTTTTCACAATATTAATTTTTTACAACTATTAGAGATAAATAGTTATACTTTTAATTCTTTTAAGTTCCTTAAGATCTTTTAAAAGTGTATTTTAGTTCCTTGGGAATCCAAAAGAATTTTTGGACATCCATTTCTTGATGTAATGGATGATATAGAAATAGATAAAATAAAATCCCAAGAATGAATTTTTTTTATAGAAACATAAAAAATAAGAATATTTTCTTATACTAATGGTCAAAAAAATTATTAAAAAAGGATAATATAATGATGCAAAAATGTATTTTTCTTATTCATAAATATTTTTTGAACATATGGCCTTTTAAATCATTAATTGTTTTTGAATTTGAGTCCCTAAACATTCATTAATCATTCACTTGTTTGTGATTGATGGCCTCAATCACTCCATTTGAATATTTATGTTTTACCTCCATGTCCATGTTCTCTCATGCCACATATGTTCTCTTATATGGAACCATAGATATATGTTACTTTGGGTAACAATTATGTATACAACATTTACATTTAATGGATAGTTTTAAGATTCTTTTTTACGATGTGAGTTTCTATAAAAGGAAATTATGTATTAAACCTTTGATAACCCATAAGAATTTTTGAAGATAAATTAATTTTAAGTTGGGTAGAATATAACACCTCTAGATTTTGTAAATTATTTTTCTTGAATTAATTTAATCCTTTAAATATTTTAAATATCACAAAACAATAAAAATTGTTTATTTTTTAAAATTCAGTATGTATGGATTGTGGTATATGAAATATAATTTTAATAATGTACTAAATGAAACATAAATTTTAGATTTCTCTACTTGGAATAGAGATTACATCTTACATTACACGCAAGACGGAATTTTCTCAATGACTCTTATAATACACAAGACCTTGTGTTACAGAAAAATAATTCATTTTAAAAATATTATTATTTAATAAAATATTACGTGGAAATTAATATGAAGATTATGGGATTAACTAAATTTTGAATATATATATATATATATAATATAATTCTCTGGTTACCAATTTATTGGAAAAGAATATTGAATACAAATAAATATAATGGGACATATTTTATAAGTCTATTTTTAGGTGAAAATGATGATTTATATTAATTTTCTAATTAATTTCTAATAGTGAATCAAATTAATTTAATTTATATGTTCTATATTCAAAAAAATTCTATATTAATCTAATATATTTAATAGTTATAAGATAAGAAAAACCCCAATTTTATTCTTAAAACCTCATATTTTTATGAATATAGTTTTACAGAATTTTAATGGAGAACCCATTTTAAATATAGTTGTTATAAATTTTATGTAATTAATATATCCCAATGAACTTTATATATGAAATAGAAATAGCAAAATTAGGTTAGGATATAGTAGTTGTATTTTTTTGTAAGGTTTTATTTCTAGTAAAAAAATTAAAAATAATGAATTCTAATTCAAAACTAATTTTTATATAATTTATTTATAAGTATAAATTTTATTTTAAATTGGTTGTAAAGTTTAATTAGAAAATAATTGTATTATTCAATCCAATTCAGTTCATTGGAATAAATTTTACTTTGAAATTGTGTATAAAAACTTAGAAGACAATTATATGTTTTTACTCTAAACACATGTAGTGTCTTCCTATAGGCAGGATTATTTTAAAATTAATTTATAAATGTTTTATGATTATACCTTGGACAGATGGATTCCATATTAGGATTAATCATTATTTATAATGTCTGTTAAGGTCAACATATTTTTTGACCAAAAAAATTTGTGAATGTGATTGAATGTAATTACAATGGTTAAGAGAAAAGTTGGTTAATACATTACTAATCCTTAAATTTAATACCCAAAATGACCTACATACATTTCCAGCACCTATTAAATGGCCATTAATTATTCATTAACCATAAACTATTGAGTTTTTTCTGTTTGTAGGACTTTTTTTTGAAAAAACTGTGGTAAACCTAACTTGTTTTTAAAAATACGAAATGTATTATTTCCCTTATAAAATCCACCACCTCTCACTCTTCTCTCCACCTCTCAATCCAATTAGGTTCGACAAAGATCTTCCAAATACAAGTACCAACATCCCAATTTTTCCCATTGAATCCACCCTTTGGAAAAAAATAAATCCACTAAATACTTTTAGAACATACCAAAAAATAGTTTTGCAATTAAGAGGTGGTTGTATGGTTATGAAGACTCTCAAGACACAAGGTAAGGGGAGTTCATCTCACTTTTTATTAACTTGAGATATATTGTTTATTCACCAAAAATTATTTTTATGATGTGTCTATACTTCCCATGTATGTATTATTTGATTCTTACAATTAAATTTTTGGGTATTTCCTTATCCATTCTTTTATCTTTTTTAATTGGGATTATGTTTTAAATGATACCAGATCAGTAAAATTGAATTGTCTTAGTTTTTCCAAATTCGAGACTCATGTTTGGGGATGCACCTATATTATTTATTAGGTGTATATAGCTCAATTATATATGTTATATCATGAATATCATTATTTTCAGGATATATTATGATCCATGTATATTCTATTTTCTTACATGGAGTGTTTGATCCCAATTTACCATGTGATAATACTTTATTGAAAAAATATCATTGATTTTCAAGATGGTTTATGTTTATGCTTTTATGGAAAAAATATTATGTTCTATCTCTCAAGAAAACTCATGAGTTTATTTGACCTCTGTGTATTCAATATATATCCATGTATTTTCAGAACATTTCCACTATTTCATAATATAGATAATTAAGAAAATGTTTTTATGAAAATTTTATAGTATTTCACTCTTTGTTGAGATCGATGTTATATTTAAAAACCATGTCTTCAAAAAATCAATTTTTTCAAATCATACTTTAAGGCCATTTTTAAGGGCATATTATTTATGAAATGATTTCTTGTTTTCAACAATTTCTTTAAAATATTTCAATGTTATTTTAATAGAAAATGGATTTAAAGAGTTTTTTATTATGAATAAATGTTTAAAATGGTTTCAAGCATTATTTATATGTTCTAAAAGAAAATTATATTTGAAATGGTTTAAAATCATTCTTTATATTTTTTTAGGTTTATTTTCACAGAAATGGTTTTTAAAGGGTTTTATTTTTAAAAAATAAATATTTTTCAAATAATGATGTATTTTTTCTTCAATATATGTTTTCAATATATATATATATATATATATATATATATTATTTTCCATATTTTACAAAATAAATTAATGTTAGTCACGCCTTTATTGGAAATGACCTAAAGGATATATTCATATAATATGAATGCACGACTTTTTATTTGATTTATTAATGTTTATTAAACTTTTTTCTATTCCATGAGCTATATAATTTAGAAAACCACTTCCTTTTTTGGGTTTTGATTTCAAAATTTGATTTTGAAAACTATATATTTTAATAGTTTAATATTTGATGAAATTCAAATGAAACTCAATTCATTTCATTGGCTATGATTTGATGTTTATCAAACATGTTTCTTTTAATGGGTCATGTTATGATGAAAATTTTATTTTGTGCCACATGTTTGAATGATATTATTATGAGATGAGTGGGACCTATATATTCATCCAATTCATTTTGTAATGATGGTGGACTCATGAGTATAAATTTTATATGTGAACCTGATTACATGCTCACAATTTAATACAAGTACCTGGATCCATGTCCATAATTTTATGTGTGAACCTGATTACATGTTCATAATGTTATGAGTGAAACTTGTTACGTGTTGATAATATTATTCATGAACCAGGTTGCTTGTCCAGCAGTTAATCCATACACCTAATTACATGTTCGTAATATTTTGTGTTATCCTAATTACATGTCCAAAATGTTTTGTATGTACCTAGTTTCATATACTTAATGTTATTCATAAACAAGATTACAAAATCATAATGTTATGTATGGACCTGGTTGCATGTCCATAATTTTATATAGGGGCCTAATTTCATGTCCTTTATATAATGAGTGAACATGTTTCTACTTATACTTGTTCTCAATGATTAAAAAAAATGTGAATGGTATAAATTCCATGTCTTATTCATGTGTTATGATTTCATGAATTATGATCATAATTATCTTATGATTTATTCCTTATGAACTTCCTATATTAATTTTGATCATTAATCTACCTGGTATGATCTTCAAATTTTATACTCAATTTCTAATCCTTTTATTCATGTTATTATTATGCATTTCTTTTATTTACACATACTGAGCATTTGAGCTCAGGAATTTCTTCTATTTCCTTTACTCATGTTATGAAGAATGGTTTTTTGTACAATTACTGAAGTTAGAGATATTTATGGGATTTTTTGAAGATCTACCACCATGATAGAAAATTTTGTTACCATGTTTCCAAATAGACTAAACTATTACGATTGTTGGGTATTTATTTTAGTAATGTAATGAATATTAATCTAAAATTATATAATAGACATGTATACAAATCCTGGGCCTCTATAAAAATTTCTCAGATGATTGATCGTAACCCATATAACATTATAAACCTTAGAAATTTTTTAGAGTGCAATGAAAAAACTAATAGTGATGCTTTTCCATTTAGATTCGGGTATAAGTAATGAATATAAATTCCCCTTATATTTTTATATATCATTATTTACTGTTGGATCTGAATCTACAGATTATACACAAGAGGGGAGTGAATTGTGTCTTTTGCAATTTTTTCGATAACTCTTTGATTGAACAAGATTGGTTCTTTATACTTTTTCAGATTTTATCGTGCAATGGAATAAGTAAAATTAATAACACAAATATGTATAGTGGTTTGGGGAATAGAAGGCCCCTAGTCCACTCCACCAACGCTCAACTACACAAGCTTGGGGATTTTCACTATCTGGTCCTCTTTTCCACAGACTGATTCACAACTGAGTACAAGCAATTGACAGCATTACAATCCAAGGAAAAACAATGACTTCTGTTTGAAACATGAACCTACATAGCTTAGAACGAGAAGCTGGTTACTCAGGAATAAAGAGAATTTCTGAAAGAAATTTTCCAGTTGATCTTTACAATTGGAACAGAATGCAATTGACAGCATATGGAGTGAAGTCTCTAGAAATATTGATCTTCAAGACAACGCATTTCTGAGTTGATCCAATTGCAATAGATATAGAGATATAGTTCAAAACTTCAATAGTAGTAGATCCATATTAGATATTCGATGTAGAACAGGTGAATCATATATTGAGTTCCTTCTTCTTAAAATAATAGAGCTTTGACGCTCCTTTTTGAATTAGTAGATCATTGTGAATAGTTGAAATCTCTATTTTCCACCTTTTTCAATAATAGATTGATCATCATACTCCATGTACCTGGTGTTTCAGAGAGAACATATATAATAAAGATAAGCATATCTACTGCACATTTAGATCCATAAAAGTCGCCTTCTGATTCGCGATATTCAAAAATTTGAATTTCATAGAGAATTCTTAACATCCCTTAAGACTCAGCATAAAAAGATCCTTTTAATTTTATATTAAATCCATTAATAAATTGTCTTTGAATCAGTCAATGTCATACTTTAAAAATGACTTTAAATCCTCCTTGAAATCCACCCAGAAATCAACTTGCTAATCGCTGTATAAAAATATCGTCTGTCAAAATTTCTGATTATAAACGTAAGGTTGATGAAGTGGCCTCCAAACGGTGGGTTGGTGACATAGTCATCAAACGTAAGATTGAAAACGTAAGGTTGAACACAAACGTAGGGTTGATCAAAAAATTAGGGTTGATCATAAACTTAGGGTTGATCACAAACGTAGGGTAGATCACAAACGTAGGGTTGATCACAGACGTAGGGTTGATCATCCATACTTTTTCTTCAACACTCAAACGTACGGTAAAAGATCCATACTTTTACATGATCAATAATTTTTAAGAACATATGTTTGTTTACAAAAGTAAGGTTGATGAACCATACTTTTTAGAAACAAATGTAACGTTTAGAATTTAAGTACGGTTCTCCTTCCATACTTTGCTAATAACCAAAATGTAAGGTTCCTTACTAACGTAAGGTTCTCCTTTCTTACTTTGCTGAAAACATATGGTTGTTTAACCATACTTTTCTCTTATCTCAAAAAGTATACACGCTTTTCATCCTCACGCTACGTTTATCCACGTAGAGTATGAACAACAATTCCAGAACACGCTAAAGTAGATTCCACGCTATATTTATTCACGTAAGGTATGAACAGTGATTCCAGAATGCACTAAAGCAGATTCCACATAAGTAATAAATTCTCTTTATTTCAAGAGTAAAATAAATTAATAAATTCATGCAAAGTACTAAATAAAATCATTATAAAATAACTAAGGGTATTTGTGAGGATCATAATTATAATAAAGAGACAATGTATTATTTTCAATAATCTCCCCCCTTAAATAACATTAACATGTATTGTTAAAAAAAATAATTTTCTCAAAAATCTCCCCCTTTTTGATGATCACAAAACCCATAAAATAATTAAATTTATTTAAACAAAATTAACTTTAAAATTAGTTATAAAGTTTCAAACAAAGACTTCTCCACTAAAAATATAATTATAAATCCAAATTTCTCTTTTAATTTTCCCCCTCAATTGAATGAATTCTCCCCCTAAATAAAATGTTGATGTTTTGATGTTGTGTTTATCCAAATTCTCCCCCTTTTGTGTTATCAAAAAGTATGGAAAGTCATGGATTTTAACACTTTTAATATTGCATTGAACTATTAGTAAATGCTATTATGAATTGTATATCAATAATTAAATCTAGAGTACTCACATATCAAAAATAAAGTCAATAAAACAAATAAAGAAAGAAACAAATAAACAATGAAGGAAATTATCATTCAAAAATTGAAGTATATACATGACAATGATATACACAAGAATCATTGTTTGGGTAAGATAGGAAACAGGTTCTATCTCCTCTGGATTGCAGACTTGATTTCTGTAAACTGCTCCTGAAGTCTCTTCATCATCCCATCTCCTAGCTTGATAATAAGCTCTATGTTCTATTGATTCATATGAATATCCTCAATTAAATTGACTCAAAAAATTACATGCATCCTTTTCTCTTTTTCAACAAATACTGTCAGCTTCTCTGATAACTAATTTAACAGAATTCTTATCAATGGCTCACTAGATGTCTATTGATCCACTAAGAAATTCTGATTGTCCAGCAACACTGACAATGGATCACTATTACATTGAAGATCTTGTAACATGTCATTCATGTTTCTCATTATAGCTGTGATACCCTGAATCCTTTTGATTAAATCAGGTGAAGTACCTGATCCAATAACATCACTATTTGAAACTGATGAAAATTGGTTCTCCATAAACAACTTCAGATATGATAAATATGACTTTATAAACATTTCAATTTTCAATTTTGTAACAGCAGTCATCATATCCTCTTTAAGAATTTCAACTTCTTGCCTTGAAACTGTACACTCCTTCACCTTTTGAGATTTCAAATGTTCTATGACTAAGGCATTTTGTAGATAAACAATCTCAGATTCCAACTGAGATACTTTTCTATATAGTTCTTCAACTTCTTCTTTCCTTGAATCAGATGCACCCTGTGCTTGATTCACAGTCTCTGGATGATGCACCAGTACCAACAGCAATGATTTAGCATCAGATTTTTCTTTTTCTCTATCCTGAAAAGGTTGGTCCACAGATTTTCCTTAGATTTTTCAAGCTCCTCCATAGAAAATTCCTCTTGAAGTACCTCTGTTTGAGCTTCAGAAGCATGTTCATCAAAAACATTAGCATCTATGCCTTCCATTGGGTTTTCAAGAACAATATATTCAGTAGTTTCTTGAGGTCTAGCCACTTCTTCACTAGGTACTGCCTCCATCTCTTATTCCTATTGAAGAGAAACTTCAACACCAGCTACAATTTGTTCCTGATTTTCCCTTTGAGTTTATTCTTGAGCTCCTAATACCTCTACTAGAGATGTTCTTTCTGTAACATATTCCATGGTCTTATCAACAATATATTCTCTCACAAAATTATAAGAAAATAAAGCATCTGTTGTTGTTTCCAAAGCAGGGGAAGTGACTTCCTCATTTATTGGTCTCTTTCTTTTTGATTGAAGACCTTCTTGACTTATTTCTTCCTCAACATCTTCCACTCCAAAGAAAATCCTTCTTTCCACATTGATGACTCTGGATTTAACCTGTCCTTCCTTGGACTTAGCAGGTTGAGCCTGAGCACTCTATGAGTCTTCCTCGGCTTTTACAGGCAAAACTTTTCCTTTAATTGTGCTTCATAAATATCCAACTTTCCTCAAAGTTGCAGTATTAAACATATTACAGTGATGATAGTTAAATCGAGCATCAACTAATCTCACCATGTCTTTCTTAAACAACAGTCTAGAAATAAATCGACCAAAAGGGTAGAAATTTATCATAGCATCGCTTTGATAGCAGTAACTGAGACACCTTATCATGTATCGTGGAAATTTTAACTTAATATCACTTAACATAAGAAACATTATATATATATATAATGGTACGAAATCATTTCCATTTTTGCCATCCGTGGAGCTATTCCAGTCTGAATAAATTTGACCAAAATGCTCTAATCTGGCTCCAAATCCTTGACAAACTTTTTCTTTATTGTATTAGTACCAAAAAGAAAAGACATGATTTTTTCGGATTTATGCACAGAATCTCCTATATTCTTCAAGTCGAAATGAAAAACTCACTCAAGAGGGAAGTTAAGAATCTGACTAATCTCTACTGATGAGATTGAGAAATTCATATCCTCTATATTAGCCATCATACTGTCCTCGGTATCTCCTAGACTAAACTGTACAGATTTGAAGAAGTATCTAAGTTCTACTTCATACTGAAATTCCATATTTTCACTATTGATGATCTGTTCAAGATTCTGAAATGACAGCTCTTACTTCAATAATAGTTTTGTCTTAAATAACCAGTCGAGATCGATTACCTTACCCAGTAAGATATTTCTACCCTCAGTGTGTTGTCTCTTAGCATTTCTTGGCTCGACTTCACTGGCTCTTTTAGTCCTTACCATTTCTGTGAGAGTCTCTGAAAGTTTGAAGGTTAGGGTTTCAGAGGTTCGAAGGTAAGTGTTTAGAATAAGAAGTGTGATTTTCAGATTTCAAAAGGGTTTCGATAGAAGTGAAAAGGTTTAGAAGTTGAAAAGGCTCTGACAGCCTTGATTCCCATGTAATCACTAATCATTACATATATTTAAAAACAAATAAATTTTTCATATGACGAAATATAGAAAAACATAAACAGTATTTAGTAAACAAAACACAATTTACATAAATAAATGAAACTCAAAAAAATTAAAAAAAATATTTAAAATTATATAAACCTAGCTCCGCCTTAATAAAATCAAACATTGCAGTGGGAAGTGGTTTAGTAAAAATATCTGCTAATTCAATTTTAGTATTTATAAAATCTAAAAATATATCTTTTTTAATAACATGATCTCATAATTTGTGATTCCTTATATCAATGTTCTTAGTTCAAGAATGAATAATAGGATTTTTTTATATTAATTACACTTGTATTATCACATAAAATAGGTGTATTATTGAAAATAAATCCAAATTCCATAAGAGTGTTTTTCATCCACAACACATGTGCAGATCAACTACCAGTAGAAACATACTCTAACTCACCTGTTGATAGGGAAACTGAATGTTGTTCCTTACTAGACCATGATACTAAGGACATTCCTAAAAAGTGACATGTACCTGATGTGCTTTTTCTATCTAACCTACAACTTCCAAAGCCATCATATGAATATGAAATCAAATTAAAATCAGATTTTTTTGGATAACGAAGAGATTGAAAAACAGTTCCTTTTAAATATCTAAAAATTATCTTAATGGCAATTAGATGAGATTCTTTAGGATTTGATTGAAATATAGAAGAAATACTTACTGAATACATTATATCTGGCCTTCTAGAAGTAAGATACAAAAAACTACCAATCATACCTCTGTATAACTTGTTGTCAACTAATTTTCAAGTTTCATGCAAGTCAAGTTTTATAATAGTACACATAGGAGTTGTAAATGACTTGCAGTTTTCAAATCCAAATTTCTTAAGTAAATCAGTAATGTATTTTCTTTTATTTAAAACATTTCCAAAATCTTTTTGAAATATTTGAAGACCCAAAAAGAAATTTAATTCTCCCATCATTCATATTTCAAATTCTTCTTGCATTAATTTTGGAAATTCATGACAACGAGTTTTATTAGTTGATCCAATGATTACATCATCAACATAAATGTGAACCAATAAAACATTATTTTTCACAGTTTTCTTAAATAGTGTTGGGTCTTCCATACCAACAGTAAAATCATTTTTCAATAGAAAAGAACTTAATATTTCATACCAAGCTCTAGGTGCTTGTCTAAGGACATAAATTGCTTTAGTAAGTTTAAAAACAAAATCTGGGTTTTGAGAGTTTTCAAAACCAGGAGGTTGATCAACATAAACTTCCTCCATTAAATAACCATTTAAAAAGGAAGATTTAAAATCCATCTAAAATAATTTTAAATCCATATAAGATGCCTAGGCTAAAAGTATTATAATGACTTTTAACCTAGATAATGGTGAAAAACTCTCATCATAATCTATTCCTTCTTCTTGATTATATCCTTTAGCTTCTAATCTTGCTTTATTTCTAGTTATTGTTCCTTGGTCATCTTTTTTACTTCTAAAGACCACTTTGGTTTCTATTATAGGATAATTCTTAGGTCATTTAACTAATTCCCAAACATTATTTATTTTAAACTGGACTAATTCATCTTGCATTACTATTACCCAAATTTCATCATCTAAAGCTTCTTCTATAGTCTTGGGTTCTTGTTGAGATAGAAAGGCAGAAAATTCCACTAGGTTTTCTAAGTTTCTTCTAGTTTGAACACCAGTTTCTAGGTCACCTATTACAGTTTCTAAAGGGTGATTATTTAGTGTTCTAGACTGTCTAGGTAATATATTTAAAGGTTCTTCAGTATCATGTTCCTCTGAACTGGACTAATTTTCTTTTATATCATTTTCAAAATCATTCGTTGAGTTATAAAGTCTCATGTTATCATTAGAGTCAAGTTCATCAATTTGTTCGGTCCTTTTCACAAAGGGATTAGAATCATCAAATTTCATATAAAATGATTCTTCATGAACCCTTGACTTCCTTTTATATACTCTATAATCTTTGGTGGTACCAGAATATCCTAAGAAAATACCTTCATCGGATTTTGGATCAAACATGCCAAGATTATCCTTGGTGTTTAAGATGTAAACCTTGCATCCAAAAACATTAAAGTAATTTACTTCAGGTGTTCTGTTATTCCATAGTTCATAGGGTTTTTTTTCAAAATAGGTCTAATTAAAACTCTATTAATTATATAACAAGCTGTATTCACATCTTCTGCCTAGAAATATATAGGTAGGATATATTCATTTAACATAGTTCTAGCCATTTCTTGAATTGTTCTATTTCTTCTTTCTGCAATCCAATTCTGTTGAGGTGTTCTGGGTGCATAAAAGGTATGTTTAATACCTATGTTTGAGAAAAATGAATTAAATACTAGATTCTCATATTATCCACCATAACCAATTCTCAATGATATTATATTGAAACTTTTTTCATTTTGAACAGATTTACAGAAACCTTCAAATAAAGTAAAAGCTTTATTTTTAAATTTCAAAAAGAAAATCCATGTAAATCGTAAATAGTCATCAACTAAAACATATACATATAATTTACTGGGAAAGATTGCTACTCTTGAAGGTCCAAACAAATCCATATGAATAAGTTCTAGAGGTTTAGATGTAACAACCTTATTAGGAGATTTGAAGGATGATTTGTGTTGCTTTCCAAGTTGACATACATCACAAAATCTGTCACATTCAAATTTGAGACAAGGTAAATCAGAAACTAAATGTTTATTAGATAACTTATGTAAAACATATACATTTCAATGTCGAAGTATTCTATGCTAGATCTAGGATTCACTTACTTTAGCAGTCAAGCAATTTACTTATTGTTTTCACAAGAAATTTAAATCCAAAGTGTAGACATTTTCAGTTCATGGTGCTTTAAATTTAAACAGTTTTTCGTTAAAAACAATATATCAATTGTTAGTAAAATAAAAAATATATCCATAATCCCAAAGCTTATAGATACTTATCAGATTGTGTTTTAGTCCATGTACATAAAGTACTTTGTTTATTGACAATGTTTTTGGATCTCCAACACTTCCAATACCAATGATTTTTCCTTTGTCATTGTCACTAAATGTGACAAGTCCTCCATCCTTTTGAGTGAGTGAAGAAAAATTCAATGAGTTTCCATTCATATGTCTTGAACAGCCACTGTCCATGTACCATATATCTTTTCTTCTCTAGCGGCATGCTACCTGCAAAGACATTAAAACAAATTTCTTTGCTACCCATATTTTGTTGGGTGCAGGGGTGTAAGCTAGCAATGATCTGGGTATCCAGATTTTCTTTGTTCTATTAAAATTAGTTGAATTATATAAATCTTTTGAAACATAGGCTTTCTTAATACCACAAATTTGTGGTTGTCTTAAGATACAGTTTTTAGCTATATGTCCCTTTGTCCCACAAAAATTAAAATTAACCTTTTTAGAGCTAGTAACCAAATATTTTTTATATAGATTCGGTTTTTCTCCTTTATAGACAATTCCAATTCTCTCCTTTTTAATGACAGTTTTTCCAAGAATTTCATTTAATGAATTCTCTCCTTTTGTAAAAACCAATGCAACCTGTTTGTAATATTCTACTTCATCCTGTAGTGTTTTTATTATTGATTCAAAATTAATATAGTTAGTGTTAATAGAATTTTATTTATCAGTTAATTCTTTATGTTGTTTTAGCATTCTAATATGAGTGTACCTCATCATTTTCTGACATGGAACACATGTTTGCCTTTAGATTGACTTTTTCATTCTCTGAGCTTGATTCAGAAGAGCTATTGGAGTCTTTAGATACACTCCAAGTGGATTTCATAGCTTTCTTGTCTTTCTGCTCAAATTCAATTCTTTTAAAAAAATTCTTCTTCTCTGTATCTTTCAATTGTGGGAAATATGGTCTGATATGACCCATCTTTTTGTATTCATAACATCTTACATCCTTATAATCTCTCTTAAAGGACTTTTTAAGCCTCTTTTCTTGCTGTAGAACTTTCTAAATTTCCTGGCTAGCTGAGCCAGCTCTTCATCTGAGTTGGATGAGTCAGAGATTTCTGATTTATCTTTGACTTCTCTGATCATTATCTTTTTATTTTTTTGTTGTGAAGTTACCTTCATGGCTTTATCTTCTTTTTTGATAAGCTCTTTATGTTCATTATCCTCATATTCCATTTCAGCTTCATAAATCATTAGTGTACCAATTAACTCTATCATGGTTAGATCGTTGATAGGTGTTGATTGTCTGATTGCAGTAGAAATACAATTCCATCAAGTAGGAAGTAGCCTCAGTAATTTTAATGCTTGATCATCCTGCTTGATAGGTTCTCCTAGAGCTGTTATATTATTTCCAATTTTGTCAATATCCCATTCATTTGGGTAATTATTTCACATTTAACCATTTTGAAAGTATCAAATTTCAGTTTTGCAGTTGTATATCGCATTTGCGTCACATTGTCTATTCCTTCATATGCCACAGCTATTGTTTGCCACAACTCATATTCTTTCGAGCACTGAGATACTCTGTTCAATTCATCTGGTCCTAGACCGCAGATAATTGCATTCATAGCCTTAGAGTTCATATAGTACTCTACCTCTATAGCAGCACTCCATGTCTCAGGATTTTCAGGAATTTCATAAGGAGTCTGAATCTTTGAATAGACTCCATATCTGAGGGTTTTTAGATATATTATCATGCATGATTTCCAATAACCATAGTTTTCTCCATTAAAATATGGTGTTCTAACCATTGACATCCCTTCTATTGTATCAATTATGATGGTTAGTTGTATAATCCTTAAAATATTCTAGCTTGCTAAGGCTCTAACAGAAGATCCTCCTCTAATACCAATTTTTGGATCTGAATCTACAAATTATACACAAGAGGGGGGTGAATTGTTTCTTTTGCAATTTTTTCGATAACTATTTGATTGAACAAGTTCTGTCCTTTATACTTTATCAGATTTTATTGTGCAGCGGAATAAGTAAAATCAAGAACACAAAGATGTATAGTGGTTCAGGGAACAAAATGCCCTAGTCCACTCCATCAACTCTCAACTCCATGAGCTTGGTGATTTTCACTATCTGGTCCACTTTTCCATAGACCGATTCACAACTGACTACAGGCAGTTGACACCTTTGCAATCAGAGTAAAAACATAGACTTCTGGTTCAAACAAAAACCTACACATCTTAAAACGAGAAGCTGGTTATTCAAGAATAAAAATAATTTGAGAAAGAAATTTTCTAGTTGATCTTCACAATTGCAACAGAATGCAACTTACAACAGATGGATCGAAGTCTTTATAAATATTGTTCTTCAAGAAAAAGAAGTTTTGAGTTAATCTAGTTGTAATAGATATAGTGATATAGTTCACAACTTCAACAGTAGTAGATCTATAGTTTATATTCAATGTAGAACAGGTGAATCTTTTATCGAGTTCCTTCTTCTTAAAATAATAGAGCTTTGACGCTCCTTTTTGAATCATCAGATCATTGTGAATAGTTGAAATCTCTATTTTCCGCCTTTTTCAATAACAAATTGATCATCATACTCTATGTACCTAGTGTTTCATAGAAAATATATAAAATAAAGCTAATCATATCTCCTGCACATTTAGATCCATAAAAGTCACCTTCTGATTCGTGATATTCAAAAAAATTAATTTATAGATAAGTCGTAACTTCCCTTAAGACTCGGCATAAAAAGATCCTTTTAATTAGATCTTAAATCCATTAATAAAATGGCTTTGAATCAGTCAAAGTCATACTTTAAAAACAAATTTAAATACGGCTTGAAATCCGCCCAGAAATTAGCTTGCTGATCGCTGCATAAAAATATCATCTGTCAAAATTTACGATTCCAAACGTAAGGTTGATGACGTGGCCTCCAAACGTAGGGTTGGTGACATAGTCTTAAAATGTATGATTGACAACATAAGGTTAAACACAAACATAGGGTTGATTAGAAATGTAGGGTTGATCACAAATGTAGGGTTGATCACAAATGTAGGGTTGATCATCCATACTTTTTCTTCAAAAATAAATTGTATGGTAAAAGATCCATACTTTTACTTGAGCAATACTTTTTAAGAATGCATGGTTGTTTACAAATGTAAGGTTGATTAACCATACTTTTGAGAAGCAAACGTAACGTTTAGAATTTATGTACAATTCTCCTTCCATACTTTTCTGATAACCAAAACTTAAGGTTCTATCCTAACGTAAGGTTCTCCTTTTATACTTTTCTGAAAACATATGGTTGTTTAACCATACTTTTCTCTTATCTCAAAAAGTATACACGCTTTTCATCCTTACACTACGTTTATCCATGTAGGGTATGAATAGTGATTCCAGAACGTGCTAAAGCAGATTCCACGCTATATTTATTGACGTAAGGTATGAACAGTGATTCCAAAATGCGCTAAAGAAGATTTCGCCTAAGTAATAAATTCAAGTTATTTAAAGATTAAAATAAATTAATAAATTCCTGCAAAATACTAAATAAAATCATTAGAAAATAACTAAGGGTATTTGTGAGAATAAAAATTATCATAAATAGACAGAGTATTATTTTCAATAATCTCCCCCTTTAAATAACATTAACATGTATTGTTGAAATCAGTACGTTGATCAACTTTTACATACAAACATTCTGAAAACAATGAAACATACTTTGTAATATCTATCTACATGCCATACAACAATAAATAATCATTGATATCTATACCCATCTTCATACATCTATGATCAATAAGGAATTATAAACTATGAACTTCACACAACAACTCCTTATTCAAATTTTGTATGGATCAAACACATACACATTTCTTCAACCATATCATTTCATCTCAACCAATGTTCATCTCAGGGACATTTCATGTCTTATTATATAGTTTCACATCATCCTTTTCCATCTCTTTAATTCTCACACAGATAGATGCTTGAAAACTCATTAGAGAAAAAAATAATATTTATCCCATTAATAAATGATTTCAAGATCCATCCCTTACAAATCAATAAATATTATATCTTTTTATATCATCATCATTGTTAAGATATCACGATCCTTTTGTCTCAGACCATCTTCCACCTGGTTTCATTACCTATAGTTGTAATAAATTGGGTAGTAATAATCATAAATTCTCTCAAACCATCTAATCTGGAGTAATATTATATCATCTTGACTAAATATATACATTAATATTTTATTATCTTTATAAATATCACATATTTCATGATAAATATAATGTCACCATATCTTTAATGCATAAATTGTTGGATATAACTCATAATCACGAGTTGGCTATTTTTACCAATGAACCATTAATAATGATCATAAATAATACATAACGATTCCATTCTACATGATAAAGCATCTCAATACATTATTTTATGAATAACTATAGATTGAAAATTCTTATCAACTAGAGCGTAATGTTACAACATATGCACAGACTAACATTCTATTATATTCCTTGAAATAATCAAGACATTTATTTATAAAAAGATACATGGAACTTTTATTAAATAACATGGAGAGTGGATTACAAAATCCATATAAATGCCTCATAAAGCATCAATAGTACTTATCCAAGCTAATAAACTATAGAAATTAGTCATAGAACTTTGTCTCGGCCAATGTTTAGTAACATCTGTCTTTGGTGGACCCACATATATACCCTCTCATATGATTATATGACTCCAAAAATAAAACATGTTTTATCCTAAAATGAAACATGATAATTGTTCATTAGACTTATCCTTTCTTAGGGTATTCAACACAATTCTCAAGATGTCATAATGATCATAACATATCTTTTAATATATATGAATATCCTCAATAAAGACTACCACAAATTATTTAAGGTAATCTCTAAAGGCTCTATTTATTAAATCCATGAAGATAGAAGAGGTATTAGCTAAACCAAATGGTGTCACTATATATTCCATGTGTCCATACCATGTATGGAATATTGTCTTTGTTATATCCTCCTTCATGACAAAGAATTGATGATATACAGAATTATTGTAAATCTTAGAGAATTATTGACCTTAATGATATTGATAAAAAGTAATCAATACTTGGTAGAGGATACATTTTTATAATTTTAATCTTCTTATGTTCCCAATAATCATAGAAGATCCAGATTATTCCATTTTTCTTCTTAAAAAATGAATTTTTTCAACCCAAGGTGACATACATGTCTGAATAGACCCCAACCATGATTCTATAGGATTTTTTTCAATTAGAGAAACTAAATTTATTCCATTCTATATTGATTCATTGAAATAGGAGTAGCACCAGTTATGAGTTCTATTGAAAACTCGACCTCGGGATTTTGTTGTGTAATCTGATATGTTTCTAGAAAAAACATAAAAAAAACCCAAAAAATAAGAATGATTTAGATGTTGACTTTATCAACAACCATTTTACAGAAAAACCATTTTAATAACAATATAGACACATATAATGGATAAAATTTCCATTTTCATCTCATATTAATTCTTGAAATGATAAATCATCATAGGTTGGATTAGAATCTCAAATTTTATTTTGATTACTAAAAACTTGATATTGAAGTTTATTAGAGAAATCAAATCCATGCCTAAGATAACATGAAATTCAACAAGAGGATGAATAAAAATATTTATTTGGAAGAATATTCCAAAAAACATCAACCTGATAAGAATCAATTGCTTAATATTTGTATTTCATACCATTGGGGGTTTCCACTACATATTAAACATCATCTTATTATGGTGGAATTTTGATACCCTTAAAAAATCCTTAAATATAATTTATTTGTTCGAGAATAAAATAATATATTTTGAAATTCTGTAGTTCATCGTGAGTGTATCTTTCACTATGTTATTATAATACCCCTAATAATAAATAGTGGTGACATTATTTTTCCCTTTGTGTTTATGTTTAATTGGTTATTGACTTCAATCATCATCATTAACCATTATATTTGAACACTGATTAGCATAATGCTAATAATACTTAAATTTTAAACACTATATTGTAAGCAGTTTATTATATGGAGATTCCTATTTTTATGTATAATTAGATAGATTTTTCCCATTACATAAGCATTCAATTTCCAAATCAAATTTCTACCCATACAAAAAAAATTCACCAGTCTCCCAAAGAAAATTCCAATGATGTTTCATTGCACATATTTAGAATTAACAAGTTCTTATCTTCTCATCTCATGTTTTTTAGTATTTCATTTGAATTATATATTTATTTTCTTAACAAACCCATGATATTTATGGGAAACTCAAATATCTCTTTCTTCCTTGATAGCACATCGAATTATTTATTTATAGCCACATAATTCCTTTCTAGATAACTCCCTTTAGAGACTTGGTTTTAAACCATTAATTAATAGATAATCCTTACAATCAGGTTTGATGATAATATTAGATGTTTACTTCTCATGTCTTGAAAATTTATCCAAATTAGTACCAAAATATTTATTATCCTTCTGCTTTTTCTTATGGAATTCCTTTTCCATTTGCAAACAAATATTACAAGGAATGTACTCATTGAAAAAAGGGATCATAAACTCATCCCACTCTATGGAGTCAGGTTTTATAGATTGACTCATATTATTAACAAGATTATATAATTTATATACTTAAACATCCAAATAATACTGAACCAAAATGCCTTTTTCTTTCTTTGAACACTAGATAATGGAAAATAAATTTTCAATGGTACGGATCTATTGTTCAATGACTAATGTATCATCAGAACCACTGAGTTAATTTGATAGTTTTATAATAAATTACTCAATAAACATTATTCCCTACATTAATAATTACATTTTTTATAAAGATTCATATCTTGAGAATTTTTTGTAAACATAACAGTGATATTTTTCATTTCATCTCCCATAATATGTGGTTTCTTTAGTGGAAATAATTTCATTTCCCATTACATTCAACATTTATGTAATTCCTTTGGTTTGTAGTCATCATAAAAACCAAACATATCATTGTGTGAGAAAAAATATTCATAATGGTTGAACACATAGTCATGAAAAATCAATTATAAGAATTTAAACACAAGACACCTTCACTTAAATCAGTTGTACCTTATGTTAAAGGTAGTTCATACATGATCATTACCAAAACATTAGGATATTTCTATATACTTATTCTTATACCTAGTGTTTATAATAATATTTTACCATACTATCCTATAATGATGGATAAAAATTTCTCAAATACCAAATATAAAAAACCTTAATTTTCATACATATATAACAAATATTTATAGATGAATATTCATCATAGAATGTAAAAATCTACAGTTAAAATGTATAGGTATACTGCCTTTGGAAAAATTGAAAAATATATTTCTTGTTAAAAACATAACAATATCATCTCCCACTAAATTCTTTATAAATATCACACTTCTTAGAGATAAAATACATAACACCTTCCTTCATAACCTAGGTAAAAAGAAACATAAGAAAAGATGATCCTAGATTCTCTGTATGGGTAAACCTGGGAGATATCAATGAAAACATAAATACTACATGATCATGAGGTTATAAAAACAAAATCAAAACAATTTAAAACCATACCATTCATATAAAAGATTATAATATTGATTCATGACATATTTCTCAGCAGTTCGTAAGGCATGAATCATAAATAAATCGTAAAATATAAGTTATGAGATCATAATATTTTCATACACCAAAGATTTTTAACACACATAAGAATATGATATCAATTAATTAGTATTCAATAACATTTTCCAAGGTTTTCATAGGTTAAACCGTTCTCTCCCCAAACCATCTGAATATTCAAGGTTCACTCACATTACTATCATATTGGGTAGAGTACCTTACAGAAATGGGTTCACTACCTATTATAGTCCAATTTATCTAATTTGATATCTATCTTTATCCAATTAATTAGAGGGATATATAATTCTAGGACCACCTATCACACAATAAAAATAATAAAAGAAATTATAGTATTTTAAAACATTTATCATATCATAACCTATAAAAAAGGATCCTTTTCATAAATATTTCGTCATGGCATAACCCATTGGAAAGAAACTAGTTTTATAAATGCTAAATTTTTTCTTTAGATAATAACATGTGGAAAGTAATGGGTTTCATAAACATATATTAATCATAATCTCAAATTATATAGATAAATAATAAGGATTGTATCAATTGGTCATAAAACCATTAAATATTAAGAAGCATTAAATGATGTCATATTAGATGAAAAATACCATTAAAATATCACTGGGAACATTTCTTCAAGAAAATTAAAATTTAAATATGAAACAACTTATTTAAAATAAATAAAATCCCAAATGGTAATGATATTTTGAAATAACTTTATAAAAGAGTGAGTTTATAATGAAATAATTGATTGTTTGTGACTATGGGGAATCAGGTTAATGTCTTATTCATTAAAACAAATATACTGCTTACATTTTTAGGAAAAATATAAATTTACATCATTTAGAATATTACAAGAATATACATTTTAAAAAAATTAAAAACAAAAAATTGGGTAGAGACTTTTTAAAACAATCATTTGAGAATATAAAATCTATTCTTTAAATCATTTTAATTAAGCATGGACATAGAAGTAAAAATATTTTTTAGTGAAGAGAGAAATACATTCAATCATTATTTTAATTATTATTTCAGTCTCTTGATAACATATATAGAGGTAATTGAATGGAAAAAAATGAATTTTCCATAAATAACCATTGAAAGAAATTCATTATAGATGTGAGAGTGAGATCTAGATATTTCATCATTATAAAAAACATCATAAACAATCCCGATAAACAATGAAATTCTAATATAAAACCCTTTCAAATTTTGTAGCTTTTGAATCATAAGCCCGATGAAAAAAAGAACCTTAAGTGGATATTTGAATCCCCATATATTTCATTATGACATTCATAATATAAATTCCTTGGAATTATATACAACACATTAAAGAAACACGTGGTGAATATGACATGTTTTTTAAAAAACATGAGTTCGAAATCCCTTACCTAAGGTTTAAATTACTTTATTTATGTCTGAATTTCTATGATAATAAATAAATATTTATTATAAATATATTATACAATAATAATTATATATATCTTACCATATATTATTTACTTATAAAATTTTATCACCCTTTTATTGAAAATAAATTATTTAAATCACATTTCTGTGTGATCGCTTCTTTTTTCTTGTACATTTTGGTTCAGTAGTTTTTGTCCTTATGTTTTGATTCTGGTTCCATAATATTAAAAATGTTGATAATTATATCGATTTCATATATATTCATTATACACATATTTATAGTCATATATAAAATTTAGAAAATGAAAAATGAATTACATTGATTAGTGGGAAGGTAGGTTGTTTGTATGCATGAAAATTATTTCAATTTTTTCAAATGATGGAACAAATGAAAGGTAAATAATCATTCCAATTTAGATAATAATTTTTATATTATATATGTCCTATATATTCTTTAGATATATCATTACTATAATTAATTTAAAAATAAAATAAAAACCCCACCACATCACTTCGCGAAGGAGGTAGCCTAAATGTACGCATGAGCAACATTATCATTTTACAATAGATTAGAAGGTAAAAAGGTAGTTAAGATTTTATAATTCCATAAATATAGTATATATATATACATTAAATCCATCATTATATCCATCTAGGAGTGGTGATGATTGAAATGGAATTACATCGGCTCTCAAGGAGATAGTTCGCCATATATAAGATCAATGGTTACATTTGCAATTTAACAGCAGAAAATATGGAAATATTTTATTACAAAAAATTAATAAACTGAAATTATATTAAAGAAAATGATATTATTATTTAATAATAGTTATGGATGATTTTATGGAGGAATAACGGGAAATAAAAACAACAACACATGGTTTAGAACTATACCTCTTCTTTAGAAAACCACTATTGGTTTATAGATAAATCCTACATGTGATGTTATTCTGATGAAAAATTCATTATAGGTCATGGTGAAAGATTTAATTAATTTATATGGTCATGTATTGTATAAAAAATATCTTTTTATGTTTGAAGATGATAGAAGAGTCGGCGCCCTTTTATATTTGAAGTGAGTGGAACACATGTAAATTTTTTATTTTTTCAAATAATTCATCATAAACATTCTATAATAAAGGATTAAGATAAACCATTAATGAATATCATATGATATATGATAAAAATATGTCAAAAAATATATATTATATCAGTTCTTAGGCAGATTTAAACCTCATTGCTTTAGCCTAAACCCCATTGTAAACTTGATTTAACTAGAACATTCGTAAAATATGTTTACTATTTTTTATAATAATTATGTCAAAACCTCAATTAAGACATATTATATAATATCATTTTATTATTATTATAAATATATAATCCATTTTATAAAATTAAATTCAAATAATTGGTAGAATTTAAACTAAAATTAATCCAGCAAATGTGATGAAAAATTTTTTTAAAATGAAAATTTCCATTAAGGATAACACGTTTTTATATTTATATTCAACAAAAAATTAAATAAAATAATATAAATGGTATTAATACTAATATTTTTCAAATAATTTTATTTTTAATACTTTTTTAAAAAAAATTAAACAATGAAAATACACTAAATGAAAAGACAATTTTCAATAAAATTCTTATTTTTCACTATTTATAGATAAAATATTATTCAAAAAAAATAACAAAAATACACTATAAGATAATTCATACTTGTTTATTTATAAAATTTACTTCTTTATTTTCAATAAAAATTATAAAATTTGGAAAAAAAAAATTTTAATATTTGTTTATAAAACAAGAAGAATCAAATTTTTTGATAAATAATTTTTTATGAAAGAAAATATATTTTTTATTATTTCAAGTCTAGAAAAAATATTAAATGAATGATAAAAAACATATTGAATATATAATTTATAAATACAATGAAAATAAATCACAAATATTTATTAATTTAATTTATTAAGATAAAAACAAATTGCTCGCATAGAAATAGTTCACGAGAAAAATTTTTATTTTACTTTCACATACTTTTTTCATTTCTTGTTAACTGATAATAAATAAATTTATTCTATATATGTTTAAACAATAATTTTTTCATAATTTATTTAGTAATATCCATACACACCAATAACATAGCTTAAAGATAACTGTTACATTAAATATTAATATTTAACTAGTATATTGTGTTTTTTAAAACTCGGTATTATGTGTAACAGAATATATTAATTAAATTAAATTTATTTTAAGAATTCATAAAATATCATTAAGTAAACTTCTATTCATAATCCTCCACATATTGTGTACGATCTCCTCCCTACTGTGAAAGATTATTTTTCTTTGGTACGAGAGCCTCTCTCAGGCATTTTTATCCCTACAATCATCTATACCCTCACCTCTATCCTCTTTTCGATTGTGGTGGTGGAGGAAGAAATATATCATACCCATAGGGCTCCCTAGGAATATTATCATCCCAAATTGACTCTATAAGAGAATGTGGATTATGATATACTAGTGTCTCCTCGTCATTGATATAGTTTATTTAGTAATTGAGAGGATCTGTGGGAGACACAAAATCTAAATGAACTAAATCCCTAATATAAGATTCCCCCTACTTGGAATCAGTGATATCTATAGGTTGATGTAACCAATAAGTATTCAAAAAAATAATATTCATGTTAATATATATTTTAGAACTAAATTTTTTTAAGAAATATAGTAAACATACCAACTGGTCAAGGTCTATAACATGGAACATGAGGCACATCATTGTGTGATGGTAGCACTAATACATGTACTCCCCCTAATCTGATATTTGGAGTTTTATTATTTAATATGAACACCTAAAGACCCTATACTATCCATACTTATTCCAAAGATCATTGTATTGTGAATTATAGCATGACCAATATGTATCCTTCTTACCTATGATAAAAAATACAATGTAATACAATAATATGACAAGGTACATTATGGATGTGTTGTATACACCTGAACTATTTCATGACATTGTTTGGTTAGTTCAACACAATGATTTTAAAATGTGTAATTGAACCCACTACTCCATGTCTGTTAACCATAGTTGTGTAGTATTGAGGAAGTGAAACCAAGACAAGCTCAATATATGGGATCTATAGAACCTCAAATGAAAAATTCAAATGTATTCATAAATTGGTACAATAATATAACCATTTTATCATTGTAATATCAAAAAACATTAATAAAAAAATTAATGTTTATATAAACAAAATTAATGTTTACCTTACATATTTTGGTTATGGAGAATCAAAAATAAGCTAAAAAATATGCACATTATTCCTCATGGTATATATATAATTTTGAGCCTAAATCAACCTAGAAACAATTAAATATTCAGTTAGTTAATAAAATATAATATCAATAAAATTTTAAAACAAATCAATTTAATGCTGAAAAATATCCCAAACCGAGTTGGGGTTCTATGTAACCTGACACCTAGCCTAGTTTGTGGCATGTCCCAAACCGAATTCCCGATCCCCACGATCTAGAAACTAGTTCATGTGTATTAGTATTGCATAATGTGAAAAAATTCACCCAATAATATAATCATAAATAACCAAAATGTTAAAAAGAAAAAAAACATAATAATCATTACAGAACACCGCACAATAATTATCAGAATCATGTATTTACAGCATTAAACTTTACCAAAAAGTTTATACAACAAAATGAGAAGCAAAATCTATCCCAAAAAAACTATGTTACAATATAGGACTCCCCCACAAGGAACCACCACCACCAGTACCGGAATAAAGAACAACACTGACTACCTGAACCACCATCTCCAAGATACATATTTCTTTTTCCTAAGTCAAATTAAACAATTTCTATATACACCCAAATTTGTATGTATGGTGTTATACATATCCTAATACAATTTTACACAATAAAATAGATTCAATTCCAAAACATTATAAGACAAATTAAAATGTAGGTTTTTAAAAAAGAAAAGCTAGAATTATTTTGATAGAATACATTTTAAAAGAAAAAATGCTTCTTTTTACAAACAACTAACAAAGTAAATTGTATTCAAATGGTAAGTAAAATATCTCAAGAGATAAATGTGTCTAATGAAAATCCCTAAATGAACTAGCGATAATGGGAAAATTGGAACGTGTGTCTCAGTGAAACATGGTATAAAAACCTAACCCATATAGTTCTCAGGCTTGATCCACTAGGAGGGAATATCACAATGGACTAGTGGTATGTGATCATTATCATAATTGAATAAGTGTTGAAAATTTCAATACTGGTAAGTGAATCTAGTATTTGACACATCCAAGTCAATTATCATCAACCTACTAGTGGATTATGGTCATTCCACTTATGAATCACTAGCATACGAATTCTTGTTTGTGCACCTAGATACCTATGAACCCCTTTATGCTATGTTCTCATTTCTAATGTCATATAATCATCACAACCTTCACATGAACACATAATAAATTTTAATTCAGGAATAAAACAATTTCTTCTCATAATAAAACCCATATTAAAGTTCAAAAACACACCAATTCCACATTAAAACATGTTATGCACCACATAACTAATTTATTAAACCACTTGCACAATTTATAAAATAATTTAAAATAGCACAAAAAAGGAAGACACTTGAAGAAATCAAATTTCCATTATGGTAACAACTATAAACCTTACACATTTGAAAAACATTCTAAAATACATCTCTTACCACATAAAAAGTTCATATAATACAATCAATATGAAAATAAATCATATCCAAATTTCGAAATATTGCTTAAGCATGGAAATGGCTTCTTCAAGTGTAGAAGCTTCTAAAAATAAGTTCTAAAACACAACCACACAACAAGAAACCCCTATAAAGGAAATATAAAACAAAAAAAATCTATTTAGTTTCCTTAGAATAAATATTCTTCCGTAAATATGCCACATATCCCACTAAAAAAGTGAAATCCCTAGAAAGAGGACGAGAACCCATTGAAAATTTGAATGAAAACAAGAAATGAGAAACTTACATGAATAATATTAGAGAAACAACACCAAAATCAACACAAAAATGGAGGTCTAAGGGTTTAAGAGGGAATGGGGGAAGAATCTAGGTGTATACTTTTGCGAGGGGATTATTTAGTGTGTTTAAGGTTAAAAATCAAAATGGGAAAGGGAAAAAATACCATTTTCAATGACCTTGATAGGTCACATGATTTTACCCAACGGTTTTCCAATCCATTCTAAAACATTTCACCCCCAAATATCCAATAGGTACAAGCCATAATGTTTTCCCTCATGTCATAAAAATTGTGAAATATCCATGTGGTTCGCCTCTGACTAAAAATTACACTTGGTCGGACTGCTTCCTAGGTAGGGGCGCACGATTTTCCAAACTATGCACCAACCATGATTGACCAGTTATATACAAAAACTCCAATATTTCTAAAAAACACATTGGAATCACAATGGTAAAATTATAAAGAAACAATAAATTGAAAAATACCTTAAAAATAATCATGGGAATGATAATTCTCCCAACCATGAAAACATTCCACCCCTGAAAATTCAACATCAAACATGATCAGATAATAAGAACAAGTAATATTATTCAACCCATGATTTCAGATCCCAGATCCCACGGACATCATTAATGTGCATCCAAAGACATATACTAGTGTAATAACCATTACTTTAATTTACTTCTCTTAGGAATCTGAAATCCACACTGGCCGCTCAAATACTAACAAATCTCTCTCCAATTCTAACTCTTCCCAATTCAACAAGTAAGATGGATCTGGTTTATACATTGTTAGGTGAGAAAATTGAAATATGTCAATAATTGATGTCCACTTTTAGGGAAAATCCTTCTAATATTCCACTTTACCAACCTGATCTATAATCTCAAATGGTCCAATATACCTCATAATTAGCTCCCCTTTCATTCCAAAATGATTGTGGCCCTGGCAAGGTGCCACTTTTAGGAACACCTGATCACCCTAGAAAAACACAAGATCTAGACACCACTAATTGAAATAATCTTGTAGTTACTTTGAGGCATCAATAGATGATGCCTCATCAACATAAAATTATCAGTAGTCTCATCCACAAGGCTTGGTCCAACAACGAGGTCTCACCTACCTCAACCCAATACAACATTGACTGACACAACTGACCATAATGAATAACAAAGGGATCAATCAAAATTGAGTATTGGTAACTATTTTTATATGAAAAGGAAACCAATCCCCAAATGATTATTCTATAAACCTCCAAAATCTAAGACACACACCAGAATCATGTTTTCCAAAATCAGATATGCTCACTCCGTATGACCATCCATTTGAGGATGGTTTGTCGTGTTCAAATTCACCTATGACCACATTGAATTATTAAGTCCTTCTCAAAACTGAGAGGTGAAATAGGGGTCCTTTTTAGATAAAATTATCAATAAAACACTATAAAGTATCAAAACCTCATGAAAATTTAACTAGACTAACTCATCTACAATTATTGAATTTCCGATTGAATGAAATGATAGTATTTGGTTAGATGATCAATCAATACTGAATTAAAATTCCACCCACATGGTGTATGAGGTAGTATGACAATAAAATAAATGGAAACCTCATACTATTTAAAAGTATGAATAATTAATGGTTTATGTAAACTAAATATTCTGTGAGGCGCTTCTTTAACCACCTAACATGAATAAAACCATGATACAAAGTCACATATATCCCGCCTCAAACCTAGATCGTAAATATACCGAAACACATCGTAGTACATCTTGGTAGCACCAGGACGAACTGCCCACTGAGATTTATGTCTATCCAACATCACCACCATACATAAGGTCAAAGGAACCATGAAGTGTCCCTTTAAGCACAAAACCTTTGTCAGGAAATGTTGAATAATCACATGGAATCTCTACGCCAATTTGAAACTGACTAGATTGCTAGAAAAACTCATCACAACACTTCTCTTACTGAATCAGCTCTAGGAGAGAAGGATTTATTTGAACACTATCCAAGAACACACCTCCACTATGCTCCTTGTTCTCCAAGTGAATATTACCAAATATACCCTCCCCCCCATCAAAGTATACTCATCACTACAATTTCTCAAAGAATATACTAAAACTTTTATTCTCAATGAATCTGTCACAACATTGCCTTTTCCATGAGTGTAGATTATATAGAAATAAAACTAAAAAATGTACAAAACTCAATGACTTTTCTATATATTTAGATTCTTTTGGTTGACAAATGTATTATCAGATATTATAATCAAAATAAACAAAAAAATTCTCCACAAAATGTTAATAGTGCCACATCTTTAGGTATTGCATCACTACTGCTAACTCCAGGCAAAGGGTCAGGTAATTCCTTTCGTGATGTGAGAGTTGGAGAGATCCATAAACCACCACTTAATCATTTTACCTTAGCACACATCCAATACCCATACCAGAAATTTCACAATAAACCAAATAGAATTTTCTAGATTATGGAATGATCAGATCATTGGTTGTGGTCAACTACCTCTTAATCTCCTCAATGGATGCTTGAAATTATTGTCTCTATTCAAAGATCACCCAATTTAATTTGAGCTCCATCATGTACAAAGTAATACATGAGAAATATCGAACATACCTAATGTAAAACACTTTTAGGACAAAAGAATCCTCTGATTTCAAACACATTATTCAGCCACTCCCGAGACATAACTACACAAATCTTCTTAGGGTCCACTAAAACTACTAGTTCCAAGATCACATGACCCAGAAACATCACCTCCCTAAACCATAAGATTTATTTACAACACATTTAATAGAGGAGATGAACATGAAGAGTTTCCAACACAATTCTCAAATGCCCCTCTTTCTCCTGCTTAGTCCCTAAGTAGACTAATATTTTATTCATGAATAAAATGAAAAATGTATCTAGATACTACTGGAATACCTTGTTGATAAACACCATAAACATCATGGGGTAATTCATCAGACCAAATAGAATTACAAAATATTCTAAATTTTTAGGCCTAATTTATAAATTTTTATGGAACATCAACCTCTCTCACTCTGACTGGGAAACAAATAGAATGCCAGTTATTTTTTGAGAACCACCTTGACAACTTAATCTAATTGAATGGATCGTCAATATGAGGAGAAGGGTACTGGTTCTTGATCGCCGCCTTATTCAACTTGTGGTAATAAATGTATAATAGGAGGGATCCATCATCCATTTTCACAAAAAAAAACTATGGTATCCCATTGTGAGACGATCGAAAGATTGAATCCGTTCGATTCAATATCATTCAGTTGTACGTTTAATTCCCTCCACTTGATGTGACCCATATGATACGAGGGAAAAAATATCGACTATTATTACAACACAAAATAAATAGATAACATTACATACCAATTAGAGTCATCCTTGATAAATCCTTTGAGAAAACCACTGGATATCAATCCACCATAAGAGGTAACCCACCCTTTGGAGAACCACCATCATCCTCCAACACAACTGATGATATTAGATAAAAAAATATTTTCCAATTTCAGAAGTGGAGCACCATCACATCTTGACTGAGGATCTCATTTACTAAGAAAAACATGGTTACTTCCATCGTGTTCTATAAAACATTATTGTTTTCATTAAAAATCAAAATGTTCATGATCACACACCATCCAATCCATATCGAGGATCATGTCGCTGGAGTTCATTTAAAAAATGAGAAAATCCCATTCTAACTCGACCCCTAACAGAGTGAGTGAAAAATAAAGACACATGAACTCCTGCTCATAATTCTAACTAAGTGGTTTCACCAACTCCATCGCACACATCATAAGATCAATTGGTGTCTTTAGCACATCAATAAGATGGTCATAATCAAGTGAAACAGAAGCACCATTATAAATTGGGGAAATAGATATAGATGATGAAATACAAATGATACCTCGAATAGTCACATACCCATCATCTGATTCCATTAGTTCCCAATCCACCGCATGAAGTTGTCTCATATCAGCCTAACTGTATGGATGACCACTAGCCCATGACATTTCCATGAAATAACTCTAAACAAAAGATGATCCAACCATGCCACCATGACCGAAAAACTGAGACCCCTCATTCATGGATGGTTCTATTAGAGATGACATCCCCCAAGAAGCCATAGATCATGTACCACTCTTTTATGGGAATTTCACATTAAAAAAAATTCATATGTCTTATAACACTACATAGATGAAACGTTCTGGGAGGAGATCTTCACACAGGTCCTATATAACATGCCTTCCGACATCTATAGAAAACAATCAACCCATCATAAAAAGAAAAAGGAATATACATCCTGAAAGGATGGCCTGAACAACCACCTCCCATCATCCCCTATTCGTCCCACTTATTATTCTTCTCTGATGAATTTCCAATTCCCAAAGTTAAAACCGATTCAAGAAAACCAAGATATATTTTGAAATTGATCTCTTCTATCATGGGATGATCATTCACCTCATCATAGGTCTTATGTTTGAATAGAAAGATAATTGATTAAATATCTAGATGAAACCCATTTTCGAACCTCTTAACCTTCATTTTCTAATTGTAAATTATCTTGGGTGTGTATAGAACTAACTCTGTAAAGTATTTAGAATATTTCCTCTAATTCCAGCCTCACTAGGTAAGATCCATAAACCTCAAAAATATGGTTTACGCTAATACATCAGGAAAATACTGATCAATTAGAATGACTTTAAATTATTTACACTCCATCTGCTCATGATTTATAGCATTAGACATTGATTCCTACCACATTCAACTAGGACATTCCAACAATATAAAATAACATTTCACTCTGACCACCTTATGAGTATCATGGAACTCAGATATTATCTCTATTTTCTAAAACCAATATGGGGATTCATAACGTTCTATGCTACCACAAAAATAATGAGGCTTGTTCTAAAATAATTCTTAAGCCCTATCCTTTACAAGTCCTGGTTCTTCTTCTCTAACCTGAGCAGGGCTAGAGCAAACACCTTGTCTAGAATATTTGACATACCGAACCACAACATCCAAAAATCATGGATCAGTTTTTGAAGAAGAAAACTCTACAGGATCTTCCTATGGCTGCACAGGAAGTCTCTAGTTATGAAATTATCTACATAAATCAATAATCATAAAAAAACCCATCAATTAAATCATCAACACATATTATAAAAAGTTTCAGCAAAAAAAATTCAAACAATTAGATAAATAAAAACATAACTAAATCCATAACCATAAAAATAAAGAACAACAAGACACACAACCCCCACCCAGTGTCCATATATAGCATGCAGCTAGTACATATCAACTGGATGAAAAGTTAAACAAAATCCCAACAACCCATGGTGAATCACGATCTGTCATGAGGATTTATGGATTATAACCTGACTTGTAACCAGAACCTAAATCCTTGAAATTCCTAGGACTATTATAGCTATACTAATCCCAAATATAATAACATAATATTATGATCCTTGGATCTGATACAATTTTTTCATGAACCTGGTTGGGGTTCCATACAACCCGACACCTAACCCATTCCATGGCATGAACCAAATAAAGTTCCCGGTCTCGATGACCTAGCATGTAGTTCATGGGTATTAAAAATAAATAATCTTAATTATTTCACCCATTTATGTACTAATTAATATCCAATATTAATAAACAGAATAAAATTTAGTAATTATTACCAAACGCAGCACAAAATTTTTAGTATTCAATGTTTTATAAAAATAAACTAATAAAAATGGTTCTAAGAAAAAATAGAAACCAAAATCTATCCCAAAACCACCATGTGACATTAGGGGCATCCCCCTCTATACAACACAACCACCACCACATGTATGAAAATGAACACTAGGAACCCAAACCACCATTCACATGATATATATTTTCTTTACAAAATTCAATCATAATAAGGTCTACATACACCCAATGGTGTATGTAGTGTGTGATCCAAATCCCAATAGGATTCCACCAAATAAAAGTGATTCCATGCAAGAAAATTATTGGAAAAATTAACATGCACGTTAATAAAAAAATATAAAAATATTTTTAGATATAATATTTTAAAGGAAACTGTAATTTTCATTTGAAACAACAAACAAGGTTCACCATATGTCGGTGGTAAGTATGATATCACAAGAGATCACTAAGTCATGGGAAAATATCCATATGCACTAGCATCAATGGGACACTAAGAACATCATATCTTGGTGAAATAAGGTGTAGCTACCATAACCTAGAGCGTTCACATGCATGATCCACTAAGGCAGAACATCCCAATGTCCTAGTGGTCTCCCGTCATCATAAACTTTAATTAGTGTTTTAATAATTAAACCCTATAATTGAATAATGGATTTTATACATATGGTTCATCAAGAATCAACCCCCTAAATGAAACTATGCATTCCACTTCCAAATCATTGGCATAATAGTTATAATACTACCTCCTGGATATCTATGATTCCCCTTTATTCTCAATTACTATTTCCCATTTCATATAAGAATCTCCGCATTCACAAGAAAAAATAATAAATGTGAACACATAAATAAAACCACAAATTATAATAAGAAAAACCCCAATATAAATTCAAATCGCACCAATTCCACATTGAAACATATTCTACGCCACTTGAACAATTTTTTAATTCAATGGAAAAATTAAAAAAATGCCTTCAATAATCCCAACAATTTAGAAACCCTGGAAACAAAACATTTCTCCTAGGAAACCAACTTTTAAACAATAAACATCTAAAAACCTTGAAAAACACATTTCAAAGCTTATATATAATGTATAGATCACTACCAAGAAGAATATAAAGAATATAAAATTCCCTAAAAAACTTTTAAGCGTGGAAAAACTAACCTAATGTATAGAAATATCCATAAATCAATGGTAAACAAAAACTACACCTCAATAAAACCCAATAAATAAAATAACAAACCCATAACATTGTGATTGAACCCTAATAATTAATACTAAACAGAAAAAAGCTCACCTGACACACTAGATAGGTGAAACACTAGGAAATAATAAGAGAAATCGTAGAAAAGAAGAATAAATAAAGAAATAAGGGACTTACTTGGATAATCATGGAAAAAACACAACAAAATCATCATCAAAATGGATTTCTAAGGGAGAAATAGGGATTGGGGGAGGATTCTATGCTATTGAATTCTTAGAGGGAATGATTTATGGTTTTTAGAGTTAAAAATCACTGGGGGTAAAATTGTAAAAATAAAAAATTTAATAAATTGGATAGGATGAAAGGATTTCCTACAGGGTTTTACAGTCTGTTTGGAAATCATAAGACCATAACTATCTAAGGAAAACATGACCCATAGTTTCCATGCATGGCCTACATTCCATGATCCAACTATGTGGTTCTCCCCTATCAAAACATAACACATGGCCACACAGTTTCCTTGGAAATGGGGCACAGTTTTTGACACCATACACCAAATTTGTGCCACATAATATTAACCCATAAACTCCTTTATTTCACTAAAAGTCAATGGAAAACTAATTTATAATTATAGCTAATAAATAAATAGAAAAATATTTCAAAATAAAACTATTTTTGTGACGTTAAATTACTAGTATCGATGAGGATAATCCTGTAAAATGTTATGGGGATGTGGGGAGATAACCCCAAGAGTGATTCATGGAAAATAATTCCATGCATGCATCATTCTAAAAAATAAAACATTCTCTCATATTACTCATATTTCCTTAAAATTATAAATAGGTAAAATCATATAGATATAATAATATATTTATCCCTAAATTGTATGTTGTTGTCCAATCTAGGTCCTCAATTATTAGAAATTACATCGTGGGTAAAATGTTCATATTGTAATTTTCACACAATTAACCTCCATTATGTATTATAATATGTACATGTGGGTTCTTAATAAGTATCTCCTCAATAGAATCTTCTAGAATCACTAATAAAGGATCATTAGGCCACCCTATGCACAATCAAGAACCCTAAGAGACTCATTGATGGAAATGAAATTCATTCCAATAAATGATGTAAAATTATAGGTTAGTATCATATACTCACATGAATCTAATTTTCTCCCATTTTATAGATAGACCCAACACATATTTCATGACCTATGATGTTACAATAATCCCCCCTAAGGTAGATAGAATGTATATGTCTTTGGTCCCCATATCTCAACTAGTGTAGCAATCAGATGATGATCAATCATCTTGATGTAACACATAGAGACTCCATATAATCTAATACATTACATAGATGGAACAATTGAAGTTGTGTGTGTCTTTTAATTTAAGTGTGACACATCCTAACCAAAACGTTTTTAATAGTTTATCTTGGAAACACATCACATGACACGTGGGGATATTTTGCTGGTAGGGGAGCCTCGTCCATCAAAATATATAACATTTAAATAATTATTTGATAAATTATTCAGCACCCAATAAATGGTTTCCTATGTGATTTTTTTCTTTAAAAAAATAGAAAATAAATCTTTTTTAATTTTTGGTGATTTTTTTCCTTTGTAAATGATATGTACAGTGACTGATGGTCACATTGAGATGATTTCTTTTAGATGTTGTTTTTTTCCTTTTACAACGATATATATATATCATCCCCATTTTCATGAATATTATTCATTTTATTTATCCATTTATTCTATAATAATTTATGAGATGTTCTTTATCATTTTTTCAACTTCCTTACATGAATCTTTTATTTTGTTATAATTACGATGATTATATGTTTCTTTTTAATCTTCTTGTTTTACCAAAGATGAAATCATTACAAATAGTAATGATATGTGATCTCAAACTCAAAGGTATTGGGAATGCATCTTGGGTAGGTGATGGGATGGCTACGTTGTCTAATGGATCAATCTCATAGGTTTGTTTTTTATATGTCAAGTGTATTTGGTTTAATGTTATGTTTTTTTTCAGTTAGATTTGTTTTCTTTTTGAATTTCATCATACAAAAAATATGAATAAGTCTCATTAACATGTAAATAAATTTATCTCCTTTTCCATACTTAAAGTTTTTATTTTAATATCCACTGATTTTAAGAATAATGTTGTTAGAATGAAAAAAATAGTCAATAATAATAATATATTTTTTTATCTAAAATGTAATAATAAGTGGTTGAAAACACTATTCATTGAAAAGTATATAAAAAGATTAACAATGTGGATTGATTGACGATTTCCCCATACATGTAGTGAAACATGTTTGGGTGTTACCTTCTTGACCACATAAAACACACCTCTATGAAATATGTACCTTTATTGGGCCAATCCATCTCATTATGAATATGAGTAAACTACGACATCTATTTCGGTCATATTATATCATGTTTATTAGAAGAAATGTGGCATCAAAAAGTATATTTATGTCTTGAAATTCACCTAAAGGATTCTATGGAGAACTTTAGTAGTCCCTAACACTCAATAATAAATATATTGGCTCAATGAATTGACCCAAATAGAGTCATATAGAAGCACACAATGAGATCACATGTGTTGAAGGGTATTACAATGCATAAAATATACTAAAATCACAGAAAAAATTTTTTAGTAAAGAAAAAATCATGTTATCACTTGTACCATTAAAAGGATCATGGAATTCACTGACTTAAAATATATTGCCAATATGGTCAAATGAATGGGCACAAAATATGTCATCCTCTTGAATAATCCTATCCGTTTAACACAGTAATTAGTTCCCATATTAAATCCCTCTACTCAGACCCTCATCATCCTATTTACAACTTTCCAAAAAATATTTTATAGTGTCATAGAATGTTTCATGAAAATGACATATAATTAAATTTTGAAAAAAATATTATTAAATCTAATGAATCTATTAATTAAGATAAAATTAGTTATTCCCTACGAGAATATAATTTCATATACCTAATTACAAGTGATAGGAGGATTTTGAACTCTATTAAAGTCTCCATTAATGAATTCCAAAATATTGGTAATCAAGGGTCTATATCTTCTCTCATCATCATATGCTACTGATAATTTATCTTTTAAGATTTTCATCATCTATTTGAATGTTTATTGATTTTCTTTTTGAATGTGTTCAAAGAGAATCATTTTCATTTATTGTTGAGTATCATATACTAAATAAATCAAGAGAAAATAAAAACACATATAATAATATTCCTTATATTAGAAGGGATATATTGAGAAAAAAACTCATATACATACCAATATTAATTATTTATTTCTTAATGGACTCTTCCTTGAACCTATTAAACATGTTTATGGTGATGTGTTTAAAACATTATTGATGGTAAGCATGGGGTGGTCTCCATGAATGATCCTAATACAATAAAAAACCAATAAGAGAATGATTTTCATTATATTTTGTTTTAATCAACAATGATGAAGTTTATTTTCTATATATAAATATTCCATCAGTCTAGATAAACTACTTAAAAGGTCTGAATGTATCCAAATATGGTTTGATTTTTCAAAATAATATATCAAAGACCATATTTGGTCGATCAACTTGGTAAAATTAGTTATTATATTTAACTATTTTTAAATGGTAGACAACCTAATTTTTGTGACAAAACCTGATATGTGTGGTCCGAGTCCCTATAAACTTTCATTATGATCTATTTTTGTGTATTATACGTATTACAGTAATAAATAAGATAACTATAATGATATTTGATCTTCTCCACTAACAAAACTACTATAAACTATTGATATGATCTTAAATTTAAAATGATAATATATGAAAATAATCTAGCATCTATGATTTTGAGAACCAATGATGTGGTTTGGATTACCCAAGTGTGTCCAGTAAATATAGAGATTCTACAATAGTTTAAATGGTTATCATGTATATTTTAATTATGTTTCTTACAATGTAAATCTATCTTTTCACATCAAATTATATAATTATAAATCATTGATTATTACATGAAATAACTATAATGTCACTCAATGTGATACTATTTTATCTCAATCTTCGTATATTTATTTCTATCAAACATTATCCTAATGTAAATAATAATTTCATCTGACCCTATATCCGTGACCTTAATAATTTTATGAAATTATATCCTTATTGTAATCATTGTCCAAAGAATTATGGTATTAATGTTATTTGTTACGGTGGTCATAATGCCAATGGTGGGTGATGATTCGATATTTCTGAGCAATGACACATGAATGAACACAAAATTATCATCAACACATTATTCTTGTTCCACATTCCCAAAATATTCTTTTTATTCTTTATTTTCATTATACTCAAAAATTTTCCTTCAAAAAATCTAATTTACATTGTGTACTTACCAAAAAAATAATAATTTATCTATGAGATGTTGAAGCCTAGGGATATGGAATCATATCTCGAGGTTATAATGGTCTATCTTACATAACCAATGAAACATATTTATAAGTAAATATAATGGTATAAAACTCCTTAATTGGATCTTTGGGTTGGTATTTAACCCTTGAAAACAAATATTCCTAGCCTTTATATTCAATAATTTGGTAATATATATGTCCTAACATATCATTAAGTTTTAAATTTTTGTATATGAGGGGTTTTATAACTTGGTTATCCATTATTTTTACCAATCAATTTACTTTTACCTAAATAGATTCCAAATTCATACATCCCTTGAGAATTATCACTCATTTTTGTTTGTCTTCTAAAACTGAATCCTTCTTCAATATCGATTATTATACCATTAAAGTGATGATATAAAACCTAATTTTGTCTATAATAAGACTTCATTATTTATTATATCTGGTCAAAAAAACATAATATGATTTAAAAATATTCTAATTATTTCTTTTAATTCTATTTTTATAACTATATGTGTCTAAATGTATTACTTAGTGAGTATAGTATTGTAGTGATAATGTGAATCATCTAAATTAGATCTTCTAGAGTTTCAAAACCTGTGCGATGTTATCCCTCTTTCCTATTCAGTATTTTAAGAACATGTAAATACTCAATCTACATTTTCAATGCTATTATCCCTAGGAACAATTGTTCCAAATCCTATATTCAATTTTTTGTATCCATACAATGATGACATTTTTATGACACCCCACATTATTTACTTAAAAAAAATTAGCTGATTTCATTTATTTATAATTATCCTTATGTTTTTCGCAATTAATTTCATTCTTCATGTAAATATTATAAATAAGATATTAAAATATTTTAACACTATCTGTCCTTTAAAATAATAAAAACTAAATAAATTACTTAGGGAGTTTTGTAGGGTATAGTGGAAGTGATTTATCCAAAGTAAGTCCTCGGAGAGGGTCAATCCTGAGATGCAATTATGTCTCTTTTTCAGGCATCATTTGATCATTTAATTAATACCCATCCAAATTTTTATGGTCATTACCCCAATGTGTATATATGTTAGGTCTGAAATAGAGATTTCAAATATCCAAGAGGGGGTGAATAGATGATCATAAATATTTTAACAAGATAAAAATATAAACATGTTAACCTATATTATTAGAGTCAATTAACATAGTTAATTTATAGTAGGCAAAAAATAAAGACCATAAGGAAGTTTATAGTTGTTCAATACAGAGTGCACCTTCTATAAACATATACCTCCCTACTATGATATATATAAATTTTCCCTATACTAATATTAAAGGGGAATCAAAACCCAATTAAAGAAACCATCTTCTTCAATGTTAAGGGATAACCACACTAACACACTAACTTCTGTATGGGGAGTCATAACCCAATTACAACACTAAAATTATATTATGAGAGTAAAAACATAAATGGTCTTGAAATTATAATCCATGAATCACAACCTGATGTAATAAAAATATAATTTTAATATAATATCATAAACAAAAACTGTGATTATAATAGTGTGCATGATTTTGAAAGATAGTATGTAGTGTTATAGACATAGTAAATCAGGATGAAATAGATAGAAGATAAAAAAAGATGATAATCGGTACTAGTACCTGGGAAATTGATCAGTGTGTCTCTCCAGTTAAATAGTAGTCATAGAAGAGTTGGTACAGCACTAGAGAGATCATCAAGATGCGAAAATAATGATCACACAAAGCATTATATAATTCTACAAAACCATGGATGTTCAAAGATTTGTTCTCGTGGAAATGAATTTTTTGGAATTTTTTTATTTTCAACACCTCTAGACTTTAGGATTTATTTAATTTTATATAAATTGAATCTATCTTATAGATTTTGATTCTTACAACACTGACATTAAATGAAATGTGAAAATCTATGAAATAAAAATTAAAACATGACCATTATTACCAAGCCATTAAATTAAGAATATTAATAGAACAATATAAATAGTGATATATATTTATATATATTAAGTATATTGATGGCGGAGTATGGAGGAAAAGTGGTCATGAACCCAAAATTGGTTGAATATGATCCCAATTGTGAATTAGAAAGGAAATCTGATAATCAAGTTGTGGTTGTCTATTACGTTGGTCAAAAGGACATGTCTAGTCTCTACATAATGAGAAAATATGATAATCTTCATAATAAAAATGTATCATATAAGATCATTGTGGGTGTTGTTAAAAGTGAAGTAAACATATATATTCTTGATTGTGAGTCTGCGGCCTTGGAATAAATTATAAAAAAAGGATGTACTGCACATGTCTCTGTGAATCAGTGTGTATTTGAGGAAAGGATTAATCTCTAAAGGTATTCAATTGTCACTCGTGTAGTGATCCCTAAATAGAGTGAATCCATGGAAGTTCAACAAGATAACTAAGAGAATTACTGAAATTTGGGTTTTTGCTGAATAGAAGATGATAGAGATGGGTCATGGTTTCTTTCATATAGTATTTCATTCATATGAGTTCAAGCGGCATGCCTGAGATCTAGGCTCGATCCCTATAAAGCCAGGTTTCCTCATAATTCATAAATGGGACTGGAATTGTGACCCCAACACTATTAAAAACTCCATTTTACAAATCTAGATACATCTAGGTAATTTATATTGGATATATTGGCATTTTTAAATCCTCTAGGACATTGACACATTTGTTGGTAATCCCATCATTCTTGATAAATAGACTGATGATCCTACCTTTGGAAATTATGTAAGAATACTCAATGAGGATGATATGTCTGTTACCTTAGTTGAGGATGTGGTATTAACCACTTAAGATGACAGTATCACTCTAGGTATAATTTATGATAGAAAGAATATGTTCTTCTTAAAATGTCCCTTCTTTTATAATATTTCCCCTGAGTGCAACATAAATAAGATAGTCAATCATTGTAAGGTTCGAGGCCATGATGAAGAAAACTATAGGTGTATCAGGAGCAAGTAAATGGCCTCCACTAATGATTCAGATCTGATTTCTTCTAAGGAAGTTCTCAATGATCCTTCTATAGACTCTTTTAATGGTTATATGGTGGGTGATGGATGCTTTCTAGACATGAATGCCTCGAATGAAGTAGCTACTAATGGTGATACAATCAGTCCAGGGAATGATGTTAATTATTAGGAACCTATCTTGAGCCATGTTGGTGTTCATCTACCTGATTTCTCAATGACTTTTTTAGTGGTCCCTTATAATGGGGATTCTTTTAAGGCAAGTGAAAGAAGGAAAAATTAGGAAAGTTACCCAGTTCAAGCCACTGGTCAAAACCCGGATGCATCCTCTGTTATGAGTCCCACAAACCATGATAATGCTTTTGTCAATTAGTGACAGAGGATGTTATGGCTCATGGTGGAGGCCCTGTTATAAATCATGTTCATGGTGAAAATCTAGGTTCTGTCCCTGCTAACCCAAAGGACTTCTTACAAGTCCAAATTGTAGGGGCTATATAAATGAAACAACCTGCTATAATGTTGTCTTCTCAAGTAGATTTTACTAACATATTATCCCTATAATGACCCATACTTTACATACATTGTTATTACTTCATAATTGAATCATACTTATTATAACATATAACAAATCCATGATAAGGTTTTATAGGTATAATGTCTTTAGAAATAGGGAAATATAAACAATGGGTTTATAAATCATCTACATTGTCTCCCGCTTATTTCATCATATCTAGAGTCCCTTTTGGATTATCTTACTTAATACCCTTCTTCCTGACATGGGAAAAAGAAAAAATACAAAAGGGTGAGCTCAAATGCTCATTAAGGGTAGAAAATGGAAATATCGATCATATCATATTAATAAGAACATAACATTTTGAAAATCTTAACCTGCAAAAGAGATCATAATAACATGGCATGGGATGAATCACAGTAGGGAAATGTAATCCCAATAATCATTAAATAAAAAATGAAATTTTTTGGAATAAACACATAACCATAGAAAATCATTTCATATTAGTCAATACTCATTGCCGAGACCATCACAGCGGCCAAAGTCCATTACTCAACCGAGTTCACTCCTCGTTCCAGTCCTATATCTCTGAACCGGATTAACTTGTCATTCCAGCCATGTCTATCTCATGTGATATAAATCATTACCCAATGCATCGGAGGGATATATAGGTCCCACCAATCTCATAATGAAACCATTCTTATATGTTCCACAAAATCATAAACCATACATCATATCATAACCCATGTAATAGAATGGGATTCTATAACATTCTCCATATAAGATAAAAAGACTTCATCAAAATAATTCCATCATAAAAAAAGCCAATAAATGTAATAATAGCGATAGAAACAAAACACTATATCATCTTATATGGAAAATGATGTTGATAAATAACTTAAACTTAGTTCTTGAGGAAAATATCTTTTCTTATTCAAAAACATTTTCTGTTCTCAAAATGTGAGGAAATTATAAAATTAAAGATGTTAATTGAAAATAATCTTGAAAACATGTAAAGTAAGTTTAATGGAAATAATGTTTTAGGAAATAATAAAAAATATGTTCAAGCCATAAAAGTTAAAAAAAATTCTTCTTGTACTTTGGCCGGAAAAGTCAAAAAGTACATCGTACTGAAAACGACAAAGGATTCCTTTCATATCTTTTACTAAAAATTCACCAATATCTAAAATTGGATTTAAACAATTGTAGGAGAATAGAAGAAAAATTAAATATTCTAGAAACATGGATGTAGATGATAAATACTCCCCAGTAAATATCTAAGTATAAACAATCTCAGAAAAAAATTGAGATTTGTGAGATTTTCCCTTACCTTAGGCTGATATGCATTGTATGTATCCAAACCTCCTGTATAATGATTTAAATAATGTCATTGACTTTTTCCAGAATCATACTCATTGTTATTATATCATATATTTTCATATTCCTATCTTCCTATTAGTAATATTTCATTGCTACTTGTTATTCGGGTGCTCATTGCATTATGTTCTTATACATGTTTTGTTGAATAAATTATTATTCCTCTATTTAGGTTATAGCTAAATCATTAACAGAATGTTAGTAGTATAATATATATCATATTAATTCATTCAATTTGTGTATATAATCATGGTTTAATGAAGATCATTTAGAATAAATCACATCGCATCATGGAGACATTAAGCCGTATATACACAAGAGTGTCGATATCATTCCCATAATTATTGAATGGTATTGGAGTGGATGATATAATATCTCAGAATTAGTATGATGTTGTAATAATCATGTATAGTTATTCTTTACACCATTATACCCATCCAATTAATGTGGTTGTGGAAAAAAATATTACACCATGGCATGGAGATGATATTCCGTACGTACGCACACGCAGTGATTTCATTTTCAGTAAGATGGATAGAAGGTGAAATGGGGTTGTTTCATAATTATAATAACATATCACTATATGTGTGATACTGATGTTATTAATTTATTATGAAACAAATAATGACGATTAAGTAGAAGAAGAAATAAATTTTAAAGGATTGGTAAATGATATTACCTCTTCTTCGACGCGCCTCTCCTAAACCTCCTCTAAGGGAACAAAAGATGTCCTCTGAAGAATACCAGGATGTCTAGTAGGTTCCAAGGGAAGTGGAGAAGAGAAATGGGCAGGTTTTGGCTGAGCATGAAGGCTCAAAATGTTGTGAAGATGATAGGGAGGAGGTGACTTTTATAAGGGATGAGAGGGGATCGTTTGGAAACATAAGAAATATTAATTTATAATAAATTCAAACCCGACTTAAAAACCTCCAAAAATGACTCAATTAGAAGATGAGATAAGATAGGGTTTTAATCCCCCCAACCAATAAAATTTATACAAGTTGGAAATTTATATTAAACCTTATCAAATTGATTTATCCTTATTTAATCTGTTTAATTTTATTGTGGTAATAATATCATAAATTTGAAGTTGTTATAAATAATTACTTATGTGTTTTTAATTGTCCATAATTGGATTATTTATGACATATAAGACCATTTAAAGTTCAATTTATAATTTTTAAATATTTTTGTGTTTTTTAAACAATTTTATAATATGTTATTTTTATAAAAGAAAAATAGTGTCAATTTTGACACTATTCATTTATTTGAATTTAAATAAAATACACACATCGGATATATTCTAACCTAAATATTTAATAGATTACTATCATGACATATTTATCTAAAAAATTCGTGGATCACATTAAATAGTTCATATAAAATTTATTTTAATATTTTTAAAACCATTTAGCTGATATTTTAATCAATAAAATAATTTCAACATCACTATTGTGTCATCATTAATGATAATTATTTAATCCAAAGAAATTCTAAATAAATTCACATGATGTAGATAATTTTATTAGATTTCTGGAGACTATTGATGTTTTAATTTTTATGAAGTTTATCACTAAATTAGAATTATTACACATATAAGATATAAGAGAGTGACATTTTGTCATTATCTTTGGTTTTAATTATAATTATATCATTTTTATGGTCAATAATCCATTAAATGAATCTATTCCAACCCTTAGGTGCCATGGGTCTACTTCTATTCATCCAATAGAATTTTGGTAGGTGTTAGGGTAATTTTATAACCTTATTTTTACCTTTAATTACCTTATTTACCTTTAAGTGTAGTAAATAAAAATTACAGGAGTTACTATTCATAATATCAAAAAAAATAAAAGTAACATATTAACACTATTTGGACACACTGGATACAAATATGGAATCCATTTTTCAAAATCAAAAACACAAAAGATGCAGTTATTAATTTAAAATTAATCCCGTTGTTAAGAAAATGAGTTTTAAAAGTTAAAACATTGCCAAAGATTTAAATGTTTTTAACTAGGAATTCAATGTAAAATTAATGGTAATGAAATTCATTATATTAAATGGTAAATATAAATTCTATTTATACATTAAAACCTTTAAATTTTATCATTTAACTATATAAATTATCTTGATGAAAAAGTTGTTTTGAAGAAAAATTTAGCGTGTTTATACTATTCATCAAAATAAGAGCATTGTCAGAAAAATATCAAAAATATATTCAATGTGAGTTTTTATATCCTTATTCAAAAAAAGAAGTTTATTTTGTAAAATAGAACCCATAAATTTTTCAAAAATTATATATAAAATGGGTGCACCATCAAAAGATAGTAAAACTGCATTTTTTGAAAAATAATACATTTATCAAAAAGATGATTTTGTTTTCATATCAATTTCTAGAAAATGTGTAAGATTAATAATAATGTTATAAAATTCAAAATTTAGTTAATACTATTCAAAATATCTAGTTTATAATATTATTATAATATGTCATTTTTTAGTGAAACTTGGTATTGCATACAACACACATTATCGAGAAAGTTTGCTCTTGCATGTAACGCAAGCCAAGACAGTGTTGTGTTTAGTGAAAAATTCCTTTGGTGATGCATATAACATTAGAAAAAAAATATTTCTCATAAAATATCAGGGTGTTACATTCTACCCCACTTAAAATTAATTTCTCCCTCGAAATTCCACACTTCGTAACAGACAAATGAGGATACCTCTCCCTTATCATATCCTCAAGTTCCCATGAAGCATCTTCTAAATGGTGGTTCCTCCATAAAACTTTAACCAAGCGAGTGGTCTTGTTTTGTAGAACTTTTTCACTATGATCCATAATCTCTATTGGCTATTTTTTTTAATAATGATATTTCTCTAGCGGTACAACTTCTGAGCTTAGTACATGTGAAGGATCAGGTATGTACTTTCTCAAGAGAGATACATGGAACACATCATGAACTTGAGAGAGATTTTGTGGAAGTGCCAATCGGTACTCTACCTTCCCAACACGATCCAGTATTTCGAAAGGACCGATATACATAGGGATCAACTTTCCCTTCTTTTTAAATCCCATTACTCTCTTCCAAGGAGATATTTGTAAAAAAAACTTTATCACCCACTTCAAAATCTTGGTCTATTCTTCGGTTATCGGCATAACATTTTTTTCAACTCTGAGATGCTCTTATGTGTTGTTGAATAGATCTGACCTTTTCTACCATCTCATCAACAAGATCAGGTCCTAATTGATTTCTTTACCCAACTATATTCTAGCATGTTGGAGTTTTTCATTTCTTTCCATAGAGAGCTTCATAAGGATCCATCTGAATACTGGAGTGAAATCTTATTTAACAGCAATGATGTGTGCCGAATTTGTAAGACAATCAACTAGACCCATATAGAATTATTTCTTTTGGATTTTTTAGGAAGTCGAGTGACAAAGTCTATATTAATGTTTTCACATTTCCATTCTGGTATGGGTAATAGTTGTAACACCCCCTTAGAGTTATGTCTCTCAACTTTTACTTACTGGAAAACGAAGCATCGAGAGACATATTCAGAAACATCTATTTTCATGACATCCCACCAAAAGTACTATTTTAGATCCCTATACAACTTCATGCTTCCAGGGTGAATAGATAATGAAGAACTATGAGCCTAATCCAATATTTCCTTCTTCAATTCTGGTATTGGAGGAACACAAACCTGATTCTTGAACCTTATTATTTCGTCACAATCAATGGGGAATTATGGAACATTTCTGACATTCTATTGTAACTCTACATCTACTTTTTGTGCCTATCTATTCTTTACTTGTATAGATGGTTGAACATTCATTTGAGAAATATACGATTTTTCCCCTTACATTATAATTCCAAGATCCATCCATTGTAAATCCATAAATATTGGATCTTTGGTGATCCTCGTCATGGATAAGCTAGAATGGTCTTGTCTACTTAATGCATCTACCACCTTGTTTGCTTTCCCAGGGTAATAATGAATTGATAATTCATATTCCTTAATCAGCTCCAACCGTCTTTTATAGCATATATTCATCTCCTTTTGTGTGAAAATATAATTTAAACTTGTATGATCATTATAAATATTACACCTTTCACTATAAAGATAATGCATCCATATCTTTAATGCAAAGATTAGAACAAGTAACTCCAAATCATGAGATGGGTAATTTTGATCATGGATTTTCAACTGTCGTGAGTCATAAGCTATCACCATATCATTTTGCAGGAGAACACACCCTAGCCCCTTCTTGGATGTATCACTGTAGATTAAAAACCTTTCTCCACTACAAGGAAGTGTGAGCATAGGTGCACTGTCTAAACTTCTTTTTAACTCCATGAAATTATCTTGACACTCTTCCGTCCAAATGAACTTAACTCCTTTTCGATTCAACCGATTTTGTGGATTAGATAATCATGAAAAATCATTAAAAAATGTCGATAATATCCAGCCAAACCAAGAAATCTTCAAATCTCAGTAACTTTAGTTGGTCTCGACCGTCTTTTGATAACCTTTATTTTTGCTGGATCCACAGATATTCCCTCTTTTGAGATTATGTGACCCAGAAATAAAACTTTTTGAAGACAATATTCACACTTGGTAAATTTGGCATTAAGATTCTCCTTTTTTAGGGTCCATAATACAATTCTCAAATAATCTTCATGTTCTTCCTTTCTCTTTGAATAGACAGGAATATTTTCTATAAATACTACCACAAACTAATCAAGATAGTCTCTAAAGATTCTATTCATTAGTTCCATAATGATAGTAAGGGCATTAGTAAGACCAAATGACATCACTGTAAATTCATTGTGTCCATACCTGGTATGGAAAGTCATCTTTGGTATATCCTACCTTTTGAACCTAAATTGATGATACCCTGAATGAAGATCAATCTTGGAAAAGTATTGAGCTCCATGTAGTTAGTCAATAAGTCATCAATGCATGGGAGAGAAGATTTGTTCTTGACAGTGATCTTGTTAAGTTCTCGATAATTAATGCAGAGTCTCATTGATCCATCTTTCTTCTTAACAAACCAAATAGGTGCTCCCCAAGGTGATTCACTAGGGCGTATGAATCCCTTATCAAGTTTCTCTTGGAGTTGCTTCTTCAATTCCTACAACTCAATTGGGGCCATTCTATAAGGTGTCTTTGAAATAGGCATAGCACCCGGTATGAGCTCTATTGAAAACTCAACTTCACGATTTGGTGGAAGACCTAGTAATTCCTCTTGAAAGACATCATCAAACTCTCATACAATGGTCATATTCTTAATTGTGATTTTCTCTCCAATAATTTGAGATAAATAACCATCATTTATTGGAATCAAGACCCATAAGATGGAAAAAAATTTCATTGGAAGGTTATGTTCATCCTTGCATCGGTAGACGATCATAGATTGATCAAGAATATGAAATGTGACTTCCCTTATTTGGAAATTTATATGAGATTTATATAAAGAAAGGAAATCCCTGACAAGAATCAAATCAAATTCCACTATAGGAAGGATCGCAAGATTTGCAGGAAGCACTTTACCACAAACTTCAATCGGAGAAGAATTGTAAACTTTTGATGCCACTGTTGTTCCATTAAGAGTTATCATAGCTAACTCAACATCTAATCATTGGGGTATGAAGTGCATTGTGTTGCATTTGTTGTCAATGAGGTTTTCAATGAGGCATGTTGTTGTCTTACAATGAATGGAAGTCAAGGATTGTCAAGATGTGAATGAAAAAGGTTGTGATGGTGTTGGTGGTGAAGGAGAATGGCCATGGAACTTAGAGGAATGTCACTTAGGAGATTCACTAAGTGACATTTGAGATGATGGTTTGAAACATTCTCTAAAATATCTGACGATTGCTGAGCTGCTCTTTAAGTTCATAGAACTTGTATCAATTGGATACAAAGTCACAACATGATTAGAAGACCATGCATTGTACTGACAATGCATGAGGAGTTGAAGAGATCCATCCACAACTTCTAAGTGGATGAAGTGGTTTAATAAAGTCCATGCACTATCACTTAGTGCATGAGAATTTGAAGAAGATCCAACTTGATCTCTGATTGGATCATTGAAGAATTTTGATGAATTATTTGATTCAGGAGCATCGGTTGAAGGAAGAACCTTCAAGAATTCCATTCTTAAATGATGTGGATATGTTGAAGAAGGATGATGAATTCTAATGAAGAAGAAGAAATAAAGAGGAGGAAGAATGGCTTAGAAGAAAGGAGGCATTTGGCATTTGGCATGTTTTATATGGAGGAGGACTTTGTTTTTACAAAGTCTAGGTTCTGTCCTTTGCCAAAAAATTGGCCATCTCAAGCCAGCCCACGGGTTCAACCCCACGGCTCATATGGGCACTAGGCGCCACGCCCATGGGGGATCCCATGGTGCAAGCTCGAGAGGCAGGGGGCCGTGTATAAGCCCCCGAGGGCACGCGGTGGTGAAATCCGCGCACCGGAGGTGCATAGTGGGCGCCAGTGGCGCGCCCGCAGGAGCAGAGTGGGCGCAGAGCGCGCCCGCAGGAAGAACCCGGTGCGGGGCGGCACCGGGAGGGGAGAAGTTCAATTGAAGGGAGGCCGGCAGCGCTTGGCTAATTAACCGCAGCAAAAACGCTGGCCGATTCGATGTGGGACGGGATTTTTATCCCGGGATCTAATCCTGGCCGCATGTTTGATCTCGCGCGAGATCTCCACCGTACGATCCATCTCCGCGGCGATGTTATAATCTGAGCCGTCCGCGGTCATTTAAATGGCGATCCGACGGCTCCCAGCGTCGTCTCCTTCGCCGAGCTCGTCCGAGGTCTCCCCGAAGCCACCCGCAGCCGCCGTCAAACCAGAGGCCACCCGAGCACCGATTTCGAGCTCCGGGCCACCATTTTCAACGCCGAAGGGTCCATTGAGTTCGTCTGGATGTACTAAACACGACCATGCATAAAAGTAGGCATGCATGCAATGTTTGAGAGATTTCGAGGTTGGCCGAAGCAACCGGAGGTGCGAGGCCACGTGATTTATTTTCTGCATGGTTTGGACCTTAACCGAAGGTCGTGCATGCGTTATGAGTCGCATGCACGAGGAGGAAAGAAAGAGGAAGAAACCCGCGTGAAATAAAAAGAAAAACAAGATTTAAGGAAATCTTGAAATCCCGAAATCTTCGGGGATTTGAAGATATCCCACGCGGATGAACCGAGGCTCTGCTTCGCCTATAAAAAGAGAGCCCGAGCTCTCATTAGGCTTGCTGATCCTCTGAAGAGAGAAGTCCCGTGAGTGTGCCTCTGTGCCTCACGAAGTTTGGAGCTCCGCGCAACTCACTTGCGCGACGAAGCAGCCCGAAGCCACCCTTGGCTTCGAGAGTTCCTTTTGCGCACACCTTGTGCGAAAGAAGAAGAAGGGGGACCCCCTGCGCGCCTTCCCTTTGCGCGGCAGGAAGAACCCGGGGCCGCAGCATTCTAGCGCGACCGTGGTTGATTCCCTCACTGCCTGCACATTTACGCGGCAGGAGGAAGGAGCCCGCGGTGCCTTGCACCCGTGGCTAGTGCGGCCGGTTACATCTGAGGACTTGCGCGGCTTGGTGCCTTGCGCGGCAGGCAGTGTTGAGTAGAGAAGGCTGCACCCTCTTGCGCGCCTCCTGAAGTTCGGACAGTGTGTGCAAAGGCAGTGGAAGGCCAAGGCTTTGAGCCTTGTGTGCAAAAACAGAAGAGAACCCGAGGCTTTGCCCCTTGTGTGTGCAAAGTGAGAAGAAGGCAGTGTGTGTGCATAAGTGGGGAAGGACACACTCGGGTGTGTGTGCAAGAAGGGAGAAGAAAGCCAAGGCCTTGCCTCGTGTGTGTGTGTGCCAAGTGGAGGAGAACAACCCAAGGCCATGTGTGTGCACAAAAGACAACACCAAGTGGTGTGTGCCAAGTAAAGTGGAAGACCACACTTTGTGTGTGTGTAAGCATTGAATAATCCATAGTCTTGCTTGTGCATTTGAATAAAGATGAGCACACTTGGCCGTGTGTGCATTTGAAGAGGCCGAGGGTTGTGACCTTGTGTGTGCACCAAGTGAAGACACATTTTGTGTGTGCAAAATTGAAGAACAACCTACGGGTTAAGGGTGTGCAACAAGAAGAGGGAAGAGGCCAAAGTCAAGTGTGTGTAAAACAAAGAACAATTTATGTGTACATGAACAAGTGACAAAGAAGGCCGAACCTAGGTGTGTGCACTAAGAAGTGTGTATACACTTAGAAGAAGAAGTTCCACACTAAAGTAGAACACACTCTAAGTGTGTAAGCAAATTGCATAAAGTGTGTGAAGTCTGAGAAGTAGGTGTGTGCTCAAAAGTGATTACACCCTTTGTGGGTTTGTTGCACCAAGAGAAGAAGAAGGGGAGTGCATGCATGCATGCATGCACGTGCACATGTGAACAGTGCTAAATCAGTGGTGTGCATCTGAGGAGTCCAAGACCAGAAGATCTTGAAGATATTGTGATGCCATGCATTCAGTGCATGATGTTGAAGTGATGTGAGACTGGACCAGACTGAAGTTAAAGATATTATTTGTCTGAGCATTCAGTAATTGGAGAGAAGCCGGGGCATCCTTAGAAGAAGGTGATAAAGCCCGAGCAAGACGAGAAGACCTGATCATCACAAGTGATCAGAGGTACCGAGCAAGGCCAGCAGCCTTTATCCCAGGCTGCTGAAGATACTTGAAGAACTTAAAGTGAAGAAGAGCTACTCGTGTGACTCGAGGAGCCAAGAGAAGACCCTGTGGGACTCAGGGAGAAGAAGTCTTCAGTGGGATTCTGGAGCAGGCCAGTGGGACTCTGGTAACACTGTGGGACGCAGTATAAAGACCCTCCTGTGGGACTCAGGAGAGATACGGTGGAATGCTGTATCGACCATTGTAATTCTAACAAGTTATAATGGGAGAATCCATGCTTGGAGAGCATGGCAAGGATGTAGGCCTTTGGTGCCGAACCTTGTAAATCCTTGTGTCCTGTGCCTTTTCATTACTGCTTCATTCGGGAAAGGTTGAGAGATACAAGAAGAGTGGATCGAGGCTTTAACCAGCCATAGAGGTTTAATTGATTAAGAATCAATTAGTAAAAAGTTTTAAGGGATCACTGATTCACCCCCTCCCCCTCTCAGTGATTCACACTGATCTGGGCACTTCAATTGGTATCAGAGGGAGGTTGCCTCTAAAAGATCCAAGAGAGTCTATATGGAGTGCAGATTTGAGGAAATGAAAAAACAACCTCAAATGGAGATATCTGCCAAGACTCAGAAAAATAGAATGAAGAAACAGGCCAAGAAGATGAAGAAGAAGGTTGCTGCAATCAGAGAAACTCCTTCTATGGAAAGAAATGTGAAAGTCACATCAGATGACAATTCCTTTTATCATTCTTCTGATGAAGCCTGTCCTAGCTGTGATGAAGTTGAAACAATGAATGATCTTCAGAGTGCACTCAAATATCTTCAGAAGACAGTTCCCATGGAAGTGGCAAAGTGTATAGCTACAGGCATCCATGATCTTCAAGAAGAAAATTCACAGTTAGAAGAGGAAGCCAATGCTATGGAAGATCAGCTGGCAAAAAGGGTTGGCATAACCAACACTCTCAGAAAGCTGGTAAATGCCAAATATGAAACAGTGTCCCTTTGCAATGAAAGATATGAAGACACTGCTGAAGAATTGCAAAGAAGCCTTTCTGAGAAAGAATTCTTTATGATATTAGTCAAAGATGTTTTCCATGCACTGGAAAAGAGGCACAAAGTGTCAATGGTTGTCAGAGATGCTCAACTAGAAGACAAAGTCAAAAGGGTGAAGGAGCTTGACAACTCATTGCTTGAAATGAAGCAAGTGCATGAAGACCAGATGAAACAGCTGGAAGAGAAATGGGAAGGAAGGCTAAGAACAGTTGAGGATGAGAAGAACTCCCTCAACATGAAGTGTTTAGAACTGGAGGTGATATTGAAAAATCTGCAATCACCTAAAGCTGAATCCTCCCAGTCAGCTGATAGAAGAAATGTTGCTACACAAGTATGCTTTGAGAAGGATGATTCTAAAAGAAAGACATCCTCTAGTGAAAGTGCAACAACTTCTAAAAGGAAGGTACCATCCATCCCATCTCGTACTAATGCTTCTAATAGTGTTTCCACAAAAAGTGCAGGATGGAAAAATAATTCCAAACAAGTATGGATGAAGAAAATGAAGAAGCAGAGCTCTCCTGAAGCAACACAACAGGTCAAGAAAAGTACCCTACAATCAGAAGGACTGAAAAGGTCAAGATTTGTGGGACAATGCTGGTGTTGTAACAAGTATGGGCATTGTGCAAAGGATTGTTGGTACAATCCACTAAATGTCAAAGCACAAAGGAAGCTCATGCCAAGGGGGAGCAAGCCAGAAGAAAAGAAGCAGCATCCACAGGTCCAGAGACATCTGTTTACTGCAAATAGATTTGGATTACTTGACAACATCTGGGATAATTGCAAAAGTGGTCAACAAAAAGATACATGTCAATCTCCAACTGTATCCAGAGCTCAAAAGAAGAAAAGATCACAGAACCTGGCTCAAAAAGATTCCTTGGGAAGCAAGAAGAAGAAAGTGGAAAATGCTCCCAAGAAGATTTTGAGAAATGAAGAGAAGTCCTTGGAGTCTGAATCCAAGAAGGGTGATGCATCAAGAAGAGCCACCAAGAAGACATGCTTCTACTGTGGGAAGAATGGTCATACCATGGATCTTTGTAAAGAAGCCATGATATTCAATAGAAGCCAACTGGACTCAAACAGACAATCAATCCAGAAGAAGCAGAAGGGATTGATTGAAAACAAGTTGCCTAAGAGAGGTAGCTTGACAGCATCAAAGGAACCATGTGGAACTTCCAGAACTGGGGCCACTCTTCCAAATGATTTACTTGTCATATGGCCACATCAGTTGCAACTGGCCAGAGAACTACAAAGAGTTGAAGATGAAGCTCTGGCAATTGCTAAAGCAAAAGGGAAGAAGAAGGTTTCACATGAAGATGTTTTGAGAACCACACCAGCACAATCATCAATGAAGATCAAATGTGCAAGTGTGAAGACTGGTGAAAATGGGACATCTCGGTTGAGAGAATCTTCTCAACCTTGTTGTTCACATTGATGAACCAAGGAGGTTCCATCTTATTCCCTTATACTATTGGTATTTACATGTGCTGACATTTCAGGGAATTGAAGATGATGATCATTCTCAAGTGGAGGATGGTTTGAAAAGAATGGAGTGCACCCCTTGAGGGGGAGCAAATCTGAAGAAGATGATGTTCTAAAAATTAATATCATCTTGAGAAAGTGAAGGTATTCCAATCATACTTTCATCCCTTGTTTCTTAATTGAGTTTATCTTGTCAATTAAGGGGGAGTATGGATTGAAGACAAATGGATGAAAGGGGGAGCTTTATCTTTGCACTGAACTTTCTAATGTGTTTGGTGAAGTATGTGCAGGATTTAGCAATTCATTGTTATATCTGAAAAATTTCAAACCCCTAAGCATGATCTCACATGTGTAGAGAATGTTGGACAGCATTGTGTACCTTGGTTATATCACTCTTGTTTTCTACACCGGGTTAGCCCAAGTAGACTTAGAGCTGATTTACTAAAGGTTCTTTGCTAAAGAGAACATGTGACATCATCCCTCTCCTAGTGTTTTTCAAGAAGATACTTTTCAATGGGAGGAAGATATTTTTGGAAGAGAACCACACCACACCTTTGCATTTGATTGCCAATAAGGGGGAGAAATATTGACACACATATTGACCCATTCATATGTGCTGAAGGAGTGTATTGACAACAAATACAAAGGGGGAGATTGAAGTGCATTGTGTTGCATTTGTTGTCAATGAGGTTTTCAATGAGGCATGTTGTTGTCTTACAATGAATGGAAGTCAAGGATTGTCAAGATGTGAATGAAAAAGGTTGTGATGGTGTTGGTGGTGAAGGAGAATGGCCATGGAACTTAGAGGAATGTCACTTAGGAGATTCACTAAGTGACATTTGAGATGATGGTTTGAAACATTCTCTAAAATATCTGACGATTGCTGAGCTGCTCTTTAAGTTCATAGAACTTGTATCAATTGGATACAAAGTCACAACATGATTAGAAGACCATGCATTGTACTGACAATGCATGAGGAGTTGAAGAGATCCATCCACAACTTCTAAGTGGATGAAGTGGTTTAATAAAGTCCATGCACTATCACTTAGTGCATGAGAATTTGAAGAAGATCCAACTTGATCTCTGATTGGATCATTGAAGAATTTTGATGAATTATTTGATTCAGGAGCATCGGTTGAAGGAAGAACCTTCAAGAATTCCATTCTTAAATGATGTGGATATGTTGAAGAAGGATGATGAATTCTAATGAAGAAGAAGAAATAAAGAGGAGGAAGAATGGCTTAGAAGAAAGGAGGCATTTGGCATTTGGCATGTTTTATATGGAGGAGGACTTTGTTTTTACAAAGTCTAGGTTCTGTCCTTTGCCAAAAAATTGGCCATCTCAAGCCAGCCCACGGGTTCAACCCCACGGCTCATATGGGCACTAGGCGCCACGCCCATGGGGGATCCCATGGTGCAAGCTCGAGAGGCAGGGGGCCGTGTATAAGCCCCCGAGGGCACGCGGTGGTGAAATCCGCGCACCGGAGGTGCATAGTGGGCGCCAGTGGCGCGCCCGCAGGAGCAGAGTGGGCGCAGAGCGCGCCCGCAGGAAGAACCCGGTGCGGGGCGGCACCGGGAGGGGAGAAGTTCAATTGAAGGGAGGCCGGCAGCGCTTGGCTAATTAACCGCAGCAAAAACGCTGGCCGATTCGATGTGGGACGGGATTTTTATCCCGGGATCTAATCCTGGCCGCATGTTTGATCTCGCGCGAGATCTCCACCGTACGATCCATCTCCGCGGCGATGTTATAATCTGAGCCGTCCGCGGTCATTTAAATGGCGATCCGACGGCTCCCAGCGTCGTCTCCTTCGCCGAGCTCGTCCGAGGTCTCCCCGAAGCCACCCGCAGCCGCCGTCAAACCAGAGGCCACCCGAGCACCGATTTCGAGCTCCGGGCCACCATTTTCAACGCCGAAGGGTCCATTGAGTTCGTCTGGATGTACTAAACACGACCATGCATAAAAGTAGGCATGCATGCAATGTTTGAGAGATTTCGAGGTTGGCCGAAGCAACCGGAGGTGCGAGGCCACGTGATTTATTTTCTGCATGGTTTGGACCTTAACCGAAGGCCGTGCATGCGTTATGAGTCGCATGCACGAGGAGGAAAGAAAGAGGAAGAAACCCGCGTGAAATAAAAAGAAAAACAAGATTTAAGGAAATCTTGAAATCCCGAAATCTTCGGGGATTTGAAGATATCCCACGCGGATGAACCGAGGCTCTGCTTCGCCTATAAAAAGAGAGCCCGAGCTCTCATTAGGCTTGCTGATCCTCTGAAGAGAGAAGTCCCGTGAGTGTGCCTCTGTGCCTCACGAAGTTTGGAGCTCCGCGCAACTCACTTGCGCGACGAAGCAGCCCGAAGCCACCCTTGGCTTCGAGAGTTCCTTTTGCGCACACCTTGTGCGAAAGAAGAAGAAGGGGGACCCCCTGCGCGCCTTCCCTTTGCGCGGCAGGAAGAACCCGGGGCCGCAGCATTCTAGCGCGACCGTGGTTGATTCCCTCACTGCCTGCACATTTACGCGGCAGGAGGAAGGAGCCCGCGGTGCCTTGCACCCGTGGCTAGTGCGGCCGGTTACATCTGAGGACTTGCGCGGCTTGGTGCCTTGCGCGGCAGGCAGTGTTGAGTAGAGAAGGCTGCACCCTCTTGCGCGCCTCCTGAAGTTCGGACAGTGTGTGCAAAGGCAGTGGAAGGCCAAGGCTTTGAGCCTTGTGTGCAAAAACAGAAGAGAACCCGAGGCTTTGCCCCTTGTGTGTGCAAAGTGAGAAGAAGGCAGTGTGTGTGCATAAGTGGGGAAGGACACACTCGGGTGTGTGTGCAAGAAGGGAGAAGAAAGCCGAGGCCTTGCCTCGTGTGTGTGTGTGCCAAGTGGAGGAGAACAACCCAAGGCCATGTGTGTGCACAAAAGACAACACCAAGTGGTGTGTGCCAAGTAAAGTGGAAGACCACACTTTGTGTGTGTGTAAGCATTGAATAATCCATAGTCTTGCTTGTGCATTTGAATAAAGATGAGCACACTTGGCCGTGTGTGCATTTGAAGAGGCCGAGGGTTGTGACCTTGTGTGTGCACCAAGTGAAGACACATTTTGTGTGTGCAAAATTGAAGAACAACCTACGGGTTAAGGGTGTGCAACAAGAAGAGGGAAGAGGCCAAAGTCAAGTGTGTGTAAAACAAAGAACAATTTATGTGTACATGAACAAGTGACAAAGAAGGCCGAACCTAGGTGTGTGCACTAAGAAGTGTGTATACACTTAGAAGAAGAAGTTCCACACTAAAGTAGAACACACTCTAAGTGTGTAAGAAAATTGCATAAAGTGTGTGAAGTCTGAGAAGTAGGTGTGTGCTCAAAAGTGATTACACCCTTTGTGGGTTTGTTGCACCAAGAGAAGAAGAAGGGGAGTGCATGCATGCATGCATGCACGTGCACATGTGAACAGTGCTAAATCAGTGGTGTGCATCTGAGGAGTCCAAGACCAGAAGATCTTGAAGATATTGTGATGCCATGCATTCAGTGCATGATGTTGAAGTGATGTGAGACTGGACCAGACTGAAGTTAAAGATATTATTTGTCTGAGCATTCAGTAATTGGAGAGAAGCCGGGGCATCCTTAGAAGAAGGTGATAAAGCCCGAGCAAGACGAGAAGACCTGATCATCACAAGTGATCAGAGGTACCGAGCAAGGCCAGCAGCCTTTATCCCAGGCTGCTGAAGATACTTGAAGAACTTAAAGTGAAGAAGAGCTACTCGTGTGACTCGAGGAGCCAAGAGAAGACCCTGTGGGACTCAGGGAGAAGAAGTCTTCAGTGGGATTCTGGAGCAGGCCAGTGGGACTCTGGTAACACTGTGGGACGCAGTATAAAGACCCTCCTGTGGGACTCAGGAGAGATACGGTGGAATGCTGTATCGACCATTGTAATTCTAACAAGTTATAATGGGAGAATCCATGCTTGGAGAGCATGGCAAGGATGTAGGCCTTTGGTGCCGAACCTTGTAAATCCTTGTGTCCTGTGCCTTTTCATTACTGCATCATTCGGGAAAGGTTGAGAGATACAAGAAGAGTGGATCGAGGCTTTAACCAGCCATAGAGGTTTAATTGATTAAGAATCAATTAGTAAAAAGTTTTAAGGGATCACTGATTCACCCCCTCCCCCTCTCAGTGATTCACACTGATCTGGGCACTTCAGGGTAGTATGGAGATACCCTTAGAAAATTTTTCAGAGATAATTGAGTGGGTGGATCCAAAATCAAATAAACCATTTTCTACTATAGTGTGGTTGGTAAGTGTACCTTTCACCACATCATTATCATACTCCAAATCACCAATAGAAATTGAATGTGACTTTCCTTTGTATGTGTCCTTAAGAGTTTGTTGATTTCAATCATCATCAACAACCCTTGGACTAGGGTATTTATTGGAATAGTGCACCATTTCCTTACACATGTAATATTAAAGTGTAGGAGGTGCATTCTGTGTAGCCTTTTCTTTATTTGCATCACTAGATATCTTTTTCCCATCACTATGGCATGAAAATGCCCGATGACAATATTTTCCACACATAAAACATTTACTTGTCTATTTAAAAAAATTACCTCCATGTTTCATTCCACACTTTGAGAATAAGGGAAAACTCATCTTCTTTTCAGTGTGGTCGTTAGATTTTCATTTGAATTCCATGTTCCTCTTATTATCAAACCCATATGACTGATGGGTTACTCCAATCTCCATCTCAACCTTGAGATCACATAAAACAATTTCATCATATCTATTGAAGTCCCTTATGGATAATGCCCTTAAAAGACATGGTTTTAGGACACTAGATAATCGATCGAGATTACTCTCAGGTTGGATAATAATTCTTTAAGCATACCTTTCAAGTCTTGAAAAAGTTTCTTTGTAGGTACCAACTGATTCATTATCCCTTTGCTTTAGTTCAAGAAACTCCTTATCCATGTTTGTTAGAAGAATAAGAGGGAAATACATATTGAAAAATAAGTTATTGAACACATCCCATTCCAAGGACTCAAGTTCATCCATTTTCCTTATATTCTTAACAATATTCCTCCATTTATCAGCTTCACCTTCCAAATGATGTACTGTTAAGATGACTTTATCATGTTCAGAACATTGAAGGACTGAAAATATTTTTTCATTTGAACTAATCCATTGTTCAGCCACTAATGGATCAGAAGACCCACTGAATGAAGGTGGACGCTGCCTCGTGAATGATTCAATAGAATTTTCCTCCCTCAATTGCTCGTTTGGAATTCATGCATGATTTATAGCTTGAGAAAGTTGTGTGATCATGGCTACAAGATTTTGCATTCCAGTTTCAATAGCATTTGGTTGCTTAGGGGGACAATCATTGCATTGCCCATCACATTCCTCATTAAGACGGTTCCTTTGAGTTCCAGCCCTTAACTAAAACCAAGAAGCATAATGTGATAAACACTAATCATAACATGAAAACAACATAATCAAGAATAAAATTTTACACTTTAGGTCTTATAATAGGTTATTTATGGCAATTTCTATAAGACTAATATTGAGTTTTATTCTTAGATATATCCTTAGGGTTCTTACTAAGGCATTCACATCCTAGTTTTCAAAGGTTGACTAAACCTTTCCTTTGATAGAAACTATAACGACCCATACTTTACATACATTGTTGTTACTTCAGAATTGAAGCATACTTGTTACAACCTATAACCAAACCATGATATGACCATATAGGTATAGTGTATTTAGAAACTGGGAAACATAAACAATTGGTTCATAAATCATCTACATTGTCTCCCGCTCATATCATCATATCTAGACTACCTTTTGGAATATCCTACTTAATACCCTTCTTCCTGGCCTAGGGAAAAGAAAACATACAAAAGGGTGACCTCAAATGCTCAGTAAGGGTAAACAATGGAAATATCAATCATATCATATTTATAAGAACATAATATTTTGAAAATCTTAACCTATAAAAAAGATCATAATATCATGACATGGGATGAATCATAGTTGTGAAATATAATCCCAATAATCATAACATAAAACATTAAACTTTTTGGCATACACACATAATCATAGAAAATTATATCATTTTACTCAATACTCATTTTCAAGACCATCATAGCGGAAAAAGTTCATTACTAAATCTAGTTCACTCCCCGTTCCAGTCCTGTATCACTGAACCAGATTAACATTCATTTCCAGTCATATATATCTGATGAGATATAAGCCTTTACCAAATGCATTGGAGGGAGATATAGGTCCCACACATCTCATAATGAAACCATTCTTTTGTGTTCCACAAAATCATTAACCATACATCATAGCATAACCCATGTAATAGAATGGGATTTTATAACATAATCCATATAAGTTAAAAGGACTTCATTAAAACAATTTCATCACAACATAAGAAAATAAACGTAATAATAGGGATAGAAACAAAAACTTAAATCATCTTAGTTTGAAAATAATGTTAATAAATAACTTGATCTTAGTTATTTCGGAAAATATCATTTCTTCTTCAAAAACATTTTCTGTTCCCAATATGTCATGAAATAATAAAATTAAAGAAGTTAATTGAAAATAATCATGAAATATTTTAAAGGAAGATTCATGGAAATAATGTTCTTTATAATCATAAAAATCTGTTCATGTCTTATAAGTTAAAAAAACATCATTCTCGTACTTTGGATAGAAAAGTCAAAAAGTACCTCGTACTGAAAACGAAGAAAGATTACATTCATATCAATTACTAAAAAATATCTAATAGGTAAAATTGGATTTAAACAATTGTAGGATGCTAGAAATAAAATTAAATATTTAGGAAACATGGATGTGGATGATATGTATTCCCCAGTAAATACCAAAGTATAAACAATCATTGATAAAAATTGAGATTCACGAGATTTTCCCTTGCCTTTGGTCCAATTTTCTTTGTACGTATCTGAACCTCATGTATAATGATTTAAATAATTTCATTGACTTATTATAGAATCATAATCATTGTTATGATATCATATATGGTCATATTTTTATCTTCTTATTAGTAATATTTCATTTCTACTTTTTATTCGGGTGTTCATTGATTTATGTTCTTATGTGTGTTTTGTCAAATAAATTCTTATTCCACTTTCTAGGTTATAGATACATCATTTACAAAATTTTAGTAGTATAATAAATATTAGATTTATTCATTCAATTTGTGTCTATAATCATAGATTAATGAAGATCATGTAGAACGAATCACATCGCATCGTGGAGATGATAAGTCGTACGTACGCACGAGCGATGATATTGTTCCCATAATTATTGAGTGGTATTGTATTGGATGATACAATATCTCAGAATTATTATAATGTTATAATAATCATATATAGTTATTATTTACACCATTATACCCATCCAAGTAAGGTGGTGGTGGAAAACAAATTACACCATGGTGTGGAGACGGTATTTCGTATGTACGCACACGCGGTGACTTCATTTTCCATAGGATGGATAGAATGTGAAATGGGGATGTTTCATATTTATAATAACATATCATTATTTGAGTGATATTCATGTTATAAATTTATGATGAAACAAATAAAGAAGAAGAATTAAAATTTTAAATATATTTGAAAGGATTGGTAAAGGATATTAACTCTTCATCAACGCGCCTCTTCTAAACCTCCTCTTAGGCCACTAAAGATGGTCTATGAAGAAGACTAGGACCACAAGTAGGTTTATAGGTATGTTCAAAAGTTGAATGGATAGGGTTTGGCTGATTATGAAGGCTCAAAATGTTGTTAATAGGAGAGGGAGGATGTGACCTTTTATAAGGGAGGAGAGGGGAACCTTTGGAAACATAAGAATTTTAAATTTATAATAAAATCAAACCCCACATACAACCCTCCAAATATGACTCCATTAGAAAATGAGATGGGATAGGGTTGTAAATTCATCAACCAATAATATTTAGTCATGTTGGGAATTTATTTTTAACCTTATCAAATTTATTTATCCTTATTTAATCTATTTAATTTTTTTGCAATAATAATATTCTAAATTATAAATTGTACTAAATAATTACATATGTGTTTTTAATTGTCCATAATTGGATAATTGATGACAATGTTTGACCATTTAAAGTTTAATTTATAATTTTTAAATATTTTTGTGATTTTTGAACAATTTTATAAAATGTTATTTTTATAAAAGAACAATAGTGTTAATTTTGACAACATTCATTTATTTGAATTTAAATTAAATTCACATAGAGGATATATTCGAAAGAAAATATTTAATAGATTCCTAACATGTCATATTCATCTAGAAAATTTTATCATCACATTAAATAGTTCATATTATATTTATTTTAATATTTTTAAAACCATTTATTTGATATTTTAATAAATAAAATAATTTCAACATCACTATTGTGTCATTATTAATGATAATTATTTAATCCCTAAAAATTCTATTTAAATTTACATGATGTAGATAATTTTATTAGATTTCGGGAGAATATTCATATTCGAAGTGTTATGAATTTTATCACTAAATTAAAATTATTACACTTATAAGATATAAGAGAGTGACATGTTGTCACTTTCTATGGTCTTAATTATAATTATATCCTTTTCATGGTCAATAATCCATGAAAAGAATCTATTCTGACCCTTAGGTGATATGGGGCGACTTTTATTCGTCTAATAGAATTTTGGCAGGTTTTATGGTAATTTTATAACCCTATTTTTTACCCTTAATTACCTAATTTACCTTTAACAGTAGTAAATAAAAATTATCGTAGTTACTATTCATAATATAAAAAAATAAATGTAATCTATTAACATGATTTGGAGCGACTGAATCCAAATATGGAATCCATTTTTCAAAATTCAAAACACAGAAGTTGTTGTAATTAATTTAAAATTAATCCCATTGTTAAGAAAATGAGTTTTAAATGTTAAAAAATTTCCAAAGAGTTAAATGTTTTTTCCTATGAATTCAATGTAAAATTAATGGTAATGAAATACATCATATTAAATGGTAAAAATATATTATAATTATACTTCAAAACCATTAAATTTTTTTATTTAACCATATAAATTGTCTTGATGAAAAATGTTGTTTTTAAGAAATATTTACAGTGTTTTTACTATTCATCAAAATAAGAACGTTGTTAGAAAAATATAAAAAATTTATCCGATGTAAATTATTATAACATGATTAAAAAAAGTTTTTTATTTGGTAAAATTTAGCTTATAAACATGTCAAAAATTATATTTAAAATTTGGGCGCCATCAAAAATTGGTAAAACTGCATTTTTTAAAAAAAAAACTTCTTTTATCGAAAAATTGATTTTGTTTTCATATCTTATTCTAGAAAATGTGTAAGATGGTTTATAATGTTATTAAATTCAAAATTCGGTTAATAATAATCATAAAGGCTAGTTAATAATATTATAATATTATATCATTGTTTACTGAAACTCGAAATTGCATACAACACACGCTATTGAGGAAGGTTGCTCTTGCGTGTAACGCAAGCCTAGTTAGTTTTGTGTGTAGTGAAATATTCCTTTGGTGTTGTGTATAAAATATGAAAAAAAAATATTTCTCATAAAATATCAGGGTGTTACACTCCCTTCTCACTTTTGGGGAGGATACTGGTCTTGCATCCGATGATCAAATTCTAGGTATTCCTTCTAGTATTGGAATTATTCCTATGATAAAGATGAAAAACATATTAGTGATGGTCCAAGACCAAGGAACATGTCTAAAAAATGACAATTCTCTTTTAGAATAGTCGAGGGATTGGGAATCCTCCCATGTTTAGATACCTTAGACACCTTATTATGACCAACATGGAATTATTAGTTTGTATTTCATAACCAAGATTGAAATTTTAGAATTGGATATCCATTAAATGGGATTCTCTAGGTTATTATCTTGTTGCGAACAATCCATTTACTTGAAATTCTGAGTCCTTGTGGGTGCTTAAACGTGAAAGCGTTATAGTTAATTCTGCTCTGACTGATTTCCAATCCCCAACTATTTCACGTTGCATCGGTAATACACTTCTCTCTATAAAATTTTTCTATGTTTTCAATCATTATACAAGAAGTAGAGAACTATGTTGATATTTATTTTATATTTTTGACATTATGACTAACATTTGGGTTCTCCTTGGTGATTTTAATATTGTATTGAGGCCTGATAAAAAAACTTGTGATAAATATTGTCATACTTCAACCTGAAATTTCTCATCATGCAATGATAAATGTGTTCTTTATAAGGGTCCCATTTCTGGTGATGACTATTCGTGGAGAAGGTATACTATTAATGGAATACAAGCAATTAAACTGGATATGTGATTTGTACAAGTGTATGATAGGAATGGGGTGATTGATGTATCTATGAGAACTCTCCCAATATTGCCTTGTGATCACAATCCCATACATCTTGATGTATATCTCAATAATATAAGGTCATCCCCCTTATGTTAAAGTTTAATAACCCCTGGGATGTTAACCTTGGTTGTAGATAGATTGATTTTGATGCCTATAAAAGTGTTTATTTGAGGATTCTCTCATATCTTATTCTGTAAACTAAAATTATTGAAGAAAAATCTGAAACATTGGAGTTAAGAGTCCTTCTCCTCCCTTTATAGTGAAATTAGAAAGGCTATAAATATCATGTCGATATGTCAGGATACTAATATATTTCAAGAACATCCATTCCCAGAAGAATTACAGGCTGCTTTAAATTAGGACATATTATGGGAACTTAAAGAAAAAATGGTTCAAAACGAATTCTATATTAGGTGGGTAAAGTAAGGTGACAAAAATTAACGATTTTTACATTTCATGAATAGATAAAAAAGGACAAGATAATTCTCAATACCCTTATCATGGATGCAAATCTATTTAATTCAGATATTGGAATTGTTGATTTTGTGATACATTAAATTGAAAAGTTGTATTTAGACACTGGGAATGACAATTATGACAAAATATTTAGTTCTTTGACCCTTCTATAGAGTATGATCAGAATAGCAGACTTGTTGATATCCCTAATGCAAAAAATATAAATAATTATATCTTCTCTTTGAATATAGATAGTGTAGTAGGTACAGTTTTCTTTAGCAATAAATTCATCATGTTTTACTGGTACATTGTTTGTATTAATGTAAAAAATGATTTGAATTATATTTTTAGAATATCATATATTCCTTTTTTGATGAATTCAAAAAAAATTCCTTAATCTCTAGAAAGGATAATTCTCTTAACATTTTAGATTTAGAACCTGTTTCTATTGGTAATACCATACCAAAGTTCATTATTAAAATCTGGACTCAATGGTTAAAATAGATTACTAAGGGGATTATCTCTTATAATTAGTTTGGGGTTGTCCCATGATGGAATATACAAAATTTTCTTTTCACTACCTATGACTGTATCAATACTATGAAGGGAAAGGTTAAATTTGCAAACATAGCCTTGAAGATTAATATTTCTAAATATTTTGATACCATCAGATAGATTTTTCTTTTCACTATTCTCAAAATGTATGGTTTCTCACCGAGGTTCATTGATATAATTGGATCGATAATCACCTGTGGTAGTCGATATATTATTGACAATGGGTATCCTAGAGTATGTTTTCAATGTTCAAGAGGGGTCATGTAGGGTGACCCTCTCTCTGGTATGCTTTTTTCTATTGCATAAGATTATTTAAGTTGGTGCCACATTGATCCTGCTAATTTCGGGTGGTATTAGAGGATGAAAACTGGGAGGGATTAGTGTACTCCCTCATGTTGATGTTTTTTCTAATGACATCTTTCTCATTGGAATGGATAATAAAGGTACCATATAATGCATTAGAAGAATTTTCTCACATTATTAAGAATTTGTTGGTCGTGTCATTAATTGGGGAAAATTTTCTGCGATTTTTGGTGATGGAATTTTCATATCAATTCAAAAAGAAGATATAGAGCTTGGCTTTAAAATATGATCTCTCCCATTTACATAACATGGTTTAAACAATTTATAGGGAAGATTAAAACTGTGTTACTTGGAAAATATTTCCTTGAAAATCCACAATCAGTTGGATATCCAGAAAGGTAAAAATATATATCTAAGAGGGAGAACATGTATGGTCAATTCAAGCATTATATCAATGGTTTTTTCTCTTTTTCTGAATATAGGTGGCCCAAAACTCTAATTGAAGTGTTCAGTGGCCAGATCAAAATCCCTATATAGACTAGATCAATTCATGAGAAAAAACTGGTTAAATTTTCATAGAAATACTGTATTAAACCAGTACAAATGGGTGGGTTGGGAATTAATGATGTCAATATTTTCAATGAAACTTTGACTAAAATTTCCACCTAGAAACATTTATCAAATTATAATTCCTATATGGATTTTTTGCAACTAGATTTGTAGGTAAATTTCATAATGGGTATGTTAATTACATTATATCCTTTGTCTCGACTGCCTAAAAGCAGGCGTACTCTGATCTCATGTCTTTTCTGAAATGGGTGGTATTTAAGAAGTCCTATTTGAATTGTTGGACAACCTCTTGGTTGTCCCAACCCATATTTGATGAGATTACCATTCCATATCTCTAAAACATACAACTATTGAAATGTTGGATTAGGATATGGAACATTATTGAATTTTTTCCAATCATATGTGCATTGAAATCAGTAGATACTATTTTAATTACTTTGATGTACTGGTTTGGATGCCCAAACTGAATGGCATCTTCACCATAGAGGAATTTTATAGTTCTCTTTGTGGTAATTCATTGTATCCTCAAAACGGTGTTATCAGTTCCTATAAACCTTTTATTCCACCATATCGATCTCTTATTAGATAGAGAATAAGTAAAATAGGCTTATACTATAGGTCTATTGCAGCGTTCTGGAATGAATCAAGACGTGGTCTAAATATTATGATTGGAAACAGATGAAACCATCTTTCACGTTTTTGTTTCATGAATGTTGTATTGTTGGTTCTGGTCTTATATGCAGGGTATCTTCCAAATTATATTCTCCTCCCTATCTATTGATGGACTGTAATAGTCCTTTTTCAAAGCTTATTTCAGTGATTAGGTATATGCTCTTCTGTTAGAATCGTAAGATACTATATAATAATTCCAATGAATGTAACGAAAAGACCTTCTTTTCAATAACATAAAACCTGAGTTTAATACTAGTGTACTGTATATGCATCGTTCAATCTGAATTACTTCTAACATTCAAACTGGTTCTATGGGGAATGATGTTTCTGGCCTTTTTCTGTTGAGGTCTCTTGCTGTTAATGGAAGGATAATGAAGACAATAATTGTGAAATATATTCAATTTATACCACCCCTCCCATGGTGTATAATGGTTAATGTATGTGGGTATTCTTATGGTGCTCTAGGACCCTCTGGATGTGGAGTTTTCTTACTTGCCTTTTAGGGATTTGTGATAGGATGCTTCCTCTATTATATTAGAAATGGATTTTAAATTGAGGCAGAGCATTGGGCTGTGATTAAAGAAATCAGGTATTATTTCCATTTTGTTTGGCATGATTTATGGATAGAGTTAGAGTCATCCATTGTAGTTCAAATTCTAAAATATCATTCAAGGAATGTGCCATGAAAGATGCTACTTGTTTGGACTGACCACATTCGGCTTCTAGAATCGCTCTCCCTTTAAGTTCCACATGTTTATCGCGATGCTAATTAAGTGGAATATGTTGTTTATAAAAGTAAAATCATTGAGGTCACCTATAATTGGTCCTTTTTGTTACCTTAGTATTGTGTTAGTCTTGTTCTTGCTGATTATTGTGGTAAGGTTTACACTCATCTTTGTAAAGCGGCTTCGTGATGTCATGTCATGAACATTATTATTTTTATTTGATTTTACTTGGAGCATGATCACCTGAATCCTAATATTCTTGATATATATATATATATATATTAAATTCATTCTTTGTTTATATATTTATTATAAATAAAAATAAAAATCATATCAAATTAATTGAAATGTTTTCTAAAAAATTGCATTTTTTGAATAAACTGTTTTGTCGCTTTATGGATACTTATGATAAAATTAATTTTGGTAAATTTTATAAAATAGATTCTGAAAAATTAAAATATTTTATTAAATAAAAATATAATAATTATCATTGGGTTAATATTTTGGATGTTTCTAAAATGTTTCATTTTTTGATGAATAGTGAAAATACTAAATTTTATTAAAGGCTATCTTATCATTTAAATTATTTAAAAAGGTAAATTATTTTTTAATTTGTTTTAATGTAAGATTAAGTAAAAATAGAATTATAATATAATTTAGGTCATATTTAATTTTTTTAAAACCTTTAATATATATGATAATTTTATCTTTAGAAACCCCCTTTTTCATCGCATCCATGGGCATAATTTCAAATTGGATTATTTAATTTATATGAATTTAACATGGAAAATATGATTACATATTTTAAATATTTCAAATTTATATTATATAATAATTTTAACTTAATTTTTTTCCATTATGAATTGAAAAATAAATAAAAAATATTTATTGTGGGTGAGGAAAAATATTGATTTACACGGGGCTAAACTAAGAAGATATCTATTAAAAAGACCTAAATTTTTTTAAAACCCCCCATTATATGGAAATATGTATACCTTATAAACTATAATTATCAATAATTATAAAATATAAATGGATCTTCAAAGATAAAAATGGTGAAATAATTGATTCTATTCAAAACAAATCCAAGAGTGTCCTCTCCCCCACTTATAAACAGCCACCACCACTCCTCCCATATTCACACATACAATGCCATTTGGTTTTCTCAATACTTATAAAAATAAAATTATTAATCCAATATAAATATAATATAGTGATTATTTTTTTAATAAATACATCCTACTATGGATTTCATTAAAACCCTAAAGAGGTTATCTGAAGAAGAGATGACATTCTTAAAAGATCAATTTTATTTTAATTCTTCTTCCAACTCCTTCAAATTGTTTAGAAAATTATAATATAATTACACCAACGTATCCAATATAATGATATATTATTATTTAAATATCATAACCTATATCTATCTCCTTTTCCATAAAATGGGAAATGAAATCTTCGATCGTGTGTACGGCGGACAACCGCCTCGTGAACAGATGCTACTCATTTTCCATCTTCAACTCTAAAGGTTTGATATAATGGGTGATTTAATTTTTTTATATGTATATATATATATATTATTTAATAAATAATTATACTTATTCAATTACAATATCACATATATCTTCTTACTTTGTATTCTGTTTGAAATACGATAATGTCGCTCATGTCAGTGGCAGACTACCGCCTCCCAAAGCGATGTGATTTATTTTTCACTTATTCTTTATAAGGAAGTTAATACAGATAAATTTAAAAATATATTTTATTTATATTAAATGATATAAATTATGAAAAATAAATTTATCTTCATAAACATATTTATAATTTCATCGATTAAGAGACTGATATTTTCGCTCATGCATACGTATGACCTACAATCTATAAGAAGTGATGCAATTCATTTTACATAACTAAATTTTATAAACGGTTATAATAATTTATCTAATTATTAGATATGATATTAATAAATTTATTATAATTTTAGGGATGATTTATTTGTATCCTATTTACAAGAACCAAAACATTCATGACAAAACAAGGATTAGAAAACATGGCAATTAACACACGAAACATTGAAAATAATGAACAATTAAAAATAATTGGGAGGGAAAATGATATAATATGATCATATATGATATTTTAAATATTATTCTCCATTTATTATAAATTTATTACATTCTTAATGGAATTATACATTAGTTTAAATCATGTTAAACTATAAAAAAATTGAGGTAAGGGACTCCATCTCAATTTCCCCTCACTAAGGCATATTTTTTTATTGCTGCACAAATGTCATATATATGATATATATACATTCCATATTACATTTATTATCTGATATCCTTCATAATTCATGGTATTTTACATTACAATTTGAATTATTTCATCCAAGAGGATTTGACATGTACATTACCAAGTGGTAGGTGAATTTGTATCAATATCCATTTCGTTGAGATCTATTTGTTAATATATAGAAATTATCATTTATGTTATGTATATACTACCCATTTTATATATTTATCAATAATAAATGTTTATTAATGATGATTAATCATTAATTTCATGTTTACTATTCACATTCTTACAACATCAAATTAATAAAATTGTCAATAATTTACTTTATAATCTCACTTTTTTTGTGATTTTTTACTTTCTTAAGAAATAATAACATTATTATTGTAATTTTTTATTTAAAATTACATTTATATAGGGTATTTATATTCTTGTATGATGGAGATAATTATTTAATACACTGCAAACCATTTTTACATATGGTTTTTACGTTGAATGTTATTTGATTAACATTAGAAATATTTATAAATCTGTAGCCTTACTCAATATGGAAATTTTATGATAAGGCATATTTATTCATGATTTAAATTTATTATTAAATACAAGATAACATCTTTGTAAATAGAGTAAAGGGTGGTTCATAATTATATAATATAACTTGATGCATCGAAAGGTCTCATGGGAAAAATCAATTGGTCAAATTAAATGGGTTTTACCTATAGTTATAATCTTCATTGTGAAAGGTCTTAATAGTAGAGCTATAATGACTCCACATATCATTATATAGCATAATTAAGCATTCGCTTCCATGATAATTTAATTCTCATTAATATAAAGGATATTTTTGTAATAGAATTAACTATAGATGAATTGGAATCATGTTTTATTGATTAGATGGTATGTGTTTTTAATTATTTTCCACACATTATAGATTATTACATATAAAATTTATAGTGTTATATTGATTAAATTATATTTTTTTAGTTATTTACTATGAAATATTGGTTTTTATTTATTGATTCATGATTGATTAAATTGTATATAACCCTTTCTGAGAAATTTAGATCACCCTTATTTTTTTCTTTCCCTAGGATATGAAGATGAATTATTTGAATTAGTTAAATAATTAAAAATGTTTTAAATTAAAATGATCATTATTTTATTTACCCATGTAATATGGGTATCATGTATACATTTGGTTTTCTAAAACTTATAAATTGGTTATTCTTTCGATATTTGACACCTTTTTATACTAATGTAATAAAGTAGGAACTGAATTTTTATTACTCGTGTTGAGTTTGTTAGATCAGTGAACGTGTTCCAGATATATTAATCATCCCCTAAAATAAATGGATGAAAAAACTAGAAAAAATAATTTATGGGTAAAAAAATTCATTAAATTAAAAACAATTACTGAAATTATCACAATAATTATTCTGAAGGGATAAATATGTTAATATAATTTTTTTCAATATATTTATTCCCAAAAATTTGAATAAATTCAAAAAAAATATCCCTAAAAATAGGATGAAAATTATTTTCAATTATCATGTAACAATTATATTTAAAATTTTAAAATATATTCGAATGTAATGTAATTTCATCAAATATTTTTAAAAACAAATTTGAATAGATATAAAATATTTAAAAAAAATTAATTTAGAATTTAACAACACACAAAATATTAAAGATAAATAAATATTAAATATCCATGTATGTTTTTTATTCTCAGCTTATTATATTTTAATTATAAAAAAATTATTCAATGTATCTTGTGGTTTTATTTAACTGATTGGCAGTTTGAATCATAATGATAGCATATTTTAAACATGAAATAATCTTGAAGAATACATAGATAAGTCTTGATATTCTTATAAAATTCATGGATAGAAATTATCATATATTTTAAATATGGGGATAAAGGTTAGGATAATATAAAGGGGCTTAGAAACTAACAGGAAGGGTCAGCTAGTTGGTGCATAGCGAACAAGAATATGGTGGTGAAGGAAGTACCCCCCCCCCCTGCAGCATTAGTCCACCATAGAGGCAATGTAGAAAGATAGTACCCCCTAGGGAAAACTATCAAAGGACATCTACTAGGAAATCACTAGAAATCCGGTGGGGTATATTATAATTTTGGAAACCTATATCAGCCTCACCAGCTACATGGTATAAGCTACCTTTCATCTAGTAATGATAGGACAAATGATTTAATCTATTAATATTTTTTGTTAAAATGAATTAAAATTATTCTTATTTTTCTTCAGTACTACTGGTGAATGCCAAAAATGTTTTTAAATATTTTTCAAGGCTATAAATAGAGCACTGAGTCACCATATAAACATAACTTCTCAATAATCCTATAATTTCAATATGTTATTATTTCAAAAAAAATCACATGTGAACTATTTTTCTAAGTGGTCTTTCATCCTATAAGGGGTGTGATATTATGGTAAAAATATTATCACCCAATTTCCTTTCTCATTATCTCCTAGTGGTTCTTCTAATTATTTTGAGAGAATCAAGTCTATTCTAAAATATGATTGCTTTAAGTAATCATGTATTTTTCTTTTTTCTAATATAATTTGTTCTTGCAATCTTTAAAGTGGGGGAATCAGGTTTTATAACCATAACATTTAGAATGCTAGGGACTTTTTTATTTTGTTCTTTCTATCTACACCTATTAAAACTCTAGGGTTGATTGTAATTTTTCGTACCTATTATAACTTAATAATCAAGGGAGTTTCAGTATCTTGGATACCATTAAATCTAAGTGACTAATACATTAAATTTATATAAAATTGAGGTGGTAGACTTAGGGGTGATTATTGAGAAATTTATTTAACTTACATACAAAATTGTGTTCCTTATTAAATTTTTTCAATTTTATTTTTCAATCATTTTCATTAAATTAATTAAAAACATTTATTTCATTGTCAAGAATAATTTTTAATTTTATGGATAAGTCTTTATTTTACTAGTATTCTTTTATAAAAATATATAGCTATATTTTCATGATTTCATCGTTTATTTATTTGTTTCAATTTATCACATTAAATTCGTTGAGGGGTTTTGATTATCTTCAATAATTCAAAAATATTCTTTACACATTTTCCTACACCAAACTGGATTTTGTATTAGAGGGTTCTTGAATTATTCTTTTATGTTTTTATTTAGATTCAGACACCTATAGTGAATTTTGTTTTTCAAAATGTATTACTAGAATTTTACGAAGCGTTCTTTTTTTAAATAAATTTTCCATCGCCCGTGTTGTTCCTGAAGGACACTCTATAATCAATGCTCCCATTTTTATGATAATAATTACTCTTATTGGAAAAATCACATGTCTATGTTTCAAAGATATATTTCATATTCCATATGGATGAAAATTATTCATGGTTATATTCCTATGAATAAAAATGCTGAAAAATGGACTTCCAATTATATTTTTTCTTTTAATTATAAGATTAAACAATAAATTCCTTGCATTATGGTATTAAAATTTTTATTAAATAATCTTTCTAATTGAAAAAAAAAATCATGAAATATGGATACACATAGAAGTAAGACATTATGTAAGGGAAAAATTCTAAGATACTAGATTTGATATAAATGGAAAAGGTTTTTTGAGTTTTCATATACATCCTTGTGAATATATTTCTAATATATTATCTTGATTCACTGGTAATTATAATTTTAAATAAGCTCATGCAAATTCTATTTCCATATATAATTTATTATAGAAATTATATTGTGTTTTACCAAGAAATTTTGTATCCAAAAAAATTATGATCCCTGAAGCTGAATACATAAATAATAATGTGGTTGAGAAGATCATCAGATCACAAATGATATATGAGACAACTATATGAAAATAAGATGAAAAGGAATAAATGGAGGTCTAATAAACTAAAAATATAATTTCATTCATGGAAATAATTAAAATAAAATATTAAAGTGATGTCTATATAGCTCATATTTCCAATAGGAAAAATTATAAATGATAAATAAATATTATTTCTCTCTCATAAAATAGGAAAATCAAGAAGTAGAAGTTACATTATTCAGTTTCAAAATAGGTCAAAATAAATATTGATTTTTCATTGAACAAAAGTTAAAATACAATAATAAAAGTAATAAAGATAAAAATTGTTTATCTTATAGTGATGGAGGGGACACAATTGCAATATATTAATCAAGTGACTATGTTTCAGTGTTCTTCATGGCCAATATGAATGTATGTTACTAAGTAAACTCTATATGTACGTTTTCACACTATTCTAATTTTCCAACCCCTTCTCTATGATATGAGAAGATTATATATGCCAGATATCAACTTCAAAATTATTTATTTGAATTATTTTCAAATTTTAAATATATTTAATGGAAATAAAATCCTCTTTTTAAAAGACCAACATTAAAAATAAAAATATGATTTGGTGAACTACCAGCTTTTGAAAATTTGAAATATAGAATTAATGATCATAAGAAAAATTGTTCACATTTAAAATAAGATTCATAGGCCTCAAATTTTATGTTGGGATATTAATGTTTTGTTAATAATAGTTTTGGGATCAATTATTTTTTAAAAATTTAGTTTTCACAAAAATTATAAAAACATTATTTTTTTAAGAAACTTCACAAAATAAATTTTTTAATTATAGTAATAATTTCAATCATATTTTTTTTTGAAAGAAATTGTAAAAAATATAAGTATTTTATACTAAAAAATCTCATTCCTCTTCTTATATTACTAATGGAAAAAATCCAAAAAATATGGCTTCTAAATTATTTATTGCCTTCCATAAATGGACCTGTGATATGGGTACAAAAAACATTAGCCACATAATCTTTTGATTTACAAGGGTCTTGAGAGAAAAACCTATTAATATTTTTATTGTATCTATATCAGTTTCTTGATTAATATATGTGTTGATCCTTCAAAATTTAATCATTAGGATATATTTAATGGATGGCATGTCACATTTGGAGATGAATCAAAAGATATAATTATCTGTACTGGTATGATCAGGTTCTCCAAAACAAATTTAATAAAATAATTATTATTTGTAAATGTATTCCAGAATAATTCACTAATTCATAGTCAATTATGTTCTAAAAGTTTTAGAAATATTTTTTATAATGATTTATTTTAAAATTTTTTTATAAAAGAAATATTTTATTTACTACATATTGTTTAAAAAAATGTATATATTATAGATTTAAAATATATATCAATTAAAAATGATCTGTTTTAATGTGAACAAGGTAATAAATATTTTTATTTTATTTTTTTATTACAACCCTACCCTTTTACATAAAATATTATATAATTTTTGGGATAATTATCCACAAAAAACATACCAAGGATCAACACGTCTAGTTTCTTTGGAAGACTCCGTATATAATTGAAAAAAATAAAAATACCGAACAAAAATATTAAAAATTAACTATATAATGAGCCCCTAACAACCTTCTATCTCCTTCACATGTATTGTATAACAAGGGGAATACAAAAACAAAGGGATTTTCATAAAAACATATAGATGAAATAATCATGTAAAGGATGTAAAACACATGAGTTAGAAGGCATAACATAAAAAATGAAGGTCATGGACAAGAATAATATGTAGAGGAATATCAAAAAAACACATTTACTCATATTATCATATAAATATTGTAATCATGATGTAACATATTACATGGAATAAACATTATTCAAGGATACCTTCCAAGGCTATATCCCATGGTGGAAAGTCCCATAATTGAATAGGTTTACTCCCTAATTTCATACATAAAATTTCATGAGGCTAAAATTTACCCAAAGAAATGGAGAATAATCTGGGTACACCCATAAAAACTTGTTCATACATATATGTTCCCCATAAACAATAAAATAAATGGAATAAACATAAGGGTCAATCATGTAGAGAAATGGGTTTCATAATCATATCACAAGGCATAACCAAATGTCGTATAAAAATGGTATCCATAAAATAAGGGATTTAAATAATTCATTGACATTAATAAATGAAAAAAATAAAAATATAACATGAAATATTATGTCAGACATAATTGATAACAATAAGAATAGATATTAGGTTACATGTGAAATGTGCCACATAAGTTCGGTTTTAAGGAAAAGAATAAAGAGTTTTTAAAGAAGAAAAAAATAATTGTATGTATACAACTAAGAATGAAATAAAATATTATTTGATGACAAATTTATTACATTAAAAAATAATAATTTTGAAATAATATATGGATTTTTCTATAAAATGGGTAAGAAAAAGAGTTGTTCCCTTTAATCGGATTAGTTTACCGAGAGGAATTGAGAATAGAACCTTATAAAACATGTAATTCCATATGAAAAATAATTAAATTAATATATATATATACATGTTTATAGAATATTAAAAAATTATGAGAATATATAATAATAATTAATAAATTTATCATTGTAAAGAGAGAGAAATCCTAATCCCAAATAAGAAAATAGAGGTTTAGAGAGACCGTTTACATTATGTACGAAAGCGTTCTTCACTTTCAGTTAATTACATGTACAATAATATTAGGACCATTGGTTACATAATTAATAAGGTATTATATATTTATTAATTTTTATTATTGTTTTATTAATTCCATTTATGGCCATCTCAATAAGTTATAAAGTTCATTTTTGTCGATTTGAGATCATTTGTTTCATGGTTTCATGGTCAGTTTACTTTTGTATAATTATGGAAGTTCTCGTAAAAAAGGAATAGTACTGTAGAAGTGAAACTAAATTGTTCTAATACACGTGCATAAATTTTTATTTTTTGATATATCATTGGTTTTTTTGGAATGAGGATGATTCATTTAATAAAACATTAGTGATAATTGGTTAGTTTATTTTTGCAGTTTTAATGATCATCAAGAACTAGTTTTGTTTTATTTAATAATATTTATAGATAATAGTTCTATAACATGAAATAAGTTATTATATATATATATATATTATTTGACCATAATAATGTTTTTATGACCTTTCTTGAAGACGGTAATGGAAAACAAAAACTCATCATCCATAAAGGTTGTGAATCAACGAATCACGGACAATGCTTTCATTTTTAGAATAAAAGGAGAAGAGAATTGATTCAAAGATAGATATAACATTAACAAAATAAAATTATATTATATATATTATGCATGATTTTCATTCATCTTTGGATATTAGATGTTATGAGAGGATAATAAATGAAAAGGAATTAAAAGTGAAGGATTGAGGATTTCATATGTTAAATGTTGTCTCCTTTAGAACCTCATTAATGTAATTGGTTGGGTATTCTGTGGATACTAGAAGCTATTGGACATGTGTAAGAGGCTTGGGAAGATAATTGGGTGGAATATTGATAGGATACAATTCATAGGATTGAGGATAAGTTGTGGTGAGAGGTGGTATTTATTGGGGGATGGTGTTTTTATTATTATATAAACTAATTTATTATTTTTTTCAAGACTATAAATATTATTGATTGATATGACTAAATATAGTAAATAAATCAGTATATTTCTAATCAATGGGTTCTTACATTATAATTTCTTCATCCATGACTAAAAACATCATGTATTTGACTTATATTATAAATTACCGTATTTCACTATTCAAAAAAATATATTTTATAAAAATAAAAAATCACCATATCCATATATAATGTTCAGATTTTAAAAAATGAATCCATGTTATGAAAATAATTTTCTAAATATGAGAAATTTAATTTTTAAAAAAAATAATAACTTTTTCTCAAAAACCAATTTCAATATTATAATTGATTTTATAATCGGTTGAAAACATAATTTAGGCCAAATTAAATTATCTCAAAAATTTAATAAAACCTATTATTAATTAATGAATCACTTTTTTAAAAATAAATTTTCTTTTTAATAATTATATTTATTATAAAATTTTAAATAGTGATTAACGATTTAAAAAAAATACCAACACTTAATTTATCATTTTCAAATGATTTTCTTAAATATAAGATGAATTAATATATCATGGTTTAATTTATAAGATTCTTAACTTTTATGTTATACCTTTTGGGGGGAGGTTTATATTATAAGAACTATATTACTATTCCTAATGGTCAGATTACAATTCCAATGGACATGTTACAATTCCAAAGGTATAGGTTCCTTAATTTATATAAATACAACTTGTTTCATTAATACATCATTAATTTCTATTTTCTCTCAATGTTATATAATTTCATATTTAAAATTAATACTAAATAATTAAAATCTTTATTTATTTATTTACCTTCTTCTATGAGTTCGATCATTCTACTTGATCGAGGAGTCCCAAATTTTCTCATTCTTATGATATTAGATTTAATTTACTGTCCCGCTGAAATGTTTTCCATTATTATTGGATTATTTTATAAATAATGTATCACACTTAATTTGTGAGAAAAAAATTATTTGGTTTTCTATGTGATGTGTGGGTCTTCTTCCATAAAAAGTTAAATTCAATTGATACAATTATGGGTCATTATATTCATTCCTCTTATGAAATTTTACCCCCAAAATTCCTATAACAAGCTGAACAAAATTATTTTGGGTGTTTTTGAATATTTTTATATTTCTTGGATAACTTTAAAAAAAATAAACTTCAAATGTTGCAGTAGAGATTCCACCTTCCTTCCTTCCCCTTCTTTTTGCAAATATTGATGACATGGTAGAGGCGAACTTGGGTTCCACCTTTCACCTTAATTTTAGTTGAAATGCAGTACCTTCTTTCCACCTTTGCCTCAACACCCTAAAAAGGGACCCCCCCCCACCTCACTTCCATTTTCCCCAATCTCTCTTCATCTCACTACTTATCTCTCTAAAAACGTCATTTCGTGTGCAATGGATTCAGTGGTCTAAAAGTACTGTTTGTTTTATTGCAAAGAATCATTTAGAGGTATTTTTATATTTAATTTATTTACTGGAACTATTTTAATTCTGAATATTTCATTTTTTATGTATTTAAGTTTATTCTAAAAATTTTGATTATTGATTAGTTTATTTTTTTATATATAGTTTGAAATAATACATGTTATTGGTAATAATTATGTATATATTAAATATAGAATAACATAGGATTAAATGTTCTAATACATTGGTAGTATAAATATTATGTGGTTATCAAAATAATAAAATCTCTTTCTGGATACAAAAAAGAAGATCCATCTCTTTCACAGATGTACCTATGTGTAAAACCTGAAATCACCACTTCAAGCTTGACTCATTCGGGAACTGGTGCACAATAATGGGCCTTGTTTCACTTTTCCATTGACACTCCTAGGGGATAAGCTTTAGATGACTCATATTTTCATTATATACTAATAAAATACATAAGAAAACAAAATCAAATCAATATATTTATCCATGATAAAATGATAATTATGATGATATAAAATGAATTGGACTAGAACAAAGTCATTAATGAATGAAATTTAGGATTACTGAGTGAATTATTTTTGGATAGATTTAATGATTTTATTTATTAAGTTGTTTAAACAGTTATAAATATTTTAAAAATAATATTTATTATTCATAATGATTAATTATAGATTAATCATTTAATAATACAGGCTTAAAAAATTGAATACATATAATAATTATCTAAAAATAATTAACTAATTAATATCATATTATAAATTATTTAATATGGAATTATTATGGAGTGATTGAAGATTTATTAACTAATGAATAACATAATAATGATTAACTAGTGATTAAAGAATGATTAACTAAATAAAAATGTACTTAGAAACAGTAGTAACATAGTTTAGGATATAAGAAAGTGTTTAAATATTTTAGTATCATAAAGATTATATAGTTTAATAATAATAGATATTATTCGTACTGATTAATTATATATTAATTAATTAATAATATAGGATTAAAAAATAATTCAAATATTTATTAGATAATGATAATTATTTTCATATAATGTGAAATTGGGAAGAAAAAAACATTAAATAAAACATGAATACTTTACAGCATACAATAAATTCCTCGATATTTATCAATAAAATGTGGTTTGGATAAGATGAACCACACATCGGACGTGATGTAAAATCCATATTATTTTCAATTGGTAGCTTGATAATATCCTCTAAAGGTATGTACATAACATTTTAATTTTGACCATATTTTGACCATCCAAGGACATATAAGATAGCATCTAAGATATATTATTATAAGGTCAAAATATTCTCAAAATCATAAAGTTAAATACATTCATTTAGAAGTTGATATCAAGCTACCATGTGAAAATAATATAGATTTTACCTCACGTCCAAAGTGAGGCTCATCACATATAAACCATATTCTGTTGAAATATGTCAATGAATTTATTATATGTTATAAAGCATTAATATATTTTATAATTTGTTTTTTCTCATCCATTTCACATTATATGATCAAAATTTTCATTTTATCAATGATAAATAAACTAATTGGGGTTTTCTCTTCTTTTTACATTGATTTCCAAAAAAATTTGTGGATTATACTCTAATAAACTTCTATATAATGAAACATTACGATCATATTTTAGGGTATAAATAAATGTCCTATAATTTCATTATAATTAATATTATATGGTCAACCATCTTTTTCAATATAAGTTACATTATCATAATCATGATCAGAAAAAAAAATTGGCATAGAGAGTCAAGTGTTTGTGTGTGTGATGCTACAAGGAGGCTATTTAAAATAAGAAAAGGGCTTCATAAAGTACACAACCAACAATAGTTGTTAGTACAATTGCTTATGTAACCCTAAGTGACCTTCAAGATAGAATTCTAGATTTATTAAATCTAGGACCCTATCGAGAGACCAAATCAATGAGATATATACATATTCAATTCCTGATAAAATTATTGCATCTAGCTTGTCCATTAGATGATGATGCACAATGGGTCAATTAAAATAATTTATTTTCTCAATGATCAAATGAAACAATGATGGTGTTATATGTTTTTGTTTATACTATACAAAAAAATGTCCAGTTGTATATAGACGTTGTCTTACCTGACTAGATGAAGATTGTCTCCACATGAAATTAAGCGTATTCCAAAGGATGCAGAATAGGATAAAATTGAGGGTATCAAATATATAAATTTCAATACAACTTATAATGAAGAGTTTCATAATGATAGAATAAATGATGATATTAGTGTGGATGGGGAGGGAGCAGTTGACGTTTTGGAGGATGTTTTTATAAATGAATTAGTTTTACACTAGCCTCAACCAAAAATCAATCATCCACCACTTATTACATCTTAGTTAGAAGCAATAACACATGTTCTTGAATTTAACATCACTGTTCTCACACACAGACCTATGTTTCCCAGCATCGTACCAGATAAGTTTAGTGAGGTGGAAAAAACCTTATATATTGTAAGGAATTCCCCTTGTAATGATTCATTAAAGAACATGTTAAAGATCTTTCACATTGAATGGAATTGAAAATATATAGTTCATGAATCAGTTTGTAATAAATATCTCATAAGGTTTGAGAAGTATGGGGAAGATTGTATATTCCTCATGATGGAAATTCTGGACATTTTATTTAGAGGTTCTAGAATCTTGAGGTTTAAAGCAGCTCATAGTTGCGTTTATCCAAGCCTGACACAAGGACATACCTCATTAGATACTGAATTTGTTTTTTCCATTATTATTGAGATGATTAGGGATTTCCAAGATGTTCCTTTATTTATTTTACAATAAATTATATAAAAACATTTGGTTATAATAATTATTATAATAAGTGTTGGATGGAGAAACAGAAAGCAATTGTGAAGATCTATAGTGACCGGGATGACTCGTATTTGGTTTTTCCATGTTTTATAGCCATAATGAGGCACTATAACGATGTTTTGTTCCATATTAATGAAACGAATCATGTGTATTAGGTAAAACTACTTCATCCATCTCGTGCTCTATTCCATCGGTTATTCTGGTCATTCCTCCCATGTATCTCCGCATTTCATTTTAGAAACAAATTCATTCAGTTTGAGGGAACATTTATATATAGAAAATAATAGGGAATATTTCTGATTTTGGAAACCCATGATTGAATGGTTTCACCTCTTCTACTTTCCTCTTCTATTATGGATAATAAAAACAATGAATCATGGAGCTAGTTTTTGGAATGTATCAGCAACCATTCCACCCACATTCCTGTTGTCTATTAGATATTTGATCAGTATCGAGAAATCAATGAGGAAAAAAATGCAAACCCTGATACATGGAGTCCCCCTAAAGCACATCATCGGTTCTGCATTAGACACGTTTCTAGAAATGTGAGGAAAAAATTCCACAATAAAACTTTAAATAAAGAAATCACAAGGATAGGTATTAGATGTCTTTATTATTTGATATTATTTCACCATAATCATAAAAATAATTTATGTGAAATATGATCACTTCTTTATAGTATATGAGATGATTCAATGATGTTTTGAATAATATTTTCAACAAATATGCATATCTAATCAAGAAGTGTATGATTATATAATGCATATTCAAAAAGAAAAATGGGCATTGGCAAATGATGGGGGGAAAAGGTATGGACATGAGACCACAAACATTTGGAGTGCATCAATGGTCTCTTCAATGGGATATATAAGTTACAAATAACTACACTAATTCAAGAGACATTATTTCATTACATGAATTAATAGTTTGATAGAAAAAAAATTAGCTTCAGATGGAAATCAACAGGGGATACGGTACGAAAGATATTTATAATGAAAGATTGAAAAGAACATTGAGGAAGATTAATGTTATCATGTCATAATTTTCTACTAAGAAGACTCTTGATTTTAAGTTCAATAGCGTTTAGACCCTATAAAAAATAGCATTTGTAAAAATAGTACTATTACAGGAAGTGGGGAAATTTCAATGTGGAAACTTTTAGGCCTTACAGTTTCCATGTGCACATATTATTATACCTTATACCTCTATGAACATATCATGGGAACAATATGTTGATCTAGTGTATCAGATATACACTATTTCAAACTATTATGTTACACCATGGCTACCTATTGTGGTGTTTCATAGTTTTCCAATGCCTAAAGTCCAACCTATATTGATACCTAACATCAATGAGTTCTGTACTTGTGCGAGACCAAAGGCCAGTAGGATGTGGAATGAGATGGACTGAACTCAAGAACAATAGAAGTGTTTAAGATTCACCATAGGTCATCAATAAGGTTATAACCAGAAATTGTGCACTAAAATTGTTTGGTCGAGTTCACAGACTCATCCATAATGATGTTCTATATCCATTTTTAAATTCTCATATTTTATATTATATAGTTTGATCTCTTCTTTTTTATGTTGGTTTCTAGAATATTTTATGAGTAATATTATAATAAAACATTATGTAGTGAAACAATACTATAATTTATTTGCGTATAAAAATACATTTAAAAATTTCAGTATAATAATGATTGTATGATCAACCATCTTTTTTTATATTGGTAACACTATTAGAATCATGATCAAAAATCATTTTAGACTTATAGAGTCATGTTTTTCCTTTGTTTTTTTCTATGGGGAGGTTATACTTACTGAGAAATGAGCTTCATATTTTACACATCCAATAATAGTGATTATTAAGATTGATTATGTAACACTATGTGAACTACATGAATGAAATTATAGAAAATGAACAACAATGGAGGAGGAATGGTATCTATGACGACATTGATGATGTAAACAAATTCTATCACCATCTTTTCCATTATAGTTACTCCAATTCCATGGTTAATTTCTCATGATTACATTTTTTATGTTCACTTAGTGTAAGATAATCATCTATACAAACCACTATTATTGGTTGGGTACTATAAGAATCTCCTTTCATAGTTTGAAAACATTCCCTTTTTTGTTTGATATTTGATTGCCATTGTTTCATGTGCATATGTGTATAAGAGTCTTTATTTCTTTGAAATGTTTGAATCTAAAAAATAATTTTACTATCAAATAGCAATAATACATTAATACTCACATTTAAAGGAATATTAAATTTTCATTTGAGGTGACATTAAAAAATAATCAATTTTCCCATGGCAAAACAATAAAGCATACATGTGATAAAGTAATCATGAAACATGATATTATGTGGAAAATTAGACATGAATTACAAATCACACCATTTTATAATAAACATTATCATAATGAAGACAAAATGTCTATATATAAATATATGAAACACCCTTCTCTATGTAAAATCATGTCTTCATTACATAGTAATAATATGTTTTGAAAAACATGAATACATGGTCCTCTGTATTGGAACTAAATAACATTATAAAACTATATTAATTAACATGGTCAATCTTACATTCTACAATTCATAATATTTTGCAATCCATAACATTATATTTATATTTTACACATATGATTAATTGCATTCATTTGAATATAGTTGGATGATACCATACTACTCACTGAGTAGTATAGGCATGTTTCCCATCCCGTGTTAGATGGTGGTGAGTTTTGGCCGATCATGGTGTGTTGAGTGAAATATTTTCATCCTAGAGAACCTACACATGCTATTAGACCATACATGTCTCATGATGGATTCTATGGAATTGTAGTATCTTATTTCACATTATCCAACCATCAGCTTCTTGCTTCCCTCATAGAGAGGTGGAGACCAGAGACACACACATTTAACCTACCTGAAGGAGTGATGGCCATCACCCTCAAGGATTTTTCAGTGATTCTCAATCTTTCTATCCAGGGTAAGCTGTAATTGGACCCACCTATGAATCATGGCAAGACCTTTCCCAATGATTGTCATGCTTCAGCATTTTCTATAACCATAGGGTTATTCATTTCTTGTCGATATGTATAACCTGTCTAGAGTAGAAGATTCCACATTTACCTGATGACTCTAATGAGAAAATTTTCTTGCATTATTCTTGGGAATAAATATTATGACTCATTGTATGGACCCTATTTTCTGATCACATAGGGATGCACATGAACATGATGTATTTATCTCTGCTGTAGGACTTTTATTAGGTCAGGAAGTATAACTGATGATTGTCTTACCTGGAATACACATACAAAGCATTATTTAAGGTAACCCATTTTTACCACACAGGTCTCAGGGTATTTTTCTTCATTTTTTAGATTTGGACATGGGAGCGAATCCCCTCATTCGGCACTTAGCTTTCAGATTCACCACATGCAATATAGGTTCTTTCATGATGCTCTGCTTGGATGTTGTTATGACCACTCACCTTTGTTTGTTTATGATTCTACTTGGAGTTATTGAATTTAATATCTCATTATTTTTCAGTTTCAATGATTTATTTTATAGGTGGTATGAGGTACAAAATTTCTTCACTATTTTGACACACCATTTGGGTGCATATCGCCTCATGTTGGATTGTATCATACACAAGCTGGTATATACACACAATCAATCATTTTCTAAAAAATATAATAATATCATCAATTATTTCTTGTGAGGATTTTTTTTGACAAAGGTCACATATCCTTTCTAATTATTCGAATGCCATACACGCCTATACTGGATAAGTTTCCACCATAATACACTATTGTACTAGATGATTCTATGGTTTTGGTTCCCCTTATTCACTTCTATATTATTGAGCGGTAGCAACCTGATAGTGTCATGTGTCATTTCTTATATGTTCAGCTGATTCCATTGATACCGAGATAGATAGATAAGATTCTATATAAATATGGTTGGGAGGTAGGATTAGGACATTTTTTGAGTACAAGCCAACTATCTTGACTGTTGGTGCAGACATGCAGAGTTTCATATCGAGGGTGTGCATACAATGAAATTCATTCTTTAAGAGCATGTAAAGTATATGAAATGGTATAGACTGAATACTATATTATATTGTACCAAACATGGAAGAAATATGCATAAGATAGTAACTAAATAAATTTCTTTTTGTTTTATTATTGATGTATTTTCAAATTCATTTTGAATCTCTTTATAGGATACTCAGTTATAGCATGTTGTCCGCATGAGTGATGAATCGGAGGAGGGGGTATTTAGCCAAGAAGTGGTCCATGATAAATAGCTGGAGTTGATATAATATTATTGTGCACTTTCCAAGAGCATCTTTGAGATTCTATCCCAAAGAGAGGAGTTTTATGTCCCATAGGAACATCCTCTGGAAAATGTTATTTCTAAGTATCCATGATGACGATAACGTAGATAACATCATGATATACGTTAGGCCTCACCTGTTCCAGAGGTCGGCCTACTATCAGTCCATACTCATTCGATTGAGGATGTGCTTCAGTGGCATGGTATCCATCATTCTTGATAAGATATATGGAGGTATCTCTATCTTGGGGTCTAGATCTATCACATCCATGGGGTCCTGATCCATCGCATACTTGGGGCCTATATCCATCGCAGGCATGGTTCCCCACTACGATGGCGGTAGGTCCTTCTACTACCCTAGTTGGGGAAGGATAAAGAGTGCAGTATGACATGCAGTTGACACCTCCTCCCACTAACATATATCTAGATCATGAGATATTTGATGTTATCAGACGCCACCCCAACACAGAGCTCGGTGATCTTGATTTGGGAATCCCCTTCCAAGACCACCATTTGGGATAGAATCTCCCCTTCATAAACCTAGTCACTTATTGTACTTGTTTATTTATGTGTTATGTCTATTCATATGAAGATACTATTATTACTATCATCACTTTTTACATGTTTATTGGGTTTTTCTCTTTTCATTAATATTTTAGGCACAGTTTATATTTTACAACATTCAATGTCGACTACTTGAAATAGATGAATAATTATTAAATATCATGTAGGTAACATTAAAAAATTATAAAATATACATTATAAAAACAACATAAAAAATTTAAAAGATTGCCTAAACATGTAAAAAATTGAAAAAATGAGGTTCATAAATAAAATAAACAAATGAAAATGAAATTAATGTAAAAAAATACTAATAATACCATTTTAATGGTTTAAAAAAATACGAAAATTTAATTTTTAATAAAATATTGGTGAAGTTGGAATATTTTACCTTTTAACTAACCATATATATTTAACCCTACTAAAGGCCCATTTTCTCTTCCAACAAAATTTCTCTCCAAAATACCCATTTTCACCCATTGATATTTATATCAACAAGAATATCATCCAAAACCAATAATTATTTTTTCAAATTGTCTCAATTTTGAGTTCCATAAAATCTATTTCTTAAAAACATAACATTTTCACATTAAAATGTTATTAACATATTTATAAAAAACATAACACAAACACATTATATAAATATATATCATAATATAAAGATCTATAAATTTTTTAATATAATAACATATATAATAAAATTATTTTTTCTAGGAAGGCGGTAGGTGCGCTACCACCTTTGTACAGGACTGAATGTTTGAAGGAACGCTACAACCATTGAACAGAACCAAAATACGGCATTTCTCCTGCACCTTGCTGACCAGGAATTCACTTAACTGTTCCCCGATCCATTGGGTCCCATAGCATCAAGTGTGGCTCCTCGTATTCAGAGGCTACTGACAAGTAGTGAGGATTTAAAGGTAGTATGGTGGGGAGACTAAAACATCATCTATGTGTTCCCAAGTTAATATAACCATTTTCACACAATAAGGGATAGATATGAATAAATAGACATAATCAATAAGTAGTGGAAAATATACAACTAAAAAACAAAATAATAATCACAATCCACTACGTAGTGTCACATACATGGATTCATTGCATGATAATATAAAAAAGGGGAATAGGGGGAAGGAATATACACTCATGTTGTAAAAAATTGATAAAAAGAAAAAACATGCAACCATAGTATGTCAATATTATATTTGGTCCTCTACTCCTATTCCCCATCTAATGGTAAATAATATCTAGAATCTATAATCTGGATGTTTATTTTTCCATGCCTATAGTCATATAATCTCCTCAAGCACCAAAAGTATCTTTAGTATGTTTTGAGATTAAATATCAATAGGACACCACCAACGGTGGCTTCATTTAACCTATGAATTGATAATAAATAAATTTTATACAGGTTTAAAAAAAATAAGAAACATTTTTTTGAATAAGATGGCCTACTAAAGTTCCTAAAGGACACATGGAGGCTCTACATACTTTTGTTTATGGCTGAAAAAAATTTATGATCACTCGCTATATATATATATATTTGTTGTATATATATATGATATAGATATATATTTTATCAACATATATGGACCAACTACATACAGTTTTATGTACCCATATTGTGGGAAATCTTGGTGCTGGCTAGACCGGGACATAACTCATACATCTATGACTAGTCTAAACGAGCTTATAGATTAAGAAATATGGTATATTCCATAAATCTCATAGTGAGTAGGATATTTCATTCTCATCACATGAGTTGGTGAGTGCTCCATCCAGCCAACAATTTAATAAAGTGACATGGTGCATTATACCCACCATCCAAATAGTACCAGTGGTGTAAGATTTCATGCTCAACACTCGATGGAAGGGAGAAAAAAAATACCTTATTCCCAAGAGAAACATTACCACCATACCACAACTTATGTCAAGGAATAATCATATTAATAATATATTACAAAAGTCATTACCTCTCATGTTTATCATTTTTCAAGTCTAATTACAAGAAAGCATTACAATTCAAAAAAACATTTAACAAAATATTGAAAATTTAGTGTGTCCATACCTCCCATTATCATCCATTCAAATTAAAATAATCCATTTGATTCATCAATTTATGACCATTAAATTTACAAGGATGAAGATTCATTTAAAAGGTTCAATATTGTAAAGGTAAATTATATACATGGTAAATTCTATTTATAATTTGGGCTAAACACCTAAGAGGTACCATGGGTTCATTGAACATTTATATAATATAGAAAATTCAATTTTAAATTTAAGTCCAATGCTTAGAGATAATTCTAGGAGTTTAGAAAATTAACAATAAAGAGAAAATAAATTTGTCACACCAAATATGTTTCCATAACTCATGTCAACACCCTTGAACCTAAAAAAATAAAAATATTTGAATTAAAGTGCAAAGAGAAATTTTATATGAATAACTTGACTAAATAATTATATACAATAATGGTCAATTCATAGATCAATTGAAAAAATGCAAAAGACCAAAAACATTGTAGAAAATGATGAGACCACCTACAATAGGGCCATTAATGAATCCACAATAGATGGAGGCCATATATTTGATTTATGTTGAGTGATGTTTCAAAAAATTTCCAATACACTAGAAATAGGGGAAAATGGCATGAATCAAAATATCCCGAAAAATAAAAATATAAATTTTTATCAAATGTTAGATTATGTAAAATAATTCCTATTGATATCCAACTCCATCAAGGGATCTTGAATCAAACACTAGATATGGAGGATATCTCAATACCTATGTTGGTACACTTCATAGATCAATGGGACATGGGAGAAGAAGAATCCAAAGGAATGGTTGTAGAGATAATAAAAATATGTAACTATATTTAATTAATGAAAAATGAAATTTCACCCAAAAAATTGGGCGCACAAAGTTAAGAAACAAGGTTTCCCAAATAGTTTCAAACCATGATCAAGAAACATTCTAAAGGAGATATTATGCATTGTTAAGGTACATAGCTTCCCAAACAATGTGCACACCATTCAAAATGACATGATCAAATTTTTGCAGTTCTCTGTATAGTTGTGTTCCTGGAGGCATATGGTTTTAGACAAATTTTGAGGATCGTAGAACACATCTATTTTTTCCATAAATTATAGTTTTTACTAATCATGAGACGTGGTTTTTTTTCTAATTTTATACAACTATATGTTCCAAAAAATACATTGATGCTCTTGGGACCCTCCATAGGCCGTTGTTCAAGTTTTCCATGATTTATCCAAATATTTCTTTTAAAAAACAATTGATTTGTACCTTCATGAAAATAAGGGTCATTACAACCTTCCCTTTATAATTAAAATCAATCCCAACTTATCCTTCTAACGGTAAACATGTATCATCAACAAAGAGTTCCATCTGATGAGCTTGTTTGCGAGTTTCTCTCTCCCAAGTGTCGTTATGTATGCAGCCATTCGGCCATAGCTCCCATACCAAAGTAACTGAACTGCCTCAAAGTGTCTTTATGATATGATCAGAAATAATAATTTGTTACTCCTCAAAGAAAGAATCCACATCCAATTTGACCTCATTAGGCTGAATGAAATGTGACAGGTCTAGATGTTATCGACAAAGTTGAGATACATGAAAGAAATCAACCATCTATTACTATTTCATAGGATGTGTCAACTGGTTAGCCACTGGTCCAATCCATTTCAAAACCTAAAAGGGTACAATGAAACCTAGGTGATAAATTACTATACCTCTGGATACATCTATCTCCCAACCACGGTGAAACATAAAATAAAACTCGATCTCTAACCTCTAACTTGAGAGGTCTCTAGTGTCTATTTGAATACAACTACAATCTAGACTGATTAGTCATCATGTGTTCTATGATATATTATACCTACACTATCATCAGATTCATGATACGTGGTTCAAGAATAGTTGTGTACCCTACCTCTAGCTAGTATAGAGGGGAAAGATAAGGCCTACCATATAAGTTTTCATAAGGAACCGTCACAGTGGTATCCTGGAATCAATTATTATCATCAAACATCTAAATAGTAATTGGTTTATACTAGGAACAGACAAATTCAAGGACACATGATTGAATCATGTACTCTAAAACCTGAATTGTATGCTCCATATGTCAATGGGTCTAAGGGGGATAGTTCGTTCTCAAGATTAGTTTTATACCCAAGGACATCTAAAACCCCTACCAAAACAATGATATAAAGAGATAATCTCTATCGTAAATGATTGAACATTGAAATCCATGAAGACTTTTAACCAACTTAACATATATCTTCCCTAGATATTCTACTAATATTGATTCTCACATAGGTAAAATTGTGTGACCTTTATCAAGAGATCATCGACAACACACACTGTATCATAGACATGAGGTGATCTGGGTAAACCAATCCCAAAAACCATCAAATCATTTTTTCCCATTTCCACAAAATAATGAGAAACATATGAAAAATACATTCCATTTTATAATGTTTTATATTCATTTGGTAATAGGTGGAACACCAAGTGAGGAAGCCAAAAATCTCAATTTTTATACCAGACCACTAATACTAATTTCGGAGATCCTGATGCATCTTAGTGAAACCAATATTTACTACCTATACTGAGGCATAAATTCTAGTATCAACTCTTTAATGATGTCTATTGGGACCCGTGCACACCCACTTAATAGTAATGTATCATCGGCATGAAAGGTCAAACATGAAGATGTATCATCATCTTAGATTATATCCCATTGTAAAAGGCTCTTAGGATTATATTGTTTCCACATCCTTACTCATTCTAAAATAGTATAGCTTAACTCTATGGCCTAGAGGATAGTCTGACCAAGGTCCTCTATACCCTCAATGTGCTTGTATGAGAATAAGGCCATGAGCTACCAATATCCACTAGAGTCCTGAATTTTCTATATTTGACTCATCTAACTCAATGCATCATCTATATCATTACATTTACCATGCATGTAGGTAATATCCAAATAAAACAACATTAATTACTAAACCCAACTATTTTTTTGAGGTTTAGATCCCACTGTGAAATGATTTACTTGAGGTTTTTTTATTAGTGAATACAAAAAATTATCTCCTAGTAGATAGTGTATCCAACAATGTAGATAATGAACTAAAGAAGATAACATGAGGTCATGTGTCAAATGATTCTACTTATGAGGACTCAACTGGTGAGACACATATGCAGAAACTTGCTCGACCTAAATCAGAATAGACCAGATCCTGATATCGGATGTGTCATTGTATACTATATAACTTATTCCTAGCTCTGGCATTATAATTATTGGCGATGAACTGAATTAAGCATTCAACTACTAAAATGATTTTTCACAATCTTCTGTCCATATGAGTTTCACATGTTATATTTTCATTCCCTTAATCCGTGATGCAAGATTTGATAAATTTTATATGATGTGTCTATAATATTTAAATAACCCTTAGAAAATTTTAATATCAATGTTGTTATTATGATTATCCTAAGAAACTATAACCCTAACATTCTCATGTTATCCTAAGTTCCCTGACTCTAAGATGATATTACCTAGAATGTGTACTTTTTCCCAAAAAGTGTCATTTATTAGGCTTATTAGAGAGATGATGCTCTCTATGTTTATTCATTTTAATATCAAGATGCTACTCTTGCACATTTCTATAGCATGAATACACTAATATGTCATCCACAATGACTACCATGAATGATTCTAGACACTCATGGAAAAATTAATTCATATGATCCTCGAATATTGAAGATATGTTCATGAGAACGAACCTCATGACCTGGTACACATATAGACCAAAACATCTCTAAAAATATTTTTGAGGTATTTCTAGGGACATGAAATGCACCTAATGCTAGCTCAACCTTAGATCTATCTTTGAAAATGGACTCAATCTCGATATCTGATCAACAAGGTCATCTATTCTAGGTTGTGGATATCAGTTCTTTATGGTGATCTAGTTCAATTGATGGTAATCTAAAAAAATCCTGAGGTAATTCCTTGCCTTCTTGGAAAAAAGCATTCGTGAACCCCAACGTGATTTTTTTGGGCCATATTAATCCTTTAGCCTCAATATTCTTGAACTACTTATTGAGATACATAAGCTCAATAAGTGACATCCTATAAGGATGAATAGTCACTAACACTGCTCGTGGCACAATACTAGTGGTTAATTATACCAATCCAATTAGAGATAGACTACGGAATTTTTTAGGGAATATTTCCCTCAAACCCTCCACTATATGAGGGAAAATAGTGGGTCGTACCCCCTAATCATCCATGGAAATACTGTAGATCTAATCTTTCATGCTACCTTCTCACTACTGCTTGGGCCCCAATCTATTCACACTAACATTCAAATCTCCCTTATGAAAATTCCTTACACCCTCTAGTGATATAAACTTCACCCTATGAAAATAGAATTCAGTATGGTCTTGATCAGGAACTAACTAGTCCATCCAATTGATTACATAAAATCCCATCATGTCATGGATGAAATGATTTTATACAAAATGGAATCCACCAATCTCAAGGGGAAATTCCATAAAATGTAGGAATCATTATGAAATGATACCTAATGGGTTATATATAGTCCTAAAATAATAAAATTTCCCAATCTCCTGGCCCATACTTCCCATAATAGTCTTATATATGAAAGAGCGAGACACACTTGTGTCAACAACATCAGATACTAAATCGGATGCTACAAGAATTTTACCTTGTACAGTATAATTTCAAATTATATTCTCCTCTCGTATATGCCAGACTATATGTAAATGAAAATAAATGAGTCCCTGATTCACTACCTGACTTCCCTATGTGATCCCTCTCTCATGGTGCTAAGAACCATAAGTTTTACAACATCGGACTTGACCACCACCTCAGCATGATCAATCAATTGTATTCCAATCGCTTCATAGAGTGATCTTAATATCCATACTCCTTAATTATGGGTATGAATATATCCATTCTCATTATATTCTAGTGGAAATATTTTGTATAAACACTATATTTTTCTCATCCTTGTGTAACCTCAGCATTCTAATGGAACATATAAACAATGTAGTTTAGTGTGTCTCAACATCCCTCACTGATGACAAGTAATAAATCTATTTTCACAACAATCTTTATTGATGTGACCTCCATTAGTATCCACAAAATGATTATTTATCCTAGAAGAATGACAACAAATAGATCTATGTGTCGAACCACCCTATCTTGTACCATCAACATCCCTCAAATTTTCCTTTATGACGAGGGATTTTATGAAATTTTCAAAAATAGTTTTCATCCTAAATACATTGACATGTGATTGGATGTCACACACCATCCCATCCTAAAATTTTCTGGTAGTGATATGTCTATCACCTACTAGAGAAGGAGGGATCTAGTATAACTTATTAAATGAGCAGAATTTTCCATATCATACATGATTCCCTACTAGTAGTTCATCATTTATTTAACTATATCTTCCCTATATGTTTGGGGAAAAAATTGTCATAGAATATTTTATAGAGATATACCCAATCTACATTATAATGAAAATAATCTAGGGTAATGATGTCATGCCACCTCTTGAAAAAGTCATGTCACATATAACATACAAGTTTTACTCTACTCTATGGAGGGATATCTAAATACATGAATATAGAGAGAATGGATTTGAGACACAACTATATAGAATATGGTCGGCCATCCCCCGAATAGGTGGGAGGATGATACTGTTGGAATTCGCAAGTCAGCTCATCCATACATAGGGATTATCAAACAACACCTAGCATATTCTGCAATATACAAAGAAATGGACCTCAAAATTGGGTGTTAGTTCCAATACCTGGAATAAGAACTGGTGCCATACGTGTTCTTTTGGTGGAATACCCATAGGCTCAAGGTATTCCCCCACATGTGCATGGTCGTCACAAATATCATGGCTAATGATTGAAGGGAATATTTGGGGCATTATGCTACAATGACAAACACATGCCTCCAAAGAGATATTTCAATTGAAAATGATTTCAATTATAATACTAGGAATGCTGAATAAACATCCTATATAAATTATTTCACCTCTATAACTACTCCAAAATATAGGACTAGATGGTATAAGAGACAATAGGGGCTATAAGAACACAAGTGATACCCCACTACCCACTACTAAGGCTTGCATTAGGTCTGAGTCTCTATTTCACATGTATAAGATAAATAATTTCACTTTAAAATTCATGTTCATTTTACATTTATGATTTTCCTGGTATTCAAATAAATATTAATGGTTGAATTCAGTGTGTTACAATTCTTAATCCATAAGGGAAAATAAGATATATGAATCAAAATATATCTAACAGTTAATCAACATTATAACACATTCTTTCCAATGAAACCAATTACCATTGGATCAATGTTCCGTTATTGACTACTTAAAGTTTCATATTTAACATATGATAGAAAAAACAATTAGGTTATGGAAGAGACATTAAGTGTCAATTAACTTTTTCCAATCTGTACAAGAATTTCAGCACATTTCAATACATATTCATGGAACTATCAACAAGAAACCAGAATATTAATGTTGAAAATATACATAACAAGGAAAAATGAATGTAATATTAGTCCAATTATGAATATAGTGATGGATGTAATCCAACACCCTTATTTAATCGGGCATAGGTAAAAGAAATATTCACATTAATAGTAACAAGGAGAATAACGTCATAATACAATTTTTTCACCAAACTATGAATTTGTTACAAATATAAATGGAATAATAAATAACTACAATTTATCATCCTAGGTAATTTGGGATTCTCTTGTACATGGGATAGTTATGTCCAACAAAATTGCTGATTCACAATTCTTTTCACTCCATGTCTTCTATCTAATACTCAAATAGAACTACAATGGAAAAATAAACCCCTCTAACACCACATTGTAATGTCCTGACCCAAGATCCTATTAATTATTCCACATCCTGGTGGGTGACATGGATTCAAGCACTCCTCCTAAGACACCAAAGGATAATGAATATTATTGAGTTGGTAAAAGTGTTATGGGGGGGACAATACCCTCATTATAGAGTGGCACAATAAATATAACCATAAACACACAATAGAGGAAGCATGTGAATAAATGAATATAATAAATAAGAAATATAAAAATAGATAACTGAACAACTAAATATTAATCAAAATCCACTAGGGAGTTCCATATATATGGATTCATGCAATGCAAATACAAAAAAGGGGTACAGGGGGAGTCATATACAATGATTCTGTAAAAAACAACAAAATCAAAAAATATATAGTCAACTAGAATCTTGAGCCTATGATCAGCCCCCTTCTATTATTTCTAATCTAAAGGTAAATCATATATAGACTCCATAGTAAGGTAACTTCAACTATCTATACCTAAAGCCATACAATCTTCTCAGCTACCATTGGCAGCCTGAGTAGGGTGTGAGATAAATTCTCAGTAGGCCACCACAAATGGTGTTGAGAAGTAATCTATTTAGTTATCACCACTAAACAATATTTAGGAATAAAAATAATAAGAAACAAATTATGATATAAATAATAGGCATGCTCGGTATCCTAGAGGAAAAATCAAGGCTATACTTGCTTTAGCAGATGGTTAGAATTAAATTTTTGAGTAGTCACTATATATATAAAGTAATAAAATATATATATATGGAATATTTATATATTTCATCCACCTATATGGACCATGTACATGTGCGCATAAGTGGCCATATACCTGGAATACAATGTGATGGAGGGACCAGGATATAACCCATACATCAATGACTATTATAAATTAGCCTATAAAGTCATGAAACATGGTACATGACCTAAATCTCATAATGAGTGAAATATTCCCTTCTAAACACTCTAGATGGTAAGTGTTCCATCAAAACAACACTCAAATAAAATGACATGGTGTGTCATACCCACCATCCAAATAGTATTAGTGGTGTGATACATCATGCTTAGCACCTGATGTAATTGAAAATTAAAACCATCATTCTGAATGGAACACATACCATCATACCACTGCCTATATCAAGGATAAATAATATTCATAATATGTTACATAATGCATCACCTCTCATGTATCTGATTGGTATATACCAATTCCAATAAGGGGTTACAATTCACAAATAGCATTTAATAAAACAAAAAACATAATATTGACCTTACCAACATTTATCATCCATTCTATTTAATTAAATACAATAAATTCATTAATCAAAGGACAATGAATTTATAAGGTTCAAGAGGCATTTAGAAGGTGCCACAGTCAAAAGGGAAATTGACCACATGGGGAATTCCTGTTACAAGTTCTTCCAAACCCTTAAGAGGTTCATTAGGTCTATAATTCATTTTTATAACAAGCGGAATTCTATTTTAAATCTATGACTAACTATTAGAGGACATTCCAACCATTTAACAAATTAGATATAAAGTTAAAATCATGTCGGAACACCCAATATGTGTCTGTATCTGAGTTCAACAAATTCTTACCTACTAAACAAGGATCAATAGACCTTTGTTAAGGTTCATAGATCAATTTTATATAAATAACTCAAATAAATGGAAGTTCACAGAAATGGAAAGTATGTGTCACTGTGAAAAATCTACAAAACCCCAAAAATCTTGGTTAAAATTATGATATCACCTAACATAGGGTCTATAGAGACCCGAAACATGACATACATGGACAATACATTACTGTTGCGGAATACTTAATACATAACAAAAAAAACCAAAACTCAAGGATCGTAATAGTTTAGTTTCTTTAGAAGCCTGGAATATAAACTTCTAATCATGTTGAAAGATCTTCAAAAAGTCCCATAACGATCTTCCCCTTTTTTTTCCTTACCTAAAACCTTACATTATTTCCTAGGGAAAAATAAAACATAAAAAGGGTGAGCTCAAATGCTCAGTAAGGGAAAACATAGAGAACATAAAACAATACATAAATGTTTGAAAGGAAAAACTTGAACATGAAATATAAAAATTAAAACCCTGAGCAAAGACATAAATCGTGGAAGTACGCAATTCATATATCATAATGGAACATTAACCATGATAAAATATAATTGGAATAAAACATGTAATTGTGGAAACCATTTAGCACATGTCATGATTTCTATAGTAGCCAAGGCATTGCATCCAAGACCTTCTTAGTTGAGAAAGTCCCTTTCTGAATCGAGTTCACTCCCCGTTTGAGTCCTGTAACACTGAACCGGATTAACTTACCATTCCAGCCTTGTCTATCTCATGAGATTTAAATCTTTACCCAATTCATTGGAGGGAGATATAGGTCCCACCCATCTCATAATGAAATCATTCTTACTTGTGCCACAAAATAAACATAAAACATTCATCATAACCCAAAGAATAAAATGGGTTTCATAAACATCATCTCATCATCTCATAATCCATATAAAACAAATGGAAATTTCATAATAAGAAAAGTGAAACCATGTAAATCATAGAGACATTAAAATTGAAACATACACATATGAAATAATTCCATCTTAGATGGAAAATGGTTTTGATAAAACACTTTTAATGAATTCTTGATAGAAATATCCTTTCTTCTTCAAAATCATTTTCTTTTCACAAAATGCCATGGAATTTTAAATGAAAAGTATTTTTTTTTTGAAAATAGACATAAAATCTTGACGAGTAAGCTTCATGAAAATGAGGCGTTATAAAACTGTAAAAATCCTTTCACCCCGTATAAGTTAAAAAAACATTATCATCGTACTTCTGTCGGAAAAGTAAAAAAGTACCTCGTAACGTAAAAAAAGAAAGATTCCTTACATAACATATACTAAAAGACAAAATGGGTAAAAAAGACATTAAAAATACATGAAAAAATGTTTATAAAACATGGACATGGATGATATAAATAACCCCAGTAAATACTTACGAATAAGCAATCTCGGATAAAAACGAGATTGGAAAGGTTATCCCTTACCTTAGGTCTGATATGCTTTCTAAGTATCTGAACCTCCTGTATAATGATTTAAATAATGTCATTGACTTATTACAGAATCATATTCATTGTTATGATATCATATATGGTTCACTTATGACTTTATATTACCCGTCCTTTTGTAAATTCAATGTTAGAGAGAGTTTCGGGTAAAATCGTTTCATTTGTCATCCGTGTTTTAACTTCTAATTATTCATATGATTACATAGATCATGATTAATTAATTCTAGAATATAAAACATGATTTATATATATTATATACTCATAATATACATATATATATAATAGATCGATAAATTGAAAGAAATACACCATTCATGCAGACGGTAGGTCGTACATATGCATGAACGTTGTTTTCGTTTCCTCATTGAATTGAATGGAATTAATTGGATGAAATACATATATTTATACATAAATTCAGTATCATTATTATGTCATATATTTCATGATTATTTATTATATATACTTTATAATCATTCATGAGTGGTTAATCATTGAGAATGAATCTCATCGCGTCGTAGAGACGGTAGTCTATACGTACGCACGAGCGATGATATCGTTCCCATAATTATTGAATTGAATTTGAGTGGATGACACAATATATCAGAATCATTATGATGTTATAATAACTATGTATAGTTATTATTTACACAATTATACCCATCTAATTAAGGTGGTGTTGGAGAAACAGATTACACCCCGGCGTGGAGATTGTATTCCCTACGTACGAACGCCCGGTGATTTCGTTTTCCATAGGATGGATAGAAGGTGAAATGGGGTTGTTTCATATTTATAAAAAAATATCAGTATGTTATTGATACAGATGTTATTACTTTATAATTAAACAACTAATGAATAAGAATTTGAAGAATAAAAAAGCTTCAAATAATCTGTAGAAGAGATTACCTCTTCTTCGACGCACCTCCTTTAAACATATTCTTAGGGCACTAGGGTTGGTCTTTTGAGAAGACCAGTACCTCTATAAGGTTTCTAGGGAAGGGGGAAGTTAAATGTATAGATGTTGGCCGAGCTTCAAGGCTCAAAATGGTGTGAGGAAGAGAGGGAGGAGGTTCCCTTTTATAAGGGAGGAGAGGGGCACCTTTGGAATCCTACAAAATATTACTTTAATATAAATTCAAAACCCACAAAAAAACCTCCAAAACTGACTCAATTCGAATATTAGATGAGATAGGATTGTAATCTCATAAACCAATAAAATTTATACATGTTTTGAACTTACTTTAAACCTTATCATTTTGATTTATCCTTATTGAATCTATTTAAGTTTATTTGTGGTAATAAAATTCTAAATTTTAAATGGTTATAAATAATCACTTATGTGTTGTTAAAATTCCATAATTGGATAATTTATGACATTTTATACTATATAAATTTAAATTTATAATTTTTAAATATTTTTGAGATTTTTAAACAATTTAATAATGTGTTATTTTTATAAAATAACAATAGTGTCAATTTTGACACTATTAATTTATTTGAATTTAAATAAAATATACACAGTGGATATATTCGAAATAAAATATTTAATAGATTCATCACTTGCCAAATTTGTCTAGAAAATTCGTGGAGTACATTAAATAGTTCATATAATATTTATTTTAATATTTTTATGCCCATTTATTTGGTATATCTCATAATAAAATCATTAGTACAACATTTTTGTATAATTATTTAATATACTTATTTTGTTGCATAAAAAATCAAAATAAAATCTTTTGATGAAGATAAATATAAAATATTTTATAGAAATAATTTTACTCAAATTTATCATCTTAAAATAAAAACATGTAAATTGTTATATTTATTAAATTATGAAGGTGACAACTTTAGAATCATTTAAAATAAAGTATTATAAGTGTCATAATCGCCATAATAAGGATCCAAATGGTCAAATATTCGGCCAGTGGATGATTAGGGTTTATACATACACTACTAATAAGTTTTGTGCAGATTTTTGGGCCTTTTGTTATATATTACTATTTCAATAAAAACTATATTATTGATTTTTCCCTAAATAAATAATTTCTGCGTCATTAATGTATAAGATAATAAGGTAATTAAATAACTCATAAAAATTACAAATAAATTACCATGATAAAGAAAAACATTTTATATTTCAAATGAGTATTTATAACCGAGTTAATATTCTGTATAAATTTATATTAAAAATACTTTAAATATTAAAGTTGAGTGGGACATATTTCACTTTCCTTTAAATAAAATAATCTAAAGGTCTTAATCACCTCCAAGGGGGTTCTAATGGATTCCATTTCGACACAAATATGCCATAGGACGAAATATAATCATCCAATTGTATTAAGACAAGTTTTAGGATAATTATATAATATTATATTTACCCTTAATTACCCAATTTACCTTTTACTATGGTAAATAAAATTTACCGTTGTAACTATTCATAATGCCAAAAAATAAAAATTAGTCAATTAATATAATTTGGACCCACGATTCCAAATATGGAATCCATTTTTCCAAATTCAATACACAGAAGTTGAGGAAATTAAATTAAAATTAATCCTGTGGTCGAAAGAAAATTGGTTTTTGTTTGAAACATTGCAAAAGATTGAATTTATTTATCCTACGAATTCAATGTAAAAGCCATGATAATGACATAAATTATATTAAATAGTAAAAATATATTCTATTTATACTTTTAAACCATTCAATATTATAATTTTACTATATAAATTATTACGATGAAAAAAGTTGGTTTTAATTAAAATATAGTGTATTTTTACTATTCATTAAAATATGAAAGTTATCAGAAAAATATCAAAACATTATCCAATGTAAATTTTTATATCCTGATTCAAAATTATGATTTTATTTTGTAAAATTGAACTTATAAACAGATCAAAAACTATATTTAATGTGGGGGCACCATCAAAAGGTGGAAAAATTGCATTTTTAAAAAATACTTATTTTACCTGAAAAATTTATTTTGTTCTTATACTTTGTTCTAGAAAATGTGTAAGATGAATAATAATGTTATAAAATTAAAAATTTAGTTAATATTATTCATAATGGCTAGTTCTTAATAATATTATAACCATATATTGTTATTTAGTGAAACCCGGTATTGCGTACAACACACGCTATCGAGGAAGGTCACGATTGCGTGTAATGCAAGCCAAGTCAGGGTTGCCTGTAGTGAATGACTTCGTTGTTGTTTTATATAAAAAAATCTACCCATATTTCATTTATACATTGAATATATATATATATACACACATATATATTCACTCAATTTTGCGAACTTGAAATTTTGTGTAACATGATCCAAGAATAGTGTTACGTATAATACAAACTAATACGGTGTTGTGTATAGTACAAGATAATCTTGGTGTAGTGTATAATAGAAGATCAAAGAAATTAAAAATAATATATCTCATAAAATCTTGGGGTGTTACATTCTACCCCCTTTAAAATAGATTTCGTCCTCGAAATTCATCAGTGTTATAAATCGTTTACTATTCATAGAAACCCACATCGTAAAAAAGAACACTTAAACTTAATTTTAAAATCAAAAGTATTAAATGTAACGATTACACAATGTAACTCATCACTGGTTTTCTATATAGGGTAACAAAGGTGAAAATATGGATATGGGAGAAAAATCTAACCATCAAGTTCTGATGGAGAGTGGTAGAGAACATGGCTACGAAAAATCCATCAATCACAAAGCCATAAATCGTTGATGATCTAAGGTACCATCTGATTCATCGGATATAAGAAAACTAGGACAACATTTTTGGTTTTCAATATCATTTCCCTAAATTTAAAATTTTGAATTAGAAGAAATACTTGCTTGATTTTGGTACAATCTCACTATTGTTCGTGCTTTGAACAATTTCCACTTCATCTCTTAAAGAAATGAAGTTGAATTTGTTATTCGTGAAGTGTTAACAGATCATGTGATAGAATGGTGGGTCATTTCATCTGTTTCAAACAAAAGGTCGGCAAAAGGTATCAAATATACATAAGACCATCTATGGTGAGGTTAATCATATACGATTCCAAAAATGAACTTATACTTCATATATCATACCGCTTAATAAAATAAAACTAGTTTCTACTATCCAGGGACTTCCTGTAGGCCAGTGGAAGGCGATAAAGGCCAGTCGCACTTCGGATGTGGGTTCGATTCCCGTAGCCTTGTCTAACAAGATGGGATGTCGCACGTCCTACAGGTTGTCCTTTTTCTAAAACTACATTACAATAACATCCCATCAATAATATCGAAAAAAGTTCTATCCATAAACAATACTAACTTATGTCCAACATAATCCATTCCAATCTTTAGGCTTATCTAAATTACTTCGGTCCAAGCTCATAGTATAAAGAAAACAATTACTAGAAAGTTTATCTACCAAGATTGTGAATACAAGAATTTATCTCACATATATCATAATATATATCATGTTGGTTGCATTCCAAACACATGAATACCTTAGTAATATATTCTCTTGAAACATAAATTACCATAGAACCATAGTGAAAAATTGAATACTGTCAAAAGGTAACTCTTTCCATATACCAAAATCCCCAAAAAAATATATAATCAAACCATGATATCACTTAGTCCATATATCAATCATGAGTTCCTCAATACTATCAAACATATTATTTTCTCTTTATCTGCATATCATCTTTCTTCCAAAAATAACTGAATAACCTTTCATCGTTACCAGTATCATTCAGCATATACTTTAAAATACTTTAGGAAAAACAATAGTGTAACAATCCTTAGATGATTATTTATTCCACAGTACCATACATTATTCTTTATACACATACAATCATTCCACTAACTTCTTAAATCACTGAATGAGCTTCAACATTTCTTTCTTCTCATATTTCATTTGTAGTCTCTTCATCATCATCCATATAAATATTACTCATATGACCATGATGATTCTCTTCATGAGATTTTCCCTTAGGGCATTGGTTTGCATAATGCCCATAAATTCAACATTTAAAACATCTAATCATTTTTGATGTCGTAGCAATACCATTATCCTTGTACATGGTGTTAACTTATCCTTTTCCTTAGCACTTACTAGCATTGTGTCCTTCATTTCCACAACCAAAGCATCTTCCAATTCCTTTGAAACAATCTCCCCTATGCCTCTTCCCATATGATTTACATGAGGGAAATTGAACTTTTTTTCCTCTATGATCATCATGAAACTCTATCTTTCTCTTATTATCTGAGTCGGGAAACTTACCAAAGTTTAGATTATTGATCATATTATGAGATTGTTGATTAGGCATAATAATGATGTTTGGACTTCCAAATCCCGTTTCATTTTGTTCCTTATGAAGAATATCATTCCATTGTCCGTCATATCCTCCATTATTGTGAGTCTTCCTATATCCAGCCATTTTCTAAAACCCAAAAAGAATAGTGTGAGAGGAAAAATCATGATAGGGAAAACAACATGGTAAAGGTGGAGGACCCTCAATATCTAACATCTTAGGTTAAATTCTAAGATCGTTGCTGTAGTTCTAGGACTATTTCCTATACCTATACTTATCCTTAGGGACATCCCTACACATACCTTAGAAATATCTCTAGGGATCTCACTAACGTTTTCGCATCCTAGTTTCCAAAGGATGACTAAACCTTTCCCCTGATACCAACTGTAGAGACTCGAATCTTGACGTACATGGACAATACATTACTTTTTCAGAATACTTAATACATAACAAAAAAACCAAAACTCAAGGATCATAATATTTTAGTGTCTTTGGAAACTTGGAATATAAACTTCTAATCATGTTGAAAGGTCTTCAACAACTCTCATAATGATATTCCCCTTTTTGTTTCCTTACCTAAATACTTTATTTATTTCTTGGGGAAAAGAAAACATAAAAAGGGTGAGATAAAATGCTCAGTAAGGGAAAACATAGAGGACATAAAACAATCCATAAATATTTGAAAGCAAAAACATGAACATGAAATATAAAAATTAAAACCTTAAGCAAAGACATAAATCGTGGAAGTACATAAGGCATATATCATAATGGAACATCAACCATGATAAAATAAAATGGGAATAAAACATGTAATTGTGGCAACCATTCAGTACATGTCATGATTTCCATAGTAGCCAAGGCATTGCTGCCAAGAGAATCTTAGTGGACAAAGTCCTTTTCTGAATCGAGTTCACTTCTCGTTTCAGTCCTATAACACTGAACCGGATTAACATACCATTCCAGCCATGTCTATCTCATGAGATATAAATATTTACCCAATGCATTAGAGGGATATATAGGTCCCACCCATCTCATAATGAAATCATTCATACTTGTGCCACAAAATTAACATAAAACATTCATCATAACCCAAAAAATAAAATGGGTTTCATAAACATCATCCCATCATCTCATAATCCATATAAATCAAATGTAAATTTCATCATATGAAAAGTGAAACCATATAAATCATAGAGAAATTAAACTTGAAACATGCACATATGAAATAATGTCATCTTATATGGAAAATGGTTTTGATAAAACACTTGAAATGAATTCTTGATAGAAATATCATTTCTTCTTCAAAATAATTTTCTTTTCACAAAATACCATGGATTTTTAAATGAAAATTATTATGTTGAAAATATTCATAAAATCTTTTCGAGTAAGCTTCATGAAAATGAGGCATTATGAAACCGTAAAAATCCGTTCACGCCGTATAAGTTAAAAAAAATTCTCCTCGTACTTTTGTCGGAAAAAGTAAAAAAGTACCTCGTAACATAAAAAAAGAAAGATTCCTTAAATAACATTTAGTAAAAGACAAAATGGGTAAAAAGGAATTTAGACATACATGAAAACATTTTTATAAAAAATGGACATGGAAGATATAAATAACCAAAGTAAATACTTACGAATAAGCAATCTCGGAAAAAAAACGAGATTGGAAAGGTTATCCCTTACCTTAGGTCCAATATGCTTTGTATGTATCCGAACCTCCTATATAATGATTTAAATAATGTCATTTACTTATTACAGAATCAGATTCATTGTTATGATATCATATACGATTCACTTATGACTTTATATTACTTGTTCTTTTGTAAATTCCATGTTAAGGAGCGTTTTGGGTAAAATCGTTTCATTTGTCATCCGTGTTTTGACTTGTCATTATTCATATGACTACTTAGATCATGATTACTTAATTTCAGAATATAAAACATGATTTATATATAATATATATTCAGAATATACATATAAATAATAGATCGATAAATGGAAAGAAATACATCGTTCATGGAGATGGTAGGTCATATGTACGCATGAACTTTGTTTTCGTTTCCTCATTGAATTGAATGGAATTAATTGGATGACATATATATATATACATAAATCCAGTATCATTATTATGTCATATATTTCATTATTACTTATTATATATACTTTATAATCCTTCATGAATGGTTAATAATTGAGAATGAATCTCATCGCGTGGTGGAGACGGTAGTCCGTACGTACGCACGAGCGATGATATCATTCCCATAATTATTGAATTGAATTGGAGTGGATGATACAATATATAAGAATCAGTATGATGTTATGATAACTATGTATAGTTATTATTTACACCATTATATCCATCCAATTAAGTTGGTTTTGGAAAAACAGATTACACCATGGCGTGGAGACGGTATTCCGTACGTACGCACGGGCGGTGATTTCGTATTCCGTAGGATGGAAAGAAGGTGAAATGGGGTTATTTAATATTTATAATAACATATCAGTATATTGGTGATACTGATGTTATTACTTTATAATTAAACAACTAAAGAAGAAGAATTTGAAGAAGAAATAAGCTTGAAATAATCGGTAGAAGAGATTACCTCTTCTTCGACGCACCTCTTTTAAACTTCTTCTTAAAGCACTAGTGTTGGTCTTTTGAGAAGACCAGTACCTCTATAAGTTTTATAGGGATGTGGGTAAGTGAAATGGGTAGAGTTTGGCCGAGCTTCAAAGCTCAAAATGGTGTTAGGAAGAGAGGGAGGAGGTTCCCTTTTATAATGGAGGAGAGGGGCACCTTTGGAATCCTAAAAAATATTAGTTTAATATAAATTCAAAACCCACATAAAAACCTCCAAAAATGACTCAATTTGAAGATTAGAAGGGATAGGGTTTTAATTTCATCAACCAATAAAATTTAGACATGTTCTGATCTTATTTTAAACCTTATCATTTTTATTTATCCTTATTGAATCTATTTAAGTTTATTTGTGGTAATAAAATTCTAAATTTTAAATGGTTATAAATAATCACATATGTGTTGTTAATTTTCCATAATTGGATACTTTATGAAATTTTCAACTATATAAATTTCATTTTATAATTTTTAAATATTTTTGTGATTTTTAAGCAATTTAATAATATGTTATTTTTATAAAATAACAATAGTGTCAATTATAACACTATTAATTTATTTAAATTTAAATAAAATCTACACAGAGGTTATATTAGAAATAAAATATTTAATAAATTCCTAACATGTCAAATCTGTCTAGAAAATTCATGGATCACATTAAATAGATAATATAATATTTATTTTAATATTTTTAATCCCATTTATTTGGTATATCTCTTAATAAAATAATTAGTAAAACATTTTTGTTATAATTATTTAATATATTTATTTGTTGAATAAAAATAAAAAATAAAATCTTTTTATGAATATAAATATCAAATCTTTTATAATAACAATTTTACTCGAATTTATCATCTTAAAATAAAAACATGTTAATTGTTATCTTTATTAAATTATGAAGGTGACAACTTTGGAATCATTTAAAATAAAATATTATAAGTGTCATAATCGCCATAATAAGGATCCAAATGGTCAACAATTCGGCCAGTGGATGATTATGGTTTATACATACAGTACTAATAAGTTTTCTACAGATTTTTGGGCCTTTTGTTATGTATTACTATTTCAATAAAAACTATATTATTGATTTTTCACAAAATAAATAATTTCCGCATCATTAATGTATAAGATAATAAAGTAATTAAATAACTCTGAAAAATTACAAATAAATTACCATGATAAATAAAAATATTTTATATTTCAAATGAGTATTTATAACTAAATTTTTATTTTGTATAAACTTATATTAAAAATACTTTAATTATTAAAGTTGAGTGAGACATATTTCACTTTCCTTTAAATAAAATAATCTAAAGGTCTTAATCACCTCCAAGTGGGTTCTAATGGATTCCATTACGACCCAAAAATGGGTTTTTATTTAGAACATTGCAAAACATTGAATTTATTTAACCTATGAATTCAATGTAAAATCAATGCTAATGACATACATTATATTAAAAATTATAAATATATTCTATTTATACTTTAAACCCATTAAATTTTATAATTTTACTATATAAATTATTACAATGAAAAATGTTGTTTATAATTAAAATATACCATGTTTTTACTATTCATTAAAATATGAAAGTTATCAGAAAAATATCAAAACTTTATCCAATGTAAATTTTTATATCCTGATTCAAAATTATAATTTTATTTTGTAAAATTTAACTTATAATCATGTCAAAAACCGGATATAAAGTGGGTGTTCCATCAAAAGGCGGCAGAACTGCATTTTTTTAAAAATAAATATTTTACCTAAAAAATTTATTTTGTTCGCATACCATGTTCTAGAAAATGTGTAAGATGAATAATAATGTTATAAAATTCAAAATTTAGTTAATACTATTCATAATGGCTAGTTCGTGATAATATTATAACCATATATTGTTGTTTTGTGAAACCTGGTATTGTGTGCAACACATGCTATCGAGGAAGGTCGTGATTGCGTGTAATGCAAGCCAAGTCAGGGTTGCGTGTAGTGCAAGACTTATTTGTTGTTTTTTATAACAAAATACAACCATATTTCATTTATACATTGAATATATATATATATACACACATATATATTCACTCAATTTTGCGAAATTGAAATTGTGTGTAACACGATCCAAGAATAGTGTTACGTATACTACAAACTAATGTGGTGTTTTATATAGTACAAGATAATCTTTGTGTAGTTTATAATAGAAGATCAAATAAATTAAAAATAATATATACCATAAAATCTTGGGGTGTTACATTTCATTTAAATCTCTTTATCTAATGCAATACTCATATTTGAAGTTGGTTGAAAGATAATAAAGAAACCTTACAACACCCTAAAAATAGGGAAAATGGATTACACGTAAATATTGCAATGGATCCAAAGATAAACATAAATCAAAGGTAATAGAAAGGGTCATAATACATATAACTATCTAATTCCTTCGATGGATCTTGAATCAGATATCATACATGTGGGGATATCACAATCCCAAGGTTGGGAAGCTTGGGAGCACAATGTGAGAGGGGATAAGAGAAAACCACTAGAATGTGAGAGAAAATAAAGATAGGTAAATAGATTTAATTAGTAGAAACTTAAATTTAACCCTTAATATATAGGGAACATGGTAAAGAAGCATGATTTACCAAACTGTTCACTAGCCGAGCTCAAACCAGTGCCCAGAAGTGAGACACCACATATTTAAGGTTCATGGTTTCCAAAATAGTGTAAAATCCCATATTCAAATATTTGTAGTTTTTCATATGGTCATGAGTGTGGAGGTTTATGGTTTGAGAAAAATTATATAGCTCTTGTACCACCTTTTTTCCCACATATTCATAAGAGACCATGCTAGCCTAGAGGTATGGTTTCTTCTAACCATGTGACCCAGTAATTTTTCCCATTTTTTAGAACTATGTGCTTTGAATAAGACACATATGCTCCTAGGACCCTCCATAATCCATAGTTTATGTTTACCGAGACTAAACCAAATATTTTAATTGAAAATAATGAACTATACCTTTTTGAAATAAAGAATGTTTAAATTTATTTTTACATACTAAGGTGAAAACATGTGATGGTATTCCTACTTCATTTTTTCCTCCTATTCCTCTGTCACCTCTTCATACTTATGGTTTGTCAATAGTATTTTGACTTGTCGATTGGTATGGTTGTGAAGAACCTTGTATTTATGGTCAAAAATCGTCATCATAGGATCCTCACAATAGATATTGTTTTCCTTACATACCACTTCTGAGTTATATATATATGAGGGACCTAGAATGTACTTCTTTAAGATATATAAATGGAATACATAATGTACAAGATACATGGTTGGTGGAAGGGATAGTTGATAAGACAATAATCCAAACCTATTAATAATATTAAGGGGATGATGTACCAATGTATTAGATTTTATTTCCTTTAAAATATCATGGCCTTCTTCCATGGAGATATGAGATGGAATAAAATGTTTCCATCATTATACTCCAGGCCTCATCGTGGATTATCTATATAGATATTATGCTGTATTTGGGAATTCTTAATATTTTTTTGGATGGTATTCACATTTTCAACCATTTCCTTGACCATTTTTTGACCTAGAATCATACTTTCCCCATTTCATCCCAACATGCGGGTGTTGTTCTTATTTTTACATAAAGGGAATCATATGTAACTATTTGATTGTTTTATTAGAAGTTGTTGTTGTAAAAGTACACATCCAGTGGAATATGTTGATCACATCCTATTTTTAAGTTCTTTGATCATGTTCGAAACACGTCTTCTAGTGTCTGGACAGTCCTCTTAGATTGGCCATCAGTATGGGGTGATAATACATACTAATGTTAAAATTAGTATTTATAGCTTTATAATGCCTTTTCCAGATGAAGGAGGTAAATCTATGATCATGGTCTGATATAATTTATAATGGTAACTTATCTAGTTTCACAAATTATTGATGTATATCCATCCAAGTTGGTTGAGGGAGATTTCATCTCAAATCACAATATAGTGATATGTATTTGTAATTTAATACAAAAGGACCCATATTACATTATTTCATTTGCATATATTCAATGTTTTTGTGGAAATGTTTATGGTGATGTTATCCCATGTCCATGTAGGTATGGGTAATGGTTACATAATCCACAAAGACTATTACCTTTAATCATTCACTTTCTGAAATACTAGACACTTTTATGTATATCCAATGACCTTCTTCTTCATATTGCACCACCAATACTACTCTCGGTGATCTTGAAACATCTTTTATCTCACTAGGTGGATGGTAATGGTTGATCTATGTGCATCATTAAAAATATCTTTCCTTATATCTGAATTTTATTGTACACGTAGTCATGGAGAAAATCACACCACTCCTTCCTCATTAGTTTTGAAATATAAGGATTTCCCATTTCTAAAAGCTTTCGCCATAGTTTTTATTTCAATCCCATCTCTTTAAGAATATATTATCATCTCAAAAAGAGATGGTTGAGAAATAATTTGTAAAATGAATGATTATGTTCCTTACTTTATGATTCCCATGTTTATATTTTCAATCCCTAGAAGATTGTAACCTTCTAAATTCTCATCATTGATAATGATTCAGTATTTTTTCTACTTATAGAATCTCTAACTTTAAATTCATTACTAAGGTGGTGGTGGATTGAAATGTTATAATACTTGATAATCTAAAATAATCTTCACCCTCGCATTTTAAAATCCTTTGATGGGAATATATATTTGATTCTATATTGATCATTATGTATCTAACACTTCTTCCCATAGATATAATGACCCTAAATTATTAATGTGAAGATCATAATCACTAACTCTAGATCATGCACATGATTTTTATCTCATGAACATTAAACTATCTTGAGGCATAAACTTTCACAATATCATTTTGATTCTATATAAAACCTATTCCATTATTTTAAGCGACACTGAATACCATGAAGATTTATCCACTTATTGGTAGTGTATGTATTGGGGAGTGATAATCCTCATTTTCAACAATTTTTAGTAGTCTATGAACTCAATTTTCTAGAAATACATTACTCTAATTAGATTAAACATGGTTATTGGGTTTAAAAATCACAATATGTTCCTAAAAAACCATTGAAAATACCCATATGGATGAAGGAAACTATAGATCTCTATTACAGATATTGGTCTATGACACACATAAATTGCCTTTATTTTAGATGTGTCCACAAATATTCCTTAACTAGTGATAACATGACCCAATAATGACACTTCCTCCATTAAGAACTCAAATTAACTATTGTTTTTTAATTGTCTCTCATTGAAAATTATTTATTAACATATTCATATTCTATTTATATTCCTCTTTTCTCGTGAAGTATATGAGATTGTCATCTATAAATACTTCCTTTATTTTTTTGAGATAATATCTAAAGACTCTAATCATTATGAACATGAAATTTGTAGGATTATTAGTTATTTCTAATGGAATTACTATGAAATATTATTTTCCTTACATTTTTTGAAAGGAAATCTGGGGAATATCTTACTGCCCCATCTTTAATGGGTGACATATCAACCAAAGAACCATATTAGAGATATTATAATCCCCATGTAATTGATTTAAAAAGACATATATCTATGGTAGGGTATAATTGTTAATTATTGTGATTTTGTTTAGATCATCATAATCAATGTAGATGAAAACTGTCCCATCCTTTTATTCAAAAATTGGATTGGTGCACCCCATGGTGAATCTCACAATCATATAAAACCCTTATCCAAAATATCTTCTAACTACTTCCTCAGTTATTTTAACTCAACGGTGGACATCCAATAAGGATCCTTTGATATTGGCAGAGATCTAAGTATATGATCAATTGAGAACACAACCTCTCATTTAAGAGGAGGACCCTGAAATTCTTCAGGGAACACATTAGTGTAGTCCCTCATAAGGGGAATGTCATCAATCATTATCCAATCCTTTATCTCAGCCATTTGAAATAGACATTCTTACTCATATTAAAGTAGTATCATGAGGTGAGATGATGATTTATAAGAGGATTCATTCTTATACTTACACTTGTATAGAATTGGATGATGCTTTGGGATATGAAGAGTGATCTACCTTTACCAATTGTTGATTATGTATTTGTATAAATATAGCCAATCCAGGCTCAATATATCATAAAACTTTAACAAAATAATTAATATGAGATTTTATGAGATGTTCATTAAAAAAACATTAACCATATAGGAATTATATACTATAGATGTAATAATTTCCCAATTCACTACTATCTAATATAACTCAACCACTATATTTTGTGGCGGATTTCGTGTAGTTCTATTAAAACCGCAAGATATGAAAGAATGTATAGAACTAGAATCAAATAGTATGTTTTCAATCCATAAATGAATGACCATCATACCTATAATTACATAATTTTAAGAATCCACCACAGATTTAGTGATTAAATATTCTTTTTATTGCTTCTATAGATGTTATTTTTGTTTGTTTCCTCGAAAAACTTTTTAATTAAGGAATTGGATCTCATAATGACAAGTTTCCTTACAGCTGAAACACTTCATTGTGGGATGAGTGTTGATCTTAAAATTCCTTTATTAATCCAAATTATTATGATTATTCAATTCCCATCAATAATAATTATCTTAATTCCCCTCTCATCAACATTTTAGTCATCTTCTGGTTCCCTTTAGATAGTTCTCAGGATGCTTCTTGTCCAACTTTTGAAAAGTAGGATGTTGGGTTTTCTTTCCATCAGGGGATTTATCTATTGGTTCTCACATGTAATCTCAATTTCCCAATTTTTTTATCCATCCCCAAGATACTAATGGGAATATCCAATTTCCATATCAACATTAAGGTAACATAAATAAATTTCATCATAACTATTAGTCTTGAGTCACCAAATATTTTCATAAACTCATTTTTAATTCACTAAAAAAATGATCTAACTTTTATCAAGTATTCTTGAAAAAGTTATATGTGTATCATGAAAGCCATGTAATGTTTTCTTCATATTTCATGATAGATTCTTCTTCCTATTTCTTAATTTTGAGGAACCCCTCTCCATCTTAATATACTGAGTATAGGAAAAATAATTATTGAAGAATATTTTCTTTAATACATAACATTCCATGAAATCGATTTATCCCTTAGATATTTTTTTATAAATGGAAACACTTATCAGATTCCTTATCAAAATGATATACCATCAATATGACTCTATATTCATCTAATCATAGAATCATAGATAATATCTTTTCAACGGAGATCATCCATTGTTCATTGATGAGGGGATCAGAAGATCCACTAAATATATAAGGCTATTTCGAATAACGTATTAATCATAAACATTTCATATATTAAGAGGAGGTTCTTCTACTTGATTCAATTTAATATTCATAACATTATCCAGTTCAGCTAGTACTATCATAAATATTTTTTCTCCCATTCCCATTAGGGTTAGAATCTCATTAGGGAAATCATCATAATGGTTACCACTTTTTTTTTTGGAACAACATCTCATATTTCTTACCATTAATTATGAAAATTTAATAAATTTCAATTATGGTTCTTGAATACTTTAGTAGTGAGAAGATAACACAAAAAAAATGAACATATACAGATAAAATTATAAATGAAAATTATATCATAACTTTTTATTCCATAAGTTTCAACATAAGTCATTCAAGGTGATAGAATTACTTATATGATTCTTACTAATGTTTTCTGGTCATAATATCCAAAAATAAATCAACCATTATCTGATACAAATGATAAAAACAGAAGACTTTTAAACAAAATATTACATGATTCTAGTTATAATTATCCAAAAATTACAAATAGTTGATCCACATTTTTTGTCTCTTTAGAATACTAGGTACATAATGGGAAAATAAGATAACTAAAATACAACATCTTTTTAACTAATATTCATAATTATCTCCTAAATAACGTTGATATCGTACAGATATATAGGGTAACATGGGGAATAAATAAACAATGTGATGAGCCAAAATTCCTAAAACTGAAATAATCATGGAAAATATGTAAAGAACGTGATTTATAAGGCATAACATAAACACATGAGAGGAATGGAACATGAATAACATGTAGAGGAATATCATGCAGAACATCAAATCATAAGATTATTGAAATATATGAATTTTGAAACAATATATAACATGATATAAATATGAGTCATGGATAACTACCAGGACTATATCACATGGTGGACAATGTCCCATAATGGATTAAGTTTACGACCTCATCCAATAAATGGATTATCATAAAACAAAACATTATCCAATGAATTTGAGTGAAATATGGAACACCCATCATTACATGTTAATTCATATATGTTCCATATAAAAATAAAAGATATTGAATATTCATTTGTGTCACCTGGGGAATGTTATGGGTTTCAAAATCATGTCGCCAGGCATAACTGATGGGTTTATAAAAATTTTATCCATGAAAGAATGTATTTAAATAATTTTTTTACATTAATAATGGATAAATAATAGTAGATCATGATTAATTATTTACAATGACTTTAAGAACATGAAAAATAGTGGTTAGGAAACCTTATAAATGTGCCAATAAAGTGCGGTTTTTGGGAAAAGAATACAATGCCTTTAATATGAAAAAGGCATAATTGTATGTATAAAACTATATATAAACTAAAATATTTTTCCATGATAAATTGAATGATTTTATAAAAATAGTGGAGGCAGAAAATATTTTATAGAGTTTTCATGAAAAAAGGGTAAGAAAAATAAATGTTAGTATTCATCGGGTTTTCTTAAGAGGAGGAAATGAGAGGGGAATCTTATAAAACATGTAATTCCCCACAATAGAGAGATGAAATGGAGATATATACACATTTTTTGAAAATATAAATAGAATTTAGGATAATTATATATGAAAAATGAAGAAATATATTTGGGTAAAGGGCGAGAAACTATAATTATAAAGGAAAATAGAGGTTCAGAGAGATCCCTTACCATATATTTTAAAGAATTATGCACCTAAATTAATGCACGGTATAATAAAATTAGATTCATTAATTAATTAATATAGAACCTATTACACAACTATTTGTTTTATTTTAAATTTATTATGTTCATTTATGGCTACATTAATGCTTTATAATGTTCATTTTCAATATTCCAAAAGTGCTTTTTTCATGGTTTTGTAGTTAGATTACATTTCTATAATTATAGAATCTCTTTTCAAATTGGAATAGTACTATAGAAGTGAAATAATATGGTATTTAAACACTTCTAGTTTTTCAAATGGTCTGATATGTCATTTATTTTTTTGGTATTATGATCATTAATTTGATCAAACATTAATGAAAATTACATAGATTATTTCAGTGATTTTTACAATCATTATGAAATAGTTTCGTTTTGTTTAATATTATATCTATATATTATTTTCAAAAAATTAAAAAAGTTATAATATATTTAATTTTATTTAACCATAAATTTTTTAATGTCCAACCATAAGGTGGTAATAGAAAAAAACTCTTCATCCATGAAGGCGGTGAATCGACATTTCACGGATGATATATTCTTATGGATAATAAAAGGAGAGGAGAAGATATTTGATGATAGGTATTCCATTAATACAATAAAATTATAGTATATACATGGAGTTATATTTATCATGTTTCTTTGTATTGGTGTGGTGAGGATAGGATAAGATAATAAATGAAATTAAAAGAGTTATAATCATTCATATAGACAATTTAGAATCCTCATATTTTCAAGAATAATCAGAATCTAACTAACAAATAACACTCAAAGGGTATTTAAAATATTTAAAATAATAAAGACTAAAATTCTTAAAATAATTTTAACTTCTTTGGATTGATAAAAAATATATTATCATTTAATTAAAAATTTTAATCGCTATAAAGATTTTTATTTTTCCAATAAGACTCATATCAAACTCATTGTCAATAAATATGGAAAACAATTTACAAAGAAAATAATTTGAATATCCATAAAAAAATATCATCAATATAAATCTCAACAATTAAAATATCATTTAAAATTTTCAATAATCATATTAGTATCATACTTTCTTTTAGTAAAATAATTTTCCAATCATGATAATTAATTATAACATACCTAACATGAGATACTAGTTTTTGACCATAAAGGGATTTTAATAACATAAAAGCATAATTATGAAATTTGTTATTTTCAAAACAAGGGTCTTATTTACAAACACATCGTTAAAAATAAAACCACATACAAACAAACTTTTAACATCCATTTAAAAATATATATAACATTTTAAAGTGATAAAATATATTAATAAATTAATAGATTCAATTCTAGAAGTATGTGAAAATAATCATCAAAATTTATACCTTGTATTTGAAAATAATCATAAATAATAAGTGTAGCTTTATTTTTAATAACATATCCTAATTCAACCATATTATATCAAAAAATTAATTTAGTTCCAATAAAATATATATCTAAATGGGGTTAAAATAAATACCAAACAATATTTTGAGAAAAATGATAAATCACATCATGAATACCAATAATAAAATTCTTATAATTAAAAGTATCATCAATGTTATTAGGAAACAAAAAAAAAATAAAATATGAATTATAATAACAATTCATAATAGAATGTCAAATTTTAATACCATAATTGTTATTTCCTATAATATTATAAATATGATTATATATATGAATATTCCAAGATATTGGGTTAAGTATAGAAGGAATATGATCCCCCTAAATTGATTCATTATAATATTTAGGTTTTTCTTCCCCAAAATTAATATATCTAAACTCATTATAAATAATAATATAATCATAAGTTAATTTGAAATTATATTCACGAAACATAACATGAAAAAATTATTCAATAACCACAAGTATTTTATTAAAACTTTTATATGACTTACTATTATTTGAATAACCAATAATTATACCTTCATAATTATTGACATAAATTTTATCTAAATTATTATTTGAATTAAAAATAAACACATTAAATCCAAAAACACTAAAATAAAAAAACTTCCGGATTTAATATATTCAAAATATTCAAGAAGCGTTTTATTTGAAAATAATGGTTAATAATAATTATAATTTATGTAAAACAAGAAGTAAATATCTATTCACCTAAAAAATATCTCGGTAGATTTTATTAACACAAACATATATCTAGCAACTTCAATAAGAGTTGTATTTTTTTTAAACGAATCCTTTTTCTTTGGTGTCCTGGATGTATAAAAATTATTAAAATAACCATTTTTAAAAATTTTCCCCAATATAAATTATTAAATTCGTCTCATTTATCATAATGAATTTAAAAATTCATATAACAATTCTCATTTTGTACTAAATTACAAAGAGTAGTAAATTTAGAAAAAGTGTCATTTTTATGATATAGAAAATAATTCTAGGTAAATATACAATAATAATCCATAATAGATATAGTATATTTCTTTCTTACAAGGCTATAAATTTTATTAGGACCACACAAACTATGATATATTAATTATAAAGTTATATTTTTAATTATATTATTTATTGGTCTGAAATATATTTTATGTTGTTTCACTTTTAATAATGTGTCACAAATATGAATTTATTCTTTCTTAATTATAGGTAACTATAATATGTTAAAATTTCATTATACATTTTGTAACAATTTGAAATTAATATGACCTAATTATTAATCACAAATAATTATATTGCTCTATATAGTAATCAAAAACTTTACATGTTGAACGGTCAGTTTATCAATACTAATAATATAGATATTTTCCTTATAATTATAATAAAATAATAATAAATCATCCATATAATCTAAATCCATACTATTTTGAAATTTAAATTCCATCCATCATCGTATAAAACAGATATACATATTAAATTACGTTTTAATCCTTAATTAAATTAAACATTAGTAATAAAAGTATAATTTAAAATCCCCACTTTAACAAAACCTTTAACATTTCTGTTTAAAATCATATCCATATATAATAGTGAATCCATCACATTTTTTGTATGTGATCATATTTTATGGGTATTTAGTTATATGAATTCGGAATCCACATTTCATGTACAATATATCCTTATTAATACATCAATTCTATTTTTCCTACAAAAATAATTTACATGCAATTTCTCACCCAAGATAATTTGGGTCTAACCATATTAGTTAAACTATTTTTAGGTACCCAAAATAAAAATTTAGTGAAGTATTATAAGTAAATAAAGATAAGAAATATTTAAAAATAGGTGTCTTCATAAATCCCAAATATTGTTTACATCTAAGGGATCTATCATTTTCATAGTTCCCATTCCCAGAACATCGTATAAATATAACAGTAGTGGTAAAACCATTTTTAATTTAATAAAAAATTCAAGGATATATTTGAGGTAATATAATATCATAGAAAAATTAGTCTTTATTTTTATTTCATTTATTATAATACATTGTTTTTTGACAATTTTCATGACCGAGAATAAATTTATAAAAACATTTCTCCACTATTTCAACTTCCTTTTTCAATTTTCATTCAAATACTAGAGAGATTTCAAATCAGAATTAAATTTACAATGAGAAGTATATGAAATATCCTTAACTTTTTAATTTTATTATAAAATGTTATTATTATAAAAATTTCCTCATTATTTTTCATTAATATTATTTTATAAATTATCTCCTTTAAAAATATAATTTATTATTCTTCAATTTTCTTCATATAATTAAGAAATATTCATTTTTTTAGATTCATCATTGGAATAAAAAAACAGAATAGAAATTAAAATGACTAACCACATTCCGGGATCCAATAAAGAATTTATTATAATATTATTATCTTTTCTATATTCATCAAAAGATTCAGATTATTTTGTTTAAACTCCAAAAAGATATCAATGCTTTTCTCTATTTTTTATTTTTCATATTATTCAATTTCTATAATTTAGGAATGATATTACCTTTATTTCTATACTCTAAACATGTAATGTATGAAGTATTATAATTTTTTCATCCTTATTGATTTCCATATATTATTTTTTATAGTTCATATTAAAAATTTTATTGAATATTTTTTCATTATTTTATATAATTCATTTATAATCAGAGACATATATTCTATTTCAGTTCCCTATAGTTAAGAATTAGATGTCTTAGTAGAAAACAAATAATATATTAACATGCTGCACCTTTTCACTTTTCTTTCTTCTCTTTTGTAATATTATTCAACTATTATTTATAATAGATCCTTGATTATATGAATTCATCAATTGTGTACTCTTTGAATTTCTTGATTTCCTTAATGGAAACATTATTTTCATTCCATTTATTTGGTAGTGATCATAGGAATAATTAAAATAGTACATGATTCTCTAATGTCTCTCAAAGATAATTCATTACTTTCACAAGATTATTCATTTTTCTTGAATAATTAGTACAGAGCTTAAAGAATTCCAAGCATAGTTCAAATCAATTGTTCCAAACCATGGTGAGTAACATGTAGAATATTCCATATCTCATGAGTATTAATACATGTAGACACATGATACCCACACTTTAATTAATATCACAATACAAAATATATAATACTTTGAAATTAAAATCATATTTATCATAATCATTTATTATAAGAGTTTTTGGGTCATATTTTTCTTGTTGGTTTTTTTTATAATTATCATCTAGTGTTCTATGATTATCTACTTGTGGTATTCCTATATTTTGAATTTCGTGTATCCATGGTCATTTCTATTAATGTGAGGTGGATATTGAGGAATTCTAGCATCATTTAGATTCATTTATACAGTCTTATATATCTTTCCCTTTGACTATGAAGTCTGAGAAAGGTTTATCACAAAAATATAGACCAATAAAATTCACTTGAGATAATTCTATAAATATTAATTATCTAATAAAAATATGAATATAAAAAATTAAAAGGGAACATGAAAATTATTGTTAAACCATGATATTTTGTAATATATAGTTTTAAAATAAATTTAATCTCTTAGATATCTTGTGATTCAAGAAACCCAGAGTCTAAATGAACTATAATACAATATTAAATTATAAACTAACCATTAAATTGGAGAGTGTTAATGGGACTAACTCCTACAAATCATTTTATTATTATTTTTATAAAAATACACTTTATTGAGAAAGTGGGAACCATACATGATTATGTTACACTACCACCATTCAAAATTCAAAACACAACATTGAACATCAAATCCAAATTCCACCACTCAAAATTCAATCCACAAAATAGAATTCAAATCAAAAGGCCACCGTGGTAACCAACGCGTCAATGTAGATTTTTCAAATCATGCAGTCGCCTGGGAAATCTTGAATTGATTATCGTGTAATCACTATCGCTATCACTACACTATATGTTATGTCTCCTCTATCAAAACATCGCCTTCATCATTGTCACAACACGACCATTAACTCTCTTTGTCACCGATGACCCAACCCACCAAGTCTGGGGATGCATTTCAAACCACCATCTCCAAAAAACAATCATCCACATTCATCATCACGACATCATTGGTGATATTCAGGAATTAGAATCTATACACTATCATCCACATCATCATTTCCACCATACATATGCCATAAATTGATCGAAGAAGGTCATATGAAACCCAAACACTAGTCAATGAAACTTCACAACAATGAAGAAGAACTAACCCAGTGAGAAATAGTGGACCGAGAGGAATCCACTACACGAATCACCTCCTGCAACACCAATGACCACTCGAACAGTGCAGCCCAAGACCCCTTGGAAACCACTATGCGAGTATGACTAGGAGAAGTGTGGTGGAATCCTAGAGCAATAACAGAGATAAAAGTGCACATAGGCCATGATAAAAAGCTCTGACCATCACCAGGACCACTTATCTTGGCCATCGAATCCACCACTGAGTGAACCGAAACCAAATAGATCCAAACAAGAACAAAACAAACCGCAAGAGAAGGACCTCAACCAAGAAGGAATACCACAACCATGAAAGGCAAATCATAAGGTAATAGAGGAAAAGGGTACAATAGAGAAAACCATAAGGGAACACCATTGACCCTCCCACCTTCACCATCCAAAATAAAACTAAAATATAGTCGAGCTTGATCAACAGTATGGTCTTGAAAAATGAGTGGGTCCATAAGAGTACAGGAGGAGGACTGATGAGAAAATTTCAGTTCTGGGAGAAAGGATCTCAAAACACATAGAACTAAAAAAGATTGGAATAAGCTCACTGAAATATAAAACCCTCATAATCCCAAATCACAACGGATGCATCGAGTCATGCTGAGATGGGGTGGTTCATAATGTAACTAATAATAAGAGAGAAGGTCACAGTGAAAAAGTTCAAGAAGGAGGGAAAAGAGATGAAGAAAGAATAGGAGGACCGATAGAGGAGGAAATATCACTGTGAGGAGGTGATGAGAAAGAGGGAGTAGTGGCGCTTGGAAAAACCTAGTGTGAGGGGAGGGAGGAGACCCGGAGAGTGGGGTCCATTTTGGAAAAACCCATTGAACTCCCAAAATTAAGGGAAGACTCGTGAAAATTAACACTGATCAAAACCCTGCAACATTAATGAGACTAACTAAATTGGGAACATTATATGGTTTATACATGTATAAAATGAATTCATTGGATCTCAATTGAATACAAATGAAAATAAAAATTGACAGTAATGAAATATTTTTCTGAAAGGTTGTTATTATGTGCACAATGTGTTTTTAGTAAATTAAATTAACAAATATTGGTGAATGATTTTAAATAAATATTTATACTATATATCTATTAAAATATTTTATCAATCATATAATATTTTTCTAGGAATTTTATTAGAATAAATCCACTTGTAATCTTGGAAACTGTATTTTTAATTAAAACAATTTTTTCACATTATCCATACTAATTCAGAAATATATTTCTTCCATTTCTAGAATTTTTAGGTGAAAGAATGAACTACATTCTCAAATTTAAAATGTAAACATTATAAAAGTGTTAATTTTTTGGAATTTCAGGAAATTATTAAATTTTTTTGAATCTTTAAAATGACTGATTTTTATTAAAAATTATATTTTCATTTAAAAAAATTATAATGAACCATTGTTTTAAAAAAATGAGTTGAAAATAAAATTGATTCAATTATATTGTTTTTAATTAAATTTAGGTCATTGGAATCATTTCCATGGTTAGTTTTTATAAAAAAACTGTTGTAGTTATCAATAACAATTACCTGGAAAATAGTTTTTCATCAATTTTATGGGTTTAATGTAAATCAAAATTCTTCAACTAATGAGAATTGAATTTGTATTCATTGATTAAATATTTGGAATGAGTATAATTAATATTAGGCAATAAGTTCAAATTAATTTTCGATGATGATAAATAGAAAAAATTGTAAAAATTAATTACAATAATTGAGGATCAAGCAGGGTTTTGTTTATTTAATTCGCATGTGTTAAAGTTAATTCTCCACACAAATAAGTTTTCTATTTGAAACAAATATATTTTATATTTATAATATATGAGTAATGATTATCTAACAAGGTCTATTTTATTATTATTATGAACTAGGAAATTACCAATAGGATGTAATGTAACCCATATCAACACACGCAATCCATATAAAGATTTCACACATTAGAATATAATCAAGTTGGATATAGAGATACATATGGAGAAGAAAAAACAATAACAATATTTGGGAAAATGAGTCAGGGTATGACCAATAACCTTTCTTGTTAGTAGAAACCTATTAATCAACAATTATATTTAATAATGTTAGACCACTTCCTGGATCTGCATCCTCCGTCATTCAGTGGGGCCAAAAATCCATTTATATCTGAGCATTGGATAAGAACCATGGGGAAGATATTTCTAAATTTGGGAAGTAATGGAAGAGATAAGTTTGTCAGAGTATTTTATCATCTCTCTAGTGATGTAGATCAACGATGTTCATTAATTAATAACACTAACGATAAAGAGAAAATAGTGTGTATGGAATGGAATATTTTTAAGGAACTATTCATGGAAAAATATTTTTTTCAAAACAAATTAGTTGATATGGAATGAAATTTATTGAGTGTGAGAAAAAAAGAAATGGAAAAATTTTCTAATTATAAAGCTAACTTTTCAATGCTAAATAGTCATGTTGTGAACTATATAAGTAATCCAATAAGAAATATTAAATTAATTTTGGGGGAATAATAAAATCTTTTATAGGGAACTAGATTCTAAAAAATTATCTTTAAATGAATAAATAGTATTATGTGCTTCAAGATAGAGAAATAATTATCTATGACTAAGGGATTCAAATAAAATCAAGAGTATAAAAGGATGAAAAAACATAATATGGATAAAGACAAGAAGATAATGTCAAATTCTAAAACATGTGATACAAGTGGAAACAAAAACCTTGGTATATGATTAAATGGAAAAAGGAGTTTGATTTATATGTGGGGAAAGAGGAAATGATGTTCTTGAATAAAATAGTAAGGGTGAATCCATCAAAGTACAGTGATTTTATTGTATGGTTATGGGGTAATATTACATCAAATGCCCCAAACATTAAGAGAAATTAATATAAAATAATAAAAGTAGAGAATTTCAATCTTATGAAATTATTATAGATGACGCAGAAGTGCCTGGATATTTTGTTAAAGGGAAATTATCACCCACTTCAGGATTGAAATGTTTTTATTTGATTATGGTCCTACTGAATTTTTTATATATGAATAATTTTATAAGGGTATTGTATCACCACCTCAATAATTAGATATTTATTTGGCACTACAAATAAATAATAGTAGGATTACCGAATATAATGAATATAACTCCACTATGAAAAAAGGTTTGGGATAGTACTTCTATTGAATCTTTTTATTATTATTTTAGATTAATTTAAAATAATTTTGGTTAAGGATATGATCTCTCATTACAGATCCCATTTCAATTTTTGAGGATGGGAATTTGCATTAAATATTCTGAAATGAACATCAATCATTTAGTAGTATAAGTATGTACCAGAATACCCAATGAAATTACTTATATTAAATTGGTTTTTCTTTGAATTCATGATGGATTTTTATCTCAAATGGTTGGGGAGAATCTCAGTATTGAAAATGATCACATTTTTTAAGAATATGGTCATGTATTTTCCAAGGACTGGCCTAGTATTTCCCAGAAACACAAAATGTATCATTAATTATAACTCTTACCTATATTTATACCAACTTTAAAGAATCAATATAGAATTTCAACGATTGAGTTTTAGGAATTTAAAACAAAACTACAGGATAATCATGATAAAGGATTAATTTGACCAAGTGCATATCAATGGGGGAAAACTATTCATTTTTCAATGAATAATGATGGTTCAATATTTCTTTTCCTTTATTAGGAAAAACATAATAAGATCAGCCTCAGGAACAAGTATCTTATGGCCTATATCATTGAGCTATTTGATCAAATACAATGATCTCTATATTTTTCCAAGATTGATCTTTGGTCAAGGTATCATTAGGTAAGAATCAAGAAGGATTATTTTTTGAGTCATAGTTCTTACTTCTTATATTTCCATTCCTCTAGTTTTTTACAACAGCAAAAACATTTTAAAATTATGTTTAAAAACTATTTATATTCCAAGTGTTTTTGTACAATTTGTAGAAAACATTACAGTTTACCATACATATAAATAGTTCTTATGTTTCATGAATTAAAACTTATTATTATTAAATATTATCTTTCATACGAATAATTTTCCCAATTAATTGGGTAGACCTTTACTATGATGAATTTTTTAACTTTCACCTTGTTTATAAAAATACCTTGGAACTATTACATTAGATTGATGCATATAAATATTATTATATTAAAAAAGAATAACTACATCTATTATACTATCTTATGTTTATAATAGGAATACATAGACTTGTTTCTATCAGGAATAATACAATTTAGCATTGTAATTGTCTTATATAAAAAAAATATTTGGCAATCATTTACAAATGAGTTATCAAGTTCAACTATCCAAGGCCATTACCACACACTAATAAATTTTATATTTTTCTTTATTAAATTTAATATCATTTTTAGATTTTTGAGATGATATATATTCAAACTCATTTCTTCTGAAGTTTTCTCTGTGTGAACCTCTAATTTATAGTAATTGAAATACTTTAGAGAGTTTTCAATCTAAAGAATCCTTGTTGTGGATTTTTTCTTTAGAACACCTCATTCTATATTCTAAATCCAATAAATCTGAAAATTAATGGATTATGAGGATTGGAATATAGTGAATCAATACATCAGATCAAGGACTTCTAGGGATATGAAGACATACATTGATCATTGTATCAAGTGATTCTAAGGATTTGAAGATAGAGTTATTCTAATCATCATATCAAGGGATTTCTTATTAAAGAAATATATAATTTGTAGTAAGAATAAAACTATGGATACCATTAGTCAAGGTTGATGACTACCTTAATCAATAAAGATAAAATATTGTGTTCGTTTAATATATATTATATTTAATTCTTACATTTACTAGTTATTGTATTTCTTTTTTTTAATTATTTATTCAATTCAGAGTATTATGAAAGAATGTTTTGTTATTCATACTTATCATTTTTTATCATTGTATCTATCATAATTATTAAAACATACTCTTATATAATCAGAAAATATGTGATTCTAATTCTACACTCCGATCATCGAATAATTTTTGATTCAGATCGTTTTATATAAAATGGTATTGTTTTATGTTTTAATTTAATTTTTTTAAACTAAAATTCACCACACTCTTGATAATGTAAATCCTAGTAGGTCATCAATTTTTTTGGGAATAACCATGAGTATTATAGATATATAAATAAAACTTTTTTGATCAACACTAGAGTTGAAAATTTTTAAATTATTTCTATGAAGTATAAGGTTGCTGATAAATAAGATTCTAATTTTACTATAGTTGAAAAATTACATTATGACATTAAATAAAGATTTAGAAAGACAATATTATGTTCTATGATGAGGAATATTTAAAGTCAAATATAATCATATGAATCTTCCAATATTATTTGGTGTAATATGTAACTAACTCATTTTAGTACATCCATATTCATTAAAACAAGATGATCGCTTCTTAGAGTAGGTTACCAATCAGTTGATTTTTTACCTGGTGAATTAGTTTCCATGATTCACTAAAGAATTATAATATTCTAAAATTTTATATTCTCTTGGACAAAAAGGTCTTGATGATAATATTTTAGTTGAAAATATTATTTATATAATTAAAAATGAGTGGGAATCTAAAAGAACTGTTATGGATGAAATAAGGAACATTACTAATCTAACTCTCGTTGATCTTATCAGAACCCTCATTGGATATGAAGATATATTATAGAGTTGTTTCAATAATTCTATAAATAAATATGGTGGATTTTATTTTCCTAAAACATCTATTATTTCTTCTAAATATCATTTAATAGAGAATGTAGTAAAGTCTTCAATAAAAAAGAAACATGTTATTAAATCTAATTCATGTTCATCATAACATAATAAAAATTAATTGAATAATGTTTATATAATATTGAACATGATTGAGGGAAATAAATACTTCCAATACATATACAAATAAGGTTGTAAGGATAATAATAACGAGATAGATTAGGAGGTCAAATTCTATGAGTGTATAAAATATGGGCATATTTGACATCAATCTCCTAATATCAAAAGGAAATATAGAATGGAATGAAATTTTGATATTAATACTAAGAAATATTGTAATTATAGTGGAAATAAAAGTCTAAAATCATATGATACATGGAGTTATAGTGGTGGAGATTGTTTATAAAATTATTTTGATAATGAATGTTCTAAATAGAGGACCATTGGCCTATTTTCCGAAGATCCCAAGGTAAATTAATGTCATATGGTAAAGGTACAAACTACTTAATCCCTTACTGACATGTATTTAAATTAATACTATATTGATGAAAAGAATTCAATATCATCTGATGAAGAATGTTACATAGAAGAAGATTATACTTTATCTAGTTAGAAATATGATTCTATATTTTTAAAACTTTTATAATATGAAAATTAAATTAGTTTGTAAAAACATGAAAATGTCGAAGCTAAGCATGAAAATAAAGTTACGAGAGTTACTTTTTTGACTAATAAAAAAATTATATTTTTCTAAATATTTAGATGAATTTTTAAAAAGATATTATTTTAAAATAACTTTAGACAACTATAACAGCATGAGATGTTTTGATTTTTTATTTTTCTAATTAATATAATCTATTGATATTTTTCATTTAAGGAAACACAAAATATATCATTTATTATAAGAAATAACTAAATTTGGATTGTGTTATAAACAACAACATATAAATATTGCACCAAAAAACACTTAAGTTCCCTTTAGGTACATGAAAAATAATATTTGGATTATATTACACACAAAACGGAATCCCTTTTATATCATTCATTACATCCAAGGCGAAGTTATACTGAACTACAATATACGATTAATATTATTATTAACATATTGTTATTATTTCAACCTAACCATTGGAATTGATGTTATGAATAATGTTAACTAAATTGTTAAAATATGACCTAAATATGTATGTAATATTAATACTTTGGATATAAATTTGTTAGAAAAGAGTGTAATAACTATTTCATAATGAATAAATTCCTTTTCAAAGAAAAAAAATTTTTGTTGTAACAAAAAAATTTTATCTAAATAAATTATACAAAGAAATTTTGATTAATTTTATACATAAAATTTATATATTTTATAATCAATAAAAATTTTGATACTCATATAATATATTTTATATGTTTAAGATAATAATAAATCGAATTTTATTAATATGAAGTTTTATTTTTTCTAAAAGGAAATTTTATCTACTTTAAATGGATAAAAAAAATATAAATATAATTGTATATAAATTTATAAAACTTATTAGAAAAAAATAAAATTCATTTATCGAATATTAATATAAAAATTTACTTTGGTTTTTTTTATTTTTATATGACTTTTTATTTTTTGATGAATAGTGATCAACACTAAATTGTAATTCAAAAAAATATATCCATCTAATAGATTTATATAGTTAAATTACATTTTAGTTTGGTTTTAAATTTTAATTAGATACATTTTGAATCAATTCATTAAATGTATTTAATTATTACCAATTTCATATTGAAATTGTTAATAAAAACATTTCATCCTTTTTCATAGTTTCGATTAAAAACTCATCGCTGTTATAGGTCTATGGTATTAATTTTAAATGAAATTTAAAAATTTAATGATTATACTTTTAGACAATGGATAAAATATTTTAAATAAGAATATTTTATATTTTCTAGAACTTTTATCTTTGTTTTTTCTCAAAAATATTACTCAAATTGATTAAAATTATATATAGGTATTAAGAGAAAAATACACCTAAAAGTTGACTAAACCATAAAATTAAGGCCCAAAATGACCTATAAAATTATCAAATATTAATTTTATGTTAATATCTAAACCCTACACAGCATTATATTTGTTTTTGGATATTATTACATCCACTTGTTTTGGTAATTACATGGGTTTAATTCCCTTTTCAAAAATTAATGAGACTGAAACTCCTCCTCCACTATAAAAAGGCACTCACCCATCTAATCTAGTAACTCTTATAAATCCCTTTGTCTCACCAAAAATATGATCAAATAATTTCCAAAAATACCTAAATTTGTCTCATATTCCTTCCTTTGTGCATAAATCTAACCAAGGAATCCCTTTAAAGAAAACCCAGATGAGTTACCTAAATAAGAGGTAGCATTAATCCTCAAGCTAATTTGATTTATTTTTATTCTATACCCCCCATAAATATTATTAATACATGATTATATAATAACATAATTATCATAAAAAATCTTATATTTGTTTTATTATAATGGTTTTACCTAATATTATACTCACTTAAATCTAATGGGTAATGAAATTTTAGTTTTTTGTACGACAAACTACCAACTCATGAAAAAATATTTTTTTGATTTTCCCTCACCACCTCCCAGGGTTATTTATTATGATTTTTAATATAATTTTATTTTATATATATGATATTTATAATGTATTTAATCTTATTTAATTATTTTATAAAATATTCCTTCATTATTTCTATTTTTGTAAATTCAATAACTTCATTCGGGGACATGTGGACTACGGCCTCCTCAAAGTTATACGATTCATTCACACATTACATGAAACATATTAATAACTATTTTAGTAAGATTATATGATATAAATTAAATAATAATAATAATTTAATGATAATACATATATACATTTCTTTGTGTGTGTGTCATTTTATTCTTTCTTTCAAACATATAAATAAACTGAAACGACGATCATGCGTACGTACGGCCAACCATCTCCATGAACGGTGTATTCCATTTAATTTTTATATATTTTTTAAATTATTAATAATACATATATACTCAATATATACGATAATTATATCATTATTTACATTCCATAAATAATTTAATCCTGATCTAAGTGATATGATCAATAATAAAACACCAAAATATATATGAAAAATAAAGAAGATATTACCTGAAACATAATATTAACATGGAGTTGTTAATAAAAGTGTAATATAATGTAATAAACAATTCATATATGGTATTATATATAATAATATTTTTCTATGGTATATTTAAAATAAACATAATTTTTTTAGATATGAGGTTTGAACTTGTACTAAGAAAGTCAAATATTAAGATAACGGTTTTCTAATCTCACTTTTATTTCGACGAGACTAATGATTTATTCACCCCTCATAAATTTTTTATGGTATATATAAAACCCAATAAAGTTTTCAATTATTTACTACTTATATTTATTGGAATTTACCCTTCCATTTTCTCATCTCTCTTTCGCGGGGATTATGGTTATAAAGATAACTAATCGGTAAAGTGATTTTGTCTCAATTATTATTCTTTCAGACACATTCCTTATTATGAACCCATATTCTTCTAAGATTTTTATATACTAATATTTGAAATGTTAATAAATTTATATCATTATTTTCATGATATTTTAAGATCCATGAAATTTTATTGCCTCATGGTTATTATGATTTAATGTTATAAAAGTGGTAGGAGTCCTTTGTTACAATCTCATCATCTATCAGGATTGATTCTAATTATGAATTAATTGATGGAATCTTATGATCCATCTCTTAAGATATATCATTAATTAACATTTACATTGGTTATTCACGTTATATCCATGTAATTTTACCAGTTCCATTATTTGTTACATTAGTAAATTATGAAAATGTTTTTATGAAAATTAAACATTATTTTTAATTTGGATAAAAATTTGTGTTCTTTCAAAAACATGTTTTAAAATAAATTAAAATGTTTTAATTTTATCCAATTATATTTAAAATAAATATTTACCCATGTTTTAAATTTCTAAAAATGTTTTTAAAATTAATCTACTTTTTATTTTCTGATCAATGGACTTCTCAAAACCTTTTAAGGTGAAAATAGAATGTTTTGTATGTATGGACTTACCTATCATCTTGATTTTCATTTACTTAAAGACTAAATCAAATGTTAAAATGGTTATTTTTATAGAATACTTTTTCCTAATATTATAGATATTTTTTAATTTTATTGTTTTTTCCAAATAAAAAGGTTATGAATATTTTTTTATTTTTATAAATGGTATTAAATGATTTTCAAATAATCCTTAATATTTTCAAAATTTTATTTTCAAAGAAAATTATTTTAATTATTTAATTATTTATTTAGATTTTTTATATTCAATTTCTAGAAAATGTATTTAAAAATTATTCATGGCCTTTTTTTTTGTTTTCAAATTATTTTCAATCGGATTTTTTAAAAAAATTGTTTTCAAGCATTATTTATGAGTTTTCAAGGTGTTTCATATGAAAAATGTCTCCAAAATATTTTATGGATTCATTTATATTTTTTCTATGCTATATTAGTGGAAAAATGTTTTCAAAATGATTTAATTTATAATAATTTTTTCTCATATAAAAAAAGTTATTTTCTTAAAGAAATTATTTAATTGAAATTTAAAATCTTTCATAATATGAAAAAAAAAATTGAAATGGTTTCATGAAAATGATTTTCACTGAATGGATATTTCCATTAAGAAATTTTCCATGTTATCATTCAAAATATATATCAATCTAAGATGAAATTCATATTTATAAATAATTTTTTCCTAGGGATTCAGCCCAATAATACCATTCATATTCTTTGTTGAATGGATGTTGTTTTTATGAGGTGATTTTTATGAAACCTAATTCTCTTCCAAGGGTTATATGATTTGGAAACCTTATTTATTTCACAATATATAATTTTATGAAATAATTTTAAAACTAATATATTTTCCATGGGTGATGATATAATTAAATTTTTATGATATCCTTTTCATTTCATGGATTATAATATGTTGTTTATGAAACACATTTCTTTCCGTGGGTCATGATTTGATGAATTTTTTTACTATCTTGTGGAACATTTATGTTTCATTTGATGGTTGGGACCTATATCTCATTAAAATTAATTGGGTAATATTTTATAACTCATGAGATAATGTTGGGAAATAAGTCAACAGGATTGATCCAAAATGAGAAACATATGAATTATTATTTAAACAGGGAAACAGGTGTGACCTAATCCACTATTGGAATATGAGGAAACTTAATCCACAATGGGAAGATGGGGAAACCAAAAACACTATGGGAAGATGGGTAAACTCTATCCACTATTGGATGATGAGGAAACATGACCCCTTATAGGTAAAGGACTTTGACTAGGGGTGTTAGTGTGTCCTTCTTAATAGGTGTAGTCCCCATGAAGTGCCCTGATAATTTTTTGGCAGTGAGCCATGACATATGGGGAATGATGTTACATGCTTATATGTCTCCCCAAATTCTTTGTCTTAGTATTTTCATAAGCTCACATAATTCATGTTATTTATTATCTAATTATTCATGTCATATTAAAATCACATATTTATTCCATGTCTTAAGATTATGATCTTTTTATGAATATCATGATCTTATAACTTTAAGATCATGTTCTCATACCCTTCGGTTCATGTTATCCTTACATATCACACTTGTTCACGCTTACTGAGCATATTAGCTCACCTCTTTATTATTTTTTCTTTAAATAGTTATTAAGAATTTATTTATGTTGGAGTACTAATGGGGAAAATATTTATGATATAATTTAATGATATTTCACTAAGTTAGGGGATTATGTTTTATGTTTCCACTGACACAAAACTATTATGGTCCTAAAGCATCTATTGTTTTAATGTGCCAAATATTCTTTTAAAAGTGTTCTAATGTCAATGTATATTAAGAATGGGTCACTATATTGGGTATAAAAGGAATTTTTTATTCAAAAAATGGATACATGGTTAAGGAAACATGAGTGAGATCCCTAGAAATATTTCTAAGGATATGTCTAGGGATATCTCTAAAGATAAGTCTATGGATAAGTTACAGTATTGGAAAATGACCTAGATATTTTCTAAAGGATGGAGTGAGTGGTTTTCTAACATTACATAATTTTCTATATAATAAAAGTCTATATGGCTCTATTAAAGATGTACCTGGGGGTTACAACTTCAAAAAGGATCATCAGTCCTAACTCGAGTGTATCCTTGTACAAAAAAATGGGACTTTCTACACACCAAATTCGAAACACCTGGGGATATTCTTTTTCAATTAACAAGTTATTTATGAAAAATAATGAAGTATTTAAGTATAACATTACAATTAATAACAAATTATAAACCTAAGGTGTAACATATTAAATAAGTTTGAGCCATGATCTATAAATCATATAACTATTTTTTTCATTATTATGTGGTTCTCAATTCTGATAAATGTTTCTCACACTATGCATTTTGGTTTTAGTAAATGGTGTTATATAGAATAAACATGGTTAACATAAAATGTATCATTTGTGTAATGTATGGAAATTTTTAAAATATATCTCTTATGTTGAAATCTTATAATGAGAATCAGGAAGGTTCTTCGAGTATTGGCTATACTTCTGAAGACAAAGAGATCATGAACGACATGTGAATTGTATGGGATATTCAAATAGTATTGTTTACATTAAATGTATTAACCATTATTAGATTGAGTTTGAGGAACCTTAAGACATGATTTGTATTTCATATTTTATAAAATGTGCATAAAGGTATGAGATGATGAATCCTGAGTAATCGTTTATGAATAAAGATGGATGAATAAATTATTTGTGTTTTGGAAATCTAATATTTTATTATATGAATGATGAAATAAATATGTATTTTTAGTATAATATTTTTTTAAGGATTGAAAAGGGATATATTTAACAGTAATGATGAACTTGGAAAGAGACGTAATATAAAAATATATATTTCTATTAAGGGAAGGCATACCTTCATGTATCCCTGATGATGATAAAATGGTGATTAGAATGTATAAAGAGATGAACGATATGTATAAATTAAATTGTACAGTACTGATTATCATATAACTAATAATTTATTTGTTGAAAAATAATTCTATTTCATCATGGATGAATTTTACAACATCATGGACTTAAAAAAGATATCTATTAATATTTGGAATAATGAAGCATGTATGTTTTCCAAAATAATTTATGGTAATTATCATTATTACCATGTTTCAAGATAATAAATGATGTGGGTATTCCCATCATTAGAATGTAACAACCAAAAGATACTTATTGATATATGGGGGATCCATATTAAGATTTTTCCATGTCCTTATTTCTAATGTTTTGTATTGTCATATTTCAGAAGGTTTATAAGGTTAACAATTTATTGAATGATTATGTTAAACCTTAGATGAGGTCTGTGAAATTAAAGTGTTATATTAGCACATGAGGATTTATGAATATTGGATAAATTTTTCCAACAAATTTTCATTGATGTAACTTAATACATATGGGATGACTTATCAAGGATCTCATTATCTTTTCATTCTTTAGGATTGAAAAAATCACCTTCCTTTTTGGAGAAAGTGGTGAAGTGGATATTGGTCAGGACATGACAAAAGGGGAGGGGATTTTAATAATTAAAGGGAATGAAAAAAATAACTATATATTTTTGTAAAAAAATAATTTTTAAACTTTTGGAAAATTTTATTGAAATAATCCTTTGTCCTATTATCATAATTTTTTATGATATCAATGGCCACTTTCATTTTTATTCACGTTATGGTTTGGTGATTATTAGATTTCTTTGGATAAACCACCTTCTTCTGATCTTTATCAATCTATATGATAATTTATTTATTTTTTTCCATGTCCATGATTTCACATCCCACCTATGTTATCCTATGTGGAATCCTAGTTATGAGTTACTTTGGGTAACCATTATGTTTCTAACATTATCTTTTTAAAAGAAATTCTAGTATTTATTTTTCTCATGTGGGTTTCAATGAATTTAACTTTAATGTATGAAACATTTAATAAACCAAAGTATTTTTTGTGGGAAAAATTAATTTTAATAGGGAAGAATGTAATGACACATGATTGTTTGAATTATTATTTTTGAATTCTTTTAATTTTTTTATATTTTTCATTTCACGTGACACAGAATAAAACTTATGTTATACGATTGTAATAATTTTGGATTACATTATACACAACACCAAGACAATATTTCACAACACATAACACTTATATTAGCTTATGATAAATTCCACACTATGTTTTGCTTGTATTACACATAGCACTGACTCCCTATGATAGATTTTGTTACACGCAAGACTGAGTTTTACTGGAAAAAATATATACGAATAATATTATTATTTAAATATTATTATATTTACCACTTATCCATTTGAATGGATGTTACAAATAATACTAATTATATTTTCAAATATGATCTAAAAATGTATATAAAATTAATCCTTTGTTTTTCAATTAGTTAAGAACCAATCTCATCCTATGCAATGGAATATTTTATTTTTCTGTGAAATGCAATTTATATAATGAAATTGGTATTTGATACTATGTAAAAAGGGATTCTTGATAAGGTTTATGGTGTTTTTTTGAAGAAACAACCATCAAAGATAGTATAGTATTCCAATAAAAAGATAGAGGAAGAATCTTCTTGTTGAGAGAAGAAACAAAATAATGAAAAGAATATGATCAATGGTCATTTAAAATGGACAGTGCAACAAAAGGAACAAAAGAAACAAGGATACCCTTAGTATTTTCTTGTTCCATATAGAACTATGGTTTTAAAAATTAAGATAGGTTAACAATTATAAGAATAATAGAAAACAAAGATGAAAAAGAAAAGCATAGAAGAAGCTATAGTTGTAGAATTTTTCTGAAAGATGTGGAATGGGGTTCCAAGAATAAAATTATTCAAATTATTAATACATATAAAATAATTTCTAATCCCAAGCATTAATTTCATGAAACTTTAATATTACTATTATTAATAACTTCAGTGGATTATAGAGGAAAATAAAAATTATTTGTTGAAGAATCATTCCATGTCGTACCAGAGAAACGATTGAAATTCCAATCAGTTATAAATGAGGTTTTATGAAAAAAATGAGATTATATAAATATATCAACCAAAAATTAATACTATTTATTGGAATAATAATCTTTTAAATAATAATAAAAATAATAAACTGATTAAGAAATAGAGGAAGAAGATGAATAAGAAGAAGTAGATGAACAAGAGGAATAATTTCAAAAGGAAAAGGCTAATGCTGAAAATTAATCTAATGAAAATAAATAATTCGAGCTTTAATTAGCCCCAACACCTTTACCCTCACAATATAAAAAGGTTAATAACATGGAAGGAACTTTGGAAGAAAAATCATCAATATATTTTTAGGATGATCCATCCTCTTAGTAAGAAGAACTCGATCAAAAATTAAATACCAAATTTTATGAAAATGAAATAAAAAGAATTTCATATAATAAATGATTAGAAGAAATTAATGTTCTATATAAAAATTGAGATAAATATTTAATGAAATTTTAAAATAAATGATTATTAGTTGATGTCAGATCAGGCAGACCAAATCCTCCTCAAGATAAGCTCGATCAATCAGACAAAGAAGAAACGATTGATCAAATGTGCATTGATTATATTTTTCTTACCATGAATAGATTTTGTGATCAGATTATTTATCAACCAAATATATATGAAATATTTTATTTTATTTGGGAATCACTGAATGGTAAATCAAAATCACTAAAAAAATTCTAAATCAGTGATTAGGATCGAGGTAGATTTAAATATCTATCATGAAAGGTTTTAAACAAAAAAGTCTTCAGACAATAAAATGAATGTGTTATAAAATCAAGTCTACTGCACACTAATATATCATGAACAACATTTCATGTTAATGAAAACTCTTACATTATAAATGGAATAATATTTCAACAAGTTATCTTCATATATTTTGGATAATGTTAATTTCTTATAAGATTATAGAGATACAATCGATAACTGAACTGAGGAAGTAATTTTTTGAACTAAAAGGGTTATAGTATATAATTAAAGAATATAATTCTGATATATTTGAAAGGTGAATTCATCCTTATGAAGGAATATACTCATATTTTAAAGACTAAAGACCAAAATCCATCAATTTTGGAATTGAACATTGTAAAACCTAAAAAGTCTCAAGAGTATTTCAAGAAGATGAAGTATATTGTTGAAAATTTGATGAAGAAAGAAGGAATTCCTTTTCATTTCTAAATCTTGAGGAATATTTTTAAACCTTACAATCCTTACTGAAAGTAAATTACTTTTCATCCAATAACTTTTGTTTGAATTTATTCTAATAATTATTGATGAATTATCTTTATATTATTTCTTGGATTAATATTTAGTTCATAAATAATTTTTTAGTATATTATCTATTACTTAAATTTCAGTATAAATACGTTTCCAATTATTTATATAAACCAAAAAGGGGGAGATATATTATGTTTTCTGAAGGAATTTTTTGGGAAGATGATATGTTTAAGATGGATTTATTGTCTTAATGTGAATTTTTTATCCTTAGACGGTATTGTTTGAGAGAGATATATCTAAAAACATTCCATTATATAATGTAGTATTTATAAACTCAGGGGTGTTATAAAAATTATCTCCAAAGTTTTTATAATAATAAACGGTTGTATATTTTTCAATTTATTATATTTATATTATGTTTTGGGATTTTGGATTTCTAATAAGAGAGAGATTATTTATGTCTAATGGCAACTTATTACTTTCCCATTACATTAGTTTTGGAAATCAAAATAACTTTCTTAATAAAATGTTAATAACATTTAATGTCCTAGGTTTTTTACTATCTTTTTACATAAAACATTACTTTTTACCATAAATAGAAATAGTTCTTATGTGTTATGAATGTACACATATCATTCTTGAATAATAACCATTGGATTATGTATGAATTTGATTAATCTTATAAAACGTTTTTATGAACAGAAGTTAATGTTTTTTCTTGCCTTTTCTTTTTCAAAGAGTCATGATCATCAGGCAGACACTTGTACCAATACAAGGACTGATCCATAAAAGGATTTCTATATTGAAAATTTTTTAATAAGTTCATCAGACTAAACTATGTCTATAATAGAAACAAATAGACATGTTTCTATCATTACGAATAAATTTATCATTTGAATGGTGCTAAAAAATACATCATACATTCAGTTACAGATGATCTTTCAAGAGCCAGCTATTTAAGGTCATTGCAACAAATCATAAATATGACTTAGAGATTTTCTTTTAAATAGTAGGTCATTTGAAGTTTTTTGAATTTATACATTTCAAAATCATTTCTTCTAAGGTTTTCTCTATGTGAACATCTTTTTCCTGGTCATTGTAATACTTTATATAGTTTTCATTCTATGGAATCCTAGTAATAATTGTTTCCTTTTGAAAATTTTATTTTGTATTTTGTTTTTGGTCATTATTTTGATTAAGGTATTTTTAGTGATAGGAAATGTAAAATCTAATTGATTTGATCGATGCCTTACTCAGATAGGATGATAGATGATCATCATTATATTGATGTCCTCCAAGGATAGGAAGATATATATATTTCGATCATCCAATTGATGGATTTTAGGAAAAGGATAGGCAGGCATTAAAGTAAGTATAACACTATGGATACATTTAGGTAGGTTTTCTAAATACCATTACTCTTAATGGTAAAAAAGTGAATAATTTTAATATACCTTGTATTTCATTATTATATTTACTAGATAATGTGTTTTTTCTTTGAAAATTTATTATTTCTTTTCTCATATTACATTCAATATTTTGTTTTCCAAATATTTCATATCATTTTTTTATCAATTTATCTATGATAATGATAAAAAAAATACACTTATATAATTAGATAATCTGTGATTATTAGTAGAAACTATGATCATCGAATGATCTGTGAGTCCAATATTTTTACTTGAATTGGTATGGTGTTTTTTTATTTTACTGTTATGAAACTAAAATTCACCCCCATCCCCTTATTGTAATAGTAATCTAACTACTTACAGTTTTGATCCATCAAAATATACTCAAGATAGACTTATATATGAAGTATAGTCATTATGAAGTTATAGTAGTTCTATTTTCACATTACAATTATCCTAATAAATTCCATAATCTAATGAATAGTGTCATTATAGATTACTTAAATTTTTTTTTAGTATTTATATAAAATATTATTCTATATAGAAAATTAAAGGAAGAGCTTGAAGGATAGTTGATAATTGGGATGAAGACCATGAGGTAGAAGAATTTTTATGCTAAATTTACCATCATTGAATTTTGGATTCAAGGGGTTTCATTCTTGGGTAATATAATCTCATGTGAGGGAATATGAGTGAATCCTTCACAGATATAAATAATTGAGTAGTAGAAAATAACAAACATGTTTAAAAAATCAATATTTTTCTTGGGATGGATGAATATTACTAATGGTTTTAAGATATTAATCATTGAAATATTATCCACTCACCCTGTTAAATTGGAAGGGTGTTAAGATCATATTGGAAGATGATTATGAAGTTGTATTCCAAGAACTAAAGAGAATATTGGTTAGTGTTCACGTTTTCACACAACCCTAATGTTCTATATTGAATGGTGTGATATATATTCAGATAATAATGTATTGAAATATATATTTACAAAAAAATTGTTTTTTTTTGCACCGAATAAGATTGTTTCATATGACCTAAGGTTTTGATTTCTTGATATACTGTCACCCTGGGAAAAAGAATAGGGTGTATGATACTCTAAGTCATAAAGACTATTCCAATTTTTCTATATATGGATAAAAAATATCCAATATTTATATATTTATAAAGTATGGATCTTTAAATATTAAAGGATGGGGAGAAATATTATCTTTATCAAATGATTTTTCAACCATCTATCCATTTTACTAATAAATAGGCATAGAAGAAAGATTTGGATCATTAGAAGTAAGTAAAAATGTTACTATGTTTAACATTGTTTTGGATGAGATGATAAGGTTCATGATCTGGGTATATGTTCCATCTATACATATTTGAAGAATGATATATTTTATAAGGCATATAATACATAATTCATTATTCATCCTTTATGTAAGAAGATATAAATATATATGAAAGAGTATTTAAGGTGGTAAAATGTGAAGGGATGTATTGTTTTTTTTTTGTATAATGGTTCTTGGTATGTCAATACATTATGGATGAGATACTAAAATATAATTATATGTTACAACCATTACCAATACTGTAATGGAAATGGGGAAACATTTCCATGGATTTTGTCATCAGACTCCCCAAGATGTACAAAGTCCATAATTCAATATGGGTTATAGTCAATCACCTTACAAATTTTGTACACTTTATTGGAAGAATGGGGATTTACATTTAGATCATATTTCTATAATATTCATTATGAAAGCTTTACAGTTTCATGGATTATCACATTCTATTATATCATATACGGATTTTAGGATTACCTCAATGTTTGGTTACGTATTAATTAGACTTTGGATGTATAGTTATGTTTCAGCACTACTTATCATCCTCATAAAGATGGTTAGTATAAGAAGACTATAAAATACCTAGGGGATACTTTAAGATCTTACTGAAAAGAATTTAATGGTGTTTGATATCTACACCTTCTTCTATGATATTTTTATCATAACAATAAATTTCACTCGAGTATTCAGATGAATCCTTATGAATCCCCCTATGGAAAAAAGTATAGAAAAACAACATGTTAGGAAAATACTAGTGAAACAAATATATTGGTACCAGAGTTAACATAGAACTAGTAGAGAAATTAAAAACTATTCAACAATAAGATAAATACTGTCAGAGTTGATAAGAAAGTTGAACTGATAATCATATATTATATTTATAGTTAAAAGTTGGTGAAAAAGTGTTTCTTTGAATTTCTCAAGGGAATACAGTTATAAGATTCCGAAGTAATGTAAATGTGATCACTATTTATGTTATATCATTTGATATTCTTGATCTATAAGGGATGTAGCGTATCACTTGGCACTTCCATCAAACATCTCTTGGGTATATATTGTGTTATATATATCTCTTAAAATGAATTACATACCTGATCCTTAAAATGTAAAGAACTTATATTTCATATCACTATATCCTAATGTTCAAAATAAATAATAACCGGTAAAAATCTTGTATCACAGATATAATCTGATGTATAACAATACTACTTATATCATTAAATTTTTCCAAAGAAATCATACATTGGTATATGATATACAGGAACCTGGGTATATGATGAGGTAAAAGTTACAATATTTTTTATTTTGAAGGGATTGAATTTAGGGAGTGAAATTCATTTTATGGTGGTTGTAATATAATAACCATATATTTTAGGATATATTTATTTCTAAATAAATTAATTCAATTTCATAGATTGTTATAGACATTGTATCTAGCCTAATTGAACCGTAATATAGTATTCTATTATAACCTAGTCATTAAAATGGTGTGCGTGAGTAAGAATAACTAAATTTTTAAAATAATATAGTTTACACAAGAATTAAATATATTAATTTTTTATCAATCGATTATAAATGAAAATAAAAATCATTTGAAAGTAAAAGTGATTGTTTCATGAAAAATTGTTTTTATGTGTGCAATGTATTCTTTTATAAATTATACAAATCAGTATTGTTGAATTTTTTTTATAAAATTAATATGTTATATAATTAGAAAAAAAATTCAACTTTCATATAATATTTTTTCTTAGCGTGGGATAAGAATGAATCTAGTTTGATGCTTAATACTAATTTTTTCTAAAAATTGGTTTCATTACATTTTCCACACTTATTTTAATGCTATATTTAAAAAAATTCGAGAAAATATTTGGAAAAACGTTAATATAATTTTTAAAAAAACCTGTATAATTTGTCTTCTAGATAATTTTTAGAAATTTTTTAAAATATTTATTTTTTGATGAATTGGGAAAAATAATAATTTTTAATAAACATTTTACGTTAGGTCAAATAATTTACAATGATCAATTTTTTAACATGATTTTAAATGTGAAATTAGTTAAATAATATTATTATTAATTTAATTATATTTATTGGAATAAAATATTATTCTTTTTATCCAAAACATTCTTATACTTAATGTGAATTTTTCTTTGGAAAACCACTTTTTAAAACATTTTCAGGATTAATTTTAAAATATATTATTTTAATTTTATTAAATAAATTTGAAAAAATGGATTCCATATATTTAATATTAATAATTAATATTATTTAACAAGTTAAACTTAATTTTTTGTTATCATCAATAGTTAAAATAGTGAAAATTACTAACTGGAGCTAAGGTTAAAATGTTGTTTTGTATGTTTCATGAGCATGGGTTGAACTTAATTTTCCACACATTTTTTTATTTAAATTTCATAATACCTAGGTAAAAATTTTATAATAATTTAGATTTTATTTTTAGTCTTAAAGGATATATTACATTTGTAAAAAAAACTTGTTAATGTGGAGAAAACTGAAATTGTAAAAGTGAGTAGCCTTAGAGGTCGAGTGAATAACATATTTGATGCAAGATTATATTTTAGTTTTGCAGGTGCTGATATACCTTATATTCCATTAAATAAATCTTTTTTATGTTTTTGAGGAACTTTTTTTAGTTGGACTTCCCATTATTGAATAGTTTTGGGAATTTACAAAAATGCCCCTCCTTCTCACTTATTAAATGAAACCACCTGTCCTATTTTATTCACACATAGAACTATTTTTTGTTCATATAATACCTACTCATATATCTTCCTTACAACCATCCACATGAATAAGATTCTCTAGTTTTATCATTAAACCATCCTAGGATGGCTTTTATTATAAAGCTGTAGAGGTTTTCCAAAGAATTTGTATAGTTCTTGACCATCTGTTTTTGTTTTATTTCTTCTAATACATTTATAAAATATTATTGGATTGTGATTAAACAATAACAATAGTATATTATATATTCTATTATTTTATTATATTAAATATGTAACACATATCCTTCTCTATTTCCATCAAATGGGAAATGAAATTGTCGATCGTGTGTATGGCAGACTACCATCATCTGAACTAGTGTCATTCATTTTCCATAACCACCTCTAACTGTATGATATAATTATGGATTTAATATATATAAATATTTTATTTATAAAATAATTATATTTATTGAATTATAATATCAAATATATCTTCTTACATTCCAATTTATTGTAAAATGACATCTTCACTCATGCCTATGTGTGGACTACCACCTCAATGAAGCGATGTGATTCGTTTTTCATTTATTATATATTTAGATGGTAAGTATGATGTATTTATTTAATATATATGATATATATTATATTATAATGATTTAGTAAATGTTATGTATGATTTACCTTCCCTACAATCCAACCATCGAAAAATAAAAACAATGCTCATGTGTACGTATTTTATATCATCTCCACAAATGATGTAATTCATTTTCTTTTATCAAATTCTTATGGAATAAAATAAAAAAATGTATACAATTAATATATATTATATTTATATGATGACTCAAATTATATAGATAATGGATGAATGATCTATGTATGAGGTCCAAAACTACCAAATTAATACATACATGAGAAATGATGAAATTTTAGCATGGATCTATGATTTAAACAATGAATTGTCAATAAACTACTGATAAATTATTACAAGTAAATAATATGTGGTATGATATATAAGAGTATTGTTTTTTAATATATTTATAATATAAATATATATTATACATAAGGTTCAGACACATATGAATAATGTCCAACATGAGGTAAGGCTTATGTCACAATTTCCTCATTATTTGAGATTATTTTTATTTATGTATCTATTAAGAAAATAAATTTATCTATCTATATTGAACCCAATATATTTTATTATAATATATTTATTTCTATAAATTAATATTTTTCCTTCTAATTTTTTCTCTTTGAGTACTCAATATAATGAAATAATGTTTGTTAGGAAAACCATCCTTGTTATTCTACTCATCTAGGAATATTTCTCCTCCATGCCCGTTGATTCCATAATATTTTTAAAAGGATTTTTTTAATGTATTAAAATTATTTATTAATGAAATTTTCGTCCATGTTTTACATTTTTACCAAATATATTGGAATAAATATTATTTTTGTTTTCAAAAAGATGTAATTTTTATCATTTTGAAAATTGTGTGAAATGAATACCTTTTAAAATTATAAGACATGAACAAAATTACCCATATCATTAACACTCAATTATTTATATATTACATTACAATTTTATGATTTTATTTTAACGTAAAAAATTTTCTGAATATTTGGTAACATATTTTAGCCTTTAAAGAATTGACTTCCAAATCAAAAGGGTATTTTCCTCAGGAAATTTTCCAATGTTATTTTTGAAGTATTTTTATCTATGTCAATATAAGTTTCCGAATGTTATAATAAATATTTACTATAATGATTTTATACACCTTATTTCAATGGATGATTTATGGCCTGTTTGATTAGAGAACGAATTTAGGTTTTGTACGCTTGTTCTTCTAATAATTTGTTTACTAATTTTTAAGGAATATTAATTAAGTTCTACTAATTATTCATATGATTAATGAATGGAATTATAAAGTGATGGGGGTCCCTATAATTAAATATCCCCTAAATGAATTTTTAGGTCTCATTAAACAATTATTATTGGGTATTTATCAAATAAATTACAATTTTATTTAAGATGTCTTGGGTTGATTCATCGACAATACGTTTCTAATATGAAACATTATTAATTCCATCATTATAAAATCATTTATTTGTTATCATTTTAATATTTTATTTTTTATTATATCCATGGATAATTTTCTTGATCATTTTATTATTTATATATAAATACTTGATCATAATTTATTATTTCATTATTATTCCTTCTTTATTACATCCAACTACACGCATACCCTAACTAAGAATATGAGGTCACCCATTTGTTATGTTTCATTTCCCTGGTTTGTGGGGAAGTTTATTATGATTAGTATATAGGGATAAACTAAAGTTAATAATCATGTTCTCAAGGAAAATATTATGTTTTGTCGTATTTTTTAAAATGGTAGGTAAAATTATAGTATGTATCTAGTTTTCCCAGACTACTGAACTATGCAGTCTATCGGGATTTGGTTACATGTATATATTTCAAATTAAATAAAGTAACAACTAGATCTAGGATAATATTATTTTGTTCTTTATAGTATGTATTTGAGTATTTTTAGTAGAATCCTCGAGAACTAAATTTATGAAAACCTATATTTGGGAAAATAACCCTATAAATGTAATTTAGGATAGGTATAAGAATATTAATTCAACATAATGTTTTATTAAGGTAGAGATAATGTGGTTTTACTAGAAATACATCACTATGTACATAGTAAATGTGTATATCAGTTGAGAAAATATGCATATATGGGTAATAACAAAAAAATGAAATTGATTGATTGATTATATATTAACCATCATTTTGGTGTATGATGAGTGTTCCCTTATAGTGCACTTGGCATTACACTCTGGAGGAATTTTATTGGGATAATTCCCATTTTATTTATAACCCATAGTTAAGGACTTGAAAAAAAATATTAACTTAGAACACTCTCAATGAAACCACGTTTATTATTTTAATATTAAATATGTATAATTTTTTCAATTTATGTTAGGTGTTTTTTTAGTTTTGAAATTATACATTATGATACATAATTTTATCATATAATCATGTGTATGATATTATTTATACATAGATCCTTGTGTAATGCATGAAAACTATATCAATTCACATAATCCATGAAGAGATTTCCCTCCTATGAAAGATAATAGAGTTAGAGTAGGCATTACAATTGGAGCTGGTGGTGCGGTAGGAGATGAAAAAATTATAACTATAATTGGGTAGCTGATAAATGTTATGACAAATAACCATACCTTTATGGAGAATAATACTATTCCAAAACACGATTTCATAATGTAATACTTCTTCATGTGTAATTAAATTCCATTTATTAATGGGACTAAAAATCGATTTGTAGCTGAAAATGGATAATTACCATAGAGATGATATTTCTCAATTTGGAGAGTAATGAAATGAAGATGGTTTTAGTAGAATGTTTTCATCTCTTAGGTGATTTTGAAAAATTTTGGTACTTATTATAAAACAAATTGTATGAGGAGGATTTAAAATCCTGGAATTAAAGGATTTTGAAGAACCATTATTAGAAAAATATATTCCTTTTAAAAAATAGGTTGATATAGAGATACAATTCTAGAGATTGAGACAAAATTAAGTGGAAAAGTATTCTATGAATAATGGTGAATTGATAAGGTTAAAAGGTCATGATTCAGACAATGTAAAAAATCTAAGAATCAATATTGACTATTTCTTGGATTGTATTAAGGAAATCCTTTTAGGGGAACTAGTCTCTAAAACCTTATCAGCATATGATTAAATTATATCACGTTTTCTAAAGAATTTTTAAAAATATATCCTAGACTTATTTATTAATGGGAAAGTAAGAGAATAATAGGATGGTGTAACAACTTATGTTCAAATGTTGTAAGATAATGGTGAATTTTCTAACATAGTATACAGGTATAAATTAATATCCAGGTACAAGTAAATATGGAAATTGAATTTGATATAAGTGTTAATAAAAAATATATCATTCTAACAAATTAAAGGGTAAGGAAGAATCTCAAAAAGTATAGTTCATTAACAATAATGTTAAGGGGAAATATTACAACCAATTCCCCAAACATAAAGAAAAATTTCTATAGAATATTCCATGGGGAGACGGCCAAGCTTATGAAATTACTATAAATAATGTAGAATTTCCTATCAATGTTGTAAAAATTACATTTATCATTCACTACATGGTTATAAATTTATTATATAATTATTATTTTTACTAAATATTATATATATTAATAAATTTATAAGTGTATGAAATAACTACCACAATTATTTTATATTTATCATGTGGTAAAAACATATATTTATAGGATGGACATGTCTCAAGTCTATACTCATATCTGATAGAAGCTTCTGGAATAGTTCTTTATATGAATATTATTATTCTTACACATATTGAATTTGATTTAGTTTTGGGTATTTTTTTATCTCTTAGTGTATGTACCAAATCAATTTTTTAGTAAGGGAAGTTACATTCGATATTTTGAATTGAACGTGAATTTTCTATCAGTGTGAGGATAAACCAGAACACAGAATGGAAATTAATATTATCATATGGATTTTATACATATTCATGAGGGATTTTTATCTCAAATTGTTGTGTAGAAAATCAATATTTAAAATTTCCCTATTTTTTGGAATAAATTTAGGAATTTACTGATGAATTTCTTAGACTTACCCCCAAATTGTGATTTTTTGTTTTCAATAGAATAACTATATGGTGTTCTCTCTATTTCAGCATGTCTTTATAGAATACCCAAAATTAAGTTGTATGGATTGAAAAATTATCTATTTTAAAAAATATATATATATATATATAATGGATTCATTCATCCTAGTTAATTTACAAGTGGTGAAAATGTTTTTTCAAATTAATAAGAAATATGGTTCAATGTGTTCTTGTAATTTATTATCAGGTACCTTATAAGGTCACTATTAATAACAAGTATCCTCTACCCTATATCAATTATCTATTTGATTAATTATAAGTAGATATTTATTTTTTTAAGATTTATATTAAAATTGGGTATCATCATTTAAAGATCAACAAAGAATTTATACCCAAGAAAACCATCCATATGTGGTATAGTCATTGGGGATATATAGTATCCCATTTATCTTTTGAAATTCTACTGTTATCTTCATGGATTTAATGAATATATACTTTGATGAATACCTTGATCTTTTTTTGGTAATACTTATAGAATATATTACAATGTATTCAATGATAAATGATGAAAATAATGAACATTTTAGAATTGTTTTGAATACCTCAAGGTTGAAGAAGTTGTATGATAAATTTACCAAGTGTGAATTTTAACTTCATTGGGATTAATTAAAGAATTATATAATATTAAGTGAGGTTATATAATTGGATCCATTAATGATAGATATTATTGATAAATTTTTGAGGCTAACCAAGGTAACTAAAATCCATAGTTCTCTTTTTATAGAAATATACAGCCGACACTTTTTTGGAAATTCCCATGACTATTAAATCCACTAACCATGTTGGCTGAAAATGCTGTTTTGTTCTTATATAAAGATGACTAAGAGAATCTTTCGAATAATATGAAATATGGTTGGCCAGTGTTCCTTTTATTAAATTACCATATAGTGTTAAGGGTTAATGATCTATTTTGACACATTAAAAATGTATTGGTATATTTCCCCAAGCATAATAACATTGTGATAACATATGCCTCTCTCCAAATGAAAATTCTTGAGAAAAATTTCCCAAATCATGATTTGGATTTGGAAGTGGTATTTTATTCATTAAAGATATGCGGTCATTATCTATATAATGAAATTTTTGTTGTATATATTTATCATAAAATATTTATGTATATATTTATATAGAAGGAGATGAATATTCACCAAAAAAGATGGTTGGGATGAATCAAAAATTAGGATTTCTCGATTCATTACCAACCTAGGATGGTGAAAAACGTTGCTGATGATAATTTTTAGAAAGAACAATATATATTTTATATGATGTGGATAAAAAATATCCAATATTTATATATTTTAAAAGGATGTATCATGAAATATTAATATAAGGGGATAAGTCTTATCTTGCTTAAATGGGTGTTCAATCATCAATCCATGTGAGGACTATAGAGGTGTAGAAGGAAGATGTGGACCTGCAAAAGAAATTGAGTAATTTATTTTAGTTTAACCATGATTTTAATGGAATTATAATTTTCAATAACCATGTATGATTTCCTTCCACATCAAAGTTTAAGAAAGAGATGTTGGATGAGTCTCATAGTTCAACACTTTTAATTCATCTTATAAGTACACAGATTTATAGAGATATGAAAGAGTATTTCAATTTGGACAATGGAAATAGTTTTATTGATTATAATATATCTCATTTCCAATTATTTTATCGTTTTAATCTTAATATACTGAAATGTAATTGCTTGTTACAACCATTACCCATACGGAATGGAAATGCTGAAACGTCACTATAACAACCTTTCATTTTATAACCCACCTAGAAATGATTTATTATATAGAAAACTCACTAGATAAAATATAGATTATTGATTGGTCTAGTTTATTTAGGGCTTAGTAACATTAAATAAAATCATAAAACAAAGGATGCAACATCTTATTGAAAACTTCCTTTACATGACCACTGCATTCCCTCATACTTAGCATTGCATGGGATTACCTAAGGACATCCATAAGAAAAGGGTGAGCTATAAAGCCCAATAATAGAGTTAATGAGGCATAACATGAAATATATAATATATTTTAATCAATAGACATATCAATGGATCATAATATAAACATGAACATAAAGGCATGATATAACACGATTAACATAACATGTAAATGTGGCTACAACATTTAACATGATTTTAGCATGATCCAAGCCTCATTTCACATTTAGCATGAGTAAATCCTCATTTCACTTGAATTATAATTAGTAAACCCTCATTTAACTTGAATTATCATGATACTAATATTTAGCCAACGCATTGTAGCTCTATTAGGGCACACTCTTCTTAAACATTTCATTTCACGTATAACTGTGCCACGTGGATCATAAAACATGGAATCAATCATAATAATTTAATTTCATGATAAAGGTATGTGTAATACATACATAATTCTTTATAATTAATACATAAATATGCATAAAGGTGAATACCCTTGATAGATAAATGGGCATGTTATTCACTATACAATGACATTGGCTTGGAAAATCGTAGTGCAATTTCGGCAGCATAACGACGTGAATTAAAAACTCATAAAAAATGGTTGATGAGAGATAAAGTTAGGTATCATCATATTGAAATTAAATGGACAGTAAGGGGGTCATATAGATACATGTCCAAAAAAACTTAATGGAATTTAGGTGAATAATATTAAAGAATTACTTGGATTTAAAAGGGGAGAGATAAATCCCTCATGGAATTTCGGCATGGTAATGAGTGTACATATGATAAATTAATGAAAGATAAAGAGGTCTACCATCATCCAAACATAAATAGAGTAGTATGGGGGAGGTGTGAAATTATACCCAAACTTTTCTAATTGAAAACAGAATGGCATAAAAACAAAAAAAAATTGGACAAAAATGAAAAAGGAAGACATCCCTAACATGGAAATGTGATCCCAAAGTCTTGGGAGAGGCTTCAGAGAGGCTTCTTGGAAGCTTGGGGTACCTTGGGAGGATTATAGTGATATGAAGGAATATGTTTGACAAACTAAAAAGGCTTTGTGTGAAGAGGAAGTATGTGCTTGGTTGGGTTTATATAGGAAAGGAGATGGAATTCATTATTATTTAGGTTTGGGTCACAACACATTAAACTAATCAATACCTCAAACCATCCCATGGTTTTTTCCAATGTGTAGTCTAAGAAAATATTTTCTAAGACCAATTTCCAAAGTTCATGAAATAATAGGGTTGCTTATGTGGAGGTGAGTCACACACTCATGGAAATTTATTTAAAAAGTGAAAATGTTTTATAACTCTTGGAGGGTTACTAATGTTTTGTAAAATAAACCAAAAAAACCTAAAATCACATTATTTTAATGGTAAAACATATATTATAATAACATATCATTTAGAATATTTTATTACAACACTATTGGGTCATTGTCATGTCATAAAACTTAATATATATTTAAAAGGTATTTATTTTTTACCCAAAAATTTTATTGTCTCAGAAAATTATGAAAAATTCAATGTTGGATAACTTTGACATCCATATTACAAAAATAATATTCTTTTTATCTAAATAATTTAATAAATATGTGAATTTTAACTTTTAAAATAAAAACTGACATTTATCGAAAATTCTTGGGTTTTGACAAAAACGGCTTTCAAACCTTAATAAAAATTCCAATTATATTAATAAATTTTAAAATCACTAATATTTAAAAAAAAAGTAATTTAATAATAAAAAAATTTAATTAAAATACTATTTCATTCAAAAATCATTTAATTTATCAAAATATATTTCTTAGTTGAATATTATTTAAAAATACTATTTGTTCTTTAAAAACTATTTACATTGTAAAAATAATAAAATGATTGTATTTTAATTATTATATACAAAAATAATTCCCATAACCATATTGATAAAGTCTTGTTACATAACCCCTTATAACACCAGCAATAAGACTCAAGGGTAAGGTGTGTAATGGTGAGATACTCTTGGGATGGCTCGGATAACATTTCTTTGGTGGTAATCTCTATCAACATCCACTTCTCTCGTAGGCGGTTTCATTTGAGTTTATAATGTTGAATCTCATCTTGGTCTTGGTCAAGAGTGAACCCTAATGACTTCACCACCTTTTTGAGCTCTGACAAATACCCTTTATACGAGGGAAGTCTACTAGATGAGTCCATCGCTTCCTTTGTCTGAGTAAATTGGATTTGTTAAATCCCTATATTTATACAAATCATGTGATCACTAATCAACAGCTATAATAAAAATGGTCACAATTCATAATGGTAATTTAAAATCTAGAAACATAAAACAACAAATGGGCATATTTTATATAACAGTTTTATATAATAAGGCATTTAATTAGATCGAGAAAAATTTTAATTAATTTTAGTTTGGTCATTACAATGTTCCCTCCTTAAGAAATTTTTCCCTCAAAATTCCCTTTTCCAACACTATAAAAGATGAGGGTAACTCTATTTCATCACTTCCTCTTATTCCCATATCGCTTAATCAAACTTTTGGTTTCGCCACAACACCTTCATTAGGGGAATTTTCGTATTTCATAGGACTTTTTTTCTACGATCTAAGATCTTCACGGGTTGCTCCTCATAAGAAAGATCATCCTTTAATTGTACTACCTCTAAAGAGAGTACATGTCAATGGTCTGGTACATACTTCCTTAAGAGGGATACATGAAATAAATCATTTAATTTGGCCATGGTAGGTGTGAGTGCTAGTGAATTGGCCACAGCCTCGACATGATCCGGAATCTTGAAGGGGTCGATGTTCCTAGGGCGTAACTTCTCTTTATTTACAAACCTCATGACCTTATTCCATGGAGATATGTATAGGAATACGATGTCTCAAACATAAAATAATGGTCTCATCGATGGTTATCAGCATAACTCTTCTATCGACTCTAGGATTCTTTGATATTTTGCTCAATGTTTTTCACCTTCTCCACCATTTCTTCGACTATTTCTAGTCCTAGAAGCTTACGCTCACCTACTTCATCCCAACATTTCAGTGTTCTAAACCTCTTCCAATACATTTCTTTATAAGGTTCTATTAGGATTCTCAAGTGAAAACTGTTATTATAGGATAATTCATCCAGAGGAAGATGTTGATCTCATCCTTCTTTAAAGTCCATTGAACGTGATCTTAACATATCTTCTATTGTCTGAATAGATCGCTCAAATTGGTCATCAGTTTGTGGATGTTATTTCATACTAAAGTTTAGTTCAATATCCAAATCATGTTGAAGACTCTTCTAAAAATTAGAGGAGAATCTTGGATCTCGATTAGATACAATGGATAGTGGTACTCCATACAGCCTTACCACTTCCATGATATATATATATATATGCTAGTTTATCCAAAGATAAATCTTCTTTAATTGCAATGAAGTGTGCAGACTTTGTAATACGATCCACACCAGCCCAAATTACAATGTTGTTTTCTATGTCTATGGAATTCCGGTGACAAACTCCATGGTGATGTAATTCAATTTCCATGCGGGTATGGGAAATGGTTGCATCATCCACTTAGACTTCGGCCTCTCTACCTTCACTTGCTAACACACCATGCACTTTGATGTATACTCATCAATTTCCTTCTTCATATTATCCCACAAAAAATTCTCCTAGATATCTCGATACATCATTGTGTCTCTGGGGTGTATAGATAAATTTGAACAATGCGCATCCTCCAAATGTTTTATTCTGCTCCGGACATGATGGAACACATAGTCTTTTCCAAATCTCAAAATTCCTTCATCCTTATCATTTAACTCCAAGGATTTCCATTTTCTAATAGCATCCACTTTCTTCTGAATTCCCACATCATTATTTTGATCATCCTTTATCCTTTCCAAAGGGACGGTTGAGAAATCATTTGTGAAAGGATTGAAGATGTTCCCTTCTTTATGATTCCCATGTTCATATTCATCAAATATAAAAATATTGGATCCTTCTCAATTCTAATCAGTGATAGATTCGTTGGGTCTTTTCTACTTAGAGCATCCAACACCTTGTTGGCTTTCCCAGGGTGGTTATGGATTGAGAAATCGTAGTCTTTGATCAAATTTGACCATCTTCACTAGAACATGTTCAACTATTTCTCTGTGAATATATACTTGAAACTTTTCTGGTCCGTAGATATTTCACACTTCTCCCCAAAGAGATAATGATGCAAAATTTTTTAAGATAAGACCACCTAAACCAAATCCAGATCATTTGTTTAATAATTCTTCTCATGAAAATTCAATTTCCTTGAAGCATAGGCAATTACATTTTCATTTTGCATCAACACACAACCCTGTCCCTTCTTCGAAGAAGCACTGAATACCACAAATGTTCTCCACTTGTGGGTAAAGTGAGCACTGGTGTTGTGATAAGGTGCCTTTTTAACTCCTTATAGATTTATATGCATTCAATACTCCAAGAAAATATTACTCCTTTCCCAATTATCTTGGTTAGAGGGTTGGACAATATTTAGTAATTTATCACAAATCGTTGATAATATCCAGTTAACCCTAAGAAACTATGGATATCTGTAAATGATGATGGCCTCAGCCACCCCTCAATTTCAGTTGTCTTGGAGGGATCCATATATATCTCATTGCTTGTGATGATATGGCCCAAAAATGAGACCTCCTTAAAATAGAAGTCTCACTTTTTGTCCTTTTCCTAGAGATTCTCCTTCTTCCAGGTATCTAGTGCATTTCATAGATGCTCCACATGATCCTCTGTGGTATTAGAGTATATTATAATACCATCTATAAAGACTATCACAAATTTTTGGAGGTAATCTCTAAAGTCTCTATTCATCAATTCCATGAAAGTTGGTGGAGAATTAGTGAGTCTGAAAGGCATTACTATGAATTCATAGTGCCAGTATCTTGTACGAAAAGCATTTGTGGGGATATCTTCTTTATTCACCTTTACATGTTAATATCCCGATCGCAAATCCACCTTCGAGAAGTATGGTGCCCTACGTAGAAGATTTAAAAATTCATAAATTTGTTGGATATGATACTTTTTCTTTATCATGATTTTTTTAAGCTCATGATAATCGATTGAAAGGTGCATTGACCCATCCTTCTTCTTGACAAAGAGGATTGGTGCACCCAATGGTGAAGCACTAGGTCTTATAAATCCCTTATCTAGATTCTCCTGTAGTTGTTTATTCATCTCTTGAAGCTCCAAAATATCCATTCTATAAGTATTCTTTAATATTTCCAATTCCCTAGGTATATGGTAAATTGAAAATTCAATATCCATTCTATAAGTAAGACTAGTAAATTCCTCGAAAAACACTTCAGGGAATTCCCTCATAATTGGCATGTCATCAAGGATGGTTGTTTCCTTGGCCTCAATCATCTATTCCAGATACACATGCTCAAAGTAAATTAATATCCATGTTTGAAATGATGAAGCTAAAGTTAATTCATCTTCCTCTTTGAGCTTCTATAGAATCAAGAGTCAATTCTCCATATGAAGAGTGATTTCCCCCTCATGGAAATTTATGTTGGCTTTATATAATGAAATCCAATCTATGTCGGGAATTGCATCAAATTCCACTAGAGGGAGTATGACGAGGTTTTTCAGGAATTTCACTCCACAAATTATGATAGGGGATGAGTTATATTCATGAGATGCAATGATTTCTCCATTTTCCGTACTCACCGACATATTTACTTCCATGATTTATGGTGGTTTTGGGATTGTTATACTAATATTTCAAGATATAAAAAAAAATTGTAGAACCAGAATCAAAAATAAAGTTCACTATTCTTGAATGAATATCTAGCATACCTTTCACCAATTTTTTTTGGTGTTCACTTCAGTAGTAGTGATGGAAAAACCTCTCCCTTGATGCGTTGGAGGTTGTTGTCTACCTCTAAAAACTCTTGGCCTAGGGAAATGGACTGAAAATTTTACCAGTTATTTTCAGTTGAAGCAATGTATAATGCGTTGAGAGTCGAGTGGAGTGTTCATCTTCTTTGTTGCAGTCATGGGTTTTTCTTACCAACAGTTAATTGAGAGGTTCCCTTCTCTCCCACACTTAAAGCATTTCCTCATCCCCTTCAGGATATTTCTAGGGTTCTTCTTTAAACACCTTTGGAATGTGGGGTATTTGATTTTATTAGCTCCATTAGATTTATCCATCCAGCCACTAGAATTGAATTCCACCTTACGCTTTTTAGCCCCATGATACCCTTGAGATTATCCAATCTTCATTTCGACCTTGAGGGCACATCAGATAATATCCTCATAGCTGTTGAAGTCACGGATCGACAGTGCTTTCCACGGACTAGGTTTCAGCCCACCAAAGAAGCGGTCAATTTTACATTTGGGGATAACAACCATGCTGGAGGCATATCGTGAAAGCCTTGTGAAGTTTTCTTCGTACGATCCAACATATTCATCTTATTTTTTTCATGAGGGAAAGAGTGTCCCTTTCCATTTTTAGCCAGTGAGTGCATGAAAAATATTTATCAAAAGACATCTTCTGAAAATCTATCCATTCCTACAGATCAATCTCCTCCTCGGGCTTCGTATTTTTGATCAATGTCCACCATTGATCAGCTTCACCCTCCACACGATAAATTGTTGTGAAAACCTTCTCTTGTTCAAAACCATGAAGGATGGAAAATATCTTTTCAATGTAGTTGATCAATTGTTTGACAATTGAGGGATCAGATGATCCATTAAATATAGGAGGAATTGGTCTCATGAATCGCTTGATAGTGACTTGTTATTTCTTAGGGGTTGTTGAACGTTCCTCTTGGCCCATGTTTCTATTTAAAGCTTCTGTTAACTGATAGAGAAGAATGAAAAATTTTGTGATTCCTTCTCCCATAATATTGGGCATCTCATTAGAAGATTCATCACATTGATCTTCACATCGATCGTTAGACCAAGTACTCCTATTACTAGGAATTTTTGAAATAAAATAATGTAAGGGGAAATTCATAAAGGGTAATCCAAGGACAAAACTGGTGACTTAAAAATAACTTTTATTTCCTTAACTTATGAATCCATAGGCTTCAATCAATTTTATCCATGATCTATATTCTAACATATATTATTAGGGGAATTACATTAATAATGGTTCATACTAATCATGTGAATTTATCAATGCATATACCCCAAGAGTGTCATAACCAAGTGTGCATCAAGGCCTGTTGTCGTGTACAAAGATACCCTAGGTCATGCCCGAAAATACTTGTCAGGGTTTTCCCCCCTAGGTATATATGTTCCAAAGTAACCTCCACCTGCTCGTATCTAGACAGGGATGTATTTTCTTGATAAAACACAAACTCAATACCCACATAAAATTTGGGATATTTTTATTATACTTAGTCTTGTCTCTATGGATTTACTAGTGTTTTCTAACCCTAATCCCAAATATAACTAAACCTATCCTCTGATACCAACTATAACAACCCTTCATTTTTTCCACACTTAGAAAAGATTTATTATATAGAAAAAATCACTTGATACAACATAGAATTTTGAGAGGTCTAGTGTCTTTGGGGATTAGGAACATTTCATGACAACATAAAACATAGGATGAAACATCTTATTGAAAACATCTTTTACATGACCACCACATTACCTCGTACTTAGCATTGCATGGGATATCCTGAGTACAAGCACAATAAAAGGGTGATATATAAAGCCTAGTAAGGGATTTAACAAGGAATAACATGAATGATGCAATACATGTTAAGCAAAAGGCAATAATAATGGAGCATAAGATAAACATGAATATAAAGGCATGATATAACATGATTGATATAACATGTAAATGTGGAAACAACATTTAACATGATTTTAGCATGAGCAAAGGCTCATTGCACATGGAACATGAGTATATCCTCGTTGAACATGAATTACCTTGATTAACCCATCATTGCACTTGAAGTATCATGATACTAATATTTACCCAATGAATTGGAGCGCTATCAGGGCACACCCTTCATAAACACTTCATTTCATGCATAAGTGTACCACATGGTTCATACAACAAGGAATTAATAATCATCTTTTAATCCCACGATAAAGGGATGTGTAGTACATACATGAATATTTATAATCCATAAGTAAATGTGCATAATAGTGAATAACCTTGATATATAAATGGTCATGTTATTCACTACACAATGATATTGTCATGGAAAATCATAGAGCAATTTCGGCAGTATAACAGCGTGAAATAATAACTCATAAAAAATGGTAGTTGAGAGAGAAAGGGGTGTATCATCACATTTAAATGAAAAGGTTAGTAAGGGTGTAATATAGATACATGTCCTGACAAAAGTAATGGAATTTATATGAATAAAACAAAAGAATTACTTTGATGTAAAAGAGGAGGGAGAAATCCATCAAGGAATTTTGGCATGGTAGCGGGTGTACATGGGAGGCATTAATGAGAGAGAAAGGGGTATCCCATCGTCCAAACATAATGAGGGAAGTATTGGGGATGTGATAAATCATACCCCAAAATTTGTAATAGACCATTTTCAAAACTCTTGGCACACATACATGTGTCCAATGATGAAAACCTACCATTTTCAATAGGCATAACCACTTTTGAATCCTCAGACCCAACAAAACCATTTGAAAACATGATTTGCACCACCCACAATAATCATAGAACCTTTCAAGAAGCATAACAAGCATACTAAAACCATATAATAATGATAAATCATGGAACCACCCACCTAAAGAATGTAAAATTCGGGAATCCAGTAGAAAACCACAACGGCACCACAAGGGGACTCATAACAATCTAAAGAAAATTAGACAAAAATGAGAATGTAAGAAATCACTTACTTGTAAGTGTGATCCGAAAGGCTTATGAGAGGCATGAGAGAATCTTATTGGGAGCATGGGGCACCTTGAGAGGATTATAGAGGAAGGAGGGAAAAGGTTGGATGAACTACAAAGTCATTGAGTAAAGAGGATGTGGGAACTTGGGTGGGATTACATAGGAAAGAAGAGAGAATTATTTATTATTTATGTTTGGATCACCACACATTAAACTAATAATTACCACAAAACAGCCAATTTGTTTTTCCAAAGGGGAGTGTAAAACAATATTTTATATGTCAAATGGCTAAACATCTTAAAATAAGAGGGTTTCTTTTGTGGAGGTGAGTCACACTCTCTAAGAAATTCATTTAAAAAGTGAAAATGTTTAATAACTCTTGGAGGGTCCACCAATATTTTTTAAAATAAACCAAACCAACCTAAAATTACATTATTTTAATAGCAAAACATTTATTGGCCGAAAATATCATCTGTAGTATTTTATTATATCAATATTGGGTCATTATGATATAATAAAACACATTATATATTAAAACGGTATTTATTTTTTACCAAAAAATTCGACGCTCCAAAAATTTAGGAAAATTCACCATTGGATAATTTTGATGTCCTGATTCCAAAAATAATATTCATTTTATCTAAATAATTTTATAAATATTTTAATTTTTACATTCAAAAGAAAAATTGACATTTATCGAAAATTCATGGGTTTTGACAAAAACGGAATTCAGTTCTTAATAAAAATTACAAATGCATTCAAAAAACTATACGATCATTTAAATTTAGTATAAAGTAGTTTAATAATAATAATATTTTATTAAAATATTATTTAATTAAAAAAAACTTTAATTCATCTAAATATATTTCTTAGTGGAATATTAACTAAAAATACTATTTTGTCTTTAAAAACTATTTACAAAGTAACTATAATAAAATGAAAGTATATTCATTATTATATAAAAATAATAATGCACATAATCATAGTAATAAGGTCTTGTTACGTAACACCTTATAAAACTTGCGTAAGACCGAGGGGTAAGGTGTGCGATGGTGACAGACTCTTGGGGTGGATCGAATAACATTACTCGGGTGGTAATCTCTATCAACTTCCACTTCTCTCGTAGGCAGTTCTGTTTGAGCATAACATGTTGAAACTCATCTTAGGCTTGGTCAAGAGTGAATTCTAATGACACCACCTACTTTATGAGCTCCATAAAATGGGCTTTATACAGGTAATGTCTACTAGATGAGACCATCACTTCCTTTTTATGAGTAAATTGGATTTTTTAAAACCCTATATTAATACTAATCATGTGATCACTGTTAAATGGCTATATTAGAAACAGTCACAATTTATAATGGTATTTTAAAATCTAGATACATAAAACAAAATAAATTCAAATTTTATATAACCATTTTACATAATAAGGCATTTAATTAGACCAAGATGAATTTTCATTAATGAATGTTTGGGTCATTACAATCACAACAGATTCTGTCTTCAGAATCCCCCAAACATCAAATGGCCATAATCATATAAGGGGTGTAGTCATTCAATATAAGATTTATGAAAACATAATTATTATAATAGAGGATTTATATCTATATCATATTACTGTAATATACATTAAAAAATTGGTAACATTACAAGGATTAACACATTCTATTTTTTCTGGTCAGGATATGAGTTTCACCTTGATGTTTTGGAGAATTACTAAATATGATCTGGATGTAATGTAAACATTCAATACAGATTCTTATCCATATAAGTGGTCATTATTAGAGGATAATTAAAACCCTAGAGGATTTATTGAGATTTTGTTAAATGTAATTCAAAGGGGGTTAGGATAAACACCTTCTTCATGTAAAGTTTTTATATAAAAATTTCTTTCACTTCAGTATTCTGATAGATCCCTATGATTCCCAATATGGAATTAATTTTATAAATAAAATGTGATAGGATGAATTTGGTGAAATAAATTAATTGTAAATAGAGGTAACTGAGGAAATTATGAGAAGTATAGAACCATTCAACAACACATAAAGGCTGATTAGAGTGGACAAAAAAATTATGCTGATAATCATCGACATGATTTAGATTTCAAAGTTGGTGAGAAGGTTATTATAAGAATTTATACAAGGAAAAGGGTTAAAATATTTAGTATTAAAGTGAATTTTATTTTCTAGGAATATTTTCCCCTATGATATTATTGACTGATTAGGGATGGAAGCTAATCACTTGGTGCATCCACAAAAACATTATAAAGTTGTTGATGTGTTCAATGTATCTATCCAAAGAAAGTAAATACATTATCCATTATATGTACATATTTCATAAGTCATACCACTAGAGAATTAAATTTCTTATAAATATTAACTAGTATAAATCCTATAACATAAAGATAAAATGATATAGAATAAGACTACTCATCTAGTTAGAGTTTTGTAGAGAATTTAGAAATTCGAAGAAGCTATGCTGGAACCAGAGGCTGTGATGATGAAAATGTATCCTAATTTTGTTTTTTTGAATAATTTAATATTAACATATAAATTCATTTTAATGGGGGTCAAATATAACACCCTTATATTTTATGATATATTTATTTTAAAATAAATTTAATCTCTTTAATTGCTTGCAATACATGAATCGTCGAGTCTAAATGAACCTCAATATAGTATATCGTTATAACTTAAATGTAAAATTAGATGGAATGAATAGGAGTAACTAAATTATAAAAATTATATGGTTTACACATGTATAAAATAAATTCATTTTTCATACATTTATTAAATTTAAAATTAAAAATAATTTCGAAGTAAAAGATATTTTTTTCTGAGAAACTAATTTTTATTCTTTTAATGTGTTTTTTATTAAATAAATTAATGAATATTAGTGAATTAATATAATTAAATTTAAATATTATATATTCATTTTGATTTTTTTAGTCATCACATATTTATTTTATCGAGGAGATTATAATAAATCCAATTTTATACCTAAATACTATATTTTTCTATAAACCGGTTTCCCCGCATTTTCCATACTTATTTTAAAATCATTATTTTCCAATTTTCTAAAATTTATGATACAAAATAAAATTTATTCTTTTAATAAATATGTAAACAATCATATAGTTATTTTTTAAAAATTATCTTCAAATATATAAATTTCTTATTAATAGTGAAAAATTATGAATTTGTTTTAATATTATCTTTTATTTTAAAGAATTTACAAAGAACCATTTATATTAAAATGGTTTTAAAAATAAAATTTATTATATTTTATTATTGTAAATCCAATTTAGGATATTTTATTCAATTTTATTTCGAATTTATATATAAAACCTTTTTATTCTTAAGAAAAAATTTTAATCAGAAAACCTATTTTCATGGCCTCTATGGATTTATTTTTAAATAATATTTATCCTATTATATGAATTATAATTGAAAAAAATTATTGCATATTTTAATAAAATATAAGACAAATTATTTAATATGTTTAACTTAAATTTTTTTTGTTATAATGTATATTAAAATATTGAAAATTAATTACTATGGTAAAGGTTAAAATGGGGTTTTGCATGTTATATATACATGTGTTAAAATATATTTTCCACAAACCTTGATTTTTAATTAAAAAATATTATTTTATATTTTGAATAATTGTGTAAAAATTATATAATAATTTCTATTTTACTTTTAGTATGGATGAAAAAAATAGCTAGGTAAGAAACTAACTTGTTATAGTGGTGTAAACTGAAACAGTAAAAGTGTGTAACCATAATAGTGAAGGGAAGAACATGTTTAAGACGTGTTTTTTTAATTATGGTTGTGTTTATAATACATATATTTAATAGTCTCTATTAGTTATCAAATTTTTCATCCCTTTTTATGATAGTGTCTTCCCATTATCTAATAGGTTTTGGAATTTACAAAAATGTCAATCCTTCTCACTTATAAAAGTGAATCTTCTCTCCTCTTTTATTCATAATTAAAAATTATATAGTTTTAGAAAATAACTTCATAAATAAATTAATTAAATCCATATTCCGAAAATAGGTTCTATTATTTGATTATAACACCATCTTATGATGGATTTAGTTATAAGCTTAATGAGGTTTTCTGAAGAAGTGTTTTAGTTCTTAACAATGTGTTTTCATTTTATTTCATCTTCTACCTCCTAAAAATATAATTTAATTGTGATGAAATAAAAAAATAATAATCACTTTAATATAATTATATTTTATTATAATAAATTCACAACTTATATCTATAACATGTTCGATCAAATGGGAAATGAAACCATAGATCGTGTTTACAGCAGACTTCCACCTCGCGAACTCATGTAATTCATTTTCCATTACTCCCTCACAAAACTAGATATAATGATGGATTATATATGTATATATGATACTTATGAAATAATTATACTTATATAAATATAATATCCCATCTACAGTCTTACCTTACTATATTTTAGAAAATGATAGTTGCCCTAATTCATACATGTAGACTAGCACCTTCACAAAGTAATGTGATCCATTCTTCATTTTCTCTTTGCGTGTATGGTGATAAGGATTTATTTTTTAATATATATTGTATATATGATAAAATTTATATTCTATAATTTTAATATTTATTTACATTTATTTTGTTTCATCCATTAATAAATGAATACATCGTTCATGCCATTGTAAGACTTGTTATCTCCCTGAACAGTGTAATTCATTTTTTATCTATAAACTTTTTAGATTAATAAAAATAAAACTATAATGAATATATAGATATTTATATCAATATTAAAATTATTGATCTAATTTAACCATGATTGAAGTATAAGGAACAAACTACTGAATCGAAACATACATGAAAAACAAAGCAGTTATTACCCAAAATAGTGATTTAAGAAATAATTATCAATAAACTAGTGATAAAATATTATATTTAAATAATATGTGGTATGATATATGTATCAGTATGGTTCTGGGATATATTTATTATAAATATATATTAATTTTACATACGTTTCAGATATATGTGAATAAATGGTAACCTGATTAAAGGGATTATTTTACAATCTCAACATTATTCGAGGTTTTTTATATTTATGTTTCCAATAGAGAAATTATTTTATATTTTTTTATTAAAGCTGATATATTCTATTATACTATGTTTTTTTATAAATTACAGTTCTTTCATTCAATTATATCTCTTTAAGTATTCATGATACTAAAATAATGTTTTTAAGGAAAAAGTACATAGTTTTTGTACTCAGTCAGGATTACTTCTCTTCCATATACATATTTTCATTAAAATGTATAAAAGTATGTAATTAATATTCTCAAATGATTTATTAAAAAAATTTACATATGTTTTAATTTTTTACAAAATATATTTAAAGTGATCTTCTTATCATTTTCAGAATGTGGTTTTTTTATCCTTTTTAGAAAATGGTAATGGAATGTTTCTATATTTATATACCATGAAACCATTTACTTGACGTTATAACCATGAATTTATTTTTAGGTTACTTTACATGTTTAGAAGGTTATATTTAAAAAAATCATTCATATTTGGGGAATATTTTAGACATTAAATAATTGATTTCAAAATGAAAAGTTTATTTTCCTCAATAAATTTTCAAGTTGTGTTTTTAAAGTAAATTCATGTATATAAACATCATTTGATGAATATCATGTTTATGATATACTATAATTATAACATATACCTTATTTATCTTGATGAGTTATTATTAATTTAATTAGATAATCAAATGATAGCAAGAATGTTAGTTCTTGTAATATGGAAAGTTATTAATTTTTTTGAAATATTGATTAAGTTGTATTCATTACTCATGTGATGAATTCATTAAACTTTTATTGTTATATGTGGGACAATTTAATTTTATATCCCATAGATTCATAGTTAGGTATAATGAGACAAAATATATTGGGAATTTGTCCAAATTCTTACCCATTTATGTATGATGCCTTGGAATGGGGCTTTAATGAAAAGTTCAAGAAGTATGACATTATGAATTACTTTATTATGAAGTTAGTTATTGATGTCCATATGATTATGTGATTGGTAATGATATCCATGGATATGTTTATAGATCATGTTATTATTTATATGACATTATTTAATAATCAATTATTCTTTCCATGTTATTCTTTGCTTATTATTTTTCAATGTACTCTGAACATTACCAAGCATCCGAGCTCACCACTTTATTATTATTCATTTCCCTAAGATGTTAGGAAGTGTATTTTTATTGAAATGTATGGATGTTATATAGGGAAAAATGGTTTTTTCAATTAAAATACTATGTTGTATTTTATGTTATCAAATTTCAAATTGAAATTATAGTATGATTCTAGCTTCCCAAGACTACTAAACTATTTGATCATTAAGGATATAGTTTGTTGTATGTTATGTAGATGAAATAAAGTAACCAGCATCTCTAGGCTACTAGGTCGGGTTATTTACACTGTTAAAAATTATTTGTTTATAAATTATGATAGAATATGGTATATGGGAGGGTGAATAGACCAACTTAATAATTTTATCCATATAAAATAATTATCTTTGTTATAGAAAATTATTAGAGCTACTTATAGCACTAGATGAATATTTTTGGACTCACAACCCAAAAAATTTGGATAATAGAATCCAAGAGTTTCAACCCTCATAAATAGACAATTATATTTCTTGTAAAACCATTAATATAATGTGTTTGAACAAGTGTGATAAATAAAAAGTAGTGATATATACTTCAAAAACCAGGACAAAATATATAGAAGATTAACAAGATAATAATGGGTATTGGGTCTTGAGTAATACATTATTTTTCATCATCAAATAAGTAATACTTGAAATATTTTTGGTTTGGAACTTGAGAGATCATTTATATGGTGAAATAATGATTTCCAAGGACGTTACAGAATTGTAAAAACATTGAAATTTCATAATTTTATTATCAAGGTAACGGTATTGTGTCAAATTTGTTTATTAAACATGTTCCAGACCTGTTGGAACACCCCCTAAAGAAAGAACAACATATACTAACATAATCCATACATGGTTAAAATAATGAAAAACACTAATAATAATTCCAAAATTATTATATAATTTATTTATTAGATATAAATAATTTTCCAAATTTACCTTTTATATAGTTATTCGAATGCAAGTTAATAAAAAATATATAATATCATTAGTAATAAGTCAAACAATATTTGAAATTATAATAAAAATTGAATATATAAAATTTTAAAATATAGTCTGAATTCATTCAAATACATTAAATATAATAAAAAACAAATCGCTAAAAATTTAATTTATTCAAAATAAATATTATTTTACAAATTAATAGACATATAAAATATCGAAAATAAAAAAAATTAAAATAGAAAATTATAAAATTCTAATATCCCCTTTATATTAATGAATAATTTCAATTTTCAATGTACAAAATTAAATTTAATTATAATTTAATGATTTTAAACTAATTAATAGAAAATTATGAAATAATAAAATTAATAACAAAACATAAAACTAGTAATATATCAATCTAGCAAAAATATTAAAAATAATGAATTTATTTGGTTAAAAAACATAAAAGTAATTTATTTTTAAAAATTGATTGTGAAAAAGAAAACTATTAAATTTTGGAACTACATGGTTGAAGATCACGATCATAGTCCATAGTTATGGATCAAGGTCACGGATTCACTATATGGTAGCATAATACATGAGATCATGTGTTTTCTAAATAAGACCATATAATGGATGAGTTACATTATGTAAAGACCTGTTTTTCCATGTAATTTTTTTTAATTATTTGGGATTATTATGAGCCTTTGAAAATAGAAAACTCGTGATTTTGAGGCTTGGTGTGCTCAGAATGAATTTCTGAACTTTTTTAAGGTACGTTCAGAAAACACGTGGGTGTAATTTTTTATCTTTTGAACTGGTCCTCGGATGAAAAATATGAAGCATCATTGAATCCACAACATCAGGATTCAATTTAGAGGGGCTTCACTAAGATTGTAGAAGGTCAGGAAGAAAAGATACTTTTTGTACATTTAAAAGAATAATAAAATAACATTGTTATTTTATTTCTCTTTTTCCTTTCCTCCAACAGATTAGCGGCAGTGGTGGGACCAACGACATGTCGAGCCATTAAATGTATTGACTCCCCTTTTCTTGTAACCGCATTGTTGGATGTTTTGGAGTACCATTAATTAAATGAACCTCATAAATTCCTTGTATCATTACACACCTCTTCCACTCCTATTTATATGGAGCTCGGGGTGGGGTGTTGGCATGGCTTCACCAAGCAACGAAGCTCGGGAAAAGTACCACAACGCCAATAAACTAGAGGACGAGACCAGTTTCAGTGAGTGGTGATAGGTTCCATAGAATCACCAACATATGACAACGATGAAGGATATTCTGTCTATCATCATCAATAGACATGTTATCTAGGTAGGAGGATTTTGGTGAAGTTCATCTTTAGGAGTTAACTTGTTGACAGCCTAATACGATGCTAACACAGAGGGTGTGGGACAAACAATCAAGGCCCGGACACTCCACCTCTTCGGTATTTATCTCGATTTTCTAGAACGTTTTTCCAACTGAATCAGCAGGATGAAACCGGTGGACACATAGTGGTGACAGTGACCTGTGAACCTCATAGGCACTAACAACACCAAAAAAATGGAGCATCAGAATGTGTCTGGTAGCCTGCAGAATAAACTGTCAGCGTGCCATGTCAGCAGTGGCCATCTATGGCCAGAGGAGACCCGCGTCAACCAGCTACGGGTAGTGGGTAGTTGTGCACCATCACACGTCATGGTATCCAGAGGTGTCCGGCCTGAGTCGGCCATGCAGGGCAACAGTGATGCAAGAAAAGATGCGCTAGGAGAGTGTGGTGTGGCCTCGCATCACGCCGCATTGGCGGAAGCCAGTCGGCTAAACTGCCAACCATTCCATGTCATGGTGCAGGACACCACAGGCTGGACAAAATGGCCCTGCAACCACAGGGCCAGCGGACCAGGAAAGATGTGGGTCAGCCGAGTGGGCTGGACCTACCCTACGGGCTGGTGCGGGTGGGCCGAGCCCCATCCGATAAGTCGGGCCTACCGTGGCCCGGGCCCTCGAACCAATGTGCCCACCCCGATAGACAATACATTCTGAACTGGACCGACCCTGAATGGGCCTGACCTGGGTGGGGATAGGTAGATCCTGAGAAACGTTGCGTCGGACTGGTCAGATCGAGTTGGACCGGGCCGAAACCCAACCGGCCCTCGAATAAATAAACTCTCGTAACTGATGAACCTTGTGTCTTTTTGACATGTAGTCTGTGGCATTGGGACCCATTTGGGAATCGGTCCCTATGGCATATTCTGGCAGGCCCGACCACATTAGGCCGGACGGAGGTTAGATCACCCCCATTTCACAGAAAGATATGTAACTAACAGACTGGGCATCTGATCAATGCATCTTCCATTGCATTGGAATCGTTACGATAGAGAGGTCCTTTGCATTACTCCTTCTTGGATATTTATATGATTTGAGGCATGAATGTTGTCTATAGGAGTAGATGAGATAGAACTCAAGCACACCAAGTGCGAGGAATCATGTGGTTTGTTATCATCTGAGTAGCAACACTGTGTGGATCTCCATCTAGTGACCATATGTGGATTAGCATCATAGAGACCTTTTGTGGATTTAAATCATAGTGACCATGTCTAGATTAGTATAATATAGGCCTTTTATGGATCAATATCTATCGACCCTATTTGAATCAGCATCTAATGACCCTGTGTATCAACATCTAGCGACCCTGTGTGGATAAGCATTTAGCAACCCTTTTTGGATAAGCATTATAGAAATACTGTTTAGATTAGCATCATAGAGACCTAGTGGGGATCACCATCGTAGCTACTTTATGAGGACCAATTTTAGAGCGGCCTGTCAAGAATCTGCATTCTAGAAACCCTGTGTTGATCAACATCCAGTGACCTTGTGTGGATTAGTTGTAGCGTGACCCAACGAGGACCCTCCATAAAGTGGACCATCATGGGACAAAGAATTATGTCCATGAGTGGATTGATAATAGAAAAAAATAATTATGGATCATTTTTGGAACTTATAAATAGAATAAGATGATATATCTTCAGACTAATCATCGATTTTTCCTGATCTCTGAGTTGTTTACCTGGTGTGAGCTGACTATTACTTCTTGCTTTCTGATTAAGGGATTGCTTTGTGTTTTTTTCTTTTGTGGAACTCTGGGAGACCTTCGAGGGTATCTCGGTCCCTACTGAGTATTTTTATACTCACCCCTCCATGGGATTCACCTACACCATCTTTTGTTATGTGTAGATGATAGATAGATTTGACTGAGGTTTGGGAGCTAGGACTGGATTCTTCTCGGAGGTGGACCTTTAGAAGTGATGTGCTGCAGAGATGACGGACCGTGAGCTATACCTAGACTTCAAGTAGGAACTTTGGAGGACAATTCTATGAGAAGTTATTCAGTTAAAATTGTAATTTTTAGTTGGTCATGTATTCCAACCTCCTTTACATGCAGTACTCAACCTTTTTACTTTTAGTGTACATATTTTAACTATTGTAGTTTTACTACGTGGGTTGTGAGTCTTTTATTATTGGACTCTATGATTTCATGTTTAAAATAAATTCCTTTCATTTTTTAGGGATATTCCATTCAGGGCTAGTTGACAACCCTTGTCCTATGGAAGAAGGGAAATGGGTTGTCACGACATAGGCCTTGGGGGATGGGTAGCGAAAAAGTGGTATCATAGGAGTCAGTTCTACCAAAGAACTCGAACTTTGATCTTTTAATAGAAAAATAGTGTTATGTATTTTGAGTGTGGTTTTCAGTTCAGGGAGTCCTCCGTTGGTGTGGTGGACGATGTATCCATACACTAGGAACCTAAATTATGATTTTTGGCTTAGTGTATGAAAACATTGATTCTGTTTGTTTTGTAAGTGATTTATTTTTTATCTCTTTGATTCAGATCACCAGGTATAAATTATTGATCGTGGCGTGCCTATTTTATTTCAAGATGTCGTCAAATTGACAGCAATCCAATATTCATGTGAGGTTTTTCGATTAAATCCCATCAAGTGATGAGGCTTCAGAGAAAGGCCCTCTTACAGCAACAGTACTATAGGGTGGTGTACCCAACAATGCCATTACCCATTGGGAAGCTGCTTCCACTAGACCCACCAGAAGATGGTGCACGCTGACTAAGCGTGTTTCATGGGTTTCAGCGGCTATGGCCTCTAGGGTTTCGAGGAAAGATGGATCCACAGGTGGATGAGGACTGGATGGAGGCTATGGATAATGTTTTTCTCCTGGTTGGGACACCAGCCAACCAAATGGTGATACTAGTTGCCAAGCTTTTCCAAGGAGCAGTAGGGATATGGTGGAGGCTGGCGCTTGAGACACATGATGAGGCAACCTTCACCTTGGTAGATTTTAAGGGACTCTTCAGGGAAGAGTTCATTCCAGAAACTCTACACTCTGTGCGTATACAAGAGATGCTACACTTACATCTAGGTAGCTTGGTCGTGGCCCAGTACTCAGTGAGGATCACTGACCTCTCACGCTACTCTACCGAAATGGTGAGGGACCCATTCTTCAGGGCCCAGACATTAGAGTAGGGACTCTGACGGGAGATCAGAGTATTGAGGATATCTCCCATCATCCTGACATTAGCTGGGGTGATGGAGAGAGAAATCTTGGTTGAGAGTTTCCTTGCTGAGCAGACACCGACAATGAGACCCACCCCCAGACGACACGTATCAGAGTCATCTGCGGTGAATAGTAGGTAGATGAGACAGATGTCCAAGCGGATCAGACCATCTAGTGGACTACCCTGGGACTTAGGGTCATAGATGTGAGGCTCACGAGGTAGAGAAGGACAATAGTGGAGCAGATTGTGCTTCATGTGTGACGAGTAGGGTCACATGGCTAGCAACTACCCAACCAGTTGCACTAATGACCAAAACACACTCAATGGACCACTGAGGTTGAGGCAAATATTTGAGCGATGAGTTCTTTAGGGAAACAGATGTGGTATTGGAGTAGTTCTTGTAGTAGGTGGTGGATGATGGTTCGAGGTTCTACTGCCACCACATCCAGTTGGTCCACCCCGACCATAAGAAGAAAGTGGACAGGGACAACCTCAGCTCCAGGAAACTGAGGCCTAAGACCACAACACTAAAGAGATGATTTTAGGTACGATCTATCTCTACTCTACCTTAGCTCCAGTACTAATATTCCCAGGTTCTAGTCACTTTTATTTCCACGACTCCTGTTCGGATCTAGGAGATTTCGGTGGATCCATTGGCTTGATCCTTGCAATTAGAGACTCCTACGGAAGAGGATTTGACTATTACACACATGTGCCTGTAGTGTGAGCTTATTCTAAGAGGGGAGAGCTTCGGATGGGTTCTTCTAGTAACAGCATTGAGGCCTTACGAATTCATCTTTGGTATAGGCTGGTTATCCACTGTCAATGCTCAGATTGACTACATTAGGCATGAAGTGTGGTGTGTCAGTGAGGATGTGACAATTTTTTCCTTCACCTGTAAGAAGGGAACATTTATAGCACAGGATGGACTTACCTAGAAAATGGTACAATCGATCACACATCAGTTGGCTAGACTTACCCTCATAGGGGTTGATTTTGGGCGTCCAAGATATCCCATAGTGGTAGAAAAGTATGTCGATGTCTTCCCGGATGATGTTCTCGGACTACCACCTCATAAAGAGGTAGACTTCTACATCAACATGGACCCAGGGATGACATGAATAGTTACACCAGAATATTGTATGGCTCCTATAGAGCTTCATGATTTATGGGTACAACTGGAGGACCTGTAGAGGAAATGGATCATAAGACCAACTGTTTCTCCAAGGGAAACCCCAAATTTTTTCTCCAAGAAGGAAATGGGAGTTTGAGGCTCTGTGAGAAATATTGATGCCAGATCTAGGTGACTAAGAAGAAAATTTATCCAATCTCTAGGATTGATGATCTCTTTGATCAGCTCAAGGGAGATCATTGGTTTTCAATGATAGACCTCTGATCAGGCTATCATCAGCTCATGGTATGAGATGAGGATGTGAAGAAGAAAAACATCATATGTTGGTATGGCCACTATGAGTTATCGGTTATGTCATTCAGAATAACCAACTTTCCTGTGGTGTTCAAGGGACTCATGAACATGATATTTCAGTTGTACCTAGATAACTTTGTGGTGGTCTCCATCGATGTCATCTTGATATACTTGGTGTTGAAGGAGGAGCATGGTGATCATCTACATGTAGTTCTATATATACTCCCAGAGCACTAGATTTTTGGTAAGCTCTTGAAGTGTCAGTTCTCGATACAGGAGGTCCACTTTCTGGGATACGTTATCTCGGAGGCTAGGGTTGCAGTGGATCTAGTGAAGATAGAGGTTGTGCTTGCTTGGGAGCCACCCAAGAGTGTGACCAGGGTGTGGAGTTTCATGGGGTTGGATGGGTACTACTAGAGATTCGTACCTAAATTTTCTAGAGTTTTGGAACCTTTTTCAGCATTGATGAAGAAGGGATAGCCATTCATATGGATGGAGAGATACCAACAGTGTCTTCAACAGCTGAGGAAAAGACTGAATAGTGCCCCATCATGATGATACCAGAAGAGGGTTTTGGATATGTTGTCTACTAGGATGCATCAAGGACCGTACATGGATGTGTCCTAATGCAGGACCGAGAAATGATCACTTATGCTTCATGATAGCTGAGACAACATCTGCAGAACTACGCTACCCATGACCTGGAGTTATCATCAGTGGTCTTCACCTTGAATATATGGTGACACTACATGATGGGTGAATGTTTTACTGTTTACTCTGATCACAAGAGACTCATGTATAACTTCTCATAGAAGGACCTGAACCTGAGATAACGACATTGGATAGAGTTCCTCTAGAACTAGGACTTTGAGATAGTCTTCACTCTTGGGGAGGGGAATGTAGTAGTAGATGCACTCACCAAGAGGTCTGGTCTACAGTTTCTAAGTGAGGGGACAGAGCAGCTAGCCACGTTGTAGATATCATTTGAGGATAGCGATGGAGAAGCTTACCTCTAGTCTATGAATATCACTCCCCCACTTCTTCAGCAATTTTGGGAGGCACAGTAAGGGGACATTGACTGTGAGGTTGAACATGTTCAGATATCCTCAGTATAGGCATGTGATGGATATTCTGAAGGTGGGTAGTACTTCATCCTTTTTAGAGGATGCACCATGGTATTGGTGGCACTATGGTAGGTGTTGTTGAGGGAGTTCCATATGCCCCTATAAAGGTACATCTTGGTGCGGTGAAGATGTACCAAGACCTCCAGCATCAGCATTGGTGGCCAAGGATGAAGAATGTAGTGGCAGAGTTTGTTTCACGATGTCTCACTTTTCAACAAGTGAAGGCCAAACATCAGGTTCCAAGAGGCTTATCGCAACCATTAGAGGTACGGGAGTGGAAGTTCGAAGGTATTTACATGGATTTATTGATAGGTCTACCATGTATATTTTGGTGCCATGATTCCATCTAGGAGATCATTGACCGACTCACCAAGTCATACCATTTCCTAACCATCTTAGAGTAGGGATTAGAAGAGGTCTTGGGACACCTCTATGTGCAGAAGATTGTATGAATTCATGAGATTCCATTGACTATCATCCCTGAATGTGATGCACATTTTACATCCCAGTTGTGGAAGGGATAGCAGGAGGTGTTGGGGACTCAGCTACAATTGAGCACCGCCTTTCATCTATAGACGGATGGTCAGATGGAGTGGACCATTCAGACACTATAGGACATGCTTCATGCTTTCATCCTAGATTATGGTCGTAGTTGGGAGGATCTCTTTCCCTTGGTGGTGTTCGTGTACAATAATAATTATCGCTCCACCATCAGTATGGAACTATTTGAGGCCTTGTACGGTCTACCATGTAGATCACCTCTATGCTAGATAGACTTGGGGGAGTGTGCACGTATGGGTTCAGAGTTGGTACGGGCTACCACCGAGAAGGTGAAGATCATCCAGGAGCTAATTAAGACTACACATAGAATACAAAAGTCTTATGATGATAGGATACGGATACCTTTAGAGTTCGAGGTGGGAGACCAAATCATCCTATGGATCTCACCTTGACAAGGTTTGCGGAGATTTGGACGAGGTGGCTAGCTATCATTGAAGTTCATCAGACCATTTCAGGTTCTCAACAGAGTTGGATAGTTGGAGTATTGCCTAGCTCTTCCCCCAAATATGCATCGTGTTCATGACATTTTCCATGTGTCATAGTTGAGGAGGTACGTCCATGATCCATCCCACGTTATAGACTGGGGAGAGATGGATATTGATGACGGTGTGACATTTACAGAGGTTCTAGTAGATTTTGAGGATCTACAGGAGTGGGTCCTTCCTAGATTATTGATCCCACGGGTGCGCATTTTCTAGTATCCTGAGAACCTTCAAGAGTGCACATGGGAGAAAGAGGCTCATATTCATGCTTAGTACCCCCATTTGTTTCCTTTGTCTATGTTGTGGCTTTCAGAGATGAAAATCCCTAAGGTGGGGAGAATGTAAGTAATCCCTTTCTGCATATATTTTTTAAATTATTTGGGATTATTAAGAGTTTGTGGAAATTGACAGCGTGTGATTCCAAGGCTCAGTGTGCATGAAATGAATTTATGAACTTTTTTTATTGTACGTTTTGTAAACTCACGGGAGATGTTTTCTTATAATTTGAACTGGTGCATAGAATAAAAATCTGAGGACTCCATTGAATCCATAGGGCCGAGATTCTTTTAAGAGAGGATTCACATCGACTACAGAAGTTTGGGAAAAAACATAGTTTTTGGACATTTAAAGGAATAATAAAATAAAAATGTTATTTTATTTCTATTTTTTCATTTTCTCCAATGGATGAGCGGCAATGGAAAGATCGAAGAAATGTCAGGAAATTAAATATTTGAGTCCCCTTTGCTTGTAAACTCACCATTTGTAATTTTGGAGGTCTATTAATCAAATGAACCTCAAAAATTACTTAGATCATGACCCAGATTTTCCCCATATTATTTATATAGAGCTTGGGGTTGGGTGTTGTCACGACTTCACCAAACGATGATGCTCTATAAAAGTATCATGATGCCAACCACCTAGAGAACGAGACCAGTTTCAATGAGAAATGTCGAGTGCCACCAAATCGTGAACTAATGACAACGAGGAAGGAAGTTGTGTCGATCGTCCTCAGTGGACATCTTATCCAGGTAGGGGGTTGTTGTAAAATTAATCTTTATGAGATAACATTTTGGTTTCCTCGTATGATGCTAACGCGGAGGGCATGGTCCAGGAGGATAAGGCCCAGTCCTTATGCCTCTTCGGTATTTTTCTTTCATTTCAAGAACTGTATTCTATACAATGTAGCAGGATGAAATCGGAAGAAACGCAATGGCGATGGGGACCAGAGACCCTCGTAGGCACTGACGACACCAAAAAATGTACCACTGGAGCGCATCTGGTGGCCCAAAGAAGAAATATCTGGCACGCTATGTCATTGGCGGTCGCCGGTGGCTGGAAGAGACCCGTGGAAACTGGCTGCGGGTGGTGGGAAGTGGCACGTCGAGGCGGCCAGAGGTGGCCGGCACAAGCTAGCAATAACGGACAAGGGAGGTGCTAGTAGGCACTACCGGTGGTAGTAGCTGTAGCAGGAGGGTGCGGCGTGGACCTGCGTCGTGCTGAGTTGGCGAAAGCTGTTCATCCAAACACCCAACCCTTCCATGCAGTGGGGAAGCACCCCATCGGCTAGAAAAAATGACCACACAACCTGCGGATATAGTAGAATGTAGTCCTCCTTCTGGAGGACTGGGCCGGATGCAAGACGATGAGGGTGGGTTGGGCCCCACCAAGCGGGTCGGGCCAACCACGGCTTGGGCCCACGAACCAATGGGCCGTCCCCAATGGGCTGGACCCAGTGATCTGGGCCGACCCTAAATGGGCTAGACCCAGTCCGAGTCAGGTAGACCCCAGGAACAGTTGTGTTGGGCCGATCAGACCGAGTCGGACTGGGCCCAGACACAACAGACCCCAGAATAAATATACTCATGTAACTAACAAACCTGGTGTCCTTTTGATACGTCTTCATTAGAGTTGGGACCCCTTTTGGGAATCGGTCCCTATGGAATATTCCGGTGGGACCGACCGAGCCAGGCTAGACCGAGGTGCGAACACCACTATCTCACAGAAAGGGAGTTAATTAATAGACAAGGCATCTGATCGATGCCCTGTCGGTTGTGTTGGAACCCATACAATATGGTGGTCCTTTAGGGTACTCCTTTATGGATCTTCATAGAAGATGAGGCATGAACTATCTCCAGAGAAGCCAATACTATGGAACTCAAGCACACCGGGTTTGAGGAATCATGTGGCCGGTTGTCATCTAAGTAGCGACCCAATGTAGATCTGCATCTAGCGACCCTGTGTGCATTAGAATCATAGATATCCTATGTGAATCAGGATCATAGTGACCCTATATAGATCAATATAATAGAGACCATGTGTGGATCATCATCAAGAGACCCTATATGGACAACCATCTAGAGACACTATGTGGATCAACATATAGCGACCATGTGTGTAATAGCATCTAGCAACCCTGTGTGAATGAGCATCTAGCTACCCTCTATGAATCAGCATCATAGCAACCATATTTTGTAAAGCATCATTGTGACCATTTTTGGATCAACATCGTACCTACCCAATGAGGATCAATTTTAGGGTGGCACATTGAGGATCAACATTCTAGCGACCTTGTGTGGATGAGCATCTAGCGACCCTATGTGGATAAATAGTAGAATGACCTAACGAGGACCCTCCTTACAGTGGCCCATCATCGAACAACGACTTACATCCATGAGTGTATTGATAATAGAACAACTTCATTGTGGATTATTTGTGGAACTTATAAATGGAATAAGATGATATATCTTGATTCTAATCATCTATTTTTCCCGATCTCTGAGTTTTCTACCTGGTGTGAGCTTACCATTGATTCGTGATTTGTGATAGAGGTCTTTCTTTGTTGTTATTACTTTGTGGATCTCTGGGAAACCTTTGGGGATCTCGGGGTCCCTATTGAGTATTGTTATAATCACCCTTGTCTGGGCTTCACCGCCCACTTTTTCTGTCTTGTGAAAATGATAGACATCTTTGATAGAGGTTTGGGAGCCAGGAATAGATGGTGCTCAGTGGTGGATCTTTAGATTTGACGTATCAGAGTGATGACTGACCGTGAGCTATACCTACCCATCAGGAAGGAACTGTGGTGGATAATTCTGTGAGAAGGTTTTCTGTTACAGTTGTACTTTTTGGTTGCGATTGTATCCTGGACCCCTTTACATACATTACTCACCCTTTTTACATTCAGTACACATCTTTTTACTACTGTAGTTTTACTACATGGGTTGTGCTCATTGTATTCTTGCACTGTGTGCTTTCAGGTTTACAGTAGATGCCTTCTAGTTTTTTAGGGATATGACTTTCAGTGCTAGTCACCAACCCCTAGCCTATGGAAGGCGCGCTTGGGGTAGTCACGGCATGGGCCCCCGGGGATGGGTCGCGAAACATTATGCTCAAGCCATATCGATGAATGTTATATTCACATGGTTGATTAACTCATGGGGAAAACACATTTCATATGTTTGAACACAAAAAATATAATAAGAGTTATACACTACAACTCAAAATGGAATCTATAGTTGACAGTTCCAACATCAAACATCCTATAATACATTTTGAAGGTGTGGATGAAATCCAATCATCTTGTGATTTGTAATGTTGTCTATTTCAGGTATTTTTTCACACACAACTCACAACATCATAAATAGAGGACTCATGACTAAAGGAAGGCGGTAAAATCCACCATGATTATAGAATAAATTAAAGAGGCATATTATAAAAAATTATAATAAGAAATAACACATGCTAGAAAATATATTTTACTACAATGTTATGAAAACATGAATTTTAAATTTAAAAGTTGAATAGTAAATAAAATAAAAATAAAAAATCTAAAAAATCAGGTAAATTAAAATTTAAAAATTTAATTATTAATGAACTATAAATTGATAAAATAAAAAAATATGGAATGTGAGATAAAACTTCCGTGAGAAATTATTATTAACCAATTTATAAACATTAAAAATTACTTAATTATTTAATAGTAATAAAACTAAAATAACGATCAACATCAAGTGAATATTAAATTTTCAAAATAAAATCCAAAATAAAATTAAAAAACACACAAAACAAACAATATCCCTTAAAATATTCAAACAATTTATACAAGAGCCGACATCCACTTGTTTGTATTCAGATAGAGTTTCATGGAAAGAATACCACACATTATTTACTTTACCAAAAATTATTTTGTTTTATTATGCTTAGACTTGTCCCTCATGTTTTCACTAATGCTTTCTGTTCATAATTTTAAAAATAAAATTCAATAATATTCCTATAAAATCAATTATTACTAATATTTAAAAAAATACAAAAAGAAAATTATATGAATAATTAGAAAAAATACTAATAATTAGACATGTAACATTATTAAATGATCAGTTTAATATTTCTAGACATGAAAATTATTAAAATCACTAACGATTACCACATTATACTAAATTTTTTTATAATATACTTATTTATAAATATCTAGTTTTATGACACATATAGTTTAATATTACAAGTTAATCATAACCATATAATTTAACAATATTCCACAAAAAATCATTATGCAATCAATTAAAACATTCTACAAAAAAAAATATGATTTGAAACTAATATTAAACTCAAAATTTAATAAAATTTATAATAACTAAATAACATAATAGACACACAAACAATATTAATTAATGTATGTTAATTTAATTATTTCAAATAAAATTTTTATACTAATAATTCTTTAATATTAAAGAAAATATTACCCTAAAAATTAAATATAAACTATAAAAAAATAATACCCTAAAATTTTGAAGACCATAAAAATTGAACCACCAAAGGCGAGAGGTAGAAACATTGAGTAGCTCAAAAATTGGAAGGGATGAAAAGATGTCTTAACATGAGAATTCATGGTGGTTCCCATTTATAGGGAGATCCCACCATCGATAATAAATTCAATTGAGGTAATTCAATTGAGGATTAACATTCATGGATTCAGTGAAGTGTATCAATTCTATCATGCTCTTTGATCGTCCAGAAAATTAAATCTGTTGAATTGAAGTTCTCTATTGGCATGGATATGTGTCAATTAAATTAATAATAATCTATCCAATATTCAAATAAACAAAAAAACATTCCCAATTAAATTAAAAAAGAATTATTTATATATTTTCACATGTCATGTATTTGATGAAATGATCTCATCGATGTTTGTAAATTATACGTAAGGTGAGGAAGAGTGAATTGAGTCATGATTTTATGAACATAAATTTTTATATATGGTTTTAAAGTATTGGACTATGAGTTGTGTAATTTTATTAATTGGTTTGAGGTAGTATATATTTTTATGTCGATAATTGGAGGAATGTGTGGCATTAAGAGAAAATGTTGATGGTTAGTTAGATAATGAAATAAAATTAAATAATGTGGAAAAAATGATAATAAATAAAATGAAATTAAAAAGTAAAGGGTCCCAATGTTTGATAATTAATTGTTAGGTTAGAAAAAAATTTAATGTGATAATGTATAAAATAATAGTGATTAGGAAAACCAATTAGGAATGATGAAGATGTTATTGAGGTGTTGTAATAACCAATTCAATTGAAACCACATTAGTTGGGTGGTTTATGTTGGGGGAACTGATATTTTAAAAGGGAATCACCAATATTTTATGGGCATGGATTATATAAATAAAATAAATATAGAACATTTAAGATATGAGAGAGAAGCTCTTCTCATAGACAAAATGAATTTAAGCATATAGATTATTGGGAGAGGGTTTCTCTCAATGAGGAAATTCCTTTGGTTTTCGTTATTCTTATTCTCTTTTTTTTAATGAATTAAACATATGTAACTTGTATTGTTATAATGATTCTTGGCTTAATTCTCAAAAGGTATATAAATTGAAATTTATTTTTTTTCTCCTTATAATCTTCTTACTTATATTAAGTGGTTTTTTATTATCATCATTATATTATCTATCACTAAAAAAATATTTTATATAATTCATTGAATTAACGATTGGTGAAGGTTAAAGGTATATATTATATTTGGGGAAAAAATAATTTATTCAACATCAACAGATAAATGGATTCAGATTATGAATCAATAGAAGAAAATTGTAGTTATTAACTTCTATTATTTTATCACATTTACATATTTCATAAGCATCTATTTTATATTTTTCAATAATAAAGAGGTAAGGAAAAATGATTTTGCATAATTTAATATTGTTAACTAAATCACATAAAATATAAATCTTCTATAATTAAACTTCTAAAATTAATAATAATCTCTAAATTGACTTCTGGTTGAAAATTCATTATTCATTCATTCCAAAAAATTATTATATAGGAATATATTATCACAAGACGTCACACTCAAATTAACACCTTCACCACACTAATGTAGAATTAATGTCTGTTTTTATTTATATTTCCTATTTTTATCTAAAGGGGAATACTATTTGTGCAATGTGAGACATAGGAAAATTGAGTTTTTTAAAATCAAGATGTGAAATTAAAGTCTAAACCATACGTTAGTGGCTTTTATTTGACTAAAAAGAACTGAAAACTGAACTTAAAATGTGCTCTATGTTTGTTTCAATTGATTATAATCATGTTTATAAAATAGAGATGAAAAAAATGTTCCAACATTTCACCTATAATATAAGGTTAGAAAACATCTAAAAATTAAATTTAACTCAATTCAATAAAATTTACTATGAAAAGAAGCGGAACATTGAGATAATCTCAATAATCCATGAGATTGTTCCATTTTTCTTTAATTTTGATAAATTGATAGGAATTTAATTAGAATCTAATAAATATAAAAAATTCATAGAATAATCATATAATAATAAACCTAATACATAGTAATGGAATAGAAAAAATAAAATTCACATGTATTAAAATGTGAATCAAATTATACTTATAGTGAATTTGAGTAGAATTCAGAGATAATGGAATTAACTCATTAATTAAAATAATCTATTAAAGCTACAGGAAAACCTGAAAAAACTATAAGTATAACTACAATAATACAACCCCAAATATACTACTTCTACTAGTTAGATAAATGATAGAATATGAGTTTACATTATTGTCACACTATACACTACACTACTCTAACTCGAATTTTATAAACTTATGATTTCCTACTCATAAATAAAATAATAATTATTATATTTGAAATTATTACTGCCGTTAAGTTAATTTATAAAAATACGCATCAATATTTCAAGAATTTTATTTGTTCTTTTTATAAAACTAATTCATAATTAATATTAAATGAAATAAATTAAAGGACCTGTTTATCAAACACAAATGTTGTGGTAGATTCATCATCATCATCATCAATTATAGGACATTTTATTTTACATTTTCTTAATTCTAGAAAATAATAAGTAAATTAAAGTTCATTTTAGCCAACATGAAAGTCATTTTTGGAAAACAAAAACAATTTCTTATTTATGTTCTCTCATTATATTAAAAAATTACGTGGACTTGTAATTTTCAAAATATTCTAGCAGAGAAAAAAGGGGTAGAGTGAATTATATGGTTGGTAATTCATAAAATGATTAAGATTGAATGTTTTTATTAGAACCTAGTTTTTGTCTCAAATATGGACCCTTTTAAATTTTGTTTAAAAACTAATTGTTTTTCTCTTTTGGATTAAATCTAAAATCACACCATTAGGCCTGTTTTTTTCTTTGTTGAGATTAAGGCAATAAAATGGATATGGGTTGGCTGTAAGCCAATTATACATTGTGTAATTAGAATACATGATTAGTATCAAATACACAATAATAAATGGTGTAGGAGTATCATTTCAAGTCTTGTAAAGGGTTTTTACTATGGGTAAATACCCTATAATTTATATAATTTTGTAATGAATATACACATCGTGTAAATGCCTGAGCAGTTTTTTTGATATGAGTCTGGGACTCCCTTTTTAATATAAAGCCTCACCCCCCCCCCCCCCCCCTTCAAATAAGTTCACTCCAAGGCTACCTAAAGTTTGTTCTTCCACTATTACTCTGTCCAGACTCTTATTTCAGATCTGTCTATCAGGTTGGAAGAACGTCGATATGTCTTTCACGCCATTGGATCCATTGTTCATTTCCCTTCATATCTTTTTATATTTTTTTAGAAGAGTTAATTATGCCCTATTTTTAGGGTATTGATATATTATTCATATCTTTACAAATATAGACTAAATTATAGGTCTATAGTAGATGAGGACAGTCGTATAAGTATGATATAGGTGGTCAAAAACACACTTCATAAGATTCTTCATTTTATAAATGGCCATTTGTGTGGGCCGATTTCATCGTTCATCATATGTCTAATTTATATTCCTTCTATATATTCAATAGAAACGTGTTTTAAAACCCATGACACATATTTTAACCATCAATTATGGTTTCTCCCACAATGACTTCCACCCCATGTAGGATGATTTTACATAATTGAGATTTGTGTGGTTTGAAAAGTTTGGCTAAGACACCATTCAGGAGTACTTCAGATTGACCCTGTTAATGGTATGCCTACCTTAATCGGATGATTATTGAATGTTAACAATTATCCTTGAGTTAATCATTACCCATATAAGTTAAGTGATTCAACATGATTAATTAATTGTAAATGGAATTGGAAATTTAATTATACATATATGAATTGGCCTAATTGAATGAAAATGAATGGTTTGTTTCATGTCGTAGGACCTCCTTCCACTTAAGATGGAAGGTAGAGTAATTATCCAAGTTAAATGATTATGAATAATATGAATCAATTAAATGGTTTCATTCCCCCTTTCCCTTGTCATACTAATAATAGGAATGGCTTGAACCAAATGACAAATGAAATGTCAAGAGTAATTAGTATTTATTTGTTAAATAAATGAATTAAATGAATGGTTTCCTACATATAGAACATGACATTATTATATGGGTGGTCATACTTGACTTCGGATTTGGATTCTCTTGGGGATTCTTGATCCCTTGTGGACACCATTCTAATTCAAATATGGTTTTTGCCAATGGGGAGACCCACCACGGAACCTGATATTTTTTTATCAATGGATGCCTGATATGAGACTATAGGATACCTACTTTACGATTAAAAGATTCATTTAATACACTTAGTTTATCTATCATGGGTTTTACATACATTCTGTGCCTTGGTTACATCCTTGGTCCTAGCTATAGCTTATCATGTTTTAGCTTGGATATTTTCCATGGACTTAGTTAGATTCACTATTTTGTAATGCCTTAGTAGACACTCCTTGGATTAACCTTTTACTCCTATATCCAGGTAATTGTTACTACTATTTTGGTGACCCTTGAGGTCTCTTATTCCTTGGTTATTAACTTGGATCCCTTTCATTATTAATATCAATAAAGGATTCCTTGTTAAATCATGGAACCTTTATTAATACTATAACAAGGAGATGTTTGTTTTGGATATGCCTCCCATGTAATAAATACATAAAATGAAACTTCATTAATTTATGAATTTGTTACATGTTCAGAAACCATATGAGGGATGAAAATGGTACTTGGGTCTGTACATTACAGAATTTAATTATTTTTATGAGTACACGCTAGAACACTATTTTAGTTAATATTACACGAACAAGAAATTATAGACACAATTGATGGTTTCCAACTAAGATATATCAAACAAACTATCCTAGACACCACTAACACCTGGAAAGAAAATATGGGTGAAGGTGTTAAAAAGGGATGTGAGCAGCTTCAGACACTCGACTGCTTGATTTCTTATGATGGAGCTCGTAGTAAAAGACTGAGATGGAGCACGAGATTCTTTGGATATTTTTTTGTTTCTTTTAATTATTTTGTAAATAATTATTTTTTATTAATTTTTATCCATGTATTCCAACTTTATAAATACATGTAATATCATCATCATATTATGTATATGATTATCATATGCTTTTGTTTTTTTAGTCAAGTATGCTTCTGTTGTGATTGTAGTTTATTATTACATTTCTTCTGCTACATATCTCCAATTATATTATATTATTAAACTATGATATACTTTGTTATTAAAGGAATATTCTCCCTATAGACACACCCTCGTCCCTAGTTTCTAGTCGTTAGCCTCTGGCATTCAAGGAGATGCACTTGAGGTAATGTGTTCGGCTATGCTCGGGCCACCATCAGTGGATTTCGGGTTCAGGACATCCCAATGTGATATCATAGGCTATAACATTCTAAATTTACTATTAGGAGACAATATATAGGAAATTTTAATTTATTTTAACATTTTATATTCCGGGATTGGGAATCGCAAACCCATGTTTGGGGAAAACTCCATGTTGCCATAATTATAATTGATGTTTTATTTTTTTCCTATTACTGTTGATATCTTTTCATCATTGGGTGAAACACATGTTGTGTTTTGAATATTATTATTCTTGTAATTTGGGATCTTATTTCTTCCTTGACCCAATAATATGAGGGAATGAATCGTTGTGACATGCATCATCGTAGGCACATAGAATTTACATGCTATGAATTATTCCAAGCCATATCGGCGTATTCCACTACATGAATTGCATGATATACTTGTGATTATTGAGTTATGTTATGGTTGATATATTAATAATTTACTTTTCCTTGGTTTTCATTTAGTGAATGTTGGTTTCAATTAATGAGGTGTTATAGTCCCTCTTAGGTTTAAATTAAAATTTTACCGATCTAATACATTAAATTAAAAATAAAATTGGTATCATTTTCTATGGTATGATGTATGGGACCTGATTCCCTAGGAATCATGATAAATTTTAGATGAACCATGATATATGAAATTATGAAAATGAAAATATGAAAATTTAATCAAGACATGTAAAATAAAATTGATTCCAATAAATGATTAGTTTATGTATAGTTGGCCCTTCATCTACTGGACCCCTGGAAACTTATATATGATCACATTCCAATAAATTTCCTTCTATGGGGGTAGTTGGGATTTTGTACCAAATGTAGTGAGACCTTTATTTTTTCATATAATTCTATTTTTTCTATCTATATTATTTTATCTTTTTTTGAGGTGTGTAGTTTTCCTTTATAGACCAATGCTACCATGACATCATTGTGTCGTGCGCCAGTAGGGTGATGAAGACCATGCCCCATATATACTGGTCCAGGATCATCTACTCTTATCATTAAGAGTTCTACTAGAGGCATTATTGTTTTCTATAATCTGGGAATTGACACTCATTTTGAGATACTTTCCTACGTCTTGATGTAATTCATAATTGGTTCTCCATGACCTGCACCTACGATGGATGATATGACATGTGACTTCCAACAGCTGTCACATCCTACCCTCTCAGGAAATGGTAGTCAACATATTGTTGAGCCTTAGAAATATGCCATGTTTTCTATCTTTTAGCATCTTGATATTCTTCTAGAGTGCAGGTTTAATCATTCTACATACATGCTACATGATTCTTACAAGCATTGGTGGGATGTGATTTCTTAGATTGGTCTCCATCAGGGCCTGGAATGGGCTGATTTTCAAATATCCTTCTATGATCAGTTCTTTCCTCACATGATGAGAGATACCAGAGCTTGATAGTTCTTGCATCTTGCGTAGGTTTCTCTATAATTTTTTTGAGTATTAAACATGATTTACTCAGTTTATGTGTTTCACACTACATCTATCCAATGATGAGATTTCATGTTCTAGATAATTCATTTATGGTCTCATGTATTCCATTCACACTTAGGATAATATATTTATCCTACATAAATTTCATAAAATATCTAATGAGGATATTTTCATTGAGATCATCCATTGAGATGGAAACAATACTGGTAATAGATGATCATCACTGTGATAGGCCAATAATTCTTCTAGTAGAATAAAATCTTCCTTGGATGTTTTTTTTGTGAGGGGAGTGGAAGAAAGAGTACTTATACTGGTAGATATATGTTGTATCACCATTAAAGATGATAGGGGAACCCAAAGACTTAGTGTTATAGATACCCTCTCGTGTACTGGGATTCTTGCCATATGGGGCTCTTTATAAGATTAATTCAAACCATTCCATCAGCTTCTAGTAGAAGTGTTTCCACACCAGCTCCAATATCAAGGGAAAGTTATTTTTTGTCGGGTCATTTGGGGAGTTGTGGAAGCACCTAAAGGAATGGACAAAGAGGATATCATGGTCATGGTGGCTAGACTTATGATCACTAGTAGGGCCAGTAGATAATTTTATATCATAATACTCTACTTATTTCACATGGTCAGGGATCAGAACAATTGCATGCACTATTGTCGATCTAGAGGGTCAGGCTATTGAACCATATACAAAATGAGGTACTATTCTAGTATCCTCAACTATAGTGACTTCTTTATTGTATCTATGTGTTTCACACTACTTAATATCTTATTTTTTCATAAAAACCCTTGAGATGAAAATATAGTATTGCATTGGTGTAATTACACAATATACATCATTAGGAGTATGGTCAAAGTGAATATGACAATATAGGGACATTCCCATTGAGGTTGGAAGTTTCCCTTTCTATTGGTTAAATATCCCTCAAGGGTTCCACTCAGTATATTTTGAGTGAGATTGGGTTTGTTGAAAATGTCAGATGACCATGAATGGGAAGGGTTAGTGTTTGAAAAATATGGTGTTTAAGGTGATGTTGTTTCCCAGTGTTTTCCAATTTTTTGGGCCTCAAAATCGAGAGTTTGTTTTTTTGAAAAAAAAAGATTTATTAAAAGGAGTGAATGATATGATGAATGGAAAGGGAAAATAGTAAAAGAATGGAACCACGTAGCACAGGACATGAACCGTGTACTGAGTACCCGGAATGGTTTACGATGAAGGTTTGTGGTTCCCATTAAAGGATTGTGGTACGCGGATGGATTGAGTTACAGGGGATGTATGTTCATTAGCTAAAACAAGGTGGTGATTTGAGAAGCTATCAAGGGAATCATTCATGAAAACATGACGGTGATTTGGGCCCCTACAAAGAAGAAAGGTAGTACACGAACTGTGTAGGGAAGAGTGGTTCCCAGAAGAAGCAGTACATAGTGGAGGATGTTCCACATTGATGATTTGGGTAATCCAGGATTAGAAGATTTTTCAGATCTATTTTCATATACAAGTAGCACTAATTTCATCATTAAGTATATCATTTTTCATTAGAAAAAATATTTGATCAGGGAATTCGGTGATGTCTGAAAGAGGTTCACAAGGGGGAATTCTATAAAGGTGAATTGGTTCACAAAGATCCAATTCTACATAAGTGTTTTTCATGGAACAATAGCCCAAAATGAAAGAAGTATATGGGAGAAGAAGACAAGGTATGTAAAGGATGACGACCCAATATACGGAGGATAGACGGTTCATTTGAGAGGTGATAGTTCAAGAAACATGAAGTTATACGTGGAGAAAAAGAAGGAATACATGATGGAAGATGGTCAGTGTAGAGATGTAATTCATGGATGTGGTGGTCTAAAAATCATACCTACTATTCAATATGTTTAATAGGAAATGTGGTTCATGGATGGCTCAAAAAAGATTGAAAATTCACTTAAGGAGTTCATGAAAGTATTTTCTGCTAACCTAATAGTACAGGTAAAAGTATATTTCAAATATACATGAAAAATGGACTTAAATATAGAATCAACCTACATTTTAGGATGTGTGCCTTCATGAAAATGAAGGGAACTAAAAGTCCATAAACTATTAGTATATCCCTTCCTAGAGAAGTCACCAATAAAAGAGGAAGATGGTGATACTTCCCCCCGGAAATGAGACCATGGAAGAGACATAGGGAGTGACCCTTGGGAATGTAGTGATCAAACCCTAATCCTTGTTAAGGTAGTGAGCCTGGGCATTGAAGATATATCATAAACCTTGTAATTGGATGTGAGATTTACCAGATCTGGTAAATCAAAACATCGTCAATGTATTCTCTTTGGGTGTAGCCTAGTGAGGGTGAACCAAGTAAAAATAAAAATCTCCTATGCATGATTTCATTTCTGTTCATGTATTGAAATGGGATAAAGATAGAAATGTGTTATTTTAATGAAGAAACAAGATCTGAAGGGGTAGTAGTTCAAATCGTTCATACCCTGATTCACCCCCTAAAGGTATTTGACCTAGTGGACCTAACACTTTCTTTTCAGACACTTTCTTCTCCAGATGGTAGGCTTCAATTTCTTTCTAGGTATGGATTTCATGGATTTGTATCATGAATTTGTAAGATACTGTTATCACATGGTGTATTTTACAGCACCGGAGGGAAGTAGTTATCTACATAGTGGTGGGTTGGATTTCCATACTAGTAGAGTTGGACCATAACATCGTTGGATATATTGAGTGACAACCCAAACTACTAATTTTATTATAGAGGACTATGGTTTAATTTGGGTTGAATTCCATATAGTAATAGATCATTTTAGGGATGTCTTCACTGATGATTTATCAATATTACCTCTTAAGAGAGATGTAGAATTTATGATTGAGCTTCTTCTAGGAGAATATTTCATTTCCATTTTGTCGTACATGATGGAACCTACTGAGCACCATGAGCTCATGTGGAAGTTAGAGGACTTGGAGGCCAAATGTTTTATATAACCTAACACTTCCTCATAGAGTTATTCCATTATTTTCACCATGAATGTTAATGAGACCCCTCATCTATGTGTGAATTATAGAAAGTAGAACCCACATATGGTCAAGAAATGATATCCACAGCCCTGAATAGATGATCTTTTTGACCAAAACCAAGAAGCTAGGGGGTTTTAAAATATCGACCTGAGATCGGGCGATCATTAGGTGCGAGTCAGGCCAACATAAAAACCTTATACATCATTCCATGGTAGGTATGGTTTATTTGAGTACCTAGAAAATCATATGAATTCACCCACTATTTTCATGGATTTAATGAATAAGGTGTTCCATACATATCAATATTCCTTTGTTGTTGTCTTTTTGAATGACTTCTTAGGGTATTCTTACACTAGTAGTGACCATTCAAGAAACCTTGAGATCGTTCTGTGTATATTGAGAGAGCATAATATTTATTCCAATCATTCTATGTGCTACTTCAACATCAAAAAATCTCACTTCTAGGTTCATATTTTCTCAAAATTAGGAGACACTATTGACCTTGAGAATGTCAGTGATGTGGTTTCCTAGTATAATCCCAAGAAAGTGATTTATATATAGTGTATCTTGGGGAAGGATGGTTATTACAAGCCTTTCATACAAAACTTCTCATCCCTTGATTGACCTTTTACTAGTTTTAAAATTATCAGTTTCAGGATCCTTAGGTCATAAGCATGTGAGAAATCTTTTTAGTAGCTGAAAGGGTCACTTTTCTTGCCACCAATTATGATTCTTATATATCCTAGAAGAGGATATAATATATTTTGTGATTCATTATGATTCTTCCTCAAAGTAGTGATGATTTGGGAGGATATATTTCTTTCATCTAGATCTCGGTAGTTGAGGTATCATGAGAGAAAATACATGGGGCATGACCTTGAGCATGCATTATTTTTTCATGCCCTATGTTGTTGGATACATTGCCTTTTGGGGGAGTACTTTTGTGGCATATATGGACCCCAAGAGACAAAAATATTTCTTTTCATAGTGTGATATGAATATCATATAGAGAATATGGGTCTCATATCTATATTCCTTCGATTTTGAGCATGATTATTCACCTAGAAAGGGTAATGCTATAGAATATTCATTGAGTCAAAAAACAAAGGCATATGCCATGAAGGAAGATAATGATGAAAGGAAATTGATGCCCCTCTTTTATGAGTTCCACATAGTGTTTCATGAGATACATGAGTTTTCTTATCTCACATCCTTAACAGGTACCTCTTCTCTACATGAGGAGGTAAATGGAAGAAAATTCATCTCCTGAGGGATTGGTTCTCTATGAGAGTATTTTAGGAGACGAACCACCTCTAGATTGGTATGTGGACAGACCTAACATGATGAATCTACATGGATATGCTTTTGTTTCAACAGATATGATAGATATTTAATGCGAGATTCTTACGCTTCTGAATGGGTAATTCATCTAGGTATATCTAAAATGTATCGAGACATGTCACACCAATATAGGTTGCCTGGTATAAAATGTAAGGTAATAGGCATTATTACAAGGTTTTACCCCAATTAGAAGGTGTAGGAAAATCACCATAGACCTATAGGCATGTTATATCCACTTCCAGTCTAGGAATTTAAATGGAAAAATGATAAAATGTATTTTTTTAGTTGAATTTCCTAGGTCACCTTGAGGTAGTGAAATTGTATAGGAATTCATTGACTGACTAAAAAAAGTATCCCACCTCTATCCTATCTAGAGAGCCTTCTCAATTGAGGATATAGAAATAATTTATGTATTTTAGATCATCTGACTACATAGGGTCCCTCATAATATCATTTCATAAAGGGATTCTCATTTCAGGTCATTGTTTTCGTTGGGGTTAAAGAAAGCTACAGGTAACTAGGTGATTCTATGCATAGTGTTTCACCCTTAGACTGATGTAAAATCATGAACAGGAGATACATGTTCGACTAAACATTTATAAGAATGTTTACTTGGATTCAATTGTTCTTAGTAGAATTATATCTTTCTGGTTGAGTTTGCATACAATAATAGCTTCTATATGATGATTTTGATTTCTTTATTTGTGGCCTTATATGGAAGGTCATTCCATTCTTCCCTATTTGAAATAGAGGCCGGTGAGGTGGCCCTACTAGGTCCTCATATCACATAGGATAATTCTTATTCAGTTCAGTTGATCCGAATGTGTATGGATACTGGTCAGTCTAGACATAAATGTTATTCATATTTTGTTGATAACCTCGGGAGTTCAAGGTCCTAGATTGTGTTTTCCTATGGGTATCTCCTATGCTACAGAATAAAAAATAAAAAGAAAAGTTAAGTTGTCACCTTGAATTTTCAGGCTATTTGACATTCAATAGAAATTCATTTTGGTATCCTATCGGTTTCTACTACCTCAGAGGTATAGTTTCATTCATGATGTCTTCAATGTTTAATCGATTTGTCTGCATCTTGCCGACCCGTCTCATAATTCTGAACCCAATGAGGGTGAGTTATATAATTATGATTCCTTTTAAGATAATCCTATATGAATCATTGATAGGAGAATGAAGGCACTCTAAGGCTGTTTTATCCCATTAGTACATGTGTTATGGAAGCATGGTCATGTACAAAATGAGACCATGAAGAGGGAGGTCAAAAAACTTGCCTTGTGGTCATATTTGTTCTTATACAAAGTTCTTCATCCCTTGGAAGGTGAACTGATATACTATTTACATTAAGGGGGAATACTAAACGAACCTTGTTTTTATCTTAGGTATAAATCCATTTAATTTTCAGTTAAAATCGTGTTGTGGTTATCTTTTGGATTAAATCTGAAATTAGGAGTTTAGGCCAGTTTATTTTTTAGAAGAATGGGATAGGGGGTTGTAGGTTGGCTATAGGACAATTACTTTTAGTTTAATTGGAATACACGATGTGTATCTATTACATAATTTTAATGGTCTGGTTAGAACCTTTCATATCAGGTAAAGGTTTTTTCCAAGGGGGAAATACCATGAGATATACGAGAAGTGTAAATAATTGACACATCATGTAAACTCATGAGTATTTATTTCAATTGGAGGGAAGGAATCCCTTTTTAAGACAGAGCCTCACCTCCCCTTAGTCTCTCACGTGATAAATCCAAGGATCCCTAAGGTAGTTTCTTCTTCCATTCCTCCATCCAGACACTGATTTCAGATCCTTCTATCATGTTAGATGAGTGTCTCTATATACTTTACTCCTTTGAATATTTTATTATTTTCTCTTAGTATTTTTTATGTTACTTTAGTGTAATACCCTATTTACTATTTTAATTGAATTGATATGTTTTACATAACAATTTCAATCCAACAAAAACTAGAGGATGATACTTGATGAGAAGATTCATATCAGTACAAGGTTGTTTCTCTATAACTCACCCCTTATGATTCGTCATTTTATAACTTGCTAGGTGAGAACACTTATTTCATTGGGAATATTCTGCCTAATTCATATGCCTTCGTTATAGTCATAATAATGATATTCTATATCCCATTACAAATATTTTTACCATCATTGGTGGTTTCATCTACAATGACATCCAACCCATGTAGGTTCATTTCCAAATATGAGATTTGAGTTGTTTGAAATGTTTGTCTAAGCCACGGTTCAGGTCTACTTCAGCCTAATCATATAAATGGAAACGCATGCTTAATTTGATTACTATTTAATGGTAATGGTTATCCTTGAGTGAAACTTGACCCACTTGAGGTATGTGATTCAACTTTTTTTATCAATTATAAAGGGTATTGGAAAGTATATTGAGCATATATGACTTAGCCTAATTGAATGAAAATGACTAGTGGGTTTCATGTCGTAGCACCCGGTTTCACTCATTATGTAAGGTAATAGAATAAACCAAGATAGGTTATTATTAATAATAAGAGTCAATTAAATGGTTGGATTCCCCCTTGGCCTTGTCACACTAATGAAAGGAAAGGCTTGAAACAAATAGAATATAAAATTCCATAAGTAATTATCATGTATTAATTCATAAATGAATTAAATGAAAGGTTCCATGAATAAGGGACCTGACAATTTAAGAGTAGTGGTCTTAATTGATCTAGATTTTCCATTATTGATGGAATTTCTTGAGTTCTCGTGGATGCCTTTCTGATTCAGATATACTAATTTCCCAGGGTGAGACTCACCTTGGAACCTCAACATTGTCTATCAGTGGATATCCAGAATGAAACCACAAGATCATTCTTTACTATTATATGATGTCTTTTATACACTCCTTGGATACAGTGTGGCCTCTATAGAAAAGGTTTTCTTTGGTTACATCATTAGTCAGTGCCATAGATGGTCCCATTTTGCATTGTATTTTTTCAATGGAATCAGTTAGATTAACTATTTTGGAATTCCATGGATGACACACATTGGATTACACTCTTACCCCTATAGACATGATGTAGCTACTATTGATTTGGAGACCATTGAGCTCATGTATTCCATGGTTATTACCTTGGATCCATTTCATCATTAAAATCAATACATGTTTCTTTATTACATATTGGAACCATTACTATTAATATAATAAGGCAATGTTGGTGATGGATATGCCTCATGTGACTTAAATACATAAAATGGAACTTAACTAATTATTGAACCCGGAACATGTTAAGACACCATATGAGGGATGATGTAGTTAATTGGGTATTTACATTACTCACTTACGTTTTTTATTTATGCAAGCTTGCACACTATTTATATTATATTACAATGACAGGATGTCATAGACAACATTAGTGGTGGCCTACTAATATTTGTCTCACATATTATCAAGCATATCATTGGTACACAGACACACTATATGTATTTAAGTGTTCATAAATGGAAGTGTTTTTCTTCATATAGTTGACTGCTTGATTACATATGATGGAGCTAGTTGAAGATGATGATCTGGAGCTCTGGATTCTGGGGTTTGTTTTTTGGATTTTTTTTCTAATTTTTTATATCATTCTTGTATATTTCTTTATATCATTCCATTATTATAGATACATGACATTTCATCATCATCTATTATATATGATTATCAATTTGTTCAGTATTTATTATTCTAGTTTTCTTCTTCTACACATTATGTTCATTATTACATTCCTTCAGTTACTTATCTCCTATTATAATATAATCAAACATTGTGATACACTTTTTAAATTAGTACATAGTCTCCACATGGACATACCCTAGTCCCTCACTTCCATTTGGAAGCCTCTGGTATTTGGGGAGATGCACATCAGGATATGTGGGAAACATGACTCAGGGCGCCATCAATGAAATCCATGTTTGGGATGTCATATTTTCCATCAAAAAATAATTCTCATTCTAGTTAAAAGAATCATTATTTTGAATTTTTCATTATTTTCCAATATTTTTCTGACCAATGGAATCATCACCTTTTTTATTTTGGCAATAATTTTTTTTCATTTTTATTTAAAGTCTTATATTTCACAAAACTACCAAAAATTCTATTACATTGAAAAATTAATTGTTCATTAATGTGGATATATTGATTCTCATCCCAAAATAAATTTTATAATTTTTTTTTATTTGGTGGATTACCTATTTGTTTTCAATTAAAATTAGTTCATTTTGAATGGTTAATTTTTTTTATTAAAATGTTTTAGTGGTGGTTTATTGTAATTACAAGATCCTTTATCATAAAAATTATTTTAGTTCGAAAAAATAGTTTTGATTAAAACATTTTAGTTCTGAAAATTGTTTTAACCAAAATTATTATTGAAATTGTAATTTATAAATTTATCATAAATACCATCATGGTTGTGTTTTATTGGAAAAAAAATTTTGATTGGATGAAAAATATAAATATTAAATTATTAAAAATGATAAAAATAAAAACCCACATACAATTTCAGAAAGGATTATATATAAAAAGTGATCAAAAACTCATAACAACAAATAAAGCACATGAAATAATATCATGCCCCTAATTTTCAAATAAATTTACCAAAAAAAGTGAATAAAAATACATAAAATTAATAAAAATAAACAAGTAATGTAGTTAATAACAAAAGAGATATGAAAATTAATATATCATTTTTATATTTTTATATTTTTTTTATTATTTTTGAATATTCATATATTTTATTATTTTTAAAAATTTTATGTCAAAGTTTACCTTCCCTGATAATAGTTCTAGAATTTGGTTGGAAAAATAATTCAACAGATTTCACACTCAAATTAATACATTGAAATCACAGTAAAACATTACCGTTGAACTCCAATCATTCCCTCTGAAGTAATGTGTTTATTTTCTTGTCTTAATTTTTTCTATATAGATAGTTGGTTTTTATAATGTGATAAGTTTAAAAATGGGGTATTTAGAATATATTTTGGGAATATAAGAATAAAATATTGGTTAAAATCGTTAATTCACCTAAAGATAATTGAAAACTAATATTGAAACAAGATCTATGTTTTTATAAATCAATCAAAATCATGTTTATGAAATTAATGTGTTAAAAATGGTCAATTATTTTACTTTGAATCCAAGTCTAGATAGATTCAACACATTAAATTCAACTAAATCTAGAAGAATTACTTTAATCCAAGAGTAAAACATTTAGATGATAAAAATAAACATTAAGAATATTCAATTATTCCCTGATTTTGATCAACTGATATGAAATTAATGAAACTCAAAATTATCCACAATTCATTGAAAAATAATGGCATAAAGAACCAATTACATATCAATGGAATATAATCAAAAAAATAACATGAAATAAAATATAAGTATAATTATACCTCCAATGAATTGAATAAAAATAAACAACTGCAAGAATATATTATTAAATTAAGACTAATGATTACATTAATAAGAAAATATGAAGAAACAACAAAAATAATTTCACTACTACTAAGTGAAAACTATTGATAATATTTCTAGAAAATGGTGCAATGAAGAAGAATATTCTACAACACTGTCTATTTCAACACATCATCCCCAAAATAGTTCCCCTATTAGGTCAAAAAATGAGAGATAGGAGATAATAATGCATGAATACCACATCAAATAGGTCAGAAGTTGGTGAAAAGTGATAATGGTATATCATTAACACAAATTACGGGATTTACACTCTATGAGAACACGAGGAATGAAAGATAATCTTAAACAATCCTAAATATACATATTATGATAAAATATATAAATATATCTAAATAAAAGGATTTAATTATATAAGAATGGAAAAACTATAATGTAAAAAAAAACATAAGTAAATCCTCAACAATGTCCTCAAATCTCAAAAAGCCCATGAATAACTCCACAATCTGGTAAATTTCAGACTCGTCTATAATAACCTTTGGAGGTAATAAAAAATATTTTATTCATACATAGGCTGAGAATAATATGTATACATAATATGATCCTCTATAGAGCCTGTCGTTCAAAAGATATAAAAGGAATACTAATGTTAATTTAATAAAAAAGTGATGTTAAACAATCCGCAAATCAGGTATGGTATGTTCCAATCCTCATAAGGTATCTGTCACTAAGTGCTAGTTAAAAGTGATAATATAACTTAATATTAATATAAGTTACCCCACAATCACTTCCCCACTAGTATTATACTCTACACCAATGTCACATGTCCTAAACTATCTCAATTTAATAGTAAGCAAGCATAAAGAAAACTGGCCAACTATATCATATCATGCATCACGTGCATCACAATATCTCATTTCCATTTAAAATTCACCTAATTAATCAAATTATCTCATGAACCCATGTGATATCTCCAAACAGTAACTGAGTAGTTTTTAGGAGCCACCACAACCTATATGTCATGTATTATACCTCAAACCATCATAGACTATACATGACATACATATAATAATCCATAAGATACTATATCTGTAAATACTTGTATATGAAATAAAAAAATCCATTTCAAACTTCTACACACATATATGGTAAATTTAACCACCATGAATACTAAAACATAAAACTACTAGGAGAAGAAAAAAGAAAATATAGGTAATTCATCCATCTCTTCCTTACCAACGTGGATGTTGGTGAAAATGCTCTAAAAATGTCAATTGGGTGTCAGTCACCCTACCAAAAATGGTGGGGTATGATATAAAATAAAATAAGATATAGGATAATATATATCTCACAACCACAATATGGTCATCAATGTAGTTTCAGGATCAACAAAAATTATCATCGCACGGACACCTGACTTCCCCCACTAAAGACTATAGATCTTATTAGTACAAAGTCATTCAAGAATACTTTAATTATTTCATTATATTAAAATTTTCACATTACATTAATTCTTTCTAATGTATACTAAATATTACATTAACATAATCATCAATTGATACTCATGACCTCCAGGAACAAACCAATAGATCCCATGGTCTCTGGAGATTATCATTATCTACATTCCGACAATACACCAACCCCATGGGATAAAAAAATTATTATTAATTATCATTATATATTTTTAGGTACATTTGGACTCATAATTATCTAGAATTAAAGATATTTATAAACTAAGCATTACCAAGAACATCAAGCAGTGGGGATGGTAAATCACAAATAACCAGCTCGTCCATTCAATCATTAAAGATGATTCATTGTTAATAAACAATCCCATATTTCATCAAAAAAACTATAAATCCTATTTTTAAACATATTACTAAAATCCTAGTTCCATCCCCTACACCAACATACATATCAATATTCATATCTCTATCGTAGGTGCCAACGTATACCATAACTCGAGCCTCCCATCCCTCGTGTCTCATCAAAACATCATTCATCTTAGGATTTCATCTTCTCTATATGTATGTCTCACATATATGTAGAAGTCACACTATGTATAAAGGAAATAAAAAATAGAGTAAACAACTCATATAGGTCCTAATAACCAAGGAATCAAACCTTCATAAGAAAACAAGCTCACGTGGCCCCAACTATTGTTGTCTAAGTCCTTTATACCTATTATTACATGGTTTTTAAAAATATATATCTAGTAATATAGTAATAGGATTTTGAATTCCTTATGTATTTTGAATACTAGGTTCATAAAACATAAAACATGGAATCCTTTTTTATTTTTCCACTTCATGCTACTAGAATCAATTCAAGCTCCTAAATATATATGGAATAATATGTGGAATTCAATAATAAAGGGGTGATGTATAATGTTCAGAAAGGGAATAAACATGATAAGGAAGCATAACATTTCAGTTAAAGGTATAATGTGAAATCATATAAGATAAGTGACATGATTAATCACATGTAAGAATGATGTAAGTAACATGGTATCATAAGATCATGGAATCACTGGAAATATGGCAGTAACACAAAAACAAGACATAAAAATGAGTCAAGGATAACTTCCTAGACAATATCACAAGGTGGAAATATTCCAATAATGGATTATGTTTACCCCCTAATCCAATACATGATTTCTCAAGATACTATAACATTAGCCAATACATTAGACCACCATTTAGACACACTTATTATAACATATTCATTATCTATGTGTGCCAAAGAAAAAAGATCAATCACAGGTCATAACATAATAATTTTCAATTAAAATATAATAGAATTTATAATATTTCTTTATATCATATTCACATTAAATTTAATAATGAAGGTATTTTAGAAGTGATCATAAGGCATGTATTACCCCATCAACAGAAGGGAGAATAAACTAGATATATTTGTGAGGGACATATATATAAAATTTAGAAGTAATCCATATCATTAAATGTTGTTATAACTGAATAAAATAATTTCAATAAAATTAAAAATATTATTTATTAAAATAACCTTTTCACATGGAGTAGCATCTGAGGATGTCATCATAGATGGAAAATTATTCTGAATGATCACTTTGAGCCTTTCCTGAGGAAATTATCCTTTCAATGTTGAAAACAATTATTTCAAATAAAAAATTTATCAAAAAATTAAATAATACATATTTTTTAAAACAACCTTTGACACATATAGGGAAATATTTAAAACATTTACTGGTCATGATGGTGTAAATGTTCTGTAAATGATGAATACATTAAAAAACAGATATTCCATTTACATTATTAAAACAAAAGTCTATAATCAGCCTATAAATAAAATTATATGAATATTTCTTTTACTTTATTTAATTTAAATTAAGGGTTAAAATTTTATTACATAATCATATTAAAACTGTTTCAAAAACATACTTAGAAAAAATTGATTTGGGTTAAAATGTATTTTTGACCGAAGAGTGAAATGAAGTCGGATTTTCTTAAAAACATTATTTTGAATTCACGAGTACATGAAGAGAAAAACATTAAGGGAAATAGTTATTCTGATGAAATAACCAATGTAGAATAAAATTCATGAGTTTCATGAGATATGGATCATAATATTTTATCTTTGGAAGCATAAATATATGTAATCTCAATAAATGAGTAGATTGTACCATAAAACCATTACCACTTTGGTAACATTGAATCGTATGATCCATTAAAGAATAAAATTAAATGAAACATAAAATATCATGAAAATTAATTAATTAATTATTTACATTGTAAATTTTCTAGTACATACACCCCATCAATGAATATTGGTGTATAGCATGACATATGTCTCAATGAAGGAAAATTGAGACAAAAATAGATTACAAAGTTCATATAATTGATGTGAGAGTTAATAAATAGGGTTATTATGTGTAAAAATTTATATACACATAAAAAAATGAGTATATAAAACTTAAATCAATAAAAAAATCTTTTAAAACATAATCTTGGCACAATATAATAAATAATTTTGACAAATGACTCAATGAAGGAAAATTATGTTAACAAATCTCTTACCTCAAGCTTCTTTTAATTTGACCACCCTTATACTCCAATAAAGTTGTCTCTTACATGTTATTTACTTATACCATAATCATATTATTATTTATAATATCATATATTATCCTTTTATAGCATCTTATTACCAGTTCATTATTAATCATTCATTATCACTATTGTTTTGCTTGATAATTGTCTGGTATTCTGTTACTTGTTTCTTAATGAATGTTCTAGATCTTGAACATAGTTTATAGTAATATAATATTCAAAATGATATTCACTACATAAATATTATTTTTTCATTATATAAATCTTTAAGATCATTATACAATTTTGAAAATTGAGAATAAATCACAATGGTACACGAAGATGGTAGGTCATACGTACGCACGAGCGACATTTTCATTTACTTAATGGGTGAAAGGGTTAGGAAGTGTATTGTAAATTAATATAACTTAATTATTAATATTTAATTAATAAAGTATATAGACATCAAATTAAAGCTTATTACCTTCCATTAAAGCCTAATTCAAATATGAATCACATCACTTTGGGAGGCGATAGTTCTCCGTACACAAAAATGGTGTTATCAGATTCTCTACAGAATGGAAATTAAGAAGGTATATATCATATTATAATTATATTAGATAATTATATCATTAATATCATATATAAACATTATAATCAATATTTTATATATCCAATATATGTGGTGATGGAAAACATAATATGTCATTTCATGAGGTGGTAGTTCTCTGTACACATAATCAACGATTTTGATTCCCATTTGAGGAAGCACGATATAGTGGTAGATCAAGAAATTAAAATAACATAATCTTAAGTATATTTAATATAATTATTTTATTTTATCATCATATTTTAATAGGATTAGAAATAGGTGTGAGGATAAATAAAATAAAATACTCAATTAATGATGTTATATCTTCTTCAGACAACTTCTTTTGGTTAAATCCCAAAGCCTTCCTAGATTGGAATTATAATGAATGGATACGAGGTAGAGGTTATGAAATTATGGATGTTATTTTCTCAGGTATTGTCTAATTCATTGGTTTTATGAAGTGTGTAAAGGAGAGGAGGCGGGGTTTCCTTTTATATGTTTGTGAGTGGACACACTTAAAATATTTTAAAAGAAAGAATTCAAACCATTTTTTTCACATGCCAAAAGGATAAAAAAAATGGACCATTTTAAAACATAAGTTTATATATGGTCTGAATATGACAAAATAATATTAATTAGATTTGTTTTTGGTCATATATAATATTTATAATTTTTTTTAACCCCCAACTAAACCTGTTTTTACCTTAATAATGATATATAATTTTTATTATTTTCAATATTCATTATAGTGAAAAATTAATTTTAACTTATTAGATAATATAAATTATAATGTTCAAAAATATTAAATAAATTTTACCAAATTCTATTCACAATTTTGTAAAAATTAATTTAAAATTAAACTAGTAAACAAGATGAAAAATTAGGTTTTAAAGATTATTATTTTTCATATGAAATACGATTTTATATTAACTCTATGAAAAATAATATTCATTATATAAATGAAAATTAGTATTTTATTACATAATATAAATAAATTTTATTTAAATAACTCTTCATTATGGTTTTTTATATTAATTAAAAAGTTGAAACATTATGTACTTTTAAATAGTTTTCAAAAAACTATATTTTATAAAACAAAAAATAAACATATACTAAAATATAATATAATATTAATTTAAGTGGATTAAATATTACAAAGATTTAATTATTTTACGTTAACTTTTAATCAAATTGTAATTACACTTTTATATTAATTAATTTATGGAAAATCAATGACATATTTACCAAAAATAGTATTTTGAACTATTCACTGAATAAAAAATATTTTATGAAATATCCATAGATTTAAACAGAAGTTGATATAGATAAGTTGAATTAAAAAAGGATTTTTTAAAAATAAATTTTATAAAATTGTTAAAAATTAATATTATATTATGCATACAAAGGCTGAATAGACCTCTTTATAGAAAAATATAGTTTTCCATGATACACTTATTTTTACTTCAAATGGTTCTCATATTAATTATAATATAAAAACAACCACTGTTATTTTTATAAATGTTTGAATAATTTTATTTTATTAATTTAATTAGTCATATTCATACTCGTAATCTTAATAGTAATGCTATAATTGGAATGCTTAAATATTAATATTTTCGCAGAGTATCATGTTTCTTTTAAACCCGATGTTGCGCGCATCAGAAGCTATCAATGAGATTTAATTTATTTAAAAAAAATATCGTATATTCTATGAGTGTTATCATATCATCTAAACATGGTGTTATTTTTCGTATATTCAATTGAAAATGATGTTCCACTTATAAGATAATTGGTTGCTACATTCTGCACTTAAATAAATTACATACTCACAATTTAATCTTGATCTCAATAATCAAGGGTTTGACATATGAAAATACCTTTGTTGTAAACCCACATAATTAAAATAATTAATAAAATATCTTATTGAAAAGAGAGAAAATAATGTTTAAAATTCATTAGTAATAATACATAATTTGTTTAAAAATATGTGAACATGTGAGGGAAGTAGAGATTTGGACATGGAATTCTAAATAATGATGGAAAGTGGAAGTGATCATTTATCACAAGAAAGTGAATGATCATTAGAAAATCAATAACCACAAAATAAAAAAAACAAGTTATGCGTGGAAAAGGACATTGATATCATTAGAAATGATGGTAATACAACAACATTTTATTTCCATGTACATTTCCTAAAGTTGAGTATTTCTTTTACTTGATATCAATATGAAGAAATATTCTCAATATCAATCTATTTCATAAGAACAATTTCATCCTTCGGTTTTTCATTGATCTATTTTCACATCTTCTCTTACTCTAAAAAACTAAATACATAAAAATTAATTTTTTTATGGCTGAAGAACTAAAATTTACCTTTAATATGTCATAAGATACATAAAATAGTTATAAGATATTCCCCCTATATTTATTAAAAAAATGGCTTGAACAATGTCAGATAATATCAAAAATTAATTTGAATCTACTAATATAAAACATTTAACAATAAAAAAATGGTTCAACAAAGTTTATTCCTTAATTAAATGACCATATATCCCAAATAACCTTAATAGCCTTAAAATTGAGAATATCTACATGACTATATTTTTCTCAATTGTTTTTATATTATATAGAGTATCACAATACAATTAAGTCACATTTCATGGCCATTAGTACCATTCTTCTTGAAAATATTTAATGAAATATTTCTACATAAATAACATATATATATATCTATGTATATATATATTCCTTGATTTACATAATTCTTGATTTCTAATATATAAAAAATTCAATAATTCCAACTTATTCATAAACCAATAACCAAGATTCATCATTTTATTCCTTAATACCTCTATACAATCACATGTTATTTTTAGTATTTTCACCATCAATAGAAAAACAATTATATATAAAATCTTATAGATCATCTCCTTGATCTTTTTGCCTAGGATGTGGATTTTTATAATTCCCATTAATTCAACATTTAAAACATTTAACCATTTACTATGCCTTAGGGAAAGCATTATTATAATTTATTATATCAAATAATTTTTTTTTCATTCAAAATTACTTATTTTGTTCCCTTATTCTCTTTACATAAAACATCATCTCTTTCTTTTGAGACATTCACATGAGTGATTATTCCAAAATTATCAAAATATTAAAAAATTCATATTCTTTCTCTATGGTCTCCACCATCCATACTCTCATGGAACTCTATCATTATCTTCTATTAATATTATAAGAATTTGTTAAGGTGCAAGTTGTAAATCATATTTCATGATAACTGATTTGGAATAATTACAATATCCTTTACCTCATTCATCATCCCATTTATTTTTTCATCAATACATTTTATATCTCATTCAACATTAAAATATTTCTTTCTATTTACTTACATTTACTAAAAGAAGTAAAAAAGATGAGTAGAATTTATCAGACTAAATGGAAATAAATAAAAATAAAAGAACACAACTCATTAATGATAAGTATATATTGATTTATTTTCCTATAGGTTTTTATCTATGATATCCATGGTAATGTTTCCTATTAGGATTCAAAATGTAAAAATTAATTCATTTCCTTCATAATGTTCTGAATGGAGTTTTTGAAATTTCATTGAATATCCCACTGGAGTATCAGACCCAGTGTGATGTAAGGCCTATTTTCATTCACCATGTGATGATCAAGTCTAACTCAATGCACCCTTTTTTGGGTTATTACCTATAGGTACCTCTATTCTGGATCCACATCCACTTATAGTATCTAGACCAGGATTTAATTTCTCAAAAACCATTTTCTGCATACTTCACCAATATTCTAGGATATTTGTATATTAATAGTTTTTTCTTAAACATTTACCTTGGATTTTAACTAAATTTTCCTCATCATAGTTCCAATGGTTATCTAAACCTTTTCTATGATAAAAAACAATAGAGATACAATACTTTTACACATATCATTTCAACATTTTAATAGTAAATATCCTAAAACTATTCATGTAACATAAAGGGCTAGTGTCTTTGGAATATTAGTGTAAGGAAACCTATTTTTCTAAAACAGATTTTTGAGTAGAAATTTTAATTTTTTCTTTCAGATGCTTATATGTGGTATAATGGTCATTTTACCTTAAAAGATGATTTAGAATAATATTTCCAACACCTCTATTTTTTCAAATATGTGGTGTTAACCTTAGGATAAGTGTTTTTTAAAATTCAAAGCCTTTTGACATGTCGTACAATTCTAAACTAAAAGAAGTTGATTAAAAATAAACTTGAAAAATTGTAAACTAAGATTCTTGGAAATAATGTTTTAAAAATCCATTTATGCCGTATAAGTTAAAAAAACATTCCTCTAACTTTGTCGGAAAAGTCAAAAAGTACCTCGTACGAAAAACGACAAAAAATTCCTTTCATATCCTTTACTAAAAACTCAACGAAGGGTAAAATTGGATTTAAACAATTGTAGGTGGATGGAAATAATATTACATATTGAGGGAACATGGATGTGGATGATAAAATACACCCCAGTAAATACCAATGTATAAGCCATCTCGGATAAAAATGAGATTGTGATATTTCCCTTACCTTAGGTCCGATTTGCTTCGTAAGTGTCCGAACCTCCTGTATAATGATTTAAATAATGTCATTGAAATATTACAGAATCATATTCATTGTTATTATATCATATATGGTTCACTTATGACTTTATATTACCCGTTCTTTTGTAAATTCATGTTAAAGTAGCGTTTTTGGTAAAATCGTCTCATTTGTCGTTCGTGTTTTAACTTGTAATTATTCATATGATTACTTAGATCATGATTACTTAATTCCAGAATATAAAACCTGATTTATATATAATATATATTCAGAATATACATATATATAATGGATCGGTAAATGGAAAGAAATACACCGTTCATGGAGACGGTAGGTCGTACGTACGCATGAACGATGTTTTCATTTCCTTATTGAATTGAGTGGAATTAAGTAGATGACATAAGTATATATATACATAAATCCATTAGTATTATTATGTAATATATTTCATGAATACTTATTATATATATACATTATAATCATTCATGAATGGTAAACGTGGAGAATGAATCTCATCTAGTCGTGGAGACGGTAGTCCGTACGTACGCACGAGCGATGATATCGTTCCCATGGTCGTGGAATTGTGTTGAAGTGTACGTATATAATTTCAGTATCAATATAAATTTATAATAATCATATATAGTTACTCATTACACCATTATAACCATCCAATTAAGGTGGTGGCAGAAAATAGATTACACCACGGCGTGGAGACGGTATTCTGTACGTATGCACGCACAATGATTTCCTTTTTCTGTAGGATGGATAGAAGGTTAATTAGAGTTGTTTCATATTTATAATAACATATCAGTATATAATAAATACTTATGTTATTAATTTATCATGAAACAACTAAAGAAGAAGAAGTTGAAGAAGAAAGAAATTGAAAAAGATCGGTAATGGATATTACCTTTTTTTGAAGCGCCTTCACTTAACCTCCACTTAAAGAACTAAGGATGGTCTTTGAAGAAGACCAGGACCTCTAGGATGATACTAGGGAATTGGAGAAGAGATTTTGTCAGGGGTTGGCCGAGCATGAATGCTCAAATTGGTGTGAGGAGGAGAGGGAGGAGGTGCCCTTTTATAAGGGAGGAGAGGGGCATCTTTGGAAAATCTCAAAATATTATTTTATATTAAGGTCAAATTAGGTTAATAATGATTCCAAAGGGTCTTATTTCAAAGATAAAGTTGGGATGGGTCTAAATCCTCTCATCCAATATGATTTATTCATCTTTAGGTTATTATTTTAACCTTATCAATTAGATTTAACACTAAGTTAAATAATTTAACTTTTACCATGTCTTTTTGTTTTATTACACAATATGATTAATAAACATACCATAACAAGACAAAAGAACCCCAAGTTGTTTATTATTAATATATCTATCCTTATCTAAGTCATTTTGCTGAAACTTAAATTTTTAGGAATTAAATAACAATTAATAATAAAATATTTATTTTAAAAACTAATTTATGTCAATTTTGACACTATTTGGTACATGATTTTTATGAAATTCATAACAGAATGATACTTTCGAAAAAAGTTACCGATATCAACAATAACATGTCATATTAACCTATATAATTAATTTAATTTATAAAAAGTCTCAAATTACATTTTTTGGGAATTTATAACATCAATTATGTCAATATTTCATTAATAAGACAATTACTGCATCATCTTTGTGTCATAATAAATGATAATTATTTAATCCCTAAAAATTATAAATAAATTCCTATGATTTAGATAATTGTATTAGATTTCTGGAGACTATTCATGTTCTATGTTTCATGAATTTTATCACTAAAGTAAAATTATTATACCTATAAGATTTAAGAAAGTGACATGTTGTCACATTCTTTGGTTTTAATAATAATTAAATTATTTTCATGAACAAAAGTCCATAAAATGAATCTAATCCAATACTTAGGTTATATGGGTCTACTTTTAGCCGTCCAATAGGATTTTTCCAAGTGTTATGGTAATTTTATAATCTTATATTTACCCTTAATAACCCGATTTACCTTTAACTATAGTAAATAAAATTTACCGTAGTTACTATTCACATTGCCCAAAAATAAAAAGTAGCTTATTAACATAATTTGGACCCAATGATTCCAAATATGGAATCCATTTTTCCAAATTCAATACACAAAAGTTTCAGAAATTAAATTTAAATTAATCCCATTGACGAAAGAAAACGGGTTTTTCCTTAAAACATTGCAAAAGATTGAATTGATTTAACCTACGAATTCAAGGTAAAATCAATGATAATGACATACATTATATTAAATGGTAAAAATATATTCTATTTATACATTAAAACCATTAAATATTATAATTTAACCACATAAGATATTATGATGAAAAAATTGTTTTTTATTAAAATATATCGTGTTTTTACTATTCATTAAAATATGAAAGTTATCGGAAAAATATCAAAACATTATCTAATGTAAATTTTTTTATCCTGATTCAAAAGAAGAATTTTATTTTTTCAAATTGAACTTATAAACATGTCAAAAACTATATTTAAAGTGGGTGCGCCATCAAAAGGCGGCAAAACTGGATTTTTTGAAAAATACTTATTTTACCCGAAATATTTATTTTGTTCTTATACCATGTTCTAGAAATGTGTAAGATGAATAATAATGTTATAAAATTCAAAATTTATTTAACACTATTCATAACGGCTAGTTCATAACAATATTATAATAATATATCGTTGTTTAGTAAAACCTGGTATTGCGTACAACACACGCTATCGAGGAAGGTCGCGATTGCGTGTAATGCAAGCCAAGTCAGGGTTGCGTGTAGTGCAAAAGTCCTTCGTTGTTGCATATAACAGAATCCAATGATATTTTATTTATACATTGAATATATATATATATACACTCAATGTTGCGTAGAATAACTTCTATCAAAAGAACTTGAAATTGTGTGTAATAAGAGCCAAGAAAAGTGTTGTGTATACTGCAAGCTAATACAGTGTTGCGTATAGCGCAAGATAATATTGGTGTGTCATACAATAGAAGATATGAATGAAATTAAAAAGAATGTATCTTATAAAATCTCGGGTTGTTACATTCTACCCCCCTTAAAATAAATTTTTCCCTCGAAATTCGTCGGGGTTATAAATCATTTACTATTCATAAAAACCCACATCGTAAAAAGAAATACCAAAACTGAACTTTAAAAACTAATGTATGAAATATAATGGTTACCCAAATGAACTCATCACTGGGTTTCCATATAGGAGAAAATATGTACATGGAAGAGAAATCTAACCGTCATGTTCTGATGGAGAGTGGTAGAGAACATGACTATGAAAAATCCAACAATCACAAAGCTATTGATTTGTGGTGATCTAAGGTACCATCTGATTCATCGGATATAAGGGCAGTAGGACAACATTTTTTGTTTTTCAAGATCATTTCCCTAAAGTTGATGAAATTGGAATTAGAAGAAATACTTTCGTTATTTTGGTATAGTCTCATTGTTTGTCATTCTTTGGACAATTTCCACTTCATCTCTTAAAGAAATGAAGTTGAATTTGTCATTCGTGATGTGTTAGCAGATCATGTGATAGAATGATGGGTCATTACATCTGTCTCAAACAAAAGGTTAGAAAATTTATCAATAAAAAAAATACATAAGTCCATCTATAGTGAGATTAATCTTATATAGTTCCTAAATTGGACTTATACTTCATATATCATACTGCTTAATAAAACTAGTTTCTACTAAATAGGGACTTCCTATAGGCCAGTGGTAGGCGATAAAGGCCAGTCGCACTTTGGTTGTGGGTTCAATTCCCACAGCCTTGTCCGAAGCGATAATATCCCATCAATAATATTGAAAAAACTGTTATCCTTAAACAATACAAACTTATGTCCAATATAGTCCATTCCAATCATTAGGCTTGTCCATAATACTGCTGTCCAATCTCATATTATAGTGAAAACGATTACCAAAGAGTTCATATAACAAGATTGTTAATACCATCGTTGATCCCCATATATCATGAGATATGTCTTGTTAGTCACACTCCAAACATTCGAAGGCCTTAATCATGTATTCTCTTGAATACCCATTGAACCTTAGTGAAAACATGAATGTAGTTAAAAGTTAACACTTTCCACATACCAAAATCCTCAAAATTCTATATACTCAAACCATGATATCACTTAGTCCTTATATCAATCATGAGCTCATGAATACTATTAAACATTTCATTTTCTCGTTTTCCCTTCATTATGCGCATATTATATTATTTCCAAAAATATCTCAATCACTTTGAATACCACATTAGACCAATACATATATATTCCAATACTCCATGATACAACATTATTTTGGAATCCCATTATATAAACACTTAATCATTCCACCACATCGTTTTCATATTCAACATCGCTAATAGTGATCGCATGTGACTTCCCTTTGTCCTTTGCCTTAAGCGGTTGCTCATGTCGATCATCACTAACCCCTGGATTAGGGCATTCACTACGTCAAAATAAGCATTTAGAGGCGGTTTTTTTTGCGTTTCGCGGCGGTTTAAACCGCCGCTAAAAGGATTGGCGGCGGTTTTCAAAACCGCCGCTAAATGTGGCGTCGGGAAACTATTCGCGGCGGTTTTCAAAAACCGCCGGAACGTTTCGCGGCGGTTTTATAGCGGCGGTTTAAACCGCCGCTAATTTAATTTTTTATTTTATTTTATTTTTATTTTTTTTTTATTTTTTTTGATTTTTTTGATTTTTTTTTTTATTTGTTTATTTTATTATTATTATTTATTTATTTCGTTTATTATTTATTTATTTCGTTTATTATTTATTTATTTCGTTTATTATTTATTTATTTCGTTTATTATTTATTTATTTCGTTTATGATTTATTTATTTCGTTTATTATTTATTTATTTCGTTTATTATTTATTTATTTCGTTTATTATTTATTTATTTCATTTATCATTTATTTATTCCGTTTATCATTTATTTATTCCGTTTATCATTTATTTATTTCGTTTTCTATTTATTTATTTCGTTTTCTATTTATTTATTGCGTTTTTTATTTATTTATTGCGTTTATTTATTTATTTATTGCGTTTTTTATTTATTTCCTTTTTATTTTATCTAATTCACTTTTATTTTATTTAATTTCGTATTACTTTATCCATGCATGCATGCACATGCCCATGCAGCTGCCCATGCACATGCCCATGCAATATAAATAAAATCTGCGTCTGGTGAGATTTGAACCTCTGACCTCTTGCTTATTATTCAAAGACTTTACCACTCCAGCAAGCCCGCCATGTGGTTAATAAACAGAATTTAATATACTTATATATATTAATTGAAAAAACAAATAATACATAACTAATAGATAATAAATAATAAATAATAATAAATAATAAATAATAAATAATAAATAATAAATAATAAATAATAAATAATAAATAATAAATAATAAATAATAAATAATAATTAATAAATAATAAATAATATTAAATAATATTAAATAATAATAAATAATAAATAATAAATAATAGTAAATAATAATAAATAATAATAGATAATAAATAATAAATAATAAATAATAAATAAATAATAATAAATAATAAATCGTAAATAATAAATAAATAATAAATAATAATAAATAATAAATAATAAATAATAAAGAATAATAAATAATAAATAATATTAAATAATAATAAATAATAAATAATAAATAATAAATAATAGATAATAAATAATAAATACTAATAAATAATAAATAATAAATAATAAATAACAAATAACAAATAATAAATAATAAATAATAAATAATAAATAATAAATAATATTAAATAATAATAAATAATAAATAATAAATAATAAATAATAAATAATAAATAATAATATATAATATATAATATATAATAAATAATAATAAATAATAAATAATAATAAATAATATTAAATAATAATAAATAATAATAGATAATAAATAATACATAATAAATAATAAATAATAAATAATAAATAATAAATTATAAATAATAAATTATAAATTATAAATTATAAATTATAAATTATAAATAATAATAAATAATAATTCATAAATAATAAATCATAAATAAATAATAAATAATAAATAAATAATAAATAATAAATAAATAATCATAAATAATCATAAATAATAAATAATAAATAATAAAGAATAATAAAGAATAAATAATATTAAATAATAATAAATAATAAATAATAAATAATAAATAATAAATAAATAATAATAAATAATAATAAATAATAAATAATAAAGAATAAAGAATAATAAATAATAAAGAATAATAAATAATAAATAATATTAAATAATAAATAATAATAAATAATAAATAATAATAGATAATAAATAATAAATAATAAATAGTAAATAAATAATAAATAATAAATAATAAATAATAAATGATAAATGATAAATAATAAATATAAATAAATAATAAATAATAAATAATTAATTGTAAATAATTAATTTTAAACAATAAATAATAGATAATAAATAATACATACTAAATGTGTGTATTTGAAAAGCCATATAATGTTAAAACAACCATAACATATAATCTAGAATCCTGTTTTAACGACACAACCAGTCAAATCGAAGAAAATGAAACAATCTACGATATGATATGTGGTACAGGCCTAACGGACATCCGGATCGGAAGTTATACCTGTTTGAATTTTGAAAAATCGGGGTGCCCCGGCTAAAAACTCAGTTTTGGAGGCCTTCTAGGCCTTTTTTGGGGTCAAAAAACCCTTGACTGGGCTAGCCCGAGTCACAGCGACGTAGTGCTCGTCGCAGGCTTCGATTTGATATGTGGTAGAGCTCAAACGGACACCCGGATCAAAAGTTATGACCGTTTAAAGTTTGAGTTCCGTTTTCAACATGTTTTGGATCTTTTTTTAATTTTTTTACCCTTCAAATTGTTATTAAATGTTTTTTAATCGATAATAAATAGACAATTATTAATTAATAATATTTTTTTAAAATATTTTGAAGCCATTTTCACTAAATTTCTTATATATTAAATGTAGTAGTCTATTTATATTTATCTAAAACATATTTATAATATATATATTATTTTTATATCAATATAAATGTATTTATATAACAATATATTAGTTTTTTTTATTTTTTTTATTTTTTTCATTTCATTTCGCGGCGGTTTTTTAAAAAACCCCCGCTAATCGCCGAAAACATTAATTTTTTTAAAAAAAAAAAAAAAAAAAAAAATTTGCCGTTTCCCGGCGGTTTTGTAGCGGCGGTTTTTAAACCGCCGCGAAACGCCACCCAGATTTTTTTTTAGCGGCGGTTTTTAAAACCGCCGCTAAAAAACCGCCGCGAAATGGCGGTTTTTCTGTAGTGATTTAATATCATAATGCCCCATTTCCTTGCACTTGAAGAATTGAAGTGTAGTAGGTTCATTATATGTATCCCTTCCTTTGTTTGCATCATTAGACATCTTATTCCCATCATTGCGGCATTCAAATGCCCGATGACCTTCCTTTCCACATTTGAAACATTTACTTGTACCTTTAAGACAATCTTCACCATTCTTCTTTCCACACTTTGAGCATAAGGAAACATTCATCTTCTTTTCACCATTATTCTGAGATTTCTTCTTGAACTCCATCTTTCGTTTCTTGTCAAAACTACTAGATGGATAAGTAACACCAACTTCCATTTCTACCTTGATAGCACAACGTACAATTTCATCATAGCTACTGAAGTCTCTTATATCTAATGCCCTTCGAAGATTTGGTTTTAAGTCACTAAAGAATCGATCAACTTTACTTTCAAGTTGGATGATAAATCCAGATTCATACCTTGCAAGCCTTGTAAAATTTACTTCGTATACACCAACAGATTCATCAACCTTTTTCTTTAGTTCCAAAAACTCCTTCTCCATCTTTGTTCGAAGAATACAAGGGAAGTACTTATTGAAAAATAGGTTCTTGAACTCGTCCCATTCCATGGACTCAATTTCATCCCTTTGCCTCGTATTCTTAATAAGATTCCACCATTGATCAGTATCACCTTCCAAACGATACACTGTTAAGATGACTTTATCATGTTCAGAACATTGAATAACTAAAAATATCTTTTCAGTAGTACTAATCCATTTTTCAGCAACTAATGGATCAGTAGACCCGCTGAAAGAAGGTGGACGTTTCCTCATGAAGGACACAATAGAATATTGTTCCCTTTTCTGCTCATTTGGAAGTCCAAAATGATTCATAGCTTGTGTAAGTATAGCAATAATATTTTTCACTCCATCTCCCATAACACTTGTTTGTTCAGGAGGACAATCATTTCATTGTCCATTACAGTGATCAACACGGTTCCTTCGGGTTCCAGCCATCGTCTAAAACCCAAAAAGAATAGTGTGAGAGGAAAAAATAATGCTAGGGAAAACAACATAATAAAGGGGGAGTACCCTTAATATCTAACATCTTAGGTTAAATTCTAGGATCGTTACCATAGTTCTAGGACTATATCCTATACGTATACTTATCCTTAAGGACATCCCTAGACATACCTTATAAATATCTCTAGGGATTTCACTAACGTTTTCGCATCCTAGTTTCCAAAGGTTGACTAAACCTTTCCTTTGGTACCAACTGTATAGACCTGAAGCTTGACGTACATTGAAATTGCATTACTTTTGCGGAGTTCTTAGTACATAACAAAAACACACACACAAGGATCGTAATAGTTTAGTGTCTTTGGAAACTCAGAATATAATATTCTAATTGGGGTGAAAGATCTTCAACATCTCCCATAAAGATATTCATTTTTTTTTACCTAAAACCTTTATTTATATCCTGGGGAAAAGAAAACATAAAAGGGTGAGCTCAAACGCTCAGTAAGGGTAATCAAAAGACATATCAATCATATCATTTTCATTAGAACATAACATTTTGGAAATCTTAACCTGCAAAAGAGAGCATAATTTCATATCATGGGATAAATCATAGTACTGAAATGAAATCCCAATAATCATAACTTAAAACATGAAACATTGTGGCATACACACATAATCATAGAGAATCATTTCTTATTAGTCAAGACTCATTTCCAAGACTATCTTAGTGGAAAAAGTCCATTTCTGAACCGAGTCACCCTTGTTTCAGTCCTGTTTCACTGAACCGGTATAACCTACCATTCCAGCCATGTCTATCTCATGAGATATAAAATCATTACCCAATTCATTGGAGGGAGATATAGGTCCCACCCATCTCATAATGATACCATTCTTATGTGTGCCACAAAATCATAAACCATACATCATAGCATAACCCATGTAATAAAAATGGGAATCTTAAACATCGTGACATCATAAAAAAATTCATATAAGACAAAGGAATTCATAAAAATATTTCCATCACAACATAATAAAATCAATGTAATAATATGGATAGAAACAGAACCCTATATTATCTTAGATGGAAAATAATTTTGATAAAACTCTTGAACTCCATTCTTGAGGAAAATATCCTTTCTACTTCAAAAACACTTTTCCTTTCTTAACATGTCGTACAATTCTAAACTAAAATAAGTTGATTAAAAATAAACTTGAAAATTTGTAAAGGAATATTCTTGTAAATAATGTTTTAAAAATCCATTTATGCCGTATATGTTAAAAAAACATTCTTCGTACTTTTATCAGAAAAGCCAAAAAGTACCTCGTACGAAAAACGACAAAAGATTCCTTTCATATCCTTTACTAAAAACTCACCGAAGGGTAAAATTGGATTTAAACAATTGTAGGTGGATGGAAAATAATATTACATATTGAGGGAACATGTATGTGGATGATAAAATACACCCCAGTAAATACCAAAGTATAAGCAATCTCGGATAAAAATGAGATTGTGATATTTCTCTTACCTTAGATCTGATTTGCTTCGTAAGTGTCCGAACCTCCTGTATAATGATTTAAATAATTTCATTGACATATTAAAGAATTATATTCATTGTTATTATATCATATATGGTTCACTTATGACTTTATATTACCCGTTCTTTTGTAAATTCATGTTAATGTAGCGTTTTTGGTAAAATCGTTTCATTTGTCGTTTGTGTTTTAACTTGTAATTATTCATATGATTACTTAGATCATGATTACTTAATTCCAGAATATAAAACATGATTTATATATAATATATATTCAGAATATACATATATATAATGGATTGATAAATGGAAAGAAATACACCGTTCATGGAGACGGTAGGCCGTACGTACGCATGAACGTTGTTTTCGTTTCCTTATTGAATTGAGTGGAATTAAGTAGATGACATAAATATATATATATAAATAAATATAGTAGTATTATTATTTCATATATTTCATGACTACTTTTTATATATACTTTATAATCATTCATGAATGGTTAACGTGGAGAATGAATCTCATCGCGTCGTGGAGACGGTAGTCCGTACGTACGCATGAGCGATGATATCGTTCCCATGGTCGTTGAATTGTGTTGAAGTGTATGTATACTATTTAAGTATCAATATCACTTTATAATAATAATATATAGTTACTCATTACACCATTATACCAATCCAATTAAGGTGGTGGCGGAAAATAGATTACACCACGGCGTGGAGACGGTATTCTGTACGTACGCACGCACGGTGATTTCCTTTTTCCGTAGGATGGATAGAAGGTTAATTAGAGTTGTTTCATATTTATAATAACATATAAGTATATAAGAAATACTGATATTATTTATTTATCATGAAACAACTAAAGAAGAAGAAGTTGAAGAAGAAATAAATTTAAAAAGATCGGTAATGGATATTACCTCTTTTTGACACGCCTTCACTTAACCTCCACTTAAAGAACTAAGGATGGTCTTTAAAGAAGACCAGGACCTCTAGGATGATACTAGGGAAGTGTAGAAGATATTTTGGAAGGGGTTGGCCGAGCTTGAATGCTCAAATTGGTGTGAGGAGGAGAGGGAGGAGGTGCCCTTTTATAAGGGAGGAGAGGGACACCTTTGGAAAATCTAAAAATATTATTTTATATTAAGGACAAATTCGGTTTATAATGGTTCCAAAGGGTCTTATTTCGAAGATAAAGTGGGGATGCGTCGAAATCCTCTCATAAAAAAGGATTTAGAAAGGTTTAGGTTATTAGTTTAACCTTATCAATTAGATTTAACTCTAAGTTAAATAATTTAACTTTTACCGTGTCTTTTTGTTTTCTTACACTATATGGTTAATAAACTTACCATAACAAGCCAAACAAACCCCAAGTTGTTTATTATTAATATATATATCCTTATATTATTCATTTTTCCGATCCTTTGATTTATAGGAATTAAATAACAATTAATAATATAATATTTGTTTTAAAAACTAATTTATGTCAATTTTGAGACTATTTGGTACTTGATTTTTATGAAATTCATAACAGAATGATACGTTCGAACCAAGTTACTTATATCAACAATAACATGTCATATTAACCTAAAAATTAATTTAAGTCATAAAAAGTCTCAAATTACATTTATTTGGGCATTTATAACATCAATTATGTCAATATTTCATTAATAAGACAATTACTACATCATCTTTGTGTCATAATAAATGATAATTATTTAATCCCTGAAAATTCTAAATAAATTCCTATGATGTAGATAATTGTATGATATTTCTGGAGACTATTCATTTTTGAAGTTTCATGAAGTTTATCACTAAATTAAAATTATTATACTTATAAGATTTAAGAAAGTGGCATGTTGTCACATTCTTTGGTTTTATTAATAATTAAATTATTATCATGACAAAAAGTCCCTAAAATGAATCTAATACGACCCTTAGGTTATATGGGTCTACTCTTATCCATCCAATAGTATTTTTCCATGTTTTAGGGTAATTTTATAATCTTATATTTACCCTAAATTACCCGATTTACCATTAACTATAGTAAATAAAATTTACCGTAGTTACTATTCACAATGCCCAAAAATAAAAAGTAGCTTATTAACATAATTTGGACCCACTGATTCCAAATATTGAATCCATTTTTCCAAATTCAATACACAAAAGTTGCAGAAATTAAATTAAAATTAATCCTGTTGTCGAAAGAAAACGGGTTTTTCTTTAAAACATTGCAAAAGATTGAATTGATTTAACCTACGAATTCAAGGTAAACTCAATGCTAATGACATACATTATATTAAATGGTAAAAATATATTCTATTTATACTTTAAAACCATTAAATATTATAATTTAACCACATAAGATATTATGATGAAAAAAGTTGTTTTTAATTAAAATATAGCGTGTTTTTACTATTCATTAAAATATGAAAGTTATCGGAAAAATATCAAAACTTTATCTAATGTAAATTTTTATATCCTGATTCAAAAGAAGACTTTTAGTTTGTCAAATTGAACTTATAAACATGTCAAAATCTAGATTTAAAGTGGGTGCACCATCAAAAGGTGGCAAAACTGCATTTTTTGAAAAATACTTATTTTACCCGAAAAATTTATGTTGTTCTTATACCATGTTCTAGAAATGTGTAAGATGAATAATAATGTTATAAAATTCAAAATTTTGTTAACATTATTCATAACGTCTAGTTAATAACAATATTATAATAATATATAGTTGTTTAGTAAAACCCGGTATTGAGTACAATACACGCTATCAAGGAAGGTCGTGATTGCATGTAATGCAGGCCAAGTCAGGGTTGAGTGTAGTGCACAACTCATTTGTTGTTGCGTATAACAGAATCCAATGATATTTTATTTATAAATTGAATATATATATATATATACACTCAATTTTGCGTAGAATAACTTCTATCAAACGAACTTGAAATTGTGTGTAACAAGAGCCAAGAAAAGTGTTGCCTATACTGCAAGTTAATACATTGTTGAATATAGTGCAAGATAATCTTGGTGTGTCATACAATACAAGATATGAATGAAATTAAAAATAATGTATCTTATAAAATCTCATGTTGTTACAAAGGATTCCATGATGATAGTTTTTTCTATGGATTCCTTATACGATGCCTCTTTCAACTTATTTTCTGAGGATCCCCTATGGGATTCCTTTTCTTACATGTTGGCCTAGGGAATCCATATTATGATCCATTTACTTGGTTATTTTTCTAATGATCCCATGTAAGATGCATCTACTTCTTATGTGGTTGTTAAGGGTCTCATAGGGGACCTCCGTTCATATATACCTTTTTGAGCATTTGGATTACGATGCATCTATTTACGTACCACAGAGTATCCCACATTGGATTTCCTTGGTTTTCCATTACATATGAGGATCCCTAGTAGGACGTTTTTCTTATGTGTGGACCTTGACAATCCAAGTTATAATGCATGTGTAGTGTTATGACCCAAGGGACCTAGTGGGGTCCCTGATGCTTGACTAACCCTAGGCTAGTGTGTTTGAAGTTTGGATAGAGTAGGTATTGGTTGTAACTAGATAACTAATTTAAAACATGTAATGTTATGAGTTTTTGGAAATTTTAGTAGGTTATTTTTTCATCCACCATCACTATTTTATACATTCACATGTTTACTACGGATGTAGTGATGATTACAAGAGGTGATTCCTAGTTGGTGGCAGATAAACCTTACGTAAGGTGATTTTATTTCCCTTTCGGATATCGAGATATATTTTCAAGGATTCATCTTATGATCCATGTTATATTATATCTTATTTGTATTCCCACAGGTACTTCATAGTATCTGGTTATTGAGACATATTATTTATTATTAAATTATTGGTATTTACATAGTGGTTTCATGAGATCTGGTTGTTGAGCCTACTATTATGAAATATGGGAATGGAATCCCTTGTAATGATACATGTGGATGATTATACTCCTCTTATTGATGAGGATTATTCCAATATTTTCAATTAACATGTGATGATGAGGATTATTCTCTTCTAGATTCAAACATGGAATCCCTGATGGTTATTCTCATGGATGACTATGTTCTCTAGGGCGATGAGGATGACTAGGCTCTCCCTGATTGATTATTTAATCAATTTATGGAAATGGAATATCAAATCCTTAGATACATATGGATGATTATTTTTTCCCAGATTGAAGGGATGATTATTATCTCCATTATTAGAGATCTATTTGGGTGAGAATTCTGTCTCATCGGTGAGCTCTCTTTGTATATCGCCTAAGGGTGGGACCCTCTGGGTTCATCCGAGTCACAATATCATGAATATCTAGAAATTGGGACCTAGGGATCCAAAATTTGACTTTATTTACATGGATTGAGTGTAATGGAAACCATATCTTGAGCATTTGCAATACTACCCTATTAGATTCCTTGAAATCAATTAGTTTAGTGATTTGGGATGAGTACATGTGAACCCATTATTAGAAAAAATATTCACCTATGGTGACACAGATTGCTCAAGGAAATTTCTGGCACTGGAGAAACTAAGTATTTTTCAATTGGGATTACATACATAGATATAAATTTAGTTATATACATCTTGAAGGGAACAACATCCATCTTAATGTTCTTGGATAGGATATCCAAGATATTGGGATTATAGACCCAAGTATTATCTACTGATGTTTTTATGTTATTTCTTTCACTATAGTCATGTATATTAATATTTATTTATATATATATATATTTATATATTTATATATTTATATATTTATATATTTATATATTTATATTTATATACATAGATAAATATATATATTCACTTGTAAATATTTATATACATGGTAGAACAATTCCTATATTATTGGGATCATGGTCTTAAGGATCAATTGTGGTTTAATGTTATTTATTTTAGTTATCTCTTTAGTAAAATCTCAGTTAGGCTGAGAAAATTTCTTGATGATGGACTTATGACATATAATTTATAGGTTAATCATTTGGGTGAAGAAATTTACAATATTTCTCAACCATGTACGTATAATTTTGTTTGTTTGTAGACCTTATGTCTACTTTTCTGGTTGAAAATGGATTTCAAGGTAGATAGGGATGAGTCCTGGAGTTGAAAAACCAAGTAGTGTCGCCCCTATGGATTATTATGAACAATCTGATGGAGTTTGATAGTTTCTATAAACACAGTATGTGGTCTATATTAGAATTAGTAGTAGAGGCTTGTTAGTTTATTCTATTTTATTTTTTTACTACTATATATATGGTCAACCATGTGGGATACCTGTGGTTTATGTATTACATAATTTTTCTGCATTTCAATTACATTTCAATTATTAGTACAACATATTCTATTTCATTTTATTTACTTATTTCATATTTTTTATTTACTATTGTGTATGATACATAGATACTTAAAAAAATTCAATTCTCTTATATAAGTGTATAGTCTTCCTGCGGTCACACCATAGGCCCTTGTTGCTATTCCAAAGCCTCTATTGCTTAAAGTGGCATTCTTGGGGCCTCTTTCAGAATCATCTTGGAGCAGCGTTTTAGTGTAATTTAGTTTGGGATGTTAAAAGGTATTATTAGAGATGTTCCTTTCCAATTATGTTACTATTTTGGATATCGTAAATATGTATATTAGGAATGTGTCAAAACCTACAATGGATATTAGATTGGTGAATCGAGAACACATGTTCTAAAAGGATGTCCTTGTTTCTAGGGTTATGGGATTTCTATTTTAATCTGTTGTGTTATTATTGTATATTATTTTCACATTCACAATTGCACATGTTATATGGATGTTATAATTTATTCTCTATTAATGGATCTCTATCATTAGTAAGAGGCCAATGATTTATTTTGACACTAGGGATGGAAAATGATATAGTTTTCTCAAGCATCATATTCATCAAATAGGATTCACATGTTATATGCATGCAGGTGTGTGATTTTTTCTAATGATATAGACCAAGTTTAAAGTGTCAAAAAATGTGGTTTTTCTGTATAGTCTTTCAGCTTCATTATACTCAATATATTAATCTTTCATATATGTTTTGTATTTATGGTATGTGATTTGGATATATAATGGGGTATTTTATGGTGATGTTGATGACTTAGTAAATATACGGGGGAGGTGAAGTGAACCTAATAAGTAAATAAGACACATGTTGAACATGTTTCATACCCTTTTTAGGGTGTTGTTTCTCAGGTATGGTTATTTAAAGTTTCAGTAATATTCTATATAGTGTTTTTCCGTATAGATTATAATGACATTATATCTGAATGACTATCAATCATCGTTATCTATTCGGATCACTAAGTATGATGTTGATAAGTACCAGGATTATTCTAGTGAAACGGACCTTAAAGGGGTATTACCATATAAGTTTGTTTGATGTGTGTAATTTTAGTTTCTCTTCTACAATGGTACCATGATCTCTATAGAGAAGTTTCTTATGATGATTCTCAGTGTGGATTATGGCCCTTGTAGGTTGTTTTTATAGTTTTGACCCTCATTGGTTGTTATTATCATTAACAACCTTAGAGTTGTTTGATATTTTAATTGTGGTTGTTATACCTTATGAACCAGTTGTGATTTTGGATTAGTATGTCAAAAGGGAATACCTAGAGGAATTTAGTTTTGACTCAAACCCCTATAGGTCAATATATATTTTAGTCTATGGAAACCTATGTGAGGGGAGTTTTCTTTTTTTACATATTTTTTTCTAAAGTAAGATCAGCAATATGCTCATTTTAACAGTAAGGCATGGTTATTTCTTGGGTTTTTCTATATAGTCATGTTAATGCCTTCATATTTTTATAAGAACCTATGGTGATTTTATGTTAAGATAAGATTCAATGGGTTAGAAAGCTCGGATTCGCAGCTCAATCATCTAGTGTTTCTACTATTTCTATTTTATTAAGATTCTTGTTATATGCTCTTGGAATTAATAACATCAAGTGATGGGAAATCGTTGAATAAATCATGGAATATGTGAGGTTCCTGATATTGATAATGATTTAAAACGGAGATTCTTTTTTAATGAGGCTGAAAATTCATGTAGGACAATTATCGTAGCCTTATGTTATATGATTCACATGAGCATGAGTCAGATGATCAAGGTATATCCCAGTTGCATGTTGTATCATTTGAATTGAATATCATTGATTGGTCCAATGAACACTGAGGACCACTTATTTCAAATAATTTTCACAGAAATCTGTTGGTCAGAGTTGGACACTCAAGAGGGGGATGAATTGAGTTCCTATAAAAAAATTAAAATGGATTATTGAAAAGATTCCCCTATTTAAAGGTTTAACCAGATAGTTAATCAATGTAGTGAATTTATAATAGTCTAACTATTCATAAAAAATCAAAGAAGATTGATTATTTATCAGTTGTAACAATATGAGATATTGATAAAAATTTTGAAACTAATATAATAAACAAAAATGATTATAAACACTAGCCTAGACTAACTATCCAAGTGAAATTTGGTTTTCTAAAATACTGGTAAAAACAAGGAAAACTAAATTTCAAAACATAGAGGATATAAAACAATATGTTCAGTCTCAAGTTGAGAGTTATTCCTCTCTACTTGGTGATCACCTTCCACCAATAATTCTATATAGATAAAGGTTCTGATCTACATAAAGGATCAAGTATTATGCAATAGTTTATAATTGTCCTGGTCACTTGACCTCTACCGTAGTTCTACATGAAAAACAAATACCACCAGGTCACACATGACCTCTACCCGATTTATATATGGGATAAACAACTGTAACAAGATATTTTTTTGATAATATCTAGTATCCTATAATTCGGTGAAGGAGATAGTGTGTATTTTTCATAGAGATGCACACATAGCTTGAAAATGTTTTAAAAGTCACACAACCAAGAAATAAATATTTGATAGAGCTTGGAAGTCTATGTGTGTAGTATAGTTCAGCTCTAGAATTTTTGATGTATTAGAGATGAATCTGGAGTCCTTTTCTAAAAGAAAACACTAAAGTAGATTGTTTTGCATCACTGTGTTCTTTCTTCTAGAAAGACGATATGTTCTACTCCTTATGTTTAGTTCAAAGATGTAGAGATTTTGGAACATTGGTTGATAGTTGTTCTCTAGTTTATAGAAAGTAGTAATGAAGGTTTTCTCATGCGATCTTCCTTTCTGTATATTTCTCATGTGGTTATTCAACTCCCTATAAGAGAGTATCTTCTTTTGTATTTCTTTCATGTGCTACTTTTTTCTCTTTCATCTCGATTTATTTTTTTTATATTTTTTCTTCCCAACAATGCGCATGTTTTAGGTAGATGTTGTACTTCATATTTATGACAAGATTTCTACAAAAAATAATTCTATTAATCAGTACAATTAAAACACATAAAATGTGACCATTAGAAATAATATTAAATAAAATTAAATTTAAATAGTCTATCAATGACTCCTTTTTCGGTGAATGATGCATCGGTGACTCATTCCATCAGTGAGTTCTCCTATTGGTATCAATTTACCATTCTATCAATTTATCCTTTTGATGGTATGTCCATGTGTCGATAAGTCCTTGTATTAGAATCACCATGAATTGGTATACCCATGTGTTGGTATGTCTTTCTGTCGGTAGCACCATTCGTCAAAAAAACCATGCATCGGTAAGTCCTTATGTTGGTAAGACCTTGCTTCAGTGAGACAATTGAGTAGTTGGTGACTCTTTTGACCTATCGATGAGACAATTGGTCTGTCGGTGTGTTAATTTCACTTTCGTTGTGTCATCTATCGGTGAGTCATTTTTCACTATCGATGACTCAGTTGAACTTTCAGTGTCTCATTTCATATGTCAGTGTCAATATATTATAATTATAAAATATTTCTACTTGGACTATCATAAAACAGAAATATTATCAGAATTCGTAAAATTTATATTTGATCATAATCATAATTATAGATATTGAAACTTAAATGAATATGATTTAATTGATTATGCATCATTAATTGTATTTTACATGATATGTGATTAGTAAAACCATTAATACTAGGCAGGGTGGACAACGGTCACATAAGGGCCAACAATCACCCCCTGTTGATGATCACAAATCAAGGCATTATAATTTGTAGTCACTTAATGTAGAATATAATAATTCTATATATCATCTCCCATTATTGATGAATTTTTTCAATATATAGAAAAGGTTAAAAGGTTTAATTAATATCAATGGTATTAATGGAAATAAAAATAATAATATAAAAGAATGATGTTTTTCACATGTAATCATAGGTATGTAAAATAATGTACATTAGAGTGATATCAAAGGAGAAATAAATATGGTTAATGTCAAACTGTTCTCCCCCTTTTGGGATTTTCAAAAAATTGAATGTTTTTCAAAAATAGCTCTCCAACATTATATTCTACTCATGAAGGAAACTAGTATCAAAGGAATATGAGGTATCAGAGAATAATATATACCACATAATTAGATGAATTATAAGAGAAAAAAATACAAATAATAAATTAAGTATGAGGTATTATATGTTTCTAGGGAAAGACAAAAAAATACAACCAATCATCCCTATCAGAGAGTTCTCTGCACTGATACATAATATCAAGAGCTTACATCCCTTTCTTAAAGGGGTAAATTGAAGGTCTAGTAGGTGGTGGATGAGAAATAAGAGGGTCTTGATGGATCTTTTGAGGTGGTAGGATTACTCTTTCATAAACATTAGGTGCAATGATAGGCTTGTGTTGAGGAAAAATGGGAAGTTGGATCTACTCTTTGATCACTATAAAATCAGACTAAAATCTAGAGAAACATTTATCTAAGGTGGAGGCACTGATATATCAGGTCCAGTAGGTGTAGCAGCAGGCACAAAAATTATTTCACTTTTTACGTGAAAGTATAGCTTCAATATCTAGATAAAATCCTCAATGAATTCACACCCTACTTTATATCTTTCCCAAAATTATCTTAATTCTCCATGCATTTTTCAAGAATTGGGGTGAATCCATTCAATTTCTGTACTTGATATTTGAAGTATCTGGTCACTAGAAGGAGATTCAGGTTCTCTATCAAATACATAAAAAGGTTCTTTATCTTATGCTTGTTATTGATCTTCTTGAAATAATAATCCACATTTTTTGTTATCTTATCATTGGAAGTCTCATCTCTCTTGAAATAGAACATGACCATATCACGAACATGGTGACTATTATTCTCAATATTTTTAGGGTTTTCCAAACCAGAAACACCAAATAGAGCTTGAAAATATTCTGTAACAATATTTCTAATTGCCTCAAGGTCCAAGGACCGATATATCTGACGAAAGGTAGAAAGAACATTAGTAGTTTAGGTACGAGCCTTCAAATATTTAAGAATAGTCTCCATACCGCATTGATACTCAATGTTCAGAATACTTTTTATAGATATAGGTCCAGTTATTTCTTTTTTTATCTTAGTGGTGTTTGAAAAAATTGTTTTAGTAGTTGTGATTAAGTTTGGTTGAATTTGAGATACTTTTCTGAAACTTCGGTTGCATCGGCCCCATACACACCAACTGCCTCAACAAGAGCAGGAGAAGCTTTCATAGACTACTTAATCTATTCTATTGAATATTTTAGAGAGTTTAATTCATTACCCAGCAAAGGTTTTTTCATTCCAGCATGTTGAATCTAATTGGCCATTTTGATTTAGAATTGATACACTCATAATTGAACATGTTTCCTCCTTAAAACTTTCAATGTATTATTTAGTGATAGAGTCACTAAGAAGGGTCTCATACACTAAGTCATTTAAAATAGGTACAAATACCTCTTAATCTAAGTCATCATAATCTAAACCAAGTGTTATACATCCAGGATTCTTTTCCCATTCACACACAACTTCATCATCTAATGGGGTGAGAGTGTTAATCTCACTCTTCGATCTTGATGTTCCCCTCAGCTAAATATCCCCTATCTTGGACCTCTACCTCAATTTGTGCTCTCTTATTTGGTTTCTCACATTATTCATGAGGTCTCATTCTTTCATTCACTAACTAAGGTGCATGAATCAATTGAGCTTCCACTTCTCTTTGAGTTGCTGTAACTCTTCTTTTTTTAACAGAAAATGTAGAATGTTTTAAAACAACTGTCTGAACCAAAGAATCAACCATAATTACATCTACACTGTGAAAATCCCCATGATTTTCACCATCACAGTCATTAACATCACCACCATTATCATGTACATATTCATACTCTATACTTTCACTTCTAGTAGAATTTTCATCACCTTCTTCCACTTCACTACCACTTCCACTGCCACTACCACTTTCATCAATTCATGATTCTTCTTCTTCACTCTCATCTTCTTCTACTTATGATTCATATTCAGAGCTACCAAACTTCCTAACATACTATAAACAACCTGAAACATCTATCTCCTCATCTCAATTAGTTCCAAGAGTGGGTTCGTTTGAGGGTAAAGCAAGTGGTGGACTTGGAGGTCAAAAAGAAAAACCCTTGCGAGTATTAGTGGTGTTTGGATTACTCCTATCATAGATTTCAATCCCTTGATCTCTAGATGGTGTGGAAGGCACTTCTCCATAATCTTAAGAGTAAACAACTTCCTCATCTTGTCCCAGACCAAGATCATCTAAATTTCTTGGCCTAGTTGGATGATCCACTTGATTGAACTTATCATAAATCTTATCTTCAACCCCAACCCATTCTTTATTCCATGGGTTCCAATTGATCATCAACCTTTTATAGGTCTCTTTTCTTAGGTATATTCCACTACACTTGGAAACAACATAATCTCCTTTATTTTTGAAACATTTCTCTTTCAACACGGCTGATATTAGCCTTAGATAAAATAGGGAATTGGTTTTCCAAGAAGGTTTGATCATTTAATTTATGTTCACATAAAGGTATCTACATAAGTTTTCCTTAATCAATTTTCATAGAAGATAATTTTAATATACATATTGATACATTATATATGAAAATTTCCTTTTCTAGGGACAGATCTGATATTGTATAAAGATGAACAATATTCTACCCTCCATGTCTAACTTTTTATAAATGGTTCTCTTGTGTTTTTCACTATTAGTAAGCTCTTTTAGAGTTGTCTCAAAGCACAAAAATTCACTCTCCGGTGGTTAAATACCCTTGTAATCAACAAAAAACATTCATGGGGTACCTTATAAAATTCATCCCACCATAGAAATGAAAAAGGTATTATTTCTCCGTCACTATGGAGTTATTCCAGCAAACATCACTACCATCTAGAAGGTACTCCACATTCGTGTAAAACTTGTAAGCTAACATATGGTAAAGAGGTGTTTCATTAGCTGAGAACCACTCAATCCATCTCTAATCATGCAACATGCTGAGTTGAAAAGACTTTCTTTCCAACAACAATTCTACAAGAACCTCCATTTTTGGAGTAACAATGTGTTTCTTTAGAGAAGGATTCACAAGTGCATAAGATTTTCATGATTCCACTTTATGTTTCTTAGTTGCATGAGACTCGCCACCTTCAAGAGCACTCATCACATGTGCCATTCCAAAAGATCAATTTGATGTTCAGAAGGTGAATATTTGAGGGTAGAGAGATAGAAATGGTTGGGAAAGTGTAAGGGTAATGGAGTAGAGTGGATCAACTCGAACTTATTTTATTTAGGGAATTTTGAAATAGAAAAATAATGATATATTGAACCACATTCAACAAAATCATAGAAACAAACTGTTTTTGATTAACAACAAAAAAAGATAAAAATAATGAGTCATCGGTGTTATCATGAAAATTTTTTCAGAACACTAATTGTGTTGACATAACAAGGCATCTGTGTTGGCATGAAATATTTTACATAATATTAATGGTGATGGCATGAAAATAATTAGTGTCGGCATGAAAAATATTTCATAATACTGATGTTGTCGGCATGATAAGGCATCAGTAATGTCATTATAGTTTTTTTATAATACTAATAATATGACCAAATTATTGGTGTCACCATGACATTGTCATGATCATACTATCAGTTTCGGCATGACACTATCTATTTGACTATTGAAGTTTTATTATGACTGTAAAGACCCGTAAATTTCAAGGAAATTTTTTTCTTAATTTTCTTTGAATTTTACAAGAGCGCAGTTTCTGACGGCACCTGATTCTGAGGCCCGGTGTGCCCGGAATCATTTTCCGAAGTTTGGCTCGGGTACGTTCAGTGAACGGACGAGCGGGTTTTTCTAACTTTTGAACCGGTGCCCAGAATTGAATTCTGAGGGCACCGATGAAATCGCAGCGCCGGTATTTGCTTAGAAACACCTCTTCTGGAGTTGCATTTGCTCGGGTGTGGTTTTTAATTTTTGGGCTTAATGTTAGAAAATAAAATAAATTGTTCGACAAACTTTATTTTATTTCACTTAAGCCACTTGGAAGCCACTTAAACTGAGTTAAAACGGATAGGGTTCTATCCAGAAATATCCTACCCCCTTGGTAGGATATTTTTGAGGTGGGGCCCACATGATCCCTGCCATTTCTTTGCGCTAAGTAACGCATCCGCGAAAACCCATCATTATGAAAGTCAACTGACACGTTTTCTTAAATTCTTAACAGACCATTTAATTGGGAAGTTTTCTTTGTGAATTAAATGAGCTGTTACTTTCATTGAATTAATACAACGAATTGATGGGTCGTTACTTACCTTTTCGTTTGTTGGCGTTATAATAAAATATGACCAACAAGGTCTTTTGAAAGATTACTCGTTGAGAGGCTTGACAGAATCCTTGAGCCTTCATCCTGAGCCTTCATCCTCCTTCGTGAAAAACACGAAGAACGCGAAGAACACCAGCCTCCGACGAAGAACGTTGAACCCGTGGAAGTCGACGACGCGATGCCGTGTTCTGCGACGCCGACGTTCCCTTCCTGCAATGTTCTTCAGCGACATCTCTTCCTCCGCAACTAATCTTCGATCTGCTGTTTGAGGTAAGAGACTCCTGGTTCCTCTTAAATCTTCCTTGTGTCTTTTTTAACAAAACAAAGATTTAATTTTACATAATTAAATTAAATCTATTGTTTTTTTTGATCCGTTGAGTTCGCCGACTCAACGCTGGTTTCCGCGACGATGCGACACCGTTCCGCGACGACGCGACGATCTCCTCCTTCCGCGACGAGCAATTCCGCGAAGGACGTGTGTACGACGACGACCAACGAGGTAGGGGTTGTTGTGAACTTTTCCTTTTTCCCATGTTGTTTCCGTTCAAGAATGAAGAACCTGATTCATAAACTATTTTTATTTCATTAAAAATTGTTTCGGATATGTATTCATATGTTGAATATTGTTCCTCCCATTGTTTATCACTAACGTGGAGGGTGCGGGCCAAACGAACACGGCCCGACAACCCTCCTTCGTTCTTCGTTATTGTGCGGATTTGACGGGCGATGAAGGAACGTGCCGCAACGGAAGTGTGACGGTTCCGCAGTGAAGAGCGAGTCCCGAGAGGAGCAGCGGCGCAGACGGGAATAGAATCGGACCACCGGAGCGACTCCGGGGGCCCGCGGAAGCCGCTGCAGAAGCCGCGGCGGCAGCACTCGCGGAGCCCCGGCCGCACGGGTCCGGCGCGCGCGGGATGCGGCTGAAGCCGCGTCCGGTTGTCCGAGAGACACCCCGCGGGTGCCGCGGGGTTGTCACGCGGGGGCGGCGGCTCCCCCCCCTCGTCGCTCGGCTATCCGGGGCGACACCCCGCAGGTGCCGCGGGGGTGTCACGCGAGGGTGGCGGCTCCCCCCCACCGGGCTGGCCGAGCCAGTCCGGACCGAGTCTGACCGGTTCGGACCGGGTCGACCCGGTTCGGCCGACCCAAGGGGGGGGTCGGGCCGGCTCGGCCCGGGCCCAGACCCCCCGTCTTCAGACTGTTTTCGGTCAAATGCCTGTAACTTGAGCTATGGGCCTCCAAACGACTCGCCGTCAGCGGCAATGCGATCCTTGGATCGAGATGGTCGTTTTGGTATATTTCACTCAAGGTTTTGTAATACATTGAGTTCGGCCGTGTTGGTTAATACATGAAACCAACCGGGCCCTCAGAGCGGAAACGCTCATATCTTGAGCTACGGACGTCCGATCGACGTGCCGTCGACTTTGTTGAATTCTTTTAAGTGAGATGGATCTTTTGGCTCACTTCAACCGAGGTTCGGATGCAGGTGGAGTAAGGTCAGGTTGGTTTTGCCTTAAAAACCAACCGGGCCCCTGGGACGAAAAAGCCAATAACTCTCAGACCGGGCGTCCGATTGACGCGCCGTCTGCGACGTTGTGTTCCTGTTGACGATACGGAACTTTTGGATACATCAACTTCGGACTTTGTGTCAGTTGATGTATCAGCCTCTCGGCTCGTGGAGCGGACGCTCCCGAACGAGCTTGCTGTGTGCGGGAACCCTAGTGCTGGCTGCGACTGCTACTTCGACAGCGACGACCGTGCAGAGATCCTCAGTGGACTACGGCGATGACCGTGCAGATATCCTCAGTAGACTGCGACGACGACTGTGCAGAGATCCTCAGTGGACTGCGACGACTACTGCACTCAGCGATCCTACATGGATCAGTGCTACAGGTCCAGTGTGGGCCCGATCCTGTGTGGGTCTGATCCTGTGTGGGTCAGCGCTCAACGGTTCTGTGTGAGCCAGCACCTACAGGTCCTGTGTGGGCCCAATCCTGTGTGGGTCATTGCGGGGGTTAGTTACCTATCGATCCTTCATGGGTCCGACGACTTAGATGGATCAGTGATCATCTTTATTGTCATCCGAAGAAGTATACCTGTGTTAGTTGAATCTCGTGTTACTCTCTTTTGTGGATTGTGTTGAGCTATCCTGTCTGGATTTACTGTTTACTCTCCTTGTGGATTGTGTTGAACTATCCTGTGTGGATTTACTGTTTACTCTCTTTTGTGGATTGTGTTGTGCTATCATGTGTGGGTATATGTTTTGCTTTCCTGTGTGGACTGGGTTGTGCTTGGGCTCGGATGTTGGAGCCGAATGGGAATTGATGACTTAGGTATATGTATGGGCATATACCTAAGAAGTGTCGGTTGTTACTTCGTGATTGTATCTTTCATTTTTGGATTATCCTTTGTGGATTTCGGGAGACCTTCGGGGTCTCGGGGTCCCTATTGAGTAGCTTATACTCACCCCTGCACGGGCTATGACCGCACTTCGTGGTGTTGGTTGCAGACGACGGACAGCGCTGATCGTGGTGGAGGCGTGCAGTGCAGGACGGTGCCTGGAGGTGGACCACTGGGCGGGACGTACTCGGAGCGGTCAGGTGTACCCGAGGAGCAGTGGAGGCTATCTCTACCCACACTTCAGGTGGGACTTCCAGAGGACGGCTCGACGCTGCGACTTTTCTTTTCAGTTTCTGTTTTTCCCTTTCAGTTGTACTTTACAGTTGGGCTTGTATTTCCGGCCCCTTTTACATTCAGCACGGCTTTTTACAGTTTTACTTAGTGTTTACTTTTCCGCTTTCTTACTTTGTGTTGCTTGTTTACTTTTCAAAGGCAATGCCTTCCCTTTTTGTTGGGATTTACGCCTTGGTGCTAGTCGCCAGCCCCTGGCCTATGAAAGCCGGGCTTGGGGTAGTCACGGCACGGGCCCCGAGGACGGGTCGTGACAAATTGGTATCAGAGGTGGTCGGTTCTAGTGCAGACTCTGATCTTTCTTCTATGTGAAGAAATAGTGTTTAGTGTATTGAGTGTGGTTATCAGTCCAGGGAGTCCAGTGTTGGTGCGGCAGCCGACGTATCCGTACACCCGGACCCTGACTTCTGATTTCCGACTTAATGCATGAAAACATTGATTGCGTGTGTGTTTCAAGTTTTCTTTGTGATTACTTGTGTTAGCTCACCAGGTATACTGTTCTGACCATGGCGCACTTGTTTCCTTTTCAGGATGGCCCCACGATGGCATCCAGCTAGGGTTCCGAGAGTAGAGTGCGACGAAAGCCCGCCGAGCGACGAGGCCTCGGAACAGGGCCGATTGACAGCAGAGGCATCGGCGGTACCTTTGCCCGCCGAGCCCCCGATGCTTCCAGCGCCAATCGCTGACGATGCACGACGCCTCGGAGCTCTGCATGAGTTCCAGCGCCAGCGACCACCCAGGTTCCGTGGGGAGATGGACCCCCAGGTAGCCGAGGACTGGCTGGAGGCAGTCGTCTGAGTTTTCAGGCTAGTGAGGACACCAGCAGACCTCATGGTGATCCTCGCGGTGAGCCTACTGCACGCAGCAGCAGGGCGATGGTGGAGCTTGATGCTCCAGGTACACGATGAGGCCTCCCTCATCTGGATGGACTTCGAGAGCCTCTTCCGCTCAGTGTTCGTCCTGGCCACCCTCCGTGCGGTGCGCATCCAGGAGTTTCTTCAGCTGCGGCAGGGCAGCTTGACGGTCGCCCAGTATGCGGTGAGGTTCACCGATCTTTCTCGCTACTCGACCAACATGGTACGGGACCCCTTCTTCCGGGCCCGAACCTTCGAGAAGGGATTGAGACATGAGATCAGGGCATCATTGATCTCCCTTAGCATCCCGACCCAGGCAAGAGTGCTAGAGAGAGCCCTTCTGATCGAGAGATTTCTGGCTGAGTCCACAGTGAGACCTACCGCAGGGCGGCAGGTAGCAGAGTCTTCGGTAGATGGTAGCTGATGGATGACGTAGGGTTCCAGGAAGACCAGGCCTTCCGGGAGACGACCTCGGGACACTGGCTCAGCAGTGCGGCGCACACAGCGCGGAGCCAGCCTTCCGAGAGGCAGGCAGTGCTACTCGTGCGGCGGGCAGGGCCACATGGCTCGTGACTGCCCGACCCGCCGTACCGAGGAGCAGCAGATGGTGGAGGGGCCACCTAGGAAGAGGCAGAGGGTCGACCGTGGAGGTCCGCAGGGAGGAGGCGGATGAGGCAAAGGAGCTGGCCGAACAGCAGGTGGTGGGCGACGCTTTGAGGATCTTCCACCACCACCACCAGGAGGCCCGCCCCGACCACAGGGAGCTGGCGGGCAGAGACAAGCACAGCTCCAGGCAGTGGACGCCTATGACCACGGTGCGCCAGAGATGATTCTAGGTATGATCTGTGTCTATTCAACCCTTGCTGCAGTTTTTATAGACACAGGAGTGAGTCACTCTTTCATAGCTGCTGCCCTTGTTCGGAGCTCGGAGATTTCGACAGAGCCGTTGGCTCGATCCTTACAGCTAGAGACTCCTACGGGAGCAGACTCGACGATTACGCACTGGTGCCGGCAGTGTGAGCTTACTCTAGGAGGCGAGAGCTTCAGCTGGGATCTTCTTTTAGTAGTGTCGAGGCCTTACGAAGTCATCTTGGTCATGGATTGGTTATCTACAGTCCATGCTCAGATTGACTGTTTTAGGCGCAAGGTGAGATGTGTGCGCACCGATGGGAGCAGGTTCACCTTCACCGGCAAGAATGGAGCCTTTGCAGCACAGGATGGACTCACGCAGAGAAGAGGTCAGCCCATCACTCATCAGTTGGCTAGCCTCATCCTTGGAGCAGTTGACGTGAAGAGTCCTAGTTTTCCTGCAGTGGTGGATCAGTATGCGGACGTCTTCCCCGATGACGTTCCAGGACTACCTCCTCGTAGAGAGGTAGACTTTTACATTGATCTGTACCCTGGGACAGCCCCGATATCCACTCCAGCATATCGGATGGCCCCCGCTGAGCTTCGAGAGCTACGGGTACAGTTGGAGGACATGCAGGGCAAGGGGTTCATCTGACCCAGTGTTTCACCCTGGGCTTCCGCGATTTTGTTCACCAAGAAGGCGGACGAGAGTGTGCGACTATGTGTCGACTATCGTCGCCTAAACCAGGTGACAGTGAGGAACAAGTATCCGCTACCGAGGATTGATGACCTCTTCGATCAGCTAAAGGGAACACGGTGGTTCTCGAAGATACACCTCAGGTCAGGCTATCATCACCTCAGAGTTCGAGACGAGGACGTGCAGAAGACAGCCTTCAGGTGTCGGTATGGCCACTATGAGTTCTTGGTTATTCCTTTCAGCATAACCAACGCTCCAGCAGTGTTCATGAGCCTCATGAACAGGATATTCCAGCCATACCTTGATCGATTTTTCGTGGTCTTCATCGACGACATTTTGGTGTACTCGACCACCGAGGAGGAGCACACCTACCACTTGCGGGTTGTACTAGACACACTCTGAGAGCACCAGCTTTATGGAAAGCTCTCAAAGTTCCAGTTCTGGTTATGTGAGGTCCACTTCTTGGGGCACATCATTTCTGAGGTGGGAGTTGCAGTGGATCCTGCGAAGAACGAGGCAGTGCTAGCTTGGGAGTCACCCAGGAGCGTGACGGAGGTGCAGAGTTTCTTGGGTCTAGCCGGATACTATCGGAGATTCGTGAAAGACTTATCCAGAGTTGCGGCGCCACTCTCAGCATTGAAGAAGAAGGGGAAACCCTTTTTTTGGTCAGACAGATGTCAGCAGAGCTTCTAGGAGCTGAGGAAGAGATTGACCAGCGCACCTATCTTGAGGTTGTCTGAGAAGGGAGTTGGATACGTAGTATACTGCGATGCATCAGGGACCAGACTCGGGTGTGTCCTGATGCAGGAGCGGGCCGTAATTGCCTATGTATCACGTCAGTTGAGGCCGCATGAGAAGAACTACGCTACCCATGACCTAAAGTTAGCAGTAGTGGTCTTCGCTCTGAATACATGGCGGCACTTTCTAATGGGCGAGCACTTTACAGTCTTTTCGGACCACCAGAGTCTCAGGTACATCTTCTCTCAGAAGGACCTGAACCTGAGACAGCGGCGATGGCTCGAGTTCCTCCAGGACTATGAATTTGAGATAGTCTATACCCCTGGGAAGGGGAACGTGGTAGCTGATGCCCTCAGCAGGAGGACGGGCATCCAGCTACTTGAGGAGGTGACAGAGCAGCTAGCCGCTTTGCAGATATCCTTCGTGGATAGAGACGGAGCAGCCTTCCTTCAGTCTCTCACAGTCACCCCTCCACTACTGCAACGGGTCAGAGAGGCACAGCGTGGGGATGCTTACTGTGGGACACGGCGTGCACAGATATCCTTGGGACAGGAACCTGATGGTTTCTCCCTTGGAGCAGAGCACGACATCCTTTTTAGAGGACGTACCTTGGTACCAGTCACTTTACGAGAGGAGGTGCTGAGAGAGTTTCACACTTCTCCTTTGGCGGTCCATCCTGGAGTGGCGAAGATGTACCAGGACCTTAGACAACAGCACTGGTGGCTGGACATGAAGAAGGTTGTGGCAGAGTTCGTTTCACGGTGCCTCACCTGCCAGCAAGTGAAGGCAGAGCATCAGGTACCAGCAGGCTTGGTACATCCCTTGGAGGTCCCGGAGTGGAAGTGGTACGGTATATCTATGGACTTCGTGACTAGACATCCACGCACTTCCATAGGTCACGACTCTATTTGGGTGATTGTTGACCGACTCACCAATTCGGCACAATTCTTACCCATCTGAGAGCAGGGCTCAGTGGAGAGCTTGGGGCGTCTCTACGTTCAGGATATTGTATGGATTCACGGTGTGTCATCGACTATCGTCTCCGATCGAGACGCTCGGTTTACTTCCCAGCTTTGGAAGGGGTTGCAGGAGGCGTTCGGGACGCGGCTACATCTGAGCACCGCCTTTCACCCTCAAACAGATGGTCAGACGGAGAGGACTATTCAGACTCTCGAGGACATGCTCCGCGCATGTGTCCTCGACTTTGGTCGTAGTTGGGAGGACCACTTACCCTTGGTGGAGTTCGCATACAACAACAGCGACCACTCGACCATTGGGATGGCACCATACGAGGCGTTGTACGGCAGGCCTTGCAGCAGATCTCCTTTGTGCTGGACAGACCCTGGGGAGTCAGCACTTGTGGGACCAGAGATGGTCCGGGCCATGACAGAGAAGGTCCAGGTCATCCAGGAGTGGATGAGGACAGCTCAGAGCCGACAGAAGTCATATGCTGACAGGAGGCGGAGGCCACTAGAGATCGAGGATGGCGACCACATGTTCTTGCGTGTCTCACCTCGACGTGGATTACGGAGATTTGTCTGAGACGGAAAGTTGTCTCCACGCTTCATCAGGCCTTTCCAGGTCCTCAGCAGGATTGGCGAGGTGGCTTATCGCCTGGCTCTGCCACCTCAGTTGCACCGGGTGCACGATGTCTTCCACGTATCTCAGCTGAGGAGATACTTTCACGACCCGACGCACATCATTGACTATGGGGAGCTAGACGTGGATGATGGGGCGACTTTTGCGGAGGTCCCGGTGGAGATAGAGTATCGACAGGAGTGAGTCCTACGTGGGTGATCAATTCCTCTTGTGCGCATCATATGGAAGCATGGGAACCTCCAAGAGAGCACATGGGAGCGGGAGGCTCAGATGCGTGCTCAGTACCCACATTTGTTTCCCTAGTTTATGATGTATCTTTACGGGGACGTAAAGCCCTAAGGTGGGAGTAATGTAAAGACCCGTAAATTTCAATGAAATTTTTTTCTTAATTTTCTTTGGAATTTTACAAGAGCGTAGTTTCTAACAGCACCTGATTTCGAGGCCCGGTGTGCCTGGAATCATTTTCCGAAGTTTGGCTCGGGTACGCTCAGTGAACGGATCAGCGGGTTTTTCTAACTTTTGAACCGGTGCCGGGAATCGAATTCTGAGGGCACCGATGAAATCGTAGCACCGGTATTTTCTTAGAAACGCCTCTTCCGGAGTTGCATTTTCTCGGGTGTGGTTATTGATTTTTGGGCTTAAAGTTAAGAAATAAAATAAAATGTTCGACAAACATTATTTTATTTCACTTAAGCCACTTGAAGCCACTTGGAAGCCACTTAAACTGAGTTAAAACGGATAGGGTTCTATCCAGAAATATCCTACCCCCTTGGTAAGATATTTGTGAGGTGGGCCCCTCACGAGCCCCGCCGTTTCTTTCCGCTAAGTAACGCACCAGCGAAAACCCGTCATTATTAAAGTCAACTGATGCGTTTTCTTAAATTCTTAACAGACCATTTAATTGGGCGGTTTTCTTTGTGAATTAAATGAGCTGTTACTTTCGTTGAATTAATACAACGAATTGATGGGTCGTTACATACCTTTTCGTTTGTTGGCGTTATAATAAAATAAGACCAACAAGGTATTTTGAAGGATTACTCCTTGAGAGGCTTGACAGAATCCTTGAGCCTTCATCCTCCTTCGCGGAGAACGCGAAAAACGCCGGCCTCCGACGAAGAACGCCGAACCCGTGGAAGTCGACGACGCGACGCCGTGTTCCGCGACGCCGACGTTCTCTTCCTGCAACGTTCTTCTGTGACGTCTCTTCCTCCGCAACGAATCTTCGATCTGCTGTTTGAGGTAAGAGACTCCTAGTTCCTCTTAAATCTTCCTTGTGTCTTTTTTAAGAAAACATAGATTTAATTTTATATAATTAAATTAAATCTGTTTTTTTATCCGTTGAGTTCGCTGACTCAATGCCGGTTTCCGCGACGACGCGACGCCCTTCCGCGACGACGCGACGATCTCCTCCTTCCGCGATGAGCAATTCCGCGAAGGACGTGCGTACGACGACGACCAATAAGGTAGGGGTTGTTGTGAACTTTTCCTTTTTCCCGTGTTGTTTCCGTTCAAGAATGAAGAACCCGATTCATAAACAATTTTTATTTCATTAAAAATTGTTTCGGATATGTATTCATATGTTGAATATTGTTCCTCCCGTTGTTTATCACTAACGCGGACGGTGCGGGCCAAACAAACATGGCCCGACAACCCTCCGCCGTTATTCGTTATTGTGCAGATTTGATGGGCGACGACAGAACGTGCCATAACAGAAGTGTGATGGTTCCGCAGTGAGGAGCGAGTCCCGGGAGGAGCAGCGGCGCAGACGGGAACAGAATCGGACCACCGGAGTGACTCCGATGGCCCGCGGAAGCCGCTGGAGCGCGGATCGCCGGCGCGGTAGCGCCGGTAGCCGGGAGCGGCGGTGCCAGCAGCCAGGAGCGGCGGCGCCGGCAGCCGGGAGCGGCGGCGCCCCGGTGCGCCGCCGGACAAGGCCGCCGCAGCAGAAGCCGCGATGGCGGCACTCGCGGAACCGCGGTTGCGCGGGTCCGGCGTGCGCGGGATGCGGCTGAAGCCGCGTCCGTTTGTCCGAGCGACACCCCGCGGGTGCCGCAGGGTTGTCCCGCGGGGGCGGCGGCTCCCCCCCCAGCGTCCCTCGGTTGTCCGGGGCGACACCCCGCGGGTGCTGCGGGGGTGTCACACGGGGGTGGCAGCTCCCCCCCCCCCCCCCCCCCCCCGCGTCGCTTGGCCGAGCCGAGCCGGGCCGGCCGTGCCAGGCCAGTCCGACCGGTCGGGCCGCCCCCTGACCTGGCCGGACCGGGTCCGACCGGGTCGACCCGGTTCGGCCGACCTAAGGGGGGGGGGGGGGGGTCGAGCCGACTCGGCCCGGGCTCGGACCCCCCATCTTCGGACTGTTTTTTGTCAAATGCCCGTAACTTGAGCTACGGGCCTCCAAACGACTCGCCATAAGTAGAAACGTGATCCTTGGATCGAGACAGTCGTTTTGGTATATCGCACTCAATATTTCGGAATACTTTGTGTTCGGCCAGGTTGGTTCGTACATGAAACCAACCGGGCCCTCGGAGCGGAAACGCTCATATCTTGAGCTACGGACGTCCGATCGACGTGCCGTCGACTTTGTATAATTCCTTTAAGTGATACGGATCTTTTGGCTCACTTCGCCCGAGGTTTGGACGCAGGTGGAGTACAGTCGGGTTGGTTTTTCCTTAAAACCCAACCGGGCTCCTAGGACGAAAAAGCCAATAACTCTCAGACCGGGCGTCCGATTGACGCGCCGTCTGCGACGTTGAGTTCCTGTTGACGATACAGAACTTTTGGATACATCAACTTCGGACTTTGTGTCAGTTGATGTATCAGCCTCTCGGCTCGTGGAGCGGACCCTCCCGAAAGAGCTTGCTGTGTGTGGGAACCCTAGTGCTGGCTACGACTGCTACTTTGACAGCGACGACCGTGCAGAGATCCTCATTGGACTGCGGCGATGACCGTGCAGAGATCCTCGGTGGACTGCGATGACGACTGTGCAGAGATCCTCAGTGGACTGCGACGACTACTGCACTCAGCGATCCTACGTGGATCAGTGCTACAGGTCCTGTGTGGGCCCGATCCTATGTGGGTCCGATCCTATTTGGGTCCGCGCTCAGCGGTTCTGTGTGAGCCAGCGCCTACAGGTCTTGTGTGGGCCCGATCCTGTGTGGGTCATTGCGGGGGTTAGTTACCTATCGATCCTTTGTGGGTCCGATGACTTAGATGGATCAGTGATCATCTTTATCGTCATCCGAAGAAGTATACCTGTGTGAGCTGAATCTTGTGTTACTCTCCTTTGTAGATTGTGTTGAGCTATCCTGTGTGGATTTACTGTTTACTCTCCTTGTGGATTGTGTTGACCTATCCTGTGTGGATTTACTGTTTACTCTCATTTGTGGATTGTGTTGTGCTATCCTGTGTGGGTATATGTTTTTCTTTCCTATGTGGACTGGGTTGTGCTTGGGCTCGGACGTTGGAGCCGAACGGGAATTGATGACATAGGTATATGTATGGGAATATACCTAAGCAGTGTCAGTTGTTACTTCGTGATTGTATCTTTCCATTGGGGATTATCCTTTTTGGATTTCGGGAGACCTTCGGGGGTCTCGGGGTCCCTACTGAGTAGCTTATACTCACCCCTGCACGGGCTATGCCCGCACTTCGTGGTGTTGGTTGTAGACGACGGACAACACTGATTGTGGTGAAGGCGTGCGGAGCAGGACGGTGCCTGGAGGTGGACCACTGGGCGGGATGTACTTGGAGCGGTTAGGTGGACCCGAGGAGCAGTGGAGTCTATCTGTACCCACCCTTCAGGTGGGACTTCCAGAGGACGGCTCGACGCTGCGGCTTTTCTTTTGAGTTGTTGTTTTTCCCTTTCAGTTTTACTTTACAGTTGGGCTTGTATTTCCGGCCCCTTTTACTTTCAGCACAGCTTGTTACAGTTTTACTTAGTGTTTACTTTTCCGCATGCTTACTATGTGGTGCTTGTTTACTTTTCAAAGGCAATGCCTTCCCTTTTTGTTTGGATTTACACCTTGGTGCTAGTCGCCAGCCCCTGGCCTATGGAAGGCGGGCTTGGGGTAGTCACGGCACGGGCCCCGAGGACGGGTCGTGACAATGACAAAATAACTTCAAATTATCAATGTAATAACAACATAAGTTCCTAAAAATTGATCATTTCTATCTCATGTTTTATTTAGATCATTATTAAAGTGTTAAATGGATTACTAAAAATGTAATAAAGCTGATGTTCAGTGCCAATGATCTATAAAGTTATATCACCTTTTTGATAGTGGTATCTAGAAAACTCATGTCTTACATCAAGGTATTCTCTCCTATAATTTGGAACATGATCATTATAAATATTAATATCACTTGTGTTATCACAATTTATAGGGACATGTATGAATTGATAACCATAGTTTAGTAATGTTTTATTCATTCAAAAAATATGTGCACAAAAACTACCAGTAGCTATGTATTAAGCATAGAAAATGGATAATGCAATAAAAAAAATTCTCTTACTACACCATGAAACTAGATACTTTACCAAAAAGTGACAGGTTCCAGAGGTTCTTTTTCAATATATCTTACATCCACCAAAGTAAAGATTTTAATAACTCACCAAATCAAAAGGTATTTATCTAGAATAGAATAGTTCTAAATTGGTTTTATATTTCTTATATTTAAAAATCATTTTGAAAAAATTTAAATGATATTCTTTTGGGTTTTCCTGAAAACGTGCAAACATTCACACAATAAACCTAATATCTAGTATACTAGTAATTAATTAGAATAAAATATCAATCATTCCTATATAAGTGGTTTGATCAAATTGTTTACCATCTTCATCAAGGTCCAACCTACAAGTGGTACTCATTGGAGTGTCACTACGATTAGTGATTTCAAGCCAAATATTTTTAAAATACACTTGGTATATTTACATTGATTCAAAGAAATACCATATTAAAATTGAAATATTTGAAATCCATGAAATAATTTTAGTTCCCCCATCAAAATCCTCTCAAATTCCCTTTTCTTCAACTTTTCAAAATCAACACTTAAATATTTTTTATAGGATCCAAAAATAATATCACATACATTGATATGTAATAATAAAACATATTTGGATATATTGTTTTATATAAAGGTTAGGATCATCAATACCTTTTGTAAAACCTTTAGAAACAAGAAAAGTATTGAGCCTTTCATACTAATATCTTGGAGCATGCTTTAATAAATATGATGATTTAGTTAATTTAAAAACATAATTTGAAAAGTGTGGATTTTTAAAACATTGGGTTTGTTCAAAAAAATCCTCAATTATATTACCATTTAATTATTAACTATTGACATCTATTTGATGTAGTTTGAAATCTATAAGTGTTGTATAGAAAAGAGGTATTCTAATGGCCTCATGTCTAGAAATTGGTGTAAAATTTTCTTTATATTCAATGACATATTATTGAATATGACCTTTTACAAACAATCTATCTTGGTTTCTAACTGTATTACCAGATTCATACACTTTTTCTATAAACACAAATTTAGTGCCTATAGTCAAGGTGTCATTGGGTATATCTATAGGTTTCCATCCTTTATTTAATTAAAATTGATTTAACTCTTCTATAATAGCCATCTCCCAAAATTCATCTATTATATAATCATTGATGTTCTTAGGTTCATTTCGTGATAATAAATATTGATGATTAACCTGAGTTTTGATATAATCTCTAGCCTAAGTTCCTTTTTCTAAATCTATAAATATATCATGTGAAGTAATGTTCTTGAGAGTTCTAAAAGGTCTAGAAAATGAAAGGATATAGATTTTGTGTTCTTCTATAGGTTTAGGTTCTTCAGGACTAGAGTCATTATAATTTCTAAAACAATATGTATTAAAATTTTCTTTAATATTATTTTCAAAATATTTTGTATTCATTTCCATATTTGACATAACATCCTCATGATTTTCTAGAGAGGTCTTCGGCTTGTGTGGATCTATATCATCAAACATGACATGTCTAGATTCCTCCACAAATTTTAATCTCTTATTTTACACTTTATTGGAATTACAATAAATTTTATAACCTAGTAAAATTCCTTCATCACTCATGGAGGTAAATTTATCTTGATTATCCTTAGTGTTTAGAATATATACATTTCAACTGAAAACCTTGAAGTAGTTAAACTTGGGTTTTCTATTGTTACATAACACATAAGGATATATCTTAAGGATATGTATAATCAAGACTCTATTTATTATATAGTACGTTTTATTGACATCTTCTTCCCAAAAGTATAAAGGTAGTTCATTCTCACTAAGCATGATTCTATAAATTTTATGTAACATTAAATTTCTTCCATTTAGGACTCCATTTGTTAAGGGTGTCCTATGAGTGGAAAATTTATGACTATTGACATTTTAAGAGAAAAATGATCCAAACTATTGATATTAAAACTCATGAACATATTCATTTTTTAAGGGTTTAATTCTAAGACCACTAATTTTTTATAAACTCCTAACATTCTTGGTGGAATGGGAGCAAGAATCACTTTTGTGAGCCAAGATGAAGGCCTAATTATAAATAGATTAGTCATTTATAGGAAGATAGATATAGTGTGTCCCACTTAGACTTGAAATTCTAGTAGGTACAAATAGATCCATGTGAAACAAATCAAGAGTTTTAGAAGATGAAACTTCTTTTATTGGTTTGAAATAGATTTTGGGGTGTTTACCCTTTTGGACAGGATTACAAAAATTGTCATTTGGAAACTCAAGTTTAGGTAGATACTTGAACAAGCCTTTTCTAGTATGTTTTTTAAGTGAGAGTATATTTAAGTACCCCAATATCCTAGGACAAATCCATGACTCTTTATAAAATCATTTAAACAAGAATGATTTTTAAAAATTAATGAATCTAAATCAACAGCATAAACATTTTTATTTTTAACAGAAAAAAATATTAACACATTTTTATAATTAAAAACATTTCAAGCATCATCCTCAAATTTTACATTAAAACCTTCATCACTGAACGTAGAGATATTAAGTAGGTTTTCTTTTAATCCATCATCAAAAAATAATTTAGAAATTAAAACTGAATTATTGTTCCAATCTGGCCAAGGCCAATGATTTTTCCTTTTTCATTGTCACCAAAGGTGAAATGCCCACCATAAATATTTATCAATTTCTTGAAGCATGAATAATATCCATTCATGTGTCATGAACACCCATTTTTCAAGTACAATAATCTTTTACAGAGATCTTCAAAGAGCTTTCAAACCAAAAAATATTAGACATTAATAGATTTTTGTACCAAGATTTGTTTGGGTCCAATATAATTAGAAATAAGAGCTTTTGGAACCCATACATTCTTCATTGGTTTCCTAATTGTATTTTATAAATTATTTTAAAAGTAAACATTATTTGGTCTATAAAAACATGGAACAGTAGAAGATTTTCCATGGCTAGAACTTACAGAAAATTTTCTAGAACTGGGCATAAAAATGGATTTTCTAGATTTAGATACAAAATTGGTTTTGAAAATATTTATTTTAATAGGTAGGTTTCCAATACCACATGGATATTTGGGTGAAAAGTTTTTACAAATATTTTTATCCAATATATCTTTATCATTGTGAAACTTTTCTAAATCCTTTTTTAATTGATCATTTGAAAACATATGCACATTGATTCCTTAAGCATTTGATAATTTATTTCTTTTTCTATAGAATGTTCATATTTAACATTAGTAGTTAAATCATGTTGTTTCTTAATGGATTTATATTTATCTTTTAATTAATTACAAGTGTCCTCGATAATTTTGAAATTTCAAACATTTCATTATTAGTCATGCTTTCATAATCAATTTCATCTCCATAAAAGTATTAATTATGTTTCAGAGAGTTTAATGTTACCTTAGATGTGTTTATCATAAAACACATATTTTCTTTAGTATTATTTTCATCACAAGATGATTTTGAGTCACATGAACTGTCCTCAGAAGCACTCCATTTTTCTTTGATATCTTTTTTTTACTTTTTATCCTTATCACCATATATCTTCTTATACTTCAGCTTGGGACTGTCAGCCTTTACATATCTCTTTCATTTTCACTCATAACAGATGATTTATTTTTTAATTTTTACTTCTTTTCCAATCCTTTTCCCAATGTCCCTTAGGATCATATTTACCTTTGTATTTGGGATTTCTAAATAATTTATTATTTCCATAAAATTTTTTAAACCATATAAAAATTTGAGCATTCTCTTTATCACAGTCTATTGATGGTTGTTCATCAGTTGAAATTTCATTTTCATCTTGATACATGTCCTTATGTTTTGATGTATTACATTGGAAAGTAAAACATTTTATTTTGGGTTCATCATCCATTTCGTTGTATATATTTAGTTATTCCTAAAACATCATGAACCTTCCTATAATCTCCTTCACCGGAAATGTATTGAGGTCAAATGATTTTCATATGGATACAGAAGTCCCTCTCCATCTACCCTGTTAGTATCTGAGTATTCTCATGATTTTCTCCTTGGCTATAAAATCTCCTCCCTGAGAGATCATGGTGTTTAAAATTTCACTAAACCAAATATAAATGTTAGAAATAAATTCAGCAAGCTTCGTCTTATAATTATCATACATAATATTATAAGTGTTAAGTCTCATTTCTTTAACTTTAGAAGTTCCTTCATTTGAAATAGATAAAGTGTCCCAAATTTCATAGGCATATATACAAGAATATATTATATTAAATTATTATTCTCCAAGTGTATAGGACATAGAATTAATAGATTTAAAATTTTTATTTCAAGCAGTCTTTATGGCATCACAATAGGTATTCCTAACAGTTTTTGGTATTTTATATTTATCTTTCATAACTATGCAAATATCAATTCCCATACATTATAAATGAATTTTCATCATAATCATCAATTGGGACTAGTTTGTTCCACTAATTTAGGGAAGTTTATTTGTAGCAGTACCTTCAAATATATTATCCATAATGAAGAAATATTTTTAAGGAGATAAATATTTAGAAGTAATAGAAATTTTGAGTTTATTGAAACCCAACTAATTCACAGTTGAAAATATTTGAAAATGATTTGAGACTTTTTTAAATAGATGTTTAAGAAAACACATCTGATATCATCTGTTAGTTGGAGTATGACACTCAAGAAGGGGGTGAATTGAGTTCCAATAAAAATTTCTATAAAAAATCTTATTTAAATGATTCCCCATTTTAAAAACTAAACTGGCCAGTTAATCAAAGTAGTGAATTTGTAATAGTCTGAATGTTCGACTAATTTCATAGAATATTGTTTATTTATTAGTTGTAACAATATGAGATATTGATACAACTTTTGAATAAAATCTAATATTCTAAAACATTTATAAACACTAACCAAGACTAACTATGAAAATGAAATTCATTTTTCAAAAATATAGGTAAAAATAGAGAAATTGAAAAAAAAAATAGTTGATATAAATCAAGAGGTTCAATATCGAGTTAATACTTTGTTTTATTCACTTTGTGAACACCTTACTACAAATAGTCTATATAGATACATGATTTTGTCCACACCCTGGATTTGAGTTTACACAACAATTTACATCTCTCCAGGTCACTTGACCTCTACCATGGTTCTACATGGGAATAAAATACAACAAGGTAATACATGACCTCTACCACAGTTCTACAAGGGATAAATATGGGTAAAAAGATATTTCCTGAGGATATCTAGTATCCTCTAGTTCATTATAGGATATAGTGTATGTCTTTTAGATAGATACACACCCTGCTCAAAAATTAAATAAAAGGAACAAAACATAACAATAGATATTATATAAAATTTAGAAGGCTCTGTGTGTTATGTTGTTCTGGTCTAGACACTTTGATGTATCAGTGTTGAAGTTGGAGTCCTCTTCTTAAAGCACACACTGAAATAGAGTTTCATGGAGTACATTTTCTGCCTTCTAGGAAGATGAGGTGTTATTCTCTTTAGTTTCAGTTAGAAGTTGCAAAGATGTTAGAACTTTGGTAGGCAGCAGTTCTCTAGTTTACAATAAGCAGGAATGAATATATCCTCATGTGATATTCCTTTATATATGTTTCTCGTGTGGTTATTATACTCTATGTATGCGAGTATCTTCTGGTGTATTTCTTCAATGTGCTACATAGTTTTTTCTCATTCACCTCATGTCCTTTTCTTTTATATTCTTGTTGGATAATAATATCTATGTTTGAGGTAGATGATATAACTCGTATTTATGAAAAGAGTTTTGAAAAAGCATTAAATTAATCAATTGCATTAAGACACTCATAATTTAAACGTTTTAAATAATATTAGATAAATTAATATTTAAAAAAATTATTAGAAACTCCTTCTTCATTGAATGATGAATATGTGAGTCCTTCTATCGATATATGTGACTTATTCTATCAATGTCTCCTTCTGTCTATCTTTTAGTGTGTCAGTAATTCCTTACGTTGGTAGCACCATGAATCAGTATCCCCATCCATTGATAAGTCATTGTGTTGGTAGAACCATGTTTCGGTTGCACATTGCATCATTAAGTCCTTGCATCGGTAATTCCTTGCATTAGTGAGACAATTGAGCTGTCAGTGATCCATTTGAACTATCAGTGAGACAGTCGTTCTGTCAGTGTATCAGTTTCACTATTGGTGATTCATCTATTAGTGGGTTTTTTCACTATTGGTGACTCATTTGAACTATTGGTGTATCATTTCTTATATTGGTGTTACTCTGTCATACTTATTTAATATTTCTTCATAAACTATCTTACAAGATAAATACTATCAAAATGTTTTAAACTTATAAGTGATTATAATTACACATATTGAAACTTAAATAATCATGATTGAAATGATTCAACATGATTAATATGATTTGACATGATTTTTTATTATTAAAACCACAAAAACTAGAGAGGGTGGCTAACAGTCAACAATGGGACAACAAAATATTTTGTGAGGAAGTTTAGTTAAATGAAGAATGCCCCTCTCAGGTGTAGGTTACATGAGAAATAAATTGGGAACTATGACACAATCAACCAAAGGTGGAATCAGAAGAATATTTTTGGGGAGATGCGGTGTCAGGTGTTTTTAGAAGGTAAATGTATCATATTTTGATATAAGCATGGATTTAAGGAAGATGTGAATACCTTTTTATGGAATCTTAGTAGAAAAATTTTTTAGAGGTGATCATGCTCTATCTTGACATCTTCTTGAGTACGATAATTAGACGGTTACTATATGCCAATATATTTTCTTGGAGATATAATTCATGGTTTGGTGGGGGAATCTTATTGAGTTTGTGCTCTATAAGTGATATATGGTAAGAAATATGGTGGAGGGAACATCGTTGGCCTTTTGAGGATCCTGACCCATGTTTATAACTAAAATTCATTCTTTTCTGTGGGCCATTAAGCTCATAGTTTGATTTTGAGATGATGGTTAGGGTATTTATATGGTGGGGAAAACTAGATCAGTCGTCATTCAGTGTCTTCCATATAGGATACAATTGATGATAATATGAGACTAGATGTTGCATACTAAAGATGGATTTTTTGGGTAGATTATCAAGTGGATAGCATGGATACTTGTATTTCCGCCATCCATCTTGGGGACAAGATGTTTTATGGTGGGGAGATTTTAAGGACTAATGTTTTTTCAGGTTATAATTTTGAGCAGAAATTTGAATTTTTTCCTTTATACATTTATAATTGGTAAAATAGTAATTTTTATCTATTAGGTCATCTCATATAATTCTTTGGACTACTCTTATGGTACTATAATATTATTTTTACCCTAGGGTATAACTTTAAAATAATTCTGAGCCATATTAATTGTATCTTAATTATTAAAATTTAATATTTATTAAATTTAATATTAATTTATTCAACTAAGTTCATTCAGAAATATATTTTGAATAGAGTATATTTTTGAAATTTTATTTCAACCATTCAATTCATAATGTGGTTTTTTCCTTGGTATGATACAAACTCGATTTGGGCAGTAGGGCTGGGTTGGGCCATCTTTTTCTTTTTCATTTATTTTTCTTTATTTTCTTCCTTTTATTTTTATTTTCTTCCTCTCTCCCTGGGATTCTTAAATACATCCATGAGGCCCTCCATCATCACATGATAAAGATAAAAAACGGGAGAGGGATATATAGAAGTAGAGGGAGATGCTTAAGGGTAACACCATAGAGATCAGGATGCACTGGATCATCATGTGGTATCCATGGAGCGTGGAAATGGGTGATGTTTTGGAATATTATGCCCAAAGGTAAAATGTATTATGTTTTTCCACAAGTCTCTATAGTTTTGAAATTTTCATTTCCTAATACCTTTTTATTCATTATTAGAACCCATAGTGGGGTGATATATATATTTTAATGAGAAAATGGGGGTTTCAAATTGATTTCAGGGTTTTTTGTTACGAAAAACTCATGTCCATGATCTGTGGTTCAAAGAACACCTACAACATTTTCATTCTATTTTGGGAAGATGATATTTTTAAATTACACATCGTGTATTGGCTATACAAACCATGTAACAGAACCCAGTCGTATAGCCGAGTACCCTACCAGATAGCCTGTGTAGGGGCACATGGTCTTGTATAGTACATGACCAGACCCATTGTGGTTTGCACGTCATGTTGATGTATAAGGATAGGCAATTGACATGGGAAGGTCCATGTAAGGTTCACGAAAGGTACCCATGTAGAGTTTATACCATTTAGAGGACCAACATTCCATTTACATGGGATTTTATACACCAAACCCTGCATCATTACATACCCAGTTGGGGCCTTGAGGGAATGCACTGTGTAATAGGGTACACACATACATAGTGTGTACTCCTCCCTTTTTACTATTTTGAGTTTTTTCTCAATATTATTACATAGTGTCAGAGTTGTAGATAAGAGGTGTCCATTTTTTAGTTGTTTTCTATGTAGATCATAATGATGAAACCCATTGGGTGATTTGGGGACTCTTGGGTGGTGTTTCAATATGTTTCCAAAACATAAATGTTCTTCCTCCTATAATCGAATCCAATTGTCTCTTGTGAGGGATAAACTTTGATAAGACATGATCCATGAAATACCTCTCTTGGATGATGCCTACATGGATCCTTTTTTGAGAATGTATCCCTTGCGAGATGTTCCCTTCAATCCTATGAGGTCATTAGGTTTGTTGTTTCTAAGGATTTCTTGTAGGATTCCTCTATCTACTTACTATTTTCTAAGGATCCCCCATGGGATGCCTTTTATTACACACAATCCCAATAAATAACATATAGGGTCCCTTTATACATGTAATATTTATAGTTTCCCACGAAGGATGACTCTTCTTCTTACACCATTGTTAAGAGTCATGTGTAGGTGGCCCCTTCTTATATATCATTCTAAGGATCCTGAATTGGAACAATTTGTTTATATATATTTTTGGATCCCATGTAGGATTCCATTATTTTTCTTTATATCTGTGGATCCTATGTAGGATGTGTTCGCTAATTGGTGGACCTTGAGGATCTCATGTAGGATGCATCTCTTATGTTTTGACTTGATGGACCCAGTGGGTTCCATGATGCTTGACTAGCCATGCTAGAGTGAGTTGGGTTTTTGGGAGAATATAGTAAAGGGTGTCACCATAGAACCCATTTTGAACCTGTATTCCTATGATGATTTAGATGTAGTGGTGGGATAGTTATTCATCAACCCTCACTCTTTTATACCTTAACATTTTTACTACTAATGCATTTATGATTACAAGTGGTGCTTCCATGTTGGTGGATGCTGAACCAGACATGATGTTTCTTTATTTCTTTTTGGGATGCCCAAATGTATTTCATGATATTTTTCTTCTGAGACTAGTTATTTAATATATAATTCTTATACCTAGAGGTACAACCTATGATCTGGATATTGATCCTTTTTTTTATAATTATATTACTAGGATTTTAATAGGTTCTTCCTAGGATACGACTATTGAGTCTAATACTAAGACATGAGACCATGACATCCCTAGTAATGATACTCATGGATGGTTAATCTCTCTCTATTTATGAAGATGATACTAATATCCTCTTTTGATATGTTATGAGTATTATTATTCTATACTTAATTCTTGCATGGTGTTCCTGACGGTTTTAGTAATGGATGACTATGTTCTCTCAAGCAATGGGGATTACTATGCTCTCATTGACTATATACATTGTTGTGGTATTGACATGGAGTTTCACATCATTGATACCCATGTATGATTATGTCATATAAGATGGAAGGTATTATTTTTATCTCCCTGGTTTGAGGCCTCTATGGGTGGGCATGGCATCTCACCAGTGAGCTATCCTTGTAGATCGCCAAAGGGTTAGACACTTAGTGTTTATCCGAGTCGAAATGTCATGACAACCTAAAGGCTAGGATCTAGGTTTAAAACATGTTAATTGATTTTCATGGCATGGTTATCATGGTGTCTAGATCTATTCCACTTATAGGATATTCAGATATACTTTGCTGGAATACATTATTATAGTGATTGGAGGCAAGTATGAGTGATCCAAGGGTTAGGATGAGTGTCCCCTATAGTGACATAGCATGCTTTGAGAAGCTTATAGTATTGGATGAATAAAGTATTTTTTTACTAGATTATAGACCCATAGATCGACTTAATTAAACAATTCTTGAGTTGTATGACACCCATCTCAATTCCCTTTCATTGGATGTCTAGGTGATCAGGATTACAGACCAAAGGATCAACTACAAATGGTTTTATGTTATTTAATTCACCTTACTCATATGTATTAATTTTTATGTATATATTTATAAGTTTGGGAATATACATATATATACACTTATAAATATGAATATACAAGAAAACATGTTTCCCAGTTGATCAGGATCATAGAACCATGGATCGGCTATGGTTTTATGTTATATTTTTTATTTATATTTTTAGTTGATTCATAGCTAGGCTAAGCATATTGCATAAGCAATAACATATTACATAATATTTATAGGTTCTTCATTAGGGCATACTATTGAGATTATTTCTCATACATGTGCATGCACCTCGGTGTGTGTTCATACCATATGTCTACTCTTCAGGTTGAGAATAGATTAATGGTAGATTGGGCAGAGGCATAGAGTACTGTGATCGAGTGGAGAAAATCATGTGGATTCTTATGATCGGGTTGATGTAGTTCAACAGTGTCTATAGACCTTGTATGCAGTCTGGCTTAGAGTTATTTTTAGATCCCTATACTTTTATTTGAGTTTATTTATTTTTACTTCTATATGTATGGTCATTCAAGTGGGAGACCAGTACTGTATGTACGACATAGGTGTTCTTTATTTCTATATTATTTCATTTACTATTACAACATGTTCTAATCGAGTATATTTAATACATCCACTATCTATTTATTAACTGTTTTGTATGATACTTAGATATTTTCATTATTTAATTACTCTGATATATGGGAATAGTCTTCCAATGGTCACACGCTATACCTTTCCTTCTAATAGTCATCCTCTAGCATATAGGGAGGGGTTCTTGAGGCCTCGTAACAAACTAGTTCAGAGCACTGGTTTGGTGGTATCTAGGTCAGGATGTTACAACTAGGTTCTTAAAATATAAAACACGGAATCCTTATTTTAATTTCCATATTGAGTTCTTATAATCCATTAGGGATACTAAACATTCATGGGATTACCTGGGTAATAAATTACAAAAGGGGTGATCAAAAAATCCGATTATGTGAATAAACATGATAAGGAATCATAACATGTGAATAAATGATATTCCATGATATCATATAAGATATGTCATAATATAAATCACATGGAAGCATAAAAGTAATAACATAGTATCATAATATCATTGAATCATGGGAAATGTGGATACAACACAAAAAATGACATAAACATGGGTCAATTATAACCTTCTAGACGATATCACATGGTGGAATAATATCCATAATATATTAGGTTTATTTTCTAATTATATACATGAAATATGGGGAGACTATAACATTACACAATTCATTAGAGTTCTATCTAGGTGTTCCCATTATAACATATTCATGACTTTTGTTTTCCATGCAATGGAAATCAATCATATTTCATAACATTAGAATTACCCATAGAATGAAAATGTGTTTCATAATCATGTTCATGTCATGTTCACATGAAATTTCATATTGAAGGAATTTTAGAAATTGTCATAAAGAGTTTATTACTCCATAAATGTAAGGTAGAATAAACTAGTATATAATTGAAATACATATATATATAATTTAGATAAAATCTATACCGTAAAAGAATAATATCGTTGATGAAAATTCATTTAAAAATGTTAAATACTTTTTGAGTAAATTAACCATTTCACATTGAGTAACATCAAATAATTTCATCTAAGATAGAAAATTATTTTCAAATATCACTTTTATCATTAGTTGAAGACAATATTCTATCAATTTTAAAAAAATTTACTTAAAATCAAAAACACTCTTCAAATATTAAAGAAAATGGTTTTTAAAAATAACATTTTAAACATAAAGATAAATACTTAAAATATTAATTTTTAATGATGGTGTAAGTGTTTCCCTCATGATGAATATTAAAGAAAATATACCTTTCACATTTTTATAAGAAAAGTTGAAAAGTTTATTTTTCATAGAATAAAAGGAAGATTAATTTTAACAAATTTAAAGAAAAATCCAATTAAAGGTAAAAATGAGAGTAAACAATCATTGTAATTAAATTGAAAACATTTTTATAAATTTTGGATATGAAAGAAAACATATTTACGACTCAAGAGAAAAATGAAGTTGGATATTATTAAATATATTATTTTGAACTCTTGAGTACATAAAGAGAAGTAAATTAAGGCAAAAATGTATTTTAATGAAAACCCATAGGAATAAAATTTATTAGTTTCTTAAGATATGGATCATAACATTTCATCATTGGGATAAATAACATAAACAATAAAAATAGATAATGAGATTGTACCATAATACCATTACCACATTCGTAACATTGAATCCTAAACCTCCTGAAATAATTACATTTAATGAAACTTAAAATATCATGAGAATAAATAAATTTATGATATTACCTTTCAATGGGACTATATATAAATCACATAAAGTAATATATATGTATAACATGAAATATGTATCAAAGGGTAAAAATCGATACTAAAATCCCTTAAAATATTCGTATCATTCATGTGAGAGTTAATCAATATGGTGGTTATGTGTAAAAATTTTAATTTTTTTAAAATAAATTTTCTATATAATTTAATGAAATAAAATTCCATTTCACACATAATCTTAGAATAATATAATCAATGAATTATATATATAATCTAATGAATGAAAATTGATATAAGGAATCCCTTACCACATGTTTCCCTTTTGTTGATTTCTATTAACCATCTGTATAGTTGTTTTAAACATACTATTAACATACACCATTATAATATTATTATTTATAACATCATTTATAAAACTTTTATAAAATATTATTACACCTTCATTAATAATCATTCAATGCCACTATTTTTTGGGTGTTAATTTCCTTTTTTTCCCTTGCACATTTTGTCAGGAAGGTTCCATATCTTAAACATAGGAAAAAGTAAAATTATCTCCACAATGATATTAATATTATAAATATTATTTTTTTATTTATATAAGTATTTTTAATGATTATTTAATTTTTAACATTGATAATTAATCTCATCACTTAATGGAGATGGTAGGTCGTACATATGCACGAGTGACATTATTATTTCCTTAAAGGATAAAAGGGTATTGAAGTGGATTATATATTAATTTCATATAATTATTAGTATTTAATAAATATAATATAAAAACTTAAAATTATTTCTTATTAACTTCCATTTCTGTGTAATTGAAAAATGAATCAAATCGATTTGTGAGTATGTAGTTCGTCGTACACATTAATGACGTTGTCACATTCTATACCAAATGGAAAGTAAGAAATTATGTATGATATCATAATTACATAATTATAAAAATATAATAAACATTATATATAAACATTACATATTTCATTATATAATTTTGTGATAATAAATGGTAGAAAACAATTTACGCTGTTTCGCGAGGTGATAGTTCGTCACACACATGATCAATGATTTTGTTCCCCATTTGATGGAGAAAGAAATAGTTATAGGACATGCCATTAACATAAAATAATATTATTATATGTAATTTATTTATCTTATTATATCATCATGGTTTAATAATATTTTCAAGAAGTTGAAGAAGAAATAAATAAAATACTCGGTTAACGATGTTACCACTTCTTCGGAAAACATCTTTTTTGTCTAAACTAATGACTTACTATGATGGATTTATTACTAAAAATGATTCTAGGATTATTTATTGGAAGTAGGTATATTATTATGGTAGGTATATTCCAATCCAATGGGTTTTGGTTGTGTAGAAAGGAGAGGACATGAGGTGGCCTTCTATAAGTGTGGTAAAGTACACACTAGGAAATTTGAAAAGAAATAATTCCACCCATTTTTTTCTCATAAATCAAGGATAAATAGTGAATGAAAAATATCCTTGAAAGGTAGTTTTTAAATATTACCATAAAAAGTAATTATACATGTTTTTGGTCATTTTTAACACATATCGTTTTAGTTTAAACACTGGCAAATCATTTTTTACCTTAACCATATTAAATAAATTTTTCTGTTTTTGTTATTAATTATAGAAAAAAAATTAAGTTGAACATATTATATAATTAGAATTATTATGATTTAAAATTTTGAATACATTTTGAAAAATTAAACTCACATAATTGGTAGAATTTAATTTAAAATTAATCCCGCAAACATTACGAAAATTGGGTTTTCAAGAAGTGAATGTTTCAAGAGAAAGATGATTTCAAATTAAATTTTTTATTAATAATGTTAATTATATAAATAAAAAGTGTTATTTATTTATATATAATATATAAATTTTATATTAATAACTACTCATTATGGATTTTTTTTTTAATTATTTAAAAAATAATACATTATGCACTTTAAAATAGTTTTCGAAAAAACCTATATTTTAAACACAAAAATAAACTTATACCTGACCTGAAGGCTCAAGGGAATTCATTTTTTATTGATTTTTTGGTAACCCCCCCCCCCCCCTTTTAAGGGATGAGGGGGAACCCTTACAAGGCCCGTGGGCTCAGAGATTACTTGGCCCGTATGCTTAGGAGATTATATGACCCGAAGGTCATAGGGAATTCAACCAGACTATCTACAAGGAACTGCCCCTCCCCAGCATCTACATATTGATAGTACCTCTCCACCTTTGCATGACAGTATGGCTAGGATTCCTATGAAATCACAAGCTGATACCGATGGCATAGTCATACCCTCTCATTCTGACAATCCATTTGGCTCTCCTCTAGTGAGTGCACATGCTCTGAATCCTCTTCTAGGGTTGCTGTTTTTTTGTAGTGTGTCTGGGGCCTACAATCATGTGGCCCAAAGGCCTTGGGGTGTCCCTAAAGCCTTAAGGTGGACCAAAGACCTTAATAATCAACTGGCCCGAAGGCCTTGGGTGGCCTGAAAGCCTTGCATGACCCAAGGACCAAACTGGTGGCCTGGAAGCCCAGATGGATGAATTGTTCCGGCTGCTACAGTACCGAACAGTGCCTACTAGAGTGCCTGATACAGTACCTCGGAAATATGTCTCCACCTGGATTTGATCTCGGGTCTCTTGGATTCACCTAGCGAGTCCTCACCAACTGGGCTGAGGCTCTTGTGCTTATACAAAAAATAAAAAATTAAATTGTTTTTAGTGGAATAATTAGGGAAATGGAATACTTATGTTAATTCAAATCATAATAAAACCATATTGGAACATTTAAAATACTAAATTTATTGAATATAAATGATAGTTGTACAGACCTCGGTATTTTTCACTAATCATTGAAAAATAAATATTATTTGAAAAATCCCACAATTTCACTGTAACATAATATATATATATGATGAATTTAAAAATAATTTCTTTTTCTGTAAAATATATTTTAAAAAAAAATTTAAATTTAATTTTAAATTTTATGTAAAAATCACCATTAAACAACATTTTAGAAAAATACAACTTTTTCAGAATAAATTTCCTCTTCATTCAATTGGTTCTTATTTTAATTAAATTCAGTATATAACCATTGAATTTATTTCGTACATGTGTAAAATAATTAATAATAATAAATTATTTAGTTCTATTAATAACCAAAAATATCATCACTATATTATTATTGGAAAATTTAAATATTAATATTTTAATAGAGTATCATGTTTCTTTTAAGCTCGGTGTTGTGTCCATCACAAGCTATCGAAAGGATTGAATTTATATAAGAACAAATATATCATAAAGTCTTAGGATATTACTTTTTATTTGAATCTTTATGTCTCCCTTCATAAACTATATTCAACATTATGTGTCTCTTTAAATGTATTATGGTGTTACAAAAAACATGTTTCTTTTTCATTATATTGGTTCATTATCATCATTAATTAATGGATTCATTTATCACAGGTTAAAACCACATTAAACAAAAGGAATTATCTTTCAAAATCTAATAATTATATAAACATTGTTTTCAGAACAACATCCTGTTTCATTAAACTTAATGTAGAAAATTTCAATTAAAACATCAATCTTTTTTATTTTATCAATAAAAATTTCCAACTTCATGTTATTTAGAAAATTACATTAATATAAAAATAACACTTTTAGTTAATTATTAATCAATTCTCACTTTTATTTCCATCAGATCATACGAACAATGGATTCATTTAAACATTAAACTTTAATTCTTTTTCCAATAAACATTATTGATTTTATGTTCTTTTACTATTTTTCTCATATGAAATATGTTAATCCATATCAAAAAAATTACTATCATATAATAAATATATAGAGCACAATATCTAGTAAAATAATTAGAATATTATTATCATAGTGGAATCATTTGCGATCACTACCACAAAAAATAAGGGTCATTATTTAATATTGTTTAAAATTTAAAAAGGTTAATTCAATTTTAATCTAAAATTATAATAGAAAATAACAGTATGCTGAGACATAAAATAATAAGATAATAAACAAATCCCCTTCCTCAATTAAAATTTAAATTATATTTTCATAATAATGGATGACAAAGGATCAACCACCACCTGAAGAAACACCACAAAACATAAGTTAGGCTGTCCAAAATGTAGCATGAACTAAAAATCATCAAAACACAATCAATAAATCTCAAAAAAGTCCTCACATTGTTGTTTTCTTCAGATAAAATAAGAATCTAATAAAAACAACAAATAGAGAAGAAGAGATCTTATCAAAAACCAAAATTGTTTGAATCTCCACGAACCAGTGGTTTAAAACTTTAAGAGTTGATCATGAGTCTCCAAAGTTAGATAAAAGAAACACTACCTAGAAATAACTTCTTTTAATGATACCTCCATGTGGAAAAATGAAAAAACGATCCCTAGTTGTTTTAGAGCATCTAGAAAATAAATGAATTATTAGAGGAGGGATAAAGATCAATTAGTAGAGAAAAAAATATTAAACTACATTCAAGACCTCCCACCGTCAAGGTGCACATGATTTCCCATTTCAAACCAATCAAGATCCAAGGAATAAAGTTTTCTTTTTAGTCATTTTAAATTAATCATGAACACCAATATGCCTTCCACCATGGCCCAGCCATGGCCACAGTGGTTCATTATTCCATCATCCTAAAACATCACCCCCAATGGTGGTCTAGACATAACCAATCCATTTTCCCATTGATATGGATTCGAAAATATCATCCTCATTTTATTGATAGGGAAAATTGGGTCCTAAAAGGACCTCCAAAATGGCCTGAAAAGTTGAATCGTACAAACACCACATGACTAAATAAAAAGGACCTCCAACATTCCCACCACCAGGGTTTGGTGACACATTTATAGGATAAAACACCTTTTTGAACCTCTATAACATCTCCAAACCCCCTATCATCTCAAAAAATCATTGGGAAAACAGAATATATTTTCTAGGAATGTCGATTCTATTACATTAGATACCTATCAAAACATTATCATCCTTGAGAATTTAAAAATAATCTTAATGTGAGCTAAAAGAGAAGGGGTCATTTAAATAGCCAGCATGTGAGATATCTCTCAAGAATCATGCCATCAAAAAAGATCAAATATCAATCTTAAAGAAATAATAAAAACATCTATGTAACACCAACAAATAACTCCCAAACACTATCACATGGGAGACACCTATCAAATAATCAAAAGGCCACAATGAAGGAAGAAAAATAAGAGAAAACTATCTCATAATATATATAAAAGTTCATCATCAACAAGGAACCAAAAAATATATTTTCAATAGAATAATGAAACATAAAAAAAATTCTGGGGATGTTGAGCATGTATCTATGACACACATTCCTAGGAACTCTCCTTCATGCCACCATTTCACCACAATACAAAAACCAAGTAAATAACTTACATGTGAAAACCTTCCTCCTAAATTTACTAGATCTCCATAGTTCTCTCCTTTAAGTTCTCTTTCTTATGAAAGTTGACATAAACCTAATTGATGATTTTTAAATTATCATGAATATTATAACAAATCTGTGAAACATCAAAAAAATCATGTATTCTTATTATCTTTGGTTGAAGTTCTATCCAATATGGAATGACACCAAAATGATCCAATACATAAAAAGTCCCAAAAAACATTGAAAAAATATTACTCCCATGAACAAACCTTCACTACCCATAATGCTGAATCTCCATCAACAAAAAAAAATTCTTCATCATCAAATTCCAGAGGTCTTCTACTATGGTCCTCATAAGACTTGTGAATATTCCACACTACCTTAATCCTCTCAGGAATTAATTTCAAAATCCTTTAAATTCTATATATTAGTTCTAACATGATAATTTTTAACTCTCTGTCCCATATAGAATCATAGCCTCCATGATATCATGGTAAAAAAGTGATGAAGTCCATTTAAATGTCCCTCTATTTCAACTAATTAACATATAATTACTGGATAACCCTTTTGATAACATGATGTTCTGTATTGACCTTTTGGAAGATCAAATATTGAGTCTCAAACACTATGGATGAATGATTCAACTTAGGAAAATAAAACTGGTGTATCTGATGAATGTTTATCTTTATCACACTAGGTTATAATACTAAGGGAGACCTATGTAACTCATGGAGAATGACCTCAGACATATTTGAGGGAATTAAAATCCTTCCCAAAACTAACACTAGATACATATCATCCTCAAAACATCATTAAACGCATCATCATAGACAACTCGATATCACGAGGCATCCATCTAAGAATCCCCCTATTGGTAATCCTCCACATACTGCACCAAATATGGATACACTATAATATGAAAAGTGAATCATCTACAACCATCCTCTCCCATATCAGTTTACATAGTTGTTATTTTTTAAATCACTCTTCATGAACTTCCGGAATCATGCATGATATCATGGTGTGACTTTCTGCCCGTCACATTAGCTAAAATATTACCCTTTCATGGGGTATAAAAAACATAGAAGTTATAGTCCTCTAAAAAATTTATCCATAATCATTATAACAAGTCTAGATCTTGTCAGTAGAAGATATATATTAGTCTATTGTGATTATTGAAAACTAAAAAATTTTCCCTGATGAGGTGATTTATCCTAATGATAAATTAAAACACAAGTGACACAAAGTTGAGATCATGGGTGGTTTAGTTATTCTCATGGGGATATAAATCTTGATAGATATAATAAAACACAATATTTTCAACATCAAGAAAATTAAAAAAATACGACATGAATCTATATGGAAAATATAAAACAGAACTCCTGATACTATAAAATGCAGAAAATAACCATTGACAAAATTCTCTTTTAGTTTTTGAAAAGATGTCTGACACTAGATAGTTCATAAGAGTACAAATAAAATTTATGGTAAAGTATTTAATAGAAGAAGTTGTAATCAGAGAGAAGGTGATTACAAATCTCATATAGTAACATGTATGATTGAGAAAACTTCTCACCTATTCAATAGTCTGGGGGTTTCCCAATAAATTAATTCTTCAATCATCGGATAATACATAGTTAGTCCACATTGGGACATTACCTGTTCCAATAAATGAACACCATGATCCTAGAAATCACACTTTGAAATAATCTTACAAAGATGATGATGATGATAAAATCCAAAAACTTGTATTAGATTTTCTAAATTCTCCTCCTTGGATGTAGAGTATACAAGGTTTTTGTCGATGAAAACCCCCACAAACCAATCCATTGACAATCGGAAGACTATATTCATCGACCCCATTAATACAACTAGGTTATTTATCATATTGAATGAAAAAACAATAAACACGTAATTCCAATAATGACATCATAAAATGGTCTTTAGTATATACTTATCCTTCAACCACATATGTTGGTATCTAAATTATAGGTCGATCTTAAATAACAAACTAGATCATTTTAGATGAACAAATAAATTATTAATCCATGAAAGAGGAAAGAAGTTCTTTATTGTCACCAGATTCATGTAACGATAATCTATACTGAGAAACAGAACATAATTGAACTCTTATACAAATAAAACTAGATCACTATATAATGGCACACTCAGCCGAACAGAAACCTCATTTCATTCGATAATTGATCTATACTCGTGGATCCTACAACTCAAAAGGCATCATCCAATTAAAAAGACATTGAGATTAGGAATAACCTACCAGTAGCTATATCCCAAACTCAATCTCCCAATGAGGGTATAACATTAATACCTCATTTGAAAACACATCAGGTTACTCTTTCCCAACCTTCATAATCACCATCAATTGAACCCTTGCTTAACTGATCATTAGCTCATCCATCAACTAAGATTGGGATGAAACATGGCTATAAACAATCCAAGGGTCTTTCTCGTAGACAAAGGTGAAATAATATCAATTAGAATCATAGAAAACTGGCATCTTGATGTTGTAATCTATTATATATTATAATAAATATATCTAATACATGTTAATGATAAGGTAAAATGGATGTATCCTAAAACATAGGAAGTCTCCCCAAGAGAGGTTCTACCTCATCACTAGCTCATAGTGTCTACATACTTCATAAAGATAATATTAACATACAACTAGAATATTCGACTCCAAAGGGAACTAGTTTCCTTTACACATCAAGTGTCAGATTAGAGTACATGGTACATGATATAAATGAGTTTGTAGATATTAAATAAATGAAATCATTTACCAAAATAGAAAAAAACAAAAGGTCACCGCAAAAAATTACTGATACACCTAGAATATTAAACTCTATAGTATACAGATGACCATGAAATATTCTATGACCACTCTAAACCTAATTAATTCCATATCCATTATTTCAATATACTCTTTGAGGATGTGTGGTATCAAAACATTTTTCTTTTCCTTCCCTGTCTCCCCTTAACTGATCAAAATATAGAGCACACTCATGTTAACACCACAGTAAAAATACCTTTAATAAACTAACCTAAAGAAGAGAACATATTGCATTTTTCATACATAGAATGTTTGAGATCTCTCAATACTGATGAAATTTGTTCCACAAGAAAAATACAAACAAGATCCCCTGGTTGGGGCTTGATAACTTCCACACCTTGTGAAAAAATATAATGAGGGCTATAACCAACCCCTGGTTCTCTAAAAAATATTCTATCAAAGAAACCGTGAACCCCAAACCACATATTTTGTATGAATTGAATCCAGGTGACTCCCCTTTCCTGGAAATATAATTATATATAGTTTCATATTGATGAAAATTACTCACTCTAGTACGTCAATATATATTGATAACATAAATGTGGTAACTTGGAACATGATCTCATAATGTAAGGATTTCCCTAAATAACTCTTCATAGCCTAATTATCTAAAAATTAGTCTGATGCGTATCATATAAGGTTCCTGAAATACCACATACTTTAGCTCCCCGATCAAAGGGTAATTATCTCCTAGAGATTGGATTCTTTAATGGTTTAGGAGAGAGTATTATCTCAAAACTACTATCAATTCTTCTCCCATTATACAGTCAAATCCTTGTGATCCTTAAAAAATGTGCTACCATTGTGTAGAAACCCCATGCATCATCGTCAACAAAAATGAAACCCATTGCTCTATAAAATCATAGATAAAACAGAAATATATCTCTTAAACCTTCAACAATTCCATTATTACTTAGTTAAAAATAAACCCCTTATAATTTTTTATACCCTAGCACCGATATTTTCAAAGTTTCCTTCTCTAAGAATATTCATTAGTAACCCCAACTCTATGATGATCTTCTAGTACATCATGTTGAACATATTTTATGTGGATTGAATGAGGACATTTACCTGGAGACAAGCCTATGAAATAAAAAATTTTAGATGATCCTAGACCTAAAATATTGAATATTTAAGATCATGTGATTATTTATTTAGTTATTTAGGATCAACCTAATCTCAAGGCCTACACAGTGAAAACATGGGTGAAAAGAAGAATGATGCAGATCATTCCTAGGACTCTACCCCTCAACATATATCACTTCACCTAGAAGTCTTTTTAAAAATAATTTTTAAAATAAATAATCATGGGGGACCTAATATACCTATGTCTTAGTTATTATCTCTTGTTTATATTGTATACTAATCTGAGTTGACACAATTTCCCTATCTTACCATTCAATTATCACTAATTCCTATCACTAAAATCAATTTTATCTTTCATCCTAAACCCTTAATACCCCTATTTCATGACCCCTTACCAAAATGTACCCTTCCTTGGTCGATAATGAGATAATAGAGATGTTAATTTCGGAATACCACCACCAATAGGCCATGGTTTGATGACGAACACTAAAATTATATCATTCACAAAAATTGAAATCATTTCCCGCTAAGAGAACACGAGGAATGAGAGATAAGATAAAACCATCGTACAGATCCTTTTCCAGATAAGAGATAAAAAGAGATACTAATACATTCATGTAATGTAATAGAATCTGATCAACATTAAAGGAAACTTCTACAAGTGAATTAAACCAATTTTAGACATCTCAAATCCCTAATAGCTCCTAAACAACTACATGAGCTTGTAAAGTCTTTATCATTCTAGAACCAGCTATAATGGTCCTAAAAATAACATATATACATAGGGTGATAATATAATGTATACTCAATAGGATCCTCCTAAAATCATATCATACAAAAGATAAATAGAAAATATCAAACCATAGTGAATAACAAGTGTGGCTAAGTCATAACCTAATCACATATGTCATGTTTCTACCCTCATTATGGATCTCTCACCAAGTATCATATATAAGTGATCATATAATATAATGTTCAAATAAATAACCTCTCTACCAATTCCCCACTAGTTTGATTCTCTACCACATAATCACACAACTTGAATGATCTCTATCCAAAATTAATTCTTCACGAAGACACCTGGTCAACTGTATCATATCATGGATCCCAAGTTTCACAACATCTCATATGCATGTACTATGCACCCTGTACATCACAAATTCTCTTCATCCCATGTGATATATCTATACGGTAACTATGTAGTCTTAGGAGACACCATCACCCATATTTCTTGTATTATACCTCAAGCCATCATATCCTATACATGACATACCTATAATAATCAATGGGATAATATATCTACAGATACATGTGTGTGAAATACCTATAATCCATTGAAAATATCTACACGCATATATGGGAATGTTAACCATTGTGCATACGTGTAAAAATACTATAATGTGGGGATAATTGGTTCAGATGGGTTAGACATCCATTAATTACTCACCAAAATGAATTTTTTGGAAAACACCCTCCAAGATTCGATTGGGTGTCATTGAACCTTATAATAAGGTATGGTAGAACATGAAATCATATAACAAACAGGATATAATATAACCCAAAACCCCACTATGGGAATCAACCTATTCTCAGAATCCACTAAAAAATAATCACTCAAACACTTGACTACCAAAACTAAGGACTAGAAATCCTATAAAATCACTAAGATTTAAGAAGACATTCATTTATTTATTTCCATTAAATATTTCATATTATTTTAAGTATTTATCTTAACCATTGAACAATACATTATTAATATCATCAATTGATTACCATTCCCCTAGGCACAAACTAACTGATCTCACAATTTCATAGGATTATCATCACTAACATTCCAAAAATCCATCAACCCCATAATTTAAAACATATATTATTCATTATCATTCCATATTTCAAGTTACTCTATAACTCATCCGAATCTACCATAAAGTAGATGCATTAAACAACAACCAAAAGTTGTGACATGCACTAGGGAAAATAATGTAAATTCCAATAACATGGCCAAATATAATTTAAATAATATTCATTATCGCGTAAGGATATCATATTTCATAACAAAAACAATTAGAAATTAAATATTAAACATGTTCTATCTTTCCTGGTTCCATCTCTAATGCAACTATTCATATCAATATCTTTCCTTCCATCAAAGGCACCAACTACCACCAAAATTTGAACCACGCCTCCATTATCTAATTAAACAATCATCAATCCAAAACTCACATTAAATTTCATATAAATTGTCATATCTAAAATAGTAACACAATGTAGAAAGGAAACAACATGCAGAGACAATATGGAATATGGCCCTTAATAACAAAGGCATCCGGCCTTCCCAATATGATGTGCTCATTGGAACCAAAATAAATTATCTTTATACAGTATTATTTTCATTATAAAATTTAATTAGTGAATTAATTTATCACAGGTTACAACAATGGGTAACCTATTTCATTCTCTATCAAAACTAATGAATTATTTAATCCCACTTCCAAGAATAACTTCTAATTTCATTAAAATAAATAATGGAAATTTCAATTATAACATGAAACTTTATTATTTCACCAACAATAATTCCCAAAACTACATTATTTATCTAATTCCATTAGAATAATGGAATATTATTTCAATTAATCATGCATCGATAAATAGTTAGACTTCATCAAATCGTAAGAAGAAAAGTTTCATTTAAACATTCCTCATTAATTATTTATCCTCAAAATATTATTGTATTTATATTATTTAAAACATTAAATCATATAAATCATGATAAAATATAAAATACACAACCATACTATACATAAAAAAATATAGATAGCACAAAGTCCAGAAAAATAGGATAATTTTTTTTATCATGGTGTAGAAACATATGATAACTATAACTAAACCAAATATTCATTGTTTAATTCAAAATAACATCAATTAAGTTTAATTACAACATCACTAAAATAGATAAACCATGATAACATTATGATTGAAAAAAAAAATGGGAAGTAATGAATTTATTACCTCAATTAGAAGATCAATTTCATCACACAAGAATGGAAGCAGAGGGTTAAACTACCATTGGAAGAAAAACACCTCCAATATAAAAGTTGGATATCCATAACATTAAATTAACTAACCATCATCGCACAATGCTAAAAATACCCAATATATGGCCTTCAATTATTGTATTTTTCATATAGATGATGATGCTAAGAAAAAATAGAAATGGAAAAGAAGAGAGTGTACTTCGAAACCAAACCATTTGATTCTCCCTGAAGGATTAGTTTAAAACTTGTTGAGTCAATCACTAGTCACCAAAGAATGTTATAATGATCACTACTAATAAAAAACTTTTAAAAAGAGACATACACATATGAAAATGATCATCCAAGACTAAGGTTCATACGACCATATGAAAAACAATGGAATGATCAATAGAGATCAACATATCGAATAATAGAGGAATAAATAGCCTAAAACCACATTCAAGACCCCCCCCCCTAAGGTGAATGGGTTTTACCATATTAAACCTGTAAAGATCCAAGGAAGAATTCAGGCATTTTGGTTCTTTGAAAATAAGAAAGAATGACACCATGGCTTCCACCATGGACTGGAAATGAACATGGGTTTTCATCATCATGTATACTCAAAATTGAATCCCTAGTAGCTTTTATCCCAAGTCAAAAATATTTCACTTCGCTTTAGCTTCTAAAAACTAGCTTGGTAATCTATTTCCAACATCCCTATTTAATAAAGGAAACACTATAATATATCACTCTTAGGTCCATTCCTACCATGGGAGTTTTGTGTTGGTCATTTTAGAAAAAAGGAACCCTGGCACCGAAACATCCTCCAATATAGATTGACAATATATGGTGGTTGTCCTGGTGTACAAAACCATATGACAATCCAAAAATCACCTCCAACATTCCCACCACTGGGGAATGGTGACCCTTTGAATGTAGAAAACACATCTCCAAGCCTTCATAACACCTCTAAAATCCCTTTCATCTCTACCAATCCCCAGGAAAACACAAATGAAAGGTAGAGAAGTTGTAGAAAATTAAAATATATAGACACAAAAATCTACTTGAAATCTCATTATATCTAATAAACTATTTATTATCCATTCCTCCACTAATCTAAATATAGATCCTCTAACCTTTGTAGCACACAAAAACACTTACCTTCTTGTTTTTACTACTTCAAAGAATGGTATCCCATAAATTAGATTCTCTAATAATATTCCTCTTTTTTATTCTATTTTTATCATACACCTATGATACTTAGTCTTTAACCACAAATACTATTATGAATTATATCATCGCTAACCTCAAATAAATATAAAATACTCTATCAAGGATTTGGTCATCTTACTAAACCTCACTTAATTATTTATTTGTTTCTTTTTGAATTAAACAAATAGATTTTTCTATATGAATTTCATTTTTTGTCAATATGCCCTGTGAGTTAGGTAAATGAGTAGTGATAAATAATATTCTATTAAAAATAGTAAGGTATTATGAAGTTTTCTACAAATAAATATCACCGGGATATATTCAATGTAACAGCGTAATGTCCCCAAATCTGGAAACCCAGAGACGATGCTTACATATTACATTAGTACAAGATTCAAGGGATCACACCAGACATGATCAGCCAATTTAGAAATATAGGAATATTATATACATTAATTACATCCATATTAAATTGTAAATTAAAAACAATGGATTAAAAATTTATTTTACCCCTGAAAATCATTCAAATATTCCTTATTATTATCTTGGGGAAAGAAAAAAAATGAAGTTTAAGCAAAGACTCTCATTAAGGGTTAATGATAAAAGATATAATCCTTTTTAAATAAGGAATAATTAATTTGATAGGTTGAATAGTAAAAACACAGATTATTCAATAAAAACGTGAGTTTTATATATATCCATGGATAATATCAACATAGAAATCACACAACAAATAAAAAAATAAATACTCAATAAAAGAAAACTCCTAATTCAAGACATACTTTATTTTATCATCATTTCCTCATTCAAGACATTATAAATATTATTATCAACGCCTCGGATAAATAACATTCCTTAAATGGGTAGGTATACCCCAATTTCCCAACAATTCAGACATTATCTTAAAATCATAGTATATAAATCATGACAACATCTTTTGTCACATGAATCCATTTGATTCAATGAGGTTCTATCCTCAAAAGATCCCCAGATTCACATTCACCTCTTATGTAATCCTCACATATTGAAAAATAAATATAATTTCTCATCAAAATTACTTATAAATCAATAGTTATTTATAATTAATCTTGAATATGGAAAATCATTATTTCCCAACTAAATGAAATAACATTTTGAATAATCTTCCTAAAATAATAAATGCATATTGAAATGGATTATGGATACTAAAATATCTATGTAGTATAAATGATAAGGGATACATCTATGATATTAAATATATATACATGAAAGAGAAAAATAATATGTAATAAAAATAGAGAGTGACCGAGTACATGGTCACATGAAATTGAATGATTATAAAATAAAGTCGAATCAATAAATTTGTAAACGATAAAAGAAGACCATAAATTGATTTCCAGACTCACCTATTTTGATAATCCCAAATCATGTTTCATTTATGTGATAATCATGTTTCTACTATAGAATAGTCATGTTTCATTAATGTGATAATCATATTCCAGTGAAACCTAAGTATATTCAATCTCGCTATTCTATTGCTTAAGCTAACACTATAAAGGTCATCGATGAAAATGTCACTGATGAAAAGGTCATTGATGCAAAGGTCACTGATACAAGGTTACCATTGAAATATACTGATGCAAAGGTCACCGATTAAATAGTAACTAATGCATAGGTCACTGATATAAAGGTCATCGATGTGAGGTTACTGCTGAAAGCTACCTTTGAGAAGGTTACTGCTGAATGCTACCATTGAGAAGGTCACCGATGAAAGGCTACCAAGAAAGGCTACCGATGAAAGCTACTAAGGCACACTACTGTTGAATCCTACCATTATAAAGGATACCATTACCAATCTACCAATTCTTAACCTACCATACTTTTTTCAAATTCTTAAAATTATTCTCACAGTCATATTTGGTAAATTTAATGTGTTTGACATTAATTAATGATGATTGTAGACATATCAAGAAACCTTATCTACGGACTGTATTAGTTACAAGGAGGATCACACATGGTATAGTTATTTCTATTGTTGTACCTCAAATATAAAATAAAAGACCTATGTAGAAACTGAAGAAGGGATAACAGAATAAGGAGAGATAACAAAATAAGTGAGAAACAACAGAGGAATGCATTAGAAAGAAAATACCTGCTAGATCAAAGAGAATAAAGAAGAACCATCATGCACTAACAATGTGAACCCAAGAGTCACAAGAATATCATTTTCTGAGAAAAATTTAAAGGAAACCATTTGTGCTTCATCAACTCTCGATAAATACAAGAAGAAGAATACTCAATTCCTGGAAGATAGAACATGGAGTTGCGACACTCTATTTTGAGGACAACTTCTAGAGAATGACTCCAACTGAAATTTATTGACTCAAATGAGTCAAGAGCTGAACTAAAAACACATAGAGCTTTCTAAAATGAATATCATAATATTATCTCTATTTTGTTATTTTATTTTACATTTCTGTGAAGTGTTTGATTGTCTGTTACACACACTGTCTCTTGTGCTTGAAATAGATGATACTGGAAATCCTCACATCAAACATCTATTATATTTTTTCCCATATATAACTGTAGAAGAGACTGCTTGTGGTCTGTATTGTTTTTTTATGAAGAAATATGTTAGAGGGTTCGAACCCTGGATAGTTTGTGAAAACTGTTGTAAAGCATGATACAGGATGTACATCAAGTTTATCATTTATATAAACTGCTTCGTGGTAGTTGATCACCAAGTGGAGAGGGTTAAGTCTCGGTTTGGGACTGAACCTTTTGTTTAACTCCATAGTTCACGATTTGTTTTATTCTGTTTCATTTATTTTCTAATTATTATAATTACTAAAATAGAAAATTGTTTTGCATTGTATTTGATAGTTAGATTTGGTTAGTGTGTGTATGTGCTTTATTCAGTAAACCAGTTTCAATAGTTTAAGAATTGTTCTAAATTACTTCAACTGAGGACTAATCAACCTTTTAGAAACCTGTTGACCAACTAAACATTTATATCTCTACTTCTTTCATTAACTATGCCATTTCAAAATTTGGGGATCATTATCCAAAAGTTTTTAATAGAAATTTTAAGTATGAACTCAATTTACCCCACTCTTGAGATTCCACTCTGACCAAAATTTGGTATCAAACAATATATTTTTATTGATACTATCTGAACTGTTTTGTAAGTTGTCAAATTCTTTTCGAATGTGATTTTAATTGTATCATAATGATCTTAAAATTTCAATCATATCTAAATTTTCAGTTCGTTAAAATTCTAAATAAATATGGTAATAGAGTTAAGTGTACTGTTACTAACAGGCCACCTTTCATTAATAGAAATAACTATTCTCCGTGGAAATTAAAACTAAAAATGTATCTAGAGACCATGGGTCCTAAAATCTGGTACACAATTAAAGAACAACATGTACTACTTATTACTACTAGGGACACATGGTCTCAGTTGACTAATGCTACATATAACAATAACTGTAAATCAAAGAATTCATTTTACTATTCTCTAGGTGATGAAAAGTCCAATATAATATTTTCTTATAAAAATGCTTATGAAATTAGGGATACTTTTGTTGTTTCTCATGTGGTAATGACCAATGTTAAATAAATGTGATTAAATACTTATAATATTAAATATGATAATTTTAAAATGAAGCCTGATGAACTTATATCTAAAATGTATCTCAGGTTCAATGAAATAGTGAATACCATGGGTCTTCTTGGGAAACCATTGGATAGCAAGGATCGTATTATGAGATTGTTTTGATTCCTACCTGACTGATGGAGAGGGACTTCTGTTTCAATATGAGAATCATGTGACATACTCAAGCTACTAGTGAAGAATCTAATTGGAAAACATATGGTGTATGAATAAGAGATTAATGTAAATCAAGAAGCAGATGAATATCCAAGAAATAAATCAATAGGATTCAAAACTGCTACCTCAAAGAGAAAATATAAAGAAAAAGATCAATCTCCTAAAGACACTTCCATCAGTAAAGACTCAGACTCTGATAGTGATGATGAGATGGCTCATCCTTCTAGAAGATTCAAAATGTTCTACCATAAGAATAAGTTCTTTAAAAATGCAATCTATAAAGGAAGCTATGATAATAAAAGAAATTGGAAAAAAGAACAGAAAATGGAATGACAACCTAAATGATATAGTCTCCTATGAGTGTAAATTAAGAGTCCCTATGAAGTTTGATTTCCCCAAGCTGAAATTTAAGAATAAATATGAAGACATGGGAAAGGTATATAAAAAAGGAAATGAAATCCAATTTTGGTGCTTTATATGGTATCTCTAGTGGATCTGACGCTTCTGATATTAAAAAGGAAAAACATAAAAACCTATATTTCATGACAGAAACTTCTGAGGTAAAACCCAATACCCCTATACCTAATGCTTATTATTCTAGGAATGAAAGTGAATCAAATAATGATGATAATAGGACTAAGGATGAACTCTTTGAATATTGTGAAATGATTGAGGACACCTTTAGTGAACCCAAGGATAAATATAAATTATTGATAACACGACTTTCTTTAAATTATAATTATAATTCTGATCTGGATATTGAAAAATAAAAATGTGCTCAACTATTAAAAGAAAATACTGAACTTAAATAATCAAATGAGCTTCTAAAAATGGATATTGATAATTTTTCTATAGGTTGAGATACCTTGACTCAGTTTCTAGGGAAACATATTTCTCCAAAATCCATAACTAGTATCGTATATCAACTAGGACATATAAGAAATTTTAAAAATAAATTTGTTCCCAAATCTAGATAGTTTATTGCTAGTTAGAATTCTGGACCATGTTTTCAAAAATATTTCCCTAAAAAAACTAAAAAAGTATTCACGTATCGAAACAGATTTGATGATTATAAAAAACATGTGAGACATGTATGGGTTCCCAAAGTATTAATTGCTAACCTCTCTGGACCTAAGAAAATCTAGGTAGCAAATTTACCCTATAATTAATATGTTTTGCAGGAAAGTTGTTTAAAGTTCTTCTGTAAAACTCTATCGCACTTATGACATGAGACTATTCATGCTTTAAGAGCCTAATTAATGTTCATGGTGGACATGTCACATTCAGTGATAATCTTAAAGGTAACATCATCGGCTTAGGCCAAATTGGTAACCCTAATATTTTATTAATATCAAAAGTATTTTTTATGGGTTAAAATATAATTTACAAAGTATTTCTTAGTTTAGTGATGATGGTTTTAATGTTTATTTTTAAAGTAATGCATTAAATGTTTTTAATTCTAATAATTATTTAATATTCACTACTCTTAGAAATGAAAATGTATATACTATTGATTTATATTCTTTATCTATGTAAAATGTCTCTTGTTTAAAGGATTTTCATAAGGAATCATGTTTATGGTACAGATGAATTGATCATTGCAATGTGCACTCACTTTAGAAACTAACTAGGAATGGTTTAGTTAGAGACTTACCTAAACTAGAATTACCACATAACAATGTTTGTAATCCTTGTCAAAAGGGAAAATAGCACAAAGTCTCTTTCAAACCAAAGAATGAAGTTTCTACTTCTCAACTCCATGAAAAATTTTCTTCTAAGAGTGATGAAGGAATTTTCCTACATTACTAAATCTCTAGAAAAGATTATAGAGTATTCAATAAGGGAACCAAATGTGTGGAAGAATCAGTTATTGTCAAATTTGATGAGACTAATCCACATGAACCCAAAACCACCATTGAACTTCTTGAAGAAGATATTTCAATTCTAGACATTAATGATAAAGACAATGAACCCTTAGTAAAAACATCTACTTTAGCAAATTTTCCGGAATCTGTGCCTGATGAATCTGAACCCATAGACTTCCATGGAGAGTCTAGTTCAACTCTTTCTAGAGGTATCATAACTATCAAGAATCATCATTTAGATGATGTAGTAGGTGACATAAATAGAGGAATACAAACTAGAGATTCTCTGAGAAACCAAGTTGAACATCAAGATTTTATATCACATCTTGAACATGAAAATATTGATGATGCAATCAATGAAGAATTTTGGGTGATAGATATAAAAGAAGAATTAAATCTGTTTGAAAGAATCAAAGTTTGTGTATTGGTAGAAATACCTAAAGACACTTTTATCATAGGCACTAAATGGGTGTTTAGAAATAAAGTTCATGAATCTAGAAACATAGTTAGAAACAAAGCTAGAAAAGTTGCAGAATGATATTGTTAATAAGAAATAATAGACTATAAGAAAACCTTCACACCTATAGCTAGACTAGAAGCCATTAGAATACTACTTGCCTATGAAAATCATCTGAATTTTAAACTATATCAAAAGGATATCAAAAAGGAATTTCTAAATGGGTATATTGTTGATGATGTATTTTTTGAATAACCCCTAGTTTTACAAATCCCCTTCTTTCGAATAATTTTTTTAAACTTTATAAATGCCTTTATGGTCTAAAAAAAGATCCAAGAGATTGGTATGATAGACATAGTTCTTTATTATTTCAGAAGGTTTTACTAAAGGAATAGTATATCCTAATATTTATATTAGATTGATTTCTAAATTTGTTTTAATAGTACAAAATTCATGTAGATGACATTATTTTTGTACCCTCTAAAAATTATTAAATTGCTAATTTTTTCAAAAATGATGTAAGATAAATTTGAAATGAGTTTAATGGGGGAACATAAATTTTTCCTTGGATTTCAAATTTTTTAAAATATAAATGTTATTATTCTTAATAAAATTAAATATACTAAAGATCATTTAAAATGTTTTGGTTTGGATAGTAATAATGGTAGTGATACTACTATGATTACCACATGTTAATTAGATGTTGATGATACTTGTAAACCAGTGGATCAAACCAATTAATGAGGTATAATTGGGAGTCTTTAATATCATACTGCTAGATGACATGATATTATGTTCAGTGAATGCATGTGTGCTCATTTTCAAGGTAATCAAAAAGAAAAACATTTAAATTATAATAAAAATATTTATAAATATTATAATTATACTAAAAAATTATGACTATTTTATCCAAGAGACAATCATTTGACTTAATAAGTTATTCAGATGCAGACTTTGCTGGTTTCAAGTTAGATAGAAAGAGAACCTATGGAACATGTCACATGTTCAGCAAGTCACTAGTATCATGGTGTATTGAGAAATAGAATTCTATTGCATTATCTACCATGGAAGTTGAATATATAGTTGTTGGTAATTGTTGTGCTCAAATTCTGTGGATGAGACACACTTAACTAGACTATGGATTTCAATTAAAAAATATCCCTATAAACTGTGATAATATAAGTGCTATGGACATCTCTAAAAATATAGTATCTCATTCTAGTACAAATCATATTGATGTGATACATCACTTCATGAGAGATCATTATCAAGGAGGTCATATCACTCTTGAATTCATTACCATTGAACACCAATTGGATGATATATATATAATGCCTTTGTGTTATGAGAGGTTACGTTTCATCCAACATGAGTTATGTATGTTAATATGTTAAGTTATGAACCTCACCATTGGAGCCTCACCATTAGGAACCTCACCGTTGGACCACACTATTTGGAACCTCACCTTTGGGCCTCACCATTAGGAACCTCACCATTGGACCTCACCATTAGGAACCTCACAGTAACGAACCTCACCGTTTCACCTCACCATTAGGAACCTCACTATTAGGAACCTCACCGTTCAAACTCACCATTGGACCTCACCATTTGGAACCTCACTACTGGACCTCACTATTAGGAACCACACTGTTGGAACCTCACCATTGTTACCTTACCTATAGTCTTTGATTTCAGGACTTAGTGTTTTCTCTACAAGAATCTGAAATGTTTTCTATATTACTTATTTCCTTTTTCCTTGATTTTTTTTCAATCCATAAATGATAAAAATAAATAACACACCTTATTTTTATCCAATTTGATCCTCTCCAGAACATCTTTCTCCCAAACCATAGAACATCTCCTTCGGTCAAAACCATCAATCCTCTCCAGATGGAAATGAAATGGTTGAAGAGACCATTGGTTTGTGATCAAGTATATGCGCCAAATCCTAAGAGACCTCAAGATGAGTTGAGTAGTGGAAGCCAAGTTGTGGAAAAGGTAATATACCCTCATTTTTTGAAGAGATAAGTCGTGGTTGAGATGAAATTGAGCTCAGAATGGCTATTGCCGGGCAGGTCTTTGGTGCCAAAGGCACATGAAGCTTAGGGCAGGTCCAAATGCTTTGCAAATAATAATTGACCTTACTACGTAAAGATAGTGAAGGAATTTTATGAATATCTGGGATTCGAGTAGTCTTAGGTTGAGAATAGAATGTCTTTAATGTTAAATAGAGTAAGTGTGAGTTTTTTCTCTCTTGAATGGGATGAGTGTTTGATAATTCCACATGAAGGGATTTTTTATTACTACTCAAGAGTGGTGCCTCCCACTTGTGAGTTCTTCTGCTATGAAGAATCCTTAGCTAAACTGATAGGGAATGGGATTCCTAGGAAAGTAATTACTGTTGAAGTGGAAGGAGAAGACAGATTTTTGTTTAAGTTTTTTCAGCATATCTTGAGTCCCAGAAGAGGGTACTTTTCTAGCTTCAAGTGTCAGGATGTATTTCATCTATATGACAACCCTGCTTTTTATTACAACTTAAACATGCTTTATTACATAAAACTTCACTTGATACAACAAAGAAGATTGAGAGGTTTAGTGTCTTTGGGGCTTAGGATCATTACATAAAAACACTAAACTTGAAATACAACATCCTTATTGAAAACTTCCTTTACATGACCACTACATTCCTTCGTACTTAGCATTGCATGGGATAACCTGAGGACATGCATAAGAAAAGGGTGAGCTATAAAGCCCAGTAAGGGAGTACACAATGAATAACATGAGGATTACAATACATGTTAGGAAATAGGCATATCAATATAGCATAAGAGAGACATGAACATAAAGGCATGATAAAGCATGATAATCATAACATGGAAATGTGGCAACAACACTTAACATTGAATTAGCATGAGCCAAGGCTCATTGCACATGGAGCAAGAGTAAACCCTCATTGCACTTGAAGCACGAGTAAACCCTCGTTGCACTTGAATTAGCATGAGTCAACACTCATTTCACATGACGTATCATGATACTATACTTTACCCAATGCATTGGAGCGCTATAAAGGGCGCACCCTTCTTAAACATTTCATTTCATGCATAAGTGTGCCACATGGATCATAAAACATGGATTCATAAAACATAATCATTTCTTCCACGATAAAGGAATGTGGAATTAATACATGAAACTCTATAATAAATATGTAAATGTGCATAACGGTGAATACCCTTGATGGAGAAATGGGCATGGTATTCACTACACGAAGACATTGGCTTAGAAAATCGGTGCGATTTCGGCAGCGTAACGGCGTGACATAAGAATTCATAAAAAAGGCTGATGAGAGGGAAAGGGGTTCCTCATCATATTTACATGTAATGGACAGTAAGGAGATCATATATATACATTTCCCAACAATAGAAGTGGAATTTATATTCATGATACAAAAGTATTGCTTGAATGTAAAAGAAGAGAGAGAAGTTCCTTTCGGAATTTCGGCATAGTAACGAGTGTACATGGGAGGCATCTAATGAGAGAGAAAGGGTTCTCCCATAATTCAAACAATAAGAGGGCAGTATGGGGGAGGTGAGAAACCATACCCCAACATTCATAATTGAAATAAAAAGGGAAATACAACTTAAAGAAAACTGAAAAAAAAATGAGAAAGGAAGAAAACTCCTTACTTGGAAGTGTGCTTCCAAAGGCTAGAGAGAGGCTTGTGAGAGGCTTCTTGGGAGCTTGGGGCACCTTGAGAGTATTATAGAGAGATTAGGGCAGAGTTTGGACGAACTTCAAGGGCTTTGGGTGAGGAGGAAGTGGGATCTTGGGTGGGTTTATATAGGAAAGGTGAGAGAATTCTTTATTATTTAGGTTTGGGACCCCTTATATAAAAATAATCCAAACCACAAACCATCCCATGGTATTTGCCCATGGTTTCTGGAAAAGGAAAGAGGAAAACAATATTTTACAAGGCCAAGGTCCGAACTTATTAAAAAATTAGGGTTGCTTATGTGGAGGTGAGTCACACTCCCATGGAAATTAATTTAAAAAGGCAAAGTGTTGAATAAGTCTTGAGGGCTCCATTAATGCTTTGAAAAGTGAGTCAAACAAACCCAAAACCTCATTATTTTAATGATAAAACACATATTGGCCGAACATAAGGATTATGGTATTTTATTACATCACCATTGGGTCATTATGATGTCATAAAACACATTATATATTTAAATTGTATTTAATTTTTACCCAAAAATTTGGTTGTCTCAGAAAATTATGAAAAATTCACCGTTGGATAATTTCGATGTCCTGATTCCAAAAATAATATTTATTTTCTCTAAATAATTTTCTAAATATGTGAATTTTTACTTTTAAAATAAAAACCGACATTTATAAAAAATTCACGGGTTTTGACAGAAATGGATTTCAAACCTTAATAAAAATTTTAATTGCATTCATAAAATTACAAGATCATTTATATTTAATAAAAATTAATTTAATATTAATAATAATATTTTATTAAAATATTATTTAATTCAAAAATCCTTTAATTTAATAAAATATAATTCTTAATTAAATAATAACTAAAAACACCGTTTGTACTTTAAAAACTAATTACAATGTATCAAAAATGACTAGAAATTATATTCATTATTATATACAAAAATAATGTACATGAACATGGTGCTACTTATTTGTTACATAACCCCTTAAAATAGCCGCATAAGACCTAAGGGTAAGGTGTGCGATGGTGACAGACTCTTGGGGTTGCTCGGATAACATCGCTCGAGTGGTAATCTCTATCAACTTCCATTTTTCCTGTAGACGATCACGTTCGAGCTTGACTTGATGAAGCTCAGCTTGGGCTTGGTCAAGGGAAAAGCCCAAAGACGCCACCTCCTTTCCAAGCTCTGACAAATGGGCTTCGTAAGGGGAAATTCTACTGGATGAGGCCATCGCTTCCTTTGTCTGAGTAGAAAATTGGTTCGTTAAAGCCTTATATTTAAACTACCCAGAAGATCACTGTTCAACGGCTATAAAAGTAACGGTCACAAATCTTAAAGTAAAACTAAAAAAGTTGATATCTTATAAAACATTTTTCATAAAGATACATTTAACTGGATCAAGAGGGATTTTCCATTAATGAAATTTTGGGTCGTTACAACATTCCCCCCTTAAGAAATTTCGCCCTCGAAATTTTCCTTTTCCTACACTAAAACAAATGTGGGTAACTTAGCTTCATCATATCCTCCGACTCCCAAGATGCTTCTTCAAACTTGTGGTTTCTCCACAACACCTTGACGAGGGGCATTGTCTTATTTCGTAGAACTTTTTCTCTACGATCCAAGATCTTCACTGGTTGCTCCTCATAAGAAAGATCGTCTTCTAATTGTACCACCTCAGAAGAGAGTACATGTGAAGGGTCTGGTATGTACTTCCTTAAGAGGGATACATGGAAGACATCATGCACCTTGGCCATAGTAGGTGGAAGTGCTAGTCGATAGGCCACAGTCCCAACACAATCAAGAATCTCGAAGGGGCCGATGTACCTTGGACTTAACTTCCCTTTCTTTCCAAACCTCATGACCTTCTTCCACGGAGATATGCGTAAAAACACCATGTCTCCGAATTTAAACTCAAGGTCTCGTCGACGATTATCTGCATAACTCCTCTGTCGACTTTGGGCTGCCTTGATATGCTGCTGAATGGTTTTCACCTTCTCCACCATTTCTTCGACCATTTCTGGTCCAAGCAGCTTACGTTCACCGACCTCATCCCAACATGCCGGTGTTCTACACCTTTTCCCATACAGGGCTTCATATGGTGCCATTTGGATGCTCGAGTGGAAACTATTATTATAAGAGAACTCAACTAGAGGAAGATGTTGATCCCATCCTCCTTTAAAGTCCATTGAGCACGCTCTCAACATATCCTCAAGTGTTTGGATAGTCCGCTCGGATTGGCCATCAGTTTGAGGATGATAGGCCGTACTGAAGTTTAGTTCAGTATTCAGAGCATGTTGAAGACTCTTCCAAAACTTAGAGGTAAATCTTGGATCTTGGTCAGACACAATAGATAGTGGTACTCCATGCAACCGTACCACCTTCCTGATATATATCAGTGCCAGTTGATCCAAAGAGAAATCCTCTCAAATAGCAATGAAGTGTGCAGTCTTTGTAAGACGATCCACAACAACCCAGATTGCATTGTTGCCTTTGGATGTCCTTGGACGTCCAGTGACGAAGTCCATGGTGATGTTCTCCCATTTCCATTCTGGTATGGGAAATGGTTGCATCATCCCCTTAGACTTCTGCCTCTCTGCCTTCACTTACTGACACACCAGGCACTTTGATGTATATTCAGCGATTTCCTTCTTCATATTATCCCACCAAAAGTTTTCTCGGAGATCTTGATACATCTTTGTGCTCCCTGGGTGAATAGAGAAATTTGAACTATGTGCATCATCCAAAAGTTCCTTCTTCAGCTCCGAACATGATGGAACACATAGTCTTTTCCCAAACCGCACAATTCCTTCTTCATTAACATTAAACTCTGAGGATTTTCCCTTTTTGATAGCTTCCACTTTTTCATGGATTCTCGCATCATCCTTTTGAGCATCCTTTAACCTTTCCAAAAGAGATGGTTGAGCAATCATTTGTGAAAGGATTGATGATGTTCCCTTCTTTATGATTCCCACGTCCATCTTCATCAAGTCTAAGAAGATTGGATCCTTCTCAATTCTCATCATTGATAGAATTGCTGGATCCTTTCTACTTAGGGCATCCGCCACCTTGTTCGCCTTCCCAGGGTGGTAATGTATTGAACAGTCATAATCCTTTATGATCTCTATCCATCTTCTCTGGCGCATATTAAGCTCTTTCTTTGTGAATATATATTTAAGACTCTTGTGGTCAGTATATATCTCACATTTCTCTCCATAGAGATAATGCCGACAGATTTTCAAGGCAAAGATTACCGCTGCCAACTCCAGATCATGCGTTGGATAGTTTCGCTCATGGATTTTCAACTGTCTTGAGGCATAGGACATCACTTTATCATTCTGCATCAGCACACATCATAAGCCCTTCTTCGAAGCATCATTAAATACCACAAAAAGCTCCCCACTTGTGGGTAAAGTGAGCATAGGTGCAGTGATAAGCCTCCTTTTCAACTCCTTGAAGCTTTCTTCGCATTCATCACTCCAAGAAAACTTTACTCCCTTTCGAGTTAGCTTGGTAAGAGGGTTGGACAATCTTGAGAAGTTTCTCACAAATTGTCGATAATATTCATCTAACCCCAAGAAGCTACGGATATCAGTTACTGATGTTGGCCTCGGCCATCCCTCAATTGCGTCTGTTTTGGAGGGGTCCACAGATATCCCATTGCTTGTGAGGATATGGCCCAAGAATGAGACCTCCTTCAACCAGAACTCACACTTGTTGTACTTGGCATAGAGCTTCTCCTTGCGCAAAGTCTCCAGTACAGTTCTTAAATGCTCCTCATGGTCCTCCTTGGTTTTGGAGTATATTAGAATATCATCTATAAAGACTACCACAAATTTATCTAGGTAATCTCTAAAGACTCTATTCATCAAGTCCATGAATATTGCTGGAGCATTGGTGAGTCCAAAAGGCATTACTATGAATTCATAGTGCTCGTACCTTGTACGAAAAGCAGTCTTGGGGATATCTTCCTTCTTCACCCTTACTTGATAATATCCTGACCGCAAGTCGACCTTGGAGAAGTATTGTGCTCCACGCAGCTGATCAAACAAGTCATCAATTCTTGGGATAGGATACTTGTTCTTTATCGTTATTTTGTTAAGTTCACGATAATCGATGCAAAGCCACATTGACCCATCCTTCTTCTTGACGAAGAGGACTGGTGCACCCCATGGTGATGCACTTGGGCGTATAAAACCTTTATCCAGATTCTCCTGTAGTTGTTTCTTCAGTTCTTCAAGCTCAACCACAGCCATTCTATATGGAGTCTTGGATATTGGTAGCACCCCAGGTATAAGTTCAATTGAGAACTCAACATCTCTTCTTGGAGGAAGACCAGGAAGTTCCTCGGGAAATACTTCAGCGAATTCCCTCACAATAGGAATTTCTTCAAGGGTGGTTTCTTCCTTGGACTCAATCATCTGAGCCAGATATGCGTTCTCATAAGGCAGTAATATCCATGCTTGAGATGATGGAGCTAAAGGAGATTCATCTTCCTCCTGACACTTGTAAAGAATCGGGGGTCGATTCTCCATATGGAGTGTGATTTCCCTCTCCCGACAATTTATGTTGGCTCTATATAAGGAAAGCCAATCCATGCCAAGAATTGCATCAAATTCCACCAAAGGGAGTATGACGAGGTTCTCCGGGAAATTCAATCCACAGATTATAACAGGGGAGGACTTATACTCATGGGATGCAATGATTGCCCCATTTTCCGTACTCACCGACATCTTTACTTCCATGATTTGTGGTGGTGCAGAGATTGTTCTACTAAACTTTTGAGATATAAAAGAATGCGTAGAACCTGAATCAAAAAGTACATTCGCTATTCTTGAATGAATAACTAGCGTACCTATCACCACTTCGTTGTCGAGGTTCACTTCGGCAGAAGTGATGGCAAAAGCTCTTCCTTGTTGTCTTGGAGGTTGTTGATTTCCTCCGGTAACCCTTGGATTAGGGCACTGATTCGCAAAATGACACGGTTCTTTGCATTTGAAGCATTGAGCAACGCGTTGAGGTTTGAACGGAGCGTTCCTCCCCTCCGTCACAGCCGCGGGTCCTTCTTGCTGACAGTTAACAGCTAGGTTCCCTTCTCTTCCACACTTAAAGCATTTTCTTGTCCCCCTAAGGCAATTTCCAGGGTGCTTTTTTCCACACTTTTGGCAAGTGGGGTGCTGGAATTTCTTAGCGCCGTTGGATTTATCCATCGGACCACCAGCATTGAAGTCCACCTTCCGCTTCTTGTCCCCATGATACCCCTGTGATTCTCCGATCTCCATTTCAACCTTGAGGGCACATCGGACAATTTCCTCATAGCTGTCGAAGTCACGGATTTCTAATGCTTTCCGCAAGCTAGGCTTCAGCCCACCAAAGAAGCGGTCAACCTTGCATTCGGGGGTAACGACAAAGCCGGAAGCGTATCGTGCAAGCCTTGTGAAGTTTGCCTCGTACGCTCCCACAGATTCCTCATCTTTTGGCTTGAGGGAAAGGAAGTCCCTTTCCATCTTAAGACGGAGGGTGCGTGGAAAATATTTATCGAAAAACATCTTCCGGAATACCTTCTATTCCAAAGCCTCGATCTCCTCCTCAGGCTTCGTATTTTTGATCAACGTCCATCATTGATCAGCTTCACCCTCCATACGATAAGCAGCTAGGAGAACCTTCTCTTTTTCAGAGAATTGGAGGATGGAGAATATCTTTTCAATGGAGTTGATCCATTGTTCAGCAATCGTGGGATCAGATGATCCACTAAAAGTAGGAGGCCTTTGTCTCATGAAGCTTTCAATAGCGACTTGTTCTTTCTTAGGGGGGGTTGAACGTTCCTCTTGACCAGTGTTTCTATTCAAAACTTGAGTTAGCTGAGAGAGAAGCGTGACAAAGTTCGCGATTCTTGCTCCCATTGGATTGGGCATCTCATAAGTACAATCATCACACTGATCTTCACAACGGTTGTTAGCCCGAGTTCTCCTATTACCAGCCATTGGCTGGAATAAAAGGAAAGTTAGTGGTAACACATAAAGGGTAATCCAAAGACAAAAGTTGATGACTTATAAATAAACTTTAATCTCTTTAACTCATGAGTCTATAGGATTCAATCCAGGCTTTTCATGATCTTCGTTCTAACATATATCCTTAGGGGCATTTTTCCCTTAATAAGGGTTCATACTAAGATTGTGAATTTATCAAAACATATCCCCCGGGAGTGTCGTAACCAAGGGTGCAGCAAGGCCCGTTGTCGTGCACCAGTTCCCGTTCGAGTCTAGCTCAAAGCGGTGTTTTTGGGTTTTACCCCTAGGATACATCTGTGCCAGAGCCGCCTCTACCTGCTCGTATCCAGACAGGGATGTATTTGTTTGATAAAACACTTACTTAGTATTTACCAAAACTTAGGGATGTTTTTATTATGATTAGTCTTTTATCTAAGGCTTTACTAGGGTTTCCTAATCCCAAAAATAACTAAACCTATCCTTTGATACCAACTATGACAACCCTGCTTTTTATTACAACTTAAACATGCTTTATTACATAAAACATCACTTGATACAACAAAGAAGATCGAGAGGTTTAGTGTCTTTGGGGCTTAGGATCATTACATAAAAACTTTAAACTTGAAATACAACATCCTTATTGAAAACTTCCTTTACATGACCACTACATTCCTTCGTACTTAGCATTGCATGGGATAACCTGAGGACATGCATAAGAAAAGGGTGAGCTATAAAGCCCAGTAAGGGAGTACACAATTAATAACATGAGGAGTACAATACATGTTAGGAAATAGGCATATCAATAGAGCATAAGAGAGACATGAACATAAAGGAATGATAAAGCATGATAATCATAACATGGAAATGTGGCAACAACACTTAACATTGAATTAGCATGAGCCAAGGCTCATTGCACATGGAGCATGAGTAAACCCTCATTGCACTTGAAGCACGAGTAAACCCTCGTTGCACTTGAATTAGCATGAGTCAACACTCATTGAACATGACGTATCATGATACTATACTTTACCCAATGCATTGGAGCGCTATAAAGGGCGCACCCTTCTTAAACATTTCATTTCATGCATAAGTGTGCCACATGGATCATAAAACATGGATTCATAAAACATAATCATTTCTTCCACGATAAAGGAATGTGGAATTCATACATGAAACTCTATAATAAATATGTAAATGTGAATAAAGGTGAATACCCTTGATGGAGAAATGGGCATGGTATTCACTACACAAAGACATTGGCTTAGAAAATCGGTGCGATTTCGGCAGCGTAACGGCGTGACATAAGAATTCATAAAAAAGGTTGATGAGAGAAAAAGGGGTTCCTCATCATATTTACATGTAATGGATAGTAAGGATATCATATATATACATGTCCCAACAATAGAAGTGGAATTTATATTCATGATACAAAAGTATTGCTTGAATGTAAAAGAAGAGAGAGAAGTTCCTTTCGGAATTTCGGCATAATAACGGGTGTACATGGGAGGCATTTAATGAGAGAGAAAGGTTTATCCCATCATTCAAACAATAATAGGGAAGTATGGGGGAGGTGAGAAACCATACCCCAACATTCATAATTGAAATAAAAAGGAAAATACAACTTAAAGAAAATTGAAAAAAAATGAGAAAGGAAGAAAACCCCTAACTTGGAAGTGTGCTTCCAAAGGATAGAGAGAGGCTTGTGAGAGGCTTATTGAGAGCTTGGGGCACCTTGAGAGGATTCTAGAGAGATTATGGCAGAGGTTGGACGAACTTCAAGGGCTTTGGGTGAGGAGGAAGTGGGAGCTTGGGTGGGTTTATATAGGAAAGGTGAGAGAATTCTTTATTATTTAGGTTTGGGACCCCTTATATTAAAATAATCCAAACCACAAACCATCCCATGGTATTTGCCCATGTTTTCTGGAAAAGGAAAGAGGAAAACAATATTTTACAAGGCCAAGGTCCGAACTTATTAAAAAATTAGGGTTGCTTATGTGGAGGTGAGTCACACTGCCATGGAAATTAATTTAAAAAGGCAAAGTGTTGAATATGTCTTGAGGGCTCCATTAATGCTTTGAAAAGTGAGTCAAACAAACCCAAAACCTCATTATTTTAATGATAAAACACATATTGGCCGAACATAAGGATTATGGTATTTTATTACATCACCATTGGGTCATTATGATGTCATAAAACACATTATATATTTAAATGGTATTTAATTTTTACCCAAAAATTTGACTGTCTCAGAAAATTATGAAAAATTCACCGTTGGATAATTTCGACGTCCTGATTCCAAAAATAATATTTATTTTATCTAAATAATTTTCTAAATATGTGAATTTTTACTTTTAAAATAAAAACCGACATTTATAAAAAATTCACGGGTTTTGACAGAAATGGCTTTCAAACCTTAATAAAAATTTTAATTGCATTCATAAAATTACAAGATCATTTATATTTGATAAAAATTAATTTAATATTAATAATAATATTTTATTAAAATATTATTTAATTCAAAAATCCTATAATTTAATAAAATATAATTCTTAATTAAATAATAACTAAAAACACCGTTTGTACTTTAAAAACTAATTACAATGTATCAAAAATGACTAGAAATTATATTCATTATTATATACAAAAATAATGTACATGAACATGGTGCTACTTATTTGTTACATAACCCCTTAAAATAGCCGCATATTACCTAAGGGTAAGGTGTGCGATGGTGACAGACTCTTGGGGTTGCTCGGATAACATCGCTCGAGTGGTAATCTCTATCAACTTCCATTTTTCCCGTAGACGATCACGTTCGAGCTTGACTTGATGAAGATCAGCTTGGGCTTGGTCAAGCGCAAGGCCCAAAGACGCCACCTCCTTTCCGAGCTCTGACAAATGGGCTTCGTAAGGGGAAATTCTACTAGATGAGGCCATCGCTTCCTTTGTCTGAGTAGAAAATTGGTTCGTTAAAGCCTTATATTTAAACTACCCAGATGATCACTGTTCAATGGCTATAAAAGTAACGGTCACAAATCTTAAAGTAAAACTGAAAAAGTTGATATCTTATAAAACATTTTTCATAAAGATACATTTAATTGGATCAAGAGGGATTTTCCATTAATGAAATTTTGGGTCGTTACAATCTATATCTTTTTAATCATGGACAGAAGGCAGATTTTTTTATATTACTAATGATTCAATTAGAGGATATCACAAAGCCCCACGCTAAGTCCAATGCCTTTATTCGTTCCTAATTGATATCCTTAATGTTGAAAGTAAAAAATAGTTAATGGAAATAAGGAGGAAATACTTTTTGTATTGTATAATTTATTATTCACCAAGATAAATTGAAATTTTATGAAGATCCGCTAAAACCCATTGAAAAGATGATGGGTAAATTATGAGGGTAAGATAATTTAGGAATTCAACCCAGTTACTCATTCTACTATGCCTAAAGATAAGAGAGACCCTAGTCTAAAGCATAATGGAGTGGATCCTTCATACTCAAATGATGAAGAAGAGGCTGTTGTTAGGAAATTCAGAGAGGATTCTCCTATAGATGACAGGAGTGATCTAGACCTTCCTCGGACCAATATTGTATCTTTAGGTGAGACTAGCCCACCAAAAAGGCATCCTAGAAGAGATATTGTCCTAAGGGATAGTGATGATGAGGAGACTAGTGGAGAAGAAGGAGATCAAAATGTCTTAATAGACATTACAGAAACCTCAAAGGAGGAAGATGGCACTGAATATAGTAATGATGGCTTTAAGAATGCTTCTGGTGGAAGTGAAGAGGAGTTTCTAAGTATCAGTCCTCTAATAGGACATATATAAATTGTAGAAAGTGTGAATGGAGTGGTTTCTTATTCGATTAAAGATTTAATTTCAATTTCAGTAGTTGAAGATTTTGTATAAGAAGTGGTAGTAGACTCTCCTATTGATACTATTGATCAAAGAGGTATATCTGTGATGGATGTAGTATTTCAAAAAATTCTCCATGTGAGGGGGAGGAACATGTTCCCACATGTTCAGTTTTTGTTTCTCATGGAATATAGGACTGGTCAAAAGACCCTAGATTTGTGGTATTAGTCTTCTATTATGGATAGGATGATGATAACCGGCCGATCAGAAATCCTCCAGTTCCTTCAGTTACAGAGACTACCATTGTGCATCCTGTAGTACTATTACCATGATACTATGTGAAGAATGATGATTTGGAATCTTTGAAGTCAGATTTGAAATGAATTTTTGATGAAAAATCTTTTTTGATAGAGATAACTGTGGCCCTAAATCAAGAAGTTGTAGCATCTAACATAGAGACAGATATTTATACCTCTCACTCGAATATTATACATGAAGTAAGGATTGTCAGAATCAGATCAGAACCATAGAAAAATATATGGAATCTGTGAATCATTCAATTTCCAGATTAGATTTCTATATGTCTCCAATGGTGCAATTGGAGAGAGATATTAGATATGTTAAGAGTGTGGTTTAGTAGATGGACACTATGTTTGGGGACTTTAAGAAGTCTATGGAGACACATGTGAGTGGAAAAGATGATGATGTGAAAAGGCTGATCAGTGGGCTGAAAAATATTTTAAGATGATTGTGTCTTTAACTATGGCACCTCTATGTGAATTTTCTTCCTCTTCGGCCTCTCCATCGGTTGATATAGAGGCCTTCAGGTCAGTTGTTAGAGAATAAGTGGAGAGTTTTTCTAGTGAAAGTACCTCAGGCCCTCAATATATGACTCAAGTCATTTATACTTCCAGGGAAATTCATATGCTTGTGGGAGATTATCTAAGGGAATATTATCATGATCAAAAGGCTATTAAGGAAAATTTGATATCTATAACAAAAGGGTGTACACTAAACAACAGATGGATTGTCACATTAAGATACTATTAGAGAACTTGAGGATCCCACCTATCACTCAGGCATTTAAGGATCAAGTTACCAGGCTTAGAAAGCTAACTCCAACCATAGATACATTCATGGAGAATAAGGATGACATTATCTCATCCATGAAAAGATGTAAAATCATTATTATGAATTTCAGAAATCTTCTTTTTTTCTTTCCTCCATGTGGACTGCACTCCCATCATTGTTCCCCCACCCTTACCATCTTCCTCGACTACTTCAGGATCTACCAGTACTGCACCAATGATGACTTCTGCACAGGCCATCTGAAGCTTAACCCTTATGATTCCTCATTGATCTACACACTATAAGTCTGTTGATGCTTTTGTAGTAGATTCTCCAACCCTTCTGACAGCCATACCAAGGCCTGTCCCTCGATCTTCATACCCTGACTTGATATCTTCAAAATCAAGATCTACCTTGGGATTTTTTTATGTGGATTGACTGTGTGATTTCATATATTATAGGGATCTTTTTTACACTTTTTGTATCTTTTATTATTGCTTCATAAATAATTAAATCCCCATTTTTCACTTTTTATCTTATATTCTTTCTGTTAATCCCAAAGGGGGAGAAGTTTTATGTTTCTTGAATCATGGCATGTAAATACTATCTATTTTAGGGAGAAGACTTATGTTCCCTAATGATACCCAATGGGGGAGAAGTTTTTAAGTTACTTGTAATTTTTCCATATATACAAAATTTGTATTTTCCACCATAACCATTATTCAGTTTTAATTGTACATATCTATGAAGATATTATCAAATGTGCATAACCTTGATTGAAAAAATACTAACATAATTTGTGATTATCAAAATGGGGGATATTGTGGGACTCACCTATTTTGATAATCCCATATCTTGTTTCATTTATGTGATAAGTAGGGTTATAATATAGAATAATCATGTTTCATTAATGTTATAATCATGATCTAGTGATACCTATGTATCTTTAATCTCATTGTTCTATTGTTTAATATTACAGTTCAAAGGTCTCCAATGCAAAGGTCATTGATGCAAAGGTATCCAATGCAAATATCATTGATGAAATGGTCACCGATGAAAAGGTCATAGATGCAATGGTCACTGATGCATGGTTACCGTTGAAATCTACCGTTGAGAAGGCTCCCACAGAAATCTACCATTGAAAAGGTCACTGATGCAAGGATACCGCTAAAGGCTGCCGATGAAGGCTATCGATGCACACTACTGTTGAAGCCTACCATTGTGAAGGGCTTATGTTACCAGTATACTGATACTTACCCTTCCATAATTTGTCAAATTCTTGAGATTATTCTAACAGTAATATTTTGTAAATTTAATGCATTTGACATTAATTAATGCTGATTGCAGACATATCACGAACCCATACCTGTGGACAGTATGAGGTATGAGGAGGATCGCAAGTGGGTAACTTATTCATATTGTCAGACCTCAAATATAAAAGAGATGATCGGGGAAGAAACTCAAGGAGGGATAATAGAAGATGGGGAGATAACTGAAGAAGTAAGAAACAATTGAGGAATGCATGAGAAAGAACTTTCTCACTAGATCAAAGAGAAAAAGGAAGAACCATCCAACACTGGACTGTGAACCAATGAGTCTCCAGAATATCATTACGGGAGAAAAATTTCATGGCTACATTTTCTACTTCATCAACTCTTGATCAATACAAGAAGAAGAATACTCAGTTCCTGGAAGCTAGAAACTAGACTTGCGACTCTCTATTTAGAGGAAAACTTCCCATGAATGATTCAAACTACAATTTCTTTACTCCATGGAATCAAGAGATAAACTTCCAACACATAGAGATTTCTAAACTCAATCTCATAATATTATCTCTACTGTGCTATTTTATTTTACATTTCTAAGAAGTGTGTTTTTTTCTATTACACACACCATCTCATGTGCTTGAACTATAGGATACTAAAAATCCACACATCAAACTTCTCATACATTTTTTTCCCCACACATAATTCTGGAAGAGACAATATGTGTTCTCTATTGTTTGTTTTTTCCCATAAAGAGTTATGGTAGAGGGTGCTAACCCTGGATAGTTTGTGAAAACTATTGTAAATCCCGATACAAGCAGTGTATCAAGTTTATCATTTATATAAACTACTTGGTGGCAGTTTATCACCAAGTAGAGAGGATAAATTCTTAGCATGAGACTAAACCTCTTGTTTAACTCCACTGTACACAATATTTTTTTGTAAAACTCTGTTTTGTCCTTTTTCTGATATATATAATTTCTAAAATAGAAAACTCTTTTGCATTGACTTTGATAGTTAGTTTTGGTTAGTGTGTGTATTCATTAATTCAATAAACTTATTTCAAAATTTGAAGAAGTGTTTTACACTAATTCAACTGAGGACTAATCACCCTTTGAGAAACCTTTTTACCAAATAAGCATTTATATCCCTATTATCTTGATTAATTGGGATGTTTCAAAATTGTGGGATATTTACCATAAAGTTTGTAATATAAATTTTATGCAGAAACTCAATTCACCCCCCCCCCCACCACTTGAGATTCCACTCTAACCTGGATTGATCATATTTGAATATTTTTTAGTAAAAAACCTTTTTAAAATAGAAAAAAATAAGAAAAAAATTAAAAAAACTTTTTATAAATTTTTGTAAGAATGAAGTTACAAATAACATTACAAATTCTTTTCATTACTTTATGAATATAATAGCCTGTTCATTTGGTATCCTTAAAAACTAAAAAACCAAAATATTTTTAAAATTATTTTATTCTGAAATCACCCAGGATACATGTAATGTAATATTTGAAATAAATAATGGTCATGGTGGTTGAAAATATCATTCGTTTGGTAAAAGTTAAAACAAATATCCTTATAACACATTTGGTAAGTAATCCAAGAGTACTTCAGTTGTAAAAAAAAATAATATTCCAATTATACAAATGAAAATAAATTCCAATATAGTTAAAAATGAATTTAAAAAATTATTAGTGTAAATAAGAATATTCTTAAAATATTTAAAAGAACCTCGACATGGAAGAAAAAGAGTTACACAGAAAGCATTAAAACATGATTTTTTAAACAAGTCCCCTTACATCTCAGTTATTATAGATTCTTGATCAATGAAGAGAATAAATTTTATATAAACCTAAAACCCCAAAAAAGTTAGGGGGAATAAAATAGTTGGTGTTTTATATCTTAGGTTCTTATAATTTTCCCAAATTAAATCTAAATATAAACAATCACAAAATAGAATGATATTTTAATAGAAATCCCAAATAACATTGGTATACAATGAATCAAAACCCATTAAAATATAAAACATGGATTTAAAAATAACATATATTGATTAAAAATTAATTAATGATATAATATGTCAAATTGGAATTATACATTCTATTAAATAATTTGGTACTTAATATAAAACGCGCCTCATTGAATTGAAAATGTGAATAAATTTCACATACCTCCAGTACAATTTTCATTTCATGTGCTATTAATTTTACACCCTGTAATTTTATTATATACTTCTCAAAAAAATTGACATTATTGATAGCTTTATTTACATTCTACGTTTATTTTAAATAAACTATGATATACAATTAAAATAATATTATTTAATGGGATAGTTATAAGGTAGCCATTGGAATGGTGGGTATGAATATGACTAAATAAATTATAAAAAATTTATGCTTCAAAAATGTATGAAACTAATACATTTATTATAAATCAATTAGAAATTAAAAGAAAAATAATTTAAAAATAAAAGGGATGTTTTTTTAAAACTATTGTTATGTGTGCCATGAATTTTTATCTTAATAAATTAAATGAATCACTGTCAATGAATAATTTTTATGAAATATATAAATTATTTCTTCAATAAAATGTTTTAAGATTTATTTAATGGATTTTTTCTCGACATGAGATATGAATGATTCTAGTTTTATGCTTAAAATGCATTTTGTGAAAAGTGGTTTTCATCACATTTTACCTTCTTATTTATAAATTAAATTTCGAAACCTATTGAAATTGGCATGTGAAAAAATGGATTCGATTTTGGTATTTGAGAGGTCTATTTTTTGGTAAATATTCCCCTTTAATTTTTTGGCATTATGAATAACAACCATGGTAAAATTTATCACGTCTGTAAAGGGTTAATCAGGTTAACCTAGGATAAAACTAATTGATATGGTCATTATTTTTTCATCTTAATTGTTATCAGATGAATGAAATTTAACCTTTACCATCAAAATATATAAATATAGTTTTTTATATTAAAATTTTCAATTAAACTAAACTATATAATATTTAAATCAATTATAAATACAAAATTTCACTCACTTACTTTTAAATATATATTATGTGTTCACATAGGTAAATTACTAAGTTTTGAATGAATATTTAAGTACATTTTGAGAATAAAAAAAATCTTCACTTAAATATTTTTATAAATTTTAGTAATTATATTTCTTTAATAAATTCTTTTATAATGATGACACATTATTTCACACATTAACAGAAAAAAATATATAATTTATAAAAAATTAAAATTAATATATTTTGGGTGGGTTATTATGTTCCTTGAATTTTATAGATGAATATAAAATAATATAGTTTTCTTGAAGGAATATAATATAATTATATCTTTTTCTAGGTTATTTTGAATAAAATTAAATGAATATTCCCATAATTTTCATTAATGATATTTATAAAAATAATATTTTATTAAATTATTAAAAACCATCAAAAATAAAATTGAAAAATGTGGATAATATATGGTCTAAAATGTAACACCATAGAAATTTAGGAGCAAATTTTCACTATATAATTAAAATTATATCCCTTTAATATTGAAAAGGTCATTACTGTGATGATTGTTAAAATCGGTTAACTAAGGGGTTAATCCAAATGTTAAGGTTTAAAACAATAATTAAAACAATAAAAAATTTATCAATTGATTGGATTTTAACCAAATCCATTGTTATCTTAGAATCAGTATCCATTTTTGGTAATTTTTCAAGATAATTAATTTTTATATTTTAATCTTTTATGAAATTCCAAGAGTGAAACTCTCCTCACTTATAAAAGGGAATCCTAACATTCTCTTAATTACCCGACCTTCAGCATTAAATCTTAACAAACCCCTAAAAAATTATTTCCCTAACACCCTTATAATTATTCCTGCAGTGCTTTTCTTCCCAAAAGACAAACCCTAGGATCATTAAGGGGAGATATAAAGGAGTTATTTTAAAGAATAGTGTATCACCTTAAACAATCACTTTTTTTACTTATTATTTTAAATCCTATAAACAAATGGTTTTAGTAATAAAATAATAAATTAAGAATCATAAATATTATTTTATATTATTATTATTTTGAAACAACCATTGTCCACCCTCATACCCATCGAATGGGAAGTTGAAGTATCACCTGTGCATATATATGACATACCGTCTCCACATAGAGATACAATTCATTTTTCATAGATATACTTTATAGATGGGTATTATGATGGGTTTAATGACTATATAATATTTATGAAAAATTTATTCTTATATAATAATAATATCATATCAACCTTCAAACATTCCAAATCATTTGAAAACGATAATGTAACTCGGGACAATGTCTCGACTACCAGCTCTCTAAATCGATGTGATTCATTTTTCATTTTCACATTACATGGATGAAAATATGGATGGAATTTTATAAATATATATAATGTATAATATATAATAATGATAATTTAAATGTTAATTATTGTTTAAATTTAATTCATTCAATCCATCAAAAAGTAAAATTATAGTTCATTAATACATACGACCTACCGTCTTTTTGAACGATGTCATTCATTTTTCTCTCTCCTTACATTATGGATGAATACATATATATATATATATATATATTTTATATCTAAATATAATATACATATATATATATGGTATTTATATCATGATTAACATCTTGTAGATGATTGATCCATGATTAATGTATGTTTAATGTAAATACCGAACATAAATTCTTATGAAAAAAATAGTTATCATTAAGAAAATATTATTTAAATAAGGAATTATTGATAAATAGTTGATGAAATGTTATTAAGGGATCATATATGGTATTATAATTCTATAAATGATTTTTATATACAATTATAATAAATTTAAATTTATTTTGCAGTATTATATGGAACTTTTAAAAATAGGTGAACTTGAGGTAAGGGTTTTGTGTTAAAATAACATTATTTATATGGATTATTTATGATTAACCTTATAATGATTGAATATTATGTTATAAATATCATGAAAATCATTAATTTTTTCCCCAATGCTTATTTATTTACAATACATGTGCTCCCATTATTTTCTTATGTTTATGTACTTAATAGACTGAAATAACATTTTTAAGGAAAATTGACATTATTTCTCTCATCGGATGAAAATCCCTCTTCTTCCATATACTTTTTTCTAAATAAGTTTTAAGAATTATTTTATTATTCTCCATTGATTGTTTAAAGTCATTATATACTTGATATAATTTTTTTTAAAAAAAAATTAGATAGAATTTTTTCCCTGTTTCCTAACAAGGTTCTTTTTTACTTTTTTACAAAAGTATCAAAAGAATGCTTTATTTTAAATTATATGAAATGAATAGTCATTCCCAACACCATGAAAACCCAAATATTTGATGTTTTATTTATAATATTTCATGTTTATTTTCAAATAATGTTTTTTATTAATATTTTTGATTTTATAAATTTTAAATAACAATTTTCTATATTAAAATACCATTTTTGTAGAGACCCGAAACTTATCGTACATGGAAATTACATTACTTTTGCGGAATACTTAGTACATAACAAAAACACACACACAAGGATCGTAATATATTAGTGTCTTTGGAAACTCGGAACGTAATCTTCTAATCATGGTGAAAGATCTTCAATATCTCCCATAAAGATCTTCCCTTTTTTTACCTAAAACCTTTCTTTATAACCTGGGGAAAAGAAAACATAAAATGGTGAGCTCAAATGCTCAGTAAGGGTAAACAAACAAAAAATCAATCATATCATATTCATAAGAACATAACTTTTGGAAATCTTAACCTGCAAAAGAGAGCATAATTTCATAACATGGGATAAATCATAGTAGTGAAATGAAATCCCAATAAGCATAACTTAAAACATGAAACTTTGTGGCATACACACATAATCATAGAGATTCATTTCTTGTTAGTCATGACTCATTGCCAAGACTATCTTAGTGGACAAAGTCCCTTTCTGAATCGAGTCACCCTCGTTTCAGTCCTGTTTCACTAAACCGGTATAACCTACCATTCCAGCCATGTCTATCTCATGAGATATGAAATCTTTACCCAATTCATTGGAGGGAGATATAGGTCCCACCCATCTAATAATGATACCATTCTTATGTGTGCCACAAAATCATAAATCATACATCATTGCATAACCCATATAATACAAATGGGAATCTTAAACATCATGACATCATAAAATAATTCATATAAGATAAAGGAATTCATAAAAAAAATTCCATCACAACATAATCAAATCAATGTAATAATAGGGATAAAAACTGAACCCTTTATTATCTTAGATGAAAAATAATTTTGATAAAACACTTGAACTCCATTCTTGAGGAAAATATCCTTTCTTCTTCAAAAACATTTTTTCCTTTCTTAACATGTCATACAACTTTAAACTAAAAGAAGTTGATTAAAAAAAACTTGAAAACTTTTAAAGTAAACTTCTTGGAAATAATTTTTTAAAAATCCATTCATGCCGTATAAGTTAAAAAAACATTCTTCTCGTACTTTTGTCGGAAAAGTCAAAAAAGTACCTCGTACGAAAAACGACAAAAGATTCCTTTCATATCTTTTACTAAAAACTCACCTAAGGGTAAAATTGGATTTGAACAATTGTAGGTGGATGTAAATAATATTACATATTGAGGAAATATGGATGTGGATGATAAAATACACCCCAGTAAATACTAAAGTATAAACAATCTCGGATAAAAATGAGATTGTGATATTTCCCTTACCTTAGGTCCGATTTTCTTTGTACGTGTCCGAAGCTCCTGTATAATGGTTTAAATAATGTTATTGACTTATTCCAGAATCATAAATATTGATATGATATCATATATGGTTATATTCTTAGCTTCTTGTTTGTAATATTTCATTGTTACTTGTTACTCGGGTCTTTATTGCCTTTTGTTCTTATGCGTGTTTTGCCGAATAAATTCTTATTCTTCTTAAGGTTATAGATAACTTATATCCATAATGGTATTAGTGTAACATATATCATATTTATTCATTCAATTCATTTTTATAATTACTATGTAATGATGATCATGTATAACGAGTCGTATCACATCGTGGAGACGGTATTCCGTACGTACGCACGAGTGATGATATCGTTCCTATGATCGTGGAATTTTATTTGAGTATATATATATTATTTCAGTATCAATATTACATTATAATAATCATAAATAGTTACTCATTACACCAATATACCCATCTTTGTAAGGTGATGGTGGAAAATAGATTACACCACGGCGTGGAGACGGTATTCCGTACGTACGCACGCGCGGTGATTTCATATTTCCGTAGGATGGATAGAAGGTGAATTAGGGTTGTTTCATATTTATAATAACATATCAGTATTTAAGTAATACTGATGTTATTAATTTATAATTAAACAACTAAATAATAAGAATTTGAAGAAGAAAGAAATTGAAAAGATCGGTAATGGATATTACCTCTTCTTTGGAACGCCTCTTTGAATCCTCCACTTAGGGAACTAATATTGGTCTTTGAAGAAGACCAGGACCTCTAAGATTATTCTAGGGAAGTGGAGAGGAGAAAATGGCCAGGGTTTTCCGAGCTTGAGTGCTCAAATTGGTGTGAGGAGGAGGGGGAGGAGGTGCCCTTTTATAAGGGAGGAGAGGGGCACCTTAGGAATATCTCAAAATATTATTTTATATTAAAGTCAAAATCGGTTTATAATGGTTCCAAAGGGTCTTATTTCGAAGCTAAAGTGGGGATGGGTCGAAATCCTATCAACCAATAGGATTTATACAAGTTTAGGTTATTATTTTAACCTTATCAATTAGATTTAACTTTAAGTTAAATAATTTAACTTTTACCGTGTCTTTTTGTTTTCGTACACTATATGGTTACTAAACATACAATAACATGCCAAATGAACCCCAAATTGTTTATTATTAATATATATATCCTTATCTAAGTCATTTTGCCGAACCTTAGATTTTTAGGAATAAAATAACAATTAATAATATAATATTTGATTTAAAAACTATTTTGTGTCAATTTTGACACTATTTGATATATGATTTTTGTGAAAGTCATAAAAGCATTATATGTTAGAACCAAGTTGATTAAATCAACACTAATATATCATAGTAACCTAGAAAAGTATTGGAATTAATAAAAAGTCTTAAATTACATTTATTTTGGTATTTATAATATCAATTATGTCAATATTTCATTAATAAGATAATTACTGCATCAACTTTGTGTCATACATAAATTAACTTATTTGATGTCTAAAAATTACAAATAAAATACCATTATGTAGGAAATAGTTTTATATTTCTAATGAATATTTACAATCGAATTTATCTTATATATAACCCTATATTAAAAATGTTTTAGTAAATAAACATTGATGTTAACTCTTTTAACTCTTCTTTGAATTAAATAATAATAAATGTCCTAATCTAATCCAAGTAGGCCTAAATGATAATATTTTACACTTAAGGTTGTTTTTGGTCGAGATACACTTGTCCAATAGGATTAGGACATGTGTTAGGGTAATATTAATATCATTTTTACCCTTAATTACCCTATTTACTTTTAACCGTGGTAAATAAAAGTAAAAAGTTACTATTCACCAAAAATTATTTTCATCTCATTAAACCACATTTTACTTACTGACATCAACCGTGTCTCTCGGATTTTTGAAATTCCATTCACAGATGCGGTAAAATTATGTTTTATGAAAAATTTACTTTTTTAACTACCACTTAGTAGTTTCACTATTCATCAAAAATTGATGTTTTTCAGAATAATGCCAAAATTTCATCCTAAGCTATATTTCATATTCCGAATTCAAAAATGAAGTCTATTTTACCAAATTCATAACATAGAAGTTGCATTAATTAATTTTATAATTAAATCCCGTTGTTAAAACAAATAGTGTGTTTTTAAGAAACAATATCTATTAAAAGTTTGACACTTGTTTATGTCTGGTTTAAATGTGAAATTACATCCAATGTCCAACATTGTATTAAATTGTAAAAATATATTCTAAATATACTTTAAAACCACTCAAATTAATAATTTATCACTATTAATTATTCTGATTAAAAAAGTTGTTTTTAATTATAATTTAGTAATTTTCACTATTCATCAGAATATGAAAGTTATCCGAAAAGTACCAAAATTTCACCTTAGGCTAAATTCGATACTACGAATCCAAAAATGAAGTCCATTTTGAGTGCTAAAATTTCAAAAAATTTAAAAGGTGGTTATTACTATTCATAACGGCTAATTATAATAATATTTTAATAGCATATCGTTGTTTAGTGAAACTCGGTATTGCGTACTACACACGCTATCGAGGAAGGTCACGATTGAGTGTAATGCAAGGCAAGTCAAGGATGTGTGTTGTGCAAGCTCCTTTTGGTGTAGCGTACAACACAAGACATTAATAAAATTAAAAAGAATATTTTTCATAAAATCTCGGGCTGTTACATTCTACCCCCCTTAAAATGAATTTCGCCCGCGAAATTCGTCGGGGTTATAAATGGTTTACTATTCGAAATTTTCTTTAATAGAAACCCACATCGTAAAAATGAATATCAAAACCAATCTTTAAAAACAAAAGTATAAAACGTAACGGTTACCCAAATAAACTAATCACTGGGTTTCCACATAGGTGAAAATATGGATATGGAAGAGAAATCTAACCATCATGTTCTGATGGAGAGTGGTAGAGAACATGGCTATGGAAAAGCCAGCAATCACAAAGCCATAAATTTGTGACGATCTAAGGTACCATCTGATTCAGAAGATATAAGATCACTAGGACAACATTTTTGGTTTTCAAGATCGTTTCCCTAAAGTTAAAGAATTTGAATTCGAATAAATACTTACTTTATTTTGGTACAATCTCACTGTTGTTCGTGCCTTTAACAATTTCCACTTCATCTTAAATAAATGAAGTTGAATTTGTTATTCGTGAAGTGTTAGCAGATCATGAGATAGAATGACGGGTCATTCCATCTGTCTCAAACAAAAGGTTAGCAAAAAATTATATACATAAGTCGATCTATAGTGATATTAATCATATATGGTTCCTAAAATGAACTTATACATCATATGTCATACAGATTAATATAATAAAACTAGTTTCTACTATACTGGGACTTCATGTAGGCCAGTGGTAGGCGATAAAGGCTAGTCGCATTTCGGTTGTGGGTTCGATTTCCACAGCCTTGTCCGACGCGATGGGCTATCGCCCATCCTGCAGGTTGTCCTTTTTCTAAAACTATATTACTATAACATCCCATCAATAATATCGAAAAAAACTTTTATCCTTAAACAATACTAACTTATGTCCAACATAATCCATTCCAATCTTTAGGCTTATCCATAATACTGCAGTCCACTCTCATAACATAGTGAAAACGATTACCAGAGATTTAACATCATCGTCGATTCCCATATATCATAAGATATGTTTTTTTGGTCACATTCCAAACATTCAAAGTCCTTAATCGTGTATTCTCTTGAATACCTTAGTGAAAACATGAATACCGTTAAAATTTAACACTTTCCACATACCAAAATCCTCAACATTCTATATACTCAAACCATGATATCACTTAGTCCTTATATCAATCATGAGCTCATGAATACTGTTAAACATTTGGTTTTTCTCGTTTTCCCTTCATTATGCACATATCATATTATTTCCAAAAATATATCAATTACTTTGAATACCACATTAGACCAATACATAAATATTCCAATACTCCATGATACAATATTATTTTGGAATCCCATTACATAAACACTTAATCATTCCACCACATCGTTGTCATATTCAACATCGCCAATAGTGATTGCATGTGACTTCCCTTTGTCCTTTGCCTTCAGTGGTTTCTCATGTTGATCATCACTAACCCTTGGATTAGGTCATTTATTAGCATAATGCCCCATTTCCTTGCACTTGAAGCATTGAAGTGTTGGTGGTGCGTTCTCTGCAGTGTTTGCTTTATTCACATCATTAGAAACCCTTTTTCCATTACTTCGACACTCAGCTGCTCGATGACCTTCTTTTCCAAACTTAAAACATTTTCTAGTCCCTTTAAGACAATCTCTACCATGCTTCTTTCCACACTTTGCGCATAAGGAAACATTCATCTTCTTTTCACCATTATTCTGAGATTTCTCCTTGAACTTCATCTTGTGTTTCTTGTCAAAACCATGAGATGGATATGTAACACCAACTTCCATTTCTACCTTGATAGCACAACGCACAATTTCTTCATAGCTACTAAAGTCTATTATATCTAATGCCCTTCGAAGACTTGGTTTTAAGCCACTAAAAAATCGATCAACTTTACTTTCAGGTTGGATGATAATGCCAGATGCATACCTTGCAAGTCTTGTAAAATTTGCTTCGTATATACCAACAGATTCATCATCCTTCTGCTTCAGCTCAAGAAACTCCTTTTCCATCTTTGTTCGAAGAATAAGAGGGAAGTACTTACTGAAAAACAAGTTCTTGAACTCGTCCCATTCCATGGACTCAATTTCATCTCTTTGCCTCGTATTCTTGATAAGATTCCACCATTGATCAGCTTCACCTTCCAAATGATATACTGCTAAGATGACATTATCATGATCAGAACATTGAAGAACTGAAAATATCTTTTCAGTGGTACTGATCCATTTTTCAGAAACAAGTGGATCAGAAGACCCACTGAAAGAAGGTGGACGTTTCCTCATGAAGGACTCAATAGAATATTGTTCCCTTATCTACTCATTTGGAAGTCCAGAATGATTCATATCTTGTGTAAGTATAGCAATAAGATTTTGCACTTCATCTCCCATAACATTTGTTTGTTCAGGAGGGCAATCATTGCATTGTCCATTGCATTGATCAACACGGTTCCTTCGGGTTCCAGCCATCGTCTAAAACACAAAAAGAATAGTGTGAGAGGCAAAAATCATGCTAGGGAAAACAACATAATAAAGGGGGAGTACCTTCAATATCTAACATCTTAAGTTTAATTCTATGATCGTTATCGTAATTCTAGTACTATAACCTATACGTACACTTAACCTTAGAGACATCCCTAGACATACCTTATAAATATCTCTAGGGATCTCACTAAAGTTATCGCATCCTAGTTTCCAAAGGTTGACTAAACCTTTCCTCTGATACCAACTTTAGAGACCCGAAGCTTATCGTACATGGACATTACATTACTTTTGTGGAATACTTAGTACATAACAAAAACACACACACAAGGATCGTAATAGTTTAGTGTCTTTGGAAACTCGGAACGTAATCTTCTAATCGTTGTGAAAGATCTTCAATATCTCCCATAAAGATCTTCCCTTTTTTTACCTAAAACCTTTCTTTATATCCTGGGGAAAAGAAAACATAAAAGGGTGAGCTCAAATGCTCAGTAAGGGTAAACAAAAGAAAAATCAATCACATCATATTCATAACAACATAACTTTTGGAAATCTTAACCTGCAAAAGAGAGCATAATTTCATAACATGGGATAAATCATAGTAGTGAAATGAAATCCCAATAAGCATAACATAAAACATGAAACTTTGTGGAATACACACATAATCATAGAGATTCATTTCTTGTTAGTCATGACTCATTGCCAAGACTATCTTAGTGGACAAAGTCCCTTTATGAATCGAGTCACCCTCGTTTCAGTCCTGTTTCACTGAACCGGTATAATCTACCATTCCAGCCATGTCTATCTCATGAGATATGAAATCTTTACCCAATGAGTTGGAGGGAGATATAGGTCCCACCCATCTCATAATGATACCATTCTTATGTGTGCCACAAAATCACAAATCATACATCATTGCATAACCCATGTAAAACAAATGGGGATATTAAACATCAAGATATCATAAAATAATTCATATAAGATAAAGGAATTCATAAAAATAATCCCATCACAACATAATCAAATCAATGTAATAATAGGGATAAAAACAGAACCCTTTATTATCATAGATGGAAAATAATTTTGATAAAACACTTGAACTCCATTCTTAAGGAAAATATCCTTTCTTCTTCAAAAACATTTTTTCCTTTCTTAACATGTCATACAAATTTAAACTAAAAGAAGTTGATTAAAAATAAACTTGAAAACTTGTAAAGTAAACTTCTTGGAAATAATGTTTCAAAAATCCATTCATGCTGTATAAGTTAAAAACATTCTTCTCGTACTTTTGTCGGAAAAGTCAAAAAAGTACCTCGTACGAAAAAAGTCAAAAGATTCCTTTCATATCTTTTACTAAAAACTCACCGAAGGGTAAAATTGGATTTAAAAAATTGTAGGTGGATGGAAATAATATTACATATTGAGGAAATATGGATGTGGATGATAAAATACACCCCAGTAAATACTAACGTATAAACAATATCGGATAAAAATGAGATTCTGATATTTCCCTTACCTTAGGTCTGATTTTCTTTTTACGTGTCTAAAGCTCCTGTATAATGGTTTAAATAATGTTGTTGAACTATTCCATAATCATACATATTGATATGATATCATATATGGTTATATTCTTAGCTTATTGTTAGTAATATTTCATTGTTACTTGTTACTCGGGTCTTTATTGCCTTTTGTTCTTATGCGTGTTTTGCCGAATAAATTCTTATTCTTCTTTTAGGGTTATAGATACCTTATATCCAGAATGGTATTAGTTTAACATATATCATATTTATTCCTTCAATTCATTTGTATAATTACTATGTAATGATGATCATGTAGAATGAGTCGCATCACATCGTGGAGACGGTATTCCGTACGTACGCACGAGTGATGATATCATTCCTATGATCGTGGAATTGTATTTGAGTATATATATATTATTTTAGTATCAATATAACATTATAATAATCATAAATAGTTACTCATTACACAATTATACTCATCCTTGTAAGGTGATGGTGGAAAACAGATTACACCACGGCGTGGAGACGGTATTCCGTACGTACGCACGCGCGGTGATTTCATTTTTCCGTAGGATGGATAAAAAGTGAATTAGGTTTGTTTCATATTTATAATAACATATCAGTATGTAAGTAATACTGATGTTATTACTTTATAATGAAAAAACTAAAGAAGAAGAAGTTGAAGAAGAAAGAAATTGAAAAGATCGGTAATGGATATTACCTCTTCTTTGGAACGCCTCTTTGAATCCTCCACTTAGGGAACTAAGATTGGTCTTTGAAGAAGACCAGGACCTCTAGGATTATTCGAGGGAAGTATAGAGGAGAAAAGTTCAGGGGTTGGCCGAGCTTGAGTGCTCAAATTGGTGTGAGGAGGAGGGGGAGGAGGTGCCCTTTTATAAGGGAGGAGAGGGGCACCTTAGGAATATCTCAAAATATTTTTTTATATTAAAGTCAAAATCGGTTTATAATGGTTCCAAAGGGTCTTATTTCGAAGCTAAAGTGGGGATGGGTCGAAATCCTATAAACCAATAGGATTTAGACAAGTTTAGGTTATTATTTTAACCTTATCAATTAGATTTAACTTTAAGTTAAATAATTTAACTTTTACCGTGTCTTTTTGTTTTCTTACACTATATCGTTAATACACTTACTATAACATTCCAAACGAACCCCAAATTGGTTATTATTAATATATATATCCTTATCTAAGTCATTCGGCCGAACCTTAGTTTTTTAGGAATAAAATAACAATTAATAATATAATATTTGATTTAAAAAATATTTTATGTCAATTTTGACACTATTTGATATATGATTTTTTTGAAAGTCATAACAGAATTATATGATCGAAACAAGTTGATTAATTCAACACTAATATATCATATTAACCTAGAAAAGTAGTGGAATTCATAAAAAGTCTTAAATTACATTTATTTTGGTATTTATAATATCAATTATGTCAATATTTCATTATTACGATAATTACTACATCATCTTTGTGTCATACATAAATTAACTTATTTAATGTCTAAAAATTACAAATAAAATACCATTATGTAGGAAATCGTTCTAGATTTCTAATTAATGTTTACAATCGAATTTATCTTATGTATAACCCTATATTAAAAATGTTTTAGTAAATAAACTTTGATTTTAACTCTTTTAACTCTTCCTTGAATTAAATAATAATAAATGTCCTAATCTAATCCAAGTGGGCCTAAATGATAATATTTTACACTTAAGGTTGTTTTTGGTCGAGATACACTTGTCCAATAGGATTAGGACATGTGTTAGGGTAATATTAATATCATTTTTACCCTTAATTACCCTATTTATTTTTAACCGTGGTAAATAAAAGTAAAAAGTTATTATTCACCAAAAATTATTTTCATCTCATTGAACCACATTTTACTTACTGACATCAACCGTATCTCTCGGATTTTTGAAATTCCATTTACAGAAGCGGTAAAATTATGTTTTATGAAAAATTTACTTTTTTAACTACCACTTAGTAGTTTCACTATTCATCAAAAATTGATGTCTTTCAGAACAATGCCAAAATTTCATCCTAAGATATATTTCATATTCCGAATTCAAAAATGAAGTCTATTTTACCAAATTCATAACATTGAAGTTGAATTAATTAATTTTATAATTAAATCCCACTGTTAAAACAAATAGCATGTTTTTAAGAAACAATATCTATCAAAAGTTTGACACTTGTTTATGTCTGGTTTAAATGTGAAATTACATCCAATGAACAAAATTGTATTAAATTTTAAAAATATATTCTAAATATACTTTAAAACCACTCAAATTAATAATTTATCACTATTAATTATTTTGATTAAAAAAGTTTTTTTTAATTATAATTTAGTAATTTTCACTATTCATCAGAATATGAAAGTTATCCGAAAAGTACCAAAATTTCACCTTAGGATAAATTCGATACTCTGAATCCAAAAATGAAGTCCATTTTGAGAGCTAAAATTTCTAAAATTTTAAAAGGTGGTTATTACTATTCATAACGGCAAGTTATAATAATATTTTAATAGCATATCGTTGTTTAGTGAAACTCGGTATTGCGTACTACACACACTATCGAGGAAGGTCACGATTGCGTGTAATGCAAGGAAAGTCAAGGATGTGTGTTGTGCAAGCTCCTTTTGGTTTAGCGTACAACAAAAGACATTAATAAAATTAAAAAGAATATTTTTCATAAAATCTCTGGCTGTTACAATTTTCCTTCAGAAATGTTCCATGTGAAAATTTAATGGTTTTTTATCTATAATTACATATATTTGTATTACGTTAGTTTCAATGGTGATATTATCCAGTGATACCATCTTTATTCTTTCTCTTGATGGTTTCATTATAATGATAAAACTTTTATGAAACAAGATCATTTTTCGTGGGTTATGCTCTGATGAATGAATAAAATGATTATTATATTTCTTCCTTTTTCAGGGTTCATGCTATGATGAAATGATAACGAAAATCATTTAATTTTAATGGGTTGTGACATGATAAATGTTTTATAATCTCATGCCACAAATTTTCATGTATTTATGAATATTTGATAGATCTTCCTGGAATTATATAGACGTCTAATTAATTAGGTAAATATTGATATCTCATGAGATAAAAAGAAATAGAATTTGTAGTGAAACAAGTTTAGTGGTAATCTATCCACTTTAATTGTATTGGTAGTGAATCTTGATTACTAAGATGGAATAGGAACTGAACCCAGTCCACTATAATAGTCTTTTATGTTACCCTTCACTATTAAGGAAATGATTTTCTATGCTTATATTTATGCGAAAAAACTATATATTATGTCAATTTTATTTTCTAATGGATCATGTTATTTGATTCATTTATGATTCATATCTTATGAACTACCATTCATTATAAGATAAATCATGATTATGATCATTGATATGCAGTGTGTGGTTTTCAAAAGTTAACCATGTGTTCTCGTAACGTTATGTTCGTGATATATTTATGTGATCAATTATGTCTCCCACGTTTACCCATAATGGGAATCTAAGATCACCATTTATTATGTTTCCCTTCAATAGTTTATAAAAAAATTGGTAGGCTACGTCTAATAATGTTATTAGTTATGAATAAATAATTGGGTAATGTAGATACCATAAGAGGAAGTTCTTAACGTTTCCATTTTTCCAATGATACTAGACCTATATGATTATGGTGTAGATTTTTATGTTAAGTTATCAATATTCATCTGATAAGATATAATATCTATTTGTGAAAATTATGGATCTCTATTGTTGGTATCATATAAATCTCTAGATTTTTTTGGAAACTAGGGTGAGAAAACATTTATGAAATCCCTTATGATAATAATATATTTAAAATAATGTCCTAAGTTATTATAATAAAAGGAGTGTTGTTTTCCTAAAAAAACTTCCCTTCATGTTTACCAAAAGTAGGCGTACTTTGGGAATAGATTCATCTTGGGGTAATAACCCATAAAGTAGTTGGTATAGTATATATCAGTTTTAATTCTAGAGTATGGTAAGTAAACCCATAATGTTCACCTATTTTGACACTCTTGTGGGATATACTTGGATCAATTAAATTTTTTTATGAACCATTATAAAGAATTTAATAGATAATGATCATGAATTACATACGCTAAACCTTTGATGTCATAGATTGAAAAAAAGTATTCATGATATGGACATCCTATAAATGATTTTTCATGATTGATCAATTTAATCAATTAATTATTATAGTCAAGCTAATAATTTTTTGTTTTACTAAGATAATAATGATATAATAAGAAATTTTATACGTTAATAGGTATGATAAATCATTTATGTACAATATTTGATATTAGTTATCTGAATTGTTGTATGTCACAAAAAGACTCATGGAGTATTAAGTCATATACTCAATTTTTAGATATTTAAAAAATAGTGAAATCCCCTAATGTTATAATGATCAAATTTCACGTATATTATTCTTCTTAGATTATTGTTTGTGGGAATGTGCTTCCTGAAAATCTTTTTATTCGCCCTCTAGAATATTTTGAGGTTATTTTCTGCATGTATAGGCATTCTTTATATACACCATGCATCAATATCTAAGTAAGGTAATCCACATTTGATATTATCAACTAACCTATAATCATATATCAGTGTGATGATAAATATAAACCTACAATGGAAATTTCATCCATTTTATGTGTCTTGAATCCTTTTAAAATGGGTTTTTATCTTATATGATTACGGGGAAACTCAACATCAATTATATGCCTCTTGTGTGGGAGTTTATTGATGTATTTCCAAAATAGTTACATAGTCTTCCATTAAATTTTGAAGCTGAGTTATCAATATAAATCACACCTTATCCTACACCTATTCCAATTAATCAATATAGAATGACCTCGATTGAGTTATAGGAATTAAATAATCATCTCTGGGATAATCATGACACGAAAATTATTCAGCCAAGTGAATCACTTTGGGTTTGAACCTATTCTCTTTTCAAGATAAAATATGAGTTAAAACGACTCTACATTGATTATTCATAACTTAAAAAGATAAAAATCAAGGATAAGTATCACGTTCCACATATTGAAAACATGTTTGATCAAAAATGTGGAGATCAATACCTTTACAATATTGATCTTCAATTTGTATATTATCAATTTAAGTTGAAAACGTAATATATACCTATGAAAAGAATATATATAAGGTGTGGTCACTAATTTTTTATTGTGATTTCATTTAGTATTATTAATTCCCCTGTTATCATCATAGAGTTAATGAGTATAAACTTTTGATATTACCTTGATCACTTTAAGGTGGTCTTTATATATGATTTTATTATATATTCAAATATAAAGTTAGATCATGAATATTACCTTATGATTGTATTGACTAACCTTTGTAATTATAATTTTTATGAGAATTTTACAAAGTGTAAATTTTGGAAATAAAAAGCAACATTTTTCCTTCAAATAATCACAAGATATAGTATATCGATGGATCAACAAAAGAATAATTTTATTGAATGTTGACCCAAACCAACCATTATTACTAAGATTCAAAAATTTCTTGATTAGGATGGATATTATTGATACATTGTGGAGAATGTTGCATAAATTTTTATCCACTCACCAAGTTAACTTATAAGGGATCCATGTTCCTTTATACATGTTAATGTGAGGAGAATATCAAGGAACTAAAGAGAATATTAGTCACCAAAACTATGATTGCATTACATTGTATTAGAGAACACTTTTTTGGAAATATTGATGCATCGAAGAAGCTAATGGGATGAACTTTCCTGAAAACTTATGTTGTTATAGAATATGCCTCACAAAAAATTGAAGGATCATGGGAACAATTACCCAAGTCATGATTTGGAGATAGCTTCAATAATTTTGGAATTAAATATATGAATATGTTACTTGTAGTATAATGGTGGAAAATATACACTGATCATAAAATTTTAAATTTTAAATTCACTCATAAATAGTTGAATGTGTACTAAATAAGAAGGTTGGAGTTGACTGAAGATTACGACAGGTCAATGCATTACCAATATGGGAAGGTGAACAAGGTGGAAGACCCTCTTAGTTGAAAGGATCATGCTAGATTACTTATGATAAGGATCACCAAAGATCCAATATTTAAGGATTATCATAGATAGGATATGTTAATCTTGAAGTAACGGGATAAATCTTATTTTGAACAAATGAATGTTCAACCATCAATCCATGTATGGATTTAATAGGTGTCAAATAAATATATATATATATATATATATGTCAAATAATTTGATGAAATTTCCTAATCATGACCCTTATTGTTATGGAATATTTTTTTTGTAAATTTTTATGTGTTCCATCAATATCATATTTGAATAAAGATATTTTGGATGGTGCATATAATCCTTCACTATCTATTCATCAAGGATGTAGGAAGATGTATAGACATATGAAAATTTGATTTTGTTGGGAAATAATGAAGAGATATATTGTTTAGTTTGTAGCTTGGTACTTTTTCTTTCATAATGTTAAGTATGAGAGACAAAAGTATAAATGTATGTTGCAAAAATTTCCCATACTACAATCAAAATGCTAGAACACAACCATTGATTTTTCCATTAGACTCACCAAAATGTCTAAAGGTCGTAATTCCATTTGGGATGTAGTTGATCGCCTTAAAAATAAAACAGAAATGATTAATATCATTGTGTTTTTCTATCTTGATTATATTGATATAATTTATATTATGGTTTTGTTAAGGTTTCATGGATTACCACATTCTTTTATATTTGATCTTCATTCATGGTTTTCCTTGATGATTTTGCAACATCTTCTAGTAGATGAGGATTTAGAGTTATGTTATGGTATGGATTATAATATTAAAATGTATGATTAGTATGAAAGTTCCATCAAAACCATTAATGATATACTAATTTCTTGAACTATATATTTAAAATTAGTTGTTATCAACACCATCCTCTTGTAGAATTCTCTTATAACAACAGCTTTCACTCAAACATTCGGATGACTCCTTATGAATTCATCTCTAGAATGAAGTGTAAAACTACAACTTGATAAAATAAAGTTAGATAAACAAAACTATTGGGACCTAATAAAAATTTTAAATTGTTGAAAATGTTATATCCATTCAGTATCATACCAAGACATCTTAGGGTTGGAAAAACATTTACACTAAATATCGTTAGTGAAATCTATAATTAGAAGTTAGTGAGAAAATATTTATATGAATTCATCCATGGAATAATGTTATGACATTTTAAAATAATTGATATTTTATCCCTTGTTATATTATTCCTTATTATATTCTTGATTGAGCAGGGATAGTAGCTTATTGAGTGGCACTTTCACTAAACCTCTCTCAAGTTCACGATGTGTTCCATGTATCTCACCTAAAAAAATACAGACCTAATCGGTCACATGGACTATATATAGAGGTCACATTAATAGATAATTATATTTACTACTAAGAATAACTAGAATAAATATTTAAATATTGAGATAATGTGATAATTAACAATACTACTTGTCAGATTAATGTTCTCTAGGAATTAAAAATTCAAAGAAGCTACTTGGCAACTCAAGGATGTAATAAAACAAAGATATCATGATTTATTTATATAATAGTGATGGAGTATCATGGGTGAAATTATTCATAAGGTTGGTGGAATGTAACACTCAGATATTTTATGATATATTACTCAATAAGAAAAATATTTCATGGATAACATAATTTACACACAACACCGGGTTTAAACAAACTATGCTATACTACTAAAATACTATTATATTGTATAGAAGTTGTTACCTAGCCATTAGATTGGAGAGTATGGATAATAATAAAAAATCAATATAAAATTTAGGCTTTCAATAATTTAAAATTAATTTTTTAATTATCAATTAACTATAAATGAAAATATAAATCATTTGAAAATAAAGGTGTTGTTTTTCAAAAAAACCATTTTTATGTCTATACATTTTTTTTATAACAATAAATTTTTTAATCATTATTGGGGAATGATTTTAATGAAGAAAATATATTATATATTAAACAAATTTATTTAAAATTTATTTAATTTGTATTTCTAGGCATGTGATCATAATAAATTCAGTCTTATTCTTAAAAAAAATATTTTTCTAAAAAAAAATTTCTATATTTTTTCAACTCATATTTTTAAATTGAATTTATCAAAATTATAGAAATTTATTTTTGAAAAATTCATTCAAAATTTGGAATTATGAGGTTTAAATTTTATAAATATACCTTATTTTTATCTAGTAATATGAATAGTATTCATGGTAAAATTTATCATCTTGGTAAAGGGTAAGTTCCGGTTACCTAGGTTAAAACTAAATTTTAAAGAATACATTTTTTCAAATTAATTATAATAGAAATAATTTAATTTAACCATTATAACCTTTTTATATATGTTTTGTTGTTTAAGTGACACTTATTCACAAAAATGAGCTATATAATATTTAATGCAAATATAAATATAAAATGTCACTCTCTTGCTTTTAAATATCTCTTTTGTGTTCACATATAGACCAATAAATATTTTGAATGAATGTTAATGGTTATTCAGATAATAATTAAACTATTTTATGATGGTAAATTATTTCTAGTTTTTATTAATTATTTAATTAGCCTAATTTCTTACGCAGCTGCAGCATAACATTTCTTCCATTAAAAGGAAAACAAAAATTATCATTTAAAAATAATAAAATAATTATATTTTTTGAGATTTATAATGTTCCAAAAAATTTATAAAAAAAACAAATAAAAAAAATTTTAATTTAATTTATTTTAATTTCATCTTTTCAAGGGGTATTTAGTGTCAAATTAATTAAAAATTATAAAAAATTAAATTAACACTATTTTATGAAAATATGATTTTATAAAATTTTTAAAAATCAAAAAATTCATGAAAGTGGAAAATATGGATAATATTTATTTTTAAATATAACCCCTTATAAATTTATGATAAAATTTTCACCATATAATAATCATGATAAACAGTTAAGTGTAAAAACGATATTATTGTGCTTAAGGATAGAATATATTAAATAAGGGGTTAAACCAAAAGTTAATGTTTAAAAAAATACTTAAAAATATTCAATTTTTTTTAGTATTTAAATAATATTACCATATACTTTAATTGTTTTCTTGTTTGATTCTTTTTTTTATATAACATCTTTTTATAGTGTAATATATTAAGCAATTCCAATAGTACCCCTCCCCTTGCTTATTAAAGGAAACTACTCATTTACTTTATTTACCCCACCTTGGGATTTAATTTTAAGAAAACCCAAAATATTAACTTCTAAAAATATCTATACACATTATAAATGTTATTGACTTCCTGAAATACCAACCCTATGAGGATATCTAAGAGGGTTTATTCAAAGAATAGGTTTTCACCTTAATTGATCACTTTATTTTTTACTTATTATATTAACTCTAACAAATATGTGTCATTTTTCCTAAAATAATAAATTAATTACCCTAAACATACATAAATTTTATCATGATTATGATGCCATCATTATCCACCATTTATTCCATCAAATGGAAATTGAATGAATCACTAGTTCATATGTATGAATTACTGTCTCCACATAAGGATACAATTCATTTTTATCACCATGAATTATGGAAGGGTACTATGATGGATTTTATGTTAATATATGTTATTTATGACTTAATTATTCTCCTATAATGATCATATCAAAATTTTATTATGATATTCCAATCCATTGGAAAATGATAATGTCGCTCGTGTGTATGTGTGGGCTACCACCTCCATGAAGCAATGTAATTCCTTTTTCATTTTCAATTTACATGGATGCTGATAAGGATGGATTTTATTAATATATATGTTTTATATGATATAATAATTATTCTTTAAATGTGAATTATTATTTACCTTTATTTCTTTTCATCCATCAAAAATTGAAAATCGTGTTTATGCATACTTATGGATTATCGTCTTCATGAATGGTATAATTCATTTTTCTATATCTAAATTTTATGGATGAATCTATATATATATATATATATAACGAATATATATGATATTAATAACTTTATTAAAATTATGGAGATGATTGAACCATGATCAACGTGCATGGGGTGAAACAAATGAACCGAAATTCATAAGAAAAAATGAAATAGAAAATCTAAGAAATGAAAATTGAAATAAGAAATTATTGATAAATGGGTTTTGAAACGATACAGTGGGATAAAATAGGATATTATAAGTCTTTAAATTTTTCTACTATAGTACTGTAAAAAATTTAAATTTATGACACAAGAGGATATATCACTTTCAAATAAAGTTGAACTGATGGTAATGGTTTTATATTTCAATCTTATTCTTTTTCACAATTTTTTATGATTATGTTTCTTATGATGAAATATTATGATATTCCTCTCAAAAAACCCACAAATTTTCATATTAACTTGTTTTTATTTTGAATAATTTTTTTCCTTTTAGATTTATTATTTTTAATTACTCAAGAGGCCGAATGACCATTTTTATGGAAAATCAACTCTTTTTCATGAATAAAAAAACAATTTCTTCTATATCTATGAATTAATAATAATTTTTCATGATTTTTTTTAATAATATCCAGTAATTAGTTAAAATCGTTTTTACACCTGATTTTGTTTTTAAAAAATTATTTAAAAACATTTTTTTATTTTTTGAATGAATTAATTTTTGACTTGTTTTTAAATAAGTATGAATGGAATTTATTCTTTAACTTATACGACATGAAGAGAATTTCCCACCTTCATGATCACTCTATTATTTAAAGGTTACACTGAATTTTTTTGATATTATTCTGAAATAAAAAAATTTCCTAAATATTTTGGAAATTTTTATATTATAAATATTTTATATCAAAGATGAATGGAAATTTTCCCCTTGAAATGTTCCAAGTGACCTTTTAAAGGTATTTTTTTTCTATGATGAATTCCTTTTATGTTAATTAAGATTCACTAGTGTTATGATCTAATGATAACATTATAATTATTTATATTGATGATTTATGATTATTTAAAAAAAACATTTATTAAACCCATTCTATTTATGTTGGTTATGCTACGATAAATTAATGAAATATTTATGAAAGTCATTCATTTTCCATGGGTTATGTTATTAAGAAATTTTTATCAAACCTATTTGTTTTACTTGGGGTATGATATTATGAATTTTTATGATCTCATGTCACACACACATTTATATTTTTTATTATATAATGTGTGGGGAAAATTTATATATCCCTATAATGAATTTGTTAAATATATTTATCTCATGAGAAAGAAATTTTAGGAATGGGGAGTGAACCCAGTTCAGTCAGAGGATCTATCCACTATGATACTCTTTGGGAGTGAACCATGGATACTATGATGGAACATGGAGTGAAATCTATTTACTATTATAGTCTTGGAAGTGACCCTTGACTACTATGGAAATAATTATCTATTCTTATGTTTATTCAACAAATTTATGTATTATGACTACATTATGCTATCACAGTTCATGTTCTTTGACTACTTTATGATTCGTGTCTTATAAAAATCCAATATATATTATATGAATCTTGATTATGATCTTGGATATATAGTGTGTGGTTTTAAAATCTTAAGATCATTTTATCGTACCCTTATTCTCATGATATATTTGTGTTATCAATGATGTCAACCTTGATTACCCTTACAGATCATTTGAGTTCACCATTTCTTATGTTTATGTTCCCTATGTTATGAAGAAATGTTTTAGGTATGACATATCTAAGAATGATGTTAGTTATAATGAATAAAATTATATATGATGAATATATCTTATGGAATGGTTTATAAAGATTCCATGATTCCAAATATAAAATACCTATACGATTCCAGTGAATATCGTTATGTTATGTAATGAATATCCATCTAATAATATGTAATATCTATATGTGAAACGTATGAATCAATATACATAAAATCATGTATTATAAATGTTTATTTATTTTAAATCTAAAATAGAACCATATTAATTATTATAATAATATATATGATTCACTTATAACATTATACCCATGTTTATTACCAATACAATATTAGTATCATCATCCGGGGTATTAATTTTTCAGTTTTTCATGTATTTTTTGGTTAAATAATGTTTTCTCTTGCATCTTGCTAATGGTTTCATCATATATAGAGTGTCACTCATTTAATAATTATCATATTAATTCATTATGTAATTTTCTATAACCAAACATATAAGTTGGTGAATAAAAATTAACATCATCGCTTCATGGAAATAGCAGTCAGTACGTGCAAATGGATGATGATTCTAATTTTTAAGGGATAGAATAAAATAAATTAAAATTACTCTTAAATTTAAATAATAACACTTATACCATATATATTCATTAAATATATCTGAATGTCCATCCATTTAATACTAAAATGATAAATGTACCACACTGTTTTATGTAGGTCGTATCCCACATGTACGTACGAGCATCGTTATCATCTTCCAAACATGGAAGAATATGAAGGTTAGTAATATATAATATGAAAATAATAATAATAATAACAATAATAATAATAGTAATAGTAATAATCAGATAAATTTACTATATATTCATTTTATCCATCATTATATCCATCCATGAGATGCGGTGATGAAAAATGAACCACGTCACTATGCGTAGATTGTTATAATTCCCCAACCCTAGTTGCTCAGAGCCAGTGAATTATTTAATTACATTAGATTGATTAAAATAATGTAGTACCCCAATGGAATGAATTGGTTATTAGTTTTGGAAAACAAGAAAAAAATATATGTTCTACATTATATCATTTAATTCAATAAATTATATCAATCCCATTGGAAGCATCAATGAATCCTAGATTATCCCTAAAATTCATTCATTATATTCATATTCAAAACCTAGGGAAATAAATAAGAAAGTGGTGAGCTCAAATTCTCATTAATGGTATGTAATAATGCAGATGTAATCGTAAAAAAACAATAGTCAATGTGAACAACTAAAAACTTATGCTGTTTAAAATATTCTTGAGCATAATATGGTAGGAACAAAAGATGATTAACTAAGGGAATATAAATTATCATAAGAGGATGAAACAAACCAATTGATATTCTTCTAGTCCATTCATCACATTGTTTATCAATTACTAATACAATAATGATGGAATTCATAATGTCGGACATCTGAAACATATTGCCAAGGTCTCATCCAAGATGTTTGAAAATACTAGGGTAAGCCCTTAGCCAAAACCCAATTCATTTTTGTCTCATGAGAACTACTAATGCTTCGATTAGATGTATCAATCCCCACCCATCACATGTTATTTAATTCCCCAACCCAAGTTACCCATAGTTGGTGCATTATTAAATAACATTGGCATAATCACAAGGGATCAAATGCAAAAAAGACCGATCAGTTTTGTAGCCTTGGAAGTAGTAGATACATTCATAAGTTTTATATTACATCATGAAATAGAAACATTGACAACATAATCTCCCCTTTGAACACACTTATATCCTTATCCTATCCCTACAGGTAAACCCTAAAATACTTCTTCATATCCTGGAAAAAATAAAACATAGAAAGGGGTGAGCTCAGATGCTCTGTAAGGATAACAATATAGCATAAACATTTATAAATAAGCATAAACATTTATGAAAATGTATAAGACTAAAACAAAATCCTTTTAATCATAAACATTAGAATAATTAGGCAAAGTTAAAATAAAATAATTCAATTTACTTATTCACTTGGATATTTTACTAGTCGCATAATCACATGCAATATCAATAGCCACATTCATAATGATGGAATGAATAATTCCAGACTTCATAAGCACATAGTCAAATCCTTATGCCAAGACTACAAATAAGATTTTATCAAGTCCTGGTTCCAAGGCACTAGTTTGTCTCATGAGACCTACCAATACATCTAGGATCTATAGCGGGCTCCACCCGTCACTTACTAAGTCCAATGCATTCATCATATGAAAAGGTTTAAACATAACGTAAACATTCGTATTAAAACAAGCATACAAAATGTCTATACTTTATCTATAAACCATGAATGGTGTAAAACTAACACATCCATAGTCAACAATATCACAAAACCTTCAATAAAATATTATCATTTTGTATCATAATAAATCAATTTCAAAAAAAACCATAAATACATTAAAGGATGTTAACATAGATGAAATCAAACCTTTTTTAGATAAATATCTCTTTCTATTTTGAAATAATTTAAAAGTCATATAATTATAAAATAAAACATATATTTTTAAAATATTCTTATAATATTTTGTGTGAAGCTTCAATGGTTTAATTATGGTGAAAAATAGCCGCACACACCGTATAAGTTAAAACAATCATTCTTGCCTTAATTTTGTTAAAAGGGTCATAAAGTACCTTGTTTGGAAAATGAAGGAAAGATTCCTTTCAAAAAATATAAGGAAAAATAAGGGTATAAATGACTTTAACCCATAGTCTATTAAATATTAAAAACATTTGAATTATATTTTTAAGAAAACACAGATGTCGATGATAAAGAAGTCCCAGGAGATACTTACATAAAAACAACCTCGAATAATAAAGAGATTGTGAAATTAACCCTTACCATGTACATTTAATTAGTCAATGGTATTTTAACCTCCCGTATAATTGTTAAAACATTGTTATAAAATTATACAAGATCTATATACATAAATATGCTGTCATATATGATCATATAATATTTCCTTGTTAATAATATTTTAGTACTATCATCATTTCAGGAGTTAACTGATTCATTTTCCTTTATATGCTTGGTTACGTAAGCCATGTTTTTTATGGATGGGACGTATTATATTCATATAAATAATGATATTATGTTCATAAACATTATCGTTAATCATAAAATGAAAATTATTCTTGAATAATTGCGATGGGGAATGAATCTCATCGCGTTCGTGGAGACGGTAATCTGTACGTACATGCGAGCGTCAATATCATTATATTGATGGAGAAATTGTATGTAATTGGATGTTATATCATATATAGAGAGACAATAAAATTTTATATTTATTATTTACAGTAGTTATACTCATTATTATACTCATTCAACTAATGAAGTGTTTGAATAACAAGCTACACCACGACGTGAAAACGGTAATCTGTATATACGCATGTATGGTGATTTTTCATTTATAGGATGGATAGAATAATGAATATTGTTGTACAATTTTTATAATAACTTCACTGTATACAGAATATACTAGATTTATTATTTTATAATGGAAATAATGAATAATGGGGAAGTGGAAAAAGAAAAGAACTTGAAAGAGGTGATGAAATATTTACCTCTTCTTCGGGTTCTTCCTTTCGATTTAATCAAAAGGGATACTTAGGTTGGTTTTCGAACAAAGGAACGCCTCTAAGAAGAAGGTATAAAATTTGGGAGGATATTTGGGTTGGGGTTCTCTGAGCCAAAAGGTTTTGAAGGTGTGAAATTAAGAGAAGGGGAAGTTCCCTTTTATAAGAGATGTGAGGGTCACTTTGGGAAAAGATTGAAATATTATTTTATAATAAAATCATTTTTGGTTTCAAATGGCACCAAAATTAATTATTTAAAGTCTAATATAAGGATGGGTCTAAAACCTATAAACCAATATGTTTTATACCGGTTTATGTCATCATATTAACTGTATATTTTATATTTAATTATTAGTTAAATAATTTGACATTAACCATGTCTCTTTGTATTTTTATATTGTATGGTTAATAAACATTCTATAACAAGCCAAGAGAACCACAAGTGATTCCTTATTAATATATATATTGTTATATAAGTCCTTTCGCCAAATTTTATATTTTTAAAAATATTACATCAATTAATAATATAGTATTTGTTTTAAAAACTCAATTATGTCAATTTTGACACTATTTAGTATTTTATTTTTTTTTGAAAGCCAAAAAAACATTATCACATCGAATAAAATTTAGTTAACTAGCCCTAACATTATATATTAACCATTAAAATTAGTTTAATACATTATAAGTCTCAATTTACATTTATTTGGATATTTATAATATAAATTATTTTAATAATTCATTAATAATGTAATTATTACATCATCATTATGTCATAATTAAATTAACTTATACAATTTATAATAATTATAAATAAAATTCCATTATGTATGAAATCATTTTATCTTTATAATTAATATTTATAGTCAAATTTATATTGTGTATGTCCCTATATTAAATGAGGTTTAGTTATTAAACATTGAATTTAACTCTTTTAACACTTCTTTAAATAAGATAATAATAAATGTCCTAATCTAATCCAAGTAACCCAAAGAGGATCATATTTTATTTATAATGTTTTTTTGGTGTAATTATAATTATCCAATAGAATTAGGGCATGTGCTATGATAACTATGATATCATTTTTACCCATAATTACCCTATTTACTTTTAACCGTGGTAAATAAAAGTCAAAAGTTACTATTCACCAAATATTATTATCATCTTATTGAACCACATTTTACATTTTGATATTAACTGTGTCTCTTGTATTTCTATAATTCATCTCACAAAATTAGTAAAATTATGTTTTATTCAATTTTTCAAATTCTCCTAGGAGATGGGTAAAAGACGGTATAAAGTTCGATAAAATTTTATATATATAAACTTATTATAAAATGACACCAATGAATTAAATTTAAAATATATAGGTATTATGTATCTATTTTGACCAAAAATAAATTTAAATAAAATAAATTATTATTTAAATAAAAAGTCTATTTTAACCAATAACGCTGTGTTTTTCACTATTCATCAAAAAAAGAAATTTTCAGAAAAATACCAAAAATTCACCCTAAGCTAATTTCGATATTCTTAATTCAAAAATGAAGTCCATTTTGAAAAATATAATTTATAAAATTTAAAAAATAGGGTTTTACTATTCATAACAGCTATTTGGATTGGTCGTTGTGTGTTAGAATCTCGAAGTTGCGTACAATAAAAGTTATTGCAGTATTCAAAGGGAAAGATACCGTCGAAGCCTGGGGGGTCACATTATTCCCTCATTCAAATAATTTCATCCTCTAAATTTTTAGAGTACTACCGCACAAAAAGATTCTGGTGGTTCTTCATCATAAGTTCCTCTAGTTCCCACGTTGACTCTTCCATCTTAAGGTTCTCCATAGAACTTTTACCAGATGATTCGCCCGGATTCCCATCACTTGTTCCCTTGTATCAAGAATCTTGATAGGATCTTCATAATAAGACAGATCAGGTTCCAGTTCAATTTCCTCATAGGTGAGTACATGCATTGGGTCAGGCATGTATTTTATCAATAGTGATACGTGGAACACAACATGAACTTTAGAGAGACTTGGTGGAATTTCCAAATGGTAAGCTACAACCCCAATTCGTTCTAGAATTTCGAAAGGTACGATATACCTTGGAATTAATTTACCCTTCTTAATGAGTCATATAACTCCCTTCCATGGAGATACCTTCAAGAAAATGTGATCTATTACCTGAAATTCCAAATCCTTCCTTCGGTTATTGGCATAACTCTTCTACATACTTTGAGATGCTTTGATGTGGGTTTGGAAAACCTTCACCTTTTCCATCGTTTCCTCAACAATTTCTTGGTCTACGAGTTTTATTTCACCAATATCATCCCAACAAGTTGGTGTGTTACATCCCTTACTATATAACACTTCATATGGTGCCATATGAATACTTTAATAGAAGAAATTGTTATAGGAAAGTTCTACGAGAGTTAAATATTGAGCCCACATACCTTGAAAGTAATGTGAGTAAGATCTCAACATGTCTTCTAAGGTTTAAATAGTCCATTCTGATTGTCCATCAGTTTGAGGTTGGTAGGCAGTGCTTAAATGATGTTCGGTATCTAGGGATTTCTGAAAACTTTTCTAGAATCTTGATGTAAAATGGGGATCACGATTAGAAACAATAGATAGGGGTACTCCATGAAGTCTTACAATGTCATTGATATACAGTCTTGCTAAGAATTCAAGTGGTAAATCTTCTCTTATATCAAGAAAATGTGCAAACTTTGTAAGACGATCAACAATGACCCATATTGCCTCATTCCTTACAGAAGTATTTGGTAGTCCCATGACAAAGACCATCATAATATCATCCCATTTCCAATCAAGTGTGGGAAGAGGTTGTACGACTCCTCCAGGTTGTTGCCTCCTAGCTTTTACTTGTTGGAAAAATGTACATCTTGACACAAAATCAGCAATCTCCTTCTTCATGTTTCCCCACCAAAAATGTTTCTTCAAATCTCTATACATCTTAGGGATAGCAAGGTGTATAATGAAGTTGGGTCTGTGGGAATCATTCAACAATTCCCTTTTTAGATCAAGTATATTGGGAACACAAAGTCTCTTCCCAATTTTCAGAATTCCATCTTCATATACGAATTCAATCAATCTCCCATCGTTCACAGCTTTAATTTTCTTTTGAAATTCCTCATCATCCGTCTGAGAACTCTTTATATGTTTCAGTAAAGATGGTTTGGAACCCATTTGAAAATGTATTGATGCTTCACCTTCCATGGTTATTCCCATATCCATCTTAACTAGATCTAAGAAAAAAGGATCCCTTTCAACTCTAATCGTGTTCAAATCTCCATGATCCTTTCTACTCAAAGCATATGCCACCTTATTTTCCTTCCTTGGGTGGTAGAGTATTTTGCAATCATAATCCATGGTTACTTCTAACCATCTCCTTTGCCTCGTGTTGAGTTCTTTTTGTGATAAAATATACTTCAAACTCTTGTCAACGGTATAAATCCCACATTTTTTACCATAGAGATTCTGTCCTCATATCTTCAGAGAAAAGATTACAGCTTCTAACTCAAGATCATGAGTGGGATAGTTTTTCTCATGAATGTTTTGTTGTCGTGATGCATATGTAATAACTCTATCATTCTGCATAAGGACACAAACAAGTCATTACTTTGAAGCATCACTATAAATAACAAACCCATTTTTCCCCTGATGGTGGTGTCAAGATAGAATCATGGACTAATATTCCATTTAGTTCTTCAAAACATTATTCACACTCTTTTCTCCAAACAAATTTAACCCCTTCACATGTGATCTTTGTTAATGGGTTTTCCAATTCGGAAATATTTTGGACAAAATTCAGATAATAACATGTTAAACCAATAAAACAACATACATCAATTATACTCGTCGGTGCTGGCCATTCTTGGATTACCTTGTTCTTTGAAGGATCAACAGATATTCCATCCTTAGAGACAATATGGCCACGAAAAGAAATCTCTTGAACCTAGAATTCACACTTGTTTAATTTCTCATAAAATTCATTTCTTCTAATAGTCCTTGGGATAATTCACAAGTCATTTTCATGATATTCATAGCTTTTGGAGTATACCAAGATGTCATCAACAAATACCACGAAAAATTCATCAAGATATTTCTTGGAAACTTTATTCATTATATCCATGAAGATAGAGGGTCCATTTTTCAATCCAAAAGGAATTACTGTAAACTTTTAATGCCCGTACTGGGTTTAAAATACTGTTTTTGGAATGTATTCCTTATTCATAAACAAATGATGATTTTCAGATCGAAGTTCAGTATTTGTAAAATATTGACCTCCATGAAGTTGGTCAATTAAATCATCAATGTGTGGTACGAGATACTTTTTCTTTATTATTATAGCATTGATATCCCTGTAGTCAATGCAAAACTTCATAGATCTATCTTTCTTCTTAACAAAAAGGACAGGGGCTCCTCTTGGAGAAACAATAGGGTGAACAAATCCCTTATTACTCAATTCCTCTAGTTGTTTCTTTTGTTCCACCAATTACAAATTGGATATTTTATCAGGGGTCTTCGATATGGGCCTTGAACCCATAATCATGTCAATGGAATACTCAATTTCTCATTCTGGAATATTTCCAGGTAAATCCTCTGGAAACACATCAACATATTCTTGCACAATAGGTATATCCTATATTCAGACATTCTTTTCCTCATACATTGTTATTTCGTTCTCTTCTTCCCCAGTAATTGTATTATTTGAGCTACTAGTGGTGGATCTAGATAAGAATCATGTGGTGACGTTTCTTCTCTAATCATAAGGTACTTCTTATCATCATCGAAAATTGTAACCTCCTTCTTCTAAAAATAAATTTTATCATCATGGTTCAAAATCCATTCCATTACAAGGATTATATCAAATTCAATCCTGGGTATGATGATGAGAGTATCATATAAAGAATATTTATATACCCAAATGGGAACTAATTCAGAAAAAATTGTTATGAGGATACTTCCCTTAGGTGTTTTGACAGAAAACTCTCTTGTTAAGTCAAATTGAAAATATCTAATTTCCTTTGCAAACTGGGGAGATATGAAACAATGTGATGATCTAGAGACAAATAAATCATTGGATAAACTTGAGGAAGCCATTAAATTACCTACCACTATGTATTTTGGAGCTTCAACCTCAGCATTAATGATTTCATAAGCTTGGCCTTGCTCCCTTGGCATTTTCTAAGGTAAGTTCCCTTAGTTCTTAGGACATTCATTTACATAATTCCCATTTTCTCAACAACTTTATAATTCAACATTGACAACATTTTCTTCCCCTTGCAATCACGATCTTGGTGGCCTTTTTCACCAAACTTGTAACAGACTCTCATTCCCTTTCAGGCAAGTACCAGGGTGGTTCTTCCCACATTTACCGCAGGATGGATATTCAACTTTTCTCTTCTTCCCCTTATTTCCATTTCCAGAGTGTTCAGAAGATCTCTTTTTCTCTTACTTTTCCTTAATGTCATAATACTTAGTGAATTCATTTTCTTTCTTGATAGCACATGATACAATATCTTCATACGATGAGAAGGATTCTAAGACTAATGCTTGACAAAGAAATGGTTTTAACCCATCAAAGAATTGATCAATATTACTCCTTATGTTACGTATGTAATATTTCACATGCCTTGCTAAACTTTTAATGTTGGCCTCATATTTTGTGTCATTCTCATCCTCCTTTTTTCCTCAGACTCTGAAATTGCCTTTCCATATCCACTCGATGGTCATGAGGAAAGTATTTTTCTTAGAAGAGCTCTTTAAAATACCTCCATTCCATACTTGATACTTTTTCATCCTCCTTTGTGTTTTGAATTAATGACCACCATTGATCTGTATCTCCCATGACTTGATAAACTTCCATGACAACCTTTTCCCTTTCTCTACTCCCCATAGCATGAAATATTTTCACGGAGGAATTAATTCATTGCCTAGCTACTAATGGATTTGTACTCTTATTGAATGTTGGTGGCTTTTTCCTCCTGAAGTGGTCTAATATTGATCCTCTCTGTTTTTTATCAGGGTGCTCCATATGGATAAAGTTATTATTAATAACCTAAGTGAGTTATCCCAGTATGGAGATAAGTTGATCATCACCAGTTACTTCACCAACTCCACTATAATTATCTTGAGTAGGAGGTAAATCCCTACATGGATTACGTGCATTGATACTATTTCCATTCCTTTCACTAGGCACTATTTCTAAACAATGGCATACAGTAGATTCGTTCTGGAACCGCAATACATAATTCCAAACTTGTAAAACACTTAACATAAATTGAACAGTTTATGGATATAATAAATTATCTTAAAAAAACTATTTGAGGAAGTATATACATAAAGCATTCATAATGGTTTGTAAATAAAATGATAATTATCCTATGCATATCCCCCGGGAGTGTCGTAACCAAGAGTATAGAAAGGCCCGTTTTCATTCACCAGTTATCATTCGAGTCTTTCTTATAAAGGTTTTTTAGGTTTTACCGATAGGTACATCTGTGCCAAAGCTACGTCTACCTTCTCGTATCCATAGAGGGACATATTTCTTGGAAAACACAAAAATCTATACATTACTAAAATTCTAATAAGTTCATCTATATTAATCCTCAATGTTAATCTTAGCGAAATGTTCTCTAATCATAGTTTTTCTAAATCTAGTTTCCAAGGTATGTAATAAACTTCCTCTAATAACAACTGTAACACCCCGACCCCAGTTACCCAGAGTCGGTGCATTATTACATAACATTGGCATGATCACAAGGGATAAAATTCCTGAAGATCGATCAGTTTAGTAGCTTTGGAAGTACAAGATACATTGATAAGTTTTACAATACATCATGAAATAAAAATATAGACAACATTTTATCCCATTTGAACACACTTATATCCTTATCCTATCCTTGAAGGTCAGCCATAAAATACTTCTTAACATCTAGGGAAAAATAAAACATAGAAAGGGGTGATCTCAGATGCTCAGTAAGGATAACAATATAGCAGAAAATTTCATAAATAAGCATAAAAATTTAAGACAATGTATAAGACTAAAACAAGACTTTTAAACTTAAACTTTATCATAATATGGAAAAGATAAAATCAAATAATTCCATTTAATTATTCTCATTTATATTCTACTAGTCAAATAATCACATGCAATATCAATATCCACTTTCATAATGATTTAATACATAATGCCAGACTTCATAACTGCATAATCAAAGCCTTGTGCCAATACTACAAAAAAAGATTTTTTTTCAAGGCCTTGTTCCAAGACACTAGTTTATCTCAGAAGACCTACTGATTCATCGAGGATCTATAGAGGGATCCACCTATCACATACTACGTCCAATGCATTCCTCATGTAAAAGGTTTAAACATAACATAAACATTCAAATTAAAACTAACTTATGAAATTTCAATACATTATCCATAAACCATAAATAGTGTATAAATAACAGATCCACAATCAAACATATCACAAAACCTGCAATAAAATATTGATGTTTTGTATCATAATAAATCAACATCAAACAAACTTAAAATCCATTAAAGGATGTTGTCATACATGAAATCAAAACTTTTTTAGAGAAATATCTCTTTCTATTTTCAAATCATTCAAGAGTCATATAATTATAAAATAAAACATATATTTTGAAAATATTCTTTTAAGATTGTATGGGAATCTTTGACAATGTTATAATATCATAAAATAGTCTTACTCACCGTATATGTTAAAAAAAGACATTCGTACATTAATTTTGTTGAAAAGTTCATAGTGTACCTTGTTTAGAAAATGACGAAAATATTTTTTTCAAAACATATAATGTCAAATAAGGTTATAAATTAATTTAACCCATAAACTAGTAAATAGTAAATATAATTTGAATTACATATTTCAGAAAACACAGATATGGATGATAAAGAAGTCCCAGTAGATACTTACGTAAAAACAACATCGAATAATAAAGAGATAGTGAAAATTAACACTTACCTTGTACTTTTCCTTAGTCTATGGTATTTTAACCTCATTTATAATAGTTAAAAAATGTTATTAAATTATAGAATAAATATATACATAAATATTATATCATATATGATCTTATAATATTTCATTATTAATAATATTTTAGTAGTATTATCGTTTCAGGTGTTAACTAATTCGTTGTCTTTTATATGCTTGGTTACGTAAGCCTTGTTTTTTATGGATAGTATGTATTTGATTCATATAAATAATGATATTATGTTTATAAACATTATTTTTAATCATAAAATTAAAATTATTCTTGAGTGATTACGATAGAGAATGAATCTCATCGCTTTTGTGGAGATTATAATCTGTACATATGCACAAGTGACAATATCATTATATTGATGCTGAAATAGTATTTAATTGGATGATATATCATATATAAAGAATCAATAACATGTTATATTTATTATATAAATCAGTTATACTCATTATTATACCCATCAAAATAATGAAGTGTTTAAAAAACAAACTACACCATGACATGGAGACGGTAATACGTACGTACACACATATGGTGACTTTGTCATTTATAGAATATATAGAATAATGAATATGGTTGTACCATTTTTATAATAACATAAAAATATATATAAGATACTGGAGTTATTATTTTATAATGGAAAAAGAGAATGAGTAAGTGGATCAAGAAAAGAACTTGAAAGAGGTGATGAAATATTTACCTCTTCTTCAGGTTATTTCTTTTAATTTGATCAACAGTGCTCCTTAGGTTGGGTTTTTGACCAAAGGAAGGCCGCTAGGATGAAGGGAGGAAAGTTGGTAGGATATTTGGTCTGGGTTTGGCCGAGCCAAAAGGATTTGGAGGTGTGTAATTAAGATAAGGGGAAGTGCCCTTTTATAGTTGAGGTGAGGGTGACTTTAGGAAAATCTTGAAATATTATTTTATAATAAAAAACTTTTCAGTTTATAATGGGTAAAAATTTAATTATTAAAAGTATAAGGTGGGGATGGGTCTAAAAACACTCAAAAAATAGGTTTATGATAGGTTTAGGTCATCATATTAACCTTATCTTTTAGATTTAATGATTAGTTAAATAGTTTGACATTTACCATTTCTCTTTGTGTTTTTATATTATATGGTTAATAAACACACTATAAAAAGTCGAGAAAACCTCATGTGGTTAATTATTAATATATATAACCTTATCTAGGTTCTTTTACTAAACCTAAGATTTTTAGGAATATTATATCAATTAAAAATATAATATTTGTTTTAAAAACTCAATTATGTCAATTTTGAAACTATTTAGTATTTGAAATTTTTGAAATATAGAAAAACCTTATCACTTAGAATAAAATTTATTTAACCAACCCTAAAATGTCATATTAACGTATAAAATCAGTATAATTCATCATAAATCTCAATTTAAATTTATTTGGATATTTATAATATCAATTGTTTTAATATTTTATTTATAAGGTAATTATTGAATCACCATTGTCTCACAAATAAATAAAATTACATAATATCTAAAAATTATAAATAATATTAAATTATGTAGGAAATTTTTTTTATATATAATTAATATTTAGAGTCTAATTTATATTATGTATATACAAATATTAAAAATGGTTTAGTTTTTAAACATTGAATTTAACTCTTTTAACTATTCTTTAAATAATAAAATTAATAAATGTCCTAATCTAATCCAGGTGGACCATAGATGATTATATTTTATTCCTAAGGTTTTTTTGTTCTATTTATACTTATATAATATAATTAGGACATTTTTTATGGTTATTATGATATCAATTTGACCCTAAATTACCCTATTTACTTTTAACTCTGGTAAATAAATGTCAAAAGTTACTAGTCACCAAAAATTATTTTCATCTTATTGAACCACATTTTATATACTGATATTATCCTTGTCTATAAAATTTTTTAAATTCAACTCATAGAAGTGGTAAAATTATGTTTTAATAAAATTTACAAATTCTCCTAGGAGGTGGATAAAAGACTGTAAAAGGTTCGATAAAATTTTATATATCTAAACTAATTATATAATGACTCTAAGTAATTACATTTAACAGATATAAGTATTATGTATATACTTTGACCAAAAATATATTAAAATAAAATAACAATTTATTTAAATAAAAAAGTCAGTTTTAACCAATAACGTAGTGTTTTTCACTATTCATCAGAAATTGAATGTTTTCATAAAAATATAAAAAATTCACCAATAGATAATTTCAATATTCCAAATTCAAAAATTATGTCCATTTTGAAAAAAAATTATAAAATTTCAAAAAGTGGGTATTACTATTCATAACAGCTAGTTCGATTTGTCACGGTGTGTTAGAATCTCGAAGTTGCATACAATGCAAGCTATTGCATTATTCAAAGTGAAATGTAGCATGGAAGCTGGGGGTGTTACATGTAAAGTATAATTCATTCTTCATATGAATGTGGATAAAGATAAACAATATGAAAAAATTAAATAACCTTCCCAAAATTGAACACATAGACCCTATCTATTCCATGAAGAATGTGGAATGGTATCAAGATAACACATCCACATTCAAACTAATCTTAATATAGAGACCCAAAATATGACGTACATGGACATTAAATTAATTTTGTAGAAAAAAATACATGACAAAAACCAACACTCAAGGACTCTAATAGTTTAGTGTCTTTGGAATATCGGAGCATAATCTTCAAATCATGGTGAAAGATCTTCAACATATCCCAAAAAGATATTCCCCTTTTTGTTTTCTTACTTAAAACCTTTCTTTGTATCCTAGGGAAAAGAAAACATATAATGGGTAAGCTAAAATTCTCAGTAAGGGTAATCATAGAGAAAATAAAACAAACCATATGTATTTGAACTTAAAAACATGAACATAGTTTTTAGACATCAAAATCTTGAGTAATGAAATAAAACATGGCAGTACGTAAGTAATAGATCATAATGGAACATAAATCATGATAAAATAGAATTTGAATAAATCATGTAATTTTGGAAAACCATTAATCACGGGATATGATTTCCATAGTAGCCAAGGCATTGCTGCTAAGACCATCTTAGTGGACAAAGACCCTTTTTGAATCGAGTTTACTCCTCCTTTCAGTCCTGTATTAGTGAACCAGATTAACTTACCATTCCGGCCATGTCTATCTCATGAGATATAAATATTTACCCAATTCATTATAGGGGGATATAGGTCCCACCAATCTCATAATTTAATCATTCTTACTTGTGCCGCAAAATAAACATAAATCATTCATCATAACCCAAAGAATAAAAATGGGTTTCATAAACATCATCCCATCATAAAATAATCTATATAAATAAAATGGATATAGTTTCATCATAAGAAAATATAAACCATGTAAATCATAGATATATTATACTTGAAACATACAAATATGAAATAATTTCATCTTAGATGGAAAATGGTTTTCATAAAACACTTGAAAATAATTCTTGAGGAAAATATCTTTTCTTCTTAAAAATAATTTTCTTTTCACAAAATGCCACCCAATTTTAAAAGAAAAGATTTTGTTGAAAATAAATATGAAATATATTAGAGTAAACATCATGAAAATAAGGTGTTATGAAACTGTAAAAATCCGTTCACGCCGTATAAGTTAAAAAAAATATTCTCTTCTACTTTTAATGGAAAATTCAAAAAGTACCACGTATGGTAAACAAAATAAATATTCCTTCCATAACACAAAGTAAAAGTAAAATAGGGGTAATCATGAAATTAAACAAACATGTAATAATATTAAACACTTTATAAAAACATTTTTATGGACGTGGATGAAAAATATACCCCCAGCAAATACCAACGAATAAACAATCTCGAATAAGAATGAGATTGGAAAAAGTATCCCTTACCTTAGGTCCAATATGCTTCGTACGTATCCGAACCTCCTGTATAATGATTTAAATAATGTAATTGACTCATTAAAGAATCATATTAATTGTTATTCTATCATATATATTTCCCTTATGATTATATATTACCCGTTCCTTTGTAAATTCCAAGTTAAATCAGCGTTTTGGGTAAACTCATTTTATTTATCGTACATGTTTGGACTTGTTGTTCTTAATATTATTATTACTTATATCATGATTTAATGACTTACAAAATGTAAATCATGATTTATATATCATATATATTCAGTATATATATATATATATTATATAGATAAATGAAATTAAATACATCGTTCATATAGACAGTAGGTCATACGTACACATGAACGTTGTTTTCCTTTGACTTGAATGGAAGTAAGTAGATGAAATGTATATATACATACATAAATCCAGTAGCAATATTATTCCATATATATCATTATTATTCATTATATATAATTTGTAATCATTCTTGAATAGTTAATATGGAGAATGAATCTCATCACGTCGTGGAGATGGTAATCCGTACATACGCACAAGCGATGATATCGTTCCCATAATTATTGAATGGAATTGGAGTGGATGATATGATATCTCAAAATTATTATAATGTTATAATAACCATATATAGTTATCTTTAACACCATTATACCCATCCAAGTAAGGTGGTGGTGGAAAAACAGATTACACCACGGCGTGGAGACGATATTCTGTACGTACGCAAGCGTGGTGATTTCGTTTTCTGTAGGATGGATAAAAGGTTAAATGGGGTAGTTTCATATTTATAATAACATATCAGTATATTATTGATAATTATGTTATTAATTTATAATGAAACAACTAAATAAGAATAAGTTGAAGAAGAAATAAAACATAAAAGAATCGGCAGAAGAGATTACCTCTTCTTCGACGCACCTCTTTTAAGCATCCTCTTAATGCACTAGAGTTCATCTTTTGAGGAGACAAGAACCTATATAATTATTCTGGGGATGTTTATAAGGTAAATTGGCAGGGTTTTGCCTCTCTTGAAAGCTAAAAAGTGTTTTGAGTGAAGAGGGAGGAGGTGCCCTTTTATAAGGAAGGAGAGGGGATCTTTAGGAAAAACTTAACCTATTATTTTATAATAAAGTCATATTCGATTTATAATAGCTCAAAATTAATTTATTTAGAATCTAAAGTGGGGATGGGTCTAAAGACTCTCAACTAATAGGTTTTAGACAAGTTTAGGGTACAATTTTAACCTTATCATTTAGATTTAACTCTAAGTTAAATAATTTACCTTTTACCATGTCTTCTTATTTTCTTAAACAATTTGGTTAATAAACTTACTATAACAAGACAAAAAAAACCCTAATTGGTTAATTATTCATATATATAACTTTATATAAGTCATTTGGATGAACCTCATATTTTTAGGAATAAAATTACAATTAATAATATAATATTTGTTTAAAAACTATTTTATGTCAATTTTGACACTATTTGGTAATTGATTTTTGTGAAATTCATAACAGCACGATTAGTTCAAAAAAAGTTAATTGAATCAATAATAACATGTCATATTAACCTAAATAATTAGTTGAAATTATAAAAAGTCTCAAATTACATTTATTTGTGTATTTATAACATCAATTATGTTAATATTTCATTAATAAGGTAATTATTGAATCATCATTGTGTCATAAATAAATTAAATTATATAATGTCTAAGAATTATAAATAAAATACCATTATATAGGAAATATTTTTATCTTTATAATTAATATTTATAGTCGAATTTTTCTTATGTATAATTTTATATTAAAAATGTTCTAGTTATTAAACATTGATTTTAACTATTTTAACTCTTCTTTAAATAAAATAATAATAAATGTCGTAATCTAATCCAAGTGTACCTAAAGGATAATATTTCATTCCTAAGGTTTTTTTGGTCAAATTACACTTATCCAATAGAATTAGGACATCTGTTAGGGTAATAATAATATCATTTTTACCCATAATTACCATATTTACTTTTAACTGTGGTAAATAAAAGTAAAAAGTTACTATTCACCAAAAATTATTTTTATCTTATTGAACCACATTTTACTCCTTGATATTATCTGTGTCTCTTGGATTTTCAAAATTACACTCACAAAAAAGGTAAAATTAAGTTTTGTGTAAATTTACAAATTCTCTTAGGAGGTGGGTAAAAGACGGTGAAAAGTTCAACAAACTTTTTATATATCTAAAATTATTATAAAATGAGTCCAATTAATTAAATTGAACTTATATAGGTATTATGTATCAATTTATTCCTAAAATAAATTTCAATAAAATAAATAATTATTTAAATAAACATTCATTTTTTAAATATTAACCCAGTGTTTTCACTATTCATTAAAAATTTAAAGTTTTCAGAAAAATACCAAAAATTAACCCTAGGATAATTTTGATATTCTGAATCCCAAAATGAAGTCCATTTGGAAATATAAAATTTATAAAATTTCAAAAAAAATGGGTATTACTATTCATAACGGGTAGTTCATAATAATATTATAATAATACCTCATTTAATGAAACTCGGTATTGCTTAATACACACGCTATCGAAGAAGGTCTTGATTGCATGTAATGCAAGCCAAGTCAGGTCTGCGTGTAGTGAAAGCTCCATTTAGTGTTGCGTATAAAATAATAAAAACTTATTTCATTTATACGTGAAACAAAATCTATACTTAATGTTGCGTAGAATAATTTCCACAAACTGAACATGAAATTGTATGTAACACGAGCCAATAATAGTGTTGTGTATACTGCAAGCTAATACAATGTTGTGTATAGTACAAGCTAATCATTGTGAAGCATACAAAAAAAGACATAAAATAAATTAAAAATAATAATTCTCATAAAATCGTGGGGTGTTACATTCTACCCCCCTTAAAATGAATTTTTCCCTCGAAATTCGTCAGGGTTATAAATGGTTTTCTACTTGAAAGTTTCTTTCATAGAAACCCACATCGTAAAAAGGAATATTAAATCATCAGTTTAAGAAGGAACGTTAGAAACATAACAAATACCCAAAGTATCTCATTACTGGGTTTCTACATATGATAATATATGATAAAATATGAAAATAGAAGAGAAATATAACCATCATGTTCTGATAGAGAGTGGTAGAGAACATGGCTATAAAAAAGACAACAATCACAAAGGCATATATTTTTGATCATCTAATGTACCATCTGATTCATCGGATATGATGGTACTAGGACAACGTTTTTAGTTCTCTATATCATTTCCATAATGTTGAAAAATTATTGAATCAAAATAAATACTTACTTGATTTTGGTACAATTTCACTGTTGTTCATGCCTTTAACAATTTCCACTTTATCTCTTAAAGAAATGAAGTTGAATTTGTCATTATTGAAGTGTTATAATATCATTATATAGAATTATAGGTCATTTCATCTGTTTCTATCACAAAAAGTTTAACATAATTTATTAAATATACATAAGTCCATCTATGCTGAGATTAATCGTATATGGTTGTTAAATGGACTTATAATTCATCTATCATAGCACTTAATAAAATAAAACCAGTTTCCACTAACCAGGGACTTCTTGTAGGCCAGTGGTATGCGATAGAGTCATGTGGCACTTCGTTTTTGTGTTCGATTCCCACATCCTTGTTCGACGTGACGTGTTGTCGCCCGTCCTATGGGTTGTCCTTTTTTCTAAAACTAAATTTTTATAAAATTCCAAAAATAATATCAAAACGTTTTGTCCTTAAACAAAAATAACTTATGTCCAACATAATCCATTCCAATCTTTAGGATTTTCTTAAATGCTTATATCAAAGCTCATTGTATAAATAAAAGAATTACTAGAAATGTCATTTACAGAGCATTTGAATACCATCATTTATCCCCCATATATCATACGATATATCTTTATGGTCACATTACAAACATGTGAATGCCTTAGTAATGTATTCTCTTGAAAAATGAATACCCATTTAACCTTAGTGAAAACATGAATGCTGTCAAAATTTAACTCTTTCCACATACCAAAATCCCAAAATTTATATATACTCAAACCATGATATCACTTTGTCCTTATATCAGTCACGAGCTCATGAATAATATGGAAATTTTTATTTTCTCATTATCCATTCATTATGTGCATATCATATACTTTCCAAAAATATTTCAATCACTTTTCAGGGTTACCGGTAGGATAAAATTATTTAAAACCATAATAGACTAATGCAAAATATTACAATATACCATAAAAGTACCTCAACAACATTATATTTGAATACTAATACATGAACACTTCAATCCATCCTCTTCAATGATTTTCATAGAATAAGTCCTTCCTTGATTTATAAGTAACCTCTTAGGTTAGGGAATTTAGTTGGGTAATGACCATGTTTTCCACAAACAAGACACTGAACTCTATAACAGTCTGTCACTCTATAACCCTTTTCTTCACACAGATAACATCTCCCCATCCATTTGAGGTATTCCTCAAGGTTCTTCTTCCCTTTTTCTTGATACGTAGAAAGCTTCATCTTCCTTCCTCTGTGTTCCTTTCCATGAGAACATGTATAAAAGTTCATATTCCTATTATTTGATGACTTAGAAATACCACCAAAGTTCACATTGTTAATCATATATCGTGATGACTGATTTGGAATAATCATAATCTCATTCTCTCTAGGAATTACACGATTTTGTTGATCACAGTCACCAATTTTCCATCAGAATCAACATTAACTGAATTCCTTCTCGTTTCCTCCATTGACTAAAACCTGAATAGATAGTGTATGAAACAATTAAAATAACGTGGAACCACCAAATCATTAAAAGTCACTTACGGGATGTCTAGCTTATCAAACATTCTTTAATCCATGATACCTTAGGTTCACCCTAGGTTATTCATGATCATAAACATAACTATAGGACTATAACCTATAGTTATACTAAACCTTAGGGACATCCCTAGACATTCCTTAGAAATATCTCTAGGGATCTCACTACGGTTTTTTCATCCTAGTTTCCAAATTTTGACTAAACCTTTCCTATGATACCAATTGTAGAGACACCAAACTTGTCATACATGGAAATTACATTACTTTTGCAAAAAAAAAATACATAACAAAAACTAACACTCAAGGAACGTAATAGTTTAGTGTATTTGGAAACTGGAAGGAAAATCTTCTAATCATGGTGAAATATCTTCAACATCTCCCCAAAAGATCTTACCCTTTTTGATTTCTTACCTAAAATCATTATTTATATCCTAGGGAAAAGATAACATATAAAGGGTGATCTCAAATGCTCAGTAAGGGTAAGCATGGAGAAAATAAAACAAACCATATACATTTGAATTTAAAAACATGGACATAATGTTTAAACATCCAAATCTAGAGCAGTGAAATAAAACATGGCAGTACGTAAGGAATAGATCAAAATGTAACATCAATCATGATAAAATAAAATGGGAATAAATCATGTAATTATTGAAAACCAGTAAGCACATGATATGATTTCCATAGTAGCCAATGCTTTGCTGCCAAGACCATCTTAGTGGACAAATTCCCTTCCTGAATCGAGTTCACTCCTCGTTCCAGTCCTATATCACTGAACCTGATTAACTTACCATTCTAGCCATGTCTATCCCATGAGATATAAATCATTAACCAATGAATTAGAGGGAAATATAGTTCCCCCCATCTCATAATGAAATCATTCTTACTTGTTCCACAAAATAAACATAAATCATTCATCATAACCCAATGAATAAAAATGTGTTTCATAAACATCATCTCATCCAAACATAATCCATATAAAACAAATGGATATCATTTCATTATAAGAGAGGTGAAACCATGTAAATCATAGAGATATTATACTTGACACATACACATATGAAATAATGTCATCTTATATGGAAAATGGTTTTAATAAAACACTTGAAAATAATTCTTGAGAAAAATAACTGTTCTTCTTAAAAATCATTTTCCTTCACAAAATGCCACACAATTTTAAAAGAAAATGATTTTATTGAAAATAACCATGAAATCATGTAGAGTAAACTTCATGAAAAAAAGGAATTATGAAACCTTAAAAAACTATTCACGCCATATAAGTTAAAAAAACATTCTCCTTGTACTTTTAACGGTAAAGTCAAAAAGTACCACGTATGGTAAACAAAAGAAATATTCCTTCCATAATAGAAAGTAAAACTCAAAGAGGGGTAATAATGACATTAAACATACATGTAAGAATATTAGACACTTTATAAAAACATTTTTATGGACATGGATGAAAAATATAACCCTAGTAAATAGTTACGAATAAACAGTCTCGGATAAGAATGAGATTGGAATAATTATCCCTTACCTTAGGTCTGATATGCTTCATACGTATCCGAACCTCTTGTGTAATGATTTAAATAATGTCATTTACTTATTACATAATCATATTAATTGTTATTATATCATATAAGGTTCACTTACAACTTTATATTACCCGTTCTTTTGTAAATTCCATGTTAAAGTAGCGTTTTGTGTAAAATAGTTTTATTTATCGTACTTGTTTGTACTTGTTGTTCGTGATATTATTATTACTTATATCCTGATTTAATTACTTCCAGAATTTAAATATTGATTTATATATCATATATATTCAGTATGTATATATATATATATAATAGTTAGATATATGAAATGAAATACACCGTTCATGGACACGTTAGGTCGTACGTACGCATGAACATTGTTTTCATTTGACTTGAATGGAAGTAAGTAGTTGAAATATATATATACATAAATAAGTTCAGTAGCATTGGTATGTCATATATATCATTATTATTCATTATATATACTTTATAATCATTCTTTAATAGTTAATATGGAGAAGGAATCTCATCGCGTCGTGGAGACGGTAATCCGTACATACGCAGGAGCGATGATATCATTCCAATAATTATTGAATGGAATTGGATTGGATGATATAATATCTAAGAATCAGTATGATGTTATATTAACTATATATAGTTATATTTTACACCATTATACCCATCCATGTAAGGTGGTGGTGGAAAAACAGATTACACCACGGCGTGGAGACAGTATCTTGTACATACGCACGCACGGTGATTTCATTTTCGGTAGAATGTATAGAAAGTGAAATGGGGTTGTTTCATTTTTATAATAACATATCATTATATTATTGAAACTGATATTATTAATTTATAATGAAAAAACTAAATAAGAAGAATTTGAAGAAGAAAGAAAACTTGGAAGAATCAGTAGAAGAGATTACCTCTTCTTTGAGGCACCTCTTCTAAGCATCCTCTTAATGTACTAGAGTTGGTCTTTTGAGGAGAAAAAAACATATATAATGTTACTAGGGACGTTTATAAGGTAAATTGATAGGGTTTTTCCGAGCTTGAAAGCTCAAAATTGTGTAAATAGAAGAGGGAGGAGGTACCCTTTTATAATGGAAGATAGGGGCACTTTAAGAAAAACATAAAATATTATTTTATAATAAAGTCATATTCGGTTTATAATAGCTCTAAATTGATTTATTTCGAAGATAAAGTGGGTATGGGTCGACTTCCTCTCAATAAATAGGTTTTATACAAGTTTAGGTTACTATTTTAACCTTATCATTTAGATTTAACTCTAAGTGAAATAATTTAACTTTTACTGTGTCTTCTTGTTTTCTTACACTATATGGTTAATAAACATACTATGACAATCCAAATGAACCCCAAATGGTTCATTATTAATATATATAAACTTATATATTTCATTTTTCTGAACCTTAGATTTTTATTAATAAAATAACAATTAATAATATAATAGTTGTTTTAAAAACTATTTTATGTCAATTTTGACACTATTTAGTAATTGATTTTTGTGAAAATCATAAAAGCATGATTATTTAGAAAAAGGTTAATTTAAACAATACTAACATGTCATATTAACCTAAAAATTTATTGTAATTTATAAAAATTTTCAAATTACATTTATTTGGGGATTTATAACATCAATTATGTTAATATTTCATTACTATGGTAATTGCTGCATCATCATTGTCTCGTAAATAAATTAAATTATTTAATGTATAAAAATTATAAATAAAATACCATTATGTATTAAATATTTTTATTTTTATAATTAATATATATAGTCTAATTTATCTTATGTATAACCTTATATTAAAAAAAATTAGTTATTATACTTGGATTTTAACTATTTTAACTCTTCTTTAAATAAAATAATAATAAATGTTCTAATCTAATACAAGTGGACCTAAAGGGTAATATTTTATTCCAAAGGTTGTTTCTGGTCGAATTACACTTATACAATATAGTTAGGACATGTTTTAGGGTAATAATAATATCATTTTTACCCTTAATTACACTATTTACTTTTAAACGTGGTAAATAAAAATAAACAGTTACTATTCACAAAAAATTATTTTTATCTTATTGAACCACACTTTACTCATTGTTATTAACCATTTCTCTCAGATTTTTGAACTTCCACTCACATAAGCAGTAAAATTATGTTTTATGTAAATTTTCAAATTCTCCTAGGAGGTGGGTAAAAGACGGTGAAAAGTTCAATAAAATTTTTATATAACTAAATTTATTATAAAATGACTCCAATGAATTACATTGAACTTATATAGGTATTATGAATCAATTTTTACATAACAAATTTAAATAAAATAAAAAATTATTTAAATAATAAGTCCGTTTTTAAATAGTAACCCAGTGTTTTCACTATTCATCAAAAATTGAATGTTCTCAGAAAAATACCAAAAATTCACCCTAGGATAATTTTGACATTCCAAATCCAAAAATGAAGTCCATTTTGAATGATAAAATTTATAAAATTTCAAAAAGTGAGTATTACTATTCATAATGGCTAGTTCATAATAATATTATAATAATATCTCATTTAATGAAACTCGGTATTGCATACTACAAATGCTACCGAAGATGGTCTTGATTGCGGGTAATGTAAGCCAAGTCAAGGCTACGTGTAGTGAAAGATCAGTTTGGTGTTGCATATAACATAATCAAAACTTATTTCATTAATACTTTAAAAAAAATCTATACTTAATGTTGTGTAGAATAATTTCCACAAAACGAACTTGAAATTATATATAACACGAGCCAAGAATAGTGTTTCGTATACTGCAAGCTAATACGGTGTTGCGTATAGTACAAGCTAATCTTGGTGAAGTGTACAAAAAAAGACATCAAAGAAATTAAAATTTATAATTATCATAAAATCTCAGGGTGTTACACTTAAACCATCTAATTAAATATGTTATATGATAAAAATAATATATTAACCTCAATATTACATAAAATACATTAGGGGTGTTAAAATAAAAAAAATACTATAATAAAGTCATGGAGGAATTTTTTAGAGAAATACACTTTTACTTTGAAACGTATAGTTTTGTTGGAAAAATTTTTGCATAAAATCAGAAATGATAAAAATTAGTTTTTCCATGATCAAATTAGTGGTTTTAAAAAAATAATTTTGACTTAAAATAGATTATGTAGTGCACTAGAAATTGTAAGAATTTGAGGAGTTCCATTGAACCCGGCTTCTTTATCAGGAAACATTGAGAAATATCATTCTAAAACATTTATATCCACATAAAAAATGAATTATTGTAATTGGTAGACATATATATAACATTGAAAAATAATATATGAGGAGTGAATAAGAATAATGAAGAATTTAATTTTTATTAAGAGAAGAAAATAGCAACCCGAAAGAAAATGAAGGTTCTGATAGAAAACCCTTACCTAATATTTAAATGTGTTCTGAATATGGCCTTAATGTCCTCGATAATAAAATTAAATTCTGTAATAAACTAATTTATAACATCATAAAAATTTATTTAATCTATTGTAATTTTTTTAAGTTTATTTATTTCCATACTTCTGACTTATAAGGTTGAATTTGGTCTTTCTACAGTGTTGGTTCATTGATTTTATGATCAGTTCACATGATTATAAGAAATGGATTTCATGTGGAAGGGATATAATTATACAGAATTTGAATTACATGTTATTAATGAAAATATAGAAGTGTAAATGGTTTTGGGTATCAATTTTTCATATATTATAAGGTTGAATCCTTTCATAATACATTTTTTTATAATTGTTTAGACTATCCCGATGGTTATTGATCATAACCAACTCATTTTTATTTATCATTTTTTATTATGTAAATATGTTACATTCAGAACCAAAAAGGGTTATATAATAAATTTTACAATCTATCTCAAATTTTAAAATTCTTTCATGAATAGACATTATGAATAATTTGAATAATGAAACCCTGTCCTCCAAGAAGGTGGTTAATCGGCACCTTCTGAATGATGATTTCATTAATAAATTAAATGATATATATATATATATGTGGTGGTTTGTGAAGGATATTCCATCAAAATAATATAATTATATTATATATTTTACACTAGATTTATCATCATCATTTTTAAAGAGGATTTTATGAGTAGATAAGAGAATAAAATAAATTGAAAATGAAATTTAAATATAAAGGAAGTGGGGTTTTCTCATGAAATATCATCCCTATTAACCTCCTTAAGGGAAGGGGTTTTCAACATTTCGTGAGACGTGAAGGTATTTGATGTGGGGGAGGGGATTGGGAGGAGTATTTTTTTGAACCTTTGAAAGTATCAAAGATTGATATGTGTGAGAGGAAGAGGGGCGAGGGGTAGTATTTATAGTGGAGGAGATGATGGCTTTCACATTATTTAAATCATTATTTTATTATTTTGGAGCAAGACTATGAATAGTCTTGATTCTTGTGACCAAAAATAGTAATAAGTGTATGTGATTTCTAACCAACTCTCCTTTACAACATCCATGACTCAATCATGATGTAGAATATCATTTATTTAGCATATTTTATAAATTATCAAATTTCACTATTCACCAAAATTTCAAGTATTTTTGAAAAATATTGAAAATTCACCCAGGCCATTATTACACATTTATAATTTAAAAATGAACTCCATTTTATAAAACTAATTTTATAAATATGATAAATTTAATTTTGAATGAAAATCATTATTTACTCGAAAAATGTTGATCGTATGTTTAAAAATGATTTTATAATATATTTAAAAATAAACTAAGGTCTCTCAAAATTATCCTAAAATCATAGGTAAACAAGATATTTATTTATGAATAAATTATATGGAAATTAATTTACTAATCTAAAATTGTAATTAAATATTTTTTTCTCACAAAAATACCAACAATTAGTTATTAATTTTTTAAAATATTCACCAACATTTATAAAAAGAATAAATTTTATTTAATATTACACAGGTGAGGTTATTATTCATAAGGTTCATATTTATATTCATAAGGGTCAAGTTACTACTCACCAAAAATCTAATATGATCCTTTCATACTCTAAATATCTTATTAATCGCAACCGTGTATATAATTTTTTTGGAATTAAAATCACAGAAGAGGAAAAATTATATTCATTTTCACGGTTATAAAAAAGTAGTTTTTCATATATACTCTGTGTTTCATCCATTCAATATGATATTTATTTAAAAATTCTTGGGGTTCTACATTCCTCCCCATTATAAAAATTCCATCCTTGAAATTACTTTAAGGATAGCTTTTAAAATATTTTGGTAGTTCTTCATCATAAGTTCCTCAGGCTCCTATGTTGCCTCTTAAATTTTATGATCTTTCCAAATTAAATTTACCAGTCGAGTCGTCAGATTCCTCAACACCTGTTCTTTAGTGTTTAGAATCTGGATAGGTTCTTCACAATAACATAAGTTAGGTTCCAATTCTATACCTTCATAAGTGATGATATGTATTGGGCATGGAATGTACTTTATCAATAATGAGACATGGAACACATTATATACCTTATAAAAGCTAGACATCTTTCCTAATAGATAATCCACAACTCCAATTATATCCAAAATTTCAAGTGAATTAATTTTTATATTTTAATCTTTTATGAAATTCCTAGAGTGAAACTCTCCTCACTTATAAATGTGAATCCTAATATTCTCTTAATTACCCAACCTTCAGCATTAATTCTTAACAAACCCCTAAAAAATTACTTCCCTACCACCCTTATAATTATTCTTGCAGTGCTTTTCTTCCCAAAAGGCAAACCCTATGATCGTTAAGGGGAGATCTAAAAGAGTTATTTTAAATAATAGTGTATTGCCTTAAACAATCACTTTATTTTTACTTTTTATTTTAAATCCAATAAACAAAAGGTTTTAGTAATAAAATAATTAATTAAGAATCATAAATATAATTTTATTTTGTTATTATTTTGAAACAACCATTGTCCACCCTCATCCCCCTCGAATGGGAAGTTGAAGTATCACCCGTGCATATATATGACATATCGTCTCCACATAGAGATACAATTTATTTTTCATAGACATACTTTATAAATGGTTATTATGATGGGTTTAATGACTGTATAATATTTATGAAAAATTTATTCTTATATAATAATAATATCATATCAACCTATAAACATTTCAAATCATTGGAAAATGATAATGTAACTCGGGACAATGTCTAGACTACCAGCTCTCTAAATCGATGTGATTCATTTTTCGTTTTCACATTACATGGATGACAATTTGGATAGAATTTTATAAATATATATATTATATAATATATAATAATGATAATTTAGAGGTTAATTATTATTTAAATTTAATTCAGTTAATCCATCAAAAAGTAAAATTATAGTTCATTAATACATACGACCTACCGTCTTTATGAACAATGTCATTCATTTTTCTCTCTCCTTATATTATGGATGAATACATATATATATATATATATATATATACTTATTTATATATATAAATATAATATATATATATATATGGTATTTATATCTTGATTAACATCTTTTAGATGATGGATCCATGATTAAAGTATGTTTAATGTAACTACCGAACATAAATTCTTATGAAAAAAATAGTAATCATTAAGAAATTATTATTTAAATAAGGAATTATTGATAAATAGTTGATGAAATGTTATAAATGGATCATATATGATATTATAATTCTATAAATCATTTTGATATACAATTATAATAAATTCAAATTTCTTATGTAGGACTATATGGAACTTTTAAAAAGAGGTGAACTTGAGGTAAGGGTTTTGTGTTAAAATAACATTATTTATATAGATTATTTATGATTAACCTTATGATGATTGAATATTATGTTATAAATATCATGAAAATAATTAATTTTGATCCCCTATGGTTATTTATTTACAATACATGTGTTCCCATTATTTTTTTATGTTTATGTACTTAATAGACTGAAATAACATTTTTAATGAAAAATTGACATTATTTCTCTCATCAGATGAAAATCCCTCTTCTTCCATATACTTTTTTCTAAATAAGTTTTAAGAATTATTTTATTATTCTCCATTTATTGTTTAAAGTCATTATATACTTCATATTATTTTGTTTTAAAAAAAAATTAGACAGAATTGTTTCCCAGTTTCCTAACAAGGTTCTTTTTTACTATTTTACAAATGTATCAAAAGAATGTTTTATTTTAAATAATATGAAATGAACAGTCATTCCCAACACCATGAAAACTCAAGTATTTTTTGTTTTATTTATAAAAATTCATGTTTATTTTCAAATAATGTTTTTTATTAATATTTTTGATTTTATAAATTTTAAATTACATTTTTCTATTTTAAAATACCATTTTCCTTCAGAAATGTTCCATGTGAAAATTTAATGGTTTTTTATCTATAATTACATATATTTGTATTACTTTAGTTTCATTGGGGATATAATCCAATGATACCATCCTTATTCTTTCTCTTGATGGTTTAATTATAATGAATAAACTATTATGAAACATGATCATTTTTCGTGGGTTATGCTCTGATGAATGAATAAAATGATTATGAGATTTGTTCCTTTTTCAGGGTTCATTCTATGATGAAATGATAACAAAACTCATTTAATTTTAATGGGTTGTGACATGATAGATATTTCATAATCTCATGCCACAAATTTTCATGTATTTATGAATATTTGATAGATCTTCCTAGAATCATATAGACGTCTAATTCATTAGGTAAATATTGATATCTCATGAGATAAAAAGCAATAGAATTTGTAGTGAAACAAGTTTAGATGGTAATATATCCACTTTAGTTGTATTGGTAGTGAACCTTGATTACTAAGATGGAATAGGGACTGAACCCAGTCCACTATAATAGTCTTTTATGTTACCCTTCACTATTAAGGAAATGATTTTATATGCTTATATTTATGCGAAAAAAATATATCTTATGTCAATTTGATTTTCTCATGGATCATGTTATTGGATTAATTTATGATTCATATCTTATAAACTACCATTCTTTGTAAGATAAATCATGATTATGATCATTGATATGTAGTGTGTGGTTTTCAAAAGTTAACCATGTGTTCTTGTAACGTTATATTCGTGATATATTTATGTGATCAATTATGTCTCCCATGTTTAGCCATAATGGGAATCTAATATCACCATTTATTATGTTTCCCTTCAATAGTTTATAAAAATAATTGGTAGGCTATATCTAATAATTTTTTAGTTATGAATAAATAATTGGGTAATGTAGATCCCGTAGGAGGAAGTTCTTTACATTTCCATTTTTCCAATGATACTAGACCTATATGATTATGGTGTAGATTTTTATGTTAAGTTATATATATTCATCTCATAAGATATAATATCTATTTTTGAAAATTATGGATCTCTATTGTTGGTATCATAGAAATCTATAGATTTCTTTGGAAACTAGGATGAGAAAACATTTATGAAATCCCTTATTATAATAATATATTTAAAATAATGTCCTAAGTTATTATAATAAAAGGAGTGTTGTTTTCCTAAAAAATATCCCTTCATATTTACCAAAAGTATGAGTACTTTTGGAATAGATTCATCTTGGGGTAACAACCCATAAAGTAGTTGGTATAGTATATATCATTTTTAATTCTAGAGTATGGTAAGTAAACCCATAATGTTCACCTATTTTGACACTCTTGTGGGATATACTTGGATCAATTAAATTTTTTTATGAACCATTATAGAGAATTTAATATATAATTATCATGAATTACATATGCTAAACCTTTGATGTAATAGATTTAAAAAAAGTATTCATGATATGGACATCCTATAAATGATTTTCCATGATTGATCAATTTAATCAATTATTTATTATAGTCAAGCTAATAATTTTTTGTTTTACTAAGCTAATAATGATATAATGAGAAATTTCATATGGTAATAGGTATGATAAATCATTTATGTACAATATTTGATATTAGTTATCTGAATTGTTGTATGTCACAAAAAGACTCATGGAGTATTAATTCATATACTCATTTTTTAGATATTTAAAAAATAGTAATCGCCTAATGTTATGATGATCGAATCTCACATATATGATTCTTCTTAGATTATTTTTTGTGGGAATGTGCTTCCTGAAAATCTTTTTATTCTCCCTCTATAATATTTTGAGGTTATTTTTAGAATGTATAGGCATTCTTTATATACACCATGAATCAATATATAAGGAAGGTTAGCCACATTTGATATTATCAACAAACCTATAATCATATATCAGTGTGATGATAAATATAAACCTACAATGGAAATTTAATCCATTTTATGTGTCTTGAATCCTTTTAAAAATGGGTTTTTGTATTATATGGATACAGGGAAACTCAACATCAATTATATGCCTCTTGTGTGGGAGTTTATTGATGTATTTTCAAAATAGTTACATAGTCTTCCATTAAATTTTGATGTTGAGTTATCAATATAAATCACACCTTATGCTGCACCTATTCCAATTATTCAATATAGAATGACCATGATTGAGTTATAGGAATTAAATAATCATCTCTAAGAGAATCATGACACGGAAATTATTCAGCCAAGTGAATCACTTTGGTTTTGAACCTATTCTTTTTTCAAGATAAAATATGAGTTAAGGCGACTCTACATTGATTATTCAGAACCCAACGAGATAAAAATCAAGGATAATTATCCCTTTCCACATATTGAAAACATGTTTGATAAAAAATGTGGAGATCAATACCTTTAAAATATTGATCTTCAATTTGTATATTATCAATTTATGTTGAAAAATGAATATATACCTATTACAAGAATCTATACAAGGTGTGGTCACCAATAATTTATTGTGATTTCATTTGGTATTATTAATTCCCCTGTTATCTTCATAGAGTTAATGAGTATAAACTTTTGAGATTACCTTGATCAGTTTAAGGTGGTCTATATATATGATTTTATTATATATTCAAATATAAATTAAGATCATGAATATTAACTTATGATTGTATTGACTAACATTTGTAATTATAATTTTTATGAGAATTTTACAAAGTGTGAATTTTGGATATAAAAAGCATCATTTTTCCTTCAAATAATCACAAGAGATGGTATATCGATGGATCTACAAAAGAATAATGTTATTTAATGTTGACCCAAACCAACCATTATTACTAAGATTCAAATATTTCTTGATTAGGATCGATATTATTGATACATTGTGGAGAATGTTTCATAACTTTTTAATCCACTCACCAAGTTAACTTAGAAGGGATCCATGTTCCTTAAGACATGTTAATGTGAGGAGAATTTCAAGGAACTAAAGAGAATATTAGTCACCAAAACTATGATTGCATTAAATTTTATCAGAGAACAGTTTTTTTGGAAATATTGATGCATTAAAGAAGCTAATGGGATGAACTTTACTAAAAAATTATGTTGGTATAGAATATACCTCACAAAAAATTGAAGTATCATGGGAACAATTACCCAAGTCATGATTTGGAGTTAGCTTCAATAATTTTGGAATTAAATATATGAATATGTTACTTTTAGGATAATGGTGGAATATATATACTGATCATTAAATTTTAAATTTTAAATTCACTCAGAAATAGTTGAATGTGTACTAAATAAGAAGGTTGGAGTTGACTAAAGATTATGACAGGTCAATGCATTACCAATATAGGAAGGTGAACAAGGTGGAAGACCCTCTTATTTGAAAGGATCATGCTAGCTTACTTATGATAAGGATCACCAAAGATCCAATATTTAACGATTATCATAGATAGGATATTTTAATCATGAAGTAATGGGATAAATCTTATTTTGAACAAATGAATTTTCAACCATCAATCCATGTATGGATTTAATAGGTGTCAAATAAATATATAGATATATAAAATAATTTGATGAAATTTCCTAATCATGACCCTTATTGTGATGGAATAGTTTTTTTTGGAAATTTTTATGTGTTCCATCAATATAATATTTGAATAATGATATTTTGGATGGGGCATAAAATCCATCACTATCTATTCATCCAGTATGTAGGAAGATGTATTGATATATGGAAATGTTCTTTTGTTGGGAAATAATGAAGAGATATATTGTTTAGTTTGTATCTTGGTACTTTTTCTTTCCTAATGTTAAGTATGAGAGACAAAAGTATAAATGTATGTTGCAAACATTTCCCATACTACAATGGAAATTGTAGAACACAACCATTGATTTTTTCATTAGACTCACCAAAATGTCTAAAGGTCGTAATTCCATTTGGGATGTAGTTTATAACCTTAAAAATAAAACACAAATGATTAATATCATAGAGTTTTTCTATCTTGATTATATTGATATAATTTATATTATGGTTTTGTTAAGGTTTCATAGAGTACCACATTCTTTTATATTTGTTCTTCATTCATGGTTTTCCTTGATGATTTTGCAACACCTTCTGGTAGATCGGGATTTAGAGATTTTTTATGGTATGGATTATAATCTTAAAATGGATGATTAGTATGAAAGTACCATCAAAACCATTAATAATATACTAATTTCTTGATCTATATATTTAAAAGGTAGTTTTTATCAACACCATCCTCTTGTAGAATTCTCTTATAACAACTGCTTTCACTCAAACATTCTAATGACTCCTTATGAATTCATCTCTAGAATGAAGTGTAAAACTAAAACTTGATAAAATAAAGTTAGATAAATAAAACTTTTGGGACAAAAGAAAAATTTTAAATTGTTGAAAATTTTATATCCGTTCAGTATCATACCAAGACATCTCAGGGTTGGAAAAAAATTTACACTAAATATCGTTAGTGAAATCTACAATTAGAAGTTAGTGAGAAGATATTTATATGAATTCATCCTTGGAATAATGTTATGAGATTTTAAAATAATTGATATTTTATCCCTTGTTATATTATTTCTTATTATATTCTTGATTGAGCAGGGATAATAGCTTATTGACTGGCACTTTCACTAAACCTCTCTCAAGTTCACGATGTGTTCCATGTATCTCACCTAAAAAAATACAGACCTAATCGGTCACATGGACTATACATAGAGGTCACATGAATATAGAATTATATTTACTAATAAGAAGAACTATAATAAATATTTAAATATTGAGATAATTTGCTAATTAACAATACTACGTGTCAGATTAATGTTCTCTATGAATTAAAAATTCGAAGAAGCTACTTGGCAACGCGAGGATGTAATGAAACAAAGATATCATGATTTATTTATATCATAGTGATGGAATATCATGGGTGAAATTATTCTTATGGTTGGTGGAATGTAACACTCAGATATTTTATGATATATTACTCTATAAGAAATATATATCATGGATAACATGATTTACACACAACACTAGGTTTAAACAAACTGTGCTATACTACTAAAATATTATTATGTTATATAGAAGTTATCACATATCCATTAGATTGGTGAGTATGGATAATAATAAAAACTTAATATAAAATTTAGGGTTTCAATAATTTAAAATTAATTTTTTAATTATCAATTAACTATAAATGAAAATATAAATCATTTGAAAATAAAGGTGTTGTTTTTCTAAAAAACAATCTTTATGTCTATAAATGTTTTTTATAATAATAAATTTTTTTAATCATTATTGGGGAATGATTTCAATGAAAAAAATATATTATATATTAAGAAAATTTATTTAAAATTTATTTAATTTGTATTTCTAGGCATGTGATCATAATAAATTCAGTCTTATACTTAAAAAATATTTTTCTAAAAAATGTTTTTCTATATTTTTTCAACTCATATTTTTAAATTGAATTTATCAAAAGTATAGAAATTTATTTTTGAAAAATTCATTCAAAATTTGTAATTATGAGGTTTAAATTTTATAAATATACCTCTTTTTTATCTGGTAATATGAATAGCATTCATGGTAAAATTTATCATCCTGGTAAAGGCTAAGTTCTGGTTACCTAGGTTAAAACTAAATTTTAAGGAATCCATTTTTTCAATTTAATTATAATAGAAATAATTTAATTTAACCATTATAACCTTTTTATATATGTTTGATTGTTTAAGTGACACTTTTTCACAAAAATGAGCTATATAATATTTAATGCAAAGATAAATATAAAATGTCACTCTATTGCTTTTATATATCTCTTTTGTGTTCACATATGGACCATTAAATATTTTGAATGAAAATTAATCGTTATTTAGATAATAATTAAACTATATTATGATGGTAAATTATTTCTAGTTTTTATTAATTATTTAATTAGCCTGAATTCTTACGCAGCTGCAGCATATCATTTCATCCATTAAAAAGAAAAAAAATTATCATTTAAAAATAATAAAAGAATTATATTTTGTGAGATTTATAATGTTCCAAAGAAATTATAAAAAAAATTAATAAGAATATTTTTAATTTATTTTATATTAATTTCATATTTTCAAGGGGTATTTAGTGTCAAATTAATTAAAAAATATAAAAAATTAAATTAACACTATTTTATGAAAATAACATTTTCTAAAATTATTAAAAATCAAAAAATTCATGAAAGTGGAAAATATGGATAATATTTATTTTGAAATATAACCCCTTATAAATTTATGATAAAATTTTCACCATATAATAATCATGATAAACCGTTAAGTGTAAAAACGATGTTATTGTGGTTAAGGTTAGAATATATTAAATAAGGGGTTAAACCAAAAGTTAATGTTTAAAAAAATACTTAAAAATATTCAATTTTTTTTATAGTATTTAAATAATATTACCTTATATTTTAGTCATTTTATTGTTTGATTATTTTTTCTATATAACAACTTTTTATAGTGTAATATATTAATCAATTCCAATAGTGTCCCTCCCCTTGCTTATTAAAGGAAACTACTCATTTACTTTATTTACCCAACCTTGGGATTTATTTTTAAGAAAACCCAAAATATTAACTTCTGAACATATCTATACACATTATAAATGTTATTGACTTCCTGAAATACCAACCCTATGAGGATATCTAAGAGGGTTTATTCAAATAATGGGCTTTCACCTTAATTGATCACTTTATTTTTTTACTTCTTATATTAACTGTATCAAATATGTGTCATTTTTCCAAAAATAATAAATTAATTACCCTAAACATACATAAATTTTATCATGATTATGAGGCCATCATTATCCACCCTTTATCCCATCAAATGGAAATTGAATGAATCACTAGTTCATATGTATGACTTACCATCTCCACATAAGGATACAATTCATTTTTATCGCCATGAATTATGGAAGGGTACTATGATGGATTTTATGTTAATATATGTTATTTATGACTTAATTATTCTTCTCTAATGATCATATCAAAATTTTATTATGATATTCCAATCCATTGGAAAATAATAATATCGCTCGTGTGTCTGTGTGGGCTACTACCTCCATGAAGTGATGTAATTCATTTTTCATTTTAAATTTACATGGATGCTGATAAGTATGGATTTTATTAATATATATGTTTTTTATGATATAATAATTATTCTTTAAATGTTAATTATTATTTACCTTTATTTCTTTTCATCCATCAAAAAGTGGAAATCATGTTTTTACATACTTATGGATTATCGTCTTCATGAATGGTATAATTCAATTTTCTATCTCTAAATTTTATGGATGAATCTATATATATATATATAAGGAATATATATGATATTAATAACTTTAATAAAATTATGGAGATGATTGAACCATGATCAATGTGCATGGGGTGAAACAACTGAACCAAAATTCTTAAGAAAAAATGAAATAGTAAATGGTAAGAAATGAAAATTTAAATAAGAAATTATTAATAAATGGGTGTTGCAATGATACAGTGGGATAAAATAGGATATTATAAGTATTTAAATTATTCTATTATTGTACTATAATAAATTTAAATTTATTACAGAAGAGGATATATCACTTTCGAAGAAAGTTGAACTGGTGGTAATGGTTTTATATTTCAATCTTATTCTTTTTCACAATTTTTTATGATTATGTTTCTTATGATGAAATATTATGATATTCCTCTCAAAAAACCCACAAATGTTCATATTAACCTGTTTTTTATTTTGAAAAAAAAAATCTTTTAAATTTATTATCTTTAATTACTCAAGTGGCCGAATAACCATTTTTATGGAAAATCGACTTTTTTTCTTGAATAAAAAAAAATATATTCTATATCCATGAATTTATAATAATTTTTCATGATTTTTTTTTAATAATATCCAATAATTATTTAAAATCATTTTTACACCTGATTTTTTTTTTAAAAAATAATTTAAAAACATTTTTTTATTTTTTCAATGAAGTAATTTTTGACTTGTTTTTAAATAAGTATGAATGGAATGTATTCTTTAACTTATACGACATGAATAGAATTTCCCACCTTCATGAGCACTCTATTATTTAAAGGTTACACTTAAAATTTTTGATATTATTCTAAAATAAAATATTTTCTTAAATATTTTGGAAATTTTAGTATTATAAATATTTTATATCAAAGATGAATGGAAATTTTCCTCTTGAAATGTTTTTTAAGTTACCTTTTAATGGTATTTTTTTCTATGATGAATTCCTTTGATGTTAATTAATATTTACTAGTGTTATGATCTAAATATAACATTAGAATTATTTATATTAATGATTTATGATTATTTAAAAAATATTTTTATGAATCCCATTCTATTTATGTTGGTTATTCTATGATAAATTGATGAAATATTTATGAAAGTCATTCATTTTCCATGGTTTATGTTATTAAGAAATTTTTATCAAACCTATTTATTTTACTTGGGGTATGATATTATGAATTTTTATGATCTCATGTCACACACACATTTATATTTACGATTATGTAATGGGTGGGGAAAATTTATATATCCCTATAATGAATTGGTTAAATATATTTATCTCATGAGAAAGAAATTTCAGGAATGGGGAGTGAACCCAGTTCAGTAAGAGGATCTATCCACTGTGATACTCTTTGGGAGTGAACCATGGATACTATGATGGAATAGGGAGTGAAATCTATTTACTATTATAGTCTTCGAAGTAACCCTTGACTACTATGGAAATAATTATCTATTCTTATGTTTATTCCACAAATGTATGTATTATGACTACATTATGCTCTCACAGTTCATGTTCTTTGACTACTTTATGATTCATGTCTTATAAACATCCAATATATATTTTATGAATCATGATTATGATCTTGGATATGTATTGTGTGGTTTTAAAATATTAAGATCATTTTATCGTACCCTTATTCTCATGATATATTTATGTTATCAATGATGTCAACCTTGATTACCCTTACAGATCATTTGAGTTTACCATTTCTTATGTTTACGTTCCCTATGTTATGAATAAATGTTTTAGGTATGACATATCTAAGAATAATGTTAGTTATAATGAAGAAAATTAGATATGATGAATATATCTTATGGAATTGTTTATAAATATTCCATGATTCCAAATATAAAATACCTATACGATTCCAGTGAATATCGTTATGTTATGTAATGAATATCCATCTAATAATATGTAATATCTATATGTGAAACATATGAATCAATATACATAAAATCGTGTATTATAAATTTTTATTATATGATTCACTTATAACATTATACCCACATTTATTACCAATACAATATTAGTATCATCATCCGAGGTATTAATTTTTCAGTTTTTCATGTAATTTTTGGTTAAATAATTTTTTCTCTTGCATATTGGTAATGGTTTCATCATATATAGAGTGTCACTCATTTAATAATTATGATATTAATTCAATATGTAATTTTATATAACTAAACATATAAGTTGGTGAATAAAAATTAACTTCATCACTTCAAGGAAATATTTGTCGGTACGTGCAAATGGATGATAATTCTAATTTTTAAGGGGCAAAATGAAATAAAATAAAATTACTCCTAAACATAACTAATAACACTTATACCATATATATTCATTAAATATATCTGAATGCCTATCCATTTAAAACTAAAATGATAAATGGACTATACTGTTTTATGTAGGTGGTATCCCACATATACGTACGAGCACCGTTATCATCTTCCAAACATGTAAGAATATGAAGGTTAGTAATATATCATATGAAAATAATAATAATAATAATAATAATAGTAATAGTAATAATCACATAAATTTACTATATATTCATTTTATCCATCATTATATCCATCCATGAGATGCAGTGATGAAAAATGAACCACATCACTATGCGTAGATAGTTATAATTCCCCAACCCTAGTAGCTCGGAGCCAGTGAATTATTTAATTACATTATATTGATTAAAATAATGTATTACCCCAATGGAATTAATTGTTTATTAGTTTTGGAAAACAAGATAAAAATATATGTTCAACATTATAACTTTAAATTCAATAAATTATATCAATCCCATTGGAAGTATCAATGAATCCTAGATTATCCCTAGAATTCATTCATTATATTCATATTCAAAACCTATGGAAAAAAATAAGAAAGTGGTGAGCTCAAATTCTCATTAATGGTATGTAATAATGCAGATGTTATCGTAAAAAAACACTAGGCAATGTGAAAAACTAAAAACTTATGCCGCTTAAAATATTCTTGAGCATAATATGGTAGGAACAAAAGATGATTAAATAAGGGAATATAAATTATCATAAGAGGATGAAACAAACCAATTGATATTATTCTATTCCATTCATCACATTGTTTATCAATTACTAATACGATAATGATGGAATTCATAATGTCGGACATCTGAAACATATTGCCAAGTTCTCATCCAATATTTTTGAAAATACTAGGGTAAGGCCTTAGACAAAACCCAATTCATTTTTGTCTCATGAGAACTACTAATGAATCGATTAGATATATCAATCCCCACCCATCACATGTTATTTAATGCCCCAACCCTAGTTACCCAGAGTTGGTGCATTATTAAATAACACTGGCATGATCACAAGGGATCAAATGAAAAAAAGACCGATCAGTTTTGTAGCCTTGGAAGTAGTAGATACATTTATAAGTTTTATATTACATCATGAAATAGAAAAATTTAAAACATATTCTCCCCTTTTAACACACTTATATCCTTATCCTATCCCTACAGGTAAACCCTAAAATACTTCTTCACATCCTGGAAAAAATAAAACATAGAAAGGGGTGAGCTCAGATGCTCTGTAAGGATAACAATATAGCGTAAACATTTATAAATAAGCATACACATTTATGGAAATTTATAAGACTAAAACAAAATCCTTTTAATCATAAACTATAGAATAATTAGGAAAAGGTAAAATAAAATAATTCCATTTTATTATTCACATGGATATTCTACTAGTCGCATAATCACATGCAATATCAATACCCACTTTCATAATGATGGAATGAATAATTCCAGACTTCATAACCACATAGTCAAGGCCTTGTGACAAGACTACAAATAATATTTTATCAATTCCTGGTTCCAAGACACTAGTTTGTCTCCTGAGACCTATCGATACATCGAGGAGCTATAGCGGGCTCCACCCGTTACTTACTAAGTCTAATGCATTCATCATATGAAAAGGTTTAAACATAACATAAACATTCATATTAAAACAAGCATACAAAATGTCTATACTTTATCCATAAACCATGAATGGTGTAAAACTAACACATCCGTAGTCAAAAATATCACAAAACCTTCAATATAATATTAACATTTTATATCATAATAAATCAATTTCAAAAAAAAACTTTAAATCCATTAAAGGATGTTAATATAGATGAAATCAAACCTTTTTTATAGAAATATCCCTTTCTAATTTGAAATCATTTAAAAGTCATATAATTATAAAATAAAACATATATTTTTAAAATATTCTTATAATATTGTATGTGAAGCTTCGATGATTTAATTATGGTGAAAAATAGCTGCACGCACCGTATAAGTTAAAACAAACATTCCTGCCTTAATTTTGTTAAAAGGGTCATAAAGTACCTTGTTTGGAAAATGAAGGAATGATTCCTTTCAAAAAATATAAGGAAAAATAAGGGTATAAATGAATTTAACCCATAGTCTATTAAATAGTAAAAAGGTTTGAATTATATTTTTAAGAAAACATTGATGTCAATGATAAAGAAGTCTCACTAGATACTTACGTAAAAACAACCTCGAATAATAAAGAGATTGTGAAATTAACCCTTAACATGTAAATTTCAATAGTAGATGGTATGTTAACCACCCGTATAATTGTTAAAACATTGTTATAAAATTATAAAAGATCTATATAAATAAATATGATGTCATATATGATCATATAATATTTCCTTCTTAATAATATTTTAGTACTATCATCATTTCAGGAGTTAACTGATTCATTTTCCTTTATATGCTTGGTTACGTAAGCCATGTTTTTTATGGATGGGATGTATTTTATTCATATAAAGAATTATATTATGTTCATAAAAATTATCATTAATCATAAAATTAAAATTATTCTTGAATAATTGTGATGGGGAATGAATCTCATCGCGTTCGTGGAGACGGTAACCCGTACGTACATGCGAGCGACAATATCGTTATATTGATAGAGAAATCATATGTAATTGGATGTTATATCATATATAGAGAGCCAATAAAATTTTATATTTATTATTTTTAGTAGTTATACTCATTATTATACTCATTCAAATAATGAAGTGTTTGAATAACAAGCTACACTACGATGTGAAAACGGTAATCTGTATATACGCTTGTATGGTGAGTTTTCATTTATAGGATGGATAGAATAAGGAATATGGTTGGAAAATTTTTATATTAACTTGATTGTATATAGAATATACTAGATTTATTATTTTATAACAGAAATAATGAATAATAGGGAAGTGGAAAAAGAAAAGAACTTGAAAGAGGTGATGAAATATTTACCTCTTCTTCGGGTTCTTCCTTTAGATTTAATCAAAAGGGATCCTTAGGTTTGTTTATGACCAATGGAATGACTCTATGAAGAAGGGAGGATATTTGGGAGGATATTTGGGTCAGGGTTATCTAAGCCAAAAGGTTTTGGAGGTGTGAAATTAAGAGAAGGGGAAGTTCCCTTTTATAAGAGATGTCAGGGTCACTTTGGGAAAAGATTGAAATATTATTTTATAATAAAATCATTTTTGGTTTCAAATGGCTCCAAAATTAATTATTTAAATTCTAAGGTAGGGATAGGTAGAAAACCTATAAACCAATATGTTTTAGACCAGTTTATGTCATCATATTAACTGTATATTTTAGATTTAATTATTAGTTAAATAGTTTGACATTTACCATGTCTCTTTGTATTTTTATATTGTATGGTTAATAAACATTCTATAACAAGCCAAGAGAACCACATGTGATTCATTATTAATATATATATTGTTATATAAGTCCTTTGGCCAAATGTTATATTTTTATAATTATTACATCAATTAATAATATAGTGTTTGTTTCAAAAACTCAATTATGTCAATTTTGACACTATTTAGTATTTGATTTTTTTGAAAGCCATAATAACATTATCACATCGAATAAAATTTATTTAACTAGCCCTAACATGTTTTATTAACCATTAAAATTAGTTTAATTCATTATAAGTCTCAATTTACATGTATTTGGATATTTATAATATCAATTATTTTAATATTTCATTAATAATGTAATTATTACATCATCATTGTGTCATAAATAAATTAACTTATACAATTTATAATAATTATAAATAAAATTCAATTATGTACGAAATAATTTTATATTTATAATTAATATTTATAGTCGAATTTATATTGTGTATGTCCCTATATTAAATAAGGTTTAGTTATTAAACATTGAATTTAACTCTTTTAACACTTCTTTAAATAAGATAATAATAAGTGTCCTAATCTTATCCAAGTCACCCAAAGAGGATCATATTTTATTTCTAATGTTTTTTTGGCCTAATTATAATTATCCAATAGAATTAGGACATGTGTTAGGATAACTATGATATCATTTTTACCCATAATTACCCTGTTTACTTTTAACCATGGTAAATAAAAGTCAAAAGTTACTATTCACCAAATATTATTCTCATCTTATTGAACCACATTTTACTTTATGATATTAACCGTGTCTCTTGTATTTCTATAATTCAACTCATAGAATTAGTAAAATTATGTTTTATTCAATTTTTCAAATTCTCCTAGGAGATGGGTAAAAGACGGTAAAAAGTTTGATAAAATTTTATATATCAAAACTTATTATAAAATGACTCCAATGAAATAAATTTAAAATATATAGGTATTATGTTTCTATTTTGACCAAAAATAAATTTAAATAAAATAAATTTTTATTTAAATAAAAAGTCTATTTTAACCAATAACGCTGTGTTTTTCACTATTCAACAAAAATAGAAATTTTTCAAAAAATACCAAAAATTCACCCTAATATAATTTCGATATTCTGAATTCAAAAATGAAGTCCATTTTGAAAAATATAATTTATAAAATTTCAAAAAGAGGGTGTTACTATTCATAACGGCTATTTTGATGGGTCATTGTGTGTCAGAATCTCGAAGTTGCGTACAATAAAAGCTATTGCATTATTCAAAGGGAAACATACCGTGGAAGCCTGGGGTGTTACATTCATCCCTCATTCAAATAATTTCATCCTCTAAATTTCTAGAGTACTACCGCACAAAAAGATTCTGGTGGTTCTTCATCATAAGTTCCTCTAGTTCCCACGTTGACTCTTCCATCTTAAGGTTCTCCATAGAACTTTTACCAGACGATTCGCCCAGATTCTCATCACTTGTTCCCTTGTATCAAGAATCATGATAGGATCTTCACAATAAGACAGATCAGGTTCCAGTAAAATTTCCTCATAGGTGAGTACATGCATTGGGTCAGGCATGTATTTTATCAATAGTGATACGTGGAACACATCATGAACTTTGGAGAGACTTGGTGGCATTTCCAAATGGTAAGCAACAACCCCAATTCGTTCTAGAATTTTGAAAGGTATGATATTCCTTGGAATTAATTTACCCTTCTTACTGAATCATATAACTCCCTTCTATGGAGATACCTTCAATAAAATGTGATCTATTACCTAAAATTCCAAATCTTTCCTTTGGTTATTGGCATAACTCTTCTACCTACTTTGAGATTCTTTGATGTGGGTTTGGAAAACCTTCACCTTTTCCATCGTTTCCTCAAAAATTTCTCAGTCTACCAGTTTTCTTTCACCAATATCATCCCAACAAGTTGGTGTGTGACATCCCTTTCCATATAATGCTTCATATGGTGCCATATGAATACTTTAATAGAATCAATTGTTATATGAAAATTCTACAAGGGTTAAATATTGATCCCACATACCTTGAAAGTAAAGTGAGAAATATCTGAACATGTCTTCTAAGGATTAAATAGTCCATTCTGATTGTCCATCAGTTTGAGGTTGGTAGGCAGTGCTTAAACAAAGTTTGGTATCTAGGGCTTTCTGAAGACTTTTCTAGAATCTTGATGTAAAATGGGGATCGCGATTAGAAACAATAGATAGGGGTACTCCATGATGTCTTACAATTTCATTAATATACAGTCTTGCTAAGAATTCAAGTGCTAAAGCTTCTCTTATAGTATGAAAATGTTCAAACATTGTAAGACGATCAACAATGACCCATATTGCCTCATTCCTTCTAGAAGTATTTGGTAGTCCCATGACAAAGACCATCATAATATCATCCAATTTCCAATCAAGTATGGGAAGAGGTTGTATGACTCCTCTAGGTTGTTGCCTTCTAGATTTTACTTGTTGACAAACTATAAATCTTGACACAAAATCAGCAATCTCCTTCTTCATGTTGCCCCACCAAAAATGTTCCTTCAAATCTCTATACATATTAGTGATACCAGGTTGTATAATGAAGTTGGGTCTATGGGAATAATTCAACAATTCACTTTTTAGATCAGGTATATTGGGAACACAAAGTCTCATCCCAATTTTCAAAATTCCATCTTCATATACGAATTCAATCAATCTCCCATCATTCACAGCTTTAATTTTATTTTGAAATTCCTCATCATCCATCTGAGAACTCTTTATACGTTTCAGTAAAGATGGTTTGGCAACCATTTGAAAATGTATTGATGCTTCACTTTCCATGGTTATTCCCATATCCATCTTAACTAGATCCAAGAAAAAAGGATCACTTTCAACTCTAATCGTGTTCAAATCTCCATGATCCTTTCTACTCAAAGCATATGCCACCTTATTTTCCTTCCTCGGGTGGTAGAGTATTTTTCAGTCATAATCCATGATTACTTCCAACCATCTCCTTTTCCTTGTGTTGAGTTATTTTTGTGAGAAAATATACTTCAAACTATTTTCAATGGTATAAATCTCACATTTTTTACCATAGAGATTGGGTCTCCATATATTCAGAGCAAAGATTACAGCTGCTAACTCAAGATCATGAGTGGGAAAGTTTTTCTCATGAATTTTTTGTTGTCATGATGAATATGTAATAACTCTATCATTCTGCATAAGGACACAAACAAGTCATTTCTTTGAAGCATCACTATAAATAAAAAACCCATTTTTCCCCTAATGGTGGTGTCAAGATAGGATCATGGACTAATATTCCATTTAGTTCTTCAAAACATTCTTCACACTCTTTTCTCCAAACAAATTTAACCCCTCCACATGTGATCTTGGTTAATGGGTTTTCCAATTGGGAAATATTTTGGACAAAATGCGGATAATAACATGCTAAACCAATAAAACAACATACCTCAATTATACTCGTCGGTGTTGGCCATTCTTGGATTGCCTTGTTCTTTGAAGGATCAACAGATATTCCATCCTTAGACACAATATGGACAAGAAAAGAAATCTCTTGAACCTATAATTCACACATGTTGAATTTATTATAAAATTAATTTCTTTTAATAGTCCTTGGGATAATTCACAAGTGATTTTCATGATATTCATAGGTTTTGGAGTATACCAAGATGTCATCAACAAATACTACTACAAATTCATCAAGATATATTGTGGAAACTCTATTCATTAGATCTATGAAGATAGAGGGACGATTTTTCAATCCAAAAGGAATTACTGTAAACTTGTGATGCCTGTACTAGGTCTAAAATACTATTTTTGGAATGTATTCCTTCTTCATACACAAATGATGATTTCCAGATCGAAGTTCAATATTTGTAAAATATTGAGCTCCATGAAGATGGTCGATTAAATCATCAATGTGTGGTATGGGATACTTTTTCTTTATTGTTATAGCATCGATATCCCTGTAGTCAATGTAAAACTTCACAGATCCGTCTTTCTTCTTAACAAAAAGGACAAGGGCTCCCCTTGGATAAACACTAGGGTGAACAAATCCCTTATTACTCAATTCCTCTAGTTGTTTCTTTTGTTCCACTAATTCTATAGTGGTATTCTATCAGGGGTCTACGATATGGTCCTTGAACCCATAATTATGTCAATGGAATACTCAATTTCTCATTCTGGAAGATTTTCAGGTAAATCCTCTGGAAACACATCAACATATTCTTGCACAATAGGTATATCCTCTATTCAGACATTCTTTTCCTCATACATTTTTATTTCGTTCTCTTATTCCCCAATAATTGAATTAATTGAGCTACCAGGGGTGGATCTAGATAAGAATCATGTGGTGACGTTTCTTCTCTAATGATGAGGTACTTCTTATCAACATCGAAAATTGTAACCTACTTCTTCTAAAAATAAAGTTTATCATCATGGTTCGAAATCTATTCCATTACAAGGATTGTATAAAATTCAATCATGGGTATGATGATGAGAATATCATATAAAGATCATTTATATACCCAAATGGGAACTAATTCAGAAAACATTGTTACGAGGATAATTCCCATTGGTGTTTTGATGGAAAACTCTCTTGTTAAGTCAAATTGAAAATATCTAATTTTCATTGAAAACTGGGGAGATATGAAATAATGTATTATCTAGAGACAAATAAAGCATTGGATAAACTTGAGGAAACCATTAAATTACCTACCACCATGTATTTTGGAGCTTCGACCTCAGCAGTAGTGATCGCCTAAGCTTGGCCTTCCTCCCTTGGAATTTTCTAAGGTAAGTTCCCTTAGTTCTTATGACATTCATTTACATAATTCACATTTTATCAACAACTATAGAATTCAACATTGACAACCTTTTTCACCCCCTTGCAATCATGAGCTTGGTGGCCTTTTTCACCACACTTGTATCAGAATCTCATTCCATTTCAGGAAAGTACTGGGGTGGTTCTTCCCACATTTACCGCAAGATGGATATTAAACTTTTCTCATCTTCCCCTTATTTCCATTTCCAGAGTGTTCAGAAGATCTTTTTTTCTCTTACTTTTCCTTAATGTCATAATACTTAGTGAATTCCTTTTTTGTCCTGATAGCACATGAGACAATATCTTCATACGATGAGAAGGATTCTAAGACTAATGCGCGAAAAAGAAATGGTTTTAACTCATCAATGAATTGATCAATATTACTCATTCTCTTACTTTTACTTAATTTTGGCATCATATTTTGTGACATTCTCATCCTCTTTTTTCCTCAGACTCTGAAATTTCCTTTCCATATCCACTCGATGGTCATGAGGAAAGTATTTTTCTTAGAAAAGCTCTTTAAAATCCCTAGATTCCATAATTTATACTTTTTCATCCCCCTTTGTGTTTTGATTTAATGACCCCCTTTGATTTGTATCTCCCATGAGTTGATAAACATCCATGACAGCTTTTTCCCTTTCTCTACTCCCCATAGCATGAAATATTTTCACGGAGGAATTAAGTCATTGCTCATCTAATAATGGATTTGTATTATTTTTGAATGTTGGTGGTTGTTTCCTCTTGAAGTGGTCTAATATTGATCCTCTATGTTTTTTATCAGGGTGCTCCATATGGCTAAAGTTATTATTCATAACCTAAGTGAGGTATCCTAGTATGGTGATAAGTTGATCATCACCAGTTACTTCACCAACTCCACTATAATTATCTTGAGTATGAGGTAAATCCCTACATGGATTACGTGCATTGATACTATTTCCATTCCTTTCACTAGGCACGATTTCTAAACAATGGCATATAGTAGATTCGTTTATGAACTGCAATACATAATTCAGAACTTGTAAAACACTTAACATAAATTGAACAGTTTATGGATATATTAAATAGTCATTAAAAAAATCTTTGAGGAAGTATATACGCATAAAGCATTCATAATGGTTTGTAAAGAAAATGATAATTATCCTAATCATATCCCCCGGGAGTGTCGTAACCAAGAGTTTAGAAAGGCCCTTTTTCGTTCACCAGTTCTCGTTCGAGTCTAGATTAAAGAGGTTTTTTTAGGTTTTACTGATAGGTACATCTGTTCCAAAGCTGCCTCTACCTTCTCGTATCCATAGAGGGACGTATTTCTTGGAAAACACAAAAAATATCTACATTACTAAAATTCTAAGAAGTTTATCTATATTAATCCTCAATGTCAATCTTAGCGAAATGTTCTCTAATCATAGTTTTTCTAAATCTAGTTTCCATGGTATGTAATAAACTTCCTCTGATAATAACTGTAACACCCCGACCCCTGTTACCCAAAGTCGGTGCATTATTACATAACATTGGCATGATCACAAGGGATAAAATTTTTAAAGATGGATCAGTTTAGTAGCCTTGGAAGTACAAGATTCATTCATAAGTTTTACATTACATCATGAATTAAAAACATAGACAACATTTTATCCCATTTTAACACACTTATATCCTTATCCTATCCTTGTAGGTTAGCCATAAAATACTTCTTCACATCTTTGGAAAAATAAAACATAGAAAGGGGTGAGCTCAGATGCTCAGTAAGAATAACAATATAGCAGAAACGTTCATAAATAAGCATAAACATTTAAGACAATGTATAAGACTAAAACAAGACTTTTAAACTTATACTTTATCATAATATGGAAAAGATAAAATCAAATAATTCCATTTAATTATTCGCATTTATATTCTACTAGTCAAATAATCACATGAAATATCAATATCCACTTTCATAATGATTTAATGCATAATGCCAGACTTCATAACTGCATAGTCAAAGCCTTGTGCCAATACTATAAAAAAGGATTTTTTTTCAAGGCCTTGTTCCAAGACACTAGTTTATCTCATAATACCTACCGAGGTATCAAGGATCTATAGCGAGCTCCACCTATCACTTACTAAGTCCAATGCATTCCTCATGTAAAAGGTTTAAACATAACATAAACATTCATATTAAAACTAACATACGAAATGTCAATACATTATCCATAAACCATAAATAGGTTATAAATAACACATCCAAATTATACAATATCACAAAACCTTCAATAAAATATTGATGTTTTGTATCATAATAAATCAACATCAAACAAACTTAAAATCCATTGAAGGATGTTGTCATAGATGAAATCAAAACTTTTTTAGAGAAATATCTCTTTCTATTTTCAAATCATTCAAGAGTCATATAATTATAAAAGAAAAAATATATTTTGAAAATATTCTTTTAATCTTGTATGGGAAGTGTCGACAATGTTATAATAGCAGAAAATAGTCGTACTCGCACTATATGTTAAAAAAAGACATCCGTACCTTAATTTTGTTGAAAAGTTCATAATGTACCTTATTTAGAAAATGACAAAAAGATTTTTTTCAAAACATATAAGGTCAAATAAGGGTATAAATTAATTTAACCCATAGAATAGTAAATAGTAAATAAAATTTTAATTACATATTGCAGAAAACACGGATATGGATGATAAAGAGGTCCCAGTAGATACTTACGTAAAAACAACATCGAATAATAAAGAGATAGTGAAAATTAACGCTTACCTTGTACTTTTCCTTGGTCTATGGTATTTTAACTTCATGTATAATTGTTAAAATAATGTTATTAAATTATATAAGAAATATATATATAAATATGATATCATATATGATCTTATAATATTTCTTTGTTAATAATATTTTAGTAGTATTATCGTTTCGGGTGTTAACTAATTCGTTGTCCTTTATATGCTTGGTTACGTAAGCCATGTTTTTTATGGATAGTATGTATTTGATTCATATAAATAATGATATTATGTTTATAAACATTATTTTTTAATCATAAAATTAAAATTATTCTTGAGTGATTACGATGGAGAATGAATCTCATCGCTTTTGTGGAGATTGTAATTCGTACAAACGCACGAGCGACAATATCATTATATTGATGCTAAAATAGTATGTAATTGGATGATATATCATATATAAAGAATCAATAAAATGTTATATTTATTATATAAATCAGTTATACTCATTATTATACACATAAAAATAATGAAGTGTTTGAAAAACAAACTACACCATGACGTGGAGACGTTAATACGTACGTACGCACATATGGTGACTTTGTCATTTATAGGATAGATAGAATAATGAACATGGTTGTACCATTTTCATAATAACATTACAATATATATAAGATACTGGAGTTGTTATTTTATAATGGAAAAAGAGAATGGGGAAGTGGATCAAGAAAAGAACTTGAAAGAGGTGATGAAATATTTACATCTTCTTCAGGTTGTTTCTTTTAATTTGATCAACAGTGCTCCTTAGGTTTGGTTTTTGACCAAATGAAGGTCGCTAGGATGAAGGGAGGAAAGTTGGTAGGATATTTGGGTGGGGCTTGGCCGAGCCAAAAGGCTTTGGAGGTGTGTAATTAAGATAAGGGGAAGTTCCCTTTTATAATCAAGGTGAGGGTGACTTTAGGAAAATCTTGAAATATTATTTTATAATAAAAAAAAATTCAGTTTATAATGTGTAAAAATTTAATTATTTAAATTCTAAGGTGGGGATTGGTCAAAAAACACTCAACAAATAGGTTTATGATAGGTTTAGGTCATCATATTAACATTATTTTTTAGATTTAATGTTTAGTTAAATAGTTTGACATTTACCATTTCTCTTTGTGTTTTTATTTTATATGGTTAATAAAATTACTATAAAAAGCTGAGAAAACCTCATGTGGTTAATTATTAATATATATAAACTTATCTAGGTTCTTTTACCGAACCTTATATTTTTAGGAATATTATATCAATTAAAAATATAATATTTGTTTTAAAAACTCAATTATGTCAATTTTGACACTATTTATTATTTGAAATTTTTGAAATCTAGAAAAACCTTATAACATAGAATATAATTTATTTAACCAACCCTAAAATGTCATATTAATGTATAAAATCAGTATAATTCATCATGAATCTCAATTTACATTTATTTGGATATTTATAATATCAATTGTTTTAATATTTTATTAATAAGGTAAATATTGAATCATCATTGTGTCATAAATAAATTAAATTATATAATATCTAAAATTTATAAATAATATAAAATTATGTAGGAAATATTTTCTTATTTCTAATTAATATTTAGAGTCTAATTTATATTGTGTATATACAAATATTAAAAATGGTTTAGTTTTTTAACATTGAATTTAACTCTTTTAACTATTCTTTAAATAAAAAATTAATAAATGTCCTAATCTAATCCAAGTGGACCAGAGACGATTATATATTATTCCTAAGGTTTTTTTGGTCGATTTATACTTATATAATATAATTAGGACATTTGTTATGGTCATTAGGATATCATTTTGACACTAAATTACCCTATTTACTTTTAACTCTGGTAAATAAATGTCAAAAGTTACTAGTCATCAAAAATTATTTTCATCTTATTGAACCACATTTTACATACTGATATTAACCTTGTCTATCAAATTTTTTAAATTCAACTCATAGAAGTGGTAAAATTATGTTTTATTCAAATTTACAAATTCTCCTAGGAGGTGGATAAAAGACGGTAAAAGGTTCGATAAAATTTTATATATCTAAACTAATTATATAATTAATCTAAGTAATTACATTTAAAATATATATGTATTATGTATATACTTTGACCAAAAATAAATTAAAATAAAATAACAATTTATTTAAATAAAAAAGTTAGTTTTAACCAATAACGTAGTGTTTTTCACTATTCATAGGAAATTGAATGTTTTCAGAAAAATATAAAAAATTCACCTGTAGCTAATTTCAATATTCCAAATTCAAAAATGAAGTCCATTTTGAAAAATAAAATTAATAAAATTTCAAAAAGTGGGTATTACTATTCATAACGGCTAGTTTGATTTGTCACGGTGTGTTAGAATCTCGAAGTAGCCTACAATGCAAGCTATTGCATTATTCAAAGTGAAACGTAGCATGGAAGATGTGGTTATTACATGTAAAATATAATTAATTCTTCATATGAATGTGGATAAAGAAAAAAAAATATGAACAAATTAAATAAACTTCCCAAAATTGAACACATAGACCCTATCAATTCCATGAAGAATGTGGAATGGTATCAAGATAACACATCCACATTCAATATAATCTTAATATAGAGACCCCAAACCTGACGTACAAGGACATTAAATTAATTTTGAAGAAAAAAATACATAACAAAAACCAACACTCAAGGACTCTAATAGTTTAGTGTCTTTGGAAACTCGGAGCATAATTTTCTAATCATGGTGAAAGATCTTCAATATCTCCCAGAAAGATCTTCCCCTTTTTGTTTTCTTACTTAAAACCTTTATTTATATCCTAGGGAAAAGAAAACATATAAAGGGTGAGCTAAAATTCTCAGTAAGGGTAATCATAGAGAAAATAAAACAAACCATATGCATTTGAACTTAAAAACATGAACATAATTTTTATACATCAAAATCTAGAGTAATGAAATAAAACATGGCAGTACGTAAGGAATAGATCATAATAGAACCTAAATCATGATAAAATAGCATGGGAATAAAGCATGTAATTTTGGAAAACCATTAATCATGTGATATGATTTCCATAGTATCCAAGGCATTGCTGCTAAGACCATCTTAGTGGACAAAGACCCTTTTTGAATCGAGTTTACTCCTCCTTTCAGTCCTGTATCAGTGAACCAGATTAACTTACCATTCCATCCATGTCTATCTCATGATATATAAATATTTACCCAATTAATTAGAGTGAGATATAGGTCCCACCCATCTCATAATGAAATCATTCTTACTTTTTCCACAAAATAAAGAGAAATCATTTATCATAACCCAAAGAATAAAAATGGGTTTCATAAACATCATCTCATCATAAAATAATCTATATAAAACAAATGGATATAGTTTCATCATAATAAAATATAAACCATGTAAATCATAGAGATATTATACTTGAAACATACACATATGAAATAATGTCATCTTAGATGGAAAATGGTTTTGATAAAACACTTGAAAAGAATTCTTGAGGAAAATATCTTTTCTTCTTAAAAATAATTTTCTTTTCACAAAACGCCACGCATCTTTAAAAGAAACGATTTTGTGGAAAATAAATATGAAATATTATAGAGTAAACTTCATGAAAATAAGGTGTTATGAAACTGTAAAAATCCGTTCACGCCGTATAAGTTAAAAAAATATTCTCTTCTACTTTTAACGGAAAAATCAAAAAGTACCACGTATGGTAAAAAAATATTCCTTCCATAACACAAAGTAAAAGTAAAGGAGGGGTAATAATTACATTAAACAAACATGGAATAATATGAAACACTTTATAAAAACATTTTTATCTACATTGATGAAAAATATACCCCTAGCAAATACTAACGAATAAACAATCTCGAATAAGAATGAGATTGGAATAATTAACCCTTACCTTAGGACCGATATGCTTCGTATGTATCTGAACCTCTTGTATAATGATTTAAATAATGTCATTTACTTATTAAAGAATCATATTAATTATTATTCTATCATATATGGTTCCCTTATGACTATATATTACCCGTTCATTTGTAAATTCCAAGTTAAATCAGCGTTTTGGGTAAACTCGTTTTATTTATCGTACGTGTTTGGACTTGTTGTTCTTAATATTATTATTACTTATGTCATGATTTAATGACTTAAAGAATTTATATCATTATTTATATATCATATATATTCAGTATATATATATATATTAGATTGATAAATGAAAGGAAATACATCCTTCATAGAGACAGTAGGTCGTACGTACGCATGAACGTTGTTTTCCTTTGACTTGAATGGAAGTAAGTAGATGAAATGTATATATACATACATAAATCAAGTATCATCATTATTTCATATATATCATTATTATTCATTATATATACTTTATAATCATTATTGAATAGTTAATATGGAGAATCAATCTCATCGTGTCGTGGAGACGGTACTTCGTACATACGCACGAGCGATGATATCATTCCCATAATTATTGAATGGAATTGGAGTGGATGATATGATATCTCAGAATCAGTATGATGTTATAATAACCATATATAGTTATCTTTTACACCATTATACTCATCCAAGTAAGGTGGTGGTGGAAAAATAGATTACACCACGGCGTGGAGACGGTATTCTGTACATACGCACGCGTGGTCATTTTGTTTTATGTAGGATGGATAAAAGGTGAAATGGGGTAGTTTCATATTTATAATAACATATCAGTATATTAGTGATAATTAGGCTATTAATTTATAATGAAACACTTAAATAATAATAAGTTGAAGAAGAAAGAAAACTTAAAAGAATCGGCAGAAGAGATTACCTCTTCTTCGACGCACCTCTTTTAAGCATCCTCTTAAGACACTATAGTTGGTCTTTTGAGGAGACAAGAACTTATATAATGATTATAGGGAAGTCTATAAGGGAATTTGGCAGGGTTTTTCCAAGCTTGAAAGATAAAAATTGTGTAAAGTGAAGAGGGAGGAGGGGCCCTTTTATAAGGAAGGAGAGGGGATCTTTAGGAAAAACTTAACCTATTATTTTATAATAAAGTCATATTCGGTTTATAATAGCTCCAAATTTATTTATTTAGAATCTAAAGTGTGGATGGGTCTGAATCCTATCAACTAATAGGTTTTAGACAATTTTAGGGTACTATTTTAACCTTATCATTTAGATTTAACTCTAAGTTAAATAATTTACCTTTTACCATGTCTTCTTATTTTCTTAAAATATATGATTAATAAACTTAATATAACAAGACAAACGAACCCTAAGTGGTTCATTATTCATATATATAACTTTATCTAAGTCATTTGGCCGAACCACAGATTTTTAAGAATAAAATTACAATTAATAAAATAATATTTGTTTAAAAACTATTTTATGTCAATTTTGACACTATTTGGTAATTGATTTTCATGAAATTCATAACAGCATGATTAGTTCAAACAATGTTAATTGAATCAATAATATCATGTCATATTAACCTAAATAATTAGTTTAATTTATAAAAATTCTCAAATTACATTTATTTGTGTATTTATAACATCAATTATGTTAATATTTCATTAATAAGGTAATTATTGCATCATCATTGTGTCATAAATAAATTAAATTATATAATGTCTAAGAATTATAAATAAAATACCATTATGCATGAAATATTTTTATCTTTATAATTAATATTTATAGTCGAATTTATCTTATGTATAATTCTATATTAAAAATGTTCTAGTTATTAAACTTTGATTTTAACTATTTTAACTCTTCTTTAAATAAAATAATAATAAATGTACTAATCTAATCCAAGTAGACCTAAAGGGTAATATTTCATTCCTAAGGTTTTTTTGGTCGAATTACACTTATCCAATAGAATTAGGACATCTGTTAGGGTAATAATAATATCATTTTTACCCATAATTACCCTATTTACTTTTAACCGTGGTAAATAAAAGAAAAAAGTTACTATTCACCAAAAATTATTTTTATCTTATTAAACCACATTTTACTCCTTGATATTATCTGTGTCTATTGGATTTTCAAAATTCCACACACAGAAATGGTAAAATTAAGTTTTGTGTAAATTTACAAATTCTTCTAGGAGGTGGGTAAAAGGCGGTGAAAAGTTCAACAAAATTTTTGTATATCTAAAATTATTATAAAATGAGTCCAATGAATTAAATTGAACTTATATAGGTATTATGTATCAATTTATTCCTAAAATAAATTTAAATAAAATAAATAATTATTTAAATAAAGATTCATTTTTTAAATATTAACACAGTGTTTTCACTATTCATTAAAAATTGAATGTTTTCAGAAAAATACCAAAAATTAACCCTAGGATAATTTTGACATTATGAATCCAAAAATGAAGTCCATTTGGAAATATAAAATTTATAAAATTTCAAAAAATGGGTATTACTATTCATAATGGCTAGTTCATAATAATATTATAACAATATCTCATTTAATGGAACTCGGTATTTCTTACTACACATGCTATCGAAGAAGGTCTTGATTGCATGTAATGCAAGCCAAGTCAGGTCTGCGTGAAGTGAAAGCTCCGTTTAGTGTTGTGTATAACATAATAAAAACTTATTTCATTTATACATTAAACAAAATCTATACTTAATTTGCGTAAAATAATTTCCACAAACCGAACTTGAAATTATGTGTACCACGAGCCAATAATAGTGTTGCGTATACTGCAAGATAATACAGTGTTGCATATAGTAAAAGATAATCATTGTGAAGTATACAAAAAAGAAATCAAAGAAATTAAAAATAATAATTCTCATAAAATATTGGGGTGTTACATTCTACCCCCCATAAAATGAATATCACCCTCGAAATTCGTCAGGTTTATAAATGGTTTTCTAATTGAAAGTTTCTTTCATAGAAACCCACATCATAAAAAGGAATACTAAATCATCAGTTTAAAAAGAAACGTTAGAAACATAAAGAGTACCCAAAGTAACTCATTACTGGGTTTCTACATAGTAGGATATATGATAAAATATGAAAATGGAAGAGAAATATAACCATCATGTTCTGATGGAGAGTGGTTGAGAACATGGCTATGAAAAAGCCAAAAATCACAAAGGCATATATTTGTGATCATCTAAGGTACCATCTGATTCATTAGATATGAGGGTACTAGGACAACGTTTTTAGTTCTCAATATCATTTCCCTAATGTTGAAAAATTATTGAATCAAAATAAATACTTACTTGATTTTTGGTACAATTTCACTGTTGTTCATGCCTTTAACAATTTCCAATTCATCTCTTAAAGAAATGAAGTTGAATTTGTCATTCTTGAAGTGTTAGAATATCATTATATAGAATGATAGGTCATTCCATCTGTTTCTATCGCAAAAAGTTTAGCACAATTTATTAAATATACATAAGTCCATCTATACTGAGATTAATCTTATATGGTTGCTAAAATGGACTTATAATTCATCCATCATAGCACCTAATAAAATAAAACCAGTTTCTACTAACCAGGGAATTCCTGTATGCCAGTGGTATGCGATAGAGTCATGTGGCACTTCATTTTTGTGTTTGATTCCCACATCCTTGTTCGGTGCGACGTGTTGTCACCCGTCCTATGGGTTGTCTTTTTTTCTAAAACTATATTATTATAACATTCCAAAAATAATATCAAAACGTTCTGTTCTTAAACAAAAATAACTTATGTCCAACATAATTCATTCCAATATTTAGGATTATCTTAAATACTTATATAAAAGCTCATGGTATAAAGAAAAGAATTACTAGAAATGTCATTTACAGAGCATGTTAATACCATCATTTATACCCCATATATCATACGATATATATTGTTGGTCACATTACAAACATGTGAATGACTTAGTAATGTATTCTATTGAAAAATGAATACCCATTTAACCTTAGTGAAAACATGTATTCTGTCAAAAGTTAACTCTTTCCACATACCAAAATCCCAAAATTTATATATACTCAAACCATGATATCACTTTTTCCTTATATCAGTCACGAGATCATGAATACTATGAAAATTTTCATTTTCTCATTATCCATTCATTATGTGCATATCATCTACTTTCCAAAAATATTTCAATCACTTTTCAGGGTTACCGGTACCATAAAATTATTTAAAATCATAATAGACTAATACAAAATATTCCAATATACCATAAAAGTACCTCAACAACATTATTTTTGAATACCAATACTTGAAAACTTCAATCCATCCTCTTCAATGATTTTCATAGAATAATTACTTCCTTGATTTAGAAGTAACCTCTTAGGTTAGGGCATTGAGTTGGGTAATGCCCATGTTTTCCACAAATAAGACATTAAACTCCATAACAGTCTGTCACTCTATGACCCTTTTCTTCACACAGTTAACATATCCCCCTCCATTTGAGGTATTCCTCAAGGTTCTTCTTCCCTTTTTCTTGATACGTAGAAAGCTACATCTTCCTTCCTCTGTGTTCCTTTCCATGAGAACATCTATAAAAGTTCATATTCCTCTTATTTGATGACTTAGGAATACCACCAAAGTTCACCTTGTTAATCATATATCGTGATGACTGATTTGGAATAATCACAATCTCATTCTCTCTAGGAATTACACGATTTTGTTGATCACAGTCACCAATTTTTCCATCAGAATCAACATTAACTGAATTCCTTCTCATTTCCTCCATTGACTAAAACCAGAAACCATAGTGTAGGAAACAATTAAAATAATGAGGAACCACCAAATCATTAAAAGTCACTTATGGGATGTCTAACTTATCACACATTCTTTAATACATGATACCTTAGGTTCACCCTAGTTTATTCATGATCATCAACATAACTCTAGGACTGTAACCTATAGTTATACTAAACCTTAGGGACATCCCTAGGCATTCCTTAGAAATATCTCTAGGGATCTCACTAAGGGTTTTTCATCCTAGTTTCCAAAGTTTGACTAAAACTTTCCTATGATACCAACTGTAGAGACACCAAACTTGAAATACATGGAAATTATACTACTTTTGCAGAAAACAAAATACATAACAAAAACTAACACTCAAGGAACGTAATAGTTTAGTGTCTTTGGAAACTCGGAGCAAAATCTTCTAATCATGGTGAAAGATCTTCAACATCTCCCCAAAATATCTTCCCCTTTTTGATTTCTTACCTAAAACATTTCTTTATATCCTTGGGAAAAGAAAACATATAAAGGGTGATATTAAATTATCAGTAAGGGTAACAATGGAGAAAATAAAACAAACCATATACATTTGAATTTAAAAACATGAACATAATGTTTAAACATCTAAATCAAGAGCAGTGAAATAAAACATGGCAGTACGTAAGGCGTAGATCATAATGTAACATCAATCATGATAAAATACAATTGGAATAAATCATGTAATTGTGCCAAACCATTAATAACATGATATGATTACCTTAGTAGCCAAGGCTTTGCTTCCAAGACCATCTTAGTGGACAAAGTCCCTTCCTGAATCAAGTTCACTCCTCATTCCAGTCTTGTATCACTGAAGCTGATTAACTTACCATTCCCGCAATGTCTATCCCTTGAGATATAAATATTTAACCAATGAATTAGAGTTATATATAGTTCCCACCCATCTCATAATGAAATCATTCTTACTTGTGCCACAAAATAAACATAAATCATTCATCATAACCCAATGAATAAAAATGTGTTTCATAAACATCATCTCATCCAAACATAATCCATATAAAACAAATGGATATCATTTCATTATAAGAAAATTGAAACCATGTAAATCATAGAGATATTATACTTTACACATACACATATGAAATAATTTCATCTTATATGGAAAATGGTTTTGATAAAACACTTGAAAATAATTCTTGAGAAAAATACATATTCTTAAAAATAATTTTCTTTTCACAAAATGCCACAGAATTTTAAAAGAAAGGGATTTTATTGAAAATAAACATGAAATAATATAGAGTAAACTTCATGAAAAAAAGGAATTATGAAACCGTAAAAAACTGTTCATGCCATATAAGTTAAAAAACATTCTCCTTGTACTTTTAACGGGAAAGTCAAAAAGTACCACGTATGGTAAACAAAAGAAATATTCCTTCCATAACAGAAAGTAAAACTCAAAGAGGGGTAATAATGACTTTAAACATATGTGTAAGAATATTGAACACTTTATAAAAACATTTTTATGGACATGGATGAAAAATATAACCCCAGTAAATACTTACAAATAAACAATCTCAGATAAGAATGAGATTGGAATAATTATCCCTTACCTTAGGTCTGATATGCTTCGTACGTATCCGAACCTCTTGTGTAATGATTGAAATAATGTCATTGACTTATTACAGAATCATATTCATTGTTATTCTATCATATAAGGTTCACTTACGACTTTATATTACCTGTTCTTTTGTAAATTCCATGTTAAAGCAGCGTTTTGGGTAAAATAGTCTTATTTATCGTACTTGTTTGTACTTATTGTTCTTGATATTATTATTACTTATATCCTGATTTAATTACTTCCAGAATTTAAATCATGATTTATATATCATATATATTTAGTATATATATATATATAATAGTTAGATATATGAAATGAAATACACCGTTCACGGAGACGTTAGGTCGTACGTACGCATGAACATTGTTTTCATTTTACTTGAATGGAAGTAAGTAGTTGAAATATATATATACATAAATAATTACAGTAGCATTATTATGTCATATATATCATTATTATTCATTATATATACTTTATAATCATTCTTGAATAGTTAATATGGAGAATGAATCTCCTCATGTCGTGGAGACAGTAATCCGTACGTACGCACGAGCGATGATATTGTTCCAATAATTATTGAATGGAATTGGAGTGGATGATATAATATCTAAGAATCAGTATGATGTTATAGTAACCATATATAGTTATCTTTTACACCATTATACCCATCCATGTAAGGTGGTGGTGGAAAAATAGATTACACTGCGGCGTGGAGACAGTATTCTGTAGGTACGCACGCGCGGTGATTTCATTTTCGGTAGAATGGATAGAAAGTGAAATGGGGTTGTTTCATATTTATAATAACATATCATTATATTATTGAAACTGATGTTATTAATTTATAATGAAACAACTAAATAAGAAGAATTCGCAGAAGAAAGAAAACTTGAAAGAATCAGTAGAAGAGATTACCTCTTCTTCGATGCACCTCTTTTAAGCATCCTCTTAATATACTAGAGTTGGTATTTTGAGGAGACCAGAACCTCTATAATGTTACTAGGGACGTTTATAAGGGAAATTGAAAGGGTTTTTCATAGCTTAAAGTCTAAAAATTGTGTAAATAGAAGAGGGAGGAGGTACCCTTTTATAAGGGAGGATAGGGGCACTTTAAGAAAAACATAAAATATTATTTTATAATAAAGTCATATTCGGTTTATAATAGCTCTAAATTGATTTATATCGAATTTTGAAGTGCCCAGATCAGTGTGAATCACTGAGAGGGGGAGGGGGTGAATCAGTGATCCTTTAAAACTTTTTACTAATTGATTCTTAATCAATTAAACCTCTATGGCTGGTTAAAGCCTCGATCCACTCTTCTTGTATCTCTCAACCTTTCCCGAATAATGCAGTAATGAAAAGGCACAGGACACAAGGATTTACAAGGTTCGGCACCAAAGGCCTACATCCTTGCCATGCTCTCCAAGCATGGATTCTCCCATTATAATCTGTTAGTATTACAATGGTCGATACAGAGTCCCACTGTATCTCTCCTGAGTCCCACAGGAGGGTCTTTATACTGCTTCACACAGTGTTACCAGAGTCCTACTGGCCTGCTCCAGAATCCCACTGAAGACTTCTTTTCCCTGAGTCCCACAGGGTCTTCTCCTGGCTCCTCGAGTCACACGAGTAGCTCTTCTTCTCTTTAAGCTTCTTCAAGTATCTTCAGCAGTCTGGGATAAAGATTGCTGGCCTTGCTCTGTACCTCTGATCACTTGTGATGATCAGAATCTTCTCAATCTACTGAAAACTCAGACAACCAATCTCTTTAACTTCAGTCTGGCTCAGTCTCAGTTCACTTCAACATCATGCACTGAGTGCATGGAAATTCTTCAAGATCTTCAAGTCTTGGACTCCTCAGATGCACACCACTGATTTAGCACTGTTCACGTGTGCACGTGCATGCATGCATGCATGCACTTTCCCTTTCCTCTTCTTGGTGCAGTAGACCCACAAAGGGTGTAATCAATTATAGCACACACCTTCTCCACAATCTTTACACACTATATTCAAATTGCTCACACACTCAGAAGTGTGTTTTACTTTAGTGTGAGGGTCTCCTCAATCTTCCTTCTTCTAAGTGTGTTCACTTCACTTAGTGCACACACACTAGGTTCGGCCTCCTTATCTCATTGCACACAAAACTTCTTCACTTTGGCAAACACTTGAGCTTGGCCTACTTCACTTTCAAAGCACACTCACTTCCTTGTTCTTATAATCTTCTTCAAAGTGTGCACTTCACTTATGCACACACTTGGTTCTTCATTTTTCACACACAAGGGCTACGGCCTTCTCTTGTTCTTTTTGCACACAAAGGCACAAAGGCCTCGGCCTTCCTTCTTCACCTCTCACACACAAAGTGTGGTCTTCCACTTGGTGCACACACACAAATAGTGTGGTCTTCCTCCTTATGCACACACACAAGGCTACGGCCAACTCATGTTCACTTTGCACATAAATGGCTACGGCCTCTTTCTCCTTTTTACACACACACTGCCCACGGTGGTTCTTCAATTTGGCACACACACAATGTGTGTAGAACACAACCCGAATCTCCCTTTCTCAAATGAAGGCGCGCATGGGGTGCGGCAAATCTTCCTCAACACTGGCGCAAGTCCTTGCAAGGGGCAGTCGCGCAAGGTGCATGAGCACAGGGGCGCGCAAGCTCCTCCTGCCGCGGGGCGCGCAAGTGCAACACCCGCGGGGCTTCAACCGTGGGCGCGCAAGATGTTGCGGCCACGGGTTCTTCCTGCCGCGCAAAGGGAAGGCGCGCAGGGATCTCTCCCTTTCTTCTTTTGTGCAAGTATGCACAAAAGGAACACTACGAAGCTAATGGGAGCTCCGGGCTTCTGCCGCGCAAGTGATGCGCGCAGTAATTCTTCGCGAGGCACAGGGTGCTTCTCACGGGACTCCTCAAATATTCAGAATATCAGCAAGCTTCTCCAGCGCCTCGGGTCTTCTTTTTATAGGCAAGGAGAGCCTCGGTTCATCCGCGTGAGAATATCTCAAAATCCCGAGATCTTCGGATCTTTAAAAACTTTCCAAATCTTTATTTTCTTTCCTCTGTTTCACGCGGGATATTCCTCTTTAATTTCCTCTACGTGCATGCGACTTAGAACGCATGCACGGCCTTCTTCTGATCCATAATATGCACGCAAAAACACCCCACGGCCTTCGGCAACTTTGCTTGCCTCGGCCTCGACCGAAATTCCTCATTTCTTGCATGCAAGGCAATTTTAAAGCATGGATGTATTCAGTGTGGCCAGACGATCTCAATGGACGTTTTACTTCCTTCAGAGGTGGCCGGGAGCTCGAAATCCATCTTCGGGAGGCCTCTGGTTCGAAGGAGGTACACGGGAGGCTTCGGCATGGCTGGAGGAAGGAGATGAAGCCACGGCCGTTGGATGCGGCGATGGAGATACATCGGGCGGCCTGGATCTGATCGCCTCGCCGCGGATCAGTTGTGCGGCCGAGATCTGGCGCACGATTGATCGTGCGGCCAGGATTACTCCCGCGGAAAAAATCCGCGTCCCACATCGAAACGGCGAGAGGTTTTCTCGCGGCTTATCAACATGCCGCTCCCCCAGCACACTCAATTGAATCTCCTCCCTCCACGGTGCCGCCCCGCACCGTGTTCTCCCTGCGGGCGCGCTCTGCGCCCACTCCTGCCACTCGGGCGTGCCACTGGCGCCCACTATGCGTGCCTTCGGGCGCGCGTGCTGCGCGGACTTCACCACCGCGTAGCTCGGGGCTTATACACGGCCCCCTCTGCCTCTCGGGTTGGCCACATGGGATCCCCCCTTGGGCGTGGCGCCTTAGGCCCACATGGGCCTTGGGGGTTGAACCCTTAAGGCTGGCCCTTGGTAGCCTATTTTTTGGCAAAGGACAGAATAATGCTTTGTATAAAAACAAAGTACTCCCAAGTGTAAAATGCCAAATCTTCCAAGCCATCTTCCTCATTTCTCCTTCTTCCTCTCTTCTTCTTCATTTGAAATTCCTCCATTATTTTCAATATGTATTCATCACTTAGGAATGGAATTCCAAACGGTTTCTTCTTCATCTCCTCTTCCATATGTGTTCAATACTTAGGAGGGACATTCTCCTTCTTCCTCATTTCTCCTTCTTCCTCTCTTCTTCTTCATTTGAAATTCCTCCATTATTTTCAATATGTATTCATCACTTAGGAATGGAATTCCAAACGGTTTCTTCTTCATCTCCTCTTCCATATGTGTTCAATACTTAGGAGGGACATTCTCGAAGGGTCTTCTTCATCAACCGAGCGCCTTAATCAACATGAAATCTCCAATGTGCTTCATTGATCAAATCAGAGATCAAGTTGGATCACTTCCAATTCACATGCACTAAGAGTTAGTACATGGACTTCTTTAATCCACATCATCCACTTAGTAGTTGTGGATGGATCTTCTTCAACTCCTCATGCATTGTCACTACAATGCATGATCTTCTAATCATGTTGTGACATTGTATCATCAGGATACAAGTTCTATGAACTTAAAGATCAGCTCAGCAATCGTCTGATTTTCTTAGAGAATATTTCAACCATCATCTACTATGTCACTTAGTGAATCTCCTAAGTGACATGCATCTTAGTACCATGACCATTCTCCTTCATCACCAACACCATCACAACCTTTGGCATTCACATCTTGACAATTCTTGACATCCATTCATTCTAAGACAACAACATGTCTCATTGACAACAAATGCAACACAGTGCACTTCAATCTCCCCCTTTGTATTTGTTGTCAATACACTCCTTCAGCACATATGAATGGGTCAATATGTGTGCCAATATTTTCTCCCCCTTATTGGCAATCAAATGCAAAGGTGTGGTGTGGTTCACTTTCAGAAATATCTTCCTCCCATTGAAAAGTATCTTCTTGAAAAACACTAGGAGAGGGATGATGTCACATGTTCTCTTTAGCAAAGAACCTTTAGTAAATCAGCTCTAAGTCTACTTGGGCTAACCCGGTGTAGAAAACAAGAGTGATATGACCAAGGAATTCAAAGCTGTCCAAAATTCACTGTACATGTGAGATCATGCTTAGGGGTTTGAAATTTTTCAGATATACCAATGAATTGCTAAATCCTGCACATACTTCACAAAACTCATTAGAAAGTTCAGTGCAAAGATAAAGCTCCCCCTTTCAATCATTTGTCTTCAATCCATACTCCCCCTTAATTGACAAGATAAACTCAATTAAGAAACAAGGGATGAAAGCATGATTGGAATACCTTCACTTTCTCAAGATGATATTAATTTTAGAACATCATCTTCTCCAGATTGGCTCCCCCTCAAGGGGTGCACTCCATTCCTTCCAAAACCATCCTCCAGCTGAGAATGATCATCATCTTCAATTCCCTGCATTGTTAGCACATGTAAATACCAATGTATAAGGGAATAAGATGGAACCTTCTTGGTTCATCAATGTGAACAACAAGGTTGAGAAGATTCTCTCAACCAAGATGTCCCATTTTCACCAGTCTTCACACTTGCACATTTGATCTTCAATGATGTTGGTGCTGGTGTGGATCTCAATACATCTTCATGTGAAATATTTTTCTTCCCTCTTGCCTTAGCAATTGCCAGAACTTCATCTTCAGCTCTTTTCAGATCTTTGGCAAGTTGCAACTGATTTGGCCATATGACTAGTAAGTCACTTGGAAGAGTGGCCTCAGTTTTGGAAGTTCCACATGGTTCTTTGGATGCTGCTAATCTACCTCTCTTAGGTAACTTATTTTCAATCAATCCCTTCTTCTTCTGGATTGATTGTCTTTTGGAGTTCAGTCTGCCTCTATTGAATTTCATGGCTTCTTTACAAAGATCCATGGTATGACCAATCTTTCCACAGTAGAAGCATGTCTTCTTGGTGGTCCTACTGGATGACTCACCCTTCTTGGATTTAGACTCCAAGGTCTTCTCTTCATTTTTCATAATCTTCTTGGGAGAATCTTCCACTTTATTCTGCTTGCTTCCCAAGGATTCTCTCTGAGCCAGGTTCTGTGATCTTTTCTTCTTTTGAGCTCTGGATACAGTTGGATACTGACATGTATCTTTTTGATGACCACTTTTGCAATCATCCCAGATGTTGTCAAGTAATCCAAATCTATTTGCAGTAAACAGATGTCTCTGGACCTGTGGATGTTGCTTCTTTCCTTCTGGCTTGCTCCCCCTTGGCATGAGCTTCCTTTGTGCTTTGAAATTTAGTGGATTGTACCAACAATCCTTTGCACAGTGCCCATACTTATTACAACACCAACACTGACCCACAAATCTTGACCTCTTCAGTCCTTCTGATTGTTGGGTACTTTTCTTGAATTGCTGTGTTGTTTCAGGAGAGCATTCATTCTTCACTGTCTTCATCCATACTTGTTTGGATTCATTCTTCCATCCTGCACTTTTAGTAGAAACACTTTTAGAAGCATGAGTACAAGATGGTATGGATGGTACCTTCTTTCTAGAAGATGTTGCACTTTTATTAGAGGATGTTTTTCTATTAGAATCATCCTTCTCAAAGCATACTTGAGTAGCAACATTTCTCCTTTCAGTTGACTGGGAGGCTTTGGATTTAGGTGATTGCTGATTTGTCAATATCACCTCTAGTTCTAAGCATTTCATGTTAAGGGAGTTCTTCTCATCCTCAACAGTTCTTAGCCTTCCTTCCCAATTCTCCACCAGTTGTTTCATCTGGTCTTCATGCACCTTCTTTAATTCTTGCAATGAATTGTTCAGCTCCTTCACCAATTTTACTTTGTCTTCTAGTTGAGCATCTTTGACAACCATTGACACTTTGTGCCTCCTTTCCAGTGCATGGAAAACTTCTTTGATAATTACTTTAATGATTTCTTTCTCAGAAAGGCTTCTTTGCAATTCTTCACAAGTGTCTTCATATCTTTCATTGCAAAGAGATACTGTTTCATCTTTGGCATTTACCAGCTTTCTGAGAGTGCTGGTTATGCCAACCCTTTTTGCCAATTGGACTTCCAGAGAATTGGCTTCATCTTCTATCTGTAATTTTTCTTCTTGAAGATCAAGGAGGCCTGTAGCTATACACATTGCAATTTCCTTGGGGACTGTCTTCTGAAGATATTTGATTGCATTTAGAAGGTCATTGTTTCTTCCATCTTCATCACAGCTAGGACAGGCTTCATCAGAAGAATGATAAAAGGAATTGTCATCTGATGTGACTTTCACACTTCTTTCCATAGAAGGAGTTTCTCTGATTGCAGCAACCTTCTTCTTCATCTTCTTTTCCTGTTTCTTCATTCTGTTTTTCAGAGTCTTGGCAGATATCTCCATTTGAGGCTATTCACTCATTTCCTCAAATCTGCACTCCATAAAGACTCTCTTGGATCTTTTAGAGGCAACCTCGCTCTGATACCAATTGAAGTGCCCAGATCAGTGTGAATCACTGAGAGGGGGAGGGGTGAATCAGTGATCCTTTAAAACTTTTTACTAATTGATTCTTAATCAATTAAACCTCTATGGCTGGTTAAAGCCTCGATCCACTCTTCTTGTATCTCTCAACCTTTCCCGGATAATGCAGTAATGAAAAGGAACAGGACACAAGGATTTACAAGGTTCGGCACCAAAGGCCTACATCCTTGCCATGCTCTCCAAGCATGGATTCTCCCATTATAATCTGTTAGTATTATAATGGTCGATATAGAGTCCCACTGTATCTCTCCTGAGTCCCACAGGAGGGTCTTTATACTGCTTCACACAGTGTTACCAGAGTCCCACTGGCCTGCTCCAGAATCCCACTGAAGACTTCTTTTCCCTGAGTCCCACAGGGTCTTCTCCTGGCTCCTCGAGTCACACGAGTAGCTCTTCTTCTCTTAAAGCTTCTTCAAGTATCTTCAGCAGTCTGGGATAAAGACTGCTGGCCTTGCTCTGTACCTCTGATCACTTGTGATGATCAGGATCTTCTCAATCTACTGAAAACTCAGACAACCAATCTCTTTAACTTCAGTCTGGCTCAGTCTCAGTTCACTTCAACATCATGCACTGAGTGCATGGAAATTCTTCAAGATCTTCAAGTCTTGGACTCCTCAGATGCACACCACTGATTTAGCACTGTTCACGTGTGCACGTGCATGCATGCATGCATGCACTTTCCCTTTCCTCTTCTTGGTGCAGTAGACCCACAAAGGGTGTAATCAATTATAGCACAAACCTTCTCCACAATCTTTACACACTATATTCAAATTGCTCACACACTCAGAAGTGTGTTTTACTTTAGTGTGAGGGTCTCCTCAATCTTCCTTCTTCTAAGTGTGTTCACTTCACTTAGTGCACACACACTAGGTTCGGCCTCCTTATCTCATTGCACACAAAACTTCTTCACTTTGGCAAACACTTGAGCTTGGCCTACTTCACTTGCAAAGCACACTCACTTCCTTGTTCTTATAATCTTCTTCAAAGTGTGCACTTCACTTATGCACACACTTGGTTCTTCATTTTTCACACACAAGGGCTACGGCCTTCTCTTGTTCTTTTTGCACACAAAGGCACAAAGGCCTCGGCCTTCCTTCTTCACCTCTCACACACAAAGTGTGGTCTTCCACTTGGTGCACACACACAAATAGTGTGGTCTTCCTCCTTATGCACACACACAAGGCTACGGCCAACTCATGTTCACTTTGCACATAAATGGCTACGGCCTCTTTCTCCTTTTTACACACACACTGCCCACGGTGGTTCTTCAATTTGGCACACACACAATGTGTGTAGAACACAACCCGAATCTCCCTTTCTCAAATGAAGGCGCGCAAGGGGTGCGGCCAATCGTCCTCAACACTGGCGCAAGTCCTTGCAAGGGGCAGTCGCGCAAGGTGCATGAGCACAGGGGCGCGCAAGCTCCTCCTGTCGCGGGGCGCGCAAGTGCAACACCCGCGGGGCTTCAACCGTGGGCGCGCAAGATGTTGCGGCCATGGGTTCTTCCTGCCGCGCAAAGGGAAGGCGCGCAGGGATCTCTCCCTTTCTTCTTTTGTGCAAGTATGCACAAAAGGAACACTACGGAGCTAATGGGAGCTCCGGGCTTCTGCCGCGCAAGTGATGCGCGCAGTAATTCTTCGCGAGGCACAGGGTGCTTCTCACGGGACTCCTCAAATATTCATAATATCAGCAAGCTTCTCCAGCGCCTCGGGTCTTCTTTTTATAGGCGAGGAGAGCCTCGGTTCATCCGCGTGAGAATATCTCAAAATCCCGAGATCTTCGGATCTTTAAAAACTTTCCAAATCTTTATTTTCTTTCCTCTGTTTCACGCGGGATATTCCTCTTTAATTTCCTCTACGTGCATGCGACTTAGAACGCATGCACGGCCTTCTTCTGATCCATAATATGCACGCAAAAACACCCCACGGCCTTCGGCAACTTTTCTTGCCTCGGCCTCGACCGAAATTCCTCATTTCTTGCATGCAAGGCAATTTTAAAGCATGGATGTATTCAGTGTGGCCAGACGATCTCAATGGACGTTTTACTTCCTTCAGAGGTGGCCGGGAGCTCGAAATCCATCTTCGGGAGGCCTCTGGTTCGAAGGAGGTACGCGGGAGGCTTCGGCATGGCTGGAGGAAGGAGATGAAGCCACGTCCGTTGGATGCGGCGATGGAGATACATCGGGCGGCCTGGATCTGATCGCCTCGCCGCAGATCAGTTGTGCGGCCGAGATCTGGCGCGCGATTGATCGTGCGGCCAGGATTACTCCCGCGGAAAAAATCCGCGTCCCACATCGAAACGGCGAGAGGTTTTCTCGCGGCTTATCAACATGCCGCTCCCCCAGCACACTCAATTGAATATCCTCCCTCCACGGTGCCGCCCCGCACCGTGTTCTCCCTGCGGGCGCGCTCTGCGCCCACTCCTGCCACTCGGGCGCGCCACTGGCGCCCACTATGCGTGCCTTCGAGCGCACGCGCTGCGCGGACTTCACCACCGCGTAGCTCGGGGCTTATACACGGCCCCCTCTGCCTCTCGGGCTGGCCACATGGGATCCCCCCTTGGGCGTGGCGCCTTAGGCCCACATGTGCCTTGGGGGTTGAACCCTTAAGGCTGGCCCTTGGTGGCCTATTTTTTGGCAAAGGACAGAATAATGCTTTGTATAAAAACAAAGTACTCCCAAGTGTAAAATGCCAAATCTTCCAAGCCATCTTCCTCATTTCTCCTTCTTCCTCTCTTCTTCTTCATTTGAAATTCCTCCATTATTTTCAATATGTATTCATCACTTAGGAATGGAATTCCAAACGGTTTCTTCTTCATCTCCTCTTCCATATGTGTTCAATACTTAGGAGGGACATTCTCCTTCTTCCTCATTTCTCTTTCTTCCTCTCTTCTTCTTCATTTGAAATTCCTCCATTATTTTCAATATGTATTCATCACTTAGGAATGGAATTCCAAACGGTTTCTTCTTCATCTCCTCTTCCATATGTGTTCAATACTTAGGAGGGACATTCTCGAAGGGTCTTCTTCATCAACCGAGCGCCTTAATCAACATGAAATCTCCAATGTGCTTCATTGATCAAATCAGAGATCAAGTTGGATCACTTCCAATTCACATGCACTAAGAGTTAGTACATGGACTTCTTTAATCCACATCATCCACTTAGTAGTTGTGGATGGATCTTCTTCAACTCCTCATGCATTGTCACTACAATGCATGATCTTCTAATCATGTTGTGACATTTTATCATCAGGATACAAGTTCTATGAACTTAAAGATCAGCTCAGAAATCGTCTGATTTTCTTAGAGAATGTTTCAACCATCATCTCCTATGTCACTTAGTGAATCTCCTAAGTGACATGCATCTTAGTACCATGACCATTCTCCTTCATCACCAACACCATCACAACCTTTGGCATTCACATCTTGACAATTCTTGACATCCATTCATTCTAAGACAACAACATGTCTCATTGACAACAAATGCAACACAGTGCACTTCAAATTTAAAGTGGGTATGGGTCGACTTCCTCTCAATAAATAGGTTTTATACATGTTTAGGTTACTATTTTAACCTTATCATTTAGATTTAACTCTAAGTGAAATAATTTAACTTTTACATTGTCTTCTTGTTTTCTTACACTATATGGTTAATAAACTTACTATAACAATCTAAATGAACCCATAATGGTTCATTATTAATATATATAAACTTATCTATTTCATTTGTCCGAACCTTAGATTTTTATGAGTAAAATAACAATTAATAATATAATAGTTGTTTTAAAAACTATTTTATGTCAATTTTGACACTATTTAGTAATTGATTTTTGTGAAAATCATAACAGCATGATAATTTAGAAAAAATTTAATTTAATCAATACTAACATGTCATATTAACCTAAACATTTAGTGTAATTTATAAAAAGTCTCAAATTACATTTATTTGGGTATTTATAACATCAATTATGTTAATATTTCATTACTAGGGTAATTACTGCATCATCATTGTCTCGTAAATAAATTAAATTATTTAATGTCTAAAAATTATAAATAAAATACCATTATGTTTTAAATCTTTTTATTTTTCTAATGAATATATATAGTCTAATTTATCTTATGTATAACCTTATATTAAAAATGTTTTAGTTATTATACTTGGATTTTAACTATTTTAACTCTTCTTTAGATAAAATAATAATAAATGTCCTAATCTAATAATAGTGGACCTAAAGGGTAATATTTTATTCCTAAGGTTTTTTTTGGTCGAATTACACTTATACAATAGAGTTATTACATATTTTAGGGTAATAATAATATCATTTTTACCCTTAATTAGCCTATTTACTTTTAACCGTGGTAAATAAAAATAAAAAGTTATTATTCACCAAAAATTATTTTTATCTTATTTAACCACACTTTACTCATTGATATTAACCATGTCTCTCAGATTTTTTAACTTCCACTAACATAAGTAGTAAAATTATGTTTTATGTAAATTTTCAAATTCTCTTAGTAGGTGGGAAAAAGACGGTGAAAAGTTCAATAAAATTTTTATATATCTAAAATTATTATAAAATGAATCCAATGAATTACATTGAACTTATATAGGTATTATACATCAATTTTTACCTAAAAATGTTAAATAAATTAAAAAAAATTTAAATAATAAGTCGGTTTTTAAATAGTAACCTAGTGTTTTCACTATTCATCAAAAATTGAAAGTTTTCAGAAAAATACCAAAAATTCACCCTAGGCTAATTTAGACATTCCAAATCCAAAAATGAAGTCCATTTTGAATGATAAAATTTATAAAATTTCAAAAAGTGGGTATTACTATTCATAATGTCTAGTTCATAATAATATTATAATAATATCTCATTTAATGAAACTTGGTATTGCATACTACAAATGCTACTGAAGAAGGTCTTGATTGTGGGTAATGTTAGCCAAGTCAGGGCTGCATGTAGTGAAAGATCATTTTGGTGTTGCATATAACATATTCAAAACTTATTTCATTAATACTTTAAATAAAATCTATACTTAATGTTGCGTAGAATAATTTCCACAAAACGAACTTGAAATTCAATGTAACACGAGCCAAGAATGGTGTTGCATATACTGCAAGCTAATACGGTGTTGCGTATAGTAAAATCTAATCTTGGTGAAGTGTACAAAAAAGACATCAAAGAAATTAAAAATAATAATTCTCATAAAATCTCAGGGTGTTACACTTAAACCATCTAATTAAATATGTTATATGATAAAAATAATATATTAACCTCAATATTACATAAAATACATTAGGGGTGTTAAAATATAAAAAATACTATAATAATTTCCTCGAGGAATTTTTTAGAGAAATACACTTTTACTTTGAAACGTATAGTTATATTAGAAATGTTTTTGCATAAAATCATAAATGAACAAAATTAGTTTTTCCATGATCAAATTAGTGGTTTTAAAAAAATAATTTTGTCTTAATCCAGATTATGTAGTGTACTTGAAATTGTAATAATTTGAGGAGTTCCATTGAACCAGGATTGTTTATCAGTAAACATTGAGAAATATCATAGTAAAACATTTATATCCACATAAAAAATGAAGTATTCTAATTGGTACAAATATATATAACATTGAAAAAGAATATATGTGGAGTTAATAAGAATAATGAAGAATTTAATTTTTATTAAGAGAAGAAAATAGCAACCCGAAAAAAAGTGATGGTTCTGGTAGAAAACCCTTACCTAATATTTAAATGTGTTCTGAACATGGCCATAATGTCCTAGATAATAAAATTAAATTATGTAATAAACTAATTTATAACATCATCAAAATTCATTTAATCTGTTATAATTTTATTAAGTTTATTTATTTCTATACTGGTGACTTATAAGGTTGAATTTTGTCATTCTACAGTGTTGGTTCATTGATTTTATGATCAGTTCGCTTGATTATAAGTAATGGATTTCATGTGGAAGAGATATAATTATACAGAATTTGAATTACATGTTATTAATGAAAATATAGAAGTGTAAATGGTTTTGGGTATCAATTGTTCATATATTATAAGGTTGAATCCTTTCATAATACATTTTTTATAATAGTTTAGACAATCCTGACGGTTATTAATCATAACCAACTCATTTTTATTTATCTTTTTTTATTATTTAAATATGTTACATCTAAAACCAAAAAGGGTTATATAATAAATTTTACAATCTATCTCAAAAGTTAAAATTATTTCATGAATAGAAATTATGAATAATTTGAATAATGAAACCTTGTCGTCCATGAAGGTGGTCAATCGGCACCTTCTGAATAATTATTTCATTAATAAATTAAACTATATATATATGTGTGTGTGTGTGTGTGTGTGTGTGGTGGTTTGTGAAGGATATTCCATAAAATGATATAATTATATTATATACTTGACACTAGAGTTATCATCATCATTTTTAAAGAGGATTTTATGAAGAGATAAGAGAATAAAATATATTGAAAATGAAATTTAAATATAAAGGAAGAGGGTTTCCCTCATGAAATATCATCCCTATTAACCTCCTTAATGGAAGGGGTTTTCAACATTTCATGAGACGTGAAGGTATTTGATGTGGGGGAGGGGATTGGGAGGATTATTTTTTTGAACCTTTGAAAGTATCGAGGATTGATATGTGTGAGAGGAAGAGGGGTGAGGGGTAGTATTCATAGTGGAGGAGATGATGGCTTTCACATTATTTAAATCATTATTTTATTATTTTGGATCAAGACTATGAATAGTCTTGATTTTTGTGACCAAAAATAGTAATAAGTGTATGTTGTTTCTAGCCAATTCTCTTTTACAACATCCATTACTCAAACATGACGTAGAATATCATTTATTTAGCATATTTTATAAATTATCAAATTTCACTATTCACCAAAATTTCATGTATTTCTGAAAAATATTGAAAATTAACCCAGGCCATTTTTAGACATTTATAATTTAAAAATGAACTCCATTTTATCAAAATAATTTTATAAATATGATAAATTTAATTTTTAATGAAAATCATTATTTACTCGAAAAATGTAGATCGTATGTTTAAAACTGATTTTATAATATATTTAAAAATAAACTAAGGTCTCTCAAAATTATCCTAAAATCATAGGACAACAAGATATTTATTTAGGAATAAATTATATGGATATTAATTTACTAATCAAAAATTGTAATTAAATATATTTTTTCTCACAAAAATACCAACACATAGTTATTAATTTTTTAAAATATCCACCCACATTTATAAAAAGCATAAATTTTATTTAATCTTACAAAGGTGAGGTTATTATTCATAAGGTTCATATTTATATTCATAAGGTTCAAGTTACTACTCACCAAAAATTTAAGATGATCCTTTCAGACTCTAAATATCTTATTAATCGCAACCGTGTATATAATTTTTTTGGAATTAAAATCACAGAAGAGGAAAAATTATATTCATTTTCAGGGTTATAAAAAAGTAGTTTTTCATAGATACTTTGTGTTTCATCCATTCAATATAATTTTTATTTAAAAATTCTTGGGGTTCTACATTCCTCCCGATTATAAAAATTCCATCCTTGAAAGTACTATAAGGATAGATTTTAAAAATATTTTGCTAGTTCTTCATCATAAGTTCCTCAGGCTCCCATGTTGCCTCTTAAATTTTTTGATCTTTCCAAATTAAATTTACCGGTCGAGTCATCAGATTCCTCAACACCTGTTCTTTAGTGTCTAGAATCTGGATAGGTTCTTCACAATAAGATAAGTTAGGTTCCAATTCTATACCTTCATAAGTGAGGATATGTATTGGGCCTGGAATGTACTTTATCAATAATGAGACATGGAACACATTATATAACTTAAAAAAGCTAGACATCTTTCCTAATAGATAATCCACAACTCCAATTCTCTCCAAAATTTCAAAAGGGCCAATATACCTAGGGATCTATTTACCTTTTTTCCAAATATAATGATATCCTTCCATGGAGATACTTTCAAGAAAATGTGATCTCCCTATTGAAATTACACATCCTTCAATTGAATATCATATAACCCTTTTTCTACATTGAGCTTCTTTGATATGGGTTTGAATAATCTATACCTTTTATGTTTTTTCCTCCACAATCTCAGGGCCCACAAGCTTCCTTTCACCAACGTCATCCCAACATGTTGTCGTACTCCATTTCTTTCCATAAAATTCATCATATGGTTCTATTTGAATACAATAATGGAATCTCTTATTATAGTAAAACTCAACTAAAGTTATATAATGATCCCAAATACCTTGAAAGTCTAGTGAACATGATCTCAACATGTCTTCTAATATTTGGATCATCCTTTCTAATTTCCCATCAATTCAAGGGTGATAAGAAGTACTCAAATGAAGCTTAGTATCCAAATATTTTAGAAGAACTTTGCATAATTTTGATGTAAATCATGGATCACCATCAGACACAATTGGGAAAGGTGTTATATGAAGTCTCAAAACATCATTATTATAAATTCTTTCAAGGCTCTCTAGTTGAAAATTCTCTCTTATAGTTAGGAAATGTGCAGATTTCATAATTCGGTCCACAATTACCCATAATACATCATTCATTCTTGGATTTTTTTGTAATCCAGTAAAACATTCCATGGTTATGTCATCCCATTTTCATGTAGGGATATGTTGAGGTTTGATAACTCACCTAGGATGTGGTTGTTTAACCTTGACAAGTTTATCGAATAAACATCTTAATACATAATCAGTAATTTCCAACTTCATGTTTTCCCACAAGTAATGATCCATAAAATATCTATACGTTTGGTGCTACTAGGATGTATATAGAAATTCAGGCTATGTGAATCATCCTATAACTCCCTTTTCAGCTCAGGTATAGAGGGAAAACATAGCCTCATCCAAAATTTCCTAATTAAAACATCACATATGTAGTTATCAAACATCCCATCATTCACACCTTGAATTTTATTTTGAAGATTCTAATCAGAGGATTGAGAATTTTTAATCCTTTCTAATAAAGATTGTTGGGAAACCAATTAAAAATTTATTTATGGTTCACCTTCTTTGATAATTACATTAACCATATTTACTCGATCCTCTAACATATGACCCTTCTCAATTCCCATTTTGTTTATAACTCCATGATCCTTCATGATCAATGCATAAACTACCTTATTTTTCATTCATGGTTAGTAGTGTATGGAATAATCATAATCCTTGAGTATGGCAAGCAATCATCTTTTCCTCATGTTGAGTTCTTTCTATGAGAAGATATATTTTAAGATCTTGTGGTCTGTATATATCTCACTTATTTCTCCATATAGATATTTTATCCATATATTTAGAGAAAATATTACTGCTACTAACTCAATATCATCAGTTAGATAATTTTATTCATGAATTTTAAATTTTCTTAATGCATAAGAAATAACTCTATCACTATGTATAAGGACACAACCAAGTCTTTTCTTTGATGTATCACTATAAATCACAAATCCACCATTTCCCAATGGTATATTTAAGATTAGATCAGTCAATAACCTCTTATTTAATTATTAAAAAATTATTCATATTATTTTTTCCCATACGAACATGACCCCATTAAAAGTAACCATGGTTAATGGGTTAGCTAATCAGGTGGAGTTTGGAATGAAATACTGAAAATAACATGCTAAACAAATAAAACTACATACCACTATTATATTCATTGGAGTACACCATTCCTCAAATGTATTTGTCTTTTAATGGGAATCTAATATTCCATCCTTAAAGATAATATGTTACAGAAAAGTAATTTTTTGAATCTAGAATTGACTCATTCTAAACATCCCATAAAAATAGTTTCTTTTATTAGTCTTTATAATAATTATCAACTTATTATCATGTTAATAATAGCTTTGGGAGAATGACAAGATATCATCAATAAACACCACAACAGAGTAATCAAGATATTCCTTGAAAACACTATTCATTAGATCCATGAAAATATAGGGTTCCTTAGTCCATCCAGAAGACATTAGTGTAACCTCATAATTCCCATACCTAGTTTGAAAAAATTTCATTATAATATCTTCCTTCCTCATGTGCAACTGATGACATCCATATCAATGTTAAATCTTAAAAAAATATTAGGATCTATGAATTTGATCAAATAAATCATCAATACAGGGAAGATGATACTTGTTCTTTATCGTAATAGCATTGAACTCCATATAGTCAATGAGAAACCTCCCAAATCCATCTTTATTCTTAACAAAAATTACAAGAGCTCATCGTGAAGAAACACAAGGTTTGATAAATCCCATATCACTCAATTCATATAGTTGTTTCCTCAGTTATACTAATTCCACTATGGAAATTCTAGAATGAGTATTTTCTATAGGTGTTGCACTATGAATTAAATCAACAGAAAACTCAATTTCCTGCTCTAGAGGATGTCTAAGTAAATCCTCTAGAAATACGTCAATGTATTCTTTCACAATAGGTACATCCTTAATTTGAATATTTCTTTCCTCACCCAAGGATATTGTTTTATCTTCCTCCCCAAGAATTATATTTAATAGAGCTACTGTGTGGATCTACATTAGAATCAATTGATGAGGTTTCTGATTTAAAGATATGGTATTCTACCTCATTATTAAAAAAATAGATTCCTTATTATTTTAATAGATATTATCATCATAACATGAAATGAAATTTATACCAATAATTATATCAAATGTAGTCATGGGTATGATGATAAGATTAGAAACTAAAGCACTTTTATGTGTCATAAGGGGGACTGATCGACACATCTTTATTGTAATGATACTTCCCTTAGGGGTTCTAACTAACAACTCCTATATTAAATAAAATTAGAAATGTCTAATTTTCATAGAAACTAGGAAGATATTAATGAATACGATGATACAAAATCAAATAAAGTTTTGGATATGTTTGAGGAAATTTTTAATGTACCTTCCCCAAAATCATTTGGAACTTCAACCTCAATAGTTTTTATCGCATAACCTTGTCTGTGCTCTCATAGCCTTGTATGGTTAATTTATCCTTGACACATAGGATCGTCATTGGAATAATTTCTCATCACTTTAGAATTGTACCATTGATCATTTTTAGCTTCTTTATTTCCCTAGAAATCAAGAGATTGGTAGCCTCTTTCTTTGCATTGGTAACAGACTCCTTTTACTTTTAAGTAGGCTTCATGGTGATTCTTTTTAAAAGTATCACATGTTGAAAAACTCTCATTTGTATTCTTCCCTTTATCCATTCTTTCCTCTGCTACCCTATTTCTCTCTTTCATTACTTAAAAGTCATATGTCATAGGGAATTAATTATTTGTCTTGATTTCATATGAGACAATATGTTCATATTTCATGAATGCTTGGAAAACCAGTTCCATTTATTTAAATTATTTTAGACCATCAAATAATAGATCAATCGTTCTCCTAGGTTTACATATTTCGTCCACATCATGACTTTCTATCATTGTAAAATTGGCTTCATACTTCACAACTTTTTCTTCCTCTTTCTATTTCAAACTCAAGAATTTATTCTCTATATCTACTTGTTGTTCTTGGGGAAAATATTTTTTCAAGAATATTTCCTCCATTAAATTTCTTCTATTTCATACACATCCTTCATGTTTTTAATTAAATACCACTAATGATCAACATTTTTTGGTATCTGATAAACTACCATGATAACATCCTCCCTTTTGTTACACCCCAAAGAGATAAATAACTTCTCCAAGGAACCTATAAATTACTCCTCTATAAAAGGGATTTTAGTCCCATTGAATTATGGAAGATGTTGTGGAATAAAGTGGTATAACATTTATCATATATGTTGTGGATCGGGATTCCCCATGCGGGTAAGGTAATTATTCATAACCTGAGTCATTTTTCCCGTTATAGTTATTATTTGATTAGCACAATTCACAACTTCAACCCAACATCATTATTTTTCATATGAGGTAAATACCTACATGGGATATGTGAATTCATGCAGTTTCCATTCCTTCCAATAGGTTACATTTGTAAATAATGGAAGAGACTAAATTAAGTTACAAATTAGAAAGTATAATGTTGAACTTGTAAAACACATAAAATAAACTGAAATTTTATGCATGTAGAATTTCATCGTCATAAGCATGGTCTACATTAGGATGTATTTAAATTAAAATCATTCATAATTTCATGAAAATAATATTTGAATTATCCTAAGAATACCCTCTAGGAGTGTCAAACCTAGAGTGTAGTAAGGCCTATTTTCCTGTACCAAGTTATCCCGATTCAAGCCCGGAACACCTTGTTGGAGTTGTTACTCCTAGGTACATTTTTTTCTAGAACGACTTCTACTTTTATTATCTAGAGAGGGATGTATTTTCTAGTAATTCCCACATAATTTTATCCTTACCAAAATTATAGTTTTTCTTGTTTTCTTATCCTACAAGTTTACCTTAGGTTATTGTTCCCTAATCTATGTTATCTAAATATAGTTTCCATGTTTTCTACTAAACTTCCTATGATAACAATTGTAATTCCTTTTCCCCAGTTTCTAGGAGTCAGTGCCTTATTTAATTACACTGGAATAATTGCAAGAAAGTTTTACCCCAAAGGAACTAATATTTTAATAGTTTTGGAAAACAAGATATAAATATAAGTTCAACATTACAACTTTAAATGAAATACATAATATCAATTCCATTGGAAACATTTATTCATACTTTATTATACCTAAAATTAATTCATTATATTCATCTTAGAAACCTGGGGAATATAATAAAAAAGAAATGGGTGGGCTCAGATACTCAGTTAGGGTAAGTAATACAATGAAATTTATCAAAACAAATAGGCATGGTGAATAACTAAAAACACATTCTTTTAAAAATATTCTTGATATGGTAGGATTGAAAGATGATTAAATAGGTCAATATAAATGATTATAAGAGAATGAAACATATAAATTGATATTATAGTAATTTAAAAATTACATGGTTTATCAATTAATTATACCATAATGAGGGAATGCATAATTTTGGACATCTAAAACATATTGTCAAGTCCTCAACCAAGACATCTGAAAATACAATGGTAAGGCCTCAGCCAAAATCCAATTCGTTTTTGTCGGATAAAACCTATCAAAGAATCGTGGGGATATAATGGGCCCCACATATAACTTTTTATGTCCAATTCATTCCTTATATGAAATGGGATAAACATAAACAACATGAACATATGAAATAACTATCCCCAATCTCTACAAATAAACACTAACCATTTTGTCTTGTATGGTGAATGGTATCAAGATAACACATCTATATTAAAAATGATTAAAAACCATTTTATAGGATATGGTATATGATAAAAGAAATATATTAACCTCAATATGACATAAAATTCAATAGTGGTTTTTAATTAGAAAAAATACTCTAATAATGTCATCAAATAATTTTTTTGGTAAATACACCTTAACATAGAAAAAAATTGTTCTTTAAAAAAAATCATTACAAGAAATATAAAATGAAATGAACTATTTCTTACACTATTAAATGAGTGGTTTTAGAAAAATAAATTTTTTGTAAAACATATTATAGTGTGCACTTGAAAATAGATTAGTATTTTAGATTATCCCTAGAATTGGGCTTCATTATCAGTAAGAATTGAGAAAGATCATTGTAAATGTAACGAACCGAAGCTTGACGTACATGGACATTACATTACTTTTGTGGAATACTTAGTACATAACAAAAACACACACACAAGGATCATAATAGTTTAGTATCTTTGGAAACTCAGAATATAATCTTCTAATCGTGGTGAAAGATCTTCAACATCTCCCATAAAGATCTTCCTTTTTTTACCTAAAACCTTTCTTTATATCCTGTGGAAAAGAAAACATAAAAGGGTGATCTCAAATGCTTAGTAAGGGTAAACAAAATAAATATCAATCACATCATATTTATAAGAACATATCATTTGGAAATCTTAACCTGCAAAAGAGAGCATAATTTCATAACATGGGATAAATCATAGTAGTGAAATGAAATCCCAATAATCATAACATAAAACATGAAACTTTGTGTAATACACACATAATCATAGGGAATCATTTCTTGTTAGTCAAGACTCATTGCCAAGACTATCTTAGTGGACAAAGTCCCTTTCTGAACCGAGTCACCCTCGTTCCAGTCCTGTTTCACTGAACCGGTATAACCTACCATTCCAGCCATGCCTATCTCATGAGATATAAAATATTTACCCAAGGCATTGGAGGGAGATATAGGTCCCAACCATCTCATAATGATACCATTCTTATGTGTGCCACAAAATCATAAATCATACATCATTTCATAACCCATGTAATAAAAATGGGAATCTTAAACATTGTGACATCATAAAACAATTAATATAAGATAAAGGAATTTATAAAAATAATTCCATCACAACATTATCAAATAAATGTAATAATAGATATAAAAACAAAACCCTTTATTATCTAAGATGAAAATAATTTTGATAAAACACTTGAACTCCATTCTTGAGGAAAATATCATTTTCTTCTTCAAAAACATTTTTCCTTTCTTAACATGTCATACAACTTTAAAATTAAAGAAGTTGATTAAAAATAAACTTGAAAACTTTTAAAGGATGCTTCTTGTAAATAATGTTTTAAAATTCCATTCATGCCGTATAAGTTAAAAAACATTCTTCTCGTACTTTTGTCAGAAAAGTCAAAAAGTAACTCGTACGAAAAACGACAAAAGATTCCTTTCATTTCTTTTACTAAAAACTCACCGAAGGGTAAAAATGGATTTAAAAAATTGTAGGTGGATGGAAATAATATTACATATTTATGAAACATGGATGTGGATGATAAAATACACCCCAGTAAATACATACGAATAAACAATCTCGGATAAAAATGAGATTGTGATATTTCCCTTACCTTAGGTCTGTTTTGCTTCGTAAGTGTACGAACCTCCTGTATAATGATTTAAATAATGACATTGACTTATTACAGAATCATATTCATTTTATTATATCATATACGGTACACTTATGGCTTTATATTACCCATTTTCTTGTAAATTCATGTTAAAGTAGCATTTTGGGTAAAATCGTCTCATTTGTCGTTCATGTTTTAACTTGTAATTATTCATATGATTAAATAGATCATTATTAATTAATTATATAATATAAAACATTATTTATATATAATATATATTCAGAATATACATATATATAATGGATCGATAAATGGAAATAAATACACCGTTCATGGAGACGGTAGTCCGTACGTACGCATGAACGATGTTTTCGTTTCCTTGTTGAATTGAATGGAATTAAGTAGATGACATACATATAAATATAAATAATTCAAGTATAATTATTAGGTCATATATTTAATTAGTACTTATTATATATACTTTATAATCATTCATGAATGGTTAATCATTGATAATGAATCTCATCGCGTCGTGGAGACGGTAGTCCGTACGTACGCACGAGCGATGATATAGTTCCTATGGTCGTAGAATTGTGTTGATGTGTATGTATACCATTTAAGTATCAATATCACTTTATAATAATCATATATAGTTACTCATTACACCATTATACTCATCCAATTAAGGTGGTGGCGGAAAATAGATTACACCACGGCGTGGAGACGGTATTCCGTACGTACGCACGCACGGTGATTTCATTTTTCCGTAGGATGGATAGAAGGTGAATTAGGGTTATTTCATATTTATAATAACATATAAGTATGTAAGTAATACTGATGTTATTACTTTGTCATGAAACAACTAAAGAAGAAGAAGTTTAAGAAGAAAGAAATTGAAAAGATCGGTAATGGATATTACCTCTTCTTTGAAACGCCTCTTTGAATCCTCCACTTAGGGAACTAAGATTGGTATTTGAAGAAGACCAGGACCTCTAGGATTATTCAAGGGAAGTGTAGAAGGGATTTGGGCATGGTTTGGCCGAGATTGAAGGCTCAAAGTTGTGTGAGGAAGAGAGGGAGGAGGTGCCCTTTTATAAGGGAGGAGAGGGGCACCTTAGAAAGATCTCAAAATATTATTTTATATTAAAGTCAAAATCGGTTTATAATGGTTCCAAAGGGTCTTATTTAGAAGCTAAAGTGGGGATGGGTCTAAATCCTATCAACCAATAGGATTTAGATAAGTTTAGGGTATTATTTTAACCTTATTAATTAGATTTAACTTTAAGTTAAATAATTTAACTTTTACCGTGTTTTTTTGTTTTCTTACACTATAGGGTTAATAAACTTACTATAACATTCCAAACGAACCCCAAATTGTTTATTATTAATATATATATCCTTATCTAAGTCATTTTTCCAAACCTTAGATTTTTAGGAATAAAATAACAATTAATAATATAATATTTGATTTAAAAACTATTTTGTGTCAATTTTGACACTATTTGATATATGATTTTTTTGAAAGTCATAAAAGAATTATATGTTCGAACCAAGCTGATTAAATCAATACTAATATATCATAGTAACCTAGAAAATTAGTGGAATTCATAAAAAGTATCAAATTACATTTATTTTGGTGTTTATAACATCAATTATGTCAATATTTCATTAATAAGATAATTACTGCATCATCATTGTGTCATAAATAAATTAAATTATCTAATGTCTAAAAATTACAAATAAAATACCATTATATTGGAAATTTTTTTATATTTCTAATGAATATTTATAGTCGAATTTATCTTATGTATAACCCCATATTAAAAATGATTTACTTATTAAACTTTGATTTTAACTATTTTAACTATTCATTAAATAAAATAATATTAAATGTCATAATCTAATCCAAGTGGACCTAAATGGTAATATTACACTCATAAGGTTGTTTTAGGTCGAATTAAACTTATCCAATAGAATTAGGACATGTGTTAGGGTAATAGTAATATCATATTTACCCTTAGTTACCCTATTTACTATTAACCGCGGTAAAAAAAGTAAAAAGTTACTATTCACCAAAAAATTATTTTTATCTCATTGATCCACATTTTACTTACTGATATCAACCGTGTCTGTTGAATTTTCTAAATTCCATTCATAGAAGCGGTAAAATTAAGTTTTATGCAAAATTCAGTTTTTAACCTACCACTTAGTGGTTTCACTATTCATCAAAAATTGAAGTTTTTCAGAAAAATACCAAAATTTCACCCTAAGATATAATTGATATTCCGAATTCAAAAATTATTTCTATTTTACAAAATTCCCAACATATAAGTTGCATTAATTAATTTTATAATTAATTTCCGCTGTCACACCAAATAGCGTGTTTTTAAGAGATAATAACTATCAAAAGATTGACACTTGTTTATAACTGGTTTAAATGTGAAATTACATCCAATGACCAAAATTGTATTAAATTGTAAAAATATATTCTAAATATACTTTAAAACCACTCAAATTAATAATTTATCACTATTAATTATTTTGATTAAAAAAGATGTTTTTAATTAAAATTTAGTAATTTTCACTACTCATCAGAATATGAAAGTTATCCGAAAAGTACCAAAATTTCACCTTAGGCTAAATTCGATACTCCGAATCCAAAAATGAAGTCCATTTTGAGAGCTAAATTTTCTAAAATTTAAAAAGTGGTTATTACCATTCATAACGGCTAGTTTTAATAATATTTTAATAGCATATCGTTGTTTCGTGAAACTCAGTATTGCGTACTACACACGCTATCGAGGAAGGTTGTGATTGCGTGTAATGCAAGGCAAGTCAAGGATGCATGTTGTGCAAGCTACTTTTGGTGTAGCATACAACAAAAGACATTAATAAAATTAAAAAGAATATTTTTCATAAAATATCGGGCTGTTACATTCTACCCCCCTTAAAATGAATTTCGCCCTCGAAATTCGTCAGGGTTATAAATGGTTTACTATTCGAAAGTTTCTTTAATCGAAACCCACATCGTAAAAAGGAATACCAAAACATGGCTTTAAAAACTAAAGTATGAAATGTAATGATTACCTAAATAGAATAATCACTAGGTTTCCACATAGGTGAAAATATGGATATGGAAGAGAAATCTAACCATCATGTTCTGATGGAGAGTGGTAGAGAACATGGCTATGGAAAATCCAACAATCACAAATCCATAAATTTGTGACGATCTAAGGTACCATCTGATTAATCAGATATAAGAGCACTAGGACAACATTTTTGGTTTTCAAGATCATTTCCCTAAAGTTGATGAAATTGGAATTAGAAGAAATACTTTCGTGATTTTGGTATAGTCTCATTGTTTGTCGTTCTTTGGACAATTTCTACTTCATATCTTAAAGAAATGAAGTTGAATTTGTCATTCGTGATGTGTTAGAAGATCATGTGATAGAATGATGGGTCATTCCATCTGTCTCAAAAGGTTAGAAAAGTTATCAAAAAAAAATACATAAGTCCATCTATAGTGAGATTAATGATATATGGTTCCTAAAATGAACTTATACTTCATATATCATACTGCTTAATATAATAAAAACTAGTTTCTACTAAACAGGGACTTCCTGTAGGCCTGTGGTAGGCGATAAAGGCCAGTCGCACTTCGGTTGTGGGTTCGATTCCCACATCCTTGTCCGACACGATGGGCTGTCGCTCGTCCAGCAGGTTGTCCTTTTTCTAAAACTCTATTACTATAACATCCCATCAATAATATCGAAAAAAACATCTATCCTTAAACAATACTAACTTATGTCCAACAATCCTTAGGCTTATCCATAATACTTCAGTCCACTCTCATAATATAGTGAAAACGATTACCAGAGATTTAATACCATTGTTGATCCCCATATATCATAAGATATGTCTTGTTGGTCACATTTTAAACATTCAAAGGTCTTAATCATGTATTCTCTTGAATACCCATTGAACCTTATTGAAAACATGAATGCAGTTATACGTTAACACTTTCCACATACCAAAATCCTCAAAATTCTATATACTCAAACCATGATATCACTTAGTCCTTATATCAATCATGAGCTCATGAATACTGTTAAACATTTAATTTTCTCCTTATCCCTTCATTATGAAAATATCATCTAAATTCCAAAAATATCTGAATAACCTTTCATGGATACTAGTAACATTAATCATACACTTTCAAAACTCAAGGAGAGGCAACAGTGTAACAATCCTTAGATGTCTCTTTATTCCATAGTACCATGAGATTTCTTATACAATATTACACATGATAAACATGTAAGCATTCCACTACATTCTTAAACCATTAACCGAGCTTCAACAATTCTTTCATCTCACATATCATTTGTAGTCTCTTCATCATCATCAACATAAATACTTCTCATACGACCATACTGATTCTCTTCATGAGACTTTCCCTTAGGTCATTGGTTTGCATAATGCCCGTACATTCCACATTTAAAACATTTAACCATTGTTGATGTCGTAGCAATAACATTATCCTCATCCATGGTGTTAACTGAACCTTTTCCTTTGCACTTACTTGCTTTGTGTCCTTCTTTTTCACACCCAAAGCATCTTCCAATTCCTTTGAAACATTCTCTTTGATGCCTCTTCCCACATGATTTACATAGGGGAAATTGAACTTTCTTTCCTCTATGATCATCATGAAACTCCATCTTTCTCTTATTAGCCGAGTCAGGAAACTTACCAAATTTTACTTTATTGGTCATATTATGAGATTGCTGATTCGGCATAATAATGATTTTTGGACTTCAAAATCCCATTTCATTATGAAGAATATCATTCCATTGTCCATCAAATTCTCCATAATCGTGAATCATCTTGTTTCCAGCCATTTTCTAAAACCCAAAAAGAATAGTGTGAGAGGAAAAAATCATAATAAAGGGGGAGTAACTTCAATATCTAACATCTTAGGTTTAATTCTATGATTTTTAGCGTAATTCTAGTACTATAACTTCTACGTATACTTAACCTTAGAGACATCCCTAGACATACCTTAGAAATATCTCTAGGGATCTCACTAAAGTTCTCGCATCCTAGTTTCCAAAGGTTGACTAAACCTTTCCTCTAATACCAACTGTAACGAAACGAAGCTTGACGTACATGTACATTACATTACTTTTGCGGAATACATAGTACATAGCAAAAACACACACACAAGGATCGTAATAGTTTAGTGTCTTTGGAAACTCGGAATATAATCTTCTAATCGTGGTGAAAGATCTTCAACATCTCCCATAAAGATCTTCCTTTTTTTTACCTAAAACCTTTCTTTATATCCTGGGGAAAAGAAAACATAAAAGGGTGAGCTCAAATGCTCAGTAAGTGTAAACAAAAGAAATATCAATCACATCATATTCATAAGAACATATCATTTGGAAATCTTAACCTGCAAAAGAGAGCACAATTTCATAACATGGGATAAATCATAGTAGTGAAATAAAATCCCAATAATAATAACATAAAACATGAAACTTTGTGGCATACACATATAATCATAGAGAATCATTTCTTGTTAGTCAAGACTCATTGCCAAGACTATCTTAGTGGACAAAGTCCCTTTCTGAACCGAGTCACCCTCGTTCCAGTCCTGTTTCACTGAACCGGTATAACCTACCATTCCAGCCATGTCTATCTCATGAGATATAAAAACTTTACCCAATGCATTGGAGGGAGATATATGTCCCAACCATCTCATAATGATACAATTCTTATGTGTGCCACAAAATCATAAATCATACATCATTTCATAACGCATGTAATAAAAATGGGAATCTTAAACATCGTGACATCATAAAACAATTCATATAAGATAAAGGAATTTATAAAAATAATTCCATCACAACATTATCAAATAAATGTAATAATAGAGATAAAAACAGAACCCTTTATTATCTAAGATGGAAATAATTTTGATAAAACACTTGAACTCCATTCTTGAGGAAAATATCATTTTCTTCTTCAAAAACATTTTTCCTTTCTTAACATGTCATACAAATTTAAACTTAAAGAAGTTGATTAAAAATAAACTTGAAAATTTTTAAATGATTCTTCTTGGAAATAATGTTTTAAAATTCCATTCATGCCGTATAAGTTAAAAAACATTCTTCTCGTACTTTTGTCGGAAAAGTCAAAAAGTACCTCGTACGAAAAACGACAAAAGATTCCTTTCATTTCATTTACTAAAAACTCACCGAAGGGTAAAAATGGATTTAAACAATTGTAGGTGGATAGAAATAATATTAAATATTTATGAAACATGGATGTGGATGATAAAATATACCCCAGTAAATACTTACGAATAAACAATCTCGGATAAAAATGAGATTGTGATATTTCCCTTACCTTAGGTCCATTTTGCTTCGTAAGTGTCCGAACCTCCTGTATAATGATTTAAATAATTTCATTGACTTATTACAGAATCATATTCATTGTTATTATATCATATATGGTTCACTTATGGCTTTATATTACCCATTTTTTGTAAATTCATGTTAAAGTAGCGTTTTGGGTAAAATCGTCTCATTTGTCGTTCATGGTTTAACTTGTAATTATTCATATGATTACTTAGATCATTATTACTTAATTATATAATATAAAACATGATTTATATATAATATATATTCAGAATATACATATATATAATGGATCGATAAATGGAAAGAAATACACCGTTCATGGAGACGGTAGTCCGTACTTACGCATGAACGCTGTTTTCGTTTCCTTATTGAATTGAATGGAATTAAGTAGATGACATACATATAAATATAAATAATTCCAGTATCATTATTAGGTCATATATTTCATTAGTACTTATTATATATACTTTATAATCATTCATGAATGGTTAATCATTGAGAATGAATCTCATCGCGTCGTGGAGACGGTAGTCCGTACGTACGCACGAGCGATGATATCATTCCCATTATCGTGGAATTGTGTTTAAGTGTATGTATACCATTTCAGTATCAATATAACTTTATAATAATCATATATAGTTACTCATTACACCATTATACTCATCCAATTAAGGTGGTGGTGGAAAATAGATTACACCGCGGCGTGGAGACGGTATTCCGTACGTACGTATGCGCGGTGATTTCATTTTTCCGTAGGATGGATAGAAGGTGAATTAGGGTTGTTTCATATTTATAATAACATATAAGTATGTAAGTAATACTGATGTTATTACTTTGTCATGAAACAACTAAATAAGAAGAAGTTGAAGAAGAAAGAAATTGAAAAGATCGGTAATGGATATTACCTCTTCTTTGAAACGCCTCTTTGAATCCTCCACTGAACTAAGATTGGTCTTTGAAGACGAAGAGGACCTCTAGGATTATTCTAGGGAAGTGGAGAAGGGATTTTGGCATGGTTTGGCCGAGCTTGAAGGCTCAAAGTTGTGTGAGGAAGAGAGGGAGGAGGTGCCCTTTTATAAGGGAGGAGAGGGGCACCTTAGAAATATCTCAAAATATTATTTTATATTAAAGTAAAAATCGGTTTATAATGGTTCAAAGGGTCTTATTTCAAAGCTAAAGTGGGGATGGGTCGAAATACTATCAACCAATAGGATTTAGGCAAGTTTAGGGTATTATTTTAACCTTATCAATTAGATTTAACTTTAAGTTAAATAATTTAACTTTTACCGTGTTTTTTGTTTCTTACACTATAGGGTTAATACACTTACTATAACATGCCAAACGAACCCCAAATTGTTTATTATTAATATATATATCCTTATCTAAGTCATTTGGCCGAACCTTAGATTTTTAGGAATAAAATAACAATTAATAACATAATATTTGATTTAAAAACTATTTTGTGTCAATTTTGACACTATTTGATATATGATTTTTGTGAAAGTCATAACAGAATTATATGTTCGAACCAAGTTGATTAAATCAATAATAATATATCATAGTAACCAATAAAATTAGTGTAATTCATAAAAAGTCTCAAATTACATTTATTGTGGTGTTTATAACATCAATTATGTCAATATTTCATTAATAAGATAATTATTGCATCATCATTGTGTCATAAATAATTTAAATTATTTAATGTCTAAAAATTACAAATAAAATACGATTATATAGGAAATCTTTTTAGCTTTCTAATGAATATTTATAGTAGAATTTATCTTATGTATAACCCCATATTAAAAATTATTTACTTATTAAACTTTGATTTTAACTATTTTAACTATTCATTAAATAAAATAATATTAAATGTCATAATCTAATCCAAGTGGACCTAAATGGTCATATTAGACTCATAAAGTTGTTTTTGGTCTAATTACACTTATCCAATATAATTAGCACATGTGTTAGGGTAATAGTAATTTCATATTTACCCTTAGTTACCCTATTTACTATTAACCGCGGTAAAAAAAGTAAAAAGTTACTATTCACCAAAAAAATCATTTTTATCTCATTGAACCACATTTTACTTACTGATATCAACCGTGTCTATCGAATTTTCGAAATTCCATTCATAGAAGCGGTAAAATTAAGTTTTATGCAAAATTCAGTTTTTAACCTACCACTTAGTGGTTTCACTATTCATCAAAAATTGACGTTTTTCAGAAAAATGCCAAAATTTCACCCTAAGCTATAATTGATATTCCGAATTCAAAAATGATTTCTATTTTACAAAATTCCCAACATATAAGTTTCATTAATTAATTTTATAATTCATTTCTGCTGTCACAACAAATAGCGTGTTTTTAAGAGATAATAACTATCAAAAGATTGACACTTGTTTATAACTGGTTTAAATGTGAAATTACATCCAATGACCAAAATTGTATTAAATTGTAAAAATATATTCTAAATATACTTTAAAACCACTTAAATTAATAATTTATCACTATTAATTATTTCGATTAAAAAAGTTGTTTTTAATTAAAATTTAGTAATCTTCACTATTCATCAGAATATGAAAGTTATCCGAAAAGTACCAAAATTTCACCTTAGGCTAAATTCGATACTCCGAATCCAAAAATGAAGTCCATTTTGAGAGCTAAATTTTCTAAAATTTAAAAAGTGGTTATTACCATTCATAACGGCTAGTTTTAATAATATTTTAATAGCATATCGTTGTTTTGTGAAACTCAGTATTGCGTACTACACACGCTATCGAGGAAGGTTGTGATTGCATGTAATGAAAGGAATGTCAAGGATGCGTGTTGTGCAAGCTCCTTTTGGTGTAGCGTACAACACAAGACATTAATAAAATTAAAAAAAATATTTTTCATAAAATCTCGGGCTGTTACAGTAAAAGATATAAATTCCCCTAAAATAAATATGTATTATAATTGGTATACATATATAAAATATTAACACATAATTTATGGAGGTTTAGGTAGATAACACTTACCTTATGTCTGAATGTGTTCCACACTAGACATTAATGTCCTAGATAATAAAATTAAATTCATTAATTCACTAATTAACAACCTTATATAAATTTATTTAATATATTATAATTTTATTAGGTTCACTTATTTACTTATATTTAATTTTTAATGTTGAATTATTTCATTCTATAGTGTTTTCTCATTGATTTCTTGATCAGTTCACTTGATTATAAGTAATAGAATTCATATGGGATGGATATAATTATCTAGAATCTTAATTACATGTTATTAATGAATACATATAATTTTAAATTATTATATAGTATGGGGATGAATCATTAGATAATATATTTAGTGATAATCGTTTAGATTATTATGGTGGTTATTGACCATAATGAAATAATTTGGTTTTATCATTTAGTATTATGTAAATACGCTACCTCTAGAATTTAAAAAATTGTTACATTATTAATTTTTAAATATTAATTAACCATTAAAAAGATTTCATGAACATCCTAGAAGAATAATTTCAATAACTAAACCTCATTTTCCACTAAGGATGTAAATTGACACTTCTTGAATGATGATTTCATTTATAAAATTATATAGAGGGATAGAGAGAAAGATGGTAGTTTAAGGAAGGATATTCCAATAAAATGATATAATAATAGTATATAAATGATATTGGAGTTATCATGATCATTTTTATAGAGGTGGGGAGGATAATATAAGAAAAAAATGAAAATTAAATTAAAAGAAAAAGGAAGAGGGTTTACCTCTTGAAATATCCTCCTTGAGAACTACATTTAGGGAAGAGGTTTTGGCCATTTGGTGAGACCGGTAGTTCTTGGACATGGGGGAGGGGCTTGGGAATTTTATTTTTAATAACATAGAAATGTATCAAATCTTAATATGTGTGAGATGAAGTGGGGTGAAGGGTAGTATTCATAGTGGAGAAGAGGATGGGTTTCTTATTTTTTAAATCGTTATTTTATATTTTGGCCCAAGGCTATGAATAGTCTAGATTATTGTGACCTAAAATATTAATAATTTCATGTGATTTTTATCCAATGTCAATTTACATCATTCCTGACTCAATCATGATGCACAAATTCATTTATTTAGCATATTTCATAAATTTTAAAATTTCACTATTCGCCAAAAATTCAAGTATTTCATAAAAATCCAAAAAATGGTCCTTATCATTTTTATGATTTTTAGAATTAAAAATTTAATTAAATTTTATCAAAATAGTTTTATAAATATTAGAAATTTAATTTTTAATTAAAATCATCATTTACTCGAAAATACAGATTTTATGTTTAAAACAGATTTTATAATACTTTAAAGTATTTACTGAGGTCTACTACATTTTTTATAAAATCATAGTAAAAAAATTAGTTAGGAATAAATTTAATAATATTTTATTTTATTTTATATAAATTTTGTAATTTTAAATTGTAATTAAATATTTTCTACTCCCAAAAACAACAACACCTAGTTATTAATCTTTTAAAATATTCACTCTTATTTATTAGAGTCCTAATATTTATTTTTACATACATGTGTGAGGTTCCTATTCATAAAATTCATAATACTATTCATAATTCTCAGGTTACTATTATCCAAAAAATGAATGTTGATCCTTTCAGACTCTAAATATCTTACTGATCTCAACTGTGTGTGTGATTTTTTTGAAATTCAAACCACAGATGTGGGAAAATTATGTTCATTGGCTAGGTTATAGAAAATAATTGATACCTAGAATATAATTTATTCTATATAAAATTTATTTGTAAATTCATGGGGTTCAATAACGGTAGTTCATATATACGCACGAACAACCCTTTCATTCTCTATTAGTTGGATAATGAGATGAATAAGAAATTTTATATAAAAATAAAAAATATTAAATATATATAATATAATAATTTCACTATATGATCACACATATGATAGAATTTAATGATATATAATAATAAATACAATGAATGAACTTGATAAAGATTCAAACCTCTTCTTTAGAATCCTCATTGGCCTTAAATATTATTCCTTCGTATGAAATACATAGGTATAACCTAGAAGCTCTAGGATGTGGGGAATAAAACTGGATATATATTTATTTATGTATTGGTTGAGTTACATGGATCAATGTTCCTCAATAAGAGTGGATAATAAGGACCCTTTTATATGTGAGGTTGATGGAAAACTTTTAAATAATTGAATTATCAATATGTAATATGTGTATAAATAATTTAAAATGGATCTAAACATTTTTATATTTGAAAATAAATATAAAGAGGCCTAGATATATTCAATAAATAAATATTTCATATGTTTATGTGTCATTTTAAACAATATCCATTTTGTAACCCCCTCATAAAACATGATAAACTATAAATATTATGACAAATATTTCTCTATTTAAGAGTCATGAAAGTAATTTGAAAATTTTATATTTGAAAATAAATAAAACATACATGATATGATGGAAAATTTTATATACACTTTTTTAAATATAGTATTTTTATAATTTTTTAATTATTCAAGCATAATTTTTATCATTGAATACTGTCTTAGGTCACTTTCAGGACTATTTTTATATATTGACTTTAAAGGAATAAAGATAATAATAAAATTCCAATTAAAACTCTTTCAATATCACTTATAAATTATAATTATAAAATCAATTCATGGGAAAACATAATTCATCTAAATTATTTTAGTTGTAATGGTTTTAAAATCATTTATTTTATCTTTTTTACATCTTGAACAATCATTTTGTCATCATTGCGTAGGAGTTAAATGGAATTAAAAAATCACTAAAAATTAAAAAAAAATCATAAATATATTTTAATCCATTTAAATTGTAATCAATATATTTGCTCATATTTCATTTTTATATGTATCTAAAATATGGCGACATACAAAGTGAGATCAAGTGAAATTTTGTAATTATCTTTATCATAAAATAATATGAAGGTTTTAATAAATGTAAAGTGAAAAATATTCCAAAGTATGTTTTTGTATACTCATTTTTTTGTATGAGCCTCACAGAGAGATGTACATAATAAATATCATGGATATAACATAGAAATTAATGTTCATGATAAAATTGATATATGATTTTAGTAATATGTTATGATATATCAAGTTAATAAAATATAAAATAAAATTAAGAGGCTAGATTTATGTTAGGTGGGGAGAATGTAATATTCTGATTTTGTTTTCTTATTTTCTTTTTAAATAACACTATATCAATAGTGTACACCACTCACAATACAAGGATTAAATGAACAATGATATACTATTATTTAAGTATGACCATTATGATATAGTCTTTAGTTTGGTGGGTATGAATAGGAATAAATGTATTATAAAATATAAAATGAAAAATTTTAATTAATAAAATGAATAATAAACCATACATTGATAATTAATTGGTTGGAGATGAAGAAAAAATATGTTGATGGTAAATGAGATATTTTTAAAAAACTATTTTTATGTGCACAATGCATTTTTATCTGTAGGTGTTAAATTGATTAAAATTGATACATTATTACAATGAAATTATTATATTATATATCAAATTAAAATAATTAACATTCATTTAATTATGTTCATAAGGTAAGTAAGGAGAATAAAGTCATTTTATGATTCAAAAATACATTCAAAAACAATTTATTGCATTTTGGGTATGAATATTATAATTAATTTCATTGAATATGTTTTTTTTCAAATATGTATAATTATTTTAACCATAAAAACGAACTTATTCTATAATAAAATATATTGTTGATTCATATGAAATTAATTATATTATTTTTAATCAAATTTATATCATGTTACATTAAACCAAAATCCAAAATATTTTGATACTTATAAATTACTTGAGTTAAATAGAAGAAATGATAGTTTTGTAAATTAAATAGAATTATCTGTTATTCACTCAAAAAGAAATATTTTCATAATTGAATTTTAGAAATTCTTCCAATACTATAATGAAATTATTATTTCAAAATAATTATACATATTTGAAAAAAAAACATATTCAATGAAACTAATTATAATATTCATACCCAAAATGCAATAAATTGTTTTTGAATGTATTTTTGAATCATAAAATGACTTTATTCTCCTTACTTACCTTATGAACATAATTAAATGAATGTTAATTATTTTAGTTTGATATATAATATAATAATTTCATTGTAATAATGTATCAATTTTAATCAATTTAACACCTACAGATAAAAATGCATTGTGCACATAAAAATAGTTTTTTAAAAATATCTCTTTTACCATCAACATATTTTTTCTTCATCTCCAACCAATTAATTATCAATGTATGGTTTATTATTCATTTTATTAATTAAAATTTTTCATTTTATATTTTATAATACATTTATTCCAATTCATACCCACCAAACTAAATACTATATCATAATGGTCATACTTAAATAATAGTATATCATGGTTCATTTAATCCTTGTATTGTGAATGGTGTACACTATTGATATAGTGTTATTTAAAAAGAAAATAAGAAAACAAAATCAGAATATTACATTCTACCCACCTAACATAAATCTAGCCTCTTAATTTTATTTTATATTTTATTAAATTTATATATCATAACATATTACTAAAATCATATATCGATTTTATCATGAACATTAATTTCTATGTTATATCCATGATATTTATTATGTGCATCTCTCTGTGAGGCTCATACAAAAAAATGAGTATACAAAAACATACTTTGGAATATTTTTATTACTATATCCATAAGACTCAGTAGATTTGTCTACATCTTTCTTGAGTATTATAAATTCCTTAACCATTGGGAATAAAAAATATGATAAAATTTACTCACTTAATTTCTTACCATTATATAAGAATGATTTCATCTGTAGATGTGAATCATCATGATCATGATGAATTTTTCATTACTAGTGAACTAAAATTATATTTTACTCGACTATAAGATCCACAATGTGATGAAAATTTATTACTCCTATCTAAAATTGAAATGTTTATCCTAAGCTAAATAAGATAACAACAGGCCTTCATAAATATTAATCTCCAAAATATGAATAATAATCAAATATCAATTTGAGAAAGCTCAAATATGGTTGATTAAATTTTGAACTAAATATTAGAAAGACATTATCACTTATTTTCCTCATTGTTTCTATTCCAAAACAACTTTTATTACTCAAATACGCATATTCCATAACTACATATTCGAATATAAAACTTTTCCTGAAATAATGTATAAATTTTTTATTGAACTTCAAGAAGGATAAAATTTTCATAAAACATAATAACCTTTTAGGTCATCTATACAATATTCCAAAAAATAATAATTATGTTACTTTTTCATAGGATTGATATCATTCAACATATGTTTCCAAAATTAATATTTTCTAAAGTTTCCATAAAACTGAGTATTATTAGTAAATCACTTGTATATTTTCTATTAATACTCACACCAACCATCCATTTATAAATAACACCACAACATAATCATATATTCTCCAATATTAACAAAATTACCTAGAATTTAAATAATTAAAGGTTATATTTATCCACATGTGTTATTATTTTATTTCCTCTTGTCTTTGAAATACCAATAGATATCCATCAATAGAGAAAATATTTTCATGAAAATAAGCTTTCTAAAATTTACATTCACACTTAATAAATATTTAATATAATAACTTTTCCCTATAAATGTTTCCATGAATTATTATCTATTTATTTTCATTCTCTTTATAATCCTTAGAGTATTTTAGATAATTTCAATAAATACCACACCAAAATTATGAGTTCCATTTTTGATACCTTGAGTATGCCCAATAATGTAACCCCAATATTGACCACATGTGTTGATTTCCTTCCTTCCTCTAGGCTCCATATGTAAACAATGTCACTCATTAAGTTCTCATAAATTCATTAGGAATATTTATCCATAGAATAAAAATCCATACAAATTCTCAAAAACACTAATGTATTATCATAATTATCATGTTATCTATGTTAATATTGTTCCCAAGGTTACTTATAAACTTTCTACGATACCAAATTTAGTATCCCCTACTCAAGAAATTCATAGATGATGATTATTTATTACATCAATATAAGATACAAGGGGTCTCTCCAAATATGATATTTTATTTTAGTAGGCTTGAAAAATAAGATATATTTTTGGCTTCCATATTACATTATAAATGAAAAAAATATTATCAAACATTTTATGACATCATTTAAAATAATTCATTGATTACTTCTTCAAATCCTAGGGAATGGTAACCAAATAAAGGGTGATCTCATATGATTAGTAAGGATCTCTTAGCTTGGATGAAATCATGATTAGATAAGGAATAATTAATATTAAATATGTTATAATATAATGGAATTTCATTCAATTAGAAACATGTGTTAAATGTACATCCATGGAAAATATCAATATAGAAATCATACAGATTATGGAAAATTTATTCCTAATAAAGGAAATGAATAATTCTGTACATTTATGATTACACCATCAAGGTATAACATAAGATATAATTAATCTTACAATAAAGGCCTTGTCCAAGACAGTTTCCTTGAATGGGTATTTATACACCAATTACCGAACTATTATGGCATGATTTTATAGTAATGGCTTATACATCATGAAAACTTCATTCTTCTCATGAGGCTTATCGATTCATCAAAAGGATATCTATGACCCCAATACATCCCTTTAACATCCTATGAAGTCCTTATATATTTAATTACTAATAGAATTTATTCTCAAAATGAATTACAAATCAACAATTTTCCATATTTAATCGAAAATGAAGGTCATAAATATTTTCCCAATAAAGGAAATAATCTTATTAATATGATTACCTCAAATAAATATATTTATTGAAGTGGTAATATATTAAGGAAATGTCAAAGTTTTAGAAATTTTACTAAATACATAAATGCCATTAAAAATATAGACACTAAAGAGAGAAATAACTTATAATTACTATTAGAGAGTGATATATAATATGATCCTATGAAATTGAATAATCACAAAATAAGTATTATTTTATATTCACTAAAGGAAAAAATAAGACCATAAATGTTGAGTCAATAAGGCTTCTTTATGACTTTCCCTTTCCTTCATGTTCTAAAAATCACAAACCCCCTATCTTAAAGAAAATATCATTTTCCCTAAGATTTTTCTTAATAAGGAAAATTTTCCTTCCCCAAGGAGAATTTATCCTTGCCTATTTTTCATTATTCATATTTTAGTCTCAAAATATAAATCTTTTTATTCCTAAGTGAAAATTTAGGTTTCACATTTAAAACCTTATAATTTAGTAAGTACTTAGATATATAGTATTATGTTTTCAGGATCTGAATTCAGATTCCGAATTCTCTGAAATTTAGACTCTAAATTCTCTGAAATTTAAATTCTGAATTCTCTGAAATTCAGTCTCCAAATTCCTTAGAATTTAGAAGCTGAAATACAATGAATCTGTGTTTCAAATTCCTTAGAATTCATGTTCCGAATTCCATATAATTCTAGTTCTTAATTCCATAGAGTTCCGACTCCAAATTCCTCAGAATTCATACTCTTAATTTCTTATTATTCAGTCTCCGAATTCCTCAGAATTCTGGTTCCAAATTCCTTATAATTCAGATTCCGAATTCATGAGAATTCAGACTCCGAATTCCTTATAATTCAGACTCTGAATTCCTTATTATTCATGTTCTGAATTCCTCATAATTCATTCTCTAAAGTCTATAGAATTACTATTTCGAATTCCTTTATAACCATAATATGAATATTCATACAATATAGAAACTGAATATTCATTTTCTTAGACTCTGAATTTTTTTTATCCTTAGACTTTGAAAAATAAATTTGGTTGAGAATCCTTATTTTACTTACTCCTATTATAGTTATAAAATGATGTTGTCGTTTCTGTTTCTAACCAACGGTTGATTGAGTGACACGTGTACAGGTCCCTCTGAAATTCATGGAAAAATATGATCATTGGAGGAGGGAGCCGACTATTGGAAATGTGCCTATAAATAGAAGCTCATTTGAACGGGCTCACTCTAGAGACACATTGATCATCTAGAGACTACATGCTTCTGAAGTGATTTATAGAGAGATAGACTCTCATTTTTTGTGTGTACTAAACATCTTGTTCAGATTTCTTTGTGTGTCTCTGATTTTTCTTGTGTACAATCGAGGAATTCTAGGAAAATGAAGACAGAGGTGCCGACTACCATAATGTTCGAGTACTTCCTTGATAAGGAATACATAGGTGTCGACTACCTTGAAGTTCAAGGGATTTCAGGGATAGCAAGACAGACTCCGATATTCATATCGAGAGCTTACCCTGGTGTGGATAAGACAGATTTTCTTGAAAGTATAAATCAAGGGACCTTTATACGAGTTTTTTGGATACCCTACTATTTGGGTTAAAATATTTCTTACTTGTTACTTGTATTGTTTCAAGTTTTCTTTCTACTGCATTTTGGTTAATAAAGAATTTATAATTATATTAAACTTTCTTGTACTTGTACTCTGATTAGTAATATTCTATACGCATTATGGTATAATCTTTATCCATGTAAACTTTTCTTAAGTTTGATTTCCATAACCATATATTCGGAATCTATCAAGTTTGTAGAACTAAGAGGTATTGTGAATTTACCTTGGTTAACTTTGTTAAACAATAGAAAGTTTTATACCATATTTAGAGGTTCCAAAAGAAATTTTAAAGTTTACAATTCACCCCCTCTTGTATATTGAGCATCTATATTAATTATTTTGATCTTATAATAAATTAATCACATATGATGGTATTTTGAGAAATACAATACATTTAAATATATAAAACAATTCATGATAAAAACATTAAAAAATAACCTCATTGTGACTTTTTTTAAGAAAATATTTATAAATCTCATTTAAAATTATTTTAATTCCTTTAAGAAAATAATCCCCTTTTCTTTCAGTATCTTTAAAAGCATAAAGTTTCATGAATAATGAGAAAAATATTTCCTTTGAAAATAACCATGTAAAATTTTAAGTGAATATTTAAATAATAGAATGTTCATGGCTGTAGGAAATTAAATTTATGTGGTAAAATTAGAAAAACATATTACATTCACACTTTTTGTAAAAAGGTCAAAAGTTCCTCAATTTGGAAAATGATAAGAAAATCCTTCTTAAAAATTTGTAAATAAAGTAAAATACGGTTTAATGTGAATTTAAATAATAATTATTTTAAAAAGAAGATTCGTTAAAAATTTAAACGAACATCAACATGGAACAAAAACAATTGTTAGGAAAACTTGAAAATGACTTTTAATGGAAATTATATTGCATGAAAAATACATTTTGATTATTAATACAATAAGATAAGTAATGGAATATAGGAATTAAATCCAAAAACAAAAAAATTAGATAAAAATATATAGGTTTTTTAATATAATATTATCTTATAAGTTTCCAAAAGGAAATCTGGACATAAACAATCCTCAAAAAAATGTTAATGTAACATAAATCTCATATTACATTGCTAAATATTGAATCAAAGACACTTAAAAGAGAAAACTTAATTGAAACATAAAATTACATTAATAAATATTAATTCATGAAATAATTTGCCATATGGGTAGTATATACACCATAAATCTAATAGGTTCATAATATAAAACATGTCTCATAGAATTAGAAATGCGAAAAATTACACACACCTCAAGTCCACCTTGATAAATATTTGATCTTAACCTCCTATACAATAAATTAATATTTATTATAAATATATAAAATAATATTCATATTTTTAAAGCTACATATTATTCACTTATAACATTCCATCATCTTCTTATTAAAAATTATTTAATTACATCATCACCTAGTATAAGGCCCCAGCCTTAAACCTTACTTAATCTTGAGTTATTACAAGATTACACGTTGAGGATCTTTTCGGGTTTAGAGTTTTAGAGAATTAGATCATAAAACTTGCATTACATTCCACATATAAACAAAGTGGTTACATAAAGATAGTATTCTTCATTCCCATCAATGGAAACACATTTAAAATAAAACATGGATTATTTCTTGACACATCCTTGACTCTATCATCTTATCATGTACCTTTCCCTTGACCTGTGAAAAACATTTCAAAAACTTGGGATGAGCGTAAAAACTCAGTATGGGTTATAAAAACATGGAAAGGAAACATGAGTTCATATATACATAAGAATGAAATCATACTTTACCCATAAAACATAGGCACTTTAACATACCTCATAAAAACATGAATAAATCATATAAATCATAATACGTAAAGGTAACTTGAGGCATTCATAACATTCTTACGTAGGGGGTAACCCTCTTGGTTACGTTTGGAATACCCATCACAGTATATTCCCTAAAATCTCTTCGGAGAAACCTTAACGTTTCACTCCTTCGCGTTACCCAATGCATTGGAGAGCTATAACGGGCTCACCCGCCCTTAGTTTATCACGGAACCACCCGTCTTCATAATAATGCCCAAGAACCATAACATAATCATATCACATAAAACATGCATAAAGGAAACATAACATTTCCACATTTCAATCACGAGATATCAATACAACACATTGATATAATAAAAACATTATGAAAACCATTTTCAATACCAAAGTAAAACATGGTATTTATTTTTCTTTTAAAAAAAAAGGTATGGCTTGTAGAGGAAGCCAAAACTCAAATAACGGTTACGACGGCGGAGAAGTCGTTGTCGCCGCATACGTACGACAAAAACATTCCCTTTTGTCGTTTAGTAAACGCTTCGTATAAAAAAGATTCCTTTTGAGTAAACGTAAAAGTCAAAGGGGTTTATACACCGTATAAAAGAAAGTTGTGTATAAAATAAAATATGCCTCAATGAAAGGAGATTGAGACGAAGTCCCATACAAAGATAATTTTTAAAATAAAATAGATATAATATGTGCATTCTCTATAAGTACACATAAATAAAGTACAAATACAAGATTTGACATAATAATATAATGACATACTTTGAAAGTACGAGATTAACCCAAAGAATGGAAATTGGGTTAAGAAGTTCCCATACCTCGTATCCGACTTGACCCGACCGTTCTTTAAACTCCTGAATAATAAACTTGAGTTAATCTCTACTTGCTTATGAATCTTTTTCAAGTTCATTATTCCTTTTATACCATGTTATGAACATCATGTAATCATTTAAGTTAATAATGTTCATTTTGTCGGTATTTGGTTCTTAAGTCAAAAATTGACTTCTTATACTTACATGTTGTTAATTTGGTCAAAGGTTCATTATATCCAGAATGGTATTCATGATGTAGATATCATATATGTCATATATATCCAGTACATACATGTATTTAAAATATTACATAATCATTTAGAGGTAAGAAATGAAATGCACCGTTCATGGAGACGGTAAGCCGTACGTACGCATGAACGCTACTTTCATTTCTTTGTCATATTAATGGAATTAAAACTAAATGAGAGGTATGTATATTTTAATTCCAGAATTATATTCATCATTTAGATATATCATTAATTATATATATCCATTATATACATGTACTTTTAATAATACATTACATTTGGGGATAAGAAATGAAATGCACCGTTCATGGAGACGGTAGTCCGTACGTACGCATGAACGCTACTTTCATTTCTATCTCATACTTTAATGGAAATAAATGATAATTATATATAGTTATATTATAATTCCAGTATAATAACATATATAATATCATTAACGTTATCCTTTACACATCCCACATATGGTATTAACGAATCAAATCACTTTTAGGGGGCGGTAGTCCACACTTCCTAAAATGAAGATATCGTGTTTTACCCATAATGGAAACCATAAAGGTATGCCAAAAATGAAAAAAACAGAAGCTTAAAGAAAACATAAACATATTATATATCATATATAAAAATAGTGACATCATAATGGCCACCTTTGAAGGTGTTAAATGAGTATTGAACAATCATCGTTTCGGGAGGCAGAATTTCGCCATCCACGGAAACCGTATGTTCTTTAACCATTTGATGTAGTTGTGTGAGAGTGTAGCTCAAATATATCTTATAACAACATCCTAGTATATTGAAGATACTGGTGTTGTTACAAAAGAAGTAAATAAAAAGAGTTTAGGGGGTTGGAGAAGCAAAATAAAACAAAAGAACATGAGAGAATGAATTACCTTAAAAAGTGTAACTCCTTTTGAGTTGAGCCTAAAGGCTTCCTTTGAAAGGATTCTGCCCAAAGGGAATCCTCTAGGATGAGGAGAGGGATGTGGAGAGAGCAAATAGGCAGGGGTTGGCCGAGCCAATGGCTTGAAGAGTGTGTGAAATGAGGTAGAGGTGGGGGCCTTTTATAAGAGGAGAGGAGGGGCACTTTTGGAAAGTAAAGAAACATTACATTATTTGAAAATGTGTTTCGGTTTTAAAAGGTCCCACATTGATATAATTCGTGGATAAGGTTATAAGGCATCGAAATCCACTCATCCAATTGGTTTTGGACATGTGTAGTTCATAGATATTACATTATCTTTCCATTTTATTTAAATCGTCAAATAATGATGTCATCGCTGCATCATTATTATGTCATAAATAATTAAATTTATTTAATGTATAAAAATTATAAAAAAAATACTATGATATAGGAAATCTTTTTATCTTTCCAATGACTATTTATAATCAAAATTTGGACTTGTATAACCCTACTTAAAAATTGTTTCCGTAAAACATATTATGTTTGTGTCATTTTTACTTTAACATTTAATAAAAAGTAATTTATGTTATTTCCCAACAAAAGTGGATACATGGGGTCCCCAAGTTAGTCCATGACTTGTCTTGGTCGGCCATGACACAACCAATGAGGTTGGGACATGTGTCTAGGTCATTTTATATTATTAAAGCATTATTTATACATTAAACTACCCTAATTACCACTAATCGCGATTAAGAACTTAATAAGTTACTATTCACCAAAAAATTATTTTAATCTCATTGAACCACATTTTACTTCTTAATGACAACCATGTATGTCGGATTTTCAAAATTCAATACACATTAGTGGTAAACTTTAATTTAACTGAAAAAAACAGTTTGCTTGATTACCACTTAGTGGTTTCACTATTCATCAAAATTGAAGTTTTTCAGAAAATTACCAAAAATTCACTCTAAGCTATATTTGATATTACGAATTCAAAAATGAAGTCCATTTTACAAAATTCAAATCATATAAGTCACATTAATTAATTTAATAATTAATTCCCGCTGCCAGAGCAAATAGCGTGTTTTTACAAAACAATAAGTATCAAAAGATTGACACCAGTTTAAGTCTAATTTCAAATCGAAATTGATTCCAATGACCACCATTGGATAAAATGGTAAAAATATATTCTAATTTCACTTTAAAACCAATTCAAAAGATAATCTAATCATATAAATAAATTAGATCAAAAAGAGGTTTTGAATTAAAATGCAACATTTTACACTATTCATAAAAAAAATGAACTTTATCAGAAAGGTACCAAAAATTACACAAAGTAAAATTTGATGTCCCGATTCTTAATAAAAGTTTTATTTGGTCCAAAAGAATGTATAAGAGTGATCAAAACTATATTTAATGACGGTTCACCAATAAAAGGTGATAAGTGAACCTTTAGTGAAAATTAGAGTATAAAAGCCTAAAATTGAACTCTTTCCGTATTTTAAGCCTTTATCTTTTATTGGGTAAATGTAAAAACATCTAAAAACATATCTATTCATATTTTAGTTATTTCTATTCATTCCTGCCAGTACAACGGCTACTTGTTAACTAATATAATATTATTATATTACTAGTGTGCTACGTAAGTTTCAAAGAAACTCATCGTTGCGTATCGGGTACGCTATCGAACATAGCAACCCCTTTTAATTAAAATTCATATTTAATTCTCTAATATTAATAAATATGAAAATTATTTATTCTTTAATTACCTGGGATGTTACATCCTTCCCCCCTTTTGGGAATTGCGTCCTCGCAATTTTATTCACTTATCAAAATAAGTGGGGGTATTTATCCCTCATAGCATTTTCAGATTCCCACGTTGCCTCTTCAATCACATGGTTTTTCCAAAAAACCTTTACCTGATGAATCACCTTATTTCGTAACACTTGCTCCCTGTGGTCAAGAATCTGGACCGGTTGTTCCTCATAAGATAGGTTCTCTTCTAGCTGAACTACCTCTGGACTCAAAACATGAGATGGATCTGGCATATACTTTCTCAACATCGAAACGTGAAAAAAATTGTGTACCTGAGATAAACTCGGAGGTAAAGCCACTCGGTATGCAACTGATCCAACTCTCTCTAGAATTTCGTATGGTCCAATGAACCTTGGACTCAACTTTCCTTTCTTACCAAATCTCATCACACTTTTCCAAGGAGAAACCTTGAGAAAAACATGATCACCTACCTCGAAAGATAGATCCTTCCTCCGGTTATCCGCATAACTCTTCTGCCTGCTCTGAGCTGTTCTCATGTGTTTCAGAATCAACTGAACTTTTTCTGCCATCTCTTCTACCAATTCTGGTCCCATCAATTTCCTTTCACCCACTTCATCCCAGAAAGCTGGAGTTCGACACCACTTCCCATATAATGCCTGAAATGGTTCCATCTGTATACTGGAATGAAAACTGTTATTATATGAAAACTCAACCAAAGAAAGATGTTGGTCCCAACTTCCCTGATAATCCATAGAACAAGCTCGTAGCATATCCTCCAATGTCTGAATTGTTCGTTCTGACTGCCCATCTGATTGAGGATGAAAAGCTGTACTAAAATTTAATTCAGTACCCAACGACTTCTGAAGGCCTTTCCAAAAGTTAGAAGTAAACCTGGGATCACGATCCGATACAATGGAGAGAGGAACTCCATGTAACCTGACTATCTCTTTAAGATACAAACGGGAAAGTTGATCTAGATAGAAAGTATCTCGTATAGAAAGGAAATGAGCAGATTTAGTCAATCGATCAACAATAACCCAGATTGCATTATTACCTCGAGATGTCTTCGGTAATCCAACAACAAAGTCCATGGATATATTCTCCCATTCCCACTCTGGAACTGGTAAAGGCTGAAGCATCCCTTTCGGTAACTGCCGCTCTGCTTTAACCTGTTGACAAGTCAAACACTTCACAGTAAAATCAGCAATATCTCTTTTCATTCCATCCCACCAGTAATACTCCCGCAGATCTCTATACATCTTAGTACTGCCCGGATGAACTGAAAACGGAGAACTATGAGCTTCACATAACAACTCTCTCTTCAACTGTGAATCACAAGGCACACATAACCTCTTCACAAACCTCAAAACACAAACACAAACTTATCCAAGAACTCATGGAAAATTTTATTCATAAGGTCCATGAATACAACAGGTGCATTGGTTAACCCAAAAGGCATAACTACAAATTCATAATGGACATATCTAGTACGGAACGCAGTCGTCTGCTTCTTTTACTTTCAACTGATGGTACCCTGACCTCTAGTCAATTTTCAAAAAATACTGAGCTCCCTGGAGCTGATACCACTTCATTCGATGGCCCAACATCTGCTGAAGTTGTTGCAAATGATTTTACCACCCCTTTCTGCTTGTAGTCTAGCTGCTTCCCATCACTCAAGCTCCTTGTCGGACACTCGTTTGCATAGTGACCCATCTCATTGCACTTATAACATTTCACTAACTGTAAATCAAATTTATTCTTACCTTCACCTTGATCCTTTTCAGTGCAATCACGAGCCTTATGTCCCATCTTACCACATCGGTAGCACTTCCCAGAATTCAGAAGACATTCCCCAGCATGCCTTTTTCCACATTTATCACAAACTGAAAACTTAGTTCTCTTACCATCAGACTTTTTTGAAGAATTCTTACCTTTCTCCTGCCACATCGGTCTCTTCTTCTGCAGGTTGTTATAGAAAACTTGGTCATCGACAAACTCCATTTCCACCTTCTCAGCACATCGAACAAGCTTTTCATAACTTTTAAACTCACGAGAAGCTAATGCCCTTCGATACTTTGGCTTTAATCCTGAGTAAAAACGATTGATTTTACTATCAAGGTCTCGGATAAAATTTGGAGCATACCTTGCCAATCGAGTGAACCTTTCTTCATAGGCAGCCACTGAGTCTTCCTCTTGCCTCAATTCCAAGAATTGCTTTTCCATTCTAAGTCGAACAGCCTTAGGAAAATACTTCTCAAGAAACATACCTTTGAATTCTTCCCAGTCAAGAGCATCAATCTCATCGGCATCCCTGATATTTTTAACCATAGACCACCACTGATCTGCTTCACCCTCCAAACGGTAAATAGCAAGACTAACCTTTTGATTGTCTGAACACCCCATGACATCAAAAATCTTCTCCAGTGCTTTAATCCACCCTTCAGCTTGCACAGGGTCAGATGATCCTCTGAATGATGGTGGATGTTGCCTCATGAAATGTTCCACCACTGACATGTTCCTCTGCGGCTGATCTGGCTGATCTCGTGCATGGATACCACCACCATTTATCGCCTGAGTCAACTGCGCCATTACTGCAACAAACTGTTCAGTTCCAATTCCGACCATTTCTGGATGCTGATTCGGAAGGTTATTTCCTTCTGTATGCCTTCCTAGCACTGCTTCCCTGTTTCCTCTGCGGAAAACCATTCTGAACAAACATGTCTTAGATGAAGCAACATGGTAATCTTTAAATGCTATATCATTTTGAAAAAGAAAAAAAAATATTTTTGGATAATCATTTAATAGAATTCTAACTCCTAAAGTTATCTAAACCGACCTCTGATACCAACTATAAGGCCCCAGCCTTAAACCTTACTTAATCTTGAGTTATTACAAGATTACACGTTGAGGATCTTTTCGGGTTTAGAGTTTTAGAGAATTAGATCATAAAACTTGCATTACATTCCACATATAAACAAAGTGGTTACATAAAGATAGTATTCTTCATTCCCATCAATGGAAACACATTTAAAATAAAACATGGATTATTTCTTGACACATCCTTGACTCTATCATCTTATCATGTACCTTTCCCTTGACCTGTGAAAAACATTTCAAAAACATGGGATGAGCGTAAAAACTCAGTATGGGTTATAAAAACATGGAAAGGAAACATGAGTTCATATATACATAAGAATGAAATCATACTTTACCCATAAAACATAGGCACTTTAACATACCTCATAAAAACATGAATAAATCATATAAATCATAATACGTAAAGGTAACTTGAGGCATTCATAAAATTCTTACGTAGGGGGTAACCCTCTTGGTTACGTTTGGAATACCCATCACAGTATATTCCCTAAAATCTCTTCGGAGAAACCTTAACGTTTCACTCCTTCGCGTTACCCAATGCATTGGAGAGCTATAACGGGCTCACCCGCCCTTAGTTTATCACGGAACCACCCGTCTTCATAATAATGCCCAAGAACCATAACATAATCATATCACATAAAACATGCATAAAGGAAACATAACATTTCCACATTTCAATCACGAGATATCAATACAACACATTGATATAATAAAAACATTATGAAAACCATTTTCAATACCAAAGTAAAACATGGTATTTATTTTTCTTTTAAAAAAAAAGGTATGGCTTGTAGAGGAAGCCAAAACTCAAATAACGGTTACGACGGCGGAGAAGTCGTTGTCGCCGCATACGTACGACAAAAACATTCCCTTTTGTCGTTTAGTAAACGCTTCGTATAAAAAATATTCCTTTTGAGTAAACGTAAAAGTCAAAGGGGTTTATACACCGTATAAAAGAAAGTTGTGTATAAAATAAAATATGCCTCAATGAAAGGAGATTGAGACGAAGTCCCATACAAAGATAATTTTTAAAATAAAATAGATATAATATGTGCATTCTCTATAAGTACACATAAATAAAGTACAAATACAAGATTTGACATAATAATATAATGACATACTTTGAAAGTACGAGATTAACCCAAAGAATGGAAATTGGGTTAAGAAGTTCCCATACCTCGTATCCGACTTGACCCGACCGTTCTTTAAACTCCTGAATAATAAACTTGAGTTAATCTCTACTTGCTTATGAATCTTTTTCAAGTTCATTATTCCTTTTATACCATGTTATGAACATCATGTAATCATTTAAGTTAATAATGTTCATTTTGTCGGTATTTGGTTCTTAAGTCAAAAATTGACTTCTTATACTTACATGTTGTTAATTTGGTCAAAGGTTCATTATATCCAGAATGGTATTCATGATGTAGATATCATATATGTCATATATATCCAGTACATACATGTATTTAAAATATTACATAATCATTTAGAGGTAAGAAATGAAATGCACCGTTCATGGAGACGGTAAGCCGTACGTACGCATGAACGCTACTTTCATTTCTTTGTCATATTAATGGAATTAAAACTAAATGAGAGGTATGTATATTTTAATTCCAGAATTATATTCATCATTTAGATATATCATTAATTATATATATCCATTATATACATGTACTTTTAATAATACATTACATTTGGGGATAAGAAATGAAATGCACCGTTCATGGAGACGGTAGTCCGTACGTACGCATGAACGCTACTTTCATTTCTATCTCATACTTTAATGGAAATAAATGATAATTATATATAGGTATATTATAATTCCAGTATAATAACATATATAATATCATTAACGTTATCCTTTACACATCCCACATATGGTATTAACGAATCAAATCACTTTTAGGGGGCGGTAGTCCACACTTCCTAAAATGAAGATATCGTGTTTTACCCATAATGGAAACCATAAAGGTATGCCAAAAATGAAAAAAACAGAAGCTTAAAGAAAACATAAACATATTATATATCATATATAAAAATAGTGACATCATAATGGCCACCTTTGAAGGTGTTAAATGAGTATTGAACAATCATCGTTTCGGGAGGCAGAATTTCGCCATCCACGGAAACCGTATGTTCTTTAACCATTTGATGTAGTTGTGTGAGAGTGTAGCTCAAATATATCTTATAACAACATCCTAGTATATTGAAGATACTGGTGTTGTTACAAAAGAAGTAAATAAAAAGAGTTTAGGGGGTTGGAGAAGCAAAATAAAACAAAAGAACATGAGAGAATGAATTACCTTAAAAAGTGTAACTCCTTTTGAGTTGAGCCTAAAGGCTTCCTTTGAAAGGATTCTGCCCAAAGGGAATCCTCTAGGATGAGGAGAGGGATGTGGAGAGAGAAAATGGGCAGGGGTTGGCCGAGCCAATGGCTTGAAGAGTGTGTGAAATGAGGTAGAGGTGGGGGCCTTTTATAAGAGGAGAGGAGGGGCACTTTTGGAAAGTAAAGAAACATTACATTATTTGAAAATGTGTTTCGGTTTTAAAAGGTCCCACATTGATATAATTCGTGGATAAGGTTATAAGGCATCGAAATCCACTCATCCAATTGGTTTTGGACATGTGTAGTTCATAGATATTACATTATCTTTCCATTTTATTTAAATCGTCAAATAATGATGTCATCGCTGCATCATTATTATGTCATAAATAATTAAATTTATTTAATGTATAAAAATTATAAAAAAAATACTATGATATAGGAAATCTTTTTATCTTTCCAATGACTATTTATAATCAAAATTTGGACTTGTATAACCCTACTTAAAAATTGTTTCCGTAAAACATATTATGTTTGTGTCATTTTTACTTTAACATTTAATAAAAAGTAATTTATGTTATTTCCCAACAAAAGTGGATACATGGGGTCCCCAAGTTAGGCCATGACTTGTCTTGGTCGGCCATGACACAACCAATGAGGTTGGGACATGTGTCTAGGTCATTTTATATTATTAAAGCATTATTTATACATTAAACTACCCTAATTACCACTAATCGCGATTAAGAACTTAATAAGTTACTATTCACCAAAAAATTATTTTAATCTCATTGAACCACATTTTACTTCTTAATGACAACCATGTATGTCGGATTTTCAAAATTCAATACACATTAGTGGTAAACTTTAATTTAACTGAAAAAAACAGTTTGCTTGATTACCACTTAGTGGTTTCACTATTCATCAAAATTGAAGTTTTTCAGAAAATTACCAAAAATTCACTCTAAGCTATATTTGATATTACGAATTCAAAAATGAAGTCCATTTTACAAAATTCAAATCATATAAGTCACATTAATTAATTTAATAATTAATTCCCGCTGCCAGAGCAAATAGCGTGTTTTTACAAAACAATAAGTATCAAAAGATTGACACCAGTTTAAGTCTAATTTCAAATCGAAATTGATTCCAATGACCACCATTGGATAAAATGGTAAAAATATATTCTAATTTCACTTTAAAACCAATTCAAAAGATAATCTAATCATATAAATAAATTAGATCAAAAAAGGGTTTTGAATTAAAATGCAACATTTTACACTATTCATAAAAAAAATGAACTTTATCAGAAAGGTACCAAAAATTACACAAAGTAAAATTTGATGTCCCGATTCTTAATAAAAGTTTTATTTGGTCCAAAAGAATGTATAAGAGTGATCAAAACTATATTTAATGACGGTTCACCAATAAAAGGTGATAAGTGAACCTTTAGTGAAAATTAGAGTATAAAAGCCTAAAATTGAACTCTTTCCGTATTTTAAGCCTTTATCTTTTATTGGGTAAATGTAAAAACATCTAAAAACATATCTATTCATATTTTAGTTATTTCTATTCATTCCTGCCAGTACAACGGCTACTTGTTAACTAATATAATATTATTATATTACTAGTGTGCTACGTAAGTTTCAAAGAAACTCATCGTTGCGTATCGGGTACGCTATCGAACATAGCAACCCCTTTTAATTAAAATTCATATTTAATTCTCTAATATTAATAAATATGAAAATTATTTATTCTTTAATTACCTGGGATGTTACATCCTTCCCCCCTTTTGGGAATTGCGTCCTCGCAATTTTATTCACTTATCAAAATAAGTGGGGGTATTTATCCCTCATAGCATTTTCAGATTCCCACGTTGCCTCTTCAATCACATGGTTTTTCCAAAAAACCTTTACCTGATGAATCACCTTATTTCGTAACACTTGCTCCCTGTGGTCAAGAATCTGGACCGGTTGTTCCTCATAAGATAGGTTCTCTTCTAGCTGAACTACCTCTGGACTCAAAACATGAGATGGATCTGGCATATACTTTCTCAACATCGAAACGTGAAAAACATTGTGTACCTGAGATAAACTCGGAGGTAAAGCCACTCGGTATGCAACTGATCCAACTCTCTCTAGAATTTCGTATGGTCCAATGAACCTTGGACTCAACTTTCCTTTCTTACCAAATCTCATCACACTTTTCCAAGGAGAAACCTTGAGAAAAACATGATCACCTACCTCGAAAGATAGATCCTTCCTCCGGTTATCCGCATAACTCTTCTGCCTGCTCTGAGCTGTTCTCATGTGTTTCAGAATCAACTGAACTTTTTCTGCCATCTCTTCTACCAATTCTGGTCCCATCAATTTCCTTTCACCCACTTCATCCCAGAAAGCTGGAGTTCGACACCGCTTCCCATATAATACCTGAAATGGTTCCATCTGTATACTGGAATGAAAACTGTTATTATATGAAAACTCAACCAAAGAAAGATGTTGGTCCCAACTTCCCTGATAATCCATAGAACAAGCTCGTAGCATATCCTCCAATGTCTGAATTGTTCGTTCTGACTGCCCATCTGATTGAGGATGAAAAGCTGTACTAAAATTTAATTCAGTACCCAACGACTTCTGAAGGCCTTTCCAAAATTTAGAAGTAAACCTGGGATCACGATCCGATACAATGGAGAGAGGAACTCCATGTAACCTGACTATCTCTTTAAGATACAAACGGGAAAGTTGATCTAGATAGAAAGTATCTCGTATAGAAAGGAAATGAGCAGATTTAGTCAATCGATCAACAATAACCCAGATTGCATTATTACCTCGAGATGTCTTCGGTAATCCAACAACAAAGTCCATGGATATATTCTCCCATTCCCACTCTGGAACTGGTAAAGGCTGAAGCATCCCTTTCGGTAACTGCCGCTCTGCTTTAACCTGTTGACAAGTCAAACACTTCACAGTAAAATCAGCAATATCTCTTTTCATTCCATCCCACCAGTAATACTCCCGCAGATCTCTATACATCTTAGTACTGCCCGGATGAACTGAAAACGGAGAACTATGAGCTTCACATAACAACTCTCTCTTCAACTGTGAATCACAAGGCACACATAACCTCTTCACAAACCTCAAAACACAAACACAAACTTATCCAAGAACTCATGGAAAATTTTATTCATAAGGTCCATGAATACAACAGGTGCATTGGTTAACCCAAAAGGCATAACTACAAATTCATAATGGACATATCTAGTACGGAACGCAGTCGTCTGCTTCTTTTACTTTCAACTGATGGTACCCTGACCTCTAGTCAATTTTCGAAAAATACTGAGCTCCCTGGAGCTGATACCACTTCATTCGATGGCCCAACATCTGCTGAAGTTGTTGCAAATGATTTTACCACCCCTTTCTGCTTGTAGTCTAGCTGCTTCCCATCACTCAAGCTCCTTGTCGGACACTCGTTTGCATAGTGACCCATCTCATTGCACTTATAACATTTCACTAACTGTAAATCAAATTTATTCTTACCTTCACCTTGATCCTTTTCAGTGCAATCACGAGCCTTATGTCCCATCTTACCACATCGGTAGCACTTCCCAGAATTCAGAAGACATTCCCTAGCATGCCTTTTTCCACATTTATCACAAACTGAAAACTTAGTTCTCTTACCATCAGACTTTTTTGAAGAATTCTTACCTTTCTCCTGCCACATCGGTCTCTTCTTCTGCAGGTTGTTATAGAAAACTTGGTCATCGACAAACTCCATTTCCACCTTCTCAGCACATCGAACAAGCTTTTCATAACTTTTAAACTCACGAGAAGCTAATGCCCTTCGATACTTTGGCTTTAATCCTGAGTAAAAACGATTGATTTTTCTATCAAGGTCTCGGATAAAATTTGGAGCATACCTTGCCAATCGAGTGAACCTTTCTTCATAGGCAGCCACTGAGTCTTCCTCTTGCCTCAATTCCAAGAATTGCTTTTCCATTCTAAGTCGAACAGCCTTAGGAAAATACTTCTCAAGAAACATACCTTTGAATTCTTCCCAGTCAAGAGCATCAATCTCATCGGCATCCCTGATATTTTTAACCATAGACCACCACTGATCTGCTTCACCCTCCAAACGGTAAATAGCAAGACTAACCTTTTGATTGTCTGAACACCCCATGACATCAAAAATCTTCTCCAGTGCTTTAATCCACCCTTCAGCTTGCACAGGGTCAGATGATCCTCTGAATGATGGTGGATGTTGCCTCATGAAATGTTCCACCACTGACATGTTCCTCTGCGGCTGATCTGGCTGATCTCGTGCATGGATACCACCACCATTTATCGCCTGAGTCAACTGCGCCATTACTGCAACAAACTGTTCAGTTCCAATTCCGACCATTTCTGGATGCTGATTCGGAAGGTTATTTCCTTCTGTATGCCTTCCTAGCACTGCTTCCCTGTTTCCTCTGCAGAAAACCATTCTGAACAAACATGTCTTAGATGAAGCAACATGGTAATCTTTAAATGCTATATCATTTTGAAAAAGAAAAAAAAATATTTTTGGATAATCATTTAATAGAATTCTAACTCCTAAAGTTATCTAAACCGACCTCTGATACCAACTATAAGGCCCCAGCCTTAAACCTTACTTAATCTTGAGTTATTACAAGATTACACGTTGAGGATCTTTTCGGGTTTAGAGTTTTAGAGAATTAGATCATAAAACATGCATTACATTCCACATATAAACAAAGTGGTTACATAAAGATAGTATTCTTCATTCCCATCAATGGAAACACATTTAAAATAAAACATGGATTATTTCTTGACACATCCTTGACTCTATCATCTTATCATGTACCTTTCCCTTGACCTGTGAAAAACATTTCAAAAACTTGGGATGAGCGTAAAAACTCAGTATGGGTTATAAAAACATGGAAAGGAAACATGAGTTCATATATACATAAGAATGAAATCATACTTTACCCATAAAACATAGGCACTTTAACATACCTCATAAAAACATGAATAAATCATATAAATCATAATACGTAAAGGTAACTTGAGGCATTCATAACATTCTTACGTAGGGGGTAACCCTCTTGGTTACGTTTGGAATACCCATCACAGTATATTCCCTAAAATCTCTTCGGAGAAACCTTAACGTTTCACTCCTTCGCGTTACCCAATGCATTGGAGAGCTATAACGGGCTCACCCGCCCTTAGTTTATCACGGAACCACCCGTCTTCATAATAATGCCCAAGAACCATAACATAATCATATCACATAAAACATGCATAAAGGAAACATAACATTTCCACATTTCAATCACGAGATATCAATACAACACATTGATATAATAAAAACATTATGAAAACCATTTTCAATACCAAAGTAAAACATGGTATTTATTTTTCTTTTAAAAAAAAGGTATGGCTTGTAGAGGAAGCCAAAACTCAAATAACGGTTACGACGGCGGAGAAGTCGTTGTCGCCGCATACGTACGACAAAAACATTCCCTTTTGTCGTTTAGTAAACGCTTCGTATAAAAAAGATTCCTTTTGAGTAAACGTAAAAGTCAAAGGGGTTTATACACCGTATAAAAGAAAGTTGTGTATAAAATAAAATATGCCTCAATGAAAGGAGATTGAGACGAAGTCCCATACAAAGATAATTTTTAAAATAAAATAGATATAATATGTGCATTCTCTATAAGTACACATAAATAAAGTACAAATACAAGATTTGACATAATAATATAATGACATACTTTGAAAGTACGAGATTAACCCAAAGAATGGAAATTGGGTTAAGAAGTTCCCATACCTCGTATCCGACTTGACCCGACCGTTCTTTAAACTCCTGAATAATAAACTTGAGTTAATATCTACTTGCTTATGAATCTTTTTCAAGTTCATTATTCCTTTTATACCATGTTATGAACATCATGTAATCATTTAAGTTAATAATGTTCATTTTGTCGGTATTTGGTTCTTAAGTCAAAAATTGACTTCTTATACTTACATGTTGTTAATTTGGTCAAAGGTTCATTATATCCAGAATGGTATTCATGATGTAGATATCATATATGTCATATATATCCAGTACATACATGTATTTAAAATATTACATAATCATTTAGAGGTAAGAAATGAAATGCACCGTTCATGGAGACGGTAAGCCGTACGTACGCATGAACGCTACTTTCATTTCTTTGTCATATTAATGGAATTAAAACTAAATGAGAGGTATGTATATTTTAATTCCAGAATTATATTCATCATTTAGATATATCATTAATTATATATATCCATTATATACATGTACTTTTAATAATACATTACATTTGGGGATAAGAAATGAAATGCACCGTTCATGGAGACGGTAGTCCGTACGTACGCATGAACGCTACTTTCATTTCTATCTCATACTTTAATGGAAATAAATGATAATTATATATAGGTATATTATAATTCCAGTATAATAACATATATAATATCATTAACGTTATCCTTTACACATCCCACATATGGTATTAACGAATCAAATCACTTTTAGGGGGCGGTAGTCCACACTTCCTAAAATGAAGATATCGTGTTTTACCCATAATGGAAACCATAAAGGTATGCCAAAAATGAAAAAAACAGAAGCTTAAAGAAAACATAAACATATTATATATCATATATAAAAATAGTGACATCATAATGGCCACCTTTGAAGGTGTTAAATGAGTATTGAACAATCATCGTTTCGGGAGGCAGAATTTCGCCATCCACGGAAACCGTATGTTCTTTAACCATTTGATGTAGTTGTGTGAGAGTGTAGCTCAAATATATCTTATAACAACATCCTAGTATATTGAAGATACTGGTGTTGTTACAAAAGAAGTAAATAAAAAGAGTTTAGGGGGTTGGAGAAGCAAAATAAAACAAAAGAACATGAGAGAATGAATTACCTTAAAAAGTGTAACTCCTTTTGAGTTGAGCCTAAAGGCTTCCTTTGAAAGGATTCTGCCCAAAGGGAATCCTCTAGGATGAGGAGAGGGATGTGGAGAGAGCAAATGGGCAGGGGTTGGCCGAGCCAATGGCTTGAAGAGTGTGTGAAATGAGGTAGAGGTGGGGGCCTTTTATAAGAGGAGAGGAGGGGCACTTTTGGAAAGTAAAGAAACATTACATTATTTGAAAATGTGTTTCGGTTTTAAAAGGTCCCACATTGATATAATTCGTGGATAAGGTTATAAGTCATCGAAATCCACTCATCCAATTGGTTTTGGACATGTGTAGTTCATAGATATTACATTATCTTTCCATTTTATTTAAATCGTCAAATAATGATGTCATCGCTGCATCATTATTATGTCATAAATAATTAAATTTATTTAATGTATAAAAATTATAAAAAAAATACTATGATATAGGAAATCTTTTTATCTTTCCAATTACTATTTATAATCAAAATTTGGACTTGTATAACCCTACTTAAAAATTCTTTCCGTAAAACATATTATGTTTGTGTCATTTTTACTTTAACATTTAATAAAAAGTAATTTATGTTATTTCCCAACAAAAGTGGATACATGGGGTCCCCAAGTTAGGCCATGACTTGTCTTGGTCGGCCATGACACAACCAATGAGGTTGGGACATGTGTCTAGGTCATTTTATATTATTAAAGCATTATTTATACATTAAACTACCCTAATTACCACTAATCGCGATTAAGAACTTAATAAGTTACTATTCACCAAAAAATTATTTTAATCTCATTGAACCACATTTTACTTCTTAATGACAACCATGTATGTCGGATTTTCAAAATTCAATACACATTAGTGGTAAACTTTAATTTAACTGAAAAAAACAGTTTGCTTGATTACCACTTAGTGGTTTCACTATTCATCAAAATTGAAGTTTTTCAGAAAATTACCAAAAATTCACTCTAAGCTATATTTGATATTACGAATTCAAAAATGAAGTCCATTTTACAAAATTCAAATCATATAAGTCACATTAATTAATTTAATAATTAATTCCCGCTGCCAGAGCAAATAGCGTGTTTTTACAAAACAATAAGTATCAAAAGATTGACACCAGTTTAAGTCTAATTTCAAATCGAAATTGATTCCAATGACCACCATTGGATAAAATGGTAAAAATATATTCTAATTTCACTTTAAAACCAATTCAAAAGATAATCTAATCATATAAATAAATTAGATCAAAAAGAGGTTTTGAATTAAAATGCAACATTTTACACTATTCATAAAAAAAATGAACTTTATCAGAAAGGTACCAAAAATTACACAAAGTAAAATTTGATGTCCCGATTCTTAATAAAAGTTTTATTTGGTCCAAAAGAATGTATAAGAGTGATCAAAACTATATTTAATGACGGTTCACCAATAAAAGGTGATAAGTGAACCTTTAGTGAAAATTAGAGTATAAAAGCCTAAAATTGAACTCTTTCCGTATTTTAAGCCTTTATCTTTTATTGGGTAAATGTAAAAACATCTAAAAACATATCTATTCATATTTTAGTTATTTCTATTCATTCCTGCCAGTACAACGGCTACTTGTTAACTAATATAATATTATTATATTACTAGTGTGCTACGTAAGTTTCAAAGAAACTCATCGTTGCGTATCGGGTACGCTATCGAACATAGCAACCCCTTTTAATTAAAATTCATATTTAATTCTCTAATATTAATAAATATGAAAATTATTTATTCTTTAATTACCTGGGATGTTACACCTAGGGTGCTAACTATTTTATTTTTCATGTATGTTTTTGTTTGGTTGTTTCGACCCTTGCATCATGGTTTTGATTTCATAATATATTTAATATTAATAATTTAATAATTATAAAATTTATTCCTTATAAAAACGTCTATAACCATCCTTATTGGGTGGTGATAAAAAAATGAATTACATCAAATCATGGAGTCGATAGTCTGTATGTATGCAAGAATGAAGTATCTACATTTCAATGGATGGAATGAAAGAAATATAAATAACAATTCACCATTAAAAATTAAATTTTATAATATATATATATATTATTAATTAAATAATTCATTATTATTATCCATGTATAACATAAATGAAAAATGAATCGCATTGCCTTGTGGAGCTTGTAGTACACACGTACGCATGAGCTGCATATTTGTCTTCCAAAGGATGGAAGGGAATGAAGGTAAGTAATATATCATCTTTAAAGAATCCTAATAAGCTCATAAATATCATATATATTAATTTTCTCTATAATTATATCCTTCCATGGGATTCAATTAGGTAAAATTAACAACATCACTATGTGGTGATGGTAGTCTGTATGTATTTTTGAGCGACTCTTTAATTTTCCATTAGATGGAAAATAATATGAGTAAGGTTTTTTTTAATAAAAATAGAAAAAATTTAGTATATTTAGTATAATAATGTTATAATATCATCATTTTTAGGACATTATTGAGTTGTTTTAAGAATTAATAAAATGAATGGACTTAGTTGAGAGTTATACCTCTTATTTGGAATCCTTCTTTTGTCACGACCCGTCCTCGGGGCCTGTGTCGTGAATACCCCAAGCCTATCTTCCATAGGCTAGGGGATGGAGAATAGAACCAAAGGTGTAAATCCTGGTAAAAATGGAAGGCATTACCTTTATAAAAGTAAACAAACACCACAGAGTATGCAAGTATAGAAAGCACTAAGAAAAACTAAGTACAGAAGTAAGTGTTGTAAAGTCAATGGGCCAGTATACAAACCCAACTGGAAGTACAGTACAACTGAAAAGAACGTACAACAGCTGTATGTAATATAATTAGAAACCACCGAGTCATCCTCAGGATATCCCACCAGAAGGGTGGGTACAAATGGTCTCCTCATCTCCTCGGTTCCGGTCGTCCGCTACGTGTATATCCCGTCTAGTGGTCCACCTCCGGGTACCGTCCAACTCCTCAAGACTCCACCTCGATCAGTTTTTCCCGTCGTCTGCATCCAACACAACGTAGTGTGGGCATAGCCCATGCAGGGGTGAGTATGCGATACTCAGTAGGGACCCTGAGACCCCCGAAGGTCTCCTAGGATCCACAAAGGATAAACCACAAAATTAAATCTAAAATCACAAAGTATCAACCGACTCTACTTAGTTATATGCATATTCATATACTTAAGTCATAAATTCTAGTTCGGCACTAACTCTCGAGCCCATGCACAACCCAGTCCACACAATAAAGAAGTCAATCACAACAAGTAATGATTGAAAATCAAGACTCAGCTCACACAGGTATACTACTTACGAAGAGGGGGTGAAGATGATTAGATGTAGCCTCTGAATTGTCTCCTCTACCGAACCCACGTAGGATCCAAGAACAGAAGTCATCGTTGTCGATCCCACGTAGGATCCAAGTACAGTAACCATCGCTGCCGAACCCACGTAGGATCCATGTACAGTCGTCATCGCTGCTGAACCAGCAGAGGATCCAAGTACAGTCGTCCTCGCTAGCGAACTCATGGAGGATCCAATTACAGTCATCCTCGCTGCCAAACCCATGGAGGATCCATGTATAGTCATCATCATCATCGAACCCATGGAGGATCCCAGCACAGTAGTCGTCGTAGTCGCAGCCAGCTCTAGGGTTCCCACACATAGCGTACTCGATTATGTGAGGGTCCACTCCTCGAGTAAAGTGTGCGATGCATCAACTGTCACGAAGTCTAGAGTTGATGTATCCTGATGTTCCGTCTCATCAAAAGGAACTCAATGTGACAGACGGCGCATCAATCAGACGCCTGGTCTGAGAGATATTGGAATTTTCGTTCCAGGGTCCCAGTTGGAAATATACTCGTTCCAAACCCGGCCGTTTTTCAATGATGCCCAAAACTCACTTAGAGTATCGCAAAAGGACCACCTCGTAGATAGGATCCTAGTACTGTGGATGGCGCGTCGTTCGGACGCGTGGTCCTCAAGATATTCACCTTTAAGTGAAAAAGGGCCTTGTCTGTTAGGCCCGATGGGCTGATGGGTTGGGTCATCTCGGTTTTGGCGGGTCTGACCCGGCTAAAGGGGTCGGACCGGCCTGGTGAGTCGCACGGCCTGGCCGAATAAGCGCACCCCGGCCGGTAGTGGTGTGGCCCGGCCCAAAGCGGTGCGTCCCGGCCCGGTGGGGCTCGGCCCGGTAGGCTAGGCCCGGCACGGCCAGGCTCGGCGTGGCCCGGAAGGGCGCACAGCCCGGCTGGCTCGGCCAGCTGGCTAAGTGTCACGACCCGTCCTTGGGGCCCTTGCCGTGACTACCCCAAGCCCGCCTTCCATAGGCCAGGGGATGGCGACTAGCACCAAGGCGTAGATCACAACAAAAAGGGAAGGCATTGCCTTTGAAAAGTAAACAAGCACCACAGAGTAAGAAAGCGGAAAGGTAAACACTAAATATAAACTGTACAAGCTGTGTTGAAAGTAAAAGGGGTCGGAAATACAATCCCAACTGTAAAGTACAACTAAAAGGAAAAACAGTAACTGAAAGTAAAAGCCGCAGCGTCGAGCTATCCTCTGGAAGTCCCACCTGAAGGGTGGGTACAGATAGCCTCCACTGCTCCTCGGGTCCACCTGACCGCTCCGAGTACATCCCGCCCAGTGGTCCACCTCCAGGTATCGTCCTTCTCTGCACGCCTCCACCACGATCAATGTCGTCTGTCGTCTGCAACCAACACAACGAAGTGCGGGCATAGCTCGTGCAGGGGTGAGTATAAGCTACTCAGTAGGGACCCCGAGACCCCCGAAGGTCTCCCGAAATCCACAAGGGATAAACCACAAAGGAAAGATACAATCATGAAGTAACAACCGACACTAATTAGGTATATGCCCATACATATACCTAAGTCATCAATTCCCGTTCGGCTCCAACGTCCGAGCCCAAGCACAACCCAGTCCACACAGGAAAGCAAAACGTATACCCACACAAGATAGCTCAACACACTCCACAAAAGAGAGTAAACAGTAAATCCACACAGGAAAGCTCAACACAATCCACAAAGGAGAGTAACTCAAGATTCAGCTCACACAGGTATACTTCTTCGGATGACGATAAAGATGATCACTGATCCATCTAAGTCGTCGGACGCACAAAGGATCGATAGGTAACTAACCCCCGCAAAGAACCACACAGGATCGGGCCCACACAGGACCTGTAGGCGCTGGCTCACACAGAACCGCTGAGCGCTGACCCACACAGGATCGGACCCACACAGGATCGGGCCCACAAAGGACCTGTAGCACTGATCCACGTAGGATCGCTGAGTGCTGTAGTCATCGCAATCCACTGAGGATCTCTACACAGTCGTCGTCGCAGTCCACTGAGGATCTCTGCATGGTCGTTGCCACAGTCCACTGAGGATCTCTGCACGGTCGTCGCTGTCGAAGTAGCAGTCGCAGCCAGCTCTAGGGTTCCACACACAGCAAGCTCATTTGGGAGGGTCAGCTCCACGAGCTGAGAGGCCGATACATCAACTGTCACAAAGTCCAAAGTTGGTGTATCCAAATATTCCGTATCGTCAACAGGAACTCAACGTCGCAGACGGCACGTCGATCGGACGCCCGGTCTGAGAGTTATTGGCTTTTTCATCCCAGGGGCCCGGTTGGTTATTAAGGCAAAACCAACCCGACCGTACTCCACCTGTGTCTAAAACTCATGCGGAGTATGCCAAAAGATCCATCTCACTTAGATGAAATCAACAAAGCTGACAGCGGGTCAATCAGACGTCCGTAGCTCAAGATATGAGCGTTTCCGCTCCGAGGGCCCGGTTGGTGTCGTGTACGAACCAACCTGGCCGAACCCAAAGTATTCTGAAACCTTGAGTGCGATATACCGAGACGACTGTATCGATCCAAGAATCGCGTTTCCGCTGACGGCGAGTCGTTTGGAGGCCTGTAGCTCAAGTTACGGGCATTTGACCGAAAACGGTCTGAAGACGGGGGGTCCGGGCCCGGGCCGACCCGGTCCGACCCGGTCCGACCCGGTCGTACCGGTCTGGCTCGGCCGAGCGGCCGAGCGATGCGGGGGGGAGCCGCCGCCCCCGCGTGACACCCCCGCAGCACCCACGGGGTGTCGCCCTGGACAACCCGAGCGACGCGGGGGGAGCCGCCGCCCCCGCGTGACAACCCCGCGGCACCCGCGGGGTGTCGCTCTGGACAACCAGACGCGGCATCAGCGGCATCCCACGCACGCCGTACCCGCGCGGCCGCGTGTCCGCGAGTGCCGCCGCCGCGGCTTCTGTCGCGGCGTCCTTGTCCGGTGGCACGCCAGGGCGCTGCCGCACCCGGCTACCGGTGCCACCGCGCCGGCGTCCCGCGCCGCCGGCGGCTTCCACTGGCCACCAGAGTCGCTCCAGTGGTCCAATTCTGTTCCCGTCTACGCCGCTGCTCCTCCCGGGACTCTCTCTTCACTGCGGAACCATCAAACTTCCGTTGCGGCACGTTCCTCCATCGCCCGTCAAATCCGCGCAACAACGAAGAACGGCGGAGGGTTGCCGGGCCGTGTTCGTTTGGCCCGTACCCTCCGCGTTATAGATAAACAACGGGAGAAACAATATTCAACATATGAATACATATCCTAAAACAATTTTAATGAAATAAAAATTGTTTATGAATCGGGTTCTTCATTTTGAACGGGAACAACACGGGAAATAAGGGCATTTCCAAAAAAATAAAATCCATACCTCGAAGTCGTCGCGCGAGAGCGTTCTTCATGGAAATTCATCGTCGCGGAAGGCGTCGCGTCGTCGCGGAAGGCGTCGCGTCGTCGCGGAACGCGGCGTTGAGTCGGAGAACTCAATGGACCAAGAAACAACAAATTTAATTATAAATAATCAAATCTGTGTTTTGGTAAAAACAACAAGGGAGATTAAAAAGAAAATCCGAGACTCTTACCTCAAGCAGCTGATCGAAGATTCGTTGCGGAGGAAGAGACGTCGCAGAAGAACGTTGCAGGAAGGGAACGTCGGCATCGCGGAACACAGCGTCGCGTCGTTGACTTCCACGGGTTCGGCGTTCTTCGTTGGAGTCTGGCGTTCTTCGCGTTCTTTGCGAAGGAGGATGAAGGCTCAAGGATTTTGTCAAGCCTCTCAACGAGTAATCCTTCAAAAGTCCCTGTTGGTCTTATTTTATTATTACGCCAACAAACAAAAAAGGTAAGTAACGACCCGTCAATTCGTTGAATTAATTCAACGAAAGAAACCGCCCATTTAATTCACGAAATAAACCACCCAATTAAATGGTGCGTTAATATTTTAAGAAAACGCATCAGTTGACTTTCATAATGACGGGTTTTCGTGGGTGCGTTACTTAGCGGAAAGAAACGGCGGGGCTCGTGCGGGCCCCACCTCACAAATATCCTACCGAGAGGGTAGGATATTTCTGGACAGTCCCCTATCCGTTTCAACTCAGTTTAAGCCGCTATTAAGGGGCTTCAAGTGGCTTCCAAGTGACTTAAGTGAAATAAAATAAAGTTGTCGTAAAATTATTTTATTTCTTAACTTTAAGCCCGAAAATTAAAAACCACACCCGAGAAAATGCAACTCTGGAAGAGGCGTTTCTAAGCGAATACCGGCGCTGTGATTTCATCGGTGCCCTCAGAATTCGATTCCGGGCACCGGTTCAAAAGTTAGAAAAACTCGCTCATCCGTTCACTGAACATACCCAAGCCAAACTTCGGAAAATGATTCCGAGCACACCGGGCCTCGGAATCAGGTGCCGTCAGAAACTGCACTCTTGTAAAATTCCAAAGAAAATTAAGAAAAAAATTTCCTTGAAATTTACGGATCTTTACATTACTCCCACCCCAGGGCTTTACGTCCCCGTAAAGATACATCAAAAACTAGTGAAACAAATGTGGGTACTGGGCACGCATCTGAGCCTCCCGCTCCCATGTGCTCTCCTGGAGGTTCCCATGCGGCCATCTGATGCGCACAAGAGGAATCGATCGCCCACGTAGGACCTTCTCCTGTCAATCCACTATCTCCACTGGGACCTCCGCAAAAGTCACCCCATCATCCACGTCTAGCTCCCCATGGTCGATGATGTGTGTCGGGTCGTGCACGTATCTCCTCAGCTGAGATACGTGGAAGACGTCGTGCACCCAGTGCAACTGAGGTAGTAGATCCAGGCGATAAGCCACCTCGCCAACCCTGCTGAGGACCTGGAATAGTCCAATGAAGCATAGAGACAACTTGCCGCCTCGGCCAAATCTCCGCAAACCACGTCGAGGTGAGACACGCAAGAAGACGTGGTCGCCATCCTCGAACTATAGTGGCCTCCGCCTCCTGTCAGCATATGACTTCTGCCGGCTCTGAGCTGTCCTCATCCACTCCTAGATGACCTGGACCTTCTCTGTCATGGCCCGGACCATCTCTGGTCCCACAAGTGCTGACTCCCCAGGTTCTGTCCAGCACAAAGGAGATCTGCAAGGCCTACCGTACAACACCTCGTAGGGTGCCATCCTGATGGTGGAGTGGTAGCTGTTGTTGTACGCGAACTCCACCAAGGGTAGGTGGTCCTCCCAGCTGCGACCAAAGTCAAGTACACATGCGCGGAGCATGTCCTCGAGAGTCTTAATGGTCCTCTCCGTCTGACCATCCGTCTGAGGGTGAAAGGCGGTGCTCAGACGTAGCCACGTCCTGAACGCCTCCTGCAACCCCTTCCAAAGCCGGGAAGTAAAGAGAGCGTCCCGATCGGAGACAATAGTCGATGGCACACCGTGATGCCGTACAATCTCCTGAACGTACAGACGCCCCAATATCTCCACTAAGCCCTACTCTCGGATGGGTAAGAAGTGTGCCGACATGGTGAGTCAGTCAACAATCACCCAAATGGAGTCGTGACCTCTGGAAGTGCGTGGAAGTCCAGTCACGAAGTCCATAGATATGTCGTCCCACTTCCACTCCGGGACCTCCAAGGGCTGTACCAAGCCTACTGGTACCTGATGCTCTGCCTTCACCTGCTGGCAGGTGAGGCACCGTGAAACGAACTCTGCCACAACCTTCTTCATACCCGGCCACCAGTGCTGTCGTCTGAGATCCTGGTACATCTTCACCACTCCAGGATCTACCGCCAAAGGAGAAGTGTGAAACTCTATTAGCACCTCCTCTTGTAAAGCAACTGGTACTAGGGTACGTCCTCTGAAAAGGACGTCGTGATCTGCTCCAAGGGAGAAACCATCAGGTGCCTGTCCCAAGGATATCTGTGCACGCCGCATCTCACAGTCAGCGTCCCCACGCTGAGCCTCTCTGACCCGCTGTAGAAGTGGAGGAGAGAAGGTGAGAGACTGAAGGAAGGCTGCTCCGTCTCTATCCACAAAGGATATCTGCAAAGCGGCTAGTTGCTCTGTCTCCTCCTCATGTAGCTGGATGGCCGTCCTCCTGCTGAGGGCATCGGCTACCACATTCCCCTTCCCAGGAGTATAAACTATCTCAAAGTCATAGTCCTGGAGGAACTCGAGCCATCGCTGCTGTCTCAGGTTCAGGTCCTTCTAAGAGAATATTTACCTGAGACTCTGGTGGTCAGAATGGACTGTAAAGCGCTCACCCATCAGATAGTGCTGCCATGTCTTTAGGGCGAAGACCACTGTTGCTAACTCCAGGTCATGGGTAGCATAGTTCTGCTCATGCGGCCTCAACTGACATGATCCATAGGCAATCACGGCCCGCTCCTGCATCAGGACACACCCAAGTCTGGTCCCTGATGCATCGCAGTAGACTACGTATCCAACTCCCTCCTCAGGCAACCTCAAGATAGGTGCGCTGGTCAATCTCTTCCTCAGCTCCTGGAAGCTCTGCTGACATCTGTCTGACCACACAAAGGGTTTCCCCTTCTTCGTCAACTCTGAGAGTGGCGCCTCAAATCTAGAGAAATCCGGCACAAATCTCCGATAGTATCCGGCTAGGCCAAAGAAACTCCGCACCTCCGTCACGCTCCTGGGTGGCTCCCAAGGTAGCACTGCCTCGATCTTCGCGGGATCCACTGCAACTCCCACCTCAGAAATGACGTGCCCCAAGAAGTGGAACTCACGTAACAAGAACTGGAACTTCGAGAGCTTTCCATAAAGCTGGTGCTCTCGGAGTGTGTCTAGTACAACCCGCAGGTGGTAGGTGTGCTCCTCCTCCGTCGTCGAGTACACCAAAATTTCGTCGATGAAGACCACGACAAATCAATCAAGGTATGGCTGGAAGATCCTGTTCATGAGGCTCATGAACACTGTTGGAGCATTGGTTACGCCGAAAGGCATAACCAAGAACTCATAGTGTCCATACCGACACCTGAAGGTCGTCTTCTGCACGTCCTCGTCTCGAACTCTGAGTCGATGATAGCTTGACCTGAGGTCTATCTTCGAGAACCACCGTGCTCCCTTGAGCTGATCGAAGAGGTCATCAATCCTCGGTAGCGGATACTTGTTCCTCACTGTTACCTGGTTCAGGCGACGATAATCGACACAAAATCGCAAGCTCCCGTCCACCTTCTTGGCGAACAATATCGGGGAATCCCAGGGTGAAACACTGGGTCGGATGAACCCCTTGCCCTGCAATTCCTCCAACAGTACTCGTATCTCTCGAAGCTCGGCCGGGGCCATCCGATATGCTGGAGTGGATATCGGGGCTGTCCCGGGGTACAGATCAATATAAAATTCTGCCTCTCTACGAGGAGGTAGCCCTGGAACGTCGTCAGGGAAGACGTCTGCATACTGATCCACCACTGCAGGAAAACTAGGACTCCGCACGTCAACTGCTCCAAGGATGAGGCTAGCCAACTGATGAGTGATGGGATGACCTCTCCTCTGTGTGAGTCCATCATGTGCTGCGAAGGCTCCCTTCTCACTGGTGAAGGTGAACCAGCTCCCATCGGTGCACACACATCGCACCTTGCGCCTAATGGAGTCAATCTGAGCATGGACTGTAGATAACCAATCCATGCCCAAGATGACGTCGTAAGGCCTCGACGCCACTACAAGAAGATCCCAGCCAAAGCTCTTGCCTCCTAGAATAATCTCACACTACCGGCACCAGTGCGTAATCGTCGAGTCTGCTCCCGTAGGAGTCTCTACCCGTAAGGATCGAGCCAACGGCTCTGTCGGAATCTCCGAGCTCCAAACAAGGGTAGTGGCTATGAAAGAGTGACTCGATCCTGTGTCTATAAGAACTGCAAAAACGGTGGAATAGACACAAATCGTACCTCGAATCATATCTAGCGCACCGTGGTCGTAGGCCTCTGCTGCCTGGAGCTGTGTCTGTCTCTGCCCGCCAGCTCCATGTGGTCGGGGCAGACCTCCTGGTGGTGGTGGTGGAAGAGCCTCAAAGCGTCGCCCACCACCTCCTGCTCGGCCAGCTCCTCTGCCTCGTCCGCCTCCTCCCTGCGGACTTCCACGGTCGACCCTTTGCCTCTGCCTGGGTGGCCCCTCCACCGTCTTCTGCTCCTCGGTATGGCGGGTCGGGCAGTCACGAGCCATGTGGCCCTGCTCGCCGCACGCGTAGCACTGCCTGCCTCTCGGAAGACTGGCCTCGCGCTGTGTGCCCCGCACTGCTGAGCCAGTGTCCCGAGGTTGTCTGTCGGAAGGCCTGGTCTGCCTGGAACCCTGAGTCATCTGTCGGCTACCCGCTGCCGAAGACTCTGCTACCTGCCGCCCTGTGATAGGTCTCGTTGTGGACTCAGCTAGAAAGCTCTCGATCAGAAGTGCTCACTCCAGCACTCCTGCCTAGGTCGGGATGCTAAGAGAGATCATCGATGCCCTGATCTCATGTCTCAAACCCTGCTCGAAGGTCTGGGCCCGGAAGAAGGGGTCCCGTACCATGTCTGTCGAGTAGCGAGAAAGGTCGGTGAACCTCACCGCGTACTGGACGACCGTCAAGCTGCCCTGCCGCAGCTGAAGAAGCTCCTGAATGCGCACCGCACGGAGGGTGTCCAGGACGAACTCTGAACGGAAGAGGCTCTCGAAGTCCGTCCAGATGAGGGAGGCCTCATCGTGTACCTAGAGCATCAAGCTCCACCATCGTCTTGCTGCTGCGTGCAGTAGGCTCGCCGCGAGGATCACCATGAGGTCTGCTGGTGTCCTCACTAGCCTGAAAACTCGGATGACCACCTCCAGCCATTCCTCAGCTGCCTGGGGGTCCATCTCCCCACGGAACCTGGGTGGTCGCTAGCGCTGGAACTCATGCAGAGCTCCGAGGTGTTGTGCATCGTCAGCGATCGGCGCTGGAAGCATCGGGGGCTCGGCATGTAAAGGTACCGTCGGTGCATCTGCTACCAACGGGCCCTGTACCGAGGCCTCGTCGCTCGGCGGGTTGTCGTCGCTCTCTACTCTCGGAACCCTAGGTGGCTACCGTCGTGGGGCCATCCTGAAAAGGAATCAAGTGTGCCACGGTCAGAACAGTATACCTGGTGAGCTGACACAAGTAATCACAAAGAAAACATGAAACACACATGCAATCAATGCTTTCGTGCATTAAGTCGGAAATCAGAAGTCAGGGTCCTGGTGTACGGATATGTCGACCGCCTCACCAACACTGGACTCCCTGGACTGATGAACACACTAAATACGTTAAACAATATTGCTTCACATAGAAGAAAGATCAGAGTCTGCGGTAGAACCGACCACCTCTGATACCAATTTGTCACGACCCGTCCTCGGGGCCCGTGCCGTGACTACCCCAAGCCCGCCTTCCATAGGCCAGGGGCTTGCGACTAGTACCAAGGTGTAAATCACAACAAAAAGGGATGGAATTTCCTTTGAAAAGTAAATAAGCACCACAGAGTAAGCAAGAAGAAAGGGAAACACTACGTAAAAACTGTACAAGCTGTGCTGAAAGTAAAAGGGGCCGAAAATACAAGCCCAATTGTAAAGTACAACTGAAAGTAAAAATAACAACTGAAAGGAAAATCCGCAGCGTCGAGCCTTCCTCTGGAAGTCCCACCTGAAGGGTGGGTACAGATAGCCTCCACTGCTCCTCGGGTCCACCTGACCGCTCCGAGTACGTCCCGCCCAGTGGTCCACCTCCAGGTACCGTCCTGCTCCGCACGCCTCCACCACGATCAGCGTTGTCCGTCGTCTGCAACCAACACAACGAAGTGCGGGCATAGCCCGTGTAGGGGTGAGTATAAGCTACTCAGTAGGGACCCCGAGACCCCCGAAGGTCTCCTGAAATCCACAAGGGATAAACCACAAAGGAAAGATACAATCACGAAGTAACAACCGACACTGCTTAGGTATATGCCCATACAAATACCTAAGTCATCAATTCCCGTTCGGCTCCAACGTCTGAGCCCAAGCACAACCCAGTCCACACAGGAAAGCAAAACGCATACCCACACAAGATAGCTCAACACAATCCACAAAGGAGAGTAAACAGTAAATCCACACAGGAAATCTCAACACAATCCACAAAGGAGAGTAACTCAAGATTCAGCTCACACAGGTATACTTCTTCGGAAGACGATAAAGATGATCATTGATCCATCTAAGCCGTCGGACCCACAAAGGATCAATAGGTAACTAACCCCCGCAAAGACCCACACAGGATCGGGCCCACACAGGACCTGTAGGCGCTTGCTCACACAGAACAGATGAGCGCTGACCCACACAGGATCAGACCCACACAGGATCGGGCCCACACAGGACCTGTAGCACTGATCCATGTAGGATCGCTGAGTGCTGTAGTCGTCGCAGTCCACTGAGGATCTCTGCACAGTCGTCGTCGTAGTCCACTGAGGATCTCGGCACGGTCGTCGCTGCAGTCCACTGAGGATCTCTGCACGGTCGTCGCTGTCGAAGTAGCAGTCGCAGCCAGCTCTAGGGTTCCGCACACAGCAAGCTCGTTCGGGAGGGTCCGCTCCACGAGCCGAGAGGCCGATACATCAACTATCACAAAGTCCGAAGTTGATGTATCCAAAAGTTCCGTATCGTCAACAGGAACTCAACGTCGCAGACGGCGCGTCGATCGGACGCCCGGTCTGAGAGTTATTGGCTTTTTCGTCCTAGGGGCCCGGTTGGTTTTTAAGGCAAAACCAACCCGACCGTACTCCACCTGCGTCCAAACCTTAGCAGAGTATGCCAAAAGATTCGTCTCACTTAGATGAAATCAAAAAAGCTGACGGCGCGTCAATCGGACGTCCGTAGCTCAAGATATGAGTGTTTCCGCTCCGAGGGCCCGGTTGGTTTCGTGTACGAACCAAGCCGCACGAACCCAAAGTATTCTGAAACCTTGAGTGCGATATACTGAAACGACCGGCTCGATCCAAGGATCATGTTTCCGCTGACGGAAAGTCGTTTGGAGGCCCGTAGCTCAAGTTACAGGCATTTGACCGAAAACGGTCCGAAGACGAGGGGGTCCGGGTCCGGGCCGACCCGGCCCGACCCCCCCCCCCCCCCTGGGTCGGCCGAACCCGGTCCGACCCGGTCCGACCGGTCTGGTTCGGCCAGCCCGGCCCGGCTCGGCCGAGCGGCCGAGCGACGCGGGGGGGAGCCGCCGCCCACGCGGGACACCCCCGCGGCACCCGCGGGGTGTCGCCCTGGACAACCCGAGCGACGCGGGGGGAGCCGCCGCCCCCGCGTGACAACCCCACGGCACCCGCGGGGTATCGCTCTGGACAACCGGACGCGGCTTCGGCCGCGTCCCGCGCGCGCCGGACCCATGCGGTCGCGGGTCCGCGAGTGCCGCTGCCGCGGCTTCTGCCGCGGCGGCCTTGTCCGGCGGCACGCCAGGGCACCGCCGCTCCCGGCTGCCGGCGACCCGCGCCGCCGGCGGCTTCCGCGGGCCCCCGGAGTCGCTCCAGTGGTCCGATTCTGTTCCCGTCTGCACCGCTGCTTCTCCCGGGACTCGCTCTTCACTGTGGAACCATCAAACTTCCGTTGCGCCACGTTCCGTCGTCGCCCGTCAAATCCGCGCAACAACGAAGAACGACGGAGGGTTGTCGGGCAGTGTTCGTTTGGCCCGCACCCTCCGCGTTAGAGATAAACAATGGGTGAAACAATATTCAACATATGAATACATATCCGAAAACAATTTTAATGAAATAAAAATTGTTTATGAATTGGGTTCTTCATTTTGAACGGGAACAACATAGGAAATAAGGGCATTTCCAAAAAATAAAATCCCTACCTCGAAGTCGTCGCGCGAGAGTGTTATTCGCGGAAATTGATCATCGCGGAAGGCATCGCGGCGTCGCGGAACACGGCGTTGAGTCAGCGAACTCAACGGACCAAGAAACAACAGATTTAATTATAAATAATTAAATCTGTGTTTCGGTAAAAACCACAAGGGAGATTAAAAAGAAAATCTGAGACTCTTACCTCAAGAAACTGATCGAAGACTCGTTGCGGAGGAAGAGACGTCGCAGAAGAACGTTGCAGGAAGGGAATGTCGGTGTCGCGGAACACGGCGTCGCGTCTTCGACTTCCACGGGTTCGGCGTTCTTCTTCGGAGGTCGGCGTTCTTCGCTTTCTTCGTGTTCTTCGCGAAGGAGGATGATGGCTCAAGGATTCTATCAAGCCTCTCAATGAGTAATCCTTCAAAAGACCGTGTTGGTCATATTTTATTATTATTCCAACAAACGAAAAAGGTAAGTAACGACCCATCAATTCATTGAATTAATTCAACGAAAGAAACTGGCCATTTAATTCACGAAATAAACCGCCCAATTAAATGGTGCGTTAAGATTTTAAGAAAATGCGTCAGTTGACTTTCATAATGACGGGTTTTCGCGGGTGCGTTACTTAGCGGAAAGAAACGGTGGGGCTCGTGCGGGCCCCACCTCACAAATATCCTATTGAGAGGGTAGGATATTTCTGGATAGTCCCCTATCCGTTTCAACTCAATTTAAGCCGCTATTAAGTGGCTTCAAGTGGCTTCCAAGTGACTTAAGTGAAATAAAATAAAGTTGTCGTAAAATTATTTTATTTATTAACTTTAAGCCCAAAAATTAAAAACCACACCCGAGCAAATGCAACTCTGGAAGAGGCATTTCTATGAGAATACCAGTGCTGTGATTTCATCGGTGCCCTCATAATTCGATTCCGTGCACCGGTTCAAAAGTTAGAAAAACTCGCTCGTCCGTTCACTAAACGTACCCGAGCCAAACTTCGTAAAATGATTCCAGGCACACCGGGCCTCGGAATCAGGTTCTGTCAGAAATTGTGCTCTTGTAAAATTCCAAATAAAATTAAGAAAAACATTTCCTTGAAATTTACGGGTGTTTACACTTAGCGGCATGGCCCGAAGGCTGAGTGGTCCGAGGTGGGGGCGGGGCCCCTGGCTGCTCGAACCGGCAGCGCCAAGCGACACCTCCCTTCCCAAACCGGCCGGCTAGGCAGGCCGACCTTCTGGTGCTAGAGTCCTTCACAGCGGTCCGCGGCTCTTCCGGCGCAGCGCCCTCTTGGCGTCACGGCTTCTCTTTGCCCGGCCAGCCAACGATCCGGCCGGTTCTTCCGCTGAAGCAGGCTGCGGTTCCTCCCACACAGCCAGCACGATGGCACCAGCTTCCTTCACCACGTTCCTGACATGGCATGACTTCTTCGTGCCTCCAACGTCTTCAATTTCCGATTCTAAAAATATTAAACAAGATCAATGGAGGGTCGTCGGGCTAGGTTTGTTCGGCCCGTTCCCTCCGCATAAAGCGATAGAAATCTGTCGTATATAAAAAATGATTTCCAATGAAGAACGGGGTAGGAAAACATTCACTTTCAATAATAAACCCCTACCTTGATAATTGATGTCATACGTCGGACATCGCGGAAGATAGCGTGGCAGGGAAAGGATTCGTAGGCGAAGTTGGAGTGCGCCCGAGGAGGAAGTGGCATCTCCTCTCATATCGCGGAGAAGAGAATGGGTGGTGTGTCATTGTTCTTCATGGAACCTGCATTCTTCGTCGAACAAATAATCATTATTCATCGGAGGGTGGTGTTCTTCAAAAACTCAAGAGCTCTCCCAATCCTCCTTAGCACAACGAAAGCCCTCCTCTAGTACAATAATAGTCTAACCCTATTATTTTATTACACATGCCATTTAAATTTCAAAATTCAAATCACCTCATTAATTAAATTCATTGGAAATTAATTAAAGGGAGGGAGGGAAAAGATCCTCATTAATTAAAGGTATTCGAAATTAATTAAAGGGATGGAGAGGAAATATCCTCATTAATTAAATGCATTGGAAATAAATTAAAGGGAGGGAGAGGAAAGATCCTCATTAATTAAACGCGTTGTCAATAAAAAGGGGGTTGCCAATTTAATGAGGGGGGTTTAAGGAGTTAGAGGAAAAATTGAATGGTTGGGGCTCGTGTGGACCCCACCTATCTAACATCCACACTTGGGTAGTTAGGTGGTTGTGGGTCCCACCCTTAACTACCCATGGGAGGAATTAACCTCTTTAGATACATAATAAAATTGTACAAACAATTTTATTCACTTCTTAATTAAACCCCAAATTATAACTTCAAACCCTCATAAAAGGTAACTGCGGTAAATGTCCCCTTAAGCAATTACTGGTGCTGCGAGTTCATTGGTGCCCTCGGATTTCAATTCCAAGCACTGGTTCAAAAGATATAAAAACCCTCTTTTACATTCACTGAATGTACCCGAGCTAAAATTTGGAAATTGATTACGGGCACACTATGCCTTAGAATCAAGTGTTGTCGAAACCACAGACTCGTAAAATTCCAAAGTATTTAACAAAAAAATCCTTGAAATTTCATGGTCTTTACATTACTCCCACCTCAGGACTTTACGTCCCCATAAAGCTACAACATAAACTAGGGAAACAAATGTGGGTTCTGAACATGCATCTGAGCCTCCCGCTCCCATGTGCTCTCCGGGAGGTTCCCGTGCTGCCAACGATTGTGCACCAGGGAAATTGATCATCCACGTAGGACCTGCTCCTATCAATCCTCGATCTCCACCGGGACCTCCACAAATGTCACCCCGCCATCGATGTCCAAGTCCCCATGATCAATGATATGTGTCGGGTCGTGCACGTATCTCCTCGGCTGAGATACGTTGAAGACATCATGCACCCGGTGCAACTGAGGTGGAAGGACCAGGTAGTAATCCACCTCGCCTATCCTTATAAGGACCTGGAATGGTCCGATGAAGCATGGAGATAAATTACAGCCCCGACCAAATATCTGCAATCCACATCAAGGTGAGACCCGTATGAAAATGTGGTCTCCATCCTCGAACTCCAGTGGTCTCCATCTCCTATCAGCATTGGACTTCTATCTGCTCTGTGCAGTCCTCATCCGCTCCTGGATGATTTGCACCTTCTCTGTCATCTCCTGGACCATCTATGGTCCTACAAGTGCTGACTCGCCAGGGTCAATCTAGCACAGAGTCGATCTACAAGGTCGGTCATTTAGTACCTAGTAAGGTTACATCCCGATGGTGGAGTGGTAGCTTTTGTTGTACGAAAACTCCACCAAAGGTAGGTGGTCCTCCCAACTGCGACCAAAGTCAAGGACACACGCACGGAGCAAGTCCTCGAGTAACTGAATGGTTCTCTCCATCTGGTCATCCGTATTATTGTGAAAGGAGGTGATCAGGCACAACTGTGTCCCAAATGCCTCATGAAACCCCTTCCAAAGCCAGGAAGTAAAGAGAGTGTCTCGATCGGAGACGATAGACGATGGAACACCATGAAATCATACGATCTCCTGAACGTAGAGGCATCCCAAGCTCTCTATTGATCCGTGCTCTCTGATCGGTAGGAAGTGGTCCGACTTGGTGAGTCGGTCTAGGATCACCTAGATGGATTCATCCCCTCTGGAAGTACGTGGAAGACCCATCACAAAATCCATGAATATCCCATCCCACTTCCACTCCGGATCCTCTATGGGTTGTACCAAGCCTACTGGTAGCTTGTGCACCACCTTCACTTGATGGCAAGCAGGCATCGTGAAACGAACTATGCTACAGCCTTCTTCATACCCGGCCACCAGTGTTGTCGCCTGAGGTCCTGGTACATCTTCATCACTCCAGAATGTACTGGTAGAGGGAAATTGTGAAACTCCATCAGCACTTCCTCCTGCAGTGCAACAGGTTCCATGGTGTGTCCCCAAAAGAGGATGACGTGCTCTCCTCCATCCGAAAATCCATCAAGTGCCTGCCCTGTGGAAATCTGAGCACGTAGCATCTCACAGTCAACATCCCCACATTGTGCATCTATGACCCACTGAAGTCGTGGAGGAGTGACTTTGAGGGACTATAGAAAGGCTGCCCCATCTCAATCCATGAAGGATATCTGCAAAGCGGCTAACTGCTCTGTCGCCTCTCCAAGTAGCTGAATGCCCGATCTCCTGCTGAGAGCATCAGCCACAACTTTCCCCTTCACGGGAGTATAGAATATCTCAAAGTCATAGTTCTGGTGGAACTCGAGCCATTGCCGCTGTCTCAGGTTCAGGTCCTTCTGCGATAAGATGTACCTGAGACTCTAGTGGTTGGAGTAGACTGTAAAGCGCTCGCCCATCTGATAGTGCCGCCACATCTTCAAGGCGAAGACCACTGCTACTAACTCCAGGTCATGGGTAGAGTTGTTCTGCTCGTGCTGCCTCAACTCTCTTGAACCATAGTCGATCACTAGCCACTCCTACACCAGGACACACCCGAGTCTGGTCCCTGATGCATTGCAGTAAACCACGTACCCAACGTCCTCCTCCGGTAGCCTTAAGATGGGTGCACTAGTCAATCTATGTCTTAGCACCTGAAAGCTCTACTGGCATCTATCTGACCACACAAAGGGTTTCCCCTTCTTCGTCAAAGCTGAAAGCAGTGCTACAAATCTGGAGAATTCTGTAAAAAATATCCAATAGTACCTATCCAGATCTAGGAAACTCCGCACCTCCGTCACACACCAGGGTGTCTCCCAAGAAAGTACTGCCTCGATCTTTGCAGGATCCACAGCAACTCCCGCCTCCGAGATGATGGGCCCCAAGAAGTGAAACTCTCGAATCCAGAACTGAAACATCAAGAGATTACCATAAATTTGGTGCTCTCAGAGTGTGTCTAGTACAACCCGCAAGTGGTAGGATTCCTCCTCCTCTTTAGTCAAGTAAATCAGTATTTCGCTGATGAAGAATGTGACAAAAGGATCGAGGTAAGGCCGAAAGATCCTGTTCATGAGACTCATGAACACTGCTGGTGTGTTGGTTACGCCAAAGGGCATAACCAAGAACTTGTAGTGGCCATACCGTCACCTGAAGGTTGTCTTCTGCATATCCTCATCTCGAACTCTGAGTTGATTATAGTCTGACCTGAGGTCTATCTTCAAGAACCATCGTGCTCCCTTGAGCTGATCAAAGAGGCTGTCAATCCTCGGAAGTGGATACTTGTTCTTCACGGTAACCTAATTCAGGAGACGGTATTTAACACATAGTCGTAAGCTCCCATCTGCCTTCTTGGCAAATAAAATCCCAGAATCTGAGGGTGAAACACTGGGTCGGATGAATCCCATTCCCTGTAAATCCTCCATATGTACCCACACCTCAAGAAGCTCGGTGGGAGCCATTAGATATGCTGGAGTAGATATCGGTGTTGTCCTGGGGTACAGGTCTATGTGGAATTATACCTCTCTATGAGGAGGTAGTCCTGGAACATCTTCAGGAAAAACGCCTGCATAATAATCAACCATAACAAGAAAACTCAGACTCCACACATCAACCGCTCCTAGGATGAGACTAGCCAACTGATGGGTGATCGACTTCCCTCTCCTCTACGTAAGTCCATTCTGTGCTGCAAAGGCTCCCTTCTCGCTGGTGAAGGTGAACCTGCTCCCATCTGTGCGGACACACCACACTTTACACCTAATACAGTCAATCTGGTCATGGACTGTAGATAAACAATCCATACCCAAGATGACGTCATAAGGCCTCGACACCATTACAAGAAGATCCCTGCTGAAGCTCTCGCCTCCTAGAGTAAGCTCACACTACCAGCACCAGTGCATAATCATCAAGTCTTCTCCCATAGGAGTCTCCAGCAATAAGGATCGAGCCAACGGCTCCGTCGGAATCTCCGAGTTCCGAACAAGGGTAGCAATAATAAAAGAATGACTCGCTCCTGTGTCTATAAGAACTACAGCAAGGGTAGAGTAGACATAGATTGTAACACCCTGAGATTTTATGAAAAATATTCTTTTAATTTCATTGATGCCTTTTATTATATAGCACACCAAGTATAGCTTGTACTATACGCAACACCGTATTAGCTTGCAGTATACGCAACGCTATTCTTGGATCGTGTTACACACAATTTCATGTTCGTTTTATAAATGTCATTCTACGCAACATTGAGTGTGTGTATATATATATATATATATTCAATGTATAAATGAAATATGGTTGGATTCTGTTATAAGAAACAACTAAGGATTCTTCCAAAACATGCAACCCTGACTTGGCTCGCATTACACGCAATCGCGACCTTCCTCGATAGCGTGTGTTATACGCAATACCGGGTTTTACTAAACAATGATATATTATCATAATATTATTATGAACTAGATGTTATGAATAGTATTAACTACATTTTGAATATTATAACATTATTATTCATCTTACACATTTTCTAGAACATGGTATAAGAAAAAAAATAATTTTTTTGGGTAAAATAAGTAATTTTAAAAAAATGCAGTTTTTTCGCCTTTTGATGGCGTACCTACTTTAAATCTAGTTTTTTGACATGTTTATAACTTCAATTTTATAAAATAAAATTCTTCATTTGAATCAGCATATAACAATTTACATTGGATAAAGTTTTGATATTTTTCTGATAACTTTCATATTTTAATGAATAGTAAAAACACGCTATATTTTAATTAAAAACAACTTTTTTCATCGTAATAATTTATATGGATAATTTATAATATTGAATGGTTTAAAAGTATATTTATAATATATTTTTACAATTTAATAAAATGTTGGTCATTGGATGTAATTTCACATTTAAACCAGACATAAACAAGTGTCAACCTTTTGATAGTTATTATCTCTTAAGAACACGCTATATGTTTTGACGACGGGAATTATTTTTTAAATTAATGAATGAAACTGATATGTTTTGAATTTGTAAAAATAGACATCATTTTTTAGTTCATAATATCAAATATAGCTTAGGCCTAATTTTTGGTATTTTTCTGAAAACTTTCAATTTTTGATGAATAGTGAAACCACTAAGTGGTAGTTAAAAAACTGAATTTTTCATAAAACAAAATTTTACCGCTTCTGTGAGTGGAATTTCAAAAATCTGAGAGATACGGTTGATGTTAGTAAGTAAAATGTGGTTCAATGAGATGAAAATAATTTTGGTGAATAGTAACTTTTTACTTTTTTTACCACGGTTAAAAGTAAATAGGGTAATTAAGGGTAAAAAAGATATTATTATTACCTTAACACATGTCCTAATTATATTGGATAAGTGTAATTAGATCAAAAGCAACTTTGGTAATAAAATATGACCATTTAGGTCCACTTGTATTAGATTAGGACATTTATTATTAATTTATTTAAAAGAGGGTTAAAATAGTTAAAATCAAAGTTTAATAAATAAAGCATTTTTAATATAGGGTAATACATAAGATAAATTAGTCTATAAATATTCATTAGAAAGATAAATATATTTCCTACATAATGATATTTTATTTATAATTTTTAGGCATTAAATAATGTAATTTATTTATGACACAATGATGATGTAGTAATTACAATAATAGTGAAAAATTAGAATAATTGATATTATAAATACCTAAATAAGCACAATTTGAGACTTTTTATGAAAAACACTAATTTTAAAGGTTAATATGACATGTTAGTATTGATTTAATTAACTTTGGTCGAAGTAATCATTCTGTTACGAGTTTCAAAAAAATCAACTATTGAATAGTGTCAAAATTGACATAAAATAGTTTTTAAAACAAATATTATATTATTAATTGTTATTTTATTCCCAAAAATCTAAGGTTCAGAAAAATGACTTATATAAGGTTATATATATTAATAAAACACAACTTGGGGGTCTCTTGGATGTATATGGTAAGTTTATTACCTATATAATATAAAAATACAAAGTGACATGGTAAATGTCAATCTAATTAACTAAGAGTTAAAACTAAAAGATAAGTTTCGTATAATGAACTAATCTTGTCTAAATTATTTTGGATGAGAGGATTTCGACCCATCCCCACCTTAGCTTCGAAATAAATCAATTTTGAGCTATTTAAAACCGAATTTGGCTTTATAATAAAATAATATTTTTTGTTATTCCAAAGGTGCCCCTCTCCTCCCTTATAAAAGGGAACCTCCTCCCTCTCTTCCTCACACCACATTGAGCCTTCATGCTCGGCCAACCACTACCTAATTCTCTTATACACTTCCCTAGAAACATCCTAGAGGTCCTGGTATTCTTCAAAGACCAATTTTAGTGCCCTAAGAGGAGATCTCAAAGAGGCGCTTCAAAGAAGAGTTAATGCACATTACCGATTCTTTTATCTTTATTTCTTCTTACACTTCTTATTCTTTAGTTGTTTCATTATGAAGTAATAACATCAGTATCACTCATATACTGATATGTTATTATAAGTATTAAAAAACCCTATTTCACCATCTATCTATCATACGGAAGATGAAATCACTGCGCGTGCGTACGTATGGAATACCGTCTCCACGCTGTGGTGTAATCTGTTTTTCCAATACCACCTTACTTGGATGGGTAAAATGGTGTAAAGAATAACTATACATAGTTATTATAACATCATACTAATTATGATAAATTGTTTCATCCACTCAAATTCAATTAAATAATTATGGAAACTATATCATCGCTCGTGCATGCGTACGGAATACCGTCTCCACGACGCGATGAGATTCATTTTCCATGCTAACCATTAAAGAATGATTATAAAGTATATATAAGATATAATAATGAAATATATGACATTATAAAGCTACTGGATTTATATATATATATATATGTATGTCATCTAATTAATTCGATTATACTCAATAAGGAAACGAAAACAGTGTTCATGCGTACGTATGGCCAACCGTCTCCATGAACGGTGTATTTCATTCCATTTATTGATCTATTATATATATGTATACTCTGAATGTATATTATATATAAATCATGTTTTATATTCTGGATTTATGTAATCATGATCTAAGTAATCACTTGAATAATTACAAGTCAAATCACGGACCATAAATGAAACGATTTTACCCAAAACGCTCTTTAACATGGAATTTACAAAAGAACAGGCAATATAAAGTCATAAGTAAACCATATATGATATCATAACAATGAGTATGATTCTGGAATAAGTCAATGACATTATTTAAATCATTATACAGTAGGTTCGGACACTTACGAAGCAAATCAGACCTAAGGTAAGGGAAAATATCACAATCTCATTTTTATCCGAGATTGTTTATACTTTGGTATTTACTGGGGGTGTATTTTATCATCCATATCCATGTTTCCTCTATATGTAATATTTATATTCTTCTACAATAGTTTATATCCAATTTTACCCTTCGGTGTGTTTTTAGTAAAAGATATGAAAGGAATCTTTTGTCGTTTTTCGTACGAGGTACTTTTTGACTTTTCCGACAAAAGTATGAGAAAAATATTTTTTTAACTTATACGGCATGAAAGGATTTTTACGGTTTTATAAAGCCATATTTTCATGAACCTTACTCAAAAATATTTCATGATTATTTTCAAAAAAATCCTTTTCTTTTAGAAATTCATGACATTTTGTGAAAAGAAAATTATTTTTAAAGAAGAAAGGATATTTTTCTCAAGAATTCATTTCAAGTGTTTTATCAAAACCATTTTCCATATAAAATGAAATTATTTCATATGTGTATGTTTTACGTATAATGTCTCTTTTATTTACATGGTTTCACTTTTCTTATTATGAAATTATATCCATTTCTTTTATATGTATTATGTTATGATGGGATGAGGTTTATGAAACCCATTTTATTCGTTGGGTTATTATGAATGATGTATGTTTATTTTGTGGCACAAGTAAGAATGATTTAATTATGTTCTGGGTGGGACCTATATCTCCCTCCAATGAATTGGGTAAATATATTATATCTCATGAGATAGACATGTCTGGAACGGTAAGTTAATGCGGTTCAGTGTTACAGGACTGAAACGAGGGGTGAACTCGATTCAGAATGGGACTTTGTCCACTAAGATGGTCTTGGCAACAATGCCTTGGCTACTATGGAAATAATGACATGTGTTGAATGGTTTCCACAATTACATGTTTTATTCCCATTCTATTATATCATTATTAATGTTTCTTTATGATATATGCCTTACGTACTTACAAGATTCAAGTCTTTCCTCAAGATTTTGATGTTTAGATTTTATGTTCAAGTTTTTGCATTCAAATTTTTATGGATTGTTTTATGTTCTCTATGTTGACCCTTACTGGGAATTTGAGCTCACACCTTTTATGTTTTATTTTCCCCAGGATGTAAAGAAAGGTTTTAGGTAAGAAAAAAAGGGAAGATCTTTATTGGGAGATGTTGAAGATCTTTCACCATAATTAGAAGATTTTATTCCGAGTTTCCAAAGACACTAAACTATTACAGTCCTTGTGTGTCTGTTTTTATTATGTATTAAGTATTCCACAAAAGTAATGTAATGTCCTTGTACGTTAAGATTATGGTCTCTACAGTTGGTATCATAGGAAAGGTTTAGTCAACCTTTGGAAACTTGGATGCAAAAACGTTAGTGAGATCCCTAGAGATATTTCTAAGGTATGTCTAGGGATGTCCCTAAGGATAAGTATACGTATAGGATATAGTCCTAGAACTACGGTAATGATCTTATAATTTAACCTAATATTTTAGATATTAAGGGTACTCCCCCTTTACTATGTTGTTTTCCCTAGCATGATTTTGGCCTCTCACACTATTCTTTTTGGGTTTTAGAAAATGGCTGGAAACAGGAAGATTCATGATAATGGAGGATATGAAGGACAATGGAATGATATTCTTCATGAGAAACCAAATGAAGCGGGATTTGGAAGTCCAAACATCATTATTATGCCTAATCATCAATCTCATAATATGATAAATAATCTCAACTTTGGTAAGTTTCCCAACTCAGATAATAAGAGAAAGATGGAGTTTCATGATAATCATAAAGGAAAGAAAGTTCAATTTCCCTCATGTAAATCATGTGGGAAGAGGCATCGGGGAGATTGTTTCAAAGGAAATGGAAGATGCTTTGGGTGTGGAAAAGAAGGACACAAAGCTAGTAAGTGAAAAGGAAAAGGTTCAGTTAACACCATGGACGAGGATAATGGTATTGCTACGACATCAACAATGGTTAAATGTTTTAAATGTGGAATGTACGGGCATTATGCAAACCAATTCCCTAAGGTAAAGTCTCATGAAGAGAATCAGTATGATCGTATGGGTAGTATTTATGTTGATGATGATGAAGAGACTATAAATGATATGTGATATGAATGAATTGTTAAAGCTCAGTCAATTGTTTAAGAAGGTAGTGGAATGATTACATGTTTATCAAGTGTAATGTTGTATAAGTAATCTCATGGTACTATGGAATAAAGATAAATCTAAGGATTGTTACACTGTTGTCTTTCCTAAGTTCTGAATGTGTATGATTAATGGTATTAGTAACCATGAAAGGTTATTCAGGTATTTTTAGAAAATAGATGATATGCGCATAATGAAGGGATAAGGAGAAAATTAAATGTTTGATAGTATACATAAGCTCATGACTGATATAAGGAGAAGGTTATATCATGGTTTGAGTATATAGATTTTGGTATGAGGAAAGAGTTAACTTTTGACAGCATTCATGTTTTCACTAAGGTTTAATGGGTATTCATTTTTCAAGAGAATACATGATTAAGGTATTCACATGATTGGAATGTGACCAACAAGATATATGGGGGATAAATGATGGTATTCATATACTTGGTTGATGACATTTCAAGTAATCGTTTTCTTTATGAGATTGGACCGAAGTATTTTAGATAAGAATAAATATTGGAATGGATTATGTTGGACATAAGTTAGGATATAACTTTTTTTGATATTATTGATGGGATGTCATAGTAATATATCTTTAGAAAAAGGACAACCTGCAGGACGGGCGACAGCCCATCGCGTCGGACAAGGCTGTGGGAATCAAACCCACAACTGAAGTGCGACTGGACTTTATCTTCTTCCACTGGCCTACAGGAAGTCCATGGTTAGTAGAAACTAGTTTTATTTTATTACACGGTATGATATATGAAGACTAAGTTCATTTTTTGGAATTGTATACGATTAACCTCACCATAGATGCACTTATGTATATTTGATAACTTTTGCTAACCTTTTTTTTGAAACAGATGGAATGACCTATCATTCTATCACATGATCTATTAACACTTCATGAATAACAAATTAAACTTCATTTCTTTAAGATATGAAGTGGAAATTGTTCAAAGAATGAACAACAGTGAGATTGTACCAAAATAAAGTAAGTATTTATTCTAATTCAAAATCTTCAACTTTAAGGAAATGATCTTGAAAACCAAAAAAAAATGTTGTCCTAGTTCCCTTATATCTGATAAATCAGATGGTACCCTATATCATCACAAATTTATGGATTTGTGATTTCTGGCTTTTCCATAGCCATGTTCTCTACCACTCTCCATCAGAACATGATGATTAGATTTCTCTTCCATATCCATATTATCACCTATGTTCTCATACGTGGAAACCCAGTGATTAGTTTATTTGGGTGACCATTACGTTTCATACTTTAGTTTTTAAATCCATGTTTTGGTATTCCTTTTTATGATGTGGGTTTCTATTAAAGAAACTTTCGAGTAATAAGTGATTTGTAACCCCGACGAATTTCGAGGGAGAAATTCATTTTAAGGGGGGTAGAATTTAACACCCCGAGATTTTATGATAAATATTCTTTTAATTTCATTGATGTATTTTATTGTACAGCACACCAATTATAGCTTGTACTATACGCAACACCGTATTAGCTTGCAGTATACGCAACACTATTCTTGGATCGTGTTACACACAATTTCATGTTCGTTTTATAAATGTCATTCTACGCAACATTGAGTGTGTGTGTGTGTGTGTGTGTGTGTATATATATATTCAATGTATAAATGAGATATGGTTGGATTCTGTTATAAGAAACAATGAAGGATTTTTGCACAACACGCAACCCTGACATGACTTTCATTACACGCAATCGCGACCTTCATCGATAGCGTGTGTTGTACGCAATACCGGGTTTTACTAAACAACGTTATATTATCATAATATTATTATGAACTAGCCGTTATTAATAGTATTAACTAAATTTTGAATATTATAACATTAGTATTCATCTTACACATTTTCTAGAACATGGTATAAGAAAAAAAATAAATTTTTCAGGTAAAATAAGTAATTTTCAAAAAATGTAGTTTTGCCGCCTTTTGATGGCGCACCTACTTTAAATCTAGTTTTTTGACATGTTTATAAGTTCAATTATATAAAATTAAATTCTTCATTTGAATCAGGATATAAAAATTTACATTGTATAAAGTTTTGATATTTTTCTGTTAACTTTCATATTTTAATGAATAGTAAAAACACGATATATTTTAATTAAAAACAACTTTTTTCATCGTAATAATTTATATGGATAAATTATATTATAGAATGGTTTTAAAGTGTATTTAGAATATATTTTTACAATTTAATACAATGTTGGTCATTGGATGTAATTTCACATTTAAACCAGACATAAACAAGTGTCAATCTTTTGATAGTTATTATCTTTTAAGAACACGCTATATGTTTTGACGACGGGAATTATTTTTTAAATTTATTAATGAAACTGATATGTTTTGAATTTGGAAAAATAGAAATCGTTTTTGAGTTCATAATATCAAATATAGCTTAGGCCTAATTTTTTGTATTTTTCTGAAAACTTTCAATTTTTGATGAATAGTGAAACCACTAAGTGGTAGTTAAAAAAATGAATTTTTCAAAAAACATAATTTTAGCGCTTCTGTGAGTGGAATTTCAAAAATACCAGAGACATGGTTGATGTCAGTAAGTAAAATGTGGTTCAATGAGATTAAAATAATTTTTGGTGAATAGTAACTTTTTACTTTTTTTACCACTGTTAAAAGTAAATAGGGTAATTAAGGGTAAAAATGATATTATTATTACCCTAACACATGTCCTAATTCTCTTGGATAAGTGAAATTCGACCAAAAGCAACCTTGGGAATAAAATATGACCATTTAGGCCCACTTGGATTAGATTAGGACATTTATTATTAATTTATTTAAAAGAGGGTTAAAATAGTTAAAATCAAAGTTTAATAACTAAAGCATTTTTAATATAGGGTTATACATAAGATAAATTCGACTATAAATATTATTTAGAAATATAAGAAGATTTCATACTTAATGATATTTTATTTATAATTTTTAGGCATTAAATAATTTAATTTATTTATGACACAATGGTGATGTAGTAATTACAATAATAGTGACAAATTAGAATAATTGATATTATAAATACCTAAATAAGTATAATTTGAGACTTTATATGAATTACACTAATTTTCTAGGTTAATATGACATGTTAGGATTGATTTAATTAACTTTGGTCGAAGTAATAATTCTGTTAGGAGTTTCAAAAAAAATCAACTATTGAATAGTGTCAAAATTGACATAAAATAGTTTTTAAAACAAATATTATATTATTAACTGTTATTTTATTCCTAAAAATCTAAGGTTCGGACAAATGACTTAGATAAGGTTATATATATTAATAAAACACAACTTTGGGGGTCTTTTGGATTTATATGATAAGTTTATTAACTATATAATATAAAAATACAAAGTGACATGGTAAATGTCAATCTAATTAACTAAGAGTTAAAACTAAAAGATAAGGTTAGTATAATGACCTAAACTTGTCTAAATTATATTGGATGAGAGGATTTCAACCCATCCCAACCTTATCTTAGAAATAAATCAATTTGGAGCTATTTAAAACCGAATTTGGTATTATAATAAAATAATATTTTTAGTTATTCCAAAGGTGCCCCTCTCCTCCCTTATAAAAGGGCGCATCCTCCCTTTCTTCCTCACACCACTTTGAGCCTTCATGCTCGGCCAAACCCTGACAAATTCTCTTATACACTTCCCTAGAAACATCCTAGAGGTACTGGGATTCTTCAAAGACCAATTGTAGTTCCCTAAGAGGAGATCTCAAAGAGGCGCTTCAAAGAAGAGGTAATGCCCGTTACCGATTCTTTCATCTTTATTTCTTCTTCCACTTCTTCTTCTTTAGTTGTTTCAATATGAATTAATAAAATCAGTATCACTCATATACTGATATGTTATTATAAGTATTAAACAACCCTATTTCACCATCTATCCATCCTACGGAAGACTAAATCACCGCACGTGCGTACATATGGAATACGGTCTCCACGCCGTGGTGTAATCTGTTTTTCCAATACCACCTTACTTGGATGGGTAAAATGGTGTAAATAATAACTATACATAGTTATTATAAAATCATACTAATTCTTATATATTTTTTCATCCACTCCAATTCAATTAAATAATTATGGAAACGATATCATCGCTCGTGCGTACGTACGGACTACCGTCTCCACGACGCGATGAGATTCATTTTCCATGTTAACCATTAAAGAATGATTTTAAAGTATATATAAGCTATAATAATGAAATATATGACATTATAAAGCTACTTGATTTATCTATATATATATATATATATATTTCATCTACTTAATTCGATTATACTCAATAAGGAAACGAAAACAACGTTCATGCGTACGTACGGCCTACCGTCTCCATGAACGGTGTATTTATTTCCATTTATTGATCTATTATATATATGTATATTCTGAATGTATATTATATATAAATCATTTTTTATATTCTGGAATTAAATAATCATGATCTGAGTAATCACTTGAATAATTACAAGTCAAATCACGGACCATAAATGAAACGATTTTACCCAAAACGCTCTTTAACATGGAATTTACAAAAGAACGGGTAATATAAAGTCATAAGTAAACCATATATGATATCATAACAATGAGTATGATTCTGGAATAAGTCAATGACATTATTTAAATCATTATACAGGAGGTTCGGACACTTACGAAGAAAATCGGACCTAAGGTAAGGGAAAATATCACAATCTCATTTTTATCCGAGATTATTTATACTTTGGTATTTACTGGGGGTGTATTTTATCATCCACATCCATGTTTCCTCTATATGTAATATTTATATCCTTATACAATAGTTTATTTCCAATTTTACACTTTGGTGTGTTTTTAGTAAAAGATATGAATGGAATCTTTTGTCGTTTTTCGTACGAGGTACTTTTTGACTTTTCTGAAAAAAGTATGAGAAAAATGTTTTTTTAACTTTTACGGCATGAAGGATTTTTACGATTTTATAAAGCCATATTTTCATGAAGCTTCCTCAAAACGATTTCATGACTATTTTCAATAAAATCCTTTTCTTTTATAAATTCATGACATTTTGTGAAAAGAAAATGATTTTTAAAGAAGAAAGGATATTTTCCTCAAGAATTCATTTCAAGTGTTTTATCAAAACCATTTTCCATCTAAAGTGAAATTATTTCATATGTGTATGTTTTAAGTATAATGTCTCTTTTATTTACATGGTTTCACTTTTCTTATTATGAAATTATATCCATTTCTTTTATATGTATTATGTTATGATGGGATGAGGTTTATGAAACCCATTTTATTCATTGGGTTATTATGAATGATGTATGTTTATTTTGTGGAAAAAGTAAGAATGATTTCATTATGAGATGGGTGGGACCTATATCTCCCTCCAATGCATTGGGTAAATATTTTATATCTCATGAGATAGACATGGCTGGAATGGTAAGTCAATCCGGTTCAGTGTTACAGGACTGAAACGAGGAGTGAACTCAATTCAGAATGGGACTTTGTCCACTAAGATGGTCTTGGCAACAATACCTTGGCTACTATGGAAATCATGACATGTGCTGAATGGTTTCCACAATTAAATGTTTTATTTTCATGCTATTCTATCATTCGTAATGTTTCTTTATGATATATTCCTTACGTACTTACAAGATTCATGTCTTTTCTCAAGATTTTGATATTTAGATTTTATGTTCAAGTTTTTTCATTCAAATTTTTATGGATTTTTTTATGTTCTCTACGTTTACCCTTACTGGGAATTTGAGATCACCCCTTTTATGTTTTCTTTTCCCCAGGATGTAAAGAAAGGTTTTAGGTATGAAAAAAAAGGGAAGATCTTTATTGGGAGATGTTGAAGATCTTTCACCACGATTACAAGATTTTATTCTGAGTTTCCAAAGACACTAAACTATTACGGTCCTTGTGTGTCTGTTTTTCTTATGTATTAATTATTCCACAAAAGTAATGTAATGTCCTTGTATTTTAAGCTTATGGTCTCTACATAGATAGTACCTCGAATCATCTCAGGTGTTCCGTGGTCGTAGGCCTCGACTTCCAGGAGCCGAGCCTGCCCCTATCTGTCAGCTCCCTGTGGTCGGGGTGGTCCTCCTGGTGGTGGTGGTGGTAGCGCCTCGAAGCGTCGTCCACCACCCGCTGCTCGGCCATCCCCTCTGCCTCGTTCACCTTCTCTCTATGGACCTCCATTGTCAAACCTATGCCTCTTCCTGGGAGGTCCCTCTACTATCTTTTGCTCCTCTGCCTGGTGGGTCGGGCAGTCACAAGCCATGTGGCCCTGCCTGCCGCATGCATAGCACTGCCTGCCTCTCGTATGACTGGATCTGTTGCGTTTTCCCCCCACATCCGAACTAGTATACTGAGGTCGCCCACCTGATGGCCGGGTCCTCTTGGACCTCTGTGACATCTGTCTACTTCCAGCCGTAGAAGACTCTGCTACGTGTCGCCCTATGATGGATCTCGCTGTTGGCGTCGGCTCAGCAAGAATGCTCACACAAGAAGGGCTCGTTCCAGTACTCCTTCCTGTGTCAAAATTATGAGAGAGATCATCAAAGCCCTGATATCATGCTTCAGTCCCAGCTCAAAGGTCTGGGCCTGGAAGAATGGGTCTTGTACCGTGTATGTGGAGTAGCGGAGGTCAGTAAACCTCGCCGAGTACTAGGCTACTGTCATGCTGCCCTGCCGTAGCTGTAGTAACTCCTGGATACGCACCGTACAGAGGGTGGATAGAACAAACTCTGAGTAGAAGAATCTATTAAAGTCCGTCCAAAGTAGTGATGTCTCATCATGCACCTAGAGCATCCGGCTTTACCATCTACCTGCTGCTGCATGCAGGAGACTCGCTGCAAGGATCGCCACAAGGTCAGTTGGTGTCCCTACAAATCTGAAGACTCTGAAGATAGACTCCATCCAATCTTCGGCTTCCTGAGGGTCCATCTCTCTGCAGAACCTAGGCGGCCTCTATTGCTGAAACTTGTGCAACTCACTTAGGCATCGTGCACTCTCCACTGCTAGGGCTGGTGGTATCGGTGGCCCAGCAGGTAGTGCTACCGCTGGTGCCTCCACTGTAATGGGGCCTTGCACTGAGGCCTCGTTGCTCGGTGTGCTTCCATCCCACATGTAACTAGAAACCCCAGCTGGCTGCCTTCATGGGGACATCCTGAGAAGGAACAGGTGCGCCACTGTTAGTACAGTATACCTGGTGAGCTAACACAAAGTAATCAAAAGGAAAACTTTTGAAACACACCTGCAATTAGTGTTTTCCTGCACTGAGTAGGAAATCAGAAGTGAGGGTCCTGGTGTATGGATTGTTTGGCCGCCGCACCAACACTATACTCCCTATACTGAAAACCACACTCAATACTCTAAACATTGTTGCTTCACAGAGAAGAAATTATTAGAGTCTTGAGTTCTGCCGTAGAACCGACTCCTCTGATACCAATTTGTCATGACCCATCCTCGGGGCCCATGTCGTGACTACCCCAATCCCACCTTCCATAGGACAGGGGATGGTGACTAGCACCAAAGGTGTAAATCTTGGTAAAAAGGGAAGGCATTACATTTATAAAAGTAAACAAACACCACAGAGTACACAAGTATAGTAAGCAGTAAGTAAAAATGAGTAGAAAAGTAAGTGCTGTAAAGTAAATGGGCTAGTATAAAAACCCCACTAGAAGTACAGTACAACTAAAAAGAAAGTTCAACAGTTGTAAGTAAAGTAAGCAGCAACCACCGAGTTGTCTTCCAGATATCACACCTGAAGGGTGGGTACAGATGGTCTTCTCAACTCCTCGGGTCCGGTTGTTCGCTACGTGTACGTCTCGTCTAGTGGCCCACCTCGGGGTACCGTCCAACTCCTCAATCCCCCACCTCGATCAGTGCTACCTGTCGTCCACATCCAACACAACGTAGTGCGGGCATAGCCCATGCAGGGGTGAGTATGTGATACTCATTAGGGACCTCAAGACCCCCGAAGGACTCCCAGAATTCACAAAGGATAAACCACAAAGGAAAGATACAATCAAAAAGTGTCAACCTACTCTACTTAGGTATATTCCCATACATATACCTAATTCATCATTTATAGTTCGGCTCTAAATCTCGATCCCAAGCACAACTTAGTCCATATAGTAAATTAGTCAATCACACCAAGTAATGATTGAAAATCAAGACTCAGCTCACACAGGTATACTACTTACAAAGAGGGGGTGGTGATGATTAGATGTAGCCTCTGAATCATCTCCTCTACCAAACCAACATAAGATCCAAGTACAGAAGTCATCTTTGTCGAACCACGTAGGATCCAAGTACAGTAACCATCACTGTCAAGCCCACGTAGGATCCAAGTACAATCGTCATCGCTGCCGAACCCACGAAGGATCCAAGTATAGTCATCCTCGCTTCCAAACCCATGGAGGATCTAAGTACAATCGTCCATGCTTCCGAAACCACGGAGGATCCGAGTAAAGTGGTCATCGTCGTCGAACCCACAAAGGATCCCAACATAGTAGTCGTCGCAGTCGCAGCCAGCTCTAGGGTTCACACACACAGTGTACTCAATTCCGGGAGGGTCCGATCCTCGAGTAAAGGGGGAGATACATCAACTGTCACAAATTCCAGATTTGATGTATCTTGAAGTTCCATCTCATCGAAAATAACTCAACTTAGCAGACGGCGTGTCAATCAGATGCCCAGTCTGAGAGATATTGGCCTTTCCGTTCGAGGGGCCTGGTTGGAAATATACACGTTCCAAACCCGGCCAGTTTCCAAAGATTCCCAAAACAAAGTCAGAGTATAGAAAAATGACCGCTTCGTAGATAATATCCATGTTCCATAGACAGTGTGTCGTTCAGATGTGCGTTCCTCAATATTTTCACCTTTAAGTAAAAAAGGGCCTCGTCCGTTAGGCCCGATGGGCTGACGGGTTGGGTCGTCTCGGTTTTGGCGGGTTCGACCTAGCAAAAGGGGTCGGACCGGCCCGGTGAGTCATACGGTCTGGCCCGTAGTGGCTCAGATCGGCTCGGCGGGGCGCGAACAGGCTGGGCATGCAGCCCGGCTGGCTCGGCCAGCTGGCCGAGCAGTCCGTGGGAGGGGCGCGGCCCCTGGCTGCCCGATTCAGTGGCACCAAGCGGCACGTTCCTTCTAGCGTAATGGGCTCATAAGGCACGGTGTGGCTTTTCCAGTGTGATGTCGCGGATCTTCTCCACCCAACCGGCCAATGGGCTAGGCGGTTCTTCCGCCGAAGTGGCCTGCGATGCGGGCAATAGTTACTCCCACACTGCCGGCATGATGGCACTGGCTTCCTTCACCACGTTCCTGGCATGGCGCGATGGCGTCGTGCCTCCTACTCCTTCGATTTCCGATTTTAAAAATATTAAACAATATTAACTGAGGGTCTTCGGTCCATGTTTGTTCGGCCTGCACCCTCCGCGTAAAGCGAGATCAATCGGCTGTATATAAACAATGATTTCCAACGAAGAACGGGGTACGAAAACATTCACATTCAAGAATACACCCCTACCTCGATAATTGATGCCGTACGTCGGAAGTTGCGGAAGACGGTATCACAGGGAAAGGATTTGTATGCGATGTCGGACTGCGCCCGAGGAGGAAGCGGCGTCTCCTCTCTTGTCGTGGAGAAGAGAATGAGTGGAGCGTCATCGTTCTTTATGTAACCGGTGTTCTTCGTCGAATAAATCATCGTTCTTCATCGGAGGGAAGTGTTCTTAAAAAACTAAAGAGCTCTCCCAGTCCTCCTTAGCACAATGAAAGCCCTCCTATAGTAAAATAATAGTCTAACCCTATTATTTTATTACACATGCAATTTAAATTTCAAAATTCAAATCACCTCATTAATTAAACGCGTGGGCAATTAATTAAAGGGAGGGAGAGAAATGATCCTCATTAATTAAACGCGTTGGAAATCAATTAAAGGGAGGGAGAGGAAAGATCCTCATTAATTAAATGCGTTGGAAATTAATTAAAGAGAGGGAGAGGAATGATCCTCATTAATTAAATGCATTGTCAATAAAAAGGGGGTTGCCAATTTAATGAGGGGGGTTTAAGGAGTTAGAGGAAAAATTGAATGGTTGGGGCTTGATTGGACCCCACCTCTCTATCATCCACACTTGGGTAGTTAGGTGGTTGTGGTTCCCACCCTTAACTACCCATGGGAGGAATTAAGCTCCTTAGATACATAATAAAATTGTACAAACAATTTTATTTACATCTTAATTAAATGCGAAATTATAACTTCGAACCCACATAAAACACAACTGCGGTAAATGTTCCCTTAAGAAATTATTGGATCTATGAGTTCATCAGTGCCCTCAAGTTTCAATTCCAAGCAACGGTTCAAAATATTGAAAAACTCACTCGCACGTTCACTGAATGTACCTGAGATAAACTTCTGAAATTGATTTTGGGCACACCGGGCCTCAGAATCAAGTGCCGTCAGAAGCCACAGACTCAAAAAATTCCAAAGTATTTAGGAAAAAAATCCTTGAAATTTATGGGTCTTTACATCATTGTATTAGACCATCATCCTTCTTATAATGGACTCAGGGAAATGATATAAACTATAAAATGTGGAATGTAAAACTAGGAAAATATTTTATGGGTAGTAATCAATCTATTTTGATAAAATGTTGTAAATAATTGGGGAGATTAGGAACCCTTTTATAAGTGTGTTTGGTGGAAAATATTTGAATACATGAAATATTAATATATAATATGTTTCTCACTCATGTTAAATCATTAAAATATAACATATATTCAAATATAAGAAAAATTAGGTCCCAATATAATAAATCAATTAATTTTTGAAATGTTTAGGTTTCATTTTAAACAATCTATTTTGGTTTAACCCCCTTATTAACTATGTATAACATTAATCATTATAAAAAATCACCCTTTAAGAGTTATAAAAGTAATTTTGAAAATTAAAACTAGTACATACATAACCCATGAGTGAAAGGATATATAATTTCTCATCTAATTGAGTCAATATAATATTTCTATACTTTTTTAATGAGTTAATAATATTTTTTTACATTAAATACTTTTTATGGTCATTTTCAAGAGTATTAACATGTCTTGACATTGAAGGAAAGAAGATAATAATGGAATTAAAATATAAACACATTCAATACCATTTATATATTAAATTTATCCTTAAATTTGTCGTTAAACATAATTTATCAAAAAAATATTCTTTTTTAACTTTTTTAATATCATATATTTGATTTTTCTATTACTTGAACTAGAATTGTGTCGGTGTTGCATAAGAATTCAAGATAATTATACCATCACTATAAATTAAAAATAAATTAAAATAAAAAATATATTTTAATAATTATCAATTTCATAATTTATATTTTATATATTTCATTTTTCATCTATATAAATATTATAACAACATGATATGTGAGAGAAAGTAATATTTTGTAATTGTCCTTAACATAAAACAATATAAAGGTTGCAATCAATGTAAAGTTAAAAAAATTACATATATTGAAATTTATGATGGTTATGGTGTAATCCCTCTCATCTAATGAAATAAAGGAATGTTTTTGTTGATTTTGAGACTGTATCACAAATTTTTAACCATAATTAATCTATTTAACCCTTTACTATGTTGATAAAATTTTACCACGGTTACTATTAATTAGGGAAAATTGAAATTGATCTAATTAAAAAAATTGAAACTTTTCATTCTAAATATAAAATATTTTTTTAAATATAAAATTACTTGAATTTGATGGAGTTAATTATAATATTATTATTTAATATACATTGAACATAGTCTCTAATATGTGTTTTTAAGCATAAAAATGAACATATATCAAAATAAAATATAATGTACATTAATGTTGAATTAATAAAATTATTTTTAATACAGGGGATATGATATAACTTTAATACAAAATCCAAAATAAATTAGGGATAAAATTACTTATTTAATCTCATTTTTGTGTGTGGTGTATGATATTGAACATAGTGTTATTTCAAAAGAAAATATAAACTTAATTCTAAGAGTATTAAATGAATACCTTATATAGAATAACCTATGAGATTCTATAATGGTTAGAATCAATTACTATTGTTGAGTGTGTTTTCTATAACAAGTTTGTATGATTTTGGAGGTCTTTACCTATTTAGAGAAATTGAAGGTCTATATTAATAAATTGAGTTATATAATGATGTTAGAAATCACTTTCAGTTAAAGGAATATACATTGGATGAGATTTGAAGTTCTTTTGAGTTGATTAATATGGATTGGATATGGGTTTAAGGAGATATTATTTAAATTGAGTGTGGTCTGGAATTACAGATCTAAAAGTAAAAATGTTTAAAAAATTTAAAATGTTTATGTGTCTTTTAAATATTTTTTTAATCCATTATATAAATATGTATGATTCATATATGACTCTAAGATGAAAATTGAAAAGGCCACCAAACATGTATATGAGTAACTTGACTCTGTGTTTATGTTATCTTACCTCCACGTTTGTTTCATTAGGGGTCTTGTATGAGTCATTAGACAAATATATGAGTTTTTTATGATTTCATATAATTCCTTTGTAGAACCATGTATGGTTCTCCCCAGATTTATGTATGAGTGATTGCACCAACATATGAGTCATTTATATGGTCAGTAAATGTCATTAAAATTTTGTATGAGTCATCACATAATTAAATAATTTATAAAGGATAAATTATATCAGATATTTAGAATTAATTTTATTATGAAATGGAGTAATATATGAAATGTTGTTTCACCAATATTTATGTAAATAATATAAAAATTATTAATAATATATTTGTGATCCAAGAATAAGAGGATAAGTGTTCCATTCTAGTAGTGGGAGTTCCATGTCCGGACTTCATGCTACTATACACATGAGGATCATGATTCTAAGGAGTTTAAATGCATTATATTTCTTAGGAAAATAAAGATAAAGTATTCCAACATCACATGGAGAATAAAATTACTCAGTCTTAAATAGATTTAAATTGAGATCTTGAGTTAAATATTTTAATGTTATTGAATTTAAAATTTTTCTTTAGAAATTAAATAAAGTTATATAACTATTATGAAAGTAATATTTACATAATATAATATAAATATAAAATGGATGGAAACGTAGAATATTTGTTTTTGAGACTTATAGAGAACCAAATAATTAAAGAAGATAAAGAACTATTTTGTATTGAGGAAGAATAAGTTAACTAAATCATAGACAAACCAATGTGTTAAATAAATAAAAAAGCTGGATAACAACAATTATTTTATGTAAAATTTGAGGATAAGAGATTGATGTTTTGGTTTTTGATCACCATTATGTGGGGATCTTAATGCAAGGTTATTTGATGGAAGACTTGGATATTCGTCTTTACTGACCATTATAATATTTAGAGGAAGAGAAAGGGTGAAGTGTTGTGACATTTAGAAGAAGAACATTATTCAAAACCCAACTCATATATTCAAGGAAGGGACTTTGATGAAATGGTGGTTCCAATATAAACAATTTCATTATCACTAGGGTGAATTTGAATAATTATAGGGAGGTAGTTTCAATCCCAAGACTCAAGGAATAAATCTTCCATTATTTTCAATGTAACATAGCTAATATGGTAAAGATAACTTTTAAGAATTTGGTGATGACCACTACCCTCATTTTTTTGGTCACAATCCCATTTTTAGTGATTAATCCTGATCATATATATCAAACTATACCAAAAAAAGAAAAGGATTTAAAGGATAAAACATGTAAATCCATGTGTTCTATTTTTCTTACTATTAAGCTATGTTTCATTCATGGGACAGTATTGAGATTTTCTCGATAATACATCCTTTCTTACTAGGATAGGGGCTTGAGTAACAATATAGGATCACTATGAAAAGAAATTTAAACTAGATAAAGTGTGTGTACGATGATCCCCCCAGTGTCTCAACATGGATCAACTGGGTACTTTGAGTGGTATCAAAGCTAACTAGGTTTTCCGTTGATTGAATCCAAATTTATCTAGTTTTTTATTTCCTTTTATGAATTATAGATCTGAATATAATTCCTATATTCCTCAAATGGATGCATTAGACTCCAATCTAGTTAAAAATAAAATAGGGGTATTGGAAAGGACTCTACACAATAGATATAAGAAGGTATAAATAATGATAAATAGGATTCCAAAGGAAAAATAGAACTATACACTATATAAATTTCTTTATATTGGTAAGATTTCATTGATCAAATTAGTTAAAAATGATCTTTTTAAAGAAACTATATCAATTTATAATAGCCTTGTAAAAATGAGTATACCAAAACTATTAAAGACTTATAACCTCAAACTAATTGGTAGGAAAAAATTCCCTATTGATGTATTCACATATATACTTAGTTTTATTAAAGAAATTATATATGAAAAAGTATAACTAAAAGTATATGTTGAAGAAATTGATGATACATGAGGTAAGAAATTCAATATTTTGAAATACTATTACAAGTTTAGTTTATGTAAAAGAAAAATCAGTTTTAAATTTCAATATAAATATTTCTTTAAATGAGGATTTTTTACAAAGAATAAACTTAAGGAAAGAGGTAACAAGAATGTTTCTTCATGATATGATCCATGAATTTATAAAACTAAAAAAAATCTAAATCAATGTTAATTATTCTCAACTATATGTTAAAGAAAAAATAATCAAATAACATGAAACCCCTTTAAAAAAATTGGGTAAAATTCATAAAGAAAAATTAATTATATTGAAGAAGGATATAGAAGATATCATGAGATCTATTGAGTATGATTAGAACTCTCTAGGCATTAAGTGTGTTGAGGTTGTGGTAAAATTAAGAAATCTAGAACCAATAAATGAAAGAACGTCCTAAATAGGTGAGATAGAAGAATATACCAAACACAATATTAATGTATATCCCTCCAATAATATGATTTTTAAATATATCCTTAATCAAAATTCAATAATCTCAGGGAATAATATATCCCCAAACATAGTTAAATATTAATGTATTAATTTAGTTTTCCACTACTGTAGGTTGTAAAATAAAAATTTGAAAAAATGAGTCGATAAAATGATAATTAATCCACCCATACATCAAAATTGGATACTATAATGTCCATGAAAAATCACCCCCCGTAAGAATCCCTAAATATTGTTTATTTCACTAAAAAAATACCTCTTTCTAGGCTACATCATGAAGAAAAAGAATGGGTTTCATTGGAAACTATTGGTTCTAATAGAAGTTTGGGCATAAATAAATTAACTTTTTACATAACATATCCAAATATAGAAGATATAATAATGTTAGGGTAAGGGGTTTAGTGTAAGTGAAGATAACACCTACTGATCAAAATCCTGATTCCTAATAAAGAATACATTTTTTCATCAAGAAAATTTGTGATTACGTTGAATACATATATGACTATTATTTTATAGGTGGTCATAACTCTGAGTGCAGGTATTTAACCATAAATATTCAATAATATTTTAAGATGGAAAGAAATATACAATAGAAAACAAATAGGTGAGAAATCAATGATAAGAATTCTTCAGGCAAATGAATGTGGAGAATGTAACGACCCAAAATTTTGAATAAATCTTATTTCCTAATTCTGTGTGTTATTTTATTTTATACTCAACAAAATTGTTTCATTTTATAACTTCAGTATAATTAAAATGATACCGTTAGGTTTTGACTGTTATATGACTATTGGTCAATATGACCGTTGGAAAATAAATGTTGTGATTATTGTCTCTAAATACAAGTAATCTTGGTTAATTAATATAGAAAAAATATTTGATGGCCTCATCCAGCATTATCGGGCCAATCGAAGCCCATCTAACAGAACTTGGGAAGGAGGTAGTATCACTGGGCTTTTCTCTGGACTAAACCCAAGCTGAACTTCATCGTGTGAAGCTAGAACGGAATCGCCTTCGCGAGAAGTTCAAACTGATAGAAATTACTACTTGTGCAATTTTGGCCAAGCCCCCCTCAGATTCTCTCACCTTAGCACACCTTACACTTAGGTTATATGATGGGGTTATAAGGGGCTATGTAAAGAGACCTTAACTGCTTTGTGCAATCCTTTGTGATAAATAAAATTGTGTTTTATTCTTATGGTGATGTTTGTAAATTTTCAAATGTCTAGATAAATGTAGGATGTATATTATTGATGAATTTGAAAAAAAAGAATATTTTAAATTATTTTTGTAAACCATAAATAATTAATGATGTGTAATGATTTTCAGAAAAAGGTCTTCTACAAATGTGTTCAGTAATAAATTTAGAGTATAATGAGATCAACTTAATTTTTAGTGAATAGTAATTTATGAATAGTGATTTTACGCTTAGGATTAGTAATGTGACCAAATGGATTAGTAATCTCACATAAAGAAAGTATTAATATAATATAGGCACCTTGATTAAGTAATGTGGTTCAATAAAATTGGTAAATAAATGTTTCAGAAATTATTAGTCAAGTATTAGTTTTTTAGGTGAATAGTTTTTTTTAATTAATAATTAAATTAAAAATATTTAGAAAATTATTTTTATAAAATGGAATTTATTTTTGAATTCAGAACATTGATATTATGTTAAGTTAATTTTTGGGGTTTTTTCTAAAAAAATGAATTTTCGGTGAATAGTTTTTTATTTAAAAATTAAATTATAAATAGTTAGAAAATTATTTTTATAAAATGGAGTTTATATTTGAATTCAGAGCATTGATATTATGTTAAGTTAAATTTTTGGGAATTTTCTGAAAAAGTTGAATTTTCAGTGAATAGTAAAAATACAGTTTTAGGGTTTCGGTATGTTTAATGACATCATAACTACATCATGATGATGTCATGAGATATTTTTAGGGATGGTCGAGTTATGAATAGTAAGATAATGTATGAGTTGTCCCAAGTGGCCAATACCATGAGAAAATACCACTTGTTTTTTCAATACAACCAATGAGGTGTCCCTTGGCCATTAATGCCTTGTCCTGTCACTTCCCCTATCAATACCAAGCCATTCTCTTATCCTATCCATTAAAAAATCCTCCTCAAAGATGTTCTGGTCTCCTTACCACCCAAAGAGTCCTTCCAAGGTGCCCTCAAGCCTCACAAGGTCCAAACTTCATGATTTTGATGTTACTCTTCAAGGTAAGGTATCCTACCTCTCTCTTTCTATCCAAGTACTCTCTTTTATGTCATTTCTTTTATGATCCATGTTTTTATGTTAGGTTTGTTCATTTATATTCATCCTACTTTCATTTTAATATGATGTGAGACCCCCTATTTCTCTCATCAATTCATTTTAAGAATGTTTAAGTGGCGCCGTTAGGCTGACGAATTTTTTAGGGATTCTTTCACCCGTCTCATTTTCAAGTTCTATTTTCATGTCAACTCTTTCAAGTACCTTTTATTATGTTGGGGTATGATCTCTATATCTATCATACTGATATTTTATGTTCTTATGAAGAGATACTTTATTTGATCTCATCAATTCATTTTTTTATGTTTTAAGTGACGCTGTTAGGCTACCGAATTTTCATAAGAGAAATCTTATTTCTGTCTTCCTTCCATGTTTTTTATTTCATATGGTATGTATTTCAAATTTAATTACCAGGTTATTATATCCTTTATTTCCTGTACCTCTACTATTTTATAGATCATTTATGAGTGGGTGACCCATTTCCCCTCTCTTTTCAATGTTTTCTAAAACCCAGCAACATAGCCGTTATGCAGCACAATTTTCGTCTCAAAATGTCTCTCTCTTTTTCTCAAATTATTTTATTTTATTAAGTGAATACTCAAAACTCTTTATTTTATAGGGGTATTCACATATATATCAAAATTTTCTATTTTAAATTCTGGTATTTTCATACATGAGACCCGCTTTCCTTTTTCGGTGGGTTTAAAGTGACATAAATATCACGTCTTTAAAACAGTTTTTAAAATGTGATGACTATGAAATGAAACCCATTTATTTTATACTATATGGGGTGTTTATGAAATGATTGATGATGATATATATAGCTCACATTGTAACACCTGAGATTTTTATGAGAAATATTTTGTTTTTATGTTATATAAATCATTAAAGTAATCTTTCACTACATACAACACTGTCTTGGCTTGCGTTACACGCAAGAGAAACCTTCCTTGGTAGCTTGCATTGTACGTAATACCGAGTTTCACTAAACAATGATATGTTATTAAAATATTATTAAAACTAGCCGTTATGAATAGTAATACTCTCTTTTTAAAATTTTATAAATTTTATCTTTCAAAATGGACTTCATTTTTGGATTTGAAATATCGAAATTACCCTAGGGTGAATTTTTTGTATTTTTCTGAAAACATTCAATTTTTTATGAATAGTGAAAACACTAGGTTACTATTTAAAAAAATACTTTTTAATTAAATAATTATTTATTTTTTAAAATTTATTTTATGTCGAAATTGATACATAATACTTATATAAGTTAAATGTAATTCATTTTTTTCATTTAATAATAATTTTAGATATATAAAGATTTTATTGATCTTTTCACCGTCTTTTACCTACCTCCTATGAACTTTTAGGAAACTTATATGAAACTTAATTTTACAGGTTCTATGAGAGGAATTTCAAAAATCTGAGAGACGCGATTAATATCAAGGAGTAAAATGTGGTTCAATAAGATAAAAATATTTTTTGGTGAATAGTCACTTTTTACTTTTCTTTACCACAGTTAAAAGTAAATAGGGTAATTAAGGGTAAAAATGGTATTATTATTACCCTAAAACATGTCCTAATTCTATTGGATAAGTTTAATTCGACCAAAAACAACCTTAGGAATAACATATGACCATTTATGTCCACATGGATTAGATTAGGACATTTAATACTATTTTATTTAAAGAAGAGTTAAAATAGTTAAAATCAAAGTTTAATAACTAATTTTTTTAATATAGGGTTATAAATAAGATAAATTCTACTATAAATATTCATTATAAATCTAAAACGATTTCCTACATTTTTTTATTTTATTTGTAATTTTTAAAATTTAAATAATTTAATTTATTTGTGTCACAATGATGATGTAGTAATTACCTTATTAATGAAATATTAACATAAGTTATGTTTTAAATACCCAAATAAATGTAATTTGAGAATTTTTATGAATTAAAATAATTATATAGGTTAATATGACGTATTAGTATTTATTTAAGTAACGTTTTTTGAACTAATAATGCTGTTATGATTTTCAAAAAAATCAATTTCGAAATAGTGTCAAAATTGGCATAAAATAGTTTTTAAAACAAATATTATATTATTAATTGTTATTTTATTCCTAAAAATCCGAGGCTTGGCCAAATGACATATATAAGGTTATATATATTAATAATTAACAACATGTGTTTTTTTTTGTCTTGTCATAGTAAGTTTATTCACCATACAATGTAAGTAAACAAGAAGACACGGTAAAAGTTAAATTATTTAACTTAGAGTTAAATCTAAACGATAAGGTTAAAATAGTAACCTAAACTTGTCTAGAATATATTAGTTGAAATTATTTCTACCCATTCCAACCTTAGATTCGAAATAAATCAATTTGGATCTATTAATAACCGAATATGACTTTATAATATAATAATATTTTGAGTTTTTCCTAAGGTTCCCCTCTCCTCCCTTATAAAAGGGAACCTCCTCCCTCTCCACCTCACACCACATTGAGCCTCCAAGCTCATCCAACCCTTGCCAATTTATCTTCTCCACTTCCCTAGAAACATCCTAGAGGTCCTGGTCTTCTTCAAAGACCAACTTTATTTCCCTAAGAGAAATATAAGAAGAGGCGCTTCAAAGAAGAGGTAATGTCTGTTACCGATTCTTTCAACTTTATTTCTTCTTCTAATTCTTCTTGTTTTGTTGTTTAATTATTAAGTAATAACATAAGTATCAATAATATACTAATATGTTATTATAAATATGAAACAACCCTATTTCACCTTCTATCCATCCTACAGAAAACGAAATCACCACGCGTGCGTATGTACGGAATACTGTCTCCACGCCGTAGTGTAATCTGTTTTCCACCACCACCTTTCTTGGATGGGTATAATGGTGTAAATAATAACTATATATTATTATTTTAAATTTATAGTGATTTTGAAATAGTATACATACACTTCAATAAAATTCCACGATCCTAGGAACGATATCATCGCTCGTGCGTACGTACGGCCTACCGTCTCCACGATGTGATGTGACTCGTTCTATATGATCTTCAATGCATAATGATTATATAAATGAATTGAATGAATAAATATGATATATATTACACTAATAACATTCTTTTAATGAGGTATATATAACCTAAAAAAGAATATTAATAATTTATTTGATAGAACACGCATAAGAACAAAAAGCAATAAACACCCGAATAACAGGTAGCAATGAAATATTACTAATAAGAAACTAAGAATATGACCATATATGATATAATAACAATGAGTAAGATTCTGGAATAACTAAATAACATTATTTAAATCATTATATAGTAGGATCATACATTTACAAAGCAAATCAGACCTATTGTAAGGGAAAATATCACAATCTCATTTTTATTCGAGATTGTTTATACTTCAGAATTTACTGGGGAATATTTATCATCCACATCCATGTTTCCTCAATATGTAATATTATTTCTATCCTCCTACAATTTTATAAATCTAATTTTATCTTTTGGTGTGTTTTTAGTAAAATATATTAAAGGAATTTTTTTTTAGTACGAGGTACTTTTTTTACTTTTCCGGCAACAGTATGAGAAGAATGTTTTTTTTAACTTATACGGCATGAATAGATTTTTAGAAAATTATTTCCATGAAGCTTCCTTTACAAGTTTTTATGTTTATTTTTAATCAACTTCTTTTAGTTTAAAATTGTATGACATATTAAGAAAGGAAAAATGTTTTTGAAGTAGAAAGGATATTTTCCTCATGAATGGAGTTAAAGTGTTTTATCAAAATTATTTTCCATCTAATATAATAATGGGTTCTATTTATATCCATATTTTTACATTTATTTGATTATGATAAGATGGAATTATTTTTTATTATGTCCTTTTATCTTATAGGGATTATGTTATGATGTCATGATGTTTAAGATTCCCATTTTTATTACATGGTTTATGTTATGATGTATGATTTATGATTTTGTGGCACACATAAGAATGGTTTAATTATGAGATGGGTGGGACCTATATCTCCCTCCAATGCATTGGGTAATGATTTATATCTCATTAGATAGACATGGCTAAAACTCCCGGTTAATTCGGTTCAGTTAAATAGGACTGAAATGAGGAGTGAACTCGGTTCAGAGATGAACTTTGTCTGCTAAGATAGTTTTGGAAATGAGTCTTGACTACTCAGAAATGATTCTCTATGATAATGTGTGTATGCAAAAAAGTTTCATGTTTTAAGTTATGATTATTGGGTTTACATTTCACTACTATTATTTATCCCATGTTATGAAATTATGATCTCTTTTCCAAGTTATGATTTCCAAAATGTTATGTTATTATGAATATGATGTGATTGATATTTCTTTTGTTTACCCTTACTGAGCATTGGAGCTCAACCTTCTGTATGTTTTCTTTTCCCAAGGTCAGGAAGAAGGTTATTAAGTAAGATATTCCAAAAGGGACTCTAGATATGATAAAATAAAAGGGAGATAGTGTAGATGATTTATGAACCAGTTATGTATGTTTCCCAGTTTCTAAAGACACAATACCTATACAGTCCTTTCATGGTTTTGTTATATGTTGTAATAATTGTGCTTCAATTTTGAAGTATTAACAATGTATGTAAAGTATGGGTCATTATAGTTGGTATTAGAGGAAAGGTATAGTCATCCTTTGTAAAATAGGATGTGAAAGCCTTAGTAAATACCCTAAGGATAAGTCTAAGCAAAGAACACAATCTTAGTTTTTTATAAATGGCCATGAATAACCTATGATAAGATCTAAAGCGTGAAATTTTATTCTAGATTATGTGGTTTTACTATTATGATTAGTGTTTCTCACACTATGTGTATTGGTTTTAGTCAATGGCTTGAACCTGAAGGAATCGTGTTAATTCTGAATGCGACGGGAAATGCAATGATTGTCTCCCAGAGCAACCAGATGTTATTGGAGCTGGAATGAAAAATTTTGTATCAATGCTCACACAACATTCTGAAGCTATTAATCTGAAGGACTTCCAAATGATCAAAGTAATGAGGAAAATTCTGTTGAATCCTTCATAAGACAGCGTCCACCCTCATTCAGCTGGTCTACTGATCCATTAGTCGCTGAACAATGGATTAGTACTACTGAAAAGATATTTTGAGTTCTTCAATTTTCTAAACCTGATAAATTCATCTTATCAGTTTATCATTTGGAAGGTGAAGCTGATCAATGGAGGAATCTTATCAAGAATATGAGGCCAAGGGATGAAATTGAGTCCATGGAATGGGACGAGTTCAAGAACTTATTTTTCAATAAGTACTTCCCTCATATTATTCAAACAAAGATGGAGAAGGAATTTCTTAAACTAAAGCAAAAGGATGATGAATCTATTGGTACCTATGAAGAAAATTTTACAAGACTGGCAAGGTACGCTTCTGGGATTATTATCCAACCTGAGAGTAAGATCTATGGATTCTTTAGTGGATTAAAATAAAGTCTTCGAAGGGCGTTATCCATAAGGGACTTCAATATCTATGAGGAAATCATTTGATGTGCTCTCAAGGTTGAGATGGATATTGGAGTACCCATCAGTCATATGTGTTTGATAAGAAGCAGAAAATGGAATTCAAAGGGAAATCTAAAGACCACACTTAAAAGAAGATGAGTTTTCCCTTATGCTCAAAGTTTGGAAAGAAACATGGAGGGAGTTGTCTTAAAGGGACAAGTAAATGTTTCAAATGTGTAAGGGAAGGTCATTGGGCATTTGAATGCCACAATGATGGGAAGAAGATGTCTAGTGATGTGAACAAATAAAAGGCTACACAGAGTGCACCTCCTACACTTCAATGATATAAGTGCAAGGAAATGGGGCATTATGCCAATCAATGACCTAATCCATGCGATTTTGATGATGATCAATGTCAAAAAACTCTTAAGTCCAAGGACAAAGGAAAGTCACATGCAATTTCTATCAGCGACGTGGAGTATGATAACGAAGTGGTGAAAGTTACACTTGTAATCCACTCTAAAGTAGAAAATGTTTTATTTGATTCTGGATCCACCCTCTCTTTTCTTTCTGAAGAATTTTCAAAGTTTATCACTATATTACCTCAAGATTTAGATATTGAGTTAGCTGTGACAACCCCTAATGGCATAACAGTCGCATCAAAAGTTTATAATTCTTCTCCGATTGATGTTTGTGGGAAAGTGTTTCCTGCAAATCTTGTGATCCTTCCTATAGTGGAATTTTATGTGATTATTGGAATGGATTTTCGTTATTTATACGGATCTCATATCAATTTCCAAAGAAGGGAAATCACATTTATTATTCCCGATCAATCTACTATTCTCTATCGATGCAAGGATGAATATAACATTCCAGTTGAAATTTATTCCATATTATGGGTCTTTCTTCCACTAAATGAAGGTTATTTATCTGAAATGTTTGGAGAGAAACTCACGATTAATAATATGCCCATTGTACAAGAGTTTGATGATTTCTTTCCGGAGGAATTGACTGGTCTTCCACCAAATCGTGATGTTGATTTTTCAATAGAACTCGTACTGGGTCCTATACCTATTTCAAAGACACCTTATTGAATGGCCCCAATTGAGTTGTAGGAATTGAAGAAGCAACTCCAAGAGAATCTTGATAAGGGATTCATATTCCCTAGTGCATCACCTTGTGGAGCACCTATTCTGTTTGTTAATAAGAAACATGGATCAATGATACTATGCATTTATTATCAAGAACTTAACAAGATCACTATCAATAACAAATATCCTCTCCCACGCAATGAGGACTTATTTGACCAACTATGTAGAGCTCAATACTTTTCTAAGATTGATCTTTGTTCAGGGTATCATCAATTAAGGGTCAAAAGGGAAGATATACCAAAGATAGCTTTCTGTACAAGGTATGGACACTATGAATTTATAGTGATGCCATTTGGTCTTACTACTGCCCTTTCTATCTCCGTGGATCTAATGAATAGATTCTTTAGAGAATATCTTGACCAGTTTGTGGTAGTCTTTATAGATGATATTCTTGTATATTCAAAGAGAAAGGAAGAACATGAAGATCACTTGAGAATTGTATTAAAGACCTTGAGGAAGGAGAATCTTTATGAAAAATTTACCAAGTGTAAATTTTTTATTCAAAAAGTTTCATTTTTGGGTCACATAATCTCAAAAGAGGGGATATCTATGGATCCAACAAAAACAGAGGTTATTGAAAGATGGTCGAGACCAACAACAGTAACTGAGATCCAAAGTTTTCTTGGATTGGCTGGATATTATCGACGTTTTGTGAAATATTTTTCACGATTATCTAATACGCTCACCAAGTTGACTCGAAAAGGTGTTCAGTTCGTTTAGATGGAGGGGTGTGAAGAGAATTTCAAGGAGTTAAAAATAATGTTATCCAGTGCACCTGTGCTCACACTTCCTTGTAGTGTATAATGGTTTTTGATCTATAGTGATGCATCCAAGAAGGGATTAGAGTGTGTTCTTATGCCAAATGATATGGTGATAGCTTATGCCTCACTATAGTTGAAATTTCATGAGCCAAATTATCCATCTCTTGATTTGGAGTTAGCTGCGGTAATCATTGCATTAAAGATTTGAGGGCATTGTCTTTATGGTGAATGGTGTGATATTTATACTGATCATAAAAGTTTAAATTATATTTTCACACAAAAGGATCTGAATATGCTCCAAAAAAGGTGGTTGGAGAGGATTAAGGATTATGACTGCTCAATTCATTATCACCCTGGGAAAGTAAAAAAGGTGGAAAATGCATTAAGTCGACAAGACCATGCTAGCTTATCCATGATGAGGATAAAAAAAGATCCAATATTTATGGATTTAAAAAGGATGGATGTTGGAATTATAATGGAAGGGGAAAAATCTTATCTTTCTCAAATGAATGTTCAACCATCTATACATGCAAAGATTAAACAGGCAGAGAAAGAATATGTAGAGTTACAAAAGAAGGTGAGAAATGTTCCTGAATTCAACCTTGATTGTAATGGGATAATAAGGTTCAGGAATCGGGTTTGTGTTGCTCCCATCCCAGAATTAAAGAAGGAGATGCAGGATGATTCTCATAGTTCATCATTCTCTATTCATCCTAGAAGCACGAAGATGTATAGGGTCCTGAAAGAGTACTTCTAGTTGGATGGCATGAAACGAGATGTTGCTAAATATGTCTCTCGATGCTTGGTTTGTCAACAAGTGAAAGCTGAGAGACAGAAGTCTAATGGGATGTTACAACCGTTACCCATACTCGAATGGAAATGGAAAAACATCACTATGGACTTTGTCACTGGACTTCCTAAAACATCCAAAGGCAATATTTCTATCTAGGTCAGAGTTGATCGTCTTATGAAGTCGGCACACTTCATTTCTATTAGATAAGATTTCTCTCTGGATAAGCTTTCCAGGATATATGTAAAGGAAGTGGTAAGATTGCATGGAGTACCAATTTTTATTATATCTGATCAGGATCCGAGGTTTACCTCAATGTTTTGGCAAAGTCTTCAGCATACTCTGGATATATAGTTTAGTTTCAGCACTGCTTATCATCCTCAGACAGACAGTTAGTCTGAGATAATAATTCATACTCTAGAAGATATGTTGAGAGCTTGCTCTATGGATTTTAAAGGAGGTTGGGATCAACACCTACCGTTGGTGGAATTTTCTTATAATAATATCTTTCACTCCAGTATTCAGAAGTATCCTTTTAATGATCTCTATAGAAAGAAATGCCAAACTCCAACTTGTTGGGATGAAGTTGGGGAAAGAAATCTATTAGGACCTGATCCTATTGATGATATGGCAGAAAATGTCCGATCTATTCAACAATGCATAAGAGTATCTCAGAGTCGACAAAAAAGTTATGCCGATAACCAAATAAAAGACCTAGAGTTTGAAGTGGGTGATAAAGTGTTCTTGCGAATTTCTCCTTGGAAGATAGTAATGAGATTTGGAAAGAAGGGAAAGCTGAGCCCTAGGCATATCGGTCCTTTCGAAATACTAGATCGTGTTGGGAAGGTAGCTTACTGATTAGAGCTTCCACCGAATCTCTCTCAAGTTCACGATGTGTTCCATGTATCTCTCCTGAAACGTACATACCCGATCCTTGACATGTACTCATCTCAGAATTTGTACCACTGGAGCAAGATCTTTGTTATGAAGAACAACTGATAGAGATTCTGGATCGTAGCGAAAAAGTTCTATGGAACAAGACCACTCTCTTGGTGAAAGTTTTATGGAGGAAACACCAATTAGAAGAAGCTACATTGGATCTTCAGGATATGATGAGGGAGAGGTATCCCCATCAGTTTGTTACAAAGTGATGAATTTCTAGGGCGATATTCATTTTAAGGGAGGTAGAATGTAACACCAGAGATTTTTATGAGAAATATTTTGTTTTTATGTTATATAAATAATTAAAGGAATCTTTTACTACACAGAACATTGTCTTGTCTTGCGTTACACGCAAGAGAAACAATCCTTGATAGCTTGCATTGTATGCAATACTGAGTTTCACAAAACAAGTATATGTTATTAAAATATTATTTAAACTAGCCGTTATGAATAGTAATACCCGCTTTTTGAAATTTTATAAATTTTATCATTCAAAATGGACTTCATTTTTGTATTCAGAATATCAAAATTACCCTAGGGTGAATTTTTGGTATTTTTCTAAAAACCTTCAATTTTTGATGAATAGTGAAAACACTGGGTTACTATTTAAAAACTGACTTTTTATTTAAATAATTATTTATTTTATTTAAATTTATTTTAGGTCAAAATTGATACATAATACTTATATAAGTTCAATTTAATTCATTGTAGTCATTTTATAATAATTTTAGATATATAAAAATTTTATTGAACTTTTCACCGTCTTTTACCTACCTCTTAGGAGATTTTTGAAAACTTACATAAAACATAATTTTACCACTTCTATGAGTATAATTTCAAAAATCCGAGAGACACAGTTAATATCAAGGATTAAAATGTGGTTCAATAAGATTAAAATAATTTTTGGTTAATAATAACTTTTTTCTTTTATTTACCACGGTTAAAAGTAAATATGGTAATTAAGAGTAAAAATGGTATTATTATTACCCTAACACATGTCCTAATTTTATTGGATAAGTTTAATTCGACCAAAAACAACCTTAGGAATAACATATGACCATTTATGTTCACATGGATTAGATTAGGACATTTAATATTATTTTATTTAAAGAAGAGTTAAAATAGTTAAAATCATTGTTTAATAACTAAAAAAATTTTAATATAGGGTTATAAATAAGATAAATTCAACTATAAATATACATTAGAAAGATAAAAATATTTCCTACATAATTGTATTTTATTTTCAATTTTTAGACTTTAAATAATTTAATTTATTTATGACACAATGATGATGCAGTAATTACCTTATTAATTAAATATTAATATAATTGATGTTATAAAAACCCAAATATATGTAATTTGAGAGTTTTTGTGAATTAAAATAATTTTATAGGTTAATATGACATATTATTATTAATTTAATTAACTTTTTTAGAGCTAATAATTCTGTTATGGTTTTCACAGAAATCAATTACCAAATAGTGTCAAAATTGACATAAATTTGTTTTTAAAACAAATATTATAATATTAATTGTTATTTTACTCCTAAAAATATAATTATCGGCCAAATGACTTCTATAAGGTTATATATATTAATAATTAACAACTTGGTGTTCTGTTGTCCTGTTATAGTAAGTATATTCACCATATAATGTAAGAAAACAAGAAGACACGGTAAAAGTTAAATTAGTTTACTTAGTGTTAAATCTAAATTATAAGGTTAAAATAATGACCTAACCTTTTCTAAAATATGTTGGTTGAGAGGATTTCGACCCATCCCCACTTTATCTTCGAAATAAATCAATTTGGAGCTATTAAAAACCGAATATGACTTTATAATAAAATAATATTTTAAGTTTTTTCTAAGGTGCCCCTCTCCTCCCTTATCAAAGGGCACCTCCTCCCTCTCCTCCTCACACCACTTTGAGCCTCAAGATCGGCCAACCCCTACCTGTTTATCTTCTCCACTTCACTATAAAAATCCTAGAGGTCCCGGTCTTCTTAAAAGACCAACTTTAATGCCCTAAGAGGAGGTTAAGAAGAGGTGCTTCAATGAAGATTTAATATCTGTTACCGATTCTTTCAAATTTATTTCTTCTTCAACTTCTTCTTCTTCAGTTGTTTAATTATTAAGTAATAACATCAGTATCAATAATATACTGATATGTTATTATAAATATGAAACAACCCTATTTCACCTTCTATCCATCCTACAGAAAACAAAATCATTGCGCGTGTGTACGTACAGAATACCGTCTCCACGCTGTGGTGTAATATTTTTTCCACCACCACCATACTTGGATGGGTATAATGGTGTAAAGAATAACTATATTTGATTATTGTAAAGTAATATTTATTATGAAATTGTATAGATACACTTCAATACAATTCCACGATCATGGGAATGATATCATCGCTCGTGCGTACGTAGGGCCTACCGTCTTCACGATGTGATGCGACTCGTTCTACATGATCTTCATTGCATAATGATTATATAAATGAATTTAATGAATAAATATGATATATATTACACTAATACCATTCTGGAAATGATATATCTATAACCTAAAAAGAAGAATAATAATTTATTCGACAGAACACGCATAAGAACAAAAAGCAATAAACACCCGAATTACAAGTAGCAATGAAATATTACTAATAAGAAGCTAAGAATATGACCATATATGATATCATAACAATGAGTACAATTCTGGAATAGTTCAATAACATTATTTAAATCATTATACCTGATGATCAGACACGTATGAAGCAAATTGGACCTAAGGTTAGGAAAAATCTCGCAATCTCATTTTTATCTGAGATTGTTTATACTTTAGAATTTACTAGGGAATATTTATTATCTACATCCATGATTCATAAATAATTAATATTATTTCTATCCTATTAAAATTTTTTAAATTCAATTTTTCCCTTTGGTGAGTTTTTAGTAAAATATATGAAAGGAATCTTTTTTCGTTTTTAGTACGAGGTACTTTTTTTTACTTTTTCGGAAAAAGTACGAGAAGAATGTTTTTTTAACTTATACAGCATGAATTGAATTTTAGAACATTATTTCCATGAAGCTTCCTTTACAGGTTTTTAGGTTTATTTTTAATCAACTTCCTTTAGTTTAAAATTGTATGACATATTAATAAAGGGAAAAAAAATTGAAGTAGAAAGGATATTTTCCTCAATAATGGAGTTCAAGTGTTTTATCAAAATTATTTTCCATCTAAGATAATATAGGTTTTTGTTTCTATCTGTATTTTTACATTGATTTGATTATGTTATGTTGGAATTGTTTTTTATGATTTCCTTTTATCTTATATGGATTATGTTATGATGGCATGATGTTTAGGATTCCCATTTTTATTACATGGGTTATGCCATAATGTATGATTTATGATTTTGTGGCAAACATAAGAATGGTTTCATTATGAGATGGGTGGGACCTATATCTCCCTCCAATGAATTGGGTAATGATTTATATCTCATGAGATAGACATGGTTGGAATGGCAGGTTAATCCGGTTCAGTGAAACATGATTGAAACGATGAGTGAACTCAGTTCAAAAATGGACTTTGTCCGCTAAGATAATCTTGGAAATGAGTCTTGAATACTAATAAATGATTCTCTATGATTATGTGTGTATGCCACAAATTTGCATGTTTTATGTTATGATTATTTGGTTTATATATCACAACTATTATTTATCCCATGTTATGAAATTATGATCTCTTTTGCAGGTTAAGATTTCCAAAATATTTTGTTATTATGAATATGATGTGATTGATATTTCGTTTATTTACCCTTACTGAGCTTTTGAGCTCACCCTTTTGTATGTTTTATTTTCCCTGGGTTAGGAAGAAGGGTATTAAGTTATATATGCCAAAAGGGACTCTAGATATGATAAAATAAAAGGGAGATAGTGTAGAAGATTTATGAACCAGTTGTTTATGTTTCCCAGTTTCTAAAGACACTATACCTATACGGTCCTTTAATGGTTTTGTTATATGTTGTAATAAGTGTGCTTCAATTTTGAAGTATTAACAATGTATGTAAAGTATGGGTTATTATACACATGATAATAAAGGTCAAATTTAAGGGTTCATCCTGATAGTGCTCCAATGCATTCGGTAAATACTTAATCTCTAGATATGACCATTTTAACGATACCTTGGTGAATTACATTGGTACTTTTTTAATGTCACCTTGGGGATGGACCTCGGTGAAACGGAAATGATTTTCTATGTTAAATGTTGTAGCCACATCTTCTAGTTATGAAACACGTTATTTTTATTATGATATGATTCATGATCTCTTTCTCATGCCATAAATTTATTTATCATGACTTTATTGATGTACCTAAATTTCACATGAAAAAATGTTCCCCTTGTTTCCCTTACTGGGCCTTCTGCTCACCCTTTCTTTTGATGTATGTCCCCAGTTTATGAGATGCAGTAATGAACCCAGGATTAACATAAAGAGAATCCTATCAAGTGTTTAAGTAGAATGTTTTATGTTTTCTTGTATTATGTTCATGGTTTTTAAGACACTAAACCTTAAAGATCCTCAGTTTTGTATAATGTAATGAAAGTTTATATGATAAAAAGGCGGGATTATATAATTGGTATCAAAGGATGGTTTAGTTGTTGTGGAAATTAGGAAATGAAAACATTAGGAATAACCCTATAGAAAATTTTAAATATAGGAAATCTTCCTTGTACTTTGGTGAGTATTGAGTAAGTGGGTTCCAAAAAAAATAAATCCATGTATGGATAAGAACAAGTAGAGGTGGCTCTGGCACAAATCTTCCTATAAGTGAAAACTCTAACAAGGTGTTTCGGGCTTGACCTGAGGTAACCTGGTGTAGGACAACGGGCCTTGCTGCACTCTTGGTTTGACACTCCCAGGGGATATGCTTTGGTAAATTCATAAGCTTTGTATGAACCATTATTAAAGGAACAAAGATAAAATAAAATAAAGATTAATATAAGAATATATGATCATGGATATCCTAGATTGGAACCTAGGGGATCACACGTTAGGGTATACTTTTCTTCTACAAGTTTATCCTTCTATGCTTTAGTTTTCCTTTTCATGATTATTGTATAAGTATTTAAGCCCCGTAATTATACTTTATTTTCATAGTTAATGGCGGGAAATATATGAACATGTCCCAACAACCAATTTGATAGGAAATGTAATGATTTACTTATTAATATTATATAGATAGGGAGAGATCAAGTTGAACATATTGTGATTATGCTAAACCACCTATCAAAAATCACAATTAATAATTGTTACCTTGTTGAATGCCCAAATTCATAAAGGAAGAAGAAGATGAAGTCTCAAGGTTTTTCATCTGATAAAGTTGATAAGGGAAAGAAGACCCAATTTCCTTTGTGCAAAAAGTGTGGAAGGAGGCACCAAGGAGAATTTCACAAAGGAACTGGGAGATGTTTTAAGTGTGGGGTGATAGGGTATAAAGTATCCAATTTCTTTTAAAAAATAGAAAATGTGATGAATAGAGATAAGGTTCAATCTAATGTACCATATACTTTTCAATGTCATAAATATAGAGAAGTTGGACATTATCCAAGGAAATTCTATCTTGGAAGGGATGATAAGCATGATGAGCATCAACAATCTTCAAGGAAAAGGGAACAATGCAAGTCCTATGTTAATATGGATCATGATGACTAAAGTACATGTAACTTCTTCGCAATAATTTTCTATGTCATGTTGTATTTTAGTTCGTTCCCTGTGAGCATATCTTTAATGTCTTCTAAGAACATAGAGTCACTACCAAAGATGGTTTTATATCATTAAGTAAAACATATATTGTTATGTACCACATGTTGATATGGTAAAGTTGTTCTTCTTGAAAAAAAAAGATGATTAGGGGATTAAAAGATGATTATTATTTTGGAAGACGTTCACTATTTTGGGAACCATATGTGATCGAGGTAAATAGATTACTATAGTATTTTCCTTTAGGAGAAAAGGTTGACTTATATTTTTAAAAATCGATGAATTTAAGGTGATCTTATAGAAATTTAGGTTAATTATAGAAATGATTAACCTGTCTTGGGGAAAATATGTTTAGTTTAGTTACTTTTGTTATAAGATGTTAGGAGTGATTGATGTTGTATGGATATGAATGATAAAGTTTATCTTGGAAGACTCTTTTATAAAATCCTTCTTATATTTGGGTTTCAATATTAGTTTGGTTTTTTTGAGGAATTTTAAGGATAGTTATTTATAGAGTGCTCTATGTTGAACTTTGGGTAGTACCATTAAATTTTAATGATTTAAAAGTAGTTTCCCTTCCTATGGGGTTCTTTATTTTTAAAGAGGTGTTTTATCTTACCCTTTATATTTTTGGGATAATGTTTAAAGATTGAATAAATATATAGTTAATTTTTTGTGGATTATATGATTCTCTAGAAGATGATTCTTGTGATTTTGATGAGACTAGGTTTTTTTGAATTCTCATCATTTGGAGAAAAGATTAGTTTTGGTAGAAACTTATTAAAGGATGAAACTCTACTTGAAGTTAAGTATATTACCTTATGTTTTTATTCTATGTAGTAAATAAATTCCTCAAAATTATGAAAAGGAACGTAAAAAAACATTGTATGTTAAAATTTCCTACTAGGAAATCAAATACTGTTTAACCCATCACAAGTTTTTTTCTTTTCTGGTGGTTAACTTTCTCCTAATCAAGTTTTCTATCACTCTCCATTAGAAATTGACAGTTTATTTTCTCTTCCATATCCATGTTTTCCAACATGGAATCATATTATGGGTGAACTCGGGTGACATTTGTACTCCCATTTATTTCTTTTAAAGTAATAGTTTTAATAACTCTTTTTCCGATGTGGTACTTTCAATGAAATTTACATACCCAATTTTAAAAATTGCGAGGATGAGATTTCTTAAGGGGGGTAGAATGTAATGACCCTAAATTTTGAATAAATCTTGTTTCCTAATTTTGTGTGTTATTTTATTTTATACTCAACAAAACTGTTTCATTTGATAACATGAGTATAATTAAAATGATACCATTAGGTTTCGACTGTTATATGACAATTGGTCAATATGATCGTTGGAAACTAAATGTTATGATTATTTTTTCTAAATAAAAGTGATCTTGGTTAATTAATATAGAAAGATGTTTTGATGGCCTCATCCAGTAGTCTCAGGCCAATCGAATCCCATCTAACAGAACATGGGAATGAGGTAGCACCACTGGGCTTTGCTCTGGACCAAACCCAAGCCGAACTTCATCATGTGAAGCTGGAACAGAATAGCCTTCGTGAGAAGTTAAAACTGATAGAAATCACTACTCATGCAATGTTGGCCAATCCGCCCTCGAATTCTCTCACCTTAGCACACCTTACACATAGGTCCAATACTGGGGTTATAAGGGGCTATGTAAGGAGACCGTAACTGCTTTGTGTAATCCTTTGAGATAAATAAAATTGTTTTTCCTTCTTATGGTGATGTTTTTAAATTTTGAAATGTCCGAATAAAAGTAGGATGTATATTATTGATGAATTTGAAAGAAAGGTTATTGTAAAATATTTTTGTAAACCTTAAATAATTAATTATCTATAATGATTTTCAAAAAATGGTCTTCGGCAAATGTGTTCAGTAAGAAATTTAAAGTCTAATAAGATCAACTTAATTTTTGGTGAATAGTAATTTATGAATAGTGATTTTACGCTTAGGATTAGTAATGTGACCAAATGGATTAGTAATGTCACTTAAAGAAAGTATTAATATAATATAGGCACCTTGATTAAGTAATGTGATTCAATAAAATAGGTAAATAACTATTTCAGAAATTATTAGTCAAGTATTAGTTTTTTTTTGGGGGAATATCTTTTTTTAATTAAAAATTAAATTAAAAATATTTAGAAAATTATTTTTATAAAATGGACATTATTTTTTAAATTTAGAACATCGATATTATGTTAAGGTAATTTTTGAGGTTTTTTCAGAAAAAAAATGAATTTTCGGTGAATAGTGGTTTTATTTAAAAATTAAATTAAAAATATTTAGAAAATTATTTTTATAAAATGGATTTTAATTTTTAATTCAGAGGATTGATATTATGTTAAGGTAAAATTTTGGGAGTTTTCGGAAAAAGTTGAATTTTCCCTGAATAGTAAAAATACAGTTTTAGGGTTTTGGTATGTTTAATGACATCATAACTGCGTCATGATGATTTGATGAGATATTTTTTGGAATGGTCGACTTATGAATAGTAAGAAAAGGTATGAGGTTTCCCAAGTGTCCAATACCATGAGGAAATACCACTTGTTTTTCCAATACCACCAATGAGGTGTCCCTTGGCCATTAATGCCTTGTCCCCTCACTTCCCCTATAAATACCAATCCATTCTCTTATCCTTTCCATTCCAAAATCCTCCTCAACGAATTTCTAGTCTCCTAAACTCCCAAAGAGTCCTCCCAAAGTTCCTTCAAGCCTCCCAAGGTCCAAACTTCATGATTTTGAAGTTACTCATCAAGGTAAGGGATCCTACCTATCTCTTTCTTTCCAAGTACTCCCTTTTATGTCATTTCTTTTATGCTCCATGTTATTATGTTGGGGATGTTATTTTATATTCATCCTAATGTCATTTTAATGTTATGAGAGACCCCCTCTTTCTCTCATCAATTCATTTTAAGAATGTTTGAGTGGCACTGTTAGGCTGCCAAATTTTTAAAGGATTCTTTCACGCTTTTCATTTTCAAGTTCTATTTTCATGTCAAGTCTATCAAGTTTCTTTTATTATGTTGGGGTATGATATCTATATCTATAATACTTATATTTTATGTTCATATGATTATAGACCCTATTTGATCCCGTCAATTCATTTTTTTATGTTTTAAGTGACGTCGTTTGGCTGTCAAATTTTCATAAGAGAAATCTTATTTTTGTCTTCCGTCCATGTTTTTCATTTCATATGGTATGTATTTCAAATTTCATTACCATGTTATTATATCCTTTATATCCATTCCATATATGGTTTTATGGATCATTTATGAGTGGGTGACTCATGTCCCTTGTCTTTTCAATGTTTTCTAAAACCCTGCAACATAGCCGTTATGCTGCAGAATTTTGGTCTCAAAATGTCTCTCTTTTTTTCTCAAATTCTTTTATTTTATTAAGTGAATACTCAAAACTTTTTATTATACAAATGTATTAACATATATTTCAAAATTATCTATTTCAAATTATGGTATTTACATACATGAGACCCGCTTTCCTTTTTCAGTGGGTTTAAAGTTACAAAAAGATCACTTCTTTAAAAGAGTTTTTAAAATGTGATGACTATGAAATCAAACCCATTTATTTTATACTATATGTGTTGTTTATGAAATTATTGATGATGATATATGTTTCTCACATGATAATAAAGTAAAATTTAAGGGTGCACCTTGATAGCGCTCCAATGCATTGGGTAAATACTTAATCTCTAGAGATGGCCATTTTAACGATACCTTAGGGAATAACCTTGGTGATTTTTTAATGAAACCTTGGGGATGGACCTTGGTGGAACGGAAATGATTGTCTATGTTAAATGTTTTAGCCACATATTCAAGTTATGAAACACGTTATTTTTATTATGATATGCCTCATTATCTCTTTCTCATGCCTTAAAGTTATTTATCATGACTTTATTGAGGTATCTCAAGTTCACATGTAAAAATGTTCCCCTTGTTTCCCTTACTGGGCCTTCTTCTCACCCTTTTTTTTTATATATGTCCCCAAGTTATGATATGCAGTAATGAACCTAGGATGAACATAAGGATAAGCCTATAAATATTTTAAGAATAATGTTTTATGTTTTCTTGTATTATGTTCCTGGTTTCCAAGACACTAAACCTTAAAGATCCTCGTTTTTCTATAATGTAATGAAAGTTTCTGTGATAAAAAGGCTAGATGCTATAGAGAATGTTTTTCAATTAATTCTAAAGGATGATCAATTCACTCCCAAGAATACTTAAAGGGTAGTTGATAAAGATTTCAAACACAAATATTGGTTATTCTATTTTATGAAAATGGTTAATACCATGGATCATTATAAAAATTAATTAGAAATCAATATTAAAGCACGTAATAAGAATATAAGAAGTGAATTAATCCCAGATAGGGATAAAATGATTAGTTTAGAGGCTGGAATTCTAGAATAATAGTTAAATTAATTTAATATGAAACGAAACACAAAATTTGTTAAGATACTATGTGAAAAATAGGCTAAATATCAATATATCAAAAAGCAATTCTTGAATATTTGACCAAACCAATTGAGAATAGAAAAAAATAGATATAGATCACTCAAGTTCTAAACTCATACAGATTGATTTACATGAAAGATAATTAAAATTTCATGAGAATTTTTCTAATAATGATTACCTAAGAGTTCATGACATATTTTTGGAAGATTAAATAAATTTATTCATAATGAAAATAATTACATGACTATCATTCTAACTCAAGAAGAAATGCTGAAAAACAAAGACAATATTTCTGTTATTGAAAGATATTTATTATCAATGTAAAAAAAACATTTTTTCCAATAAGAAGGACAAAACAAAAAAAACATGTTTAATATGTAATATTAGAATTAAAAAATAAAACAGGGGTCCATCATGAGGAACTCTCTGAATTAAAATGTTGGAAGGAATGTAACATCTTAGTTGAGAGATAATTATCAACCTTTCTAATATCTATAAGGATCTATAAGAACATATCTTTATTCTATTATTTTTTAAACAGAAATGAACATAATTAAAGAGATAATTTTTTGGGGGACCTATATGGGTACAGTAATCACTATAGATGAAATAAGAAAGAGTACATAATAGAATATAAAAATTTCCATGATGATGAATATTGGAATGCATCTGTTGAGGGGGATATGAATAGAAGGTTCCTTGAGTTATATTCTTATAAACATGTATTTATGAAAAAAAAAAAGAAAACAAAAAAGGTAGGTTTTATAATCACAATTTTATCCTTTCTTTAAAAATATTATATTTGGAAAGGGGGAATCAGTTTTAATGGAAAATATAGGCTCAATGGGAGTTTTTAGTCTTACAATAAATATTTTTATGAGTTTGTTGAGATTCATATAGTTTAAACATTTATTCCTAACTCAATATAAATATTACATAAATAAATGATTTTGAATTGGTGTCACCTAAATAAACAATTTCATGTAAAAATTGTTCTTGAGGAAATAACTGTCATTTTGCTACACCAGGTTTTCCAAAGAAGAATAATAGTTGACTATATAAATTCCCATTAAAAAGTAAGTATGTATCCCTATCCTTCTATCAAAATTGAAAAATGATATAATCATGTATCACAAATGAGGAAGTAATTATTTTCAAAACTAAAAAAATGGTTAAATATGAGTGAGATCTATCCCATATATTTTTGTGAATTTATTTTCAATTTTATAGAGAAGATAAATTTAAATTTGGAAGAATTTTTTATATTATCAATGAAAATAGGGGGTAAATTTATGTGACCAATGGATTAATTGAGATGGGTTTATTTTATTTCAAACATTCAATCTATGTTATGTAAATGTTTAATGATAAATTTAATACCAACGTAAGTCGAAATGGATAATGAAGGTTGTTGGTTTGAGATCCCACCTAGACATGTTCAATGTATAATCTCTTATCAGTGACGATTTATGTGTATATATTCAGTCAAGAACATTCACTGATGATGATAGTGTTATTTTTATGACCGTAAGAATTATCATTTTACCACAAGGAGAATTTAATTTTAGTTTATAAAATAATAGAATACAATTTTCAAAACCAATTTAATTTGGTGTATTAGACAAACTTTATTCTTAATTTACAGTATTCTGAAAATGTTTTTAATTAATAATATAAACATTACATTAGAATAAATGCATAACCATAAAACATCTAAAAACATGTAAATGAATCTTATATAATGTACATAACTATTACTTAAAAACGTTTTATGAAAAGAATGTCACCTATTTAACAAAAATAGATAAGAATTTTAATAACCATGACATTGGGTATCCACATTCTTTACCAAACTATAAGGTTTTTTCTTCCTTAAAAAAGGAATCCCTCATTACTAAGATAATAATGACTTCTATTTCACTATAATTGGTATCTATCAATCTTAAATATTTGAATAACCTTTGAATTCATATCTTTAGAAGCCCTTGATCAAGAACAATATCTGACACACAATTTCAAACATAGAAAACATAAGGCATTTCAAAATATCCTTACAAATAGATGCCTTAGGTTAAAATTTTCAAAATATATAATGAATCTATATCCAATAAAAATATGTTATAAACTCTTTATGACAAATCAATATCATAAGTGATGAAAAATACATTCTTGATAAAAATATACCTCCTCCTTGAATACTTCTTCTATTTATTGGAATTTATTTAATATTCATGTTTTATATTTCTACGATGTGGTTACAAAAAATTCAGATGAAGATATATTCACTTGATAAGGCTCATACATATTCTTCTTCTAATGATTAATTATTTAGAAATAATATTAAATTTCTTAAAATTATCTATCTAGAGTAATTACTTTAGTTCATTCATAAGAATATAAATGGTTCATCAGGTAGAAATTTATAAAATATCATTTCAAGGGAAGGTCAGCCTTCATCTAATAAATATTATCCAATAGACATTATATAAATTCTTTGGTTGATACTTTTTTCAACATTATCTTATGAACATTATAGATATTCCTTCTATGAACCATTATATCATCCATCTGATATAAAATATACAATTCCATTGGATTTATATTATTTCGTCAAGTTTGTTTTATCAATATGACTTAATTTAAGTTATGTCTGATTTTTTCATCTAAAAATATTAAACTATGTTCCTTCCTTTTTTTAAGAAATATTGTACATTCGGTTTAAATACACATATATATATATATATATATATTAAAAAATAATATTCAATAATCTTTTAAAACATTAATGTATTTAAATTTATGTATTTGTGAAATTATATGGTGATTTTCAAAAATTTGGTTATAAAGTGTTGAAAGTTAACATTTTACCCAAATATCTCCACCATTTCAAAAAAACAAATGAAAAAACATAAATAGAAAAAATAATCATTAAAAAAATTTAAAAATACTTAATCCCCCAAACAAAAACTTTTGAGAGCTTCACCCTTTTCACTTTTTTCTCTATTGACTCCACTTATTTTATTTCTCTGTCTTTATTTAAAAAAATTTGTTAAAAAAATTATTTTTAGATTACATTTTCTCAATATTTATCCCTCTTTGTAATTTTTTAAAAAAAATAGAGTGTGGTAGAAACTTTTCATGAAATATTAGAGGAATAAACATATCTATAAAACAATTATATATATATATATTTCTAAAAGTATAAAATATATTCCCCGAATGAAACTCGAAAACATACATCTAAAATAAATGTGGAAGAATAAGGGATAAATCCTAATACATAAAAAGTTAAGATTCTATATTAAATTTTCCTTAAGTGTACAAATAAAATATTATAATATATTCCAATGTTTCTTTACAAAAACTTTAGTCTTTTTGAAATATTCATGAAACTTCTCTAACTAGATAACTATTGATTTCATATTTCCTATCTCTTTTTATAAAACCTAAAAATTTATATTTTTTCGTTTAAATTAATAACTTCTTCTTATATAATTATAGTATTATTTTTCTCATAATTGAGGCTCCGAAAATATTCTTCTAAAACTATAATTATATTTACTTATTTAATAAATCCAGTATATTGGGATAATTCAAGATAATTAAAATTATCAGTTGATATTTTACTTTCATTGAATTATAAGTTATGTTATCTTAATCACTACTTAACTAATATGGAATAATTTTTCGTTCATAAAAATTTCTCATCATAGGATTTTATCTCTCTCGGTATGCTTTATCCATATCACAACATGTTTTAACTTTCTTCATTCAGATTTAGTCTTTCCTATGATATTTTAAATTCATATTCATTTTTTATAACTATTTCTTCAATCTATTTTGATTAATTATAATTTTTTAAAAAGTTATTTTTTTCCATGTATATATTTACATAGATCTTTTATATCAATAAAATAATGAAGATAAATCTAATGATTTTAGATAACTTCATTCAAATAATTCATTCTCATTTCAATTATTTGATTACTCTAATTGGGGGATGTATGATATAAATAAGGTCATATATATATATTGGATAAATAAGGTGTTTTTGAAGAACCATATAATTATTTATTTTTTACTAGTTTAATCTTCATAATCTTCCACTACTTGAACATAATTATTAGAATTATGTTTTTATGAAACCATTGTCTTTTAATTTTGGTCATTTTCTTCCAAAGTTTCATCTCTATGTAAAAATTCTAAATATACACCGTTCTAATATTTATTTAAAATCGAATTATAAGATATGGATGCACATAATTCTTCAAATTCCATATCTGCATACATGTCTTCTTCTTTTTCAAATTCACTTACACATTTTCCATTTCGAAAATTTTTTGGAACTTTAGAAATTCTATCCTTAATAACTTATTCAATCTGAGACTATTGAAAAAAACATGAGTTTCCCATATCCTTTTCAATGAATATAGGATTTTTTGAAGTATTATTATATTTTATTTTGTGTAGAATAAAGTGAACAATTTTGGTTGTATAATAGATAGTAGAGAAACATACGAAGGTTCTACATGCATTGAAACTTTTACAATAGTGTGTGATTGATCATATTTTTTAAAAAACTTATAGAAATATGAGGTTAGTCATAATTTATTCTTCTACATCATCTTCTTTTACTTTTTAGAAATATTTTAATTGGATTTCTATTTTTATGAAAATTCATCATCCTTATCCGATCATGAACATGGATCATCAGGCATATTCTCCTATTTATTATTCATAAAGGATGAAAAAGACTGACCATAAATAGTTTTCAATTTATTATTTATAAATTTAGGGGAATATTCTCCTTAGATTCTTTTTTTTAAACAATTCCTCTTTTAAATTATCAGTTTTTACTTCAGATGAATCATTGTCTGACTTATCAATAGACTTCCTCAATTTGGGAACAAAAACAAGCCTCATATTGATAATATTATCTCCAGTAATGAAATATTACTTCACTCTTAATATGATTTGTTTATTTTTTATCTCATTAAATTATATTAAGTTTAATAGAACCCTACTTATGATACTCAAAATAATAATAATCTTCAGTATAATTAATCCATACTTAATAGCTTCAATACAGATAAAAACAAACCATACAAGATTGAACATTCTCGAATAGCAATGATATTACCAAATATATATATCATTTACCTTCAAGGTATCATTATCCCATTTTCTTGGTATGAGATAATTTTTCATCAAAATCACTACTATCCATTTATCCATAGATAGATGGTTCACTTTTCTTAATTTATCATAAAAATAATATAATAAATTTGTAGCCTTGGATTTTTAAAAACAATATAAATTTCCCAGTATACTATATATTACCATGTTTACTTCTCCTTCCAAAGACACTCTGGCCAATTTAGAAACATTTTAAATATTTAACTTATAAATCTCTTCAAAAAAAGAAAAATTTATTACATTTAATTATTCTTTAGAAATAAATTTATCAGAAATAAATAAATCACTTAAAATCTTAAGAAATTGAATCCACAAATCTTGTTTTTTTTTTATAAATTGATCTTACCATCCTTGGAAAAAAATAATTAAGCATGGAATCACAATTTTTCAACCAATTTCAATCATTGAGTATTTCCTTTACAATAATCCTATTTTAATTTTCACATAAGGAAGCCATTATGATGATTGAATGAATAGTTAATAATGGTAAAACTAAGAGAAATAGATTGTCCTAAAAATAGGATGATGAGAGAAGTTATCCAAAATCACTTGGTAGAGAAGGATTGGTAATCCACTCCCCTTTATATAGTCTTAAATATGTATACGGTTCAACATCTATAGATTCAATTTCTCATAATGAAACCCACTTTCAGAGTGATAGCTGATAAACAACTCGAAATATGAAATATATTTACTCAAATCTTGGAATTTTGTTAAATATTTTCGAAAAGTTTTATCCGATGAATATTTTTATGATACAAATATTTAAAATTTTGTAAAAGTTTTTAGAAAATTGTGAAACTAAGAAATTAGAAACATCATGAAATATAATTTTATTGAGAAATTTTTTATAGTGATTGTAAATTATCGGTTTTTAAAAAAACTTTGTACTAGATTTATTAAGAAAATATTTTATCCTAATAATTTTTTATAAACTTTTAATTAATTTTTGTAGATATATTTTTTCTTAAAAAACTATTAATAATTTTATTTAAAATCACATTTAAAAAGGATTTTTTTAAAAATATTATGAAAAACATTTTCTGGTAAGAAAATATGAAAAAAAATTAATATTTTTTAAAAAACATACGAATATTTAAAATAGGATAAAAAACCTTCTCCCCCTTTTGAATGAACTTTTTTACTATAAGGATTTAGTTTAAACATGAAGTACATACTATTTATCAATTTATATTGACCATCCCTAGATTCTATTTAATATATTCATATATTTTAAAATTGATAGGTATTATAATAATATTACCAAGTTGTACTTGAGTTTTGTAGAATTTAAAAAAAAAATATCCTTTTTTGTGTGATTGAAAAAGAAATGGTATTGTATAATGATATATACATAGCTTGTGAGTGATGTGAAGATTATTTAAATAAATATATAAAACGTTTTTGGTCAAATAAAATAATTGTATTATAAAATCAATGTCATTGACTATGTGTTTCATTCCTAACAGTTGAGAAAAACAAATTCCAGCTACCACATATTCAGCTACAGCAGTGCAAAGTGCTACAAAAACATTTCTTATAAGGTAATGAAACTATATCCTCTATTATGAAATGAAATGTTTTAGATGTTATTTTTCTATCCATTATATATCCATTAAAATCAACATCTTAAAAACTTCTTAACTCAAAATTATATCAAAAAGAATAATATAAGGAAAGTTATATAGTTCCATTAAGATGATTAAAAATTAATTTTACAATTTATGATCGGAATATTCAGTATTATTGATACATTTCATTTGAGTTGAGATAAATATAATTTCATTGAAATAAATTAGAACAATGATGATACATTTCCAAACATTTTTAATAAAATTTTTGGGATTTGAAACTTCCTTAAAAATTTTATTTTATAACAAAAATCCTATAAATCTATCAAACAAGGATCTATCAGCTTTCTTAAGTCTATAAAATTAATTATAAAGTCTAAAATCATGATCCAAAGTTTTTTCCCAAAAAATGTGGTTGTTATTGATAAACATCCTCTTTAACCTATCAATTAATAAAATAATACTTTACATTGATTTGAAAAAGTGTGAAATTTAGAAATACTGCTTGTGATAGAAATATATGAATTACTTCAAGTATAGCTACTCAATAATAATTTTCTTTGTAATATATTCCTTTTTTTATTATAAAACGTTATAGCAAGCATATATTTACTTTAAATATAACACCATTTTGTCTGAATTTATTTTAAATAAACCCATTTTACTCTAATTATTAGTGAATTTTTAGGATGTTGAACCAAAGTCAAAAAAATATTTCTCAAATATTCATTGAGTTTATATTACATTTATGTTATCCAATATTTATCACCAAAAGACTCATTAAGAATATTTGGTTCAAATTTCTATAAAAATACACATTATTCACATTTGTTTCTTAAAAAAATTCTAGTTGTAACAGGTTGAACTATATCACCAATGAAGTTTTAACTAGGATGAATCCCATGGATTGTATAATTAATTTTGTTTGTAAATTTTTTTTATCCCATAAAATTATGAATTTATTCATAAGGTAAATCTTAAGAAACAATTTCTTTAGTTATTAACTCATGAAAATAATTTTATAACATGGATTGAAAATGTGTTTTTTTAATCATCCAATGATGTTGTTTTGGGTTTTTTTAAATCCAAAAGGATCAATTTAATAAAAATTTAAATACACTATTTCTTCAACAGTACTGGAATTTTTATAAAAAACTCTATAATCTAAGATAATTATAAAATATCCAAGAAAATTCCTTCACCAGATTTTGGATACAATTTATGTATGTTGTCATTAGTATTCAAAAATGGTACTTTTAATCTAATAAACATTGAAGTAGGAAAGTTGTTTTCTTCACATCCACAACTCATACGGAGTTTTTTTAATGGATGGTTTATGTAAGACATGATTTTTGTATATAAGATATTACTAACTACTTCATCCTAAAAAAATTAGCAATTGAGTATTCACTCAATATGGTTCTAGAAATCTCCCAAAGAACTCTAATTATTATTTCAACTGAACTATTTTACTAAGGTGTTCCCGAATATGATAAGTTTTGTATTATACCTTTTTTTACTTCAAACAGTTTCAAATTTATAATTTAAAATTTCTCCACCATATCCATTGAATAATGTAATTAAAGGTAGATTTTATTCATTTCATGATGGGCTTTAAAAATTTTAAAACATAAAAAGGATTTTTTTTTCTTGAAAATTGACCAAAGTTTATCTAGTATAGTAATCATCTAAAAAATATAAATAGTATTTACCAGTTGTAATTCCATATTATGTTGGCCCAAATAAATGAATATACACTAGCTATAAATCATCATAATTTGAAACTTCTCAAATAGATTTAAAACCTAAATCATATTGAAATCCAAAATGCTTAGGATCAATACTTTTTGAATAATAAAAACTCAACTCTAGTAGATATCTAACTATCCCTTTCATAGAATGTTTAGATTGATTTATAATATTATAGATTCATAACATTCTATTTCATAACAAATATTGATCCTCCATTATAATAAGTCAAGTTCTATCTTGGATTCTAAGGTACTTTAATTTTAATGGGTACAAATTCCCATGCTTGTTGAAATAAAGAATAAATTTACCTTATGAACATTGAACTATATGTTTTTCATTCCTGATGTTTACAAGGTAACCTTCGTAAAATAATTGGATTAATCTTATAATGTTTCTACTTATATTATACAATAAATAGAACTTTTGAAATTAATGATTTTCTAAGATGAAAAATATTACTTATACTATATATTTCCCCTTGATAATTATCACCCAGAATGTCTTCTGAACCATTAAACTTTATGATAATATAAAAAAATTTATTTCTTCTAGTCATATAATTAGATCGACCACTATACATGTGTCATATATTATTGTTATTGTAACTATTATTATTTTCAACAAATATATATATAATATTTTTTTTTCACCCAAAATTTCATGGGTTTTGAATTTTTATCAAATAAAATTTTAGGAATCCATATGTGTTCAAGTTTTCTATATTACATAGTTTTAAATTATTTAGAAAAAAAAATTGGGAAAGACAAAAAAATTAATTTAATGAAAATTTATACTTCTAATTTCCACCACACTAGAATTTTATGTAGAATGGTGAATTATTTGGAACAAATTAATTTTTTTTGGAAAAGTGGTTTTGCATTTGTAAAACCTATTCCAAATGCATTTCCAGTAATATTTATTTGTAAATAAATATTTTCATAATATTTTTTATTATAATTCAAATTTGATAAAATAACATTTACAATAAATATCTTATATTTTTTTAACAAAATCCCATTCTTCACTAGTTGTATTAGATTTTAATTAATTTTCTAACTCTATTGTAATATTTTAAATCTAAAAAGTATAAAAATAAATTCATGAACATTCCTTATATTTTTCTAACATAGTATCTTCATAGTTTTTAGAAACACTGATAAAAAAAATCAACAGTTTATCAATTATATAGGCTTCTTTAAAACATGGTAGAGAATAATTATCATCATATTAAGTTTAATTTTCTTCTTAAAAAGATGTAGTACTATAGTAATCATTATATTCAAGATAGTTTTCATTTAAAGATAAATTTTTTAGGGATTATGTGGATACATTTTCTTTGTGTCATTCATTTGTATTTGGAACACCAGTATATTATCGCATAAGATTGTAAATATTATCACTATTATCAGAAGCATTTTCATAATAACTATCTCTTACACTTTCAATACATGTTTTAGAATATTTCATAATTTTTATCCATTTGTTATTATAGAAAATACTTCAAATTATATCCTTCATAAACTTCTTTTTTAGCATTATATATTCTGGCCTAAGGTGATCTCTCCTCTTACACAAATATAAAATCTTTTGAGAATTTTCTTTCAACATATTTTTTATCACTAGAAATTTACTTATTTTTATACTGAAAATATTTCATAAAAATTTCCTTGTTGATTATTTTGAAAGATTATAAATGTCATTTTGACACTTTCCAAATAATTATCTTCATTGTCGTCTTTGAATTTCATATTCTTTTAATATATTGAAAATTTCTCAATTGATCTACATTTCTTCACTAATATAGATGTATAATAAAATATTAATCTATTTTTCATTCTTCCCTTATTTATCATATCATTTTAGACTACCCTCGTACTGCATGAGAATCCTAATTGAATCGTCCATATTAAACATAGTCAAATTTTTAGTATCCCCATGAAATTTCACCTTGGATTCCTATTCTTTAGGCACAATGTCAATAATATTTTCAACTTAAATTTCATTAATTAAATATTTTAATCCCAAAAATTGTAAACAATTTACAGTAGTCATGAATCTCTAATGCATCATAGAAATAGATTCTCTAGGTAAACAATCAAATGTTTGACAGTCAACTCTCACCATAGCTCTTCTAGTTTCAATAAATTTGGATTACATAATGTGAATAATCTCAATATTTATCAATATACTATTAGGTACTTCACAATATCAAATATGACTCTATATGTTTATTTTTATTGAACATTGTAATGTATTTTAGACCTCATAATTAAGTTTATATTCTTAATTCTAATCTTTAATAAAATTAGGCACCACTATTTTTAGAATGTCATAATTTCTAGTTAGCATCACAAAATTATAAACTCCAACATTTATTAAAAAGTATTCATTCAATATATTCAAGACTCATAATAAGCACCATAAAAAATTAGTGGTCTTCTCGGACTGAGATTCTCAAGAGTCCCAAAATATCAAATTTTCATATTTAAAAATAGATACACACTTATCTACAAACATTTCATTTTAAATAGTTTTTACCAAGTATAAACCAAATACAATATAAAATGTAGTTGATCGTAATAAATTATAAGATTAGAAACCTACTTTGATACCAAATGTAAGATTGTAAGAGTTATCAGTTTAATACAATAGGGGGTAGATTTTAGCATATAAAATAAAACATATGGTTTTTATTAACTTACTTAAGTTGGATATAAGATGAACATTATATCTGATTCTCAAAGTTTAGAAAAGTTTAAAGTTAATAATATAAACATTCCTTTAGAACAAATTCATAGTGGAAAAAATTTATTAAAATTGGTAAACAAAATTACAAAAAGTACATTAAGAAAACTTACGAAAATTTTATAAAAAATATGTCCACTCATTAACATTAAGTTTTAGGGATGTAAATTACAATATCATTTCTTATTAACATTTTTCACCACATCATAATGGTATGTATCGCATATATATGGAATCCATTATTAATATGATCAAAATGAATTCTATTTACCTACCTGGGGAACCCTCAATATGAAAGATCATAATAACCATTTGTTCATATCCCTCAAGGCCCTCAATCAAAAACAACATCACACAGATAGTTTCAAACATAAAAAACATATTTCATTTACAATGATACTAAAAAAATATTCCTTAATTAAATATTATCTAAAGATACAATGAATCATTCTCTTATAATAATATATTATAAATTCTTCAGAAAAAATCTAGATCATTAGTGATGAAGAAAATTATCTTACCAAAATATATTATTCTCCTTGGATTCTTAGTCTATTTGTAAGAATTTCTTTAATCAGAATATTCCACATTTCATAGAGGTTGTTACAATGAATTTCGATGAACTAATGTCCTCATGATAAGGTTGAGGACATATTAATTATAAAATAGTAGATTTTGATGAAGCACCATTCAAATGATTGAAATGTTGTATCTCATAAAATTATTTTAGATCATACATGAAAATATAATAGATTCATATCATTGTTCTTTATAAAAGTTAATCTAAAGATAATTTCTTCCTCCATATAATATGTTTTTTCTATAATACATTCTATAATTTAAAATTTTTATACTTTGTTATACTTCATCTTGTGTAATTTATTCATATTCATCCAATTACCGTTTAAATCAAACTTATAATGGAAAAAGTACAATTCTATTTTCTTTATAAAATTTTATCTGGTTGGTTTATCTGGAATACTTATGTTATGTTTCTCCCAATTTTTAATATCTAAAAAATTAAATTTTGTTTCATCAATTTGGTAAAGTATTATACATCTAGTTCAAAAATATTCATTTCCAAAAAAAACATTTTAAACACTTTTATAAAGTATAAAGTAAACAAATTTATTTAAGGAAGTTTTTTGTGATTTTTTGAATTAAGGATAGATAGTATATAAATACAACTTATGATGGAAAATTATCGACAACATGTTTTAATGGGTTTGGAAGTTTCATGATGGTGGATGAAATTAAAGGCCTATATTAATAAATGAAGATTTATCGAAGTGATATATCATCATTTTTTATCTATAATTTTTATCCCTCGTAGAATATAATATAAGAGTCCCTCATATTGTCGCTTAGGGAGGTTATTATTCTTAAACATCAAATTTGAATATTTGTTTTCTATTTTTTAAAATAAATTATAATTAGAATTGGGTTTTTTTGATTGAATAAAATAAAAAAAATAGAACAGAGTTTAGATTTGAAATATAAATATATAGAGATTTGAAATATATGGAAATACAGAGTAAAAATTAATATTTTAAGTAAGTATCCATGAAATTTTTAGATCCATTGGAATTACACTTTTATTGTTGTCTAAAATAATTATCTAATTTTTATTTCTTAGTTTCTACCTAATGAATCATAGGTAAACACATAAATATTCCTTAGTACAATTCCAGAACCATGGTATAGGTGTTGATCCCTTCAAAGAAGTTATTCACAATACCTAATACCTCCATGAAAATAAAAGTTACTAAACTAATAATATTTAATGAAAAAACCTTGTCAATTATGTTTAAATAATGTGAAAATCACTTTAATTTTATAAATGTAAAAAATTATTAGATAAGTTTAGTGGAAAATTATTCAATAAATAAGAATAATTATTTCATTCAAAAACACATTCCCAAATAAATAAAAATAAAATAAATGGATTCTAATAGAGACACATAAGGGTTTATCCTTGGATCACACCATGAAATATAAATGTAATTTTATTCAATCATCGATAACACAGATCTCAAATTATTCCCTCCTCATCACAGCAGCACCAGCATAGTACCAATACCTATGTGGTCTATATGATCACCCTATTGTATTATTTTATGAATCAATTATTACAAAAAATTAGAAAAGTATTCATTTAAATTTTATTTCCACTTCTAAGTTTCCTCAGAAATTTTTATTCAAGTGATGCAACTTCCTTTCGATTATAAATAGTTGGATGTAGAAATGAATTATTTAGTAATCTGTATGGAAAAATAAATTCCATATTCCCTAAGATTTTATTTCTCATGGGAATCATCTTATAATAATTTCCTATTTATCTCCCTTATTTATTGAAGCCATGTGGTCAAGGTGAGTGGTTGGATAAAATCCAATAGCCACGAAGATTCATTCCCAAATTCCTAAAAATTTCAAAACATAAGTCATCATATGGGAAAAACTAAAGGGTAAGAAATTTGACTTATAATAAGAAATATTATATGAGATAAAAATTTCATATGAGATTGGATTTTGGAATTGGGAATCGTCCTATGATACTTCAAAAAATATCATACATGTTATCAAAAATTCCTTTATGAGACGAAAATTGGTTACATTCCCCATAAAAATATCATAAAAGGTTGAAATATGACAAAGTAAAACTTTATAAAATAAGAGAAAATATAATATGGGATAATAAAATAACATTCAAGGATAACATAAAATATCATATGAACACAAAGATTGATCTAAATACATGATTTCAAGCAAAAAAATAGAATTTTTAATGAATTCATATGATTTTAATAAAAATAAAGAATTGATAATATAATTTATGAAACGATTAAAAACAGTTAAAAATAGTAAATTAATTCATCTTCCCTAAAATTAAAAAAATACCCTTTATAATAAAAAGTGATGAAAACCTGGTCTAAATGGAAAAATAGTGGCAATTTCTCTCTCAACGATCGCATGAGAATTTAAAATAATAAAAATTCTATCAATTTACCTGGACATAGACCATGAACTCTTGAAATATAATAAACAATTATCACACCAAAATAATTTCAAATAAAAACCCCATTAGATTCACTAGTTTAACACCAAGTAAAAATTTTCCTGCATCATAAAAATTAATTTTTCATAATTCTACATTCAGTTCACTGAATTCATTATCAATTTATTTATCATATAATTACAATAAATAAAATACCACACATTAATTTTCTCACTTCACACAAATATATATTTTATAAAATATTTTCTCATCCACTTGAATGCTGGAGTCAACATAAGTTTGATAGAATCCTAAATATCCACCTAATTCTAGTTAAGGAATTATGTAAAATCATGAGGTCTTTTCATAGTTGTTCTAAAGATTTACGTTGGTAAGTTTTAGATGTAACATTTATTGTGGTAGAATAGAGAGGTTTTGGACCAATTTTAGATAAAAATACCTGAATAGTTTATCATCAAGTGTTGTTTCCCCTCATTCTCTAAAAAAAGTTAACTACAACATTTTCCTAAAAAATCCCAAGAGAGTAAAAATATTCAACATACTAGTAAAAATATGATTTCTTTCCCACCTACCTCACTTCACGATAGTTTTTTCACGATTTTTGTTCATATCTGAATTTTTGAAAAAAAAATGTGAGTTAGTAAAGGGATGAGATGCAACCTTAACCTCCAGAATGTTGCGTGAACTTCTATTTTTACTCACAAATTAAATCTACCTTTTTGAATAATCATAAAACTGATATTTCAATGATTTTTTTAGAATATATTACCAAATAAATTCTTATTTTTATTTTTAACATCTAGATATATGATCAAAAATATTCAATGAGGTATATCTCTCATGAGTAATTCAATTTACTCAGAAACTTATTTTCCTTCCAATAATAGACCAAGATAACATATCCAACCAAAATATTTCTCCCCAACACTTGAATTTAACAGATACATATATTTATACTTCCTATAGTATGGTTGATAGGGTAAGTGTCTTGAAATGTGGATAAAAAGAATTCATTTTATGGATTCTAAGGGGATCATTCGTGTAAACACTTTTTAGATATAATTAAATAAAAATGATCTCTCGAAAAGGAACTTTTAAACAAAAAAATAATTAACTCAATTATTTTAAATAGATATACATCACACTACAAGGTTTTTATAGAAGTAAAGAAAATTCATTTTAGGAAAACATTTTTTTTCTTTATAAAATTAATATCAATGTTAAGAAAATATAAAAATATTCTAAAGTCTATATAGTTTGGTGAATTTAAATTTTATAATGTGGTTTGAAACATGGGATTCAAATTTTTAGTGGTCTTTTATTGATATTACAAAAAATATAATGATAGTACATGCTTATTTAAAAATAAATTTAACTTCATTTCAATGGAAAAATTAGTTTACTCATTGAATTGGGTTTGAAAAACTAAAAGGGTGATCACCTTAAGATTAAAATACCTTTAAAACACACTTAAAATGAAAGAAAAAAACTATTAAAAACAAAATTAAAAATATAATATAATATATAATTAAAAAGTAAAAAATCACAGAAAATGTTATATTAACTAGATATGTTCCTCACACTATATTTATTTTTTGAAATTTCCTCATTGTATAATACTTTATAGAAATAATATGAATAGGATATAATAGACATAGAAACAAACAAGTATACAGTGGAGATACAACCTAGTAATTCATCGTATTTAATTTCTTTATAGTAGACCTTCTCCCATGGTGGTGTTTAAAATTTTCATTGAATGTTTTAATTGGTGTAAATTCACCATGAAAAGTGTTACTAAATTATTTTTATTAATTTTAATGGAACAAAAATGAAAACCATGAGTAACAATTTATGGTCCAAACCATTTAGAACAAAATTTACATGAACAGAGATTCATTATTGAGTCACACAAGAACAATTTATCTCACTCTATGAAGTATTTATTGAGCATCCTTTGATCATTAAATTGTTTCTCCTTATATATATTTACACTTTCGTAATAATTATTTTAAATTTTATCCATCTCCTACAAAACTGAATTTTTTTCTTTTCCAATGGGTAATAGATTCATGTTATATGGATTAGTAATCCTGAAATATTTGTGTTATATCTCTACTAGTATGTGAAATTCTTTTAAATAGACTAATATGAAGGGTAATAATCTAATTAGGGTTTTAAATGTAGTACTATAAGACCAGAATACATCATCTTACCTTAAACTCCAGCATTCTCTATTTCGGTACATAGTTTTCTCAAAAAAAATCATTTCTCTCATTAGTAGTTCAAAAATCCCATTGGTTTATTGGTGATAGGGTGTTGAAACTCTATAATTAAATGCATATTTTCTAGCATAGATTTTGATTTTTGATTGCAAAAGTTGGTGTCTTGATCAGGGATTTAGATCATCGAAAAAATGAATAAACAAAAGAGGTTAGTTTCTGAGAATTTTTAAACCATTTGACAACATCACATTTTTTGAGGTTTTATTAAATGTATTTTAAAACATAATCTATTATAAGAATAATTTATAAAATATCAAAAATAATTTATAAAGGGTCACATGAAATTCATACACCATACATCAAATACATCATAAAATTATAGGGTGATTTTTTCATTTCATTTCCCTTTAAAATATTTCCTTGAAATGGGAAATTTTTCTATGATTTTTAGAATTAAAAAGTTTCATTGACAATAAAGTCCTAATAAAAACCCGGATTTAACGACCTGAACTTATTAAAAATAAAATTCCCCTTTAATTCAATTAAATGAATTATTATAAAATATAATTATAGAGAAAACATGAACATATTTTTTTTATTATACACAATTGGATTTTTATGATTTTTATGTCTCTTTACAATTTATAATATAGTCATTGAACAATGATCTCATGACTAGAATAAATATTGGGTTTTATGAAATCCATTTGACACATAAAAAGGAATTTATGTCCTCAACCAGTAAGATCATATCCTATGTAGACCATTTATCAGATTTCTCGTGGGAGATATCATTTATGGCCTTTTCCCTAGACTAATCCCAAGATGAGATCCAATAACTTAATCATGAGCGAAATCATTTATGCGATAATTTCATTCTCATCGAGATCACGGTCCAAACCATGTTCACCAAATGGCGCCATGAAATCTCTATCATCTTGGACCTTGATCTTAGGGATTATTATATTATATTCAAGGGATATGTATTAATGCCCTAGGATTAGTAATATATAGATTATTTTATTTATAAAATAATGAATATATTTTCAAATTATCATTGTTACATTGTAATTGATTTTTAATGAAAAATAATATTTTTTGTTAATATTCAAATTAAGTTATTAAATCTATTTTAATGAATTAATGTAATTTTTAAATAAATAATATTTCAATAAAATATTTTTATTAAATAAATTTTATTAAATATAAATAATAATATAAATTTTATGAAGTCAAATGTAATTTTTTTAAGGGTTCAATAGATGTTATTGTCAAAAACCCGTCATATTTAATAAAGGTCAGTTTCTATTATAAATTTTAAAATTAGCATATATAGAAAATTATTTAGATAAAATGAATATTATTTTTGGAGTCAGGATTTCAAAATTATCCAACAGGGAATTTTTCATAATTTTCTTGGATAGCTGAATTTTCGGGTAAAAATTAAATACCATATAAATATACTTTGTATTTTATGAAATAATAATGACCAAAATGTGATGTAATTCATAATATAAATGATATCCACGACCAAATATATGTTTAACATTAAAATAATGTTGTTTTAAGTTTATTTTATTTATTTTTTAAATCCATTATTATTCCTCAAAGACTTGTAATATATTTTGTGATTTTAAAATCATTCCTTTAAGAGTGTGACTCACCTAAACATCACCAAGGGTAATATTTTAATATGTTTGGCCTGTTTCCTTATAAAATAATATATACCACTAACTTTTTAAATAAACCATGCGAAAAAACTATGTTATAGTTTGTGGTTTTGAATATTTTATTATAAAGTGTCCCAAACCTAAATAATAATGAAATCCCCATGCTTACCTATTTAAACACACCCATTCTCCAATTTCTCCTCACTAAAACTCTTTGGATCATGAGTAAACTATAACCTCTACTCCATATAGTCCTCCTAATGAGACCCAAATATTTCAAAAAACCCCTCCAAAGACTTTGTTGTCAAACACTCAATAAGGGATCCTTATATTCCTCTCATTCATTCAATATAAGAATAGTCCACGAAATTTGTATTTATAATTTCCATTTTCTAAATTTTAAATCATATAATATTATTCTATTATTATAAAATTTATGTTACTTGGATTATAGTTATTTATACACTCTATTTTTTACATTAATCTAAGTTTTTACTATGGAAAAATTCTATAAGGGATCTTCCACTCACCTTTTTATCAAGAAATCCTTCAATGTTATATATTCAGTTTCCATTTTCATATGTTGAGATAGGTTATTACATATCCCACTTCCAATCCATCTGATTTATTAATGATTATATCTCATTTCACCCTCATTTAACTCTCATATAAACCTTTATGCATACCTATTACCATGATAAACTTTTGTAATGGTGCATTCCTTTATTCTCTTTATTCAAGTTTCTTTACAATGATACACCTTATATATCCAATTCCTTATATTGGTACAAATATTTAAATTTCTCCATTAAAGCCCATTTCATGTCTAAATTATGAGATACCCCTTTCTCTCTCAACAACCAATTTTATGAGTTTTTATGTAACGTTGTTATGATTGAAAAATTTCACCGAGATTTTACATGACAAAATATTTTTGAAGAGAATAACATAACCATTTTTATATCAAGGTTATCCACCTTCATGAACATATAAATATTTATTGGGTACTTACTTGTATTTATTACACATTCTTTTATCATGTAATAAATTATGATGTTTAATGAATCCATGTTGTATGATCTATGTGTCATACATAAGCATGAGAATGAAATGATTATGAAGGGTGAATCCTAATAGAACTCCAATGCATTGTGTAATGTTTAGTATCATGATGGGTCATGTGAAATGGTCTTGGATGCTATCATTGACTCATTATCCTTCATGGACAATGATCGTTGACTCATGATCCTCCATGTGCAATGATCCCTAACTCATTCTTATGTCATGTTATATGTTGTCTCCACATTTCCCATGTTATAATTATCATGTTATATCATGCCTTGTTATTCATGTTCCTTTTATTATCCATTGATATTCCTTTTGTCTAACATGTATTGTATTCATAATTTTATGCCTTTTTTATTCTCTTACTATTCTTTATAGATCACCCATTTTTTATATATGTCCTCAGGTTATCCCATGAAGTGTTTAGTATAAAAGAACGTCTTAGTCGTGATAAAGAATTTTTCTATAAAGATATTGATTTTCATGTTTTCTATTGTTGTGTAATATACCTAATGTACCAAAGATAGTAGAAATATTTATATTATGGGTTATATTAACTTTAATTTTATGTAATAAAACATTTATTAATTTATAATAAAGAGAGATGTCATTATAGTTTGTATTAGAGAATATGTTTAGTTAAGTTTCAGATTAGAATTAGAAAACTCTAGATAAATCCTTATGATTAGAGAACTCTAGTAAATACCATTGGTATAAAATTAGATATAAGAAAAAATCCCTAAATTTTGGTAAGTATAAATTAAGTGGTTTATCTAAAAAATACATCTATATCTGAATACTAAAAGTGGACGTGGTTATGGAAGAGATGTACTTAGGGTAACTACTCAGACAAGATGATCTGAGTGTGACTGGGGGTAATCTGGTACAAAAAAATGGGCCTTACAACGAATTTGTTTTACACTCTCGGTGGATATGCCTTGGTAAATTTATAATCTCATTTTGATCCTTTATTAGGGGATCAAGAATTTCCCATAATAATATAAGTTATGAAATTGATCATGGTGAACAAAGATTGAAGTGTATAAAATCATAAGTTTAGGATATAAATGTAATTTATATTTTAACCCTTTAAAGTCATTGGATTCATATTTATGTGTTTAATTAAGATATTAATCCCTATTTTTCCTTCTTATTCTATCTATAGGGTGGAAATAATAGTAATCTTGTTAACAACCGATGCGAAGGGTAGTGTGGTGATTTCTCCAGTGAGATGCCATATCTGATGGGAGTGGGAATTAAAAATATTAACACAATACCCTCTTAGATAAATCATGTTCTGAATAGAAACCTGGATCAAGATGAGTTCCCAAACCCCCTTAAGATAGAACAAACCACAATTGAGAGCATCGTGCGACAATGGCCTCCTACTTTTAATGGATCATATGATCACTTAATCATAAATAAATGGATCAACTGCCTTGATCTTCGTCCTTTAATTTTTAAAATAAGAGACATTTCATCTATGTATATATCATATGAAGGGAGAAGTTGATCAGTGGTATACATTTATCAATAATACAAACCCTAAGAATGATATCGAAGCAATGGAGTGGAAGGAATTCAATAATAACCCAAACATTACATACATTGATATTACATAGAAGTTAAATTATATTCATTAAAACATATAACTATGAAATGAAAGGACCGTATAGGTATAGTGTCTTTAGAAATTGAGAAACATAAACAACATGGTCACAAAACATCAATATTATCTCCCGTATATTTCTTCATAACTAGATCACCTTTTTACATATCTTACTTAATAACATTATTCATGACCTGGGAAAAAGAAACATATGGAAGGGTTAGGTCAACTTCTCATTGAGGGTAAAAAATAGAATTATCAATCATATCATAATTAGATGATATAAGAAAATAACATTTGGAAGTCTTCTCCTATATATAGAAGATCATGATATCTTGTCATGGGATAAAAGTTCATAATAATTAATAGACATAATCCCAAAAGTCAAAACCTAAGACATGAAGTTTTTTTTTCATACACATAATCATAGAAAATAATTTCATATTATTCAAGGCTCGCTGCAAATTCCATCATATCTGACAAAGTCGATTACTGAACCATATTTACATGTTATTCCATCCTTGTATTACTAAACAAGATTTACTTTCTGTTCTAGTCATGTCTGTCCCATGAGATATAAATCATTACCTAATGAATTGTAGGGATATATATATCCCACCAATTTCATAATGAAATCATTCTTACATGTTCCACCAACACATAAACCATTCATCAGATCAAAACCCAAGGAACAAAAAATGGTTTTCTTAAACATTATTCTATCATAATCATATAAAATAAATGGATTAAATGAAAAAATAAATTACAAAAACAATAAAATAAAATTAATAATAGGGATATGAACATATCTATATGTCATATTATATGGAAAATAAATTTTATTAAATACTTGAAATTAATTATTTATGGAAATATCCTTTATTCTACAAAAACAATTTTTACTCAAAATGCCAGGAAATATTAAAAGAAATAAATTTAATTAAAAATACACATGAAATATTGTAAAGGAATATTCAAGGAAATAAGGTGTTATGAAAGCGTAAGAATCCATTCATGAAGTATAACTTAAAAAACATTCCCCATGTACTTTTGCTAGAAAAGTAAAAAGGTACCTTGTATCGAATAATGAAAAAATATTCCTTCCAAACCATTTAGTAAAAAAATCATCAATGAGTAAAATTGACTTTAAACAATTCTATATGAATAGAAAAAGTATTACATATTTACAAAACATGGATTTGGATGATAAATATATCCCAGTAAATAATTACATATAAATAATCTTGGATAATAATGAGATTGATAAATTATCCATTACCTTATGTCTGATATCATTTGTATGTATCTTAACCTCCTATATAATGATTTAAATAATTTTATTGAATTATTCTAGAATCATAATAATTTTTATCATATCATATATGATTATATTATCATCCATTTGTTTGTAACATTTCATAGTCACTGTTTATTTAGATATTAACTGCTTTATGTTCTTATGAAAGTTTTGTCGGATAAGTTCATGTTTCACTTCTTAGGTTATATTTATATCATTTAAAGAATGATATAAGTATATTATATATCATATATATTCATTACCTTAATTTATATAATCTTTGTTTAATTAATAACATGTAGAATGAATCACATCGCATCATGGAGACGGTAGGTCGTACGTACGCAAGAGCGACGATATCAATCACTTAACAATTAAATAGAATGAAAATTTATGGTATATTAATTATACAGAATAATTATCATGTTATATTAATTATTTAAATCTATTATACTCATCATTATACCCATCCAAGTAAATTATTATTTAATAATAAATTATCCCACTATGTGGTGACAAAAAGTTGTACGTACGCACACATAATGATATTTTTATTAATAAGTTGGATAAAAGGTGGTATCAGGTTGTCCCATAATTATAATAACACCTCATCATGTAAAATATACTGTATTTATTACTATATTATGTAAACAACATAATAAGAGGATATACAAGAAGAAAATAATTTTCAAAGAGGTTATAAAACAATTACCTATTTTTCGAGTATCTGTTTTTGATTTTTACAATAGGTCTTCTTAGGGTAGATTTCATCCCAAATTGTTTTCTATAAGATGAGTTTAGGAAATTTGGGAGAGTAAATGGGTATCGTTTTGATGGGAAAAAAGCATTAGATGTGTGATTAAAAGAGAATGAGAGGTTCCCTTTTATAAGTGAGGGGAGGGGCACCTTTGGAAATACCAAAACTATTAAATTAATATAAATTAATTTTTAAATTAAAAAGACTCAAAAAAAGATTATTTATAATATATGATGATTATGGGTCCAAGTTATCTCATCCAATAAACTTTAGAAATTTCTTTATTTTATTCTAAACCTTATAATTTTGATTTATCCTTTTTAAATCTACTTATTTTTCATTGTGGTAATAACATTCTAAATATTTAATGATTATAAATATTTACATATATGGTGTCAATTGACCATAAATAGATATTCAGTGAAATTTTAAACCTTATAATTATCACTTTTAAAATTTTATATATTTTTACGATTTTTAAATAATTTAATAATATTTTATTTTTATAAAATGTCAATAGTGTCAATTTGGATCGTATTCATTTCAATAATTTTAAATAAAATCCACCCCAAAGATAACATCAAACAAAATAATTTAATTTACTCCAAAAATTTCATAGTAACCTTTAAAATTTGTGGATAATATTAATTAATTCAAATAATATTTATTTAATATTTATGACATCATTCATTGGATATTTTTATTAATAAAATATTTTTTTGTGTCGCTATTGTGTCATCCTTAATGGTAATTATTTATTTAAAAAAATTTATAAATAAATTTATATGATATATATAATTCATTTATATTCTCTTATAACACCTATCATTGATGTTAACTCCTACTTATCACTATATTAGAATTAATATACTTATATAAAAAGTGTGAATTTTGTCATAATCATAGATTTTAATAATAATAATAATAATGTAATATTCATTGGAAAGTGTCCATTAAGTAATTAAATTTAGAACCATAGATAATAAGGGTTTAATTTAATCAACAAATATGATTTTTACTGGTCTTAAGATAATTTTACAATATTATATTTACCTTTAGATACTTGATTTAGACTTAATTGCAGTATGAAAAATTACTAAAGTTACTATTCATAATGTCCAAAATAATATAACTATCCTATTTACATTATTTTGAACCAATGATTCAAAATAAGGAATCTATTTTAAAAAATTTTAAACATATAATTTACAATAATTAAATTTAAATTAATCTTGTTTTCAGAAAGAGAGAACGGGTTTTAAAAGCTAAAACATTACAAAAGATTAAAATATTTGTTCATCTGGATTCAATGTAAACTTAATGAAAATGACATACATTATATTGAATGATAAAAATATATTATATTTATACTTTAAAAACATTCAATATTATAATTTAACTGTATAAATTATTTCTATGATAAAATTTGTTTTCACATAAAATTTATTGTATTTTTACTATTTATTAAAACCAGAAAGTTATTAGAAAATTTTCAAAAATTCATAAAAAGAACTTTTTTTGTCCTGCTTCAAAATAGCATATTTATATTTTCATTTAAAAATTATTAATGTTTCAAAATGTTAATCCAAAATGTGTTCATCATTCAAAGGCGTAAAATTGTCCTTTTAAAAAATATAGGTTTTTATACATCAAATATGGTTTATTTGTACCCTATAACAAAATATCCATTGGTTGAATATTAAAAATATTTTATTAAGTATATATAATATTTATATATCATTAATTTCATTACCAATAGTAATTCACACAAAAATAAAAATGTCTAATTGATTTACACATTTCATAAATAATTGATAACTAATGATTTCACAATTAATTTTCCTAAGTTAGTTATACTTATTCTCGATAACCTAACTATTATTCTATAACAATTATTTTATTCTAATGGCTTCTCGTAGTTCGTTTAAACTCATGATTGTGTGTAATGCAAGCTACTGAAGAATTAAAATAATTTAAATAAAATAATTCATAAAAACATCTGGGTATTATAAATTTAGAAAAAAAATTCAATAAATATTTTCCTTACACACTCAATAATAAAATTGAAAGGTATTTTCTTACACTCAATAAAAAAGTTAAACTTTTTATTGGGGCATACGTGGAAAATTTCACAAGATTTTCCTGATATGCCTTTGTTTTTTCGTTACGCCCGAAACCAAGGTTCATTAATTCTTTGGTGGGATAAAACCTTCTATATGAAGATCCATAGTGATTTGTGACATTAATGGCTATGAAGAAATTTTATAATGTGTCCTAAAATTCTAAATGGATATCGGTTAATCACAATGTTATCATGGGGATAAGAAGTGGAAATTGGAGTTTAATTATTTCCATTTGATAGAGAGATCTAATGGTGCCAAGATTTTTCAACATCCCACATTTCAAGTTTATGGGGAGAAGGATCCTAGAAATTCCTTAAATAGAGAAATGAATTGCTTTATGTGTAGGAATTTTGAACACCATATAATAATTTTTGACAGTAGAAACTCGTTTTTTAAATGGAGGAAAAGAATACTCCAATCAAATCTGTGTACATTATTAATTTATATAACTGTAAGAAAGTAAGAGTCTTTTTGGATCAATGCACTAATCCAAGGGTTTTCGGAGGAAATAGACAACATTTATGATATAAAGGGTGATATTTTTCCATCACTACCACTAATGTGGTTCTCAACAAGAAATTGGTGACATGAACTCTATTTATTCATTTAATAATAGAGAACATACATTTTTATTCTGGTTCTATGCATTCGTTTATATCATGAATGTTTAGTAGAACTATCTAAACATAACCCCAAATCATGAAATCATATGTGTTAATGAAAATAAAAAATGGGACAATTATTTCATCCCAATTATATAACTCCTACCCTATCACAATTTTTGGGATGAACTTCCTAGTGAACCTTCTCATACACGCTTTGATGGAATTTGATGAAATTCTGGGAATGTGATAACTTTTAATATATATATCCAACATAAACTGTCACAAAGAGGAAATTACTCTCTGTATGGTGAATCAACACCCAATTATATACTAGTTTAAGTAGGATGATGAATCTTATTTAGAACCATCATCTCAATCATGGATGTTATTTCCCTATGATAATGTGTATCTAGATCATATTATTGATTCTAAAGAAATGATCATCCTCAAATAAATGCCTATTGTGAGGGAATATTCTGATGTGTTTCTGGAGAAATTACCTGGCCTTCCTCCTTTTCAAGAGATAGAATTTTCAATCAAACTTACACCTAGTGTGTTTCCCTTATTCAAGACTTTGTATAGGATGGATTTTGTGGAACTTAAGGAACTAAATAAACAACTACAGTAGAATCTTGATAAAGGATTAATACACCCAAATGCTTTATTATGGAGTGAACCAGTCCTCTTTATCAGTAAGAAGGATGGGTCAATATGACTCTACATTGATTATCATGAGCTCAACAGGATCATGATAAATAACAAGTAGCATTTTCCACAAATTGATGACTTATTCGATCAACTACATAGAGAAAAATACTTCTACAAGGTGGATTTTTGGTTAAGATATTACCAAGTTAGGGTAAATAAGGATAATATACCCAATACTAATTTCATACAAGGTACGGGAATTTTGATTTTATATTGATTCCATTCAGACTTCCCAATGTTCCAACAATCATCATGGATTTAATTAAAATACTCTTTAGATATTACCTCTAAAATTTTCTTTTATTATTTATAGATGATATTATAATATACTCCAAAAATTAGGTCGATCATGAGGAACATCTGAGCATTGTGATTAAGGGCTTGTGAAAGGAAAAGATCTATGAAAATTATAGAAAATGTGAGTTTTGGTTGAAGGAAGTCTCATATTTTCGGGCATATAATCAAAGGTAATGTGATATTTTTGGATCCTTAAAAGAAAAAAGAATATGAAGGATGGTCAATGCCAACATCTGGGAAAAATATCTATAAGGGGATTCACCTCCTCGGTTTTCCCCCTGTCATCGTCTCTCTTCCTTCTGGGGATGGCGACGACTCCTTCATCAGCACCACTGCGGGCTCATTTGAGGCGTCTGACTATTTCTCGTGGAGGCGTCTCTTGGGGTATTGGTCCTCAGTAAATCTCGTTGCTTGCCTTCTCTCTCCCTAGCTGTCAAATATCATGGCGGTGGTGCAGTGTCCAAGTCAGGTTTCACGTTTCTACAGACATAGGGGTGATTCCTCAATTTAGGTTCGGCTACCGGTGCGGTGTGGTGGTTGTTGCGATCTCTGTGTTCAGATTTGAAGGTGGTGACGGGATTGTAGCATGCAGTGAGGTTTCTCTGGTTATGATCTGGTGATTCGGAGGACTTCGTGATGTAGGGTTTTTTTCTGGAGATTAATTTCGGGAATTTCTTATGATGTTTGATATGGCGCTATATTCTTCAGTGTTCGTCAAACCCTCCCTGAAGGTTTCTTCCTACTCCCACAGTTGGCACGATTAGACTTCGACGTTGCTTTTTTCGGGTCAGAGCGGCTCGGTTCTCTTTGTCGACGACGCGTCTTCTATGGATGTTTGGTTGGAGGAGATCCTAGGGATGGCGGCGGGGTTCTACCGAAGGTCTTCATCTGGGTTGTTCTCACATTGTAGGAACTCATGTTGGGTTATTGGTGGTTTTGTTATCAGTGTTGTTGTCTCGCATTCTAGATGTTTTGATGTAGGAAGTTGGATTTTATTTGCTGGACATGGTGACGTTTTCATCTTGTTGTTGGTGAATTTTCTCTGCTCTGACACTAGGACACCAATGCTCTTCTCCCTCTCAGATTTGAGTGATGGTTTCCACGGTATTTTGGGATGTATAGTTTGTGTGGTTTATGACATTCCAGGAGGCATTGTTCATGATGGTTTCATCGCTGATTTTGGTGTTGGTTCATTGGTGTTTATGGACTCTAATGACATTGCTAAGGGTTTGGTTGTTTGTCATACAACGGTCGCTACTCAAGGCGTGTATGGAAGTTTTCTATTTGATTTGAATTTTGGTTCTGGACTCGACCACATGGTTCAGGCCCCAAAAGAGTATTTGGAGTTGGCGGTTCATCTTTGAAAAGATTTTTGGATTTGGATGTTTGAGAGGGTTTGGAATCATCCATCGGATCGAGCATGTGCTTTGACACATGACACTTGCTTGCCGATCAGCCTTGCAACGGTGAAAAGCATCATCACGATCAAATACTGGGGAGGGGCGGCTCCATGTTGTTAGTATTTTTTTCACTTTAGACCTTTGGGTCATGATTTTTCTTAGTCATGATGTCTGTTTGGGTTTTCCCCTTCTTCCCTTAAATGGGGTTTTTATTATAATATAAATTTGATGGCTTTCGGGTCATTGGATGATTGATGATCAAACCCTCTTACCAAGATAAATTGAAAGGGAATCATGTTTGTGTGGAATGATGAATGTGATGAAATATTCTACAAGTTGATAAGGAGGCTTATAACTTCCCATGTGATCTCACTACCCACAAGTCGAGACCTTTTCATGATTTTCAACAATGCTTCAGAAAAGGGTTTTGTATGTGTATTGATGAAAAATAACAAATTCATAGCATATTCTTCCACAAAGATTAAAACCCATGAGAAAAATTGTCCCACATGTTATCTGGGGTTGGCATCAGCAATCTTTTATTTGAAAATATGGTGGCATTATCTCTTGGGGGAGAAGTGCGAAATATATACTGATCACAAAAGTCTTAAATATATATTCACATAAAAAGAGATGAATATACGGCTATGAATATGGTTAAATCTCTAAAAGTATTATTGATACTCCATCCACTACCATCCTAGTAAGATGAACAATGTAGAGGATTCTCTAAGTATAAATGATCCAATAATTCTATCATCAATGATAATTGAGAAATAACCTATATGTTTAGATTTAAAGAGAACAGACATTGAAATCATAAATAAACATCTTCAATCCTTTCTCAAATGATTTCTCAACCATCTGTAAAGGATAAAGGATGCTCAAAAAGATGATGTGGGAATTCAGAAAAAACTAGAAACTACCATTAAAGTAAAATCCACATAGTTCAATGTTAATAAAGAAGTAATTGTGATATTTGGTTCAAGAATATGTGTTCCATAAAATCTATAGTTAACAAAGGAACTATTGGATGATTCACATAATTTAACATTCTCAATTCACCGTAGAAACACAAAGATGTACCGAGATTCCCGAGAGAACTATTAGTGAGTCATCATAAATCAAGAGATCGTTGAATATACATCAATGTTCCTTCCATGTCTGCAAGTGAATACATAAATTCCTAGGTCTAATGGTATGATGCAACCATTACCCATACCCACATGTAAATTGGAAAATATCTCCACATACTATTTAAATGGACTTCTGAATGCATATAAAGGAAAAAAAATTATCTATGTTATTTTGGATTTTCTTACAAATATTTCACACTTCATTTAAATATTATAGGATTTATCACTGGATCAACTTGCATGGATATATAATTGATAAGCTGTAAGGATGCATTGAGAAACATTGTCGATTGTTTCTGGTCGAGAACCAAGATTTACCTCTTAGTTTTGGAAAAGCCTTCACCATGCTCAAGACACTGAGTTGAACTTTAGTATGCTTTATCACCATTAAACTAATGTCCAATCTGATCAAACTATCCAAAAACATAAAGAAATGTTGAGAGTATACTCAATGGAATTAAAACGAGTATGAGACCAACATCTTCCACTAATCGAGTTTGCATACTACAATAGTTACCACTCGAGCTTCCTAATGGATCCATATGAATACATCTATTAGAAAATATGCATAACACCAACATGTTGGGATTAATTTTGTGAATAACTTCTAGGTACTAAAATGGTAGAACAAATGGTGGATAAAGTAAATACCTTTCAGTAACACATTGAAGATGCTATGAGTTGACAAAACAGTTTTTCTACAAATAATCAATGTGACCTAGACTTCGAAATTAGAGACATGGTATTCCATTAAATATCTCAATGGAAGAGATTGAAGAGATTTTGTTAAAAGGTAAAGCTTTGTCCAAGGTACATCAGCACTTTTGAGATCCTCAATCGCATCAGATAAGGGACATATCCACTTGTACACCCACAAAATTTATCTTAGGTACATGATGTATTCCTTGTATCCCCCTTAATAAAGTAAATATTGGACCCCTCACATGTATTAAATCTAGATGTGGTACCATTGGATAATGATCATTCTTAAGAAGAGAAACCGATGAAGTTCTTATATCATAGAGAAATATTTCTATGAAATAAGATAATTCCCCTCGTCAAAGTGTTGTGGAGAAACAAAAATTTTGAATATGAAATGTGGGAAATGGAGGAGGTGATGAAATAGAGTTACCCTAATCTGTTTTAGTGTGTGTAAAGAATATTTTGAGGGTTAAATCTCTTAATTGGATAATATTGTAATGTTAAAACTATTATAAATAAAATTCCCATTTTTATTCAATTAAATTAATTATTATATAATACTGTTAAAGAAAAAACATGATCTTATATTGTTTTATTATATGAAATTCGATTTTAATTATTGTTATGTATCTTTACCATTGATAACATAGTCTTTGAACAATAATCACATGACTAGTATAAATATTGGTTTTTAACAAATCCATTTGACACATACAAAGTGATGGCCTCAACCAGTAAGATCGTGCCCTGTGAATCCCATTTACCAATGATTCGGAGGGAGATAACATTTATGGGATTTTTCATTGACCAATCCCAATCCAAGATCCAAGAACTTGAGCATGAGGAAAACTATTTACAAGAGTATTTCAAGCTCAATGAGATCAAAACCCAAACTATGTTCACTAAATGGCCCCATGAAAGCCCCACCATCACGCACCTTACTATTAGGGTGTATGTTGGTGTATTTAATGGATATGTATCAAGACCCTATAATTATTAATATGTATATTATTTTTTATAATATAATTAATATATCTTCATTCTATTATTGATACTTCATAAATTATTTTTAAAGAAAAAATAATATTTTTGTCTAATATTAAAATTCAATTAAGAAATTTAATTTTGATGAATTAATGGTTTTTTGAAAAAAATAATATTTTAGTAAAATATTATTTTTAAATATCTTTTATTAAATATAATTTATTATATAATATTCAATGTAGTTAAATTTAATTTTTAATAAGGGTTCAATAAATGTTATTATCCAAAACACTTCACTTTTAATAATTTTTTTATTTTAATTTAAAAGTTACAATCAAATATATAGAAAACTATTTAGATAAAATGAATTTTATTTTTGAAATCAGGGCATCAAAATTATCCAACATGGAATTTTTCATAATTTTATGTGATAGTTGAATATTCCAGTAAAAATTAAATACTATATAAATATACATTGTGTTTTATAACAACATAATGACATAACAATGAAGTAATAAGTAATATAAATGGAATAAACAACAGAATATATGTTTTACCTTTAAAATAATGTGTTTTTGTTTATTTTATTTGTTTTTTAAAATCCATTATTAATCCTCATAGATTTATAATATATTTTATGATTTTTAAATCATTTCTTTAATAGTGTGACTCACCTCCCCATCCCCAAGGGTAATATTTTAATAATTTAGTGACTTTCCATATAAAATAATTTATACCACTCCCATTTGGTAGAAAAAATGGGGAAAACCCATGGTATGGTTTTTGGTTTTGGATATTTTACTGTGTAGGATCCAAATCCTAAATAATAAAGAAACCCCCTCCTTTCCTATATAAACCCACCCAATATCCTATTTATCATTACTAAAACTATTTGGATCACAACCACACTCTTCCTTATACTACCTATAGTACTTCTAAGGAGCCCCAATATTTCATCAATCCCCTCCCAAGCCTCTATATTCACACACTAAAGTTAGGGATCCTCGCATGCATCTTCTTCTTTCGATTCAAGAATATTCCTTCAAATTAGTCTTTATAATTTCAATTGGTTGTATTTTAATTCATTTAATATGATTATATTACTTTCCAATTGATGTTATTTTAATATTTTATTATTTATCCTCTCTCATTTATACATTTATCAAAGTTGTTATTATGCCTAAATTCCATAAGGGATCTTCCACTCTCCTCTCTTATCAAGGACTCCTTTAATATTATGTCTTTTAATTTAAATTTGTTAATGTTGGGATATAATATTTCATATCCCCCTTACTGTGAATTTTTTTATAAATTATGATATCCCCTTTCACACTCATTTATCCCTCCTATGAACCTTTATGTACACCTATTTCCATGCTGAAAATTTGAAAGGGTTATTTCATTTCTCCTCTTTCTTCAATATTCTTTATTATGTTATGCCTTATATATCCAATTAATTATTTTGGTACATATATTTTCATTTTCCCATTACTTTAAATTTCATGTATAAATTATGAGTGGCATGTGTCTTTTTCAAAAAACTATTTTATGAATTTTTAAGTAATGTTGTTATGCTGCCGAAATTTCACCGCAAATTTCCATGCTAAAATAATTTTGTAGTGAATACCATACCCATTTTTATATCAAGTTTATTAACCTATACAAACATATACTTTTTTATTTTGTACTTATATGTATTTATTATACATTAATTTATCCTAGAAAAAATTATGATGTCGAATGAATCCATTTTTCAGTATTTATGTGGCACACATAAGTATGAGAATGAAATTATTATGAACGACATGCCCTGATAGCGCTCCAATACATTGGGTAATGTTTAGTATCATGATATTTCATGTGAAATGGTATTGGAATCAATATTTTACTCATTCTGATCCATTTGAAATGATCTGTCACTCATTATCCTCCACGTGCAATGAGGCTTGACTCAGGTTTATGTCATGTTGTAGGTTGTCACTGCATTTCCCATGTTATAATAGTCAAGCTATATCATTACTTGTTATTCAAATTAATTTTATTATCCATTGATATTCCTTGTATTTAACATGTATTGTATTTTTCATGTTTTATATTTTTTATTCACTTTTTGGGATTTATATCTTACCCCTTTATTGTGTATATCATCAGGTTATCCGATGTTGGGATAAGTACAATGGAACATTTTGTTCATGTTAAAAAAATTCTATAAATATATTTCTTTTCTTGTTTAAAGTTGTTATTTAATGTACCTAATTTCCCAAATACACTATACTTATTGATCTTCTATTTTGTATTAAGTGTGATTTTATGTAATAAAACATTTATTAATGTGTAATAAAGAAAAGTTTTAATATATAGAAAATAGAACATTTCAAGTAGTTATTTGAGATTTGAAGTTACTTCTATATCATAAAGTGTGAAAAAATATAGGATTAGTTTGAACTCACAATAGGGAATGAATATTTTAATAAATTGATATTTTTTTCATTCCATAGGTAAGGATCATCCCCAATGGAAATATTTTTATCAATTACATTATTAGAAAATTATTTCTAGATGAAATAATGGGTAAATTTATAGAGAACCAGGCTTAATATTCATTGATATTACATCATTTTAGAGAAATATTCAAATAATTACAAATGTATATTACCAAGGACAATAATATTTTAGTGACTTTGAAAACATTGAACACAATATATTCTATCATGCTGAAAGATATCAACATATCCCTCAAATATTTTCCCCTTTAGCACTCCTACTGAAATGATTTCATTATAACTTACAGAAAGAAGATATAAGTAAGGGTGAGTTAAGATACTCATTAAGGGTAAATAAAAGAGATATGCGAGCATAACATGAAAAATAATGGTATGATAACTTGAGCCTAACAATTGAAGATCATAAACTATATATCAAATATTATAATCATGATTCATGTCATAATGATTGGCAGTTCATAAGACATGAATCATAATGAAATCGAATAACATGAGTCTTGAGAGTATACCATTTCCATAAGGCATAAGTTTATAGAATATAAAATATCTTATAACAATGTGAACATTTAAGAATAATAATAGGTACACTGATTAAGATAAGGATTTGAAATTATGGCCCCTTAATAAACATAGGGACATGAACCCGAGTTCACACATAAATTATTTTAAATGAAATCATGTTCAAATATAACTATATTGACATGTAAGAAGGTCCACACATCACATTATGGATATGCAATCAAGTCTATGAATAATATCACAATAGTCAAGGTTTACTCCCAAAACCATCTTAGTAGTCAATGTTCACTGGATGGACTATTCTAAGTTGAATGTGTTGTCTCCCCAAAAAAATCATAGCCATCATAGAATATACCCAAGAACATATAAGAGGACATTTCCCTTACTAATCCGATTTCACATACAATTCCATCCTTATCTATATCATTATATATATATCTTTCAGTATTACATTGGAGGGAGATATAGGTTCGACCCATCATATAATAAAATCATATATATGTGTTCCACAAGATGAAAGCATTCATCATATCATAACCCATTAAATAAAATGGATATTATAAACACATAATAATATCATAACCTATGAAAAAGAAACGTATTTCAGAATATTCTCACAATATCATAACCCATGAAAAGAAGTGGGTTTCATCATGGTATAACCCATTTATGTGAAATAGGTTTCGTAAACAAATTTTCATCATAAAAGTAATCCATTCAAAGAAATAATAATACAGGTTTCCTTGGATTTTATCCCAAATAAATCATAATCTATGTCAAATTATTTCATCTTATATGGAAGAGGATTTTGAAATAGTAATTGGAGAATTTCTTATGGGAATTAAACTATATTTGAATATCACTTTTTAAAAAATAAAACATTTATGAAAAACTTTTCCATGAACACCAATTTGAAAACTTATAATGTAAACGTTAAAAAATATTTAAAACATTTCCTTAGTAAAGTACCCTTTCAACATTGAAAATGATTTTTAAACCATAAAACATTTTTGAAAACATTTTTCTTTTAAAAAAATTTAAAAACAACACATTTTTAAAATATTTGGAAAAAAAATTCTTTAAAAATAATATTGTTTTCTTTTAAGGTAAAATTAAAATTAATTATGGTAATGTGGGTAGATAAAACCATACATGTCGAACATTCCTTTTATACTGTAAAAAGTTTAAAAAAATTCCATGATTAGAAAATAAAAATAAGATTTATTTTATAAAACAATTTTTTAAAAGTTAAAACATGGATAAAATAACTTTTAAAAATTATACTATAAATTAAATTTTTTAAAAATATATTCAGAAAATGTTTCTTTGGGAGAAAATCGGTTTTTGGCTGAAGAGATTAAAAAAGTAAAATTTTCTTGAAAACATTTTCTTACTTATCATAAGTAAATAAGAGTACAAATCAGTAACATTACATGAATATATCATGAATAAATATATTATAATCAAATTAATGAGAATTATTTTGATATGGATCATAATATTTCATTAATGGTAGCATAATCATAAAAAAACATGATAAACAACAATATTTTAGCAATAATGTTTTACCACAATGGTAACTTTAAATCATAATAAACCAAATAAAGACACTACAATAATGTTAATATACCATTAAATGAAGTATATCCATGATGTAACATTTCAATGGGTAGTATATTCAACTCATAAATGAATATATATGCATAACATTTCATGTGTCTCAAAAAAGGTAAATTGGGAAAACATTCCCTTACCACTTTTGTAAATTTGAAACTGTAACCCTATAAAATAGATATCATCAAATGGATATTTAAATCCAAATATTTTTCAGTAAAATAATCGTAATATACATGATCAGTATATAGACCATAAAGAAAAAATAAGTGGTGAATATAGCATGTGTCTCCCAAAAGTAAAAAGTGAGATGGAAATCCCTTGCTACTTGATAAACTTTGAAATCATGATATAATTTAAAGAATAAAAAAATATAAACATTAATTATCTTTAAATAAATAAAATTAAATTTATAAAATTTCATTGGTATGTCCATATACCACACAAAAGAAACAAGTGGTGAGTATAGAATAAGTCTTGTGGAAATAAAAGTGAGACTAGAAATAACCTAACTATAATTCTTGACATCCTAAATAGATGTTAAAATATAATATAAAATAAATATAAGTTTATTAAACATATAATAAAAAACCATACTCATACATATAATACCATATAATATTTAATTATGACTTTATATTCCCTCTTTAATATCAATTCCATGTTAAACTTACATTTTAGGTAAAATGATTTTTTCATATATGTTTTAAATTATTATTTTCGGTCCTATTACATTCATAATGATTTCCTAATTTCCAGAATATAAAACATGATATAAATATATTATATATTCATAATATATTTATTTATAAAATTTTATAAAATAAAGAAATAGTAAATAAAATACACCATTTGTGGAGACTGTAGGACATACGTACACAAGAATATTGATTCAATTTTCTTATGTCATTTAAAAGAAAGAAAATTAAATGATATATATATATATATTAGATTAATTATTTAATATATATCAAAAATTTCTATTTAACCCATCATTAAAGTATTCCATGTAATGTTTGAATGAATCACATAGATTCGCGAGGAGGTAGAATGTCGTACACACGAACGACATTATCGTATTCTCATGAAATGGAAATAATGAATTAATGTGTTATATAATAATTAAATAAGAATAAATAATTTTTAAATATACTATATGTAATATATAAACTATAATTTTACCATTATTATAAACCATGAAAAGTGGTAATTGAAGAACGAACGACATCGGTTTGCAATGCGGTAGTCTGTCGTACTCAAGAACGTTGATTGTATATCAAATTTGATGTAAGATAGTGAATTTGTTTTAATAACCATAACATAAATAAATATTAGTATATTTAATGTACTTATTTTGTTATATACACAATATATAATGGTAATTTAAGGGGTTTTATAAGGGAACAAAACAAAAATTAATGTTGATGAACATTACCTCTTCTTTGGGTATCTCTTTTTGGTTTCCACCAAAGGACATCTTTGGTGGGATTTATTACCAAAGTGAGTCTTCTAAGATGAATTTAAGAAATTTTCTGAGTTTATATGGATAGTTCTTGGGCAGTAAAAATGTATTTAGATGTGTGATTAAGTGAGGTGGTGACTTCCCTTTTATAGTGGAGGAGGAGTGGAATTCTTGTAAATACCAAAAGGTAAAAAATATTGGGTGGTCTCCCTTACAGCATGTGCCTCCAATAAGAAACAATATTCATTAAAAGAGGGTATATAGTTTAATTATTGACATAAAATTATTTTTCACAAGTTTCTTGGTCATTTTTCCCCTAAGTTAAAGTATAGTCTCTTGGTAAACTCATTTTTCCCTTATTTTTTTAATTAAATTTAACTGTTTTCACTAATAATTTTGTTAAAAAACTAAGTTGACCCCACTATAAATTATAAATTATTCTGACTAAAAATATTTAATAAATTTTTAAAAATTCCTATAACATATTTTTTAGAAATTATTTTAAAATCAATCCCACCTATGTGATGAAATAGTGGGTTTTTAAGTGAAGATGTTCAAAATCTTGAGAGGTTTTTATACCAAATTTCAATGGTAAATTGATTAAAATGAAAAAAATAGTATTTATTGATGTATAATTGAACATATTTACTTTGTAAAAAATTAAATTTTAATTTATCTATATTATTAAATTAAATGAATATTTAGTATGTTTCACTATTCATCAAATATAGAAGTTTTTCTGAAAAATACAAAATAAATCACCATAAGATAATATTAACATTACTATTTTAAAAATGAGTTTTATTTTGTAAGATAAAATTTGTAAAGTTTATAAAAATTATTTTTAAAACAAGTGCACCATTAAAATTTGTTAAACTTTCCTTTTAGAAAAATAAATCATTTATGCCTAAAATTAAATATATTATTTTATATTATCTAGAAAACACATAAGATAAATGTTAAATAGTTTATTTAATATATATTATATTATTTTAATAAAAATAATTCCTCAGAAACTTTTTTTAAACATATTTAAATAAAATTTGTCTGTATATATAAAATAGTTTTTCAAAAAATATATTTTTTCTTTAGTTTCAAAAAGTTCTTACTTTCTTTTGTAATTAATTTATTTCCAGATAATTAATTTTATAATAATTAATAAACCATATTTTGATAATTTATTTCATCCTTTTCAAATACTCAATTAAAACATTTATGTGATAATAGTAATAATATTTTAACAGTAAGACTGAGTGTATTTGGTAGTTTGGTAAAACTAGGTCTGGTATGTAGCACAAGCTATCGAAGGGGCTTGGTATTGTGTATACCATATGGAAAACACATTTTTGTGTGTACCACAATCTTAACATGTTTTAGAATGTAACACAGTCCATAAAATAATTTCAATTTATTTGAAAAAATAATGATTTTTAAAAACATAGAAAGTTACATTCCCCCCCCCCACCCAACCCCGTCAAATTAATTTGTCCGAAGAAATTAATTTGGATCATCAGAGTATTAATACATTAAAGTAACCTGAATATGAGACCACATCAAAAAAATGAAATAATAAATCTTCCCTTAAAAAATAATAGTGTAAACAAAATAGTTACTCAAAGTAACTCTTATCTAGGCTTCCACATAGGAGAACATATGTGGAAGGGGAAGATTATTACATAGAAGAAAAGAATAAATAATTATATGTGTGTGTGTGTGGTTATTGTGGGTACAATTTCCTTCAAATGAACAAAAAATACACACACAGTCTAAAAAGAACGGACATACCCCCCCCCCCCCCCCCGCACCAAAGGGATAACCCACCCATAAAAACTTACTTATTTACTAAACAGACTTTAGGCCTAGTGGGAATGAAGCCCATTAAATGAACCAAAATCCTAGTGCATCATCATTCCTATATCACCATGCTTATGTAACCATGCATATGTCATGCCTTGAGTCACCACCATAATGTATAATTCATGTTCCATTGATTTCTTGTTCCATCGTCTATGTCACTATATGAAATGTCCTATAAGAGAATATATTCCCATCAGATCTTGAACTTCATATCTCTTAGATTCCAAGAAGAGGCATTTACCACTCAAGTATAAGCTTGTTGGTGGTGTAAATAATTTAGAGTGTGATAAAGATAAATAATCAAAAAAATTGGGTGCTGCAAAGAAAGTTAACAACCAGAAAACCATCACCCAACTTAGTGTGAAAAGGTCCTCGATATCATCAAAATTATGATAATATAAAAAACAATTATTTTATGACCCTTTCCATAAATTTGAAAAAAAAATTCAAAAATATATATACTTTTTTGATTTTATTCCATTCCATATTCACAATAACACCCTTTAGTTGTGAATCTCTCATTTTTAACTTCATCTCCTACCCCAAGGATTGAATTCAATTTATCTATTCTTGAAGAACTTATATATCATGAGATTCAAAAATATAATGATAATATTTTTCATCTATCCTTAATTATCAACATAGAAAAATTATTATCACAGGTTATCAAATATGCGTAAATCCTCATATAGTGAGATAATAATTTAATTTATAAAACCTCATATAATGTTTATCAAAAACCATTTCCTAAAAGATTAACCTTATAACCCTCCCAAATGATTAAAATATAGAAAAATTGAAATAGTTTCACTAAATTTCGCAAAATCAACATAACATTGATCTTCTATACATCATAAATTATCTATTGTTTATCAAATACCAAATATGTGAATTTCTTAATAATGTATTCTCTTGAAACATGGTAATAACCTTAATTACAATAAATCCTTATTGAAAACATGCATTATTAATTATCCAAATATTATTAGATTTATTCCTTAAATACAAAAAATGGTTTAAACTTAATTAATGATAAAATAAACCACATTTTCAACAAATCATTTATGAGTTATGAGGTCCTAAATACTATCTAATTTAATTAATCCATATCATCATATCTTTATCCATAATAAATATCATTTTCTCATCCTCATGAATATATTATGGGTCGTATTTCCTTAATCATAAAATATAAATTCTTTATTAAATCACATTTATATGTCATTTGTACCATTCAACATATTATTTCATATCCTTAATTAAAACTTTTTTTAAAAAATGTTTATATATTTCACACTTCATATAATACAAAATTTGAATTTTAATACATAAATACTTCCTTAATCCCACTTCCTTATAAGAACATTTACTATGCTTCTTCATCATGTTCGTTAACACTTCTTTCCTTTCACAAGTAATTTATAGTCTCTTTATCACCAGTAGTATACCCATTACTCATACATCCTTATTGATTCTCTTCACAAGATTTATCTTTAAGATATTGATTTATAAAATCCCATACTTCCCAAATTTAAATCATTCTTCCATTGATAATACCATAGGGAGACCAATTTCACATCAATTTATTTAACTAAACTTTTCATTTTCCCTTTGTAGTTACTTGATTTTTTTCCTTTTCCACTATCAAAAAATCATCGTTTTTATCTAAGAAATTAATTTTTTTGATTATTATTAAATTCTTGACCCATAAGAAACAAAATATAATTTCCTACATTGTCTCTAATACTTAAATTCTTAGTGAAAACTTAACTTTTCTTCTTTAGTGAGTGTAAGAGTCGGTTAAGGTATATATTTTTAATTATATTCCGTGAAAAAAAGATTAGTAATAATCAAAATTTCCTTCACTATAGTAATCCTTAAATTTTATTTCTCATCAAAAAAATTTCAATCCCTCATATAATTGACAAAGTATGTTTGGGTTATATAAATCGACTAAAACATGAAAAAATATTTTGAATAACATGCATCATAGTGAAAAAATCACATAATCATAAGAAATAACTTATAGAATTTCTAAATCATGAAATATTCTTCTTTAATATATTACACCTAAGATTTATCCATGGTCATTCAAAGTCAATGTATATCTAAATCCATCATGATCTTTTAAAAAGTGACTTTGAATTCCCAAATCATATCTCTGGGAGTGTACAAACTTTGTGTATAGAAAGGTTCATTGTTTATCACTAATTCCCAATCATGTCTAGAAAAATATGGTGTTTCAGGTTTATTTCCCTTATGTACATTTGTTCCAGATAAACTACCTCTTTTAGTATCTAGATAGGGATGTAATTTTATGGAAACCACTCTCTCAATCATTTAAAAAAATTAAACTAAATTTTCCAAAACGTTGACTCACTATTTTAATTATTCATAGAGACATCCCTAGACATATCCTTAGAAATATCCCGTGTGATCTCATTACTTTTTCATAATAATAGTTTCTAAGTATTGATTAAAGTTTACATTGATACCATATATATAAACCCACTCTTATACATGGATATCACATCATTTTAGATGAATATTCATCACATTACAAAAGTACATGTCTAGGGGCTATAATATTTTAGTGGCCTTTGAAGTAGGGAACACAATATCTTCTAACATGGTGAAAGATCTCCAACATCTCCCAGAAATATATTCCACTTTAGTTTTCCTACTTAAATCATTTCATTGTAGCAGTGGTAAAGGAAACATAAGAAAGGGAGAGATCAGATTTGCAGTGGGGATAATTAATAGAGATAAGTATGAATAAAATTAATTTAACGGTATGAGAACAACATCTTCACATTTGAAGATCATAATAACGAGACATTGAATAATTATTGGAACCTCGTAAGTCATGAATCATAAGTAAATTATATAAAATCAGTCTTGGGAGCATGAGGTTGGCTTAAGACATGGATTTGTAGTATAAAAATCATATTATAACATTGTGAACATGTATTAATAGAAATAGTTTCTCCCATTAAGTAAGTACATGATATCAGGGCCTCACATAAAGTTATGAAAATGAAACCAGGTCTATGCATAACATTGTGAATGTAAAATCAGGTTCAAACACCACATTATTGACATTTAAGAAGGTCTAGTAATCACATTATGTACATTAATGAAGTTTTATGCATAACATCTTAGTAGTTAAGGTTTACTCCCAATACCATCTTATTAATCAGGGATCACTGTCAGGTATATCTTAATGGAATGAGTTCACTGCCCCAAACCATCTTAGTTGTCAAGGTTCACTCCCAAGACTGCATTATCATACCCTTACTCAACCAGGTTCACTTACCAGTCCATCCATGTCTATCCCATTAGATATAAATCTTTAACCAATTCATCGGATGGGTTATAAGTCTCACCCATCACATAATGGAATCATACATATGTGTTCCAAAAAATCCCAACCTTTCATTATATCATATCCCATGAAAAAAATGGTTCTTATAAACATTTTATAATATCAAAACTTATGGAGAATTGATAGGTTTCATAATCATTTCATCATAGCACAACACATTAGAGGAATCAGGTTTCCTCATGGTATAACATGTGGAAGAGAAATGATTTTTACAAATAACTTTTCATCATAAGCATAAAACATTCAATTAAATAATAAGAATTGTTTCCTTGGATCCTATCACTAGATAGGTATAGTATATATAAAAGGATTTTATATTAATTGGAGGAGGATTTTGAAATATCACATAGATAATTGCGTAATGGAAATAAACATTCATCAAAAATAACTTTTGTAAAAAAATCCAACATTTTCAAAATAATTTTATTTAAAAAACACTATAAGGACTTATAATGAAATCTCTAAAAATTATTTAAAATATTTCTTGATGAAAATATCCTTATTTATTTTTTAACACTTTTTGAAACACAAACCATTTTTAACACCATTGTATTTGAAACTGATTTAAAAAAACAAAATTTTAAAATATAAGGAAAATATTTATTTGAAAATAATTTTTTAAACATCAAAATTAACCTTCAAATAAAATATTTTCATAACTACAGATAAATCTGTAAATTTCAAACATTCCTTTTGCACCATAAAAACTTTAGAAAAGTGAATTGATCGAAAATAAAGAATATTAATTTTAAAATAATTTATTAAAATTTCAAAAGAAGGTTAAAATGTATTTTAAAAATCATAGGATAATAGTAGAACATTTTTGAAAACATTTTTAGGAAATATGGATTTGGGAGAAAATAGATTTTCAAATGAAGAAGGAAAGAAATTTGTATTTTGTAATACACTTTCTCAATTATCTTAAGTACCAAAGAGTGAAAAAATGAAACCATTACCTGAAGATATAACTAATAACAATTTTAAAAGAAATTTAAAAGAATTGTTGAGATATGGATAATAATATTTTGTTAATGGAAGCATAATCATGAACATTCCAGATAAATGATGAGATTGTAACAATAAAATCCTACCATTTGGTAACATTGAATGAAAAACCAAATGAAAGAATAAAATTACAGGAAACGTAAAATATCATAAAAATAATTATATTCATTATATAACATATCAAATGGGTATTATATAAACCTCATAAAAGTATATAGGTGCATAACATAACATTTTCCTCAAAGAAGCAAACTAGAAAAACAATTCCCTTACCACTTTGGTAAATTTGAAACTATAACCCCATGAAAGAGATATCATAAAATAGATACGTAAAACCAAATATCTTTCAGTAAAATTATCATAATATAAATTCATGGGTATTATATACTCCATATAGAATAATTAGGTTTTTATTATCGCATGTTCCTTACACAAGTAAAAAGTGAGACAAAAATACCTTTCTACTTTAGAAACTTTTGAATCGTGAGATCCTTAAAAGAATAAAATAAATTGAAAATTTTAATATCTTGAAATTAATTAAATTAATGATATAAAATTTCATTGTGTATTATAAACACAACACAAAATAAATAATTGGTGAATTTTTCATTAGTCTCATAAAATTAAAAGTGAGACTAGAAATCACCTTACCTTATGTCTTAGCTTCTTTCGTACAAATTCAAACCTCTTGTATATTAAATATATGTTTATTATTCTTCTAGAAAAGAACCATATTAATATATATAATATCATATATGATTATATTATGACTTTATATTATCTTTTTATTAAAAATTTAATGATGAATTATTTTTCTTGTAATAACTGCTTTGTTTTTCATATATGTTCATACTTGTTATTTCTGGTCCTCTTAATTTAAACATGATTTAATCATTTGGGAAATCGAAAATATAATATAAATATCATATATATTCAGTATATATGTATTTAAAATAATCTATAAAATAAATAAATTGTAAATGAAATACATAGTTCATGGAGACGGTAAGTCGTACGAATGCATGAACAATGTCTCCATTTTCTTCATGTATTTAAAAGAAAAAAATAAATGATATATATAAATATATTATCTTTATAATAGAATTATTATTTCATATATATAAAATAATTCTATTAAAAACATATTTAATACATTTCATGTAATGTGTGAATAAATCACATCGCATCGCGAGGTGGTCGTATCTCGTACACACAAACGATGTTAACGTATTCTCACAAAATGGAAACAATTAAGTTTTTTTCATATAATAATTATATATGAGTAAATAAATAATATATATAATATATCTAATACATAAATTATAAATCCTTCATTATTCTAAACCTTGGAAATGTATTAATTTAAGAATTAATGTCATCAGTTCGCAAGGCAGTAATCTGTCGTACACACAAATGATGATTGTGCATCACATTTGATGAAAATGTGTAGATTTTTTATCTTAACCATAATAGAAAAACATATTATTATATTAAATATATTGATGTTTTTATATAATCATGTTATAATTATAATTTATGGGGGTGGATAAGGAAAAAAAACTAAAATGCACATTGATGAATGTAACCTCTTATTTGGGAATCTACTTTTATTTTTCACCAGAGGACCTCCTTGGATGGATTTATTCATAAAAGATATAGGTTGAATAGATATAAGTTATGAGTTTCTTTTTATATTTATTATTTGATAAAAAGGTATTTAGATGTCTCAAAAAGTGAGGGGGTGAGTTCCCTTTTATAGTGGTGGAGGAGTGACATTCTTGTAAATATTAAAAAGGTAAACGCTATTTGGATGTCAAACATTAATAATGTGACTCTAATAATAAAATATCCTCTTTAAAATAGTAGATATGTTATAAATAGAGTCAGTAAATGGGATTTGGACATGTTTCTAGGTCATATTTTCTCTTAAATAAAAGTTTAATCCCTTGGTAAGCTCATTTTTCTCTTAATAACTATAATTAGTTTTTAATTATTTTCATGATTCATTTTAGTAAAAAAATAATTTGACCCTATTAGAAATAATAAATTATGATTATTCAAAATATTTAACCCATTTTTTCAAATTCCAATAACATAAGTTAGAGAAATTTATTTTAAATTGACCATGTAAACAAGATGAAAAAATTGGTTTTGAAAGTGAAAATGTTCAAATGTTTGAAAGGTTTCACTATAAAATTTCAAAAAAAACTCCAATAACCTAAACTGGATCTAAATATGTATAATTAAGATAATTTTTATTTTAAAATCAACATAAAAAATAATTTATCAATAGAAATTAATTATAATAAAAGTTATATTTCAATTAAAATTTAGGATTTCTCACTATTCGTCAAAAAATGAAACTTGTCTAAAAAATACCAAAAAATCACCCTAAGAAACATTTTTCATTACACTTTCAAAATATATGTTTATTTTTTTCAATAAAATTTATAAAAGTTTCAAAATACAATTTAAAAAAATCCATTAAGAAGCAGTTAAACTTCTTTTTAGATATTCACATATTATTAAACCAAAAATCAAATTTATTATTAATTATTATCTAAAAAATAATAAGAATGATAATTATTTGATTTAATATATAATATATGATTATATTTAAAATCACTCATCAATGTTTTTTTATGTTTTTGATAAAAAAATGTGTTTGGGCATAGAAAATAATTTTTCAGAAAAGAAATTTCTTTATTTTAAAATTGTTATTACTTTCATGTTTGATTAATCAGTTTAAAAAGAATTAATTTTATAAACATGAATGAAATAGATATTCGTAATTTATTAAATACTTTTTATAACCTCTATTCCACCTTCTAGCTGATAACTACAATAATATTTTCATAATGAGATCAATAATATGTGGTAGTTTGGTAAAACAATGTCTTGTGTGTAATGAAATTAATCGAAGGGGATCAAGATTACGCGAAATCTAAGATAAAATAATATATTTTTGTACCAAAATATTAAAAAAAAATTCATGCAGGGAATAATTTTAATTTATTTGAACAAAATAATTCAAAAAAACTCTGGATGTAACAAACATTACCAGAAGTTTCAAAATTCACTTACAGAGTACACTAAGGTCTCTCTTTCCTAATAACATAAAATTATTCTTTAGGAATGATTTCCTATATGGGTGGAAAAATATTAATTATTATATTTTCAGCCATAATATTCGTAGTTAATTTATTCTAATTTTTTTAATAGTAAATTCTTGCAACATAACAATTCATTAAAAAAGTCATGTTTGGAAATTTACTTCTTCATTAAAAGTTCGATTAATGAATTGTATGTAAATTCAATTAATTTAGAGCCAAATAAGTAACTTATAAATCTTTATAAATAAAATATGATAACCCTTATGTCCTTATTAATGGTGGATTAATTATCTTTTGCTTCATATAATGTTCTGGAAGCATAATCAATGACAATAGGTTTCTTCTCTACCATTTTCCAAAAAATTGCCAAAAGAGAAAAGTCAAAATAATCAATCATAAATTTAAATGGTATGTTAACCTTTAGTGGTTTTACTATGGGTGGGATTATTAGTTCTTCTTCATCTCTTAAAATTATTTTTTAAACTTCTCAATAGAGAAAAGTTAGACTTTGTTAGAGAAACCTATAATGAAAAAGTAGTTCTGCTAAAAAAAATTATAAATCTCATGTAAAATATATCATGGACAACAAGTTATATAACATATATCACTATATAAAAGGTTATAAGTGAAAGAATACCTCAAATTAAAACTTTTTAAAATTAATTTTAACATTATAAACAATATTACATAGTAAAATTCTTTTAATAATCCAAAAATAATAGTTTTCATAATTCAAAAAAAATGTATTTATTATTGAAAATATAAAAGATATTGGGTAAACTCTTCATGAAAATTTAAAATTATGATCCATATATATTTAATTTATCTTTAAATAAGTCCAAAATATTTCTATAATCTCATAAAAATATTCATCATACATCATTGGAAATTTCCTCAGGAATTGCATAGGTCTAAGGGAATTATTCAATAAGAAAATGAACCAGCATGCATGTAAAATTAGTTTTACCTAGATCTTTAGGTACTCAATGTACATGAAAATAACAATAATATATATATATATATAGAATATAGTAATAGATCTATCAAAACATGCTCTAAAGAACATAATTAGGAAAAGGAAATGGGAAATGAAATTTCATAGTCACCAAGTTGATTCATTGAGATAGTAAATCAAATTTTCCCAAGGAAACATTTAATAGGGATCACCCATTAGTAATTATATATGGGAAATATTTCTCAAAAATACAAAAAAAATTATATTATTTACTATCAACTTCTAACAAATATAGGTTTAATCCCCTTTGAAATTTTCTCGCATGTATGAAATGTTTTTCTAACAAAATCCTATACATTCATGTTAGTGAGATCAAAGAGGATTCATTACAAAGAAATAAAATGAGTTTTAATGATTTATAATTTTTTGCTTTATTGTTATTTTGATACCTCTTTAGAAATAATAACTGACAATTTCACATTTTCATTTGGACAGTTGTATTATATTTTTTTAGGAAATGGTTTCAGCTCTATTTTAGGCGGACACTTTTCTGGTAACATATTATTTTAAACAATTTCGATATTTTAATGGGTTTAACATTTTATAGAATATAAGGGTTATCAGAAGTTTGTTCATTTGTGATTGGACAAATAAAATTCAAATATTGTTTTAAACAATATTTAGTTTTTTTATTTCCCAGGTGGTCAACAATTATTTTGAAATCTGTTTCCATATTACTAATAAACTTATTTAATCAAATTAAGTGTTTTGAAAATTATAATTGTAACACATTGAGACCAAAAAAATATATTTATTTTTAAATAAATTCAATCTCTTCGATATCTTACGATACATGGATCCCCGAATCTAAATGAACCATGATATAATATACATTTATATCCTAACTGTTAAATTAGCTGTTAACGATAATTATAAATTAATTTCACAAATTATAAGGATTAATCATGTATAAATAATTTCATTGGTATTCAATTGAAAATAAATAAAAATAAAAAAATTAAATAAAGGATAATGTTTTTCTGAAAAAAAATGTATAGTTTTTCTAAAAAGTGATTCCATCACGTTTTGGGCACTAATTAAAAAAATAATTATTAACAATTATATAAAATGTATTTGAAAAAAATTATATTATTTTTTGAAATAATCATGTCAAAATTATCTTATAGTTATTTTTGGATAATTTTCATAAAAGATTAATTTTTTGATAATTAGTAAAAAAATAATTATTTTTATTGAAAACTGACTTTTATTTTAATGAATTTAAAATAGTTAATTTTGATTTTACATTGTTTTAAAAGTCAAATTAGTTATATAATATTATAAGAAACCCAATTTAGTTTTTCAGCTAAATATATTTTTAAATTTAATAAAAAAATCTTTTTATACATAAGGAACATTTTCTTTGCAAAGTCGTATTTTCATCACGTTTCAGTGTTTAAATTTAAATTAATTCGTAAAATTATGTAAATTTAATGTGGTAAATGAAATTAATATGTTTAATAAACATACTTAATATTATATTATAAGTTAATATTATTTTTTGTCCATAATATGAAAACAAAATTACCACGATTAAAGTTAAAACAAATTTATTGGGGGTTATAATAAAACAATAAGGATTAAAATAACCTAATTTTTTTCCAATTACTATTTTATAAACATATTTCTACATTATCTCATAAAATTTGAATTAATCATAAATTTTAGACCCTTGCGACCAGTAAAGTGACATGAAATGATTTGAAAACTTTTTAAAAATACAATCGTGACACTTACATTAATTATAAAAGGGCACTCATCTATTCTCTTCTTCAAACTTATAAATAATTTCTTTCCAATATATTCCAAAATACTTTATGTGACTCTATCCACATGACATATCATCACTTTTTTTATCATAAAACCCTTCTAAGGAGTCTTTTCAAACAAACCTAAAGCGGTTTTCTAAAGAAGATGTATTGTTCTTAACCTAGCATTGTTGTATTATATCTTCTTCCACATCCATAAATTATTATAAAAATATGATAAAATAGAAACAAAATTATAATCTATGTACATATAAATTATTATGTTAATATTATAATCAAAATAAATATCCTCTTCCATAAAATGGAAAACGAAACCATTGATCGTGTGTCTGGTAGATTATCGCCTCGTGAACTGATGCACTCATTTCCTATCACTACCTCTCAAAATTGGATATAATTATGTAAGTCTAGTATATATATTATATATGTGATATTAATATACTTTAATAATTTTAATAACACAATTAACTTTTTACCTTCTAATCCATTGAAAAATGATAAAGTCGCTCCAACGTTAGTGTCGGCTACCGTCTCCACGAAGTGATGGGAAATATTTTTTATTTTGTCTTGAAATTCAAGGTAAAAAAATATATTTTAAGAATTTATATAATAAATTTTATTTAATAATTATTATTTAAAGGTTATATATTATTTACCATTATGTTTTTTCATCTATTAAAAAACAGAAAACAGTATTCATGTTTATGTACAACCTACCGTCCCTATGAACGATGATACTCATTTTTCAATATCAAATTTTTATAGACTATTTAAAATACTTATTTAATAAATATATATATATATATATATATATATTATGGTCAAAATTATTGACATTATGAAACCATTATCAAAGTGTAATGACAGAAACTATCGAACCAATATGTATAAGAAAAAACGATGCAGTTATTACCCAAAATAGTTAGTTTACAAAATAAATGTTAATAAATGATTGATAAAATATTGTAAGTAAATAATGTATCATATGATATATATTAGTTTATTTCTAGAAAATATTTATGATAAGTATATAGTTGTTATACATGATGTTCAAATATATATAAATAAAATCAGACCTCGAGTTAGGGTTTATTTCACAATCTCATCATTATTCAATATTGATTATTTTTTAGTCTATCATGGAGGAATTATATAATATTTATATTATTAATAAACAAAAATTCATTATCCTTTGGTTATTCCGGATCATTTAAATAAAATTTTTTATTTTTTACTATTTGGTCCTTGAAATGGTTGAAAAATGTTTTTAATAAAATAAGACATTAATTCTCTCTTTAGAAAAAAGATAATCATTTTTTTCCATATCCATGTTTTCTAAAAATATTTTCAATAATATATTTTAAATCAAAAAATTATTTATTTCATAAATATTTACACATGTTAAAATCTTAATAATTTTTTTTGAAAGGAGTATTCTTTTCATTTTCTAAACAAGGAACTTCTTATCTTTGTTTTTTATATTATTAAATTAATTATTGTTTGATTCAAATTAAATGTAAATAATTACCCACAATCATAAACACTCTTCTATTTTTACATTCCTATACATTTTATAAAATTATTTTCATAGAAATTTTTAATTTAATCATTGGTAAATATTTTAGTCTTTAAATAAGTGTTTTTAAAGTGAAAAGTTTAGTTTTCTTAATTAATCATCCATTGATATTTTTAGAGTATATTTATCTATGTAAACTTCCTTGGTAGAATATTGTGTAAAATATGTTACTCAAATGATATAACCCACCTTATTTATATGGATGGTTTAGGATCATCTTGACTGGTGATGTAGTATTTTGATATCATTCTCCATATTACTATGGATGGTTTATGATTACGTTTCTTGATTGTAAAAATTAACAATCTTTTGTATGCACGTTTTTTAATTCCGATTTTAACATTGATTATTTTTATCACTGTTAATATGGGGAATGAATTTTACATAATAATTGATGCGTGGGGAAATCTATATCACCTCGATTCATCAATATGCCTCATGAGATAAACTAACTCGGGTATTTGGTTGAGGCTTTACCTCTTTATTTAAGATGTATTCTCATAAGTCCTTGAAAGTATGTTTATTATGTTTGTTGTCATGAATTACCTCATTATGAGATTAGTTATTGATACCGAGGTAATTATTTGATTAGTTTTCATATACAAGGATAATTTTTAGATCATATTATTATTTATTTATAATTATTGATCTTCATTTATTCCCATTATATTATTTTTCAATATCATGTTATTGATTATATGGAATGATTTTTCATATATTTAACCTTCCATATTACTATTCCTTATTTATTAATGATAGGATATGTCTTAAGCCTACCCTTAATAATTATCTGAGATCACGTCATCCTTATTTTTTAATTCCACATGATTTCAGGAAGTTTAATATGATAGATATGAAGATATATTCTTAACAAAATATTAAGATTCTTAAAGAAAACACATGTAGAATTTTAAATTATCAAATATAATTTGATATTCGAGAATGAATATAGTATTTAAATACTTACTAAACTATAGAGTCTGTTGGGATGTGATTTCTAATAACTATAAATAATTTAATAATGTAACCACTAAATTTGGGCTACTAGTTTTATGGTCATTATAGATGGTATCATAACATGTTCAGTAGGAATCGTGGAAGCAAGATTTAGAAAGGAATACAGAAGTTATCATTGCCCAGTAAATGGATTTTAAGATAATTCTAAGTATAAGATAACATTCTAAAGTTTTGTTAATGTATAGATCATGTGGATTTCTAAACAATAAAACCACTTATAGATAGTATAGTGAAGGTATCTCTGTTATAGTTGTACCTAAGGGTAAAACATCAAAAGGAGGGCATTGGTATTTGACTTGATCATCACCCAGTGACAATGGTCCTTTGATCACTCCTAGTTTGACACTCATGGGGTATTTTCATGGTCTAATTCAAATCTTATTTATACAAAATTATGAAGTATTTAAAAATAATTTTAGGATTTGAAAAAATTCCAATACAACAATGTTTTGGATTCAAAGATTAGCTATGCATTGATTTTTCTATTTATGTTTTAGTTTTTCATTAGTTTTGGAATTATACATTATGTTTCATGATTTAATGATCTAATCTATTGTATTCTAGTAATTATAAATAGTTCCAAGTGGAAATAATTAGAACCATATCAATTGATTTGATCCATGTTGGGATTTCCCTTTTGGGTGAGATAATGAAGATGGTACTAAAGCTGAAAATGGATCTAAATAAATTATAATTATATTGGGGAAGTAGATTCAGGTTATGACCAATAACTTGGCTTCTATGGATTAGTTTATAGACCCAAAATGTTGTACAACAATTTCATACCACATCTTGTGTCACAAATCTCAATTATTTAAGGTAGGTATAAATATATTTATAACATAGAAATAAATAAGTTCCTTAGAGAATATATTTCTCAATTTGTGAAGTAATAAAAGGGATAACTTTGTCCTAGAAGCTTCTTATATATCATGTGATTAAAATAAATGGTTTTCCTTGATTAAAAATATTTTGGATAAAGAATAAATAGAAAACGTGGAGTGGATGGATTTTAAAGTACTCTTCTTCCAAAATATTTTTATTACAAACAATGAGAGGATATGAAAAGTCAATTCCTAATTCTATGAAAAAAATAATATTTAAATGTTATTATGTATAAAGACAACTTTATAATGTGATAAATGCATTCTTTGGACTGTGTATGTAATCCAATGAGAAATATTGATCATTTCTTTGATGGGATTAATCTAATACTTCAAATGGAACAATTCTCCAAAACATTCTAATAATAATATGACATAGTATCATGTGCGATAAATATAGATGAATAATTTTATAACTCTTACAACTATAAAGGGAATATATATAATAAAGCGGTTGTTGAACACCTTAGAAAAGGAAATATGCACAAAGAGATGAATGGAAGGGTGAAATTTATAGCTTGTCATAAATGTTGAAAGATACACCATAGAACATTCTTGTTGGAGATGGGTGTGTTCGGTATATTTCGATAGAAATGACACCATGCCTATGATTTCAATAGAAATATTGAATCTGTGAATGTGTAATACTTAAAAATTAATGATATGGGGCACTATGTCAATTATTATGTCTGAAATCAAGGTAATTTTCTCTATAAAATGACAATGGAGAAATGAAAATCCTATGTGATCAAAATAGATGAGTTTAACATTCCTAGTTTTTTGGTGGTAGGTAATATGATCATATCCTCATATTTAGATAGTGCTTTATTTGATTCTAGATCTTTTTAATATTTTATATCATTCGTGTTTTCTAAGAAAATTAGATATTTTCCTAACACCATAATAATGGATTTGTCAGTCAAGAATCCTAGTTGAAGTATCACTACAATATGTATGTATCATTTTTTTCCTATTATGATACATAAAGATTCCATATTTTTTGAATTAATTATTATTATACCTATGGTTAATTTTGATATAATTCTTAGTATGGACTGGATTTCAAAATATGGTGTAAAAGTTTATTAAAAATAGAATGAAGTTATGTTTCATGAAAAAAGATAAGGAATTACTTATCAATATATGGGAGACATCATCATCAAAGCCTTTTCTAGATCCACCTCTTGTATCTCTTCTAAAATAGATTCCTAGGGAATAAGATAAGACACAATCTACAGATGAAATAATTTTTCTCCAAATTGATGATGTACCAATTTTTCAGGAATCCGTTGATGTATTTCATGAGTAATTACATGGTCATCCACCAAAGAATAAAGTTGAGTTTTTATTGATATAATCCATTATGAAAAATAAATATCAAAGACTCTATATATAATGTCCAATGTGGAACTAGTTGAATTGAATAATAAACTAGAGTTTTTGTGTGATGTAGGATTTATACACCCTAGTATTTCACCTTAGGATCCCCTATTCTATTCATTAATAAGTATGGATGTATGAGGTTTTGAATTTACTATATGTAATACAATGATACTATGAGAAATAGTTAATATCATCTCCCTTGCGTTAATTATTAATTTAACCATCTTCATGGAGCTTAAAAAATTTTAAAGATCGACATTCATTTGGTGTATCATCAATTATGATTAATGAAAGAAGATATTCCCATGACAGTATTTCAAATGAGTTATAGACATTACAAGTTCACAATAATTCCATATTTTTCTATAATGCACCCTATTTCTTCATAGATCTAATGAACATAATATTCCTAGAATATATTAATAACTTTTTTTGTTTTTTATTAATGATATATTAGTGTCCTCTAAGAGATATAAGGGCTACGATGATCACTATCAGACCATTCTTGTTACTCTTGGAAGAAAAGAGTTATATGAGAAATTTATTAAATTTGAATTGTAGTATCATAAATATTCTTTTATTGGCTATATAATCTCTAAGGATTAAATCATTGTTGATCCATTGAAGAAAAAGTTTGTCCTAGAATGGCATGCCCTAATAAACATAACCAAGGTATATAGTTTAATTGGTTTGGAAAGTTACTATCAGTGATTTGTTAAAAACAATACTAATTTTCTAACCTGTTAACCAATCATAATCGTAAAGGGTATAAGTTTATATGGTCAAAACAATGTGAATAAAGTTTTGGAGAACAGAATAAGAGATTGGTGAATGATAAATTTTGATGCTACCATTAGAAAATAATTTATTTTTGATATATAGTGATGCATAGATAAATGGAATTGGTTATTTACTTATGTATAATGATATATTTAATTCATACGCATCAATGAAAATAGATATTCATAAAAAATATCCAACCAAATATATTTAGTTGAAAGTTAAAATATTTTATTTAAATATATTGATACATTTTCAATACAGGGAAAATGTGAGATATATATGGATCATAAGATTTTGAAATAAATCTTTTAAAATAAGTGTTTAACAAGAATCAAATGTTATGGCTCCTGATACTCAAGGATAATTATTTCTCAATATATTACTACCTAGTGAAAGAAAATAAGGTATCAAATGAATTGATTTAGAAAGATCATTTAGTCCTAGACAAAATAAGGATCAACAGGGATCCTATTTTCATGGATTTGTTAATGATGGATCTCATAATTATGAATGTAGTAGAAACATCACTCCTTTTTCAAATTATTATCAAAATATATTAATTATAATGAATAAACATTTCCCAAATTGATTATGATAATAGAAAAAATTAAATTAAATTCATTGATGTATGAAATTTGGAATACTTCACTTGTGAAGATGGAGCAATAAAATTTGAAAAGTCATTGTGTGTTCCATATATATGTCATCTAAAAAGAGAATTTTTGGATGATGATCATACCTCAAATTTCTCTATACACCCTGATATCAACAAGATGTATAGATATTTTAAGGAAATATTTTTTGAGATAATATAAATGTAAACTTTTTGATTATGTGTCGTGTTTTTTAAAACAAGTGAAGGCTATATGATATAATCCTAGAGGATTCATGTAACCTTTTCATATTACTATATGAAAATTTGATGAAATTTTTTGGCCTTTTTCATTGGATTACAAAAGATTCCTATAAAGAATGATGCAATATGGGTTATTGTTGATCACCTCATGAAATCTACCCATTTACTCCCTATAATTGTATATTTACATCTTGATCACCTTTCACGGGTCTTTATTAATGATGTTCTAAGAATTCATGGAAAACCTCATTCAATTGTGTCTGATTTTGATCTATGATTTACATTGAAATTATTGAACATTTTTCAGAAGAATCTTGATACTGAGATTTAATTAAGATCCACATATCACCTTAAAACTAATTGAATATTTGAAAGGACTATCCAAACATTAGAATCCATGTTGAGGTCATTCTCAACTAACATTCAAGGTATATGGGATTAGTATTTACCTTTTGTATAGTTTTCTTATAACAATAGATTCCACTCATGTATTCAAATGGTGTTTTATAAATAATTATATGGTAAGATATGTCATATTACATATTGTTGGGATGAAGTTGGTGAAAGGAATCATATAGGATCCAAATTTGTAGAGTGTAAAATGGTAAAGCTAAAGACTATTGAAACCCATATCAAACCAGCTTGAAGTAGAAAAAAATATATCTTGATAATAAAATTGAATATTTGGAATTTTATGTGGGAGAACACGTTTTCTTGAAATTATCTTTATGGAAGGTTGTTATAAAGCTTATTAACAAATGTAACATGAGAACCATGTATGTTGGACAGTTTCAAATCTAAGACATAATTTGATATAGGGCTCTCCATTTGGAAATTTCACCATATTTATCTAAATTCCATGATCTGTTTCATATATATTAGTTAAGGAAGTGCATGACAGACCCAATGCATGTGCACACCTCTAGTGTAATTGAATTGGTAAAAGATATATTTTAATATAGATAGCCTCTCCATATTTTGGATAGTAGAGAACCAGTGTTGGGGAATAAGATGACTTGACCAGTAAAGGTGCTTTGGATAAATCCTATGATATGAGAGGTGATGTGGGAAATGAGAGAAATTATGTTGAGAACTACCCAAATATTTTCAAAATGGTATATTATTGAGATTAATAATAAAAATGTTTTTAAAGGAGGTAATAACTTAACACCTTGATACTTTACTACATATTTCATTTTAAATAAATTAAATCACTTTGATAGTTTTTGGTACACGCAACCCCAAATCTAATAGAACAATGATATAGTATATCATTAAAACATAGCTATTAAATTGTTGGGTATGAATATGAATAACTAAATTATAAATATTATATGATTTACACCTGTATAAATAAATTCATTGGTTATCAATAAATTATAAATATAAATATAAATCATTTGAATGAAAAATAAAGTCTTTTCTGAACAACTATAATTCTTTTTCTAGAAAGTAGTTCCTTCGTATCCTATAAAATTATTTTAAAATTAATTTTTAACAATTTTAGAAAATTATTTTGAAAATAGAAAATTATTTTTTAAAATTATCATTTCAAAATTATCTTAGAGTGAATTTTTTTAAATTTTTGAAAAATACTAATTTTTTAATGAATAAAGATAATATTTATTTTTATTGAAATCTTCCCTTTTCATTTAAAAAGTTAAAAGGTTATATTTAGTCTTAAATTTGTTTTAAAATTAAAATTATATCAATAATATTAAAATTAATCCAATTTAGTTCATTTGAATCAATTATATGTTCAACTTTGATAAAAAAACCATTTATTCATAAGAAATATTTTCATTTGAAACCTGTATTTTTCATAAAGTTTGAGGGTTTAATTTTAAAGAAAAAATTTCCAATTACATGAACTGAAATTCAAAAAATGGATAAAATATTTTTATTAATAATTAATTGTATTGTATAATAATTTAAACATAATTTTTTTCATAATTAATAGTAAAAATAATAAAATTATTTTACCACGGTTAAGGTTAAAATAGATTTATCGAGGGTTAAACTAAAACGATAAGGATTTAAATAAACTTAAACCTTTTAAAGTTAATATTTTATGGAAATATTTAGCTCATATCTCTTATAAAGTTTTTTTAATGATCCTTTTTGGATCAATGTTTCCCAAAAATTGACATGATATTATTAGAAATATTGGAAAAATTATAAGTTTTCCACACACCTCAATTATAAAATGGCACCCCCTCTCTTCTCCACTTTACACTTCCATATCCTTTTTTAAGAAAATACCTCCCAAAAATCCATTACATCCCTACCAATGAACTAGAGTCCCTTTTTAGGTCATAAAAAAAATAGGAAGGATTTTGGTGAAAACCTAAAGATAATTCCCAAATAATAGGTATCAATATTAATCATGTAATCCATTTTTATTTCTTCTTCAGCTTCATTAAAATATTTATAAACAATGATTAAATAGTATTAAAAGTATCTATAATATACTTATATGTAGTTATGTTAATTTAATGACATAAATCCAAATCCTCTTCCATCAAAAGAGAAATGAAACCATCAATCGTGTGTACAGAGGGCTAGCACCTCATGAACTGATGCAATTCGTTTTCCATCACAGCCTCTCACTGTAGGATATAATTATGGATTTAATGAAAATAAATTCTATTTATGAAATAAATATACTTATTTAAATATAATTACACATATATCTTCTAACATTACAATCCTTTGGAAAATTATAATGTCGCTCGGGCGTGCGTGTTGACCACCGCCTCTATGAAGCGATGTGAAATGATTTTCATTTTGTATTAACATAGAGAGTAATATAGATATATTTTATGAATATATATGATATATATGATATAATAATTATTATAAAATGGGGAAATATTATTTTTCTTTCTTTTATTTGATCTGTTAAAAAAAGGGAAACATTGTTCACGTGTACGTACGACCTACCGTATCCATGAACATTATCAAACATTTTTTCTATCTCTAATTTTGATGTAATATTTTAAATAATTATATAATTAATATATATATGTGTATATATATTACACCATGGTTAAGGTTCTTGATATTATGGAACACTGATCAAATTACAATGATCGAAAAAACTAATCCCAAACATATATGAAAAAAATAATCAATTATCATAAATTGGGATTTTTATGAAGGATTGTTAACAAATGGGTAATAAAATCTTATAATTAAGTCTTATATGGTGTTATATATATTATAATGGTTTTTAATATATTTATAATGAGTATATATTTATTATATAGTATTTTGAAATATGTATGAAGAAATCATACCTAAGGTAAGGGTTTAATTCACAATCTCATCATTATTTTGGATTGTCTTTTTTTGAGTCTCCCATGGTGCAATTATTTAACATTTATATTATAAAAATATATATATTATTCTCTTGTTATTATTAAAAAAATTTAATGTAATATTACCATTTTCCACTCTTTTTTACAAAAAACGATTGATAAAATGTTTTTAAGAAAAGAAAAATGTAATTCTCTCTTCAGTCAAAAATATGTTTCCTTACATATCTATGTTTTATAGAAATATTTTCAATAATGTTTTTAACATTATAAAAAATTTTTAATGAAATATTTTCCCATTTTTTTATTTTTATTAAATGTTTTGAAAGGAATATTCATGCCCTTTTTTGAATGAGTCACTTTTTAACCTTTTCATAATAATGTAAAAGGAATATTTATTTTAGATTATACATAATTTATGGGATTTCCCTATATCATGGGAATTCATTAAATTGAAAATTAATTTAATATTTTAAAATTTTATTTTCAAATGAAATTTTTTTCCTTCATATTTGGGAAATTTTTATACTTTTAATAAGTTTTTTTAAAGTGAAAGGGGTATTTTACAAATGAAATTTTCCAGTTATTTTTTAAAATATTTTTGTCTATAATAATATAATTTGTTGAATCTAATGAATAGGATATAATATAATGATATCATCCACCTTATTTATATAGAGGTTTTATGATCTATTTTATTGGACATGTACTATTTTGATAGCATTCATCATATTAGTCTGGGTGGTTTGGGATAATATTTAATGATTAGGGAAATTATTAACATTTTGTATGCTTTGTTTTCATTGAAAATGTTTATGTTGATTATGTTTTCCCCATTTTCATATGAGGAATAAAATGGAATTATTAATTGATGTCTAGGACCCACTCAATCTCCCTGATGTATTGACAGGTCTTATTAGACAAACTATCTTGGGTATTTAGCTAAGGCCTTTCCCATTTATATAAGCTTTCATCACACTAGGCCTTGATGGTATGTTTATGGTTTATGAAATTATGAATTCTCCCATTATAGGATTAGTTATTGATTTGAAAAGTATTATTAGATTAGTTATGATATCCATGGTCAATTTTCAATAAAATGTGATTATTTAGATGGTATTATTTGATTATCATTTTTTCATGTCATGTTATTATTCATGATCATGATATTAATAAAATGAAATGTGTTTTTATATTTACCTTTCCACATTTTTCATTCATTATTAATTCATAATATATTCCAATGTATGGATTCAATTAATAAGCTTCTGAACTCGCCCATTTATTATGTATTATTTTCCCTAGGTTCTAGGATGTGTATTACAAATAATATATAAGGATATACGTGAAGGAATAATGGAGTCCTCGAATAAAATATTGTGTTGTATTTTAGGTTTTCAAATTTAATGAAAATTCAATTATAAATCTACTTTTCCAATACTACTAAACTATTCGGCCCTTTAAGATTACACAATTCTCCTTAAACCACCTATTTTTTTAATTTTAATAGTCCTAGAATCAGAGAAATTTTTTTCACAATAAATCTCCTTAAATTAATTTCAATATCATATTAGAGGAGAAAGTGAATAAAAGATCCATTAATTATAAATTTATTCTAATGAAAAGGGAAAAATATCTCAATTTAATTTCATTTCCATCTATTACATGGGGTTTCATGTTAACACAAATATAACTAAATTATTGAAATTGTTTATGTTGATATTCACCAGGTTATCAATTTATTATTTTTATGTTGGTGAATAAAACATAATTTTATTTCAAAACCATAAACTACATAAGAATTTTCTACAGGATTTTATCAATTTGCATCACAAGATGGCACCAATTATTTTAATGTTCTTTTATCAGCCATGATTCGTTCAACAATGTTTCTTCTTAGGGTGTTACTAATAGGATCATAACTTGGGAAAATATAATATCTAAAAGTTCTATTCATCACGTGGTACGTTATATCAATATAAGGATCTAAATTTATAAAATTAGGGTTATAGGTTATTTACATAAAAATTACAAATATTATTTAAACATAAGAAAACCCCAAAACACTATTTTCAATTTATGGAAGAAATCTATCATCAGTTTATTATCAATTTTTTTCATCCACAAAATAATACAATATTGAAGTCCCTTGGATTGTTTCTTATAAAAGGTTTTATACCGAAATATAAAATTTTATTTAGGGTTCTCTATTTTTGAAATGAAATTATAACTAAAATTACTAATTTTTTTGTTTGAATACAATTAAAAATAAAATATATATATTTTATAATTTAAAGATGAAAATGTTGATATCGGAAATAGATTGAGGTAGAGAGTAAAATTTATATTTTAAATTATCAATCATTGAATGTTTGGATCCTTTGTAACTCACCATTCAAACTTTTCAAAAATTATGAATAAATTATTATTATTTATTTTTTACCTAACGAACACCATGTATACACAAAAATATACCTAATTACTTTTAATGTCCCAGAAAGTTTTGTATAATTTTTTTAATTATATGGAATTATTTCAAGAACATGAAATCTGACGGTGTGTGATTCTGAGGCCCAGTGTGCTCAGAATGATCCGTCAAGATTTTGTTAAAGTTTAATTAGCACGCCTAAGCAGTTTTCTTGAAAAACTAGAATAAATATTAAACAGTTACTTGGATCAGATATATGAGGGCACCATTGTGATCGGGATGGAGGGTTCTCCCTAGGTGAGACTTATTTTTTGTCGGTGCGGGCCTCCTGTAAGAAAAACCAAAAATGGAATAACCGTCAATAAAATAATTAAATATAATTATTTTATTTTTCAATTGATTATAACTCATGAATGGTAACACAGATTAAAAATCAGAGAAAACCACTAAACTCGTGAGGGTTTTATATATTTAGGTAGATACTAACATTGGCTGGAACGAGCCTCCAGTGAATGTTAGTTTTTGGTCATAAATAAAATAATTAAGTAATAATTATTTTATTTTAAAATCCATAACTTTTAAATGGTAACTCGAATTGGAAATCCAAAAGTACAGTTTTGTTTGTTGGGGCATGTTTCACTTTTGTAGAGCCTAACCTCTACTGGCGCATGTCGAGGGTGACAATTAATAATTTTCTGAATGTTTTTTCGGTTATATTCAGTAAATGTGTGAGCGGGTTTTTCTAACTTTTGAATCGTTTCTTCCATTAAAAATTGGGGGGCACTGTTGAATCTTTAGCGCCAAGATTCTCTTAAGGGAGAAATAAATTTTACTGTAGTAGGATGGGTGAAAAAAGTAATTTTTTAGAATTTTGAACGATTAATAAAATAACATGATTTTTTATTTTATTTTCATTCTTTCCTCCAACGAACAAACGATGTTGGCGGGATCAGTGATGTGTCAAGCCAATAAATGGAATGACTCTTCTTTTCCTATAACTGCACTGTTGTAAATTCTGGAGGTTCATTAATTAAATGAACTTTATTAATTCCCAGATCATTTCACACTCCTCCTCTCATATTTATATAGAGGTCAGGGATCAGTGTTGGAATGGCTTCACCAAGCAATGAATCCTTGGAAATGTACCGCGACGCCAACCACCTGGAAGATGAGACTAGTTCCAACGAGCGGTGATGAGCGCCACTGAGTCCCGAACTGATGACAACGATGAAGGAGGTTTTTTTGACCATCTTCAGCGGAAGTCTCTTCCATGTAGGGTGTTTTATTAATTTATGCATTCAAATGATTTTCCTCTTCTCCATTCTTGAATAATATGAAGAACGCGAGTCAACCGACTAATGAGTTAACCCATGATTCATTCGTCTTTTCCGGAGTTTATTTCGGGGAATCTTGTACGGTTAATATTGTATTCAATATAAATGTTTATTTAACTCCCTTAATATCCTCAATATCATGAGCTAACGTGGAGGGTGCAGGCCTAACAAACCCATCCTGAACCCTCTGCAATCCTGCTTTCCTTATGCCACCTGAGAATACCATGAGAATGTCGATGCACACTTCAAAAGGTGGCTCACATCTAATCAGATATGGTGAGAAAAGGAGGAGGCCAACAAGACGGCCAGCTACGAGAAGGAAGGTATTGTGGCCACCACGACGGAGACTGAACCTACCTCCGTTGGATTCCGCGGAGAATGTTCGGTGCCCACGTGGTGCTTCGGCCTTCCCAACCGAACGACCTCTATGCCAATAGGGAATCCGGGGGACAGGGGGTTACACCCCCTGCGTCGGACCGAACCGGGCCGAAACCCTTAAGCAGGGTTGCCGACCTCGCACTGGGTCGCTGCCAATGGACCGTTCTGCAGCCCGAGCCCCGGGCCACCACCCTCAGACTGGGCCGCCACACTCTCACTTTGCTACCGCCCTTGAACCGGGTCGCCTCCCAAGTGGGACACCAACCTCGGACTGGGCCGCTTCCCATTGGGGTCGCTGCCCCGCTGGCCGGGCCACCCTATTCTGGTGGGGCCGCCCTTTCAGGTTGCCCCCTTGTGGGCCGCTCTATTATGCCTGGGCTGCCCTTATGCGCTGACCCTCTTGTAGGTCGGGCTCAACATCGGACAATCGGGCCAAGTCCACCCTGGCCTAGTGTGCTGAGTCCACCCCAGCCTAGCCCAGACCGAGTCGGGTTGGGTCAGTCTGACAGGGTCAGACCGGACCCGGGCCTGATCGAACCTAGAAACACTTAATGGTGCATATCTTGTGAACCGGATGTTTGTTTGATGAACTGCCTACAAAGTTTGGATCCTTGGATTAATACATTTCTTTTTGGTATACTCTACCTGAGTTTTAGAGAATGTTGTAGTATGGCCGGGTTGGATCGAAACCAAAATCTAAAAGGGCCCTTAGAGCTAAAATGCTAATAACTCACAGACCAGGCATCCTATTGACGCTCCGTCTATCGCGTTGGACCCCTTACAACATGGCGGTCCTTTGGGTTACTCCTTTGTGGATCTTAGTAGAAGTCAAGGTACGACTGATATCTCGAGGGCCAGATTCTACGAAACTCGAGTACACCAGGTTCAAGGAAACCTATGGCAGGCTGGAACGTGAACAAATAACATCGATCCTATGTCAGTAAAAATCTATCAATTCTGTGTGGGTTAGATCCTATGCGGGTCAGCAATCAAAGATCTTGTGTGGGTCAATGCATAATGATCTTGTGTGGGTTAGATCCTATTTGGGTCAGCAGGGGTTCGTTACCTATCAATCCATTTTGGGTCAGTGGTGGTTAGTTACCTATCGATCAGGTGTGGGTCAGCATGTGTTAGTTACGTATCGATCCTCTGTGGTTCAGTAGAAGTGCTTCTTAACAGAATAAGATGATCTAGTTTACGACTAAACATCTGTACTTCTGTACTTAAGTTATATCTGATTTTGAGCTGAGTATTTTACCCGTGTGGTACTTAAATAATTGTGTTGTTACCTGTGTGTTGCTTCTACCCTCGCGGTGTTACCTGTGTGGTACTACTATCTTCATAGTGTTACATGTGGGGTAATTCTAGCTTCATGGTTTTACCTGTGTGGTACTCATACCTTTTTGGTATCGTCTTTGTGGTGTTACCTATGTGGTACTTCTGGCTTCATGGTGTTACCTGTGTGGTACTTCTACCTTTTTGGTATTGTCTATTTGGTGTTTCCATTGTTGTACTTATATCATTGTGGTGTTACTTGTGTGTTACTTATATCTCCATATTGTTACCAGTGTGGTACATCTGCCATTGTGGTATTGTCTTCATGGAGTTACTTGTGTGGTACTTCTATCTTTGTGGTGTAACCTATGTAGTTTTTCTAACTTCATGGAGTTACCTTCGTGTTGTTATCTTTATGGTGTCACATGTGTGGTAATTCTACCTTCGTGGTGTTATCTATGTGGTTTTCTTCCCTCATGTTTGATAAGATTATATATTTAAAACATAGGTATATGTATGGGCATATTTTTAAGAAGAATAGATATCATGCTTTGTATTTTGTCCTTTGTGGAACTCTAGGAGACGTACGGGGGTATTGGGGTCCCTAATGAGTATTGTTATACTCACCCCTCGTACGTGCTTCACCCACACCTTATTGTGTCTGGTGCAGACAAAGTATAGGGTTTATTGGGGCTGAGGGAGCTAGGACTGGACGGTGCATGGAGGTGGACCATTAAATGTGATGTGACGCGGAGGAGACTAACCGGCGTGGATTGCTGATGAGGAGATCTGTACCTACCCTTCAGGTAGGAACCATTGAGGAAGACCCAGTGGCTATTTTCCTTTTTCTTTCAGTTGTATTTTACTTCCAATTGCACTTGTACTTTCACATTTGTGCTTTTATTCTGGCCACTTTTTACTTTTATCACTCTTTTACTGTAATAGTTTCCTTTGTGGTTGCATCTTATTTTGTTCTAGTCTGTGTGTTTGCTTCTTGTTGTGTTCTTGTACTTTGTGTCTATATAGGTTAAAAAGGTAATTCCTCTCTGTTTAATGGATATTCCATTACGGTGCTAGTCACCAGCCCCTGGCCTATGAGTGGCAGGGATGGGGTAGTCACGGCACGGGCCCCGAGGGATGGTTCATGACAAATTTTTATCAGAGGAGTTTAGTTCTACCGAAGAACTAGGACTCGCATATTTTTTTGAATCAATAGTGATAAGTGTTATGAGTGTGGTTTTTAGTTCGGGGAGTCCATTGTTGGTGAGGCAGCTGACGTATCCACACACTAGGAACCTGAATTCTGATTTTTGACTCAACGCACACACTGATTTCTTGTGTTATTGGAAAGTTATTATTTTTATTTATTTGGAGTTAGATCACTTGGTATAACTTAATGACCATGGAACACCTATTCCTTATCAGGATGCTGCCACAAAGACATCCACCCATGTTTCCCAAGAGAGTACATGATGACAGCCCACCGAGCGATGAGGCTCCGGTGCAGGGCCCTCTTACTACATTGGCACCTTCGGGTGGTGTACCTATAGAACCACCACCTATTGGGCTGTAGTTACAACTAGCAGTACCGTTAGAGGAAAAATTTAGTCTTAGTGCCTTACCCGAGTTTCAGCATTAGATACCCCTCAGGTTCTGAGGCGACCCTATCTCACAGGCGGTTAAGGACTGGATTGAGGAGGTGGATGAGAGTTATATAGAGCTTCTACAGATTTGGTAGGATGACATGTCGGTAGCTGAGTATTCATCTAGGTATACCGACCATTCTTAGTACTCGATGAATATGATACAATCATTGCTTCGGGGCTCAGAATTATGAGCGTGGTGTGTTCAAGGAGGTTCGAGACAGCACTATTCCCCGATGTAATCCAACCTACATTAGGGTGATTGAGAGAACCTTTTTGGTTAAATGTTCTTTGAATGATCAGATATAGCCAGTGAATGTTAGTAGTGGCAAAGCAAGAAACTGGAACCAGCCTCAGAGACTTGGGTGTGTAAAAATGTTTTGGGAAGAATATGTTTAAGGGATAGATGAATTTGTAGGGCTACAGACATGGAAGCAGAACTAGGATAGTAGCATGATGTGGTGTACATTTCTACATCTTAAAACCACCCCCCCTTTTTGGTCCCCACTGGGCTCAGGGAGATAGAGGATAGGGGAATGGAGTAGTTTTATATTCTCAAGGATAACGACCCAAGGGATTTATGAATGATTCGATGAACGATCTATGTTTAATACTAGCTATCGTATTATTAAAAATAGGTGCCAATCATTCCTTCCTTCCACGAGTCTTGTCCAACAACTATATTTTTTGTTTAATCCAATGACTTGACCCTTACGTCTGGAGATACCTTTGGGAGGAGACTTGAAAATCACACTTATGATAATGGTGTGATATGATACTTGAGGCGAGAGTTTCGGTTGGAACCTCTTGGTCGAAGCATCGAGGCCTTACGAAGTTATTTTGGGTATGGACATGACATCCACAGTTCATACTCAGATTGACTGTATTAGGAAAAAAGTTTGTGGTTTACCTAAAACGTTGGAATGATATTTTCATTGGTCAGTGAAAAGGGAAAACCAATAATCATAAGATAAACTCATGCATTGAAGGGTGAAACTGATTACTCTTGATTCATCCAGACTTACCCTCGTGGAAGCAGAAGTTCTGAGTTTTCAGTTCCAAACAGGAGTAGCAAAGAAAAGGGACATCTTTTGGAAGATTTTTCTAGGATTACCTCCCTGAAGGGAAAGGGATGTCTTCTTTGGTTTGGTACTACTGGAGAATTGTACCCGACTTCTCTAGGGTAGCGATACCCTTGTCAGTTTTGACAAAAAAGTGGGAGCCATTCCTATGGACATAGAATTTTCAGCATAGATTTTAGGAGCTGAGGTAGAGACTGATGAGTAGAACTATGCTACCCATGACCTGGAGTTAGAAGTAGTGGTATTTGTGCTAAAGATGCGGTGGAACTACTTGATGGGTGAACGTTTTACAGTCTACTCTGGTCACAAGAGTCTTAGGTATATCTTCTCTCAGAAAGACCTGAACCTGAGACTGTGGAGATGGTAAGAGTCCCTCCAGGACTATGAGTTTGAGATAGTCTATACTTCAGGGAAGGAGAACGTGGTAGCATATGAACTCGGTAGGAGGTCTGGTCTGCAGTTTCGGAGTGAGGCAATAGAGCATCTAGCCGCGTTGCATATTTCCTTCATGGATAGAGAGGGATCAGCATACCTTTAGTCTATGAGAGTCGCACACCCACTCCTTCAGCAAGTCAAGGAGGCGCAGCTTGGGGACATTGACTACGAGGCTCGACGTGCTCCTATATACTCAGGGCAGGAACCTGATAGATTTTCTGAAGGTGGGGAGCATGTCATCCTCTTTAGAGGACATACCATGGTACCAGTAGTGCTACAAGAGTAGGTGTTGAGGGAGTTCCATATGTCCCCTCTGGTGGTACATCCTGGAGTGCGCAAAGATGTACTGGGATCTCCGAAGTTAGTACTGATGGCCTGGGATAAAGGATGCAGTGGTAGAGTTTGTATCACAATTCCTCACTTGTTTGCAAGTGAAAACTTCTCCGATCCGGCAGAAGTCTTATGCCGACAGGAGGATGGAGACTATGTATTCCTATGGGTCTCACCTCGATGAGGTTTGCTGATATTTGGTCAGGGTGGAAAGTTATCACTGATGTTTATCATATCATTTTTGATACCTCAGAGGATTGGTGAGGAGCTATACTACTTGGAACTACCACCATGGTTGGAGTGGATTCACGATGTCTTCTACGTATCCCAGCTGAGGAGATATGTGCATGACCCTTCTCAAGTCTTTGACCATGGAAAGCTGGACTAAGACGATGTGGTGGAATTTATGGAGGTTTCAGTGGAGATTGAGGATGAATAGGAGTGGGTCCTTCATGGGTGTTCAATACCTATGGTGCACATTCACTAGCAGCACAGGAACCTCCAGGAGAGCACATGGGTGCAGAAGGCTCAAATCTATGCTCAGTACCCCCCATTTGTTTCCTTAGTCTATATTGTGGCTTTTAGGGATGTAAATCCCTAAGGTTGGGAGATTTTAATATACCATAAATTCTGTATAATTTTTTTATTTATATGGAATTATTTTGAGACCATGAAATCTAACGGTGCATGATTCTGAGGCCCGGAGTGCCTGGAATGATCCATCGAAGTTTTGTTAAGGTTTTATTAGCATGTGTAAGAAGTTTTCCTGAAAAAGTGGAATAACTCTTAAACAGTTACTCAGATCCGAAAAATGAGGGCACTGTAGTGCCCAGGATGGCGGTTAAACCCTAGACGTGACTGAAGTTTAGTCGTCGTTTGCCTCTTGTGAGAAAACCTGAAAATGGTATAACCGTAAATAAAATAAGTAAATAAATTTATTTTACTTTTCAAATTCATATAACTCATGAATGGTAACTCAGATTAAAAATCTGATACTACCTCTAAAATCGTTAGGGTATACTCTCTTTAGGTGGATACTAACATTTGTGGGAACATACCACTAGGGAAAGTTAGTTTTTGGCCATAAATAAAATAATTAAGTGACAATTGTATTATTGTAAAATCCATCACTTTTATATGGTGACTCAGATTGGAAATCTGAGAGTACCTTTGGGTTCGTTGAAGCGTGTTTCACTTAGAAAGAACCAAACCTCGATCAACATGGGTCGAGGTTTACTGTTAATAATTTTCTGAACATTTTTTCGGGTACGTTCAGTAAACGCGTGAGTAGAATTTTCTAACTTTTGAACAGTTGCTCGGATTAAAAATATGTGGGCACTGTTGAATCTGTAGTGCTGAGATGTTCTTAAGGGATGCATAACTTCGACCGTAGTAGGTCGGTGAAAACGTTATTTTTTTGGAATTTTTAAAGATTAATCACATAACTTATTTTGTTATTTTATATTCTTTCTTTCCTCCAACGGTCGAACATCGTTGGTAGGACCGGTGACGTGTCAAGACAATATATGGATTGAATATTCTTTTCTTGTAACCGCACCATTGGAAATTCGGGTGGTTTATTAATTAAATTAACCTCATTTATTCACCGAGTGTTGCACACTTTTTCACCTCTCTTATTTATATGGAGTTTGGGGAGGGGTGTTGGCACGGCTTCGCAAAGAAATGAAGCCCTAGAAATGTACCGTGACACCAACCGCCTGGAGTATGAGACTGGTTCCAATGAGCAGTGACGAGTTCCACCAAGTCACGAACTGACATCAATTATAAATGAGGTTCTGTCGACCGTCATCGGCGGATGTCTTTTCCATGTAGGGGGTTTAATTCATTTATGCATTCTATTGATTTTCCACTTCTCTGTTCTTGAATAACACGAAGAATGCAGGTCAACCAACTAACGGGTTGACACATGATTCATTCGTCATTGTAGGAGGTTATTATGGGGAATCTTGTGAGGTTAATATTGTGTTCAATACAAATGTTTATTTAACTCCCTTAATATCCTCAATTTTACGATCTAACGTGGAGGGTGCAGGCCTAACGAACCTAGCCCGAACCCTCCGCTATCTTTCTTTCCATGCATCACCTCAAAATACCATGAGAACATCGATGCACGCCGCAAGAGGAGGGTCACGGCTCATCAGCCATAGTGAACTTAGAGGGCGACCGACATGATGGTCGGTTGCAGTAATGAAGGCGGCGTAGCTGCCGCGCCATCAACGAATAGAAGCCGCGGTTGAAGCTGTGATGGAGGTTGAACACCCTTCGGTCGGTTCTTCGGTGATCGAGTGGTGCCCACACAGCACTGCCGCCTCACCAACCGAATGGCCTTCGGGCCATTTGGGAATCTCATTGACCGGGGGGATACACCCCCCGCATCGGACGGAATTGGGCCACTGCCCTCGAGTCGAGCAGCTGCCCTCGCACCGGGATGTTTCCCATGGACTGTGTCGCCGCCATCACACCGAGCTGCCGCCCTCGAACCGGGTCTCCACCCTCACATCAGGACACCACCCTTGGATTGGGCCACCACCCTCAGAGTGGGTCATTTCCCTCGGACTGAGATGCCTCCCTAGTGGGCCGAGCCGCACCCTTGTGGGCAGCCCTATTCTGGCCGGTCCGCCCTTGCGGGCCACCCTATTTTGGTTGGTCCACCCCTGTGGGATGCCCCTCTTGTGGGCCAGACCAGAAATTGGACCAGTTGGTCGAGTCCTCCCCACCCCACCCAGATCGAGTCGGGGAGGGTTGGACTGAACCCTGACCCCACCAGACCCAGAAACACTTAAAGAGGTATATCTTGAGAACCAGATGTCTAGTTGATGAATGGTATACAACGTTGGGATCCTTGGATCAATTTGGTCCTTTTGGTATACTCTAATTTTGTTTTGGAGGGAGTTGGACTATGGACGGTTGGATCGAACCTGAATCTAACCGAAACCTCGGAGCTAAAATGATTAAAACTCACATACCAGGAATTCGATTTATGTGTCATCTATCATGTTAGACCCCTTATGACATGGTGGTCCTTTGGGTTACTCTTTTGTGGAGTTTAGTGGGAGTAGAGGTAGGACCGATATCTCAAGGGACAGAAAAACAGAACTCGAGCACACAGGGTTTGAGGAAACCTGTGGCAGGCTGCAATGTGAAGAAAGAGAATCGATCCTATATGGGTCAGCATCTATCGATCTTGTGTGGGTCAGATAATTTGTGGTTCAGCACTTAGCGATCATGTGTGGGTCATCACACACCGATCCTGTGGGGTTCAGATCTTGAGTGGCTCAGCGGGGGATAGATACCTATCAATCCTGTGTGAGTCAGTGGGGTTAGTGACCTATCGATCTTGTGTGGGTCAGTATCAGTGTTTCTTAACAGAATAAGATGATCCATTTTACAAATAATCATTTGTACTTCTGTACTTATGTAATACCTGATTGTGAGTTAATTCTTTTAACGTTGGGGTACTTTAATCTTTCTTGTGTTACCTATGTGGTACTTCTATCTTCGCAGTGTTACCTGTGTGGTGCATCTATTTTTGTGGTGTTACCTGTGTGGTACTTCTAGCTTCATGGTGTTACCTATGTGGTACTTATACCTTTGTGGTATTGTCTTCGTGGTGTTATCTATGTGGTACTTATATCTTCTTGGTGTTACGTGGGTGGTTCTTCTATCTTTGTGGTGTTACCTATGTGGTACTTCTAGCTTTGTGGTGTTACCTGTGTGGTACTTCTACCTTCATGGTTTAGTCTTCGTGGTGTTACCTGTGTGGTAATTCTATCTTCATGGTGTTACCTGTGTGGTACTTATATATATATATATGGTGTACCTATGTGGTACTTCTGCATTTATGGTATTGTCTTCATGGTGTTACATGTGTGGTTCTTCTAACTTTGTGGTGTTACCTGTGTGGTACTTCAGCCTTCGTGGAGTTTCCTTCATGGTGTTATCTTCATAGTGTTACCTGTGTAGTACTTTTACCTTTGTGGGGTTACCTATGTGGTGTTCTTTCCTCGTATATGATATGAGTATATCTTGAAAACTTAGGTGTATATATGGGAATAATTCTAAGTAGAGTTGATGTCTCTCTTTGAGTTTTTTCCTTTGTGGAAAACTAGGATACCTACGGGGGTATTGGGGTCACTACTGAGTATTTTTATACTCACCCCTACATGGGATTTTCCCGCACCTTGTTTTGTCCGGTGCAGATGACGTACATCGTTGATCGAGGCTGAGGGAGCTAGGACTGGATGGTGCATGGAGGTGGATCATTCGGTATGATGTGAGGAGGAGAAGACTGACGGACTTGGAGTGATGAGGAGGTGATCTGTACCTACCCTTCATGTAGGAACCTTGATGGATGACCCAGTAGCTATTTTCCTTATTATTTCAGTTGTATTTTACTTACATTCATACTTGTACAATAATATTTGGGCTTACATTTCTGCCCCTTTTTACTTTTAGCACTCTTTTACTATAGTAGTTTACTTTGTGGTGGAATCTTCTTGCGTTCCAGTCTGGGTGGTGGCTTCTTGTTGTGTTCTTGGACTATATGTCTGTACATGTTAAAAAGGGAATGCCTTCCCATTTAAGGGATATTCCTATCCGGTGCTTGTCTCCAGCCCCTGGCCTATGGATGGTAGGCTTAGGGTAGTCACGGCACAGGCCCCAAGGGACAGGTCGTGTCATTACTATACCAAGAACTCAGTATAAGAGTTGATCCATTTAAAAAAGTGATTTGTAAGCTCTAATACCTTATATAAAACAATCCTATCTAAACTCAATATTTTTAATTAAAAGAACTTTTCAAAGAAGTTTAAATAATAACAATATTCACATTACATTTATAAATTTATAAACTACATAGAACAGATTTGTAGAAAAACATTCATGAATGATGTTGAACTCATTCATTCCAAAAATTATTCCAAAAAATTACAAAAAAATACAATGAAAATCATTGATAATTATAAGGGTTTATCCTTGGATCAGACAACCATAACTAGTTGTGATATTAGGTGACTGCAAATATGGTAGTTCCCATATTTTTTATTTTTCCTCATGGAATCCCTAGCTTAGAACCTACATATATAGATTCTACATTATTTCTATATTATTTCATATTATTTATTCATTATTACATGAAATTGGAGGCAAATTTATTTGAATTTTATTCCCCCATTTAATGGTCCCTGAGAAGATTCATGTGTGTAAGGAATCTTCTTTTTGATCAGCCCAGGAGGCAGAAACAATGATTTATTAAATAATGTGGTTGAGAAATTAATTTCAGGGTGACCAATGATTTTATATATCCTTCTAATAATCCAATGATCATCACTAATTTATATCCCTCCTTCATAAAAACCATATTCCCAAGGTGTATAGTAGGTTAAAATTTAGTAGTTTGATGTTTATTTTCCATAATTTATGACCATTTCAAAAATTAAATCATCTTATAGGGATAAAATATCACACGGGATGAGAAATATCATACATGGGGAGAAATATCATATGATACAAAAATTGAATACAAAATAAAATTCTGGGAAGTGAATCGTCATACGAGAGTTCCAAAAATATCTTACACACCCCAAAAACAACCTATGCAAGTCAGAAATATATTACAGGCCCCATAAAATATATCTTTCAATGCCAAAATTTAAAAAACGAAAACATTAAATGGGAAATAAATATCCTACAATTTTGAATGATATATCATACGTGGTAGTCTAAAAATATCCTTATACATAGCCATATAGTAGAATTTCAAGCTAAAAAGTAAATTTTCAAATAATTCATAGTTTTTCCATAAAAAATATGCATTTATCAAACAAATCTATATATTATATAAAAAACTAATAGATAATTATTTATTCCATATTCACTAAAATTTCCAAAATACCCTTTTGAAATAAAAGTGATGAAAATTATCCCCAAATGAATTTTTTTGTGAATTTATTAGGTTAAAATAACAAGAAGAGTTATGAAAATAACAAATCTATCAAAGATATTGGATAAGGTTAATAATCTAAATACATCAAAGGAAGATCATTTTTATGATTTCTGAAGATCAATTTAGTTGATCAAGAAGGCTTGGAGGTGATCTTAAGGATATTTTGTTTGAATTGAGTGAATTTTGGAATTAGGTTACTAAAGTGTAAATATAGAAAATTAAATACTCAATATGAGCCTTTGAAATTTTTTGACAAGTAATTCTAAAAATTTATAAGAGTCTTTTCTGAATCTTGGAAGAATATTGGGGAAAAATGGACTTTCATACGATTCATTGGACTCTGCAATTGTGTCACTTGGACTCTTCATACATGTGATTGTGATACTTTGTATGAGTCATTAGAAAATTGTGTGGGTCATTTAGTACTACTTATGATTCATTTGAGTAACCACATAAGATTACTTCTAGAGTTATATATGAGTTATTACACATTCATAAAAGTAATTCATGAGGCGTGAATGGGTCATCAACAACATTGTAGAAGTCATCCTATACGTAGAGAATTTATTAAGTGTGAAGTGTTTTTGGTATTCAGAACTAAAAATATTTTAGATTATAGCAATATATCAAATTATCTATTAATTTTCTTCAAGGAAATAATAACACAATATATTATGAATATATATATATGATTCAAAGTAAATAAAGGAAGAGTTCCTCACCATAATAGAGAGTTCCACGTTTCAACTATATGCTACCATGAATACATTCAAGGAGATTTCGAAGAGTTTAAATATTATGGATTTTTTGGAAAATAAAGACTCTATATTCAAATATTTCATGGATAAAGAAATAGTTAATTCTTGATGATATTTTAATGGACACCATGATTAAATTTTTTTTAATGGTATTCAAATTGACAAGGGAGTCTCCATATCTGTTATATATATAATATTTCCACAATATTATGTGAATATAAAATACTAGGAAATGAAAAGGAGGTGTGGATAAAACTTTGAGAGAATCTGATACCAACTAAATAGATATAATAGTTTTGTATCAATGAAGAAGAATTTGATTTCAACAAGGAAAACCTTATCTTTTGAAAAAGAAGGAGGAGGAATATATCATGTCTATGATAGGTTTTATTATATTATAAATGATTATGGTAGTGTAAGAAATCCAATATTTTATTTATCTATCCTCAATAGAATCAACAGGAATTATAAATGAAGAACAAAAATGTACGTACCTAAATGACAGCAAGCTTCATAGTTAATATTATATATAGTATCATTGATTCATATAATAAAATAAATATATGAAATTGTCTTTCCTATGAAGGAATTAAATAGGTAAAATGATCTTATAACATTTTTTAGGGAACTTTATATATAAATTGTGTGATAGAACATTCATCTAGTGGTAAACTATAATTTTCAAAAAAAAATGTAAGAAGGGGACCTACATATAATTTCTCATCAATAATAGGAGGAATAACATCCCTTTAAATGTACATAATTTATGAGTTATTTAAATCCATATTACATATTCAACTTATCAACAAACATTTATTATAAAATTAATTTTTATTACATATAAAATATTTATAAAAAAATTAATTCAATTCATAAATAAATTTTACAATATGATAAATAAATGTGTTATTTATTATGAAAAAAAATAAGATTAATTCCAAATTTTACATATTATTATAACACAAATTTTATAAAGCCTATCACTTATAATTTTATAATAAAATAATAAACTTATAATCCTAAAAAATAAGTATATTATATAAAAAACACTTTGTGTATATTTATATATATATTACAATATATTGGATATAAACTCTTTATATCCACTTTCAATATTAACTGTTTCATATTATCCATTATCCAACGTTACACTTCAAATATATGAAATTATTATGAATTATAAGCACCAATTCCAATTTTGTAAACTATTTTCATAATCTAAAAATAAAAAATTTAAAAAATATTTTAACCCTGGATAAAATATCATCAAAAAACTATTTATGCTGTCTAAATAATATCTTAAATAAGGTCCCTTTTAACATAATAAATTCAAATTAATTAATTATGAACAATTTGTAATTTTAAATGTAAATTTATTTATTTATTTATTTTCATATTTATATTATTTACAATCTCGTTATAAATTACCCTAATGATTTCTAAAAAAATTAATTATTTTAATATCACAATGAATTCAACATAATTTGGTAAAAGGTATTTTAAATATTAGCATTTAATATTTGTAATATTTTATAAATAAATGTTTCAAAAGAATTTATATAATTAATTATTAACTATTTATAATTAATTAGTTTATAAACACTTTATAAATTAAAATATTACCAAAATATATTTTATTATAACTTATAAGCCATTATAAATTCAATTAAAATTCTAAAAAAATATTTTATTATTTATAAACTATTTATAAATAACCAAAAAACATAAATTCTCTTCTTTCCCTCATCATGGAAGAAGATTTCATTAATCATTTAATGTAAACCATGACTTCCATTTCATATTAAGTTTAACTTTTACATTAATTAGAAGTAGTTATCCAGACATTACATTGTCTTATAATGCAATGTTAATAGGGTAAAACCAGTTATGATTCCACAAAAAATTTTCATCATTTAATAGTGTAAAAACACATTTATTCGATGTGGATATTAGAACTTGGATACCAAATATGGGTTTTATAAGATCATAAAATGGTCTTGGAAGTAGAATAAAGCCCATTTTTATGTGATATATCCTTAATGGAATTAACATGAAATATAAAATAAGAACTCAAATTTTCATAAATTAATGAAAAAATATCAATTTCCAATCATTGGTGGAGTATTCTTGATGAAGATCACAAGAGAAGTAGATGAAATCCTCTTATATCCAATGGGAATACTCCAATGAAAGGATCCCAAAAATTTTCTTGAGGATCCAAGAACACAAAAGGGGTGATAGATCCTTCACCTTATGATAAAATCCAGTTTGGGTGGAAGATAGAATCAGGATGATTTCATATGATTGGTCATTAAACATAGGATGGATTTCATTACTTTTTATAGCCATACATCATTTGTTTCTTTTAATAAAATGAAATTTCAATATTAAATATATCTATATACATTTAATCCCACTAGAATTATAATTTTAATTCCTTCAATGAATTAAAACCATTGAATCTATTCATAAAAATTCCATCTAATCCATTTATAAGGGATTATAACTAATGAAACAGTGTAGGAAGATACATGCGCCTATATTTCATTCAATAACCTACATATTTTTGTGCACATCTAATAGTCTATTATGTCTTGGTTATGGATCATAGATCGACATTGTTGTTGATCTTCATAATTATGTAGAAATTCTTGATGGAAGATGAAATCATGATATACATGGATATTTCTCTCCATTTAGCAATAAAATATTAAGAGTAAGAGCATGCACAGCGTGTTATTATATCAATAAGACACAAGAAGTCAAATCCCTACTCATAGGTTTGTTAAGGGGCCTCTTAATAATAGATAATTCTAGTATAAAAATTTTTTTCATTTCCCATGAGAGGGTGAATAGCTGCAAAGTGGTTGCTATTGTTTATAGATTGAAGGAAGAGAATTTCACTTATATTTCATGTCACTTTTGAAATATGGAGAAGATAATTTTCTATAATTTAAGTATAAAAAGATCCCTCATTTTGATGTAATCACACTTCCATTTTTATTTGTTACTCTAGGTCTCTAATCTTAACATGTACTTGGAAAGGAATATGCTTTCAAGGATGAACCATGAAAATCCTTGTTTATTGTCATTGTTATATTTATTTTTCATATCATGAATGGTTAAAAATTGAGAGTTCATCCAGGATCCATACTATTTAACCTAGACAAAGGTTTGAGTAACAAGAGGGGTCACTAAGAAAAGAAGGTAAAACTTGGTAAAATTTGGGTGCACTGATTTACCCCCACTCTCAATGTTCTTACACAGACCCACTAGGAACTTCACATTCCATAAATAAATCCAACATAATTTTGTTATCGTGTTTTTTTGTGTATTTTTAGATCTACAATATCTAGTTAATTTTTTAGTCTGTGACTGGTTTTGTATCTCAAATTTTCTTCAAATGAATCTAATTTATTTGATAAATGTTATGTTTCTCGAGCATCAATTCATTCATGTATTTCTTCATTCAAATAATTTCACACTAATTGCATTGAGGCATTTAACTCATATACAATCATTCCATAGCAAAAATTTAGTCTTCCACATATTTTTTTCCATCTAATTTATTCATCTGTCAGGCCTTACATCACTATTTAATCTTATACCACTGGAAATTTACACTTATTCAAGGATCTCTATCACTCACATGGTTGGAACTATTTATTCATATGCATATTCCCATTTAATGTTACTCTAGTTAAGATTAAACATTAAATTTAAAATTTTGCGTAATATTGTACTAACAAAAATAACAATTTAACATAATTATTTATAATTTATTTATATTTAAATAAACATAACATACAAAAATAAAATTAAACTAAAAATAAAACTCATTAATAAAAATTTAAATATGACTAAAATAATATAAATAATTAAAAATATACTTAAAATAAATACATTAGTTTACATAAAAATAGAAAGATTTTAATATAAGATTACAATATTTATAAAAAAAATAAATATAAATATAAATACTAAATAACATTTAAATAGTAAATTCATAAAATTATAAAATAATAAAATTAAATAATAATAAAAATTACATAAAATTATGAAAACCTATATATAAACTATTAAATATTTTTTCCCTAATAGTTATACTCAATCCATAAATGTTACTTAATATATAATATTTAAATAACAAAAATACAAAATTATCATTATCATTCATATTAAAACCATGTAAATGGTAAAATAAAAAAGTAATATCGAATAAATGTTATTATTTATGTTTAGCCATTCCTAATATACATTATTAAGTGTTTATAATTTCTTTATTTATGAATTAATCATAAATTTGAATCTCATGTATGAATTTAAAAATTGGTAACTAATATAGTTTATTCCATCTTTTGTTATTAATTAATTTAAATGTTAAATAATGAATTATGATGTATGATTTATTTTAATATTGCTTAAACTAATTCATTAAATTGTCAAACATTCATTTGAGGAGTTAAATCACAGGTATGATAATTGGATTAGTTTACTTCTACCATGGCTTCACTCATTTCATGATTCATGTAAAGACTCATACATCAATATTGTTTTAATACATTGATTTAGTGGAATAAATAGGGATTCCAAACTCAATGATTAGAATAATTTATACATGTTAAGGGAATAACATAAAATAATATGGTGATATTAACTCCCCATTAAAAATACTCAGTGTGAGGCCCTTTCCAAATTTAACACATTTAATAACCTTAATCTTCCATATGGGAATTTTTTTTATGTACCTTGATATATTTCACCTCCATTGTGATTTACTCATTATATAAAACATTAATTATAACTATTTTTTGTTAATTTGTAGTTTTTAATCACAGTGAACACATTTTCCATTATAAATTAATATCATGTGTAAAATAGATTCCAGAACTTTAAATTAGAAATAATACATATATTGTAGTCTAGTTCAACTGTAAAAATAGTTTAATGACTAGAATTGAAGACAATAAAACGAAATTTAAAACCTGTTGTCCTTGAATGTCATAAATTAACACATCTCGGATGGTGTTTTCATTTATAGTATAAAAAGAGGCAAAAGTGTATATGAGGATAAATTATTCCATTTTCATAACAAATTTTTTTTAAATGTAAGCTACTACAGTTATCATAACATTTGGATGGAAGGAGGTGAGGAAAGAAAAATAAATAATGTATCTTCATAAAAAATAATTGAATTGAAAATATGAATTTACCTTTTGATTATAACTTCCTTAAGAACCTATTTAGTGAACAAGATTTGTTCTTCTTAAGAGACGAAGGGATTTTGGACATGGGGAGGGGAATTGGGACATATTTGACAAGAATTTATACTATGCATAAGTTGTGATAGGAGTGAGGAGAAAAGGGGGTGATGGGTAGTTTTTATAGTGGATGAGAGGAGGGTTTTCTCAATATATAATTAATTATTATATTATTTTCCTCAAGACAAGATATATTAATGATTCTTGTGACCAAAAACCATAAATAGTACATGTTAGTTTGATACAATAGCCTTACATCATCCATACATCAGTTTATGGCGTCATAATTCATATATTTATCATTATTCTTAAATTATAGTATATTATTATTCACCAAAAATTCAAGTATTTTAGAAAAATCCCAAAAATTCACACCAATCATTTTTTGACATGTAGAATTCAAAAATGAATTCAATTTTTTTAAAATAATTTTCTAAATATCATAAATTTAATTTTTAATTAAAATCATAATTTACAAGAACAATACAAATTTGAAAATTAAAATTGCTTTTCTAACACTTGCAAAAATTTATTAATGTTTGTTAAAAATTCTTATAATAATAATTCATCAAATTACTAATTTATGAATCCATTTTATGAAAATAAATTTTCTTTTAAGTTACTAAATTAATCATAATATGGTAACTAAATATACATGACTTACAAAAAAATACTAACAGCTAGTTAATAATTTTTTAAATATTTACTCCCTTATACTATGATATAATTACCTATTGTCACCTTTAATATGGGTAAATGTTGTTTATACTTTAATTAGTTAGTTTACTATTCAATTGGTCGATTTTCTATTCATAAGTATCACATTACTAGTCAAAGGGCAAGTTACTATTTCATCATTATTCATTCCTCAGCTTCTAGAGATATATTTTTTTACCCATTCTTCATTTATAAGGTATTTATTAAGTTATATGTGTAATATTAATTAATTATAGTTTAGTACATAATTATAAGATGGTAATTTCATTGATAAAGCATTTGAGTCGTCGCATTCTTCCCCATTAGGAAATTTCTCTATCAAATTTTCATTTTACATTCTAAGTCGTAAATAGGTGTGGGTACTTTTCCTTTATTTCATCCTCTAGTTCCCATATTTCCTCTTCGAACTTATAGTTCCACCATAATACTTTGACCGGGTGAGTAGTCTGGTTGCAAAGAACATTATCTCTAGGATACAAGATCTTCACTAGCTTCTCCTCGTAAGAAAACTTTTTCTCCAACTATGCCACCTATGAAGAGAGTTTATGTGAAGGTTATGGTATCTACTTCCATAGTAGGGATAAATGGAATATATCATGTATGTTATACATGGTCAGTGGAAGTGCTAGTCGATAGTTCACATATCAACCACAATCAAGAATCTCCAAGGGGCTGATGTGCCTAGATTTTAGATTTCCTTTCTGCCCTAACCTCATGACCATCTTCTATAGATATATTCGGAGGAGTAAAATGTCTCCAACTTTAATCATAAGGTCTCTTTGATGATCGTCTTCATATCTATTTTGTTGACTTTGGGATGCCTTGATGTGATGCTCAATGGATTTCACTTTCTCCACTATTTCTTATACCATTTCATGTCCTAGTAGCTTAGGCTCACCGACTTCATCCCAACACTCTAGTGTTATACACCTATTCCCATAAATGGCTTCATATGGTGCTATTTTGATACTGGAGTGGAAACATCCGTTGTTAGAGAATTCAACCAGTGGAATATGTTGGTCCCATCCTCGTTTAAAGTTCATAGAACACACTCTCATCATGTCTTCCAGTGTCTGAATAGTTCTCTCATATTTTCCATAATTTTGAGGATGATAGTTTGTGATGATGTTAAACTCAGTGATTAGATCATGCAAGAGACTTTTCTATAACTTTTAGGTGAATCTCAGATCTCTACCAAATGAAATAGATAGTCGTAATCCATATATCCTTACCACCACTTTGATATATATCCATGAAAGTGGATCCAATGAGAAGTCATCTTGAATTTTTATAAGGTGAGGTGTCTTTGTAAGACTATCGATGATGACCCATAAAACATTGTTTCCACTAAATGTCCTTGCAATTACAATCACAAATTCCATGGTGATGTTATCCCAAATATATATTTGTATGGATTGTGGTTTCATCATCCCCTTATAATTTTTTTATTCCATCCTTCACTTGTTCACATACCAGTCACTTTGATGTATATTTAGCAATCTCTTTTTTCATATGGTACAACCAAATGTTATCTCAGAGATCAAGATACAAATTTGTGCTCCATGTGTGATAAGAGAAGTTTAAGCTTTGTGCGTCATTCAGAATGTCCTACTTTATCACTAGATCAGATAATACACATACCCGTGACCTAAATCATACAACTCTTTCCTCGTCAATATTGAACTCACAGTATTTCCCTTTTTTGATAGCATCCTCCCTTTTCTGAATTTCCACATCATTTTTCTAAGCATCCTTTATTTTCTCCATGAGGGATGGTTGAGAAATAATTTGGGAAGGTATTTATGATGTTTCTCCCTTAATAATTCCCATGTCCACCCATTTCAAATCAAATAAGATTAGATCCTCTTCAATTCTCATCATTGATAAAGATGCAGAACCCTTTCTACACAGAGCAATTTAAACCTTGTTTTCCATACCGGAATGGTAGTGGATGGAACATTCATAATCCTTGATTGGATCTACCCATTTTCATTAGATCATATTATTATCTTTATTTGTGAATATATATTTTTGACTCATGTGATCAGTATAGGTCTCACAATTCTCCCTATAAAGACAATGCTGCTAGATTTTCAAAGAAAAGATCATAGTTCTCTACTCCAACTCATTTTTATAATTGTTTTTCTCATGTATTTTCAACTATATTTAGGTTTAGGATATCACATTATCATTTTGAATCATCACATAGCCTAAGATCTACTTTAAAGAATCACTTACACCACAGAGAGTTCTCTACTTATTAAGAGTGTGAGTACTAGTGTAGTGATAGGGCTCTTCTTAAGCTCCTTAAATCTTTCCTCAAGTTATTGATTCCAGATAAACTAGACTCCCTTCTGTGTAATCTTTGTCATTGGGTTTTGAAATCGTGAGAATTTCTTAACAAATTATTGATAAAATCTAGATAGTCCTAGAATTTTGTGGATATCTGTTGCATATGTTGTTCTAGGCCACTCTTCAATTTCTATTGTCTTGGAACAGTCCGTGGATATTCCTTCTCTAGTGATAAAATTATCCAATAATGATACTTCATATATCCATATATCACATTTATAATAAGTTTCATAATTTTTCTCCCTTCGTAAAGTCATCCCCATAATATTCAAATTCGCCTCATATTCCTCCTAACTATTGGTGTATATCAGAATATCATCAATAAAGACTACCCCAAATTTATCGAGGTAATATCTAAATACTATATTAATTAAATACATGATTATTCTAGAGAATTAGTGAGTAAAAATGGAATCACTATGAACACATAGTGTCCATAACTAATTCAAAAGGTAGTTTTGGGCACATATTCCTTCTTCCCCTTTAACTGGAGATATCCTGACTGAAGGTCCACCTTAGAGAAATAACTAGCCTTGTTTATCTGGTCGAATTGGTCATGTACTTGAGGCATGGTATAGTTCTTCCTTATCTTGATTTTATTATGCTCATGATAATCAATTCAAAGGCACATTTATTTATCCTTCTTCTTGATTTAGAGGACTGTGCACCCCATGGTGAAGCACTCGAGCGTATAAAACCCTTCTCCAGATTCTCTGGTAACTGATTTTTCATCTCTTCCTTCTCAATGTTTTCCATTCTATAAGGTGTCATTAATATAGGTAGGGATCTATGAATAATTTTAATTGAGTACTCAACCTCACAATCAGGAAGACAAATAGGAAATTCTTCTTGTAATACATCATTGTAATCCCTCACGATAGGCACATCTTCAAGTAGTATCATCTTCGTTGTCTCAATAATTTGATAAATATATTCTTTCTCAAAGGAGACATTATCCCTAGTTGAGACAATGATTCTGAAGGAGATTCATCTTCCTCCTTACACTAATACAAGATTGGAGAACACTTTAGTATATGAAGAGTGATCTCTATTTCCTAGCAATTAATGTTCCCTTTATATAATGATAACCAATCCATTCCCAAAATAGCATCTAACTCCACTAGAGGAAGTATGAAAATATTTTATGGGAGGTTTAGTCCAAAAACGTTCACTGAGAAGAAATTATATACTTTGTATGCAATAATTTCCCCATTTTTTGTTCCCACAGAAAACATAACTTTTAAATTTTGAGGTTTTTTTTTGAACAGTTCTACTGAACTAGAAAGATATGAAAGAATGTGTAGAACCAGAATCAAATAGTAAGTTCTCTATTATTGAATGAATTACTAGTGTACCTCTCTCCACATTGTTTTCTGGATCCACCTCAGTAGAAGTGATAGCATAAGGTCGTCTTTCTTACCTTGGAGGTTTTTGTTGATTTCCTCGAATAGCCCTTGGATTATGGAATTTTTGACATAATTCCCATGTTCTTTTCTATTGTAACATTGCACTATAGGATGAGTGTTTATCTGAACATTTATTTATTCTTCTGTGTTAGTGGGATTATTCGTATCCCTTCAATAGTCCTTAGCCAGATGTCCCATTCTTCCCCATTTGAAGAAATTCCTATTCCACTTTAAATAGTTCTTCAGGATACTTCTTCCCACAATTTTGACCCCTGGGATGTTATAGAATCTTTCCATCATTGGATTTATTTTCCAAAAAAACCATATTATGATTCATTTTCTAATTTTTGACACTGGTCCAATGAGACCATTGAGATTCTATGATATCAATTTCAACATTAAGGTCACAACAGACAATCTTCTCATAACTGTCAAAGTCTTGAATCACTAACGATTTTTCTAGACTTGGATTTAGTACACTAAAGTAATGATCCAACTTTTTTTGGTGTTCATGAAAAATCAGTAGGCGTATCTTGCATATAGAATCCCACCTTTTTATTACATAAACATTCATTACATTTTACAAAACCAAGTATCTTTATGGTTTAGTGTCTTGGAAACCAGGAACATAAAACATGAAAACAACATAAAACATTCTTCTTAAACAATTGAAAGGCTTCTCCTTAAGTTCATCCTAGGTTCATTACTGCATCTCATAACCTGGGGACATACATCAAAATAAAGGGTGAGCAGAAGGCCCAGTAAGGGAGACAAGCGAAACATTTTACATATGAACTTGAGATACATCAATAAAGTCATGAAAAGAACTTTAAGGTATGAGAATGAAATCATGAGGAATATATTAATAAAAATAAAATTTTTCATAACTGGAAGATGTGGCTACATAATTTAACATAGACAATCATGAACATATCACCAAGGTCCATCCCTAAGGTGTCATTTGAAAATTTCCAAGGTTATTCACCAAGATATCGTGAAAATTGTAATCTCTAGTGGTTACATCATTACCCAATGAATTGGAGAGCTATCAGGTCGAACCCTTAAATTTTTCTTTATTATCATGTGATCCACATATATCATCATCGAAAATTTCATAAATAACCCATATATCATAAAATAATTGGGTTTCAATTCATAATCATAACGTTTTCAAAACTGCTTTAAAGACATGATCTTTACGTCACTTTAAACCCACGGAAGGGGAGATCTTGTTTCATGTATGTAAATCCCAGAATTTAAAATAGAACATCTTGGTATATATGTGAATAACCCTATAGAAATATGAGATTTGATTAATCACTTTATAATATAAAATAATTTTTAGAAAAGAGAGAGTCATTTTGTGATGAAAATTCTACAGCATAACGGCTATGTTTTGGGGTTTTAGAAAACATTGAAAAGAGAGGGGAAATGGGTCAAACAATAATAAATGACCCATAGAATAGTGGAGGGACAGAATAATAAGGATATATGAACATGGTAATGAAATTTTAAGGACATACCATTTGAAATGAAAAACATGGAAGGAAGACAAAAATTATATTTCTCTTATGAAAATTCGGCAGCCTAACGGCGTCACATAAACATCAACAAAAATGAATTGAAAAGATAAAATAGGTTCCCTCATCATATGAAAATATAAGTTCAGTATGATATATATAGATATAATACCCCAACATAATTAAAAAGGATGTTGAAAGACTTTAAATGAAAGTAGAACTTTGAAAAGAATGAGAAGGGTGAAAGAATCCCCTAAAAAATTCGGCAGCCAAACGGTGCCACTTACACATTCATAAAACGAATTGATCAGAGAAAGATGGGGTCTCTCATAATATGAACATGAAAAGGGAAGTAATATGAATATAGAAGAACATTCTCCAACATAAGAACATGGAGTATAAAAGAAATGACATAAAGGAGATTACTTGAAAAGGAAGAGAGAGGTCGGATCCCTTACCTTAAACGTAACTCCTAAAACTCAAAGGTTGGGAACTTGAGAGGCTTGAGGGAACTTTGGGAGGACTCCTTGGGAGGTAAGGAGACCATAACTTCGTTGAGGATGGTTTTGGAGTCCAAAGGATGAGATAATGTTTTGGTATTTATAGGGAAAGTGAGGGGACAAGGCATTAATGGCCAAGGGACACCTCACAAGTGCTTTTCTCAAAACCATTGCTCTCCCATGATATTTCAAATGAAGATAGACCACATGGGGCCCCCAATACAATAATTCATCACCTTAGGTCTGAAAACCCTTAAAATATCCCATGAAATCACCATGACACAGATATGATGTCATTAAACATACTGAAACCCTAAAACTGCTTTTTTTTACTATTCACTGAAAATTCATCTTTCTCAAAAAAAACCCCAAAATTTCACCTTAATAAAATATCGAAGCTCTGATTAAAAATATGAACTACATTTTAAAAAAATATTTTTCTAAATATTTATAATTTATTTTTTAAATAAAAACACTATTCACCAAAAATTTATTTGTTCAGAAAAAACCCCAAAAATTACCATAACATAATATCGGTGCTCTGAGTTCAAAAATGTAGTCCATTTTATAAAAATATTTTTCTAAATATTTTTAATTTAATTCTTAATTAAAAAACACTATTCACCCCAAAAAACTAATACTTGAATAATAATTTATGAAACCGTTATTTAACCATTTTATTGAATCACATTACTTAATCAAGGTGCCTAGATTATTTTAATACTTTATTTAAGTGAGGTTACTAATCCATTTGGTCACATTACTAATCCTAAGCCTAAAATCACTATTCATAATTTACTATGCGTCAAAAATCAAGTTGATCTTATTAGACTCTAAATTTCGTACTGAACATAATTGTAGAAGACCGTTTTTTCAAAATCATTACACATTTTTAATTATTTAAGGTTTACATAACCATTTTTTTAAAATATCCTTTCTCTAAAATTCACCAAAAATATGCATACTATATTTATCCGGACATTTGAAAAGTAATAAACATCATCATAGGAAGAAAACCCAATTTTTATTTAAAACAAAGGATTACACAAGGCAGTTACGGTCTCCTTACATAGCCCCTTATCACACCAGCATAGGACCTAATTGTAAGGTATGCTAAGGTGAGAGAATCCGAGGGAGGCTCGGCCAACATCGCACGAGTAGTAATTTCTTTCAGTTTGAACTTCTCGCGAAGGCAATTCCGTTCTAGCTTCATATAATGACGTTCGGCTTGGGTTTGGTACAGAGCAAGGCCCATTGGTGCTACCTCCTTCCCAAGTTCTGTTAGATGGGCTTCGATCGGTCCAAGACTACTGGGTGAGGCCATCGAATCTTCTTTCTATATAAATTAACCAAGGTCACCTGTATTTAGAGATAAATATCGAAATGTTTAGTTTCCAGCGGTCATATTGACCAATGGTCATATAACAGTCAAAACCCAATAGTCTCATTTTAATTATACTCATATTATCCAATAAAACAGTTTTGTTGAGTATATATAATAAAATAAAATAACACACAAAATTAGAAAACAAGATTTATTCAAAATTTCGGGTCGTTACAATCTTCCCCCTTAAAAAATTGCATCCTCGCAATTTTTAAAACTGGGTTTTGAAATTTCATTGAAAGTCCCACACCAGAAAAGGACTCAGTAATACTATTACTTTAAAAGAAATAAAGGGAAGTACAAAGGTCACCCGAGTTAACCCACACTAGGATTCCATGTAGGAAAACATGGACATGGAGGAGAAAACAAAGGGTCAAGTTCTGAGGGAGAGTGATAGAAAACATGATTAGGAGAAAGTTAACAATAATAAAATCCCAAAAATATGATGTGTGTAAACGGCCTTTGATTACCTAGTAGGAAACGTAAACCAACCACATTTTTGTTTTACGTTCCTTTTCATAATTTTGATGAATTCATTTACAACATAGAACAAAAACATAAGAAAATATATCTACCTTCATGTAGAGTTTCATCCTTTAATAAGTTTCTAACAAAACTAATCTTTTCTCCAAATGATTAGAATTCAAAACTACTTGGTCTCATCAAAACACAAGAATCATCTTCTAGAGAATCACATAATCCACAAAAGATCAACTATCTATTTCTTCTATCTTTAAACATTATCCCAAAAACAGAAAGGGTAAGGTAAAACAACTCTTCAAAAAGGAAGAATCCCATAGGAATGGTAACTACTTTTAAATCTTTAAAGTTCCATGGTACAACCCAAAGTTCATCATAGACCATTCCATAAATAACGGTCCTTAAGATTCCTCAAAATAAACCAAACTAAGATTGAAACCCAAATACAAGAAGGATTTGATAACATAGTCTTTCAAAATAAACTTCATTGTTCATCTCCAATCAACATCAACCACTCTTAACATATTATAACAAAAGTCTCTAACCTAAGAATATTTTACCCAAGATAGGTTAATCATTTCCATAAGTAACCTAAATTACTATAAGTCCACCTTAAATTCATCGATTCTTCAAAATATAAGTCAACCTTACTTCTCAATAAAATACCATAGTAATCTATTTACCTCGATCAAATATAGTTCCCAAAACAGTGAACATCTTACAAAATAATAATCAACTTTTAATCCCCTAATCATCTCTGTCTTATTAATACGGCAATCGTCGCATTTCCTATCACATTGGTTGTTGGGACATGTTCTTCCATTTCCCACCATTAACTAAGAAGAGAAAGTATAATTAGAGGCTTAAATACTTAACCAATAATCTTGAAAATGAACTTAAAGCATATAAGGATAACTTGTAGAATAAAAGTATACCCTAACTTGTGATCCCCTGGGATCCAATCTAGGTTATCCATGATCATATATTCTTATGTTAATCTTTATTTTATTTTATCTTTGTTCCTTTAACAATGGTTCATACTATGCTTATGAATTTACCAAAGCATATCCCCCAGGAGTGTCGTAACCAAGAGTGCAACAAGGCCCGTTGTCGTGTACCAGTTCTCGTTCGAGTCTAGCTCAAAGCGGTGTTTTCTGGTTTTACCCCTATGTACATCTGTGCCAGAGCCACCTCTACTTACTCATATCTAGATAGGGATGTATTGGCTTGGAAACCCCTTACTCAATACTCACCAAAATACTCAGAAGATTTCCTATATTTAAACTTTTCTATAGGGTTCTTCCTAGAGTTTTCATATCCTAATTTCCACAAATAACTAAACCATCCTCTGATACCAACTATAGCATCCTGCCTTTCTATCACATAAACTTTCATTACATTTTACAAAACTGAGGATCTTTAAGGTTTACTGTCTTGGAAACCAGGAACATAAAACGTGAAAACTACATAAAACATTATTCTTAAACACTTGAAAGGATTATCCTTAAGTTCATCCTAGGTTCATTACTGAATCTCATAACCTGGGTACATACATCAAAAGAAAGGGTGAGCAGAAGACCCAGTAAGGGAAACAAGCGAAACATTTTACATATGAACTTGAGATACATCAATAAAGTTAGGAAAAGAACTTTAAGGCATGAGAATGAAATCATGAGGCATATCATAATAAAAATAACATTTTTCATAACTTGAAGATGTGGCTACATAATTTAACATATAAAATCATGAACATATCACCAAGGTCCATCCCTAAGGTGTCATTTGAAAATTACCAAGGTTATTCACCAAGATATCGTGAAAATTGTAATCTCCAGTGCTTACATCATTACCCAATGCATTGGAGCGCTATCAGGGTGAACCATTAAATTTTCCTTTATTATCATGTGAGACACATATATCATCATCAAAAATTTCATAAATAACCCATATAGCATAAAATAAATGGGTTTCATTTCATAATCCTAACGTTTTCAAAACTGCTTTAAAGACATGATCTTTACGTCACTTTAAACCCACGGAAGGGGAGAGCGGGTTTCATGCATGTTAATCCCAGAATTTAAAAATAGAACATTTTGGTATATATTTGAATACCCCTATACAAATAAGATCTTTGAGTATTCACTTTATAACATAAAATAATTTTGAGAAAAGAGAGAGGCATTTTGTGATGAAACTTCTGCAGCATAACGGCTATGTTTCGGGGTTTTAGAAAACATTGAAAAGAGAGGGAACATGGGTCAAACAATCATAAATGACCCATAAAATAGTAGAGGGACAGAATAATAAGGATATATGAACTTGGTAATTAAATTTCAAGGACATACCATTTGAAATGAAAAACATGGAAGGAAGACAAAAATTAGATTTCTCTTATGAAAATTCGGCAGCCTAACGGCATCACTTAAACTTCAACAAAAATGAATTGAAAAGATCAAATAGGTTCCCTCATCATATGAACAAAAGAGTTAAGTATGATATATATAGAGATAATACCCCAACATAATTAAAAATGAACTTGAAAGACTTTACATGAAATTAGAACTTTGAAAAGAATGAGAAGGGTGAAAGAATCCCCTTAAAAATTCGGCAGCCTAACGGCGCCACTTACACATTCTTAAAACGAATTGATGAGAGAAATATGGGGTCTCCCATCATATGAACTTGAAAGGGGAAGTAATATTACTATATAAGAACATCCTCCAACATAAGAACATGGAGTATAAAAGAAATGCCATAAAAGAGATTACTTGAAAAGGAAGAGAGAGGTCGGATCCCTTACCTTAAACGTAACTCCTAAAACTCAAAGGTTGGGACCTTGAGAGGATTGAGGGCACCTTGGGAGGACTCATTGGCAGGTAAAGAGACCATAACTTCGTTGAGGATGGTTTTGGAATCCAAAGGATGAGAGAATGGCTTGGTATTTATAGGGAAAGTGAGGGGACAAGGCATTAATGTCCAAGGGACACCTCACAAGTGCTTTTCTCAAAACCATGTGCTCTCCCATGATATTTCAAATGAAGTTAGACCACATGGGGCCCCCAATACAATAATTCATCACCTTAGGTCGGCCAACCCTTAAAATATCTCATGACATCACCATGACACAGCTATGATGTCATTAAACATACTGAAACCCTAAAACTGCTTTTTTTTACTAATCACTGAAAATTCATTTTTCTCAGAAAAAACCCTAAATTTCACCTTAATCAAATATCAAAGCTCTGATTAAAAATATGAACTACATTTTATAAAAATATTTTTCTAAATATTTTTAATTTAATTTTTAAATAAAAACACTATTCACCAAACATTTATTTTTTCAGAAAAAAACTCCAAAAATTACCATAACATAATATCGGTGCTCTGAGTTCAAAAATAAAGCCCATTTTATAAAAATATTTTTCTAAATATTTTTAATTTAATTTTTAATTAAAAAACAAAATTCACCACAAAAAACTAATACTTGAATAATAATTTATGAAATCATTATTTAACCATTTTATTTAATCACATTACTTAATCAAGGTGCCTATATTATTTTAATACTTTCTTTAAGTGAGGTTACTAATCCATTTGGTCACATTACTAATCCTAAGCATAAAATCACTATTCTTAATTTACTATTCGTCAAAAATCAAGTTGATCTTATTAGACTCTAAATTTCGTACTGAACATAATTGTAGAAGACCATTTTTTGAAAATCATTACACATTTTTAATTATTTAAGGTTTACATAAACATTTTTTTTAAAATATCCTTTCTCTAAAATTCACCAAAAATATGCATTCTATATTTATCCGGATATTTGAAAAGTAATAAACATCATCATAGGAAGAAATCCCAATTTTTATTTAAAACAAAGGATTACACAAGGCAGTTATGGTCTCCTTACATAGCCCCTTATCACACCAGCATAGGACCTAAGTGTAAGGTGTAATAAGGTGAGAGAATCTGAGGGAGGCTCGGCCAACATAACATGAGTAGTAATTTCTATCAGTTTGAACTTCTCACGAAGGCGATTCTGTTCTAGCTTCATATGATGAAGTTCTTCTTGGGTTTGGTCCAGAGCAAAGCCCATTGGTGCTACCTCCTTCCAAAGTTCTGTTAGATGGGCTTCGATCGGTCCAAGAATACTGGGTTAGGCCATCGAATCTTCTTTCTATATTAATTAACCAAGGTCACTTGTATTTAGATAAAAATATCGAAAAGTTTAGTTTCTAGCGGTCATATTGACCAATGGTCATATAACAGTCAAAACACAACAGTACCATTTTAATTATAATCATGTTATCCAATGAAACAGTTTTGTTGAGTATATATAATAAAATAAAATAACACACAAAATTAGGAAACAAGATTTATTCAAAATTTCGGGTCGTTACATTGCAGGCCTTGTGAATTTCTATTCATATTACCTGATAAACTCATCTTCCTTCTTCTTAAGTCTAAGGAACTCTTTTTCCATCTTAAGATGAATGGTCCAATGAAAATATTTATTGAACAAAATTCATGAATTCCTCACAATAAATGGAATAAATTTCCTCCATAGACATTGTATAATTGATCTTTTTCCACCACTGATCATCTTCCCCATCAAAATGATAGACCACCAGTATCAGTTTTACTTGTTCTGAGTACTGTAGGACAGAGAATATATTTTCAGTAGACTTAATCCACTATTTTGTTATGAGGGGATCAGAATATCCCCTAAACATGGGATACCTTTTCCACATGAAGGATTCAATAGAAACTTTCTCTTTCTGTGGAGGGAGAGGGTGTTCCACATAATTCATGTTATTATTCATAACTTAACCTAGATGAAAAAGTACTATCATGATGTTTTGAGAACCCATTCCCATCATATTTGGCATATCATTTGGGAAATATTTACATTACTTGTCACATTGATTGTTGGAATGTGTTATTCTATTTCCTGCAATTAACTACAAAAAAAATTAATGTACAATTAGGGGGATATATACTTAACATAAGGGAAACTTTGAACATAAAAGGATAACCTTGAAAAGGAGAAGTATATCCTAACATATGATACCTTGGTTTTATTCTAGGTTATCCTTGATCCATTTCATAACAAAATTTCTTATGGGTTCCTTTTTTATTCCATTAGTAATTTTTTATACTAAGCTTATGAATTTACCAAATCATTTCCCACAGGAGTGTCAAACTAGAAGTGCGGTAAGGCCGATTTTCATGCACCAGTTTCCGTTCGATTCTAGATCAAAGTAGTATTTTTGGGTTTCTACCAATAGATACATGTGTGCCAATTCAATATCCGTTTGTTTGTATCTAGATAGTGATGTATTTTCTTGATAAACTACTTACTCTATACATACCAAGATTTAGGGATGTTTTCTTATACTTAGTCTCATTTTTATGATTCATTCTAAATTGATCTATTCCTAATCTCTAAAAATAACTAGACCATCCTACGATACCAACTATAGTGACTCTGTACTTTTACATGTATCAATGTATGATTTTAAGCATAATAAATCATTATATTACAATACATGGATCGTAAATTCTAGTGTCTTATAAGACTATTTACATAAAACATAAAACATGGGACTAAATAAAAAAAATATTTATTTAGTCTTTATAAAGATCTCTTAACTTCCATTGTCCTCATACATCTTAATAGGATAAGCTGAGGATAGCATGAGAAAATGGATGAGCTAAAATCCTACTAAGGGAATAAACATAAGAATAATGCTACAGAACATGGGATAGAAGGCATGACATAATGATATAAAAAGTCATGGAACATATGTAATCATAAAACATACACATGGGATCATATAAACATGGATGCTAAGTAAGATAGTAGCAACATAAAACATGAATTTAGAATAATTCAATGATTCTTTCACATAGATGTGCATAAGGTAATGGTAACAACAAATAACATTTTCCATGGTAGCACGAGTCAATGATAACCACCAAGACCATTACATAAAACATCTCATGAGACTCACTATTAAAAAATCTGTTGGAGCACGATCTAGGTGCACCCATCATAACATTTTCATGAATACGATTTCCACACATACTCACACATAATCAATCAGATATAAACATAAGGGTTACCCATGGTATGAATTGGGTATCATAATCATGTCATAAAGCACAACAAGTGAAAGTTTCATAAAAATGTCCCTAAAGGAAAGGAATTAGATTATTCATCGAAAATGATACGGTGGAATAGGCATATATCATGAAAGGTTATGTCAATTTTAAGTAATATCATTTAAAAATAGTGTATAAGAAGCATAAGAATTAATACATTTTAGTACGATTAAAGAAAAATATCGAAGGTCATATTAAAAGTTAATAATATTTTATATAAACCCATAAGTGAACTATGAATGTTTTAATAATTAAAATAGTTTTTTTATAAAAAAAATGGAGTCATAAAATAGATTATAGAGTGCACATGAAATTGGGTAACAATTCGGGAAGTTCCCTTAAATAGGTTTGGTTGTTGGTAATATTGATGAGGTAACCACTTAAAAACATGTATATCCCTAAAATAGAATGATGTATGGACCTTGATACATGATTTTTGAGCATGTACATAGCATTTAAAATATGTACATAAAAAATATAACATCATTTGGGTAAAAATAAAGTTAGAGCAGTCTGAAGGAATAATGGAGGTTCGGGTAGAATCCCTTACCTTAAGTACGATGGTGTCCTCCACTTGATCTTAATAACCTATATAACAAAATTATCTTCGTTAATTAATATTTACAGAACCTCTTATTCATTAAATTAATTTTCTATGACCATATTAAGTTTATTCCTGACCTTTTTGATGGGTTAAGTGGTTCAATTTCAATGTTTGGGATCGTTTTTTTCCTTTGTTTTTAGGATCGGTTCACTTATATATATGTAAAGATAAACATGTAAGATGAGAATGGTTTTTTAGAATTGAATTTTTATGTTATTAGTGAACAGACACTATATTATATGGTTATAAAATTCATTTGGCTACTTAGAGTGAATATTTTTTTGAAGGTTGGGGCTGAAGCCTCATTTATTATTTAAAGTAAGAACCTCTTTCAAACTGGGTAGAGGGAGATCCATTACATAGTTTGAAGGCCCAAGACCAAGTGTTCTAAATACAAGGCCCAAAAGCCCATTTTCCCCCCAAAGATCCTTTCTATGAATATTACTTCTACTATACCCAGGCTGTTACAGTACCTGTAATAGTACCATTGCTGCTATAGTTCCTACTACAGTGCCTCCGCTACTACAGTGTCTATTACAGTACTGCTACAGTGCTGCTACAGTCCCTATAAATTCATCCCTCCCCAGATTTGATCCTGGGTCTTTTGGATTCCAAGCAGGATCTTTCTATAGTGAATATGAATCATTTTATAAAACATTAATGATAATCGTTTTGGTTAATTGTCTGTTTTATTTCAAAACAGAAACATTTTTCTTTATAAATTAATATCATGTGTATAAAAGATTCCATAAACATACATTTGACAAAATAAATATGTTATAGTCAGGTTTAACCATCAAATTGGTTTCATTAACAGAATTGAAGACGTTATATGAAATTGAAAATCTAACATCCTTGAATGCGGTAAATTAACAAATCTTAGATGGTGTTTTCATTTATAGTATAAAAAGATGGAAATGAGAGATAATGATGAATTATTAAATTATAATAAAAACATTCTAGAACATGTAAGGTATTGAATTTATTATAACATTTCATTGAAAGGAGGTTAGGAAAGAAAAAATAAGTAAAGGAACTTGAAAGAAAATAAAAGAAATGAAAAGAGGAATTTACCTCTCGAATATAACTTCTTTGAGAACCTATTTAGAGAATAGAATTTTTTTTCTTTTGAAGAGAACAAGGGTGGATGGAAGTGGGAGAGGGTATTACGGAGATATTTTAGTGGAATTTGGAATAGTAAAATGGCTTGAGATGATTGGGGATAAGAGGGGGTGAGGTGTGGTTTTTATAGTAGATGAGAGGAGGGTTTTCTCAACATTTTATTCGTTATTTTATTATTTTTCTTAGGACCAAGAAATGTAATGATTCTTGCGGTCAAAAATAGAAAAGAGTTCATTTTAGTTCTAGATAATTACTTTATGTCATCCATACACCAGCTGATGACATCATAATTCATTTATTTATCATTTATCGTAAATTATTGTATTTTACTATTCACTAAAAATTCATGTATTTTAGAAAAATACCAAAAATTTACCCCAACCATTTTTCAATATACATAATTAAAAAATGAAATCCATTTTAAGAAAATAATTTTCTACATATGAGAAATTTAATTTTTAATTAAAATCATAAAAAAAATTTAAAAAATAAATTTTATAATTAAAACTACATTTCTAAAACATTGAAATTTTTATTAATGTCTCTTTAAATTTTCATATAATAATAATTCATAAAAATAATTATTTATGAATAAATTTTATGAAAATAAAGTTTTTTTAAAATTATTAAATAAATCGTAAAATAGTAATTAAATATACATGACTTGGAAAAAAATACCAACACTTAATTAATAATTTTTAAATTATTTACTTATGTATACTATTTTATATTTATATCATATTTTTCCTTTTAAGATGGATAAATTTTAATTATAATTTCATTAGTGAGGCTACTATTCAATTGGTCAGTTTACAATTCATAAGGGTCACATTACTATTCCAATGGTCAAGTTACTGTTTCATTATTATTCATTTCTTAACATCTAGAGATACCTATTATTTTACTCATTCTTCACTTATAAGGTTTTTATTGAGTTATATATGTAATATTATATGATTATACTATAAGACATAATTATAAGAAGGTAATTTCATTGATAAAACATTAGTATGTTTCATTCTTCCCCAATTATGAAATTTCTTCCTTGAAATTCCTTTTTACATTCTTAGTCGTAAACATATGTGGGTCATTTTCCTTAATTTCCTCCTCTAATTCCCATGTTGCCTCTTCATACGTATGGTTCCACCATAGTACTTTGTGATGGTGAGTATTCATGTAGTGTGGAACATTATATCTACAATCCAAGATCTTCATTGGATCCTATGTGTAAGAAAGAACATTCTCCAAATGTACTTCCTATGAAGAGAGTACATGTAAAGGTTCTGGAATGTAATTCCTTAAGAGGGATACATGGAATACATCGTGTACTTTAGACATGGTTCGTGGAATTTCTAGTTGATAGGCCACATCTCCAACGTGATCAAGAATCTTGAATGGGTAGATATACATAGGACTTAGCTTTCCTTTCTTCCCAAAACTCATGACCTTCTTACATAAAGATATGATAAGGAATTCCATCTCACAAAAATTAATCTCAAGTCTTTTTTATGATTGTATGCATATCTCTTTTTTTAACCTTGGGATTCCTTGATTTTTTGCTTAATTGGTATCACTTTCTCTGTTGTTTCTTCAACCACTTCAGGTTCTGGTAGCTTATGCTCACCATCATCATCTCAACACACTGTTATTCTACACCGTTTCCCATAAAGGGATTCCTACGGTTCCATTTTGATCTTAGAGTAGAAATTTATTTTGCTTGATAATTTTACAAGTGGAATATGTTGGTCCCATCGTTCTTTAAAGTCCATTGATCACACTCCCATCATGTATTTTAGTGTCTGAATAGTTTGTTCAGATTGACCATCAGTTTGAGGATGATAGGCCGTGATGAAATTCAACTCAGTTCTTCAAGAATGCTAGAGAACTTTCTAGAACATCGAGGTGAATCATAGATCTTTATCGGATACAAGAAATAGTGGTACTCCATGTATCCTTCCCACCTATTTGATATATATCCATGCAAGTTGATCCCATGAGAAGTCCTCTCTAATTAAGATAAGGATAACTATCTTTGTAAGACTATCCATAATAACCCATTAAGCATTGTGTCCTCTAGAAGTCCTTAGATGTCCACTGATAAAAGTCTGTGGTGATGTTCTCTCACTTCCATGTTGGTATGGATAGTGGTTGCATCATCCCCTATGACTTTTTTCTTTTAGCCTGGACTTGTTGAAATACTAGGCACTTTGATTTATATTCACCCATGGGCTTCTTCAAATTGTCCCACCAAAAGTTATCTCAGAGATCACAACACATCTGTGTGATCCCTAGGGGAATAGAGAAGGTTGAGGTATGTGAATCATTCAGTAGCACATTATTTATCTCTGGATCAGATGGTACACATAATGATGACCCAAATCATAAAACTCCTTCCCCTCCAATCATCAACTTAGAGTATTTTCCATTTCTGATAGCTTTGAACCTTTTCTGAATTTCTACATTATTTATGTGAGTATCCTTTATTTTCTCCATGAGGTATGGGAGATAAATCATTTGAGAAAGTATTTATTATGATTTTTCCTTAATTATTACCATGTTCATGCTCTGAAAATATAAGAATATTGTATTCTTCTAAATTATTATCATTGATAACGATGCAGGATCCTTTCTATGTAGAGCATTCACCTCCTTATTTTCCTTAACAGGATGGTGGTGTATTGAGAAATCATAATCTTTGATCAGCTCTAACCATCTTAACTAATGCATATTAAGCTCCTTCAATGTTAATATATATTTGAGACTCTTGTGATCAGTATGTATCTCAAATTTCTTCCCATAGAGATAATGTTTCCATATTTTCAAAACATAGATCATAGCTTCTAACTCTAGATCATTTGTAGGGTGGTTTTTCTAATGGATTTTCAATTGTCTTAAGTTATAGTCTATCATTTTATCATTTTTCAGTAGCACATAGGTTAATCAATTTTTAATAATCGTTGTACACCACAAAGAGTTATTCACTTATCAGAAGTGTGAGTACTGGTGTAGTGTTAAGCCTCTTCTTGATCTCCATAATGATTTCCTCACATTCTTGTGTCCAGATGAACTTCAATCCCTTCCATGTTAACTTGGTCATTAGGTTTGAAAATCATGATAATTTCCTTAAAAATCATTGGTAATACCTAGCTAGACCCATAAAGCTATGGATCTATGTTATAGATGTTGACCGGGGCCACTCAATAATTGCCTTTGTCTTGGAAGGGTCCATAGATATTCCTTCCCTAGTGATAACATTCCCCTTTAATGAAACTTCCTACATTAAAAATCACATTTACTATACTTTTCATAATGTTTTTCCCTTCACAAATTCATTAGAACGATATAAAAATGCTCCTCATGTTCCCCCTTACTCTTGGAGTATATTATAATATCATTAATAAAGATGACCAAAAATTTATCGAGGTAATATCTAAAGACTCTATTCATTTAATCCCTGAATATTGTTGAATAATTAGTGGGTATAAAAGGAATCACTATGAACTCATAGTGTCCATACATCATTCAAAAGGTATTTTTGGGAATGTCTTCCTTCCTCACCTTTAATTAGTGATATCCCAACCAAAGGTCAACCTTAAAGAAATAACTATCCCCATGTAGATGGTTGAAAAATTCATTTACATATGGTAAGGGATACTTTTTATTTATCATGATTTTATTGAGATCAATATAATTAATTCATAGGTGCATTGATGCATCCTTCTTCTTGAAGGAGATGACAACCACACCCCATGGTAAAGCACTCAGGTGTATAAAACACTTCTCCTAATTCTCCTGTAACTGATTCTTCAGCTCTTCCATCTCAATGATGGTCATTCTATAAGGTTTCACTGATATAGTTAGGGATCAAGAATATGTTCAATTGGTAACTCAACCTCTTGATCAATAGGAATACCAGATAATTCTTTTGTGAATACATCAGTGTAATCCCTCATGATGGGAATATCTTCGATAAATATCTTCTCCTTTGTCTCAATCATTAGAGAAAGATATTCTTGATCAGAAGGAAACATTATCCTGACATGAGACAATGATTTTAAAAAATATTCATCTTCCACCTTACACTTTTATAGGATTGGAGGACACTTTGGGATGAGAATAGTGGTCCCCCTTTCCTAACATTAAATGTTGGCTTTGTATAAAGATAGACAATCCATGCGCAAAATTGCATTGAACTCCACCAGAGGAAATATGACTATCTTTTATAGCAGTTCCACACCAAAAATATTAACTGTGGAGGAGTTATATACTTTGGATGCAATAATTTCCCCATTTTATATTCTCACAGATAACTTAACCTTTAAATTTTGAGGAGGTTTTTGAATAGTTATACTAAACATAGAATATATTAAGGAATGTGTAAAACCAAAATCAAAGAGTACGTTCTCTATTTTTGAATTAATGACTAGGGTACCTGTAACCACATCATTTTTCCACTCCACCTTAGTAATAGTGGTATCTTAATCCCTTCATTGTGGCATAGAGGTTGTTTTTGATTTCCTCTTACAACCCTTGTCTTAGAGAAAGCTTTCACATACTTACCATGTTCCTTACAGTTCTAACACTAAACTACAAGTTGTTTGTTGATCTTAATATTCTATTATTCTTACATGTTAGTTGGATTATTCATAAACCTTTGGTATTTATTGGTCATATGTCCCATTCATCTACATTTGAAGCAATTCATGGTCCCCTTTAGACAGTTCCAAGGATGATTCTACCCATAATTTTGACACATGGGATGTTCGATCTTCTTTCCATCATGGGATTTATTTGTCATACCACCCAATTAGATTCCATTTTTTGCTTTTTGTTGCCGGTCCCATGAGACTATTGAGAGTCTTTGATCTCCATTTCAACCTTCGGGGAACAAAAGACAATATCCTCATAACTTTTGAAGTCTCAATTTTCCAATGCTTTTCATATACTAGGATTTAGTCCAAAAAATATGTGATTCCCCTTTCCTTTTGTGTTTATGAAAAATCAAGAGGCATATCTTGCAAGCCTTATGAAGTTCATTTCATATGCCTTGATGGACTCATCATTATTCTACTAAATTTTGAGGAACTCCCTTTCCATCATGAGATAGAGGGTTCAGGGAAAATATTTATTGAAAAACATTTTCTTGAATTCCTCCTGATCTGTGGAATCAATTTCCCCCTGGGACACTATATTCTAGATCAAATTCCCCCACTAGTCAGATTCCCCATCAAAACGACAGACCGTCTATATGACTTTGTCTTTTTCTGATCACTAGAGGATATAGAATATATTTTCAATGGAGTTAATCCAATATTCCTTGGGGAGGGTATTAGAATGTACACTAAACATAAGAGGCCTTTTAAACATTAAGGATTCAATGGAAACTTTCTCTTTCCTTATTGGCAGAGGGTTTTCCACATGATTCAAGTTATTATTCATAACTTGATCTTTCTAGACAACTATTATTATGAAGTTTTTATCACCCATTCCCATCATATTTAGCGTATCATTAATGAAATATTTACATTACCAATCACATTAATTTTTGTAACATGTACTTCTAGTTCCCTCCGTTAACTCATAAAAACAACGTACAATTATGGGACTTGATTACTTAATATAAAATAAAACTTGAACAAAAAATGATAAACGTGTAAAGGAGAGGTATATCCTAAAATGTTATTCCCTAGGATTAAATCTATGTTATCCTTGAACTATTTCATAACATAATTTCTTATGTGAACCGTTTTTATTCCCTCAATAATGGTTTATACCAAGATTATAGATGTTCTGAATCATATCCCATGGGATTGTCATACCCAGAGTGAAGTAAAACCCATTTTTGTGTACCAGTTACCATTTGAGTCTAGTTCAAAGTGGTGTTTTCAAGTATTACCCCTAGATAAATCTTTGTTAGAGCCACATCCATTTTTTCATATCTTGATAGGTATTTATTTTCTTGATAAACCACTTACTCTATACTTACCAAAATTTAGGGATGTTTTATTATACATAGTCTCATCCTTAAGGTTATTACTAAATTTCTCTATTCCGAATATCCAAAAATAAATAGACCATCTTCTAATACCAAATATTGTGACCTTATCCTTTTAAAAATATTAATACCTGATTTTAATCATAATAAAACATCATATTACCAATCAATGATTATAAAGTCTAGTGTCTTTGAAGACTAGGTATGTAAAACCTAAAACATGGGACTAAATAAAACATTTCATTATTTAGTATTCATAAAGAGATCATAAATTCTGTTGTGCTCATACGTATTCATAGGATAAAATGGGGATAACAAGAACAAAGGTATTAACTAAAATCCTTGTAATAGAATAAACATAAGAATAATGTTATAGAACATGTGTTAAAAGTCATTAAATAATGATATAAAAGGCATGGATCATATGGAATCATGAAATATACATATGGGATCATATAAACATGGATTCATAGAAATGTAATAGAAACATAAAACATGAATTTAGCATGATTCAAGTCTCATTGTATATAGAGGATCATAGTTCAAGGTTAACCATCATGACTATTTCACATGGTAGAATGAGTTAAGGATAACTGCCAAGACCATTGCACATAACGTCTCATGAAACACGACTTTACCCAATTCATTGGAGTGATATATGGTAGCACCCATCATAACATGTTCAATAATATTCTTTCCATATAGATAATCACACATAATCAATCATAAATAAATATAAGGGTCACTCGTGGTAAGAATTGGTTATCAGAATCATGTCAGAAAGCATAAAAATTGAGACTATCATAAAAATGTCCATGAATAAAATTAATTATATTATTGATGGAAAATAATATGGTGTAATGGGAATATATCATGAAAATTGATGTCAACTCCAATTAAAAACCTGTAAAATAGAACCTAAGAAACTTTAGAATTAAAACATTTTAGTGTAGTTAAAGGAAAATGTCAAATGTCATTTTTAAAGAACGTAATATTTTATATAAAACCATAATTGAAAAAATAATTTTTTCATAATAAAAATATTTATTTTATAAAAATAATGGTTTCTTAAAATTGATTACTAAGTTCACAACAAATTGGGAAATAATTTGGGAAGTACCCTTAAACGAGTTTACTTATCGAAAAGTATTGATGAGGGAACCACATAAAAACATATATAACCCCAAAAGAGGATGAATAATGGGCCATGATTAATTATTTTTATTAATTTATACATAATTTATAATATTTAAATAAAAAAGAACATATTACTTCATATGGATGAAAATAAAGTTAGAGCATCCTAGAGGAATTACGGAGGTTCGGGTAGAATCCATTTCCTTAAGTCCAGTGGTGTCTTTCACTTGATCGTAATGTCCTGGATAACCAAATTAAATTCATTAACTAATATTTCCAGAACTACTTATTCATGAATTTTTTTTAACCTTATTAACTTTACCCATGGACTTTTTCATGGGTTAAAAGGTTAAATTTCATTATTTGGGAGCATTTGTTTCCTTGGTTTTAATGATTATTTTAGTTATATATATGTAAGGATAAACATGTATGATGAGAATTATTTTCTAGATTTTAATTTATATTATATTATTGAAAATCCATAATATTACAAGGTTATAAAATTTACTTGGTTTTTTAGAGTGTAGATGATTCCTTATATAACACTTTAATGAAAACTATTTTGGTTAATTGGTTGTTTTTAATCATAACGAACATATTTTGCCTAATAAATTGATATCATGTGTACAAAAGATTCAATATAAATAAATTAGACATAATAAATATATTATATTCGGGTTTAACCAAAAAAATTGTTTCATGACCTGAATTCAATATGATTAAAGAAATTGAAAACTCGTCGTCCTTGAATGTGATAAATTAACACATGTTGGATGGTGTTTTCATTTATATTATAAAAGGATAGAAAATGGGAGATGATGATGAATTATTCCATAATGATAAAAATATTATAGTACATTTAAGGTACTACATTTATCATAACATTTGGATAAAATGAGGTTAGGAAAAAATGAAAGGAACTTGAAAGAAAATAAAAGAAATGAAAAGATAAATTTACCTCTTGAATATAACTTCCTTGAGAACCTATTTGGGAAGAGGATTAGATATATTAAAGAGGCCAAGGGATGATGGATGTTGGAGAGGGTATTATGGAGATTTTTTAGTAGATTTTTTACTAGGCATAATGCTTGAGAGTAGTGAGGACAAGAGGGGTGAGGGGTGGTTTTTATAGTGGAAGAGAAAAGGGTTTTCTCAAAACTTTATTCATTATATTATTATTTTGATTATGAAAAGAAATGTTAATGATTTATGTGACAAAAAAAATAAAGAGTTCATGTGAGTTCGATAAAATGGACTTACATCATCCATACATCATCTGATGACATTATATTTCATGTATTTAGCATTTATCGTAAATTATCGTATTTCACTATTCACCAAAAAAATCAAGTATTTTAGAAAAGTCCCAAAACATAACCCCAAAAATTTTCCAATGTGTACAATTCAAAAATGAACTCAAATTTATAAAAATATTTATCTAAAAATTTAGAATTTTTAATTTAATTAAAATCATAATTTACTTGAAAATGCAAATATTAAAATTAAAACTACTTTTCTAACACTTTGAAAATTTAATTAAGGTTTCATAAAATTTTCTTATAATCATAATTCTTCAAAATACTTATTTATGAATACATTTTATGAAAATAAATTTTCTTTTAAATTATTAAATTAACCAATAAATTTTAATTAATTATAAATGACTTAAAAAAATACCAATAATTAATTAATAATTTTAAACTACTTACTTATATGTGCTATGAAATATTTATATCACACTATCACTTAAAAGATGGGTAAATTTTATTTATACATTCATTAGTGAGGTTACTATTCAATTGGCTAGATTACTATTAATAAGGGTCGCATTACAATTCCAAAGGTCATGTTACTATTTCATCTCTATTTGTTCCTTAAATTATAAAGATACATTTTACTTTAATCATTCTTCATTTATAAGGTTTTTACTGAGTTATATATGTAATACTATAAGGTCATACTATAATACATAATTATAAGAAGGGATTTAAATTAATAAAACATTGGGACATTACATTATCCCCCCATTATGGAATTTCTCCCTTGAAATATTATTTTACATTCTAATCCATAAACATGTGGGAGTAATTTTCTATCAATTCCTCCTCTAGATCCCATGTTTCCTCTTCTTATTTATGGTTCCACCATAGTACTTTGACCAGGTGAGTATTATTGTAATGTAGATATTTATCTCTATAATCCAATATCTTCACTGGCTACTCCTTGTAAGAAAGATCATTCTTTTACTGTACCACCTATAAATATAGTACTTGTGAAGGGTTTCGTATGTACTTCCTTAAGAGGAAATGTGGAATAAATCAGGTACTTTAGACATGGTCGGTGGAAGTTCTTGTCAATAGGACACAACTCCAACATGATCAAGAATCTCGAAGGGGCTGATATACTTGGGAACTATATTTCCTTTATTCTCAATCCTCATGAACTTATTCCATGGAGATATACAGAGGAATAACATGTATCCAACATTAAACTCGTGTTTTGTTCAACGATTGTCTATATATCTATTTTTTCAACTTTGGGATTCCTAGATGTGCTGTTAAGTGGACTAAACCTTATCACTATTTATTTGACCATTTCGGGTCCTAGAATCTTATGCTCATCATCTACATCCCAAAACGCTGGTGTTCTGCACCTTTTCCCATAAATGCCTTCAAATGGTGCCATTTGGATTCTGGAGTGGAAATTGGCATTGTAGGGGAATTCAACCAGTGGAAGATTATGGTCTCATACTCCTTTTAATTCCATAGAACATTCCATCAACATGTCTTCCAGTGTCTAAATAGTTTACTTCAATTGGCCATCAGTTTGAAGATGACAGGCCTTACGAAAGTTCAACATAGTTCTTAGAGAATGCTGGAGACTTTTCCAGAACATCAAGGTGAATCTTTTGTCTATATAGAAAATAAAATATAGGGGTACTCTATGAATACTTACCAACTTTTTGATATATATCCAGGAAATTTAATCTAATGAGAAGTCCTCTTGAATTGTGATAAAGTGAGATGTCTTTGTAAGACGATCCATAATGCCCAATATATTATTTTTCCCTCTATATGTCCTTATATGTTTAGTAACAAAGTCTATAGTGATTTTATCCCACTTCCATGTTGGTACGGATAGAGGTTGTATAATCCCCTTAGTCTTTTTTTCTTTTAGTATTCACATGCTGACATACTATAACTACGGCGTATATTCAGCAATCTTCTTCTTCAAATTAACCCACAAAAAGTTATCTTAGAGATATCAATACATCTTTGGGCTCCTTGAGTGAATAGAAATGTTTGAGCTATGTGTGTCATTCAAAAGCTCATTCTTTATCTCTGGATCAGATGGTACAAATAATCTTGACCCAAATATTACAATTCATTCCTTGTCAATCTTCAACTCATAGGATTTCCCATTTCTGATAGCTTCTTCCCTTTTCTGAATTTCCACATCATTTCTCTAAGAATTCTTTATTTTCTCTCTGAGGAAAGGTTGAGAAATCATTTGAGAAAGGATTTATTATTTTCTTACCTTAATGATTCCTATGTTCATCATCTACAAATATAAGAAAACTGAATCCTTTTCAATTCTCATCATTGATTAAGATACAAGATCCTTTCTACTTAGGGCATTTTCCACCTTATTTTCCTTACCTGGATGGTAGTGGGTTGAGCAGTCACAGTCCTTGAAGAGATATAACCATATTCATTGAAGAATATTAAGATCCTTCATTGTGAATGTATATTTGATACTCTTGTGAACATTATATATCTCGCACTTCTCCCCATAGAAATAATTCCTCCATATTTTCAAAGGAAAGATCACATCTGCCAACTCCAGATCAGGTATGGGATAGTTTTTAATATGGATTTTCAACTATCTTGAGGTGTAGGCTATCACATTATCATTTTACATCAGAAAATGGCCAAATACCATCATTGAAGCATCATTATACACCACAAAGAGTTCCCACTTTTCAGAAGTTTGAGTATTAGTTCAATGAAAAACCTCTTCTTGAGCTCCATAAAGATTTCCTAAAAATCTTGAGTCCAGACAAACTTCACTCCCGTCCATTTCATATTAGTCCTTAGTTTTGATAATCATGAGAATTTATTCACAAATTATTGATAATACCCAACTATACCTAGAAATATATGGATCTCTGATACAGATGTTTCCCTAGGCCACTCTTTAATTTCCTTTGTCTTGAAAGAGTCCATATATACTCCTTTTCTAGTGCTAACACACCCAAAGAATGATACACCCTCTATCCAGAATACCATCGATATATAATACCACAAATTTATCGAGGTAATCTCTGAAGACTATATTCATTAAATCCATGAATATTTCTGGAGCATTAGTGAGTCTAAAGAGTATCACTTAAACTCATAGTATCTCTACCTCATTCGAAAGGCAGTTTTTGGAATATCTTCCTTCCGCACCTTTAATTGGTGATATCCTGACTGAAGGCCCACCTTAGTGAAATAACTATCCCCACCTAGCTGGTTGAACAAGACATTTATGTGGGTTAGAGGATACTGTTTCTTTATCATAATTTTATTAAGCTCGTGATAATCAATGAAAAGGCACTTTGTTCAATCCTTCTTAATGATGAAGAGGAATGGCTCACCCCATGGCGAAGCACTCAGGCATATAAAACCGTTCCAAATATTCTCATCTAACTACCTCTTTACCTCTTCCTGCTCAATAGTTTCCATTTTATAAGGTGTATTTGATATATTTAGGGATCCAGGAATAAGTTCAATTGAGAACTCAACCTATCTATCAAGAGGATGACCTAACAATTATTCAGGGAATACATTAGTGTTATCCTTAATGATGGGAATACCTTCAAGAAGTATCATCTCCTTTGTCTCAATAATTTGAGAACAATATGCTTGCTCAAAATGAGACATTATCCACACTTGAGACAATGATTTTGAAGGAGATTCATCTTCCTCCTTAAACATTTATAGGATTGGATAACACTCAGGGATGTGAATTGTGATCACCTTTTCCTAACAGTTAATGTTGTATTTGTATAATGATATCCAATCCATGCCCAAAATAGCATTGATCTTTACAAAAAGGAAGTATGAAAAAAAAATTTGGGAGGTTCGTTCCACATACAATAAACTAGGAGGAGTTATAAAATTTGGATGCAAAAATTTTCCCATTTTTTGTTCTTAAAGATAACTTAACCTCTAAATTTTGAGGTTATGTTTGAATATATCATCTAAACTAGAAAGATATTAAAGAATGTGTAGAACCTGAATAAAATAGTACATTCACTATTCCTGAATAAATAACTTGTGTACCTATCACCAAATCATTTTTTGGCTCCACCTCAGTAGTTGTGAAAGCATAATCCATTCTGTGTTTCCCTGTAGGTTGTTGTTGATTGCCTCTGAAAACCCTTGTCTTTAGGAAATTGTTAAAATAATTCCCATGTTTCTTTCAGTTGTAACACTACACTATAAGTTGTGTGTTGATCTGAACCTTCCTTTATTCTTCCACGTTAGTGGGATTCTTCATGTCCATGTTGTAGTTCTTATCCTGATGACCCATTCTCCCATATTTCATGCAATTTGTAGTCCCCTTTTTACAGTTTTAAGGATTCTTCTTCCACAATTTTAACATGTGGGATGTTAGATCTTCCTTCCATTATGGGATTTATTTTCCAAACCACCCATATTAGACATCATTTTACTCTTTTTCACAGGTCCCATGAAACCATTGAGAGTCTATGATCTCTATTATAACCTTGATGGCACAATATTAAATCTCCTCATAATTATCGAAGCCTTGAATCAAAAATTATTTTCATAGATTCATCTTTAGTCCACTAAATAAGAGATCCAACTTGCTTTCAGTATTCACAAAAAGCCAGATGTGTATCTTGAAATCCTTGGAAGGTTCACTTCATACGCCCTAATGTACTCATCTTTCTTCTGCTTAAGTATGAGAAACACAATTTCCATCTTGAGATGGAGGGTTTGGTGAAACAATTCATTGAAAAATATTTTCCTGAATTCCTACCAATCCATGGAATCAATTTCATTTTTAGACATTATATTCTTGAAAATTTTCCACCACTGATCAGCTTCCCTATAAAAACGATATATCACCAGTACGACTTTATCATTTCTAAGCAATGGAGGACAGAGAATATCTTTTCAATTGAGTTAATACACTATTCCACTTGGAGGGGATTAGAATATCTATTAAATAGGAGATTCCATTTCCACTTGAAGGATTCAATGAAAACATTATCTTTCCTTGGGTAGTATTTCATTACACATGATTCATGATATTATTTATAACATCATCCAATCAAAAAGGTACTGTCATGATGTTTTGAGCATCCATTTCCATCATATTTGGCATATCGTTAGACAAATATTCACATTCCTTATCCCATTGATTTTTGTAACATTTTCTTCTACTTCTCAACAATAAATAAGAAAAAGAACGTACAATTAGGTGGATTGAATAAAAAACATAATGGAAACATTGAACATTAAAGGATAAACTTGTAAAGGACAAGTATATTCTAACTTGTGATTCCCTATGTTTAAATCTAGGTTATCCTTGATCTATTTATTAACATAATTTCTTATGGGATTTTTTTATTACGTTAAGAATTTTTTATACCATGCTGATGAGTTATTGAGGAATATCCCCTAGGACTGTCAAACAAGGTGTGAAACAAGGCCCATTTTCATGCACCAGTTCCCGTTTGGGTCTATCTCAAAGTGTTGTTTTCAGGTTTTACCCCAATATACATCTATGCTAGATCCACATCCACTTTTTTAAATCTAGATAGGGATGTATTTTCTTGATAAATCACTTACTCTATACTTTCCAAAATTTTGGGATGTTTTCTTATACTTAGCCCCATCCTTAAGGTTCTTACCAAAGTTCTCTATTCCTAATCTCCAAAAATAACTAGAACATCCTCTGATACCAACAATAGAAACCCTATACTTTTACACATATCAATACATGATTTTAAGCATAATAAATCATCATATTAAAATACATTTATCATAATTTCTAGTTTTTGGAAGACTAGGGACATAAAACATTAAACATGGGACTAAATAAAACATTTCTTTATTTATTCGTAATAAATAGATACTAACTTACATTGTTTTTATACATATTCATAGGATAACCTTGGGATAACATGAACAAAGGGATGAGATAAAATCCCAGTAAGGTAATAAACATAATAATAAAGCTTTAGAACATGGTTTAGAAGGCACTAAATAATGATATAAAAAGGCATGGAACATATGAAATCATAACATATAAACGTGGGATAAAATAAACATGGATTCTTAGTAATATGGAAGCAATATAAAACATTAATTTAGCACGATTCAAGTATCTTTTCACATACAATAGAAAAATTCAAGGTTAATCACCAAGATTGATGCACATGGTCGCATGAGTCAAGGATAACCGCTAAGACCATTGCACATTAAATCTCATGAGATTAAAATTTACCCAATTAATTGAATCACTATCTGGGTGCACCCATCATAACATGTTCTTGAATATTTCTTCCACACATATAATCATACATAATCAATCATACATAAACATAAGGGTTACCCTTGGTAAGAATTGGGTATCATAATCATGTGATAAAGCATAAAAATTGTATTTTCATAAAAATTTCTATAAACGAATCAAATTATATTATGAATGGACAATAATATGTAGTAATAGGCATATATCATGAAACCTAATGTCAACTTGAAGAAATAACATTTAAAAATTGTACTTAAGAAACTTTATAATTAAAACATTTTAGTGTGGTTAAAGGAAAATTTCAAAGGACATTTTAAAAGTACATAGTAATTTATATAAAACAAGAATTGAACCAACAATGTTTTCATAATAAAAATATACATTTTATAAAAAAATAATGGTTGATTATAATATATTATAAATTGAACATGAAATTGGGTAAGAATTTGGGAAGTTCCCTTAAATGGGTTTGCTTGCAGGAAGTTGAGGAGGGAACCACTTATATCCACGAAAGAGAATGATGAGTGTAACTTCATAAATGATTTTGGAACATGTATACATCATTTATAATATGTAAATAAAAAGAACATATATCCTCATTTGGGTAAAAAGATAGTTAGAGCAACCCAAAGGAATAATGGAAGTTCGGGTAGAATCCCTTACCTTAAGTCTGATGGTGTCCTTAACTTGACCTTTATGTCCTGGATAACCAAATTAAATTCATTTATTAATATTTTAGAAACCTATTACTAAATAAATTGACTTAGTATAACATTATTATGTTAATTCATGACATTTTGTATGGGTTAAGAGGTTTAATTTCATTGTTTGGTAGCATTTGTTTTCTTGGATTTCAGGATTGGTTTACTTATATATATTTAAGGATAAGAATGTAAGATGAGAATGGTTGTATAGAATTGAAGTTTTATTTTATTAGTGAACATCCATAATATTTCATGGGTATAAAACTCATTTGGTTTTTTGGAGTGATGGTGAATCATTATATAAAACATTAATGACAATTGTTTTGCTTAATTGGCAGTTTTCATTCACAATGAACACATTTTTCTTTATTAATTAATATAATGAGTAAAAAGATTCTAGAACATTAAAGTATACATAATAAATACATTATAGTCTGCTTCAACCATAAAATGGTTTCATTACTATAATTTAATACAATAAAATAAATGTAAAACACGTCGTCCTTGAATGTGATAAATTAACACATCTTAGATAGTGTTTTCATTTATAGTATAAAATAAGGTAAAAGAAGATATGATGATGAATTATTCCATTATCATCACAAAATTATAGTACATGTAATTTTATATATTTATCAAAAATTTGGATTAACGGATGTGAGGAAACAAAATAAATAAAGGAACTTGAAAGGGAATAAATGAAATGAAAAGATGAATTTACATCCTGAATATTATTTCCCTAAGAACCTCTTTAGGGAAAAGGATTTGGTCTTTTGATGATACCAAGGGTAGATGTATATGGGAGAGAATATTAGGGATATAATTGAGTAGAATTTCAACTATGAACAACGTTATAGAGGTATGAGGAGAAGAGGTGGTGAGGGATGGTTTTTGTAGTGGAGGATAAGAGGGTTTTCTCAATAGTTTATTCATTATATTATTAATTTTCTCAATAAAATCAATAATAATAATTATTGATACCAAAATAGAAAAGTGTACATATTATTTTGAGAAACTTTCCTAACATTATCCATACACCATCTTATGACATCATAATTGATGTATTTATCCTTTATCGTAAATTATTATATTTTACTATTCACCAAAAATTCAAGTATTTTAGAAAAAAAGCCCAAATATTCACCACAACAACTTTTTGACATGTAAAATTCAAAAATGTCTCCATTTTATGACGATAATTTTCTAAATATGAGAAATTTAGTTTTTATTTAAAATCATAATTTACTTGAAAAATACAAATGTTAAAATTAAAAGTGTTTTTCTAACACTTTGAAAATTTTATTCAGGTATATTAAAATACTCTTATAAACATAATTCTTAAAAATAAATATTTTTTAATACATTTTATGAAAATAAATTTTCTTTTAAATTATTAAAATAATCATAAAATTGTAATTAAATATACCTGACTTACAAAAAAACACCTAATTAATAATTTTTAAAAAAATTACTTACTTATACTATGTTATATTTATATCATATTTTAACTTATAATATGGGTAAATATTATTTATACTTTCATTAGTGTGGTTACTATTCAATTGGATGGTTTACTATCCATAAGGGTCACATTACTATTCCAAATGTCAAGTTACTATTTCATCATTATTTATTCCTTAACTTCTAGAGATTCCAATTAATTTACTAATTCTTAATTTATAAGGTTTGTATTGAGTTATATATGTAATATTATACGATTATACTACAATAAATGATTATAAGAATTAATTTAATTGATATTTCATTGGGTCATTAAAGAAAATGCACCACCAAGATGACATATAATGGTGAAAAATACTCACCCAATATCATTCTATAGATGGATGATGTTCCATCAATATCACTTCTCATACTGTTGAGAAACCAATGGTGTTGTATCATAGGTTATATGTATACCATAATAATAGAATCCTTCAATATAAAAAATCATGTAGAATATATACCACTAATACAAAGCTCCAAATTAGAAGAGGTTTCCCCAATTTATTGGCCTCTTAGTGGATGATGGATCACCAGACCTAGTCAAGTTGACAAAATACCACCATTGTTTTTCTTTAAGTGTTCAATGAACCAACACTTATAAAAAAATCAAAAAAGGAATGATATATAATTTTAAAACAATATTTAGAGTTTATAATTATCAATAATTCCATGGATTGTGAACCAAATACACACATTCATTTTAAATCTACATGAATATTCCACCTTACTAGTATCCAAAATAACAATCAAGCTAGGAAACCCCAAGGGATATATTGAGGTTATACCCAAATAAATATGGTTGGTTTTCATACATGGGAACCAATCGAAAAAACAATTCCATGGTTCTAAAATTTAATTCATATAAGAATAGTTAATTAGTGACCATGTGTGTTAACACACACCTCACACAAGCAACTCACAACTAATTTGGTTCCAATTGTACTGTTAGAAATTATAGAAACTATTTTAATTTAGTTTTAGAGCATATATAGAAAAGTATAATTTCCAAAATTTAATATGAATCAAACTAGATGAGTAGATAATATCAAAAAATTAGGTAACCACCAACCTAGAAAAATTAGGGTCCTTATCAATGGAAACCATTGAAAAATTCATCATCAAATAGACAAATTGGTTAAATCTAGAGAAATTTCCAGTATTATGAGAAACTGATGATATATGGTGAAACAAAAAAACTAAGAGTATAGGGAAGATGATACTTAGACTTATTGGTGAATTCCTCCTAAAATAAACATGATCTGAAATCGATAAAAAATAGAAAGGTTATGTATTAGAAAGAGAAGAAATAAGGAAGAGTGGAGTAGTACTCAGCCATCACTTCTAAAAATTAGAAATAATTCTCATTTTTTTTAAATTACATAATAATTTATTTATAAAATTAAAAAAATCATGAACCTACCGTGTACCTTCTAGATAGCCACTGGGTACCTGGATGGGACCAGGTAACTGCCTGGGGATCATCGGCCCCATAGTGACCCAATTAGAGTAGCCACCTCAAATGCCTCAACCACCGAGTACCTTGTGGAATTTTTCAAATGATAAATTTCCAAACAGCCAGTTTGTTACCAAAAAAATCACCCCTACCAAATCCCAAAACACTAAATTACACAAAAAATACATTATTTTTGGTGAAATTTATAATGAAATCATATCACTTATAGATACAGGGTATTACCACCTTCCCATCGTAAATTATCTTATCACTGATTTTCACTGTTGAGAATCATTGATACACAACCATAAAAATATATAACCACTAAATCCATATATCAAAATCCTACTTCCATGTCTCCTTATAGATATGCTCATAATGTCTTTGCACCTATACTAGAGGAATTTTCTTCCTACATAGAGTATTTGTGCTTTAATCCACTATCTGAACCTATAAATCCTCAAATCACATATTTGAATCGTGTTTGAACACATGAAAACAGATCAAATGAGAAGGTTTATGGATGATTTCATTTAATTCGAGACGCATCTAATGCATCATTCATTGAATTTTGTATCCCTAAGGAAGTGCAAGCTGATATATTAAAGTGCCAATATAATGACCCATACTTTACATATATTGTTATTACTTCAGAAATGCAGCATACTTATTACAACATATAACAAAACCATGATAAGACCGTATAGGTATAGTGCCTTTAGAAACTGCGAAACATAAACAACAGGTTCATAAATCATCTACATTGTCTCCCACTTATTTCATCATATCTAGAGTCTCTTTTTAGAGTATCCTACTTAATACCCTTATTCCAAACCTGGGGAAAAGAAAACATACAAAGGGTGAGCTCAAATTCTCAGTAAGGGTAAACAAAGGAAATATCAATCATATCATATTCATAAGAACATAACATTTTGAAACTCTTAACCTGGAAAAGTGATCATATTATCATGACATCGAATAAATAATAGTAGTGAAATGTAATCCCAATAATAATAACATAAAACATGAAAATTTGTTGCATACACACATAATCATAGAAAATCATTTCATATTAGTCAAGACTCATTGCCCAGACCATCATAGTAGACAAATTCAATTACTGAACCCAGTTCACTCCTCGTTCCAATCCTGTATCACTGAACCAGATTAACTTGTTTTTCCAGCCATGTATATATCATGAGATATAAATATTTACAAAATACATTTGAGGGAGATATACGTTCCACACATCTCATAATGAATCCATTCTTATGTGTGCCACAAAACAATAAATCATACATCATAGCATAACCCATGTAATAAAAATGGGATTCTTAAACATCATGTTATCATCACATTATCTATATAAGATAAAAGTACTTCATAAAAATAATTCCATGATTACATAATCAATTAAATGTAATAATAGGGATAGAAACATAACCCAATATTATGTTAGATGGAAAATAATTTTGATAAAACACTTAAACTCCATTCTTGAGGAAAATATCCTTTCTACTTCAAAAACATTTTTCTTTTCTAAACATGTCATACGATTTTAAACTAAAATAAGTTAATTTAAAATAAACTTTAAAACTTGGAAAGTATGCTTCATGGAAATACTGTTCTATGAAATCATAAAAGACCATTCTTTCCATATAAGTTAAAAAATATTATTCTCATACATTGGCTGGAAAAGTCAAAAAGTATCTCGTACTGAAAATGACAAAAGATTCATTTCATATCTTTTAGTAAAAATTCACCAATGGGTAAAATTAGATTTCAATAATTTTAGGAGGATATAAATAATATTACATATTGTGGAAACATGTATGTGGAAGATAAATATTCCCTAGTAAATTCTAAAGTATAAACAATCTCAGATAAAAATGAGATTGCGAGATTTTCCCTTACCTTAGGTCTGATATGCTTTGTATGTATCCAAACCTCCTGTATAATGATTTAAATAATTTCATTGACTTATTAAAGAATTATACTCATTGTTATGATATCATATATGGTCATATTTTTATCTCCTTATTAGTAATATTTCATTTCTACTTGTTATTCAGGTGTTCATTGCTTTATGTTCTTATGCGTGTTTTGTCAAATAAATTCTTATTACTATTTTTAGGTTATAGATACATCATTTATATAATGATATTAGTATAAAATATATCATATTTATTCATTGAATTCGTTTATATAAACATGTTTTAATGAAGACCATGTACAACGAATCACATCGCTTCGTGGAGACGGTAAGTCGTACGTACGCACGAGTGACGATATCGTTCCCATAATTATTTAATGGTGTTGTAGAGGATGATATAATATCTCATAATTGGTATCATTTTAAAATAATCATATATAATTATTCTTTACACCATTATACCCATCCATGTAAGGTGGTGGTGGAAAATATATTACACCATGACGTGGAGACGGTATTCCGTACGTACGCACGAGTGGTGATTTTGTTTTACGTATAATGGATAGAAGGTGAAATAGGGTTGTTTCATATTTATAATAAAATATAAGTATATGATCTAAAATTATGTTATTAATTTATGATGAAACAAATAAAGAATAATAAGTACAAGAAGAAATAAATTTGATAGGATCGGTAAAGGATATTACTTCTTCTTCGATGTGCCTCTTCTAAACCTCCTCTTAGGGCATTAAAGTTCGTTTTTGAAGAATACCAGGACCTATAGTATGTTTATAGTGATGTGGATAAGTGAATTGAACAGTTTTTGGCCGAGATTGAAGGCTCAAAATGTTATGAAGAGGAGAGGAAGGAGGTTCTCTTTTATAAGGGAGGAGAGGGGCACCTTTAGAAACATAATAAATATTAATTTATAATAAATTCAAACCCCACTTAAAAACCTCCCAAAATGACTCAATTAGAATATGAGATGACATATGGTTGTAATCTCCTCAAGAAATAAAATTTAGACATGTTGGGAATTTATTTTAAACCTTATCAAATTGATTTATCCTTATTTAATCAATTTAATTTTATTTGTGGTAATAATATTGTACATTTTAAATTGTTATAAATAATTACTTATATGTTTTGATTTGTCCATAATTGGATCATTAATGACATTTTAGACCATATAAAGTTCAATTTATAATTTTTAAATATTTTTGTGATTTTTAAACAATTTTATAATATGTTATTTTTATAAAATAACAATAGTGTCAATTTAGACACTGTTCATTTATTTTCATTTAAATAAACTCCACACAGATAAAATATTCAAACAAAATATCTAATATATTCCTAACATGTCATATTCATCTAGAAAATTCTTGTATCACATTAAATAGTTCATATAATATTTACTTTAATATTTTTAAAACAATTTATCTGATATTTCAATCAATAAAATAATTTCAACATCACTATTGTGTAATCATTAATGATAATTATTTAATCCCTAAAAATTCTAAATAAATTCAAATGATGTAGATAATTGTATTTGATTAACTTAGACTATTCATTTTTGATGTTTTATGAATTTTTCACTAAATTAAAATTATTACACTTATAAGATATAAGAGAGTGACATGTTGTCACTTTCTTTGGTTTTAATTATAATTAAATCATTTCAATGGTCAATAATCCCTGAAACGAATATATTCTAACCCTTAGATGATATGGGACAGCTTTTATTCATCAAATAGAATTTTGGCTGGTGTTAGGGTAACTTTATAATATTATTTTTACCCTAAATTACCTAATTTACCTTTAACTGTGGTAAATAAAATTTACCATAGTTACTATTCTAAATGCCCAAAAATAGGAAGTATCCTATTAAAATAATTTTTACCTACTGATTCCAAATATGGAATCCACTTTTCCAATTCAAAAAATAGAATTTGTAGAAATTAATTTAAAATTAATCATGTTGTTGAGAAAAAACGGGTTTTTGTTTAAAACATTGCAACAGATTGAATTGATTTTACCTACAAATTCAATGTAAAATTAATGCTATTGAAATAAATTATATTAAATGGTAAAAATATATTTTATTTATAGTATAAAACCATTTTCTATTATAATTTAACCATATAAATTATCTCGATGAAAAAAGTTGTTTTTAAGTAAAATTTAGCGTGTTTTTACTATTCATCAAAATAAAAATGTTGTTAGAAAAATATCAAAAATTTATACAATGTAAATTTTTATATCCTGATTCAAAATAAGAAGTTTATTTTGTAAAACTTAACTTATAAACTTTTCAAAATCTATATATAAAATGGGTGCAACATCAAAAGGCGGTAAAACTGCATTTTTTAAAAAATACTTCTTTTATTAGAAAAATTGATTTTGTTTTAATATATCATTCTAGAAAATGTGTAAGTTGAATTATAAAGTTATAAAATTAAAAATTATGTTAATACTATTCATAACGTCTAGTTCATAATATCATAATAATATATCATTGTTTAGTGAAACTCGGTATTGCATACAACGCAAGCTATTGAGGAAGTTTTCTCTTCCGTGTAATGCAAGACAATCCAGTGTTGTGTGTAGTGAAATATTCCTTTGGTGTTGCGTATAACATAAGAAATTAAAAAAATTCTTTCTCATAAAATCTCAGGGTGTTACATTTTACCCCCCCTTAAAATGAATTCTTCCCTCGAAATTCGTCACTTCGTAACAAACAGATGAGGATACCTCTCCCTCATCATATCCTCAACTTCCCTTGTAGCTTCTTCTAATTGGTGGTTCCTCCATAAAACTTGAACCAAACGAGTAGTCTTGTTTCTTAGAACTTTTTCGCTACGATCCAGAATCTCTATCGGCTGTTCTTCATAGAAAATATCTTGCTCTAGTGGTACAACTTATGAGCTTAGTACATGTGAAGGATCAGGTGTGTACTTTCTCAAGAGAGATACATGGAACACATCATGAACTTGAGAGAGATTTGGTGGATGTGCCAATCGGTAAGCTACCTTCCCAACACGATCCAGTGTTTCAAAAGGACCGATATACCTAGGGCTCATCTTTACCTTCTTTCTAAATCTCATTACTCTCTTCCAAGGAGATATTCGTAAGAACACTTTATCACCCACATCAAACTCTATGAATTTTCTTCAGTTGTCGGCACAACTTTTTTGTCAACTCTGAGCCTCTCTTATGTGTTGTTGAATATATCTGACCTTTTCTGCCATCTCATCAACAATATCATGTCCTAATAGCTTTATTTCTACAAATTTATCCCAGCAAGTTGGATATATGAAATTTTTTCCATAGAGAGCTTCATAAGGAGCCATCTGAATACTGGAGTGAAAGCTATTATTATAAAAAAATTCCACCAAAGTTTGGTTTTGATCCTAACCACCTTTGAAATCCATAGAGTAAGCTCTCAACATGCCTTCCAGAGTTTGAATTATCCTCTCAGACTGACCGTCTATCTGAGGATGATAAGCAGTGCTGAAACTCAACTCTGTATCTAGAGTATGCTGAATACTTCTCCAAAACTTCGAGGTAAATCTTGGATCCCGATCAGATATAATGGAAAGTGGTACTCCATTCAATCTTACCAATTCCTTTTCATATATCCTAGCAATCAGATCAAGAGATAAATCCTCTCTAATAGAAATGAAGTGTTCTGACTTCATAAGATGATCAACTATAACCCAAATATCATTATTGCCTTTGGATGTTTTAGGAAGTCCAGTGACAAAGTCCATAGTGATTTTTTCCATTTCCATTCAGGTATGGGTAATGGTTGTAACATCCCCTTAATCTTCTATCTCTCAACTTTAACTTTCTTACAAACCAAGCATCAAGAGACATATTCAGCAATATCTCTGTTCATTACATCCCACCATAAGTACTCTTTCAGGTCCATATACATCTTCATTCTTCTAGGGTGAATTCAGAATGAAGAACTATGAGCCTCATCCAATATTTACTTCTTTAATTCCTGGATGGGAGGAACACAAACCTGATTTCTGATCCTTATTATTTCATCACAATCAATGTGGAATTCAGGAACGTTTCTCACCTTCTTTTATAACTCTACATCTTCTTTCTGTGCCTCTTTAATCTTCACATGTATAGATGGTTGACCATTCATTTGAGAAAGATAAGATTTTCTCCCTCCCATTATAATTTCAATATCCATCCTTTTTAAATCCATAAATATTGGATCTTTTTTTATCCTCATCATGGATAATCTAACATGGTCTTATCAACTTAATGTGTTTTCCACCTTGTTTGCATTCCCAGGGTGATAATGAATTGAGCATTCGTAATCCTTAATCAGCTCCAACCATCTTCTTTGGCACATATTCATCTCATTTTGTGTGAAAATATACATTAAACATTTATGGTCAGTATAAATATCACATTTTTTACCATAAAGATAATTCCTCCAAATCATTAATGCAAAGATTACCGCAGCTAACACCAAATCCTGAGTTGGGTAATTTTTCTCATGGATTTTCAACTGTCATGAGGCATAACCTATCACCATATCATTTTGCATGAGAGCACACCTCAATCCCTTCTTGGATGAATCACTATGAATCACAAACCTTTTCTCCACTACAATGCAGTGTGAGCACAGGTGGACTGGATAACCTTCTTTTTAACTCCTTGAAATTCTCTTCACACTCCTCCGTACAAACGAACGTAACTCCTTTTCGAGTAAAACTGGTGAGTGGATTCGATAATCATGAGAAATATTTCAAAAAAATCTATAATACCCATCCAAACCAAGAAAACATCGAATCTCAATTACTATTTTTGGTCTCGACCATCTTTTGATAACCTCTGTTTTTGCTGGATCAACAGATATCCCCTCTTTTGATATTATGTGACCTGAAAATGAAACTTTTTGAATCAAAAATTTACACTTGGTAAATATGGAATAAATATTCTTCTTTCTCAGGGTCTTCGACATGATTTTTATGTCTTCTTCATGTTCTTACTTGCGCTTTGAATAGATAAGAATATCTTCTATAAAGACTACCACAAACTGATCAAGATAGTCTCCAAAGACACTATTCATTAGATCCATGTAGACAGTAGGGGCATTAGTATGACCAAATGGAATCACTATAAATTCATAGTGTCTATACCTTGTACGGAAATCCATCTTTGTTATATCCTCCTTTTTTACCCATAATTGATGATACCCTAAACGAAGATCAATTTTGGAAAAGTATTAATCTCCACGTAGTTGGTCAAATAAGTCATCAATGTGTGGGAGAGGATATTTGTTCTTGATAGTGATCTTATTAAGTTCTTGAAAATCAATGTAGAGTCTCATTGATCTATCTTTCTTCTTAACAAAGAGAACAGGTGCTCCCCAAGGTGATGCACTAGGGCGTATGAATCCCTTATCAATATTCTCATGGAGTTTCTTCTTCAATTCCTACAACTCAATTGGGTCCATTCAATAAGGTGTCTTTGAAATGGGCATTGAACTCGGTATGAGTTCTATTGAAAACACTACTTCACGATTTGGTGGAAGACCTAGAAATACCTCTAGAAACACATCATCAAACTCCTGTAAAATGGTCGTATTCTTAATCGTGAGTTTATCTCTAACCATTTGAGATAAATAACCTTCATTTATAGGAATCAAGATCCATAAGATGGAATAAATTTCCACTGGAAGGTTATATTCACCCTTGCATTGATAGATGATCATAGATTGATCAGGAATATGAAATGTGACTTCCCTTCTTTTGAAATTGATATGAGCTCTATATAAAGAAATCCAATCCATTCTATGAATAACATCGAATTACATTACAGGAAGGACCACAAGATTTGTAGGAAGTACTTTCCCACAAACTTCAGTCAGAGAAGAATTGTAAACTTTTGATGTGACTGTTGTGACATTAGGAGTTGTCATAGATAACTCAACATCTAATATTTGGGGCATTACGGGGATACCCTTAGAAAATTCTTCAGAAATAAACTAGTTGGTGGATATATAATCAAATATAACATTTTCTAATTTAGAGCGGATGATAAGTGTACCTTTCACAACTTCGTTATCGTACTCCACATCTTCGATAGAAGTTTCATGTGACATTCCTTTGTCTTTGGCCTTAATATTTTGTTGACATCGATCATCATCAATAACCCTTGGATTAGGGCATTGATTGGCATAATTCCTCATTTCCTGGCACTTATAACATTGAAATGTAGGAGGTGCATTCTATGTAGCCTTTTTTTTGTTCGCATCACTAGACATCTTTTTCTCATCACTACGGCATTCAATTGACCGATGATCGTCTTTTCCACACTTAAAACATTTACTTGTCCCCTTAAGACAATTTTGTCCAAGTTTCTTTCCACACTTTGAGAATAAGGGAAAACTCATCTTCTTTTCAGTTTGGTCTTTAGATTTTCCTTTAAATTCCATTTTCCTCTTCTTATCAAACCCATATGACTGATGGGTTACTCCAATCTCTATCTCATCCTTGAGAGCACATCAAAACATTTCCTCGTAGCTATTGAAGTCCCTTATAGCTAATTCCCTTCAGAGACTTGGTTTTAATCCACTAAAGAATCGATCGATCTTACTCTCAGGTTGGATAATAATCCAAAAACCTTACCTTGCAAGTCTTGTAAAATTTGTTTCGTAGGTACCAACAGATTCATCTTCCTTTTCCTTTAGATCTAGAAACTCTTTCTTTATCTTTGTTCGAAGAGTACGAGGGAAGTAATTATTGAAAAATAAGTTCTTGAACTCGTCCCATTACATGTACTCAATTTCATCCCTTTTCCTTGTATTCTTGAAAAGATTCCACCATTGATCAGCTTCACCATCCAAACGATATACTGCTAAGATGAATTTATCATGTTCAGATCATTGTAGAACTAAAAATATCTTTTCATTGGAACTAATCCATTATTCAGCCACTAATGGATTAGAAGACCCACTGAATGAAGGTGGACGCTGCCTCATGAAGGATTCAACAGAATGTTTCTCATTCCTTTACTCGTTTGGAAGTCCTTCATGATTTATAGCGTGAGAAAGTTGTGTGAGCATGGCTACAAGATTTTTCATTCCAACTCCCATAATGTTTGGTTTCTTAGGGGGGCAATCATTTCATTACCCTTTGCATTCTGCATTAACATGGTTCCTTCGGGTTCATCCATTGACTAAAACCAAGAAGCATAGTGTGAGAAACAAAAATCATAACTGGAAAACCACATAATCAAGAATAAAATTTCACACTTTAGGTCTTATCATAGAGTATTCATGGCCATTTCTAAAACACTAATATTGTGTGTTATGCTTAGATATATCCTTAGGGTTCTTACTAAGGCTTTCACATCATAGTTTCCAAAGATTGACTATACCTTTCCTCTGAAACCAACTATAACAACCTGTACATTACATACATTATTACTTTATAATTGAATCATACTTATTACAACATATAAAAAACCATGATAGGGCCGTATAGGTATAGTTTCTTTAGAAACTGGGAAAAATAAACAACTAGTTCATAAATCATTAACATTGTCTCCTGCTTATTTCATCATATCTAGAGTCCCTTTTGGAATATCCTACTTAATACCCTTCTTCCTAACCTGGGGAAAAGAAAACATACAAATGGTGAGCTCAAATGCTCAGTAAGGATAAATAAAGGAAATTTCAATCATATTATATTCATAAGAACATAACATTTTGAAAATCTTAACCTGCAAAAGAGATCATAATATCATGACATGGGATAAATCATAGTAGTGAAATGTAATCCCAATAATCATAACATAAAACATGAAACTTTGTGGTATACACACATAATCATAGAAAATCATTTCATATAAGTCAAGACTCATTTCCAAGACCATCATAGCGGACAAAGTCCATTATTGAACCCATTTCACTCCTCATTCCAGTCCTGTATCACTGAACCAGATTAACTTGTTGTTCCATCCATGTCTATCTCATGAGATATAAATATTTACCCAATTAATTGGAGGGAGATATAGGTCCCACCCATATCATAATGAAACCATTATTATGTGTACACAAAATCATAAATCATACATCATAGCATAACCCATGTAATAAAAATGGGATTCTTAACCATCATGCCATCATCACATTATCCATATAAGACAAAAAGACTTTATAAAACTAATTCCATCATCACATAATCAAATCAATGTAATAATAGGTATAGAAACAGAACCGAATATTATCTTACTAGGAAAATAATTTTGATAAAACACTTGAACTGCATTATTGAGGAAAATATCCTTTCTAATTCAAAAAAAAATTATTTTCTCAACATGTCATACAATTTTAAACTATAAGAAGTTAATTGAAAATAAACTTGAAAACATGTAAATTAAGCTTCATGGAAATAATGTTCTATGAAATCATAAAAATCCATTCTTACTATATAAGTTAAAAAACATTCTTCTTATACTTTGACTGGAAAAGTCAAAAAGTATCTCGTACTGAAAATGACAAAATATTCATTTCATATCATTTAATAAAAACTCACCAATGGATAAAATTTGATTTAAACAATTTTAGGAGGATATAAATAATATTACATATTTTTTAAACATGTATGTGGATGATAAATATGCCCCAGTAAATTTTGAAGTATAAACAATCTCGGATAAAAATGGGATTGCGAGATTTTCCCTTACCTTAGGCCTAATATACTTTGTGAGTATCTGAACCTCATGTATAATGTTTTAAATAATGTAATTGACTTATTCAAGAATCAAAATCATTGTTATGATATTTTATATGGTCATATTCCTATCTCTTTATTAGTAATATTTCATTACTACTTGTTATTCGGGTGTTCATTGCTTTATGTTCTTATGCGTGTTTTGTCAAATAAATTCTTATTACTCTTTTTCGGTTATAGCTACATCATTTACATAATGGTATTAATATAATATATATCAGATTTATTAATTCAATTCATTTATATAATCATGGTTTAATGAATATCTTTTAGAACGAATCACATCGCATCGTGGAGACGGTAAGCCGTACATACGCACGAGCGACGATATCGTTCCAATAATTATTGAATGGTGTTGGAGAGGAGGATAGAATATCTCAGAATTATTATCATGTTATAATAATAATATATTGTTATTATTTACACCATCATACCCATCCATGTAAGGTGGTTGTGGAAAATAGATTACACCACGGTGTGGAGACTGTATTCCATACGTATGCACGCGTGGTGATTTCTTTTTCCGTAGGATGGATAGAAGGTGAGAAAGAGTTGTTTTATATTTATAATAACATATCAGTATATGAGTTATACTGATGCTACTAGTTTATGATGAAACAAATAAATAATAATAAGTAGAAGAAGAAGAAATAAATTTTAAAGGATCGGTAAAGGATATTACCTCTTCTTCGACACGCCTCTTCTAAACCTCCTCTTAGGGCACTAAAGATGGTCTTTGAAGAAGACCAGGACCTATAGTATGTTTCTAGGGAAGTTTTGAAGACAAATGGACATGTTTTGGCCGAGCATGAAGTCTCAAAATGTTATAAAGTGGAGAGGGAGGAGGTGCCCTTTTATAAGGGAGGATAGGGGCACCTTTGGAAACATAAGAAATATTAATTTATAATAAATTAAAACCCAACATAAAAACCTCCAAAAATGAATCAATTCGAATATGAGATGATATAGGGTTGTAATATCATCAAAAAATAAAATTTAGACATGATGGGAATTTATTTTAAACCTTATCAAATTGATTTATCCTTATTTAATCTATTTAATTTTATTTGTGATAATAATATTCTAAATTTTATATTATTATAAATAATTACTTATGTGATTTTATTTGTCCATAATTGGATAATTTATGAACTTTTAGACCATATAAATTTCTATTTATAATTTTTAAATATTTTTGTGATTTTTAATCAATTTTATAATATGTTATTTTTATAAAATAACAATTGTGTCAATTTTGACACTATCCATTTATTTTGCATTTAAATAAAATCCACACAGAGAACATTTAGAAACAAAAATATTTAATATATTACTAATAGGTCATATTCATCTATTAAATTCGTGGATCACATTAAATAAGTCATATTATATTTGTTTTAATATTTTTAAAACCATTTATTTGATATTTCAACCAATAAAATAATTTCAACATCACTAGTGTTTCATCATTAATGATAATTATTTAATCCCTAAAAATTATAAATAAATTCACATGATGTATATAATTGTATTAGATTTTTGGATACTATTCATGTTTGATGTTTTATGAATTTTATCACTAAATTAAAATTATTACACTAATAAGATATAAGAGAGTGACATGTTGTCACATTCTTTGGTTTTATGAAATAAATCTATTCTGACCCTTAGGTTATATGGGTTAGCTTTTATTGATCCAATAGAATTTTTTTAGGTGTTAGGGTAATTTTTAATATTATTTTTACCCTTAATTACCTAATTTACCTTTAACTGTGGTAAATAAAATTTACAGTAGTTACTATTCATAATGACCAAAAATAAAAAGTAGCCTATTAACATAATTTGGACCTAATGATTCCAAATATGGAATCCATTTTTCAAATTCAAAACACAGAATGTGTAGTAATTAATTTAAAATTAATCATGTTGTTGAAAAAAAGCGGGTTTTTGTTTAAAACATTGCAAAAGATTTAATTTATTTTACTTATAAATTCAATGTAAAATTAATGCTATAGACATAAATTGTATTAAACGGTAAAAATATATTATATTTATAGTTTAAAACAATTTACTATTATAATTCAACCATATAAATTATCTCGATGAAAAAAGTTGTTTTAAGTTAAATTTAGCTTGTTTTTACTATTCATCAAATTAAGAACGTTGTCAGAAAAATATCAAAAATTTATCCAATGTAAAATTTTATATCATGATTCAAAATAAGATGTTTATTTTATTAAATTTAATTTATAAACTTGTCAAAAATTATATTTAAAATGGGTGCGCCATCAAAAGGTGGTAAAACTGCATTTTTTGAGAAATACTTCTTTTATCCGAAAAATTGATTTTGTTTTCATATCTCATTCTAGAAAATGTGTAAGATTAATTATAATGTTATAAAATTCAAAATTCAATTAATAATATTCATAACGGCTAGTTCAAAATATTATAATAATATATCATTGTTTAGTAAAACTTGGTATTGCATACAATGTAAGATATCGAGGAAGGTTGCTCTTCTGTGAACACAAGATAGGCTAGTGTTGTGTGTAGTGAAAGATTCATTTGGTGATGAATATAACATAAGAAATTAAAAAATATATATTTCTTATAAAATCTCTTGTTTTTATAGCCAATCCTCTTGAAAACCTACAATAACCCAACAAACAAAGGTATAAACATTCCATACTTATGAATAAACCTATATGCTTACTGTGGAGACACTCACAAGAATAGCTAATAACCCAACTCAAACAATAAAGTATGGAATCATGAGTCAACATATGATCTCAATCTACTCTAAGGGGTCTCTAACCGCTTCTTGATCAGAATTATATACTTTCATGTCTCCTACATTATACATACCCTAATGAATGATAACTCCCAAGCTTCTAGCCAAAATAGAGGTGATCATCATGATCTTCCATATAAATCATCAAAAGGAACCATCTAAATTGATTCCTAATAATGGTTTTTATAGACAAACTTTAGAGTTAAATACGGTTCTCCTATGAACCTCCAAAATCAAAGGCTCATAACCACACCATGTTCACAAATACTAAGATGGACAACTTAGACTATACTACAGTCTGATGATGATAGGTAATGTAGAAATTAACCTTTATATCAAGTGTTATATGTAGCCTTCACTAGAAGCATGATGTTAATTTGGAATATTGATCAGACCTAATACTCATCAACCATTTATAGAGATATACTAGCTTTTGGACATTTAACCTACTAACACATTGAAGAAATATAAATCTTTGAATGGTAATAAATTCACAAAAAAAATCAACCATTATATGATTACCCATACAACATCACAACTTCAATAGGACCTTGCAAATCCCATCATGAAATCCATTGTAACATTATCCCACTTCCAATTAGAAATATTTAGTGATTGAAGAATACTTACTGATCATTGATACCTATCTTTCACCTATTTAGAGGTAAAGCATCACAAAATGAACATCATTACATCCTTCTCCATCTTGGGACACTAATGATACCTCCAAATGTCAGGAAAATTTTGGGTTAGCCCCATGTGAACAACCCATATTGAGGAATGTGATTCCCACATCATATCCTTGAAAATTCTGATTAGGATAACCACATGACCTAGCACATAAAAACTACATCATCATTAAGGTTCCAATTTGGTGGTGACTCTCCATCATTTATATTATCCCAATCACCATGAAATATTAATCAGATAGCTAAATCTCCTTCACTCTTGAAATGAGTGAGGATGAAACAGGAAATTATTTCATATCAAATCAATCCTAATACTCCTAAATTTCATGTTTCATATTACTAAAGAGGCTCACCATTTATCACTTCATAATAGACTCCTTCACCACCTACATATGAGTCTAATTTCTCAGTGCATCTACAACAATGATCCACTTCCTAGGGGTATACTCCATCTTGAAATCAAAAGATTGTATGTACTCAGACCACATTCTCTAACTAAGGTCCATGTCCCTATATAAATAGATAATAATTAATCTCTTACGGTCATTATATAATATGAAACTAACACACATAATGAATTGATTCAAATATCTCTGTAAATTCACCCCCACTTCTAATTATATAACATGTGTTGGTTTTCCCCCCTCATGTGACCTCAACTTCATAGACCCATAAGTGACCACATACCTACCATGTATTAGAATTACATCAAGAATTAATCTATAAGAATCATAATAAAACATATACTCCAAACCTAACTTAGTTAAGGTTAAGACCAACATAGATACAAATATCAATTTCATCTCCTGAATGGCTCTCTGAGATAAATCAGACCACACAAACTGCACCCCATTCTTGGTTGAGGGTTTCATTAGTTCCACCAAATGGGGGAGTCCAAGATTAACCATTAATAGTAGCCTAAAAATCATAGGAAACTATTAATATCAAAAATAATTGGGTCACTCCCAAGAAAATGTGATATCTACCTTTTCCATGACTATATATATTCCAAATGTTAATTTCACATGCCCACAGAAGTTCACTACATTGATACAGAACTTATACTTCAATAAATTTACATGAAACTTATGTTACCTTAGTGTACTTAGAATAATATCCAAAGAGTGGTCATGATACTCCCATGTCTAGGAGTACATTGGTACATTATCGACAAAGATAACTATAATAGAGGAAAAATAAGGATATAAGGTCATATTAATCAGGTTGATAAACACCATCAAGGTTTTTTAAATCCAAATAATTTCAAAAGATACTCTTATATGTTATAACATACTCTAAAATAATCATGTGGAATATCAATACTACTCACTCTCTGCTGGTTATATTGAAATTTCAAGTTGATCTTGGAAAAACACATGGATCCTCTTAGCTAGTCAAATACGTCATTGATACAAGTAAGAGGATATCATCACTCAACAGTCACCTGGTTAATATTTTGATAATCTACACATAGTTGTAATGATCCATCATCCTTTATGATCAATACAGGTTTTCCCAATGAGATGTTCTCAAGTGAATAACATCATTCACCTCCAAATCCTCTAGCTAAAGCCTTAAAGGTTAAATCTCTGAAGGATTATTCCTACAGGGAAGAATGGATATGGGATTTATTCTAGTCATAAGCACAATCCAAACCTTAATCTCAAGATCAAGTGTAAATGTAAATAAATCCTCACGAAAATATTCCTTTGACTAGTTTATAGTCAAATTAAATACCATTAGATACTAATATAGGCATAACAACCACTAACTACAAACATAACAGATACCCAAAGGTGATAAAATTTGATGTGTTATTGAAATTAAGTCGACCAACACATAACATGGGTTAAATAAAATATATTTATATTCAATTTAAATAAATCATAGTGAATCCTATATACACTAGTAATTATGGTGTACTCTATAAATCTATAAATACTATATGATTGAACCCCTAAGGGTGCATAAATATATAATACCCCGTAAAGTTACTCCAAACCATTCCTTGGATCATTGACTTGATAAGAATATATGAATGAGTTTGATTTACATTTAATTAAATTGAGCTAGTCCAATGTAATAGGAATTGTACCTTGGACTATATAGGGCTCTATAAATATCTTGGAATGAGTCGGTTTGATGGAATGACACAATAAAATAAAAAAAGATATGCTACCATCACCTGACTCTCCTAAGGAACATCAACCTATGAGAAATTATTCCTTCAATTTTGGGTACCTAGACCCCCTTACATGACTAGAAAAACTAGAGGTTTCAAAACATACCAATTGGTACGGTGCTCCTAGACCTACTCTTAAACTATGTGTCTATATAGATACATGCCTTCCAGTTATTCATGGTGTGATGTCGCAATACCTTTTCTAGGGACCAAAATCACACATATGAATGGAACTCCTTCGTCAATCTATTGTAATCAGGCTCGATATGTCCCTACTAGATGCACTAATAGAACATAAAAACGTTTCATTCTATAAAAGGTTATTATGAACACCTATTATAGCTTTTTTTGCTGTCACCACTCTAATGTGTTTACTCTAACCCTTATTTTCTACTATTGATGACTCTCCCTCGCCCTCAATAGAAGATTTTTGATTCCTATAAAATATATCTTTAATCTAGTTCAACTACATAATCAATTCCAAATTCATGACATCTATGAAGGATTTTAATCAATGTATATTCATATGGGGTCAACTTGATTGCCTTAGTTTGTCTTCCAAATGATTAATCTTGGAATTTTCAGCTCCTACATTAGTAGGTTCAAATTATAAAGAATTTATAAAACAAATGGTGTCATATATACCCATCATTCCCTCATACCAAATACATAAACCTTGTGGTCCTATCAACCCTCAATGTCTCTTAGAATATGTTTTCAAAAATGTGAAACTGATATTCCTTCATAGATTGAACCATATACCAGTCTACCTAGACTAGAAAATCCCTTTAGCGATTCACTATCCCCCAAATAAAATATGCAAAGAGGATCAAAAAACTCCTAGGTTTTGTCTTAAGGTAATCAAAAGTATTCTATATATACTCTATCCAGAACTAGATTACCTATAGTATACTCTTTCCCTTAAATAATGGTGGTTGTTTTAGTTGAAAATCATTGGTCAAGTCTAACATGGTCTACCCATCTTTTAGTGCCTCGTTCCCCATAAACCATATGACATTATGAATAATCTCTATGTTTTTTTATCAATGTTAGTTATAGTCACAATAAGAGGCTTTGAATCTACTACTCTTGGGGTATGATCATCGCTCTCAACTTGGCTCCTAATTAAAGGTCATCATTGTCGAATATATCTATACTTGTTAGTGTAGTACTCAAAAAACATTTGTATCATAGGAAAAAATATCACAATTTAAAGCGATAAATTATAAGAACACACTATTTGAACCCAAAACACAACTTATGATACAAGGGTCTCATGTGTAGGCTAGATTTTAGCCTAAACTACCCACTCTTAGGTCAGGTAAAATCTTACAAGGATCACATAACATTCATAATATATAATAAAAATAGTAAAAAATCAATTTTCAATAAAGTATATTTCAAAAAAAAATGTTATTTAAGAATATATTATATATGTTCTTAATAACACTATCAATAAAAATCTATATTGATCTATGATTTTGAAGCATAAATATAACATATTATTAAATGAGTAATTAATAAATAACATTATTATCCATGCCATAATTTTATAGGTCAAGTATCTTTGGAGATATGGATATATAAAAAACTACTTCATAAGTAAACTAAATCATCCCCCCTAAGTTCTTCATAAATATCACCCTTATTAGGCATATCAAACTTAATATATTTCTTCATAAACTAGGGAAAGAAAACATAAGAAAGTTTGATCTTAAATTCTTAGTAAGGGTAAGCAATAGGTATATCAATTATCACTTAAACATAACTTGTTAATAAGGATGTGATAACATGATAATAACATTTTAAAAACATACCCAACATATAATTGATCATAATACTAATTCATGGAATAAATATTGGTAGTTAATAATACATAAATCCAAATGGAATCAAATATTATTAGTATTAGACCTAAGTTTTTTGCATACACATATTCATATAGAATCATTACCTTAGTCAAGGATCACTTCCAAGTCTATCATAGTGTTTTGGGATAACTCCCAATTCCATCATATATTTAGACAAGGTTCACTCCCAAGACTATCATAGAGGAGATATTCCCTTAATGGACTAGGTTCACTCTACATTCTAGTTCTTATTATCTCATGAGATATTCATATTTACCCAATTTATTATAGGGATATATAATTTTGGGACCACATATCACTTAATTAAAATTATATATATGTTTACACCCTGATCATAAAACATTCATCAAAGAAAAACCCATGGAAATAAAATAAGTTTCATAAACATTTAGTCATAACAGTGTAGCAAAACCCATCCATAAGAAATAGGTTTGATAAGGTTTAATCATAACATAATTAACCCATGGGAAAGAAATGGGTTTCATAAAATAATCTTTAAATGTTTATCATCATAAATCATCTTATGAATAAAAGTGGATGTTACCATTGGATCATATACCGAGTAAAGAATAATTATTTTCAAATGATTTCATCTTAGTGGAAAATTCCATTAAATGATATTTTAAATATATCTTGAGTAAAATATTCATTTCATTCAGAAATCACTTCTTTAAAATATAAAAATTTCCTATATATTAATAATAAATATTCATTGAAAAGAACAACAGAAACATGTAAATAAATCTTTGAAGAATTTTGGGGTTATGATAGTGGGAAATTCTATTCATCTTAGGTAAGTTAAAATGATGGTCCCTTTCTCATTTTCAGTAAAAATTAAAAAGTACCTTATTCAGAAAATGGTAATAAGATTCCATTAAAACAAAATTGTAAAAATTAAATCATGGGTAAAAATGAATTTAAATGATAATAGAAGAATAAAAAACTTCTTGATAATATTTTTTGAAAACATGTCCATGAATGAAAAAGTATTTCAACTAAAAGGATAAATAAAGTAGATTTTCCACAACAATATTCATTTCATATCCTGAATACTTAAATGGAGGAAAATGAAATGAAATCATGTATTCTACATAAATAGCCAAAATAGGTAAAAATTCATGATATTATTAAGAGGTTGGTCATGAAATAAATCATTGTAACTTAATCGAAAATAATATCGATAAACAATGATATTGTAACATAAAACCCTTATCTCAAGATCCACCTACTTTAAAGGAAATCTAAATGATATATAATAAATTTAAAATTATTATACCCATATAAAATAATAATTTACAAACTTATAATAACATATATGATCCTATAAAACATTTCAAAACTAATTTATAAAGAAATCCTTGTTAAAATTATCATTTCTCGGTGTTAAATGCTTTTTTCATGAGAATTTTAGTTCGTCAGTTTTGGTCCCTATAATTTGTTCATGATTCCATCAGCTTTATAATTTTAATAATGAAATAAATATCATATATAATCAATTTATATATATATATATATATTCATCCATAAAGAATATATATATAAAAAATAATAGCACCATTTATGGAGATGATATGACGTACATACGCATGAAAGTTGTTTTCCCATTTTAGTGGATAGAAAAAAGGTAAATAATAATTCTAAATTTAAGGATAATTTTTAAAATATATTTATATTATATATTCATTAAATATATCCTTATTACCATCCATGTAAATCTAAAAGGAAAAAAAATCATATCCCCTCATAGAGGTGGTGGTTCACCCATGCGTATGAGAAACATTATCATTTTTCAATAAATAGGAAGGTGGATAATGGTTGTTCCATAATAAAATAACATTTAATTATATTAAGGATACAAAATTAATAAATTTAGAATCGATACCATGGATTTATGGGTTTGATAATAATAAATAAAATTCAAAACACTTGGTTAAGATTTATACCTCCTTATTGAGAATCCTTCTATGGCTAAAACATATTCCTTGAAAGGATGGTCTTTTAGAAATACCAAAAGAATTTGGATATTTCAAATGATCCTAGGAAGGTAATAAGGTACGAATTTTCAAATATATATGGCTCAAAAATTCTAAATACTGAAGGAAAGGAGGTTCCCTTTTATAAGTGGGTGAAGGGTTGCTTCTGGAATTACATAAAGAATTATATTAATATAAATTAATATTCATAGAATAATGGATCCAATATAAATTAATTTAAATATAAAATTATAATAACTATAAATCTTTTAATATAATAAATTTTTAACAATTTTTTGTGATTTTTTCACCCTTAACATCTTGTATTAACCCACATTAATCCTTTTAACTCTTACTACAAAATCATTTTTTTAACTCATTAAGGGTTAAGAATGTTACCATCAAAAGACAAGCAACCCATAATGGACCATTTTTTATATTTCAAGCCATATCTGATTAACTTTTTCAAATATAATATTTTAATTAATTTAAATGATTTATGAAAATATAATTTGTTATAAAATATCATTAATGTCATTTTTGGAACTATTCATTAAATTTGAGATTGAAAATAACTTGAAAAAATTCAAATATAAACCTTTAAAACCACACTAATAGGTTATAGATATCTAAAAAATTATTTGAAAAAAATAATTCATCACAATTTTATTACTTTTCTATACTTTAAATATCATGGTTTTCTTTCTATTAATTGAATTAATATTGTTTAAAATTTTCATAATATTTTAACATAATTATTCAGTCACTAAATATTAAAAATAAATTACCATGAAAAAAATAATTAATATTTCAAAAAAACCATTTCTAACCAAAATAATCAGATTATTATCCTTATGTAAAAATATTAGGGATACTAAAGTCAATGGAGTGAAATTTAGAATTTATTCTTTTATTAATTTAATATAAAGGACACAATCAAAGAAAAATGGAAAAAGGTGGACATATATTCAATAATTTTATTTAAATAGCCAAAAAAACACATAAAATGGGATTAAGAACATTTTAAAAAAATTTAAAGCCGTATCCCAATGTTATACCCTATTTTATCTTTTTTACCCTACTAAGCTGTCAAAAAGTTAACAATTTTACTATTCATGAACACCAAAGATTAAAGGAACCGATTTAACAAATTTGAATCTCATTATTCCAAATATTGGATAAATTTTATATGATTAAATTTCAATAATTAGAAGAAATTAATTTTAAATATAAGTGTGACAAAGAGATGAAAGTCGTTGATTAGAGAAAATACTTTTTGAATCCAAAAACTAGATTTATTATTTTCTCATTCTTAGAAAAAAACATTAGATAAATGTCAAAAAAATATTTTAATATATAATATATAAATTTTATTATAATAATTCATAAACAGTGATTAATTAAATTCATTAAGATAAAATACATTATGCACATAAAAAATAGTTTTTCATAAAAACACATCTTCTATATTCAAATGATTTTTATTTTAATTTATAATTAATTAATAAGAAATGAATTATTATTATACATGTATAAACCAAATATTTTTTATAATTTATTTAGTCCTATTCATACCCTCTAATTCATTTCTTAGTAAGCAACTATCTCATTAAAAAAAATAGTATTTCAAAAGTATATGGTGGTTCGTTTAAACTCTAAGATGTGTGTATCAAAATATATCAAATAAATTAAATTTATTTTGAAACTAAATATGTCATAAAATATTAGGTCATTACATTATACCTCATTACTGACTGAACATTAAAATCATTATTTTCTAAACACTTTTGAGGAAAAAATGAGAAACCAACAAACACTTTGAGGAAAAGTGGTGAACCAAACATCACTTCACGACATACGACATTCAAACACCATTGATTAAAATAAAACAGTCAACCAAACAAGTCATTCAACATACTATATCAACCACTCCATCATTCAAACTGGCAGCCATCACAGCAGGAGCTAAAATCACCCAAGAGAAGGCCAAGGAACCATGAACTAGAAAGAAGAAATCACGAACCTCAGAAAATCATAAATAAACCTCAGAACCGGCCTCCTTAAATGCCGCGGATGCGACCATCGACACCAGCCCAAATCCATGAACCCACCAGAAAACTCTAGTCATAGGTCTCTCAAACCCTCCAGTGACGTGAGATGGACCCCCAAAAATCCTCTAGGAAGAACACATCCACAGAAGACCAATGAAGAATCCAGATCGGGGAATACAATGATGTCCTGATGCCGCATCTTAACAAAGTGGGTAGTCTTGTTCTGTAGCATTTATCTCTCAAGTATAAAATTTACACTATTTTTTATTCTAAGTAAAGATCATTATCCATTGGAATAATATATTAGTTTAGTACATGTGAAGTATCATGTATTTAATTCGTCATGAGAGATACCTAAAACACATCTTGGAATTCAGGGAGGTTTAGTATAAGTTCCAAGTTATAAGATACTATTCCTAGTAAATCAAGAATCTAAAAGGGGCCAATATACTCAGGGATGAGGTTTTACATCATTTTTAATTTCATAAACTTATTCCCTAAATAAATTCTTATATAATACCTTCTCAAAAAATTAAAATTCTAGATCTCACTAATTATTTTCAACATTACTTTTTTCGACTCTATATTGCATTTATCTGTTTCTAAATGGATTTAAAATTCTCTATAATTTTCTTATATAGCTCAAGTTCCAATAGATTTATTTCCCCATCTTTATCCCAGCACGTTGGAGTTATTCACATATTTACATAGATGCATTTATAATTATTCATCTAAACACTCAAGTGAAAGCTGTTATTATTTAAAAACTTAATTAAATGAAGGTGTTGATCCAATGAACCATTTAAAGACATAGAATAAGATCTTGTCATATCGTCTAGGGTTTTACTTGTTCTATTAGATTAATCAAATTTATAAGTATAATAAGTAGTATTTCAACTCAAATCTTTATCCAGAGCCCATTGAAGATCACCAAAACATCAAGGTAAACATTAGATCTTCATTAGAAATAATAGAATATAGAACTTCATGAAAAATTAAAACTTATTTAATGTATATATGACACAACTCATCAACAGAGGAATAGTCACTATTGGAAATAAAGTGTGAAGAATTTATAAGGTGATATAAAATATCCCAAGTTTCATTACATTTTGTAGATGTTTTTGGGAGTCTAATGAAAAAATCCATGGTGAAGCTTTCCAATTTACATTTTGGTACGGGTAATGGTTATAATATCCCTTTAAAAAGATGTCACATGTCCTTAACTTGATGAAACACCATGTGCTAAGTTATATACTCCAAAAAATCTTTCTTCATGTTTCCACACCCAAAATACTCATTCAGATCACTATACCACTTTATAAATTCTGGATGATAATTACTATATATTATTAATGCAAAAAAACTGATGTTGACTTAAAAACTTCATTTGGCTAATTTTTCTTATAAATGTTCAATAATCATGGGTAAAAATTATCATTGTATCATTCTTCCTGAGGAATCATCTCGAAACCTTCTTTTATACACCACTATAGATCACAAAACCTTCTTCATTGTAGGGTATTATAATAATCAGTGCAATGGCTAGAATTCTCTACACATACATAAATTTTTTTTCATATTTATCTATCCAAAGAAACCTTCCACCCATCCAAGTCAACATAGAGTTTTTATTATATAGTCATGATAAATTCTCCACAAATTGGTGATAATATCCATCTAAACTAAGAAAATTATAGATCATAGTCATAGTGTTTGATATAGTCGTTCATTAAATAACTTTTTTTGATTGATCCACGTATATACTCTCTAATGAGATTATATGAACTAAAAATGAAACTTTTTTTCAATAATTTACTCTTTTTAAATTTTTCATACAAATTCTATTTCGTTAGGGTATTAATTACATTCCTCAGAAGATCTTATTTCTCTTCCTTTATCTTTAAATATATTATAATATTTTCTATAAATACTACAGAAAACTTATCAATGTAATCTCTAAAGCCTATATTCATTAAATCCATGAAGATAGTGGGAGAATTAGTAAGTCCAAAAGGAATCGCTAAAGATATATAGTGTTCATGTCTTTTAGAGAATGTTTTACTTGATGTATCCTCCTTATTGACCCTCAATTTATGATATCCCTAATGAAGGTAAATCTTGGAAAAGTATTTATCTTTCTATATTCGATCAATCATGTCATCAATATGGGGTAGAGGATACTATTTTTAGATTCTAATATTTTTAAGATCCTAAAAATCAATTCATAGTCACATAAATCTATCATTATTTTTATAAAAAAGAATAGGTTAATCCCAATGTGACACACTTGGATGAATTAATCCAATAATGATATTGTCATAGAGTTTCTTATTGAATTCATATAACTCAATCACGACCACTCTATTTGGAGTCCTTGAAATAAGTGTAGCACAAGGTATGAGTTCTATTGAAAACTAAATGTCATGACTTAGTGGAAGACTAGAAAATTATTCTAAAAATACATCAAAAAACAACAAAAAATAAGAATGTTTTTTTGTTTCTCCCTAACAATATGAGGTAAAATCTCCTTCTAAATAGGTATTAAGTCCCATACAATGGATAAAATTTCTATTAGAAGTTTATATTATTCATTACACCAATACGGGATCATAGTTTGATTAGGAATATCAAACCTGAATTATTTTCTTTAGAAATTGTTATGGAATTTATTTAATTAAATCCCATCAATGCCTAAGATAACATTAAATTCAACTAGAGGGATAATTACAAAATTTGAAGAAAGCACATTCCCAAAAAAATCAATCAAAGAAGGATCATAGACATGAGAACTGGTAAGCATACCATTAGGGGGTTACAATATTAATTCAACATATAATCATTGAGGTGATATTGTGATACCCTTATAATATTCTTTAGATATAAAATATTTGGTAGATCTAAAATCATATAAGATATGTTTAGTCCTAGAGTGAATGGTAAGTGTACCTTTAACCACTTCTTTATCCACATCAGAAATAGTTATCATGTGAGATTTCTCTTCGTATATGGGATTAAAAGGTTTATAACATCAATAATTATAATTTACATTCAAATTTGATCATTTATTTTTATAATTGTCATTTTCTTATCACTTGAATGACAGGATTGTGGGGGGTTCATTCTATGGTTCCTTCTATCTCTCATTAGATAACTTATTATTCCCATTAATTTGGTATTTTATTTCCATATGACCTTCATTTCCATACAAAAATTATTTACCAGTTCCCTTGAGATAATTTCCACATTTCGTTCTTCTTCACATTGATCATAAAAAATATCATCTTCTTCTCGCCAAGGTTTGTAGAATCCATATTTTTTCTTATAAAACCATGATATTGATGGGTATCTTAAATATTAATTTCCATATTTATAGCACATCAATAAAATTTTAACATCTATTTAATTTTTTTAGGATAACACCATTTGAAGCCTTATTTTTATTCTATAGAATAATTTTTCAAAATTTTATACAGGTTGGATGATAATACCGTAATTGTACGTCAAAAGTCTTGTAAATTTGGTCATCGATACAAAAGGATTTAGTATCATTTTTCATTATCTCAATTAATTACTTATCTATTTTTTATAATGAATATAACGAAATTAATTAAGGAAAAATGACATCCTAAACTCATCCCACTCTAAGGAGTTAATTTATTATCATTTACTTATGTTATTTATAATATTCTACAATTGATCTTCTTCTCCTTTCGAATGATAAATAACTAAAACAATATTTAAATTTTTCAAACAGTAGATAATGGACCATGTCATTTTTTAGTTGTACTAATCCACTCCTTAGAAATTAGTTGATCAGAAGAACCACTTAAAGAAGGTGGATGTTGCGTTATGAAGGACTCAATAGAATGTTGTTCCTCATTTTCTCATTTAGAATATCAAAATAATTCATATATTGAGAAAGTTATGTAATCATATCAGTAATATTTTAAATATTAGATCCCATAACATTTGGTTTCTCAAGAGTAAAATCATTGAATTTTCCATCACATTTAGCATTAACATGGTTTGTAAGGGTTCCATACATTAATTAAAACCCAAAAGTATAGTGTGAGAAAAAATAATTATAGTGGGAAACAATATAATCATGAAAAATAATGTATAAGATATCTAAATGAAGAAAACTTATTTCAAATCTATGAAACATTAGTATTAACTTAGGTCTTTCATGGTCATCATATATTCATAATGGTTGGTGAATAAAATGTTAATTAACTCAAGAATGTTCCCTAGGAGTGTCAATAAAATTGTGAAGTAGGGTAACACTCTTCATTCACTAGAATTATCGATGAGATATACTAGAACAACTATATTAGGATTATTACCTCAATATTCATCTATGCTAAAACCCTTTCCACTTATATTATCTACACATGGATGTTTTTCTCTGAAAACCGGACTCCTTTATTTACCATAACATATGATGTTCTTCTATACAAAGAATTATCCTAAGGGTTCTCACTAGAGTTTTGGAAACATATTTCCTAAAGGTAATTAAACTTTTCTATGATAAATACTATATCAACTGATAAATTTTATACATAAATATCACAAATTATTATATTAATATTTAATACATAACATTAATGTCCATGAAATAATCATATAGGCCTTGTATCGTAAGAAAGTTAGATATATAAACAATGGGTTCATTAGTTAACTACATCATATCCCACTAAGTTCATCATAAGTATCACCTGTCTTAGAAAAATCATACTATAAACATTTATTCATAACCTATGGAATGGAAGTATAATAAATGGTGAGATCTAATGCTCATTACGGGTAATAAAGAGATAAATCATTGATCAATTAAACAAAAATTGAGTATAAGGGTATGATAACATGATCATGAAATTTGAAAACCATTCTCAGCATATCATTGATCAGGATTTTGAGTTAGGACACAAATATTATAAGTTAAAAATACATGATCCATAAAAGAATCGAAGGACATGATTTATAAGAGCATAAAATTGGCATAATCCCCAAGTTTTTGAAAAACACATAATCATAAAAAATTATTTCCTTAGTCAAGGATCACTATAAATATTATCCTAGTGTTTTGGGTCAACTCCCCATTCCATCCTTTCTTTTTTCATGGTTCACTCCCAAGACTATCATATTGGATAGATTCCTTTACTGTACTTGGTTCCCTCTTTATTCTAGTCCTTTTTATCTTATTATATATCCAAAATTTCCCAATGAATTTTTGGTATATATAATTATGGACCCATCCATCATATAATGAATATCGTACATATGTTTTACACAATATCATAAAATATTAATCCTAGTATAGCATGTGTAAAGTAATTGGTTTACAAAAACATTTAATAACATCATCATAGCATAACCCATGGAATATAAATGATTTTCATAAAGGTTCCAACATAACATCATTAACCCATGTGAAATAAAATAATGCATAGAATATTCATTAACTAAACATCAACCTAATCCATCCATGTATTGAAATTGATGATACCATTTGACCATATCACTAGTAAAGAATAAGTAATTTTAAATGATTACCTATTAGATGAAAATACCTTTAAAAGTTTTCAGTAATATTTCTTGAGGAAAACAAACTTTATTTTCTGAATAACTTCATTAAAATATAAAAATACCCCAAATATGAAGGAAAAATTTTCTTTCAAAATAAAATTGGTAACATGTAATCAATGATTCAAATAATTTAGAGATCAAGATGGGATGAAGTTTTTTTCTTGTTGTATACATTAAAATAATAATTTTTTTAACATTTTCCTAAGAAGTAAAAAGTATATCATTTAGAAAACAACATGAAAATACCTTTTAAAATATTTTTTAGAAATTAAATCATTGTTAAATATGGATTTAAACAATCATAGTATAAAAAATAAATTTTTTAAAACATTTTTAGAAAATATGGCTGGGACGAAAATGTATTTTCAACTAAAAAGATATATAATGTTAATTTTTACCCAAAAAAATTATTTCGGTCTCTTATGTAATTAATGGGAGATAAATTTATGAAAATATTATGTTCTATAGAAAAAACTATAGTATAGAAAAATATATGAGATTACTGAGAGTTAGATCATGAAATTCATCATTGTAAACTTATTCATAAATAATCTCAATAAATAATGAGACTATAACACTTAAATTTTACCTCAAGTTCCACTTTCTTCAACAATTATCTAACCTATGATATTATAAATTTATTTTTATTATAATTATATTAGAATATAATTTATATACTTATAATATCATATATGATCCACTTATAACATTTCTACACCTTTTTATTAATAATTTCTTGTTATGATTATAATTTTGTGGCTTTCATGGTTTTGTTTTTCATGAAAATCTCAGTTCAATAGTTATGGTATTTATATATTGATCATGGTTTCATAATATAAATAATATTAATAATGATATAAATAGAATATATATTCATTAAATATATATACTTCAATTCACCCAAGAATTATGAAGATGAAAAGTGAATTACGTAGTTCGTGGGGAGGGTAGGTCGTACACACACAAGATTGTTGTTTTCACTTTTAAATGAATGGAATAAAAAATAGGTAAAACATAATTTGCATTATATTATAATTTCTATATAATATATTTCTTATATGTTATTTAAATATATCATTATTACAATCCTTGTAAATTGAAAATGAAAAATTAATCACATCACATCATGGAGGTTGTAGTGCACATGTACGCACAAGCAACATTACCATTTTCTAATTGATGGGAAGAAGGTGGATAATGGTTGTTACACAATCATAAAAAAAATTAATTATATTTAAGATACATAATTAAATATTTTATAATAGTTACGAGGATCTATACGAGGTGCAAGAAGAAATAAAATTTGAAAATTCATGGTTAAGTGTAACGTCCCGATTCTGAAATCCACCCAGAGGCGCCCCGTACATGGTTGGTCACATGGCCTCAAGCGCATTTCCCCAAACGCCAGAGACTAATGACTAGCAGTGAGGGCCTTGGGTGGGATAGTGGGGAAACTATTCCTTCATTGGAAGAGTACACAGCAGAAGAGAAACAAATAACAACAATAGTAGAAGTAGTAGACATGCATACAAGAGTAAGCGATAAACAGCGGAAGACTAACAATTAATCAACTGGAGAAAAAATATATATAAATGATGAATGATACATTTAAGTCTAGGAAAACATCCAAACAAGTCACAATGCTGAATACAGTACTAATCCAAGTACAAAATAATAACAGATAAGCAACTCCTCAGCATCGCAAGCCTCGGCTTGGTCCCATGCTCTCCAGCTCCACGGAAAATAAAGTACCTAAAGTATAAGGGTGCTTGACCTTATCTATACCTACAACAACATAATCTGTTTGGGCCTAAAAGAATGACCGAAACTGGGTGTGAGACAAAGTCCCAATAGGCAACCACCCAAATATCTGTTCCTAATAGTCAGTGAATATATGGTAGTAAAGAAATAAAATAAGTAGTAAAAAAGATACAACACAATAGTAACAATCCACAGTTTCTAGCATATAATCTACAAACGAGAAATAGCCACTCAAGCAAGTAGAACAAAAAGGTATCCTCTGGGTAGTTCTCACAGCCTAACCCCTAAGGATAAACCTACAAGTACTAGAAACCCTTTGGGAGGCACACATAGTCTTACCCCTCTAGTTCAGCGAAAATAATAGACTCTCTGGGGATTCACTCACCGCCAATTCCCCCTACAGTCTTGTAACATACTAAAGGCTCTCTGGGAAAGAACTCAACGTCAATTCCCCATGTGGCCCGCATCGAGGAACTACAGACTCTATGAGGAAGCACTCAACGTCAATTCCCCCTATGGTCTCGCATCGTAATTAAAGACACTCTGGAGATTCCCTTCTGTCCATTGTCCCTATGGTCCACTACACTAGGTTTTATCATCCCTGTGTATAAAAACATGAATAGCATGTGTATCAGCCCATGTAAACCTCAAGAACAACTTGGATATCATTCTTAGGCACAATAGCATAACAGAACAACAGTTCCACTATCCTATAACTAGTCATGAAAACTGGAAAAACACCAAAAAAGCATAATAAACATGGAAAAAATATAGAGTATAGTAAAACTTCCTTATTCATAAGAAATTACCTCTACTCAAGAAATCAAGAAAAGAAGGTATGAAACAGGGGCAACACAGGAAACACACAATACCCCGTTCAAGGGTATTAGTATAGATTGCACATAATATTCAACGACTTCCTACAGAAAGGAACAAACTACCTAACTCAGAGCTAGGAGAATGATATACGTAAACCACGATGATTGATTCTCCTTAGAACGTCGAGGATCTGAGGAAACGTCAAAAACGATCAACCAACGATATCTTGAGAAAGATAAGAAATTTGAAAACAAGGCTCTAGGAGATAGAAGAACTTACCGTTGTGGTTCCAACGCAGTCGATGGTGGATGAAATAGAGATCAGACCGAGGATCGGGGATCCGTAGAAGAATCGCGGTCGTACGGGTCGCTCTCAGATGAAGAACCTGAAGGAGTCTTTTCTGTCTGTCAGGCGCGACCCCAGTCCGTTGAATGAAAAAAAGAAAATACACGGTGTGTACCTCTAGGGTACATGTCATGTACTCTGTTTTTCTGTACTCTGCTTTAAGTAGCCACCATATCGCCTCTACACACTGTGTGTGTGTCTCAGACATGGCCAGCCCACGGCTTCGAGTGGCAAGGGAGTACACGATGTGTACTTAGAAAGTACATGGCGTGTACTTCAAAAATTTCCAGAAATCCCATTTTTCTCAAAAACTCCAGAAAAAGGAAATACATACCTGAAATGAAGATCTGGGTTCTTACAACCTTTCCCCCTTAAAGAAATTTGTCCCTGAATTTCCCTAACAAGGCGGAGGAGAAGAAACCCCGAACAGCTCCGGCCACTACGATCGTACATCAGCCTCCCTTTCCCAGGTCTCATCTTGTACTTTCCCATGCTGCCATATCAATCGTACTAGAGGAACAGAACACCCCTGAATAACCTTATTACTGTGATCGACAATCTAGATACGATGCTCCTCAAACGATGCGTCCGTTTCAAGCTCAACCTCCTTGGGCTGGAAGACATGAGACGGGTCTGAAAAGTAACGTCGGAGCTGAGAGATGTGGAAGACGTGATGCATGGCCCAATATCTCTGAGGTAACTAAAACCGATAGGCAACCATCCCAACTCTCTCCAAAACCTCATACGGCCCGACCTACCGTGGTGAAAGCTTACCCTATCTCCGAATCCTCTTGTGTCCCAACCTCGGTGCGACATGCCGGAAAACCTGATCCCCGACCTCGAACTCCAGAGGTCATCTCTTCTGATCAGCATAAGACATCTGCCGAGACTGTGCTGTAGCCATCCTTTTCTGAATCAACTCTATCTGCTCTAAGGTTTCCTAAACCAGACGAGGTCCCAGTAAAGTGGCCTCTCCTGCCTCCAGCCAGCATAAAGGTGATCGGCATGGCCTACCGTACAAAGCCTCGTAAGGTTCCATTTGAAAAGTCACCTAAAAACTGTTGTTGTATGCGAACTCCACCAGAGGGATATGCTTTTCCCAAGAACCACCAAAGTCTAGAATGCAAGCTCGGAGCATATCCTCAAGAACCTGGATCGTACGCTTGGACTGGCCATCTATCTGGGGATGATATACTATACTCAAAAGTACATGTTTACCCAAAGCCTTTTGAAGCCCCTGCCAGAACAGAGAAGAAAAGCGTGCATCTCTGTCTAAAAAAATGGAGTACTCCATGCAGGTGTATGATCTATCAGATGTAAAGTCATCCCAGATCATCAACACTGAAGGTCTCCTTGATTGGAAAGAAGTGACCAAACTTCAGAAGTTTGTCGACGACAACCCAAAGAGCATCATCCCACGAGGCGACCTCTATAATCCAGTCATGAAGTCCATCGCGAAATCGTTCCACTTCCACTCCGGAATGGGTAACTACTGCAAAAGGCATGTTGGTCGTTGATGCTCCGCCTTCACCTGCTAACAAGTAGAACACCTCATGACAAAACCAGTAACATCCCTTTTTATACCTAGCCACCAGTACTAGTGATGAAGATCCTGATACATCTTGGTGACGCCAGGATGAACTACCCAAACTGAGGAATAAAAATCTTGCATCATCTCCTCACATATATCTGTTGGCACCCATATGTGTACCTGGGAATGCAAGATCTCGTCCTCTCCCATTGTCCATCCAGGAATAGGGTCCTCTCCTGACACACTCTCCTAGAGGACTAAGCCTTCTGAGTCTGATAGATGCCTCATCCGTACTTGATCTAGTAGTGTAGAGGTAACAACTACAGAATATAGGAAGGTATGTCCCTGTCTATTGTGCACCACCAGATGCATCTCAGAGAACAGATCCATAAGGTGCCACTCACCGCTGGCCTCCTAAACTACCTGAATCTGAGTTTTTCTACTCAACGCATCTTCCACTGTGTTTCCCTTTCCCGGTGTATAGGCAAGCTCCAAATCAAATGACTGAAGATAGTCGACCCACCTGCACTGTCTCATATTCAGATCACACTGAATGAAGAAGTACTTGAGACTCTTTTGGTCGGTGAGAACCACAAAGTGCTCTCCCATAAGGTAATGTCTCCAACAGCGTAAGGCATGAACAACGGCTGCCAACCCTATATCGTGCGTCGGGTAGTTCCTCTCATGTGTCCTCAACTACCGAGACCCGTACACAACGACTCTATCTTCTTGCATAAGCACAGCGCCCATCCCGATACCTTAAGCATCACAATAAATAGTATATCTCTTTCCTAGCTCTGTCAATACTAGTATCGATGTTGACGTCAACCTTCCGTTCAGCTCCTAAAAGGTTGACACACAAAAATATGACCATAAGAACTTCGGCCCCTTCTTGGTCAGACCTATCAAAGGTGCTTCTAGGAGTCAAAAGTCCTGAATGAAGCGTCTATAGTATCCATCCAGCCCTAGGAAACATCATACCTCAAAAACGTTCTTCGAATGCTCTAAGGAAACTACATCTCTCACTTTCTCTGGGTCCATAGATACTCCTTCCTCTGAGATGACATGACCCAAGAAGTTAATCTGATCCATCCAAAAGTGGCACATTGAGTGTTTATCATAGAGCTGATGCTCTCTCAGTGTAATCAGAATGATCTCAAGATGGGTATCACGGTCATGTCAAGTGTGAGAGTACACCAAGATATCGTCCATGAAGACCACGATGAAGGAATCCAAGAAATAATGGAACACTCGGTTCATCAGTGCCATGAACATTGCTGGTGCATTCGTGAGACCGAACGGAAAAACCGTATACTCGTAGAGACAATACCTGCTCCTGAATGCTGTCAGAGGTATATAGGATGGTCGAACGCGCTACTGATGATAACCGGACCTCAAATTGATCTTCGAGAACACCCGGGCTACTCGAAGCTGATAGAAGAGATCATCAATCCTTAGAAAGGGATATCGGTTCTTGACTGTCAACTGGTTTAACTTTCGATAATCCACAGAGAGTTTAAGGGTACCGTCTGCCTTATTTTCAAACAGGATAGACAACACCCAAGGAGAAGTACTGGGTCGGATGAAACTCTTTGCATATAACTCCTCCAACTGCTTCTTGAGCTCCTGCAACTCAGGTGTAGCCATCCTATAGGGAGGAATCGACATCGGTGTCGCTCATAGCATGAGCTCAATAGAGAATTCCACCTCATGCTCTGGGGGAAAACCTGAAAATTCCTCTAGAAAGACATCCCTGAAACGATCCACCATTGGAGGAAATTCCAATTGTGAAGTCCCCTGGTCATCCAGATAGAGACTTGCAATCTAGGCCGTCAACCATCCTAGCCCATGATGCTCAAGTCTTGCTCAACTCACCTGAACATCCCATTCGCCTCTATGAAGAAAAGGTTCACCTTCTAGTGAAATAAAACTCACCCTACGGCGATAATAGTCGATGAATGCCTGGAAGGGAACCAACCAGTCCATCCCGAGAATGAAATCATAACCTGTCATCTCTAGGAAATAGAGATTACATAAGAAACGATACCCTGTAACCTCAAGAGGGCACTCTCTACACTGACGTACAACTGAGGGATGTCTCAGAGGCATAGCTCTGAAAGATCAAAAGCATACCTTAAAACAGGAAAACAAGGATAGAGAAAAATGGAGTAAAAAACAGGAACCGGAGAAGGAAACACACAAGATTTACAAAACATGACTACACAGCGTGTATACACTCTACACGGCGTGAACAGAACTCTATTCCACTTCTCGTGTCTCCTTTCATGGATAACCCACATGGTTGCCTTAAACTGAGGCTACACAGCGTGTTCCCAGTAGACATGGTATGTAGTAGACAAGGTTTCAACGACCCGGGTTGTTAGTTACACGGCCGACTACACAGCTGATACTACACGGTGTGTTCCTAACAAACACAACGTGTACTTGAAGATTTTTCTGACCCATTTTGTTGGAGACATGGCCAAGTACACGGCTGACATTTGCACGGCGTGTTACGAACAAACAAAACATGTATAGGAGGATAGAACCCACCCCGTGATGTTCATGACACGGCCGGTACTAAGAACAAAGATACACGGCGTGTTCATACAAAACAAGACGTGTATAACATGAGCTTCCCTGGCCTGTGTTGTTAGTTACACAGCCGGGTACTTGCTCACCACTACATGGTGTGTACCTATCATATAAAGTATGTTTCTGGTGATTTTGACAACCCATTTTTCTGCTCACACAGTCAGTGACACGGTTTAAAACTACACAGCTTGTATATATAAAGTACACAATGTGTATTCTGGGTTTTTTCGGGCAGTATCTCTGAAACTGCACCAAAGACCAGAAAACACTAAAAACGAGCATGAAGGTTCCAAATTCCAATTCGTGAGAGCCCATACTCCCCACGAATCAAAGCTTGGCATCCAATACAGTAATGTAGAAGGAAAAACATGTCAATGATTCACCAATTTCTTATTTAATAGGGCCTATAACACCTCAATAACCCAAAATTGGTGTTCATTTAAGGATGGTACAAAACAACCATTCTATCAACTTCAGAGATTCTATCAAGCATCTATCACAACAGCATGCATAATATACACACAGTCTATCACAACAACATGCAATTGCTAATACACCCTAGATGGCATGGAAAGAATGCATGGAATGTGATTTCTAACAAGTGCTTATATGATGCATGAGATAGAATACCATCATCTCATCGGGTTGCGATAGAAATAGAACCAGAATAGAAGCAACAATAACAACACAAGTCATGTGAATCACTCTAGGTGAAATCATATCAACCGTAAAATATCAAACCCGAAAACTGAAATAATCGAGGTAGTATGGCTTTTCCATGTACACGAGTTAGCTACTCCCAAGAAGAACTTAACAACAAGTACCGAATCTGTCTTATCCCTGGATAAATACTCCAAAAAGTAAATCAAGAGAAAAGAACCTCTATGATACCACTTTGTAACATCCCAGTTCCAGAAGCCACCCAGAGGCACCCCGTACCCGGTTGGTCACATGGCCTCAAGAGCATTTCCCCAAATGCCAGAGGCTGCCGACTAGCAGCGAGGGCCTTGGGTGTGATAGTGGGGAAACTATGCCCTCATTGGCAGAGTACACAGTGGAATAGAAACAAATAACAAAAATAGAAGAAGCAATAGAGATGCATACAAGAGTAAGAGATAAACAGCAGAAGACTAAAAATTAAGCAACCTGAGTAGAAATATATATAAATGATGAATGATACATATAAGTCTAGGAAAATAGCCAAACAAGTCACAATGATGAATACAGTACTAAGCCAAGTAAAAAATAAAAACATATGAGAAACTCCTCAGTATCGCAAGCCTTGGCTTGGTCCCATGCCCTCCAGCTCCACGGCAGGTCAAGTACCAGAAGTAGAAGTGCGCATTCCCTTATCTATACCTGCAACAGCATAATCTGTTTGGGCCCAAAATCCTAACCCAAATAGCATGTGAGACAAAGTCCCAATAGGCAACCACCCAAAGATATGTGTCTAACAATTAGTGAATACATGGTAGTAAAGAAATACAGTAAGAAGTAAACAAGATAAAACACAGGAGTAACAATCCATAGTTTCTAGCATATAATCTATAAATGAGAAACAGCCACTCAAGAAAGTAGAACAAAAAGGTAACCTCTGGGTAGTTCTCACAGCCTAACCCCTAAGGCTCAAGCTACAAGTATTAGCAACCATTTGGGAGGCACACACTGTCTCACCCCTCTGGTTCAGCTAAAATAATAGACTCTCTGAGGAATAAATCACCGTAAATTTATCCTAGAGTCTCATAACGTACTAAAGTCTCTCTGGGGAAGCACTCAACGTCAATTCCCCCAGTGGCCCGCGTCGAGGAACTACAAACTCTCTGAGTAAGAACTCAACGCCAATTCCCCATGTGGTATCGCATTGTAATTAAAAACACTCTAGAGAATCCCTTTGGTCAATTCTCCCTATGGTCCACTACACTAGGTTCTCACAGCCCTGTGTATAATAACATGCATAGCGTGCGTATCGGCCCAAGTAAACCTCATGAACTACTTGGTTATCATTCTAAGGAACAACAACATAACAGTACAATAGTTCAACTATCCTAAAACTAGGCATGGCAACTGTAAAAATGCCAAACAAGCATAAAAATCATGGAAAAACATCCATAGTATAGTAAAACATCCTTATTCACAAGTAATTAACTCTACTCAAGAAATCAAGAAAATAAGGAAAACAATAGGGGAAAAACATGAAACCGGAAATACCATGTTCAAGGGTATTGGTGGAGATTGCACATAATATTCAACAACTTCCTACAAAAAGGCACAAACCACCTACCTCAAAGCTAGGAGAATGATATACGTGAACCACAATGATTGATTTTCCTTATAACGTTGAGGATCTGAGGAAACATCAAAAATGCTCAACCAACGATATCTTTAGAAAGAGGATAAATTTGAAAACAAGGCTCTAGAAGATGGAAGAACTTACTGCTGCGGTTCCATCGCAATCGACGGTGGCTGAAATGGAGATCAGATAGAGGCTCGGGAATCCGGAGAAGAATCGCGGTCGTACGGGTCGCTCTCGGATGAGGAACCTGAAGAAGGAGTGCTTTCTATCCGTCAGGTGCGACCCTGGTCCGTTTATTGAAAAACAAAAATACACAGCGTGTACTTCTGGGGTACACGGCGTGTACTTCTGGGGTACACTGCGTGTACTCTATTTTTCCGTACTCCGCTTTAAGCGGACACCACATCACCTCTACACACTGTGTGTGTGGCCTGGACACGTCCAGCACACAGCTTCGAGCGGCAAGGGAGTACACAGTGTGTACTTAGAAAGTACACGGTGTGTACTTCAAAAATTTCCAGAAATCCCATTTTTCTCAAAAACTCTAGAAAAAGGAAAGACATACCTGAAACGAAGATTCAGGTTCTTACATTATGAGTTATATCTCTTCATTGAGAAACCTTCTTTAGCTTAGAACAATATCATTGAAAGAATAGTATTTTGGAAATAAAACAATAGTTAGGATGTGTTAATGGAATCGAGGAAGGTATTAATATTATGTATTTTATATGCAATAGGGATCAAAAATCATGAATAATGAAGGAGAGGAATTTCTCTTTTATAAGTGATGGGAGGGGAACTCTTGGAATTACACAAAGTATTATGTTAATATAAGTTAATTTTCATGTAAGAATAGATCCAAATAGATATAATTAAAATATAATATTATTATGGTTCTAAATACCTTCATTTAATTAAATTTTAAAAAAACAATTAGTTAATGATTTCACCCTTATCTTCTTCTAACCCCCCCCCCCCCATTAACCTTCTTTATAGATACTACAAAATCAATGTTTTATAGTCTTTAAGGATCAAGAATATTATCAAAAAAGTCAAGTGACCCATAAATGGACCATTTTTTATAATATAAAGCATATCCCATTCACTTAGACAATGATAATATTCTCATGAATTTTAAATCATTTAATAAAATGTCATTAGTTATAAAATGTCATTACAGTCATTATTGGAACTATTGATTAAAATTAAAAACAAATTTTTTGAAAAGTATTTGAAATATAAATCTTTAAATCTTCCTTAAAATGTAATATTTATCTATAATATTAACGTAACATGATTATTCATCCAAATTTTGTTACATTGAATTTTTTTTAATTAATTTATCTAATTTTTATATTAATTGAATAAATATTATTCTGTTGTTATGTAAGCATTTATAGTAATTTTTTAATCCTGAAAATTTTAAAAAAAAATACATTGATAAAAAAAATATTTTCCTTTAAAATAAATATTTAGAAACAAACTTATCCTCCTTTATCCTTATATAAAAATATTATAGATATCGACATCAAGAGAGTGACATATTATATATATTCATTTCCTGAATTAATATAAAGGTCTTAATTAATGAAAAATTAATCCAAGTGGCCATAAATTATATACATGGATATATATTTCTACACTCCAATCATCTAATAAGATAAAGGAAAGTCTCAAAAAAACATTAAATCTGTATCCCAATGTATTAACCCAATTTTACCCATTTTACCATTACCAAGGTGAAAAAAATATACAAAGGTCAATATTAATATAAAAAAAATAAAAGGACACCAATTTACTAAATTTTATCCTAATAGTTCCAAATATTTGATCCATTTTTCAATATTAAATTCATATAATTTTGTGAAATTCATTTTTAAAGATAAGTGTGTAAACCGTGATGAAAATAGTGTTTTTGGAAAATACATTTTTAGAATAAAACTATTTTTATAAATATATCATTTCAATAAAAAATTAGACAAATGTTAAAAAGTTATTTGAATATATAATTTAAATTTTTTTTAAAATCAATCAGGAATATTGATTAAAATAATTTATTAAGATAAAAACATATTATTCACATAAAAACAGTTTCTGAGAAAATATATTCTACTCTAGTGTCAAATTATTTTTATTTTCATTTATAATAAATTTATAACCAATGAATTCCTTTTATACATGTGTAAAAATTATATTTTTTCAAAGTTTATTTATTCTTACTCATACCCATCAATCCAATGTATGGGGCATAATTATATCATAAAATAATAATATTTTAGTAGTATATTACGGATCATTTAAACTCTAATTTGTGTGTATCACCATTTTTCAAAGAAATTAAATTTAGTTGAAAAGAAATATGTCTTAAATTTTTGGGTGGTATAAAAAATCTATTTTATAAATATTATATAAATAACATGGAAGAATACAAATTTAATCTGAGCCCTAAATTTTAGAATAATTTATGGACACACCCTATCATTTTTTCATATACCAAGAGTGAAAAATAATAAATCATAAATCAATATCAAAATAAACTATATTTATAAAAAACCATAATATAAAATTGAAAAATAATAATATAAGTATCATCTCAGTTAACTCATACTTCCTTCAGATGTGGGTTGAATAATCATAGGCACAATACTCAAACCAAGATCCGAATAAATGTGATCTATTATCTACCATATCTCAAATAGTAATACCAATGAAAAAAATTCATTGATATTGATTTGTAATACCCCCATCCTGGTTTAAATTTGTTGAGCCAAAATTGAAGAACCATACACCTCAATAATTTCTCCACATATGCTATAGGCTTTGGACCAGTGTAGATAGTTGATATAAATAGTTTTGGATATTATATCGTCAGGTACTGATAGCCATGAAACAAGGTATAAGAAATAACAAACAATAAAAATATTATAAAAGAGGAATAGGATTAAAAATAGCTAAATTATACCCATAACTAAATAAAAACAACATGCTATATAAAAATTATTGATATACATTCTATAAAAGTCGTACAAGCATAATTAGGATCACTCTTGGGTATATTATATAAAATAAGTTAAAAATGTAATAAAAATTGATAATCCAAAAAATAGTCCCATGTATTGGATTGGTCATATATCCCAACACTATATAATATCCATCTACATAGACATCCATAGTATCAGATCTCTTTCCCTTATGTGTTCCATGAAGAAAATGTATTCATAGGTACTAGGCTGCTCACGAAAGGTGTGAGTACAACTCAACAGGCCACCATTAAGAGTGTCACAGATAAGTTTGGTAAAATTAGGTCAATTCTTGATATTAAGAACTTGTAAATAAATAAATAAGTAAACCATAACTATATGGAGTTCTCCCTTTAAACCATGTGTGATCATGCCTTCTTAGGCTAGTTTCAAAATAGGATGATATACCCATAGTTTGAAAACACATTTATAACAAATTATATATCACTCCATGTATAATAATAAAGGTGAATTAACTATCACCTTCACAATCCATCTAGGTGGTTGATCTATCAAAAAATCAATTCCAATAGTGAAAAAGATATTTCTCTATGAATATGGCATCACCAATATTGATTGGATGATGCACCACCTCTATCCTTGCATAGTTGGATGATGCACCAATGTCTCATAGATCGAGTGGATAATATACCAATATTTTATATCTCATATGTATATGGAAAAACAAAAAAAACTCATATAGGTGGAAGATATACCATTGATATCCCCCTCGAGGTGGACAACCCATTGTTATCTCAAGTCTTTATAGGGAGGATAAAGTATCAATAAGAAATCCATGGGTAGATGATACACCACCAATATAATCCTCTAGATGGGTGATGTACATTAAATATCACATCTCAAGGGGTTATTATGTCACCATCCTCAAATATTAAGTGGTATTTATACAACTATAATAGGCCCCAAAGTGGATGACACACAGCCCAAAAAACACTCATAAGTGGAAGATGGTCCACCAATATGAAATACCATGTTGGTAATATAAAAAAATAAAATATTCAACATTTGAAGGGGTTACACTATTTCATTTGAATCTCAGAGAAAAAGTATCATTTGAATTATTCAAATGGATAATGGTTGGAATAAGAAATATTAGTCCATTAACTTTATTATTAAAGTCATTATTGTATCATCACATAGAATAAAAAATTCAAGTGAATCCCTAAAAGTTTCTTTGTGAATAAAGAATAAAAAAATGGGATCTCTATGTTTTTCATGGTTACAAAAATGACACAAACTGAAAGAAGTAGTTAGCTTCTGATTGCATAAAATCTTTTTGAAATTCAATTCTTTATAGTATAATATTGAAATTTCTTTACATCCATGTAAAAACTTTCCAAAAGTTCAACCATTTTGACATGAACATGGTTACCCATAATTTCCATGGAACATCTTCGTGGATGAGAATCACATTGTGGAGATGAGTTGTTTAATAATTTGTGGTCAAATAACTCTAAGAAATCAGAAACTTACTACAAAACTATGTATTCTATGAGTTTTATTACAAATTATTTCCTTTAAATACCATATAACACACATAAAAAACATAAACTAAGAGGAGGTAATAACAAAACTAAAATGAACTCATTGGTTACTCTAATGTTTAATATAGGGAGAGGGGGTCATTTAAAAAGATATTTTCCATAATTCCCTCCCCATATAATAACCTAGTGAGGCCTCCCAAATAAATTCCCATATATATGACTCCTATGAATAACCTTCACATAAAAATCCCATGAAGCTCCTACATATCTTACTCCTTCCAATCCAATTCATGGATAACTCTCATGATGCTTTTTCCTAGAGGATAACTCCCATAGACCCTTCATGAACCATGAACATTTAACTATTGTGGATTTAAAAAACATTACTCCATCACATAAAACTCCAATATTATGTAAAATTAAATTTTATTAATTTACATTTTTCTCTATTTCTAATGATATAATTCAACATAATATGCGAACAAGGTGACCCACTTCCTAAAATACCTATATTATAGGTGTTCAAGCCTCCTTTTAGAGAAAGAAATCCTTTTGCATAAACCAAATTTTTGTGGGACTCTAGCATTATGAATCACATATTACCCCATATGAAAAATTCCACCACCATATAAGATTAGTTGTGTGGTATCCCCTTCTAAAAAATATTTATTATTTGGGAAGACCATGTGTAATCCCCACACAATTTTATTGAGTTTAGATACTCTTCTTAGTTTCCACAATTACCTGAGTATAGATTCTCCTCCTAATTTCCTCATATTCTATGACTCGAGATACTCATCTTAGTTTCATTATTTCACCTAATTTAAGATACTCCTCTAGGTTTCTTAAATACCTCGATTTGAGCTAATCCTATAGTTTCATAATATTCCATTAGTTAATATACTCTTCTTAGTTTCCCTACATTCATTGATTCGAGATCCTACTCATTGTTTCCAAAAAATACCATCACTTGGATCACATGCCATAGAAGACTAGAAATGTATTATTAAGTATAAGTATCACACTAACCCATTTTTGGTATATTTCAGCTAGTAGTCCTATCTATATGAATTTAAGTAATATAGAACATTTTCTTTCCCATATGATTTTATACTGTACAGACTGGTCCTATCGAAAAACCTCAATCCATGATACTCAAGCTAAATAGGTTTTGATTCATGCTAACTAGGATATATAAGATATATCTCAATGATTTAATACCAATACCCTAATATATATATATTTGTATATATATATATATCGGGATCCTAATATATGTAAGCCATGACCTCTCTATTCATCCTTCCTCATCTAATTACCAATTATCAGAAGGTTGAAACCCATATTTGGGATTCCTACTAGGTGTAAGACCTAACCAATCTAGTATTTTGACCTCATATATTCACCAAAAAATAGGGGGTAGAAACCCATATATGGTATTACTATTATGTGTAATCCAAAACTATACCCTCTTGTTATTAATTTTCAATAGACATGATAATATAGAAAGGTTATATTATTTCTAAGTCCAAATAAAACCACTAATATGTACATTTCACAAGTAGAATACTCCACATGAATTTAAACTAATTAGAAGTAGTCATGGATGAACATTCATAAAAGGAACTACTATGGTTCTTTTTAAATGAACTTAAAATATACATTTCGTTAACGGGAATTGAACTATGTGGGTTCTGATTCCCTTCATAGGGATACATATGAATCCCCTTTCATGGACCCAATACAAACTTCAAAACACCTCAAACCTCCTTTTAAATGATTTAAATGCTTACCTAGATGGATATAAACTCTATAGTGCATTATTATATGGCCATAAATAATATATTTTACACACACTTAGGTCAATGTGTCGATAATATAATTTCCATGTGTAGTGTCCTCTTATATTCATGTTGTCGATTAATCAATTACCTATGGGTAACTAGTATTATTACTTGGTAGGGTGTATGAACATGTCAGGAATCATTAATAGTGTCTTGAGGTAAGTTATAATCCCACCCTAAAAGGGTGTGGTAATAATAACATCTCATCCCATCAACCAATTCACTAGAAAAGTGTCATTGATAATTTCTCAACAACCATATTACTTTTCAAAACAAGTCATCACTAACTCAAAATCTTTTTTCCAAAGAGATTGCATCAAAAAATAGTGAACCCATCATGAATACTTAGGAAATAAATTGATTGACCATGCATCCTTATTTAAGATAATTCACTAATTTGTTTCTAGTTCCTTCATGTAATTTTAATGGAATTCATGATGAACATGCGAAAAGGAATCAAGATCTATAGCCTATGTGAAGAAAAAAATAAAGAGGGATTACATGAACTACCAGCTAATGAAATATTTATCCTATGTCACTTTTTTCACTATAACTTCCTTGAGTCCAAGGTATAGATATCCACTCTCACCTACCCAACACATACAACACACGATGGTACATGAAATGTTTTGGTGTTAACTTTAGTAAAGGGATACTTACTATCATCAAAATAACTAATGGAAACATGGGAGGACTATAACCATAGAGGAAAATACTATGTAGATAGGCTGACATGGGCTATACATACCCCATCATGACATCAAACAACTTTTTGAGCCTCTCCATGGAGCAAGGTAGTGTGTGACCACCTTATCTTATGTATGTGGACATGAAAGTTCACCGTATCCATGAAACTATCCAACAAATTCCTAGGAGTGATATTTCTAACAATTTTTATCATCATTAATGTGTAATAGAATTTCAATAAGAATTTTTTGGTTTTGATTTTGTATGAAAAGTTGTTTGTTAGTGTTTACGGTGATTGTGTTTTATTTTTATAAAAACAATATTTTTAATACCTCACATTTCACATTAATTACAAATACTCTGCAAGTTTAAATTTCATTAATATAATTTCTCTCAACATAATTATACCACATTATGAATATTCATTACTAATGTTTTATATTATTAATTCTATTATGAATTATTCTCTAGTCAAAAATTTTGTCTGTAATTTTTGGAATTTTTGTTTTTCTTCTATAGTTTTAAATGTTCTATGAAAATCCTGAAGTCATACCAAAAAATTTGAATTAAAATCAAATTATTTTCAATGTATTATAAATATACTAAAGCTAAAATTATTTTTCACATCAATAAGATATATTCTTTGAATACTTAAAAATTTTAAAAAATTCTTCAATTTACTTTAATATGATACAAAATTAATTATGAATTCATACGCATCTACTTTAAATTTATATGAAAATAATTTAACGCCTCAAATTTATGTGAGTTCACTATATTAATGAACCATTTTTATGTTTTTATATAGATATTTTTTTTGAAAATTATTAAAATGATCTTTACACACGTTTTTTTATGCTTACATGGGCATGTATCATATGTACATAAACATTTTTCATTCTTATGCATACTTTATTGTTTTTTTAATAGAATCTAGTTCATTCTTATATATATGATTAAATTAATATGGTGGTTATATAGAGTGTAAAATTATAGTTATGTATCCATGTAAAATTTTGGTCACATAAGATTTAAAATACGGCTATGAAAATTTACTTTTACATTTTTAAATCATTTTGATACTCTTTTTTCTGTATTTTTATATTTCAATTTACTATAATTTTTGTTGTTTTATTATTATTTTTTTATTAATTTTAAATATATATATACATGAGAATGATTATATACGAAGTTATTTTGAATTATTTTAATGAAGAAATGTTGATTGATAATTTGGAGAACATTTAAGGATATTAAACATATGTTATCACCATTTCTAAACATAACTATAAATAATTGGTTCTCATGAAACATACATGTGAATAAGATCTTAGTTATAATGACAAGGAATTAGTCATTGTGATTTTGATCATGGAAAAATGATTAAAATATTGACTCTTATATTTTAGACATGTAACTTAGAATACATTATACATAGATAGAGATAGATATATATATATATATATACATTAAATTCATATGAGAACTGAAAAGTGTTGAATATCCATTACTATGACTATTGTACAACTATTATGATCTCAAAGGAACTTCACTATTTATTCTATTGATGAATTAATTGAAGATTTATCTGGGGATCATCTCCATCATTGAAATTCTTATTTTATATATTTATATTTGGTTTTAAATTATGTAGATTTATTTTCATTTTCAATTTGTGTTGTAAATAGTCGGTTTACTCCTTTCCCGGTCAAAAGAAAATCTAGAATCGTTTATACCTCATAACTAAAAGGAAGGTCCTTATGTTGTGATTCCCAAATAAAATCAGGTTTTTTGTTGTACATTAATGTGAGTAAAAGTATTTGCTAGTAAAATTATATCATTCCATTCAATGTAACATCTTGTTTTTCTGAGTACCATTCTTCTCACTAAGTTAAAGGGGAGTGAAGAGCGGATGTAGGATCAAGATGATCGGACCAACTATAAAAAATGTGTGTTCAATTTTTTTTAAACATATTTATTTGGAACAAAACACTTAATTACATTTATTATAGATATAATAATTTAATTATAATTTAATAAAAACCATAGACCATTGTTATCATATTACATTGGGCCAAGAATTGGTATTAGAGCTTATTCATCTTTAATATAGATTTTGTTTCTTATATTTTTATTTACCCTTGTATAAATATCCTATATATAATTTTCAATGGGAAAATAATCTTATAATATGGAAGGGATTGTAGGATTGCAATAGTATATGTAGATGCTCAATTATAATAGGGTGCGAATTTTAAGTTTAAAAACATCACTGTTAAACTTAAGGAAAAACTATGTTTAAAAAAGATAAACAAGGTAAATTCACTAATCCGTTTTGATTCATAACTATATAGAAAACTTACATAGGGTCTAGATATATGGATCTGTAAAAGAAACATATGATCAATTTTCTTAGAGAAAGATTATACCTTAGAGTGTATAGATTCTTATTTATCACAGTAAGTAAATTACAAGAGAGTATAAGAAAGTTTTACTTTATTTATCAAAATATAGTGGAAATAAAACATGAAACAAGAACAAGTAACAAGTAGGTAATATTTCAACCCAAATAGTAGAGTATCCAATAACCTTTAATAAAGGTCCAATGATTTATACTTTCCAGAAATCCTGTCATACCCAAACCATAATAATCCCTAAATAAGAATATTGGAGTTTGTCTTGCTATCCCCGCAAGCCCTAAAACATTAAGGTAGTCAGAACCTCTTTCTTCCTATCCCCAGAATCCCTTGATTGTACTCAGAAATGGTCAGAGTCACACAAAGCAAGCTGAACAACATGTTCATGGCTGAACAAGATGTTCATGAAATTCACAAGGCATGAAATTATTTCCCTCTTTATAAATCACTTCACATCATGTAATCTAGATTTATTATTTCAATTTTTGATCTTATTCAAATGAGTTCATATTTATAGGAAAAACATAAATGTTTGGCTCCCTCCTCCAACTGTTATATTTTTCCTTGAATTTCAAAGGGACCTGTACATGTGTCACTGAACCAATGGTTTGTTAGAAATAAATTGTACAAAATCATTTCATAATAAATACATGTTTAAAGAAAATGATGTATCTTAACAAAATCTAAAAAATCCAAAATCTTGGAAGAAATAGAATTCAGAATCTAAACATATAAAAAATTAGATTCTATAAAAAAAATAGATATTTGGATTCTATTTGACAAATAATTTGAAACCTGAATTCTATCATTTTCAGAGTCTGAATTCTAATAAATTTTGAGCCTTGATTAAACTAAATTCAGGGTATGAATTTTGATAAATTCAGAGTATTAATTCTAAGGAATTCTAAGTGTGAATTCAGAGTCTCAATTATGATGAATTCAGAGTTTGAATTTCAGAAAATTCAGAATTTTAATTTCATAGAATTTAGAATCTGGTTTTTAGAGAATTGAGAAGATGAATTTTAGAGAATTTGGAGTCATAATTTCCTAGAATTTAGAATCTAAATTTTTTGTGAATTTGGAGTATGAATTTCCGAGAATTTGTAATCCAAATTTTAGAGAATTTAGAGTCCAAAAACAGAGGACTCAATATCCAAGTAACTATATAATTCCATGTTTTTTATATAAGGATCCGAATTTTTGGCTTAGTAATAAAACTAACATGGATTTAAGGGGACATTAGATAAGATAATGAATCCAAGGTAAGGATAAAAGATTTATTAGATAAAGTATTTTTTCATTAATAAAATTATTCATAGAGAAAGATAATTTTCTTTATGAAATAGTTATTGTGATTTTCAAAACATAGAGGAATTGAAAAGACATAAAGAATCCTTATTGACTCGACAATATCTCCCTTTCGGGAAACTACAAACAACCTTTCAAAAAATAATATAATGAATAGGGATTTTTCATTTTGAAAATTTAAAGAAAAACTTGTCTCCCTTTTGTTATGATATATTATGAATATGACTAACTCCCCCTTAGGTTTTCAAATCCCTACGGATTGTATTCTTTTCTTTCATAGAGAAGTTACTTTTTCTTAAAAAGGAAAGTATTATTTAAGTATACTCCCCCTTAAATAAACTCCCCCTTACATGGGAATTCTCTTATTTATACTTAGTATTCTATTGATCATTATTTTCTCCCCCTATATGATTTTGAAAATGGAATAGAGATGATAAAAAAACATGGCACTTGAAAGATTAGAACTATATAAAACAAAACAATTTTTAGGTAAGAAAATTTTTCATTATGATAGGAAAAATTGATACAGGGTAAAAACAATACAACCAAATATCATAATGACATGAAAACCATTCATCCTTATTATCCTTTGGCATGATCATCCTAAAAGTATAATTTTAGTTATTGTGATACTTATGATCTTCCTCAAACCTCTTGATCAACTATTCCTGGTCCTGATTCTTCTTTTCCAGAGCTTAGATTTTTTCATCTTGAGAATTAAAGATTTTTTCCAAAAACTTAAATACTTATTATTTCAGATTTAACATTTCATGAAACCCTTAATTGAGTTCCATTTCTCTCTCCAAATTTATAACAACTGAATTTAACTTCTCATTAACATATTTATTTAATTGATTCCGGGATATTTTCTTAAGATTCAACTTCTCTGAAAACATACTGTAAGGTTCTTGATCCAATCATATAACTTATCAAAATAATATGTCACTAAATATTAGAAGTATTACATGATTCTCATGTCTTCAATCATTCATTTAGACCATTTTGTTATTTCCTTACATGATCTCCTATGATCATCATAACAAATATGAAAGGTTTTGAATTCTTCCTCAAGCATGATAAACGTTTCCATCACCATGATTAACAAATATGACTTCATATTAAAATAATTTTGAAGAAATTAGCACCTCAAGTCCATACTAGGAATCATGGGTATTGTGTTCCCTAAATTTTTCAAATACTAAACAAAAAATTCATGACCCATCGAAGATGAAGATTAGGAATCTGATTCCCTTGAAAGAGAGGATTTTTTTTCTAGCTCTTCAGCCTTCCTCTGGGATGAACCAGCAATAAATTTCTTTACAATCACAGCCTTCTTAAGTGTATCATAAACCACATATTTTTCTTTATCATCTTTGGAAGTAACATTATCATCCCTTAGAGACTCATGATCACTATCTGAATTTTGGACTATTTTATCTTCATCAACCTCTTCTTTCCCAACATATTTCTTATCATCATCAGTTTCGATGAAATCAATGATGCTACTCTCATCATTAGAAGGCTTGTTAACCTCTTTCTAACCATAATCCTCTTTACTTTAGGAAATAAATTTGTTTGACTCAACCTGGGAGATTTTTATTGAAAGCTTATCTGAAGGAATTTCTTTCTTATGATATTCTTCCACTTACTTAATCACATCACCACTCTCACCTTCTTCATCTTCCTCTACTAATTCTATTTCATGAACTATCTCTTCCTCCATAACAGGATCCAAAATTAGAATTTTCTTTAATGAAGTCTATACTAGAACTGATTCTTGGAAAAATGATTTCGGTACTTGAATCTATTCAGTGGTATTCTCAGTATCCTTAAGAAAATCTTGATCAATCTAGGCTTCAGATATTTTCTTTTTCAATATTTTTAATTTTCATTTCCATTCATACTCTTCAATAGCATGAATTTTCAAGGCTTTATCCTCAGTATGATCCATGTGAAAAAATTTATCTCCCTCTTTCATTTTCTTATTTTGTTCCCTCAACTTCACTACCACTTCATCAGGGAATGTTTTTTACTTTTTCTGTTCTGGAGGAGCTAACTGAGTTTCCAAAACTATACATTTTTCTTTGGTTTATAGTTCCTTTTACATTATTTTCATCATTACTTTCTTGGAAATTTTTCTAACTTCCATTTTCTTAGAAAAAGTTTCAGTCTCAATTTTAGAAATATCATAGAACTTAATTGATTTGGTTTTGAAGCTGACTTTCATTCTCCTTAAAGTATCATCAAATAGAAACTAGATCTTAAAAGTTCATGGTTTAGAACAATAGATAATTTAAAAGTATTATATGATAGAACTATGATCATTGAAAAAAATCATCAGATACATGATGATCGGAGACTTTAGAGTTACATTCTAAATGTTAGTGATTGGAAGGAGGATGTACTTCACAAGATTTACCTTTATCATGTTAACCAGAAAATCTAATATTAAGATATAACTTTTCTTTAAGGAATACTTGTCATCCTTTCTCGGAATGAGGAAACCTTGTACCCACAAGGATAACATTTATAAATTCATTGAAATGTGTTTAATATTAGGTGACTTCACTCCTTCTATTCCAAGGCACTAAATTTCCTTTTCCTTTCGAAACATCCTGACTGATCTCTCAACTTGTGAGTGAAAAAAATTTCTACACCTTTATATGGAATTCCAAGAATATTTTCTTCCATATTAAAAGATAGAGAATATATTTTCCCATATCTATTGAATGATAATTTCTCTCTTCCAATTTCATTATAAAAATTTATTGTATCATAAAGCCTTATAAGTAAGTCTGGATAAACCGGATTCGGACTCATAGATTTGGATATGAAAAAACACTCCCATTAATTCAGCATAATATTTATAGTAATCAATAAATTATATTTGGTAAATAATTTTGGTCCAAATGAACATTCCCTATGTATTTTCAAATTCTTGATATCCTTAGCTGAAGATAATTGTTTCTCTGGGGATGCTTCCAGTGACATATGAAGTGTAAGTAAACAGGGGAAAATAACTAAATGTCCTTTTGAATAGGGTTAATGGTTTGGTGCACAAGGTCTTGAAAAAAAATGTGGGATGAGGAATAGGTTTCCTTTATATAGCCTTCAAATAGATGGTTAAAATTCCCAAAATGATCCAATAGTTGAAATAATCATGATCAGATCTAAGAGTTGACATGAATATCGAAGAAGGATTTAATAGGTTCCATTATTTTGATATTTTAAAGAAAAATAATATTTAAGTAAAGTAAATATGATTAGATTCTCTTAAAATAAGATAAAAATACAAGTAATTAAAACAAATTCAATTACAAAAATTTAAGTAAGAAGAGATTCTTTCTGTATGGCTAAAATAAATTGTCAGTAATGAAAAATATTTTTTTAAGAACTTTAGATTCTTGAAAATTTTATTAAGTAATCGAAAATTTAGGTTTTGGGAATTTGTGTTCTGAAAAAAATTGGGAGAAAAAAAATTAGTTTTGAATAATTTGATTAAGAAAAAAAAATTGGTTATGAAAAAGATGAATTAGAAAAAAATTTGGTTATAAAAAAAATTATTAAGAAAAAAAATTGGTTCTGAAAAATTTTATTAAGAAATAAAAAATTTTGGTTAAAAAAAATTGAAAATTGGTAAATAAAAAAATGTACTCCTCCTATGAAAAAGTGATTTTTAATGCTAGGAGATAGGTTTCCAAAAAAAATTAATATAGAATATTACCATACAGTTAACATTCCTAATTTTTTTAATATATTCAAATCTATTAGAGGGTAAAGGTTTTATAAAAATATCAACAAGTTGATCTTGAATTCCGATAAATTGTAAAATAATATCTCTTTTTAGTGTGTGATCCCTATGAATGTGATGCCTAATATCTATGTGTTTTGTAGATGAGTGATGTGTAGGGATTTTTCTTAGGTAAATGGCAATAGTTTTATCTCACAATATCTATGTCTTGGTAAAACTCATTCCATAGTCTTTGAGTTTGTGTTGCATCCACAATACATAATCATAACAACTTCTAACTACTACATATTCAGCTTCAGTAGTGGAAAGTTCTACAGAGTGTTTTTTATTGAATGACCCAAAAACTAATGAATGTCCAAAGGTATGAAAAGTTCCAGATGTACTTTTTCTATCCATTCTACATCCACCAAAATCAGTATCTAAAATACTTTTAAAAACAATATCATTTCCATAAGTATAGAAAAATCTTAAATCCATGGTTCCCTTTAAATAGGGAAAAATTATTTTCTCTACTTTTAAATGACTTTCCAATAGATTATATAGATATATTGCACAAAATCATACTGAAAACATTAATTCTAGATGTCAATCCATTAAGTATAATAAAATTTCTATCATACCTCTAAAAGTTTTTCGATCTACGGGTTTCTTAGCTTCCTCAAGATCAAGATAATTTAATGTACCGATTGGAGTGATGGTGCTTTTAGTGTGGTCATATCCATACATTTTAAGAAGATATTTACTATACTTATGTTGTGATATATAAGTTCCTAATCATTTTTTATATTTTTTAAAACCAAGAAAAAATGCTAACTCTCCCATCATGCTCATCTCAAAATCATATTTCCTATGATTCCCAAATGAATCTGTTAAAGATTGCTAAGTTGATCCAAATATAATGTGATCAACATAGATTTGAAAAATCAAAACATTATTAATATCTTCTTTTATAATATATTTTGGAGCATTAATTCCCTTAAATAATTATTCTGTAACAAAAATCATGTAATTATATTATATTAGGCTCTAGGGGCTTGTCTAAGTCAATATAAATCTTTGGTATTTTTGAAAATAGGTTCAGCATGTTTTGTGTCTTCAAATCCAAAATGTTGTTCAACATAAACTTCCTCTTGAACATATCTATCAAGGAAAACACACTTCACATCCATTTGAAAATGTTTGAAATTAAAGAATGTTGTAAAAGAAAGTAAAATACATATAGATTCAAGTCTATCTACTAGAGAATATATTTCTTCATAGTCTATTCCATATTATTTATTATAGACTTTAGCAACTAATCTATCTTTATTTCTTACTAAGATTCAATTTTTATCACATTTATTTATGAATATCCATTTTACTCTAGTTATAGAATTCTCCTTAGGTCTTTCAACCAAGATCCAGGCTGTTTTATTTCAAATTTGTTAAGCTCATCTTGCATGGATTTAATCCAATAATAATCACTTAAAGCTTCATCAGTTCTTTTTTGTTCTATTTGGAAAAGTAATGTTGCATGTTCTCCTTCATTTCTAAAGGAACTTCTAGTACATACAAGTTAATTTACATCACCAATGATACTATAACTACGATGATTCTTGAGAAACAATTTATTTGGGTTTTTTAAAACCTATTCATCAACATATGGTAGAAAATATTTTGGGTTAAATACTTTAGAAATATTTTCTTGATTATTTTCCTTATAAGAATAATATTCTATATAAGGTGGGTAATACGTTTTTGAAAACACATCTGGGGATGTAGGTTGGGTTTGTTTAAAAATAGAAGGATCGGTTTCATCAAAATTAATAAGCAATGTTTCTTTAATAGTAAATATATTTTTTAAAGACTCTATAAGACTTAGTAGTAGTGGAACAACCAAAGAAAATTCCTTCGTTATATTTGGGTGCTAATTTATGTAAGTTATCCTTAGTATCCATATTGAATACTCTTCACCCAAAAACTTTGATGTAAGAAAGTCTAGGTTTTTTACCATTCCATAATTCATAAAGTGTTTTGTTAAGAAAATGTTTGATTAAAACTCGATTTATAGTATAGAAAGCAGTACTAATAGCTTCAGCCCAAAAGTGTTTAGCAATATAATATTCACACAACCTGGTTCTAGTTATCTCCTGAAGAATTTGATTTCTTATTTCAAAAACACCATTCTTTTGAGGAGTTCTTGGGGATTATAAGTTATGAGTAATACCTTTCTTACAACAAAACGTTTTAAAATCATAATTCTGAAATTCTCCTCCATGATCACTATGAATAGTTATCAATAGAAGATTTTTCTCATTTTTAACTTGGAATCTAAATGTTTTGAAATAATAAAAGGCTTCATATTTCTTTATTATAAAATATACTAATGAAAATCTAGTGTAATCATCAACTAAGAAAAATACATAATATTTGTCTCTAACACTTCCAACTTGTGTTGGAACAAAAATATCCATATGCAATAACTGTAATGCGTCCAAAGTTAAGACTTCACCGAATGATTTAAAACTTGATTTATGTTGCTTTCCATATTGATAATGATTCCAAACTTTTTAATAATCAAATATATGCTATAATAGATTCTTAAGAAGCCTTTTCTTTTAGATTTTTCTTAGGTTCCTAACGTTACAGTGTCAAAGTATTCTATCTAATAACCAAGACTGATTTTCCATTGCACTGAAGAAAGGTAGTTTTTGGCTCCTAAGGTCTTCAATGTTTAGTGTATAAACATTATCATGCCTATGGGAAGAAAGAATAAACTCTTCCTTAGAATTGTGTATTAACTATTTATCATCCCTAAAATTCATAGGGTAACCTTTATCACATAACTGTCTTAAATTAATGAGGCTGTTCTTAAGACCCTTAACAAATAAAACATTTTAAATCAATTTTTTTAGAAGATAAATATTACCTATACTAACAATTTCTACATAAGTATTACCTCCAAAATTTATTTTTCCTTCTTTCATTTGGATAATCTTTTCAAAGAAGTTTTTTTTACCAGTCATATTTCGGGAACATCCACTATCCATGTGCAATGTATTATTGTTGGTAATTTCTTTGTTTTCCTATAAATAAAAGTGTTAGACTATTGGAATCCAAACATTCTTGGATCAGAAAATTTTAGAAATTAAAATCTTAGGAATCCAAATTTTCTTAGAAAAATAAGCTTTATGAAAACCTAAATTTTGGGTTTTATTTAGAGAAAATATTTCCTCCAAATTTCCACAAAGTTGACATTTGGTAAAAAAATGGATCACTTTGAGAAAAGAAGTAATTATTACTAAAAACTAGTGTTGATTGAGTATTACCAAATCCTAAAGTATTCTATGAGGACGAAGTTGAGAATACATTTTATCAAATTATTTCCTTACCAATGAAAATTTTTATAAAAGTTTCTTTATGGGAAAGATTTTGGATTTTAGTCTAATAACTAAATTCTTATCCTAAAATTCATTAGTCTTAGAACTTGAGTTAGCCTCTAAAATATTTTTCTTTTAAACAAAACTTTCTAGATCCTTGGAATGTTTAAACTTCATAGAATTAAATTCTTTAAAGTTTTTAGAAACATTTTCAAAATAAAAAGTTTTCTGATTAAGATCCTTGGAAAGATCTAATAATTCTTTAGTTAAAATAGAAATTCTAAAATATTCTTTCTCTAACTTCTTTTTTATTATACAATTTTCATTATCAAGTAGCTTAGGAAATATAGAAACTTCTTCAATTAAATGTACTATATTATCTTATGATGAGGATGATTCATCATCTGAAGATTTTTAATATTATTTATTTTGAAAATTAGCATTTAAATACATATTGGATAAGGATTCATCATTGTGTACCTTTGTGATAAGGCAATGATTTTCAATAGCTACTCTGATTATAAGACCAATATTCTTCTGAAAAGAAGATTTTAATTCTAAAGATTCATCTAAAGAGCCACCACCACTGGAACACCAGATGTCATTTGCTTTCAAGACTTTATTATCCATGTATTTTTAATAATTCTTTTTATTTCTCTCAGAATGATTTTCCTTTCATTATTTTCTCTTAAGAATAATACAATCAGGTCAGATTTGTCGAGTCCATTTTCATTTATAATTGGTTACTTAAGAATATTTCTTGTCCTTTCTATCTTTCTTCTTATATATGTACTGAAAAATAATTCTTTCCCAAACTCTTGTTCATCCTTCATGCAAGATTCGATAATTAATTCTTAAAATTATCATAGTCACTTGATTCAAATATAATAATATATTTCTCATCATTATATCTAGTTACCTTTTTGTGGGGTCTAGGCTTTAGATGTAGTAATGAAAGCTACACTTCCATTACCATTATTTTTTTTGAAATCTGCATCTCTATTCATTATGGTTTCATATTGAAGAAGTGTTCCAAATAACTCATCAAGAGTAATGTTAGTTATTTTTCTGTTTTTATCAATATTTTTCCTTTTATATTCCCACTCATTGGGAATGATGTCAATTATTTTATATACAAGAACATCATCATCAAAACCTCTCTCTCCCATAGATTGAAGTCTGTTTACAATGGTCATAAATATTTGTGGTACTTTCAAATAGGTTCCCTATAAAGAAATGAGAATCTCTGATATCCATCTCCTAACATAGATCCTCTAGTTTCTTATCACTTTATATGTTCCAAACTTTTTAACTTAATGTTTCTTCAAAACTCAGTTGGACGATTCATAAGAAGATATTTGAGTATATATATTCCTTGTAATAGAACAAAACAAAGTATTGTGAACATGGTAATTTAATTTATATTCTTGTTTCTCTTGATTGGTTAAAGTTCTAACAACCTTATATAAAATTTTGTAATTCCTAGTGAGAATTACAAAAAAATTTACTCCAATGTTAATGAAAAAATTATTCATTTTATCTCTCAAGAACTCATAATAATTACCATCATAAATTGGTGGTATGGTAGGGTTATGTTTATCTATGGAACCAAAATTTATACCTACCATTATACATGAAAATAATTTCTCCACAAAAATTGTTTGTAGAAATATTTTATAAATAAACATTAAGAAAAAAATGAACATGAAAATTTAAGAAAGAAGACTCAGAACAAGGAATACTTGGCCAATAAAACCTATATGTGAGTATAAGTATTTCAGAGTCCTTCTCTGATACTAATTGTAGGATCTAAATAGTATATTTAGATGCTTAATTACAAGAGAGGGTTAGTTATATGTTTAAAAACATTAGTTTTTAACCTTAAGTAAAAAACTGTTTAACAAAGTTAAACAAGGTAAATTCCCTAACCCTATTTGGTTCTTAACTATAAAATAATCTTTCTTAGGGTCTAGATAAATTGATCCAAGAAAATAAACATAAGTTCAATTTTCTTAGAGAAAGATTATACTTTAAAGCATATATAATCTTATTTATGAGAGTTAGTAAATTACAAGAAAGTATAATAATGTTATAATTTCTTTCTTTTTCGAAATACAGTGAAAATAAAACTTGAAACAAGAACAAGTAACAAGTAGGAAATATTTTAACCTATAGAGTAGGGTATCCAACAACCTTAGATAAAGGTCCCTAATTTATACATTCAAGAAAGTTTGTCTTACCCACACCAGGGTAAGCCCTCGATAAGAATATCAGAGTCTATATTACTATCCTCGCAAGCCCTTGAACATTAAGGTAGTCAACACCTATGTATTCTTATCCCTAGAATCCCTTGATTGTACTCAGCAGTAATCGAAGCCGCAAAAATAAATCTGAACAAAGTGTTCATGGTTGAACAAGATGTTTAGGAAACTCACAAGGCATGAGAGTCTTTCTCTCTCTAGAAATCACTTCATAGCATGTACTCTGGATTGATTGTTTCAATTTTCGATCTTGTTCAAATGAGATCCTATTTATAGGAAAAACATCAACGGTAGGATCCCTCCTCCAATGGTCATATTTTTCCCTGGATTTCAGAGGGACCTTTTCACATGTCAGTAAACCAATGGTTAGTTAGAAAACAAATTACTACATCATTTACTAATAAAAACAAGTGTAAGGAAAAGGAAGTAGATTATCAAAATATGAAAATTCTGAAATATCAGGAAAAATAGAATTCAAGATCTAAACATATATTACATTGGATTTTAGAACCAAATGGATATTCATATTCGATTTTAAAAAGAATTAGGAACCCGAATTCTATCATCTTCAGAGTCTAGATTCTGAGGAATTTGAAGTCTGAATTATAATGAATTCAGAGTCTGAATTCTAATGAATTCAGAGTCTGAATTTTGAGGAATTCAGAGTCTTAATTCTGATGAATTTGGAGTCTGAATTTAGATGAATTGGGATTCTGAATTTTGAGGAATTTAGAGTCTAAATTCTGAGGAATTTGGAGTCTAAATTTTGAGGAATTCATAGTCTGAATTATGAGGAATTTTGAGTCTTAATTCTGAGTAATTTGGAGTCTGAATTCTAAGGAATTCAGAGTCTCAATTCTAATGAATTTGGAGTCTGAATGTCGGATAATTTGGAATCTTAATTTTAGTGAATTCAGAGTCTTATTTTTATATAATTTGAAATCTAAATTTCATAGAATTCATATTATAAATTTCCAAGAATTTAAAATATGAATTTAAGGTAATTTGGAGTCTAAATTTCAGAAAATTCGGAATCTAAATTTTAGAGAACTCAGAGTTTGAATTTTAGAGAATTCATATTCTAAATTTTAGAGAATTCAGTTTCTAAAAAGAGAAGACTCAATATCTAAAGAACTATAAGATTCTGAGGTTTTTAGATAGGTATCTGAATTTTTGACTTAGTAATAAAATGTGTATGGCTTTAAGAAGAAATTGGATAAAATAATGTAAACTATGGAAAAGATAAAACTTTTCTTAGAGAAGGGAATTCTCCCTTGAGAAAATAATCCTTAAAGAAAGATATTTTTCTTTAAAAAAAGTGTTGGTGATTTTCAAAACTTGGAGGAATGTAAAAGATAAAAAGAAAACTTATTGAATTAATAGTGATGAATGTAAATGATATTTGGATTCAATAGAAGACACAAAATTTGGATATAAATTATTGTGAATACTAGAAATATAGAGTTGAGTCATATCTCAAGAAATTAATAATCGATCACTGGATGATCATATTGAAACCATATGGGATATCAGATGTTGATCTATATTCTCAATCTTGTAAAAATTAAATTAATTTTTTTTAAATTATAATGTAATAAATATATTACATTACACTAATAGATTAATTCTTCAAGACATGTTTCATTCTCTAAAACAAAATATGATATGTGGGTAATATTTCAAGTCATACACTATTTCACTTGCAATATTAAAAACAAATTTAGAGATTTGTGTTAAATATTAGGACACTAATATTAGTGAATATCAATTAGAGAACAAAACATTCCATTGATTTATAAGAATCATAAATGGTATGACTTCACTCGGATAGTCCTTTTATCACTTCGTAATATTTTAATGTTTTTTATTGACAAAATATAGTAACTACCATGAAAATAAGATGGAATTCATTGAGATTAAAAACTTTATGAAATATTCCTTAGTTGATATCACTAGACCACTATTGTAGTATGAGCAAGTGTTAAAAATATTTTTTATAATGAATTTCTTAAAAATGTATTTCGTTCAAATATAATATTAATATGTCTTCTAACTATCCTTAATCTGAGTTAAAGGAGGATATAAAGAGTCCGATCACTTGAAAAAATGTTCCAATATTTATGATGAATTATAAAGTATTCAAGAAGTAGTTCATAAATAAGAATAGAAAGGAAAGTAGAAATGACTATTAAAGTATTAATAATTGGGTTACAAAATTAAATTTTTTATGACACTATAATGAAGTGACATATTATAATAAATAAAAAAAATCATTCAAATAAATACAAGGACAACATGAAAAAAAATATAAGTGAAAACTTTTTGGTTGATGGAATTATGATAGTGATTTTGACTCAGTCAGTGAGTTAGAAAGTGAAATAAAAGCTTGAAAATTTAATTTGATAGATACATATTCAAAGTTACAAATCTCACCCTTTAAACAATCATTAAAACCTATTAATATTTGGTACAATGAATTTAATATAGATGAAAATAATTTTGATCCAGTTTATAGTTCTGATTGTAATTAAAATTATCAAAAAATTAATATTAATCAACTATATGATGAGAATATAATATTAACGAAAAATTGTTTGAGACATTATTAGTTATATAAAGAATTAGAAGGTAAAAATAATAAATTGGTTAAATAAAATAGGAAACATAAATAAGAAAGTGAAAATTGTAAATTTTATATATCTAATAATGAATAAGAAAAAAGGTTATTGATTTTGAAATAAAAAATGTGAATTATAGGAAAAAAATTATATATAATAATAAAAAAAGTGAATAAAATAAAACCAAATTAGTTTTTAATGGGATAAATTAAGATTAAAAATAATGTAAGAATTGAAAAATAGAAAATAAAATACTAAAATCATCTGTTCTTGTTAAAATGTGAATGTATGTGATAATTTATAAGTTATTAAAAAAATGTGAAATTTATGTTAGAAATTTATAATTTGAAAAATACATATATAATTTTCTTTTAGGTAAGGAAAAATATGATAAAATGATGTATATGATAAAACCAAATATAAAAGTAATTTTTTTATAACAGTTGAAAAAGTATGATCATAATTTTTTTGTAAAATTTTTAAATAGAAGTATCTTAAGTATAAAATGTTTTATTTCAATAATGTATGGAAATTATGAAATAGAATGTTAGTTTAGATTTAATCAATCTTTTGATTATACTGAAACACTTAATTCAAAACAAATATTTTATGAAAACCCATGAAATGGATGTTTAAAGATTGTTTGTGTGATTATGATTTCTATAAATAAACCAGTTGGACCCAGGATAGCATGTGTATCAAATAAATATTTCACTTGGTTGATTTTGGTTAATATAAATTAAGATTACAAAATGTTCATGATGTATATACAATAAGTTTTCTAAACACATGAATGGTGATATTTACAAATTATATCATTTAATTCATGTAATAGAAGTTATTTCACTTTCAAAGAAAACTATAAAGATTGAATTAAAGGCATTTGTGAATTTTTTTTCTAAAATAGATATTATTTCTATGGTTTTTTATGTTTATGGTCTAAACCCTAATTTAATAAATATAACACATAAATGTGATGATAGAATGTATATTAGATTTGAAAATGATAAATTAATAGTTTTTAAAAATAAAACACTCTTATTTTCAGAAAATAGAAAAGACTACGCATATACTATTGATTTTTATAAACTAAAAGAAATAAATATTTAAGAGTTGAAATGGTATATAAATTGATGAATTTTTATAGAATATGATTCTTGGAAATAAAAATTTTATATTTTTATAAAAAATTCAAAGCATGGGCAGATTTAAGACTTTCCTAACATAAATGTAAGTAAATATTTTGTATGTGATTTTCATTCAAAATGGTAAGAAGATAAAGGGGATTTTTCCTTTTTTTTTAATGTTAAACAAGATATACCTCTTGAATTATTGTATTTTTAATTATTTAGTCTTTGAAAATATCATTTTTAAGTGGAAAGAAGTAAGTGTTTGTGATTATAATCATAGTATATTAACTTTGACTTGTTTTATGACTCAAAAAATGAAACATTAACAATGTTTACTAATTTTTGAAAAATAATTCAAAATTATAAAGTTTATTTAATATTCCATATAAAAATTGATATAGTTGATGAGTTTCTTATCAGTATTTGGAGAATTTTTTTGAATATTATTTATATTTATATAGTTTTTCAACATTGTTAGTACCATTACAAAATTTTGTAATTGAATATAACAATTTATGTAATGGATAAAACTATGCTTAGTGAATTTAAAGTACCTTAATATTTTTTCGGTTAAAGCTCTTAATAAATCTTTTCATGTTTTGGATAGAGTTTTAATTAGAAAAATTCTAAATAAAACCCCTTATGAGTTATTTAGAAGAATTAATCCAAAAGATGAATATTTTAAAATGCTTAGTTATAGTTTAATTATATTAAATACAAAAGGTAATCTAGATAATTTTGATTCTACTTGTGATTAAGGGTTCTTTATAGGATATTATAATTCTTACAAGACCTACAGAGTTTTTAATATGTAAATTTTAATTGCTAAATATTTAGTAAATTTTATGTTTGATGAAAATAGAAAAATATATATATTAATTCATACATAAATAAATATAAATATTTATTTTGTAAATTTAACATTTTAGCATAATTATCATGATAATAATGATAATGTATTAATATATGGGGAGACAATATATTCTCAATATGGTCTTAAATACTGGAAACTCTTAATTACGATCCCCTTGGAAAAGATATTGGAAATTATGGATCTATAATTTAAACTAGAAAATATATGTTAAAGTATTGAACTAGTACTACTTTTGTTACTAATTGTGTTCCTAATAATTTTAATGAATATTTTTATGATTTAATCTGGATTATTATTATAATTGATTAACTTAATTAATTAAAAAACCCATGATTAGAATCGGGTATAACTTCCTAATGATAAAAAATTGATAGTAACTAAGTGAATTTTTAGGAATAATCTAGATGAATATATTAATGTAAGTAAAGAACCGTATTAGTCTCCCAAGGTTACTCACAAGAATAAGGAATTTATTTTGAAGATTCTTTTTTCACATATTTCTAGGGTAGAATCCATTATGATTCTATTATCTTTTTAGTCTTTTCAAAATTTTAAATTATTTCAAATTGATCTGAAAAAGGAATTTTTAAATGAATTAATCTCTAAAGAAGATTATGTAAATGAACCCATTGATTTTTAGCATGATACATTTCTAAATAATGTTTTTATATTGAATATATATGTGTATGGTAAATAAATATATTAAATAGAAAGTTTTGATTCAATTTTCTTTATAATGTTATTTTAATAAAGGAAAGGTTGACCCTGCCTTTTTCATTAAGAAAAATTAAAATTTTATTTTGATGACGAGATTATATGTTTATAATAATATATCTTGTTCTACAAATGATTTTCCTAAAAATGAATTTTCTAAATTAATGACCAATGAATTTGATATGAGTTTAATGGGTGAACTAAAATTCATTCTAGATCTTTAAATTTCACAAAAAAATGATATTTTGAAAATGCTATAAATATTCTAAATAAATAATAAAATATTTTGGTCTGAATTTAAGTAAAAAATTTAATAATATATAAGTATTAACTCTATGTTTCATTTAGATAAATATTTAAAATGAATTTAAGTTCAATTTTATAGAGGTATAAAATGATGTTTTCATTATTGAATAGATTATAGACAAAGTATAATGTTTCCATTGTGTTTTTGTATTGTATTTCAGTCTAATACTATGTAAAGTCTATTTAGGGTTGTTAAATGTATCATAAGATACATTAATTTAACCTTTAATGTTGTTTTATATTATTCCAATTTAAATTATGTTGACTTGTTATCTTATTCCGATTTGGACTTTGGAGGATGAAGGATTGATAAAAAAGGGACATCAAGTATGTGTCATTTTCATGGTAGAAGATTAATTTTATGGATTTATAAAGATAAATTATCAGTCTTATCAACCAGTGATGAGATTATTTTAATGTTGCAACTATTTTTTATGCTCAAATAATTTGTATTAAACAAACTCTATGGGATTGTAATGTTTTATTTTTGAAAAAATTTCTATTTTCAAGGATAATTCAAGTGATATTTCAATTTCAAAAATCCGATATAATATTATATAATAAAATGTATAGATTTAAGATTTAATTTTTAAAGATATTATGTTAATAAAAAACTATTTTAGAATTTTTTTTCCAATTGTAAAATAGCTTTATAAAAAAATTATTACATCTCTAGTCTTAATTAAATTTGAGATATATAAATTTTAGGTTGGTATTTTGGATATTTATCGTACAATTATTTAATTTTAAATGTTTATCACTGATTACTCTTACTAATATATCCACTGTATAGATTATTATAAATCTATTTTTTACGAACAAATATGATGTTTTGAATCTTAATACCAAAAACTCTATTGAAACTATATGTTGGTAAAGTATTTATACTCATGTTTATATAGAAATTATGTTTTAAAGATAAATAGTTTTTTTATTTCTCACTATTGTGTACATTTTTTTGTAATATGAAATAGAATAGAATTGAACAAGTAGTTTGGAAAAAAATTTATTTTATATGGAATATACACTTTTTTTATTTTTAATTTATATTTATTTAGGAGGAGTTTTAATTTTTTCATAGTTTTTAAACCCAAATTTTAGTTTGAAAATGATTATTCACTACTTAATTATTACGATATAGTAAATTGGTTTTTAAAAAATAAGTATAACTCTAAAAAAAGATTGTTTATTGTAATTTTTTTGATAGATTTCCAAAAATTACGAGTGTTTTTTTAATTTTTGTAAAAATTTAATTGGTTAGTTCATTTTTTTCATTTAAAAATAGGGCTGATTGTTAGTATTGTGACAAAAATTTTACAAACATAAATATTACATATTATTGTATATATTTTCAATGTATAACATTATGATCCATTAGAGAACTATAAAGGTTTAATTTCCTTATAAATATAATACATAGTAGTATTTTTTAATTAAATATTTTAAATTTAACCAAAAAATCATCTCACATAATACACTTCTTAAACATACCCTACCTAAAACCATTTTTCATAAGTTTTGGAAAGGAGACAATACAAAGGGTGACCTCAATGCCCATTAAGGGTAAACATATAAGATTATAATCAATGATCATAAATGTTCTAAGGATAACAATAAGGGTATGATAATATATTAAGAACATTTAATAATCATACCCAACTATTACAAGATCATTAATCATAAATCATGGCATAGGGATTTTTTATATCAAAATACATAATTCATAAGTGTGTGAAATCATCAACAGTCTATTATGATCTATGATTACATATCATAAGCATTAGAAATAATTTTTGTTTCATACAAAAATTAATATATAATTATTTCTTTATTAAAGGATTATTTTCAATTCTATCTTAGTGGATTGGGTTAACTCCTTGTTCAATTATTTCTTTAGTCAAGGATCACTCCCAATACTATCATATTGGATAGATTCCCTTATTGAAATGGGTTCACTCCCCATTCCAATAATTACTATATTTGGACATATTCATCATTAAGTAAAGTAATAGAGAGATATAAATTTTGGTCTCACCCATTAGAAAATTAAAACCATATATATGTATGCAACAAGATCATAAAACATTCATCATATCAACATTTCATAACCATTATAAATGAAATAGGTTTCATAAACATCTCATGATCATAATAATAAATGATAATGTGTAATAATAATAATGGTCACATTATATTATATCCCTAGTAAATCATAAGTAAAATAAAATGATGTTATCATAGATGAAAAATGGCTTTAAGAAATACTTGCAATATTTCTTAAGGAAAATAAACTTTTCATTTTGAAATAAATAATTTAAAATATAATAAATTAAAAAAAATATCAATGTAATTATTTTATTTCAAATTAACTAGGGAAACTTCAAAATAAAGATTTATTTCATTGGTTTTTCATGAATTAGGTTAGTTTAATATATGTCTTCTGCTTAAACAATGATTCTTTTCACATTTTCAGTAAAAATTCATGAATAATTCATCTAGAGAATTAAAATAAGATTAGTGTAAAAAAATGTAGAATGTAAAATATTGTCACATATAAATATAAAAATTAATATTATAATGGTAAAAACATTAAATATTTTTTTATTGAAAATATATATATAGAAGAAATAGATTCTTGACTGGATAGTAAAACAATGTTGGTTTTCGTTAAAAATATAATTTTGGCCTCTTTAGAACTTTAAGATTTTATATTGAAATGAAAAACATTAATCTATAAAAATAACAATATTATAATAATAGAGATAATATTTGGAAGAGAAATATCATAGAATTTTATCATTATAAATTTTATCCAAAATAATCATTGTAAAAATGATATTGTTATAAAGAAACCCTTTATGCTTTGATAAATTTTAAACCATAACCCCAAGAAAGAAATAAATTCAAATTCAAATTCAAATTACATGTATATAAAGATATTTATTACATAAAATATCAAAGGTTCATAAAATACACCACAAGAAATAAACATGTGTTGAATATGACTTATGTCCCACAGAAACAAAAGTGAGACAAGAAACCCTTACCTCAAGTTCAACTTTCTTTATAAGTTCCCTAACCTCATGAATAATAAGTTAAATTTTGTTAAATTATATACTAAAAAAATATATAAACTTATAATATTTTTTATATATATAACCCACTTATAACATTTCAACACCCATTTATTAATAATTCCATATTAAAATCGATGTTTTTCGGTGTTAACTTTTTTTTTATAAAATTTTTGGTTCATAAATTCTAGTAATTGTAATTTTATCATGGTTACATCATCTCAATAATTTAAATCAGGATATAAATATAATATATAATAATTATAAACATATTTAGATTCATCCATAAAATTTGGTAGTATAAAAATTAATTACATTGTCTATGGAGATGATAGTTTGTATGTATGTGTGAACGTTGTTTTCATTTTCTAACAAAAATAAAAAATGAAAGATAAATAATATTTTATCATTATAGAACCATAATTATATAATAAATATCATATTTTAATATTATATCCATCATAATAACCATCCATCAATGATAATGACGGAAAATGAATTATATCTCTACATGGAGGCGGTAATGCACACATATGCATGAGTGATACTTTCATTTCCCATTTACTACAAAATAGGGTGGATAATGGTGGTTCCAGAATAATAATAAAATTTCAATATATTTATTATTATTAATTTTGTCTTTTATGATTTATACCATATATTATAAGTAGGTATAAGAAGAAATAAATTGAAAGAGGTCGGGTAAGACTATTACAACTTCTTTAGTAAACCTCCTCTAGATCCCTTATTAAGCACCCATTAAATGATCTATTAAGAATAAAAACCAATAATTCACATATATAGAAGTTTAGAAAAAAAATTATATTATATTTTCTTAAATATATGATTTTCTTAAGCATAAATAAAAGTAGAGAGAAGGTACTTATTTATAATTGAGGGGAAGGGACACACCTTGAATAATTTATAGAATTAAAATATTATGGAGTCATTTTCATGTAAAAGTATCCATAAATAATTAAATTTCAAGAATAATTTTATATGTTTTAAAATAACTTCATCCAATAATAATTAATATTAAAAATTATGTCCTTATGACATAGTTTTAACAATTATTAACAACAATTTCTCATTTACTATAGTGAATTTTTATAATATTTTTAAAACTCAATATGATCAAAAATTAAGCTGAATTTATTAAATATTGTTAATTATTATGATTAAAAATATATAATCTATTAAAAACATTTAATTTCTATATTTTTCAAAATTTTAATTTAAAATAAACTCATAAAATTCAATGAAAATAGTTTTCCAAAAAATGATATTTTAAGTATAAAATTTTCTTTATTCAGAATTTAAGTAGAATATTGATTATAGTGAAAATAAATTGAATTTATTTTACCAAATGCATCAAATTAAATTTTAAAATAAATTTAAAACAAAATGGTACTATGTAAATTCTTGAATAATAAATACAGTTTTCAAAAAAATCTATATTTTTTAACTATTCACTAAAAAATAATCTTTTTAAAAGAATAATTAAGTTTTAATTTAAGAAAATTTTAATATGATGATTAAATAAAATTCATATCCTTATTATAAAATAAAATTTCTATAATTAGTTTGAATTGATTATAACATCCATGCTTAAAATGTTATAAAAACCATTCTTTAATAAAATATATTTTTGAATCATGAAATGACTTTACTGAAAATTGAGTACTCGTTTATTATAAATTAATTAATAAATTTTCATTGTATTAAAAGTATATAAATATTTTTTGTAATGTGATTATTATTATTCATATAAATAATTTAATATCTAGGTTATAACAGTAACATTCAAGTAATCATAATTCAGTAGTATATCATGGTTTGTTTAAACTCTGTGTTGTGTGTAAAGAACTCCATCAAAAAAATAAAAAAAAATCAGTGTAATTGCATATAAAATATTGGGGTGTCACATTATACACCCGTTAAAATGAATTTTTCTCTAAAATTTTCTTCACTATAATATAAACAAATGATTGTATGTATGTTTTATCAGATCCTCGAGTCATATGTTGCTTCTTCGAATTTATAATTCCTTCAAAGAACATAAACATGTGAGCAGTATTCTTACATATCACTTTATATCTAAAGACCAAGATTACTATGGTTTTTTCTTCATAAAAAATCACACTCTATAAATACAACCTCTATGTTCATTATATGTGAAAGATCATATTTTTACATCATTAAGAGAGATACATCATGTCATGGACTTTAGAGAGGTTCGGTGAAAGAACCAAATGATAAGAAACCATCTCTACTGAACCAGGAATCTAAAATGGTCTAATAAACAAGGGCTTAACTTTACATTATTTTCAAATATCATAATATTCTTCCTTGGAAAAATTAATATGAATACCTTCTCACCAACTTCGAATTCCATATTTCACTAAGGATTGTCTACATAACATTTATGTCGACTATAAGCTATCATGATGTGTTGTTGAATAGCTCTAACCTTATTTTTTATTTCCTCAACTAGATCAGGTCCCAATATCATTCATTACCTAACTTCATCCAGATATATTTTATTTTTGCACATCCAACCGTAGAGGTATTAATAAGGATCCATTTATATGCTCGAATTAAGTCTATTATTGTGAGAAAATTATACCAAAGAAAGGTGTTGATCTCTAAAAGATTTTAAATATATAGGGAATGCTATAAAGATTTATTTTATAGTTTCAATAGTCCCTTAAGACTAACAATCTATATGAGGGTGATATGTAGTAATGAAACTCAACTATGAAACCAAATCATGTTAAATAATTATAGAGAACTTAGAGGTAACCTTTGATCTGGATCAGATTTAATAAAATATGGTACTCCACCGGTTCCTTAATATATATTCTAGAAAGATAATCAATACAAAAATATAATCATATAGAAATAAAGTATGATGAATTTATAAGGATATTTACTATAACCCAAATATAATTATTGGCTTTAGAAATTTTTAGGAGTTGAACAATGAAATTAATATGATGTTTATCAATTTCTATTATGGTAATGGGTAATAGTGTTTACATCCCCTTATAATTCATTCTCTAAAACATAACTTAATGAGATACCAAGCACCAAGATACATTATTTATAATATCTCTTTTCATGTTTTCACACCTAAAATACTCTTTAATATCTATTTACATCATTATGATTCGAGGATGGATTGAGAATGAAGAACTATGAGCTTCATCCCACAACTCATTTTTAGAATCTAGTATTGATGGGACACATACTTAGTTCATGAAGCATATCATTCCATCACAGTCATGGTTGAACTTGGGAACATTTATCACCATTTTCTCTACTTCCACATCCTCCTTTTTTTCCTCCATAATACTAACATAGATGTATGGCTGAACATTCATCAAATAAATATATTATTTGACCCCTATACCCATTATTTCAAGATCCATATTCTAGAAAACTATAAATATTGGATATCTTTCCATCTGCATCTTGTAAAAACTAGCATGTTCTTTCAGACTCATACCATGATCCACCTTGTTCACATTTCCAATGTGATAATGTATTCAATAATCATAATACTTAATCAAAAACAACTACATCTGTTAGTACATATTATCATTATATATATATCACACTTTTCACCATAAAGTTAATGCCTTAATATTTTCAATGAAATTATTATCATGTACGTAATCAATTCTAATGTGGGGTAATTTTTATTATAAATTTTCAATTTTAATGAGGAATAAGCTACCACCATATCATTCTAAAATATGATACACCCCATTCCCATATTTTATGAATCACTACCACTATAAGGAATTGTAATCACATGTTAACTAATCAAAATTATATTTATTTCCATGAAATTTTATTCACATTCGTATGTCCAAAGGAACATGAATCCCTTTTGGTTTAACTTGGTTAGTAGATTATATTTCTAGGATAAATTATTCACAATGTGTAACGCCCCGACCCTAGTTACCCAGAGTTGGTGCATTATTACAAAACATTGGCATGATCACAAGAAAGATCAAATCTCTAAAGACCGATTGGTTTAGTAGCCTTGGAAACACTAGATATATTCATAAGTCTTACATTACATCATAAAACGAAAAACTACTACAACAACATATTGTCTCCATAATCCACACTCATATCCCCACATAATATCCGTGCAGGTCATTCATAAATTTACTTCTTCACTTCCTGGGAAAAAATAAAACATAGAAAAGGGGTGAGCTCAAATGCCCAGTAAGGATAACAATATACAGGAAACTTTCATAAATAAGAATAAACATTTAAGGCTATGTATAACTAAGACAAAAGCCTTTTAAACTTGAACTTCAACATAGTATGGAAAAAGTAAAATGAAATAATGCCATTTACTTGTTCACATGGATATTCTACTAATCGAATAATCACATGCAATATCAATAACCACTTTTATAATGTTGGAATGCATAATGCCAGACTATCATAACCACATATCCAAGGTCTCGTGCCAAGACTACAAATACGATTTTTCCAAGGCCTTGTGCCTAGACACTAGTTTGTCTCATGAGACCTACCGATGCATCGAGGAGCTATAGCGGGCTCCACCCGTCACATATTAAGTCCAATGCATTCCCATATGAAAAGGTTTAAACATAACATAAACATTCGTATTAAAAATAGCATACGAAATGTCAATAATTTCACCATAAACTATGAATGGTATAAAAATAGCACATCTACAGTAAAACATATCACAAAACCTTAAATACAATATAGAAGTTTTGTATCATAATAAATCAACTTCAAATAAGCGTAAAATCCATCAAAGGATGTTGACATAGATGAAATCAAAACTCTTTTTAGAGAAATATCACTTTTATTTTTTTGAAATCATTTAAGAGCCATATAAAATAAAACATTTTCTTGAAAATATTCTTATAAGCTTGTAAGGAAAACTTTGAAGATTTTCTAATGGCAGAAAATAACCGCACTCGCCGTATAAGTTAAAAAAAACATTCTTACCTTAATTCTGTCGAAAAGGATAAAAAGGACCTTGTTTTGAAAACGACGGAAAGATTCCTCTTATAAAAATTCAAACAAGGGTATAAATGACTTTAACCCATATTCTTGTAAATAATAAAAAAAATTTGAAATACATTTTGAAGAAACATGGATGTGGATGATAAAGAGATCCCAGTAGATTATTACATATAAACAACCTCAGATAATGAAGAGATTGTGAAATAACCCTTTCCAATTTGGTAACTTATGAAACATACAACCCATTAAAGAGGTATCATACAATGAATATGTAAATACACATAAATTAGAGTGTATTACACAAAGAATATAATTATGGGTAGTACATACACCACACAAAAGGTGATGGTGGCAATATGGCATGAATCTCACGGGAATAAGGAGTGAGATGAAAACCCCTTACCTTGTAATTTTCCTTGGTTGGGATAGGTTAACCTCCTGTATAATGGTCAAATAATTGTTATTAAATTATACAAGAATCATATACATTAATATGATATCATATATTATCTTTTAATATTGATTTGATAATAATATCTTAGTATTATCATTGTTTCGGGAGTTAACTTACTTGTTTTCTTTTATATGTTTTGTTACATAAGACATGTTTTTAAAGGATAGGTTGTATATTATTCATATCTAGAATTATATCAAGTCCTTAAACATAATTTTTTAAATAATCAAATGATAATTATACATGAATGGATACGATGGAGAATGAATCTCACCGCGTTCGTGGAGACGGTAGTCCGTACGTACGCACGAGCGACAATATCATTCTTTTGATATTAAAATAATATATAAATGGATGGTATATCATATATAATGAATCATTAACATGTTATATTTATTATTTACATGAGTTACATATCATTATTATACCCATCCAAATAATATTATATTGAATAACAATTACACCACGATGTGGAGACGGTAAGCCGTACGTACGCACGTATGGTGACATGTTATTCAAAGGGTGGATAGAATACTGAATATGGTTGTACCATATTTATAATAACATCACAGTATATATATGATACTGGAGTTATTATTTTAGAATGGTAACAACAAAGGGAGAAGAAGTGGAAGAAGTAATGAACTTGGAAAAAGGGTGGTGAAATCATTACCTCTTCTTCGGGTTCTTCCTTTTGATTTGATCAAAAGGGCTGCTTAGGTTGGCTTTCTGATCAAAATAAGGCCTCTAGGTTGTAGTGAGGGAAGTTGGGAGAGTATGTGGGCAGATTTTGGCCGAACCAAAAGGCTTTGAAGGTGTGAAGAGATGAGAAGGAGGAGTGCCCTTTTATAAGAGGGGTGAGGGGCACCTTTGGAAAAGCTAGAGATATTAGTTTATAATAAATTCATATTCGGTTTCCAATGGCTAAAAAGTTGACTATTCAGAGGTTAAGGTGGGGATGGGTCGAAAACAACTCAACCAATATAATTTAGACAGGTTTGGGTACTTATATTAACTTTATCTTTAAGTATTAACTCTAAGTTAATTAGTTTCACTTTTACAATGTCTCTTTGTATTTTTATATAATATGGTTAATAAACTTACTATATACATCCAAGAGACCCCCAAGTGGTCCATTAATGATGAAACAATCATGATATAAGTCTCTTGGCCGAACATTAGATTTTTAGGAATTTAATATCAATTAATAATATAATATTTGTTTTAAGAACTCTTTTATGTCAATTTTGACACTATTTAATAGTTGATTTTTTTGAAACTCATAACAGATTGATTATTTAGAAAAACGTAAATTAAATCAATACTAATATATCATATTATCCTAGAAAATTAGTTTAATTCATTAAAAGTTTCATATTATATTTATTTGGGTATTTATAATATCAATTAATTTAATTTTTCACTATTTTAGTAATTACTGCATCATCATTGTGTCATAAATAAAATAAATTATTTAATGTCTAAAAATTATAAATAAAATATAATTATGTAGGAAATCTTTTTATATTTCTAATGAATATTTATAATCTAAAATCCAACATATATAACCCTATGTAATAATTGTTTTTATAAAAGATATATGCTTGTGTCATTTTTGTATTCATTTTAACTTAATTAAAATAAAGTGTCCCTATCACCTACAAGTGGCACCATGGGGTCCCCAAATCGACCCAAAGATGCCTATGGTCGAAACATTATCAACCAATAAGGCTAGAACATGTTTTAGGGTAATTTATTATTATTATAATATTATTTTTTAACCCTTATTTACCGGATTTACCCTTAACCATGGTAAATAAAATATTTACCGCAGTAATTATTCAAAATGTCTAAAAATAAAAGTTACCTATTTACACAATTTGAACATCCTGATTCCAAATATGGAATCCATTTTTCTAAATTCAAAACACTGAAGTGGCAGAAATTAATTTAAAATTAATTCCCGCTGTCAAAACAAAAAGCGTGTTTTTAAGAGATAATAACTATCAAAAGATTGACACTTGTTGATGTTCGGTTTAATTGCAAAATTATGTCCAATGAAGAACATTATATTAAATGGTAAAAATATATTATAAATATACTTTAAAACCACTCAAATTCATAATTTATCACTATTAATTATTTTGATTAAAAAAGTTGTTTTTAATTAAAATTTAGTAATTTTCATTATTCATCAAAATATGAAAGTTATCCGAAAAGTACCAAAATTTCACCTTAGGAAAAATTCAAAACTCCGAATCCAAAAATGAAGTCCATTTTGAGAGATAAAATTTATAAAATTCTAAAAGGTAGGTATTACTATTCATAACGGCTAGTTTGATTGGTTGTGGTGTGTTAGAACTCGAAGTTGCGTACAACACACGCTAATGTATTATTCAATGGAAAGCGTACCGTGGAAGCTTGGGATGTTTCATTTTAAATTTTTTGATGTCCCTATTTAGTCAAAAAGTTTAAAATATTTTATTTAAAAAGGTTTCACTATTAAAAGTTGATAAAAGTGCAATACTGAAAATGAATATGTTCTTGCATTATGTCTAAGAAACTCATAATATGGATTCTAAAATAATAAGGATTATATAAAGTTTAAAATTTAGTTAATACTATTCATAACCTCTTTTGAATGGATTTTTTTTTGGTAAGTCATGGTGTGATTGAACTCGGTGTTGCGTGTAGTGCAATTTATTGAATTATTTTGAAGAAATAACACACTATGAAATCTTGGGGTGTTACATTCTCCCCTCCTTCAATAAATTGCGTCCTCGCAATTTGAAATTGTTCTTCAAAAATAAAAGGTTGAAAATAGAAAATATCTTTGTGGGAAAACCCACATCGGAAATTGGGCTACTAAAATTTAGTCTTAATATGAGGAAAAGAGAAATGAAAGGGTCACCACCAAAATATGATCTCGATTAGGAGAACATTGGTGGCAATTAGAGACATATAATTGGAGGAAAAACGTAAATATTTATAGGTAGTGATTGAGGTCATAAATCACAAACAAGTATAAAATTTAGGTCCTTAAACTCATCAATCTATGATGATTTTAAATACCATCGGTTCAACAAAACATAGGGTATTGGGATAACACATTTTTGACGTTTCAAAATATCTTAGTTGAAATCCCACATCGAAAAATGAATTAATGAGGCCTCTATTTAAAATAAAGAGTGGAAAGTATGAAGATTACCGAAAATAACACATACTAGGGTTCCATTTAGGAAAATATGGATATGGAAGAGAAATCTAACCATCAATTATCTGATGGAGAGTGGTAGAGAACATGGCTATGAAAAGGCCAACAATCCCAAAGCCATAAATTAGTGATGATTTAAGGTACCATCTAGGACAACATTTTTGTTCTAAGTTTCTTTTATTAATGTTGAGGAATTGATTTATGAGATTGGATAATATCATAAGGAGATATACTTACTTTATAATTAGAGTTTTATCCATTAATAAATTTCTACCATAAACTCATCTTTCACTCTAAAAGATAATAGAACGTAAAAAAATTTCTATTTATACTATTCGTACAGGGTTCCAAAATAAATGAATTTATAATTCATCTACCAGATCTTTTAAAAAAACTACATTATTTAATCCAGGACATCTCGTGGGCCAGTGGTAGGTGATACACCCTTGTCGCCCTTCGGTTGCGGGTTCATGTCTCGCAGCCTTGTCGGACGCGACGGGTTGCCGCCCGACCTCCGGGTTGTCCTTTTATGGCAATCCAAAATAATCCAAAATAGAACTATCCAAAATACTTCTGCCCAAACTCATAGTCCAACATTTATAAGGAAGGTAAACATAATGTAGATCCTTTTTACCCCGTAATGGCATATGAATACCTTCATCATGTATTCTTTTAATACACTGAAACATCTTGAATTACCATATTCATTATTGATTACATTCATGCTCCCTTATTCCATATAGAATGTTGGATATACTTCATCAATCCAAAAATGTTTTAAACCCCAATGATGATGGAATATATAAATCATTAATCAGCTTCAAGGTAGTCAAGAATATCCAATTTAATTTATCCAAATCAATCATGTATTATTCTAAAATCACTACCTGAGTATCAGAACCATATTATGGTTTATCTTTCTCTCAACCATATATTTTCCAAAAAATTAACCTCCTATTGAGTGACTTTTCTTTGTTCTACACAATATCAAGTCCTTAATGAAATAGTATTGCAGTACAATCCTTATATACTCCATAATTATTATAACAAGTACATTGTTGATACAACACTCAAATGACATAATCAACATAAGAACTCTAATCATTCCTCTTCATCTGTGGTAGTATCATATCTTGATTATTATACAACAGCATCATTTGCGGCATAGTCTGATGACTGGGACATAGGTTCGCGTAGTGTCCAAACTCCTTGCAAATGAAGCATTGTACATTTGAAACAATTTTCTTACCCTTGCAGTCATGTACTTTGTGCCCTTTTCCTCCACACTTATAACAAACTCCCATTCCTTTCAAGAAAGTTACAAGGTGTTTCTTCCCACAGTTATCACATATGGGAAAATTCTTCTTTTCCCTATTCCCTTTATCCATCTTTCCCTCTTCCATCATTTTCTTCTCTTACTTCCCTTCAAATCCATAGGACTCAGTAAACTCTTTACTTATCTTATCAACACATGATATTATTTCTTCATATGATGATAATACATGGGAGACTATTTCTATTATAAATTCTAGCTTAAGAGCATGAAAGATATGATCCTTCCTTCTCTTTGGATCATGTGCATTGCTGAAGTTCTCATTCCTTCTACTGGGCGCCATTTCTAAACAATGGCATATACTAGATTAGTTTATGAATAACAATACCTAATCCCAAACTTGTAAAACACATAACATAAATTAAATAGTTTATGGATATAATCCATAATCATAAAAATGTCTCCTTTGAGGAAGTATATACTCATAAACCCTTCATAATGATTTGTAAATAAAATGAGAGTTATCCTAAGCATATCCCCCGGGAGTGTCGTAACCAAGAGTGCAGCAAGGCCCGTTGTCGTGCACCAGTTCCCATTCGAGTCTAGCTCAAAGCGGTGTTTTCGGGTTTTACCCCTAGGTACATCTGTGCCAGAGCCTCCTCTACCTGCTCGTATCCAGACAGGGATGTATTGCTCGGAAAACTCACAAAATCTCTACAATACCAAAATTCTAGGAAGTTCTTCTATACTAATCCCCAAAGTTCATCTTGGGTCTACGTTCTCTAATCAGAGTTTATCTAAATCTAGCTTCCAAGGTTTGTACTAAACTTCCTTTGATACCAACTGTAACGCCCCGACCCTAGTTACCCAGATTCGGTGCATTATTACATAACATTGGCATGATCACAAGAAAGATCAAATCTTGAAAGACCGATTGGTTTAGTAGCCTTGGAAACACTAGATATATTCATAAGTCTTACATTACATCATAAAACGAAAAACTACTACAACAACATATTGTCTCCATAATCCACACTCATATCCCCACATAATATCCCTGCAAATCATTCATAAATTTACTTCTTCACTTCCTGGGAAAAAATAAAACATAGAAAAGGGGTGAGCTCAAATTCCCAGTAAGGATAACAATATACCGGAAACTTTCATAAATAATAATAAACATTTAAGGCTATGTATAACTAAAACAAAAGCCTTTTAAACTTGAACTTCAACATAGTATGGCAAAAGTAAAATGAAATAATGCCATTTACTTGTTCACATGGATATTCTACTAATCGAATAATCACATGCAATATCAATAACCACTTTCATAATGTTGGAATGCATAATGCCAGACTATCATAACCACATAGCCAAGGCCTCGTGCCAAGACTACAAATAAGATTTTTCCAAGGCCTTGTGCCAAGACACTAGTTTGTCTCATGAGACCTACTGATGCATCGAGGAGCTATATCGGGCTCCACCCGTCACATATTAAGTCCAATGCATTCCCATATGAAAAGGTTTAAACATAACATAAAAATTCGTATTAAAAATAGCATACGAAATGTCAATAATTTCACCATAAACTATGAATGGTATAAAAATAGCACATCCACAGTCAAACATATCACAAAACCTTCAATACAATATAGAAGTTTTGTATCATAATAAATCAACTTCAAATAAGCGTAAAATCCATCAAAGGATGTTGACATAGATGAAATAAAAACTATTTTTAGAGAAATATCTCTTTTATTTTTTTGAAATCATTTAAGAGCCATATAAAATAAAACATTTTCATGAAAATATTCTTATAAGCTTGTAAGAAAAACTTTGAAGATTTTATAACGGCAGAAAATAACCGCACTCTCCGTATAAGTTAAAAAAAATTCTTACCTTAATTCTGTCGAAAAGGTTAAAAAGGACCTTGTTTTGAAAACGACAGAAAGATTCCTCTTATAAAAATTCAAAAAAGGGTATAAATGACTTTAACCCATATTCTTGTAAATAATAAAAATGTTTTGAAATACATTTTGAAGAAACATGGATGTGGATGATAAAGAGATCCCAGTAGATTATTACATATAAACAACCTCGGATAATGAAGAGATTGTGAAATAACCCTTACCAATTTGGTAACTTATGAAACATACAACCCATGAAAGAGGTATCATACAATGAATATGTAAATACACATAAATTAGAGTGTATTATAAAAAGAATATAATTATGGGTAGTACATACACCACACAAAAGGTGATGGTGGCAATATGGCATGAATCTCACGGGAATAAGGAGTGAGATGAAAACCCCTTACCTTGTACTTTTCCTTGGTTGGGGTAGGTTAAACTCCTGTATAATGGTGAAATAATTGTTATTAAATTATACAAGAATCATATACATTAATATTATATCATATATGATCTTTTAATATTGATTTGATAATAATATCTTAGTATTATCATTGTTTCGGGTGTTAACTTACTTGTTTTCTTTTATATGTTTTGTTACGTAAGACATGTTTGTAAAGGATAGGTTTTATATTATTCATATCCATAATTATATCAAGTCCTTAAACATCATTTTTTAAATCATCAAATGATAATTATACTTGAATGGATACGATGGAGAATGAATCTCATCGCGTTCGTGGAGACGGTAGTCCGTACGTACGCACGAGTGACAATATCATTCTTTTGATATTAAAATAATATATAAATGGATGGTATATCATATATACTGAATCATTAAAATGTTATATTTATTATTTACATGAGTTACACATCATTATTATACCCATCCAAATAATATTATATTGAATAACAATTACACCACGACGTGGAGACGGTAAGCCGTACGTACGCACGTATGGTGACATGTTATTCAAAGGGTGGATAGAATACTGAATATGGTTGTACCATATTTATAATAACATCACAGTATATATATGATACTGGAGTTATTATTTTAGAATGGTAACAACAACGGAAGAAGAAGTGGAAGAAGTAATGAACTTGGAAAAGGGTGGTGAAATCATTACCTCTTCTTCGGGTTCTTCCTTTTGATTTGATCAAAAGGGCTGCTTAGGTTGGCTTTCTGATCAAAATAAGGCCTCTAGGTTGTAGTGAGGGAAGTTGGGAGAGTATTTGGGCAGATTTTGGCCGAACCAAAAGGCTTTGAAGGTGTGAAGAGATGAGAAGGATGAGTTCCCTTTTATAAGAGGGGTGAGGGGCACCTTTGGAAAAGCTAGAGATATTAGTTTATAATAAATTCATATTCGGTTTCCAATGGCTCAAAAGTTGACTATTCAGAGGTTAAGGTGGGAATGGGTCGAAAACAAATCAACCAATATAATTTAGACAGGTTTGGGTACTTATATTAACCTTATCTTTAAGTATTAACTCTAAGTTAATTAGTTTCACTTTTACAATGTCTCTTTGTATTTTTATATAATATGGTTAATAAACTTACTATATACAACCAAGAGACCCCCAAGTTGTCCATTAATGATGAAACTATCATGATATAAGTCTCTTGGACGAACATTAGATTTTTAGGAATTTAATATCAATTAATAATATAATATTTGTTTTAAGAACTCTTTTTTGTCAATTTTGACACTATTTAATAGTTGATTTTTTTGAAACTCATAACAGATCGATTACTTCGAACAAAGTAAATTAAATCAATCCTAATATATCATATTATCCTATAAAATTATTTTAATTCATTAAAAGTTTCATATTATATTTATTTGGGTATTTATAATATCAATTAATTTAATTTTTCACTATTTTAGTAATTACTGCATCATCATTGTGTCATAAATAAAATAAATTATTTAATGTCTAAAAATTATAAATAAAAGATAATTATGTAGGAAATCTTTTTATATTTCTAATTAATATTTATAATCTAAAATCCAACATATATAACCCTATGTAATAATTGTTTTTCTAAAAGATATATGCTTGTGTCATTTTTGTATTCATTTTAACTTAATTAAAATAAAGTGTCCCTATCACCTACAAGTGGCACCATGGGGTCCCCAAATCGACCCAAAGATGCCTATGGTCGAAAACTTATCAACCAACAAGGCTAGGACACGTTTTAGGGTAATTTAGTATTATTATAATATTATTTTTTAACCCTTATTTACCGGATTTACCCTTAACCATGGTAAATAAAATATTTACCGCAGTAATTATTCAAAATGTCTAAAAATAAAAGTTACCTATTTACAAAATTTTAACATCTTGATTCCAAATATGGAATCCATTTTTCTAAATTCAAAACACAGAAGTGGAAGAAATTAATTTAAAATTAATTCCCGCTGTCAAAACAAAAAGCGTGTTTTTAAGAGATGATAACTATCAAAAGATTGACACTTGTTCATGTTCGGTTTAATTGCAAAATTATGTCCAATGAAAAACATTATATTAAATGGTAAAAATATATTATAAATATACTTTAAAACCACTCAAATTCATAATTTATCACTATTAAATATTTTGATTAAAAAAGTTGTTTTTAATTAAAATTTAGTAATTTTCACTATTCATCAAAATATGAAATTTATCCGAAAAGTACCAAAATTTCACCTTAGGCTAAATTAGATACTCCGAATCCAAAAATGAAGTCCATTTTGAGAGATAAAATTTCTAAAATTTTAAAATGTAGGTATTATTATTCATAACAGCTAGTTTGATTGGTTGTGGTGTGTTAGAACTCGAAGTTGCGTACAACACACGCTACTGTATTATTCAAAGGAAAGCGTACCGTGGAAGCTTGGGATGTTTCATTTTAAATTTTTTGATGTCCCCATTTAGTCAAAAAGTTTAAAATATTTTATTTAAAAAGGTTTCACTATTAAAAGTTGATAAAAGTGCAATACTGAAAATGAATATGTTCTTGCATTATGTCTAAGAAACTCATAATGTGGATTCTAAAATTATAAGGATTATATAAAGTTTAAAATTTAGTTAATACTATTCATAACCTCTTTTTAATGGATTTTTTTTTGGTAAGTCATGATGTGATTGAACTCGGTGTTGCGTGTAGTGCAAGTTATTGAATTATTTTGAAGAAATAACACACTATGAAATCTTGGGGTGTTACACAATGTGTTGATAATATCCATCCAAACTAATAAAACTATAGATCTCAGTCATCATACTTGGTCTGATCCAGCATTCAATAAAATTTTTATTTAATGGATCCATCGACATACCCGCACTTGAAATTATATGACCCTAAAATGAGAATTTTTATATCTAACATTTAAACTTGGTAATTTTTTCTTATGAAATATATTTCTTTATGGTATTCAATACAATCCTCAGGTGATCATCATGCTCTTACTTCCAATTTGAGTATATAAGAATATCATCTGTGAATACTACCACAAATAAATCAAGGTAATCTCTAAAGTCGATATTCATTCAATCCATGAAGATAGCAGGAGAATTAGTAAGACCATTTAAGATTCTAGTTTATCTCAAAGGTATATACCATTATTTTTCAGCTTTAATTCCTTACTTTGGCCCTAGTAGTGTTACATAATGGATTCTTAGAAGAAACAAAGGTGTATATGGATTGTTAATAGCCCATAACCTCAAAAGTGGTGAAGAATACTGGGTCGCACGGTTAGGTGAAACCATATAACCCATCCCACACAGTTTCTTAAACAGTGTTGGGAGAGTCCATGGGGTGTAGGGGGTTGTAGAAGTTTTTTACAAACTTGTGACCTTAGGTGCACATCTGTGTAAGGGACACTACTATTTTTTTACAGTGGATTATGCATAGATTATACATGTTTAACTAAACCATAACCCTAATCCATGTGGGTTTCCTCCTTTAGATTTGTAGGTAACACAGTTGGAACATAGTTTTTCCAACCGTGTGGCCATGTAAGTGAGGGTTAAATTACAGTTTTTTCCCTCAAATATTAAAAGCCCCAAATTCCTTTTTCCCCTTTATTTTTCTCTAGATTTGGACACCTAAATCTTCCTATTCTTTCCTATTATGTATGTTTCTATCTTCTCCATCTGATCTACAAATTCTTTACCTTTAGGTGTGTTGGATAGCTCGATGTAACCTCTACACTCCTCATCCTTTTGTTATTCATTCATCTTCCCATATGTTTATCTATTTAGTTGAAACCTATTTTTCCTATTTTTTAATGAATTTCATTATTTCTTAAATGACTCACATTCTAGCTTGATTGGAGAGCTGAAAATGGAAGAGTGGTCTTCTTATAACCTAAGGTAGGTGGTCTAGTTCATACCATCAAGTTTCATTTCTTTTTATAAGGTGGGATATTGTGTCGCACATCAGACCCTTCCGAAAACACATATAAATTATAAAATAAAATATATTGAATGGTTTTCTTTGTTTGGTATGAACATAGTTAGTGGAGAATCAACTTTTTTTTCGATCTCCTAGACTGAATCCAACCCTATGGGTGATTTTTACCTTTTCAGGACTAATGCCCATTGACTCAAGTTGTTTGAATTAAATTGTGGTGTGTTTCCCCTATAATAAATTATTTACATGAGTTAAATAGTTTAAGATGGATTTTAGGCCATGAGTTAAGACATTTATCTTGATTCTGATGCTCATACTTCATGTATCATGCTTTATGATATATACCTTATGGAATTCAGCTTATGCTTATGCTTATTTCCTTATCTTATTCCTTAGTTGAATTGGAATGAATTAAATAACTTGTCTAGATTACTTATCATTTAAATATTGAATGGCCTTATTGATAATATGTGATTGTGGTTTTTAGGCCTTACCTAATTATGGATTGATAGTAAACATGGGTCCTGAATGGATGAAATCATGTATGGAAACTATGTGATTCGTATTGGATCTGTTGGATCTACCAAGTGTGATACATGTATTCCCTTGTATGGGCTCTCCAAGAGGTTCATTTATACTCTTGAGTAGCACTGGTTCCATAGGGAAGAAACCATGGATGGTATCATTGGAAATATGATTGTACCATGAATTGGGTGATACTTGGTACCCTATGTGAGATAAGTAGCATGGCCTCTGAGGTTACCATGTCGAGAGTGATTTGAGGAACGTTATTATGGGTCACCTTGGATGGAATCTATGGTATTGGTAATATTTGATACTCCTACCATGACCGTTGGGATTCCTAATGGATCATCTTGGATAGGCTCAAGATACCATTTCAAAAAATTTGGATTTCTAGACTGGGTTATATGTGATGAATCTTTATTAATTACAATAATTCTTAATTGATAACATATGGACGTTCCCTCCATGAAAAATTAAAAGATTTGGGTCAGTCCACACTTTATTACTTATTATTGATAACCCATATATACATCTAATTATATGTTGATGTTCCACTAGTTCAGAAATATGTCTTAGACTAAAGAATGTGTAATTAGTCAGGCATCCCTTGAGGAACCAAGATCGAATTGATATTCACATACATATTTATTTATTTCTCAACTGTAATCCACTCTTCTTGGCACACTGTTCATTTTATAATGAATGAACTAGATTGATCTAGCCATAATTAGTGGTGGCCTACTAAGAATATCTCACACATTGATTGGACCACCTTTGGTACCCATGCAGCCTTTAAGATTTTAGTTTTATATAAATGGAGGTGGTCATATTTGGATGGTTTATTGAATTATCAAGGATTGAGTACAGGAGCAGAGGACTGAGCGTATTCTTTTTATGCTCGTAGTAGCTAGTTTTTTCCTTTTTATTATTTATAGAATGTGGTATATACATGTATCCCCTTTTTCCCATGAACTCATTTTCTATAGTTACATTAAGTAGTGATCATCATTTTTGTATCTGTTATTATTTTTCAAATTCTTTAGATTGGTTATATCTATTAGATGATTTAACATTCTTATTATTTTTATACTGAGGTTGTTTGTTTCCAATTACTTTTTCTGCTATGGTGAGTTACTAATCTTGATATATAGAATCTCTTTCCTATTTCTTATTTATTATATATCATTGTGCCCCACTCTGATCTATGAGGGAATATTCTCTATCACTAACACATTGTAGGCCCTCCCTATTAAATCATGAACTCTGGAATATGGGGGTGTGCTTAGGGTCTTGTGGACACCATCTCGGTGCACCACTAAGTGGAATCTAGCGAAGGACACTTAAAAGTGGTATCATATGCCCTTTTCCTTTTTTTTTCTTTTGGTTTAAATAGGAGACTTGGTATAAATAGAATTTGGAAATAAGCTTGTGCCTGGGAGTATCTAACCCATGTACATGGGAAAACAAAATTACTTGGGATGGGTAAATGTTGTTATTAGTTTGTCATGTTATAGTTTTTAGGATTTCTCCATTGGGTGACACACTTATTTTTCACTGTTTTGATAGTTGATGTTATTATTTTTGTTTATTCTACCCCAATCGATGTTATGAGGGAATATGAAATCCATGAATGATATTTGGAACCATAGGACTTAAATTTCATGAATTATACCATTCCATATCTTCTTTTCCTTGTAACTTCCTTGTATTTCAAGTGATTATTATAGTGTCTTATATGATATGGGTTGCAGTGCGTTGGTGTTTCTACTGGAATGACATAATTTTCCAAATTAAAGTGCCAACATCAACCTAAATTGTGTTTTCACATATTTATTGATAATGAAACCTTAGTTAACAAATTATTACATGATCTATCCATGATTCATTAGTTCCATAAGATAAACATTAGTTGGTTTGATTAATAGAGTATATTTATAAAATAAGGAATGGTAGTTTAATCAATCAAATCATTATGCATAACCTGTTACATACTAATACCAGATGTACCAGCTAAATTGCAGTTTCCTAATGTGATAAATTCAAATTATAATGAGTATGGGACTTTATAAATTTGGAATTGGTAACACACATAACTAGTTTGGGATATTAATATCTGAATAAATATGAATGAAATTTAATAAATTGAAATTTTAAAATAAAATGGGTACCACTAAATGGGGCTTCCAAATAAAAATTAAAGGGTTTTTCCCTCTTTACTATGCATTTTACACTCAATATATCAAAACCTCAATTTTTATATAACACCTTGACCCTGACCTAACCATAGTAGTTGGAAGAAATTTTGTCTTCTATAATCCTTACATCACGTTTACTTTATCAACAAGACCTTTCTCCAGGAGAAGGATGAGGGTTTTCACTTGTTATAGGAAGTCCTTGTGCATCTTACTTCTCTTATCTCTTTACCTATCTATTATAAATATTTTTTGAGGAGTTTCCTTGGGAATTTTAGATTTATTCCACCAAAAAATAGTCATTTCATATACCAGGAAAGTTAAAATGGGTATGCTCTAGAGGTGGTGGGCCTTAACCCACCCATAGTACCTACTGTAGTACCACCCGAGGCACCTCCTATTGATCTTCCACTAGGTGATAATTCTCAGTTTTGTAAATGTGTATTCTAGTTTATACAGTTAGTTCAGGGTGCTCCCTTTCATGACCCTACAATAGAATCGATGGCCTAGGATTTCTAGATGCAGCATCATCCAACCTTCTTGCGGGATATCTGACCTTAGGCTACTGAGTATTGTCTAAAGTCTATGGTATCAATATTTGACTATCTTGAGACCCCTCCCAATAATAGGATTAAGATCATTACTTACATGTTTCATGATTCCGCCAAGAATTGGTGGGACATCATCTCTACGACTAAGCCTTATTGGGGTATAATCTAGGAAGACTTCCATACATCCTTCTATGATCACTTATTCCCATAGACTCTGAGAACGGACCACCCCATGGAGTTTTTGCAAATTCAGTAGGGTTATATGATTGTGCTAGATTATTCTAATCACTTCACCAAGCTCCATTATTTCATTCTAACTCTTATTGGTGATGGTTTGATGATTGTTTGGCGATTTGAGGATGTAATTATATATGTTATCCAATCGTAGGTGAATGAATTCTTATTGAATACAATTATAGAGTTAGTTAATTAGACTGTTATTATATAATGTAAAGTTAGAGAAGTTGGTATTGTGATCTAGGGAGGTTTAGTTCCAAGGTAGGGTGAAAATTCATTTGGCAGTAGAAACCAATATTTTAAGGGTATATGTGGGGGAGGTTCCAGCCAAGTGACATGCACTGACAACTTTGTGGTGTGTCACCAGTGTGGTAAGATAGGAAATAATAATACTCAATGCATGAGGAACCTGGTCGAGTGATGAACATGTAGAAGGATGGGTCTCCTCCAGCACTTCTACTGATCATTTACCCTAGTGAATAATGGATGGGGATCTATAATTCCACCTCCTTCTGGTATAGGATTTGTGACTCCACATTATCCTAGGAGTTGGTCTTCTACTGGACAATCAGAATGAGGTGATAGACAAGGATGAGGAATTCATATCTCAGAGCATCAATGTTATTGGAGTATACATGCTTAGGCCTGTCATGCATCATCTCAGGGTTATGTTTTGGGCATTATTTATGTATTGTATCGCACACCTAACGAGTTGAGTCCAGCTCCTACTATTGTATGAGAAACTATTATAGTAGCCTTTAATTTATTTTACTCTCTTTTATATATAGTTTCTTTGAACTCATTTACATTTGATGGAGTTATAGGATGTCTTGGCCTAGTGATATAATACTCCAGTGGTGTGATAACTCATAAGACATCGCTTGGGGTCAGATCTGAGAACATAACCCAGTGTAAGGAGTTCCCCCTTGAGATAGGTGGGTACAATTTGTATGTAATTTAATTATCCTTGGGATAATCAGCTTTGATGTTATCGTCGGTATAGATTGGCTTATACCTTAACATGTCCATGTGTATTTCTATCACTAACAGGAATCCTTTACATCACCCAAGGGAACTATGTATATTCATAAAGGAAAATGGGATACCTATTCAAACTAGACCCAAGTGTTAGGGGTTGGGTAAGGTAGTCGCCCAGGTGGTGAGTCTCTTTATGAGAGACCAGGGAATATATCATGTGGCATTCTCTCCTATTATGGATCATTCCAAGGACATCTTCCCTGACAATTTCTCTAGTTTTACTCCTGATAGGGAGTTGAGTTCACCATTGATCTAGTGTCGAGTGCTACACAAGTGTCCAATCCTCATTATAGGATGGAACATACAGAGCTCCAAGAACTTAGAAATAAGATTGAATATCTAGAGGAAAATGGTCTTATCTGACCTAGAACATCGCCATGGGGTTTAACGGTACTTTTTATAATGAATGTGGGAATAAAATTTAGATTTTGTGTGGATTACCATTGATTTCAATAACTAATGGTGAAGAACTAGTATCCACTACCATGAATAGAAGACCCATTTGACCAACTATATGGCGTGATAGTTTTCTATGAGATCTCTTTGAGGTCGGGAAACCATCAGGTGCATGTGAGACCATCATGCATACCACATACATCATTCCATAGTAGGTATGGCTTGTATGCGTATTTGGTTATGTCGTTTGAATTCACAAACATGCCAACTGTCTTTATGGCTCTGAGGAATCATGTTTTTCACCCATATCTTGATTCATTTGTGGTGGTATTCATAGATGAAATATTATTGAAATATCAAACTAGAAATGACCATGCCAACCTTCTTGATATTTTTCTATGTACACTAATATATAACCAACTATATGTGAATCTTAGTAAATGAAACTTTTGGATCAGTAAGATTCATTTCTTAGGTAATATAATTTTATAAGTAGGTGTATCTATTTACCCATGGAAGGTAAGAGACACAGTTTCTTTATAATATCCCATGAATTTTTGTGAAATACAGAGTTTTTTGGGGATTGTTGGATATTACAAGTGATTCATTTAGGATTTCTCCTACTTAGTAGCACCTCTTACTAGCCTGATTAGGAAATGTGTGAATTTCATTGGGTTTGAAGCCCGTGAGAATACAATTATTTAATTGAATGGAAGACTAATTTCAGTATCGATCATGATTATTCCAGATTTTGGTAGAGGCTATAATATTTACTATGCTAGTTTAGGAATTGGGATGGGATCAGATCTGATGCAGGGTGATCGGGATATAGTTTACAAGCCCCTCCAGTTGATGCCTCATGAAAAAAAGTACCCTATACAAAACCTCAACCTATAATATATGGTTCATTATATATGTTGTTTTATTAATTATCTATTGGGTTAGGGTTTCATTTATTACATAGATCAAAAAATCCTCAAATACATCTCCACACAATAGGACTTGAATTTGAGTTAGTGTAGGTTGGTGGAATACCTACAGTTGTTCAACTTTGAGCTTACTTATAAACCCTATATGGGAAATTCCATATCGAACACCATGAGTTGGAATACCCATACATAGGACATCCTGGAGGTGAGTTATGAGTGTTAGTTGGTGGATCTATTTTCTGAGATGCACCTAGAGGTTCAGAAACAGCGTGGGCAACCAATTTTAGCATATCTTGTACTGAAATCCTCTCTTTTGGAGAGAGTATGGATGAGACAACTATCGGATCTCAAGTTCTGCTTCCTGGGAGAGAATGTCACTAGTGAGAACACACCACCTAGTTGGGTTATTGATGGGAATGAGACCCTAATATTCCATGGTAATTTTTGGGTGGCTTTTGATATATTAGAAGAGTTGATGTGGGAATCCCATGCCTCTATTTGGTAAGTTCACCCTGGTCTTACTAAGATGTGTTGAAACATATGTCATCAGTATTTTGGGTTAGGAATGAAGAGGAATATATAATGTTTTATCACACAGTGCTCCACTAATTTGTAGGTGAAGGAAGAGCACAAATGACCAACATGACTTCTACAACCACTATCCATCCCTGAGTGGAAATGGATTGATGTCACCATTGATTTCATGATAGGATATCTGAGATCCCCTTGATGTAGAGATGTTGTATGGGTGATCATCGATAGGTTGATCAAGGTTTTATACATTACTCTTATCTAGAAGGCCTTCTCAAATGATGAGTTAGAAATATTTATAACAATGAGATAGTGAAATTTCAATTTTTTCCCTATTCAATCATATCAAAATAAGATTCATGTTTTACATCATAGTTCTGGAAAGGTTGGTAGAATGCACCGAGTTTACAGGTTCTCTTTATTATTGTATATCACCATCAGACCAAAGGATATTCCAAGCAGACAATACAGGTATTAGAGGACATCTTACGGGCATGTTTCCTTTATTTAAGAGGTTCATGGGAGAAACATATAAATCTTATTTATTTTTCCTACAAAAACAGTTTTAAAGAATCAATTTATATGGCTCTATATGAGGCCCCTTATGGTAGGTTTCTTTTTTCACTATTATGCGGGTTAGAGAAAGGTGAGTTAGCACTATTTGTTCCTCATCTCATTCACAAGACCTCATATATAGTCCAGATAATTCAAAAATGTATTCCAACAGCTTAGTTGAGGAAGAATTATTATATTTATCGTCATTATCAACTTATGTAATTGAGGAGGGACATTAGGCCATACTATGAGTATCACCTAGGTTGTGACATAGATGAATTTGGATATAGAGAAATCTATCACCTAGTTATGTCAGACCTTTTGAGATAGTGGAGAGAGTTGGGTTGGTAGCCTACTGGTTGTAGTTACCTCAAATTTACCATGCCATGTGTGATTTCTTCCTTATACCATAGATTCTATAGTATCATGTTGACTTGTCTCATTCGATAGACCCAAATAATATATAAATGGAGGCAGATGCATCCTTTGAGGAGAATTTGATTCATATCATTGACTATACCATGAGGGCTCTCCATGGAAGTTTAGTCCCACATCTCTAGGTGTTGTGACAGTATGATTGTGTTCAGGATGAGACCTAGGAACAGGAGTGTGATGTACATGCACAGCAGTCAAAATTTTTCTCAACTGACATTTTACCACCATCGGAAGGGAGGCTTGGGGATGAGTTTTATTATAGAGGGGAGGTTTTAGTATCTTGAATTTTCTCAATTGTATGTACCATTAGGTTTTTTATTTAATTCCTTACTATGGATGTGGTAATGTTACCTAATAGATTCATTGTGGTATTGAAGGTGTCTGGAACCTATTCGGAGCTTGAATCACTGAAAATTAAAGAAGTTAATAGGAGTATGATTAAGAGAAACTTTGAAGTCAATATCACATCATTTACCTAACTACTCTGGGTGAGATAATGGGGTGCAGCAAGGCACACACTTTTTCTGAAACTATGCGACCCTAGGTGCATGCCTGTATAAGAGGCATTATCATTTTTGACATTGACTTCATGGATTCCCAAATTATTTATATAAATCTAGATGTAACAAGACATACACTATTAAATCTAAATTTTAGAAGAGATGAATTTTATATTTGAGTGGATAACTCAACTATAATGAGGTTTTGGTCTGATTGGTGCCTGAAGAGGGTTTAAACTGAGATAAAAAAAGTTGAACACCATCATCCATTTGGAAAAAACCATCTGTCTATATTACATGATTATCCTCTATTCAAGGTGTACCTTCTCTATGTGAATTTATCTCTAAAAATTGGAATTTCAGTAAAGAAATACTAATCAATATATTTCTAGAATTCTAAGGAGGCTACCTTCTTGAAATTGAATCCATCCATTTCTTCAGGATTTAAGACAGTGTTGGAGTCCCTCTTAATCATTAATTTATTATTCATTCTTCCAAAGGTAGCTTCAAGCTTCTTAAATAATTACTTTCTTGATGTATTATGTGGAGGCATACACAAAAGATATAGAGACAATGAAACATTGGGTATTAAGTGGGACTGAAATACAATGATTTCTTTTATTTCATGTGCGTGTGTGGATGTTGTCATTTCCTAGGATCCATAAATGATCCATATTTATGTCATGCAGATTTTGAGAAAACAAATTGTGCCCAAGGGAGACCCATTTGAAATCATTCTAATCCTCAAAGTGCATTTTTGGTTTAGCAATCCCAATAATAATAGTCTTGTATTCCATAATGTAATGACTAAGTGATTTTTTCATTGGGTAATTCACTATACCTTGATAATTATATTAAATGATCTTCATTGATTAAGGGACTCATTCCCTATACATGGGCCCCCCATTATGTACCTAATTCACATGTCCTTGTTTATTCCTTATTTTTCCATTTTTCATTACTTCATTTGGAATTAGGCCCACTATTTATTTATCTATATATATATATATATATTTACATGAGTATCATCCCAACCATCAATATACTAGTACTTTATATTATTTGGAGTGATCCCACACTATTCAGAGGATTTTGAATCCTCATCCTCATCATAACAAAAAAACCACTTAGAGGAGTGAATTTATTATAGGCTTACATAGGCCTAGGGGACTTTTTAAAAGGGACCTTCCTTATGGAATCCTTGGAAGAGGGAACGTATGAGAAAAATCATTAGAGATAAATCAAACTTATAGAGTGAGTATGTTGGTCTTTATTCTTTTCAGTCTATCTATCACTAGGCATTGTGTTCACTAGGATTTCCTATGCATTCCCATCAGAGTAGGTCAAAGTATCACCAACACCCCTCATCCTACTCTTGATATCATGAATCTACCACTATCTATGTAGGTATATCGGAGTGTTCATGTGGGAGGAGTTATAGTGGATACTACTGTATAATCCCTTTAATGATTATCTTTGTTACTCCAACACCATTTTAAGGTAAAAAATAGGTGTCCACACCAAGGATAATATATTTCTCCTAGTTTGGGTTGGCTTCTAACCTCTTAGGACTATTATATGTATTAATATTCAGATAGTCTTCTACAAAGGTGGGTTATACCTAACAGGCTTACATTACCTCCTCAACAACAGTAATTCCAATGGTAGGTACATTAATATTGTATATCTATTTCATCATAGTCCCATGTGGGGATGAGGGTTATCTATATTTATCGCATAGACGCTCCATTGGGGTATGTTCAGACTTTCTAATCCCAACCTTATCATACTCTCCATCCTTAAAGGGTCTAGAATTCATGTTACCATGTGATTCAGTGTATAGTACTTTATCTTTACCTTTCGTCCTTTGGCATGTGGTATCATCATGCCTCACTGTCCTACAAGACATGAATTCTTTGTCCCTATTTCATTCATAAGTCATATGGAAAATGAATTTTCATCTCAGTAAGAACGTTGTCTCCCTCTTAGACTGAAATCCAAGTTTAATTCTATTATACCTTTTTGTTAGAACCACCTATTCCACCAATGTGTTGGACATGTTAATATCCACCAAGATTCTCATGTAGATACCAAATCTAGGGTTGTCTACTTTCTTATCCATCCTAATGGGATTACCCATAGAGGATGAAATTTCCCATAATATCTGTGGATTCTAATATATCCAATTCAACCAAAAAATTATGATTTATACCTATGTATGGGTATTCCATACATTTTTCAAATATAAATTCCTATCCCATTATATAATTATTAGAAATAATGGATTTATGGAGACAGACTCTGGGATCCAAGATCTTTATTTGTATTCATAAAAAGGAGAGACCGCATAGTATTATCCCCTACTCATGGTTGTCATATTCCATTCTTCAAAGACCTAAATATCTAGAATCTTTCAGTTATGGTCATTGAATTTCTATAGTTTTCCACTTTCGGGATTAGGACTCACACAAAGATGGAGTATATACAAAGATTCACCCGCTCTTCAATAGCCTCATGATTAGATAAAAAATAAGAAATTATTCCCTACATGATAATTATTCCATGAAGAGGTGAGTAAAAATCTAAAAAACAGATACCAATAATATCCTTAACCACTTTGATGAAACTCTTCTTTGGACCGGAAACATAAGCAGGTGTACATCCCATCACTTTTGATTTGTGTTTCACATTATGTAAAAGTTCCTTATGCCCAACATGATCAATCTAGGTGATTGTCAAAAATTATTTGCTTTCACTTTTAGTGAGCTTTATCCTCTCACAAGCTTCATGATATCTAGATTTTCTAATTTCTCCTTTCTCACTATACTCTTTCATTATCTCCATTTATATATCATGATAACTTTATTTATTGAGAAATTAAATTTAACATGGTAATAAATAAAATAAATTGAATAAAAACTTTAAAAAATTTGTATGCAAGTAAATTATTAACATAAGTTTATTATTTAGGAACATAGAGAATGTATGTGATGATTTAGGCCCAAGGTAGGGGATTTCATTTCAATTTTCACTCTATTGAGTTGTATTTGGTATTATACACCTATTTAATTTTATACAGTGTATACAATTCTCCTATGAGATATATAACATGAAAATAAATTTCTTCCTGAAGATTGATGATTCAATTCAATTTAATCTTTCAAGATAAATGTTTAATATAAAATATTATATTATTTCTTTTCTTTTTTTGATCAGGTATATTTTTCTTCCATAACCATATTTTTTTAATAAATGGTTTTAAAAAAGTCCTTTTTATTACTCCATTGATTTATTAAGGAAATTCTAAGTTATCTTTTAATTTTAACACGGTCTAAAGGGAATAGATACAATGTTTTTCTTCAAAGGTTAATTTTAAACATTTTTATAAAAGTTAAAAAGAAATGTTTTCATTTTATCATATATAGTGTTAACTGACTTTCCTACCATCATAAACATTTTATTCCCTTTAGATTCTTATATAATATTTCAATGATTTTTCAAATTAATCTATTTATGAAAACTTATTCCAAATGTTTTTTTTCTATTTTCTTCTATTACTTTAAAGAATTTATTTTACTATAATATATGCCTTTCTAATAGTTATATCTTATCTCCTAATTAATTTTTTACAAATTAATTTTATCTTTAAGCTTTCACTTTTTTATGATTGTTGGAAATTATAATTTCCTTAAATATTTATATTCTTTTTATCATGGATATTATTATTGATTAAATAATATATCATTTCTATATGTGGTGTTTTACTATGAATTTTTTTTAATTGACTGGGGAAGACCTTGATAAATCTATATTCTTTACTCAAGCTAGATATTTTTTGATAAGGCATATTGTTTATAAATTAGATTTATCATTAAATATATGATGAATGAATTGGGCAAGCAGTGGAAGGTGGGACCTGATTATAGATATCCCATCGATGCATCAATAGGTCTCAGAAGACAAATTAGTAATCAATCATTAAATGGGTTTTTGATGTATACTTACCCACTGATTAAACTGTCTTAGAACAAGGATTTGGTAGTAAATATATTATGATCTTTGAAATCCTGACAACCAATGTTATGAATTTTCTTCATTGATAATTAATTTATTATTATTCATGATATTAATGAACTAATATTAATCAAAGATTCACTGTTTCTCAAGTTATTGATTAAATGAATTGTGTTTTAGTTAATCAATTTTATATATTGATTAAACCTTATTGATTCATGATATAAAATATTGTATATACTCTTACTAAGAATCTGATCTCATCTTTATTTGTCTTCTTTTCCCTAGAATATGAAGAAAGATAATTTGAATAATATCAAGTATATAAGAATGTTTTTATGCTATGTGTTTTATATTTCCAATGTAATATGGGAATCATGTCTGCATCTAGTTTTCATGGACTAATAAATTAATCTGTACTTCAAGATGATTTTATTGGTATCTTATAACAATGTAATGATGGTGACACTATTTATGGGTTACTGGAGTCAGGGTGATATTATTTTCATTAGAAGAAGTTTAGTATAAAACATGGGAACTAGATTTCAAATGAACATAGGTAACATGAGAATTATGACAATACCTTATTGTAATTGAGGAACATTACCATTATAGGGATTTTTATATTATTTATCAATATTTGGGATTATTATTTGCTTAATTTGTGTGTTTCATTTTTCAATTATGGAGCCTAATAGAAGAAATGGAATTAACACCCATAGACAATGTAGATATTTCCATGTTGAACAAGCCAATACAGCTAGTATTGGAACTGAAAAGGTTCTGTAAATATTACGTTATCTTACTCAGGATATGATGAATAACCATTCTTAGATAATTAAGCCTATTGTTCCACAACATGATTCTAATATGTTATATTATTTAACGCGATATAATCCTACATATTTTAATGGAACTACCAATCCATTGGTAGCAGGGAAGTAGATTAAGTCTCTTGAAAAGATGTTCCTCACATTGGGATATAATGAAAGTGAAAAAATTTGTTTTTAGTGTATTATTTTTAATGAGATGTATATAAATGGTAGTCATTAATCCAAAACACTAAATAGGATGAATAAATAGAAATCATGGAATGGAGAACTCTAAAAGGTATTTTCTTTTATAAATAATTCCCTCAAGAACGGTAAGATGAAATGGAGAGTAAGTTCCTCACATTAAAGTAAAAGTAAGAAGAAATTATTTATGATTATGAGGATAAATTTAAAAATTTATTTAGGAATTCTTTGGACTATGTATATCATCAAAAATGAAATATTTACCATTTCTTTGATGTGAATAATTTTAGTCTCTAAAGATCACTAGTTTTTCAATAATTTTAATCATATGATGATATAATATCCAGGATAATTAAGATAGAGAATTAATTTTATAAATCCTATATCTTCAAGGAAAATTAGGAGAAGATGATATCTATTGAGAACCAAGAAAAATAGAACACCTCAAGGAATATGAATACAATCAATTAATTTCCATCATGTTAATATTTTGGAAATAAACAATATGTAAAATGATTGATGGGTATGGGAGTTTGTTAAAAGTGTGGTGAAAAGGGTCATCTGGATAATGACTATAGGGAAATAAAATATACTACTACTATCCAGTGATTCATCTATAAAGAAACAGGGTATTATTGAAGACAATCTTCCAGGATGCATATAAATCTATCAAAAAATAGGCCACAGGGTGAAGGACAATATTTTTCAATTACTATTGTTGAGATTAATATTCTTAATGATTTAGTGGTAGATATTTTAAAAATAGCCTCAAATTTAGAAAAAATTTATTTATTTGATTCTGCATCTTCACACTCTTTTACAACTACCTTATAATCTAATAAAATTAGGTATTTCCCACCAGGATTCACCTCAACTCTAAAAAATCTCAATCCCACATCAACTGATGAGCAACCCAAGGAGAAAGATAAAGGTAAGAAAAAGATTAATGATATTCCTCCTCAACCCCTTACTTTTCCAATCATGGTTGTTCAAACCAAGAAGATGTCTTAAGAAGCAATGGAAAAGGAGGTTTTGGACACATTCATGCGTGTGGAGATCAACATTCCTCTACTTGAAGCCATTATGAAAATTCCAAGGTATGAAAAATTATTAAAAGAAATTTGTACTAATCGAAGAGGCCTCAAGGGAAATGAAAGGATCAATCTTGGAAGGAATGTGTCAACACTCAATAAACCAACTCTAGCAATGCTGAAAAACTGAAAGGATCCAGGGACATTCTACATCCCATACACCATAGGGGAGTTTCACTTTTCTGATGCACTTTGTGATTTGGGAGCATCCATAAATGTGATGTATCACTCTGTATTCTCTTCTTTGCAGGTTGATAAGCTGAAGCCGATGAGAGTAGTGGTGCAGTTAGCGAATAGAGCTACGACATATCCAGTGGGAGTCCTTGAGTATGTTCTTTTATGGGTAAGAGACATGATCTTTCTAGTAGATTTCTATGTTCATAACATGGAGGATGATCAGGTAAGTTCTCATGCTCCCATTATCTTAGGTAGACCCTTCCTCAAAACTGCAAAAACTATCATAAATGTAAATAAGGGTACACTTTCCATGGAGTTTGGAGATGGAGTTGTTATATTTAATGTTATGGACTCCATGAAGTACCCCTTAGAGGACCATTTTTCTTTTGTTATCACCCATTTTGAACCACCAAGTAAAAACCACATGGATTTTGATTGTCCTATGATTAGGGAGATTATGATTATTAGTTCCAGTTTGATGTCTAAAAGTACTTCCACACCTGTTTATAATAGAAATTACTCTTTTATATTTGATTTTGAAATGGAATCATATTCTGATTTTAATCATTTCAAGTCTAATTATGACATGGCTATTGAGTATCCGGATGGATTTGATGCTTTATTCTCTGATTTTGATGATGTATATTCTGATATTGATGCTATTTGTGCACATATTTCAGTTCATTCTATATCTCCATCCATACACCACCCCCCTACACTAGAACTCAAGACATTTCCACCAAATCTCAAATACTCATACTTGTTAAGTGGTGAGAAATTACCTGTTATCAATGCTAAAAATATCCCTTTTTAACATGAATAAAAAACATTTGAATATTTTGAGAGAGAACATCAGGACAATCGGGTGGACCTTGGTTGACATATCAGGTATTAGCCCCTCCATTTGCATGTATAGGATTATTTTTAAGGATGGGTCTAAACCTGTGAGACAACCACAAAGGAGACTCAATCCAACCCTTTTGGTGGTTGTTAAAAAAGAGATTGAAAATTTTCTTGAGGCAGGTATAATCTATCCCATTTTAGATTTTCATTGGGTAATTCCTATTTAGGTTGTGCCTAAGAAGTGTGGTGTTACTATTGTTAAAAAAGAGAAAGATGAGTTAGTTCCAATGAGGGTGAAAAACAGTTGGTGTGTGTGTATTGATTATAGGAAACTAAATCAATATACTCACAAGGACCATTTCCCCCTCCCATTTATTAATCAGATGCTTGAGAGACTTGCTGGAAAAACACATTATTGTTTCTTGGATGGATTTTTTGGGTATTTTTAGGTTCCTATTGATCTGGAGGATAAGGAGAAGACAACATTCACCTGTCCTTTTAGTACGTTTTTCTACCGAAGGTTTCCATTTTGAATTTGCAATGCCCCAGATACCTTCCAGAGATGCTTGGTGAATATTTTTTTTGATTTTATTGAGACCTGCATGGAGGTATTCATGGATGATTTTACTGTGTATGGGTCTTCATTTGATTAATATCAAAGTAGTTTGGGAAAGGTGTTGAACAGTTGTATTGAGAAGAATCTGGTCCTGAACATTGAAAAGTGTCATTTCATGGTAGAGCATGGCATTTTCTTAGGGCATGTAGTGTCAAAACATGGGATAGAGGTTGATAGATCTAAGATAGACATTATTTCATCCTTAACATATCCTTCATGTGTGCGTGATGTTAGATCTTTCCTAGGGTATGTAGGATTTTATCGATGCTTCATCAAAGATTTTAGTAAGATTATGCTTCCTTTGTCGCGATTAATTCAAAAGGATTCTAATTTTGTGTTTGATGATTCTTGTAGGAATTCCTTTGATGAGCTAAAACAATTTCTTACCACTCCACCTATCATACAGCCCCCACGGTGGGAGCTTCCTTTGGAGCTTATGTGTGATGCATCTAGCTTTAAGATTGGAGTTGTCTTATCTCAGAGGGAGGAGGGACGTTCACATGTGATCGCCTATGCTTTGAGGACATTGGATTCGACCCAATCAAATTACACAACCACAGAAAAGGAGTATTTTCTTTAGATAAATTCCATTCATATTTATTAGGCTCTAAAGTAGTTGTTTTTTTCTAACCATGCAGCTCTGAGGTACCTCTTGAAAAATCCAGATGCAAATCCCATGCTGATCTGAAGGATGCTCCTTCTTCAAGAATTTGATATTGATATAAGGGGAAAAAAGGGGTCAGAAAACATGGTGGCAGACCACATGAGTAGGCTTAATCACACACTAGAGGATGACACCTTGGACCAGGTACCACTTCAGGACACTTTCCCCAATGAGAATCTTTATTCCATCTCAGGTACACGTCCTTGGTATGCAGATTTAGTTAACTACCTTTTTGCCTCTGAAATCCCTAAAAATTTAAAGAAACATCAGGTCCAAAAATTAAAAAGTGAGTCTCTGTATTATTTTTGGGATGATCCATACCCCTGGCGCATGTGTAGTGATCAAGTTGTTAGGATGTGTGTTCCTGATCATGATTTGTAGTCTGTTTTACATTTTTGTCATACGCTTGCTTGTGGTGGACACTTTGGACCCCAATGGATAGGTAGGAAAGTTTTTTACTCTGGATTATAATGTCCTAGATTATTCCATGATTCCCATTTGTTTTTTAAGTCATTCTATCGTTGCCAATACACTGGGAACATTTCTAGGAGACATGAGATGCCCCAACAACCCATACTATTCTGTGATATTTTTGATGCATGGGGAATTGATTTTATGAGTCCTTTTCCTAGATCATTTGGATTTTTATATATTTTGGTTTCTATTGATAATGTGAGTAAATGGGTGGAGGCTAAGGCCACCAGGACTGATGATTCTCATGTTGTTGTGGACTGTGTCAAAGCACAGATTTTTTGCAGGTTTAGAGTACTGAATGCCATCATCAGTGAAAAAGGGACACACTTATGTAATTGGAATTATTCTTCCCTTCTTCATAATTAGGGGTGACACACAAAACATCAACACTATACCACCCTCAAACAAATGGCCAGACTGAAGTTTCTAATAGGTAATTGAAACAAATTTTGGAGAAAATTGTGCAGCCAAATAAGAAATATTGGAGCAAGCTCTTGGATGATGCATTATGGTCTTTTAGGATGAAATAAAAGATACCCATTGGTATGTCCCCATTTCATATTGTTTTTGGGAAAGAATTTCATCTCCTTGTGGAGGTTGAGCATTAGTCTTATTGGGCTATAAAGAAATGCCACATGGATTTGGCCCATACTAGAATCCAAAGGAAGCTGTAAATTCAGGAGATTGAGGAGATTTGATTGTCTTCATATGAGAACTCAAGGCTCTATAAGGAAAAATCAAAAGCATATAATGATAGAATGATGCAACCAAAGGAGTTTCATGTTGGAGAGAAATTTATTCTCTATAGTTCACGACTGAAGCTAATTCCTATTAAGTTGCATTCCAGGTGGTTAGGTCCTTATGTTGTGACTAATATTTTTCCTTATGGTGCAATGGAGATCACACAAGAGGACACAAGAAGGAGATTTATATTCAACGGGAAATGTTTTAAGAGATACATTGAGGGACTTCCTACTGATGCAGTGGATTTTATCACACTTCATGACCCTATCATCACTTGATCACATTAGGCTATTCCTAACCCTTTAAATTTTTTATTCTTTGTCCTATTTAGAATTATAAATTTCTTGTGCATATATCATATCGTGGGTTCACATTGAGAACAATTCAATATTTTAAGTGTGGGGGAGGGAACCTTTTAGTTTAGTAATTTCAATTGTTTTCTTATTTTAAAAAAACAAAAAAAAACTTGTGTGTTTTTCAAATTTTGTGTGTTTATTTTTCAATTTTCTATGTGTTTTTGAAACTTTGGAGCTGAAATGATTCTCCTCGCAATTTTTAAATCCATATCAATAAGTGAAAAAATTTATCCCTTGAAACTAAGCTTAAATGAATGTGGAAACGACTTTGTTTCAAGTTCAAATATTTAGTAATTTCATGAAAAGTGCACTGAATTTTGAATCCCATGCCACATCTCAACATCTTTATATTTGAAATCACTTTCCTATGATTCTTCTGAACCATTATTTTCAAATTCTTTACATTCACGTCACTTCTTGATAGAACCAAACCATGATTGATTTAACCAGAATTTGATTTATTCCTGTCAAAACATGAGGGTTTGAGGTAATTATGTTTAAATGAATGAGGAATTTGTTTGGTATTAAAGCCAATATTTCAAAGAGTAATTTTTTATAATGGCCTACCTGGAAAATTTAATCCTTGTAGCCCTTAAAATCCATGAACATCCTATTAGGCTAGCCACATTACAAGCCAATTTTCTCTATCCAGCCAACTCTTGAAGTGAAATTGCATAATCTAGTTGAACGGAAGTGTGAGGGAAGCTGTCTTCTGTTATGCTACCACATTCTGTGATACATTTGGTGGAAAATTAAATTATGAAGATATTTTTTTTCTGCTGAAGAAAATCATTATATTTGAAGTTGTTCCTTTTCTAGAGCTTTCATGATAAGTGAAGTTGTGTCTTTTCTGGAGCTTCTAATAGAGGTAGAAAGTCATGCCTATCTTGAGCTTTCAAGAAATCATGTTTGAGAAGATTGAAATTTTTGTTGCTGAAAGATAAATAGTGTAAACTTTCCATGACTTTTCATGATGATGGAGCTGAATTGGTACTATGGGGATTTAGGAGGAGACCATATTTAAGTGAAAATTAGATTAATGCAATTTTTCTTCAAAAAGAGTCAAGCCCTCCTCATTTAGACTCAGAGTTTTTCACATCTAAATCCTACCAATAGAAAGCCACATAACAACCTGAAAAATTCTTCATGATAAAAATATTTCCTTGACTCACATCGGGTGGAGAAGTAGGAATTTATCAAGCCTGTGGTGACCCTTGTGTGAGTTTGGATGAGAAAGACATTGAAAAAAAATTGACATTTGTGTGATAAGAGAAAATTCAAGTGAGGTAAGTGTTTTGTAAATGGGAGGATAAATGAAGTGTAAATATATTGAATGATATAAATGGAGAACTTGAAATAATGGTTTTTATGAGGCATGATATCTTCTATTTCTTGGTGTGTAATTGTTGGATCTCAAGGATATGTGTTATAAAATTGTTTTGATTTAATATTGATCTTCACTTGATATGAGGTTTTGCCCCGGAGTGCAAAAGGGTAAGTGTGGGGGAGTTGATGAAACACTATTTTGTTGAATATTTTATTGATAATAAATGACATAATTTCCTCACATTATTCTAAATATGTTCATTTATGAAATATTTGGGATTAAATCATTCATTTGAAAATTTGATTAAAATTCCAGTTTTACACTTTTAAAATGAACTATAGTATTTCGCACATAAATATTATAATATGAATTATTTGAACATAAATTATTGTAACAGTGTTCTTCACATAATTTTCTACAACTTTTATTTAGTACACTAGAGATAAAGAGTGCATTTGGTTGGTGCAAATGGGACATGAAGTCAAAGTTGGGATGGACTCACCTGAATGGACATGGGTTCTATATTTTGGTCAGAACTTCTTAATCCATTATTTTATTAGGACCACATTTTGGGAGGATCTCGGGGATTAATTTTCACACAAACCATCCTTATAAAATTAGAGCTGGTTCACGCGTTTTAGAGGTCAAATGGGCGGTTTAATGTGTATTAAAATATTTGGCCGAGATTCCACATTCACACTTGAAACCTCTTTAAACCTAGACTCTCCTCCACTATATAAATTAATGTTTTTCTCAATTGGAGGGGTTCTTATGTGCATTAAGAGATTTAAGGTAGAGGATAATTTGTTTCACCCATGTTCTCCAACCATTGTAAGAGGGGTAACTCTTGAAGCAAGGATCCCCTCATCGAAGCCTCCTTCTCTTCTTCATGTTGTAATATTTTCATTTGTGTATTAAACTTCATTGTTATTCTTTTATTTCTTCTATTTTCTTATGTTTTATTCAAATTTATTCTTCTATTAATCTTCCCCTTTGGGATTTAATTCTTGAGTAGAAGTGTGATTGGGTTATACCCATTATAAACCGTTGCAAATGCAATTCGCTTCTACGATGATTACGCCACCCATGGAAGAGTAGTCTTTTTAGTAATCGATCAATATCTTACCTTCTTCATTAATTTATTTTGAATCAATGAGATACTTTAGTTCACTTAATATGATCTATTAATTGAGTTTTCAATTTAAATGAAACTAAGAAATCAATTTAACAATAAACACAAATCACGTGTGATCGAGAATTGTGTGAATTGTGAGAGTGGGAACTTAATTGGTAATTCAAAACCACACAAGATCAATTTGTAGTGTTAAAATATATTCTCTAAACTCAATTAATTTTAATTCAAAGAGGGGATATGTGCCTTAATTTACCACTAAACATAAGCTAAACTTAGAATATCGATCAAAGTAGGGTGTTGCGATTGTATGTTCTGAAGTTATCCTAGGGTTAAATTCACTTCATCTTTGTGGTAAAGTTAATTCCCATAGGGTTCATAATTTAAAAAATTAATGGATATTAATTAAGTGGATATTAATTTAAATGATAATGATTAATAAATGATTTAAGAGGTATAGTTAGATCAATTACAATTTCTAAAAATACTTTTCCAAAAAAAACATCTTCTTGTTGTGCTTTGTTAATCAACTTACATTTCAAAATTAAAAAAATATGTTGTCTTATTCTAGAAAACTTCTTATAGTTTTATAAATGATAAAAAAACCCATACTTTAAAGTATTTTTCTTAATTACTTTTATTTTATTTTCAAAATACCTTTAATAAGTTGTTTAATTTACTTCCTCCTTTGAGAGATGACCTTGGTCAGCCACTCTATTGCACCTAAGTAACCCAAAAACCACTAATCATTTGAGGGTGCCCACGACAGCACTCTTTCAATCATCCCACTGAATTATATTGGTGTGTTCTAAGATTTTTTGAATATTGCACAATGTATAATGATTCTATTTAGAGAAAAAAGAAAGATCTCATCAAACACCACCATCACAAATAACAAAGTTAGGGTAAGTAAAAATAGTCATTATCACTATCAACATAATAATATTGAGGTAATGAGACTTTGTAGATATGAAGAATAAAATATAATCCTTACATAATGATCTGGTAATAGGGTTCTTCATCTCTTTCTCATATAAAAACTCATTCATGTTTCCAAAAATCAAGAAGTAAGATGAAGAAAGGTAGAATGTTCATCCAAATTAATTCCATTGACATCATTTATTGGGTCACATGATTTGGGGATGATTTTTATTCAAGTAATTATAGAAAAAATGTTTGATGATGATCAAGTGTTATTGGAAAACACCAAAGTGATTGTGAAAAATGTGTCTATTGTCTTCCCTAAAGAATTAGATGATTGGGAAAAGACCTAATATGGGAATATATAAAAGCTTTTTTACTGGATAATTTTTAAGGTAATGCATCATGCACATTAGATCATTAGGGAATGAATAAATCAACTATTCTTAACCCAATTCCCTATATAACATTGACTGCATAACTTTTGAATTTTCTTCCTCTTAAGAATTGATGAAATTAGTTTATGAGAGAAAAAGCTAAAGAGGGTTTCCCAAGGATCCAAAATCCAATCTAAAATCATATGTACCTAATTCCCTTAATATTGGGATATTGTTCTCTATACCACTAAATGGGAATATGGGAACCATTCCACTAAATAATAATTTTTTTTTGATGAGCATCACCAGTTTTCATCAGTAATTTTTATTCGAGCAATGAATAAGAACACTAAGAAAGAAGAGTTTTAGGAAATAAAATGAGCTATTTCTATAAACATAATATCAGTTAGGTCTGAAGAATTTTCACCTAGTTTTGAAAAGTATACTCCTAATATAGATGATCACATAATTTGACAATTTTCTGAGCCTCAATAGGTTTTCCCACCCTATACTCTAAGATTCATTTATTAATAGCCTCGTGATACCATAATGGCCCCTAAATAAGGAATATTAAACCCTATTGATGACTTAGAATAAAATTTTCATAGATTACATACCCAATTTTAAAGGTAAATCTAGTCTTTAGGGTATCCACCTAGACTTCCATCATCAACTGATCGTCATGACATTAAGAAAGGTAAGGGTATGGTCATGTATTTTAGTTGTAATACCCATGAATATTTCAAGGACAACTATGATGAATAAAAGATATCTTAATTATAATGAGAAAATAAAAATATCTGGAATATAATTACAAAGTGTCATCAAGAATGTTTTTTCCATAGTGAAATGCCAACATCCAATAGTAGTGGTCCTCCTTGGAGTGAAGTACTATAAACCATAAGGCTAGGTGTGTTTTTATATTATTCACCCCCACTTATGGTAAATTCTTGAAATAATTTAACCTCAGAGATCACTACACAATCCAAAATATAGTTGGAGTTCTTCATTATAGGTGTGGGACCATCAATGTCCAAATCATTAATAACTTCAACATCTACCTCCAAATTGATCAGGATTATGGAACAAAAATTTATAACTAAAATTCAATCATTTTATCATTCTAATAAATTTATTTGTCACACACATAGATGATAGTGATGTCAAAATGATAGTGTAATATGAAACAAGGTATATTACTTCCAACTGGATTATGTTTTTTGGTATTTCACCTTTACCAAATAAAATAATTTGATCAAACACTTGAGTATTTGGAGTAAGATTACAAAGGAGGTAGATTTGAGAAACCATGATAATTAATGCATTTACCGTCATTTGTTAGGAATAAAATTGATAGATACTTCATCTTTAAGGAATTTCTTCTGAAGTGGGTATATAAGGGGATAATAGATTCACTAACACTGAAATATCTAATTCATCAATAGAAAACACATGCACAAAACACACAAAGTGTGAAAAAGAAACAAGTTATCCTGTCTCATAATGATATATGAAATATTGTCAATTTCTATAGTCTAAAGTATATAGAAACAAATTTCACATGTTTATTAGAGTAAAACCTTATTTATCTTTTGAATATTAAGAGACCCAAGGAGGTAGTAATGAAATAACATCACCATACCACTGAATTTTGTCGTATATGATTGATGAATGATTTATTTTTAAATATTGTCTCAAGAAGCAGATAGAAAAAGTCTTAATAGAGTTAGAGGATCCCAAGACTCATTTTATATACATGTAAGTTATTTTCAGTCAAAAAAATAATCATCATAAGTCCTTATTATGTGACTCTTAATTTTGAACACATGTATCTTTTAATGAGAACTTAAACTACATTATATAAGATCTCTTTAGTAAGACCTTATATTACATGAGTATGATAATTATCATAATACTATAAATTGTAGGACCTAAGGGTCTTATCTTAAGATCCTAAACTATATTTCATGAGGGCCTTACCACATGACTATAAAATATTTGGTTTATGGTCTATCCCCAATGACCTTAATATTCTCAATTTGGCTATTCATAAGTGACATTTAAACTATTTTCCTCTTTTTTTATAGGGGCATATTCTTTATAGGTCCCTCATATTTTCCTTGGGATAGTTGAAAGTCATATTTAAATCTATATATTTTCACAAAAAATAATAGGTCTTACATAACCAATTACAAAGATACCCCCATTAGATCTTGGGACCTAACTTAATTTCTTGTATGGTTTAATTTTCTCATCCTCTTGTATCTGGTTATATATTCATTTTTCCAAAATAGCATTTCTTTCACATGATAGAATAACTATAGAAAATTTGAAATCCTTTTGAATATATCCTCTTCTACTCAACCAAACTCATATCGATTTTTTTTTTGAATAACCATCAATAAATATTTATTATGTTGAGATAATCCTCTATAAAATCCACAACCTTTAGTTGATATTGTTCTCTTGGAATTATGGTAACATTGAGAGTCTCTTCTTGGTTTCCCCTATCACCCATTCATAGAAATTTTTAACAAGTGTATTTTAATCTAAAAGGAATCCTCTAATTGGTAATATAATCCATGTTTCATATCTTCCATGAAAATGGTAGGATCATTTAATCCCAGAAACTATTTTTTGTTGGTGCGGTGATAGTTTCTACAATATGGAGGCTTAACCTATTCCCACTAGTAAACATTACATTGTCTTCAATTCATAGATTTCAATACATGATTTAACTCATTCTCCTCCCCCACGTTCAAGTAGATTTGATATATCTTTATGTTATATTCATTTATGAATTATATACACTATTGAAGAGTCTTTAAGTTATATGAACATAAAATTCATAAACTTTTGGGGAAATATTTATAACCTTAAACTATAATCATAAAAATAAAATTATACATGAATCTAAAATTATTTTAATTAGTCATTATCACATGAAATTAAACTATAAAATATATAGTCCATCCCTACATAGCTTCATAGTATTCGAAGTGTTTCTACCTAACTAACATTAAACATTTCGAAGTTTTCTATCTCATAATACCCAAAAATACTTAGAAATATCTATCATGTGTGACCTTAAATTTTAAAGTTCAAACCCTATGGAAGATATTGATCTATATAGTAGTTTTTCATTCCTAGGGGATTTTATGGTTATGGATATACTGGCCTATACTAATGTAATCTTTCTCCTAACATATTATATAAAATTACCCCTTTATTAGAACTATACCGGGATTGATTACTATTTCCTCATATACATGGTGACACCTAGATCTCATATCCTAATCATAGCCACTGCTTCTGTTTCCATGTTTGATTCTTCCCTGGTGATAAGACCTTTACCAATTCATTTATGGTATAATACATTCACCAATCACTAGGGAACTTATGAATTTCTCACATTTTTCTCTTATACATGATCCAAATTAGTATGGGGTTTTTCAATCAAGAACTATGTGTGGCTTTATTCCTATTACCATGAGATGTATAGAAATTCCTAGATCTTTTATCATAGGCTCAACCAAAAATTTATATCCCATTCTTTATATAGAAATCCTGAGCATAAATTATGTGTGCCACCCCTTAAGGTGGTCCATACTGATATGGGATATTTCATTGATTAAAGTTAGGTTATCACCCTATGCATATCAGTAAATATATTGTGTTATCATTTTTTTCTAATCTATACCACGTTAAAAAACTATAACTTAATTTTTGTTTGGATTAAAATAACATAAAATATAAAATAAATGTAAAAAAATTATTTTCAAGTTGAAAAGCCATAAATATAAGCCTAAGAAAAGATCAGGTGTTCTTCCTATAATTTATTCCATTTCATTTTATAAGAAAAAAATAAGAGAATAATAAATATTAAAAGACACATAAATACTGGTCAAGTTGAAAAATCCTAAAGGGTATCTTGATAAAAAGGAAAATATCTATTCACTGAGCCATAATATTCTTAGGTTAAGAAAAATATAAAGAAAAAAATAGAAAAGGAATTAATATTTTAGGTACTAAAACCTCTAAATAGAAATATTTAAAAAATTATTACTTGACCCACTAGTATAGGAAAAATTTTGAGCAGCTCCTCCTTACCCCCTAAAAGTGAGCTTAAATTATTCCATGGGTACATTTTTGTTCATGGAATGTCCACTACTTCACATTAAGAAGGGACTCCTTTTCAGATGATTATGTACTCAATAAATTTCATGGTATATACCTTAACCTTGAGAATGTGTTCAATACATAGTGTATTAACCAATGGGGAACTTAAAACCTTCTTGAATAACCTTTTTTCATGAACCTACTTCATACCTTTGATCTGTGAATCATCAAAAACCCAATTCCATTAGTCAAAATACTATTATTGGTAATTCAAACCATAAGATAATCCTATTATTTCCCCTTTTCTAGGTAATTAATAACAAGTTTTTTTTATTTTAAAAAGACCCTCCCTCCCGCATCCTCTTGAATAATTAACACCACAATTAATTTTGCGCCACTAATTAACCCCTAGAGGATGTTTTTTGGTTCTAGAGGAAAGGTCCACCATAACCCCATGGGATAGTTTTAACTTCTGTGAGGGTGGTCCAACCATTATCAATGGTTGACCAATTCCAACCTATCACCATTTTTCATTAATTTAGACATTATTTTCTTATGATTTACCCTTTATATAACCGAACTATTCATATGGATTCTTTTACTATTGATGTTATAAATTTTTGCATCATACCCACTTTAAAAAGAAAGATTATGGCATCCAATTCTTGTATCATTTCATATAAAGTTATGAATTTTCTATGAAGGAAAAAATTATTGATTCTATATGATATTCTTGGAATCTAAAATACCTTATTTTGATATACTCCTCTTAGAAATCCCAAATCCTAGAGTTAATAGTTTCTTCTTGAGAAATTCTCATCGGGTATATTTTCCTCACCGTATGACCCAAAATTTCATGACACAATAGCCCATAATAAAATAATGTAAACATATTATGGTGATCTATTGTATATGAATATATTCACTTACATATAATCCATATCTATGTAAGGCTTCCTAGTGTATGGGTTTACCTATTTACATCAGGGTTTTGAAAGTAAACCTATACTCAGACAGAACCATTTTATTATCCCTTGTTCATGAGTTTGATCAACATTGAGACTCTCTTATAATAATTACATATATCTTTATTCATCTTCTTATAGGATACATAGTGATGTATGGATCACTTATCCTCGACCCATCCATAAATTTCACATTCATCAAAAATTCTTATATGTATTATAACATCCCAGGTAATGATAGAACAATCCTATTTCATATTTATTAATATTTATGAATTAGATAGTAATTTTACCTTAAAATTTATTCTATTTCCAATAGAATACACAGAACACAACAATGAGTTTCTGTTAAATCTCGTATTGCATACAAGACTGAGTTATACAAAAATATAATATATTGTTAATATTATTATTTTAAGTGGTAGTTATTTTCTATCCAATGTATTGGTGGGAATGAATAGGTCTATCTATATTATTCTTAAACATGTTTATTAAATTTTTTTACATTCATCCAATAATTTTTATAGGCATAATATAATAATAAATCTGATTTGAAGCATAAAAAGATCTATATTTTTAAAAGATAGTTTTACCACCATTTAATGGTGATCCTACTTTAAATATTTCTTCTAAACATTTATAATTTTTATATGAAAAAAATTAACTTAATTTTTTAAAGATAAATATCATAATTTACTTTGGGTTAAGTTTTAGTATTTTTCTAATAACTTTAATATTTTGATTAATAGTGAATAATACTAAATTTTACTTCAAAAATTCTTTTTCATCTAATTTATTTAAATATTTAAATTATTTTTTTAGTTGGTATTAAAGTATAATTAGACCAATTTATATCATTTAAACCAATTTAGGTCATTTTAAAAAATTTAACATTGAATTTATATATAAAAACTTAGCAAGATTTTGAACATTGTCACTTTGAAAACCTATTTTGTTGTATTGTTTGTGGGATTAATATAAATTAATTTCTAACACTTATATGAATTTAATTTGGAAAATTTGATTCATTATTTTTAATAATAATAATTACTAATTTCTAATAAGTTCATCTTATTTTTTTACCAAAAATATTACAGAAATTAATTAAAATTAATTACAATTATTAAGAGAAAAATTTGCTTAATAAGGTACTAAGCCTTAAACATAAGATCTAAATGACCTAAACTTGTCCAAAATAAATTTAATGTTAATATTTATACCATATAATCTATTTTATCAAAAAAAATTCATTATTATAGACACTAGATATGGGGAAAATGTGGGTGTAATTCCCTTTTCAAAAATTTAAAAGAATGTCACTCCCCCTCCACTATAAAAATGAACTCAGCCTTCCATTTTCATTACACCTATAAAGTCATTTTTATCATCCAAAACATACCAAAATAATCTTCAAAAATCCCTCCACTCACCCTATATTCCTCACCATGGGCAGAAATCCTACCAATAATTCATTTGGTGCAAACCAAAAAGGAGTTACCCGAAGAATATGTACCTTTCATTAACATGAATTTTTACTTTGTTTCCTTATACACTCCCTTAATTTATTATTATTACAATATTATATAATAAAATAAGTATCGTAAATATAATTAGATGTTATTTTTTATGTTTTATACATACATATACACACACTTCCATTAAATTTGTAACAAAATTACAGTTTGTGTATGGAGAATTGCCACTTTACATAACGATGTCATTCATTTTTCCATTTCCACCTATCATGGTTGGAAATTATAATGAACAAAATATTTTTATATGATATATATATGGTATTTATTATGTATTAATACTTCTGTAATTTTTATATACACATACCATATTTCTTTCCATTTTTTAAAAATACGATTACATCGTTTGTAGACTTGTGGACTACCGCCTCCTCAAAGTGATGTGATATGTTCACAAATTACATTGAATGTATTAAGGATATATTTAATTAAACATATTTGAAATAAATAAAATATATATTATATTCATGAAATAATTAAATTTATGTAAATATAATATATCATTTTCTTTATTACCCTTTCACACACTAAACAAGTTACAACATCATTTGTGGACGTGTGGACTACCGCCTCCTCAATGAGATGTGGTTCCTATCACATATCAATAATTGTATATATAAGTATTTGTGACTAAATAATTTTTTATATGATATATAATTACCATTATAGATATATAAATATTATTAACCTTCTTTCCATAATGATCACTGAAAAATGGGAATGTAACTCATGCATATCTATGGCCTACCGTCTCCGTGATGGTAACATTGGTTCATTTTTCATTACCAAAATTCATGATTTATTTAAAAAGATCAATTGATATATAAATATGATAATTATTTCATGATTATTACTCTTTATATGTTAATATAATGTACCCTTTGACCACAGTTCACCTACCAAAGTTGTTTTTGACACACAAACTGAATATGGTTAAAACTCCTGATATAAACTTAGTTGTCTAAGTAGTTTTTTACCACATTGTAATAAGTTAAATAAAAGTAATGAAAAACTTCTAAAATCTTCTGAAGAAAGTAAATAATTAACATAAGTTTATTATTCATTAATAAATAGAAAAACATTAAAAAATAGACTAAATATAAGGGATTTCATCTCAATCTCCTTTAATAGAGTCATTTCATGTTTATGTTCACCTTTATTGTTTTTTAAGGTGTATATAAAAACCCTTATACATTCTATATCTATATTTTATCTATTATAATGTTATTAAATGATTTTATAAATTTTAATAATTCATGGGGAATATGATTTATATGTTCAAAGTGTTATGAGATGCTTTGAATGTTTAAATATTTAATTTTAAAATATTTTCTCCATGTCAATATTCTTGATATAATTTTACAAATTTATTTATAAGGATATAAAAGGGTAATAAAGGAAATAGTATTTTATATTTATTTCATTAAAATGTTTTTATAAATGAAAATTTTTACATGTTTTATATGGAACGTTTTTAAAAAGGACAAAACGAATGTTTTATTCTTAACGTACATGGTGATAATGACTTTTCCACCACTATGGCCATTATTTTATTTTATTTTTTATTAATTTTAAAGATTTTGTGTTTTCTTAAATTAAAAACTTTATTTATTTATTTTTTTTGTTATTTTGGTATTGAAAATTTATTTTCAAAATAAAGTTAGATTTTGTATCAAAGATTATCTTTTTGAAAGAAAAATGGTATTTTAATATTTGAAAGTTATTTTCATATGAGTTTAAAAGATTTATTCAAATGATGAAATGTTTTTTTCCATAGTTTGGTTCTTGGAAATTAAACATGATGGGTGTTCCCAAATAATGTTAGGTGAACCTGTTATATCTTAAAATATGGGTCACCCATATAGTGCTCCAATGCAATGGGAAATGATTATATTATTCAGAGAATTATATTAGAAGTCGTTCGTATGGTTATTCTAATCTATAAGGGTTCTGTAAGGGTTCAATGTGTTGGTTTTCCAAGGTACCTACATGAATGTTCTATTTTTTGTAATGAGTATTCATGTAAATACATATTTAAAGGTAAATAAATTATATTTATTAAAGAATGGTATTTCCATTTTTTGGGTAAAATATTTTGTTTACAAGAAAGTGTTTTCATTAGTTTTAATGTTTTTCAATAGACTAATAGTTTACTTCTTTTTATATCACTTACTAAGCTTTTTATCCTCATCCCAATTTTTTAAAAAAATCATTGGATTTAATGATGAGTAAGGGATTAGAAGAGTTCTAGTTTAATTTCATGATTTTTTTCACAAAAGAGATCATGGTTTATTTTTAAAAGTTTTTATATGGTGGAAAAAATAGATACTGATAAAAAAATATCCACTTTATTTTTTTATGTATGATTTATGGCCTAATTCTTTAAAAATATAAACCTAAAAAGATCCTTAATGTGATAAATAGTGAAATTATTTACTTATCATGATATTATATAATGATTGGGTCTAGGGAATTATAGTTGGTATAAAAGGAATGTTTTATATAACTTTAGAGGTTAGGATAGTCTTAATTGCATTCCCTTTCAATATTTTAATTTAGTGTTAAGTTAAAATGATATAGAATTTAAAACTTACCATGTTTCTTTATCTAAATTATGTTTCTTAAAAATGGTTTTCCATAGAAGAAATTGTTAATATATAGTTTAGAAGGAACCAAAAGGAAAATATCCTTCCAAATTAGCATCTTGAGACGGTTGAAATTGAAATAGAATAATTTGTTGTAGTGATGGATCAGTAGACCCAGGTGATAAATGTCAGTGGTATACATGATAAAGAGGAACCCAATCTACCATAATGGATCATGTATTTTGTGAAGAATTTAATAAGGAAAAATCCCACATCATTTAGTTGATCGTCTTACCCAATTCTTGATGAACGATAGATTAAATCCCTAGAAAAGATATTTATGTCATGGGTTGTTCATATCACAAAAAAGGTAAATCTTGATATTTATCATTTTTTAGGTGAAGATTATTAGCGGTTTAAAATTGTTAAGAATATTAAATAATGATAAAATATTGATCCTTTGGAATGGGATTAATTAAAGAATATCTTCTTAAGACTGTTTGACTTAGGATAGGAAAAAAATTCTTATATAAGATTGTGGTTGACTTGAAAGATGATATTTTGTTATATTCTAAAATACATGAGGAACATGAAAGGAAAATAAGGATTTTTTTTCAAATTTTAAAAGAAAATAAAATATTTCGAAATTTTAGTAAGATAGAATTTTTTTTTCCCGCAAATTTTATTCCTTAGACATATTGTTTATAAAGATAGAATAACTATTGACCCTAATAAAACAAAAATTGTTGAAGAGTGGGGAATACCTAAAAATGTCACAGATATTAATATCTTTCTTGGATTATTAGGTTATCACTGTTAGTTTTTTGAAGGAAAAAAATCTCAGTTATCTAGCCCACTGACAAAGTTAACTCGAAAAGGAGTTAAGTTCATCAGGACAGGAGCTTGTGATGTTTGTTTTCAGGAACAAAATATAATATTGGTGAATAATCCTATTTGACATTTCCTTATATAAATGGTGAGTTCATAATCTATAGTGATTCTTTATTTAAAGGAATTGGTTGTGTCTTATTACATAATTATCAAGTAATTTTCTATGCTTCACGTCAGTTTAAAACTCATGAGTTAAATTACCACACACATTATTTGTAATTATTTGTTGTTGTTTTTGCATTAAATATTTTGAGGAATCATTTTTATGGAGTGAAGTGTGAAATATATAATGATAAAAAAATTCCAAAGTATATATTCACTTAGAAGCAATTGAACATGAGATATAAAAGATGGTTGGAACTAATCAAGGATTATGATTTCATAATTCTTTATCATCCTGGAAAAGAAAATAAGTTGGTCGATGAATTGAGTAAAAAAATAATGCTATTATAACTGTGTTAAATTTGGAACCTGGTCATTTTTTATATTATTTGATAAGTTTTGGATTAGAAGTTATGGATACAGGTACATCATCTTTTTGGTTTTGAGTTTCAGTGCAGTAAACTTTGTCAAAAAGAATTAAGTTGTAATAGAAGGTGGATAAATATTTTCAATAAAATTTAGAATTCATTAAGAATAGAGAGTTTTCTGATTTTAATATTGATTAAGAATGTGTTTTATGATTTGGAAAAATATTATGTGTGCCCTACGATTCATATTTTAGGAAAGAGTTGTTGAATGAAGCTCATAGTTCTCCATTTTTCATTCATCCGAGAATAACTAATATATAAATATATATTTCAGAGTATTACTAGTGGGATGGAATGAAAAATTATATTTATGAATTTTGAAGTTCTTCAATTTTCAATAGTTTAAAGCATAATGATAGTTAACAAATGGGATGCTTCAACTATTTCTAGTGTCGGAGTGTAAGTGGGAAAATATATCAATGGATTTCAAGGAAGGATTTCCAAATACTTCCCAAGGTAATAATGTGATTTGGATTATTATTGATTGATTAACTAAATCTGTAAATTGTATTCCCATTCTAGATACAATGTATATATATCAGAACTATAAACCTTCTCTAAAATAGATTATCAATTTACATGGAGTGCCTCTCTCCAATGTATCATACCATGATTATAGGTTCATATCCAATTTTTGGAAAGTACTTTATAATTTTTTTGGTACTAAATTAAATTTCTTTACATCTTTTCATCCTCAATATGATGGATAGTCTGAGTGGATGATTCATATGATGGAGGATATGATTCGTTCATATTAAATGTATTACCAAGGAAGTTGGAATAGACATCTTTCTTTGGTTGAGTTTTCTTGTAATAAAATGTTTCATACCAGTATAAAGATGGAACCATTTGAGGAATTTTGTGGAAAGAAGTATCAAACACTGTATTTTTGGGAAAATTTAGAATAAAGGAAGTTTATAGTACCATAATTGGTAGAGGAAATGAGAGAGAAATTTCAGTTTATTTAGCAACACATGAGGGAAGATCAGGGCAGGTAGAAAAGTTATACATAAAACCAGAAAAAATATATTTCCTTTTAGGTAGGTGATCATGTCTTTCTCAAAGTTTCTCCATGGAAATGTGTGATGCATTTTGGTAATAAGGGGAAGATGAGTCCATGGTTCATTAGACCACATGAAATCCAAGAGAAATTTGGATCATTTTTCTACCAAGTGAATTTACCTCTATGTTTATCCGAGGTACACAACATATTTTATGTTTCAATATTAAGAAAGTATGTACAAGATTTATCTCATGTTTTGATTCCTCAAGTAGTTCAGCTCGAAGAGAATCTTTCTTAAGGAACAACTAGATCATGTTCTTGACCATAGAAAGTGTTGAGGAATAATATGATTCATTAGGTTAAGGTTTTATGGAAAACCTATAATGTTGGATAGGCAACATGGGAATCAGGAAAATCTATGAGGGAAAAATTTCCCCCACTAATTTGATAATTAAATAAAATTATGAGGATGTAATTTCCTAAAGGGGGGATGTAACATCATGAGTAATGATAGAAGAGTTATTTATAAAATTTATTAATATTTATAAAAAATATATTAATTTTACATTAAAATGGATTCTATTTTCAATAGCGTACATTTCACACAATAATTAGTTTCTCTAAGATATTGTGTTGTATGAAAGACTGAGTTATAATGAAAAATAATATATTATTAATTTTATTATTTTAAGTGGTAGTTATAGCATAGATATTGTATCAGTGGGAATTAATTAGAATAACTATATTATGTTTACACATTTACTCATCCAAAAAAATATATAGTATTAAAATAATAATAAACCAATTTTAATCATAAAAAGCTCTATATTTTTATAAGGTAGTTTTACCACCTCTTAATGGAGGTCTTACTTTAAATATAATTTCTGAAACTTTTATAATTTTTATATGAAAAAATAAAATTCATTTTTTAAATAAAAATTCAAAATTTACATTGGATAATTTTTTATTATTTTTCTAATAACTTTCACATTTTAATGAATAGTGAATAATACTAAATTTTAGTTCAAAACTTATTTTTAATCTAATTTAATTATACAGTTATAATATGTTTTTATTTAGTTTTAAAATATAAATAGACCAATTTTATATCATTTAAACCAATCTAGGTTTTTGTAAATAAAATCACACTGAATTAAGATGTAAAATACTTAGCAAGATTTTGAACATTTTTACTTCAAAAACCCGCTTTGTTGTCATGTCTGTATGATTTTATTTAAATTAATTTTTGTCAATTGTGTTATTTTAATTTGGAAAAATGGATTCCATATTAGAAATTATAATTTCTATAAAGTTCTACACAGTTTTTTACCAAAACTATGAGTGAAAGTAATTAAAATTAATTATAGTGATTAACTAGAAAATTAGCTTAAAAATGGAATAAACCTTAAACATGAGAACCAAAATGAGCTAGAAACTTTTAAAAAATACATTTAATGTTCTTATTCCTACCATATAATTCCTTTTATCCAATTTTGAAAAAAATTTGATCCACATTACAAGAGAAAAACGTGGTTGGAATTTCCTTTTCAAAAATTTACAAGAATGTCACCCCCCCCCCCTCCACTATAAAAAGGCACTCAAAATTACCTTTTATTCACACATATTAAGATCTTTGGCTCATATAGACATAGAAAAAATCATATCCCAATATCCCTTCCTTTCCCTAGAGGTCTCAACTTTGGAAAAAATCTAAACAAGAATTCCTTTGGTGCAAACCAAAAAGGAGTTACCTATAAAAGAGGTATCTTTCATCAACATGCATTTTTACATTATTTCATTCTACAATTACATAATTTATTATTATTGCATGATTATATAATAAAATCATATTTCTAAATATATAGAAATTTTTTTATGTTAAGGTTTTTAAATATACCTTTTCACACTTCCATCAAATGCATAATGAAATTATTATTCGTCTACGAAGAACTACCACCTCATGTATTGATGTCGTTCATTTTTTATTTACCACCTCTCATGGTTGGGATTACGATGGAAACAATATTTTATATGATATATATATATATGATACTTATGATTTATTCATACTTCTATAATTTTTATATAATCATACCTTCATGCTTTCCATTTTGTGTAAATACGATAACATTTTTTGTGAATGTGTGCACTACTACCTCCTCAAAGTGATGTTATACATTCAAAAATTACATGAAATGTATTAAGGATGTATTTAATTAAATATATTTTAAATAAACAACTTATAAGTTATATTAATGACATAATTAAATTTTTTAAAATATAATATATTATTTCCTTTATTACCCTTTCACACACTGAAAATGTGATAACGTTGTTCGTGGACGTATGGATTACCGCCTCCTCGGCACGATGTGACTACATTTAAATCATAATAATTATATATATATATAATTATATATGAAAAAATAATATATTATATATGATATAATTATAATTATGGAAAGATAAATATCACTTACCTTATTTTTATAAAGATCATTGAAAATGGGAATTTTCTTCATGCGTACGTACGACCTATCGTCTCTATGATTGTAACGTTGGTTCATTTTTCATAACCATAATCCATGATTGTTTTTAAAATTATAATTTATATATAAATATTATAATTAATTTATTATTATTATACTTTATATATTTATATAATGACCCCTTTGACCACAGTTGACCTAACAAAGTCGTTTTTGATACATAAACTAAATATGGCCAAAAACCCCGATGTAAAATTAGTTATTAAATTATTTAGTTATAAAATTGTAATAAGTGACATAAAATTAATTATAAAACAGAAAAATCTTCTAAAGAAATTAAATAATTAACATAAGTTTATTATTCGTGAAGATAAAGACACACGAGACAAGTCATACTCAAGGTAAGGGTTTTCATCTCAATGACTTTTCATTGAGGAAATTCTTTATGATATGCACATTTATAATTTATAAGGTGTATATACTGATCCTTTCACATTATATATCCATAATTTATCTATTATAAGTTTATTTAATGTTTTTATAAATGTTAATTATTCATGATAATTATGATTTAGATGTTCAAAGTGGTGTGGGATGCTTTGAATGTTAAAAGATTTAATTTCTAAATATTTTCCCCATGTTAATATTCTTCCTATTATTTTACATATTTATTTATATGGATATAAAAGGGTTATAGAGTACATATTATGTATATTTTTTAGTTTCATTGAAAAAATTATAAATTAATATTTTTACGTGTTTTATATGGAATGTTTTAACAAATGACAAAAGGAATGTTCTATTCTTAACATACAAAGAAAAAAAACAAATTTTCCACCATCATGGAAATTATTTTATTTATTGATTAATTTTTAATATTTAATGATTTATTAAATGAAAAAACCCTATTTATTTTTTAGGTATTTTGGTATTGAAAATTAATTTTCAAAATAAATTTGGATTTTGTATCGAAAACTGTCTTTTATAAATAAAATGGTATTTTAATATCTATAAGTGATTTTCATACGATTTTAGATGATTATTTAAAATGATGAAATTTTTTATTTCATGTTTTGTTTCTTAGACATTATAAATTATGGGTGCACCGAGATAGCATCAGGTAAACCCATTATCTCTTAAAAGATGTGCGGGCCCAGATAGCGCTCTAATGCTTTGGGTAATGATTATATTCTATGTAGACTTATATTGTAAGTTGTTCATTTGGTTCTTCTAATATTTAAGGTTTATATAAGGGGTATGTAAGGGTTAAATTTGATGATGTCCCAAGGGACCTACATGAATTTTCTATGTTTTCTAAATAGTTTTCTTGGAAATTATTTGTTTTCAAGAATTAAAATAAATGATATTTATTAAAGAATGATATTAACCTTTTGGGTAAAAATTATGTTTTCAAGAAGTTTTTTTATGAGTTTTAATGTTTATCAATATACTATCAGTTTCCTTATTTTTTAAATCCCTTACTGAGATTTTTATACTCATCCCACATTTTTAATTTTTTTAGAGAATTTAATGATGAGTAAGGGATTGGAAGAGGTCAAGTTGAATTTCATAAAGAGTTTTTACAAAATAGATCATGATTTATTTTTAAAATATTTATATGGTTGAAAAAATATATACTACTCAGAAGTTTCCACTTTGTATTTTAAATTTTTTTTGTATGAGTTATGGCCTAATTATCTAAAACTCTAAACATGAAAAGATACTCAATGTGATAAAAAGTAACATTCTTGACATAACTCAAGATTATATAATTATTAAGGATGAGGCCTTATATGTATGGTCTAATAATTCACATCGGTTATTCTAAAACAACCATATACTAGGATACTATATATCTCTTATCCTGGGTATAACCATATAGCCTCTTCTACTTTTAATCTCATAAAAAAATAAAAATTCCCTTACTAATAAATATGTGTATATTTATTACTATTTTCAAAGGATATATAGTGACATCTAGATATTATATATATAATATTTTTGGAAGTTATAATTTCATTATATTCTCCCTACCATCCCAATATCTTGTCCAATCACTTAAGGTTGGATTGGGACCCGTTAACCATATGACAGGGTATCAAATGCCTAAATTCAATCATTCCTCTTGATACACTAAAATACCTTATTTGAACTATTCATATAAGAAAACCCAAAAACCTTGATTCAATTATTACTCATGGAACAACCACAAAATCCTTGACTTGAGATCATCTTTCATAAAACACACTATCATTACTGAGTCATCACCAAAAGTCAATCAAATGTTTAATTAATGCAGATAAATGAACTCCATTTCTATAAAATATAATTATTTTTTTCAAAAAAAATTATTATAAGGAGGATAATTTTATTAGTACCAAAAAATGAAGGAAAATAGAATATGCACCTTTCTTAGATAAAACAATTTTCATGTAGGAAGAAATTGTCTATATACATGAAGAAGATTATAATGAGATCTCCATGCTTCGTATAATTTCTCCTGAGTTTAGGGATGTAGATCATTTAAAATAATTTCCAAATCTAATGACATGGTGGTGAGAACCTCATAATAGTAGAAAAACATGTATTTCCTAAATTATTGATGAAAAAATATCAAAATCACAGAACTATTTTTATGGTATTATGGCAACTTTTTACCCTTATAAAACACCTAATGCATAGTAAACCTATATCAAGTGGAATATTTAATTTAAAAATCATAGATTTAACTAATAATGGATCCAAATAAAACTTATAGGTCAAAATTTATGGTTTTATTAAGTTGTGATTTTTTTTAACAGAAAAAATAATCACAATGGGAAATTTTCAATGAAAAAATCTCATCTTTCACGAAGAGAACCCATTTATTCATAAAAATCCGTCATTTTTTCTGAATAGTTAAGGTCCTTAATAGAAACTTATAAGTTTCTCACTCACATAAAATATTCTAAAAAGGACATTATTTATAGACAAATTCTATAAGTCCTTTATAACTTTATAAAATCTTCACAAAAGGACATCTTTAAAATCATTAACATTTCAATCCCTAAAAATCATAAAATATATTCATGGTTATGAATTGATTTACCAAGATAATAAATTTAATCCTTTATGGTCGTAGAACTCTTGACAACTAGAAAGACCCAATGAGACTATGTATTTTGAGAATATGGTTATGAAGTAATGTCAATAAATACCTCAACACACACTTCAAAAAGAGGATCTTAGAAGAATGCAGTACATAGTTTTAGTTACCTATCATATAAATCTTTAATTTAGGCTATAGATAAGGGGATTTCATCAATAAATATCTTCTTTGTAATTTCCTCCATACATAAAACCCTCATTAGGCCTCTCATGTAGTCCTTTACAGATGACTCCCATGAATTACCTTCATGATAAAATCCCATGATGATCCTTCATGGATGAATCTTATAAATCTCCTTCATGAAGGGCTCGTATGAAGCTCCTTCATGGTGGGATACTCATATATACCCTTCATGAACTAGAATCCATTAACCCTTTTGAATTTGATGAACTTTAACAACTCACATAAAATACCAATCTTATATGAAATTTGGGTTTCCTAAAGTATATATTTCCCACATCCAATGGTTTACTTCCACATATGAATTGACCAAGGGTGACACACTTCATGAAATATATTTCTTATAGGTTCATAGTCCTCCTTTTCCAAAAATCGATCATTTTTTCAAAATCCTAATCTTTTATGGATCTCTATCATCTTGTAGCACATTTTTTACCATTTAAAAATTTCCACTACCATGTAATATTGGGTGTAGGGTAACCCCTTCCATAAAACATTTCTTATCTGGTTTTCCAAGTAATAAGCCCCAAACAATTAACTTGAGTCAATATAATCCTATTTATTTCATCAATATCTTGACTCGAGATTCCCTTATCATATCTATCATATATCTTGATTCAAAATACTCCTCTTGGTTTCATTATATTCCTTGAGTTGAGATGTTTTTCTTGGTTTCGTAAATACCTTGAGTCAAGATACCCATATTATATTCCATTATATGCCTAGATTCAATATAATACTCTTTGTTTTATTATATTCCATATATTGAGATACATATCCTAGTTTCTTTAGGTTCCTCGAGTCTAGATCCTCCTCATGCTTTAATAAAAATGCCTTCACCAATATCACCTTCTAAAGTAAAACAAAAATGTAAACTTATTTATAAGTCCCATGAGAACTTGTTTCTATATACCTTTCACTTATTATTCTTATTAATATGAAGTTAAACTATATAACACATTATCTTTATCATGTGATGTTACACTTCATGGACGGGTCCTATCATATGACCTTAAACTGTGATACTCAAACATTATGGGTTTTGATTCCTATTAACCAAGATATGTAAGAGGTCTATTTAAGGTTCAATTCCAACAACCCAATAGATATATATAACTCCTACTAGGTGTAATCCCCAACCACTCCAGTCTCCATTCCTCGCTTAGTTTATAACTGAGATGATATTAAAAATCATATATAGGCCTACTAAAAGGTGTAATTGGAAGCAATCATAGATGAAAAACCTTAAAAGGAACCACTATGTTCCTTTTCATGTGACCTTAAAAGGTATTTCATGTCTTGTTAAATAGAACTAAACTATGTGGGTTCTAATTTAATTAATATGGATACATAAGATAACCTTTTCATGGGTCTGATCCCAACTTAACAACACATCCTACCTCCTTTCATATGAGCTAAATGCCTCCCTAAATGGTAATAAACTATATTGTTCCTTTATATATTGTTTTAAACTATAGAGTGCCCACATAATTGGGTCAAATGAGAGATAGTATAATTCCCATGTATAGTGTCCTCTTAAATTCATGTTGTCATTATATCAATTTCTTAATGGTAATCAGTATTATTATTGGAAATTTTTAATTAACATTTTTAAAATCTTAAATAGAGTACCATGGTATGAAATAATACCACCCCAAAAAAATTTGGTGAGCCAACCTCCTATCATATAAACCAATATGCAACCAAATTATCTCTGGTAATTTTCTAGTGACCACCTACATTTAGAAAGTAGTTTTACACCAATTATAAAACATTACAAGTGTAAGGGTGTATCATAAACAAAGTGATATTGACACTACTTATATTTAGGTTGTTTGGGAACTAATAATTACCCAGAAAATCATAAAATAAATGATATGTCATTTAAAAACAATATAAATCTATTATAATTATTAAATATATCATGGGTTGTGAACTTAAGCCACACACCCTTTTCAAAATCCCATGTCTTGGCCATCTCACCACTAGGCTAGATTTCACTTAAGAAAAACCTCAATAATGGATACACTAGGGTTCTACACTAGTCCCCTAGGGTTAGATTTTAGTCACAGGAACCCATTATAGGTCTAATTTCATGATTCCATAATCAAATTAATATAAATATTTTCTGTTGGTGACCATCTATGTTAACACACAAATCGTATGGGGAACTCATATCCTATTAAGTTACATCATGACATTGGAAATTAGTGAAACCAATTAAATTTATTATTAATACATATATAAATAAGTAGAATTTCCCACATTAAATGCATTTTAGGAAAGATGATTAAATACCCTCAAAATAGATAGAGACCTCTAAATTATGGCTAGAAGAGTGTTTCTTATTACAAACCATCGGATAATTCACCCCAAATGTCCAAAATCAAGACATCATGAAAAAGGACCTAAATTATGGAATAACTAAAGATATATAGTAAAGAAGAAATAAAAAATAATAGAGGGAATAGGAGCCATAGAATCACTAATAATGACCTCCAATAATGAATGGGATATGAAATTGTTAAGTAAAAAATTGGTTACAACTTAGAAGGAGAATAAATTATGAATATGGAAGGAGAACAAAATTTACACTACTACAAAATGAGAAACAATTATCATTTTATAAAAAAATTTAAATAATTATTTAATTAATTAAAAATTAAAATTAAACAACTTGTAACCCATTGAGTACTATCTTTCCGACCACCGAGTACCCTCCAAGGGGTCACTAGCCACCTGGTGACCAACCGAGTGACACTACCTTACCCACTAAATACCCAATATCGGTCCACTAGATACCTCTTTTCATCTATTAAAGTAAAAATGCCTTAGAATTGATCTATTTTCCCTGAAAATATCCCCTATTAACACCTCTAACACTCAATAATACACAAAATACATGAGGTTTGGTGAAATTTTGATTAAAATAATACCTCATAAAAATATAGGTTGTTATAATTTAATGATAAATTTCAGTGAATACTGATTATATTATGTAATTAATGAAATTAATTAGGTGATAATATATAGATACCCAAGATTGATGTACATGGACATTACATTACATTTGCGAAATACTTAATACATAAAAAACAGACACCCAATGACCATATTAGTTTAGTGTCTTTAGAAACTCGGAAAATAATCTTCTAATCATGGTGAAAGATCTTAAACATATCCCATAAAGAACATCCACTTTTTTTTCCTACCTAAAACAATTATTTATATCATGGGGGAAAGAAAACATAAAAATGGTGAGTTAAAATTCTCAATAAGGGTAAACATGGAGAACATAAAACAAACGATAAACATTTGAATGTAAAAACATGAACATAAAATTTAAATATCAAAATCTTGAGAAATGAAATAAATCATGGCAGTATGTAAGGCATGGATCATAAAGGAAGATTAACCATTAAATAATTTCATTGTAAAAAAACATGTAATTGGGGAAAACTAATAAGCACATATTATGATTTCTGTAGTATCCAAGTCATTTCTTCCAAGACCATTATAGTGGACGGAGTCCATTACTGAACCGGGTTTACTTTCCATTCCATATCTATATTACTGAACTGGATTTACTTTTCGTTTCATCCATGTCTATCTCATGAGATATAAATCTTTACCCAATGCATTGGAGGGAGATATAGGTCCCACACATCTCATAATGAAATCATTCTTAAGTGTGCCACAAAATAAACATAAATCATTCATCATAACTCAATAAATAAAATGGGTTTCATAAACATCATCCCATCATAACATAATCCATATAAAACAATGGATATCATTTCATCATAAAAAAAATAAAACCATGTAAATAATAGGGACACTATACTATAAACATAACTATATAAAATAATGTCATCTTAGATGGAAATTAGTTTTGATAAAACACTTGAAATTAATTCTTGAGGAAAATATCCTTTCTTCTTCAAAATAATTTTATTTTCTCAAAATGACATGAAATTTTAAAAGAAAAGAATTTTTCTAAAAATAATCATGAAATATTATAGAGGAAAATTCATGGAAATAAGATGTTATGAAATCTTAAAAATCTATTCATGTCGTATATGTTAAAAAAACATTCTCCTCGTACTTTTTCCAGAAAATCTAGAAAGTACCTTGTATGGAAAACAAAAGAAAGATTACTCACATACCATGTGGTAAAATTAAACAAAGAGTAAAAATGACTTTAAACATACATGGAATAATAGTAAAAAATTTATGAAAACATTTTTAGAAATCATGGACATGGATGATAAATATAACCCCAGTAAATACTTACAAATAAACAATCTCAGATAAGAAAGAGATTGGAATAATTATCCCCTAACTTAGGCCCAATATGCTTTGTACGTATCTAAAACTCATGTATAATGATTTAAATAATGTCATTTACTTATTTCAGAATCATATTATTTTTTATGATATCATATATGGTCATATTCTTATCTGTTTATTAGTAACATTTCATTGTTACTCGTTATTCGGGTGTTAACTACTTTATGTTCTTATGCATGTTTTGTCGAATAAATTCTTATTCCTATTTTTAGGTTATAGTTATATCATTTACAGAATGGTATTAGGATAATATATATCATATTTATTAATTAAATTCATTTATATAATCATTATTCAATGATGATCATGTAGAATGAATGGCATCGCATTGTGGAGACGGTAGGCCGTACGTACGCACGAGCGATGATATCATTCCCATGATTTTGGAATGGTATTGAAGTGTATGGTGTATAATATTTCAGAATCAATATAATTTTACAATAATCATATATAGTTATTTATTTCATCATTATGCACATCCAAGTATGTTGGTGATGAAAAATAGATTACACCACGGCGTGGAGATGGTAGGTCGTACGTACGCATGCGTGGTGATTTCATTTTTTATAGGATAGATAGAAGATGGAATATGGTTGTTTAATATTCATTATAACATATAAGTATACAAGTGATACTGGAGTTATTAATTAATAATGAAACAACACATATAGATTAAGTAGAAGAAGAAAGGTGTTTGAAAGAATCGGTAAATGATATTACCTCTTCTTCGATGTGCCTCTTCTAAACCTCCTCTTAGGGCACCAAATTTGTTATTTTAAGAAGACAAGGACCTTTGGAATGTTTCTAAGGAAGTGGAGAAGTTAAATTGATAGGGTTTGACCTATTTCGGAGGCTCAAAATGGAGTGAGGAGGAGAGGGAGGAGGTTCCCTTTTATAAGAGAGGAGAGGGGCACTTTTGGAAACCTCGAAAATATTAATTTATAATAAAATCAAACCCCACTTTAAAACCTCAAAAATGACTCAACTTTGAATATGAGATGATATAGGGTTGTAATCACATCAACCAATAAAATTTATACATGTTTTGATTTTATTTTAAACCTTTTTATTTTGATTTATCCTTATTTAATGTATTTAATTTTATTTTTTGTAATAATATTGTAAATTTTAAATCGTTGTAAATACTTACTTATGTGTTTTTAATTGTACATAATTGGATACTTTATGAAATTTTTGACCATATAATTTTCATTTTGAAATTTTTAAATATTTTTTTTTATTTTTAAACATTTTAATAATATGTTATTTTTATAAAATATCAATTGTGTCAATTTTGACACTTTTCAATTATTTGAATTTAAATAAAATCCAAACAGAATATAGATTCTAAAAAAATATTTAATAGATTCCTAACATGTCATATTCATCTATAAAATTCATGGATCACATTAATTAGTTCATATAAAATTTATTTTAATATTTTTGAAACCATTAAAATAATTACTACAACATTTTAGTATAATTATTTAATATACATATTTGATGAAAAAAAATAAAAAAAATACTATGATGAAGATAAATATTATATAATTAGTAATAATACTTTTAGTCGAACTTATCTTCTAAAAACCCCAACTTTGAAAATGTTATATTTATTAAATTATGAAGGTGACAACTTTGACATCATTTAAAATAAAATAATTTAAGTGTCATAATCTCTTTTATAAGGCTCCAAATGATAAAAAAGTAGAACCTTAGTTTCTTATGGTTTATATATACTTTAACAATAAGTTTTGGTCATGTTTTTGGGCCTTCTGATCGGTATTATTATTTTAATAAAAACTATATTGATGATTTTTTACTAAATAAATAATTTTTTCATCATTAATGTATAAGATCATAAGGTAATTATATATTTCATAAAACTTACAAATAAATTACCATGATAAAGAAAAAAATTAGCTTTAAAATGATTATTTATAATTGAATTTATATTCTGTACAACGTTATATTAAAAAAAATTAATTATTAAAGTTTGAGTGAGACATATTTTACTTTTCATTAAATAAAATAAATTAATTGTCTCAATATCATCCAAGTGGGTTCCAATAGATACCATTTATACCCAAGTATATTTTAGAGAAAAATATAATAATCCAATTATATTAATACAAGTGTTAGGGTAATTTTATGATATTATTTTTATCCTTAATTACCTGATTTACCTTTAACTGTGGTAAATAAAATTTACCGTAGTTACTATTAATAATGATCAAAAATAAAAATTATCATATTAACAAAATTTGGATCTACTGATTCAAAATATGGAATCTATTTTTTCAAATTCAAGACACAGAAGTTGTAGTAATTGATTTAATATTAATCTCGTTGTTGAGAAAATAGGTTTTAAAATCTAAAACATTGCAAAAGATTGAAATGTTTTTACCTATGAATACAATGAAAAATTAGTGCTAATGACATAAATTATATTAAATGGTATAAATATATTCTATTTATACATTAAAACCATTCAATATTATAATTTAACCATATAAATTACCTCGATGAAAAAAGTTATTTTAAATTAAAAATTTAGCGTATTTTTACTATTCATCAAAATATGAAAGTTATCAGAAAAATATCAAAAATTTATCCAAAGTATATTTTTATATCCTTATTCCAAATAAGGAAATTAATTTTTCAAATTGAACTTATAAACATGTCAAAAATTAGATTTAAAATGGGTGTTCCCTCAAAAGGTGGAAAACCTGCATTTTTTAAAATATACTTCTTTTAACGAAAAAATTGATTTTATTCTCATACCATGATCTATACAATTGTTAAGATGAATGATAATGTTATAAAATTAAAAATTTGGTTAATAATATTTATAACAGCTAGTTCATAATAATATTATAATAATTTATCGTTGTTTAGTGAAACTCGTTATTGTATACAACAGAAGCTATCGAAGAAGGTCGCCCTTATGTATAACGCAAGCCAAGTCAGTGTTGTGTGTAGTGAAAGATTCTTTTGTTGTTGCATATAATAGAATCCAAACATAGTTCTTTTATACATTGAAAAAAATCTATCCTCAATGTTGTGTAAAATAAATTCTATAAAATGAACTTGAAATCGTGTGTAACACAAGAAAAGAATAGTAGAGCATATAGTGCAAGCTAATACGTTGTTGCATATAACACAAGATAATATTGGTGTTTCATAAAACACAAGACATTGAATCAATTAAAGATAATCGATCTCATAAATTCTCGGGGTGTTACTTTGTAAGTGTTAGGAGCCTCATTTTTGGCATTTTCATTGGATTATGATTAGTTGGGATACCATTAGAAGGATAACATTGGAATAGTGTTATGATGATATATATTATGGATTGGAAAAAATATTTGTATTCTTAAACATACAATAATTATATATGATAATATTTTCATGTTGGCTTACTTAAATAGCCAAGTTGTGGATTGAACAATTAAATTGGATCATTAGCCAGTAAAATATTAATCTTTGACCACTAATGGATATATTGAATTTTAAACGGGATCATCATTTTAGTGCAAGAAAATTTAATAAAATTACTTATTATATGAACTCAATTAGTAATTCCCTACACACTTAAAGAACCAAATTCATGATCTCTCCAAGGTATATGGTGATATTAGTACTTGGATTTATCTTCCTCAAACACACTAAAGATAAAGAGTGGAAATAACTAAATAATGGAAGTCATAAATTTGTTAACCAATTAACAACAATTAATTCATAAAATAAAATTCAATCCAGCCTTTCCATCTTCCTAATATCATTCCATTAAAGGTTTAGTCATCCATTTATGGTATACTCTCAATAGTAGGTGGAATATGGCTTACAATAATTGGATTGAAGAAATTAAAACTGCGGAAATAATGAGCACTCCTCCATGTATGTTAATTAAATTCACACTTATGTGTGAACTAATTCACCACAACACAAATCTATAACTATGATTTTTGATTATATATTTTTAATGAAATAAATGGGATGAATATAAGAGAAATATATTGATTAAGAACATAGGAATATAAAAAGAAACTTACATGGCAATTGCAAACATCACAAATGAACTTTGGCATAACAACATAACATTGAAAACAAGAGATGTCTCTTCCCAGTCACCACCACTACCTTTAAATATTAAATTTGGAAGCCTTATTCCAAGACTAAATAAATGTATGCCCAATTATTAAATTAATTTAGGCCTTAGGGTGGTGGAAAGTAGTGGATAAAAATTGATTCCCTCTTTTGACCCGAAGTGGAAGCCTACTTGCATCCACCGAAAAGACAGATCAAAAGGTCCTTTTAGATGGTAGAATTAGACTGGTCCATAGAAGAATAAAATGGATCCCAATCTGTCTCCTAACCTCTTGTAAACGTTGGGCCCATTTTGATTTGTTAATCAGGAGTTATGTCTGATTTAGTGGGATAACATTCTGGGCTGCAGATTCTGGCCCAAATTTTGGTATTCTATTTGGGAAACCTTAATTTCCATTATGGAGGCAAGATTATCACTCTATCATGAAGAATTATTTGTTCTCCTATATGTATTCTAGTATCCCACGAAATTTGGGCTTAATTGGACATGTATTGTGGGCTCCAAATTCTCATCAGTGGGCTGGTGTCCAATCTAAATTCTATCGAATTACTTCCATTCATCTCCAAATATACCCATAATCCTTTATGAATCCTCCTTTGATCCCTGAATAAAAAATGTTCATATTAAAGTGTAGATACATTTCAAGAAAAATTAAATTAAATTATGGAAAATTAAATTCCTTAAAATCATATGAATCATTGGGCCTAAATTGGTGTACATTAGGCATCAAGTGCACAAATGATGAGAATGGATGTTCAAATTTTAAATCCACTAACTCAGGCCCATAAGATCAAAAATTAACATTTGATACCATTAAAATGTAATTAACATTGGTGGATTTATTTTCTAATCATCATTGATGTTTAGTTTCTCTCAAATCATCTGATATAAATACCCATTTTGAATAGGTATTAAGACCCATAAAATCAATTCAATTTCCATTGGAAGTTCATATTTATCAACATAATGATAGACGATCATAGGTTCGTTCATAATATCAAACATAAATTCCCTTAATTGTAAACTGATGTTTCATTTATGTAAATAAATTCAATACATTCCCAAAATGACATTAAATTCAGCCAAAGGGAAAATAATGATATTTTTAGGAAGCATATTCCCTAAAACATAAATCAGATAAGAATAATATACTTGTGATGTGATAATCATGACATTATGGTTTTCAATTATAATGAAAATTATAATCATTGAGGTGGTACTCTGATACCCTTAAAAAATATTCATATATAAAACAGTTGTTAGATCCTTAATCAAATAATACATTAGCAGTTTTATAGTGGATGATCAATGTACCTTTTACCACTTCCTTATCATAATCCATATCTCCAATGGTGATCACGTGATATTTCCATTTTTATTTGATTTTAAGAGGTTTTTGATGTTGATCACCATCATTAAACTTCTAGTTTGAGCATTGGTTAACATAATGCCTACACACCTTGCATTTGAAACACTAGAGTGTGAGTGGTTTATTATGTAGTTATTTTCCTCCATAATTTTATAAATTCTTCCCATCACTATACAATTCAATTGTATAATGACCTTAATTTCCTTACTTGAAATATTTAAAAGTATAATTAAGGAAATTTCCACTATGTTACCTTCTACACACTGATCATAAAGGAAAAGTCATCTTCTTCTCTCCTTGGTTTTTAGAATTTCCTTTGAATTATATTTTTCTTTTCTTATCAAAACTATGACATGGATAGGTAAATTCAATCATCGTTTCCACCTTTATATAATAAAAAATAATTTCTTTATAGATATTATGGTCTCTTATGGATAACACCCTTTAAAGACTTGTTTTTGAGCAATCAAGAATTGATCAACCTTACTTTTAGGTTGGGTGATAATACCAAAAGTGTACCTCATAATTAATGTAAACTTTTCCTCATATAAATTAACATATCCATCATCCTTATTCTTTAGCTCAATAAATCCTTTATCCATTATAATAATAAGAATACAAGGAAAGTACATATTGAAAAATAAATACTTAAACTTATTATACTCCATAAAGTCAGTTTCTTCCTATTGCATCATGTTCTTGATAATACTCCACCATTGATATTTTTCACCCTCTAAATGATAATTATCTTGAATAAATTTTTCATGTTTCAAAAACTAAATAATAGAAAATATATTTTCATTGGTACTGATCCAATGATCAGAAACTACTAGATAAAAAACCCATTAAAATAAGGTGGGTGTTGCCTCATGAAGGAATCAATATAATGTTGTTCCCTCATTTTCTCATTTGGAATATCAACATGATTCATATCTTGAAAAAGTTATATAACCATAGAATTGATATTTATCATTCCAACTCACATAACATTTGTTTTCTCTAGAGGACAATTATTACATTTTCTATCCCATTCAGTATTATCATGATTTCTTTAGGTTTCATTTATTGACTAAAACCAAAAGGAATAGTGTGATAAAAAATAATCATAGTGTAAAACCATATAATCATGAAAATAATTTATTAGATATCTAAATCAAGAAACATTATTTTTTAATCTATAACACCTTAGGTTTAACCTAGGTCATCCATGATCATTACCAAAACCGTAGAATGTTATCTTATACATAGAATTATCCCCAAGGTTCTCACAAAAGCTTTCTTATCCTATTTTCCAAAGGTTACAAAACATTGCTTGGATACCAACTATAGTGGTTCATTCTTTTTATACATAGATATTACATATTATTAGATGAATAATCTATGCATAATATAAAAAACCATGACAGAATCATATAGTTCTAGTATCTTTGGGAACTTGGAAACATAAGAAACATGTTCAAGAGATATCTACATCATCCCAACTTATATATGCATAACTAGCACCCTTATTAGACATATAATACCCAAAAATTTTCTTTATAATCTGGGGAAAGGAAACATAAGAAAGAGTGAGATTGGATGCTCAGTAAGGGTAAAAAGGGAGACATCATTGATCACATAAATATATTATGATCATAAGGGTATGAGAACATTATTTTAACATTTGATAACCATACCCTACATATCAAAGATCATAATATTGAGTCATGACATAAATCATGGTAGTTCATAAGACATGAATCATAATGTAATGAAATAAAATGATACATAAGAGCATAACATTTATATAAGACATATATTTATATCATACACATAATCATAGAAAATCATTTCCTTAGTAGTCAAGGATCATTGCCAAGACTATCATGGTGTATTGAGTTTACTCACCATTGCATATTAGTAGTCATGGTGCACTCCCAAGAAAATCATAGTGTAAAGAGTCCCTTAGTGAACTAGGTTGATTACACATTCCAATATTATTTATATCATGAGATATTAAAATTTATCCAATGGATTATAGGGATATATAATTTTATTTCCACCCATCACATAGTGAAAATCATAAATTTTTGTGCCAAAAGATCATAAAACATTAATCATATCATAACCCATGAAAAGGGAATAGGATTAATAAAAATTTCATCATAGCATAACTCATGGAAAAGAAATGGGTTTCATAAACATTTAATCAATTCATTTTAACCTAACCTGTGAAAAAGGAATGGATTTTGTAAATGTCACGAACCAACTCGGGTCGACCCTGAACCGGTCACCCGATCCAGTCCGTGACATGTCCCAAAGGGTGTTCTCGATCCCCACGGGTAGGAAACCAGTGTCGGGCATCAAAATTTAACTGTTGGGAATGATTTTTCTTGTGAAAAAAAAAAGATAAAATTATAAATAAAAACTGACGATAAAAATAAAACTAGCAGTGGAAAGAAAGTAAAACCACACATACCTCTACGTGACCCTCCAGATCACCACCCAAAAAAAGGTCAAACTTTCTCCAATAATGAGAAAATCATCCAAGAGAACCAAAGAAAAAGAAACCTATAACTGAAATGATAAAATAGGCATGAGTATTAAAATGCTCAATAGGGTTTCCAAGATAAACCATAGAATCCAACGTCTCCTTTTCCGAAACTATCCATTAACGCAAGTTTGAAATACCCATATAAAACTATGGTTTTCACATTTTAAAAAAAGAAACATTTTTTTCCCATTTAAAAACCCAAAACACATGACATAACATTTCCAAAATCATTTTTTATTTCATAAAAAAACCCAAAACAAAGAATAGCCAAGATGGGCTAAAGTAAAACAAGTAAATAGTGTAAGCTGTAAATAAAATAGTATAACGGAAAGTGAATAAGCAATGAAAATAATCCAGTAACCATGGGTGATCCTAAACATCTCTAGAAGACCCCTGGATGTACTCGGTTTGAAACCACCTATCGGCGTATGGTGAATCTCCAAAGTCTATAAACAATTGTCCGCCCTATAAATGACCAATCCAGTGGCAAAGCCTACCTAGCCTAACAAAAAATATAGGGGGTACCAACCCATATAATCAGGTTTGATCAGCAACTATCACTCGATCATCTAAAATATTCCTAGGAACCCATGGTAGTTAAAATAATATTGTGTAAGTAGGAGACCCTCACACGAGTGACTCATATCACCACACTTGCCTACCCCAAACATGGACACCAATATACGATAACCCCTAAGGTATATACCTCCTATAAAGGTTCCCCATATGTATATACATACATTTCATATCACACGAAGGTTCCAACCAGGCCGCCATACTATTTAACATTTAAACCATTTCATAAAATACTCAAAGATTCCAATAGAGCATACACTTTCTCCAAAACACAATCTCTTTTAAAGGTTAGTACAAATATTACCATTGGGTTAAAATTTCCAAATGGGCCTTTAACTCAACATGTTTAAAAACATTTACCCAAAACATATTACTAATACCACTTTTAAATTTACAAAGACCAATGAACTCTTAGGAAAATATTTACTAAAACCCACACCAAGAGCCGAATGGGCACACAATTTCAAACACACACACACCAAATAATTTTTCAAGTCTAAATGGACCAAAACCATGAAGAATGCCTTTGAACCATTCCTTTGAAAACACACAAAATAACCTCCATCCTAATTTGAAAGAGCACCAACCTTCTTATTGGAAACATCAATCCATTTCCAAAATCACACCAAATCATATTCATCATGTCTTTAAAAAACTCTAAAGTGATGGAAGTTTTATAAAACAAACCAAACAATTCCTTAGCTATTAGATGAAAAAGTCAAACAATATATAAATGATTTTAGGAACAAGTCAAATAGTTTATTAAAAATTTTATAAACAAATGAAATAACTTATAAAAAATTTAATAAACATACCAAATAATTTATAAATAATTTTATAATGAACTCAAAAATTTATTAAAAATATTTATAAATAGAGGAAACTATTTATAAACATTTCAATAAATAGACCGAATAATTTAAAAACAACTCATTCAAATCGAAAACACTATCACAACCTATTGATGAGTATATCGAAGGATCGTTTCATTATTAAAACATTATCAAAACAATATTTAACATCCAATGAATACATTTTTCAAAATAACATGTAAACATAACCTGAGAAAGTACTTCAAAACTATTTTTAACAAAACCAATTTGCTCGAAAAAACTATATAAAGTTAACTAAGTGTATTGTAAAGGTGATAAATAAGTCAAAAATTTAATTAAAAACACTCATGTATTAAATGGACTTAATAGGAAAGGAAAACACAAATTTTCCTACCTCTAACCAAGAGCAGAAGTGAAGAAAACCTCAATGGATGGGCTAACAATGTCCCGCGGTCCAATTTCACACCCAAGACAACTAGAATAATGCACCAATCAATACCTGGGATGTTAGGATTTGGACAATTAAATAAAAACAGAAGAAAAGTAAAGAAAGATACCACTGGTGAGGTCTCTAGACTGGAGAACTCAGGTCGACAAGAGTGGGAGTGGGAGGCCACCATCGAGTCGCACGAAGGAGACTGCCAGAAATGAGGGAAGGTTGTTGGGGATTGGTTGAATCTCTGGCTTGAGCAAGGAGACCGTAGTGTGGCATGTCCAGAGTTCAAAGGCCAGAAGTGGAAGTCTGGGTGGGGAGCATGAGGGAGAGGTGGCGTTGGGGGTCAAGGGAAAGGGAGAGGGTGTGGCGGATGGATGGAGCATGATTGTGGGAGTGCAACGGCCTGCTGGAGTGTGAGGGTGACAGGCGGAGGCCTAATGAAGCATGAGGGAAATAATCTGAAGCTTGGGTACGGTGGACCACTGTAGCCTGAGGACGAGAGGCGGAGGCCTGGACCATAGAGAAGGTCAGAGCGGAAGGCTGGAACACAGGAGGTCGACATGTGGCTCGTGTAGGAGAAGGGGAAAGAAAATGGGTGGGACTGTGTGCAACGAGTTAGGGGGAAGGGGGTATGCCAGGTAGAATAGGGTTCAGTTTTTTTCTTATAATAATAATAATAACAATAATAAAACCAAAAATAGATAAATAATAATTTTAATAATAATAATAACATGATAATAATAATAATAATAAAACCAATAATAGAACAATAATAATCATAATAATAGAAATATCCATTTAACATCATTTCTTTCATTTCTTTAATAATAGAAATATTAGAAATGAAATTTTAAAGTGATACTATTTTTTATCAATTTATAAAAAATTAGAATTGAAACCATTTAATAATATTATTATGATCATCTACATATTAATTTTATTATTATTTCGTTTTAAACATTTCACTTATTTCATTTACTTAAAACTGTATTTATTTTAAACGTTATATAACTACAAGAGTCGCAAGACGTCAAACGTGCAGTTGAGTGAACCATGCTTGAACCATGCCACCCGGTACTGACTGCCTAAAGGGTTAAGTTGTGTGCTTTTCATATAGTTTTAAGACTCATGCGCAAGTCGCGCATCTACCAGGTAAAGGACTGACAATTCTCCCCACCACAGACACTTTCTTCCCCTAGAAAGTCACCCAGCTGAATAATATACAAAACAAGAATCCATGCCTAATTGAAACTGAAATAAACCACAACACAAGAGAATAGGAGAACACGATAGGGTTCTATAGACCACAAAAACTCAACTAGCATGGAAATTTAACACTCAAACATACCACCCCGAGAAGGGGGCCGACGCGGGAACTACCAACTGATCCAAACTAACTTATATAGTATGAGGGAACCAAGACCTCTACTGAAACATGGAACTCTCGGCTTAGACCAAAAACCCCCAACACTAGAGAAAAACCTCCTAGCAGAACTTAAACCAAGAATTGAACTCGATCATAACCACAAACATTGATCCTTTCATAGGATCTTACATCTCCAAACAAACACAGCCAAATCAAGATCATCCCATACAATGACAAAACACACTTTTAATAAAATTGCATGGTTAGGGAAAACCATAGTCATATAAAAGAAACTGTTTGGATTACAATAGAACATGTCTATCATAACTTCATGATGAAGTAATGATATTAAAACAACATCAAAACTTTAATATCAGAAAAAAACAAGAACGGATAGCCATTAAATGTTCTACTTCCAACACAGAACACAAAACTTGAACGGAGGCTTCACACCCCCAGCAACTCCTGACTGTGCGTGAGCTTCACCCCTAGACCTGTAGCTGGGTCTATGATGATTGAATCATATTCTGCCTCACATTTAGGCATTGTAATCCTCTGTTCATAGCATCCTCTTCAAGTGACGCTTCCTACAAAACTTCTCTAGATGACCAAGACACCTGAAACAATGGCACATTATCAGAAGGGTGCAACATGATGGCTTTGTGTGACCTAAACTTCCACAATTATGGAACACCACTGAACATTAAAACAAATTTGAAGGCAGGGCCACTACAAAGGATTCTTTAGAAATAGGCCCCTCTGGCACACCCTACTCACCAGATGGAGAATCTTCACGAGCAACTGGATACGCTAAATTTTCAACCATCTTCACTCCGAAGACCCACTCAACTAAGAACACATCATCCACCAACTTCTCAAAATGATGGTTCTTATAAGGAAGTACCCACTCTTTAATCTATGGATGAAGGCCCCCAATAAAGAGAGAAGTATTCATCTAATCTTACAATGCTACCACTGATGGAAAGGACACAAGTTCCTTGAAATGATCAACATATTCTATCACCATCTGTTGGCCTTGTTGAATACCCATGAGCTCTTCCATTTTCTTCGTCTTCACCTCTTTAGGTATAAACCATCAGACAAAGATGGATTTAAAGACATCCCATGTCATCCCAACTTGTAGTGATGGCAGGGCGAACAACTCCCATTCATCTAGAGTTGGACCTTCAAACAGACCCAAAACAGCATGCACTCTGACATCTTCGATTGTTCCCAATACCCTGAAGATGCGCTCAACCTCTTCAAGCTACTCTGCTACTTCAAATGGACCCCGATCACCGTAAGGGATAGGAAATTTCAAAAAAGGACCAAAAACTGGACATGACTTATCAGAAACCCTAGGGACCTTTCTGGGAGACATTTTTTTAACAACATATAAAAAAATATAAAACTGATATCAAATTAAAGTATAATTAGAAGTAACATCCTAATCCAAACTGACCAACTCAAAAACCAAAAAAATATAAACAAAACCCAAAATTACCTTTTCAAAATCCCCTTTTCATTTTAGATTTCAAAATCACCTTATTTCAAGGCCACTTTCCAAATACCAAACCCAATTTTTAAACCAAATTCAATTTCCAAAATCATTTCCCTTTTTAAAATAACTTTAGAAAAACAAGGTCAAGCCTTTAATTCCAAGTACAAACCCCAGTAATCCCATGAACAATTGCACATGTATTCATCTATTTTCATCCACACACACCAACATACACTTTCCATGCATCCCCTCATATTTTAAAATGTTCATAAAGAGTACACGAGGTTGCACCAAAACCATTTCTCTACCAGTTTCAAGAAAACACCAGATATTTAGACCAAGAGGTTTCAGTTTTAAAACCCATTTCATTAATTTAAATCCATTTAAAAGAAATAATTCTCATTTAAAAAACTCTTTTTTCATTTTTTAAATCTCACTCGCACCAACCAGAACCAAGATGACACTCAACTTGCATCAAACTACCGGAGTGAGGGACTAGTAGTCATTCTTAACCAAGAAACATGGTAGTGGGCCATTACCCAAGTAAGCTTCAACAATTAGGAGGAACTCAAATCGTGTACCTAGGCTCCCCATGGGTCACTACCCATGTGAGATCACAATGTACCATCATCTTGCCTCCGTTGTCATCCCTCAATCCAAAACAAATCAGAATAAGACAAGGACTCAATTCCCGAACTACCCATGGATACTCGAGGTTAGGAACAAGTGAGGGTTCATGAATCCCTTCCCAAACTTACCTATCAAGTCCTAACAGTCCTAATTTCCATCTACTAGACACCCCAAATAATAAGGGCCTCCTATGATAGAATTTTGTCACAACTAACCTGGGTCAACCCAGAACTGGTCACCCGAGCCGGTTCGCGACATGTACCAAAGGGCGTTCCCGATCCCCATAGGTTGGAAACTAGTGCTAGACATCAAAATTGAACTATTTGGAACAATTTTTCCTATGAAAAAAAGATAAACAGATAAATAAAAACTAATGATAAAACTAAAACATGTAGTGTAAAGAAAGTAAAACCGCAGATTCCTCCACGTGACCCTCCTGGTCACCACCCAACCAAAGGCTGACCTAGCTACAATAATGAGAAACTTATCCAAGAGAACCTAAACAAAAGAAAACTTGAAACTAAAAACATAAAATAAGAGTGAACATGGTAGGGTTTCTAAGATAAACCACAGACTCCAACTTCTTCTTTTCTGAAACCATCCATTAACACAAGTTTGAAATACACATATAAAATTAAGGTTTTTACATTTTAAAATAAAAAACATGTTTTTTCCATTTAAAATCCAACACATGTGACATAACATTTCCAAAATAACTTTCCATTTAAAAAACAGAACCCAAAACAAAGTATGCCAAATCTAGGCTAAAGTAAAACAGGTAAACAATGTAAGCTAGAAATAAACTAGTATAACAGAAAGTGAACAAACAATGGAAATAATCCAGTAACCATGGGAGATCCTAAACATCCCTAGAAGACCCCTAGACGTACTTGGTTCAGAACCACATGCCAGCGTATGGTTAAGCTCCTAATTCTATAACAACTGGTCGCCCTATAACTGACCAATACAGTGGAAAAGTCCACCTGGCCTAACAATCAATCCAGGGGGTACTAACCCATCTAATCAGGGTTGATCAGTAACTATCACTCGATCATCTAAAATATTCCTAGGAACCCATGGTGGTTATAATAATATTGTGTAAGTAGGAGGCCCTCACACGCGTGACTCAACTCACCACACTTTCCTACCCTAAACACGGACACCAATATATGATAACCCCTAAGGGGTATCCCTCCTATAAAGGTTCCCCATATGTATATACATATATTTCATATCACATGAAGGTGCCAACCAGGCCTCCATACCATTAAACATTAAACCATTTCATAAAATGCTCAAAGTTGTTAACCGAATATACACATTCACCAAAACAAAATCTCCTTTAAAGGTTAGTAAAAAACATTACCCTTGGGTTAAAAGTGCCAAATAAGCCTTTAACTCAACGTGTTTTAATACATTTACCCAAAAAATCATACCAATACCACTTTTAAATTTACAAATCCCAATGATCCCTTAGGCAAAAATTCACCAAAACCCACACCAAGAGATGAATGAGCACACAATTTCAAACACACACACACCAAAGCATTTCTCACGGCCAAATGGACCAAAACCTTGAGGAATAACTTTAAACCATTCCTCTGAAAACACACAAAAGAACCTCCATCCTGATTTGAAAGAACAAAAACCTTATCATTGGAAACATCAATCCCTTTCCAAACTCACACCAAATTATATTCATCACATCTTTCAAAAACTCAAAAGTGGTGGAAGTTTTATAAAACAAACCAAACAATTTATTAGATATTATATGAACAAGCCAAAAAATATATAAAAGATTTTAAGAACAAGTCAAACAGTTTATTAAAAAAATTATAAAAAGATGAAATAATTTATTAACAATTTAAAAAACATACCAAATAATTTATAAAAAAATTTATAACGAAGGAAAAAATTATTAAAAATATTTATAAACAGATGAAAAAATTTATAAACTATTAAAAAAATAGACTGACTGATTTACAAACAATTCATTCAAATTGGATACACTATCACAACCTATTGATGAGTATATCGAAGGTGTGTATCATGCTTAAAACATTATCAAAACAACATTTAACATCCAGAGAATACATTTTTCATAAGCACACATAAACATAACTAGAGAAAGTACTTCAAAACTATTTTTAACAAAACCAACTAGCTCGAAAACACTATAGTAAGATAACTAATTGTATTGAAAAGGTTTGAACTAAGTCAAACATTTAATTAAAAACACTCATGTATTAAATGGACTTAATAGGAAAGGAAAACATGGATTCGCCTACCTCAAACCAAGAGCGGAAGGGAAGAAACCCTTCACAAATGGGCTAACAATGTCTCACAATCCAATTTCAATCCCAAGACTACTATCATAATTCACCAAACAATACTCAGGATGTTAGGATTTGGCCACTTAAATAAAAACACTAGAAAAGGAAATAAATATACCACTGGTGAGGTCATCGGACCTAAGAACTCACGCTAGCTGGAGCGGGAGTGGGAGGCCACTTTTGGACCAGGCGACGAAGACCACCAGAAATGAGGGGAGGTTGTTGCAGATTGGTTGTGTGGCTGGCTGGAGCAAGGAGGCTGGAGTGCGGCCTGGCCAAAGGCCGGAGGCTGAAAGCAGAAGTCCGGATAGGGAGTGTAAGGGAAAGGCAGCACTGGGGTCGAGGGTGAGGGTGAGGGTGTGGCAGCTTGCTGGGCATGAAGGCGAGATTGTAGCAGCCTGCTGGAGTGTGAGGATGAGAGGCGGTGGTCTACTGAAGCTTGAGGGTGGGAGGGGGAGGCCTGGGTGCAGCAGCCTGCTAGAGCATGAGGGTGAGAGGCAGAGGCGTGGACTGTGGAGGAGGTTAGAGCAGATGGCTGGAGCACAGGAGTCTGGTGCGCGGTTCGTGTAGGATAAGGGGAAAGAAAATGGGGGGGCTGCTACGCGCAGCAAGTTTTGGGGGAAGGGGGGCCACTAGGTACAATAGGGTTTGTTTTTTTCTAATAATAATAATGTTATTACAATAATAATAATAATAATAAAACCAACAATAGATAAATAATAATTTTAATAATAATAATAACAACATGATAATAATAATATAAAACCAATAATAGATTAATAATAATCATAATAATAAAAATATCCCTTTAACACCATTTATTTCATTTAATTAATAATATAAATATTATCAATGAATTTTAAAAGTGATAATAATTTTTATCAATTTAGAAAAAAATAAAATTGCAACCATTTAATAATAATATTATGATCATCTATACAATAATTTAATTTTAAACATTTCACTTATTTCATTTACTTAAAATTGTATTTATTTTAAACGTTAGATAATTGCATGGGTTGCAAGACTTCAAGCGCGCGATTGATCGAACCATGCTCGAACCGTGCCACCCGGTACTGACTGCCTACAGGGTTAAGTTGCATACTTTCCATGCATTTTTAAGACTCAAACACAAGTCGTGCATCTACCAGGTCGGAGGGTCATAGTAAATATTTTTTCATATCATTGGACCTTATCCCCAATAAAGTATAAGTAACATCAAATAATGTTATATTAGAAGAAAATTACCTTAAAATATCACTTGGAATGTTTCTTAATGAAAATAACATATTCACTTTGAAATCACTTCTTTAAAATATAAACATTTGCAAAATATTATAGAAAACATTTTATTTGAAAAGAACCATAGAAATGAAGGTGTTAGGTACAGCGGAAGCACCTTTATTGAGCATTAAATTAAAATTGTATTTCAATTTATAGTTTCCTAAAACCTTAATAAAGAATCTTTGTAAGAACCTAGATCTTCTTTTCAAGTATTTTTCCTATTCTGGTCATTTTTGAGGAAAAGAGGAATTTCTGGAAATTTTTGAAGTACATGTTGTGTAATTTATGAGTAAATGCCATGTACTCGGTTGCCGCATGAAGCCGTATGATGGCCGTGTAATGTCCGCACACACGGCCGTGTGAGGGTGAACTGGAGACCACCTAAAGTGGAGTACTGAAACAGTAAGTACATGTCATTTTCTTCCATAGTACACGCTTTGTATTTTATTTTTTTCATTAAATGAACTGGGGTCGCGTCTAATCACCAGAAAAGCCTTCTTCTCGACCAAGTTCGTTCGAGAGAACCTGTACGATCATGATATTCCTCTGAGCCCCCGACCAAGCATCTGATCTCTGATTCGACCGTCGTCGATTGTGTTGGGATCACCTTGGTAAGCTCTTCCTTCTGCTAGAGCTTCATTTTCTAATTTCTCTTCTTTCCCAAGTTATACTACATTGAACATTTTAGATGTTTTTGTAGATCTATAGTGTTCTTGGGTGATTCAAGGCTTGAGGTTCATGTATATCAATCTCCCCACACCTAGGAAGGTGGTTTGTGCCTTTCCATTGAAAGTATTTTAGTTATATGTGCAATTTTGTCCAATACCCTTGAACAGGGTGTTGTGTGTTTACCGTTTAACTCTTTTAATTCCCTATCATGCTTGTATTCTTGAGTAGAGGTCAATTGAATGTGAATAGGGTTGATTTCTATGCTTTGGAAGTGTTTTCCCATGCATGTTCTATTAATGACCATTTGGTCCTGTTTAGCCCGTTAGGCTTCCTTAATGTTTTACCATGCCTAGTATTATAGGATGAAGTGATTATTTTATCTGACATGCTTGATATTCCATAGACTGTTTAGCCAAGTAGTTCTTGAGGTTTACTTTGGCTGTATTGCATTTCTATGCCCGTTTGACTTACACAGGGCCGTGAGAACCTGGTGTAGTAGACTATAAGGGGAATTGACTGTGTGAGCTTCCTTAGAGAGTCTTTATTACTTTTGAATATATGGGTAATTGACCATGTGAACTTCCTCAGAGAGTCTTTATCACTTCTTACTATATGGGGGATTGACCGTGTGAGCTCCTCAGAGAGTCTTTATCACTTTTGACTATATGGGGAATTGACCATGTGAGCTTCCCCAGAGAGTCTTTATCACTTTTGACTATATGGGGAATTGACTGTGTGAGCTCCTCAAAGTGTCTTTATCAATTTTGACTATATAGGGAATTGATCGTGTGAGATTCCCCAGAGAGTCTTTATCACTTTTGACTATAAGGGGAATTGACCGCATGAGCTTCCTTAGAGAGTCTTTAACGCTTTGGACTATAAGGGGAATTGACTGAGAGAGCTTCCTCAGAGAGTATTTGTAGTATCCTTGCTTGTGCTACTAGGTAAGACCAGAGGGGATAGGTTGTGAGTACTTCCCAGAGTGTTACCTTTTGTGTTTAGTTGCTTGCTTGTGTTTCTAGGTAGGACCAGAGGGGATAGGTTGTGAGTACTTCCTAGAGGATTACCTATTTGTAATTACCTACTTTTATTAGTTGTTTCTTGATATATGAAACTGAATGCATTGAAATTGTGGATTGTTTACTACTGAGTACTTCCTTGTTTACTTCTTTATTTACTGATTACATGTCATATATTCACTAACTGTTAGGCATAGATCTTATGGTGGTTGCCTATTGGGATTTAGTCTCACACCCTGTTTGGGTCATGTTTTTGGTCCCAAACAGATTATATTGTTTTAGGTATAGATAAGGGAAAGAATCCTTCCACATCAGGTACTTGATTGTTTTGGAGGTGGAGAACATGGGACTAAGCTTAGGCTTGTGATGTTGAGGAGATATTTATCTATTTTCTTTTGTACTTTGGTTTATTATTGTTTTGTATTCCAGCATTATGATTTTTTTGTCTACTTTCCTAGACATATGTATCATGCATCATTCATATGTATGTGGGCTCTAGTTTATTATTTCCAGTCTTTCGTTGTTTACTGTTGTTTGGTATGTTTACTTATTCTTCTATTGTATACCAGTTTTACTTCCACTGTGTTTCTCTGCCAATGAGGGTATAGTTTCCCCAATAACACACCAAAGTACCTCACTTCTAGTCGGTAGCCTCTGGCATTCGGGGAAATGCGCTTGAGGCCATGTGACCAACCAGGTACGGGGCACCTCTGGGTGGCTTCCAGAACCAGGACGTTACAAAGTGGTATCAGAGGAATTATTTTCTTATTGACTTACAGTTTGGAGCCTATAAATAGGGATAGAAAGGAATTGGTACTTGGTAATAGGTTGTTCCCAGGATTAGCTAACCCGTGTACAGGGAAAATCCAATCTTCCTCGTTTAATGCAATTTTTTCTGGTTTGCAATTTTACAGATGATTTGATTTCACTGCTGGTTGACTCACATGTTTTTTGTTGTTATTGTTTTTATTATTGAGGATCTATTTCTGTTACAACCCGATGAGATGAGGTTATTCCATCTCATGCATCATATAGTAACTTGCTAGAAATCCCATGTCATGCATTCTTGTCATGCCATTTAGGGTTCATTAGTGATTTCATGTTGTTGTGATAGACATTGTGCTAGATATGCATGTTTTTGTGATAGATTCTATGATAGAATACCTTCTGTTTGATAGGGTATTGTTTTTTGTAAGGTTTTTCTTGAATGGATGTTAAACTTTGGTTCTTGAGGTGTTATGGTCCCTCATGGACTGGAATTTGGTGGATCATTTCACTGTTATCCTTGTTTATAACTTGTATAAGATGCCAAACTTTGATTCATGGGGAGTATGGGCCCTCACTGGTCAGAATTTGTCACATTGATGTTCATTTCAGTGTTTTTATGGGCTTTGGGGTAGTTTCTGAGGCTTACTGTCGGGAAAAACCCATAATACACACCATGTAGTTTTTACTACACATCATGTGTTCTTCTGTTTGGGAAGAAACTGTTTTTATTAAGTACACATCGTGTACTTAATGTACACGCCATTTTGTCTCTAACCGTGTCATAGGCCATGTGGGAAGAGACACAAGATAGGTAAATTCTTGTGGGAACACGCCGTGTACCAGTTCTACACGTTGTGTTGTGTTGACCTTGTGTCTGCCCGTGTGAATAACAACACAGACGGATATATCTTAAGCAATACATGTCTTTTTAGTCTTGAACACACTGTGTTGTGTAATCCCTGGAATCCAGTCATGTAACTAACAACACTGGTTGGTGGAAATCCGTTAGTACATGCTTTTTCTATCTAGAAACACGTCGTGTAGTGTGAGCCGTGTATTTGACCATGTCACTAACAACACGGATCGGTGAAGCTCGTCTAGTACATGTTTTGTCTGGAGAGAACACGTCATGTAGTCTTCTTCTAGGAGAACCGTGTGGGTTATCCATGTAAGATAACATGGGAAGGGGAAGAGAATCCAAGTACACGTCATGTGTTAGGAAAACACACCATGTGTATGGGGTGTTACACGTCTAGTTTTGGTAGAAGTACACACCCAAGTGAAGGGCTTTAGGGAACAAGTCGTGTCATCATTATACACATCGTGTATACATGTTTTGGAAAACTTAAATGATTTCCTTCTCTTGTTCCCTTCTTACACCTCAAGTTTCAGTCCCTATTAATCTTGATCTAAGATGTATGCTTGACCATACAGAGTCATGCCACAGAGACGTCCTCTGGTTATACGCCAGTTACAGGGCGATGATCAGACTCCGAATATGGCTGATCAGGGACTACCAGAAAATCCTCCACTTGTGTCAGTCTTGGCACCAGCAGTTATACCTGACACAGGTGTCGATGCACAGTTTAGTGAGCGATTTATGAAGATGATGTAGACCTTTTAGGGGGAACTGTCTCCTACCTCGTCGATGGCAGAGTTGACATGGGTTTTCTCACAGCAGCATCCTCCCACTTTCTCAGGGTATGGAGGACCCCAGGCTATAGAGTCATGGCTAGAATCCATGTTGAAGATCTTAGAGCAACTGTAGATGCCTCCAGAGAGGAGGGTCAAGCTCGCTACCTACATGCTTTGAGACTCTGCCAAGAGGTGGTGGTATGTGATCTCACAGGTGGGGAGCCAGCAGAATATGGTCTGGGATGAGTTTCAGCACACCTTCTACAACTACTTCTATCCAGAGACCTTGAGGGACGATCGAGCCTGAGAGTTCATGAGTCTGGAGCAGGGTACTCTTTCAGTTATGGAGTATTCATTTAGCATCATAGATCTACAGCGCTTCATGCCAATTCTAGGAGGTGATGAGTTGTTCCTGGAAAGGAAGTTTGAGGATGGTCTGAGGCACGACATCCGATCTTAGGTGAAAATCTTCAGGTTGACTTCCATCACTTCTATATTCAACTAGGAGATGATCACGGAGTGCAATATGAGGGATTCTGGATTTGTGAGTCAGGGCGGCTCGACATTTGGATTTAGTATCCCTCCTACTAATAGCAGGAAGCGCCGCAGGGGGTCTTTGTGCGGTGGTCCAAGGAGTCAAGACACTTCTTATGGTAGCCAGGTGGTGTGCAACCAGTGCGGGCATACGAGGCCACATTTCCCGAGAGGCCCATTAGAGTTATGATCTTACGGCAATATGATTCATCATTAGTTTTTCTATAAGATCTTCTCACCAGAAGATGGTGACAAGGGTTCTTCTATGACTCCACGTTAAGGAGCAGCGCCACCAGTTTCTCATCAGTCTGGGAACTGGAGTTCTTCCGACCGTTCAGGCCGAGGTGGAGGTCGCGGTCGTGGTAGTCAGTCGCCAGGATTTCAGCGACAATAGGGTAGACCAGCTCAGAGTGGTCAGGTAGGGTCACAGGGCCACGGTATAGGCCAAACTTTTATAGTGGATTAGACCCAGCATGAGAAGGATCACATACCTTCTACAGTTCGAGGTACGATCTTAGTTGCCTCAGTTTTAGCTTCTACTCTTTTTGATACTGGGGTTTCCCATAGCTTTATATCTTTTTCTATTATGGAGATCCTTAGGATTAGTATCTTTTCTTCTGCTTATTTCTTGACGTTGGAAACTCCATTGGGGACAAGAATGACTAGTGTACATTAGTGCAAGGAGTGCCATCTTGAGGTTGGTGGGTGTCACTTCTCATTGGACCTCTATGTCATAGAGATGACGGGCTATGATGTCATTCTCAGAATAGACTAGTTAGTTACCTTCTAGGCTGTTGTTGATTTCTATCACCGTAGGGTGAGTTTCACATCACCATAGGGTAGATCGTTCCTTCATAAGGGTGAATGGGATTTCTAGGCGAGCAGAGCGGGACCTGAGAATCATGGGTTGAGAGAAGTTACAGCCCAGATTTCTAGTCATTATCTAGATGAACAGGGGACTTCATAGGTGTAATTTCCTCTAGTGGTGGATTGTTTTAGGTACGTCTTCCCAGATAACTTTTTAAGTTTGCCTCCAGAGCGAGGGGTAGACTTTTCTATTGAGCTCATGCCAGGAGCGGCACCAGTGTCCATTCCTCCTTACAGGATGGCTATATCAGAGTTGCAGAAGCTCAAGAAGAAGTTGTAGGATTTGTAGGAAAAGGGTTTTATCTGACCCAATACTTCTCCTTGGGGTTCACCTGTTCTATTTTCAAAGAAGGCATATGGTACCCTCTAGCTTTGGGTGGATTATCAAAAGTTGAACCAGTTGACAGTCAAGAACTGATATACCTTTCCAAGGATAGATGATCTCTTTGATCAGCTTCGAGGAGTCTGGGTGTTATCGAAGGTTGACTTGAGATCCAGTTACCATCAGTTGCATTTTAGACCATCTGATATACCTTTTACAGCCTTCCGGAGTAGGTATGGTCTATACGAGTATGTGTTTATTCCATTAGGTCTCACGAATGTGCCTTCAGTTTTTATGGCACTAATGAACCGAGTGTTCCATACATACTTGGATTTCTTCATGGTGGTCTTCATTGATGATATCTTGGTGTAATCTCAAACTCAACCCAACTATGCTACCCATATTGAGATCATTATGAGTACACTGATAGAGCATCAGTTATATGCTAATCTCTCAAAATGACACTTTTAGATAGACCAGATTCACTTCTTGGGTAATGTTATCTCAGAGATAGAAGTATCAGTAGACCCAGAGAAAGTGAGAGTAGTAGTTTCATGGGAGCAGCTGAAGAACGTCTTTGAGGTCCAGATTTGTGTGGCTGGTCTGTTCCTCTGGTACGAATGCTATAGAGAGAGTTGGGCTAGTTTCCTATCTGGCGTAGCTATGTATCCTTCAAGGGCAGGAATCAAGCCATATGTAGTTCTTCAGAAGATAGTACACCCTGTGTAGGATTGGTCCGTACACGGGGGAAAGGGGAATTTTTAAATCTATTTTATCCATGTAGTTTAACGTCGTGTGGTAAGGACGCGGAATACACCCCATGCAGGATTGTTCCATACATGGGGAAAAGGGCATTTTTTAAATCTATTTGGGGATGGTTGGGCCAGGATTGGGGACCCTGGCGTCACTAAGTATCCTGCGAGGGCAGGAATCAAGCCGTACATAGATCTTCAAAAGGAGTACACCCCGTGCAGGGCCGGTCCATACACAGGGGAAGGAGATATTTTTAACTTTCATTTGGAGACGACTGGGCCAGGGTGGGGGACCCTGGCTTCACTACGTATCCCGCACAGGGCATGAATCAAGCCGTACGTAGTTCTCTAAGATCCGTGCAGTTTAATGTCATGCGGTGAGGACGAGATACTCTTAGTTTAGGGTCATAGAGTTTGGACCGTTGAGTGCTTGGCAATTTAACGTCCTGCATCTTGGACGATAATTGCTTTTAGTTATGTCAGTGAGGACGGGATACTCTTAGTTTAGGGTCATAGAGTTTGGACTGTTGAGTGCTTGGAAGTTTAAGGTCTTGTAGCTCGGACGATAACTGCTTTTAGTTATGCTGGTGAGGATGGGATACTCTTAGTTTAGGTTCATAGAGTTTGGACCATTGAGTGCTTGGCAGTTTAACGTCATGCAGCTCAGATGATAACTACTTTTAGTTATGCCGGTGAGGACGGGATACTCTTAGTTTAGGGTCATAGAGTTTGGACTGTTGAGTGCTTAGTAGTTTAACGTCCTACAGCTCAGACGATAACTACTTTTAGTTATACCGGTGAGGATGAGGGCTATACAGTTTAACCTCATGTGGTCAGGACGACTAGGTAGGAGACACCTAGAAATGGTTGGTGTGGGACTTACACAAGGGTGGCTCTTTCTAGATGAACCTAGAAAAAGGATCTAGGAAATGGTGTTATAGGAGAGTCATGAGGAGTATCTCGACTCATGGAATGTATAGGATGGATGTTGGGGTGGCGCAAGGGTGAAAAATAAAAAACTGTTGACCCGGCCCGAAAATTTCACAGTGTGACTCTCCATTTTCCATGGGGGTCAGTGGTGGTTGCAAAGGGACCGGCCCGAAGGGCTGGGACCGCAGCCCGGCACTGACCCCGAGCTGGGGTGCGAGGGTGCAGTCCCCACGGTATGGACCAGTGAGTGCATGGGGTTTTCCGCATGGGGGCTGGCCGCATGTGGTTCACGGTTTGGTTTTCTGCGACGGGTGTTCGTGGAGTAGCTGGCCACGGAGGAGCTAGCCGCAAGGGAGCAGGCCGCTAAGGAGTTGTCCACGAGGGAGTAGGCTATGAAGGAGGCGGTCTGCGAGGGAGTAGGCCATGAAGGAGGTGGGCCACGAAGAACTATCCATGGAGTAAATGTCCATGAAGAGTGTCTACAAAGGGGCATGTTCCCTTCCTACTTCGCATTCGCGGAGGGGTTCCCACCTCCGTTTCTTGAACGACGCTGGTCCGCGGAGGGGGGTGGCCATGAAGGAGGCGGGCCGTAAAGGAGCTGGCTGCCAAAGATGTCTGCGAAGGAAATGTCCGTATAGGTCTGGCCGCAGAGGAGTTGGTTGCATGTGGTTCGTGGTTTGGTTTCTCCTATATGTGGAAGATTTCATCCACGGACAATATGGGGTCTACGGATGGTCGTGGAACATTACCGCTGGGAGCGATTTCTCCACCATCTCCCCATGGGTTTTCACCCATCCTCCCTCCCTTTATTTTTGGTGCCCCTCGGTGACTATTTATAGAGTCACGAAGAGGATATATCAATGGGCCCATGACACTTTTTGCGGAAACCCATGAAGGAATCCCCCACCTGCGGATGACTCGGTCAACCAAAGATTTTTGAATTCGAGATTCACAGAATTGCTCTGCAGTCGTGCACCACTCCGCCTCTATTCCGCGAACGATGAGGTTCGCGGCGGTATACGTCTTCCGCCTCAGTTTCGCGAGAAACAGCGTTCGCGGCCGCATACAGCTTTCGCCTCCATTTCGCGAATGACGGCACGTGCAGCATTGGCCGGTTGGTGTTGTTCGCGATGGTGGATCAGCCTGGCGTCCGTCCTACTTCGCACCCACGGAGGAGCCTCACCTCCGCTTCACGAATGACGCTGGTCCATGGAAAAGCGGTTCTCCAAACCTGCCACGTACTGTTGCTGGGAGCCGGTACGCGGACCGGATTGGTCCTTTCCCAAGTCTTGGGGTAATTGGATTTCCCCCTTGTGGAATTTTCAGGACCCTACAGTCCCAGAGACCACAGAACAGATAGAGATGATTCAGAAGAGGATGGATACTGCATAGTCTCGATAGAAGTCTTATGTTGATCAGCGGAGATGACCTCTGGAGTTTGAGGTTGGGGATCAAGTTTTCTTGCGTGTCACATCGAGGTGGGGGCACATAAGGATTAGGAGACAGGGTAAGCTTTCACCGAGGTAAGTCGGGCTGTTTGAGGTGTTGGAGAGAGTTGGGCTAGTTTCCTATCAGTTGCAGTTACCTCAGAGGTATCGGGCTATGAATGATGTCTTCCACATTTCTCAACTTCGACGTTACTTTTCAGACCAGTCTCATGTATTCCAACCCAAGGAGGTTGAGATGGAAGTGGATGTATCATTCGAGGAGCATTCTATCCAGATTTTCGATCGAGGTATGAAGGTTCTCTATGGTCGGTATGTTCCTCTGGTATGAATGCTATGGTAGCACGGGCGAGTACAAGATGAGACTTGGGAGAGGGAGACTGATGTACGATCACAGCAGCCAGAGTTGTTGGGGATTTTTCTCCTACGCCGCCTTGCTAGGGAAATTCGAGGATGAATTTATTTAAGGGGGGATGTTTGTAAGAACCCAGATCTTCTTTTAAGGTATGTTTTCCTTTCCTGGTCGTTTTTTAGCAAAATAGGAATTTCTGAAAATTTTTGAAGTATACTCCGTGCACTTTATGAGTACACATTGTGTACTCGGTTGCCGTATGAAGCCGTGTGCTGGACGTGTAATGGCCGCACACACATCCATGTGGGGGTGACCTGGAGACCGCCTAAAGGGGATTATGGAAATGGAAAGTACACATCGTGTACTTACAAAGTACACGCCGTGTATTTTATTTTTTTCATTAAAAAAAATGGGGTCATTTCTAATCACCAGAAAGGCCTTCTTCTCGACCTAGTTTGTCTGAGAGAACTCGTACAGTTGTTATCTTCCTCCGATCCCCCGACTGAGCATCCGATATCTAATTCGAACATCGTCGATTACATTGGGATCGCCTCAATAATCTCTTCCTTCTATTAGATCTTTGTTTCCTAATTTCTCTTCTTTCTCAAGTTATCCTCCATTGAATGTTTTAGACGTTTTTGTAGATCTATGGTGTTCTTGGGAGATTCAAGGCTTGAGGTTCACGTATATCAATCTCCCCATACCAAGGTAGGTGGTTTGTGCCTTTCCATTGAAATTCTTTGAGTTATATGTGCAATTTTGTCCAATACCCTTGAACAGGGTGCTGTGTGTTTACCGTTTAACTCTGTTAATTTCATGCCATGTTTGTATGCTTGAGTAGAGGTTAATTGAAATTTAATAGGGTTGATTGCTATGATTTGGAAGTGTTTTCCCATGCATGTTCTGTTTACAACCGTTTGGTCATGTTTAGCCTGTTAGGCTTCCTTGATGTTTTCCCATGCCTAGTACTGCAGGATGGACTGATTATTTTATCTGACATGCTTGATATGCTATAGAATATTTATCCAAGTAGTTATTAAGGTTTACATTGGCCATATTACATTGATATTCTTTTTTGAATTACAGAGGGCCATGAGAACCTGGTGTAGTATACTATAAGGGGAATTGACCATGTGAGCTTCCTTAGAGAGTCTTTATCACTTTTAACTATATGGGGAATTGCCCATGTGAGCTTCCTTAGAGAGTCTTTATCACTTTTCTCTATATGGGGAATTGACCGTGTGAGCTCCTCAGAGAGTCTTTATCACTCTTGACTATAAGGGGAATTAACCGTGTGAGCTTCCTTAGAGATTCTTTATCACTTTTGACTATATGGGGAATTTACCGTGTGAGCTCCTCAGAGAGTCTTTATCACTTTTGACTATATGGGGAATTGAGTGTCTAAGATTCCTCAGAGAGTCTTTATCACTTTTGACTATAAGGGGAATTGACCATGTGAGCTTCCTTAGAAGTCTTTAACACTTTGTACTATAAGGGGAATTGACTGAGAGAGCTTCCTCAGAGAGTATTTTTAGTATCCTTGCTTGTGTTACTAGGTAGGACCAGAGGGGATAGGCTGTGAGTACTTCTCAGAGGTTTACCTTTTGTGTTTAGCTGCTTGCTTGTGTTTCTAGGTAGGACCAGATGGGATAGGTTGTGAGTACTTCTCAAAGGGTTACATGTTTGTAATTACCTATTTTTATTAGCTATTGCTTGATATATAAAACTGAATGCATTGAAATTGTGGATTGTTTACTGCTGAGTATTTCCTTGTTTACTGATTTCTTTATAGATTACATGCCATATATTCACTGACTGTTAGGCACAGATCTTGTAGTGGTTTCCTACTATGATTTAGTCTCACACCCTGTTTGGACCATTTTTTTGGGCCCAAATAGATTATATTGTTGCAGGTATATATAAGGGCAAGTGCCCTTCCACGTCAGGTACTTGATTGTTTTGGAGCTGGAGAGCGTGGGACCAAGATTAGGCTTGCAATACTGAGGAGATGTTTATCTGTTTTCTTTTGTACTTTGGTTTAGTACTGTTTTGTATTCTATCATTGTGATTTGTTTGGATACTTTCCTAGACATATATATCATGCATTGTTCATATGTATATGGGCTCCAGTTTCTTATTTTCAGTCTTTAGCTGTTTACTGTTGTTTGGTATGTTTACTTCTTCCGCTATTGTATACCAGTTTTAATTCCACTCTCTTACTATGCCAATGATGGAATAGTTTCCCCACTATCACACCCAATTCCCTCACTGCTAGTCAACAGCCTTTGGCATTCGGGGAAATGCGCTTGAGGCTATGTGACCAACCGGGTACGGGGCACCTCTAGGCGGCTTCCGAAATCGAGATGTTACAATCTTGCATGTTAAATTTATAATAAATTTATTTTGGTCTATAGATATTGTTACTTCATATTAGGATCCTTTATTTGATAATGTCGTTGATATTTCCAAAAACCATTTTAGATTACCTTCATTACGCTATAAGGATTCAAGCAAAGAATCCCTCTAGAGGTGATCCACATGTTCTCTTTTGATCATCGAGCAATGCCAATTGATATTTGGGTGATAACATGGAAAATAAAATTTCTTTCACTGTTTTTCTTGATCCCTCTATGATTCTTTGAGCTTGAAGGAGCTCTTCTCAATCTTGAGAGTAAGGGTAGAGGAATTTGAGAGAGAGAGAGATAGAAGTATATGGTGTGAAATGATTCTCTATTATCAATTTATGATTAACCCTACATAATAGACTTATCCATATATTTATAGAGATAGGGTTTAGGTTAAAATATTATTTAATTTCATACCAACCCTTAAAAAATGCATGCATTTAATATCATAATAAAAAATATTATTTTACTGGATTGTAAATTCATATTCAACACCAGATGAGGTATTTATCCCTTCAAACTCCTCATTTTTATTGAATACCCAAATAAATAATTAAAGGTTTTATTCAAAAATAAATATTTTAGATCTATAATACTTGAATAAAATTATTCCTCGGTCTTGAGAATTATATTTATTCAACTAATTATATTCATGTAGAATTTAATTGAGACCAATGTAAACACTTATTGTGTGACCCTATGGGATTATTTATCATTGGAATTACATAGAATTGCCTAAAGTCTATGATTACTATCAATTAATGGATCAAGGAACCTAATAGAAAGAACTTAATTTCACAATAGAAACAACCATATATGAGTGCTCACTATGTAATATAATCCCTTTTTCACAATATCACATCAAGCAGTTTTGCACATATGTGTGGCCAACCTAGATTCTTTATACATCTTTCTTTGACTATCTAAAATAAAAATATCATTACACCATTCCTATGGAATTTAATGTGATGGTTCTATTATAATTAAAGGGATGAGATATCAGCATCCATAAATATGAAATTTACAAATCCTTCCTCGACTTATTCATGAATAAAACATCACTCATGATGCAACCAACGTATCCAACTTCATAATAAATTTAATGTATAAGTAACATTATACACACTTGTATAGAGGAATAACTGATGACACCAAAAAATTCTGAATTCCTAATAGCGTATTTGTTATTATAATCTCCCATTTTAGAGATTACCAAGTACGAACTTCATGAGAAGAAGCCTCATCTTCATATGACTATACACACTTGATAATCATGTTCAATTTTTTCCATCATATAATGTTATCCGAACAAAGAACTATATTTAAAAATATTTTCATGGTATTTCAAGGTTCTCATCATAGTGGGGAACTTCTACGACCTTATCAATGTGACAGATACTCTAATACATTATTAGATTAAATTCAAGAATAACAATGAAAAATATTTAATAAGATGTTTTATTAATAATAAAATCATAAAATATAAATGTAATAAAAGTACAAATTGGTCCTAGGATACCAACTCCAACAAACTTCCACTTGGACTAGATCCAACTACCTGTGATATTTGGTCCACTAGACCTCACATGATAATCATGTTTCTATCAAGTTAAGGATTTAGTCAAGGGTTCCACCATGTTTTCTTACATGTAAATATTTCTCACTATAACCTAACCTATTTGAGAAAAATCCCTCAAGAGATGATATTTTATAAGTATGTGCTTTGTTTTCTGATGTGATCTAGGATCTTTTGCGAGAGCCACTGCTACAGTATTATCATAATATAGTGTAATAGGATCATTACTACTATGTACTACATCAAAATCTTGGATGAATTTGTGCATCCATACTTATTATTTATCTACCTTAGAAGCCTTAATATACTTAGACTCTACTATATAATCTACGACCCTAGTATTCTTCAATCTCTTCCATCTCACAGCACCTCCATTCAAAGTGAATATGTATCTCATTTACGACTTCATATCATCTTAATCTATTAGGAAAATAGAATATTCATATCCTTTAAAGACTAGTTTCTTATCTCATCCATAGACTGCAAACATATCATTAGTAAGCCTTTGATACTTAAGGATAGTCTTGACTACAATTCAATAGCGGACACCTAGGTCAGATTGATATCTTCCTACTACACTTAATGCATAGGATACATCTATCCTACTAAATAGAATAGCATACATGACTGTCCCAATCTCTTATAAGTATGTAATCCTTTAAATTTTATTTATTTCCTCATGTGTCTGAGGATACATTTTTCTTAGAAAGAATAATGTCATGTGACACTAGAAAAAATCCCCTCTTGGATTGTTTGATATTGAATCTCTTCAGTATCTTTTCAATATATGTACCTTGAATTAGGCTAATTATCCTCTTGGATATATCAAAATAGATCTTTATCCAAAGAATGTATGTTTCCTCACCTAATTCCTTCATGGATAATCATTTATTAAACCATGCCTTAATAGAATATTAGATTGGTATTTCATTTCAAATAAGTAATATGTAATCAACATATACTATTAAGAAAATGAACACATTACCACAAAACTATTTGTAGATAAAAGGATCACATTCATTATTTCTAAAACCTAATTCCATTGCAGCCTCATCAAATTGAATATTTTATAACCAAATGCTTGGTTTAATCCATAAATGTATTTTTTTCAGTTTTCATATCTTGTTGGAATCCTTCGGAGTTACAAACCCTTTAGGTTTATATATATATATATATATATTCCTAAAGGTTCCCATTAAGTAAGTCCTTCTTGACATCCATTTTCCAAATATCATAGTCGTGGAAGGCTATGATGGCAAGTATAATTTTGATGGGTTAAAGAATTGAAAATAGTGAAAATGTTTTTTCATATTCAATGCTTTGACACTATTTAAACGCTTTTGAAACTAGTCATGACTTATAGGTACTAACTTGTACTTCCCTATCTATTTTCTTCTTGAATAAACATTTTTAATAAATGGTCTTTACATTCAATTTAGTATCTAACAAAATATATATTTGGTTTTGGTAAATGGAAACCATTTCAAAATTCATGGATTCTTTCCACTTGGAAACATATTTGTCACTTACTACTTCCTTCAAGGTTAGGGGTCCTCATTATCAACTAATAATGAGTTACCATCCTTAGTGACTAGAAAACCATATCTATATAGTTATATAACCTATCTTGTACTCCTATTTAGTACTTGTGTATCTAGAACATCTTCTTCTACAGGGCTTTGTGGAATTTTTTCTTTTTCCAAATATTGTGTATCTCGATCCTAGACTTCATCAAAGTCTATCTCACTCATACAATTTTTTTATAAGTATGATCCATATTAAATAATGTGGGACATATATCAACCATCACCATTTTATCTGAATGATTATGCAGTTAGTATCTCTTTGTTTCTTTGAGATATCCTATAAAGATACACTTTGTGACTTGAGGTGATATTTTTTTACTTGAAGATTACATAAAAAACACTTTAAATCCCCTCATATGTAAGTATGAAAACATGGGTTTATTTTTGGTAAAAATTCCACAAGGTAACATTGAATCATTTTTTGGTTGATTGTATTTGTTAAAAAATATGGTTTCTATGGTCATTTTTCAATTTCTAGAGATATTGTTGACAATCTATGTCAACAAAGAACCATGAAAAGGAATGGATGATCTAGAGGTTGTACAAAAAGAATGTATACAAGGTGGCACCATTTTCCAGTTTTTTCTAAATTTTTGGGTTTGAAAATTTGAAAACACTATAAAACAACGCCACCTTATATAGGTTATTTTCGTACCACCACCAGATCCTCCATTATTTTTTCATGGTTCTTTTTCAACATATATTTTCAAAAATATCTCTAGAACTTGACCACTGACCATGGAAACCCTCATTGTCTCCAAACACAATCAACACAAAAATGCTTCAATGTTACCTTGAAGGATTTTTGACCAACAATATCCCCCTTTGGGTTTGTTGACAACTCTTTCATAAATTGATACCTCTTTATATATTCATCCATATTCTACCACCATTCACATCATGTGATTTAGATATAGATCGAGTATTTACTCAACACATACTCTAATCCCACATGAGCCATTCTTGGCATGATAAACAATATTATAATGCAAAGTTCATCACCCACTTCATTCCTGAAACTATTCAACTACTTTCATCGTGAACTCTATCTGTCATGATATATATCCTTTGATAAATCACTTCTAGCAACATCATATTTAATACTCCCCCTATCTCACTGGTCCACCTGTCATCTTCTCCTTGTGTCTTGACTAAGACATTTTCTCCCTTTTAATAGACACAATTTCTCCCCATTTGGCAATGAACCTGAAGGTCACTCCTTTAAGGTCTGAAACTGGGTAAATAACACATATCAGTACATTAGGTAAAAACACACCATACCTTGGGGAGAGGGGAGGGTCTCACATCCACAATTTTTCAAGTTAGAGGATTTGATTGAACTCCTAGAGCTAGTTTATGCCTCTAAAATTCTTCTTTAGTTAAGGCCTTTATCATGATGTATGCAACTAATAGTTCTGTAGGCACATACTCCAACTTCACAAGACCTTTCTCCACCTTCTCCTAGATAAAATTATATTTAATTTTAAGGTGATTAGTCCAAGAGTTATGGACTGGATTTTTGCTAATATTTATAGCACTTGAATTATCACAGTGGATTTTGATTAGAGACTTCTCTTCAACTCCAATATCATCAAGATGCTACTTTATCCACAATAAATTCATGCATGCTTGAGTAGCCACAATATACTCGTATTATATGGTGATCAATTAAATACAATCTTATTTCTTACTCATCCAATAAATACACAATCCACTAAGATAGAAATCACCTTCTAACATTGTTTTCCTATTATCTTCTAAACCGGTCCAATATTTATCTATATATCCCAACAACTATGGCTATGATTTTTCATTATACATCAAACCGAAATCCACAGTTCCTTTGATATACTAAATTATTATTTTCACTACAAGAATGTGGATTTCCTTATTATTGTATATCTCTCTTCTTGGAATGTGGAAAAACAATATCAAGTCCTGTTGCTTTCAAGTACGGAAAACGTATAATGATTTTTCTATATTCTGTGATATTAACTGCCTTTACATCATTATATTTTGATAGTTTCATTTGGGTAGCAACCATAGTTTTCATTTCCTTGTAATTTTCCATTCCAAATCTTTTCAAAACTTCCTTGTAATATCTATATTGAGAAATTAATGTTACATTCCTTTCTTGTGTCACTTGTAAACCAAGGAAAAATTTCATCTCACCAATCATTGACATTTTGAACACACTTTTCATGAATTCGTAAAAATATATGCATTATGCTTCATCTGATCCACCAAATATTATGTCATCGACATATACTAGAACCATCATCCTTTGATTACTTCCATTATTAACATAGAGATTTTAATTAACTCTACCATACTGAAAACTTAGCTTCTTCAAAAATTAATATAGTCTAGAATACCATGCTCTTAGTGCTTAATTAAACCCATGCAATGCCTTATTCAGCCAACAAACTATGTTCTCATCTTTATTAATGAGAAAACCATCTAGTTGTTCAATAAAAACTTCTTCTTCCAAAACACCATTTAGAAATGCAGACTTGACATCAATATGGAATACTTTATACTTCTTTTTCACTGTTATAACTAAGAATAATATGATTATCTCCAGCCTTGAAATAGGTGAAAATGTTTCATCAACATCAATACCTTCTATCTGGGAGTACCCTTTGCACACTTGTCATTATTTGTTTCAAATCATTGTGCCTTCTTCATTCATCTTATTATGCAAGACCCATTTAGTCCTAATGACATTCTTATTTTTTTACTCAAAACAATATCTCACGTCTGATTCTTTGCAATTTGGTCTAGTTATTCATTCATAGCTTGGACCCAATTTTCATCTCCAGTTGCTCCATCAAAAAATTTAGGCATGACATGAGATAGGAAAGATGCCTGCTATAATGACTTCATTCGGTATGTTTGAACAGGCACTGGCTGATAACCAATGACATTTTGACTATCAATTTTAGCATGATTATTAGGATTTTTTGGAAATATAGATTTGAATTACTTATTCACATCATCAGTATGTTCTTCTAAGTATGCATCTTCCACTTCTCCTCCTCCTATGTTACTTTCCTCCTCTTCACTTTCATCCAGAAACTGTTCACAGTTCTGTTGAATATTCAATTCATTTTCAACAACAGTGACATCATTACTTTCAACTACTTTTCCTAGCCTCTTATTAAATCATTTATATGGTTTTCTTTATTCTGAATATCAAATTAGTGTCCCCTCATCTCTACATGACTCAAATTTCTTGTGTTTTTCTATGTTGAGAATAAAGAACTTACTTCCAAATATTTGAAAGTATTTCAATGTTTGATTATTTTTATACCACATCTCATATGGATTCTTTCCTTCCTTTGGACACAAGAGAGCCCTATTAGATATGTAGACTAATGTCAAGACTGCTTCCTTCCAAAATTTCTATGGTATGTCTTTTTCAATAAGCATCATTCTGTCCATATTGTTGATGATCTGATTTCTCCTCTCAACTACTCCATTCTGTTGAGGAGTTCTCATTGAAGAAAATTGATGCCTTATCCCATGTTTCTCAATATAATCTTCTAATTGGATGTTTGTTAATTCTATGACATTATCAGTATGAAACTTCAGAATTCTCTATCCAATCATCCTTTCATATTCCCTCCGGTATTGTTTTATGCAACTGAACACATCAAACTTATGGTAAATGATAAATACCCATGACATTATTCAATGATAATCAATGAAAATAATGTAATATCTCTTCCCATCAATGGATCTTGGTGATATAGGTCCACAAACATTAGCATGCACCAATTCAAGCACTCTGGTCAATTTTTATTCTTTTGCTTTGTATGTTTTTCTGATGATCTTCCCCAGTTGACATTCATCACACATATGAGTATGATCAAGTGATAGATTAGGGAGGTCTCTATATTCCTCACAATTTACCAAATCTTCTAGGGATGTTTGGTATAGATGACCAAGTTGTTTATGTCGCAACTTGTTTTCTTCCTCTCTGAACAAAAAACACATGTCTTCTTCTCCACTTACAAGGTAGATATTTCACTTTGTTCTTTTTCCCTATAGAACAAATTCACCATATCTTCCTTTGAATATACACACCTTCCTAGTAAATCTTATAGAATTCCCTGAGTCACATAGTTGACTAACACTAAGTAGCTTGTGACTGATACCTTATACTACTAAGACATCATCATGTCTTATTTCTTTTCCCCAAAACCTAGCCTTTCTAGAGACAATTATCTTCAGGCCTTCATCATTTAAAAACATGAAAACTCCTTCTTTATCATATTTTATGCCTGTAACAAGATCCTTATTGTCTGTCATATAGGATGTACAACCGCTTTCAAGGTTCCATACATCAAAACGGTCTGATTCTTAAAGGGAAACTTCAACAACCACTTTCTTCTCAGATCAATTCTTTATGATCCATGTTTTTGAATTCATAGTCGAAATAGATTGAAAATATTGATCTTACTTGGAGTATGATGGAATGGATTCATCTTGCAAATCTAAAAATAGATTTTTTGTTTTCAGTGCCCCTGTTGATTCTTTGATTTGCTTCTTGCAACTACTTTGGTTCTGATTTGGAACGTTCCTCTAAATGGTTGATGTAAAATATCTATCCATGTTACCAAATCCTCCACACCAAAAAACAAAGTCCCTTGAATGATATTCTAGAGTATCAATCTCTGTTTGGCTACCACTATTGTTCTTGTTCCCTTCAGTATCTCATGGCTATGGAACACACATTTGGTGAATTTCATATATTTCTACAGTAATAAAACATGATGTAGGGTGAATTCATGTGTGTCACTTCTACACCCCTGGATATACCTTGGGTTCTATGAATCTTATGATTCTGCTTTACGCCCAAATCAATCTTCATTCTCAGGGTGGGTTCTTGTGGTCTGACTTCAACCATGACTTCTTTTTATTTTTGACCAAGCCCCATACGAGCTTTATCATTTAAATTTGACTGTTGATTTCATTCTTCTAGACCTCTATGCTACACTTCCAACTTTTCCATCTTTTTAATAGTCTTCTTTCCTAATGCCACATTGGGAATCAATAGTTTTTCTTGATCCTTAACTTTTCTTTGTAGAAAAGAAACTTTCTCTTCATGTTATTCAATATATTTTATTTGATCCCTTTCGATTTTATTCAAACTATTGATTTCAGTCTTATGTTCCTCGATTTTGAGATTTTACTCAACAACTGTATTTGAGCTCTATGGAATTGAAAACTTAAGTTATTCAATTTCTTCTATAATCTCATACTTCTCTTCTTCTAGATGGTTCATATAAAGATTGTCATCATGAACCACTTTGTTTGATTTCTTCTTTTTGGATCTCCAAACATTTATCTCCTCTAATGTGACCTCTATCTCAACCTGTAAATCAACTATTCCTTCAACTTCTTCTTCATAAAATTCATTTTATTCCCTTTTCTAGGTATTTCCTATGATTGCCACCATATATTTTTCTTCATGATCCTTGCAGTTCTCTATCTCTTCAACCTTAGATTTGTCTGAACTATCACATTCGTATGAAAGAATATTCTTTTTCTTAAAGAAATTTCTCTTAAAAATTTTCTTTCCTTTCACATAGGTTGAAGAATTCTTCATAGGGATTTCAAATTCATCATCTTCATCTTCTTGAAACTTTTTGGGGCACCTTACTACAATATAACCAACCTTTCCACATCTAAAGAAAGAAAGTGGAAGTTTCCCTTTGAACTTTCCTTTTCCTCTATGTAGATTCAAGGAAAGGAATGAAATAACCTCATTTGTCTCTTTTTCTTCTTGAGAATATCCAATGGTGAGCTTCTTCATGGCCTTAAATGCCACTTCCTTGGAATTCTCTTTTTACACAGACTCAATGTCCTCATTTCTCATCTCATATGTGACAAGATTATTATTCAATCTATCCAATGTGAGATCCTTTGGATCTTTTCCCACCAACACAAAAACTTTTGGATTGAACTGAGGTGGAAGTCTTATTAAGATGCACTTGAAAATATTTTCATCTTCAATAATTTCTCCAAGACCCTGCATATCTTCTACAACAACATTAAACCTATAAAAAAATCATTGATAGAATCAATTGGTTTCATTCTCATATATTCAAACTCATTCCATAGAACCTGCAACTTTTCCTCTCGGACCTTTCAATATCCTTCATTAATATTCAATAGCTTTTCCCACATAGAATGTGATGTATTTCATGAAATCACCTTCGTATAGATTGCATTGGATAGGGATCCCCCTAAATAATTTATTCCTTTGAATTAAACATCTAATTTTCTTCATTCATCTTCTGATAAATCACCACTTTCAGTGTTGGCTAAAATATCATGCATCTCTACTGTAAACAAATCCATTCCCAAAGATCAGAAGTAGTGCTACATCTGATTTTTCCATAACTAAAAATTATTCCCATAAAAGATCGGAATCCATTTATGATTGATGACCTCCACATATATAGAAACACATATATTAACCTTTCCCTATGATACCAATTGCTAGGTCCAGTAGGTTAAATACCCTGATAGGGGGGATGAATTAGGGTATGACTGATTAAAACTCCTTCCCCTTTTGATCTTGTTTTGTTGTTAAATAAAACACTCTTCTCTCTTTATCCCATATCAATATATAAATAGAAATTAAATAATGAATGGGACACAGTTATTTCACTTGGTCCACCCTCACTAGGCTACATCCAAGGTGCATACAATGGCAATGTGTCGATGTACCAAATCCACTAAAAGTGCACTTCTGTTTACAAGGTTGGAGCAAATTCACCATCCCTCTTAATTTACAACCAATTAAAATTTGAAATATCACTACTCTCTCAACTGAAGTGTATTCTATACTTCTCTATAAGATCCACTCACATTTTATAGACCTATAGGTCCCTTCATTATCTCAAATAAATGAATCCTCCAATATATGTAGATTCTCTTTTGATGTCCCACTTTTATCCACTGATGAATACCACTTTACCACAGATATAATGGGAAACTTCCAAGTTTTTTGAAACCCTAGGTAGATTTTCATGCTACTTTAATCATGGCATGAAAGTGTCACCTTTCTTATAGAAAATCCACCTTGCGTGCTACTCCAAACTTTCACGGCACATACCCATTTACGCCCAAATCAAAATTGGTGTGAAACCAGTGTTAAAGAGGATTGGAAATTTGTATTCCAATAGTGATTTGGGAATAAAGTGGTATGTGTGGAATAAGTTTAGAGTATCATGAAAGGTGGGTTTTCTATGACAAAGGTGACACTTGCGCATCATTATTAAAGTAGCATGCAAATAAACCTAGGGTTGCATGAAATTTGAAACTTTCCCACTACATCTATGGTAAATTGGTATTCATTAGTGGATAAAATTTAGACATAAACAAAGAATCTACATATAGTGGAGGATGAATTTATTTGAGATAATTAAGGGACCTACAAGTCTATAAACTATGATTGGATCTTATAAAGAAGGATTGATCACACTTCACTTGAAAGATTAGTGAGCTTTAAAATTGTAATTGGTTGTAAACCAGGAGGGATAGTGAGTTTGCTCCTAACTTTGTAAACAACAGTGTTCTTTAAGTGGATTTGGTACATAGGCACATTTTCGTTGTATGATTCTTGGACGTATCCCAGTGAGGGTGAACCAAGTAAAATCACTATGTCCTATGAATGGTTTAATTTCTGTTTATATATTACTTTGGGAGAAAAAGATAAGTGTGTTTTGTTTAATGATGAAATAAGATCAAAAGGGACAAGAGTTTTAATCTGTCATACCTTGATTCCCCCCCCCTCTCACGGTATTTAACCTTGTGTACCTAATAGTTTCTTTCAATTATACAAGTAGTATGGAATATATTTCTATCACTTTAGTTGGCACTTAGTTTAGTATATATGCTATTGTCTGAAATGTGTGTCCCAAAAAGGATAATGGAAGACTTTCATGACTCATCATTGATCTCACCATGTATAACAATGTGTGGTTACTCCTTTAACTTACATCATTCCATTTTGGTATATATAGAGGAGTGAGTTGATATAGAATCCCAAAATCCTGTAAATAATCAATGAAGTATTGATTAATATATTATTCAACATTGTCTAACTATAGTTTCTTAATCTTCTTACCAATATGGTTCTCAATTTTATTCTTGTATTGTTTGAATTTATCAAAAGAACCTGAATTATACCTTATCAAGTAGACATAGTCATATCTACTAAAATCATTGGTAAAATTTATAAAGTATGTGTACCCATCCCTTTCTTCAACAATAAATGGTCCACACAAATCGGTATGAACTAATTCAATAATATTTTGGACTTTTTTCCCTTTTACACTAAATAGGGATTTAGTCATTTTTCTTTGTAAACATGCATCTCATATACTAAGTGGTTTTAGTTCAAAAGAATCAAAATATCTATCTTTGTGTAATTTAGTCAAATTATTTTAATTTACATGACCTATTATGTGATGAAAAATTTGTGTGTGGTATCAGTCCTATGAGGTGATTTCATTATTTATTTCCATTACTTGGTTTAAATAATCTAACACATAAAGACCATTATTTAAATGTGCCTTACTATAAAAAAAATCCATCCTTATAAAATAAGTAACATTTATTCCCAAATTTTAAAATAAATCCATATTTATATTGTCTAGATATAGAAATAATGTTTTTGGTAATGGATGGAACAAAATAAAAATCTTTTAAAGCCAAGATCATTCTAGTTGGAAATGTGAGGTGGTAGTCACCGAAAACTACAATAGTAAGTTTAGATCTATTGGTTTCTCATAGATCTACCTCCCCTTGGTTAGTATTTATGAATCTACTTGGTTATTGTATTTGAATACAAATGTGATCACCACAAGATATATATAATACCCAATTTATAGAAACATATAAATTTCACTCAATAAAAAATTCACCTGAAGCTTCTCCTTTATTATTTAACTAGGTGAAGTTTTCTTACATTTTTCCTTTATTCCACATGTGAAATAGATATAATCTTATTCCCTTACTTTCCCCTTGATCTTCCTCTTCTTGGAAGGGTGTAGCAAAGAATCCTTGGCCTTATGGATCTTTACTTGGCCTTTTTGTTTTTTTACCATGAGGATGAAAGGATTTTCATTCTTTATATCCTTATATACTTGGAGAAGAAGTGTAATAAGATCTAGTATAGGCTTCTCAATTTTGTTTATATCATAATTTATAAAAAATATTGAGAAGATATAAAGTTTTGTTCTAATAATGAGATTGGTGCTTAGTTATTTAGGGACTTTAAACCCTAGAACCTCTAAATGATCAATGTATCCAATGATCTTGACTATGTGAGGACCATTTAGTGCACCCTATAAAATTTTTCTCTAAAAAAATATCTGTTGAGACCTCCAACCTCTCTTGTATATCTCTCTCGTGATATAGGCCACAGAGATGCTCGAGTATGCTATATGCATCCATGTGTTCATGAGACTTCATGATTTCACTAGACATAGATGATATCATCAAAAATTTAATGTTAATCACATCATTAATTTTTTTTAATATATAAGGAAATATCTATCACTCACATCCTTGGCAGGTGGATCAGGCATTGATGATTATAGCATGTAATATTTCCATTCACGATGCAACACAACCTAAAGGCATATAAACCACTCCTGGAAGTTAATTCCATTAAGGGGATGGTTTTTCTCCAATATAGATCATAGGTATAGTGTGAATGAAAAACTTTCCATCTTCTAAAATTATAAAAGATCATATTTTTATTAATTTCCTTGATTAAAAAATATATGGGAAATAAAAAAAATTAATTTTTTTAAATATACGACTATTTTATCAAGTCTTGGTGGACCTTACCATTGAACTAAAAATTTCCCATCACACATAACACTATAATGTCAAGTATTCATATTTCCCTTATTTATGATCCATAATTTAATCATGAAAACCATAAGATAGCATTTAGGTAAGTGGTATTTCCAACTATGGGATTTCAACTCCTTGATTTATTGAGCGGACTTCCAAATCCCGAAATCCTAACTTGGATTTCCTCAACACTTTCCTCCAAAAAATTTATTGAACAATATTTGGCAGTTAAATTCAATACAATTTTGGTTAATTCAACCCAAAACTCTCACGATAACTCCCCAATTAAAGAAAGTGTATAGAAGTTTTTTCATGTAAACACTTAATTCTATGGTTGCATTCTCAATCAAATAATGTAAGGCTTAGTCTGGCTTGATATTAACTTGGGATATTTTAATTTATTATTCATAAATTTTATTTTATTTTATCCTTTACATGACTTGTTAATATTTTGTGTATTTTAATTAATTAATAACCATGTTGGAAAAAAACATTTACGCATAATCCATTTATTTAAATTCCATATTTGCACATTAATTCATTTATTTATGATATCATGGACTTGAATCCATAAATTAAATAATGTATAGATAGAAATAATTAATTAATTAAATGACCCAATTATGATCTTATCTAATGGTTGATTTATTGAGAAGACAATAAATCAACCTATGGCCTAGTTTAATATCTCCTTATTCTAATCTTGGAATGAATTTCAGCATTGCACTTGTCCACCTGTATATCGCCTGGGTTTTCATCATTATGGTTTTGTCTTGAACTTCCTCTATTTCCTTCGGATACTACATTAGTTACAAGAATTTATGACTCACACGAAGGTGATAGGAACCAGAGAATTGGTTAATAGGGATTATATAAATAAACATGGACACGTAAGTCCTACACAATATTGGAAGGTGGATGACATACATGCTATCAAATTTAATTTAATATTAAATAATTGAAAAATCATGCAATAAATTAAATTAAAACATCTAAAAATAGATAGGTATTGTTCAATCTCATGGATGGTCGTTGATATCATACAGGGCATCATTACTTTTTCTATGAGCCTATACAAATTTAATAATTTATAAAACTCAGATGAACTACTAGAAATGTATTTATTGGAAATCCAAAGTTTTGAACCTAAAGGGATGATCTTTATGTTCTATATTAATTGAGTAAATTAAAATTTCAATTTTTTAGTTGGTTTAGAGAAAGAAAAAGTTAGAAAAAATATTGGGTTTGATATCAGGATGAGAGGCATATCAGGTTTAGTGATTTCAAGATTGTGTGTGATCGCACCACAATTCACTATTTCATTTTCACCCTTACACCACTGTGCTAAACTTGTTTTATATTGAAAATTATTAAAAAAATAAAAAATTTCATTCCATGTTTGAATCATTTATTTTTTATCACTGTTAAAAAGGGAAATTTTACTTGTTTTGATGATTCTATTGTAGGAGGAGGTGATTTGGAGGGCCCATGATGATGTCCAAGAAAAATGGGTCAAACTGCGCAGGATCCATGCACACCAGTGGACTCAACCACATATTTAAACTAAATCGTGCATCCAAATGGGATGAAATTTTGTGTTCTGGTCCAAATTTAATGGGATAAATTTCATATAAAAGAATTGAATCTTCATTCATCCTCTAAGATGCCCAACCGACATGATCTGTCCAGCACATTGAATCTGCACGAAGTCAAAAGTGGTATGATGTGATCTGTCCATATCTCAAGATCTAGTTGTCCAAATTGTGCCACACATTTGGTGGAGACATCCCATAGGAGTGGCTATAATTTTTTTATTTTCTCCAAAGTGAGATAAGGATTTTTGGAGGTTGAACCCATGTTACAAGTGGTTTTAAGAAATCTGTGTGCTCAAAACCACCTTCCCATTTTCCTATAATATGGTACCTTGGGCTCCCCATTTGGGAGTTCAAACCAGAAGTGAAAATATTCCATTTTGAAGTCCTATAGGAGTTTCCTACTCATCCTTGAAGTTCTGGAGGCCCCTATCCTCATAGGGAGAACAATAATGAAGAATTAGTTCCACCCGAGCTTCCTCCTCCTCTCGATGTCGAGCTAAACGGTGGGTGTTCGTTGTGAGGGAGATACGCACATGTCAAGGGATTTCCAATTCTTATTTTAGCTATTGGTTTGTATTAATTTGGGTGTGAAAACATTTCTTTCCATGTATCTTACATAATTACATATTTTAATTCTTTTTTTGATTCATGTGATTGAGATACTCTTAATTTCTAACTGATCGGTGTGAGATTTTGAGTGAGTGACTTGTATTGTTCTGATTAGACAACACAAAAATCCTTTTCTTACCCAATTACTTGAGATTTCAATCTAATTTGGAATATCTTATTCCATGCATTAGTTCTGAACCTTGACAATATGATTGTTATGTCAAGGTTTGGTTCTTCAAGCAATTAAATAAAGGCATAGGAATTAATCGGGATTCAAATTAATTTCAACCAAAAAATTGCTCCAAACCTAAATTAATCTCCAAAAATGATGAACTTGAAATTGTGTAGTGAACTCACAATGAACCCTTTTATCTCATATTTTTTAAAAATCTGTTTGGTTTCTCAACTTTTAAGCTTTCAATTAAGTAATTTCATCCTAAAACTATTTTCAAAATCACCCTCTATTTTAGTACTTCTTAGTAAAAATACACACTCTAAACCCACCAACTCTCATTGAGATATGACCTAGGTTCTTCCCTAGACTATAAATAAACTTTATAAATATAGTCAATTTGATGTGTCATGACAACGTGGTCAAATTTTGGCATTGTTTCCGGGGAGATCTTTGGTTTTTAGTGTGTGTTTTTTATAATATTTTTGTAAATTTTGTGAATATTTATCTATTTTATATTATACCTCTACCTATATTTTTGTATTCTGATCTATTTTTTGTGTACGTTTAGTGCATGATGCGTTCTAATCTAGGAGATTTTCATCCTTTCGAACCAGAACTGGAGAGGATCCTACGTCAGTGACACCGAGACACAGAAGAGAACCTTTCGAAGGAGGACACACAAAACATCGACACTCTTCTTGATCCCTACTCTTCTTATTCCGGAACCAACATAAAAACTAAAATAAACTTGCATAACATGGCTAAAAATAACCAGACATTAAAATAACTAACATTTCCTGATGTTGATATCCAACCCACTTACATTCAAATTCAAGGAGAGGCAGCCAATTTTGAACTAAAATCTAGTCTAATTCATTTATTACCAAGATTTCATGGACTTCATGGAGAAGATCCGCAAAAACACTTAAAATAATTTCATACTATTTTTTCTATATTAAAACCTATAAATGTAGATTAAGAACAAGTAAATATTAGATCATTCCCATTTTCATTAGAAGACGCTGAAAAAGACTGGCTTTATTATGTTAATTCACCAATAAGAGGTTGGGCATACATGAAAAGCCTTTTTATTGAAAAATATTTCCCATCCTCTCAAACTTCAACAATAAGGAAATAAATTTGTAGGATAATACAATATCAAGGGGAAACACTTCATGAATATTGGGAAAGATTTAAAAGATTATGTTCAATTTGTCCACACCACTAAATAATTGATCAACATTTAATTTAGTATTTTTATGAAGGTTTAATTCCAATTTATCGTAACATGATTTATGCTGCAGCAGGTGGTGCACTAGTAGATAAAACCCCAATCGCTGCAAGAACCCTGATTGAGAACATGGCACAAAACACTCAACAATTTGGTACAAGGTCCAGCGTTTCCATTAGAGGTGTCCATGAGGTGAAAAGTACCAAATTATAGAAGAAGGTGGACACGAAGTTTGAGGAGGTAAGTAACCTTCTACGAAAACTTGTTCTCTCCAAAGGGAAATTTAAATCTCCTCCTCCCATCCATTATAGAATCTGCTCTTCTCACACCCATTATTATGACCAATTCCCTCAATTGAGGGAAAATTCTGAGAGTTTTGAGGCAATCTTCCCAGGACGCCCCTATAACCATCCCTTTAGGCAAGAACCATACTATCCATCCAACTCTGGGTGGAAAGAAAATCAAGCTTATAGGGAAGGGGGTATTCAAACCAGCCTCATCAACCATGGAACCAACAAGGTCTGAGTAGTCATCCACCACCACCACCCAGAAATACTCAAACACCCCAAAGGAATTTCCAACAACCCCCCCCCCCAACCTGAGCCTATCCTAGAAGATATGATGAAGAAAATGGCTGCCAACAATCTCCAATTCCAGCAAACTACCCAGGCATCCATACAAGAACTCAAAACCCAATTAGGCCAACTAGCTAACTCGGTGGGGGAAATTCAAAGTCACAGGTTGGGTAAAATACCTCCTCAACTAGTATTTAACCCTAGGGATAAGGGAAATGCTATTTTCATCACCCTTAGTAGTTGAAAAAACTTAAAAACCAAATTAATCCTTCATTAGAGTCATCCCCGCCTAAGGAAACCTCCATCCCGACAATTGAAAATGTTCCAAATGTTGAAAAACCATATCCTGAGAGAAGCCCCTTTAAAAGAAAGAGTGTGTCGACTGATAAGTCACCTAGCCCAACAATCCCTCTTCTATTTACACAATGGGACACCCAACCTAGAAAACAAAAGGAAACTAAACTAGATAAGGAAATATTGGAAACTTTTAAAAAATTGCAGGTTAATATTCCTTTGATTGATGTCGTGGAGAAAATTCCAAGATACGCCATGTTTCTAAAGGAGATGTGTACACAACGAAGGAGACTTTGTGGTGATGAGAAGGTAATCTTGGGGAGGAATGTCTCATCATTGATAGAACCATCACTACCTACCAAATGCAATGATCTTGGAACCTTCTCGATTCCATGTACCATAGGGGAGTATTCATTTTCCAATGCTATGCTTGATTTAGGTGATTCTATAAATGTGATGCCTCACTCCATTTACTCTTCATTGCAGGTTGGAGAATTGAATCCAACTAGGATTTTTTTTCAACTGGCCAACCGAAGTAGCTCACACCCCTCTGGTGTGTTGGAGGATGTTCTTATGAGGGTAAAAATTTTATATTTTCCTACTAATTTTTATATTCTTAAAATGAAAGATGATAGGATGAATGGACATGCCCCAATTATATTAGGGAGTCCTTCTTGAAAACCACCAAAACCCTAATTAATGCCCATAATGGTACAATATCTATAGAGTTTGGTGGTGAAATTTTCCACTTCAACATCCTTGATTCCATGAAGCACTCCTCAGAAGAATATTCCTCTCTCTCTTTGTTAATTCAATTGATGTATTTCCTTCCCCTAATCAAAAAAAATTTCTTTCCCCCAATCCCCTTTCTGAGTTTTCTTCATTGACTAAAATTCTAGGTAATGAATCATGCATTTATTGTTGTAGTGATCTAGAAAAGTGTCATGCATGTTTATTAATTGATAATTTCTTGAACACTGAGGATCCAATGACCATAGATGATACTACTAAGCTTGTAAAAGATCATTTCTCATCTAAGGATGATGCCATTGAGAAGTTAGATGAGATTAGTGACCTATTACTTTTACACACACTCCAATCAATCCAAAATCCACCTAAATAAGAACTGAAACAACTACCTCGAGATTTAAAATATTTATTTCTTGAGAATGGAAAAATTTTTCCTATAATCATTTCTAGTTCACTCCCTCCTAAGCATGAATTGTGAATGATTGAACTTTTGAGGGATTATAAACAATATTTGGGATGGAAACTTACTGACATCCCTAGTATTATCCCATCAATTTGTACACATCGTATTTTATTAAAAGATTATGTTAAACCAGTGAGTCAGGCACAACGTCGACTAAAACCAAACCTCCTAGAAGATGTGAAAAAGGAGGTAAAAATTTATTAGCTTATAGAATCATTTACCCCATCTCTGACAGCCAATGGGTCAGTCTTGTTCAATTAGTTCCTAAAAAACTATCCTTACAGTAATCAAAAATGAAAACAGTGAATTGGTTCAAACTTGTGTACCGAATAGTTGGCATGTCTGCATAGACTATCACCGACTAAACCAACACACTAGGAAGGACCATTTTTATTTTCCATTCATTGAACAAATTCTAGAGAGGCTAGTGGATAAGTCCCACTACTATTTCCTTGATGGGTATTATGGATAATTTCATATCTATATTTCCCCTGAGGATCTAGAAAGTACAACCTTCAATTTCTCCTTTGGTACATTTTCATATAGAATGATGCCATTTGGTTTATGCAATGCTCCAGGTACTTTCCAGCGATGCATGGTTAGTATTTTTTCGTATTACCTAGATAATTTCATGGAAGTATTCATGGATGATTTCACTATTTATGGATATTCTTTTGATGAATGTTTGAGTAGTCTTGCTTTAGTCCTACATCCCTTTATTGAAAAGAATCTCGTATTAAATTATCAGAATTTCCATTTCATGGTGCGACAAGGTATATTTTTGGTACATGTCATTTCTGGGGATGGTATCCAAGTAGATAAATCAAAAGTGGATGTCATTTATTCCCTAACATTTCCCAAAAATGTACGGGATGTGCAGTATTTTCTAGGTCATGCTGGATTTTACCGTCATTTCATTTGTGACTTTAGTAAGATTTCACTCCCCCTCTCTCGGTTACTCCAAAAAGAAAAGGAATTTGTATTTGATAATGAATGTGAGGAAGCTTTTAATAAGTTAAAATTGAGTCTCAAGTCACCCCCTTTAATCCAACCAACTCGGTGGGATTTACCATTTGAGCTCATGTGTGATGCCTCTAACTATGAAGTTGGGGCAGTCTTGTCACAAAGGGTCGATTGAGGTCCACATGTCATTGCCTATGCCTCACGTACCTTGGACCCTACCCTACCAAAACTGAAAAATAATTCCTTACCATAGTGTTTTCCTTGGATAAATTTAGATCATATCTTTTAGGGTCCAAATTCATTTTATTCTCTCACCATTAATCCCTCTGGTATCTCCATAAGAAACTAAAAGCCAAACCATGCCTCATTCACTGGATGCTCCTCATTTAGGAATTCAATTTAGATATTAGATATAAAAAAGGAGCATAGAATGTGGTGTCCGACCACATCAATAGGATCCACCCATCCTTAGACATTGACTTATCCCCCTATATTCCTATAAATGATATGTTTCCTGATGAGCAATTGTACTGAGTGCAAGATGTTATTCCTTGGCATGCTGAAATTGTAAATTATTTGGTAGCATCTTTCATTCCTGCTGATTTCAAAAAAAACCATGTGAGTTGTCTAAAACATGAGTCTCGTTGGTATATTTGGGATTACCCCTACCTTTGATGCACCTCTAGTGATGAAGTCCTCAGGAATTGTGTTTCTTATAATGAGTTTCAGTCCGTCCTTAGGTTCTGCCACACTCTTGCTTTTGGGGTCCACTTTGGTCCCCAATGGACTGCTCACAAGGTCCTTGATTCTGGTCTTTTTTGGACCACATTGTTTCAGGATTCCCATGACTTCTTTAAATCTTTTCCTCGCTGAAAAATAATAGGGAATGTATCCAAAATAAATGAGATGTCAAAAAAACCCTTTCTCTTCCATAACATTTTTGATGTTTGGGGCATTGAATTTATGGGTCCATTCCCAAATTCATTTGGTAACCTATACATTCTATTAGTGGTGGATTATGTTTCAAAATGGGTAGAGGCATGAGATACAAAGACTGATGATTCTAAGGTAGTTTTAGAATTTTTGAGAACCCAAATCTTTTGTTGGTTTGGCTTCCTAAGGTTCATCATTAGTGACCAGGGTTCTCATTTCTGCAACTGAACAATGCATTCACTTTTGTGTCAGTATGGGTTTAGTCATAGAGTGTCTACTGCATATCACCCATAGACCAATGGTTAAGCTAAGGTTCCAAATACAGAATTAAAACAAATTCTTGAAAAAATGGTTCAACCTAATAGAAAATATTGGAGTCTTAGACTCAATGATTCCTTATGGACTTACTGTAATTATTTCAAAGCTCCCATTGGAATGTCACCCTATCGGATTGTGTTTGGAAAGATTTGTCACCTTCCTGTTGAGATTGAGCATCGGGCCTACTAGGCCATAAAACAATGAAATTATAATCTTTCTGGTCCAGGTTCTCAAAGGAAGTTTCAAATTCAGGAGCTGGAGGAAATAAGAAGAGATGCATATGAGAACTCTAGGATTTATAAGGAGTGAACCAAGGATTCCCACGACCCTATAATCCTTTATCGTCAGTTTTGCATTGGGTATAAGGTCCTCTTCTACAATGCAAGACTGAAGTTGTATCTAGGTAAGATTCATTCCTGCTGGTTTGGACCATACACTATTACTAACATATCTCCATTTGGTGTTGTCGATGTTCAAAATGAAGAAAACAAGCAAACCTTCACTATGAATGGACAACGACTAAAGCACTTTCATGAATCTATTCTAGAGTCCCCGATAGAGGAGCTCCATGTTCAAGAAGCAATCTATGAATGAAAATCACCAGGTTTTATCCTTCCTTTCCAAATTCTCTTTTCTTATAGTGAGGACATTTCACACTTTAGGTGTGGGGGGATAGGTATATTCCTATTTTAGTTAGGAATTTTCATCATCTTTCATCTTTTTCTCTTTTTATCTTGCTGAATTGTTTTGTTACTTTCCCCCTTCCCCCTTGGAATATTACTTTTTTATTCCTAATTTATCATGGAACATGATTCCTATTTAATCATGGAAGTTATTGAAAATACATGTGGAATATATGTATTTCATGTTGTTTTAACAAAAAAAACTAATGAAATGTGAATTTCAGCAAGAATTCAATACTATGGTGTGACTTGCTTTTGAAATTTAGTTCTTTGTCGATGATATAAATGGTTGTATCATTTTGAAACCTTTGAGAAGAATGGTGCCCTTTTTTGAATAGTTTAAAGGAAAATTGTGTCACTTAATCTCTCCACACATTTTTTTCACCCAACCATGATGTGTGAAAATTTATAACATAATGGAATGTAAATATAAGTTAGGTTGATTTTTCTCTACTTTCTAAAATCATTTTTCCATATGTTCGTTCCTTATCTGATCTGTTTCCTAGATTGACCTACGTGTGTGTACCTATTATCTGACTATTGTATGCCCTAAAAAATGGGTTCTATATTGGTAAGGTCAAAACTCACCCTTCATTGACTTTTTTTCTTGTTATAACTATTACAATTAGTATCATGATGAGATTTAACAAGGGTTGGGAGAAGAGTGTGATATTTTTTCCAAGAGAAACTTTTGAAAAAAAATAATAATAAATGAGGGGAGTTATGAAATGTACATTATATGGGGATATTTAGGTCAGGAGCTTATGGTTTGACTTCTAGGAATGCTTAAGTGAGTGGGTTTTGAAATGTGATTTCAAAGGTATTGGGGAAAGTTCGGTGGAAAGGATCTTGAAAAAAAGAAAATTATTAAAATAACTTATATTTACTTGATAGAAAGTGGAAAGAATAGCATGAAATGGTTTTCACACACACGCGTGGATAATTAGTGACATGATTAAATTTTAAATTAATTTCTTTGATTGGTATCATGCATCTCTTAGAATTTCATTTGGATACAATTTTTGAGACGTCTTTCCCAATGATCATTGAGAATAACTCCTTGGTGTGTTTTTTTTCTTTGATCACATTTCTATCAAGAATTAAATTTTCATTGAATGTTAAATATTTATGAAGTTGGAAATATCTACATGTATAATTTTTGAAAATGTAACTTTTCCTAGGAGTGCACGTGTTTAGGTGTGGGGGTGTGATCGCACCGCGATTCACTGTTTCATTTTCACCCTTACACCATTGTGCTAAACTTGTTTTATATTCAAATTTATAAAAAAAAATTAATTCCATGTTTGAATAATTTATTTTTTGTTTATCACTGTTAAAAATGGAAATATTACTTGTTTAGATGATTTCATTGTAGGAGTAGGTGATTTGGAGGGCCTATGATGATGTCCAAGAAAAACTGGCCAAACTGCGCAGGATCCACGCACACTAGTGGACTCAACCGCATATTAAAACTAAATCGTGCATCTAAATGGGATGAAATTTTGTGGCATGGTTCAAACATTAATTTTATAGATTTCATATGAAGGAACAAAATACTCATTAGGCCTATACAATTCCCAAATGACCTTATCTATCAAGCACACCAAATCTGCATGAAGTCAAAAGTTCTGTACTGTGATTTGTCCATATCTCAGGCTCCAGTTGTCCAAATTGTGCCAAAATTTCAGTGGAGACATCCAAGAGGTGGGGATACAACTTTTTTATTTTCTCCAAAGCGAGATAAGGCTTTATGGAGGTCTAAACCCATGTGAAAAGTTGTTTTAATAAATCTATGTGCTCAAAACCACCTTCCCATTTTTCTATAAAATGGCACCTTGGGCTCCCCATTTGGGAGTTAGAACCAGAAGTGAAACTCTGAAATTTTGAAGTCCTATATGAGTCTACTACTCATCCTTGAAGTTATGGAGGCCCGTATCCTCATAGGGGGATCAAGAATGAATATGGAGTTCCACCCGAGTTTCCTCCTCCTCTCGATGTCGAGCTAAACGGTGGGCGTTCATTGTGAGGTAGCTATGCACATGTCAAGGGAGTTTTGATTCTTATTTTAGCAACAATTTTGGAATAATTTGGGTGTGAAAACATTTATTTCTATTTATCTTACATAATTCCATATTTTAATTCTTGTTTTGATTCATGTGATTGAGATACTCTTAATTTCTAACTGATCGGTGTGAGATTTTGAGTGCATGACTTGTGTTGTTCTAATTGGACAACACAAGAATCCTTTTCTTACCCACTTACTTGAGATATCAATCTAATTTGGAATATCTTATTCCATGCATAATTTTTTAACCTTGACAATTCGATTTTTATGTCAAGGTTTGGTTCTTCAAGCAATGAAATAAAGGCTTAGGAATTAATCGGGATTCCAATTAATTTCAAACAAATAATTGCTCCAAACCTAAATTAATCTCCTAGAATGATGAACTTGAAAGTGTGTAGTGAACTAAAAATGAACCCTTTTATCTCATATTTTTTAAAATATATTTGGTTTCTCAACTTTTAAAATTTCAATTAAGTAATTTCATCCTAAAACCATTTTCAAAATTGCCCCCTATTTTAGTACTTCTTTGTAAAAACACACACTCTAAACCCACCAAATCTCCTTGATATATGACCTAGGGTCTTCCCTAGACTATAAATCAACTTTATAAATATAATCAATTTGACGTGTCATGACAACGCGGTCAGATTTTGGCGTCGTTGCTGGGGAGAGCTTTGGTTTTTAGTGCATGTTTTTTATAAGATAATTGTAAATTTTGTGAATATTTATCTATTTTATATTATACCTCTACCTATATTTTTGTATTCTGATCTATTTTTTGTGTAGTTTTGGTGCATGATGCATTCTAATTAGGGAGATTTACCTCCTTTAAAACCCAAACTGGAGAGTATCCTACTTCAGTGACACCGAGACACAGAAGATAACCCTTTGAAGGAGGACACACAAAACATCAACACTCTTCTTGATCCATACTCTTCTTCTTACGGAACCAAAATCAACACTGAAATAAACTTGTATAACATGGATGAAAATAACTAGACATTAAAATAACTAACCTCACCTGATTTTGATATCTAACCCCCTTACATTAAAATTCAAGGCAAGGCACCCAATTTTGAACTAAAATCCAGTCTAATTCATTTATTACCAAGATTCCATGGACTTCCTGGAGAATATCCGCATAAACACTTAAAAAAATTATTTTGTGTTCTATATTAAAACCTAAAAATGTGGATGAAAAACAATCAAAGCTCAGATCATTCCCATTTTCACTAGAAGACACAACAAAAGACTGGCTCTATTATGTTAATTCACCAATAAGAGGTTGGACGGACATGAAATGTATTTTTATTGAAAAATATTTCCCAGCCTCTCGAACTACAATAATAAGGAAAGAAATTAGTGGGATAATACAATCTCAAGGGCAAACCCTTCATGAATATTGGGAAAGATTTAAAAGATTATGTTCAAGTTATCCACACCACCAAATAAGTGATCAACTTTTAATTTAGTATTTTTATGAAGGTTTAATTCCAATTGATTTTAACATGATTGATGTTGATTCAGGTGGTGTACTAGTAGATAAAACCCCAATCGCTAAAATAACCCTTATTGATAACATGGTGTAAAACACTCAACAATTTGATACAAGGTCCAGCGTACCCATTGGAGGTATCCATGAGGTTAAAAGTACTGAATTCGAGAAGAAGGAGGACACGAAGTTTGAGGAGGTAAGTACCCTTCTACGACAACTTGCTCTCTCCCAAGTGAAATCTCAATCTCCTCCTCCTATCCATTGTGGAATCTACTCTTTTGAAACCCATTATTCTGAAAAATGACACCAATTAAGAGAAAATTATGAGAGTTGTGAGGTAATATTCCCAGGATTCCCCTATAACCAACCCTTTAGGCAAGAACCATACTATCCATCCAAAAATGGGTGGAAAGAAAACCAAGATTATAGGTAAGGGGGTATTCAAACCAGCCTCATCAACCATGAAACAAACAAGGTCAGAGTAGTCATCCACTACCACCACCCCCAAATCCTCAACCACCCCAAAGGCCTTTTCAACAACCCCCTCCAAAACCCGAGCCTAGCCTAGAAGATATGATGAAAAAAATGGTGGCCAATAATCTCCAATTACAGCAAACCACCTAGATATCCATACAAGACCTCAAAACCCAATTAAGCCAACTAGCTAACTCGGTGGGGGGGAATTCAAAGTCATGGGTTGGGTAAACTAACTTCTCAACTAGTAGTTAACCCTAGGTATAAGGTAAATGTTAGTTCCATCACCCTTAGGAGTAGAACAAAACTTAAAAACCAAATAAATATTCCATTAGAGTCATCCCCTCCTGAAGAAACCTCCATCCCAACCATTGAAAATGTTCCAGATATTGAAAAACCATGTCCTGAGAGAAGCCCCTCTAAAAGAAAGAGTGTGTCTATTGATGAGTCAACTAGCCCAACAATCCTTATTCCATTTCCAAAAAAGGCCACCCAACCTAGAAAACAAAAGGAAACTAAACTTGATAAGGAAATATTGGAAACTTTAAAAAAAGTTCAGGTTAAACATTCCTTTGATTGATGTTGTGAATCAAATTCCAACATACGCCAAGTTTCTAAAGGATATGTGAACACACCGAAGAATAATTCGAGGTGATGAGAAGGTAATATTAGGGAGGAATGTCTCAGAATTGATAGAACCATCACTTCTTACCAAATGCAATGATCATTGAACCTTCTCCATTCCATGCACCATAGGGGAGTATTCATTTTCCAATGATATGATTGATTTAGGTGCTTCTATAAATATGATGTCTCACTCCATTTACTCTTCATTGTAGGTTACAGAATTGAATCCAACTGGGATTTTTGTTCAACTGGAAAACCAGAGTACCACACACCCCTCTGGTGTGTTAGAGGATGTTCTTTTAAGGGTTCAAAATTTAATTTTTCCTACTGATTTTTATGTGCTTTAAATAGAAGATGATAGAATGAATGGACATGCCTCAATTATATTAGATATGACCTTATTGAAAACCACCAAAACCATAATTAATGTCCATAATGGTACATTATCTATAGATTTTGGTGGTGAAATTGTCCACTTCAACATCCTTGATGCCATGAAGCACCCCTCAGAAGAACATTCCTTTATCTCTGTTAATTCAATTGATGTACCTCCTTCCCCTGAACAAACAACATTTATTTCCCCCAATACCCTTTCTAATTTTTATTCATTGATTGAAATTATAGGTAATGAATCATGCATTGATTGTTGTAGTGGTCTAGAAAAGTGTCATGCATGTTTATTAATTGATAATTTATTGAACACTAAGTATCTAATTACCATCAATGATACTTCTAATCTTATAAAAGCTCATTCCTCATTTGAGGATGATACCATTGAGCAGTTAGATGAGATAAGTGACCTATTACTTTCACACACACTCCCATCAATTCAAAACCCACGTAAATTTGAAATGAAACAACTGGCATAAGATTTAAAGTATTCATATATTGAGAATGGAAACAAGTTGTCTGTCATCATTTCTAGTTCACTCCTTTCTGAGCATGAATTGTGACTGCTTGAAATTTTGAGGGAGTATAAACATGATTTGGGATGGAAAAATTATGTAATTCCTAGTATTATCCCATCAATTTGTACACATCATATTTTAATAAATGATGATGCTAAAACAGTGAGGTAGGTACAACGTCGACTGAACCCAAACCTCCGAGAATTTGTGAAAAAGTAGGTAACAAAATTATTAGATGCTAGAACCATTTACCCCATATTTGATAGCCAATGGGTCAGTCTTGTTCAAGTAGTTCCTAAAAAATGGCCTTATAGTAATCAAAAATTAAAACAATAATTGGTTCCAACTCGTGTGCAGAATAGTTGGCGTGTCTGCATAGACTATCGCCGACTAAACCAGCACACTAGGAAGGACCATTTCCCTTTTCCATTCATTGACCAAATTCTAGAGAGGTTGGTGGGTAAGTCCCACTACTATTTCCTTAATGGGTATTCTGGATACTTTCATATCCATATCGCCCCCAAGGATCAGGAAAAGACAACCTTCACTTTCCCCTTTGGCACATTTTCATATACAAGGATTCCATTTGGTATGTGCAATTATCTAGGTACTTTCCAGCGATGCATGGTTAATATTTTTTCGGATTACCTGGAGAATTGCATGGAAGTATTCATGGATGATTTCATTATTTATGGATCTTCTTTTGATGAATGTTTGAGTAGTTTTTATTTTGTCCTACATCACTGTATTGAAAAGAATCTCCTATTAAATTATGAGAAATGACATTTCATGGTGCGAAAAGGTATAGTTTTGGGACATGTCATTTCTGGGGATGGTATCCAAGTAGATAAATCAAAAGTGGATGTCATTTCTTCCCTAAAATTACCTAAAAATATACGGGATGTGTGGTCTTTCATAGGTCATGCTGGATTTTACCGTTGTTTCTTTCGTGACTTTTGTAAGATTTCACTCCCCCTCTCTCGGCTACCCCAAAAATAAAAGGAATTTGTTTTTGATAATGAATGTGAGGAATCTTTTAATAATTTAAAATGGAGTCTCACATCACCCCCAGTAATCCAACTACCTCGGTGGGATTTACCTTTTGAGCTCATGTGTGATTCCTCTAACTATGCAGTTGGGTCAATCTTTTCACAAAGGGTCGATCAAGCTCCACATGTCATTTCCTATGCCTCACGTACCTTGGACCATGCCTAAGAAAAATACACCACAATTAAAAAATAATTCCTTTCTATAGTGTTTTCCTTGGATAAATTTAGGTCATTTATTTTAGGGTCCAAAGTCATTGTATTCTCTGACCATGCAGCCCTCCGGTATCACCTTAAGAAACTAAAAGCCAAACCATGCCTCATTCGCTGGATTCTCATCCTTCAGGAATTCAATTTTGAAATTAGGGGTAAAAAGGGAGAAGAGAATGTGGTGGTTGACCACATCAGTAGGATCCACCCATCCTCAGACATTGACTTATCCCAACCCATGATGGCCCATGCACCTTAAGAATTGAGACATGCAATCACTCAATCGCATCCAAAGTAATACAAGAACAAGTAAACTATCACAACATCACCTAAAAATCACAATAATATCAAGAAATGCAAAGTAGTAAAATACACCTATATGGCATAGCAATATGCATGACATGTAAATTCTAGGTGCCTATAATGATGCATGGAGCAATGATCCTTACCCTCATATCATCGAGCTAAGGATGAAGTAAATTCTCAAACAGAGTAATAATCAACAACACCACAAAACATGTGTGTCACCCAATGGTGAAATAATATCAACTCTAATAGGAAAAAAGCAGAATAACAATTATAATTTAGGCAACTTGGTTTTTACCCCGAACATGGGTTCACGATGATCAAGCATGGCATATGACAAACTACCAATAATTCTTATTCTACAATATATTGTCTCCAAATAGTAAAGAAAGAAAAGATACCACCTCTAATACCACTTTGTGATGACCCAGACCTGGATGCCACTTAACGGATGCCCTGAGCCCGGTGGGTCACATGGCCTCAGGCGCATCTCCCCGAACGCTAGAGGCTGCTGACTAGCAGTGAGGGCCTATGGTGTGTCTGTGAGAAGACTATACACTCATTAGTAGAGTGTATCATAGTGGAAGTCATATAAGGGAATAGTAAATAGTGGAAGAAATATTAATAATATAAATAAATAGCAGAATCAAACTGATGCAATAGATAAACGAGAATAATAATAACTGTATCAATTGGAACAATGATGATGTAATTTCATGTCGCTAGAAAGTTAGAAAACATGGATACAATACAATAGGCATAAAATGTCCCACAAAGTAAAAGAAAAAAAGGCTACTTCAAGAATCCTGAGATCCAACTCGGTCATCTGCTATCAAGCTCCATCCTAATAGAAAGTAATCAATTTTTTGAAGCTGTATGCTTCCCATTATCAACACCTTTAACCATATAATCTACTATGGGTACCAAAAAGTTCCTGGAGAGGGTGTGAGATAAATCTCAGTGGGCCACCCCCAATGGTTTCTATAACATCCAGTCCATGTAATGGAATATAGTAGTGTGCAAGCATGCATGTATAAAGTAAAGAAATCAGTACAATATAACTAAATACACAAGTACATGCTTTATCCATTGGCTAGTGTCTGAACATGTAACCAGTTCATTAATTAAGTAATCACCATTTAATTTTAATAGGTCATGTGAGGCATAGATAGCACTGACATCACCTCATGATAGTATAAGTAGTGAAGGCCCCAAGAAATGACAAGGCAACCTGAAAATGATATATAGTGAGGGATTTCTTGGGTAATAACCAAGGTAACATGGATCTCATGGAATTTTAAATCAAGAGTATATGAGTCTAGATAAGGGGTAAGAGTGTAATACAAGGATAATAATTCAATTAATTCCACAATAAGGTGCCTACTAAGTCTGAGGTGATCAACTAAGGTAAAACGGGTCTAAGAAAGGACAGGGACCTATGGTCTTTCACCATGGAACCTACTAGTAAATGATAGATCCAAGGAGTGTATCTGAGGTGTCCTATAATTATGTAAAGTACCCTATGGTAGTATACTGGGCATCTGAGGAATAGATAAGAACCAGAGTCTACGTGGGTATTAACCTAAGAAAATGGCATCCTTGAATCAGAATGGGGTTCCTGAGACCCAAGGTATTCTCCTCTTAGAATCCAAGGTGATCTCGAGTCAGTTCATTCCTATTTGATATTGTAATAATTTAATAATTCATTTGGTTCAATTATTTCCTTCCATTCGTGTGGATGGATCAATTATAGTTTCAACAATTTATTTATTGTTCCAAGCCTTGTCTTCCATTAGTGTGGATAGGCCAAGTAGCATTGCAACCATTTAATCAAGTATTAATTAACCATTAAGGCATATTAAATTTGAGAGGTTCCCTCCACTTTCCATCAATACAGAAAGGGTTTCTATGGACATGTAACCTTTATTCAATCTCTTTGATAAGGCTAAGTTATATACTTGGTATACTTTTCATTCCACATTTCACATTTAATAATCAATGTGAAGAACTTACCTTAGGTGGGTCAAGTGGTGAGAATACATGGTACATGCCATTATTCAATTCTCATTAATAACAAGTAATTTATTATGGAAAGGGTCAAAATTAGAAAGGTCAAGAAAAGTCACACCCGAACAGTGCCTCAAATGTGTTGAAACACAAAAAACCCAAATATGGTAGAACCTTCAACATGGGGCGGATTGAGTTATGGGTGTAACTGCTAACAACTAATCACGTATTTAGAAATATTATAACCATACAATTCTAACAATTATAATCATGGCATGTAATTTTAAGAAACAGATTCTGATGAAATCGATGGGCCCCACACGAACATTCCAAAAACAACGAACTTTAGGGATAATTTATAAACCACCCACCTTAGGGTTGTACGATCCTTCTCCTCCGGTATCAGCCCTTGGTTTTCCTTACATTAGATTAGATCTAAGAAAAGGTAAAAAACTCTCATGATGATATCTAGGTTGAGATAAATAGAAAAGAATAACGGCTAAAGAGGACTCGAGTACTTACCATTGCACATCCAATGTGATAAACAGAAGCTTGATCGGATGTCGGATGAAGGAGATCTATTAATCCCTAGATTTGGCCTTTAAAACTCTCCAAATTGAGAGGAAAAGGGGTTAATCCAGATGGTTCTTAGATTAGGGAGGAAGGGTTGTCTTAATAGATCATTAAGGGAAAATTTTAAATTTACCCAGAAATATAGCATGTGCATGGTTTGTCTGCATGGTTTGTCAAACCATGTGAAAATCGTGCAAGAGGGCTCTACTTGAACGGTTTGGTCACACTGTTTGATCAAACCATGTATAATCCATGCACGGGTACCTGGAAAAAAGGGACGTACTCGTGGTTAGTCTGTATAGTCTTGTTCCAACCATGCAAGGTGGCTCTGTCCGAAAAAACACAATCTGCATAGTTTTTCAAACCATGCGTAATTCCTACATTGTTTACTCTAAATCATGTTCCAAGCCTGTTCTCCCCAAAAAGAAGGGTTCTAGGCTCTGAACAAGCCTTGAAAACCCTCTTAACCTTTACTAACTCATTAGGAATCCATATTAGGTCCAAAGTAAATATTTAGACAAAAAATTATAGGATTCATACCTGAGTGAAAAAAGTGGGTTCTTACGCTGCATAACTATCAAGAATATCCTTAAATACTTAAAAAGAAGGATATTTCATTGGTTTTTAGAGGTGGGTATTATATCATTAAATGGGTTACACTTATATAATTTTCTAATTCAAAAATGATGATATGAGATCTCAATATATTTTTAGGTTTTTTCTAAATATTGGAGATTTAAATTAGAAGAGTTTAAAATATTTCATCATAGAAGACTAGATAATAGAGGTAGGGTACATCACTACATTATATGTTTCATAAAAATCTGCTTGGATCAATAATTTCACCACTAAACTTGAGGAATTTCCTAGAATTGAAGAATAAATTTAGCTTTAATGTGACAATAATAGAGTCATTTCATAGTCCATGAAACCTAAGTCTCACCAAAGGACCAAACACGTCCTTAATAAATATCATCACATTCAAGATATCATTGATAGGAGATATGTAAAGATATATTGGGAAGCTAAATATGATAATGTTGAAAATAATTTGACAAAATAATTAGAGAAGAAAAAGAATGAGGGTTATGTAAAATCTCTTGGTACTAAATAAATGAGAGATTGGATGTGGTGGTTGTAAAATATATCATGATTTTACAATAAAGTTAATCACAATTTATCATTCTTTCATGTGTGTTTTATTTATATTACATGAACAGTGGAATGATAATATACTCTCATAGAAAAACTTTGAGTTGACCCTAATTGATTATTATTATGGAGTATTATGGGTTGTGATGATATATTAATATTATTATCAGTATAATCTTGTATGAAAAACTAAAATTCCCTAGTGGAATCACATTGTCACACTAAGTGGGTGGTGAATCAGTGTGAACTAGTTTTAACAAATTCTTTTCCATTTTTACTTACACCTATTAATAATTTAGCCTTTTCATTGGTTTAGATGAATAGATTAGTTTATATTTTTCCAACACACCATACCAAATGAAAATCAGTAAATAAATAAGAGTGTAACATGTGGTATTTTTATAATTTTTGATCCTAATGTGGGTATCTACTCCTTAAAGTGTTCAAGTTTAGTCTGAGACATAGATTTTATCAATAATCAATCATGGTGATTAAAAAAGTTGATATGGTATCATCCTTAACTCAACACTTATAAACCATGGGAAGTTATCATTATTAACCCATGGAAAGGTGTCATCCTTGAACCAATGATATATCAAAATATTAGTTATCTCCTGACACCTATATAGTCTCTCGATGGGATTGGTTAAAATTATATTGGATCCCTCTAGTCTTCAATGCCACTAAAACATCCTCTAATAAATTAGATCTTCAGTATAAACCAATATATCAGTACATCAAAAATGAATTATATTATACCTTAGTAAAAGTTCTTTGAATTTCTATATGTCTTCTTATAGAGTAGAATACACATTCATATTTTTGTGTCAAGTATCCTAACATCCGAACCTTATTCGAGATTATAATTATTTTTATTTCCCACTCAATCTTTAAGATCCTCAACATATGGATTAAGTAAATGTAGAAGTAGTGACAGCCTTTCTCAAATCCCATATTCATCTTCCTTCTTCTTCTTCTTTATTCTCTTCTATCTTTGAAAATAATAGTCTATGGAGTAAAAATACCTCATCATAATCCTTCTTTTCTTTTCTTCTTCTTCTTCTTCCTTGAAACATGGGATGTTTAGTACAAAATTGTATTTGTTTCTTCACCTACTCTTTTTTACTATACTAATTATTGTTCTCTTTTATATTCATAAAATCATGTGATTATTATTTATTTATTTTGAATATATAAATCCTATGATATTTGGTAAAGTTATCTTCTCAATGTTTTATTTTTATTATCATTCAATCCCAATCAAATTTATCTTCATTTAATCTTACAAGAGACTCAAGATTTCTCTTCTTCAAAATTTCCAAAAAATTCAAATCTAATTGTCCATGTTTTCATGATCACATGCACTAAACTATTATAGTGTGAAGGAAATCCTCATAAAAAAATTGTCTATCTCCATTTTATTTCTCTTTCTTGGTTATTCATTGTAGCATGATCCACATATCACATCACAATATTCATATAAAATCTTCACTTCATCACACCAGGAAAAATGACCTTCTTCCTCACAATACAACCTTCTTATTAATATCTCTTCTAGTATCATAATCATTCTCTAAAGAATCATGGTAGTTATCCTTTGAATATTATAAAATCATCATCTGTATTAACTTTAAAATTTTAATTTGAGAATATCTCTCACTTCTCAAACAGATAACCCTTTTGTATCACTTTGAAAATTAGAGTAACTCTTACATATACTCTATGAACCCTTGTGTATCCCCCTGTAAATTATTACCCATCACACTATGAATTGATTACTTTTTATGAATGTTTAGTATTCAAGTTAATAAAACCCTTATGTAACATCTCTAAGTAACTCTTAAATATCAATATAAGGTTTTTTCCTTTTTCATATTTCCATATTCAATGTATAAAGTATCTTATGTATGAACTAGAACATTTTATGTATCACTTTATGATATTTCCTTTTCTACATTTCAGTATAATCTTAAGAAAATATATCATGTAATATCTGAACATATCTTAATAATTATATTAATATATTTCCTTTGAAAATTATTTATTTCTAAGAAAAACATATATATATTTTCCTTTTCCATTTTTTAGATTCCAATTAGAATACTTCATATGTATCGTCTTAATAATCTTATGTATCACAGTGTCTTTTAACACTTTTCCAATTTTTATAACTTGAGGAAAACACAAGTATATTATTTATGAAAATTTTAATATTATGTATCAAGGTGGATTCCAATACATTTTCAATATTCTATTATGAGGAAAACTTCATATATGCCTTTATAAATTTTCCACCATCAACTCAGGGCCTCTTCAAACATTCTCAAGGAATCTAAAATAAATCAAAAACAAATAAAAAACAACTTAAATTACTCTAGGAATATATAAAACCATATTATACCTCTTTATAAAAAATCCCAAATAATTTATAGTATATAAGAACTATTATTGATTTCTTCCATAAAAATCCACTACCTCAACACTCCCAGGTTCAAACTCAAACTTCCCTAATCATCATCCAGGTGTGTTAATCAAAATATAGATCATAATTCAATCTAGATAACCCAGGGATGGTTTCTTACTCATTCATACAATTTGATTCTTCTCTAACATATCATTCTCTCTCAATATCATGAAGTATCATGTTATTGATAGTCTCTCACCATACTTCAGTACTTATCATTGGTTTATTACAAGATCATATCTATAATGATTAGATGTAATTAGGATACTTACTTGAATTTATTTATCCAATTATATAAAGTATCACCATTCTATGCCCATTGTTAAGGGAAGTATCTCAATCTTAAGCTCACTCTTTCCAATATACTCTTCATAAATCATGGGGTCTTTAATTATTATTAATTAATTGGTAAATTCATCATCAACTAATTCATATTGACATCCATATCACTCATTGAAAACAAATAAAATCATCATAATCCATTAGGATATTTAATCACCCTCTTTGGATTTGTTTTCAATGCCTTTAACTGTACCATATAAATCACTATCAATATATCTTAAGCGGTTCTCATTTTATCTTACCCTTATTCAAAATAAATGAAAAGTTGTAAGTGTAAAGGAAGTATCACCTCATCTCATTACATTTAGTAATTTAAAATTTATCTTTTCCCCATTATTCTCCCACTTATTCAAGGTTAAAACATGATTCTATTGAGAGAAGGGCAGAATCATATTTCTTATAAGAAATTAATCATAATCAACTCTAAGTATACATGTGCAAAATAGATTTAGAATCTAAGAGTGACTAAGCAAAAATAGTGTTCTATATAACTATTCAACATGTGATACTAACTCTTCTTTCTCCTTATAGGGTTTGTTTAATAATATTTTTGAAGCAACTACTTACCTTCACTCAAATTCAATAAAAACATCAAAAACATTCAAGTTGAATAATTTTTATACCCTTTAAAACTATATTATAGATTAACATACACTCTACATTAATAATTAGATTTGATTCAACTCAAATCAAGGATGGGGATAGTGATTAACATACCTCAACTCTAGTATTATGCAAGTGCTATCTATATTTCTAGATTTTTTAGAAGCTTGTTCAGGTATTCAAATCCCCCTCAAGGGATTAACTCTATAATTCTTCAAAATGGATAGGAATATTTAATTTGAAATCTAAACATATCCTTCTATTATCACTTGAAATGTTACGAGGATCCACTAGGATACCAATTAAATCATCCCATGGTGGATATAACTTCTAGATATAAATTTTTTACAGTTTTCTATTTCTCCCATTTTAGGAATCACATTCAATTCCCTATATAGAAACAAAAACAAAATACATACGTGAATTGAAATAAATATAGATGATATTTGTTTCTCAACCCAAATATTATATTCTTTATTAATCCATTTTTTAGATAACTCTTCATTCTGTCTCCTCCTTTTATTTTCTAGACTTAATCATTCATGGAAAGTATAAGAAGAATGGACTTATTTATTTTCAGGGTCTTATTATCATGTTGAATTGAATTTTTCTCTTTAGCTAGAAAGGTACATGAATTTTTCTTTTTATTTCATTATCATCTGTTCCTTTTCTATTGTTTCATGTGATCATGCATTCTTTTTAATCATTTTTATCTTTTTTGGTTTTTTTATATAACTTTAATGGTGATTATCCTTTGATTTTAATCATCTCCTTATATCCCGATATCTATGTAAGTAATTTTTTGGGAGTATTTTTAGTATATTTTCACCTTCCACACATATTCTCAGTATCCTTCAAGTTACCCTAATTTGGAAACTTCTCTACTTCTTATTTTGGGATGTATTCCAACTATCTAATCTATTTATTTCATTATTGTATTGATTATTTCCTTTGTTGTTCTAGTTTTATTCCTTTAACTTTAATATTCATTTCATTCTTAGAAAGTTCCATGATTTATAATTTTTTTTAATAGTATAATTATCTACTATTTAGTGTAGTGTCTTTTCCATACATATTCATAGGTGGGTTTTGTTCAACACTTTTTCTTTTTCTTATACCCTATAGTAGTCTTTACTTTTTTACCACTTCTTTTCATATTTATAGTTTCTTATGATCATATTTTTTTAAGAGTATGATGTATTATTGGTTGGTGTGAACCAAAAATCATCATTATATTTTCCACATTTGTTACAGATTCCTTAGAAATTCTCAAAGCCTACAAATATATTTTTAGTAAAAAGCTTTATCTTTTTCTATGCATTTTTATTCAAATATACAGGATTTATCTTCTCTTAAAGTCTAACCCCTAATGTATAATAATTTTATAATATTTATTAATTGAAAAATTATTCTAACATTCATTAGACTTGTGTCTAAACCTTTAACATCACCAGTAGTGACAAATAAACCTTATTCTTTTTCCTTTAGCTACATTTTACCTAGATTCATTCCCTTGTTATTTTTAGACCAAGATATTCATTTAAGCTTTATTTGGCGATAAACTATTCTTTCTCATTATCACATCCACACTTGATGTAGTGGTAAGTTTATTAGTATTTTTTAACACATTTTTTCCCATGTTTTTATTTGTAATATGTACTAGTAGATAAAACAACATTAGTAAATACAGATTTTTCTAGGACGACGGTTACCTATTTCATTGAAATTTTAGTAGATAGATCATTGGATGATATCAAACCATTATTTAAATTTTTTGAGACTTTTTTGGAAATAATAATATTTTTAGGAACTTTCATTGTATATCCTCTTTTCTTGGAAGTTTGGAAAGATTCTACCTATGTTGATAAAGATTTTCCATTTTAATTTCAAGTTTATGACACTTCATTTTGAGAATATTTTTCTCATCCTCAATCGATGTTATAATATCTACACATTTTTTCTTTATCATCATAATCTGATATTCATGCATTTTATTAATTTCTTTAAAATAATTTTCATTCTCCTTTATTCTTTTAGATTTAATCTTCAATTGATAATCCTTGATACTAATAATAGATTCCAATTAATAAATAATATATTCAAATATTTTATTAATATTAACTTTCTCACTAATTTATTTCTTCTAAAATTATTTGGTTAGGGTAGAATTTTCTTTAAAAAATAATAAGGATTGTTCCTTGGATTCAACATGATGGGTGAGATTTTTTCACTTTTTTATCTTTTTTAACTAATGCATTTTCTATATCATATACTTCTATTACTATTTATACTTTTTAATCATATAATAAATTTATAAACCTAAATAAATAATTTAAAACTTCAATTTAAACTTTCTTCAAGTAATATTTAACTTTATAAAAGAGTTATTTAACTGATTCAATTGACTCATACTCTTCACTGTATAAACCTAATTCATCAAGAGGATACTTCTAAATATTTTTATTAGAACAATTATCACTTTTATTACCTTTATGTGGTAGTGAATTATATTTATAATTTGAGATGTCTCTCAAATTTTTAGCCTCTTTATTATGTATGTTCATTAAGTTTTTTGTAGAAACCTCTATCTTGGTACTTATAGGGATGGAAATTATACTTTCCATCTGAGGAAAATATAAATATTCTTAAAATATATTCTTCACATATATCTGATAAAAAATGGGGAAGGAAAATAGTTAAAATAAAAGGAAACCTTTATTAGCTCTAATACTACTTGAATTCTCCAATAGAATCATGAAATCACACTCAGATAGGGGAGAATCAATATGAACTAGTTTTACTAAATTATTTTTCTCTTTTAATAACCTCACTTAATAACAATACCTATACACCTGTTAAGATAAATAGATATACTTATGTTTTCCTAACACACCACACCACATGAAAAGTAGTAAAGAAACTAGTGATCTGCATGCTGTATTTTTACAAGGTTCAATCCCAATGTAGGTATCTACTTCTTCATAATTGAGGAATATTCCATGCTCAATTACCTTGATCTATTTAAATATAACAACATTGAATTTAACTTTATTGAAACTGACAAAAATATTGTTCTCATTTCTATTAAATTCCATATTACCACTCCTTAGTCTGTTTCATATCATATTCATAGATGAAAATCCCTAATAAATAATCAAATGGACCTATTTCACACATGGTGATAATGGAATAGAGATGTAGATTTTATTGATTTGAGGGATACTCATGATGGTATTTTTAGATCATTTACTATTATTGGTTCCCTTTTCTTGGCTTTATTGATATTGTAAGAGAAGATTCTATTGAGTTACATTACATTAGATCCCCATGAAATTGAGTTCCTTTTTCTTGTTAATAAAATTTTTATGTTTGATAGTGGTATATATTTCTTTTTGTGTTTGGATAGAGTATAAGACATATATTTTATCACTTATCTATTATAGTGATTAAAAAATGTGATAAGGTATCATACTTAAATAAACACTTACAATGGGTGTAAAATTACCATCATTAACCCATGGGAAGGTATCATCCTTGACCTGATGTTATCTTGTGATAGTAGTTATCTCCTAAAAACTCCATAGTCTCTCAGCTAGTTTGGATAATATTATACTAGATCCATTAAATCATCAATACTCCTCTAATATACACTATTAAACAATATATTATGGATACTGTTGGATTTTACCTTATCAATAATGAAAAGTCTTATTCCTTGATAACGGGTATTTGAATGAAAAATTGTCTTCTATAACAACAGAATGCATGCAAGCCTTTTTATATCAAGTATCCTAATGACCACACCTTATTCAATATCGATATCACTTTACTATATCACTCAATATTAAATAGCTTTGACATGAAAATCATGTACAGTAAATAGTATCATCATCCTTGCTCAACTCTCTTCTTCTTCCATGATACACATGATTTTCAGCATAATACCTTGTTGGTTTCTTCTCATAACCTTTTTTATTTTACTTATTATTATTCTTTTATATGTTCACAAAATCACATGAGTATTATTTTTATATTTTTAATATAGAAATCCCATAATATTCAACCCAATGATTTTCTCAATATTTTCTTTTTATTCTCTTTTAATCTCAGTCAAATATATCTTCATTTAATCTTCCAAGAGATTCATAATTTATCTTCTTTAAAACTTACAAAAAATATATATCTCATTTTCCATTTTTTCTTGAGAACATGCACTAGACTATTATAGTGGTAAGGATCTCCTCACAGCCCAATCATTTCTATATCTCTATTTTTCTTCTCTTCCTTATTTATTCATTGTGGTGTGATCCACATCTTGTAGCACAATATTCTTCTAAAAGATTCACTTCATCACACCTTGTAGTGTGATCTTCTTCATCATAGTGTAGTATTCTTCCTCATATATCAAATAGTATAACAATTTTAATACCAAAAAAATTATAATACTTTAATTTTATGATAGATCATTTTACATGCAGCACTAAACAAAAAATAACCATGTAGTAATTAAAATATAACCATTTTAACATAGTAAAAATAATTGGTATAAATATAAGTAACTATATTATAAAATAAATATATAAAGTAGAATAAATGGAACCAATTATTTTAATTCTTTCTCATGAATCATATTATTCTAAGACTGGAAGATAGTTAGATTCTCTAGGGTTTTCCCAAGACCAAGCCCAAGTAAAACTTAAAAAAGTGCATCTTGAGTGAAATAATTTATGGGAGAAGTTAAATCTTGTAAAAATCACTATAAGGCCCATTCTAGTTTAATCTTCATCCATGGAAACCACTATTGCAAATCTTATCCTTATGTTTTATATGGAGATCTTGAGGGGTTATGTCAGCAAAATTTGAGATGATATAAATATGTAATTATAAAATATTAAAAATTATGTATAAATAATGTGTATTTTTATAAATTTTTTATTTCTATATTTTAATAAAATAAATTTCATTATTAATACTAATTTGTTGATAAAATTTAATTAGTGTAGCAAGATAACTAACAAGATCATTTTATGCTTAAAATGCATTTTACTAAAAAATGTATTTTTATGTGATATAAATTTTTATTTAAAGAAAATAAATATATTATGGTTAAATTATGATAAAATATATTTATATATTTATAATATATTAACACAAATTTAATTATTAATTGATTTTAAATAATAATAAGAACATTAAATATTTAAAACGTCATTTTTCTATGAAAATAGTTTTTTCTATATATCTAATGTTTTAATTTGAAACTTAATTTTATAATAGTTATAAATTTAATTATATAAATTCAAATTCATTATGATAAAATTATTTAGGAGTGTTTATCTTATATTTTTTGTGAAAAAAATAATTTCCATGGTAAATATTTAATCAAGTAAGTGTAAAAAAAGATAACTTAATGTGGATCAAATTTTTATAAAGTAACTTGAAAATTAAACCTTATAGAGCATATTTTTTAGTTTTAAATTAAATTACACATTTCAAACCAATATTTACTCACCTAACTCCAATGTGATTTTATCTTTACCCCTTAACTAACATTTTTTTCTAAGTAAAATTTCCTCTTTTTCACCTATAAAAGTATCTTACTTCCACCCACTTCAATACACATCTATACTTTAAAATTACCTTGAAAATCTACCCATTTTTACTCCCATGAATTCTTATTCCACCTTTGGTATCCCTTAGTTAAATGATAGTGTCTCCAAGTCCTCTAATTCCAAGATTTCCTTCAAGAGAAGAATCAAGTTCCCAACATGAGTATTATCCACTCCCTAACCTTCTCAGATCTATATTTATAGTTAAAACATTTTTAACCATAATAATATAATTAAATCAATATCATTAGTATACTAAAATTTTATTAAGTTTATGGAAAAACCATTATCTATCCCCCTAACATCTATTGGAAAATGAAAATGTCATCTGAATTATGTAATGACCATTGCCTCTATGAATGATGTGTTTTGTTTTTCCTTACCACCTTAAATGTACTATTATAAGAATGTATTAAAAGAATAAAAAAATTATGATATTATTAATATTTTATAAAGTTAAATTAGTTATTTTATTAATATCTAAACAATTATTAATATACCACCTTTTAGTTTGTTAAAATTTACCAAAATAAAATCATCACCAATTTCAACTTCAAAAATAATAAATAAAACTCTCATAGAATGAAAATAATAAATTATAAATAATTTGGGATCATATATTCTTATATCTTAAATAATATATTAATGATGAAATTTTTATCAAAGTATGGGGATCGGCATCAATATAACAAAAAATTTGTGCAGCAATCAAAATCACTAACATCTGATGATGAAAATAAATGATAAGTAATTAAATAAATGTTTAATTTAATATTATAATTAAAGAGTATGAAATATAATATATTTTAATAAGAATAAAAAATAATTAATTAATATGGTTATGTTTATCATATAGTATTTTAGAGTTCTTTTGACTAAGTAGGAATTCAAGCTGAGGGCTTTATCGACTCAACCACCTTTTCATTGATTCATAGTTTTCCCCCCATGAATAAATTATTAAAAGTTTATTATATTAATTAATTAATTTAATTAATATGAAACTTTCTATTCATATATGTGCAATTTAAATTTTCTCATCAAAATCTTCTTTGATGTATTTTTTTCCTTAATTAAAAAAATATTGTTGTTAAGAATAATCCTCATCCTATCAGATAATATATTTCTCTTCCATGTCCATATTATTTATTTAAAAAAAATTCCTTTATTATTTTTGAACCAAAATATTTATTATCTCATGTGATATTCATTTTATCTTTACACCTTTTCAAAAGTAACTTTTATTGTCCTTTTTATGATGTAGGTTTTAATAAAGGTATTTTAAAATATTCAAAGGGTTTTTATTTTGAATATCATATATTTTATCTTTAAATTCACATTTTTGTAGTTAAACTTTATGTATTATCAAGGTACCATTATTTTGTTTTATTTTTAATTGATTTTTGAAATAATATTCATGTCAACTTCTCAAAAATAACTTTGAATGTAACTTATAACACTGTCTTTTTATGATAATGTTAAAAAAGATTTATGAAATTACTTTTTATGATTTTTATTCCCTTTTTATATTTATCTCAAAATGATATATCTCTTACAGACATATGTTTCATTAATCACCCTCTAAATTTTCCTATGAGATACTCTTTTTTGGTGATTACAGTTTTGGTATCAAGTGATCTTACTCTTGAGGTTGTTTTATGTGATAACATTAAGAAATGTTATGAATCCTATTTTTTCTATGGGTTATTAATAATATGATATATAATTGATTTTTTATGGAAAAAATTCATTTTTATTATCATTATATGATGGTTGGAGTCTTATATATATCTCAAATTCAATGGTTAATGATTTACATCTCATGAGATAATAATATTGAGTGTGCACCTAAAAGTGGTTAGTTATGTTCACAAGATTGAGTGTAGTCCTTATTATGGTTATATATGGTGAAAATATTGAGGATGGACCTAATATAAGTTATCAGTGTTTAAAATATTCATTATGGACAAGATTTCGTGTAGTTATTTTCACAATGTTATGGTTTTATATGTTTATTCTTATGCCACGTTTCTATGTTATAAGCTAATGATATTCCCTAAGGATCATTCTTATTATCTCTTGTTTCCACGCCCTTATGTCAAGGAATATGTTTGATCATTTGAGATTATATATATTTTATCTTGTCTCAAAGAATACTCTTATTATTCTGTGTTCCTTTTAATTAAATATTTCTTCCATGCTCATTTTCCACATATGATTATTATCTATCCTTTTATAACCCATTGATATGATTTTCCCAGATTGAGTGTTTGAGCTTACCCCTTTATTATGTTTTCCATTCACCAAGTTATGAAGATAAGTATAAATTATGATATTTATAGAATTATTTCTAGTATGGTGTAATTATAGATAAATTTCACAATTATATGAAATAAGATCTTTATGTAGATAATCTCTAAAGACACTACAGATTTGGGTTATGGGTTTTATGGGTCTATCTTTGAGATGAAATTTTTAAATATCAAGATGATAAGTAAAATTATGTAATTGTAATTAGGTTGTATCATATTGTATCAAATCTTATGTTTAAATAAAGTGTTTTTATCACTAGATTTGGGAGTGTGAGTTAGGGTTCTTCAACAATCATTCTCCAAAGCATCGTTATATTTATCCTTAGAATATCAAAAATCATTTCTTGCACTACTAGAAATTTGTGTTTTGGCGCCTCCTGATGCGGGCGACCGCCATTGGCGGTCGCTAGAGATGGTATTAGCGACCGCCATAGGCGGCCGCTAATATGAATCTAAAATTGTAGCGGGAATTTTCCCGCCTGCCATCTTCTTCCTCCCGCAGGCACTACAAATCCAAACTGCCGCATGCCGCCGCACGCCGCCGCATTCCTCCACACGCCTCCGCCTCTCTTCATGCCATTCCATGCTTCCTAACAGCACACCCGTGACTGCCGTCTACATGCGGATCAATCTCGAAACCCTCCTCGGACTTCCGGTGGCCTCATCCTCGTCACCTGAATAACCCAACATCCACCGCCGCCGTGTGTCTGCCATGGCCGGTGAGGGGAAGCTTTGTGTCCCCTTCGAACATATGCTGAGAGGAGAGGACCCGCATGGCTGCTGTGTTGTTGTGAAGCATTAGCGACCGCCATTGGCGGTCGCTAATGGGTTTTACCGACGAAGCTAAAGAGACCGCCAAAATCGGTCGCTAGGCGGTCGCTAAAACCCCTAATTCTAGTAGTGTTGTATTAACATCTAGATTTAATTTATATAATATATTTAACTTCTCAAATAGATAACCCTTTCATATCACTTTGAAAGTTATAATAACTCTTGCATATTTTCTATGTACCCTTATGTATCCTCATGTGAACTCTTACATATCACAGTGTGACTCGGGTGCTTTTCCAAATATTAATTATTCAAGGTATGAGAAACCCTTACATATAAACTTGAAGTTACTATTATATATCAACTGATTATTCACTTAAAGTGGCAAATATTAATTGTTAAGTTCTTAATATTAATGTGTTTAAAAGTTCATAAACATAAATTTTAGTCCAATTCAGAAATTGAACTTCATTTCCCATCATTGTGCAATTCATGCTTAAAATGTCAATTTGGGCCCACTCAATAATTTGCTTGTGGAAATTACAATATTCATCATTTTAATTTTAAATTTTGGTATATTATTGATCACTTTGTTTGGAACATTTTATCTTTTAGGTCCAATGGATTAATCCCAAAGGAAGATGGAGAATTTTGCGCCTGAAGGCAGAAACTTGCTGGAAAAAGCATAATGGGCCTAAGGCCCATCAAACAAATGTGGGGCCCAGAAACCAAGCCCAATGAAGCTCAAATATATACAGTTGAAAGATAAAAATATGAGGATCATTTTATTCAACTGTGGCCGGAGCTAATTCTGATGTTATCATGATGATAAAGGGATCTGAAGTTGAGATTTAAATGGTGGACATGACATTAATGCTCAAAAATCCGTCCCACCATTTCGACTATAACTTCCAAACGGCTGAGAGAAATTTCCTGAAATTTTTACAGCTCATATAGGACAGATTGATGAAGATATTCCTCGTATACATCCCCTCCGGATTCTGCCTTCTTTAATTTAGAATTCACACGTCAATATGGTGGACGAATCTGGACAGTTTTCCGGGTCAAATTCAAAACATCAATTTCCTTTTGATTATTCACCCTCCATTTGACTCTATTAATTGTTGGGGGTGAATTAATTGTTTGGGTATGTACCTAAGTCTCCCAATATGCCTATATAAGGATCTAGAGGTGAAGGTAATGGGGGTGGAAAATTTTCTTATCATCTTGGATGCTTTGTTTCATTGTAATGTTTTGCTTCCAAATTTCCATTGTAATGTTTTCCATTTCCATGTAAGTTTCTTTTTTGTATCTTTATGTTGTTAATCAACTTATTTCTCTTATATATTTTCCATTTCATTTATTAAAACTTTATAATCACAAAGCACAGTGATATCTCTGTGTTGTTGTGAATTAGTTCACACATAGGTGTGAATTTAATTCACACACACGGAGGAGTGCTCGTTATTTCCGTGGTTTTAATTTCTTCAATCCAATTATTGTTAGCCATATTCCGCCCACCATTGAGAGTATATCATCAATAGAGGGATAAACCCTTAATGGGTTGATCTTAGGAGGATGCGAAGTATGGATTGAATGTTATTTTATGAACGAATTGTTGTTAATTGGATAATTAATTTAAGACATCCATTCTTCAGTTATTTCTACTCTTCATCTTTACTGTGTTTGAGCAAAATAAATTCAATTACTAAATGACCATATACCTCAGAGAGATCATGAATTTGGTTCTCCAAGTGTATAGGGGATTAGTAATTGTGTTTAGTAAGCACCAAACCAGAAAATGATGAAGGTAGTGTTATTTTTGAAGAATGGATTCATCAAGAATTAATAAAACCAAAATTGTTTAAAGAAGTAAAATTCATTCAATCCACCCCGAGCATAATCCTAGATCAACCCATTTTCATTGAATTGAATTCACGTAGGTTTCTTAGTGTTATTTAAAACCATCCAAAATCAAAACCAAAGTTGGCTACTTCATATCCCATCCTTCACCAAATCATAGCGTCTCAAGGTTACTTCTTAGGTCCCTGTGGACTCGACCCCTAAATGTACTACATCGATCTCTTTTACCCGTAGGGTAAATTTGGGCGAAACCATCAACATAAGGTTTTTACCTTTTCCATATTTTTGATATGATACAATAAGTATCTTATGTATGAACTAAAACATCTTACATATCCGTGTATGATATTTCTATTTTCGCATTCCGTATAAAATTTAAAAAAAATATATATTATGTATGCTCAAAATATATCTTATGTATCACAATAAAAACTTTCTTATATATAATTTATACTTATGAGAAAAACTTATATATTCCATTCCATTTGCAATTTTCATCTTAAACTCAAAATTCTTCAAATGTATTATCTTAAGACTCTTATATATTACAGTGGCTTCCAATACTTTTCCAACTCTTCTATTCTAAGGAAAACACAAGTATATTATGAATAAAATCCATACTCTTACGTATCAAGATAGATTCCAATACTTTGTCAATTTTATATTCAAATTAAAAACTCTTGTATTCCTTTTCTAATTTTCTACCTTCATCTCATAATCAAAAAACTTATTCAAATAAGCTCACAACAACTTCAAATATTTAAAAGGAATCTCTAACCAACCAAAATAAAATTAAAAAATTTAAATAAACCTAGGAATATATTAAAACTTTTCAAACCTCTTAATAGTAATCACTACTACAAAATAGGCCTTTAACAGTGCTAAAAATGGCCTTTATCAGTTTTAGGGAAGCGCTGACAACCAGAGCGAGATTAAAAGCCCTTGTCTTTTATCAGGGCTAAAAAAGCACTAATAAAGGAGTCCTTTATCCGTGCTTTTATTTAGTGTTGATAAAGTGTACCTTTATTTGTGGTTTTAAAAGTGCTGATAAAGGACCCATTTATCATCACTTTCAAAAATGATGATAAAGGGGTATATTATAGTGTGCTATAATAGCACATTGCAGCACTAGTGCAATGTACTGTAATAGTACACCACAGCACCAAAAACATCACTATATATCAACAAAATCAAGTACCAATACATAATTTAAATGAAATGAAATTTACAACACAAATACAAGAAAAAAAACACTATATTATAGACATTTAAAATATTGGTTTATACAATTACATAATTAAAAATTATTACTAACATTCAAAAACATCAATTTTCCTTTTTCTTTTGATCATGACCATGAATCATCCTATTTTTTCAAAAAAATAGCCCTTATCAAGAAAAATAATTCAACTGTATAAGAAAACAATTATTATTTTAGCAATAATATAAAAAAATAAATTAATATAAAGTGTTAGTTTTAAACTAAAATTTGAGTTATACTAGGAACATTGTGTATCATATTGAGTTGTGGTTGATTATTACAAGTCAAACCATTTATTTTTATTATTCAATAATTATCTCTATGAAAATTAATTAAATAAATATCAGATAAATCTTGAGCGTGTTTGATAGGTTTTCAGTGAGTGACACTTTTTGAACTAAAATGTCGATTTTAAACTAATATCGGAGACTTTGAGTCATGTTGGGCACATTGTGTATCATATTGAGGTGAGAATAATTTCTAAAAATCAAAAATGACAGATGAATCATTTTCCTAAAGTATCAAAACAATCTAAATGAGTTTTCTCAATTTTGAGTTTGTCAGTTGTCCATTTTACTAAAATTGATTTAAATTTCAAATAAAAATACACACCTGGAATCATACTGGTCACACCGTGCATCTTATTAAGGTGAATATAATTATTACATGTATAAAATTACTTATGGATCATTTTTATAAAGTATCAAAACAATCCAAATTTGTTTTCTCAGTTTTGAGTATGTTAGTTTTATTTTTTTACTAAAATGTCATTTTAAACTAGAAACACACACTTCGACTCATTCCAATCACATCATGTATCCTTTTGATGTGAAAATAATTCCTCCACATCAAAAATGACTTATTAATCCTTTTCCTAAATTATCAATAAAATTATAGTTTGTTTGATCAGTTTTAAATGATTCACACTTTTTGAACTAAAATGTCAATTTTAAACTAATAATGGACACTTTGAGTTATATTGGTCACATCATGTATCAGATTGAGATGATTTTGATTCTTAAACATCCCAAATTACTTATAGATTATTTTCGTAAAGTATCAAAATAATATTAATGAATTTTAAAGGTTTTGAGTAGGTCATTTGTCCATTTTACTAAAATTGATGTCAATTTTAAATAAAAAGAAACACTTGGAGTCATACCAGTCACACCATGCATCGTATTTAGGTTAGGATGATTCCTACATGTCTCAAATAAATTAGAATATGTTTTCTCAGTTTTGAGTATTTCACTTGTATTTTTTACTAAAATGTCATTTTAAACTAGAAACATGTACTTTGACTCATTATGATCACATCATGTATTAGTTTTATGTAAAACCAATTACAAAACATTATAAATTAAAAATGAATATTTTTCCTAAATTATTAAGAAAATAAAAGCATGTTTTATCCATTTTTATTGAGTGACACTTTTTTGGACTAAAATGTATATTTTAAACTGGTAACGGACACTTCGAGTCATATATCAGGAACATTGTGTATTTAATTAAGGTTAGTATAATTCCTAAATATATAAAATGACCAATGTATCATTTCTTTAAATTATCAAAACAATATGAATGTTTTTTTCTTGGTTTTTAGTAGGTCATTTTTCCATTTTACTAAAATTGATTTCAAATTTAAATAAAAAAGATTTACTTGGAGTCATACTGATCACACTGTGTGTCATATTGAGGTGAGTCTAATTCCTATATATCTCAAATTACTTAGGGATCATTTTACTAAAGTATCAAAAAAATAAAAAAGTTTTTAGTAATTTTTGAGTATGCCACTTGACTTTTATACTAAAATGACATTTTAAACTAGAAGCACACACTTTGACTCATTCTAATCACATAATATATCAGTTTGATGTGAAACAGATTCCTACACATCAAAAATTACTTATGAATAATTTTCATAAATTATCAAGAAAATAATATCATGTTTGATTAGTTTTTAGTGAGTGAAACTTTTTGAACTAAAATATTGATTTTAAACTGATAACGAACACTTTGAGTCATATATCGGGCGCATAATGTATCAGATTGAGTTTTTGTTAATTACTACACATCGCATATGACTTATGGATAATTTTCATAAATTATAAAAACAATCCCAATGAATTTTCTCAGTTTTTAGTTGGTTGGTTGTCTATTTTAATAAAATTGATGTCAATTTAAAATAAAAAAGATGCACTTTGAGTCATATTAGTCACACCATGTGTCATATTGAGGTGAGACTGATTAATACAAGTCTAAAATTACTTATGAATTATTTTCTTAAAGCATTAAAACAATAAAATGAGTTTTATCAGTTTTTATTATTTTTACTATATTTTTCACTAAAATTTCATTTTAAACTGGAAACACGCACTTTGACTCATTCTAATCACATTTTGTATCGGTTTGATGTGAAACTGATTACTAAAAATAAAAAATTACTTATGAATAATTTTCCAAAATTATTAATAAAATATGAGGATTTTTTATCATATTTAAATGAGTGAAACCTTTTTAACTAAAATGTCAATTTTAAACTGATAACAGACACTTTGAGTCATATCAGGAACATCGTGTATCGAATTGAGGTGTGGTTGATTCTTATATGCTAAAAATGACTTATGGATAGTTTTCCTAAATTATAAACATAATATGAATATTTTTTATTAGTTTTTTGTATGTAAGTTTTGTTTTTTACTAAAATTAATATCAAATTTAAATAAAAAGAAACACTTGGAGTCATACCGGTCACACCGTGTGTCGAATTGAAGTGCAGCTAATTCCTAAACATCCCAAAGTCTCAAAAAATCATAAATTACAATCTTCTAATGATTTACACTATATTTATTTGTCGAACATCTGACATTGTATATTGACTTAATGTTTTTAGCTGAAAAACATTTCTCATTGTTGAAATCCAAAAGAGTAAAGGATGCTCGTGTTCCCATTATATCATGAGAAATAACCATAATGACCACATGAGCTTCCTGTACTCTTTTAGATTTTAGTGAGAAAGGTATTTATAATAAGAACATCAAATCAATATGAATTCTCAACATATCTATGAAAAAAATTATATAAATATTAGATAAAATTTATAAGTAAATTAACTTATAAATAGTGGATAAAATGAGGACAAAATTAATTAAATAAGTAGTATGGATTCCCCTTTTCATTATAGTTGTATGAATTCTTGATGCAGTTCTATTTTTTCATTATCTCAGTTGGAGGCCCGGAGTCCAATATCTTTCAAGCATGAGAATCTTCAAACAAACCACCCCAACTTGAACAAAAAAATTCACAAGTATAAGAAAAAAATTATTATATGAGTAATACTAAAAATAAATAAATAAAATATAAATATGAAATAATAAATTAATTTTATGGACAAATATTTTACTTTGAAAACATCAATATTACCTCTTTGATTAATCAGTGGAGGGAACTATAAGGAAAGTGATAAATTTCAACACAGTAGGGGTGAAAAGGTTTTGAGGGAAAAGAAGTATGTGGAAGTTTTGGTTCATGAATTTATGAAATATGGACAGACCACCCCAAATTGAACAAAATAATAAAACTATATAAGAAAACAATTATTATGTGAGTAATACTAAAAATAAATAAATAATATATAAATATGAAATAATACATTAATTCTATATAAAATGATTTTACTATAAAAACATCAATATTACCTCTGTGATTGAGCAGTGGAGGGAACTTGAAGGAAAGTGATAAATGCCAACACTATAGAGGTGGAAAGGTTTTGAGGAGAAGAAGTATGTGGAATTTTTAGTGTAGAAAGGCATGAAAGATGGAAAAACCACCATAAATCGAACAAAAGAATTTACCTATATAAGAAAAAAATAAATATGTAAGTAATATTAAAAATAAATAAATTAAAATTAAATATGAAACAATTCATTAAATCTATGGAAAAATATTTTATTATGAAAACATCAAGATTTACTCTATGATTGAGAAAAGACATTATCATTTCTCTTCCTGCAAAGGCATGAAATATGGATAGAAATATTCTAAAATAAACGAACACTATAAGAAATAATGAAAATTAAATCAACATTCCATTCTATATTTTTTGATAAAATAGATAAATTATATTGTAACATTACCTTTAAATCTTCCCAAAGGGTCTCCTTCATTATAGTTTGTTCTTATAAGGGATTGGTAATATCATCATGTGTAGAATACATTGTTTTTATAGTAGTCAATCAATTAATTTAGATTTTTTTAATGCAATAGAGAACATATAATATTATGAGGAAAAATATAGTATAATAAAAAACACTAAAACCATCTCATTGAACTCTATTTATTTTTTAATGGTTTTAGGGATTTGGTTCCTTTATCAAAAATCCAAATCCCCTTTTGTGGTCCCCTCTAACATACAATACATTGTCTACATTTGGATTGGCATAAACTGATTGTGATCTCTCAATAAAAGGGTCATCCTCAATTGAATTTTCATCTGGCCCGACATTTTTTTTAGTTTCTAGCAGGACAATCGACCAATTATTGTTTGATGGATCTAAGACATAAAATACTTGCACTTCTTCTCATTTCATTATGAATAGATTCTCTTTTTCCCCATCTATAATGAAATTCACCTTCATGAACCCCATTTAATCAACTTTCACTACACTCATATTCTTAACTTGTGTGCAACTAAAAATAGGCACTTGAAATTTTGTATAATCCAACTCGTATATATGTTCATTAATGTCAAAATATGACATATTTTTATAAATTGGATTTCTATCCTTGGAACTGGATATGTGCATCGATTTATCCATAAGCATAACACCACTGTTTTAAATCTTACTACAGTCATCGTGTTCTTTCGTATAGAACATATAACCATTTATTACAAAACTAGTGTAAGATATAACATTTTCATTTAGTCCCCAATCTAGATATTCAATTCGTTTGGTAATTGGATTTTTATTTTCAAATAACTCATTATAAATTTGATCTCAGAACTATCCTATTAACTATTGATTATGTGTATTTGATATCCATCCTTTAGCTATTGATGGATTTAAATATCTAAGAATTTATTTTTGGTCCTCAATTTATGGATCAACATCTTTACTATTATATAAAATGTAAATGTGCTCTTGATCCTGCTCTATCAAGTTAATTGTAACAACATCTCTTCTGGAAATACCTTCACCCATAAGACATTATCTATGATGAGACTTTAAGAGACTTATGCTTTAAACATATGATAGGTAATTGGTACATAATTCAATATATTCTTCAAAAATATATATCATTATTTAATGAAACTTTATATCCAACTTTGATTCTTGAAATACCCTTTAAAAATATTCATATACCATTAAATGGGTTATATCCATCTATAATGGATAAGACCACATAGTTGAACCTCTCTAACTAAGTGAATCATTAGGTGGACCATTATATCAAACACTGATGGTTGTAAGAACATCTTTAATTCACATAATAAGACTACAACCTCCTTATTCAGAATTAGAAACTTCATTGGGTCAATAACTTTACTACATGTGACTTTGAAAAAGTAGTAGATTCTGGTTAATATATGTCATACATTTTGAGGAATAATGCAATGGAAAGTAACATGCATCAAATCTTTCATCAAAACATAATATTCGTGTTCTTTTAGTCCGTATAACTTCAAATTATTCATTGACACGAAATTTTTAATATTTGATGAATACCATTATGGAACTTTTACACTATTAATGAAAAGGAAAAATTGTAATTTTTCTGTATGGATAGATTGTAAACTAATATAAGAAGAAAATTATATCTTTTACCCATCACCGATGACAACTCTTCCCTTATCCCCATTTCAATCAAGTCTAACCTAGCATTTATGATATCATTTTCCTAGGAACATTTAGTAACATTACAATAATACTATCAAATACATTTTTTTTCTAAATTCATGACATCCAAAAAATGTATGACATATAAAAAATTACAATATGGTAATTTAAAGAAAATTGATCTCTTCTTCCAACTCGGTTTCATAAGGTTTTTATAAAATGATTTACCGAAAATAGTGTTAATATCTTTTACTTTATCGAACAATTTATTACCCGTTATTAGAGACATTGTTGTACCTCGTTCGATATTACCATTTAATGTTGTCATCTAGGATTGGTATTTAAGTCATAGAAGTAAAAATTTCCAATGAACTAAGAATATAGTCTTTGAGTAATGTTTCAACCAAAATGAGTATGTGCATTTTTCACAAATAGGACACCCCAACATTTCTTTAATTCTATAGCCTAATAAATTTCCATAAGTGGTGAATTCATTTATCATCTCATACAACATGCCCCCAATATGAATTATTCACTTTTATGAGAATAATACATTGTAATTCCTATATCCCACATCAATTTCAAATATTTGATCAATGGATCCAAATAGACATCAATATCATTATTGGGTTGCTTTGGTCCAGATATAAGTAGAGACAACATAATTTATTTGTGCGCTATCCATAACCATCAAGGAAAGTTATAATTTACCAACACGATGGGCCATATATAGTGAGTATTAATAAGTACACTAAAAGGATTTATTCCATCTATAGATAATTCAAGATGAATGTTTCTTGGTTCATTTTCAAATTTAGGATACTCATAATCAATTTTATTCCACTGAGGAGAATCTATTGGATGGCATAGGTTCCCATATTTAATTATTGTATCTAATTGTCATGACAATTGTCTTATGGTTTCCTAATATCCATATAGTCTTCTAAACCATCGAATGATAGAAAATTTCCATACATATTTTGAAAGACTTGAATCATTTTTCTTGTATCGATTTGCGTCACACTTAGGGAATTTTATAAGTTATTCATAGCCCTTTCGAAACAATATTCAATCATTTGGAAAATCATGTATTTCTTATAAATCATGTACATTGAATTTAGAATTTTTTAATCATGATATGTTTGACATGGTAGTTCATTTTTTCTGGTATCATATAATTTAGGAGACCAAGTAGTTCTGTAAAGTTGGTGTCACTTCATCCACTGCCAGCTTTCAAATTATATAACTTCAATATAGTTTAAAATGTTTTGTATTTTGTAAAACTAGTATATAATGGTCTCTTGGAATATATATTTAACTTCTCAAACAAATTTTTACAGTCACTAAGGTTATCTTCAATTTCCATTTTCATTTATTTCATGTGATATCCATCATCATTTACAGTGGTATTATTTTAAAATGATTCATAAACCACAGTATCATCCTAATAGATGTGCACATTCAATTTTTGTATGCGTTTAGCCCAAAATTTATAGCTCTGATATATTTTGTGACAAATCAAATGTTATTCCAACTCTTTCGGGCTGATTTTTCTGGAATAAACAATGTAAACACGGACAAAGGATTTGAGAAGTTTCATATGCATGCTCTCTTGCAAACTTGATGAAATCTTTAATTCCATATTCGTAATCTTTTAAAAAACGATTATCATACACCCATTTTCAATTCATATCCAACCTATTAGATTCATAAAGTATTAATTTTTTACAATAAATAAATAAATACACATAAGATATTCATTATCAAAGGTAAAAGTTATCTACAATTCTAATAAGGGAAACACAACATTTGATTGTTTCAAATAATTTTAGTATGCTTTGAATAAAATGGGTAACTTAATTTAATAATAGAATTACTCCACTATGGTAGGTGTTATCCTCTGAATTCATTCAAAGGTTAAATTTATATACAACTTTCATGCTCATTGGATCATCTCCTGAACATTTATCATTTCATTTTGTTGTTTGACACACATCCTCCATCTCTTGTGGACATGCACCTATGTTTCTTGAAATAATTTAAGTGGTATTCATCCATGGGATGACTGTTGATCATAGTAAAACAAGAAACATAAAATATATGGGGGTGAGTCTCAAGAAACAAGATGAAATAACTATTCAGTAGATGAAACTGATGAGAATGAAAGTTTTCTATTAAATATATGGGGATGATTCTCAAACAAAAAAATGAAATAATAACTATTGTTTGACACACATTAAATACCCCAAAAAATGAAAATATTATATAAGAAATTAAGGATTAATAAGAAACTCATATATGATAAAAAAGAATAATAAACTCTCATTCAATCAACTAGAAGATATAAAAATGTCTTGATAAAATATTTTAATAAATAAAGATTTATTTCATATACATGGATGGTAATCAGAGATTCCTATGGTGGAACCAATACATATAGAACTAAAACGATGAATACTAGAAAATAATTTCTAATATATAGATTTTGATAACCTCTATTCTATTTTTTGGAACAAGTGGTGTAAAATCCTAAAGAATTATTACATTTAATATGAATGGTATATCATATATTTGAAAACATCTAAAGACTCTTGGGGTTTCATATCACCACACTGACCTATACTAAGGATTATAGGGAGGTGATCACATCAGATCTACCCATCTGAAGGATTCTAGGGAGGCTATATAATACATATTGACCCATCCTTGATATTATAGGGAGGTCTATAAAGAAGTTGGAATAAAGAAATAATACACATCAACAAGATATATCACAAACAAGGGAGAAAAATACACCAACCCTTTTAACATCTATCCCACACACACTAGCCTCTGTCGAGATGGAATGACTCTCGTGATGTCACATTTTCTAAGTGTACTAACCTTACTTCACACATAAATCTAAGTGGGATCAAAAAATTAACAGATCTATAATACATTACTCCCCATTTAAAGTCTCTACTATGAAAATACAAAAATAACTAGTCTGTTTAATATGCCAGGAAGCAGTCTCATAGGATACCCAACCACCATCATGGAAATTGATACGTAGGAAATTATATAGATGATATAAAATGGGGTGGTACTTCTACCAAATTATTAATTACACTATTTATCCAAAGAAAATAAAGCATGATTCATCCAAAATTTCACATAAATAAAAGAGTAGCTCACAAATCCCCTACATTAATTCAAAACTGCAACTGATAAGGAAGGAGATGCTCGTATGGCCTGGGAGTAAAGCTAGGAAGGCTCATAGTATAGGTTTTTCACACTATAAAAATTATAAGAATCAAAATGGACAATATCCATGGACAAATATCCAAAATTGATAACTCATCAGACTCACAGTTGTAAAATAGCCTCCACTAGAGCAAGAACCATTGATGTTTTACACCCCGAGTTCCCCAAGAGAAAGTATAGAAAGACTTACATATGAGAGAAAGTAGAGAAATACTCACATTCGAACCTTGGAATTGTTTGAAACTTGAATATTTTGAGCCTTGGATTTGTTTGAGGCTTAATTCGAGATTTGATTCATCAAGGATGGGCACCAGTAGAGGGTGGTTTTTGCAGAAAGCTTTGGATATCGCGATGGGTTCGCAACTGGTTGGGGGTTTTTAAATAAATCGAGACACTTTTATAAGTGCTTACAAAAAGAACTGATAAAGATAGAGATTTATCGATGCTAAAAAAGTGCTAAAAAGATTCATTTTATCAGTGTTTTTTTAGCGCTGATAAATATCTATCTTTATCAGTACTAAAAAATCACTCATAAATATTTCTTTTATTAGCGGTTATTGCATAAATGTTGATAAAGGCTTTATAATTATAATAAAAAATAAAAAATTGTAAATATATATATATATAAATATATTAAATATATTCTTTATATAAATATATTTATCATAATTTTATAATTATTTAAATATATAATTATTTATTTATAATTATATAAATATTTTTTAAAAAATAATATTTATATCATTATATATATTTATATAATCATATATATATATAGTAAATATATTCATTATTTAAATAAATTTCTTTTAAATTTAATAAATATTTAAATATATATATATTTATTTATTTATTTATTTATTTATTTATTTATAATTATATAAATACTTTTTGAAAAAAATAATTTATTTATTTATATTTATAAATATATAAATATATAAATATGGTAAATGTACATTTATAAATATTTTTATTTATGAATATTTTTTTACAAATTTATTTTTAACATTATTAATGAATATTTAGTCTTAAGTGCATGCATGTTAAAAATGACTGAAATTGAATAAATTAAAAATAAGTACGCTTTGAAAAAACAAATAAGTTGTGTGTGTGTGGTATATAAAAATGAATTAGTTACATATATGTGAAATAAATATAACATGCATTTGAACTATATTAAATTGAAAAATCAAATGAAATTCAATTATGTCCATTACTCTATGTAATTAGTCGATATTTTTAATTCATATTAATTTTTAATTATAAACCATTAATCACTAAATATATAAATATTTAATTTAAATAAATATTTTTTATTATATAAATCATATTTATATAAATTCATATATATCTATATATTTAATATATATTATTTATTAACATTATAAATAATTATCTAATTAATAAAATGTTTAATATTTTTCTCAATTTAATTTTTTCAAATTTTTATTTGTTTAATTTTCATTCTGAATATATCTATATATTTAAAATATACTATTTATTAGTATTTATAATTTATATATAGTATAATCAATTCATTCATTTTTATCAATAATTATTTAATTAATAAAATTTTTAATTTTTTTTTAATAAAATCATTTTTTACTTTTTATTTATTTAATTATTTCATTTATTCACCTTTATCGGTGATAATAAATCACTAATAAAGGATCCCTTTATGAACTCTAAAAATAAAGCGCTGATAAAGGGTACCCTTTATGAGCGCTAAAAATAAAGTGTTGATAAAGGATGCCCTTTATCAGAACTAAAAAATATTGATAAAAGGCACCCTTTATCGGTGCTTATTTTAGTGCTGATAAAGGTTCCCTTTTTCAGTGCTTTTGTATAACACTGATAAAGTCCGGTGCTATTAAAGTACTATTTTGTAGTAGTGAATTCTCAAATTTTTCCCATCATATAATAACTCTTCTTGAGTTCTTCCATGAAACTCCATTGACTCAACACTTTCATCTTTAAACTCATCCTTCTTCAATCATAATCTAAGTGTGTTAGTCAATATATACAATAGCCTTCATTCTATATAACACAAAGATGGATTCTCAGTCTTTTAACCAGCTTTATTCTTTTCCCACATGGCTATATCTTTCAACCTCATTAAATATCATGTTGTAGATAGTGGTCACATAATACAGCATCACTTATCATTGATTCATTAAAAAAATTATCTCTATAATCATTATATGTAAATAGGATACTTCTTGAATCTATTTATCCATGTACTTAAAACAACAAAAGTCCTTTCCCACTGTCAAAGGTTGTATCTCAGCCTTTAAGATCCCCTATATGTGATGATATTTATTAATCATATAGTTATTCAATATTCATCCTTTATTAGTATCTCAATAATCACCCAACACATATTGACAGCCATATCACTCATTAATAGTAAATTAAATCAACATAATCTATTAATTTCTTCAGATATAAAGATTTGTATGTAATACAATGAGGAGACTCATAAGATAATAATTAGATACTTATTATCTATATTTCCCCATGAAAGTATATCACAGAAAATGTCACATGGTCATTGATATATTTATGGTTGTATGATTATTATTAATCCCCATTACCTGAGTTTGGAAATATAATTATCATGTGAACCTTTATACATTAATACCTTTCTTACACCATCCTTAAGGATGAGATAATCGAGGGGTGGTTGTGTAGTGGCCCGGACCTCTCTGGTCCATTCTATTGTTGAATTGTGGTGTTGGAGGTGTTTCGGGAGCTCAAGGTGACTTATCCCCAATAATTTGTTGAATTTCCAGTTCTGTGAACAGTGTTTCCAATTTTATGAACAGTAACAGTGAGGTTCTAACAGTGACCTTCTAACGGTGGACTTGAATAGTGTTTCCAGAATGGTGAGGTTCTAACAGTTACCTTCTAATGGTGGACTTGAACAGTGTTTCCAGAACGATGAGGTTCTAACAGTGACCTTCTAATGGTGGACTTGAATAGTGTTTCCAGAATGGTGAGGTTTTAATAGTGACCTTCTAACGGTGGACTTGAACAGTGTTTCAAGAATGGTGAGGTTCTAACAGTGACCTTCTAACAGTGGACTTGAACAGTGTTTCCATAATGGTGAGGTTTTAACAGTGGCCTTCTAATGGTGGGCTTGAACAGTGTTTCCAGAATGGTGAGGTTCTAACAGTGACCTTCTAACAGTGGACTTGAACAGTGTTTCCAGAACAGTAGGTGTATAGTGTTTCCCTAACGCTGAGTTCTATTGGTAACCTCTAACGGTGAGGTCTATCGGTAACCTCTAATGGTGAGGTGTATCGCTAACCTCTAACAGTGAGGTCTATCGGTAACCTCTATTGGTGAGGTCTATCAGTAACCTCTAACGGTGAGGTCTAATGGTGACCTTTTCTTTCCTTTGCCAAATTTTGAGTATGTGAATGGTGTTTCCAGAGTCCTATAGTTTCACCCCTTTGATGTTTCATTTGACGTAAAATACATTTAAAGCCTTATTTTAAGGAATCTTAAGGCCGATTCAAATGCCATAAATCTTATATTAATTATTCATATGGCTTGGGATGTTTTTACTTGGTCAAACCGTGTGGGTTAATGTGATCCGCTTTTAATGGGGAATTAAGAGTATCTTAAACCGTCGCCCCATTAAATCTTCAAAAAGGGACGAGATATCATTCTCCCTTATTCTTCCTCTTTGTTATCGGTTATGAGATTCTAGAACCTTTTAATCCTTCCCGTAGGAGTTTCACAATCAAACTTTAATCTTAGGGTTGGTTCTTTTCTGTTTTGATGCAACCAAGCTGTATCGACCAATCTTCGATATAAGGTATGTTGTATCGTTGTTCTTTTAGGGTTCATCTTCTCCTGTTCTCCTTTCCATATTATAGCATGTAATCTCCATTCTTATAATGGGTTTTTCTTGGGGTTTGGTTGGTGATGTCGTACCGTGGAATCCTCGGGTGGATGCAGTTGTCGCGAGAGGAGGATTGTGACTCGTTGTTTGGATAAAGAATGTCCAGAATTGTTGAGTTAGGGGATTCATTGATTCTATTTTCTTTTACATGCGACTTTATCATTAGAATTCTTCATCCTAGTGGATCACAATGGAATTGAAATAATAAATATTTGAACAGGATAAATAAATTTATATCTATCGTATGTTATTGCCTCTTGTTTTTCTAGATTGTGTGATATCTATGATTTCTTGTTTAGTTGTTTGTTATTGATGGAAATTGGTAAAGAACGTAAACTGGGATTAATTGATAAGTGTTGGGTAAAGATAAAGAGGCATGAAAATGAATCTGGTTCTTGTTGTGATTTGATGTTAATCAAATTAGTGCAGTAAGCATGTTTATTTATTTGTGATAACTTTCTGATTAGGTTTCTGGAATTTGGAACCTACGTTTAATAAATCTGTTAATTCAATATGGATTAAAGAACTGCTTGTTAGATAATTTATAAAAGGGTTCTAAGTTACCCTCTTGATTGTTAAAGGTCCAAGAGCCCATTGATGTGATGTTTGTTTTCCTGCTACTTGTGCGGTGATGTGAGCCTGGATGGCTATTGTGATATGTGGAGGCATGGAGACTTTTGGTTGTGGCAGCATATGATGCCTAGAGTGGCAAGCTGCATCAGTTTATGTATGTGGGTGTCGGGGAGGACACCAGGGATGATGGAATGGGATGGATGTGATTGTTGGATGCTTGCTGATTCTCTTTGGTTGTTCATCTATTTTACTTTTCCCCACTACTCAGGACAGCTGGTCTAACTTACCCTTCTTTCGAAAGAGGTGAAGACACGCGGGGTATGCCATGTGCTTTCCGTGTTTATATTCTCAATGAAGGATGGGTATATGCTCTTGCTATAAGTGGAAAAGACTCGACGGGTAGTACATCTACTCACCGTGTTGATCCCCTTTGTGTTAGTAGCATTGGAAGTTTTTCTAGAATGCTTGGGAATATGGGAAAGTAATTCTGTAATGAATATTTGAATAAATGGTGTTAACTCATGGGGTTGGAGTTCTCTAGAACTTAATGATGAAGTTGTAATTTTCAAAGGTATAGTTGACCTTGGGTTTGTTTCTAATGAAATTTAATGTGGAATTGTTCGTGGTTAATTAATGTTTAAAGAATTAATTAACAAACAGTGTAACTGATAAAAAGGGAATGAAGTAATCTAATAAAGCTCTTTAAATGGTTGTGTACTTATAGGATACCTAGTCTTAGAAGTAGGAGCCCGGAGACTGAGAGACGTTAGCTGCAGTTGTTTCTAAGACTAGGTAATGCCCATAGTGTGGTTGTGAGATAAAATATATCTTGTAATTTTTGTGTTTCTATACGCTACTCCATTGTGTCAGTAAGGGAAACTAACACCCTGGGGATTCTGAGCCCTGGGGGGTGTTTTCCCCAACATTCCGGTGGGAGGATGAATGGCTGACTACCCCCTTTGGCCCCACTCTCTTCTCTAGGTGGTTACTTGTGCTGATAGTCAGATTGGTTAGTTTTCCCCATATATGTTTGTAGAGGGTTGTAATGGCTTGTGGTTATTCACACACATATATTCTGGATATAGTATCCTATGGACTACTGTAGGTGTAACATGTATAGGCTCTGATGGCTTGAGGATCCTTAATCAGTGTATGGTATGTAATGGCTTGAGGTATAATACTCGACATATGATACACGTTATTCGAGCTGTGGTGGCTCCTAGAAACTACCTGGTTACTTTTGGTTGTGATGATGGTGTGGTGCTTCGCCCAGGTGTCTGTGGGCAAGCCTTTGTGGTGCATGAGGTGAATATTGTGGTGCTTCGCCCAGGTGTCTGTGGGAAAGCCTTTTTGGAGAGAGATGATTAGGACGTGCGACATTGGGGAAAAGCGGAAAACTAGTGGGGAAGTAGTAGCGAGGTACCCTTGATATTCTTTATTATATGATATATTCTTGTATGCGTTACTTGGTGAGAGTGGCCATGGTGAGGTTGGGAACTTACTATACCTATTTAGGTGACGAGTTAGTTTCACTTGTTTTTCACTGTGCTTTAGTTTAGTTTCTTTACTTTTACACGAGAGTCTTTGGGGAGGATCCTATTGAGTATACTGTTATACTCACCCTATGTATATATAAACTGTTTTTCAGGTCACTTGGATCAAGTTAGATATCAAGCTGGTTTCTACTAGCTTGTGGTTGTAGGAGCTGTTCAGGCTTGTGGTTGTTTCTATTTTTACATTCTATTGGGTACTTGCAGTTTTCCCTTCTAGTTGTAGTACTTTTGCATGAAATTTCATATATGCATCTGGGTTTCTTTTATATTTCAGTTCTGATTTGGAGTTGATTGGTGTCTATCTTATCTCTATCTTCTGCATGTGTTCTCTTAGAGGGTAATGCCTCTCATTTGTGTGTTGACTATACCCTCGGTGCTAGTATCCAACCTGGGGCCAACTGGAGGCGGCACTCGAGGGTCATTATCTCCCTTCTCACATTGCCGGCCCAGGAGGGGTACACTTTGTGGGGAGGGGGTCGTGACGGAGTGGTATCAGAGGGAGGTTGAGGGATAAGATGGAGTTTGGAGTTAGGCACAGGTGAGGCTGCATGGGTTGGTAGGTCAACAGTGTCATTCATGTTTAGCAAGTGAGGTAAACACTGGAGATTGGCTGAGACATGGGCGTTTAGGGCCCCCTATGATCTGATGTATGGACCTTTAAGTTTACAATGGCTAACAAACAAGGTGATACTAGTTGTAGGGTAGAGACCTAGGAAAGGATCATGCATCATTCTTCTTTGTGCCCATGTTTGAATGGGTAGAACTTGGGATAGGTTAACCTAAAATGAATAAAATAAAACGATAAATTAAGTAATGTTGAGTCTTCTATATTCCTGTCTTAGGAGCTCTAATGGGTTTTTATTTTACAGGTATGGCTCCAGGTCGACTTCCTCATCAATTTTTCATAGAAAATGTCCAGCAGGCTGTTCCAGTAGAACACCATAGGGTAGAGGTTGACGATGACAACACTTGGAGGAAGATACTCTGAGAGTTTCAGCGCCTGAGTCTGAAAAAGTATGAGGGCTCTGTTTCAGATGCAGTCACAGAAGATTGGTGATAGGAGGTTGAGATCGGCTTTAGTTCGATTCGTGCTTGGAAGGAGAACTGGGTGTCCTTGGTTGTGACAATGCTGCATGGAGCAGCGAGGTAGTGGTGGTTCTTATTCCTCGGGGATCGTAAGGAGTCATCGATCTCATGGGAGGAGTTTTGAGACAGGTTTAGAGTCGAGTTTCTTTCTTTGACCGTGAAGGCATCTAGTCGCTAGGAGCTTCTTACCCTTAGATAGGGGACCACTAGTGTTCAAGTGTTTGGAATCCGTTTTAGGAACCTTCTACGATATGTTTCGTACCTACTGCCAGATGAGGAGGCCAGGGCGAGGTATTTCAAGAAGGATTTTCATCCAAAGATCTAGAGCCAGGTTACCCCATTTATGCTAAAAACATATCTTGAAGTACTGGTGAGATTAGAGGTTATCGATAGGACTTTGGCCAGGACAGGATCATCACGATAGGGGAATCATCATGATTCCTCACGATGTAGAGTTGTGGTCCAGTGTTTCCGATTTTCAGGGCAGAAGAGTTTCTGTTCACCTGGGGGTATGTCTCAGCCCTTCACATCTCGTTTCTCCAGAGACAGCAACTCTTAGGCCTATGCCAGGGGATCAGGCACTTGTTTTTCTTGTGGTGGTTGTGTTCATCAGTAGTGGGAGTGCCCGACCTTTCAGAGCGGTCATCGTGCACCAGGCGCTATTCTCCAGGTCCCTCTATTGAGGTAGTTTCAGCCGAGGCAGCAGCAGCCGGTTGCACCAGCTTTAGATCAGCAGAGGGTAGATGGGGCAGGTAGAGGACATCCCCATGATTCTCCTCATTTTCATAGAGTAGATCACGACCATGGTGGTGGCTGTCATCAGGGTCAGAGATTCCATGGAAGAGGTCGTGGTCAGCTTCATGCTCTAGCCTTTCCAGCTCCAGGCGAGCCAGACATCGTTTGAGGTACCCTTTGTTTGTTTTCTACCTTGGTGTATGCCTTGTTTGATTTAGGAGCGACACACTCCTTCATATCACCTACCCTTCTCCGTGCTTTAGGACTTGAGGTAGAGAGGATTCCAGTGCCCTTGGCGTTGACTACACCGGTTGGAGGCAGAGCCGACTTGTTTGAAGTATGTATAGATTGTGAGCTAGTTTTGGGGTAGCACCGCTCTTGGGGAGATTTCCTATGTTTAAGAATACAACAATATAATGTCATCCTCAACATGGATTGGTTTTATTCAGTGCAATATATCGTGTATATCTTTAGGAATAAGTTCATCTTCATCGTTGTGGATGGAGAGCAGGTGGTGTTTGTTGGTGAGCGAGATCCTCGGATGGGTCATAGGTGAATTCCTTCCTTATCATCCATGATGACTGAGATGATGTTGAGATTATCATAGGTTCAACAGCTGGTGTTTCCTAGGGTCTTTTAGGAGTACCCTGATGTCTTTCCAGAAGAGGTTGTAACATTACCCCCTCGATGAGAGATTGAGTTTGGGATCGAGCTACAGCCAGGAGTGTCTCCTATCTATATGTCTCCATATAGGATGGACCCTTCTAAGTTATGAGAGCTACGTATACAGCTTGATGTTCTATTACACTGTGGTTTTGTTTATCCAAGTGTGTCACCATGGGGTGCACCAGTTTTGTTCATGAAGAAGGCTGACGACAGTTTGCGGTTGTGTGTCGATTATTGTCGCTTAAACAAAGTGAAAATAAATAATCACTATCCTCTTCTGTTGATTGATGATTTTTTTGATCAACTCAAGGGTGAAAGTTGGTTCTCAAAGATCAACTTGTGGTCAGGATATCATCAGATGCGTGTAAGGGATGAGGATATCCTGAAGACTGCTTTTTGTTGTTGTCATGGGCATTATGAGTTCGTTGTAATGTCGTTCGGTGTGACGAATGCTCCAGCTATGTTCATGGGATTGACTAATGTTGTGTTTCGTGATTTCCTAGACAAGTTCGTGGTAGTCTTCATCGATGACATCCTTGTGTACTCCACATCTGAAGAGGAGCATGCAGAGCATCTACAAGCCATTTTGGGAGTTCTTCATCAACATCAGTTGTTTGGGAAGTTGTCAAAGTGTGAGTTTTGGGATCGAGAAGTTTGTTTCTTGGGGAATGTTGTGCCCCAGTAGGGAGTAGTTGTGGATCCATCAAAGATAGAATTTTTTGTGTCTTGGGAAGCCCCTAAGACAGTTTCAGAGGTGCGGAGTTTCCTTGGGCTCACAGGATACTACAGGAGGTTCATATCCAATTTCTCACGAGTTACGACTCCTCTGACAACTTTTACTAAAAAGGATCAGGCATTCGTATGGACTGATCAGTGTCAGGTAGCTTTCGAGTATCTAAAGGATAAGTTTTTCATCTAGGGTTAGGATGTGTCCTTAGGCAGTAGAGTTCAGTTGTTTCTTATGGGTCTTGGCAGTTACGTCCCCATGAACGTAACTATGCCACTCACGATCTTGAGTTAGCATCCATGGTGTTTGCTCTGAAGTTGTGGAGACATTACCTCATTGGTGAGCGCTTTGTGGTTTTCACCGATCATAATATTTTGAGGTATGTTTTCTCTCAGTGGGACTTGAACTTGCGATAGCATTGGTGGATGGAGTTCTTGCAGGAATACGACTTCGAAATATCATATACACCTGGAAAAGGGAATTTTGTAGTTGATGCGCTGAGCAGAAAGTCACATAGTGATGCTGTGAATGAATCTGGTGATTCCTGGAGAGTAATGGAAGAGCTGTTAGCATTACATCTTGATATGGGAGAATTTGGTGGTAGGGGTTGTCTTTTTCAGATGACGGTACAGTCATACCTGATGAAAAAGGTGGAAGAGTCCCAGTTGGGAGATCTTGAGGTGGAGGTCTGGAGAGACCAAGTTGTTTTTGGTGAGGCCCCTGATGGTTGGTCTGAGGATGAACAACACCAAGTGTTGTACCGAGGAAGTATTTTCTTTCCCTTGATGATGTGCTATATGGTTCTCATAGAGTTCCATAGTTCTCCTTTAGTAGTACATCCTGGTGTGACAAAGATGTACCGATCCTTGAGGATTTAGTTTTAGTGGCCTGGGCTGAAGCGTGCAGTTGCAGAGTTTGTGTCTCGATGTTTAGTTTTCCAGAAGGTGAAGGTCGAACATCGTGTTCCTGGTGGTCTTCTCCAGCCATTAGAGATCCCTCAGTGGAAGTGGTAGGATATCTCGATGGACTTTGTTATTGGTTTACCTCGAGCTCTGGGAGGACATGATGCTATTTGGGTAGTGGTGGATCATTTAAAAAAATAATCCCACTTCATAGCGATAAAGGAGTTGATATCAGTGGAAGTTTTGTTGATGCAGTATCTAGAGGAGGTGGTGAGACTTCATGGAGTCCCTAGGATGATCATTTCTGATCTAGATCCTTGTTTTACCTCCTGGGTGTAGAGAGGTCTCCAACATGCTTTCAGTTATCAAATATGCCTTAGTACTGCTTTTCATCCTCAAACGGATGGTCAGACAGAGCGAATCATCCAGACTCTTGAAGACATGTTACGCTCTTGTGTTCTTGATTTTAGAGGCTCATGGATAAGGAACTTACCCCTGGTGGAGTTCGCTTACAATAATATTTTTCACTCCACCATCGGTATGGCTCCATTTGAAGCCTTGTATGGCCGGCCTTGTTGTTCTCCATTGTGTTGTACCGGGGTCGAAGAGTTGGCAATTCTCGAACCCAAACTAGTGTAGAATACAACAGAGATGGTTTAGGTGATTCGTGAGAAGATGAAGATAGCACAAGATCTTCAGAAATCATATTCCGATCAAAGGAGGAGACCCTTGGAGTTTAATGTTGGGGATCATGTGTTTCTGAAGGTGACTCCCTGTCATGGGTAGTGAAGGTTTGGTCATGGAAGTAAGCTTTCTCCCCGGTTTGTTGGGCCTTTCTAGGTTTTAGCTCGTGTTGGAGTTGTGGCGTATCGAGTAGCACTTCCCCCATAGATGAGTTGGATACATAATGTTTTACATGTGTCACAGCTATGTCGTTATCTTTATGATGACACTCACATCATCGATTGGGGAGAGATCGATGTTGATGATGATGAAACCTTTGAGGAACGACCTATGGAGATCCAAGAATGCAAGGAGAAGGTGTTTCATGGACGTTCTATTCCCTTGGTTTGTGTCTTGTGGAGACACGGTGGCATGGAGGAGAGTACCTGGGAATGTGAGTCACAGATGTGTGTCCAGTACCCAGAGTCGTTTTAAGTTGTTGTGCTGAGTTTTATTTGATCCTTTATTTTATGTACCTTTGATGTGATGTTATGCTTGATTGTTTGGATATGGAATGTTTGTTCCCTTGCTCTTGGATTTCGTGGTTTTGTTCCATCTTTTGAACAAGTCACGGTGGTTTTCCCCTGAGAGGTATCTTTCGGGGTGGTTGTTCGGACCCCTCTTTTCTTCTGGGTTGGTTTTTAATTCTCGAGGACGAGAATGTTTTTAGAGGTATCTATTGTAGTGGCCCGGACCTCTATGGTCCATTCCTTTGTTGAATTGTGGTGTTGGAGGTGTTTCGGGAGGTCAAGGTGACTTATCCCCAACACTTTGCCAAATTTCCAATTTTTTGAATAGTGTTTCCAGTTTTATGAACAGTAATGGTGAGGTTCTAACAGTGACCTTCTAACAGTGGACTTGAACAGTGTTTCTAGAATGGTGAGGTTCTAATAGTGACCTTCTAATGGTGGACTTGAACAGTGTTTCCAGAATGGTTAGGTTCTAACAGTGACCTTCTAACGGTGGACTTGAACAGTGTTTCCACAATGGTGAGGTTCTAACAGTGACCTTCTAACGGTGGACTTGAACAGTGTTTCCAGAACGGTGAGGTTCTAACAGTGACCTTCTAATGGTGGACTTGAATAGTGCTTCTAGAATGGTGAGGTTCTAATAGTGACCTTCTAATGGTGGACTTGAATAGTGTTTTCAGAATGGTGAGGTTCTAATAGTGACCTTCTAACGGTGGACTTGAATAGTGTTTCCAGAACAGTAGGTGTATAGTGTTTCCAAAACGGTGACGTCTATTGGTAACCTCTAACGGTGAGGTCTATCGATAACCTCTAACGGTGAGGTGTATCGCTAAACTCTAATGGTGAGGTCTATTGGTAACCTTTAACGGTGAGGTCTATTAGTAACCTCTAATGGTGAGTTCTAACAGTGACCTTTTCTTTCCTTTTCCAAATTTTGAGTATGTGAACAGTGTTTCCAGCTTCCTACAGTTTCGCCCCTTTGACGTTTCCTTTGACGTAAAATACATTTAAAGCCTTATTTTAAGGACTCTTAAGGCCGATTCAAATGCCATAAATCCTATATTAATTATTCTTATGGCTTAGGATGTTTTTACTTGGTCAAACTACATGGGTTAATGCGATCTGCTTTTAATGGGGAATTAAGTGTATTTTAAACCATCGCCCCATTAAATCTTCAAAAAGGGATGAGATATCATTCTCCCTTTTTATTCCTCTTTGTTATCAGCTATGAGATTCTAGAACTTTTCAATACTTCCCATAGGAGTTACACAATCAAACTTTACTTCTAGGATTGGTTCTACTCTATTTTGATGCAACCAAGTTGTATCGATCAATCTTTGATATATGGTATGTTGAATCATCGTTCTTTTGGGGTTCATCTTCTCCTGTTCTCCTTTAAATATTATAGCATGTAATCCCCATGCTTCTAATGGGTTTTTCTTGGGGTTTGGTTGGTGTTGTTGTACCATGGCATCCTCAGGTGGATGCAGTTGTCGCGAGAGGAGGATTGTGACCCGTTGTGTGGATAAAGAACATCAAGAATTGTTGAGTTAGGGGATTCGTTGCTTCTCTTTTCTTTTATGTGCGATTGTATCGTTAGCATGCTTCATCCTAGTATATCACAATGGAATTGACATAATAAATATTTGAAATGGATAAATAAATTTATATCTATCGTATGTTATTGCCTATTGTTTTTCTAGATAGTGTGATATCTATGATTGCTTGTTTAGTTGTTTGTTCTTGATGGAAATCGGTAAAGAACGTAAACTGGGATTAATTGATAAGTATTGGCTAAAGATAAAGAGTCATGAAAACGAATCTGGTTCTTTTTGTGATTTGATGTTAATCAAATTAGTGCAGTAAGCATGTTTATTTATTTGTGATAACTTACTAATTAGGTTTCCTGAATTTGGAACCTAGGTTTAATAAATCTGTTAATTCAAGATGGATTAAAGAACTGCTTGTTCGATAATTTCTAAAAGGGTTATGAGTTACCCTCTTGATTGTTAAAAGGCCAATATCCCATTGATGTGATGTTTTTTTTCCTGCTGCTTGTGTTGTGATGTGATCCTGGATGGATGTTGTGATATGTAGTGGCATGGAGACTTTTGGTTGTGGCAGCAGATGATGCCTAGAGTGGCGAGATGCATCGGTTTATGCATGTGGGTGTCAGGGAGGACACTAGGGATGATGGAATGGGATGGATGTGATTTTTGGATGCTTGATGATTATCTTTGGTTGTTTATCTACTTTACTTTTCCCCACTTCTCCGGGCAGCTGGTCTGACTTACCCTTCTTCCGAAAGAGGCGAAGACACATGAGGTATGCCATGTGATTTCTGTGTTTAGCTTCTCAAGGAAGGATGGGTATATGCTCTTGCTATAAGCGGCAAAGACTCTAAGGGTAGTACATCAACTCACCGTGTTTATCCCCTTTGTGTTAGTAGCATTGGATGTTTTTCTAGAATTCCTGTGAATATGGGAAAGTAATTATGTAATGAATATTTGAATAAATGGTGTTAACTCATGGGGTTGGAGTTTGCTGGAACTTAATGATGAAGTTTTAATTTTCAAAGGGACAGTTGACCTTGGGTGTGTTGCTAATGAAATTTAATGTGGAAATTTTCATGGTTAATTAATGTTTAAAGAATTAATTAATGTATTGTGGAACTGATAAAAAGGGAATGAAGTAATCTAATAAATCTCTTTAAATGGTTGTGTGCTTATAGGATACCTAGTCTTAGAAGTAGCATCCCAGAGTCTGAGAGACGTTAGCTGCAGTTGTGTCTAAGACTAGGTAATTCCCATAGTGTGGTTGTGAGATAAAATATATCCTATACTTTTTGTGTTTCTATACGCTACTCCAACCTTTCAGTAAGAGAAAATGACACCTCGGGGATTCTGAGCCCTGTGGGTGTTTTCCCCAACATTCTAGTGGGAGGATAAATGGATGACTAACCCCTTTGGTCTCGCTCTCTTCTCTTGGTAGTTACTTGTACTGATAGGCACATTGGTTTGTTTTCCCCATATATGTGTGTAGAGGGCTGTAATGGCTTGTGTTTATTCACACACATATATTCTAGATATAGTATCCTATGAACTACTATAGGTGTAACGTGTATAGGCTGTGATGGCTTGAGGATCCTTACTCAGTGTATGGGATATAATGGATTGAGGTATAATACCCGACGTATGATACATGTTATGTAAGCTGGGGTGGCTCCTGGAAACTACCTAGTTACTTTTGGTTGTGAGGATGGTGTGGTGCTTCGTCCAGGTGTCTGTGGGAAAGCATTTGTGGTGCACGAGGATCAGATTGTGGTGCTTCTCCCAGGTGTCTGCGGGAAAGCCTTTTTGGAGAGAGATGCTTAGGACGTGCGACGTTGGGGAAAAGAGGAAAACCAGTGGGGAAGCAGTAGCGAGGTACACTTGATATTCTTTAACATATAATAAATTCTTGTATGTGTTACTTGGTGAGAGTGGCCATGGTGAGGTTGGGAACTTAGTATACCTGTTTAGGTGACGTGTTAGTTTCAGTTGTTGTTCACTATGATTTAGTATGATTTCTTTACTTTTGCATGAGAGGCTTCAGGGAGGATCCTACTGAGTATACTATTATACTCACCCTGTGTATATATAAACTATTTTTTAGGTCACATGGAGTAGGTTGGAGATCAAGATGGTTTCTACTAGCTTGTGGTTGCAGGAGCTGTTCGGGCTTGTGGTTGCTATTGTTTTTACATTTTGTTGGGTACTTGCAGCTTTCCCTTCTAGTTGTAGTAATTTTGCATGACATTTCATATATGCACCTGGGTTTCTTTTAAATTCTAGTTCTGATTTAGAGTTTATTGGTTTCTATCTTATCTCTCTCTTCCGCATGTGTTCTCTTAGAGGGTAATACCTCCCATTTGTGTGTTTACTATACCCTCGGTGCTAGTCTCCAACCCGGGGCCTACTGGAAGCGGGACTTAGGGGTCATTATCTCCCTTCTCACATTTCCACCTAGGAGGGGTACACTTTGTGGGGAGGGGTCCGTGACAGTTTGGGTATGTTATTGATCATTTCATTGGTTTATTTCATCCAAGATAGGATTTTTATAGTTGTATAGAAATAAAATACTCTAGTACCATTATTGAATTAGACTAAGTATACACATGGTTATTCTTAGATGAGTTACATGTGATGTGCTCAGCTACTTTGATGAATGACATGTGATGTATTTATTCAAACTTGTCAGTTTATTTCACAGAAAAATTAATAAATGAGATAGAATATACTAGATTGACATGTTCCATATTTAGTGGCCACTCTATATCATGGAAAAAGGTATTATATAGGTATACATATGATGTATATGACACTTCTTTTGGTGGAAATATTCATATAGATATATGATTGTGTTTGATCGAGATCACGCCAGACCCCTTTATAACTTAGAGAACACTGATGTTTTTATAAATTTCACTCTTTTCTTACATATATGAATTAGGAAATTCATAATTTTTTCAAATCTACAAGGTCCCATGGGGTCACATAGTTAGGCCTTAGAATAAGGATCGAATTTTGAAAAAAGTGTTTGTTCTAAAATGAATAGAGTTTGATAAATCATATCTAAAGGAATTTGGATGGATTCATAAAGAGATATGAATTTTTTGTTAAATTCATTATGTTATTTTAGTATAATTGATATATTTATGGATATACACTAAAATAGATAAATTGTATTTTACTACTCATATGTATCATAATCCTAAATATGCATTTGATGCATATCGCATCATATGATTTGGTGATATCATAAAAGGAATATATATTTATCTATCATGTGGTATGATATAATGAATAGCCTATGATATGTAATATCAATTTCATTGGTATCTTCCACATATCTAGATGATTTTTTTTGGTTATGAATCATAGATATGATTCATTTATGTTATAAAAAACTATTTATGATCATTTAAATACTCTATGATCATAAAAATGCTATGGGAATGTTTTATGGTAATGCATATTGGTTGTTAAGAGTTGAAATTTTATGTTATAATACCTTTAAATAATGAAGGTAGTTCATATAAAGGCTTGGATCCTCTTATAGATAGTGTGGTGTGATTTTTTCTTGCAAAAATAGAGCTCAATTCCTTCTATGTTCTCCATTTTTATTTGAAGAGAATGTGTAAGCACACATTTTGAGTATGAGGGGTATTCTAATAGTGTAATAGGATTCTATTTGTTAGTTTACTTCCTATGTAGGTGAGAGGAATTACATTTTCACAATGTAATCTCCATCAAATAGACCCCATCAAGATAGAGCTTATTGAACATGAGGTATGCATGTTTATATTGTGTTTGTCATTTACATGTTGGTTTGATGATGATAGATTCAGATATTTATTTGGTTTCTTTTGTTGTATTAAGAATGATATGTTCTTAAAAATTATATTATCAAAATACTCCATGTACATATTTCTAGTTTTGGAAGGTAGACCACTTGAATAAGAATTGTAAGCAGTTATTAAAGGCTAGTAGTGGTGGAAAATCCAACCTTGTGTAGGGATCATAAAAATAGGGTGATACATAAAAGTAAGATAAGTTAAGGAATCATGTAAAAGTGGGGAGGACTTATAAAGAGTATAATTTAGAACCTTAGAAGACTCATGGGAAGCTCTTCATTGTTAAGAAGGAACCATAGTAGGTTGAGGTTGATGAAAGACCATATGCAGTAAAAGGTACCATCCTAATAGATTTCACTATTATTTTTTCATTGTTTGATACTTGAGAGTCACATTCATTTATCTTTACATGATTGGTTGATCTTTATTCCATATTCAATGAAAACTGACACTCCACTTGATGAAATAACTTAGTAAGGATTCAAGTGTCCATCTTGCACAATCATGATTGGAAACATTAAAATCTCATGGTACTTTTATTTTTTTAGATGAAGCTATATGATTTGATCATTTGTATGGATTGTATTATTCAATATAAGGTTAAAATCAACTATAATAGTCAATGAGTTATCTTTATGGGATTTGATGATTCTATCCAAATTTCTTATGTAGAGTGGGATATCCATGCTAAGATTATAGGGATAATTGAAAAGGAATGTTGGTTATTTGTTTTTTAGTTAACAAGATTTTTGCTTGATTGAATAGAAGGAAAGGATTCTCTTATAAATATGAGAGTGGTGGATCGATATCCATATTTTTTCCTTGAAGATTTATCTAGATTTCTACATAATATAGGTGTGGATTTTTTTCATTGATTTAGTTCTTAGGATGAGTCATATATTAATTTAATCTTATCACTTTTTTCCATAGGAGTTTTGGGAGTTGAATTTGAAACTATATTATCCTGATAAAAAGGTATTTATTTAACTAAGTTTTTCCTATTTAGAAGTGGTAGTTTTATTTGAAAATAAATTTTATGGTAAATTGAGGATGTGTATTGATTAATGTAACTTGAACCAAGTGATAATGAAAAATAAATGTTCTTTAACCTAAATTGATAGTTATTTTGACCAACTGAAAGTAGATCATTGGTTTTCCAATATAAAAATTCAGTCTAAACATAATAATTTAATGGTAAGATAATAGGATATTTCAAAAATATCATTTAATTATAAAAATGACCATTATTCATTTTTGTTCATTCCTTTCAGAGTTACCAATGCAATTATTGTATTTGCGGCTTTGGTGAATAGGATTTTATATAGGTATCGGGATTCATTTTTGGTGGTGTTTTTAAATAAAATCATTATTTATTTGAGGTCAAATAAAAATTATGGGAGGTACTTGGAATTTGTTTTAGATACTCTCTTTGAGAATAGGTTGTATGACATGTTCTCTAAATTCCATTAAATATTTATGAGGTAAAGTAAATTGGTCTTTTTGTTTCTAATAAAGGGGTCATTGTTAATCCTATGAAGGTTAAATAAATGATGCATTGGGAAATACTATAGAAGATGCTTAATATATGGAGTTTCCTATGGTTGGATAGATATTAATAGAGGATTATTCAGTATTTCAAAAAATTGGATCCTCCTATGATAGCTTGATATTGAAAGGATGATATTTTGAATGGATTTTAAAATGTTAAGAGGCATTTGAGGAACTGAAGAGGATACAAACTTCATCACCAAATTTGGTTCCTCTAGAATCATGAGTTGGGTATAATTTGTTTTAAAGAATTTAAGAATTAGTTTTAGGATGTTTCTTGATAGAGGGAAATAATGGGTCTATAAAATTGAGACCTTATGGGAATAATTTTCCTATCCATGATTTAGAATTGGTTGTTATTATTCATTTTATGAAGAGTTGGAGGTGTTGCCTTTTGGTGAGAAATTATAGGTATATACACTCTCTCCAATTCTATTTTTTTATTTACATAAAATACACTTTAATTGGTTTAGTTGGAACCTGAAAAACCCATGAGCCTAATCCCATGATAAGAAATTCATACACAAAAACAAAAGGGATGAACTGAAAGCCAACCCAATCCCAACAAACATTATAAATTTAAATAAATACACCTTAAGATTATAATGGGTTATAGACCTATAGGAAGTACCTAAATACAAAATTAAATCTTTATCCCATGAGATTCCTTAAGCCACATACACCTCAAGAACCTATGAAATATCACCACACCTGTTCTCCATTACGAGTGTAAATTGTTTCCCATAAAAAACACAAATTCTATAGTATAAACCTAAACCTACATCACTATTGAACCATTAATAGAGATCTCTATAAAAATAAACACAAATAAATAATACAAAAAGAGATAAAATAAACCAAATACTAAACCATGGTTGTGGGATACTTTCTGAGTAGTCGTCGTATAAAGTTGTCTCCACCAGAAGTTGTCACCGTGATGACATCATGCACACCACTAGAGAACAGAAGATTTATCACAACAAAACCAATATAAATCCTTAAGATATATAAACAAAATCAATTTAAAATAATAAATACTAGGTAATAAAAGGAAAATTATCAAAATAATAAATAATACACCTAAAATAAAATGAAACATAGCTATAGAAAGAAGATTTGTCATCACTATTTCTAATCAGGGAAACTCACCATCACAAACCATCATTGAACAGATGCACCTCTGAAATAACCTTCTCTCAATAACACTTATTCCACCACTTCTCAATCACAACCATCATTACATATGAAAAACCCCTCAAAAATACCTCCACCTTAGAGATAAAGTGGAAGATCATCTATAAATGGGAGCAATATTTCCTTAAGATAATAAGGGTGGAGGATAAAATCAAATAAAGAGTTTGGAGTATATTTTCTCATAGTTGAATATAAACCTAAGGTTGAGAGAATGGGTGGAATATCTTCAAACCTTCAAATTTGAGATCTTTTATATCCTAGGAAAATATAATGAAAAAGTATATGCATTATATAGAAAAATAAAACTCAGGCAATGATGGAAGATAAGGATAAGGGACACTTTATGAACTCATTGTTTCATTACTTTAATATGAAATATAACTGAATAATATTAATTATTATTTGATTATTAAAACATTGTTTTTCTTTTAAATCAAATAAATTTTTTACTTCAGACTATTTTGATTCTAAAATCCTATTAAATGAAAGATATAAAGTATTACAACTAGTAAAATTTCTCTATTAGGGTATTAAAAAGAATAAAGGTAAATCAAAAATCTTTTGAAAATATTTTCAAAAGAAGCATTAAAAATAAAATAGTAACGTCACTTATAATTATTACAATGATTCTTTATACCAAAATTATTATGAATTCAGAATGAAAATTCATATTAAGTCAGACTAGCCTAGATTAAATTATGAAATAAAAGGTAAAAAGTATAAGAGGAAATAGAAAAGAGATTTATAAGTTGTTTGTTGTTGCACTGAGGACTTGGATTCGGGTGGTGAAGTTAGAACTCAAAAGGAGTATACTAACCGCTATCTAATGAATTCACTAAATGGGGGTAGTAGTGATTCTAGTATTCATTATAATTATGATTCTTATTTTGATAAACCTAGTATTAAGGAGATAAAAGAAATGATTAAAAAACTATGAGGAGATATTACAAGAGTTAGTGAGTTGTATAAGGAACTTAAAGGATATAATAAGAATCCTACTGAGGAGAATAAAATTATATATAAATAAAATGAAAGAATCAAAAATAAATCCTCAATCACTAATGAAAAAAATGATTAATTAGAGATTACTCAAAAAGAAAATTAAAAGTTGAAGAAGGAAAATAAAAGTTTAAAATAAAATTAGTCTACTTTTTAAAAAGGTAAGGAAATTTATGAAAAAATTATTTCTATAAAAAGTGAATATAAATAAAATTATTGTTCGATAACATAGAAAATTAACCAAAATTTATAAAACTTTATTTTTGAAAAGTTATAAAGTATTTCTATTGTTACATTTTTTAAATATATGATGAAAGGTAACTATGCAATTGAAAGTTATCTAATATTTACAAAATATTTAGGACACAAAAATAATTTATTTTTAAGATTTTATCTTCATGATTACCAAAAAATATATTTTTAAAATCTAGATGGGTTCCAAAAAAATCTTTTACTATCCCATTGGATCCACAGTATCATGGGTACAAAAACTATTTTCTGCTTGTTTTTTCAAGAAAAATTCATTAGAAGTACCAAAAAATACATAAGGTATATGGATAATAACCAATATAAGAACATTAATGGATATCCATCAAATTTATTATCATATAATAGATTTCATAGATTCACTATGACATTTGGAGACAAATCTAAAGGAAAAGTTAAAGGTTTCGGTGAAGTTGGTATTTCTAATTATGTTATTATTTCTAAACTTTTATATGTTTATGGATTGAAGCATAATATGATTAGTATTACTCAATTATATGTTGATGGAATGTTTATGAAATTTCAAAAAGATAAATATCTCATTTTCAAAAATGATTCTATATTATTTTATGTTAACTGAAAGGATAATATATATACTATTAATTTTTCTAAACAAACATATCAAAATGTGAAGTGTATTAATTTTGTACAGTCAGATGATATTTTATGACATGGGAGGATTGAACATAAAAATTTTTATTTACAATATAATCTTTCAGAGCATCAATAAATTTTATAGTTTCCTAAAATTAAAGTAAACAAAAATCACATATGTGATTCATGAATTAAAGTCAATTATTGAAGAGAAAGTTTTAGATCAATCAAACATGTAAACACTATAATAACTCTTAATCTTATTCATTTATATTTATTTGAATGAGTTAAATATTCTAGCTGTACTAGTAATAATTTTTTCTTTCAGTTATTTTAGTATATTTACTTAGATTTATTTTCTATCTCAAAAATTTGAAACTTCATCAATGTTTTCTCATTATTATAAATTGGTTTAAAATGAGAAATAATGTTTAATTATACCTAATAAAATTGATAGAGGTGGAGAATTTTATAATTTGAAATTTGAGAAACTTTGTGAACGGGTGGTTATTTTTCATAATTTCTCAACCCCTATATCACACCGGTAAAATGGTTTAGTTTAAAGGAAAACTAAAATAATTCAATAAATTGATCGAAATATGTTGAATAAATTTGGTTTAGCTAAGTATTTGTGGATAGAATATTGGATTATTTTATATTATGTTTCAAAAAAATAATCTTTTTAGCAATATCCTAAATAGAACCCCTTATGAATTATAGAAAGAAAAGAAACCAAAAGCTGGATATTTTATATTTTTTGGTTGTAAATTTTTTATTTTAAATACAACAGATTATTTGGATAAGTTTTATGTGAAATATGATGAAGTAATTATAAGGACCCAACCTTATTACATTACATAATCGTGAATTTTAGTCAAAAACTCACTGCCTTTAATATTGAGGATATTTTCAGGTTTAGAGTTTTAGTGAATTGGTATATAATATATACATTACATTCCACATTAATATAGAGGAGATACCACAAAAACAGTATCCATTTCTTTCAAAATATAAAAAATTTCAAATAAAACATGTTTTATTTGAAAAATATTCATGACATTTGACTTGGATTCATTATTTTTCTACATATCCTTATAACCTTTGAAAATAATTTAAAACTTAGGATGAGTACAAAAAATTCAGTAAGGGGTATAAGAAGAACGAAAGAAAACATAAGTCCATGAATACTTGTAACGTATGAAATCATTTTCAAAAAAGACATACTTATTACCCATATAAACTAACTTGTAAAACTTGATATTTCCAAGAGATTTCTACAAAACATATATAACATAAATAGAACCATAAATTTATCTTGGGGAATTACTTATATAATCTTGTAACCCTCTCAGCTACCTTATAATTTGTAACTCTCACAACTACCTTACAATTTGTGTAACCATCGTAGTTACACTTGGAGTAACCATAAGTCCAACCTCCAACTTACACATACCCAATGAATTGGAGGAAGATATAGGTCCGGCCCTTCATCATAAAAAAATCCCAAGAATCAGAACATAATTATACAACATAAATAATTACATAAAAACATTGCTTCTAAATTTTGTAAAATAGGATTTTAAAAGAGGATTTTATAAGAAAAGTCACTTAAAAATAACATATAATCGATACTAGAATCAATATAAAGAAATTAATACGTGTATACACTATAAATAAACATAATATAAACCAAAATTCATCGCAAAAATGATCTTAAAACCACACAATTAATGAAGTAGAAGGTTAAACCAAAGAATAAAAATTGGGCTAAGAATTCCCTTAACTCGAGTTCATCTTACATAAAAATTGTTTAAACCTCATGTATAATGGTTAAAATAGTGTTATTAGTATTTTAAATAAACATTTTCATGTTTATAACATCTTATATGATCATTTTATATCATTATTTCACCTTTTAATTATTAGTATTTTGTTCCTTCCATTGTTTCGGGTGCGTTCTTTACATGATTTCCATAGACGGTTTGTGTTTGATTTATTTTCCGTATGGAAATGAAATTATAGAATTGGAATTAAATAGTATTAATTTGTTTCCATAATATATAATTATACCTTTAATCATTTTTTTATCATATATGATGACGAATCTTTAGACAACATATTAAGGATATTTGTTTAGATCATTTTTTGCGGTTCCTCAATAATCATGAACTTGTTTCATTATATAATTTAATGTTATCTATAGAAGTTGATTCCAGAACATAAAATAGGTTAAAAAATTAACTTTAAATTCTGATTCAACCATAAAAATGGTTTTACGATCATATTTAAGGAAGTAATGGAAATTTAAAACACATCGTCCACGATTTTGGAAAATCGGAACATCGCGGACGGTGTTTTTATTTTTAGAACAAGAGGGAGAGGAGAAGAAGGAAGATGGTGAATATTTTACATGAACATGGTAACATATAGAATATATATTATTATGGAGATTTAATACCTCCTAGATAAGTTGAGGGAAATATATTATAAGAAAAGAAAGAAATTGAAAAGAAAACACATGAAAAAGGAAGAGGATTCTTACCTCTTGATCTCTCCTCCTTGAGATCCTCCTTAAGGCCTTTGGTTTTGGACTTTTGGTGAGACCAGAATCTCTATGACATGGGTAAGAGCCTTCGGGATGGAATTTGGTAAAACATAGATAATTATCAAGGCTTGAGAGGTGTGATAGTAAGAGACGAATGATGATGGTATTTATAGTGGAGGAGACGAGGGATTTTACATTATTTTAATATTTTTGTCCAAGACTATGTATAGTATTCATTCTTGTGATAAAAATAGTAAAGAGAGTATTGAGTTCGAAACAAGTGGGCTTAAATTGCTTATAATTTCATAAATAGTGTATTTAACTGATAATTTGAATATACGGTATTTTACTGTATTTCATTATTCATCAAAAATTCCTGAATTTTAGAAAAATAAAAAAAATCACCCTAACCATTTTTAGGCATGTAGAATTAAAAAATGAACTCCATTTTTTGAAAATAATTTTATAAATATTATTAATTTAATTTTTAAATAAAATCATACTTTATTCAAAAATTAACAATTTTAAAACTATAACTCAATTTATATCACCTTGAAAAATTAATCAAGATGTCATTATCTTAAAGCCTTAATAAAATAAAATAATAATATAATTTACTATTCATTAGGGTAATATTAATATTTATATTACTATTCATAAGGGTATGTTACTATTCACAAAAAATCATGTTGGTTCCATCAGACTCCAAATAACTTACTGATCATAATTATTGATTACTATTTTTTGAAATTCAAAACATAGAAGTCAGAAAATTATGTTTAAAGGTGAGTTATAACTATCTAATTCAAAAAAACGTTTCATGAATTTCAATTAAATTTGAAAACCATATGGTGTTACACTATCCCCACCTTCTGGAAATTGTGTCCTCACAATTTTATTTACTTATTAAACAAGTGATAGTACATTTCCCTCATAGCATTTTCAAATTCCCATGTTGCTTCTTCAACCATGTGGTTTTTCCACAAATCCTTTACCTAGTGGATTACCTTATTTAGCAATACCTATTCCCTTTGATCAAGAATCTGAATTGGTTTCTCTTCATAAGAAAGTCTCTCTTCCAACTGAACTACTTCTAGGCTCAAAACATGAGATGAATCTGGCATATATTTTCTCAACATCGAAACATAAAAAAATTAAGTACCTAAGATAAACTCAGAGGCAAAGTTACTCGGTAGGCAACTGGTCTAACTTTCTCCAGGATTTCATAAGGTCCAATGAACAGTGGAATTAGCTTTCCTTTCTTACCAGAATGCATAACACTTTTCCATGGTGATATTCTAAGAAAAACATGATCACCTACCTCAAAATAAATTTCTTTCCTCCTGTTGTATGAATAACGTTTCTACCTATTTTGAGTTGTCCTCTTGTTTTACTTAATCAGCTTCACTTTCTTAGCCAATTCCTCTACTAATTCTGGTCTTATCAACTTTCCTTCCCTGACTTCATCCCAAAAATTTATAGTTTGATACCGCTTCCCATACAATTCCTTTAAAGGTGCCATATGTATACTAGAATTAAAACTATTATTATAAGAGAACTCAACTAAAGAAATATGATAATCTCAACTTCCATGGTATTACATTGAACAAGATCGAAGCATATCCTCCAAAGTCGTAATTGTTCATTTTGAGTTCCCATCTGATTGAGGATGAAAAGTTGTACTAAAATTTAATCTTGTACCCAATGACTTCTGAAGGCCCTTCCAAAAGTTAGAAGTGAACCTGGGATCCCGATCAAATACAATGGAAAGAGTAACTCCACGTAACCTCACAATCTCTTTGAGGTATATTTGATAAAGTTTATTGAAATACATTGTATCATAAATAGAAATAAAATGTGTAGATTTAGTCATTAGATCAACAACAACCCAAATTTCATTGTTATCTCGTGAAGTCTTAGGTAGTCCCACCACGATGTCCATGGATATATTCTCTCATTTCCACTTTGTCACTTGTAAAGGCTGAAGCATCCACTTTGGTAACTACCACTCTTCTTTAACCTATTGACATGTCAAACATTTCATGGTAAAATCAATAATATCACTTTTCATTCCTTCTCACCAATAATACTCCCAAATATCTTTGTACATCTTAGTACTGCTAGAATAAACTGAAAATGAAGAACTATGAGCTTCACACAATAAATCTTTCTTCAACTGGGAATGACAAGGCACACATAACCTTTTACTAAATCTTAAAAATCTATCTTTATCAAAGTAAAATTCTGGAAACTTACCCATTTTAACCAATTCTACCTTTTTTCTGTAGCTTGTGGTCTTTCTTTTGCGTTTACTTAATTTGTTCTGATAATGGTGAATGCACTAAAACCTAAAACAAAATAGATGTATTTCCTGCACCAACAACATCTATTCCAAAATTAATCAAATCATTAATCAATGGATCATGTTCCAAACATAACATGGTTATTGATGCATGATGTTTTCTATTCAAGGAATCCGCCAATTTGTTTACTTTTCCCAAATGGTAATTGATCGTGAAATCATAATCCTTTATCAGTTCACTTGTCTTCCTCATGTTTAATTCCTTCTAAGTGAATATATACTTTAGCCTTTTGTGGTCAGTATATATTTGACATTTGGCTCCATATAAATGTTGCCTCTAAATTTTCAAATCAAAAAACCACATCTTCCAATTCCAAATCATGTGTGGGATAATATAACTCATGAGGTTTTAGTTGTCTTGAATCATAAGAAATTACCTGATCATTATACATCAAAACACAACCAAGTCTCTTCAATGAAGCATCATTGTATATGATAAACTCACCATTTTGGGAAGGCAAGGCCAAAACTGAATCATTCACCAATCACTTCTTAGGTTCCTAAAAACAAACATCACATTCTTCTATCCAAATAAATTAAGCCCCTTTTTTTATTAACTTAGTTAGCAGGATAGATAACCATGCAAAGTATTTAACAAACCATCATTAATAACTTTATAATTCAATAAAACTATGAATATTTGTAACATTTGTATATCTTCTCCATTCATAAAACACTTTTTTTGGAAGTATCGTCTTTTATTCCATCCTTATTTACAATGTTCCAAAGAAAATAAATTTTTTGCAACCAAAAATTACACTAGCTGAATTTTCCATACAATTTATTTTCCTTTAAGGTTTGGAAAAAAAACCCTTATATGTTTTTCATACTCCTATTTACTCTTATAAAATACTATAATTTCATCAATAAACACTACCACAAATTTATCCAAGAACTCATGAAATATTCTATTTATAAGATCCATGAATAAAGTAGGTGCATTAGTTAAACCAAATGGCATAACAAAAAATTCATAATGCCCATATCTAGTTTGAAAATATATTTTGGGGATGTCATCCTCCTTCACCTTCAGCTGATGGTATCCATATCTCAATTCAATCTTGGAAAATTATTGAGCTCCCCGGAGCTGATCAAACAAGTCATCGATATGAGGGAAAGGATACTTATTTTTAATAGTGGAGTTATTCATGGATCTATAATCAATCCAAATTCTCATGGAACCATATTTATTTTTAACAAACAAAATAGGTGCACCACATGGTGAAGTGCTAGTATAAATGAAGCCTTTATCAAACAACTCTTGAAATAGATTTTTCAATTCAATAAGTTCCATTTGAGCTATTCGATATGGGGGTTTTGAAATTGGTTTAGAATTAGAAATTAAGTCAATTGTGAATTTGACTTCCTGATCAATTATGACACTAGGTAACTCATCAAGAAAAACATCAAGGTAATCATTTACCACTGACACATCATTAATCTGAACAGTTCTATTGTTTTCAATAATATGAGTGAGATAAATTTCATTTCCATACTTCAATAGTTTCTCAGCTTTCTTATATGTTATCAATTTTATGGGTTCGTTCTTGTATAAAAAATGAAAATCTTTCTAAAAAATAAGTTCTTTAGATCTATAATCAATCTTAGCATGATAAACAGAAAGCCAATCTATTCTCAGAATGACATCAAACTCTACTAAGAGAAAAAAAACAAGATTTATAGGTAAAGTCTTTCTATAGACCACAATAGAAATATTCTTATAATTCCTCTTTTCTATAATATTTTTCCCATGTGTTTTAACAATAAGTTATGGTCTCATTTGTTGAGGTGATATTTCCAATTAATCAGATAAAATTTATCATAAATAAAAAAATGTGTAAAATTTGTATCAAACAAAACTTTAGAAAAATCTGAGTAAATAAACAAAGTACCTGATACAACTTCATTGGATAGCCCGATGTCTACTAACGTAGTCACAAAGGATCTCACTACACCTTTCTACTTATAGTATGTCTTCTTTGCATCATTTGAATCTCTCTTTGTTAAGGAATTTTCATAATGACCCATCTCTCCAAATTTAAAACACTTAATAGTTTTCTTATCAGGATTAGTCTTAGGAACATTTTCATTACAATCGCATGCTATATGTCCAAACTTACCACATCGAAAAGACTTCCCGGTTTTGGTAAGGCATTCCCCAGGGTGCTTTTTTCCACAATTTTCACAAACTTGAAGCTAGAATTTCTTACCATCAGATTTATTTGGATGATTCTTACCCATCACTTTCCATCTAGATCACTTCTTCTCCTTGTTTTTAAAGTTCATGTTATTATCAAAAAACTCCATCTCTACCCTCTCATCACATCGAACAATTTTCTCATAACTTTTGAATTCACAGGAGGCTAATTCCATTCGATACCTTGGATTTAATCCAGAGTAAAAGCAGATGATTTTGCTATCAAGATCCAGAATAAGATTTGGAGTATACCTTGTCAGTCAGGTGAATTTCACTTCATACACGGCCAATGAATCTTCCTCCTTCTGCTTCAATTCAAGGAATTGATTCTCTATCCTAAGTCTCACCACCTTAGGAAAATATTTTTCAAGGAAAAGACTTTTAAATTCATCCCACTCTAAGGAATCAACATCCTCTATCATCGAAATTCTTGACCATTGACCACCACTAATCAGCTTCACCTTCAAAATTATAAATGGAAAGACTTACCTTTTTATTATCTGAACATCCCACAACATCAAATATCTTTTCAAGGGCTTTAACCCATCCTTCAGTCGCTATTGGGTCAGAAGATCCATTAAAAGTAGGAGGGTGTTGTCTCATAAAATGTTCCACTATCATCATGTTTCATTATGGTACCTCTGGTTATTCTCTTGAATGGATTTCACCACCATTTATTACCTTTATTAGATGATCCGTTACTATCAAAAACTACTTAGTTCCAATCCCTACCATTATGTGCTACAGATTCGGAAGGATATTGTTCTGTCAGTGCCTTTCCTCTTTAGCTTCCCTCTTTCTTCTGTGGAAAACCATTCTGAACAAACATATCTTAGTTAAAGAAACATGGTAATCTTTTAATGATATATCATTTCAATTTAACCATGGAGTAAAAATCATTTATGGTATTCTATTAACATCATCTAACCTCTAAAGTTATCTAAACCATCCTCTGATACCAACTATAAGGACTCGGCCTTATTACATTACATAATCATGAATTTTTGTCAAAAACTCACTTCCTTTCATATTGAGAATATTTTCAGGCTTATAATTTTATAGAATTGGGATAAAATACATACATTACATTCCACATTCATATAGAGAAGATACCACAAAAAAGTATCCATTTCTTTCAAAATATTAAACTTTTCAAATAAAACATGTTTTCTTTGAAAAATCTTCAGGACATTTAACTTGTATTAATTATTTTTCTTACACATCCTTATAACCTATGAAAATCATTTAAAACATAGGATGAGAACAAAAATCTCATTAAGGGATATAAGAAGAAGTAAAGAAAACATAAGTCCATGAATACATCTAATGTATGAAATCATTTTCAAAAAAAGACATACTTATTACCCATATAAACTAACTTATAAAACTTGATATTTCCATGAGATTTCCACAAAACATATAGAACATAAATAGAACCATAAAGGTATCTTGGGGAATTACTTAAATAATCTTGTAACCCTCTCATCTACCTTATAATTTGTAACTCTCACGGCTACCTTACAATTTGTGTAACCATCTCAGTTACACTTGGAGTAACCATATGGATGACCTCCAACTTACACATAACCAATGAATCATAGGGAAATATAGGTCCCACCCTTAATCATAAACAATTCCCAAGAATATAACATAATCATACAACATGAATAATTTTATAAAAACATTGCTTTTGAATTTTGTAAAATAGGATTTTAAAAGATGATTTTATTAGAAACTTCGCTTACAAATAACATATAATCGATATGAGAATAAATATAACAAAATGAATATTTGTATAAAATTTAAATAAACATAATAAATCATAATATAAACTAAAATTTATCGCATAAATGATCTTAAAACCACACAATTAATGAAGTAGAAGGTTAACCCAAAGAATGGAAATTGGGCTAAGAATTCCCTTACCTCAGGTTCATCTTACTTAAAAATTATTTAAACCTTATATATAATGGTTAAAAGAGTGTTATTAGTATTTTAAATAAACATTTTCATGTTTATAACATCTTATATGATCATTTTATAACATCAGTTTACCCTTTAATTGTTAGTATTTTGTTCCTTCCATTATTTTGGGTGTGTTCTATACATGATTTCCATGGTCGGTTTGTATTTGATTTTCTTTCCTTATGGAAATGAAATTACATAAGTGAAATAAAATGGTATTAATATTTTTTCATAATATATAATGATACCATAAATCATTTTTTACCATATATTATGATAAACTTTAGATAAAACATTAAGGATATTTGTTTAGATCATTTTTTGTGGTTCCTCGATAATAAAGAAATTGTTTCATTATATAATTTAATATTATGTATAGAAGTTCATTATATAACATAAAATAGGTTACAACATTTGCTTCAAATTCATATTCAACCATAAAAAGTTTTTTATAATCATATTGAAGGAAGTAATGGAAATTGGAAACACATCATCTACAATTTTGGTAAATAGGCACATCATGAACAGTGTTTTTATTTTTAGAACAAGAGGGAGAGGAGAAGAAGGAAGATGATGAATCCTTTAAATAAACATGGTAACATAAATAATATATATTATTTTGTAGATTTCATAACTCCTAGATAAGTGGAGGGAAAGAGAGTATAAGAAAAGAAAGAAATTGAAAAGAAAACACATGAAAAAGGAAGAGGATTCTTACCTCTTGATCTCTCCTCCTTGAGATCCTCCTTAAGGCCTTTGGTTTTGGCCTTTGGATGAGACCAGAAGCTCTACGGAATGAGGAATAGACTTGGGTATGGAATTTTGTAGAACTTAGATAATTATCAAGGCTTTAGAGGTGTGATAGGAAGAGGGGAATGAGGGTGATATTTATAGTGGAGGAGATGAGGGATTTTACATTATTTTAATCATTATTTTAATATTTTTGTCCAAGACTATTAATAGTCTTTATTCTTGTTATAAAAAAAGTAAATAGAGTATTTGAGTTCTAAAAAAGTGGTCTTACATCATTTATGATGCCATAAATAGTGTATAAAACTGATAATTTGAATATACGGCATTTTACTATATTTCACTATTCAAAAAAAACTCAAGAATTTCATAAAAATATGAAAAGTTCACCCTAACCATTTTTTTACATGTAGAATTAAAAAATGAACATAATTTTTTGAAAATAATTTTCTAAATATTATTAATTTAATTTTTAAATAAAATTGTACTTTATTCAAAAAATTAACAATTTTAAAACTATAACTCAATTTATATCACCTTGAAAAATTAATCAAGATGTCATTATCTTAAATCCTTAAGAAAATAAAATAATAATATAATTTATTATTCATTAGGGTCATGTTACTATTCATATTACTATTCATAAGGATATGTTACTATTCACCAAAAATCAAGTTGGTTCTGTCAGACTCTAAATAACTTACTGATCATAGTTGTTGATTACCATTTTTTTAAATTCAAAACATAGAAGAGAAAAAATTATGTTTAAAGGATATTTATAACTATCTAATTCAAAAAAAATCATGAATTTCAATTTAGTTTGAAAACCTTGGGGTGTTACAGTAATATTTCTTGGTTATTCACATGTTAGTAAATATTATTGAGTTTTTAATAAAATAACTATGGTTGTTAAAGAATTTTTTAATGTTAAATTTGATGATAATGATTTAAAGAATAATAATTCAGATCTATATTAGATTGTAGAATGATTTAAAGAATTTAACATTAGATAAGATTAAAATTAAGATAAAATTTTACATGTTTAAGAGGAGCATTACTCTCATGACTGATCTTGGAAAACTCATAGATATCACCCTCTAGATCATGTTTTTGGATATATTGACTGTATAGTACAGACCAGAAATTATTTAAGAAATTTTTGTTCTCACTTAGCTTTTATTTGAAATTTTTTCCTGAATTATTTTTTAGAATCTTGAAAATATAATAATTGGATTTTATCCATGCGATACGAACCTAATCAGCTTTCTATAAATGATGTTTAAAATTTATTTGAACCAACTAAACATCAATAGATTATTGTAATTAAGGTTAGTTTAATAAATAAACTTGATGATTTTGGATATATTATAATCAATAAATCTATATTGGTTGTACAAGGAGTTTTTCAATAATAAATAATTGACTATGATGTAATTATTGCACCTAAAAATAATGTATTTTAATTTTATTGTATTATGGTTCTTTAAAAGATTTAAACTTTATAAAATGGATGAAAAAGGTGAATTTTTAAATTGATTTATTTCTAAATATTTTTATGTAAAATAGCTACTTGGTTTTTGAATATGATAAGTATCCTAATCATGTTTCAAAACTTTCAAGAACATTATATTAAATTAAGCAATCCCCTTGAGCATGTTATGAAAGATTATCTCAATGTCTTTTAAATAATGGTATTATGAAAATTAAATTAGATCCTATTTTTTCATAAAAAAGTTTTCAAAGGATATATTAATTATTCAAATTTATATTGATGATATTAATTTTTGAACATAGAGTGAAATAATTTTTAAGGAATTTTCAGAATTTATGACTAGATAATTTTATATAAGTCTTATGAGAGAATTAAAATTATATTTAGAACTTCATATTTTTTAAATAAATGATGTAATTTTTCTTAATCAATGTAAGTGTGCTAAGAAATTGGTTAATATATTCATAATTTATTCAAGAAAAAGTTTAAGAACCCCTATGATTATTGTTTGTAAATTGGATACATATTTTTTTAAATCACTTTATATTATATTTTTCAAAGGAATGATAAGAAGTTTTCTTCATCTAACTACTAGTAGAATAGATTTTATTTTCAGTGTATTAATGTGTGCTAGATTTTAAGATGACCCAAACTAACATCACTTAAAAGCTATTAAAATAATTTTTATGGTAAGACCTCATTTGATTCAAAATTTAATTAAAATCTAATTTTTGAATATATATAATTGATAGAAAATGTACTTTTTGTTTTTGTCACTTTATCAATAAAATTTTGATTTCTTGGAGTTCGAAAAAATAGTTATGAGTTATTTTATCTATATTTGAATCTGAATAATTTTTTCTTGTTAGATATTATGCTCAATATTTATAGATTAAAAAAATTATCTAATTTTGATATTTATTTTGATAAAATGATAATTATTTATAATAATTATTCTACCATTTCTATTTCTAATAATCCATTACAGCATTATAGGACTAAGAATATAAAATTTAGATATCATATTTTTTGAGATCATGTTCAAAAACGATGTATTATTTTAGAATATGTTTTTTATATATGATCAGCTTGTTGATATTTTTACTAAAACATTGGATGGAGTAATGTTTGAGAAAATTAAGTTTGAACATGGGATGATGGAAGTTTTAATTTTTTAAAGGAGGAGTATCGAATATTTAATACTATTTATCATTATTTAATATTTATAAATATTTTCTCAACTCTTTTATAGCAGTTTTTTTTCTATTTATAGGAATATTTTCAAATATTATATGTTAACTACCATATCTATTTTGGAAAGAGAAAGATGAAATTACTCATATATTTTCATTTTTTTAATATTTATATGTTTTCTGTTTCCAATTTTTTTAATATTTATTTAGATTCCAAAATTTTAGTTATTCTTTAAGTATTCATTAATTCAGAGGGAGTTATCTTGTTGAGTTAATCTTCATTAATTTATTTTAAGCATGTTGTGATTTATTTTTACTATTTTAATCATGTTGAGTGTTTGTTGTTTTATTCATTTTTAGGAGTTATTTTTAAATATGGAATATTTTATCTTTTAAAAATTATTTATTTCATATTTTTAACCTTTTGATATTTACAAAAATTGGGTGATTCACGCTCAAATTTACCTAAGAGATGAAGGTATAACGGTCCTTGTAATTTAGATTGGGTTGTCGAATCCGCAGAGACCTAATAAGAAACCTATAGACACGTACATTCTATGGACTATTTTTGGATATGAAGTGTTCAACTTGGGTTGGTTTTATATGGGTTTAAGTGAACTCTAAGACACTGAAGTTAATTCAATTTTAAAGTGTGAATTGATCCTAGGTTATCACTTGGGGTGGATTGGATTCATTCCCTTTTCAACTATTTCAATTTATTATATTTGAGATGAGTTCATTTAAGAAGATCCAACAAAATCATCACTCACTGGTATAATGCATACACACCCTAATACTAATCACCTATACACTTTAAGGATCAAAGATTTGAGCACTCCAAGGTAAGGTTCGTATTAGCACTTGAAGTGTGTGGCCTTAAAATTCAATAAGGATGAAGAAGTTTTAAAATCATCGAATAAAAATATCATTTTAAAGAAGTGATTAGAGATTAAGGTAGTGAAAAATAACATCCAATCCATCCCCTTTATACTCCCTTGGATCAACCCAAAAGTGGGTTATCCCTCCATTGGTTTCAATGGAAGTGGAAAGTAGACTCATGAGGGAGGAATTGGAAAAGTAAAAAAACAATGAAATAATAATCACTCCACCGTTGTGTGATAATCTCACAAGGTTTGGTATGAACAAGTTCAAACATTTTGGAAATGGTATCAAAGTGATAATAATAAGAATAGAAAAAAAGAAGATGAAGAACTTTTATAAAGAAGCTAAGGTAATTCAAGGAACTTACAATAAAGGGAATGCGATTACAACATCAAATTGGCAGCATAACATTAAGATGAAAACAAAGCTCAAAGATAATAAAATTCTCCACCACCACTACCTTAAATAGGCATTTTTTGAGCCTTAGGTCGAGTATCCAACAAAAAAAAACCATCCCACTTGATTATCGTAGGCCTAGGGTGGTGGAAAGCTTGTGAAACTTGGACTTTTCCACTCTTGACCCGAGGTGGAAGCCAGTTTTCAATTACCGAACAGATGCATCAAAAGGACCTTCTAGATGGAAGAATTAGAGTGGGATATATTAAAAGAAAATGTATCTTCAGATGTCTCCTAACCTCTTGTAAAATTGGGGCCCATTTAGAGTTTTGAATTGGGAGTTATGGCTGCTTTAGTGGTATAATATTCTGGGCCACGGATTCTGGCCCAGATTTTGATATTCTATTTTGGCCACCTTAATGTCCATAATGGAGGCCTAATTAGAAATTTATCATGAATAATGATTTCTTCCTATATAAGTATTCTAGAATCCCACGAAATTTGGGGTTCATTGGGCATGTATTGTGGGCCCCACATTCTCATCAGTGGTCTGGTGTCCAATCTGCCTTCTCTAGAATTACTTCCATTCATCTCCAAAGATCTTCATCATCCTTTATGAATCTTCCATTGATCCCTAAATGAAAAATGTTCATATTTAAGTGTAGATACAGTTCCCAAAATATTAAATTAAAATATGGATAATTACAATCCTTAAAATTAGATGAATCATTGGGCCTAAATTGGTGTACATTAGGCATGAAGTGCACAAATGGTAAGAATGGATGTTCAAAATTAAAATCCACTAACTCAGGCCCATAAGATAAAAAATTAACATTTAATACCATTAAAATGTAATTAAAATATGTATTTTTCTTATCTAATCACACCCCCCAACTTTATATTTTCTAGTCCCGAGCAAAATTTATCTCAACAATATGAAATTCGAATTCTCTTTTCCAAAAACATTTTAATACACAATGATCACCAAAAAACCTTATACCAAACAATCATGAAACCCATCAAAATATTTTAATACAAGATATTTTCATAAGAAGATCCCAATCCCAAGACCATTCCTTGGTTCAAATTCATCTCCATATTTCATCCAATATCAATTAAGAGTGATGATGTGTTGTGTATCGCATTAGACATGGGGGTTCATCTTTATTCAAGAGGGAAATGATGGAAGCTCTAGTTGGAATTACATTTCAATATTAAGATGAGTATTCAAATTTTTTTATTCTTTTTTTTTTTGCAATTTTTCAATGGTAATTGAAATTGCACTCAAAGAGTCAACCCATGTAGCAAGACTTTGTCGATGACTCCCAGTCTCAAAGACCTTAGGGCACCAAGTGAAGCCCACATACTCGGGCATCATCTCGAGTTAACTCAATCAAAAACAAATTCAACTTACCAAAAATAGAGATAAAATTACTAACTCTGGTCCAGACAACTATGGAGTCACGATCCCCAAGTGCCAAAAGCCACACATTAGGTCATTTCATTTCTCTACATGCAATTTATTGTTTTCTTTTTTGATTTTTTTTTTGTTTTTTTGTTGAATACTCATATTAAAACTAAAATGATTACAAAACCTATACTATTTATTTGTGGGACCCCATGAACTCAAACTAATACCCCACTATCCAAAGGACGTGCGTTTTGATCTTTTTTTTATTTGGATGAAAATATAAAGGATGAAATTTTACATTAGACACCCACACTTTCCAAAATCTATGCTCATGAAATTATACATTGATTAAAATCAAAATTAGGGCATTCTAAATTATTTGATATTCAGTTTTAAAGTGTACAACGTCTATTATCATGTTCAAGGTTAAAGAAATTTTTCCTTACATTAAGGCACACTTTTTTTCAAATCATTCTTTTTTTTGACACAAAAGCAATTTTATTTTACCTCCCCCCAACTTAAAATAACATTGTCCCTAGTGTTTAAAGAAAAGAAAATTTAGAAGGGGTATAGGTATAGAATAAGAGTTAAAAAATGAAATTGAAAACGAGGATCATGGAATGAAGTCACCTGGTGGTTGAAGTTGAAATTCTTATTTCTCCCTTTTAATCCCTTGATCTCGATGTCACTCTAAGAATTCCCTAGTGGAAAAAAGAAAAACAAACAAAAAAACTATATATATATATATATTTATATAATAAAGAAAGTAAAATATAAGTATATATATAAAAATTATAGAATAAGGCAGCATTAAAAGTCCTAGGTCAGTGGTAAGTGTGCGCCCCTGTCTCCCTTCAGTCCCGAGTTCAATTCCCCATGGCTTCACCGGTTGTGACGGGGTTTGACCCACTACCTTTGACGTGTCCTTTTTTATTAAATTTTTTATTATTATTTTTATTTTTATTTTAACCTACAAACACATAAAAATAAAATTAACTGATGATACATTGTCTTATTTTTAAATTTCGGGGTAAGGTATTACTCGAGGATCACACCACGTGACACGGATGAATATGATGCTCCCCTTTCATACCCATCCATACTCATAATAGAAGAATAGGTCAACAGTATATTTTTTATTTTTAAATACCAAAATGATTAATTAATCCTATTTGAAAAAATAAAGATGATTCCAAAAATATTGGAAACATAAAAATCAAGGGTTTCCTCCCATGCAGCGCTTTTGTTTAATGTCATTAGCCTGGCATGAATCCTAAATCTATCAATTTTTTCCCGGTTCATAGTTTGTCTCAGTTAACTCAACCTCTATTTCCTATTTATTGAATTATTTAATGAGTGGTTCTAACCTATGACCATTGACATTGAAAAGGTGACCACTAGTTGGATCTTGAATCTCTACTGTACCATGGGGGTACACATGATGCACTATGAAAGGACCTGACTATCTAGACCTTAATTTTCTCGGTTTTAAATGAAGTTTTGAACTATACAAGATCACAAATTTTCATGGTTAAAAATGTTTGACTTTGATATTCCTATATTGGTAGGCTTGAACTCTAGATTTATTGATCCTTGAATTTTCATAAGCCTCCATCCTTAGTTCCTCAAGTTCATTGAGATCTAATTTCCTTTTTTTCTGGCCAATGTGAGGTCATAATTTATTTTCTTAATTACCCAAAAAGCCTTATGCTCAATTTCAACAGGTAAATGGCATGCTTTTCCATAAACCAACCTATATGGTGACATTCCTAGGATGGTTTTGTATGCTATACAATATGCCCAAAGAGCATCCAAGAGTTTCTCGGACCAATCTTTCCTATAAGGATTGACAGTTTTTTCAAGAATATTCTTAATCTCCCTATTTATTAACTCATCTTGACCATTGTCTTGAGGATGGTACATAGTGGAAACCTTGTGAGAAATCCTATACTTAGACATGAGTGAATAGAATGTATGGTTGCAGAAATGGGTTCCTTGGTCACTGATTATAGCCCTAGGAATTCCAAATCGAGAAAATATGTGCTCTTTCATAAATAAGATAACAACAATATGGTCATTAGACTTGGTGGGAATGGATTCAATCCATTTTGAGGCATAATCAACATCTAAGAGTATGTAGAGGTATCCCCTAGAGTTTGGGGAGGGACCCATGAAATCGATTCCCTAACAGTCAAAGATTTCAATCACTAAGATGGGAGTGAGTGGAATTTGATTCCTTTTTGTGATTGACCCTACTTGTTGACACTTAGGACATCTTTTAAAAAATATGTAGGAGTCCCTTGAGAGGCTGGTCTAGAAGAGACCACACTAAAGAATCTTAGCAAATGTTTTCTTAAAGGAAAAGTGACCTCCACATGCCTCACTATGACAGAATTTAAGGATGGACTCTTGTTCAGATTCTGGGATACACCTCCTAATGAATTGGCTAGGATAGAACTTATAGAGGTATGGATCATCAAACACATAGTGTCTAACATCAGAAAGGAATTTCCTTTGATCTTGAGTCCCTATGAATTTTGTAATAACTCCTGTAACTAATAAATCGTCTATTTCTGCATATGAAGGGCAGTCACTCACAGAGTATAGGTGTTCATCAGGAAATGAATCGTATAAAGAAAGGTGATTTTAGTTGTCTTTGAATTCAATCCTAGATAGGTGATCAGCTAAAAAATTTTCAACTCCCTTTTTATCCTTGATTGTGAGGTCAAATTCTTGTAAGAGAAGGACCCAACTAATTAGTCTAGCCTTAGTATCTTGTTTTTGGAAGAGTTATTTTAGTGCAGAATGGTCAGTGAACACAGTGATGGGGGATCCTAAGAGGTGGGACCTAAACTTCTTTAATTAAAACACAATATAAAGTAACTCCTTTTCAGTGGTGGTGTAGTTGATTTGGGAATCATTTAAGGATTTTCTTTCATAAGCAATGAGATAAGTAGTTTTATCACAACGTTTTCCTAACACAGCTCCTATAGAAAAGTCACCATAATCACACATAAGTTCAAAATGAAGGTTCCAATTTATAGATTTCATAATGGGAGGAGAGGTGAGAGAGGATTTGAGGGTTGTGAATGAATTCTCACAACTTTCTGTCCAAACAAATGGGGAATCCTTTACTAGGAGAGCACAAATGGGATGGGAGATTGAACTAAATTCCTTGATGAATATTCTATAGAAACCAGCATTTCATAGAAAATACCTCACTTCCTTGACAGTTTTGGGTGATGAAAGGTGATGATTGATGTCAACCTTGTCTTTATCAACTTCAATCCTCCTACCTGAGACCAGATGGCCTAGAACTAGTCCCTCTTTAACCATGAAATGGAATTTTTCCTAGTTTAGGACCAGATTATTTTGTTCACATCTTAAAAAGACTCTATCTACATTCCACAGACATCCCTCAAATGTATCTCGAAACATAGATAAGTCATCCATAAAGACTTCTAGAAAATCCCCTACCATGTTTGAGAAGATTCACATCATGCACCGTTGGAAGGTTCCAGGGGAATTACATAACCTGAAGGGCATGTGTTTGAAAGAAAAGGTTCTTAATGGACATGTGAATGTAGTCTTCCCTTGATCCTCTAGGGAGATCTCAATTTTATTATACCCTGAGTACCCATCTAATAAACAGTAGAAGGCATGACCTGCCACTCTCTTAATAACTTGGTCAATGAATGGTAAGGGGAAATGGTCCTTCTTGGTGAATGAGTTTAGCTTTCTATAGTCAATGTAGACCCTCCATCCACTACTCACCCTAGTTGGAAGAATTTCTCTATCCTTACTGGTTATCACTGTGATTTCTGCCTTCTTGGGAACCACTTAGATTGGACTGACCCACTCACTCTCAGTTAGGGGATATATGATTCCAGCTTTTAACAATTTCAGAAGTTCCTTCCTTACTACCTCCATGAGATTAGGATTGAGTAGCCATTGAGGTTGACAAAAATAGCTTTGAATCGGATTTCATAACAATCCTATGAGTCCCAATAAGTGCGCTAATCCCAAGAATATCAGACAGGGTCCAACCAATAGATTTATTATGTTTCATAAGTACATATAGAATCATCCTCTCATGATTGGATTCAAGAGAAGAAGAAATGAAAATAAGATGTGTTTTATTGTCCCCTAGGAAGGCATACTTGAGTTCAGTAGGAAGTTCCTTCAATTCAAGATCAGGTTGGTTCAGAAATTCAGAAGAATATTGGGACATTGGATCAATGTCAAAAAAAAATTTAGATTTTAAGATAGTATTGATTCCCCACACATATAAATTTCATCTAAAAAATTGGTTTGATCATATTTATGGAAGGAAGTTTGATTGGTCTCTATAAATGTGGTTTCCTGAAAGGTTTCACTGATTTTTGGACCTAAGACTTCATCATAAGAGTAATTTGAAAATGATTCAATCCAAGGAGATAAACTTCCTTCATGTGAACAAACAAAATCAATCTCATCCTGACTTAAACATCCATCAAATATTCCTTGATGTTCTATGGATTCATTATCAATGCTTCCTATCATGTTTACTTCATGAATGTCTTCATCATCCCCAATTTGTGAGCTTGAATTATAGATGTTCAAGTTTATACTCATGTTTCCAAAGGTGATGGTCATGTTCCCATTTCATACTTAGACAACAAAGTTGATTGTTTCAAGGAAAGGACGACCAAGGATTATTGGGGTTTGTTCCTTATTTACTAAGTTTGGATGGTTTTCAATGACAATGAAGTCAGCAGGGTATATGAAGTTTTAAACATTTACCAGAACGTACTTTAAAATCCCCTTTGGAATCCTAATGCTCCGATCATCAAGTTGAAGTGTGATAGATGTGGGTTGGAGATCTTCTAGGCCTAACTGGCAGTACACATCATATGGGATGAGATTGACACTAGCACCTAGGTCACACAAGGCCTTGACAATGTTTCTCTCTCCTAGTTCAACATTGATGTAAGGGAAACCTGGGTCTTTCAACTTAGGAGGAATGGTCCCTTGAATGGTGGTACTCACATTAGTAGCCAAAAGGACTTGGTTTTTATGTGAGAATTTTATTTTAAAAGTGCACAAGTCCTTAAGGTACTTTGAGTAGGAAGGTATGGTTTGGATGGAATCTAGAAGGGGAATGTTCAACTTGACTTGTGAGAATATTTCCCTCAATGTTTCACTCAATTCAGGCTTGGTTTTCCCTCTCATGCGTTGAAGAAATGGTGAAGGTTGTGGGTTGTTTGGTGAAGAGTTGTTTCTTTCACATTGTTATCAGTTTCCTCAGTTTGATCTTGTGGTTCATTTGAATTTTCATTAGAGTTTAAAGCTTCACATGGTTTCTGACTTATTTGTTCAGTTTTCTCAATTGATTTCCCACTTCTTAAAACTGTCACATCCTTTAGTTGTTAATAGGTTGTTTGAGTGCAACTTGACTCTCCCCTTGAAGTTGAGAATGGTACCACCTAAGTAGGCATGGGTGCATTTCCAGTTTTGATAGTTTGAATTTATTGTATAAGGGAAGATACTTCCGAGTTCATCCTTTCCATTTTTTTGCACAGTTTTTCTAGTAGGCTTTGTGGAATAGTTTGGGTTGGTGCTTGAGAAGATTGGTTTATCCCGGGGGGGATATTTTAGAGGTGTGATATTTTGTTGAAAATGGATTAGTGTTTGTTGGTATAGGATAGGTTGGGTTTGGAACTGGTTATGGGTTTGGTAGTTCTGATGGGGGTAAGGATTTTGTCCCTGTGGTTGGCTAGGTTGTTGGTCATCTTTCCAGTGGAAGCTTGGGTGGTCATTATACCTTGGGTTGAAGTTGTTTTGGTATTGAGGATTTTGAATTTTCAGTGCATTTACTTCCATTGTGGTTCCTCCTAGAAGAACATATTTGATGGACGGAATGGTTGGTCATTTTTCTGTATTATGGTCATGTTTGTCACAAATTGTGCAAACAGGGTCTACAATTTGGATTTCATGGACGTTTCTAAGGTCTATCTCTTCAACCTTATTAGAGAGTGTTGTGAGTTTATCCCTAAGGATTTCCTCTTCTATAAGTTTATGAATTCCAGTAGTTCTTTGTGGCTTTTCCGAATAAGGTTAAGCTCCCCATGTTTGGTTTTTTTCAAAAAGGATTTCTAGATACTCGTAAGAATCATTTGGGGCTTTGTTTTTAAAGGTTCTATTACACATCATGTCAATGAATTATTTGTTCCCAGAACCCAACCCTTCATAGAAAATTCCCACTTGTTCTGGTATAGAAAAACCTTGGTGAGGAACCATGTTTAGAGTGTCCTTGAACCTCTCCCATGTTTCATAAAATGACTCTTCCTCTTTTTCAAAAAAGTTTCGGATGCTCTTTTTAAGTGCAATTTTTTTGTGGTGGGGAAAGTATTTTTTGTAGAATTATCTTTGTAATTGGTACCAAGAGTTTATGGATGATGGTATCAAATTTTTTATCCAATTTTTTTCTCAATCCTTTAAAGAAAAAGGAAATATCCTCATCTTAGCATATTCTAGTTGATGTGGGGGACACATGGTTTCTACAATGTCATTGAACTCCTTAATGTGAAGATAGGGCATCTCGGACTCCATTCCATGGAATGTGGGAAGGTGGTTTAGGACATGGGGTTTAAATATGTAGTTGTAATCTCATAGGGAGTTGTGTCTAATGCATCAGGGGGCATTGGTCCAGGAAGGTGTGAGGTAGTCATTCATGTTTTGATCGATTGCATTCCCCAAGTTTGGGGCTACCTCATTTGGGTTTCCATTTTGGTTCCCACCCAGGTTTATGAGTTGGTTTCCTTGAAGACCTTCCATTGAAATAGGATCAATTTTTGACTCTAGATTATTAATAAGATTAGGATGTAATGGAAAGAGTTCCCTTGGTGTACTTGACTCCCCAACCCCAGGACTATCCACCCTAACTAGATGGTTTGATTGATCACGAGTGTAGGCGGACATGCGCCAAAAGAAAAAAAATGAGAAAGGGAAAAGATAAGAGATCTTAGTGAGAATATAAGAAATGGGGGAGAATAGAATGGGTGTTGAGATGAATTACTTGGTTCCCCAGAAATGGTGCCAAAATTTGATTCACGCTCAAATTTATCCAAGATATGAAGGTAGAATGGTCCTTGTAATTTAGTTTGGGTTGTCGAATTTGCAGAGACCTAAGAAGAAACCTATAGACACGTACATTATATGGACTTTTTTTTTATATGAATTGGTTAACTTGGGTTGATTTTCTATGGGTTTAATTGAAATCTAATACACTGAAGTTAATTCAATTTTAAAGTATGAGTTGATCCCAGGTTATCAATTAGGGTGGATTGGATGCATTCCCTTTTCAACTATTTCAATTTCTTATATTTGAGATGAGTTCATTTAAGAAGATCAAACAAAATAATCACTCACTAGTTTAATTCCTACACACCCTAATACTAATCACCTATACACTTTAAGGATCAAATATTTGAGCACTCCAAGGTAAAGGTTCGTATTGGCACTTGAATTGTGTGGCCTTAAAATTCAATCAGGATGAAGAATTTTTAAAATCATCGAATAAAAATATCATTTTAAAGAAGTGATTAGAGATTAAGGTAGTGAAAAATAACATCCAATCCATACCCTTGATACTCCCTTTGATAAACCCATAATTGGTTTTTCCCTCCATTTATCCTATGGTTTCAATGGAAGTTGAAAGTAGACTCATGAGGGAGCAATTGGAGAAGTAAAAAAACAATGAAATAACAATCACTCCACTATTGTGTGATAATCTCACAAGGTTTGGTATGAACAAGTTCACACCTTGTGGAAATAGTATAAAAGTGATAATAAGAAGAATATAAAAATAGAATATGAAGAACTTTTATAAAGAAGCTAAGGTAATTCAAGGAACTTACGATTGAGGGAATGCGATTACAACATCAAATTGGCAGCATAACATTAAGATGAAAACAAAGATCAAAGATGATAAACTCTTCCACCACCACTAAATTAAATAGGCATTTTGCGAGCCTTGGGTCGATAATCCAACAGTACAAATCATCCCACTTGATTATGGTAGGCCTAGGGTGGTGGAAATATTGTAGAACTTGGACTTTTCCACTCTTGACCCGAGGTGGCATCCAGCTTGAAACCACTGAAATAACGTGTCAAAATTAAATTCTATATGGCTTAATGAGTGGTCCATAGACTAATAACATGGATATCATGATGTCTCCTAACCTCCTGTGAAATTTGGGCTCATTTGGAGTTGTGAATCGGGAGTTATGGCCGATTTAGTGGAATAATATCATGGGCCGCAGATTCTGGCCCAGATTTATATATTCTATTTGGACCGCCTTAATTTCTATTATGGAGGCCTAATTAGCACTTTATCCTAAATAATTATTTGTTTCTATATAAGTATTCTAGCATCCCACGAAATTTGGGATTAATTGGGCTTGTATTGTGGGCCACACATTCTCATCAGTGGGCTGGTGTCCAATCTGCCTTCTCTAGAATTGCTTCCATTCATCTCCAAAGATCTCCACATCCTTTATGAATCCTCCATTGATCCCTGCATGAAAATTTTTCATATTTAAGTGTATATAGAGTTCCCAAAATATGAAATTAAAATATGGATAATTACAATCCTTAAAATCATATGAATCATTGGGCCTAAATTGGTGTACATTAGGCATGAAGTGCACAAATGATAATAATGGATGTTCAAAACTAAAATCCACTAACTCAGGCCCATAAGATCAAAAATGAACATTTAATACCATTAAAATTTAATTAAAATATTTATTTTTATTGGATAATCAGGGGGGATATTTTTTAGTGAGATAATTGGTTTTGTAATAATAAAAAAAGAGGATATTGTTAGAGTAATTCTTTTTGGGATTGTTGGAGTGGATCTTTTCCCTCTTACATTTTTGTATTGATAATTACAAAACTATATCTATCTATTTTGTTTATTCTTATTTATTTTTTTTGTAGATTTAAGTTGGCTCTTATGGATTTTAAATTCATAGTTTACTATTGTTTATTATTTTCTATTATTATTCTATTTTTCTAATTTTATGTTGAAGAGTTTTTCTTAAGTATAATACCTTATGTATTGGATTATCTATTAAAAATATAATATGTACAGATATTTTCTCAAATTTAAACATCTTATATACTAACTAAAATATCTTAAATTTGTTTTGTTTCAAGAATATATTTAAGTATAACATCTTACATATTGATTCTTTTGTATCTAAAGATATTATGTATTTGAATTCTCTATAGTTTTTAATGTAAATTATATTATGTATCATAGAAATTATATTATGTAGTTTTTTTCTTATGTTTAAACATATTAAATATCATGTTTTTTATAATGTAAAATTTGTTACATATTGTAAATAGTGTTTAAATATATTACATATTGAAGTTTTAATTCTATGTTTGATTTTTTTTTTTAAGATGAAGGTATTATGGAATGAATAAGTATTATGAAATAAAGACTTTGAAATATTCCTAAGTCATAAGTATTATAAAATGAATAAGTCTTACAAAATAAATACTTATAAATTTGACTAATTTAGAAGTATTATGAAATGAAGAATAATATGAAATAAAGACTTGTAAATATGCCTAAGTCAAAAGTATTACAAAATTAATAAGTTTAATGAAATGAATACTTGGAAATATACCTAAGTTATAAGTCTTATGAAATGAAAATATCCTGTGAAATAAAGACTTGGAAATATTCCAAAGTCAAAATTCTTATGATATTGATGAAATTATTATGAAATATAGAGAAGTCTTACAAAAAAAAAGTCTTACAAAACAAAATTCATATGAAATAAAATTCTTCTGAGATTAATGAAATTATTATGAAATAGAGATAAGTATTATAAAATATTTGTATTATGAAATGTAAGTATTATGATATTGAAAAAATTATTATAATTTCATAAAACTGGAAATTAAACTAAGTATTTTACTCTTATGAATTTTATATTAACTCTTATGATTTAAAGTTTACTCTTGTGAGTTTTTGCTAAATCTTAAAAAATATAGTTTACTCTTACAAAATTGTGTTTTAATATTATGATTCCATTTTTTTACTATAACAAAATTACCTTTATTATTGTTTTTGTAGTTTTGGAAAAGGGGTTATTGAAATATGGGGATATCATATGCTATGATTTTTGGTTACTACAAGATATGACTAGGAGTGTTCAGAATATATAATTTTCATTTTATAAAGTATTTTTATTCTTTGCACCATTTTTATAGTAGTTTTTATTTATTTATTTCTCACATATTTAAATGAATACTTGTACTGTGGTATATTGGAACTATTTTAAAGGACCAATAGAAAATTCATATTTTAGAAACCATTAATTATTGAACCGTTAAACATGAATTTGGAAACATTGTGGACTAATCATTTTAGAATCAATCTATAAATAAAGATAAAATGAACCAAATAAAAAAAGAGAGCAAAAACTATTGTGATAACTGTGATTATAATTGTCTATGATATATTATGAAGAGATTCATCATGTTGAAACTATTTTCTCAAAATGATAAAGCTACAATGAATATTCTAATTTCTACTTTTTTATTTTTCTTTGTTTATCAAGTTATATTTCACTATATTCTTATTTTTTATTTCAATTTTAACTAGTTTATGATTTCCCCTTAAAAAAATATGACTTGTTTTGTTTGTGCATTGTCTGTAAAAGGTATGTTCTATAGGTGTTTGTTCTTCCACTTATGAAAGGTAGGTTTGTATCGGGTTGTTACACCAAGAATAATTTATTGTCTTATTCTGGATATACCTCTATTAAAAAGTTATGTTGTAACTTGAGTTGTGAATCTCATTGAAAATTAAGGTTTTAGTGGATATCATTTATCTCTAGGAGTGGATAGAAGTGGAGATTCGATATAGGATCCATTTTTATCTTAACTACTCCAAAAATTCATGTGTTCTATATTTTATTTCAACTTCACTTATATTTTAATTTTTAGTTTAAATCTAGAAATAAATTCTATTTAAATTTTGTACAGATCTATTCACCCCCAAACTGCTTGACTATCTCAACCTAAGAAAACACATAATAGGATCATATTCCATTAAAGGAGTGTTTTTATAATAATATAAATTGTTCATAGATTCATATAGAAACATTTGAGGAATTATATGTTCAGTCATGTTGATCGCTATTGTGTTGAGTTGAGGCAGGTGAGTGTGCCCTTGTGGAACTCGGTTTTTTATAGGACACTATAGAGTGGGTTAAGTTGATTTAGAATTATATTATTTCATATCATGTTTGATATTAGTCTTAAATGTATTATAGATTAGAAACCTTGATATTTGAGGTTAGATATTACATGTTCTTGAGAGTAATTCCTATATTAGGGCATGGATGATTTGGGTTCAAAGGTGCAGGAGACAAAGAACAAAAGACAAGACCCAGCTACCCTCCAAATGGCTTCTTCCGAGGTCTTGGTGTAGGCTAATAAACAAGATCAGGTGACCCCTACAAGCTCGGATCTAAGCCTCATCTCCTTCCCCCCACACTTCTCTAATCCAATGAAGAAGGAGATTATTACACATGATCTAGCATGGAAATATATATGGGCTCCATCGGGCTAGTGGCCATCTATTTTCTTTGTTGTGCAAGGGATCATAGGTGTTCAGTTTCATTCTTTATTGTTCTACTTTTGTTCATAGGTTTACTTGTATTTGGGTGGTCTTTTTTTATTGGTTTATTGTTTGCTTGATGTTTTTCTAAATGGTTCCCACTCCCCTACAAAGTGGTTTCTTCTTGAAAATAAAAAAGGAATTTAGAGAGAATATAGAGACTAATTTGAGTTCTGTATTATGAAGATAAGATGCTTTGGGAAAGTATGATTCCATTAGTGTGAGTTTTTTTGATACATGGGATGATCTAATAAAATAATAGGGATAGGGAATATGAGATGTGGAAGCAGGGACTAGAGAAATTTTTTGATGATAGTGCTTAATAACATTTCCAAAATGAAGCATCCTATAGTGGGGAGAATTATAATGCCCAAATTTTAGGTATTATGTTGGTTGTTCATTTTTTTTATGGATATGGGTTGTAACATTAATGCCTCATTGAATTTCATGGTGTTCTTATGATTAATTTTGAGAAAATAATTCTTAGATAATCTCATATGTGAGTTTTGATACCATAATTGGATCTAATTTAGAGCATTTATCCTCAGTTCAAGTTTTGTTTGAATCCAAATTTCAATGATAAGTTGGGAAACTTTACAGAGCTATTTGGTCACCTGTATAATCCCAAAAAACGTGAAAGGAGACTATTAATTTTTTTGGTGAGTTAGTGGGTGTTTTATGGTTGATAGAACTAATATATTCAATTCTTTTTATGTTTATTTTAATGAAATAAATACCCAAAATTTTATCATTTTGAGTTGATTTTCACCACCTTTATTTTTCAAGGATATTTTGTGAATTTCAATGAAAATTTCTTAATTTATAATTTTAATGTATTTTTAATCATTTCTTGAGTAAATTGATCAAGCCATACCTTTTTTTATTCTGATTTGTTCCTAGAAATTTTGGTTTTGAATTTGAAATAAGAAATTTAGTGAAGTCTTGGGCATAAAGACTGATCATATAGATTATGTATGCATCATAAAACTTTCAGTATAATCATAATTATTTTCACTCTATCATAATAATTTTTTATATTTTTTTAAATCCTTAAAATAAGTCATCAGGTTTTCTCTTCCTTTTCCAAAAAAAATAGAAACTCAGCATCGTAAGTGTAATGGCCTGAGTTTTTCTCCTTGAATAAATATTGTGTTCTATGGTTTTCTCTACACACAACATCAAAAACCAAAACAATATAGACTTTCATAAGGTATCCATATTCTTACCTGGTATAAATAAGGGTAACAGAATTATGAAATATATATAAATGAATATATATATATAAGAAAAAAACAAAATAAAATTCCTCTTAAACATTGAATTCAATTAGCATAGCTAAGAATCTAATAAAACATATTTTTATAATTAAAATTTATTTTATAAAATGAATATTTTTTTAATTTGGATATATTTTTGATTAGAAATAATTTTAGACAAATAGTTAATATACCAAAAAAATCTTCCCTGTAAAAACTATTTTTCATGATATTTTATGATTTTATTTTAAAGTTAATTTTTTAAATTTTATGATGTAAATTTAACTAAATTAATATAATTTTTGAATTTTTCATGTCCATGTTATCTTAATATTATTTTTTGGAATTTTTATAAAATAATTGATTTTTAGGTGAATAGTGAAAATTTTTATTTTTGAAAATACCATGGATTTTATAACATCACTTGGATATAAGCATAACCCAAAACATAGAAAACCTTTTTCTTGAACAAATATATTTTAAAGTAACATTATATATTTTAAAGGTTTATGTTTAAATTACAAACCTGTATTTGATACTTTGAAATATAAGTAATATTTTCTCAAAAATTATTTTAAATGTAGTATACATTAGAATTTTAAAATTAGTTTTTATCAATTGAATCAAATTAAATTAAATTTAAATTTAAAATATATGAATCCAAATTATATAGTAAGGTAAATGTTATTTTTATGCATAAATATTAGGTTATATTGGGTAAATATTAGTTACCTTGGTAAAACAATTATTTTTCAAAGAATAATACCTTTCTAAATATTCTGTATTTTTTTAAAATTAATTGAATATATTATAAATTAAGACTCTAATATGTTTTTTAAAAATATATAAAAATTAATTAACACTCGTTTAATTTTTAATCAATTTAAAATAATATTTATAACACTTAATGATTAAAACGACATTTTTCTAGAAAAAAAGTTATTCAATACATTATATATTTTGATTCAAAAGTTAATTTTATCCTATTTATAAATTGAATTATAGTAAATAGATCAAAAATTCATATTCATCATGTCAAAATTTATTAATAAGTGTTTACTTATATTTTTAGTAATAAAATAATTGACCTGATTGATATTTAATGAAGAGTAATAAATGTTTAAATGATTAATCTTAAGTGGCTCGAATTTTACTAAATTAACATGACCTTTATACCATATAGAAATATATTTTTAGGTTTTTAATTCTTAACTACTTGTATAAACATCCTTAATTCACCTAAATCACCTAAATTTCATTCCATTTCATTCTTACCCCTTGCTTCGCATTCTTTTCTAGGGAAAAGTCCCTCATCTTCACTTATAAAAGGGGGGTTACTTCCACCCTTTCAATACTCCAATCCTATTTCAACATTTCTTTGAAACCTTGAAAAATTTTACTCTCATTAAATCCATTTACACTCCCTATTTCCTATTTTCACCACAAATTATCCTAAGTCCCTCAAATCTAAGTATATCATTAAGAGTAAGTTTAAGGTATCAACGTAGGTATCACATGTTTTTTAATGTTTCTTTCTTATTAAATCCTATATAAATCAACCATAACTTAGTATAATAATAAAATTATCATAATTATTATTTTTATATTTTATTATTATAATTTTATATCCATTATTTACTCCATTCCATCTACAAGTAAAAAAATAGGAATCACCGTTAGTGTGTGTACGCAGATTACCACCACCACGAAGCAATGCTTTCAGTTTTTCATCATAGCATTTCATGGATGGTTAAAAGGGTTTATTTACAAAGATAATATAATATTTATAAAATCTTAACAATTATAAAATTATAATATATTTTATTTTCTACTTTACTTCCATTCTATGAAAATAGGAGCATCGTTTGTGTGCACGTGCAGATTACTGCCTCTATGAGATGATGTTTCTCTTTAGTTTTCAATATCAACTAACATGAATGGACTTAAACATGTATTTAACATATAAAATTTTTTATTTAATAAATAATTAACATTATGGAATGATAATATTATATATTCTATAATTAATATTAGCAATAAATGTCTATAGTAAATTTAACCACTAAAAGGGACATATTAACGAAACTTTACTAAATTGAGTCCATTCATGGAAAATATATTGAACTATATAAATTATGTTCTAATGTAATATTAAAGGATATAATAATATTAAATTATATATATTATGAAACTATTTTACAACACCTTTGACTATGATCACCAAACAGAAATTATTATGAAGAAATTGACCGAGCAACCTTGAGTGACCGACGTGAGTGAAAAATATATTAAAAATAAGTACCAAAAGATAATAAATGGACCTTATAAAATTAAATATAGATGAATTAGTTTCTTGTTTATATATATAATGAACTTAATTTTATTATTCATGAAGTTAATTATAAGTGTATAATGATTTATGACATAGGTAAGGGTTTCATCTCAAAACTTCTTTCTTTGTGACACATGTTATTTTATGAACATAAATACTTTTAAATGGCATATATGATGAAAGGGGAGGGGTGAATCAATTATATATTTTTATTTTAAGTTTACTTTATTTTGAAACAACCCTAACCTCTTGTTAAATATTTATCACTTTTCTAAAAACAAAACAAACACACATCCATAGGAACACAGGTATTTACAAGGTTCACTACTTAACAAGAGTAGCTAAGTCCTTGTAATGGTTTGGAAACAATCAAATACCACACAATCCACACGAAAAAAAATCATTTGGTTTGGATGAAAACAAGTAGGATATACCCTTACACTTGTGTAGCATTGTGATCAATACAATAGTGCATGTTCTTCTCTTAGAAAAAATGTTGTAATAAAAGTATAACAAGTAATAAAACCTTAACCAATTGTTTCAAAACATGTTACTATGTTGCCTTATAAACTTTCACTTTATATAAAATTCAAAACAATTATTCAATTTCCTACCCAACAGCAGGTAGAAAAAAAACTTTTTTGGACTTTGTTAGAGAACTTAATCTAATAGTTCAGTCTCATTCCCCAATATGATTCCTCGGACTGATTCCTCAGTCCAAAAAATAGATAAGAGATAATACCTCATAAAAAATGTTGAACTGCTTATTCTTTCCTTGGAAACTTACATTTTATGGATTAGTCTGATTCAGTAACCACTGATTACTATTATTTCTTACACCTCTTCTATCTGGAAGACTTCCTCGGGAATTCTTGTTCTGTAAACTTCTTCTCAATAAATCATTCACCACTTCTCCCTTTTCTTCATATGTGAACAGTGTCATGATCAGTCAGAAAGTAAAATGTACTTCCTTCCTTTTATAGATGCACCAAAATTAGTTTGGGCAGGAATCTAAAAATGTTTTCCTGGTTAACCAAATTTACAAAAAACTTTAATTTCTCCTTCATTTCATCACTATATTTGACTTCTAAAACTCTTCACAATTCTTCTCAAAACTTCTTGAATCTTCTAAAAAATTCATCCTAATTTAAATTTTTTAACCATTATTCAATGTAATACACATATCATTCTGATTGGCTTCATTACAATGGAAATATATGTAAGACAATAGGCTTCTCATTATGTTACTTCATATCACTTATAATACATAATCATTCTAGATCTATATACCATTTGACAACAAACAAGTGAATTCTAATTATAATTCTCCACACAAACTGAAAAATATACAAATTTTAAAACATTCTACCATAAAAAATGTTTAAACTTATCAATCATTTAAAACTCCCTTCGATAATACTTTGGAATCAAACATATCTTTGAAAACACATCCGAAACTTCTTCAGGGTATTTATCCTTTTCATAAAATCCTCAGACCGGTGATCCTACATCCAATGAAGTATAACTTATGATGAATTATAAAATTTAATAACATATTATGGATCCTCCTCTAACTTACTTTGATGTATCATTGTCAATTTTAGTTTGATGAATCAGCACCACTTCTTTTCTGATAACTCTAGTCCCAAATGACAAATGAATCAACCTGATAAAAAAGGTTGAATATATTATTAATCATAATACAGTTGATTGGTCTTTGACTTTCTTACATGAATCAGTCCCAATAAACTCCACTTTCTTATCTACATCAAAAAAAAACTTTCTTTCCTCTAATGGATCGTTGGAACACTGCTTCCTATGGACCAGTATCAACAGAAAATTCTTTCCTTTTATGATTATGATACAAAAAAAACTTCCAGAATTCACTAACTTCTTTCTCTAAAGATTTGTTTATTGTGTCTTATTGGTCTGACTGAAAACCATCATCTATATGTTATCACATTTTAAACAAAACTTCACATACTTTAAACAATTTATGTGTTTGGTGATCTCACACCAATGAAATGAGACTGGAAGACTTTGTCTTCAAACTTTCTTATTCCAAAAAATCATGCTTATATCATGAATTCTTCATGACTTTGAGAACTTTAGGATCAGTGTGGCATTATATGACATACATTAGAAAATTTCAATTACTTTATATCCTTTTAGTATCTTCAATATTTCCATCCAAACCTCAATCTGATTTCCAAAACTCAGACACCTTTTCCCCCTTTATTTCAAAATTCTTTCATCACAAGTTTCTTAGAAAACTTATGATATATAAGAATTAAAAATCAGAAAATCATTGTCAAATTTAGTATTGAGACTTTTATACTCTAATACACTTTCTCATAATGATCAATACTTTCTTTTTAAACACAGGGTGAGTCTGAAAAACAATTTCTTTCACAAAACCTATTTAAAACAAAATACCGTAACCAAGGAACTTTCTTCAAAAAAGTGTGTCTAATTTTATGATTAATTTCAAACCTTTTACTCTTTTCATATGATCATCAAAACTTACCAAGTAATGTTATTTCTTTTCTTGAAAATAAAATACAAAAAAATCAACCCAAACTTCTTTCAATATCCAAAAACCACATTCGGTCAACTCGATCATAACAATATCCCACTTTGGATTTTATTTTCAACCAAGGTTCATAAATAATTTAATTTTATAACCTCAAGAAATGTATTAATTATCAATAATTATAATCCTACATGATTGAACTCATTTTAGTAAATAATAATTATTGACAGTAAAACCATGTTGTCCAAAATTAATCGCTTGTGAAACTTCTTCAGGTTTCTAACTTTATTTCACTTATTTATTTTGTTCTTGATTTACTTATTCTACTTACCTATAAACAAAAGTTTCTTACAACCACTCCAACAAGTTTTTATAATAGTTCACACACTTACATGTTGAGTTAACATCTTACCCACAACTCCCCCTACATAAATGATTCCTTAAAATGTTTAGAATACATCAATGGATAGATTTATGAAACATTGTCCACCTTTGACAACACTATCCAAATAAAAGATGATAGAGGGGATAGACACACATAACTCAACAATGGAGAGAAATAGGTTGGACTCCCATGTTTAACCTCGTCTTGAAAAATGATTCCTCTGATAAAGATTTTGTGAATATGTCAGCAACTTTTTCTGATATTGAAACATACTCTAGTTTTAATTCATTCTTCTCCACATTCTCTTTGATGAAATGAAATTTGATATCAATATGTTTTGAAAAATAATGTTATATTGGGTTTCTTGTAAGTCTGATGGAACTATGATTATCAAAACCCAATAGAAATGGTAACTTTACTTCAACAAGTAATTATTCTAAATGAGTCTTCATCCGCATAATTTGGGTAGCAGTTTGAGTAGCAGCAATATACTCACCTTCATTCATACTAAGATTTAATGAACTTTGTTTATTTATATGTCAATTTAAGCAAATTTTCCATATAAAGAAAACTCCACCAGATGTGGATCTTCTATCATTAATACTTCCTACCCAATTAGCATCTGAATACCCAAACAAGTCAATTTTTTATGATTAGTCATATCTAATTCCAAAATATGTTGTTCTTTTGATATATCTAAAAATTAATTTCCAAGGTAATATGTGTGATTATTTTAGAGAAAATTTTTATAATGGTCTGGACCTCCCGGGCCCATTACTTTATCAAAATCTAGTGTTTGGGGTGTTATGGGAGGAAACGGAAGCTCATTTCAAGAGTTTTCCAAATTTCTAGTTTTTCCATCAGTGAGTCAGGCATTGGTGAGTTGTGTCGGTATATTAGTAATGGTAGGTTGGTGTCAGTATCTCATGTCGGTAGCTTAACCCCAGTGACCCGAGGTGTTGGTGACTTAGGGAATCAGTAGGTCAGGATTTCAGTAGGTCAAGGCGTCGATAGGTTGTGGTATCGGTAGGTCAGGGTGTCAGTAGGTCAAGGCGTCAGTAGGTCGAGGCATCGGTAGGTTGGGCATCGATAGTTCAAGGTGTTAGTAGGACAATCATTGGTAGGAAGGGCATCAGTGAGTGGCATCGGTGAGTGGAATCGGTGACTCGTGTCGGTGAGTCATGTCAGTGACTCACGCCAATGATTCCGGAATTGTTGAATTGTTGTTGGTGACTTGTGTCGGTGACTCACCCATTCAGGAGTCATTTCCATTTTTTCCAAGTTTTTCCAGTTTTTCCCCTCCTATGTTTTATTTGATGTAAACTGAGTTTAAAGCTTTTTTCAATCTATTATAAAGGCATTTAAAAGGATATAAATTATATCTTTAATATCTTAATCCTCCCTAGACTTTGAAATAGTCAAACTACATGTTCTTGGCCATGATTCGACTTTAATTGACCTTAAAATTTTTTCCCTTTCATTGATATAGGATCTGGATTTTCTAAGCTGAGACCTTCTCTTCCCAGTGTGTTTCTATTTTCTCTTGGTGTGCCTAGAACCTTTCTTACCTAAGGAGTTGTGCACCTATGTTGTATCAGTCTTTTCGGTTTTCCCATGGAGTCTTTCCCGCTACTCGCACGACTCCCTGTTTTTGGCACATAGAAGAATTTTTTATCATTTGTTGTTCCAAGTTGGGATTCCTTCATATATATATCTTTTTTTCATCATGTGGTGTGGGTTTACTCATGTACCCTTATAAATATGGTTGTACCCAAATTTAATGAAGATAATAAGAAGTAATAAATGAGGGGATGGGAAGATGATGATGATTTATGACCTTGTTTTATATGTTATCCTTGATCCCTATTGTGAATTTTATAGGGTTCATTCTCCTAAAAATCATGGTCGTTGGTGGTCTCTGTTTGTGCACCGTACTCATAAATACTTGTTTTTAATATTCTATTGAATGGATGTGAACATGAAAACTTGATTAACCATGTATACCTGGTTAAATAAATGGATTCCCCAAGAATGAACTTATTCTATGATCACCCCTGAATAATGGAAGTGTAATTAAATAATGAGGGTTGTTAAATCTGAATACACATTGTTGTTTGGTGTGGATTTGTGTTGTGTATGGTTCTATTTGACCTTGTGTTTGTGTTGGTCATTTGATTTTGTCATTGGGAGTGTGGCTATGTGTATGGGGTGGTACGGGCGGTGTAATGGAATCTCAAGTTGATAGATTGGTTGAATGTGGAATGGATGAACTTTTTATGCAGTGGGACTTCATCTGGGAAGTGGTTGGGTAGCGGGGCTGTAGTTTCGGGTTATGTTATGTTTATGTTTGTAGGTGTAATGGGTGTGGTGTTGTTATGCAGCGAGGCTGCTGAGTGTGGTTGTGATGAGGTGTGTGGGGGTTTTCTTGTTGAGAGGAAGTACATGGTGACATTACTTTGAACAATGATGGTGGCAGTGGTTGAATGGGTTTCCAATAAGGGGGAGTGTGCAATGGGACTACAAGCTGGGTGAGTTTTGTTTCACTGGATATGGTTTTTTTATGAAGTGGGGCTGTCGAGGATGGTTTGGGATGGGTGATTTTGAAGAAGTATGTTTTTACCTTGTGTGGTCCTTTTGCCCAGAGTTTCTAGGGACTTTGTGAAGTGTGTGTGAGTCCGTGTAGGGATGGAATAAGTAAATAAATGAATTGATGATTTAGAATAACAACTAGTCAAATGAATTGGTTGGGGCATGTTTTGAGTTGTGGCGTGTAGTGAAGCGGTGTTCAATTGTTGACTTACAGAAGTGACCATCGTTCGTGGTGTTACGTGCATTTAGAGGTAGTAGCAAAGGTAGTTTTGTGGGTTGGTTGTTTTTTTTTTTTTTGAAAACTTGTAGGTTGGGCTGAGTGTTTGGTACCTATATGTATATACTTGTAGTTACTTATGTTTTCTATACTCACCCCACCCGTGTTTAGCACTATGTTCCGAACACACCCATTGTTATGGGGGAGGGTTTCCTTTCCCAACATCCTGGTGGGAGGATGGATGGTTGGTTATTGGCTCTTCTCTGCTCCCTCTTCTATGAATTGGTATCCCTAGACTCTTCGGGCAGGTTGTGGTGTGGTTGTGAGGCCCAGGTGTCTATGGGAGAGGTGTGCTTCCCAAGTGTCTTTGGGATGAGATACGTTGTACATTCCCAAGTGTCTTCAGGATGAGGTTGTGGTTTTGTGGCCCAAGTGTCTATGATAGGGATGTGATGTGTTGTGGCCTAGGTATTTGTGGGTGGGATGTGGTATGTGTCCAAGGTGTGTGCGGGAAGGTTATGATAGTGGGTCTTGTGGAAGAGCATGGTAGCTTCAGGACATTCGTCATTAGGGATGAGTAGTTAACTAGTGGGAAGTGGTACGGGGTACCCAAATATCGATTTTCTTACTACTTTACTTGACTTTAATTATTTGGTGAGCATGACTTGGTGAGTTTGGGGGTGGATAGTATACCTTGTAATGTGATTTTTATATTTTGTTTCTTTCTCATGGGGAAATTAGTATGCTTCTCCCACTTGTGCATGGGTGAATTTGGATTTTTTTACTAAGTATACTTGTATGCTCACCCTATATATAAAAACTATTTGTAGGTTTCTAGGGATATTACACGGACTTTGTTGGACCTTACTAGCTCAGGAGTCAGGATAGTTGTTGTTTCAATGCTTATCTTTTTTCTTTTGTTATTTACTTTGGATATTTTCATTGTATTTCTAGTATTTTTACTTTAAACATGCATATGGGATGGATTTTGGTTTATGTATATATATGTGTCTTGGATTTTTTTGAGGTTGATACATCTTATCTCCCAATATTTGTTACTATAAAAAGGTTAATTCCTCCCATATTGTGATATTTCTATACCCTTGGTGTTTATCGCCACCCTAGGGCCTACTAGGGGTGGGACTTAGAGGTCATTATCTCTCTTTCTCCATTGCTAGCTCAGGAGGGGAATCTTTGGAGAGAGAGAGTCATTACATAATGGTATTTGAGGTTATGGTTGAGATATAGGATGGATTTTTGTAGTTAGGCACAGTGAGGATTGCATGGGTTGATAGGGAAATAGTGTCAAGTGATCTTGGTACATGACATAGGCTAGGGAAGATCGGCTAGGACATGATATTTTAGGGGCCCCCATGATCCAATGAAAGGAATCTGAGCTTACCAAACGACCAAGTGAGGCTACACTATTTTCAGGGTAGATACCCTAGGAAAGGTACATGCATCATAATGACTTCTATTCTTGTTGTTTTGGGCATTTTGGGGAAATTTAGATAAAAAATGAGTTAAAATGAATCCTAAATAAATTCCATACTACTAAGGCTTAGTATTTCCTTGTTTACCTTTCAAATATGAAACACAGTTGTCATCCATGAGTGGATTGAGAAGTGGAGGCTCAGTAGGATAACCCAGTTGACCGATGGAGGGTTGACCCAGTGGGGCAGGATGATCAGTGGTAAAAGACCCTTCATGTTTTCCAGTGGTAGACTCTATTAAAGTACGAAGGTAGTATTTCGGATGCCGAGATAGAGAGTTGGCTTAAGGATCTAGTGATCACTTTCAAATTGATCCGGGCTTTGACGGAGTACTGGTTTCCATTGGCAGTTAGTCAGATGGGAGGAGTTTCATGTTAGTGGTGGACATTGTACCTGGGGGAGATAAAGGAGGGTGATGTTATGTGGATCAATTTTGAGAAGGATTTCTAGGCGGAATTATTTTATTTGACCATGAAGGCTGAGAAGTGATAGGAGATACTCTCCCTCCAGCATGGGAGTATGTCAGTATGGGAGTTGGGGATCAAGTTCAATGATCACCTTTGCTTTGCTCCAGACCTATTTTCAGATGAGGATTCTCAGGAGAGATGTTTAAAGGAGGCACTCTTTCCTTCTCTCCAGTACGTAGTTACCCCCTTCACCTTACCGACATACCTATAGATCCAGAAGAAGGATGAGGAAGTTGATAGGATGCATTCATTAGGAGTTCTACCGTGAGAGGGGATCCAACCGAGTTATTCAAAGGGGAAGGCTATTAGCAGTAGGTCTCTGGTGATAGGTCTATTCAGGTTTCGGCCAGCAGGGAGCCGACCCCAGCAGTTCCAGTTCTGACCTTCTATTCCTCGTCATTTTCCCGTAGGCCTGGGACCGAGGTGTTTTACTTATATAGGCCATAGTCACCTTCAGATTAAGTTCCCAATTCGATCTCAGTATGGTGTAGATGGGAAGTTTTAGTTCCCACCTCAGTAGTAGTTTCCATCCATGTCGTTTCAGCAGTAGGTATAGTAGGCTTCTACTCTGCTGAGGGTAGATGGGGAAGGTAGAGGCTGACCTCAGGGTGTTCTACAGGGACCTTGACCTAGGTGTGGTCGAGGAGACGGTTGACAGTAGTGGGCTAGAGGAGTTGGGGTTGGTTAGTTGCATGCCATAGAGGTAGAAATTCTAGTAGGTGTGGAGATTGTTCGAGGTTTGATCATCTTGTTTAGTACTCTTATTTTCACCTTGTTTGATTCAGGAGCTTCGCACTCCTTTTTTCACCCGATCTATCACATACCCTCAGGATAGAAATAGAGATACTTTCTTTTCCATTTTTATTAAGTACACTAGTCAGAGGTCAGACTATCTTGTTAGATGTTTTCTGGGGATGTAGACTAGTGTTGGGGCCGCATCAGTCCAGTGGGGATCTCTTCCTTCTAAAAAAGGAGGCATATGTTGTTATCCTTGAAATCGAATAGTTGTAATCTATGCATTCTGTTATAAATTACTTTTATATAAGAGTCAAGTTTTCATATGTAGATGGCCAATGTGTGGCTTTCATTGGAGAGCAGAGTTTTCTAATGGGCAGTCAGTGTGTGGAGCCTATTTTTTCTTTATTAGCCAATCTGTTAGTGGAATCGATGGATACTGAGATGGTGAAGGTTTCATGAGTTTTCAAGGAGTTCTTAGATGTTTTTTCCTAATGAGTTTGGTACTCTACCCCCTCGATGTGATGTTGAGTTTAGGATAGACTTGTAGCCCAGTGCTTCTCTAATTTCTATGGATCCTTATTGGATAGCACCTTCTAATATATGGGAGTTGTGGGTCCAAATTAACGATCTGATGAAGAATTTATTTATCCAGCCTAGTGTGTCATCATGGGGTTCTCTAGTCTTGTTTTTGAAAAAGGCATACGGTGGTCTGAGGCTATATATAGACTATTGGAGACTTAATTAGGTAACGGTCAAGAACCGTTACCCTCTCCTAAGGATAGACAATAGTTTCAACTAGTTGAGGGGAGAAAGTTGGTTTTCTATGATCAATTTGTGGTCTAGGTATCACTAATTGAGGGTGAAAGAGGGTGACATCCCAAAGACTACTTTTAAGTGTAGGTATGGGCACTTCGAGTTTGTGGTTATGTTGTTTGGTGTTACAAAATCACCAGTTGTGATCATGGGGCTTATAAACTTCATCTTTCATGAGTTTCTGGACTAGTTCATCATCATATTCATCAATGACATCCTGATCTATTCGAAGTCAGAGGAGGATCATATAGAGCATCTTAAGACTGTCCTAAAGGTACTTTGACACAACCATCTCTACAGAAAGTCGTCTAAGTGCAAGTTTTGGACACATGAGGTCCACTTACTTGGAAATGTGGTGTCTCAGTAGGCTATAGAAGTGTACCCATCAAAGGTTGAGGAAGTTTTTTCTTGGTAATCACCCAAGAATGTGGCAGAGGTTCTCAACTTTCTTGGTATGGCATGCTATTACCAGATATTTGCACCTGGTTTCTCCTGAGTTGCAGTTCTATTGACATCTCTGACCAGAAAAGGACAAGATTTTGTGTGGAGTGATTAGTTATAGGCAGCATTCTACTATCTTAAGGGTAAGTTGTTTAGTGCCTCGGTGCTCAGTTTTCCAGAGGAGTGGGTGATGTTTGAGGTTTTTTACGATGCTTCCCATCTGGGCTTGGGGTGTGTGTTGATGCAGTAGTGAGGAGTGATCTCTTATGGGTCTAGGAATTTGTGTCCCCATGAACGTAACTATACCACCCATGATCTAAATATTATAGTGGTTGTGTTTGCACTAAATTTGTGGCGACATTACCTCATTGGGGAATGTTTTTTGTCTTCATGGATCACAAGAGATTGAGGTACATATTTTCCCAACGAGATCTGAACTTATGATAGTATAGGTGGATGGAGTTTCTTCAAGACTAAGATTTTTAGATCTTCTACACCTCAGGAAAGGGGAACATTGTGGATGATGCTTTGAGTAGGAATTCACAAAGATAGGTAGTTCGAGAATTTGTAGATGGTTGGAGAGTAATAGAGTATTTGGAGGCCTTTCACTTAGATACAAGAACAGATGGTGGTAGAGGTTGACTATTTCAAATAACGGGGCATTAATCTCTAAGGTAGAATGTGTAGGAGTCTCATTGGGTAGACTCAAAGGCAGAGGTAATGCGTGATCGCTTTGACAAGGGTGATGATCTGGAGGGATGGTCAGAGGATTTTCAGAATCAGATGTTGTTTTATGAGAAGTCGTTTGTTCCAATGGAAATGCACGCAGGAGTTCTCCATGAGTTTTAAATATCACCCCTAGTGGTACACTTGGGAGTTTCCAAGATGTGTTGTGGATTGAGGGAATAGTTATCATGGACCGAGATGAAGCAGGTAGCGGTGGAGTTTGTGGTAAAGTGCCTAATGTGCCAGTAGGTGAAGGTTGAGAACCATGTTCCTAGTGATTTGTTGCATCCCCTATATGTCCCTGAGTGGAAGTGGGATTACATCTTAATGGATTTAGTCACAAGATTACCCAGGGATTGGGGAGGATGTGATGAAATCTAGGTAGTAGTGGATTGGATAATGAAATCGGATCACTTCTTAGTAATCAAGGAGTTGACCGCAGTGGATGCCTTAGTGCAGAGGTATGTGAATGGGGTGGTGCAGCTTCATGGGGTTACGAGATCCACTGTCTCTAATCAAGATATTAATTTTACCTTGTGAGTATTAAAGGTATTTTAGCATTCTTTTGGAACTCAGTTACACCTCAACACTGTTTTCCACCCTCAGACTGATGGGCAGATAGAGAGGACCATCCAGATTTTGGAGAAAATGTTACAAGAATGTGTTCTGGACTTTGGAATATCATGGGTATGAAAATTTCCCTTAGTACATATCTCTTACAATAGTATCCATCACTCTTCCATTTTCATTGTTCTGTTTGAAGCTTTATATGTAAGGTCATGTTATTCACCTTTGTATTGGAGGAAAGTTGAAGAGGCAGATGTTCTTGGTCTGAATGTGGTGTAGAGTACGACCGATAAGGTGAAATTTGTTTTTGAGAGGATGAAGGAAGCATAGGACCAGTAGAATTCGTATATCGATCATAGGAGAAGGCCCTTGGAGTTCAAGGTTGGATATCATATGTTCTTGAAGGTTTCCCCTCGATGTGGGAAATGAAAGTTCAGCAGGGGGAACTAACTCTCCCCCAGGTTCATCAGACCCTTCGAGGTGTTGGGTAAATTTGGTGAGGTGGCATACTAGTTGGAGTTTCCATCGCAGTTGAGGAGGATCCATGACATATTTCATGTATCACAGCTTCATCGGTATCTTCATGATGACTCCTGTGTCATTTACTAGGGAGAGTTTGATATCGATGATGAAGAAATGTTTGTGTAGGTGCTAGTGGAGATGAAGTATCATTGAGATAAGGTGATTCATGGATGGACCATTCCTTCGGTTCATGTGTTGTGGAGGCATGGTGTCCTAGAGGAGAGTACTTGGGGGTGAGAAGTGAAAATGTGTAGCCAGTACCCAGAGTTGTTTTAAGTTTTGATCATCTATTTTTCTTTGTGATGTAGTGCTTGAACATTTTTTTCTATGAGATGGGTTGTTTCCTTGTTTTGTAATGTGTGACTAAATCCTTACATGTGTAAAGTGGAGGAAAAGATTTCTAATCAAGATGCATTAATTGAGATGCGACTAAACCCGTGTGGTCGAGTCAATGCCGCCCAGAGTGGATAGTATCTTGACAAGGAGGAAGGAATTACATAATTCATATGTCCGGATATTTGGTGCTTGTGTGGGGTATCATGTGGATGTTTGGGTTAGAGGATGTGGGATTATGTGTTATTGGATGTTCAAGATTCACTCTAACTTTTGAACAATACATGGTGGCTTATCCTTGTAAGGTATCTTATGGGGTGGTTGTTCGGACCCCCCTTCCTTCTGGGTTTGGTTTTGAATTCTCAAGGGAGAGAATAGTTTGAGAGGTATCTGATATAATGGACCGAACCTCCCCAATCCATTACTTTTTCAAAATCCAGTGTTTGGGGTGTTCTATGAGGTAATAGTAGCTCATTTCAAGAGTTTTCCAAATTTATAGTTTTTCATCAGTGATTCAAGAATTGGCGAGTCACGTTAGTAGCTCAGCATTAGTATGTTGGAATTGGTAGCTCACGTCGGTAGCTCAGTGTCGTTGAATCAAGGCATCAGTGACTCAGGGCATAGGTAGGTTGGGCATCGGTAGGTCGAGGCATCAGTAGGTTGAGGCGTCGGTAGGTCGGGGCATCGGTAGGTTGAAGCATCAGTAGGTTGGGGCATCGTTAGGTCGGGGCATCAGTAGGTTGAGGCATCAATAGGTTTATGGGTCGTTAGGTCGGGGAGTTAATAGTTCGGGGCCTCGGTAGGTTTGGGCTTCGGTAGGTTGAGGCATCGGTAGGACGGGCATTGGTGAGTGGTGTTGGTGAGTGGCATCGGTGAGTGGCGTCGGTGAGTGGGGCGGTGAGTGGCATCAGTGAATAATGTAACTAAGTAACATCGGTGACTCACATCGGTGAGTCAGGCATCAGTGACTCATTGTTAGTGACTCGTGCCGGCGACTCACCCATCGATGAGTCATTTCCATTTTTTCCCAGTTTTTCCAATTTCACCCCTTATACGTTTTATTTGATGTAAACCAAGTTTAAATCCATGTTCAAGTTTTTATAAAGTAATTTCAAAAGATATAAATTATATTTTAATATCTTAATGCTCCTAGGACTTTGAAATAGTCAAACAGTGTGGTCCTGACCACGATCCGACTTTAATGGACCTTGAAATCATTTCACTTCCATCGATATAGGGTCTGGATTTTCTAAGATGAGACATTCTCTTCCTAGTGTGTTTCCATTTTCTCTTGGTGTGCCTAGAACATTTCTTCCCCAAGGATTGGTGCTCCTTTGTTGTAGCAGTCTGTTCGATTTTCCACTGGATTCTTTCCCGCTACTTGTGTGACCCCCTATTTTTGGAACAAGGAAGAATTGTTGATCGTCGGTTGTTCCAGGTAAGTATTCCTTCATATTTATTTATTTTGTGAATCATGCAGGGTAAGTGTACTCATTTACCCTTGTGAATATGGTTGGACCCAAATTTAATGAAGATAAGAATAAGTAATAAATGAGGGGATGAGAAGACGATGATGATAATGACCTTGTTTTATATGTTATCCTTGATCCTTCTGGGGAATTGTATGGGTTGTCTTATCTTGAAAATCAGGGACATTGGTGGTCTTGGTTTGCACCTCATACTCATAAATACTTATTGTTAATATTCTTTTTAATAGCTATGAACATGAAAACTTGATTAATCACATATACCCAGTCAAATAAATGGATGCCCTAGGAATGAACTTATTTTTGCGATAACCCCTAAATAATGGAAGTGTAATGAAATAATAAGGGTTGTTAAGTCTGAATACACCTTGTTTTTTTGTGTGTATGTGTGTTGTGTATGGTTCTGTTTGACCTTGTGTTCGTGCTGGTCATGTGATGTCATGACTGGTAGTGTGGCTATGTGTATGGGGTGGTATGGGCGGTGTAATGTAATATCAAGTTGATAGATTGGTTGATTGTGGAATGGATGAATTTATAATGCAGTGGTACTATATCTGGGAAGTTGTTGAGTAGTGGGGATTCTGTTTTGGGTTGTTTTATGTTTATGTTTGTATGTATGCTGGTTGTGGTGTTTTTATGCAGTGGGTCTACTGAGTGTGGTTGTGATGAGGTGTGTGGGATTTTTATTGTTGAGAGGAAGGACAAGGCAGAATTACTTTGAACAATGATGATGTCAGTGGTTGAACGGGTGTCCAAAAAAGGGGAGTGTGCAGTGGGACTACAAGTTGGGGGAGTTTTTTTTAGTTGGATATGGTGTTTTCATGTAGTAAGGCTGCTGAGGATGGTTTAGTAAGGATTATTTTGAAGAAGGATGGTGTTACCCTTCATGGGACTTTCATGGGGAGTTTCTAGGGACTTTGTGAAGTTTGTGTGGGTTATGATGTTCTTATGGTGTTCTGTGTTTGTTAGTTGTCTGGGTAGGGATGGAATAAGTAAATAAATGAATTGATAATACAGAATTACAATTGGTCAAATGAATTTTCTAGGGGTATGTTTCGAGTTGTGGCTTGTATTTGAGCAGCGTTCATTTATCGACTTACAGAAGTGACCATCATTCATGGTGGTACATGCATTTAGAGGTAGCAGCAAAGGTAGTTTTGTGGGTTGGTTGCTTGTTTTGAAAACCTGTAGGTTGGTATAAGTGTTTGGTACCTATATATATATATATATATATATATATATATATACTTTTAGTTCCTTGTTTTTTCTATATGCATCCCACCCGTGTTTAGAACTACGTGCCGAACACCCCTACTTTTATGGGAGAGGGTGTCCTTTACCAAAATCTCAGTGGAAGGATTGATGGCTGGTTATTGGATCTTCTCTGCTCCCTATTCTAGGCACTGGTAGTCCAAGACTCTTCAGGCAGGTTGTGGTGAGGTTGTGAGGCCCAGGTGTCGGTGGGTAAGGTGTGCTTCCCATGTGTCTTTGGGATGGGATATATTGTACTTTCCCAGGTGTCTTTGGGATGAGATTGTGGTTTTTTGGCCCATGTGTTTATAGGTGGTATGTGATGTGTTTTGGCCCAGGTGATTATAGGTGGGATGTGGTATGTGGACTTGGTGTGTGTAGGTAGGTTATGACAGAGTGGATTGTGGAAGAGCATGGTAGATTCAGGACATTTGTCATTAGGGATGAGGAGTTAACCAGTGGGAAGTTGTGTGGGGTACCCAAATATCAATGTGATTACTACTTTATTTTACTTGCATTATTTTGTGAGAATTCCTTGGTGAGTTTGGGGGTGGATAGTATACCTTGTTAGGTGCTTTTTATTTTTTGATGCTTTTTCACGGGGGCATTAGTATTCTTCTCCCACTTATGCATGGGTGACCTTGGATTTTCTTACTGAGTATACTTATATGCTCACCCTATGTATATAAAATTGTTTTTAGGTTTCCAGGGATATTACATGGACTATGATGGACCTTACTATCTTGGGAATTGGGATAGTTGTTGTGTCACTACGTAGCTTTGTTTTTTTGGTATTTAATTTGGATCTTTTTATTGTATTTCTAGCAGTTTTACTTTAAACAAGAATATGGGATTAATTTTGGTTTCTTTATATATATTTTTCTTGGAGTTGTTTGAGGTTGATACATCTTATCTCCCAACCTTGTTTACTATAAAAATGGTAATTCCTCCCATGTTGTGATATTTATATACCCTTGGTGTTGGTCGCGACCCCGGGGCCTACTGGGGGAGGGACTCGATGGTCATTATTTCTCTTTCTCCATTTCCATCTCAGGAGGGGAATATTTGGAGGGAGGGGTCATAAAATTTATAATCTTTCACATAAGGTAACATTATAAACAATGTTTGTTCTAGAGGTAGTTATATACAACAAACTTCCAATCATCTTCTGAAACTCTTTAGAGTCAGCTTCTCTACCATCTCCATCTTTATTCAACCTGGTTCCTATTGAAATTGGTGTGGAAATTGGTTTCTAATTTTCCATGCCAAACTTCTTAATAGGATACTTAGAATAATTTTCTTGATAAATAAATATGTGTTTCTTATTTTGTAATATTTTTTACCAAAGAAACTATTTCATTTCATCCAGCATGGACAATTCAAATAACTTCTTCATTTCTTCAGCAAACCTTTCACGTGTTCTTTCATCATTCCTATCAAGTATAATATCATCAACATAAAAAATAATAATTAGGAAAATATCCTAACTTTATTTGATGTATATATTATTATCAACCCTTCCTTTATTAAAATTCAACTTTCTTAGGAAAGTATCCAATTTGGAATTCTATGCCCTTAGAGCTTTCTTTATCCCATAAAAGGATTTCTTCAGCTTTCACACATAAATTTCATCCTTACCAACAAAAAATTCACATGGTTGTTCAATATAAACTTCCTCATCAAGTTCACCATTCAAAAATGATGACTTCACATCCATTTAAAAAAATTAAATTCATTATACAACAATAGAAAGAAATATTATAATTGTTTCTAAATTCATCGCTGGAGAAAAAGTCTCATCAAAATCAATAACTTCAATCTATTAGTAACATTTGCAAACCAATCTTTCATTGTGTCTTATCACTTCACCATCTTCATTCAGATTGTTCGAGAAAACCCACTTTATATTGATAACATTTTTTTCATTTGGTTTAGGTACAAGTTCCCAAGATTATTCTTTTCAATTTGATCTAACTCTTCATTTATATCCTAAATCCATTTTCGATGCTCAAAATATTCATTCACATATTTAGGCTCAAATTTTGAATATAAATAAGTATGTGTAATAACTTTTTATGTTGTTATTATTTGAATCTTTCGATGTTGATCACCAATTATGTTTTGAGCTTACATTTTCCTCCTCAACCTAGGATGAGATGTTTGATATTATTACTCACCACTAGAAATATATGAGTCTCAATATTCTTATTGTGTAGCATTAAAAAAATTCATCCTTATTATAACTCTTAACAAAAATTATTTCATCCTATTCATCTTCCTTATATGCACAATTTTTTTAGCATTTTCCTCATCTTTTTTAATAACTTTCACATAAACAGAGTCAAATAATCTTCCTCTTTATTTATTGAAACATATATATCCTCTTATATATAAATAATAGATAATAAATATTCCATATTCACCTCTCTGATCAAAATTTTCAAGGTTTCCATATTTTTTATTTATGATGTTGGGACTCCCAAAAACACTTAAGTGATTCAAACATAGAGTTTTGTTATAAAACATTTCATAATGAGTCGTATCAGAACTTGTCCTATAGAAACATCAGTTCTGAATATAAATAGTTTTACTCATGTCTTGACTCTAGAAGTAATAGGATAGACCATGTTCAAGTAACATAGTTCTCGCCATTTCAACCAAAATTCTATTCTTCCTTTTAGAAACTCCATTTTTTGTGGTGTGTATGGTACACAGAAATCATGTTGAATTCTATGATTTTCAAGATATCTTATAAAATATTTATTATTATACACACCACCATTATAAATTCTCATCTTATTCACAAAAAACCCACATTCCTTCTCAGATTTTCTTCTGAAACTTTTAAACATATTCATAGAATCTGACTTATGTTTCAAATACAAAACACAAGTAATGCGATTAAATTCATTAATGAAATTAATGAAGTGCTCATCTCCATGAGTTGATTTTTTTCATTGGACCAAAAATATTAGAATGGATAAGTTCTAGGGGTCGTGTTGAACTAATATCAACTTTATTATACACAGAGTTTATAATCTTCCCTTTTTGAAAAATTGTGCAATACCAATATATTTTTATTAACATGGTAGGAATACTATTAACACTCTCTCACTTTGATAATTTTATCATGTTTCTCTGACACATATTTTCCAACCTTTTATTCCACACCTAATTTTCTTCCATCATTATTAAGTAACATGAGTTCTCAAATTCACCAAATTGAAAAAAAAAATCCCTTTTATACATTGGCCTCTGGTAACAATTTTTTTAGTTTCCTCTTATTTTCAAAAAAAAACCATATTTTATAAAAAAAAATTATTTACTTCATTACAAAGTTATGAAAAAATTAGAAAGTTTTGTTTTAGACCATCAACAAAAAAAACTTTCTTGGATTTCAACTTTTCTTCCCCAATAATAACAGATCTAGCACTTTTGATTCCAAGGGATTCATCATTACCAAATGTCAGTGTTCCTTCTATAAAGTCTTTAAAATTATTCAAAAATTTCAAGTTTACTTCCATAGGAGAAGAACACCCTCTATCCAATGTCCAAGGTTGTTTTTATTTTGTAGCTTTGATAGAGGTTTCTATAACTAGTGCTTGTTCTTTCCATTTATCTTTCTCCACCTCCAACTTCTGAGAAATTTTTAAAACCTTTTGTTGTTCCAGTAACAAAACAATACATACTTTTTCAATATTTTTATATTGTTCACATATTTCAAAAATAGTTTCCAAATGTTGGAATATATTTTAATATTTCAGAATAATGTTCTCATATTTCTTCAAAACATCCTTCACATACTTTTTCCTTTGAGAGGATTGAAACCCCCCTCAAAATTTTCCTTCTATAATTCATTGAATAGTCGTAATGTTTCTGATTAAACTAGCGCATATTTTTCATATGTCTAAATTGAATACAATACCAGCAGTACCCATAGAAAGAATATTTACCTCTATAATTTCCATACTGTCTGGAGTTTTGAGCATATTTCTCAGCAACCTTATATTTCTCATCAGAATGTTTTTGACCACAAACCTTTCTGTTATCATCCAAAATCTTATTTTTCAACTCATATTTCTTTCTAGACTTATCAAAAATATAAATAGTAGAAAAATTTTCAGACTCATAATTTTTAGAAACTTATAACTTATTCACTTTGTTGGTTTTGGTCACATATGTAATTTCTTAGACCTATATGGTCCATTACTTTTCCAAAATCCAGTGTTTGGGGTGTTCTGGGAGGAAACAGTAGATCATTTGAATTGTTTTCCAAAATTCCAATTTTTCCATCAATGAGTTAGGAATCGGGGAGTCGTGTTGGTAGCTCAGCATCATTAGTTTTTCATTGGTAACTCACATTGGTGGCTTAGCGTTGGTGACTCTAGAGGGGGAGAGTTTATGAGGTGGAATACCGATTGATGTTACCATTGTAGTTAGAGAGGATCCACTACGTCTTTAATGTCTCCCAGCTTCGTCGGTATCTTCACAATGACTTCTATGTTATTGACTGGGGAGATTTGGATTTCTAGTATGACACAAAATTTTTGGACTATCTAGTAGAGATCCATGATCATCAGGATAAGGTGTTGCATGGATGGAACATTCATTTGGTTCATGTGTTGTGGAGCATGGTGTCCTGGAGGAGATTACTTGGGAGAGGGAGATGCAGATGCATTCCCAGTACCCAAGGTTTTTTTGAGTTTTTCTAGTATGTTTTGCTTTGTTATGTAGTTCTTGAACCTTTTTTTAATATGATATAAGTTATTTCCTTGTTCTGTAATGTGTGGTAAATTCTTAATATGTGAAAAGAGATAAACCCAATTCCTAATCGAGATGCATTAATTGAGATGTGATTAAACCTATGCGGGTGAGTCAGTGTCATCCAGAGTGGATATTATCTTGACATGGAGGAGGGAATTTCCTAATCCATGTTTCTAGTTAGTTGGTTCTTGAGTGGGTTATCTTATGGATTCTTGGGTTATCATATGTGGGAGGAGTTTTTCTTGGATGTTGAGGCTTCACTCTAGCTTTCAAGCAATAGAGGGTGGTTTATCCTTGAGATTTATCTTATGGGGTGGTTGTTCGGACCCCTCTTTATTCTAGGTTTGGTTTTGAATTCTTGAGGTTGATAATAGTTTTAAAGGTATCTGATGTAATGGATCATACCTCCATGGTCCATTACTTTGTCAAAATCCAGTGTTTGGGGTGTTCTGGGAGGAAATGGTAGCTTATTTCAAGAGTTTTTAAAAATTATGGTTTTTTCCATTGGGGAGTCAGGTGTCGGTGAGTCACATCAGTAGCTCAGCGTCGGTAGGTTTTCTTCGTTAGCTCACGTCAGTAGCTTATTGTCAGTGAATCAAGTTTTCGGTGACTCAGGGAGTTGTTAGGTTGGGGCATCAGTAGTTAGAGGAGTCGGTAGGTCAAGGCGTCATTAGTTCGAGGTGTTGGTAGGTCAGGCATCGGTGAGTAGTGTTGGTGACTGGTGTCGGTGAGTGGCATTTGTGAGTGGCGTCGGTGATTGGCGTCAGTGATTCACTATCATTAGTTCACATCAGTGACTCATATCGGTGACTTTCATTAGTGAGTCAAGCATCGGTGACTTACGCATCAGTGATTCATTCCAAGTTTTTTCAATTTCACCCCTCCTACATTTTATTTGACGTAAATTGAGTTTAAAACCATGTTTAAGCACTTATAAATGTGCTTCAAAGGATATAAATTATATCTTTAATATCTTAATTCTCCCCAGACTTTGAAATAGTCAAACCACATGGTCTTGGACACGATTCAACTTTAATGGCCCTTGAAACCATATCCCTTCCGTTTATATAGGATATGGATTTTCTAATCTGAGACCTTCTCTTCCCAGTTTGTTTCCATTTTATCTTGGTTCACTTAAAACCTTCCTTCCCTGAGGATTTTAGCACTTGTTCTATAGTAGTTTGTTCAGTTTTTCCCTGGGAGTTTCTCCTTCTACTTGCATGACCCCTAGTTTTTAGCGCAAGGAGGAATTGCTGATCGTTAGATATTCCAATTAGGTATTTCCTTCATCTCTTTTTTACTTGTGTATCATGCGGGGTGGGTGTAATGATGACTCCTTGTGAAAACGGATGAACCTAAACTTAATGAAGATAAGAAGAGGAAAAAAATGAGGGTATGGGAAGATGATGATGATGATGAATTTGTTTTATATATTATCCTTGATCCTTGAATTGTGTTAGGTGTATGGATTCTAAAAATCATGGTTATTGGTAGTCTATGTTTGTGCACCGAACCCATGAATGATTGTTGTTAATATTTTTTCGAACGGCAGTGAACATGAAAAACTTGATTGATCATGTATATCTGGTTAATTAAATGTATTTCCAAAGATCAAACTTATTCTATGATAACCCATGTTTTATCAAAGTGGAATTAAGGAAAGAGTGTATTAAATATGAATACACTTTTCTATTTAGTGTGGTTGTGTGTTGTGTATGGTTATGTCTGACCTTGTGTTTTTCTAGTTTTTTGATGTTGTGAATGGGGGTGTGGCTATGTGTATGGGTTGGTACATGTAGTTTAATGGAATCTCAAGTTGAGAGATTAGTTGATTGTGGAATGGATGAACTATTATTCAGTGGGACTGCATCTAGGAAGTGATTGAGAAGTGGGGTTTCAGTTTCAGGTTGTGTTATATTTATGTTTGTGGATGTGCTAGTTGTGGTGTTGTTATGAAGTGTGGATGCCGAGTGTGGTTGTGATAAAGTGTGTGGGGGGTTTTCTTATTGAGAGGAAGGATAAGACAGCATTACTTTGAATAATGATGGTGGAAGTGGTTGAATGGGTGTTCAATAGATGGGAGTGTGCAGTGGGACTGCAAGCTGAGTGAGTTGTTTTTCACTAGATATGGTGTTTTTCATGTAGTGTGGATACCAAGGATGGTTTAGGAGGGATTATTTTTAAGAAGGATAGTGTTACCTTGCGTGGGCCTTTCTCCCAAAGTTTCTAAGTACTTTGTGAAGTGTGTGTGGGTTATGATGTTCTTATGGTATTCTATGTTTGGTAATTTCCTAGGTAAGGATGTAATAAATAAATAAATGAATTGATAATACAGAATGAAAACCAGTTAAATGAATTGGTCGGGGGTATGTTTTGAGTTGTGTATTGTAGTGAAGTGGTATTCATTTATCAACTTACAGAAGTGAACATCATTCATGGTGGTACATGCATGTAATTGTTGGCTCTTCTTTTCTCCCTATTCTAGGAATTAGTATCCCAAGACTCTTTGGGAAGGTTTTGGTGTGGTTGTGAGGCTCAGGTGTATGAGGGTGAGGTGTGCTTCCCAGGTATCTTCAGGGTGAGATATGTTGTACCTTCCCATGTGAATTCGGGATGAGGTTGTGGTTTTGTGGCCTATGTGTTTGTGGGCGGGTTGTGGTTTTGTGGCCTAGGTGTTTGCGGGCGGGTTGGGGTATGTGTCTTAGGTGGGTGCGAGCAGGTTTTGACAGTGGGGATTGTGGAAGAGCATGGTAGTGTCAGGACGTTTGCCAATAGGGATGAATAGTTAACCAATGGGAAGTGGTGCAGGGTACCAAAATATCAATGTGCTTGCTACTTTACTTTACTTGACTTTAATTTTTTGTGATCATGCCTTTGTGATTTTGGGGTGGATGGTATACCTTATTAGGTTCTTTTGAGTTTTTGTTGTTTTCTCATAGGTGCATTAGTATGCTTCTCCCAATTGTGCACGAGTGACTTTGGAATTTTCTACTGAGTATACTTGTATGATCACCCTACATATATAAAATTGTTTTTAAGTTTCTAGGGGGATTATTTGGACCATGTTGTATCCTACTATCTCAAATGTTGGGGATAGTTGTTTGGTCGCTACATAGTTTTATTTTTGTACTTACTTTGGAGTTTTCTTTTTATTTATAGCAGTTTTACTTTAAACATGTATGTGGGATGGATTTTGGTTTCTTTATAGATATGTGTCTTGGAGTTTTTTGAGGTTGATACATCTTATCTCCCAATCTTGGTTACTATAAAAAGGGTAATGCCTCCCATTTTGGTGATATTTCTATACCCTTTGTGTTGGTCACCATCTTGAGGCCTACTGGAGGTGGGACTCATGGGTCATTATCACTTTTCATCTTGAATAAAGAAGTTCATGGTACTTTACCATCCCTTCCCTCATCTTGAAGAAGTAGTTCTGTGACAACATACATGACTTTCCCAGCTTTCTTCTTCTCAGAAATAATTTCAACTTTGTTCTCAACCTTTTAAGGTAACTTTTGATCCTTCTTAGGTTCACCCTTTCTAGAACATTCACCAACTTTAGAGATATATTTCTTGAAACTTGTATCTCTCTACATAGTTTTAGAAAAAAATTGTTGTAAAAATTCCAACTCTTATTCCTTTTCCTTTAACTTAACTTCAAGATGATCATTCTGATTCTTTTCTTTCTCAATTGTCTTTTAAAAAAATCAACATTTTCCAGTAACTTAGCTTTTTCTTCCGGAAGGAATTCTAGATTATTTTCTAAAAAAATTTCTATATTTAAATTATTGATTTATCTTTAAATTCCTAAAATCTTCTTGAGACATTATTTCAATTCTATCTTTAGATGAAATTCAAGCTCATTCACTTCTTCTTTAGAACAAATACTTCTAAATTCTTCTTTATTAACTATTATAATGAAATTAATTTCTCCATAAATCTCAGTAAACTTATTATCTTCAACTTCAATATATCCATCTTCGTCATCTTTAGACAAAAATATTCTCCTTTTATATTTGGATAAATTTTTATCCTTTTCATTTGAAAAGGATCTAGACTTATCTCCATGTTTCTTCCAAGACTTTATCTTCCTTATATCATCTTCATCACTATTTTATTCATTTTTTCTTTGGGGAAAATTCATAGCAAAGTTCCCAACAACTCCACATTCAAAACATTTCAAGGGAAGTTTCCCTTTATACTTTCCTATACCTCTTTTCGCATTTTTAGAAAACAATGATAGAAATTCATCAATATTGTTACATACCTCATTTTCAGATTCAAATTCAAAAAATTATTCTTATTCTATAATCTTCTTAGGATTTACTTGATTGGAAGCTTTAAAGGAAATTTCTAAATAATTTTTTTTCCTTTCATAACTTTCTCCCTTCTCATTTTATAAGTAATGAGAGTACTATGAAAGACATCCAAAGATAGAGTGTTGGGATCTATATCTTTCAAATATGAAAATTTTTCATCAAAATTTTAGGAAGAATTCCCAATATCTTTTCAACAATAGTTGAGTATTCTAAATTTTCACCAAGACATATTATGGTGCTCACAATATCATTCACCAACATTTTCATACTCACCAATTTTTAGATCTTCATACTTCAACCTCTAGATTTGTAATTTTTCTTTCTTCACCTTTTTATTGTATTTGTAAATGTTCTTAAATTTTCCCTAGATACCGTTAGTAGTATAAACTCCCTTGTCTCTTAGAAAATCACTTCTAGAAATTGATGAGAGTAAATAATTATTAGCTCTACCATCATTCTCATGATTATTATTATCCACATAAGTGAGAGAAATGTTATCATCAATAGGACGTAATCCATCTATATCTGCTTCCATAACATCATACCCAAGAGGTATAAGATAAGGAAACATTTTATCTCTCCAAATATGATATTTATTACCATTAAAGATAAGAATCCCTTTACTGTTCACAAAATTCAGATTATCCATAAAAAAATATTTTAAAAAATTTTAGCAAAGAGTAAATGAATGGAACTTTTCCTACGATACCAATTGATATTACCTAGCCAGGATCAATGTATCACTAAGAGGAAGAGGTTGTGAATCATTAATATCTTTTATTTTTTTAAGTTTCAATTATTTTTAAACTACCTTTGGATCTTATTAAATATTTTTCACTTTGTTAAAACAAAACAAACACACATCCACCGAAACACAAGTATTTACAAGTTTCACTACTCAACAAGATTAGTTACATCCTTAGAAAGTTTTAGACACAATATAATACCACACAATCAACTGGAAAACAATCATTTTGTGTGGATATAAAAAATTAGGATATACCCTTAAACTTGTGTATTACTATGATCAATACAACAGTGCATTTTTTTCTCTTAGAACAAATGATGTAATATAAGTTAATGTAAAAAAGTAATGAAACTTTCACTAGTAGGTTCAAAACATGTTACTATACTGCCTTATCAACATTCACTTTTGATAAAATTCAAAATAATTCTTCACTTTCCTACCCAATAGTAGGTAGAAATAACCTTTCTGGAATTTGTTAAGAAAACTCGGCCTGAAGGATCAGTCAGATTCCCCAGTCTGATTCCTCAGTCCAATTCCTTAGTCTGATTCCTCATTCTAGAAAATAGATAAGAAATAATACCTTGAAAAAAATTATAAACCACTTCTTCTTTCCCAAAAAACCTACTTCTTATGGCTCGGTTCAATCCAGTAACCTCTTATTACTATTTTTCCTTACACCTCTTCTGTTTGGTAGACTTCCTCAAGAATGCTTGGTCTATAACCTTCTTCCCTCTAAAACTTTTAGCACTTCTCCCACTTCTTCACACATGAACAAGGTTCTGATCAGTTATAAAGTAAAATGTACTTTCTTTTTTTATAGGTGCACCAAAAGTAGTTTGGGTAGGAATCTGAAAATGTTTTCCCACTTAACCAAATTTCCACATCATTTTGGATCCATATTTTACTTCTTAAACTCTTCTCAATTATTCTCAAAACTTCTCTAATATTTTAAAAACTTCATCATACTTTAAACTTTCTAACAATTCTTTAGTCTAATAAACATGTGATTCTAATTATCTTCATTACGATGGAAACATAAGTAATACAATAGGATTCTCATTACATTACTTTGTATCACTTGTAAGACATATTCATTATGAATCTCCATACCATTTGAAAAAAAAATAAGTGACTTCTTATTCTGATTCTCCACACAAATTGAAAAAGCATAGAACTTTGAAAAAATTATTCCATAAACATAGTTGAAACTTCTAAAACATTTGAAACCCCCTTTGACAATACATTGAAAGAAAACATCTCTTTTACAACACATATAAAAAAATTTCAATTTATTTCTCATTTTCTTCAAATAATTATACTGATGATCCTATGTTCAATTAAATCAAGAATCCGATGACTTATCGAATTTAGCATACATCTAATGGATCTGTCTCTGACTTACTTTGATGTATCGGTGTTAATTCCAGTCCAATGAATCATAACAACTTCTTGTATAATAACTCTTTACAAAATTGAAAAATGAATCAACCTAATAAAAAAGGTTGACTATATTGTTGATCATCATACAGTTGATTAGTCTTGGACTTTCTTACATTCATCAGTCCCAAAAAAGTCTACTTTCTTATCTATATTAACAACCATTCTTTCCATTGATGGATCAGTGGCACACCATATCCTATGGACCAGTATTAGCAGAAATTTATTTCCTTTTCTAATTATAGTGCAAAAAAATTATATCATTCACCAACTTCTTTCTCTGAATATTTTTTTCATATGTATTATTGGACTAACTAAAAACTAGCATCTTCGCCTACTCACATTTCAAAAAAAACCTACCATACTTCAAACAATTTCTACGTCTGGTGATCTCACACTAATGAACTGAGACCATAATACTTTTTCTTCAAAAATTTCTTCTTCCACAAACTCCTAATTGTATCATGAATTCTTCATGACTTTGAGAACTTTAAGATCGATGTATCATCATATGACTTACATCAGAAAGTTTATATTACTTTCCATCCTTTCATAATCTTATATCTTTCCATCCAAACCTCAATATGATTTCCAAAACTCAGACACCATTTCTTCATTTCTTTAAAAAGTCTTGCATCACAAGTTTCTCAAAAAACTTATGATATATGGGAATTAAAAATATAAAAAGTATTATCAGATTTGTTATAGAGACTTTCATACTCTGATACAATTTCTCATACCGATCAAGAATTTCTTTTCAAACATAAGGTAAGTCTGAAAAACAACTTCTTTCATAAAACTTCTTCAAAACATAAAATTGTAAGTAAGGAACTTTCCTAACAAAAATGTGTCTGATTTTATGATTAATTTTCAACCTTTTATTATTTTCATCCGATCATAAAAACTTACAAAGTAAGTTGATTTCTTTTATTGAAAACAAAATACAAAACAATTACCACAAACTTATTTCAGCATCCAAAAAACACCTTTAATCAACTTTATCCTAACAAATTATACTTCAGGATATTCAATTTTCTTTTTAGAATTTATACCTCTCATGGGGTTTTTATTCAATAGTTACAAAGGTTGTAAGGGGTTTTCATGACTCGAATCTCTTCCTTGGGTCATAATCACTCCGATTTGTCTATTATATTTTTTAATTAATCTATTCTAACCTATGATGATTTTAGGATGTATTTATCCTTATTTTATATGGAAATTATATTTCACAACAAATTATTCTTCCTTTATGATTTTAATGTTCCATTAAAGTGAATTTTTGTTAATAATAATTCTCATTACTTTTAAATTTATTTTTCTTCCATGTACATATTTTTACTTCCCACCAATATTATCCTTCCCATAGTGGAAACTCAAATTTTTTTTATCTCAAATGATCTTTTTATTCCCCTTATTTCATTTCAAATTAAATGTTTCTTTATCCATTTTAATGATGTGAGTTTTTAACAAGGTTATTTCAAAATATTCAAAAGGTTTTTCCATCATTTTGAAATAAAATGTTTTCACATCTAATATAAATTTTATTTTTATAAATTTTATGTATTTTTTAAGTTTCCATTATTAAATATTATTTTTAAAAAATAATTTTTTCTAAATATTTTAACTTCCCTTTTTAAAAAAGTTATATTTTTTTCAATTCTCCTTTATTAAATATTCTCATAATAGTAAAAGTTTTTAAAGTATTTTCACTTCCCTTTTCAAAAACATTATGTCCTTTTCAATTATGAATTATTAAATATTCTTTTAAATGTAAAAGTTTTCACAGTATTTTCACTTCCCTTTTTTTAAGACTTTATTTATTTTTCAAGTCTCCTTTATTAAAGATTCTTTTAAAAATACAAGTTTTAAAATTATTTTCACTTCTCCTTTTAGATAACCTTTATTTTGTTTTAAGGGTGTTTTATTAAGAACTATTTATATTTAGGTTTTCAAAAAAAATATCTTTCACTTCACAAAAATATTTTTGAAAGTAATTTTCACTTCAATTTTTTAAATAGTTTTGTGAAAACTGTCATTTTACACATCTATTTACCCCACAAGGTTTATGAAGTGATTTTTTTTATCACCCTATATATGTTATTATGTTATTATCCCTTTGGGGAAAAAATATTTTTGATATCTTATAATTTTTTAAGTATATGATATGTAATTTTTTTGAAAGGTTTGAGAAACCCATTATTTTTCCATGGGTTATTTATATGATGATATTAAAATGTCATGAAACCCATTTTTCTTTCTATGGGTTATTTTATAATTCGATGATTGTTTTTTTAAGTGGAATACAAATATATGGATTATGAGATAGGTGGGACCTATATCTCCCTCCAATTAATTTGGTAAAGGATTATATCTCATTAGACAAAAATGTTATGTGAACAGGTTAGTAAGTAGCTAGGTTCATAAAGGGTGAGTGTGATGGCGTTTATATCTACTCACAATTTTATGAGTGAATGGGTTTGTGGGTAGTCAGGTTCATAAAGTTAAGTAATCCTATGTTTATGATTTTATCACTTTCTTTCATAGGTTCTATGGATCATGTTTTATTCTTCATGTATTATTTTCTCATGCCATGGTAAAAGTGTTATTGTTTGAGATGTTGTGACTATATTTCATGGTTATGATTAAAACTTATTGTTTTATTTTATTTTAAATTAGATATTTTTCCTTATTCATGTTTTATTATATGTTTAAGATCTAACCATTATAGTCATTGATATGTTATACCTTACTGAGCATTTGATCTCACCCCTTCTTATGTTTTCTCTTCACTGGGTTTTGAAGATGATTATTCCTCATTGAATTTATAAAAGTGGATTAAGATATAGATAAATTATTACAACATAATAAATAAATGTTTTTACATTTCTAGTCACTAATACACTAAACCTTTAGTTCCATGGTTTGTGTAACTATTTTTTTATTTAAAAATTAAACCATGTTATCAATATATTATTTATGTATGTTTAGATTAGGTCAATTTAGTTGGTATAAAATAAGGGTTTAGTTATGTTTGGAGATTATTTTAGCTATTTTGGGGATTAGTTTATAGAACCTTATTGAAAACACTATATATGAGTCTAAGTATAAGATTATATCCTAGAATATAAGAAACATTCTTGAGTGGATGGTCTTCCTTATCAACACATCCCTATATGCAAACTATAAGTGGATTAATTCTATGTCACAGATGTACCTAGGGGTAATAACCCTGAAACATTTATGTTGGGTATTAACTCAATCATCAACTAGTACACAACAAAGATACATAACTACACTCCTAGTTTGACACTCATTGGGGATATTATTTTTTTATCATATTCTTTTTATGAACCTCTATAAAGTATTGATATCCTAGTTACTTTGGAGGATTAAGTTGAGAAATAAAAGATAACCCAACTTAAAGTAACCTAGGTAAACCTAATATTGATATAGGTAAAACTAGATAAATGATCAGATAATATACTAATGTAAAATAATAATACTTTTAATTTTTAATTAATTTTATGATTATGATAATTCCCCTGTATTGTAACACCCCAAAATTCTAAAAGAATAACATTTTATTCAATGGTGTATGTGACATGAAACACCTATATTATAAGAGAATATAACACACCAAGACTGTAAAATATATTTCTTTTATAATAAATTTAATTTCTTAAATATCTTATGATACACACAACAACAGGTTTCTTTGATAGCTTGCATTACATGTAAGATTAAGTTTTACAGAACATTAATATACTATTAATATTATTATTTAATATGATTGTTATCGACTAACTTTTGGAATAGGGGGTATGAATATGATTAAATAAATTATAAAAATATATAATTTACACAAATCTACTGGTTATCTATTGACTATAAAAAATAATAATAATCATTTCAAATAAAAATAAATTTTTTTGGAAAAAAATTTATTTCCCTAAAAGACGATTTAGTCGCACTTGGCGCACATAATTTAAAATTAATTTTTAATAATTTTATAAAATTTATATGAAAAAATAAAATTAAAATTTTAAATAATATTATTGAAATTATATTAGGTTTAATTTTTTTTATTTCTCTGAAAAATTTCATTTTTTGAGGAATAATGAAAAATATTGAATTTTAATTAAAAATAGTATTTTCATTTAAATAATTTATAATGTTAAAATATATTTTGAATTTGTTTTAAAGTAAAATTAGTTAAAATTATATAATTTAATCCAATTTAGTTCATTTAAATCATTTTCATATTGAATTTAGATATAAAAAGTTTGTAAACTTTTGAACATTTTTACTTTAAAAACCTGTTTTCTTTTCATGTCTGTGGGATTAATTTTAAATTATTTTTTGACACTTCTATAAATTGAATTTGGAAATTTTTATTCTATATTTGGAATCATACTAATGTTTAATTTTTAAAAATTTCAACTTAATTTTTGACCAAAATGAATAGAAAATACAGTAAAAATTAATTATTGCAGTTAAGGTAAAATTGAGTTTACTAGGTGTTAAACTAAAAAGATAAGTGTAAAAATGTCCTATAAACTTGTTTAAAAAAATTTATGGAAATATTTATACCGTAAAACCTATAAATTTTTATAATTAACCATTTTTTACCCTTTTACATATGCAAGATGTGGGAGTACTCAATTATTTTCAAAAATACCAAGTGTGTCATCTCCCCCGTTTATAAAAGGTCACCCCCTCTCCTCTCTACTTCACACATTAAAACCACTTTGGTTTGCCCAATACCTACTCAAATCACTTTAAAACTTACCTAACCTCATCCTATAATCATTATCTTGGTAATAAATCCAACCTAGGAAGGATTTATTGCAAACCTAATGAGGATACCTTAAGAAGAGGTAATGTCCTTCAATGAGCACCTTTATTTTACTTCTTTCTCCACCTCCATTGATTTTTATTAAACCATTAAGATATAATTTAAATAGTATATTACATATAATTGTATAATATTATAATAATTATGTTACCTAAAACCATCTCCACTTCCATCAAATGGGTTATAAAACCATCGCGCGTGTGTACGATGAACTACCGCCTCGCAAACCGATGTTGTTCGTTTTTCCATTTCCACCACTCAAAGTTGGGTATGATGATGGATATAAAGTAAATATATAATATTTATAAAATATTTATACCTATGGATTCACTATATTATGTATTTATTTTTACCTTCCATTCCATAGGGGATACGATAATGTCGCCCGTGTGTATAGCGGACTACCGCCTCGCAAAGCGATGTGATTCATCTTTCAATAATGTTTCACATAGAAGGTGATAAATATAAATTTAAGGTGTGATATACATGAAATAATTATTATATTAATTACATATTTATCATTCTAGAAATATAATATACATCATTTTCTTTCTTTCCTTTTTAATCACGTAAGGATGATAACATCGTTCGTGTACATATGGACTACCACCTTTACGAAGCGATGTGACTCTATTTTCATCACCACAACACATGTATGATATAGATAAGTATGTAATATGGTATGTATTATATTATTATCATTATTTAAATTTAAAATATTACTTAACTCTTTTTCATAATGATCATTTAAAAGTGATAATGTTACTAATGCATACATACAGCCTACCGTCTCCATGATCGTAACATACTTCATTTTTCATAACTATAATTCATGATTGGTTTTAAAAGTAAAATTTATAGAAAAATATTATAATTTTTTCATTATTATTAATTTATATATGAAATAAATATATTCACAATAATCATAACTTTCATAACAGAACACACATAAGAAAAACATGGCAATTAACACCCAAAACGATGAAAATAATGAAAGATTATTAGAGAAGGGGTGATAAGATGTTATAAAAGGATCATATGTGATATGATAAATATTAATATGGTTTTTTAATAAGTTAATAATGTGTTTAAAATTTCTATACAAGAGTTTTAAAAACATTCAACCAAAAGGGAGCCTAAGGTAAGGGATTTCTTAACTCAATTTTCACTCATTGGGTTAAACTTATATTTCATTAATTATGTAATGATAAGATTATGTATGTAATTAATTTGATTTTATTATGTTTTATTTATAATTTTTTTATGTGTATTTATATTTTATACACATAATTTTTCCATTTATTAATTCTCACGTCAACATTATGATCATTTTAAGGGTTTATTTCACAATCTCGTTCAAATCGAGATTATTTATTCTTGAATATCAGTTAAATGAAATTTACTTGGAAATTTACTAATAACCCATTTAATTATTCTTATACTCTAGTTATTTAATATATTTTAAAGTAATAGAACTATTTTTTGACTCTTTGGAACTTAAAACATTTTAGAAAATATTTTCAAGAAAATATTACTTCATTTCTCTCTTCGATCAGAAAAATGTTTTCTTCCAAAACCATGTTTTCTAAAAATGTTTTCAAAAATGTTTTAACCTCTTAAAAATTATTTATCAAAGTAATCTTCACCCATTTTTACTCTTTACAAAATATTTTCAAAATAATCTTATGATGTTTTCAAAATAATGTTTTTTTGGATTTTACTAAAAATGTGAAAGGAATTCTTATCATTTTATAAAAAAGACACTTTCCTAGCATTTTTAAAGTAAAAAAAGGAATGTTCTTTTTAAAAATTTTCTGAAATTACCAGCTACCATGATCGTTATTTCTTTGAAGATTCCTTTTTCACATTTATGAGGATATTTTTAAATAAAATGTTTTTAAAAGTGATTTTCAAAGAAAAGGATTTTCAAATTGTTTTTCAAATTGTTTTTCAAATAGAAAAGGATATTTTACCCAAGAATTTTTTTAAATATATTTTTATGGTATTTATATTCATCAATGAAAAAATATTTATTAGTATTCCAATGGGTATATATTGTATTAATATCATCCATAATCTTCCTCTGGATGGTTCATGATCATTTTGACCAAGGAAAGTATTGACATTCACTTCCTTGATTCATTTTTGTAGTGATTAACTTTTCCTTGAATTATTCATCTTCCTATGATCATTGGTAATTAAATTTACCCTGAATATCCACATTATTTATCATGGATATTTTTAATTTTTAAACCATATATCATTTCTACATACAATGTTCTACGTTGAATGTCATTTTTTATCTTGGGAAATATTGATAAATTTATATTATTTACATGATATGGATATTTGATAAGGTGTGTTGTTTATGAATTAAATCGATTATTAGATATATGAGGAATTATTTGGATAGGTATGACATGGGTGGGTCTTGGTTATAGATATCCTCTTGATGCGTCAGTAGTCTCATGGGATGAATCAGTTGGCTAGCCTTAGTTAAGTGGGCTTTCACCCAGTTTGTTTTAAACTATCTTGTGAAATTTATTGATGGTAAAGGTATCATTTTTCTAGGAAACATGGAATCAAATAATTAAGCATTGCCTTCATTCAGTGTTCAGTTATTACTATCTAGTATATTTTTACTATGACATTATCTTTGGATTCATTTCATTATTAGTTATGGATTAAATGAAATGTGCTTTTAGTTATTTACATTTCCATATTTATTATGCCTTATCTAATTATAACAGTCCTATTATTTATTAAATGATATGTTTTTTAGTTATTTACCTTGATATATTCATTATTATCCATGATATTTTCACATTGATATTATTTATGGATGCACTCCCTTATCATTTTATTGATTATATGGAATGTGTGTTCAGTTGTTACCTTTTCATATTGATTATGATTATTGATTCATGAATTATTCTGTTGTACTTAACCCTTACTGATCATTTTGAGGTCACCCTTATTTTCTTCCCTTTACCCAGGATTTCATAAAGTTAGATATGCAATAATATACTAGATGGAATAATGATATTCTTGAAAAAAATATGTTGTAATTTTTTTACTCAAATTTAATGTAAGAATCATGTATGTATCTGGTTTAAGAAGGCTACTAAACTAATCGGTCCTTCGGGATGAAATTACTTGTATCTTATGAAAATGTAATAAAGCAGGCACTGGCTCTGGGATACTGGGGTCAGGGTCACTACAGTGGGTATCAAATGAAGTTTAGTAGAAACCTTGGGAACTAAATTTATGATAAAATAGATTAGAGAACACAACCCTATCATATAATTTGAGGATAAGTATATAAGAATATCCTAAAGTTTTGGTAAGATAGAGATTATATGGTTCTTTCTAGCAATAAAACCTTGTCTGGATACTACAAGTGGATATGGTTTTGGCACATATGTACCTAGTGGTAATAACTCTGAAAATTGTGCATTGGTATTGACTCGATCATTACCTGGTACATGACAATGGGCCTTAATGTGCACCTATTTTGACACTCCCAAGGGATATTCTTAGGATAATTCACATTTACTTTACAAAACATTATGAAGGATTTGAATAGATGAATACAATGAATGACCTATTTTAAACCTTAGACTAAGGAATGACCTATGTTGAAATAAAATAGATGAAGTATTTATGTATTAGGATTCAATAATTAAATTGTAGAATTATTTTTACCAATGGTGTTTTTGTTATAAGAATCATGAAACATCTAAGGATTGTGTTAAATTTTAGAAGCACATGTGTATTCGTTAACGTGAGAGTTTTGGATACCATCATGGATTTATAAGATTAAGAATGATCATAAGTTCAAATTATTAAACACATATTTTTAGGTTTTACTTGATTGGATTCTACCAAGATTAAGGAAATTTTGTTTGAAATTTATGGAAAGTATATATTTTAGTGGAAATGTTGTTTAAGGAATAATGTATTTAAATTTTATAGAAATAAGTTTAAAGGTATTGATACTCTTTAGGGTTAATATGATCATTAATTAAATTTTAAGAATATTCAAATAATATTATTAGACTTTATAAAAAAATAAGTTGTATTGAAAACCATAATAAAAAAGGTATTTAATGATTAATTTTATTTTAAGGATGTCCATCATAATTTTCTTGGGAATGTTATAGGAATTATATTAATATAGTTTAGAAAAATGACAACCTATATTTCATGTTACAATCCATAATGTCTAGAAATGAAACAGGGATTGAACCCATGACTAAAGGATGGTAAGGGTTTAGTGCCTACCATTGGCCTCTACGAAGTCCTGGTTAACATGTGATTGTTTTTCGTTAAAAAATTTGAAAAATAAATATTAATGATGAAACAGTGGTATTACTTTTGAGGTTTAGAGATTAAAATTTTAACCATATTGGTTTTGTAAAATATTTAGAGAAATACAAAAATACTTATCACTCTTTTATGGATCTCACAATCTGTTAAAAGTGAATTTTGGTGCTTTAGTCATAAAAAAATTATTTTTGAATATTTATTTCTTGGAGCATGTCATCGAAGCACAACCAAAGGATGAAATTGTATTTATGAAATATAAACATATCAAGTAATTATATTTCCATACATTCTTAAATAGTAAAATAATTCCTCAACATTATAAAAATGATCTTGAAATAAAAAAAATTCCTTGTTACATTTATATCCAATGAATTAGATGGTATTCCAAATCATCACATATTTATGGTTTTTAGGCCCTTAAATTTATATTTATCATTAAAATTCTTATTATTAGTGACCATTATCACTATCTATAAATATTTATTCTTTTCCACCATGTCCACATCTTAACTTTCCAACGATTTTATCCTAATTTGAAACCTAGTTATGTGTCATTCCATATGATCTTTGAACTCCCCTTACTCTCTTATTAAGAGGATATTTTATTAAATATTTTTATGATGTAGGTTTTAAACAAAATAATTTTCAAATATCAAATCCTTGGTTTCCAAGATCAAGTTTAAATTGTGAGTATACAATTTATTTAATGAGGGGAGAATGTAACACCTATAAATTTTATAAGAATAACATTTTATTCAACATAGTATGTGACACGCAACACCTATCTTATAAGATAATATAACACCCCAATAAATTAAAATATATTTATTTTAAAATAAATTTAATTTATTTGATATCTTACAATAAACACAATAATGAGCTTCTTCAATAGCTTGTATAACAAGCAAGAATGAGTTTTACTGAACAACAATATAATATTATTATTATTATTTAATATGATAGTTATCGCCTAGCCATTGGAATGGAAGGTATGAATAGAGTTAAATAAATTATGAAAATATATATCTTTCACACATTTATTGGTTATCTATTGATTATAAATAATAATCATCATCATTTAAAATAAAAATAAATGTTTTTGTAAAAATTATATTTTCCTAAAAGATGATTTAGTCTCACTTGGCACACATAATTTAAAATTTATTTTTAACACTTTTAGAAAATTTGTATGAAAAAATAAACATTATTTTTTAAATAATAATATTTAAATTATCTTAGGGTGATTTTGTGGGGTTTTTCTAAAATATTTCATTTTTTGATGAATAGTGAAAAATACTGAATTTTAATTGAAAACTACTTTTCATTTGAATAATTTATAATGTTAAACTATATTTTTAATTAGTTTTAAAGTAAAATTAGTAAAATTTTATATCAATTAATCCAATTTAGTTCATTAGAATCATTTTCATATTGAATTTAAATATAAAAACTTTGTAAAACTAATTTGTTGTATGTGGATTTATAAAAGGAACATTCTGGATAGAGAGGTTCCTCTGCTCTCAAGGGCGATGCGATGATAGCTCCATATCTGTGATGGTGGTGGTCGTGCCGGCTCCCCCCTCCTCCTCCCACCCAGTGGGGGGTCTTTCTACATCTCTCGAGGGAGTGGCGTCTACCCCTTTCGCCGCTTTTTCCAACCCCAACCTTCTTCCCCCATTTCCACAAATCTCTCTTTGCCCTAAAGTCCATGATCTATTCAATGGAAACCCCAACCTTCCAATTTCTACCACAGAATTCAATTCAGCCTCTTCACTCCTGGATCAGACCCTGATCGCTTGTTTCAAGCAGAGACGGCCTTCGGTTAACGCTTTTGACAGGTTCATCTATGCATCTTGGGATTTACATGAAAGGGTTATGGTGGGTTTTCTTGATAATAGGCACATCATGGTTCGGTTCACATCGGAGGATGGCCTGATCAAAGCATGGTCCAATGCTCCTCATAGTTGCAACGGATCTCAGTTCTTACTCTTCAGATGGTCTTACGACTTCCATATGAAGCATGACTTTCCAGCTGTGGCAACATGGGTTAGCTTTCCCAAACTTCCTTTATCATTTCAGAATACTTAGATCATTAAAATTATAGGGAACCTTGTTGGTAGATTCTTATGTTCTGACAGTAGAACTCGTTCTTTCTATCACCATGTTAATCTGAGAATCTGTGTGGAAGTTTATGCGTCAAGAGTGCCTCCTGAGTATGTATGGATTTCAGTGGGTGAAGAATTTCACTACAGACAGCATGTTTTTTATGAATCCTGGGTCGATTTTTGTTCCCAATATAAGATAATTGGACACACAGTTGAAACCTGCAGGTGAGGGTTGAAGGATCTCGAGACATGGAAGGGTGGGGATGTAGGAGGCAAGGGTAAGGGCTTGGGGTCTAAAGGCAAGGAGGATTTGTCTGGAAAGAGTGCTCAGGAGAACAGGGCCCCGGATGGTTTTCCTGGTGAGTGCGGTAAGATTATTAATATGGTGGATGATGGGTCTTTTTATGGTTGTGAAACATCTAGTCGATACACTGGAAAGATTGTTGGTACTGTAGGTTTGGGTTATATAGTGCAGAAAAAAGAAAGTTAGGGTATTTCCTCCTGAGCCGTCTATTTCAAGATTTTTTAACTGGCTAAGGAAATATTTGGCAAGTCCCCTTGGTGCTACAATTGCAGGGAGTGCATAGGTCAGTACAAGGGTTGGAGTAACTCTGGATATGCACAAAGATGATGCTAAAGCTCTGGGTGAATCTTTTAGAGCTGGTATCTCAAATCCTAAGGGCGATGCTAGTCCAATTCCAGGTACCTATGTTATGGCGGTGCGTGCTGGCAGTTATAACATCACTAAAAGGGTGATACATCCAACGGGTGAGGGAATTCCTATGGATGTTCAGTAGTGGGACCATCCAACACTTGGGGAAAACAGGAAGCTGAATTCCAATAAGGGAACAAATATGAGGAGAACATTGGCATGTCTCAACTTAAACAACCGTTTTGATAGTTTGAGTATCGATGAAGGGATAGAAGAAAACACAAGTTGTCCCCCTGAAGTTGAGTCCGAGGGTAAATGATAGCCCTCGTATGACAATAATATAGGGGGATCCAGTAAAGGCTTGTACAGTCCAAGGAGGAAGAAAGGAAATAAGGAAAACAGGGATCCGGGGAGCTACATTGTTAACAAGAAGCAGAAACCAAAAGGGCGCAAAGAATACTCTTATCTTCCTCAGCCTATAGAGACACGATCATACAAAAAAGATGGTAAATCTAAGGCCCTTAAGATTCAGACAGTGGAAGGTGGGTGGGTTATCGATTAGGAGACACCATGCCCCCAGAGCTTGATAAGGAGGTTGCAATGACAAAGGGCCTGGAAGGATTGGTGACCCCCCATAAGGATAGTAACAAGATTCTAGAGGATATGCAAGGGGAGGAAACTCTGTAGTTGGAGGATGGGATGCTAGGAAAGGAGGATGTTACTCCTCCTGGCCAGCAGCATGAGACTGAACAACAAGAATCTGATGTTATGCCCAAACTTTATTTAGAATTTCTTATGATCTTGGAAGAGGTAATGGTCGAAATTGTCCTAACAATTAATGCTCCTAATACAGAGGCCGAAAGAATGATGGAAAGGGTTATTAGGGTGCCTACCAATGAGGATCAAAGCAACTGTATCGATAAGCAGGACTTCATTTTAATTTGGGGATTCAACAAAGGGATGATAAGCATAGAGGAATATATCCAATCTTGGAACAAGCTAGCGTCAGGGGTCGAAGCTTTTCTGATAGAGGAACTAGAAACTCAGGTAAACAACATCTCATAGAAACTTTTAAGGGAGATAAAATCTGGTAGGCTGCATTTTATTTTTAATGACTTGTTGTCCTCTTTTTGTTCTTAAACCTTTGGTTTCTCACTTTTTCCCTTAAAAGTGTTTGGATAATAAAAAATTTAATTTTGAGTGAGTGAGAGTGTAAACCTTAGAACATTTTCACTTTAAAAACCTACTTTCTCATCACGTCTATGGGAATAATTTTAAATTAATTTTTTACACTTTATTAGAAACTGAAAGTGGATAATATTAATTATTTATATTATAATATTCATGAGATTCACTATTCATAAACACAATTTTAGTTCATTTTATACTTTAAACATCATTTCACGTCATTATTGCAATTCTTTCTTAAAATACACTATTACATGGTACATTTTTGAACGTAATATAAAATATATAATGGTCTTGATTTTATTTTAATATTTTATTTTCAGGTCTAACATGATATAAGGAACAATTCATGTTTTTTGAGTACTTGAAGATTCCATTTAGAAGACCACCAAAATGGGACTTGAACCAAGAACATTTTAGGAGAAGTAAACTGGATAGAAACCCAATAAAAGTACTATAGAGTCCAATATCCAAGCCCAATTATTCTAAAAAATTAACTGGAGATATAAAAAATTATTGGGAATATTTAATTCAATATTGTACAAAGCTAATTAATATGTTTTAATGGAGTTCCATCTAGACCAATGTGAAGATACAATTCTGGGCCAGATTCTACGTCCTGAAAAAACAGCCCACAATTTCACTTATATCTAGAAAAAAAATCATTTTGGGTTGAAGTTTTATAGGATATCAGAGAAAATCCAAATATAAATTTTTTTTCTTCTATGGACCACACAAATTCTACCATATTGAAGCTTATTTAGGCACCTCTATTTGGTGGCTGCAAGTTGTATGCCATTTCGGGCCAAGGGTAGAAAAGTCCAAATTCCACAAACTTTCCACCACCCTAGGCCTACCATACTCAAGTGGGAAGACATGGAATATTATAGGATCGACCCAAGACTCTTAAAATTCCTATTTAATTCAATGTTGGTGAAGGATTTGAGGCATATTTTTTACTTTATTTCATTGTAAGGTTATGCTGCCAATTTGATGTTGTAATCACTTTTCTTCAATTTCTAAGTTGCTAAAGTCACCTTATATTCTTAATAAAACTTCCTCTTCTTATCATTTTATATTATTTTTGTTTTCATGTTGATACCTTTTCCCCAATGTGTGAACTTATTCACATCAAACCTTGTGAAATTATTCACACGACAGTGGAGTGGTCGTTTTCTTTTTTATTGTTTTTTTTTTACTTCTTCAGTTCCTCCCTCATGAGTCTACTTCCCGCTTCCATTGAAACCATTGAATAAATGGAGGGATAAACCTCTTATTGGTTTATATAAGGGAGTATAAAGGGAATGGATTGGATTTTATTTCTCACTCCATTAATGTCTAGTCACTTCTTTTAATTGATAATTTTGTTTAACGATCTTTAAACTTCTTCGTCCTTGTTGAATTTAAGGCCATACACTTCAAGTGATAATATGAACCTTTACCTTAGAGTGATCAAAACTTTTATCCTTCAAGTGTATAAGTGATTAGTATTAGGGTGTGTGGGTATTAAACTATAAATCGATGATGTCGTTTGATCTTCTTAAATAAACCCATATCAAATATAAGAAAATGAAATAATTTAAAAAGTAATGCATCCAATCCACCCAAAGTGATAACCTAGGATCAAATTATTATTTTAAATTAAATTCACTTAATTCTCTTAGTTTTCACTTAAACCTATCTAAAATAAACCCAAATTTGGACACTTTATATCTAAAAATAGTCCATAGAATGTATGTGTCTATAGGTTTCTTCTTAGGTCTCTGAGGATTCAACAACCCAAGCTAAACTACAAGAGACCGCTTAACCCTAAAAATTTGGATAAATTTGGGTGAGAATAAATTTTAGCATAGTTTTTGGGGCCTAAGTAAGTTATCTTAGACACTCACATCTTATTCTCATCCCACTTCTCTATTCTCACCTCCAATTTCATTCTTATAGAAATCCAATATGAATAAATCCAAATATGGGAAAATTTACCTTACTTTGACTACCCCACACCAAGTGTGTTGTACAATGACCATCATGATTTTTATTGGTAAGAAAATCAAAAAATGGTTGAGCCACAATTTTTTTACTCCTATGATCCACAAGAAATTACAACCTATAATTAGTTCTAATCCCAACAAGGACAATCTGAACATCCTCTTGTGGAATTCCAACAACCTAATTATCCTCTTGGAATAGACCATATATCTCAACCCCTTGCCCATCCTAATACACAACTATTACTTGAGAAATTGTGTCAAAAAATGGATAGAATAACTTATGATGTTTTATCCTTGAGAGTATAACTACAAAGTATTTAAATGGTTATAGAACCCATTCCCACTCAGTTTTTCCATTCCTCATCATTGATAGAATAATTTTTTTACACACAAATTTCTCATGAAAATGATAAAGAAGCGTGATTTGAATGTAAGATACACAAAGAACATGAAGGAATTGTTTATAGGTGTTTAAATCAAGAGGAAACTGATTTTCTATATTCACAAGAGGGTAATTTGACATCATGGATTGAGTGTCCCGATTATATCTCCATTGATGATTTATCAGAAACACCAATCACTACACCATTAAGAGAAATCAAAAATTTTGAGTCTATGCCCATTCTTAAAATTGATCTATCCAATTTGGTGGTTGAATATTCTATTCAAAAGGAACCAATTCTATTGAGAAATTTGGAAAATAAAACTAAGTCAGATTCAAAGTCTCAACCTGTTTCTAAAATTGTTAGTCAGCCTAATCTCAAACTCAAGGTCCATCCTTCCCCTCTCAAGTATTCCATCATAGGGGATATCAAAAAAACTTTCATTTATTTATTCCATCCTATCTCAATTCTAATGATAAGAAAATTCTCCTTGATTTCATAAGAAAATTTAAAAAATTAATTGGATGGACCCTTTTCTATATTCATGGGATTATCCCATTCAATGGGACCTATATTACTCTTAAATAAATTTCAAAACATTCCCACCAAACCCAACAGATAATCAATAATGATCTAGTCAAAGTGTTGAAAACTTTAATCCTTAATATGATAAAAGTTGGTGTTGGGTAAGTTGGGGGGTTCATGTCGAGCTAACGATAGTAAACTAAGTGCTTTCTAAGAGGCAACCCAGCTTCTGTGTTGATTTTATTTTATTTTATTCTATTTTGTTTTGTTTTATTTTTGTGTGTTTGTAGGTTTTAAAAAAAATCAAAAAAATTAAAAATATATATATAATTTATTTATTTTTTTGAAAAAGGCCACACCGTAGGTCGTGGGGACAACCCTGTCGTATGTGGTGAAGTCGTGGGACTTGAACCCGTAACCGAAGGGAGATAGGGGAGTGCGCATACCACTGACCTATGGATTATAGTGCTTCTTTATTCTATTTTATTTATATATATACTTATATTTTAAAATTTATATATATATATATAGACATATATATATATATATATGATTTTTCTTATTTTAATTTTTACTTGGTCCTTGTATTGATCTTCGGTGTGCTAAAAAAATTTGGTACATTTTTTCCTTTCCTTTTGTCTATGTTTGGTTTTATTTAAGGGAATATCAAGAGGTTCCAATTTTTTTCTAATTGTGTTGGTGTTTAAGATTCATGCGCTACTGAGATTGATGGATTTTTAGGCAATTCATACTTCCCTTAGGTGTACAAACACAAAATGTCATCATTAATGAGGCTTCTCTAAGTGACATGGAGATCAAAGTAGTAATCAAGAGCATCATGAACATCAACTTCAAAAACTAGGTGAATTTGTTCTGTGTTTCTTATTTCAAATTTCTTTTAGAACTAATCTTCTCTACCTATACCCCCTTCTAAATTTCCTTTTCTTTAAACATTGGGGATAACGTTATTTTAAGTTGGGGAGATGAAATAAAAAAATTGCTTTTGTGTTCATAAAAAAAATGTGTGGAAGGAAAAATTCATTTAACCTTGAATATAATAATACACATTGAACAATTTAAAATTGGATATAAAATAATTTTTCATGCCTTTATTCTTATTTTAATGCAAGTTTAAGTTCATGATAATAGATTTTGGAAAGTGCGGTTGTCTGATGTGGATTTTCACCATTTATATTTTCATCCATTTAATAAAAAAACACAACACGCATCCTTTTGGATTGTGGGGTATTAGTTTAAGTTCTTGGGGTCCCATAATAAATGGAATAGGTTTGGTGGTATTTTTAATTTTAACATGAGTATTCAAAAAATCAAACAAAAAATAAAAAAAAAACAATTGTGTCATGTGTGGACTTAGGCACTTGGGGATCTTGACTCCATAGTTGTCTGGCCCAGAGTTGGGAATTTTATCTCTATTTGTGATAATTTGAATTTTTTTTATTGAGTAAAATTGAGATGATATATGATTATGTGTGATTCACTTGGTTTCCTAAGGTCTTTGATCCTGGGAGTCATCGGCAAAGTATCGCTACATGGGTTGACTCGATTGAGTTCAATTTCAATTACCATGGAAAATTTTCAACAAAAAAAACACAAAAAAATAAAATAATAATAATAATAATCTTAATATTGAAATGTGATTCCACCTAGTGCTTCCATATTTTCTCTCTTGAATAAAGATGAACCCTCATGTCTATTGTGATGCACAATACATTATCGTGCTTAATTGAAATTGGATAAAATGTGGCGATGAATTTGAAATAAGGAATAGGATTGGGCTTGGGATATTCCTATATACCTAGATTGTTTTAAATGATTTTTATGTGTTTCATAATTGTTTGGTATGAGGTATTTTGTTGAACATTGTGTATTAAAATGTTTTTGGAAAAGGGAATTCGAATTTTGTATTTTTGAGATATATTTTTCTCAGGACTAGAAAAACTCAAGTTGGGGGTGTGATTAGCCACTAAAAGTGGCTAATATTCATTATTTATATTATAATATTCATGTTATTCATTATTCATAAGCACCATTTTAGTTCATTTTATACTTTGAACATCATTTCACATCATGATTTCTATTCTTTCTTAAAATACACTATTATATGGTACATTTTTTGAACACCATATAAAATATAAAATGGTATTTATTTTATTTTAATATTTTATTTTCAAGTTTCCCATTATATATGGAATAATTCATGATTTTAGATTACTTGAATATTTCATTTGGAAGACTGAAAAAATGGGCCTTAAACCAAGAATATTTTGGGCGAAGTGAACTGGATAACAGCCCAATAAAAGTATTGTAGATGCCAAGATCTAAGCCCAATGATTCTAAAATTTTAATTTGAGATAGAATAAATTATGGGTAAAATTTAATTAAATAGTTCCCCAATCTAGTTCAAATGTTTTAATGGAGTTCCATGTGGCACAATGTGAAGATACAATTTTGGGCCAGATTCTGCGGCCCAGAAAAACAACACACCATTTCACTTATATCTAGAATAAAAATTCCTTTTGGGATTAAATTTTATAGGATATCAGGGAACATATGAATATTCATTTTTTTTCTTCTATGGACTACATAAATTCTTCCATATAGAAGATTATTTAGGTGCCTCTGTTTGGTGGATGCAAGCTGGCTGCCATTTCGGGTTGAGGGTGGAAAAGTCCAAATTCCACAAACTTTCCACCACCCTAGGCCTACCATACTCAAGTGGAAAGATATAGACTATTGGAGGATCGACCCAAGATTATTTAAATGCCTATTTAAGGCAGTTGTGGTGAAGTATTTGAGTAATATTTTGTTCATTGTTTCATTGTAAGGTTATGTTGCCAATTTGATGTTTTAATCACTTTTTTTCAAAATCTAAGTTGCTCGAATCACCTTAGCTTCTTAATAAAATTTCTTCTCCTTCTCATTTTATTTTATTTTTGTTTTCAATTTGATATTGTTTCCCAAAGTTGTGAACTTAGTCACACCAAACCTTGTAAAATTATTCACACAACAGTGGATTGATCATTTTCTTTTTATTGTTTTTTTTTACTTCTTCAATTCCTCCCTCCTGAGTTTACTTCCCACTTCCATTGAAACCATAGCATCAATGGATGGATAAACCACTTATGGGTTGATACAATGGATTAGAAAGGGTATGGATTGGATGTTATTTATCACTCCATTAATGTATAATCACTTATTTTAATTGATAATTTTTTTGATGATCTTTAAACTCATTCGTCCTTATTGAATTTAAGGCCATACACTTCAAGTGCTAATACAAACCTTTACCTTGGAGTGCTCAAAACTTTGATCCTCTAAGTGTATAGGTGATTAGTATTAGGGTGTGTACGTATTAAACCAGTAAGTTATGATGTTTTTTGATCTTCTTAAATGAACTCATCTCAAATATAAGAAATTGAAATAGTTGAAAAAGGAATGCATCCAATCCACCCCAAGTGATAACCTAGGATCAACTCATTATTTTAAATTGAAATCACTTAATTATCTTAGTGTTCACTTAAACCTATATAAAATCAACCCAATGTTAGACACTTAATATCCAAAAATATTCTATATAATTTACATGTCTATAGGTTTCTTCTTTGGTCTCTTAGGATTCGACAACCCAATCTAAACTACAAGCGACCGCTTAACCCTAAAAACTTGGGTAAATTTGGGAGAGACCAACACTTATGTGAATTTAAGTTATAAAAATGGATAAAATATTTGGAATAATAATAATTTATAATTTATAATATGTTCAAATTAATTGTTTACCAAAATTAATAGTGAATACATTAAAAATTAATTACCATGGTTAAGGTAAAAATGGGTTTATTAGGGCTTAAACCAAAAATATAATGATAAAAATGAATTATAAACATTTATAAAAACTATTTTTAGGAAATATTTCGACCATTACATCTATAAGGTTAAATAGTGGTCATTTTTAGACACTTTTTACATATTAAAAATGTGGGAGCACTCATTTCTTTTCAAAAATACCAAGTTTGTCCTCTCCCCCACTTATAAAAGGTCACCCCCTACCCTCTCTACTCCACACCTTAAAACCAATTTTTTTCACCCAATAACTACCAAAATAACTTAAAAAATTCTCTCAAATAATACTATAATTATTATCTTTGTAAGAAATCTAACATTGGAAGGCTTTATTGAAAACCTAAGAAGGACACCCGATGAAGAGGTAATATTCTTTAATAAGTGCCTTTATTTTACATTTTTCTCCACCTCCTTAAATTTTTATTAAAACATAATAATATAATCACATAATTATATTACATATACTGGTATTTTTCTATAAAAATTTAATGGCCTAAAATCATCTTCACTTCCATTAAATTGGTTATGAAATTATCACTCGTGTGTACGGAGGACTTCCACCTCACGAACTGATGTCATTAATTTTTTAATTTCCTCCTCTCAATGTTGGTTATGATGATGAATATAAAGTAAATATATAATATTTATAAAATATTTATACCTATTGATTCACTATATCATCTATATTTTTTACCTTCCAATTCGTAGAAGATACAATAACGCCGCTCATGTGTACAATGGACTACTGCCTTGCGAAGCGATGTGATTCATCTTTCACTGATGTTTCACATGGAAGGTGATAAAGATAAAGTTAATATGTGATATACATGAAATAATAATGATATTAATTAAATATTTATCATTATATAAAGATATTATACATCATTTTATTTCTTTCCTTTTCACTCATGTAAAGATGATAACATCGTTCGTGTACGTGTGGACTACTACCTTCATGAAGCGATGTGACTCTATTTTAATCACCACACCACATGGATAATATATATATAAGTAGATAATATGGTATATATTATATTATTATCATTTTTTAAAGGTAAAATATTACTTACCTACTTTCCATAGTGATCATTTAAAAGTGGAAACATTACTCATGTGTACGTATGGCCTGCAGTCTCCACGATTGTAACGTACTTCATTTTTCATAACCATCATTCATGATTGGTTTTAAAATTAAAATTTATATGAAAATATTATATTTATTTCATTATTATTAATATATAGAGGATATAACTATAGGTAAAAGAATCGAAACTTTCATAACAAAACATGCATAAGAAAAACAAGGCGATTAACACCCGAAATAATGAAAATAATAAAATGTTATTAACAAATGGGTGATAATATGTTATAAAAGGATAATATATGATATAATAATTATTAATATAGTTATTTAATAAGTTAATAACATGTTTAAAACTTCTATATAGGAGGTTAAATCATGCTTAACCAAAATGGAGTGTAAGGTAAGGGATTTCTTAACTCAATTTCCACTCATTGGGTTAAACTTATATTTCATTGATTAAATAATGATAAGATTATGTATGTAATGACTTGATTATATTATGTTTTATTTAATCTTTATGTGGATTTAAAATTGATATATATAATTTATCTGATGATTAATTCACACTTCAACGTTATGTTCATTTTAAGGGTTTATTTCACAATCTCATTCTAATCAAGATTGTTTATTCTTGAATATAAGTTGAAGGAAATTTATTTGACCATTTCTTAATAAAACCATTTCATTTTTATTATCCTATAGTTATTCATTATATTTTCAAGTAATGGTACCATTTTTCCACTCTTTGGTACTTAAAATATTTTAGAAAATGTTGTCAAGAAAATTCAACTGCATTTCTCTCTTCAGTCAGAAATATGTTTTCTTCTAAAACCATGTTTTCTAAAAATGCTTTTAAAAATGTTTTAACCTCTTAAAAATGATTTATAAAATTCATTTTCACCCATTTTTATGATTTAAAAAAATCAAAATAATCCTATTTCATTTTCAATACAATTCTTGTTTGGATTTTACCAAAAAATTAAATGGAATAATTATATCATTTTATTAGCAAGGCACTTTCCTAACCTTTTTACAGTGAAAAATAAATTCTCTTTTTGACTTTTATGACATGTATAGAATTAATTGTTTTCATAACCGTCATTTATTTGAAGCTTCATTTTCAATCTTATGAGGATATTTTCAAATGAAATGTTTTAAAAGTAATTTTCAAAGAAAATAATTTTCAAAAATGTTTTTAAAAATGAAAACAATATTTTCCTCAAGAATTTTTTTAAAGATATTTTTAGGGTACTTATATTCATCAATGAAAAAAAACTTTTATTCTTACTCTAATGGATATATATTGTATTGATACCATCCTTAATCTTCCTCTGGATTTTTTATGATCATTTTGACCAAGGAAAGTATTGACATTCACTTACTTGATCCATTTTTTGCAGTCATTAACTTTGTCTTGAATTATTCACCTTCATGTGATCATTGGTAATTAAAGTTTCCCTAAATATCCAAATTATTTATCATGGATATTTTTATTTCTTAAACCATATATAATTTCTACATATGGTTTTCTACATTGAATGTCATTTTTTTATCTAAGTAAATTTTGATAAATTTGTATTCTTTACTCAATACATAAATTTGATAAGGAAAATTTTTTATGAATTAAATTGATTATTCAATATATGAGAAATGATTTGGAAAGTTATGACACGATCGGGGCCTGGTTATAAATATCCCCTTAATACATCGGTAGTCTCATGGGATGTATCAGTTGGCTAGCCTTAGTTAAGTTTGTTTTCAACCAATATGTTTTAAACCATATTTTGAAATGTATTGACGGTAAAGGTATCATATACCTAGGAAACATGGAATCCAATAATTAATCATTTACTTCACTAAGTAATGATTTATTACTATTTATCATATTTTCACTATGACGTTATCTTTGGATGCATTTCATCATTAGTTGTTTATTAAATATCGTGTATTTTTAAACTATTTACCTCACCATATTTATTATGTCATATCCAATTAGGATATTCATTTTATTAATTAAATTTAACATGTTTTAAGTTATTTACCTTTCCAAATTGATTATTATCCATGATATTTTCACATTGATATTATCTCTTGATACACTCCCTTCTCAGTTTATTGATTATATTGCATGTGTTTTCAGTTATTACCTTGACATGTTGATTATTATTATTGATTAATGAAGGATTCCATTGTACTTAACCCTTGATGATCATTTTAATCTCACCCTTATTTTGTTTTATTTCCCTATGAATCCATGAAATTTATAATGACATATGTGCAAGAATATGCTAGAGGGAATAATGATATTATCAAAAAATATATATATGTTGTAATTTGTGTATACAAATGTAATGTAAGACTCGTGTATGTATCTAGTTTACTAATACTACTAAACTGATCAATCCTTCAGGATTTGATTCATTGTTTATTATTCCAATGTAACAAAGTAGGCACCATCTTCGGGCTACAGGGTTCGGGGTCACTACATGTATCATTAATTTTTTTCACTCATGTCAACCCTTTTGGTTTTAATAATGGATGGAATAAGAAGTAACCATAGGTATGAAGGAAAATGTAATGATTACCTCAATAATTGACCCATTGGGATGGGATATGGACTAAGAAATCAAGTGATTATTCCAAACTAGCAATCATGAAATATTATTAATAATGTGAAAATAGTTGAAGTCCCAAACACACCAAAGAAAAGAAGAAGGTATTTAAATGAAAGATAAAGTGAAAAATATGACAAAGTAAAAAAATTATGATTTCATATATATTAAAATTTTGGAAAGAAGCATTAAGGGAATTGCATCAACGGGGCTAGAAGATGCTTTACTTATAGTAAAGGATGCCATTGAGAATCAAACTATTAAGGAAAAATTAAGAGTTTAGTTAACATGAGGAGAGAATATAGAACTTATCTAAGGAAACCACTAACAATTAGAAGTCTTGTGTATAGAGAACTTGGGCATTATTCAAGTCAATAACCTAATCAAATGATTGTTGAAGATGGTATGAATCTATAAACTTCTAAATCCAGGGAGAAAGAAAGAACATATGTAATGATTATTGATTAAGATGATAGTGGTAATTAGGTTTCACTTACCCCCACCCCAAATTAGTGCATGTATTCTATTTTTATCGACCCTATTATATCTAAGATATTTTCTACTAACATAAATTCACTGCCCTTAGTGATTTTTATTTTAATGAAAACATTTAGTGGCATGATTATTATGAATTTTGAAATAAACTTTGTGAAAATCATAATATCATTCTCTAAAAAATGATTTGGTCTTCAAAATAGAATGGATATCTTAATTTTCACTCCCCATTAATTTATAGAATAGGTAAAAACACATTGTAAATCAATTGTGACACTCTATTAGTATAAGGCCAACTATGAATTATCTAAGAATAAAATTGAATCCTCCACATGGTCTTTAATACCTAGTTATGAGATACATTTTCTTGAAATGGTTAGGAAAAATAAGTGTTTTCTAGTCTTTGGTATGATATTGAGGATAATGTCTCATTAGAGATAATATCTCGAGGCATGTAAATATTTTTTACACCATTATCTATTCTTGTAAGTAAATGATAATTAAATTGCAAGGATGTGATTTATTTAAGGGGGTGGAATTTAATGACCTGAGTTTTTCTCATTAAATAAATACTATGTTATATGGTTTTATCCACACCCAAAACCAAAAAATAAACCAATAGAGACCTTTGTAAGGTATCTGTAGAATTATCAGGTATAAACAGTGGTAACCAAATTATGATATATATATAAATGAATATATATATATGAACAAAACAAAATAAAATTCTATTTAAGCATCAAACTCAATTAGTACAACTAAGAAACTAATAAAAAAACTTTTTATGCTTAAAATTTATTTTATAAAAATGAATAGTTTTTTAAGTTTGATATATTTATGATTAGCACTAATTTTAAAAGAATGTTCAATATATCAAAAATGATTTCCTATAGAAAATGTTTTTTATGATATTCTATGATTTTATTTTAAAGTTAAATTTATCAATTTTAGGATGTGAATTTTAAAAAATAAAAATAATTTTAGGATTTATCATGGTCATATTACATTAAGATGAATTTTTTGAATTTTTCTAAAATAATTGATTTTTATGTGAATAGTTCAAAATACCATTTTTTAAAATATCATAGATTTTATAACATCAATTGGATATAATCATAACCTAAAATATTGGAAACATTTTTATTTGACAAATATATGTCTTATAAGTAAAATTATATATTTTAAAATATCATTTTTGAATTATATACCTATATTTTATATTTTAGAACGTAAGTAATATTTTCACAAATAATTGTTTTAAAAACATTATACATTGGTATTTTAAAAAAAATTATCAATTGAATAAAATTATATATATTTTAAATTTAAAATAAGTGGGTCCAAATTATCTAATAAGTTTCACTTTATTTTTAGGCATAAATGTTATGTTACCTTCAGTGAATATTAGTTTCCCTACTAAAACAATTGTTTTTCAAAGAATAATACTTTTCTAAATATTGTGTTTTTTAAAATTAAATGAATAAATTTAAAATTAAATCTATAATATGATGTTTAAATATATATAAAAATTAATTATCACTCATTTAATGGGTTTTAAATGTAAAGTAATATTAAGAATACTTAACTATTAAAACAGCATTTTTCTAGAAAAATTGTTTTTCAAAACATTATATATTTTGATTTAAATGTTAATTTTATACTATTTAAAAATTGAATTAGGATAAATGGATCCAAAATTAGGATTCATCATGTCTAAATTTGTTAGTAAGGTTATAATTATATTTTTAGTAATAAAATAATTGACATGATTAATATTTAATTAAGAGTTGTAAGTGTTTAAATGACTAGTCTAAGGTGGATTCAATTTTATTAAATTAGCATGACCTTTAGACCTTAAAGAAATATTTTTTTTAGGTTTTAAATTATTAATTAAAATAATTAACTACCTTACTTCACCTAAATCCACTAACTTTCATGTCATTCCATTCTTACCCCTTACTTAACATTCTTTTTCATGGAAAAATCCCTCCTCTTCACTTGTAAATGGGGGATCACTTCCACCCTTTCAATACTCCACTAAAATTTAGAAATTTACATGAGAACCTGCCCAAATTTAATCTACTTTAAGTCTTTTACATTCCTTAATTTCCCTGTTCACCATAAATTATCCTAAATCCCTCAAATATAAGGCATTTATCAAGAGGAAGTTCAAGGTCTCAACGTAGGTATCATAGCTTTCTTAATGTTTATTTATTATTATTTCATTTATAAACAAACTGTAAACATATTATAATAATAATATCATCATAATTATTATGTTGAGATTTTTTTATAATAATGTTACAACCATTATTTATTCTCTTCCATCTATAATGAAAAAATAAGAATCGTCGTTAGTGCGTGTGCATGGATTACGCCTCTATGAAGTGACATTTTCGGTTTATCATCATAAACTTTAATGAATGGTTAAAAAGGTTAAAAAATAAGATAATATAATATTTATAAATTTTATAATTCAAAAATTATAAGATATTTTATTTTATACTTTCTTTCCATTCTGTGAAAATGGGAGTGCTGTCTGTGTGCACGTGCGGACTACTGCCTCTATGAGGTGATGTTTCTCTTTCATTTTCCATATCAAATGAAATTAATGGACTTAAAATTTTATTTAATGTAAAAAATTGTTTATTTAATAAACCAATAATATTATTTAATTATAATATTACACACTCTATAAGTAATACTATCAATAAATAGTTATAGTAAATTTAACTGTTAAAAGGGACATATTGATGTAACTTTTCTAAATTGATTCCATTCATGGATAAACTATTTAAATGTATAAATTATGTGATAATTGAATATTAAATTATATATTAATATTAAATTATGGAATTATGAAACTATTTTACAACACCTTCAACCACGGTCTATAAACTGAAAGTATTATGAATAAATTAACCGAACAACCTCGAGTGACCAATGTAAGAGGAAACTATATTAACAATAAGTACCAAAAGATAATAAATAGACCTTATAAAATTAAATATTTATATATATATATGATATTATTTTATATATATCTAATGAACTTAATTTAATTATTTAGGAAGTTAAGTACAAGTTTAGAATGCTTTCGGACAAATGTAAGGGTTTCATCTCAAAACCTCCTTCTTTGAGACACATGTTCTTTTATGTACCTAATATATTTTAAATAGTATATATAATACCAATTGGATATTTAATATCATTTATTATTATTATTCGTGATATTTAAACTTAAATTTCAATATCTCCCACTTTAAATTAATTTTTATTAAGATTTTTCTTAAGTCGTAAGGGGTTTTCCATCTCAATTTTTCTCCCTTGATACATTATTTAATGTTATATACCAATTTATTATTTATATGGGATATATAATGACCAAGAATGTAATTGGAATAATATATGATTTAATTCATCTAGTTTAAAAAACCAAATTAATTTCAATCTTCCAATGACTTTTTATTCCAAAATTACTAAAGCCTTAAGGGTTTCTTTGTCTCAAAGATATGTTTAAGTTGAAAAAAATGTTTCCTTTTAAATATTGTAAACAATACCCCATTTTCATTTTTTATTGTGAGTCTCTTATACTTCATGATATTAAATGTTCTATATAGAATTTATACCCATCATGGGGTTTTGATTCAACAGTTACAAAGGTTGTAAGGGGTTTTCATGACTCAATTCTCTTCCTTGGGTCATAATAACTCATCTCCATCTATTATATTTCATAAATAATATATTCTAACATTTAATGATTTTAGGATTTATTATGCCTTTTTTTGGGAAATTATGTTTCATACTAAATTCTTCTACTTTAATTTTTTTAATGTTTCGTTAAAGTGAATTTTTGTTAAGAATAATTCCCATTACATTTAAATGGATTTTTCTTCCATGTCTATATTTTTAATTATCACCAATGTTATACTTTCCATAGTGGAAACTCAATTTTTTTTATCTCCAATTATCCTTTTATTACTATTATCTAATTTTTAATCAAAGGTTTCTTTATCCTTTTTAACGATGTGGGTTTTCAATAATATTATTTTAAAATGTTCAAAATGTTTTTACATTATTTTGAAATAAAAAATTTTATCATCAACTCCAAATTTTATTTTGATAACTTTTTATGTATTTTTTAAGGTTCTATTATTAAATATTCCTTTCAAAAAGTAAAACTTTTCAAATTATTTTCACTAACCTTTTTGAAAACTTTATGTTTTTTCAATTTTCCATTATTAAAAATTATTTTAAAGGTAAAAGTTTTAAAAGTATTTTCAATTCCCTTTTTGAAAAATTTATGAATTTTTAAATTCTCCATAATTAAATATTCATTTAAAAGTAAAAGTTTAAAAGTATTTTCACTTCTCTTTTTTTAAGACTTTATGACTTTTTCAAGTCTCCTTTATTAAGTATTTTTTTATCCTTTTTATAACATTTATTTAATTTCAAGGATATTTTATTTGAAACTCTTTTTTTTAGGCTTTCAAAAGTCTTCTCTTTCTTTTCACAAACCAAAATTCAAGTAATTTTCACTTTAATGTTTTAAATCATTTTGTGAAAACTTTTTTATTTTCACATCTATTTACCCTCCGAGGCTTATGAAGCGTTGTTTTGATCACCCTATATATGTTATTATGATATAATCCCTTTTGAAAATTGAGATTTTTGATATATTATGATTTATTAATTTCATGATATGTGGTGTTCTTCAAAGGTTTAAGAAACCCATTCTTTTTCATGTATTTTTTATATGATGATTTTGATGTGTCATCAAACCCATTTTTCTTTCTATGGGTTATTTTATGATGTAAAGGTTATTTTTTTCAAGTGACACACAAATTTATGGATTATGAGATGGTTGGGACCTATATCTCCCTCCAATTAATTGAGTAAAGTCTTATATCTCATGAGATAGAAATGTTATGTGAATGAGTAAGAAAGTAGTTAGGTTCACAAATGGTGAGTGTGATAGGGTTTAACTCTAATCATAATTTTATGAGTGAACGGGTTGGAGGGTATCTAGGTTCACAAAGTTAATAAATACTATGTTTATGATTGTTCCACTTTCTTTCCTGTATTCTAAGGCTCATGTTTTATGCTTCACCTGTTATTTTCTCATGTCATGGAAAAAGTTTTATCCTTTGAGATGTTATGATTATCTTTGATGCTTGTGGTTAAAATTTATTGTTTTATATTATTTTAAATCATATATTTTTCCTTATTCATGTTTTCCTATATATTTATGTTTCAACCATTCTGATCTTTGATATGTTATATCTTATTAAGCATTTGAGATCACTCATTATTATGTTTTCCCTTCCCTAAGATTTAAAGATTATTATGTATCATGGAATGTTTAAATGTGGATTTAGATATAGATAAATTATCATATCTTGTCAAATAAGTTTTTTTATGTTTCTAGTCTACAAGAAACTCAACCTTTAGTTCCTTGGGTTATGATACTTTTTTTTTGTAAAAATTAAACCATTTATCAATGTATTGTTTATGTATGTTTAGTTTGGGTCTCTTTAGTAAGGATTTTTACCCCATGATCATAAATCTTTGAAATCCATTGTAAGTCTTAAAATCCTTATGATGAGAAAAGTCAAATGATGAATCTTTCAAATATTTATACTCGAAAATTTGGGAAATTTCAATAAATATGGACATTGTAAAAAAAATACTTATAGGATGTCACAAAGACATGTATGGATTAATTTAAAGAGAAGATGAAGATTCACTACTTTAGGAATAATAAGTGAATAAATGTATTTCATGCATAAGAAAATTTAAATTTATCAACCCATGTGTTCACAAGAAAAGAGTTTTTATTGCTACCGTAACATGGATAAATCATGGATGAGTTGTTGCATGTGTTAGAAGCTTCTAGAGATATTATTTAAGGATGGAATCAAATTCAAATAATTTTAACCTCCATTTTCATGGAAGAACGAAGCCGTAAAATATTTCACATCGTACAAGCTAGAAAGATGAGAGACAGGAAGTACCAAAGGTGTGTGGTTTTTGTACTTAAGGATGAATATTGTAGCTAATTTATCCATGCTCATCTAAACTTCTAAGTGTTTTTGAAAGTGTGATCCAAGGGAAATACTTTTTGGGTATATTTTTTTATTGTATCTCTTTTTTATTTCCTTGGAACTATGTTTTTTAATAAAAGAGATTTTCTTCCTTCTTGAATTATTTTCTTCTAAATTTTTCTAGATTATTTTCCAATTTATTAACATGATTGTTCTCATTATTTAAATTTATTCAGAAAGGTCTAGCAATTGTGCATAGTGATCTTGGTCATGTTTTATTTCTCATAGGTCTTTGATCTTTTGAATCACTTGTATAAAGTAATAAAACCCTATATATAATTCTTGGTATGGATTTTAGTTAGATTTATGTGTTTTAATTGAGTAATTTGGGTATCCATTGAGAAATATAGTTGGATAATAATTTTGGGCAAGGTAGAAGGGGGAGTCTAAAGGATACACACTTGTCATGATTACTACTTTAAAATGTGATTTTTACTCTTCTTTTTCAATATATTTCTAATCTCAACATTTTCTTTTTGGATTTATTTTTTGTTTAAAATCAAACAAATCCACAATTTAGTTAGAATTTTTTTATAAAATTAGAAAACCAAAGTGATAGTTTGAAACTTAAATCTAATAACCTCGCTATGAGATAACCCAAGGGGCTGATTTAATGTATTCTTTAGGGGATAAATATTTTATAATATACCCTTGATATATTTTTTCCATCAATGGTACTCTATATATTCTTGTAGATTATTCATGTAAACCATACATTCTAGGACTTTGGGGCCAGTAAGGAATGTATGGCCCCAAAGACCGTGCATGAGGAATGTGTATTCATGTTTAAGTGACAATTTTTCATTATTTAATATCCAAAACTTCTATGAAATAGTCATTTATTCTTCCTAATGTACCTTTGGTTTTTCTATAGGTAATTTAGGGAATATTTGGTGATATTCTAACCTCTCATCAGTAGTTTAAAGGCATGGATTACTGGATTGGATAATGGATCTTAGGTAAGACCTAGATTTAGTTTCTCTCTTTTTTTTCTCTTATTATCTCTCTCTCTCTCTGAACTGAACACATGGATATCATATCTTTGAATTCATAGTCATGAATTGATGATTAGAGATAATATTGATAAATATTTTTTCATTCATCCCATTAGCATGAATTTTGGGACTGTGAATTTGGGAGGTTTCAAGAACGACATGACTAGGTAGATAGATCCAATGTCTATTATTAATTGGATAATTTATTATTTATTTATTTATTTATTTGATTGATTGTGTTTTATCGAGGTTTGATTTCATGAATTATGTGAAATTTTGGATTTATTCAAAAATTGTGATTTATGGATAATTTAATTTTTATAGAAATTAGTGGTTTTTATAACCATTGTTATTTTTAAAGAAATTAGAGTGTTTTGAATAAATATTTTTAATTAAATGGGTTTGGGTTACTTTTAGAATTTGAAAAAAAAATGTTTTCACAGAAAGTTGACATGTGTTTTTTTTAAATTGAAAATATAGTTTCCAATGGTAAATTCATTAGTTAAAATATTTGGTTTTATATAAATTTTAAGAATTTCTATTAATTTGATTTGCATAAATTGAATAAGGGAATGGGTTGAATTGAATTGTGGTATAAACTTAACTTTTTGGATTTATCACACCGGGCGTGTGCATGTATGTTTAAATAGTGAGACCTTATTTTGAAACCTCTAAGTTACATATGCAGGGATAGGTGGATTAGAGAGAATGAGTTAAGATGAGAAATGGTAGGGATAACCATATCCAAAAGGTGGAATCCGTTATTGTGTGAGTTTTGGATGTACGAACAAAGTTCAAACATTGGAATGCTAGCTATAGATGGAACATGGAAATAAGGATTTTCTATTTGTTAATTCTTATGAATCCTCAACATGGGGAATGAAATATGAGGAAATGGTAATTTTCTATAATAATTTGGAAAATGAATATTTTCCATTATTTTTTAATAAAGGAATTTTTTTCTTAATAAATTGTAAAATTAGTGTTTTTTTTATTTTATGGTTCTTCAAAGATAAAACATGCTTAGGTAGATTTGGTAGGATTTTTTTGATGAAATGTTTAAGAAAAAATATAAAATTTTTAGTAAAATAATGTTTTGGTTTTGAAAAATGTTTTGATTTTAAAACTATTTATGATTTATCATGGTTTATTAGTTTACATGTTGAGATTACTTATACATGGACAAGCAATTAAGTTTTGTGGAAATCCTATTAATTTTATAATAAACCCATATATGTGTACTTTAGTAAACATGTTGACATGATTGAATGTGATATATATAAAGGGAATACGTCATTCTTCATCAGTGGTGGGTCATAGTTCTGTATTAATGTTATGGTGGATGAGATGGTGGCATATAGTTTGATCATTTTGTTATTGGTTCTAGCTTGTTTCACTTTTGTTTTATTATATATGTTGGATTTCGGTTGATTATTTAAAACAGTCTTATTCCTACCATTTCAAGTTTCTTTTCCTATTTTTTAATTCAAAGAAATTTAGCTTGAGCATGAATTATTTTTGGTATTATACTCAAGATAAAATTATTCCCTGTTATTTCTTTTATCTCTTGTTAATTTCCAGTATTTTCTATTAATCGGGATACGTGCTTGAGGCCATGTGGCACCCAAGTTTAGGTCTCAAGCTTCAGACTCCCAGATTGAGGTGTTACACTGGTTTTGATTCCTCAATGATTCCTATTTGGGTTTATTTCATAGATTTACTAGTTATTCTTTTTTAAATGAAACCCCTCATTTTTATTATAATAAGTATTGAAACATTGATCAAGATTGATATGGATACCAAGTGTTTGATTCATCCATTGGTTTCATGGTTTTTCATTGAGTTAAATGTATCATTATAGCTTCCCCAAAAAATATGGATACATAATAATATAACTAGATTTTCCAAGATATTTTGTATGAATCTCTTTCTTTTTTTAGGTATGCCCCATCTTATTGTGGGGAGGTGAAATCTAAGAAGGCCTAAGTTCAAATTAATAAATTTGATGATAAAATTATTGATGAATGTGGTTGGAATCAAGTATATAGGGTGAACTCAAGCCTTCAAAGGGTGTTGTGTGTGGCTCTAGTAAGTGGTGTTTTTCTAAAGAAGAAATAGTGGTTTTAACATCCAAAGAAGGAGGGATTTATAATTTCATTGTTATAGAGGTTGGTTTGGTTGCTGCTTAGACTGAGAATATGAAAATTGATAATTAAAATCAATTTAGGTTTGATCAACTATTACAGATTAGGATGTTACTACATATATTAGTTATATTGGGACAGAATCTACTGAATTAGGGAAATTTTTTTGAGAAAAGAAATTTTAAAATATATGAACAATAATAAACCTATAGAAGAATGTTCTTTCAGAATCTTTTCTTCCTTATCATTTCTCCTCAGTGCTCCCTTGACTTTATGTTCTGAAACTAGTAAGTACAGTAACCTAATCACTGCACAAAATCGTGCATACACAAAAAGATTATGTAGAATAAAAAATAAATAGAAAAACACATATGAATTATATGGTTTGGATAAAATTTCTACATACATAGGATAACATTGCAACCACTTTGATAAATTGAGAGTATAGGAGATTAAAATCACTCTCACTCTCAACTCACTCTATAAAACAGCTCAAGTATTCAAATATTATATTTATTGTATATATGTTTTCATAATATTTGACCACACTTCATATTTATAAAGGTCTTTATTCAATAAATATATTCCACCACCCTTCAAGATTCACAGTTTTTCTTCCATTTACTAAGGCAGCCCTCGATACACTGTTGCACCTTCAATTTTACCATTGATAGTTAGTAAAACTGTGTACTACCCATGTATCAAAACTATTCTTTTGATACATCTGATATAACATTAGAATAACAAGCATCATTTAAACTCTAATAATTTATAGAAACCTCATTCAAAAAAATCATTCTAGAAATATCCTTCCAGAGAGATAATTCTAGAAAACTAAAGAGACTTCACAAAACCCAATAATCCTCCACTTAAAGACTGCTCTAGGTTTTCAGACCTCCTTTTAAATTCATCATATTTTGTCTCCTTCTGGTATATATAGTATTCTCCATCTCCTTCTATTCATCCAATTCCAAATAAGGCACAATGTTGCCTCAAAATTTATTAGACAAATACGTTTGTGAACATGCCCACAGGATTTTGATTTCTAACCCCCTTTCGAAGTTCCAACACTTTTTCATCTATCAAATTACAGATTAAATGGAATTTAAAGTCGATGTGTTTTTTCCTTACATTAAAAAAAATATTATTAGTAATTTTAATGGAACTTTGACATTCATAAAACAACATTCATCCTTCTAATTCTTTTCTAATATACTTCAGTAATCACAACAACCATGCAAACTTCTTTCCTGCTTTCTTAACAACAACATATTATGCTTCAATTGTTAATAGAGTAACCATGGGTTATAGTCAAGACATTTGTCTAACTGTTTTCCTTCTAAAAGGGGGGCAAAAACCTATCATGCTATTCCAAGAATCCATGTCTCTAGAAAAATATTCATCCACAAAACCCTTCAACGGATCATTATTATCAAATCATAACATTGCATCATCTAAACCTTTTAGATATTATATGATCTATTTCATAGCCTCCTAGTGTATTATTCTAATATTTGATATGAAACAACTCAAAAATTCCACTATAAAGGAAATATCAGGTCATATTCAAATCATTACATACATCAAACTTCTGAAGGTTGAAGCATAAGGTGCCTTTTTCATGTTTTTTACTTCTTATTCCAAAGATAGTACATGTGGATTTGAAATTTTTAAGTAAACGATAAGGGTAGTTGATAAAAATTTAAATTCATCCATTCTAAATATTTAAATGATATCCCAAAGGTATTAATTCTAGGATAACACAAAATTTTCATCTTTTCTATCCCTCTCGATTTTCATCCCCAATATTTTATTATCATGTCCAAGATTCTTCATGAGGTGTACCAAACATTTTATACATAAATATTATATCTTATTAGATGAATATTCATTACATATCAATACATGCCATAACCATAAAGTTTTAGTGTCATTGGAAACTTGGATACATAAATGACTGGTACATAACGTATCTACATCATCTCCTACTTAGTTCTTCACAAACAACACACTTCTTAGACATATCATACTTAAAACCTTTCTTTATATCCTAGGTAAAAGGAAACAAAATAAAGGGTGATCTTAGATTATCAATAAGGGTATATAAGGGATATATAAATTATCATTTAATCATAACATGGGAATAAGGTTATGAGAATATGAGATTAACAATTCAAAATCATACACAGCAATTCATAGATCATAATCATGAGTCGTGGCATAATGTTTGGTAGTTTATAATACATGATTCATAAATATATCAAAGTTCATGAGCCATGAGATCATAACATTATATTAAGATCATTTCATAAAAGAGTGGCATAATTATAGCCATTGAAATCTTATTTCAAGGATACTCATCAAAACATTCATCCCACGTTAGGCTTGGGCTAAACACCCATGTGCCTATTTAAGGATTGGGATAACATCTCATGTACCCTATTTTGGGCTTGAGATAACCTCTCATGTACCCACTTTTGGGCTCGGGATAACCTCTTATGTACACTCTTTTAGGCTTTGGATAACATATTGTGTACCATTTGATCTCATAAAACATTAATCTTTACCCAATTCAATGGAGGGATATAATGAACTCAATTTTCACATAATCATAATCCATTCATATGTATGTCATAAGATCATGAAAACATTTATCATTCCATCATAAATTAACCCATGGAAAATAAAATGGGTTTCATAAATACTTCATCATCATAACCATAAACCATTCATAGAAAGAATAAGTATTATATCATAGAATAATATGCACAGTGAAGCATAAGAAACATCAAAGTATGTTATCATAGATAAAAAATTTCTTTTAAAGATTACTAGAACATTTCATGAGGAAAATACTCTTTTAATTTTGAAATCATTTATTTAGAATTTAAAATTTTCAAAAATATTAAGGAAAACATTTTCTTTGAAAAGAATCATGGAAAATTGAAAAGAATGCTTCAAATAGTTGAGTATTCATGATAGTGGGAATTATATTCATGTTTTCCATCTTAAAACAAATATTTCTTTTACATTCTTGGTAAAAAGTCAAAAGTAACTTGGTCAAAAAATAAAAAAAATCATTTAAAAAAATTATAGAAATTAAAAAAAATAAAGATTAATTTAAAAAATCAGAGGATAATAGTCAAAAAAACATTCTTGAAAATATTCTAAATAAAATATGGACATTGAAGAAAAAGATTCTCAACCAAATAGTAAAATAATATCGATTTTCTTTTAAAAAAATTCTTTGATATATTGAATACTTAAATAGAGGAAAATGAAAGGAAACATATAATCTATATAAATAACCATAAGATTAAAAAATACATAAAATTTGGGAGAGAAAGATCATATAATTTCATTATCATAAATTTAATTATAAGCAACCCTTGTAAAAATGAGATTGTAACATAAAACACTTACTTCAAGTATGTCTTGCTTTGTAAGCACTCTAACCTTCTATATAATAATTTTAAATTTATTATAATTATATACCAGAACCATTATCATACCCATAATACCATATATGGTCCGATTATAAAATTTCAACACTCATTTATTTATAATTATTTATTAAAAATGTCATCTTTGGGTGTTAACTGTTTTGTTTTCCATGAAAGTTTCAGTTCAACGGTTCCAAACCTTGTACTTTGATCATGGTTCCATAATATAAATAATTTCCATAATGATATAAATATCATATAAATTCAATATATACATATTTTTAATCATCCATAAAAGTTATAGATATAAAAGATGAATTACACCATTCATGGAGATGGTAGTTGGTGCATACGTAAGAACGTTGTTTTCATTTTCTAAAGGAAATAAAGATAAATAATATTTTATCATAACATAATCATTATTACATCATAAATATCGTATATATTTATTAAATATATTATTATAATAAATCATGAATGATGGTGATGGAAAATTAGTCTTATCACTACATGGAGGTGGTAATCCACATGTATACATGAGAAAAACTTTCAATTATCATTTGATGGAAATAGGTGGAAATGGTTATTTCATCATCATAATAACATATCAGTATACTAATGATATTGGATTCGTCATTTTATTATGGATAAAACAAGTTTAGAGAAGTTGGAAGAAGAAATAAAATTGAAAGTACTTGGTTAAGAGTTATACCTATTCATTGAGAAACATTCTTTGGTTTACACCTTAAGCCTTGAAAAGATGGTATTATGATCAAACCAACACCTATAAGACCTGTGAATGGATGTTAGGATGGTATTTCATTGATCTATAAGGCTCAAACTTTGTGAATAAGGGATAAGAGGATGTTCCTTTTTATAATTGAGGGTAAGGGCACCCTTAGAATTACCTAAAGTATCAAATTAATATAAATTTATTTTCATGGTCATGTGGCCCCAAATTGATATATTTAAAATATAGGATTATGATGAGTTGAAATAATCTCATACAATAAAATTTATATAATTTTAGGTGTTATTTTAACCCTTATCTCTTATGTTTAAATTCTCGTTAACCCTTTTGATGATTACCATGAGATCAAGGTTTTTTACTCTTTAGTGGTCATGAAAGTTACTATAAAAGTAAAAGTGACCCATAAGTGTAAAATGGATGATATGATCGATGATATACCATTCAATTGGAAAAATATAATATATATTTTTTTAATTTTTTAGAATTTAATAAAATTTTATTTAATATAAGATACTATTAAAGTCATTTTTGAGACTATTCACAAAGTTTGAATTTAAAGACAACAAGATAGAAATGGAATTTGAATCCAAACTTTTGAAACATCACTAATATGTTATATTTATCTAAAAAAATCTTATAATACAATAATTCTTCTAACACTATGTTTTAAGTCATAACATATTAGTTTAATTGGGTTATATTTTAATTTTTATAACACAATAATTCTTCTAACAGTGTGTTTTAAGTCAAAACATATTAGAAAAAAATTCTTATAACACAATAATTCATTTTTTAATGAATAGTGAAAAACACTGCGTTTTAAGTCAAAACAGACTTTTCATATAGTTTATTTAAATAGTTAGATTGTCATTTTAATTTATTTTAAAGTGTAATTAGATTGTATTTTTATCATTAAATCAAATTTTCATCATTGGAAGTAATTTCACTTTGAAATTTGACATAAGCACATGTCAATCTTTTGGTAGTTTTTACTTCTTAAAAAACACACTTTTTGGTTTTGACAACGGGAATTAATTTTAAATTAATTTCTGAAATTTATATGTTTTGAATTTAGAGAAATGGATTCCATGTTTAGAATCAGTAGGTCCAAATTTTATAATTAGGTACCTTTTATTTTTATACATTATGAATAGTAAATTTAGTAAATATTTTATTTACAATGGTTAAGGGGTAAATCTGGTAAATAAGGGTAAAAAATAATATTAAACTACCCTAACACATGTCCTAATACTATTTAATGAGATATTTACAACCATGGTCATCCTTGGGTCGATTTTAGGACCCCATGGAACCACTTGTGTGTGAAAATGGCATTTAATTACTTTTAATTTAAAGTTAAAGAAAATATAACATAAACATATATCTTTTACTAAAAAAATTTATATGGGGTTATATAAGTGATCTCTTAGACTGTAAATAGTCGTTATAAATCTAAAAATATTTCCCACATCATGGAATTTTATTTATAAATTTTAGATATCAAATAAATAAATTTATTTATGACACAATGATGATATATTGATTACCTTATTAATGAATGATTTAAATAAATGAAATTTTAAATATTAACATAAATTTATTTGAAACTTTTTATGCCATACAAGAATTTTAGGGATACTTATGACTTGTTATATTTGAATTAATTAATGTTTTCAAAAGAATCAAGTTGTTATAGATTTTCTTAAAAAGTTAGGATATGAATAGTATAAAAATTGACATAAATGAGTTTTTAAAACAAATACTATTTTTTAAATGATATAATAGTCCTAAAAATATAAGATTCAGACAAATTAATTAAATAATTTTGAACATGTAATCAATGAACCACTTGATATTCTATTTTCATTTTATAGTAAATGTATTAACCATATAGTATGAATATAGAAGAAGACACGGTAAGAGTTAAATTAGTTAACTAAAGGTTAAAGTTAAAAGATAAGGATACATTTGATACCAAAAATTTTCTAAAAACTATTGGTTGAAAGGATTTAGAAAAATAGTCAACCTATCTTCTAATTAAATTAGTTTTGGACCTTTTTAAACCGAAAATAAATTTATAATAAAATAATATTTCAAAACATTCCTAAAGTTCCCATCCACCCTCTTATAAAAGGATATCACCTCTAACCCCTTACTCAAAAATCTAAATCCCTTTGGCTCATCCAAACTCTACTTAAATAATCTCCCAACATCCCTCCCTTACTCATAAAAGCCTTACCTTGGGAAGAAGGCAATTCAATAAATCCTTTTATCTTAAATCAAAGAGAGTTACACATTTTAAGAGGTAGCATCTTCTCTAAAGTTCCTTTCCATTATTTTAATTCTTCACTCCCTATTCTATTCTTATTGTTTGATTACATAAAAAAAGTATCCTCAATATACTAGGATTTTTTATGAGAAATATTCTATCTACACTTACACACACCTCCATCTAATGGATATGATGATACTGTTTTTGTGTACGGCAAACTACTGCCTCACGAAACGATGATTGTTTGATTTTTCCCTACCACATCTCATGGTGGCCATTATGATAGAACTGTATTTATATGTGATATATATTATATTTATATTGTCTCTATGCTTTTGTATTTTTCATTTATAGTATACCTTTATGTTTTCAATAATGGGTAAATACGACAATTTCATTTAAGGATGTGCAGACCAACCCCACTCAATGTGATATGACACGCTCATGCCATACATGGAATGTATACAGGATGGAGTTAATGAACATATGTAACCTATATAAAATATTATATTATACTATATTTATAATATACCTATTAATCATTTAGTTTTCATTCTTTTAAATATGAAAAAGAAATGAAAGTAGCGTTCATGCGTACGTACGGCTTACCGTCTCCAAGAATGGTACATTTTATGTCTTATCTCCAAATGTTATGTACTATTATAAATAAATATATATACTGGATATATATTATATTTATATAATGAATATCATTTTGGAGATAATGGACTTTTGACCAAATTGATAATTTGTAGTTATAACATGTTTATTTTTTACTCAAGTACCAAATATCGACAAAATGACCGATATTAACTTAAATATTTATGTAATATTTATAACATGGTAATAAGTTATATAAAAGGAATATTAAACTTGAAAAAGGTTATGAAGCAATTAGAAATTAACTTAAGTTTATTATTCAGGAAGAACAAGGAACTTACGTGATGATTCAGACTCAAGGTAAGGGACTTCGTCTCAATATCCTTTCATTGAGGCATATTTTGATCTATACACGACTTGCTTTTATACGGTGTATAAAACCCATTGACTTTTAATTTCATTCAAAGGGAATATTTTTTTTACATAGAATTTTACTAAAGGACAAAGGTAATGTTTATTTTAAACCTACACGGTGACAACGACCTTTCCGTCATCGCAAGCAATATTTGATATTTTTCTTCCTTAACAAGCCGTAACATTTTTAAAAAGAAAATAAATACCATATAAACTTTTTACAAATTTTGGTATTAAAAATGGTTCTAAGAAAGCATTGATTATGTCAATATCTTGAAATTATATATTGTGATTGCAATGTGGAAATGTTATCTTTCCTTTATGCTTGTTTTATATGTTATGATTATGTTATGGTTCTTGGGCATTATTTACGTATATGAGTGGTTCTGTGATAATCCTACGGTGGGTGTAACATCCCATGTAAATAAAGAAATAATACATTTTCATTTTTATTAATATTTTGTGAATTAAATTTTAATTTTACTTTAAAGGGGTTGCTTTGTTCGATGGCGTACCTGATACGCAACAACGAGTTTCTTTGAAATCTTACATTGCACACTAATAATATAATAATATTATTTTAAATTGTAGTTAATGCCTAGCTGTTGTATTGGAGCGAATGAATAGAACTAACTAAAATATGATTATACATGTTTTTTAAATTTTTTTACATTTATCCAATAAAATTTAGAGGCTTAAAATGTGAATTAATCTAATTTTAAGCATAAATACTCTAATATTCTTTAAAAGGTCGATTTACTGCCTTTTGATGACGAACCCTATTTAAATATAGTTTTGGTCACTTTTATATGTTTTATTTGACAAAATAAAATTATTCTTTATAATTTGGACATCAAAATAAACTTTGGGTAAAATTTTGGTATTTTTCTGATAAAATTCATTTTTTAATGAATAGTGAAAAATACTGTATTTTAATTCAAAAGTGCCTTTTAATCTAATTTATTTATATGGTTAGATATCCTTTTAATTGCTTTTAAAGTGTAATTAGATTATGTTTTCACCATTTAATCCAATGTTGGTCATTGGAATTAATTTCACTTTGAAATTGGACATAAACTAGTATCAATCTTTTGATAGTTATTGTTTCTTAAAAACACGCTATTTGTTTTGACAACAAGATTTAATTTTAAATTAATTAAAGAAAATTATATGTTTTGAATTTGGTAAAATAGACATCATTTTTTAATTTGGAATATCAAATATAGCTTAGCCTGATTTTTTGGTATTTTTCTAAAAAACTTCAATTTTTGATGAATAGTGAAACCACTAAGTAGTAATTAAAAAACTGACTTTTTCATTTAAATGAAATTTTACTGCTTCTGTGGATTGAATTTTGAAAATCCGATATACATGGTTTTTATTAGTAAGTAAAATGTGGTTCAATAAGATGAAAATAATTTTTGGTGAATAGTAACTTTTGACTTTTATTTACTACGGTTAAAGGTAAATAGGGTAATTCAAGGTAACAAGAATATTATATTAAAACAAAATTACCTTAACACTTGTTCTAACTTTATTGGTTGAGTCATTTACAACCATGGTCATCTTTGGGTCGATTTTGGGACCCCATGGAGCCACTTGGGAGTAATAATGACACTTTATTTTAATTAACTTAAAGGCAAAAATGGCATAAACAAATATCTTTTAGTAAATTATTTTTTACATGGGGTTATATAATTTATCATTTCGACTATAAATATTAATTGGAAATATAAAAAGATTTAATGCATTATTGTATTTATTTTATAATTTTTAGACATCCAATAAATTAAATTATTTATGATACAATAATGATGTAATATTTACCTCATTAATAAATGATTTAAATAAATAAGATTATAAATATTGAAACAATATCCAAAACTTGTCCAATTATTATTTTATGATTTTATTTCGAACTTTAGTCGTCTTATCTTTAAATTTAATGAGTTTTTGATCTTTAGAAACTGAAGATAAGTTTATAATAAAATAATATTTGCAAACTTTCCTAAAGAGACCCTCCTCCCCCTTATAAAAAGACCTCACTTCTAACCCATTCCACGCACCTCTCAAACCCCTTTTCTCATCCAAACCCTTCCCAAATAAGCTCTAAATATCTATCTCATCCTTCTAGAATCCTTACCTTAGGCATAAGGCACTTCAAGAAATCCTTTTGGTTCAAACCAAAGGGAGTTACCCAAATTAAAGGTAACAGTTTCTCTTAACTTCTTTTCTTTTATTTTACTTCTACAACCCCTAAACTCTTTTTATTCCTTTATTTTATAACAACACCAATATCCTCAATATACTAGGATGCTGTTATGAGAATTATTTGAACTACACTTATACACACCTCCATCTAATGGGTGAAGAACATACTGTTTCTATGGATGGCAAACTAACGCCTCACGAAACGATGACTTCGATTATATCCTAGCGCCTCTCATGGTGGACATTAAGATGGAACTATATTTATATATGATGTATATTATGTTTATGTTTTCTTTATGCTTCTTTATTTTACATTTATATCTGACCTTTATGGTTTCCATAATGGGTAAACGCGATAATTTCATTCGAGGAAGTGCGGACTACCGCCCCTTGAAAGTGATATAACTCGTTAATGCCATATGTGAGACATATAAAAGATATAGTTAATGATATTATATATGATATTATACTGTAATTATAATATACCTATGTATCATTATGTTTTAATTCCATTAAAATAAGAAATATAAATGAAAGTAGTGTTCATGCGTACGTACGGCTCACCGTCTCTATAAACGGTGCATTTCATTTCTTACCTCCAAACGTTATGTACTATTATAAATACATGTATATAATGGATATATATTATATATATGATATCTAAATCATGAATATAATTTGGAATATAATAAATTTTGACCATGTGAACAACTTATAAATATAAGAAGTTCATTTTTGACTCTAGTATCAAATATCGACTAAATGCCCATTATTAACTTAAATGATTAAATAATATTTATAACATGGTAATATGTGAAAGAAAAGGAATAATAAATTTGAAAAAGGTTCTTAAGAAAGTATAAATTAACTTTAGTTTATTATTCAGGAGATTAAAGAATAAATGGTTCAAGTCAGACACGAGGTAAGGGACATCGTCTCAATCTTCTTTCATTGAGGTATATTTTGTTTTAATACACAACTTTCTTTTATATGATGTATAAACACCTTTGAATTTTCATTTTATTCAAAGGGAATCTTTTTCTACGAAGTGTTTTACTAAATGACAAAAAGGAATGTTTCTTTTTAACGTAAGCGGTGACAACGACATTTCCGGCGTCGCGGGTATTATTTGATCTTTGGCTTCCTTAACAAGCCGTAATGTTTTTAAAAGGAAAATAAATTCTAAATACTCTTTTACGTATTTTTGTATGGAAAATGGTTTTGGTAATGGATTTGTTATGTCAATATATTTAAATGATATATTGTTATTGAAATGTGGAAATGTTATTTTTCCCTTATGTTTGTTTTATATGTTATGAATATGTTTGGTTCTTGGGCATTGTTATGTATACGGGTGGTTCCATGATAAACCTAGGGAGGGTGAGCCCGAGATAGCTCTCCAATGCATTGGGTAACGTGACAAAGGTAAATGTGAATGTTTCTCCTAAGAGATTTAGGGAATATATTGTGATGGGTATTTCAAATGTAACTCCCTACATAGCTATGATAGCTATAATATAAGTATGATATGGATTCCACAAGTTACCTTTATGATTTATGTTTTCTATGTGCTATTCATAAATCTTATGATTTCATGAGGTATGTTAAATAGATTATGTTATGTATGAAATGATGAACTAATGTTTTTTTTCTTTGTTTTATAACCCTTACTGAGCTTTTTATGCTCATCTCAAGTTTTGAAATGTTTTTCAAAGGACCTAAAGATGAATAGGGTCAAGGATAGGATCAAAGAAAAGTCATGTTGTCTAAAACATGGGACTAGACATGCCTCTTTTTTTCAAGATTTTTTATTTTATGAAAAAAATGGAAATTGAGTAGAAGTGTCTACCTTGTAATTTTTGAGATATAATGTAAGACTACTCACCTGGTTAAAATCTTAGGTAGTTACATTATACCCACATTAAAATTAATTTTCCACTTTAAATTATTTCACTCTAATACAAAAAAATGAGGATATTTCTGTTTCATTGCTTCCTTGGGTTCCCAAGTAGTTTCTTCGAATTTTTTATTCCTCTAGAGAACTTTAACCAGATGAGTAGTCTTATTCTGTAGCAATTTATTTCTAAGATCCAAAATTTATACTGATTTTTTTCATAGTAAAGATCATTCTATAGTAGTACAACCTTTGAGTTCAGTGCATGTGAAGGATTAGGTATGTACTTCCTCAGGAGAGATACATAGAACACATTATGAACTTGAGATAGGTTTTGTGAAAGCACCACGTGATAAGTTATATTCCATACTCGATAAATAATATTTAAGGGACCAATATACCTAGATCTTAGATTTCTATTATCTATGAATCTCATAACCTTATTCCATAGAGGAATTCATAATAATACCTTCTTAGCAACTTTGAATTCCAAATCTCATCGGTGATTGTCAGTATAACTCTTCTGTTGACTTTGAGTTGCCTTGATGTTCTACTGAATGGATCTAACCTTATCTACCATTTCCTCATCTAGATCATATCTCAATAGAATTCATTCTCTATCTTCATCTCAGTATGTTGGAGTCCTATACTTATTTTCATAGAGGGCTTCATAAGTATCCATATGAATACTCATTTGAAAGCTATTATTATAATATAATTTGACAAGAGTAAGGTGTTGATCCCAACCACCTTTGAAATCCAAATAACAAGATATAAACATATCCTGCAAAGTTTTAATGATCCTATCAGACTTCCCATCTATCTTATGATGACAAGAAGTACTGAAACACAACTCTGTATCTAGATCTTTCTAAATACTTCACCAAAAGTTTGAGGTAAACCTCATATCTCAATCAGATAAAATAGAATGTGTACTCCATATAACCTTACCACTTCCTTAATATATATTCTATAAATTTGATCAAGAGATAAAAATTCCCTTGTGGAAAGAAATTCACTGATTTTATAATGTGATTGACTATAACCCAAATAGCATTATAGCATTTATATGTTTTGGGGAGTCTAACAATGAAATCTATGGTGGTGTTTTCTCATTTCCATTCTGGTATGGGTAATGGTTGTAACATCATCTTAGACTTCTATTTATTAGCCTTAACTTGCTAACATACCAAGCACTGAGATACATACTCTGAAATATCTCACTTTATATAATCCCAACTGAAATACTATTTCAAATATTTATACATCTTTGTACTTTTAGGATGAATAGAGAATGATGAGTTACGAGCTTCATCCAATGGTTCCTTCTTTAAGTCCAGTATTGATAGGATATATACTCAGTTTCTAAACCTTATCATTCCATAATAATAAATTTTGAAGTCGGGAACATTTCTCACCTTTTTTATTGTTCTAAATATTCCTTCTATGGCTCTTTAATTTTCACATGGATTGATAGTTGAACACTCATTTGAGTAGGATAATATTTCTCCCATTCCTTTAAAAATTCTAGAACCATCCTTTTTAAATCCAAAAACATTGTATCTTTTTTTATCCTCATCATAGATAAGCTTGCATAATCCTTTTGACTCAAAACATAAACCACCTTATTCATCTTCCCAGGGTGGTAAATAATTGAGTAGTCGTAATCTTTAATCAACTCCAATCATCTTCTCTAACATATACTCAGTTATGAAAATCAAATGTGACTTCCATTCCTCAGTAATTGATGTGGGATTTATGTAAAAAAATTAATTCATTCCCAAAATAAAATCAAATTCAACTAGAGGGATAATAATGAGATTTTCAGGATACACATTCCCACAAACTTCATTCAAAGAAAAAGCATAGACTTGAGATGTGATCATCATGCCATTAGGAGTTTTCACTGTTAATTCAATATATAATTGTTAAAGTGGTATTGTGATGTCCTTATAAAATTCTTCAGATATAAAAGAGTGGGTAGATCCAAAATAAAATAATAAATTAGAAATTCTAGAGTGGATGATAAGTGTACCTTTCACCACTTTGTTATCCTACCACACATCGACAATAGTAATCGCATGAGATTTTTCTTTGTCTTTGGTCTTGAGAGGTTTTTAACATCAATCATCATCATTAACCCTCAAATTCAATCATTGGTTAGAATAATTATCATACTCCTTGCATTTGAAACACTGGAGTATGGTTGGTACATTATGTGGATATTTTTCTCTATTCGCATCATTATCTAACTTATTCCCACAACTTTGGAATTTTATTGCCCAATAACCTTCATTTCTACACTTAAAGCATTTACTGGTCCCCTTAAGACAATTTCTTCTATTTTTCCTTCCACACTTCTGGCATAAAGGAAGACTCATATTCTTCCCTCCATGGTTATTATTATTATAATTTCCTTTGAATTACATTTTTTTCTTATCAAAACTATGAGATTGATGGGTAACTCTAATCTATATTTATACCTTGATAGCACATAAAATAATTTATTAATAGATACTAAAGTACCTTATGGTTAATTCCCTTCAAATAATTGGTTTTAATCCACTAAAGAATAGATAAATATTACTTTCTAGTTTAATGATAATACTATAAGCATACCTCACAAGTCTTGTCAAATTTTCCTCATATATACTAATGGATTATTCATCCTCTTGATTTATCTCAAGGAATTACTTCTCCATTTTCATTCAAAGAATATAAGTAAAGTACTTATTGAAAAATAACCTTCGAAACTCATCTCACTCTATAGAGTTAACTTCTTTAGGTTGTCTCATGTTCTTTATGAGTGTCCACCATTGATCTGCTTCACCTTCTAGATGATAAATGACCAAAATAAATCTTTCATGCTCTGAACACTGGAGAATGGAAAATATCTTTTCGATGGTATAGATCCATTACTGAAGAACCTTTGTGGTGTTTTTTTAACAAATTTTTGTATTTGTTGACAACTAACCTTTTTGTTGAAGAATGTTTTTGAGTTATAGAAAGTTGAAGTTACTGGTTGCTGAAGATTTCCTTAAAGAAGATTATGTTGAAGAATAAGAAGTCAGAAGTTAAGAGTGTCTCAAACTTTCTAAATGAAATCATACGATGCTTTGCTGATCTTAAAGTTCTCACAAATCGTGAAAATTTCATGATAACAGATGGTTAAAGAAATGGTGAAGAAGATTGGTGTTGTTTCTCTAAGAAAAATTCTGAGAAATTTTGAAGCTAGATATTCAGAGTTGACTTCCAGAACCAGAAATTCAGAGTCTACTTCATGAACTAGAAATTCAGAGTCTACTTCATGATCTAGAAATTTGGAGTCTACCTCCTGAACCAGATATTTGGAGTTGACTTCCTGAACTAGAAATTCGGATTCTACTTGTTGAGCCTGAATTTCAGAGTCTATGTGTTGAGCCTGAAGTTCAGAGTCTACTTGTTGAGCCTGAAGTTCGGAGTCTATGTGCTGAGCCTAAATTTTAGAGTCTACCTCCTGAGCCTGAAGTTCAGAGTCTACTTGCTGAGCCTGAAGTTCAGAGTCTACTTGCTAAGCCTGAAGTTCGGAGTCTACTTACTGAGAAATTCGGAATGACAATCCTGAGCTAGAAATTCGGAATGACAATCTTGAGCCAAAAATTCGGAATGAAAATCTTGAGCCAGAAATTTTGAATGACAATCCTGAGCCAAAAATTCGGAATGACAATCCTGAGCCATAAATTATGAATGACAATCCTGAGCTAGAAATTCGGAATGACAATCCTAAGACAGAAATTCAGAATGACAATCCTGAGCCAGAAATTCGGAATGACAATCCTGAGTCAGAAATTCAGAATGACAATCCTGAGCCAGAAATTCAGAATGAAAATCCTGAGCAACATGCTGAGAAATTTGGAATGACAATCCTGAGCAACATGCTGAGAAATTCAGAATGACAATCCTGAGAAACATGCTGAGAAATTCGGAATGACAATCCTGAACAACATGCTGAGAAATTCAGAATAACAATCCTGATCCAGAAATTTGGAATGACAATCCTGAGCCAGAAATTTGGAATGACAATCCTGACCCAGAAATTCGGAATGACAATCCTGAGCCAGAAATTCGAAATGACAATCCTGAGCCAGAAATTCAGAATGACAATCATGATCCAGAAATTCGAAATGACAATCCTGAGCTAGAAATTCAGAATGACAATCCTGAGCCAGAAATTCAGAATGACAATCCTGACCCAGAAATTCGGAATGACAATCCTGAGCCAGAAATTCGGAATGACAATCCTGAGCCAGAAATTCAGAATGACAATCCTGAGCATGTTTCTAAGAAAATCAGAACCATGATCCAGCTTTATCATTCCAAGAAATATATGAAGAGTTCAAGAAAACCATAATTTCAACTTTGCATAAATCTCGGAGAAATTTAAGGATATTTGAAGAAGTCAAATATTGAAGATTAAATGTGAGAGATTTGCGGAGTTTTTGAAATTTAAAGAAGTGGGAAAGTTTTTCAAGATTCCCGCCTTTGTTTTCTGAGTTTCCTATAAATATGTGCTCAGATCATTCGCTCATTTTAAACTTTTGACACATGCGGAAAAGGCAGAGCGCTGGAGAATTCTAAGTGAAAAGTTCCTACCATCTTGAAGAAGTTTCCTTGAGTGTTTGAGAAGAAGAGAATCCGGATTGAGAATTCGGAGTGATCATTTGTGCGGAACCATCATTATCTTGCTGAGAAGATCGATTTCAGAAAATCAGATTCAAGAAATCGGATTGAAGATTCAGAGTGATCATTCGGAGTGAGCATTTGTGAAGCAGCTTATCAAAGTTCTTATTCTTGTGTTTGGCTCATTTGTTCTTTAAGAAAACATTGTAAACTGACAGGAGTCAGTATAATCTTTCTTATCGGGAAATAGAAGGTGTCCAATGGGAGTTGGCACAAGTTTTATTCACTTATTCATTATAGTGGATTTCCATAGACCCACGGGAGTGGCTATGGCAAGGACGTAGGTTCTCTTATTGAGACTGAACCTTGTAAATCTTGTGTGCCTTTCTTTGTTTTCCTTTCTTGCATGCTTGAGTATCTTGCTAAAGGTTGATAAGGAAATAAATATTAAGAGGTTGTAAGGGTTAAGTTTGTTAAAGTTTTGAAACTTATAAAATTTAAATAACTTATTCAACCCCCCCCCCCTTCTCAGTTGTCATTCGATCCTTGGAACTTCAAGTGGTATCAGAGGGAGATTCCCTTGTTTAATCCTTATTATGGAGAATATAAATTCTGTCAATAGTAGAGGAATTCCTACATTCGATGGCAAGAATTATTATGGATGGAAAAATAAGATGATTCCTTGTCTCCTATCTCTTGGCCTTGAAGTTGTTGATGCTGCTACTATTGGCTTTCCACCTTTTGAGAAAAATAATCCTATGACATTTTCTGACAAGAGAAACATAGAAGTTGATGGAAAGGTTAGAAATGTTATTCTCATGTCCTTATCAGAAAATTTTTATCAGAAGTTGATGGGTCTCACAACATCAAAAAGCATGTGGGACAAGCTGGAAAGTGTTTTTGAAGAAAACACAAAAGTCAAGGAGGCCAAGCTGCAAATCTGGCGTAGTAAATTTGAAGACATCAGGATGAGAGATGATGAAACAATTGATGAATAATTCACCAGAGTTAATGAAATTGTATGAAACATCAGGGGATTCGGAGAAAAATTGGAAGATTCTATAATTGTGAAGAAACTTATGAGAAACTTTCCAGATAGGTTTGATTCTAAAATTTCAGATTTAGAAGATAAGGATGATTTATCTCTTGATGAACTGCATAACTTTCTTGTTGCCTATGAAATGAGGAAATCTCCAATATTTAAAAATAAGATGAAAGATGAAATGGCTTTTGAAGCTATGAGAAAGATGAAAATCCAAGATGATGAAGAAGTTGACCCTTGTGAGTCTGATGATAAGGAAGATGAAGAGTTGAATGAAAAAATCATGTCTCTCATATCCAAGAACTATCGAAGAGGAAGAGTAAAGTATGGAGGGAAACTTCCTCTCAAATGTTTTGAGTGTGGTGGAATTGGACACTTTGCTATGAATTTCCCTAAGAATAAATTTAGAGAATATCAAGATGTTTCTAATGATAATTCTTGGTGGAAGAAGTATAAAAAGAATAAAAAAGAAGAGAATACTTCAAAAGAATTCAAGAAGAAGTTTTCAGGAAAGAAAAGAAGTATGTTGAGCAAGAAGGTTGAATCAGAATCATCTGACAATGATTCCTCAGAATATGAAAGTAAAGAAAGATTCAGAACCTTCATTACAAAAGTGGAGAAAACCAATGTTTCCTTAGAAAGTGAAGAAGGTGGTGAAGAATCCTACAGAGAATATCAACTAAGATCCGAACTCCTTGCATGTCTTGAGAAAAACAAATCTCTCAAGAAAGAAATTCGTGTGATGAAGAAAAATCATGAAGAAGTTCATTATGGAAGTAAATATGTCACCAAGAAGGAAGATGAATACATTCAAGAAATTTTAAGTTACAAACTTAGAATTGTTGAACAAGGAAAGATGATTGAAGATCTTGGCCAGAAGCTGGAAGCTAAGGAAGAAGAAGCAAACAATGTGAAATGAAAACTCCTTGATTCCAAAAATACCCTGAGGAAGATGAATGAAAACTTCAACAAAGCTACAGAAGTAAAAGCTGAGACCTCTAAAAATGTTGTGAAGGCTCATTACGAGAATCAGGTGAAATCTTCTCTTACCAAAAATAATTTTTCATCTGATTCTTCTAACATTTCAGGTTTCAGAATAAGTGTTAGTAAAGATTGGGTGGAGAAAGGATGTAAGAAATCTATCAATCCTATAAAATTAGAAGACTCACTCAAAAGAAGAGATGGCCTATATCCTGAGTTTTCTATAGCTGAAAGAAGTTATCAACCTCAGCAAAGTTTCTATAATGAAAGATCATTCATTAATAAAAAATCAATATTTGAGGGATATTGCTGGTGTTGTGGAATATATGGGTATAGAGCTTATAATTTTTGTCACAATTTATCTCTACCCAGAAGAAGGTTTGAGCAAAGTGGAAGAAATAGTGAAAGAAAGATGAGTAACTCTCCGTACTCACAGAAAGTTGAAAAGGTGAATTCTCAAGATGTTAGAAACATTCCAACAAAGAATCAATTCGAATGTTTGGAAGAAGTTTGTGGAAGATGTGATCAGTTTGGTCATCATGCTGAAAGATGTATGACACTCCTTCCAGAACAAGTTTCTTATGATAAGAAAGAAAAGAATGCTGAAAATAAGAAGGCTGATGAGAGAGCTTTTGTTGTTGAGACAGCTTTGAAAGCAAGTAAGAGGAACAAACCATGGATTCTTGATAGTGGTTGTTTTTCACACATGACAGGTGATATAAAAATATTAGAATATGTTAAAAGTCATGATGGAGGATCGGTTACGTTTGGAAATGATAGTTCCCTAAAAATTAAGGGAATCGGAATGGCAGAGATTGAAGTAGAGAAACTGAAATCTAAGGAAGTCTTGCTTGTTGATGGGCTAAAACATAACTTACTTAGTGTAAGTCAACTTTGTGATTATGGAAAAGAAGTTATCTTCAGAAAGGATTCTTGTATCATCAAAAGTGTAAAAAATGGAAAAGTGATTACAAAAGGAGAAAGAACCAGTGGGAATCTCTTTCAAATTGCAGAATCCAATAACTCTTGTTATTTGAGTGCTGAAGATGAAAATAAGTTGTGGCATCGAAGACTTGGCCACCTTGGGTAGAAGAACATGAGTAAGCTTTCTAAAGTTGATGTTGTTTGAAATTTTCCAAAACTGAAAAGAAGAGATGAAGATGTTTGTATTACTTTCTAGAAAGGAAAGATGACTAACAAAGTCCATAAAAGAGTTGAGATTCAATCTAACAAACCACTTGAGCTTATTCATTCTGATATGTGTGGGCCGATGAGACATCAATCAACAAAAGTAGATTTATACTTTATCACTTTTATTGATGACTTCACTCGGATGACAAACATCATGTTCATGAAGCATAAGTTAGAGGCTATTGAAATGTTTAAATTCTTCAGAAGATATGTCGAGAAAGAATTGGGAGCTTCCATAAAGAAATTGAGAACAGACAACGGTACCGAATTCACAAGCAATGCTTTTGAAACTTACCTAAGGAAGCATGGTATCAAACATCAGTATAGTGCTCCCTATACACTACAACAAAATGGAGTTACAGAAAGGAAAAATAGAAGCTTGGTGGAAATGGGAAGAAGTATGTTATCAGAATACAAACTTTCAAAATTCTTTTGGAGAGAAGCTGTTAGCACTGATGTACATGTTCAAAATAGATGCTTGTTAAGACCAGAAACCTACATGACTCCTTACGAGATGTGGTATAACAAAAAACCTTCTTTTAATTACTTCAAAGTTTTTGGAAGTCCATGCTTTCTCAAAATCAAAAATTCAGACTTAGGAAAGTTTGATGAGAAAGCTGAAGAAGGAATATTTATGGGTTATTCACCGAATGGAAGAAGTTATAAATGCTGGAACAAACGTTTACAGAAGTTGGTGGATTCATATGATGTGAAGGTAATTGAAAATCCAAGTTCTTTCACAAAATTTGTTAAGAATACTGAGGAAGATAAATCAGAGAATCCTCACCAGAGTGAGAGTGACTCAGATAAGTCGCATGGGGAAGAAAGTGATACTGGGAAAGGAAATGTGAGTTTTCCTACATTACAAAAACATGTTGAATCTGAAAATATTATTGGGGATCAGAAGGCTCTAGTTCAGACAAGAAGGAAGTTAAGATTAGAAAATCAGACTTCCCTTATCTCAAAAGTTGAACCAGAATCAGTTTCAGAAGCTATTCAACATAAAGAATGGGTGGATGTTATGAATGAAGAACTGGATCATATTGAGAAGAATGAAACATGGGAACTTGTTCCAAGCCCAGCAAATAAGAATGTTATCAGAACCAAGTGGGTTTACAGAAATAAATTGAATGAGCATGGAGAAGTTACAAGAAACAAAGAAAGTCTTATGTGTAAAGGGTATTCACAAGTGGAAGGTGTGGATTTTGATGAAACCTTTTCCCCTGTTGCAAGGTTGGAAACTATTCGAATGTTTCTTGTAGTGGCTGCTCATCAGAATTACAAGGTTTATCAGATGGATGTAAAGTCATCTTTCTTAAATGGTGATATTGAGGAAGAAGTTTACATTGAACAACCTTGTGGGTTTTTTCTTGATGAGGATGAAAACAAAGTTTGCAAATTAAAGAAGGCCTTGTATGGGTTGAAACAAGCTCCACGAGCATGGTATTCGAAGATTGAAAATTCTCTGAGAAAGATGAACTTTTCTAAAGGAAAGGTTGATAGAAACTTGTATGTTAAAGATGTTGACTCTGGAACTTTAATTGTAATCATTTATGTGGATGATATAATTTTTGCTGGAGATGAAGAAAAGGTTTGTGAAGAGTTCGCTGAAGAGATGAAGGAAAATTTTTAAATGTCAATGTTGGGAGAATTAACTTTCTTCCTTGGCTTACAAGTTCAACAATAAGAAAACTACATTTTCTTATCCCAAGAAAAGTATGTCAAGGAACTGTTAAATAAGTTTGGGATGGAAGAATCAAAAGAAGTTTCAACCCCTATCTCAGTGAGCACAAAGTTGAGCAAAGATGAGTCAGGGAACATTGTGAATCGGAAAGACTTTCGAAAGTTAATAGGAATTATTCTTTATCTTATAGCCTCAAGGCCTGATATTGCTTATTTTGTGACTCTCTGTTCCCGATATCAAAGTAATCCAAAAGAATCACATATGTTGGAAGTTAAGAGGATTCTGAGATATGTTAAAGGAACAAATTCACATGGGTTTTTATACAAGAGAAATAATGAGATGAAGTTTCATGGTTATACTGATGCTAATTGGGATGGTGATTGTAATGATAGAAAATCAACATCAGGAGGAACATTTTTTTTAGGGGAATGTTGTGTGAGTTGGCACAGCAAGAAACAAATTTCAGTAACTTTAAGTACATCTGAATCTGAATATGTTGCATCCACTCAGGCTTGTACTCAAATGATGTGGATGAAAGTTCAGCTAGAAGATTTGAAAGTGAAATTTCTAAAACTTTGAAAATACTATGTGATAATCAAAGTGTCATTGATCTTTCCAAGAATCCTATTCAACATTCAAGATCAAAGAATATTGATATAAAGTATCATTTTTTAAAAGAGAAAGCTGCTGCTGGAGAAGTATTGCTGGAATATATTTCAATAAAGTATCATATTGCCGATATTTTCACAAAAGCAATGTCAAAGGAGAGGTTTGTTGAACTGAGGCTGCAACTCCATGTTCAGCCTCCTCCCAAGACTTCCTAAAACTCATAAGGAAGAATCCCACATCGTGCTTTGGATTATGTTGACAAAGGGGGAGAGTAAGTTTTCTTTTATGAATCTAAATTTGTGATTATCATATAATGGGGGGGAGAGAGAGAAATGAGAGAGAAAGAAAAATGAGAGAAGAAAAGAAAAGTGTGAAAGAAAAAGATAAAAGTTGAGGGGGAGTTTGAGTAAGGTGAAGTTTATCTTTACATGGCCGCAAATTTTTCTTGTCACCGAGGGATGGAAATCCTTCAAAAACATTACTTTATCCAGTAGTGTGGTGTCAGGAAACTCTTTTTTAGAAAGGCTATGTTTTGGTAAAATTCAAGAACTTGAGATGTAAAATTTTTGAGAGGTGAAAACTTGTTACCAAGAGTTGCCAACAAATTCAAAGGGGGAGATTGAAGAACCTTTGTGGTGTTTTGTTTAACAAAGTTTTGTATTTCTTTACAACTAACCTTTTTTTGAAGAATTTTTTTGAGTTACAGAAAGTTGAAGTTGTTGGTTGCTGAAGATTTCCTTACAGAATATTATGTTGAAGAATAAGAAGTCAGAAGTTAAGAGTGTCTCAAAATTTCTAAACAAAAACAGACGATGCTTTGCTAATCTTAAAGTTCTCACAAATCATGAAAATTTCATGATAATAGCTGGTTGAAGAAATGGTGAAGAATATTGGTGTTGTTTCTCTAAGAAAAATTCTGAGAAAGTTCAGAGCCAGATATTCAGAGTCGAATTCCTGAACCAGAAATTCGGAGTCTACTTCATGAACCAGAAATTCGGAGTCTACTTCCTGATCCAGAAATTCGAAGTCTACCTCCTGAACCAGATATTCAGAGTCGACTTCCTGAACCAGAAATTCAGAGCCTACTTGTTGATCTTGAAGTTCGGAGTCTATGTGTTGAGCCTGAAGTTCGGAGTCTACTTGTTGAGCCTAAAGTTCGGAGTCTATGTGCTGAGCCTGAAGTTCGGAGTCTACCTCCTGAGCCAGCAATTCGTAGTCTACTTGTTGAGCCTGAAGTTCGGAGTCTACTTGCTAAGCCTGAAGTTCGGAGTCTACTTGCTGAGAAATTCGAAATGACAATCCTGAGCTAGAAATTCGGAATGACAATCCTGAGCCAGAAATTCAGAATGACAATGTTGAGAAACATACTGAGAAATTCGGAATGAAAATCTTGAGCAACATGCTGAGAAATTCAGAATGACAATCCTGATCCAAAAATTCAGAATAACAATCTTGAGCCAGAAATTCGAAATGAAAATCCTGAGCCAGAAATTCGGAATGACAATCCTGAGCCAGAAATTCGGAATGACAATCCTGAGCCAGAAATTCGGAATGAAAATCCTGAGCCCAAAATTCGGAATGACAATCCTGAGCCAGAAATTCAGAATGACAATCCTGAGCATGTTTCTAAGAAAATCAGAACCATGATCCAGCTTTATCATTCTGAGAAAGATATGAAGAGTTCAAGAAAACCAGAATTTCAACTTTGCATAAATCTTAGAGAAATTTAAGGAGATTTGAAGAATTCAAATATTGAAGATTAAATGCGAGAGATTTGCGGAGTTTTTGAAATTTGAAGAAGCGGGAAAGTTTTTCAAGATTCTCGCCTTTGTTTTCTGAGTTGCCTATAAATATGCGCTCAGATCATTCGCTCATTTGAAACTTTTGACACATGCAGAAAAGGCGGAGTGCTGGAAAATTCTAAGTGAAAAGTTCCTACCATCTTGAAGAAGTTTCCTTGATTGTTTAAGAAGAAGAGAATCCGGATTGAGAATTCGGAGTGAGCATTTGTGCAGAACCATCATTATCTTGCTGAGAAAATCGGTTTCAGAAAATCGGATTCAAGAAATTGAATTGAAGATTCTGAGTGATCATTTGGAGTGATCATTTGTGAAGAAGCTTATCAAAGTTCTTATTCTTGTGTTTGGCTCATTTTTTCTTTAAGTAGACATTGTAAACTGATGGGAGTCAGTATAATCTTTCCTATCGGGAGATAGAAGGTGTCCAACGAGAGTTGGAACAAGTTGTATTCACTTCTTCATTATAGTGTATTTCTATAGACCCACGGGAGTGGCTATGGCAAGGATGTAGGTTCTCTTATTGAGACTGAACCTTGTAAATCTTGTGTGCCTTTCTTGGTTTTCCTTTCTTGCATGCTTGAGTATCTTGCTAAAGGTTGATAAGGAAATAAATATTAACAGGTTTCAAGGGTTAATTTTGTTAAAGTTTTGAAACTTATAAAAGTTAAACAACTGATTCAACCCCCCCTTCTCAGTTGTCATTCGATCCTTGGAACTTCAATTACTCAGAAACTAGTGGATCAGTGGACCCACTAAAAGAAGGTGGATGTTTCCATATGATTGAATTAGCAAAATATTTTTCCCTCTTTTGATCATTTGGAATATCGGAATGATTCATGGATTGAGAAAGTTTTGTAAGTATAGCAATAAGATTTTTCATTCTAGGTCCCATAACATTTGGTTGCTCAGGAGGAAAATCATTGCATTGCCCATCAAATTTAGCATTAACATGGTTTCTTTGGGTTATATCCATTGATTAAAAACAAAAAACATAGTGTAGGCAACAATAATCATATTGATAAACCATATAATCATAAAAAATCATTCATAGGATTTCTAAGTCATGATGACTTCTTTTTAATCTATGACACATTAGGTTTAAAATATGTCATCCATGATTATCATCTATTCAAATCCATCATAATGGTTCATAAATAGAATGTGAATTAACCCACACATATCCCTCAGGAGTGTCTATCCAGGTGTGCAGCCTTGGTCCCACTCATCGTGCATTGGTGATGATTGAGTTACTGCCTAATCTTCCCCATTTAGAGTTATTTCCCCTATGTTTTATATGTCATAGCCACATCCACTTACTAGTATCCAGATAGGGATGTGTTTTCTAGGAAAAATACACTCATTTGATTACCATAACTTATGATGTTCTCATATACTTAAGCTTATCCTAAGGGTTCTCACTAAATTTTTCTCATCCTAGTTTCTAAAAATAACTAAACCTTTCTCTAATACCAGCTGAGGTGACCTAAACATTTCATACATAAATATTAGATTTTTATTATATAAATATTCATTACATATCATTATGATCCACATCATAACCAAAAAGTCTTAGTTTCTTTGGAAACTTGGATACATAAATAACTGGTACAAAAGATATATACATCATCTTCCACTTAGTTCTTTACAATTAGAACCCTTCTTAGATATATCATACTTAAAACCTTTCTTCATATCTTGGGGAAAATAAAACATAATAAAGGGTGATCTCATATGATCAGTAAGGACATACAATGGAGATAACACTGATCATTTGAGGATATCATGAGCATAAGGATATGTGAACATGATCTTAACATTTAAATATACAATGGAGATAACAATGATCATTTGAGGATAGCATGAGCATAAGGATATGTGAACATGATCTTAACATTTAAATATCATACCCAACAATTCATAGAACAAAATCGTGAGTCTTGGCATAAATCTTGGCAGTTCATAATATATGAATCATAAATAAATCAAAGAACATGAGTAATGATAAAATAGCATTGGATTAAGATCATTCCATAAAAGAGTGGCATAAAGTGTGTCATAATCATAATCATAGAAATGTTATTTCAAGGCTACCCACAAAGACATTAATCACATATTAGTCTTGGGTAAACCACCCTTGTACCTACTTCAGGATTGGGATAACCCCCCATGTACCCTCTTTTGGGATTGGGATAACCTTCCATGTACCCTCTTTTGGGCTTGGGATAACCTCTCATGTACCCTTTAAGCTAATAAATCATTAATCTTTACCCAATTAATTAATGGGAAATAATGGGCTCACCCATCACATAATCATAATTCATTCATAAGTATTCCACAAGATCATGAAAACATTTAATATTCCATCATAACTTTACCCATGGAAAATAAAATGGGTTTCATCAATAATTCATCATCATAACCATAAACCATCTAGAGAAAGAATAAGGGTGGTATCATAGAATTGTATCCCTAGTGAAGCATAAGTAACATCAAATAATGTTATCATAGATGAAAAATTCTTTTTAAATATCACTAGAACATTTCTTGAAGAAAATACCCTTTTCATTTTGAAATCCCTTATTTAAAAACTAAAAATTTCCAAAATAGTAAGGAAACCATTTTATTTGAAAAGAACCATGAAAACATAAAAATGAAGCTTCAAGGAATTTATTACTCATGATGGAAAGAAATTCCATTTATGTCTTGTATATTAAAATAAATATTTTTTTCACATTCTCGTAAAAAGAAAAAAGTACCTCATTTAGTGATAAGAATATTTATTTTAAATATTTGTATAGAAAGTCAAATGTGGGTAAAAATGGCTTTAAAAAATCATAGGAGAATAGTAAAAACATTCTTGAAAACATTTTAAAGAAATTATGGACATGGAAGAAAATTATTCCCAACCAAATAATAAAACAAAGTTGGTTTTCCTTAAAAATGTTCTTTCAGTCTCTTGAGTGCTTAAAGATGAGAAAATGAAAGGAAAAAAATGCGATCTTTATAAATAACTAGAGGATGAGAAAACATAATTTTTTGGATAGAAATATCATATAATTTCATCATCATAAATTTAAGCATAAACAATCCCGGTAAAAATGAGATTGTAATGTAAAACTCTTACCTCAAGTCTATCTTACTTCGTAAGTGCTTTAACCACTTGTATAATAAAATTAAATTTATTATAATTTTATAAAAAACCATATTAATATCCATAATATCATATATTGTTCCCTTATAAAATTTCAATACTCATTTATTAAGAATTCTTTATTAAAAATGTCGTTTTTGGGTGTTAACTGCTTCATTTTTTCATGAAAGTTTTGGTTCAATAATTCTGGTCCTTTTACTTTGATCATGGTTCCATCATATCTAGAATGTTAATAATGACATAAATATCATATATATTCATTATATACATATTTAGAATCATCCATAAAAGGTAGAGATAGAAAAATGAATTACACCGTTCATGGAGACGGTAGTCTGTACGTACGCATGAACGTTGTTTTCATTTTCTAACAAAAAAAGAAAACAAAGATAAATAATATTTTATCATTCCATAATCATTATTATATCATATATATCATATATATTTATTAAATCCATTATTATAATCAACCATGAAATATGGTAATGGAAAATGAATCATATCGCTACATGGAGGCGGTAGTCCACACGTACGCACAAACGATACTTTCAATTCTCATTTGATGGAAATGAGGTGGAAAATGGTTGTGACGTCATCATAATAACATCTCATTATATTGATGATACTGGATTCATCATATTATTATGCATACAATAGGTTTAAATAAGGTGGGAGAAGAAATAAAATTGAAAGTATTCGATTAATAGTTATACCTCTTCGTTGAGAAACATCCTTTGGCTTACACCTTAAGTCTTAAAAAGATGGTATTCTAATCAAACTAATAACTCTAGGAAATGGAAAGAGATATTAGGATGATATTATCTTATAGATGATCTAGAAGGCTCAAACTTTGTGAATAAGGGAGAAGAGGAGGATCATTTTTATAAGTGGGGGAGGGGCACCCTTGGAATTACCTAAAGAATTAAATTAATATAAATTAATTTTCCTATTCAAGTGGCCCCAATTTGATATATTTCGAACCTATGATGAGGATGTGTATAAATTGTCTCAACCAATAAGATTTAGAAAATTTTAGGTGTTTTTTAACCCTTATCTCTTAGTTTTAACCCCCTATTAACCCTTTTGACGATTACCGCAATATCATAGTTTTTTACTCTTTAGTGGTCATGAAAGTTAATATAAAAGGACAAGCGACCCATAAGTGGAAAATGGTTAATATGATCAATCATATCTCATTCATTTGGCCAAAGATAAGATATTTATGAATTTTAAATCATTTAATAAAATATTATTTAATATAAGATACTATTAAAGTCATTTTCAAGACTATTCGCATAGTTTGACTTTAAAGACTAGATAGAAATGGAATTTGAATCCAAAATTTTAACATATCACTAATATGTTATATTTATCTAAAAAATTAATGGAATGAAATAATTCAACCAATTTGTATTTTATCCAATTTGTATTACTTTTGATATTTTTAAAATTATTTATTTTATTTGTCTATTACTTGAGCAAGTACTTTATCAATGTTGCATAAGCATTTAAGGTAATTATTTCATCACTAAAAATTAAAAATAAATTTCCATAATAAAAAAAAATTCATTAATCTTTCAAATAACCATTTAGAACCGAACATAAAATCCTTTTATCACTATGAAAAAAATATCAGAGTTATTAAAACAAAGAGAGTGATATTTTGGATTTATTCTTTACTTAAAATAGTATTAAGGTCATTATCAAAGAAAAATGGCACCAAGTTGTCATGTCATCGAATATTGGATGAGGATGGTCGAAATTAACTCATCCAATAGAAATAAGGCAGGTGTTATATATATATTTAAAGATTTATCACATTATTTTTAACCTTAATTACTCAATTTACCCTCATCAAGGTGACAAATATTTATCACGATTACTATTCATAATGTCCAAAAATAAAAATAACCTATTTTCCAAATTTGGACAAAGTGATTTCAAATATGGAATCCATTTTTAAAGATTAAATTTCTAGAAGTGGCAGAAATCCATTTTAAAATAAACACGCAAAACGCAATGAAAACCATTTTTAGAAGAAAAAAATGTGTTTTTAAGTATAAAACTGGATTTATTCGTATCTCATGCCTATTAAAAACCATTAGATGAATGCTAAAACATTTAATTGAATATATAATCTATAAATTTCATTAAAATCATTCATTAATAGTGATTAATTTAATTTATTAAGATAAAAACACATTGCGCGCATAAAAACAGATTTTCAAAAAAAAACATCTCCTTTTTACTTTTAAATGCTTTTATCAATTGATAACCAATGGATTTATTTTATACATGTGTAAAAAAATATATTTTTTAATTTAGTTGGTTTTATTCATACCCGCCAATCCAATGGCTAAGTGATAATTGTCACATTAAATAATAATAATTATAGTTCATTTAAACTGAGTGTTTCATGTAAAGAAAACTATCGAATACTTCAAGTTTATTTTAAAGGAAATACATATAAAATCTTAGAGTGTTACACTTCATCTCAAACCTTCCATAAAATTTCCTTTATCTCCTCAATTCATTGAATTTCAAGTCTCGCAAGTAACATATCATCCACATACAAAAGTAGTATAATGAATATTCCATCATCTCATTGCTTCTGATATCAACAATGATCATAATCACACCGATTGAACTTTATTCAAGAATGAAAGTATCAAAATCATGGTTCCAATGTTGAGGGGATTGCTTCAAGCCATATAGGATTCTCTTCAACTTGCAAACAAGTTCCATCTTCTTCAGATAATCTTCAAAACCCTTAGGTTGAACCATGTAGATCTCCTCCTCCAAATCACTATCAAGAAAGGGTGTTTTGATATCCATCTACGCCAAGTACAAATTATTAGAAGAAACAATGCTTAACACCATCTGGATAGTAGTTTTTTTTTTATAAACGGTGATAAAATATCCAAGAAATCAATTCCTTCTTTTTGTTGGAAACCTTTCACTGCCAGTCATGCTTTATACCTCCTACTCCCATTAGCTTCTTCCTTCAAATGAAAACTCCATTTTTTTCTAGAGCTTGCTTCACTTCCAAAATTTCTACTAGCTCCCACATTTTATTGAGCTTTAAGGACTTTAATTCATCCTTCATGACCAACTCCCACTGCTCTGGGTCACTAAGGATAGTCGTTTCTTCTAGGCTTTATGGTTCACCAGCATCTGATAAAAGGAGAAAGTTCATATCAACCCCAAACCTATGAATCAGTTCCCTAATTCTAGTTGATCTCCTCAATTGAATTGGTTGTTCTACACAACTTGGTTTTGAACTTCCTTTTGAAACCATTGCTTCTGAAACCCTCTCGATCTCCAACTCCTTCTGAACATTTTGATTTTCCTACTGAATGTTTCAGAAGTAATATCCTTTCAGTAATCTCATTTTGGTCAACTTGAACTTCAACGATTGATTTTTCTTCAAAAGTTTCTTATTAAAGACAACATCTCTACTTTAGATGATTTACTTCTTCACATCATCCCACAAACGATATCCAAAGTTCTCATCACCATATCCGACAAGAAAATACACTTTGAATTTAGCCTCCAACTTATCTTTATCCTTGGTATCAACATGAACACATGTCACACTCCCAAAAGTTTTGAGATGGTTTACTTTCAGTCTTTTTCCAGACCAAAGTTCTTCCAGAAGTTCTTGTCCCATAGCTAAAGTTGGACTTCTGTTGATCAAGTAGGTTTTTATGTTAATAGCTTCTACCCAAATTCCCTTTGGCATTCTAGAATGAAGTCTAATATATTGAGTCGAAAGAATTCTTTCTACACTTTCCAACCTTGTTTTTGAAAATCACAAACCACTTCTTTAAAAGTTTATACTTTTCTAAATTTTATACTTCCCAAGTTCTTAAGATGTTTTTGTGGGAAACTTAACTATTTTACCAAACAGAGAATATCCTTTCCAACGGATGGAACTTCCTTAAAGTTTTCAGGATGAAAGGCATCGGATGGAACTTCCTTACCAGACAGACATGTACTTTTTACATCGTGTAGACAAAAACAAAGTTCACTAGACAGAGTTCTACCATGTCTACCGAACAGACTTTACCGGATATAGGCAGACATGCTTTTCGGATGAACTTTTATAAAGCATGTCGGGCAAATAACTTCATGCACTTCACCGAGAAAAGAATCACAATTCTACTCGATGAAACCTACAAGCATTGTAATGATTCTATGTCATGAAAACCATCAAACGAAGATTTTGTATTGAACCTTTACAAGTGAAGAAGGAATGTGTCTAATGTCATTGCAACTGATCTCGATAAATACATAATATGATCGTTGGAAGAATGTCTATAAATAGAGTCGCGCGATCGAGGAAAAGAAACTTTTACATCTCAGACTATCTCAAGTTGCTGTGAAGATCTTGTAACGTCTTGTTACTTGAGTGTACTATATTGTAACTTTTAGAGTCTTTTTCTTAAGGCATTGTAGGATTTACTTTTTTAAATGCCTTAAGAACTTTTGATTGTGTAATCATTGTGCCCAATCTGGTAAGATCGAGGGCTTCCATTGTCAAGGAACATAGAGGTTATTTTGGTCTTTTGATCAAGGGTTCTAGAGGCTTGGAAAACAGAGGCTTTGTTAGATCTTTTTGATCGGGGAATTTTGTGGCTAGGAAGGCAGACCTTTACGGTAAAGTTAATACAGTATATACCTTGAGTCTGGTTAAGACTTCCTTAACACTTAAGGATGAAGTGTGGACATCTTATAAAACTTTATGTAAGCTTTTCTTACATACTTTGTATAAGTTTTTTTGGTAGTTGTTTTTACATATTTCTTATTTTCGTTATGCATTTGTTAGGAAAAGTTTTATATAGTTTGTTATAAAATATTCTTACTCTGATAATAAAGTGAATCATTATGAATCTTCATCTGATATACTTTCTTAAGAGGTTGGCTAAAATTATTAGTTTTATTTTATAAACTACAATTCAACCCTCCCCCTCTTGTAGTAAAACGCATACTCTTTTGATCCTATGTCATACATCGAGATTTCTCTTGTAAAGTCATGTTTATTCTTTCAATTACTCTATTTTGCTGTGGAGTTCTAGGGATTGTCTTCTTGTGCCTAACTCCCTTCTTACGAAAAAAGTTTTGGAAGTTGTGTCTGGTGAATTCACCACCATTGTTTGTTCAGAGGCACTTTAACTTCTGATCACACTCCCTTTCAGCTAAAGCTTTACCTTGAATAAATGTCTGGAAAACATCAAAATTTCATACCTTTTGAATGGCATCATCAATAAAAGTCACAAATTATAGAGATCCTCCATTGGAATTTGCAGTAGAAGGTCCCCAAACATCATAATGAACAAGTTTCAACTTCTGATCCCTAGGTTTCTATCCATCCAAATTGAAGGATACCTTCTTCTTTTTTTTCCATCATACAACTATCACATCTGAAATCTGTGCGACTGAATTTACGTCTTCCCTTTGCTACTATAAATTTCATATTCTTCTCATTGAGGCGCCCATATCTATAATGGCATACTTTTGGATCTTCCAATGAAGTTCTTCCAATCATTGCAACTCCATCTTTACTTCCTGTCAAGTATAGAGTTTCATTCATCGCCCCATAAGCAATCACCATAGATCCTCTGGTTATCTTCCACACTCCATCCGAGAAAGTGGTTCTGAAACCTGTTTCATCAAGTTGTCCAACTAATATGAGGTTGTTCCAGAGACTTGGAATGTATCTAACATCTTTCAACTTTAAGACACCTTTATTCTTCATCTAAATGTTGACATTTCCTTTTCCAACTATCTCCAAAGCTTCATCATCTGTTAAATGTACTCTACCTAAGTTTCTGGTTACGTAGTCCACCATGCACCCATGCTCACCAATTGAATGGAAAGATGCACTTGAGTTAATAACTCGTGATTCTTCTGAAATATTCACACTCAGCAACAAACCGTTACCTCTTTCTGTCGTATTGATAGAATTTGTGCTTCCATAAGTTAATGACTTATCCGCAGACTCCTGCCCGAATGGCCCGAAGGCCTTCATTTTTATTGATTTTTGACAACCCCCCATTCAAGGGATGAAGGGGAACCCTTAAAACGCCCGTGGGCACGGAGATTACATGGCTCGTAGGCTTAGGAGATTACATGATCTGAAGGTCTTAGAGAATTCAACTAGACTATCTACAAGGAATTGCCCCTCCCCAGCATCTGCATCATGATAGTAGCTCTCCACCTTCGCATGGTCGTCTGGCTAGGCTTCCCGTGCAAGCACAGGCTGGTCCCAATGGCATAGTCATACCCTCTCATTCTGACAAATTCATTTGGATCTGCTCTGGTGAGTGCACCTTGCTCTGAATCCTCTTCTGGGGCTTCTCTTTTTTTTGTAGTGTGTCTGGGGCAACTGCATGTGTCTCGAAGGCCTTGAGGTGGCCCGAAAGCCCTACTGACCCGAAGGCCTGGGTGGCCTGAAAGCCTAAATGACTCCAAGCCCAAACTGGTGGCCCAAGGTGAATAGTTCCAACTATTACAGTACCGAACAGTAGCTGCTACAATATTGCTACAGCGCCCGGTACAGTACCCGCACGGTGTACAATACTGCTACAATACCTGCTACAGTGTACAGTTCTGCTGCAGTACCCACACAGTGTACAGTACCTGCTACAGTAGGACCTTGACTAGCCGATCTACTCTGACTTCTTTCTTACGACTTATCTTCTGATGTCTTCTTTCGATTGTCCTTTCATTGAGGTGATTGTCCTCAACCGCCGTCATTAAAAGCACTTTCATAAGGTACTTGGACTTCCTACCACCTCAACTCTTCATTAAGAATCAGATTCTGGATGTCAACAAATACAAGGTTTGTCTTTCCACTCAAATTACTTACTATTGTCATCATGGCACCCCAACTTTCCATAAGTGAAGATAGAAGAAGTAACATCTGCAGATCTTCTGTGAAAGTAACCTTCACTGATTCAAGCTATCCTCGAATTATGTTGAAATCATTCACATAGTTTGTTGTCGGTCTTCCTTCTGATAATCACAAGCTGAATAATCGCCACATTATGAAGACTTTGTTGAGTGTTGTTCATTTCTCATACATATCAGTCAACACTTTCACAACTTTCACGATGTTTTTCTTCTCCCGAATATTGAAAGTTGTATTTTGAGTGAGAGATATTCTTACCAAGGCTAGAGCCTTCCTATCCAACCGCTCCCAATCTGATTTCTCCATCTTATATGGACATTTTCCAAACAACGGAGAATCTAGATCTTTCTGTATCAGAAGATCTTCCAACTGTGGTTTCCAAAAACCAAAGTTTATCCCATTGAACTTGTCAATCCGAATCTTTCCTTCATCTGATGCCATTTTTTCATATTCCAAGTGTGTATAACTGAACCTTCTTCTAATACCACTTGTTGAGGAACAGTCCTTCTGAAATCCATGAACATGAATAAACTTCTAAAAGAACCTTCTTCTGGAATCCTACCTTCCTTCTAATTTCTCATCGTTGCCCCGCTTGACTTCATGTTCTGAAACTAGGAAGCGCAATAACCTAATCACCACACAAAATCATGCATACACACAAAACTTATGCAAACTGAAATGGAAACAAAATCGCGCACAGGGATTATGTGGTTCGGACAGAAATCACACATCCACAGAAGAACACTACAAACACTATGATAAAATCATAGTACAAGAGATTACAATTTCTAGAGGTCTTCATCCGATAAACTGGTTCCACAACCCTCTGAGATTCAAGATTGTCCTTCCATTGACCGAGGCAACCTCTGACATTGTTGTGCCTTTAGTTTGACCACTAACAGTCGGTGAACTTGCGTGTTTCCCAAGTATCAGAACTGCTCTTCTGATACTTCCAATAGAATATCAGAACAACAAGCATCAGTCAAACTCCAGTAGCAGACAAAAAACTTCATTCCAAAAAACAATCCTTCCAAAAAACTCATTTCGAAAAACTAAAGAGACTTCCCAAAACCTAACAAAAAGGCATCAAAGGCAAATCAGGAGATGGTTTTGAAGCTCCCTTGAACTTGGAATAAAAACAATTATGGTTTACCAAAGGTAACATTGGAACCCTCATTGCAACTCAACTCAATTCGTGTGTTACCAAGAAAACCTAACCTCGGAAAGATTACTCCTTCATTGGAAAAACTATTGCTACTCATTCATAGGGTTCGTCCTAGACTAAAACCCAGAAGCCCCTGGGCTAGGGCAGTACATCGCTAGGGTCAGGCAATACAACATGAGGGGCAACAAAACCATCATGCATTTACAGGCAACATTTTTAGTGTTTGTCTTCGACAATGATATCTCCATTTTTTGTGTTTGTCTTCGACAATGATATCTCCAGGGCCGGTATTACTCGTTCAATGGGTTGCAAGCTCAATTTGGAGGAAAAGATTAAGGCTGGCGAGGAGCCTTACCCACTGGTGGAAGTCATACGGCCTGCAAGTAATATTTTCCAAGAGCAATGTCAATCGAGAAGGTTAATATCGGTAATGAAGTGGAACGAGGCTCCTTGGACAAAAATATCGAACATGAGGAGAATGAGCTTTCTAAACCTGAATCATCATAATGATGGAAGCTCCTAACGGGAACTACTTGTGCCCCTTTCTCCATCAAAGATTCTTAATGATATGAAACAAGTTTATGATTTTTATGAATAACAATATATAGAAAATAACATCCCAATGAATGTTACTAAGGCTCTCAAAGCCCCTATGGGGGTGGTTCGTTACTTAGAGTTCGTTTGTTTCTTTGAAGTGGTGGGGGCGCGATTCTCACTAGTGGCAACTTATCATCATAATTTCACACTAACTGATTTATCCCCCTCGATGATGTTAAACAACATGGAGAGGAACAGTTTTACCCGATCAACCACAAGACGGATGAGACCTGAAACTCTTCAACCACTTATGTGGGGATGGGGTACTGAGAAGTTTAAGGCTGTAATGAGGTTGGGGTTTCTATGCCAAAAAAATAAAACAAGCCTCTAGATAAGTTCTTTTGAGGATTCTATGTGGACTTAAGACATTGATTTTGTCATGTGGTGATAAATTTAGAGGGCTCATCAATCAATGAAAGTGAGGTTTTGAAATAAATGAAACAAGTTGTAACCTAAGGCAGTTATGGACAAAAAATTACCTTATCAATTGATGCAAGAGAGAAGGGCGAGCAACAGTTTTATCAAGGGAGGGTGTTTTGCATCTTGATCGTAGGTGGTTAATTCCTAAGGGAATGGAATTAAGAATAAGAGAATGTAAACATAAATTATTTAATCAGATTCACTTTTTTGAATGAATTTGAATTAACAGCATCATATTGAGAATAATTGATATACTCTCTCGTTAGATCTTCAGAATAATTGGCTGTTCAGTTGCCATATGAACAACTCACTCTGAGAAGATGATGTTTGAATTTCAACAGAAGACACTTCACTGTAAACATACTATTTTTGAATTACAATTTACTGCTTTGGCAAGCTTTAATGCTTTTTGACAGCTTACAACAGATATGGGTCAAGTAATTATAACCCCTTCTTTACAACCATTTTTTTTCTACACATGCATTCATAATCCTATATTCCTCTGGAGCTTAGACAGCTTCAAACTATTTACCCCTATGGACATGAATGTCAAAACCATTCCATGCCAAGGACAGAGACTGAAGGCAGCACCTTCTTCCCTCTGCGTCACAAAAAGGGCATGCCCCTCACCTCATGATCCTACATTTCCTAACAAACCCATTTGAAACATTCACATGCCTATTCCACAACTGTCGTACCTCAGGAAACCCGATCTCGAGCCACGGCTTTGCCGGCCCGCTGAAATGCACAACGCTTGCACTTTCCAAAACCCCGGGTGGGCATTCAGGGGAATGCCCCAGCCCAGCGACATGCCACGAAGGATCAATCAGGTGAACACAATCCTCAAACGCAATCAAAGCCGGAGGCAACGCACCCGGGTACCACAACCCCAGTCCTTGATCAAGACTCTGAAAAAAAAAAAAAAACACCATCACAGATAACACTTGAAAAGTACAACAAAAGGCGATATGACAGTATGATAATATGATCCTTTTGCTTACAAGTCTGAGCCATTGTAGATAGGTTTGGGTGATGTTGGACTTCCTCCAAGCATCGAGATCAAACACATTCAGACCATACAGCCATCCACAACGCTCCCCATTAAATCTTGATGATATGATAGGGTGTGAGAAGTTCAAGTAGTCCCGGTATTTCTGGGAGCTCACAACCGCACCATTCACTTTCCCGTTGAGATCCACTTCCCACAGTGGAGACAAGTCACGTTGTACAACAATATCATCATCCAAGAACACTACCTTGTTGAGATCCGGGAACAGCTCGGGCAAGTACATGCGGAGATGGGTCATGAGGGATAGGTATCTCGGGCTTAATGCTTCAAGCATTTCGAAGCCTTTTTCATTCAGAATATCATTGTAACGGCCCCAATTCAAGCGATGAATCTCCAACATCTCCTTAACCCCGACATTCACTTCTCGGGACCAGTCATACTGGTGCAATCCCTTGACTTCAACTGCCGCAGATTTGATCGGATTGGTTGCAAACCAGGCATGCATTGCAGTGTAAGTTTTCTTGTCTGTGATAATGTGAAACACCAGTTTCTCGAGGTTTGCTGAGTTCTCAATGGCAGAAGAGACAACAACAGAGGCAGCGAGGACATTGTCAGTTAGAAGTATGAGGTGATGTAAGGAAGGGTCTGAAAGGCGAGAAACGTATTCAGGTGGGGGGATGCGAGATCGAGCCATGGAGTTTACAGCGTATTCTTCAGCCAGTTTTAGGCAGAGGCAATGCAGGCTTTTGGGGACACCATGCGAAGCTAAATGCCAGTTGATGGACTCACGCTGCCTGGCAGATTGAACCTTCTGCTCCATCTTCAATAGCTGACAAAAAAAAAACTATCACTCAAATTTAACACATCCAGTCTGAAAGAGAGAAAAACAAGCTGCAAGCAAGTTAGAAAAGAGCCTTAACTAAATGACAACTAAACAAACTCATTATGAATGAGAAAGATTGACAACTAAACAAACTCATTATGAATGAGAAAGGAAAACTTAAGTAGCGCAAGACAGAACAGCATAATAAACCCGGAAATGAATTGCGGTTTCTTTATCAAATCCCTGTCATCAATGAGGCCTTGGAAAGAAAAATTTAACCTGCCCAACTAGAGGTGTCAATTTTGTTGAACAGGTTTGGGTAAGGTGTAAATGGATTCACATTATAATCAAGTAATCCGACGAAAATAATATTCAGGTTGAATTCATTGACCATATGATGATGATATAAAACATTAAATATATAATAATATACTTTATTATTATAATCAACTTAATTCGAAATAATTCAACATATTTATAACACATTATTTATTTTAAATGGTTTAACAGGGTCGGGTTGCAACATTGATAACATAAGTTTCATATTTATTTGGTTATTTTTAGTCTAAATGAGAGAAATTAACTAGTTGAACATATTTTGATGAAGTCAGTTATATATATATTTGAACCTGGTCAAGTTAGGAAAGACCCCTTCATAAATGGGCTGGGTCACGTTGGGTGAACCAGCAGAGTTAAATAGAAAGGGTTAGGGTTGAGGTTTAATGGGTTCATAGGACGGCCAACCCCACCCATGAACCCAAATTGTACTCTAGTTCTATTCACATTTTTAAGATGAATAATTCCGATACATTGACTAAAATATAAACACTTTCAAGGAAACAACTAGGAAAGGCAAACAAAAAAATAGAGTTTTAATTTCTGTAGTTCAGTGGGTATGTCATACCATGGCCTTGGTTTTAAAAGCAAATGTCTTGATGTCTTGCTTCTTTGACGCGACGTCCTTCACGAGCTCTTTGAATGACGCGGGGACAACCCCTGTACTCACCTCCGCCCCACCTCCATCGTCAATGGATACCTCGCTGGCCTCCACCAATGCTCTCGCCAGCTCATCCCTGAGCTTCTTTACAGTACGTAAACAAGAAAAATGACAAACTTAATAGACGCGTCTTGCATGAGTTCTGCTGCCCAGTTGCTAGAATAACAGCAGCAGCAACAATTCAAAGACTTGCTTAAGCCGACCGGGAGTTAGAACCCCCGTTGTGTTTTATCACTCACTCCCGGCTGCAAAATAGCAGTAAAAAAATTGGATGTTTTCACAGGCATGGCAGCGGAGGAATTATCAGCCTCCCTTCATGCTCAGATTGTATCAACTATTCTATTTTATCTATTGATTCACCTAAAATGGAACAGATGAATAAAATATCGTAAGACAACTGTCAATTTGCTAGAATCCAACCGGTGGCGTACCCAGCTCCCCATAAAGCTTTTCAAACTCTTATCCATGACTATCCAATATTCTATTGACAAAATTATATACCTCGACTACTTGTTGGCAACGACAGCCAGACTAAAATGTAATTGGGTTCGGTAGGGTTGCAATAATGCGGGATAAAGTAATGATTTGACATCAGCGATCAGAAATTTTCATACCATTGATGCGTCGCCCCCGCCGAAAACCCTCCATCCCGTGCAGTCTGTAGAATCAAAGGGAGGGCATTAAATTAAAACGAGAATGTTTCAGATTAACCGTGGGATTGACGGGAAGAAGACACCCAAATGATATTCCTTGAAACTCGATGCAACTCGCTGAGTTCATGCCAGCCAGTTTGGTTCGAATTCCTTCAAATTGGGATAGTTTTTAGTGAAAATAAATTCTGTGAAAAACAATAGTTGTCCGGAACCAACAGCTTTGCAAAACACTTCTCTCCTAGCCACGCAGCGAAGAATGATAGGGAAGAATTACCGAGCGGATACGAGCACACGGTTGCAGATTCCAGCACCAAGAATGCAATTCTAAGAAAAATGAACGGCAAAACGGTCCCTAAAACAAGCACCGCCGCAACAATCGCCCGATGAGAAATCCGGCGACTAGCCGGCAACCCCTTCCCACCGCCACCGCCTCCTCCGCCGGCGTTCAATACCGTGACTCTCTTCATCCCCGTCGTCGATATATAGAACTTCATATTTATCTCTACTCTTCCTCTCCTCCCTGCATCACAGTTCCTCAAACCCCGCACGCACAGAATACGCACTATCGAGAGCGACTGCAGAGTAACGCAGAGGGATTCCCAAAATCAAAAGAAGATACCAGAGAATACAATGCCGCGATTACTGATCAATTGAGCACGGCCTCGTCAAGAATATGGCATGGCCGACGGAAGGAGTCCGCGATCCTGGAAAACAAAAAAAAAACTATTGATCAACTGAGCACGGCTGAACACTGAACGGGCGCAATGATGATTAATTTAACAATCAAAACCGCATCCACCAACCTGCCATTCACAAGCCCCCACTACGATTTGATTTCAGAATATTTACCCACCAACCCGGGCGACATCTCACTCGCTTTCTCGTGTCCGTGCGCGCCTTGTATTCGTACGGAGCAATATCGAAGGAGAGAGAAATTAAGGCAGCGCGAGTAGCAGGTACGAGTGTTTTCGAGGGTTATATAAGAACGTACTGGTTAGAGAGAGGACGAGATCCAGGTCACAGCGAGGCTTGGGGGGAAGATAGAGACTGACCCGATGCCGCGTTTTCAGCTGCAGGAGATCGATTTTGAATTTACTATGATGCCCCTGCGCTTTTGCTGAAACTACGGATTCCACAGGCACGCGTCACCGACAAATGCGGTGCTTCGAAGCGCGTTCCCGCTGCTCACACTCACCGGTGCACAAGCCCTGCAAATTATGCAAATAATAAATTTAAAAATAAATAAATCAATCAATAAGATTTAAAAGGGGTTTATACATAAACTTTAAATTTAAATATTATTTATACAAAATTATATTGATTACAACGGATATTACGGTACTGAATTTAAAATCCAATTAATATTCATGTAGGGTTGGGGTAGTGACATTAGGGGATCAAAATTTGCGGGTGGGGATTTTTTAGTAATAGATAATTATATATTTGTATATATAGTTATATATATATATATTTATAATTATATTTATTTATAATTTTAAATATATATTTAAATAAATAAATTTATATTTATAGACATATATTTATAATTATATTTGTAATTATATTTATAAATACATAATTATAATTTAAATTTATATAATTACAAATATAATAAATATATAATCATAAATATAATAAATATATACATAATAAATATATAATCATAAATATAATAAATATATTATAAATATAATAAATATATTATAGATATAATAAATATATTATAAATATAATAAATATATATCATAAATATATAATTATAAATATAATAAATATATTATAAATATAAAATAAATATTTAAATATTTACAATTATATATTTATTATTTAAATATATTTATTGTAATAATTATAAATATAATAAATAATTATCTATAATTATATATTTATAAATATAATAAATATATAATTGTAAATATATAAATATTTGTAATTATATTTATAATTATATATTTATTATAATAAATATATTTAAATAATTATGTATTTATAAATATACCCGAGAAGGTGTGAATCATGGGTTGAACCCCATGATTTCATAATTTTATTAAGAAAACCAAACATAAAGTACAAAGGAGATGGAAATAAAAAACAGTGGCAGTCCACCGCCACAAACAGGACAAAAAACAAGAGAAAAAAATGTCATCTCTTGATCTGAGAGCGGTTACCGCCCCTACCTCTCTCAGATGACGTCCTCTCCACCAGGTTTTAAGCTTTTGTCATGTCTTGCCATTGTCATCCTGATGATCATCAATTCGGGTAGAGTCCTCACGAGTCTGATGGACATGATCAACAGGTGTGTCTGAACCTGCTGGAAATAAAAGATTAGAGCACCTCTTCGCAACAGCAGCCACAATTGCAGATGGTTCTTCGTCAACACGGGGCATTTCATGAACGTTGCCAAACTCCTCAAACAAAACATCCCTATTTTGGGATCTCATTAAAATACCAAGTAAACTGAGTTGTTCCTCCCTTACCAAGGGGGACTCAGGCTTGCCTTTAGCATCATGTACTCTCTTGCCATCCAACTCTCATGCCCCTTGGAATTAGGTGTTTCCACCACAATAATAGGGCATGATCTTTGAACATGTGAAGAACCAAATGAGCTCCTGTTTTTTTAGGCAACGCATTTATCCTTACCCTTGCCCTTGGACAACCTTTGCTCATGTTGCAAGTCTCGATCCATCTTATGGTGCACATTTAGTTCATCTTCACTTGCAACCCCCATGACATGATCATCAATGGGAGAGCTCCCTTCAATTTGTCATTCCTCCTCTGCAGCTAGATCTATCCTGGATCTTTTACCATGAGCCAGAGGAGCACGAGAGACATCCATGGTCCTCAAATCAGAACACACATCAAAATGAGCAATGGTATGCCATTAACCTTTAGGTGAGCCTTGTTTGTTATCCCGGTCTATGTACAAGAGCATCCCAGAATAAAGGTCCAAGAGAAGGATTAATCCTTTCATCAGCCCGACCCATGACCATCACACCAGTCCGAGTCTGCACATTAGAAGGAGCAGGGAAGAAAACCATAGTAAATTGCAGGCTCGGGGACTTGACCCCGCGACCTGCCCCTCATCCCACCCAAACCCTTATATATATTTATTATATTTATAATTATGTAAATTTAAATTATATATAATTATTTATAATTATTAATATATATATATATATATAGGCAAAGGGGTGGGGGTGGGAATTAGCCAACGCTCAAAACGCAAGATCAACTAGCGTTTTGGGGTAAAACCCAAAACACTAGTTGATCTGGCGCTATGGTGCCCCATTTCCCAAAATATTATAACCCTATACCCATAAAATTAAAAATTAAAAATTAAAAAGCCCCCTTACAAATTTTGCCGACATCTGGGTAATTAAAATCTGATCCCGGTTTAATTATTAATAATTTATTAACTAAATATTTTAAATAATATTAAAATTATAATAATTATTTTTTTATTGTGAGTTTTGTGCACATTAGATTTATACTGAATTATAAATTTAAATATGATTAAATTGGCTATTATTAATTCATTAACTATATATTTGAAAATGATAATAAAATTTTAAAATGTCTTTATTTAAGTTGATATACAATCATTTTAAATTTACAAATGAATTTTTGAATTTATAAATTATAAACAATCATTTAAATGAGTTAAGATAGTTAAATAAGTACTTTAAAATATAATAGTGGGGTTGGGATAATGTGTTTAGTAATTAAATGGGTTATAAACGGGTTTGGGTTTTAAAAAAATTAAAGGAATCAGGATTCAGGTATTTTAGATTTCATGGATACTAGATCCATTGTCATCTCTACAAAATTCCACTTTTAAATATAAGACATGAGATCCTACTATAAATAAACATTTCATTATAATAGTTAGTAGTTGGGGTCATGGCCAAGGTAAAGACATCCTCGTAATACTATCCGTAACACCCAAGTTTCAATTGCAGTAAGTGAGCATTTAATTTTCACGAAATTATAGTACAATGTACATTTTAATATTTCATGGCACAAAAATTCTAATTTGATAGGATGAATATCGATTTTGAACTTACTATGTCAGAATAAATCTATAATGATTTTTTGAAAATTTCATGCAGAAATATGCTTTTATGAATAATTGACAATGTAGTATTAAACTAATCCATTGTTTATTTATAATAATGTGTTATAATATATATAATTAATCATACATTGATTACCAACTTGATAAAAATAAAGACAAGATCACTTGGAGGTAAAAATAGATTTTTTTTAGAAAATTGTTTTTAAGTGCATAATGATATTTCATTAGTTAAAATAACCCATAATGATGAATGATTTAAATGAAATGCATAGATTATATATTTATCTATCTATCTATCTATACGAATTGAAATTAATATAATGACGATGACTAGTCATAGAGTTAATGTAGGATCATCTTATTCTTGAAAAATGCATTTTCTTAAAAAACAGTTTTTCGTCACGTTTTGTAGGTTTATTTTTAAATTAATTTCTCCCACTTATAGAAATTGAATTTGATAAAATAGATTTCATATTTGGAACTAGGAGGTTCAATTTTAGTAAATAGGTCTCTTCTATTTTTAGACACCATGAATAGTAATCGTGGTAAAATTTATGGCTTCGATAAATGGTAAAATGAGATAAACAAGATTAACACTATAGAATAAAGCTTCTAAATCATTCATACACTTATATTTCATTGGATGAGTGTAATTCAACCAAACCTTTCATATATTAAAAATAATGGTATCTTGGTTCCATTTTTTCTTTAATAAAGACCTCTATATCATTTCAAGTAAAGGAAAATTCCAAAATGTCTCTCTTGCTTTTAATTTCTCTTATGTGTTCGCATGGAGATAATAAGATGTTATGAACAAGTAAAAACGCTTATTTTTAACATAACTAATTTATTTTTATGATGATAATTTATTTTAAATTTTTAGGGATAATATAATTACCTCAAATGCCAACATAACGCTGACACGGTACTTGTGCAAGCAGTAGAAAAATCAAAGTAAATGATTTTCAAAAGTAATATTGTTTGGATGAATTATGGTGTCACGTGAATTTTATGGTTAATAATACTATATAATTTATGGGGAAAAAGTTTAGATTCGAATTTCATTCTTATCTTGATGTCTTTAAAGTCAAAATATGTGAATAGTTCTTAAAATGTCTTTAATGATATTTTATGTTAAATAATATTCTATTAAATGATTTAAAAATAATGAAAAACCTCAAAGAGGACAAGACGGATGAGATGTGGTAAAAAATGCCACCCCTTGACATTTTGTGATTCAATTATCACCTTAGAAGTAAATTTATAACTCTTTGAGTATGAAAAAGTTATTACCATGATTAAAGTTAAAATTGATTAACAAAAGGGTAGAACCAAAAATAAGATTTAAAATGACACGTAAACCTATCTAAATTTTATTGGTTAAGGATATTTTAACCTTACCCTATTTTGGCTTTGAAATTCTGGTCACTTGGTGCCACTTGGACATGAAAAATAATTTATTTTCATTAAATCATTTAAGTAATTCCAAGTGTCTTTTCCTTCACTATAAAAGGACACCACCTCTCCTCTATTTATCAAACCTCTTGATCCATTTATCTTGACCAACCTCTATCAAAATATATCTTCAACATCCTTATCCACTTTATAGAAGTGATGGTCTTCCTAAAAGACCAACTCTAGGGTCCTTAATTAAGAGTATATCTAAAAGAGTTCTTTCAAAGAAGAGGTAATCATCTTAACCAAACATTTTTATTTTTCTTCTTCTTTTACTACCGTTAATTATGTATTAAACATTACAATATAAAAACAACCATATCTCCCATATACCAAAAAATTATTATGTTGATGACATAATATTTATCCATCTCTTTCTCCATCAAATGAGAAATAAAACCATCGCTCATGTGTACGACAGACTACCGTCTTGTGAACCAATGTAATTTGTTTCCATCACCGCCTCACATGGATGGTCATAATAATGGAACCAATGAATATATATAATATTTATGATATAATTATGATTCTATAAATTTAATATATCACCCACTATCTTACCTTTTCACTCGTTAAAAAATGATAATATCGCTCGTGCGTACGTGTGTACTACCACCTCCATGAAGGGATGTTATTCATTTTTCATGACCAATTTTCATAAATGATTCTAAATATGTATATAATGAATATTTATGATGTTTATATCATGATTAAAATTCTGGATATGATAGAACCATGATCAAGACATAAGGACCATAACCGCCAATTCAAAACATATATAAAAAATAAAGCAGTTAATGCCTGAAACAATGATAATAATGAAAGATTGTTAAAAAACGGTTGATAAGATGTTATAAGTGAATCATATATGATATTATATGTAGAGACCCGAAACTTGACATATATGGATATTACATTACTTTTGCGGAATACATAATACATAACAAAAACAGACACACAAGGACCGTAATAGTTTAGTGTCTTTGGAAACTTGGAACGTAATCTTCTAATTGTGGTGAAAGATCTTCAATATCTCCCATAAAGATCTTCCAATTTTTGTTTCCTTACCTAAAACATTTCTTTTAATCCTAGGGGAAAATAAAACATTAAAAGGGTGAGCTCAAATGCTCAGTAAGGGTAAGCATGGATAAAATAAAACATACCATATACATTTGAACTTAAAAACATGAACATAATGTTTAAACATCAAAATCTTGAGCAACGACTTAAAACATGGAAGTACATAAGGCATAGATCATAATGGAACATAAATCATGATAACATAGTATGGGAATAAAACATGTAATTGTGGCATCCATTAAGCACATGTAATGATTTCCATAGTAGCCAAGACATTGCTGCCAAGACCATCTTAGTAGACAAAGTCCCTTTCTGAATCGAGTTCACTCCTCGTTCCAGTCCTGTAATACTGAACCGGATTAACTTACCATTCCAGCCATGTCTATCTCATGAGATATAAATCTTTACCCAATGCATTGGGGGGAGATATAGGTCCCACCCATCTCATAATGAAATCATTCTTACTTGTGCCACAAAATAAACATACATCATTCATAATAACCCAACGAATAAAATGGGTTTCAAAAACATCATCCCATCATCAAATAATCCATATAAAATAAATGGATATCATTTCATAATAAGAAAAGTGAAACCATGTAAATCATAGAGACATTATACTTGAAACATACACATATGAAATAAAGTCATCTTAGATGGAAAAATGGTTTTGATAAAACACTTGAAATGAATTCTTGAGGGAAATATCCTTTCTTCTTCAAAATTAATTTCTTTTCAAAAAACATCATGCAATTTTAAAAGAAGGATATTTTTTTGAAAATAGTCATGAAATCTTTTTGAGGAAGCTTCATGAAAATAAGGCTTTATAAAACCGTAAAAATTTGTTCGTTCCGTATAAGTTAAAAAAACATTCTTCTCGTACTTTTGTCGGAAAAGTCAAAAAAGTACCTCGTAGGGTAAACAAAAGAAAGATTCCTTCCATACCATGGGGTAAAAGTCAAAATGGGTAGAAAAGGAATTTAAACATACATGAAAACACTTTTATAAAACATGGACATGGATGATAACAATTACCCCAGTAAATACTTACGAATAAGCAATCTCGGATAAAAATGAGATTTGCAAAATTATCCCTTACCTTAGGTCCGATATGCTTCGTACGTATCCGAACCTCCTGTATAATGATTTAAATAATGTCATTGACTTATTACAGAATCATATTCATTGTTATGATATCATATATGATTCACTTATGACTTTATATTACCCGTTCTTTTGTAAATTCCATGTTAAAGAGTGTTTTGGGTAAAATCGTTTCATTTGTCGTCCGTGTTTTGACTTGTAATTATTCATATGATTACTTAGATCATGATTACTTAATTAAAGAATATAAAACATGATTTATATATAATATATATTCAGAATCTACATATATATAATATATCGATAAATGGAAAGAAATACACCGTTCATGGAGACGGTAGGCCGTATGTACGCATGAACGTTGTTTTCGTTTCCTCATTGAATTGAATGGAATTAATTGGATGACATACATATATATATACATAAATCCAGTATCATTATTGTTTCATATATTTCATGATTACTTATTATATATACTTTATAATCATTCATGAATGGTTAATCATTGAGAATGAATCTCATCGCGTCGTGGAGACAGTATTCCGTACGTACGCACGAGCGATGATATCGTTCCCATGATCGTGGAATTTTATTGGAGTGTATGTATACTATTACAGAATCAATATCACTTTACAATAATCATATATAGTTATTATTTACACCATTATACCCATCCAAGTAAGGTGGTGGTGGAAAATAGATTACACCACGGCGTGGAGACGGTATTCCGTACGTACACACGCGTGGTGATTTCGTTTTCCATAGGATGGATAGATGGTGAAATAGGGTTGTTTCATACTTATAATAATATATCAGTATATGATTGATACTTATGTTATTACTTCATAATGAAACAACCTAATAATAAGAAGTGGAAGAAGAAATAAAGTTGAAAGAATCGGTAACAGACATTACCTCTTCTTTGAAGCGCCTCTTTGAGACCTCCTCTTAGGGCACTAAAATTGGTCTTTGAAGAAGACCAGGACCTCTAGGATGTTTCTAGAGAAGTGGAGAAGAGAATTTGGCAGGGTTTGGCCGAGATTTAAGGCTCAAAGTGGTGTGAGGAAGAGAGGGAAGAGGTTCCTTTTTATAAGGGAGGAGAGGGGCACCTTTGGAAAAACTAAAAATATTATTTATTATTAAGTCATATTCGGTTTTTAATAGCTCCAAATTGATTTATTTCGAAGATAAGGTGGGTATGAGTCTAAATACTCTCATACAATAGAATTTAGACAAGTTTAGGTTTCTATTTTAACCTTATCATTTAGATTTAACCTTAAGTTAAATAATTTTACTTTTACCGTGTCTTCTTGTTTTCTTACACTATAAGGTTAATAAACTTACTATAACAATCCAAAAGAACCCCAAGTTGTTTATTATTAATATATATAACCTTATCTAAGTCATTTGGCCGAACCTTATATTTTTAGGAATAAAATAAAAATTAATAATATAATATTTGTTTTAAAAACTATTTTATGTCAATTTTGACACTATTTGGTAATTTAGTTTTTTGAAAATCATAAAAGAATTATTAGTTCAAAAAAAGTTAACTAAATCAATACTAACATGTCATATTAACCTAGAAAATTAGTTTAATTCATAAAAAGTCTCAAATTACATTTATTTGGGTATTTATAACATCAATTATGTCAATATTTCATTAATAAGATAATTACTACATCATCATTGTGTCAAAAATAAATTAAATTATTTAATGTCTAAAAATTATAAATAAAATACCATTATGTAGGAAATCTTTTTATCTTTCTAATGAATATTTATAGTCTAATTTATCTTATGTATAACCCTATATTAAAAATGATTTACTTATTAAACTTTGATTTTAACTATTTTAACCATTCTTTAAATAAATTAATATTAAATGTCCTAATCTAATCCAAGTGGTCCTAAATGGTCATATTTTATTCCTAAGGTTGTTTTTGGCCGAATTAAACTTATCCAATAGAATTAGTACATGTGTTAGGGTAATAATAATATCATTTTTACCCTTAATTACCCTATTTACTTTTAACCGTGGTAAATAAAAGTAAAAAGTTACTATTCACCAAAAATTATTTTCATCTCATTGAACCACATTTTATTCCTTGATATTAACCGTGTCTCTCGGATTTTCGAAATTCCACTCACAGAAGCGGTAAAATTAAGTTTTATGAAAAATTCAGTTTTTAACTACCACTTAGCGGTTTCACTATTCATCAAAAAAATGAAAGTTTCTAGAAAAATACCAAAAATTAGGCCTAAGCTATATTTGATATTATGAATTCAAAAATGATTTCTATTTTACCAAATTCAAAACATATCAGTTACATTAACTAATTTAAAAATTAATTCCCATTGTCAAAACAAATAGCATGTTTTTAAGAGATAATAACTATCAAAAGATTGACACTTGTTTATGTCTGGTTTAAATGTGAAATTACATCCAATGACCAACATTGTATTAAATTGTAAAAATATATTCTAAATATACTTTAAAACCACTCAAATTAATAATTTATCACTATTAATTATTTCGATTAAAAAAGTTGTTTTTAATTAAAATTTAGTAATTTTCACTATTCATCAGAATATGAAAGTTATCTGAAAAGTACCAAAATTTCACCCTAAGCTAATTTCGATATTCCGAATCCAAAAATGAAGTCCATTTTGAAAGATAAAATTTATAAAATTTCAAAAATTGGGTATTACTATTCATAACGACTAGTTCATAATAATATTATAATAATATCTCGTTTAGTGAAACTCGGTATTGCGTACTAAACAGGCTATCGAGGAAGGTCACGATTGCGTGTAATGCAAGGCAAGTCAGGTATGCATGTTGTGCAAGCTCCTTTTGATGTAGCGTACAACACAAGACGTTAATGAAATTAAAAAGAATATTTTTCATAAAATCTCGGGGTGTTACATTATAGATATGCATATGGTTCTGGTTTATAATTATACTAAATCTAAATTTATTATATAGGAGGTTAAAGCATGTTCAACTAAGTGGAAGCATGAGGTAAGAGATTTCATCTCAATTTCTACTCCATTGAAACATATTTGGTATTATGAAACTATTTTATTTTATATGGTGTCTATACTTCCCCTTTGATGTATATAACATGGATCTATATTTATTCATGGTAATTAAAGTTTCAATTCAACTCTACTTTTTCAAGGGGTTATAATTTAAAATTCACCAAATAGGTAAGAATTTATTTGGAAATCTCATTTTTGGGATTGTATATATTTTCGTTAAAGGAATATTATAATATATCCTTCATAAATTTCATCTATTTTCTTATCCTATGGATACTTAAAGAGTTTATATATTTTCTTCCAAATTTTTCTCTCTTGGGCATTTGAATCAAGCAAATAAATGTTTAAAAGAAATTTTTATCTTATTTATCTTCTTGATTGGGAATATTTTCTTCCATATCCATATTTATCTTTTTTGTATCATGGATAAACTTATTACCTAAACCATATACCATTTCTACATATGGTGTTTTACTATGAAAGTTATTTGATTGACTGGGAAAATCTTGATGTTTCGTATTTTTTAATCAATATAGATATTTATTGATTAGACATATTGTTTGTGAATTATATTGATCATTTAATATATGAGGAATTCATTGGACATGCAGTTACAAATGAGTCCCGGTTATTGATAATCCCTCGATGCATCAACATGTATCATTAGAAAAACCAATTGACTAGACTTATTAAATGGGTTTCTGGTGTATACCTACCCATATTTGAAAATATATTATCATAAATTCTTGATTACGACGTCCAACATTATGCATTCCATTCATTGAAAATTCAATCATTATTATCCATGAGATTACTACATTGATATTATCCATGGATGCATTTCATTCTCAAGTTATTTATTAAATGACATGTATTTTTAGTTATCAACTTTTTCATATCGGTTATGCCTTATTTACTCATGATTGTTTTCTGTTGTACGTAGCCCTTACTGATAATTTGATCTCACCCTTATTTTCTTTTCCTTTCCCCAGGATATGAATAAGGAATCTTTGAATGAGCTTCAAGAATATAGAATATTCACTTTTACTATGTTTTATAATTTATTTACAATGTGAAATGGGAATCATGTATGTATTTGGTCCTTTAAGACTACTAAACTGATCAGTCCATAGTGATGTGATCCCTTGTATCTTATTCCAATGTAATAAAGTAGGCACCGACTCTGGGTAACTGGAGTTAGGTTGGTTGTAGTTGGTATTAGAGAAAGTTTAGTAGAATCCTCAGGAACTACATTTAGGAAAACATAGATTAGAGAATACAACCCTATGAAATAATATGAGGATAAATCTAAGTATGGGATAATATCACAAGTTTTGATAAAGTATAGAATGTGTGGTTTTCCTAGAAAATACATCCTTATCTGGATACTAGCAAGTGGACATGGATATAGAACAAATGCACTTAGGGGTATTAACTCTGAAGGAGGTGGATTATGTATTAACTTGATCATCACAAGTGCACAATGAGTGAGCCTAAGATTGAACACCTAGCTAGACACTCTCGAGGGATATGATTTGGTTGATTTACATGCTCTTTAGAAACCATTATTGAAGATTTGAAAATATTTTTATGATTTGAGGATATTACCAAAGAAACCAAGTTTATGATTATGATATTAATTTTGCATAAATTTTCAATTTATGATAAGTGCTTCACTGAATTTAGAATTATATAATATGATTTAAAATTCATAATGTTATGAGCTAATTCAGTATATGCGATTTTTTAGAAATGGTGCATGGTGGAAGAAATGGTATCAAAATTCATGGCTAATGTAGAGATTATCCTACCAAGAAAGCCAATACAACTGGTGTTAGAATTGAGTAGATCATGGTCATATTAGGGTAGCTAACCCAAGTTATGACTAATAACATTGCATATATGGAGAAACATGATGTTCAATAACATGATAAACCTATATTGGATTATTTCATGCAACAAAAGCCTCCACCATTTAGTGTAACTATTAATCCATTGATAGATAATCAATGAATTAAGTCCCTTAAAAAGATATTTTTGGGCTTGGGATGTAATAAAAGGGAAAATATTATGCTTGTAGCGTATTATCTTAAAGGTGATGCAGATAAATGGTAGTCATTGATCCAAAATAATATAGATAAAGAAGAAATAGAATATATGTAATGAAGATATTTTAATGTAATATTTTTCAATAAATAGTTCCCTCATGATTAAAAAACAAAAATGAAGAGAAATTTACTCATCTTAAAGAAAAAGGAAGAAAAAAATGTTGTCACTAGTGCATAAACGTTTTTTACGTCGGTTATTTTTAATTTTTTACGTCGGTTTCTAGCCGGCGTTAATACGTGCGACGTTATAAATAAGGTTTTTCACGTCGGTTATTTAAAAACCGACGTCAAAAACATAAAATCGCGATGTTTATCACATCGGTTATTTTAGAACCGACGTGATAAAGGGCCTGGAGAATGGTTTATCACGTCGGTTATTTTAGAACCGACGTGATAAAGGGCCTGGAGAATGGTTTATCACGTCGGTTATTAAGGAACCGACGTGATAAACTGCCTGGACAATGGTTTATCACGTCCGTTCTTAAACAACCGACGTGATAAACAGGGGCGAGGGGGTTTATCACGTCGGTTCATATAGAACCGACGTGATAAACTGGGGTGAGGGTGGTTTATCACGTCCGTTCTATAAGAACCGACGTGATAAACCGGGCTGAGCGTGGTTTATCACGTTGGTTCATATAAAACCGACATGAAAAACTGGGGGAGGGGGGTTTATCACGTCGGTTATTGTATAACCGCCGTGATAAACCAGAGGGAGGGGGTTTATCACGTCGGTTAGTCAATAACCGACGTGATAAACCATTGTCCAGGCCGTTTAGCATGTCAGTTATTCAATAACCGACGTGCTAAACCATTCTCCAGGCCCTTTATCACGTCGGTTATTAAATAACCGACGTGATAAACCATTCTCCAGGCCTTTTATCACGCCAGTTATTAAATAACCGACGTGATAAACCATTCTCCAGGCCTTTTATCACGTTGGTTATTAAATAACCGATGTGATAAACCATTTTCCAGGCCTTTTATCACGTCGGTTATTAAATAACCGACGTGATAAACTATTTTCCAGGCATTTTATCACGTCGGTTATTAAATAACCGACGTGATAAACCCAATTTTTTTTTTAAACAGAATGCAGTGATCTTCTCTCCACCAGAATCAACCAGAAAATAAATCAAGAAATCATACCACAAAAACAGAAGTACATCAAAATTAAGCATGTACATAGATAACATATAAAACTTACCCACTAGACAACATCCTCCCTCATTTATACCCCATGGACAACCCTCCCCCACCCCGTTGGAGCCCTCACCCTCATGTATACCCCCTGGACAGCCCTCCCCCACCCCATTGGAGCTCCCACCCTCATGAATACCCCTTGGACAACCCTCCCCCACCCCATTGGAGCCCCCACCACACTCCTGGACTGCCCCCCGACCCCCGGACACCCCCAAACACCCCTCGACAACCCCCACCCGCCTGAACGGCACCTCCTCACCCCCTCACCCCACTTGACAGCCCCCACCACACCCCTGGACATCCCTGCCACCCCCAGGACTGCCCCCACCCCACCGGACAACCCTCCCAGACCGCTGGACACCCCCAACCCCACTGAACACACCCCCACACCCTTGGAACCCCTCCCCCACAGACCCAAATCCATACCAGAAGAACCATCAAAAGTAGACCAAAACAAGAAGTAGAGCAAAATTAAACATTCACTTATATAACATTCAAAACTTACACTGTCAACTTCAAAAAAAAACTAAATCAAACCTAAAAAACTACCAAATACACAATTAAAACGACAATATTCAAAATTACATTTTACATTACAAAAAACTAAAATTCAATCAAACCTGTAAAATAATTTGACCACTCCACTTGTACGTGTTTGATGTCTTCAGCAGTATAGGGTTGAGGGTCATCAAAAAGCTACAAATGAAAAAGAAGATAGTTAACATGTATAATGAATAAATCAAATTGAAATATGATGGCAAAGTTTAAGAGGAAATCGTACCAGGTCAAAATTCACAACTGTCCCAGTTGTTATTATTTCATACATAAATCTTAACATATAATATCTGCATTCGATGAGGCCTTGTTGTTCATGACATTTCTGTTTTGAATGAGTGTAAATTCAATATATTATTTTTATGTAATAAATCAAAAAGTACAAATTATAAATGGAAATTTACCTTCACATTTACATATTTGATCTTTGCGTTTCTTTTCTTTGTGTTTTTTCGAAAGTAGACCCATGCACTGCTAGAAAATAATACGAATGGGGTAAATTTAAAATTAATTATAATATATAAAACTATTGAGAAATTGAAACTTACTTTTCCAATATATTCTTAAAACTTGCCCGCACATCACCATGAACAGAGCATATCCAATAAAGAGATTTCTCACTTGGGCAAAAAATCCCTAACATCCAATGATTACTGATAAAAGGAAATTTAATGTTAGTGGTTTTTTATGTTAAAATATAATTAACTCTTTGAGAGAAATGTGTTTCATACCTCTCACAAAAAGGCATCATCCAACATTGTTGGATTATATTCTTTTCAAATCTTTCAACAATATAAACCATTCTTTGTTCCTCAGTCAATGCACATGCTTCAGGGGAAATCAATTGTGGGTCCATGAATCCATATACTTCTGTCAGTTCATTCCTCTCACAAATTTTATAAAGATACCTAATACAAAACATATATAAGTATACATTTTTAATAAATATAACGCAGGGAAAAGGTGTTAAGACTTACATGGAAAAAATTTGCACCACGTTGATGCCCAACTTATCTCCAGTAACAAGCTCCATGATATCAGATTTTGTAATCCCCACACTTATTTCACATCCACAAACATGAGATTCCATTGGAAACTCATAAAAACCCAACAACAAATGTGAATATCTTGAAAATCTATCAAGACCACTGGAATCTGTATCTGATGTCATAGCCTGTTGTCTTTGTTGTTGTCTATACAGTATTTCTTTACCTTTGAAGTATTCCTGTGAAAAAAAATTGAGAATTATAGTAGTTTTAAAATGATAAAACAACTTTAATAAAAAAATAAAATAAAAGATATAACATTCATACCTCTATGGTAATGAGTCGAAGAAGTCTGGATGACCAAACTAAAAAATGGACGATACTCTGTCCAACTGTCGCCACCTCATTTGTAGGTATTGGTACCCTAGCTGATCTATCTATAATATCCTGTACAGTGACCCTATGATTCTCTACCTCTAATTGTTGATGATGAACTGTATCTCCTATACAATATACCAACCCGTATGCTACTATATGATGTTGAGAATCATCAACATACAACTCGCAATATGTAGGAAGCTGCGGCGGAGGCGTAGGATAAAAAATGGGGTCCGCAGGCTGAGGTGGGGGAGTGGGAGCTACTGGCGGAGGTGGAGGATAAATAATGGGGTCTGCAGGGGGAGGTGGAGGAGTGGGAGCTGCAGTCTGAAATTGTCTTTGCATTTCTGCAAACATAGACTGCACCGAATCTCTAATCTTGTCTTCCATCGTCGCATTAATATTTTGAACTTCAGCCTCCAAGGATTCTATTTTTTTTATAAACCCCCTCAATGTTAGAAGTTGAAGAACGTGGAAACACTTTTCTTACCGATACACCTACCGGATATCCTCTTACACGACCATGATGTTCGGGCCTTCCCAATGCTGCAAATAAAATATCTTCCCTCCCAATAGCTGTAAATGTCCCCTCTGAACTCTGCTCCTCAAGAGAGTCATGTATTAATTAATTGAACATTTCTGTAATGATTGAAACTTATATGAAGAAAAAATTTAACTTAAATAATTTAAATAGATATCTTACAATCCTCTCAGCTACGATTCTCGATTCTTCTGAAAGATATTGCCCTTTTTTTCCCTTCTGAGCTCTCTTCCATTTTTCATGTCTAGATGGAGGGGATGGAGGGGCCACCTCTCCAGATCTTGAAGACTCAGCTCTTCGTTGTTGAAATTTTTCCTCTATCATTTTTTCTTCCAATAATGTATACCCTCCCCGAGATAAACTATGAGGGTATACATTTTTAGATTGGATCTCCTGATGAGATTTCCTTGTTTTCTGTAATTTAAGAATAAGAAATCATTAACAAAACATTAATAAAATCATTTATATAAGAAAGTTTATAAAAGTTTACATTGCCCTTACCAGAAATGACTCTTTTTTTCTACTTTCAAAAAACTGTCTCCATGTGTCTTCATCTATAAAAGGATATATACGACATGGATTGTCATGAATCCTATGACCATAAATGAAATCAGATGAGAGGGTTCATTTGAAATCCCTCCATCTCCTGGCATCCAACGATAAGCATTTCTTCCTGACTCCTCCAGTATCAGGAATATCAAATGTCATCTGATAAAGAAGAGGTTAAACATATTATATATACTAGAAACATTAAAAGAATGTTCAAACAATGACAAAAGATATTACCAAAATCGTCTCCCACAACTGAGAGATAATCGCTTTATCCACACCTCTCCAATCATCATACAGAATGCTTACTTTGGTCTTAGCCTGAGTTGCAACAAAACTCTTAAAATCTTTGGCATTCGGACCTCTAGGAATATCATCATCATCAAACTCAACTACTATCCTCTGATCCTGCGTACGAGCAAGTGATAATTTTGGTAAACGTGTGCACCCACGTTTACCAACCTTTGAACTCTTTGTCGTAATAGGATCATGTGAATGTTCATCCCCAGAGGTATGACCAGCAATATGCTCCTCTCCAGAATCATGTGGTTGATCATCTGAATGATCTTTCATTATCCTTCAAATCAAAAAAACAAACGTCAGTTCACAAATATACAAATTCAAATATTTTAATACTACTGTAATCAGAAAATAGAAAAGTGTACTAGGTTACATAATAGTAAACATTGGTAATATGGTAAACATGTTAAACAATGGTAAAGATGGCAAATATGGTCAATATGGTCAAGATGGTCAACATGGTAAAAAATGGAAAAAATGGTAAACCTGGTAAACATTGTAAACATGGTAAAGTAATTGTCAGTGAACAAATATACAAATTCAAATATTTTAATACTACTGTAATCAGAAAATAGAAAAGTGTACTAAGTTACATAATAGTAAACATTGGTAATATGGTAAGCATGTTAAATAATGGTAAAGATGGCAAAGATGGTCAAGATGGTCAAGATGGTAAAAATGGTAAACCTGGTAAACATTGTAAACATGGTAAAGTAATTGTCAGTGAATAAAAATAAGCATTTTAAAATTCATGTAATGGTTATAAACATGATAAAGTAAACTAAACAAACTTAAAACAAACAAAAACATATACTTATTTTATTTTAAAACATGTTTTAATAAATAAAAAACTTACAATATCTAACATTTATGGAAAAAATAAATGTAAACAAGAAATAAACATATGTTACCTGTAATTTTAGGAATGTACAGATGGATTGTTTTCCCAAATTCCTTCGTCATGATCGTTCCTTATGGCACAAACTATCTCTTCAACATGATCGTCATTATGTTCTATTAATATTTCCATTGAAGTAGGGATCTCACATAAATAAGCATATTCATCAAGTTCATCCTCACCAACATATTGTTTTTTCCCTTGTAAAACAATAGCCCACTGCATATCTGATTGATCTACTACATAAAAAATTTGTTTTTCATGTGTTGCCATTATAAAAGAATCAACTGTGTCTTCCAATCTATTCAGATTAACAAGTGTCATTCCAAATTCATCGTGTCTAACACTGTTGTTACCGTTAAACCATTTAAAGTTAAAAACGAGAACTTTAATTTTAAAGTAATCAACCTCCCATATGTCTTCAATCACTCCATAATACGCATTTGATGTAGAAATTGGGTTTTTGTCCTTAGCACTCGAAAAATGCATTACTTCTGCAAACACCAATACACCACTATTCTGAACTGCACTTCTGTTGTCCTGAGCTTTTGTATGAAATGTATAACCATTAATGTCATAACCAGACCATGTTATCACATTTAAACATGGACCACCCACTATCCATTTTAATGTCTCTGATACATCTGATCTACCAAGCAAAGTCTTTTTAATCCATGACAAAAAAGTTTTGTTGTGCTCATTCAAAATCCACATTTCTTTCTTCTTTGGATGACATTGTTTCAACTCATTAATATGCAATGTGATATATGGTTGAGCATCAGCTATGTTATTCAAGATGTATGATTCTAAATTCTTCATCTGTTCAGCTGACAATGATTTGACTTTCAAGCCGCGAATCCCCTTTCCCTCATTATTAACTCGTTCATGGCGAGATGGAGGCAAACCCATGTGTTGCGCCGCAGCCAAGTAGCTCGTACAAAACTCTACTACCTCCTCAGAAATATACTTTTCAATAATGGAGGCTTCAGGTCGATATAGATTTTTAACATACCCCTTTAATATTTTCATATACCTTTCAAAAGGATACATCCAACGAAGATATACAGGTCCACAAAGCTTTATTTCTCGAACCAGATGAATCATTAAATGCACCATTATATCAAAAAAAGTTGGAGGAAAATACATTTCCAATTGACAAAGTATAAAAATTGCATCCTTTTCCAAAATGTTCAAAGCATTCACATCAATCGCCTTGTTACAAATTGAATTGAAAAAATAACACAACTTCATTATAGTCTTTCTGACACGAATGGGCAATATTCCACGCAATGCAACTGGTAGAATTTGTTGCATCATGACGTGACAATCATGTGATTTCATACCTATCAACTTCAAGTCCTTCAATGAGACAAAAAATTTTACATTAGAAGAATAACCTTGAGGCACTTTGGTATCATGAAGACATTGACAGAAGCTAATTTTCTCCCTCTTCGATAATGTATGACAAGCCGAGGGAAGAAATGTTCGTCTTCCTTTAGGAGTGGGAGCTAACTCCAAACGTATTCCCATTGATAGTAAGTCTAATCTTGCATTCAACCCATATTTAGTCTTTCCTTTAATATCTAACAATGTTCCAATCAAAGAATCACAGATATTATTCTCCACGTGCATGACATCAATATTATGTTTAACTTCATGATACCTCCAATATGGTAGCTCAAAAAAAATTGACATTTTCTTCCAAATATGTCTATCATTACCAGATTTCTGTGTCTTTCCCAATGTCACGTCAAGGTTTTTCACCCTCTCAAAATACAGATCAGGGGATAAAGGTTTTGGAGCAGTATCAAATTCTTGTGAGCCATTAAATTCCTTTTTTAGTCTTCTATAAGGGTGTTCCATAGGCAAAAACTTTCGATGACCCATGTACACTGTTTTCCTCCCATGATGCAATTGACAATAGGACGTCTGTTGTTCGCAAATTGGAAATGCTTTATGCCCTTTAACACTGTATCCAGACAAATTTCCATATGCTGGGAAGTCATTTATAGTGAACAGAAGCACTGCATGCAGTTGAAAATATTCCATTTTATAAGAATCATACACCCTAATACCATCAGCCCATAACAGTTTCAAATCATCAATCAACGGTGACAAGTAAACATCAATATCATTACCGGGTTGCTTTGGACCAGAGATCATTGTACTCAACATGACATATTTTTGCTTCATACAAACTTCAGGAGAGAGATTGTAAATTACCAATAAAACAGGCCATGAACTATGTGTGCTACTGAGTGTTCGGTATGAATTCATTCCATCTGTGCACAACCCTAGTCTGAGATTTCTTATTTCATTTCCAAATGTAGAATACTGCGCATCAATTTTCTTCCATTGTGGACAATCAGCTGGATGACGTATTTTTCCATCACATACCCGCTCTTCAGCATGCCATATTAACCTTTTTGCATCATGTGAATTAGCAAATAAACGTTTGAAACGATTAATTATAAGAAGATACCAAAATACCTTTGAAGGGAGCTTTGTAATCTCTACATCACCCTGTGATTTTTCTTTCACCTTATACCGTGATGTCCCACATTTTGGACACTCTGACAGAAATTCATATTCCTTCCTATATATAATGCAGTCATTCGGATAGGCATGTATTTTCTTGTATCCCAATCCCATTGGGCATAATATTTTCTTAGCTTTGTAATGTGAATCTGGAAGATCGTTATCTTTTGGAAGAATGTCTTTCATCAATTGTAGCAGCTCTGTAAAACTTCTGTCACTCCATCCATGCTTCGCCTTCAGGTTAATAAATCTTAACACTGCCGACAGAACCGTAAAATCTGTACAACTGGGATATAATGGGTTTTCAGCATCACCATATAGACGTGCAACTTTCGGTTCTATCTCAATTTTTTCTGCTACAATATCGCGAATCATTTCTTCAATTCCATCGGAGTTACCATCTTGCGAATCATCATCATCAGTGACATTCCGTCCAGTTTCACCATTCCAAATCCAAGGGCTGTAACTCGGATTAAAACCATGAAATATCATATGATCTTTTATCTCTCTACTTTTCAACTTCTTCATATTCAAACATTTCAGGCATGGACAGAAAAAAATTTCACTACTTGGAACATTTCGTTTTGCAAATTCCAAAAAGGCATCAACACCTTCCTCAAATTCATTGCTCATTCGATGTGCCGTAATCCAACTTCGACTCATTATTACCTATAACAAATATCAACAAAAAATATATATTTTTAAGATAAGAGAAATACATGTTTATATGAAAAAAATCATAATTTGAATGTAAAACAATTTAAAATATAAAACAAATCTATAGGTATTTAAAAAAATATGCTTGAATATTATTTTTAAAACAAAATATAGTTAGATGTAACAGTTTAAAATATCATTGAATCAAAGAAAACCATGACACCTAATGATTCTCCAAATAAAATATACATCAATAAAACATAAACAAAATGATTTTTATCTGGAATAAGTGAATATGATCAGATGATACACATTTATAATAATCTCATGCCAATATACTAATAAAAATGTTAAAATATAGGAATACCTAATGGAGCATATAACATGTGTTATTCATGCTTGTTGTTCAATAATTATGATCTAAAGTACTCAACACTTTCAAGTGCCAAAATCTTGAAAGTAGTAGTAGTTTTCATAAGTACCCAACACCAAATAGATATACATCGTAAGTGTCATGTTAGAAATATGAATATAGACCATTTGTTTTATGTTTAATAATATTTTCATATTATCTGATCATTCTGATTATATATTAGAATTACTATATCCTTTTGATCCGATATATAATCTAAGGACATTAATATTTCTTTAGAAAAAGTAATGTTAATATCATGGTAATGTAAAAAAAAGTATATGTCGAACTATATATATGTAATACCAATAAAAAAATACATATGTGTTTGGCCTGGGTTTCACACATAAAACAACTCATCTCACAGATTAAATTTTTGAATCATTCTACATAATACTTATTTTTATAACTTAGGGAATGAAAATAATAAAAGTTTTGATTTACGATACTCATTATGGGTAAACATGATATATATAAATATAATATCTAATATCATAAAAAGATATCCATGGGGGGTATAAGAGCATACACAAATCACACGATCAAAAAGATAAGTGAAATAGTTCTATATAATCATAGATCATAAAACCTGAGTCCAAGTATAACAATTTTAGCATAACATAAGACATGATTTATATGATAGTGGGAACATGATTTAAAAAACCTTATTCACAAGATCACAACATTGGTATGTGGAATAACATAAGATTGTGGCACAAACATAATCATATAAGTCATAACATATGTCAAGGGAAAACATAGTTTCATTCACCTCATATTGGGATATGTTAATCACCTTTCCTATAATTTATTATAATATTTCTTACGAGACACATCACATAACACATTGGACAAGGTATAACCATCTGTATCCCATATTGATCTATGATATATAATGCATTGTCGAATGCATTAGAAGGATATTATGGACCCAAATGTCACATAATGACTAACCATATATATGGGTGAATCGTGATCATCAAATCATTTATAACACTTTCGTAGATCAATTAACTAACAAAAATGAAATGGGGGTCATAATTGTTTTTACAAAACATAATAATTATTAATACATAAAAATGTGTTTGGATGGTAAGATAAGATAATATACCTAATTCAATCTAATTATCGTTAAATTATTTCTACCTAGATAGAAAAGACCTTTATAAAAAATATAATTTAACTTGAGAATGAAAAGAAAGTACCCTTTACCTTTTTTATAATGAAAAATCTGAAAAGGATGATAATAATATTTAGGTATTATAATTTTTTTATGAATTATTAATAATAAAATAAATCACCTCACTTGGTTTTGTTGAAAATCGGACATACCATCGTATTCAAGAAATCAGATACACTTTGCATGAAAAGGTCCATCATTTTTAGGAGATGACTGAAAGAAGAAATGTATTATCAGACTCACCATGAGTCCAGAATGAAATATTTGATTGTAATAGGTATGAATTGATATTTTTATGAATGCAGATGAAAACAGATGATGGTTTTCTGATCTAGGAGTTCTAAAAATCATAATTTTTTGAAAAAATATTATGATGTAAGAATGTTGAATGAAATTTTAAGGATAGGTATTACCGATTGTACCTGGTCCAATTTCATTCATGAAAATCATTTTCTGGACAATCATATTGAAACTATGATTTTAAGAAAATAAGTACTACCAATCTTCATCCAGAAATACACATTCCAGCTAAGTAGGAAATAATAATGTTGCTGGAAGAATGGAACGTTACAGTACCACCCATTATTTTTCAGATTTTGATGAAGCTAATCCTCAATGTTTTAAAATTAATTATTCTTTCTAAATGATTGAATAATTTGAATGGTTGTGAAGTCAAATATCTATGTTCTCATGGTCATAGTAATATTTTTATCAGATATTGATTTATTTAGATACTTAATAGGTTGCTCGTAATGAAGTTGCTGGTATTCAGAGAGATCAATATAGCGATCATATTGGAGTTGTTGCTGATTCTTATTTCAGAATAAAAGATGAAGTATAAGTGGTTTAAGAAGCTTTAATGAATCTACTTTTTCATTGTACTATAGAATCGTAAAGCGTATATCAGAATGAAAATATAGAATAAGAGTTAAAAATAGTCTTATCCAAAATACACCTGCTTGAATGTTGCGAGTTGAATGTTGCGAGTTGAATGGACATAATAACCATTTTCAATGACAAAAAATTCCACGAGATTCAAAAACGAATGAAAAGCACATCAAGAATCGAAACAAAAACGAACGAAATAAATTCGTGGAAGGATTACTTGAATGTCGCGAGTTGAGATGATAGATCCGAGAGGAGTGAAGAAGATAAAAAATGAATCCAAAATGAGTTTAATGCAGGCGATCGACGAGACGATTAGGGTTTACTGCGCGAGAGAGAGACGAGCCGACGAATGTCAATCGAAAAATCGTAAATGACAGAACACGGGCTTTAATTTTTTTAAATGTTTTATAACGTCGGTTATTATATAACTGACGTTATAAACTATTTTTTAGCTTTTTTACGTCGGTTATCTTAAAACCGACGTAAAAAAGCTCCTGCACTTTGGTTTTTTACGTCGGTTATTTTATAACCGACGTAAAAAATGAGATATCTACGGGTTTTTTACGTCGGTTTCCAAATAACCGACGTAAAAAACCCCCCGTGCATTGGTTTTTTACGTCCGTTAGAAGATAACCGACGTAAAAACCCAACAGGCGCGATTTGTAACGTCGGTTATTAAAATAACCGACGTGAAAAATCTACTCGCCGCATTTTTACGTCGATTATATATAACTGACGTAAAAAATGGTGACGTAAAAAACGATTTCTGCACTAGTGTGTAGAGTATGAGGTTACCTTTATAAGACTATCCAGGCATGCTATAGATTACATACATAATTAAAAAAAATTAAAATTGACCATTTGTTGAAGGGCTTAAGAGAATCCTATGAGGGGCAATGATTTCTCAAACTTTTTCATCATATGATGAAATAGTATTATGTGCCATAAAAATAGAGAAATAATTTTATAAATCCTATATCTTTATGGGAAAGCAAGAGAAGAAGTGGTCGACTGAGCACTAAAAAAAAGGGAAAACGTCATAAAAGAAGAAGGTAGCAAAAAAATTTCCATCATGTAAAAATTATGGAAAGAAACATCCTGTAAAATTCTTGAAGGGAATGAAATTTTGTTCAAGTGTAGAGATAAGGGTCATATAGATAATGAATGTAATAGAAAGAAAGAGACCAATACTATCTGGTCCTTCTACTGTAAAGACATAGGGCATTATTCATACTATTGTCCCATGCATTATGGGAACCTACCATAGAAGAGGCAAAGGGAGAAGACCAAGATTATGCGATCACTACAACTGAGGTTGAAGTTATTAAAGATGTAGTAGTAGGTACTTTAATCATAGTCTCAAATTTAAACAATGATTTATTTGATTCTATATCTTCTCACTCTTTTATATCTTCCATGTTTTCTAAGAAAATTAGATATTTCCCTAACACCTTAATAAGGCGGCTGTCAATCAAGACTCCTAGTGGAAACCACATCGCAATAAGGGTGTGTTAGTAAATTCCCATTACGACACATAGGTGTACCTTATTTGAAGAATTAATTATGATACCTATGGTTGACTTTGATATAATCCTTGGCATGATTTTTTTTCAAATTACAATGCAAAAATTTATTTCTAATAGAATGAGATTACAATTCTTGATAGCGATGTAGAATCCTTTATCTTTAGAGGGGATAATTCATCATTTAGGACATGTTTAGATCCACCTCTAGTAGCTCATTTGAATGAGATTCTTGGGGAAGAAGAATATTCACAATCTATAGATGGAAAAGGTAATCTTCAAATTGAAGATGTACTTACTGTACATGAATACATTGATGTGTTTCCTAAGGAATTACCTAGACACCCACCAGAGTGTGAAGTTGAGTTTTCTATTGATTTAATCCCCAATGCAAGACCTATATCAAAGACTCCCTATATAACAGTCATAGTAGAATTAGTGAAACTGAAGAAAAAACTACAGGAGTTGTGTGATATGAGATTTCTATTCCCCAGTGTTTCACCTTGGGGAGCCCCTATTATTTTCTTTAGGAAGAAATATAGATTTATGAGGTTGTGCATTGATTATAAGAAAATTAATGATAATAATACATGGACAAGTATCTTCATCCTCATATTGATGACTTATTCGATCAACTTTCCAGAGATCAATATTTTTCAAAGATTGACCTTCATTCTAGGTATCATCAATTGTGAGTAAATAGGGAAGATATTCCAAATATAACATTTATATGAGGTATGAACATTATAAATTTACAATAATTCCTTTTGGATTGAATAACGAATCATATATTTTATGGGTGTCTTTTTCTCTCCTTAAAAGGGAATTACCATGTGTGGCCTTTTCAAACCCTCCACACATGGTAACCCCCCCTCCCCCACGAAGAGGTCACTGCCCTGAGGTAGAGCCCTAACCGAGGAAGGAGTTGTTGCCAGCCGAGATGACAGAGAATCCCAGAAGGTGACAACCCGATCAATGATGGTTCATCAAAGCAATCTGTCAGCACATTGGGCCACACCTCATTTTGCCCGCCCAGTTGAGACCGAGCAACCCGACAAGACGGGTGGATCCCAGGGGAGAGGCTTTCCCCGAAAGCGGACTCCTAGAAAAGTATTTATGGAATATCTTGATAATTTGGTTTTGATATTTATTGATGATATCTTGGTTGGACAAAAAGTGTTATATGGGAAATTTATAAAGTGCGAATTATAGCTTATGAAAGTTTCTTTTCTTGACCATATTATCTCAAAGGATGAAGTATTTATTGATCCTATGAAGAAAAAGACAGTCAATGAATGGAATACATTGACGAACATAACAAATGAATATAGTTTCCTGGGTTTGGTAGGATACTATTAGCAATTTGTTCAAAAATTTTCCCAATTGGATAACTGGTTAAATAAGTTAACACGTTAAGGGGTTAAGTTTATATGGACATTGGAATGTGAAGAATGTTTTAAAGATTTGAAGAGGATATTGATCAATGATCTAATACTTACTCTATATCGAGAAGGGGTGGATTTGTGATATATAGCGATGCATTAAAGAAAGGACTAAGGTGCGTTCTTATATAGAATGATAAAGTTATTGCCTATGAATCAGGACAGTTAAAGACGCATGAATAGAACTATCCATCCCATGATATTGAGTTGGAATCTATAACCTTTTATTTTAAGATAACGATGCATTATCTCTATAGTGAAATATGTAAGATATACACATATCATAATAGTCTGAAATACATATTTTCATAGAAAGAGCTCAACATGAGGAAAATGCGATGACTCGAGCTACTTAAGGATCATTATTTCTTAATATACTACCACCCAATGAAAGAAAATAAGGTAGAAGATGCATTAAGTAAACAAGACCATTGAGTCCTAACCAAAATTAGGATTGATAGGGATCCTATGTTCATATATTTGGTAAAGATGAATATGATAATTATTAAGGAGGTGGAAACATCACTCCTTTTTTAAATAATTTCTAAACCATATTTGTAACAACCCAAAACTTTTATCAATGAAATTTACCTTCTTATAATGATTTCATATAGTATAAATCACATCAAGAACACAATACAAACTTTATAAATGAATATAGAATGAAATAAGAGGTATTTCTAGAAATTAAGAAACATATACTGAAGGAATAGTAACTTGACCTTTGGAATAGTAATATGACCCTTATGAATAGTAAATCGGCCAATAGAATAGTAACATCACCCATGAAAGTATAAATAAAATTTAGGCATCCTATAAATGAAAGTATGATATAACTATATCATAGTATAAGTAAATAAATATTTTTAAAAAAATTATTAATTAAGTGTTGGTATTTTTATAAGTTATAAATATTTAATTAAAATTTTATAATTAATATAATGATTTAAAAGAAAATGTATTTCCATAAAATGTATTCATAAATTAATATTTTTTTATCTTATTATTATAATATAATTTTATGAGACCTTATTTAATTTTTCAAAGTGTTACAAAATTAGTTATAATTTTAAAATTGGTATTTTTCATGTAAATGATGATTTTAATTAAAAATTAAAATTATCATATTTAGAAAATTATTTACATAAAATGGATTTCATTTTTGAATTCTATATGTCAAAAAATGCTTAGCCTGATTTTTTTGGATTTTTCTAAAATAGTTAATTTTTTGGTGAATAGTAAAATATGGTAATTTACGGTATATATACATTAAAGTTAAATACACTATTCCTTGAGTCATCACTGATGTAAGAACCATAATTTTGAACTTAAATTAATTATTTTTATTATATTTTATGATAATACTCAAACTATTAATAGTCTTGAGCCAAAACAATAAACTAATGAATTAAATAATGAGAACACCCCTCTCCTCCCCTATAAATACCACCCCTCACCACCTCTTCTCCTCACACCTCTCAAGATTTGAGACTTGTCTGAATTATGATAAAATATATTCCCAAAACTATCCCCCACGTCTATGAGTTCTTGGTCTCATTAAAATACCAAAACCTTTTCCCAAAGGAGGTTCTCAAGGAGGAGAAATTCAAGAGGTAAATTCCTCATTCATTTTCTTTTATTTTCTTTTCAAGTTATTTTATTTTATTATTCTCTCATAACCTACCATCATCCAAATGGAATGAATTATACAGTAACTTACATATAATTGAATTATATTATACTAATATAATAATCCATCATCAAACCCCTTATCATCTCTCTTTTATTCTAGAAATGAAAACATCATTCATGAGGTGTTAATTTATCACCTTTAAGGAAGAATTTTTTTCATTTTCCATCAATGCCTTCAAGGCTAGTCATAAAACCATTTTTATGGTTAAAAAAATTATTATATATGTATTTCAGCCTATTTAATGTTCTAGAATCATTATATACACATGATGTTAAATAATAAAACAAAACAAGTTCGCTGTGAGCAAAAACCGCTCAAGATAATCCAAACGATTATCACTAACATTTTATCTAATGATTCATAATCATACCATATAACTAAATGATTTATAAGATCATTTTAACTTATGGATTTTCATTAATAACTTATAACTTCAATTATGTATTTCTATTTCCATTTTACATGAACTTCCATACTCTTATATAAGTGAACCGATCATGAAAACTAAGAAAACGAGCACTCTCAAACGATGAAATTGAACACTATAACTCATAAAAAAGACCATAAATGAACTTAATAAATTTATAATAAATCAATTAAATGTTTAATAGGTTATTTAATTATTAATTAATGAATCTAATTTGATTATTCAGGACATTAAGATCAAGTGTAGAATAGTTTCAGACATAAGGTAAGAGATTCTACCCGAACCTCTATTTTTTTCCTTCAGGTTACTCTTTATCTCTCTTTACCCAAATGTAATGCTTATTTATTTTTATATAATTCTTCCACATTCTATGTATATGTTCCAAACTCATGTATCCATATCAGATCATCCCTATTTGATGGGGAATTATGTGTTTTAGAAAGTTTCCCTTTTTAATTCATCTCAATAAGCAAGCCCGATTCAAGGGAACTTTCTGATTTCTTACCCGCTTCCAAGTGAAATCCATAATATATTTTAAGTCATCATTATTTTTCTAAAATCACTCATTTTATCCTAAAAAACTATCTTGGTTCATTTCTGGTTTTATGAAAATAAAAATGCCTTTTCCGTTTTAAATTCTCTTTAATATTTTCCTTAAACCACACTAAAATGTTTCATTTCTAAATTTCTTAAACACTAAGTTTACATGTCTCCAATTTAATTAGACATCAATTATAATGATACATGCATATTTTTCCTTATTAATGTTTATGTATATTTTTAATCCACTATTTTATGGACTCGTTTATGATATACTCATTTGTCATGCCTTGTGACATGATTATGATACCTATTTCTTTCTATGGGTAACCTCTATGTTTATTCTTCATGAGGCACACATATTCATGAACATGTTATGATGGGTGTGCCCAAATAGAACTCCAATGTATTGGGTAATGTTTAGTCTCATGATACATTATGTTGGGATAAAGAGTGAACTTGATTACTTTATGGGACTTTGTCCACCATGTTATATAGTCTTGGAGGTTATCCTTGACTAATGTTTATGTCATGTTATATGTTTTTTCCACATTCCTATGATGCCATGATTATATGTTACCATGTTATAAATTTAATTCTCCCTTGTTTATTCAAGTTCCATACCTTTTATTCCATCATGTTATGCCTTCTAACCCATGTGTTATGTTTTATTCCTATGCTTATTTCCTTACTAAGATTTTAGCTCATCCATTTTGTTCATGCATTCCCTAGGTTATCCTATGCATTTATAGGAGATCAATAGAAGTTAGGAGCTCATTATGGAGATTAAATAAAAGATATTTTCATGAAGTTTTCTTGGCTTGTAATTTGATGGTTAATTATGCTTAAAATTATGTAATGATATGTGTAAAAGGTTAGAGTCTCTATAGTTGGTATCAGAGGAACAATTTAGTTATTTTTGGGATTAGGAATAGAAAACTATAAATAAAGACTTAGGGACAAGACTAAGTATAAGAAAACATCCCTAAATTTTGGTTAGTATAGAGTAAATGGTTTATCAAACAAATACATCCATGTCTGGATACTACAAGTGGACGTGGTTCTGGCACAAATGAACCTAGGAGTAACAACTCTGACAAGGTGTTACAGGTCTGACTCAAGGTAACCTAGTACACTACAACGGGCCTTACTGTGCACCTGGTTTGACACTCCCAGGGGATATGATTTGGTAAATTCATAAGCTCATTAAGAACCATTATTAAGGGGAAAAAAGACAATAAAAATATATGTAAGGAAATAGATCACAGATAACCTAGATTGAAACCTAGGGAATCACAAGTTAGGATATAATTTTCATTTAAAAGTTTATCATTATATGCTCAATGTTTTCTTTTTTATATTCTTATTAGCTAATTATTTAAGCCCTTTAATTGTACTTTATTTTTCTTAGTTAATGGCTGTAAATAGAAGAACTCGTGCCAACAATAAATGTGATAGACAATGTGATGATTTCCCTAATGATATGAAAAATATGATGGGAATGGGTGATCAAAAATTTATGATAGTACTTGCTCAACTAGCTCAAGTTATGAATAATAACTTGAATCGTGTGGAACACCCTCCTTCTCCAAATAAAGAGCAAGTTGTTGTCGAATCCTTTACGCGGAAAAGGCCACTACAGGAAAATGGCCGTTTAGCGGTGGTTTTTTCACGGCGATTTTAAAAACCGCCGTGAAAAAACTGCCGTGAAATAGCATCGATTTGGGAAAAACCGCCGTGAAATAGCGGCGATTTGGGTAAAACCGCCGCGAAATGAAAGGAAAAAATAAAAAAACATGAAAAACCCCGAAATCACTAAAATGACCATAACTTTTGATCCGGGCGTCCGTTGGAGCGCCAAGACCAGTAAAATCAAATCTCATGAAGAGATCTAGAGGCACGTATAATCAAAACCATGAGACGGTCTAAAGTGCGGAAGATATGAGAGCTATAAGAAAGTTGAAAAAAGTTCTCCAACTTCAAACGACCATAACTTTCACTCCGGGTGTCCGTTTGGGCTCTACCACATATCAAATCGAAGCCAGCAAAGAGAGATACGCACTAGTTCGACCCCAAAAACCCCTCCTAAGGCCTCTGAAACCCCGTTTCCATCACCGGTGTCCCGTCAAACTTTTCTTCAAACGAACCTAACTTTCGATCCACGTATCAGTTCAAACTCCTCCACCTGCCAGATCATAGCTTGTTCCATGAGCTTCAGTTTGACTGGTCGCGGAACCCACATGCACTCTGAGATCATAATTTATGGCCTTTTTAGTGGGGATCGGTTTTGTTATGTTTTTCGATGCCTCGTTTCTAGCACCTGTTCCCCGTCAGTTTTTTTTTAAATGGTCGTAACTTCCGATCCGCCTGTCCATTCAGAATCTTTCACCTATCAGGTCAAAGATCATTTCAGGATATTTGATTTGACAGGTCGCGGATCTGAAATAGACTCTCAGATCATAAGTTATCTCCGTTAATGTGAGTCCAATGTTTTTGTCACTTTATGACCGTTTTGACGGGTTTTAACGGTTGCTCCATTTATTACTGTTTATTTGGGTTTCCATGACTTGTTATCTTTATCAATGGGTTTTTGTGGGTTATTATGATTATTATGTTGAATTATTAAGGGGTTTTCCAGAGTTGTCATGAGTTTTCATGCGTTCTCATTCTTTCTAATGCCTCATTCTTCATATGCTTCTCCATCCATTTTCATGCGTTTTCATGATTTTTCATCCCTTATTGTAACAACCCGATATTTTATGATAAGTATTATTTTTAACTTATTTGATGTCATGTGTTTTATGCTACAATAAGATTATCTTTTGCTATACGCAACACTGTATGAGCTTGAAGTATACGCAACACTATTCTTAGATTGTGTTACACACAATTTCAAGTTCGTTTTATGATAGTCATTCTACGCAACATTGAGTGTATATATATATATATATATATTCAATGTATAAATGAAAAATGGTTGGATTCTGTTATAAAGAAATAAAAAAGGAGTCTTTCACAACACACAACCCTGACTTGGCTTGTATTACACACAATCACGACCTTCCTCGATAGCGTGTGTTGTACGCAATACCGGGTTTTACTAAACAACGATATATTATTATAATATTATTATGAACTAGCAGTTATGAATAGTATTAAATAAATTTTGAATTTTATAACATTATTATTCATCTTACACATTTTCTATAACATGGTATAAGAACAAAATAATTTTTTTGGGTAAAATAAGTATTTTTCAAAAAATGCAGTTTTGCCGCCTTTTGATGGCGCACCCACTTTAAATCTAGTTTTGACATGTTTATAACTTCAATTTTACAAAATAAAATTATTCTTTGGAATCAGGATATAAAATTTTACATTGGATAAAATTGTCATATTATTCTGATAACTTTCATATTTTAATGAATAGTAAAAACACACTATATTTTAATTAAAAACAATTTTTTTCATCGTAATAACTTATGTGGTTAAATTATAATATTTAATGGTTTTAAAGTATAAATAGAATATATTTTTACCATTTAATATAATGTATGTCATTATCATTGATTTTACATTGAATTCATATGTTAAATAAATTCAATCTTTTGCAATGTTTTAAACAAAAACCCTTTTTCTTTCGACAATGTGATTAATTTTAATTTAATTTCTGTAACTTCTGTGTATTGAATTTGAAAAAATGGATTCCATATTTGGAATCAGTGGGTCCAAATTATATTAATAGACTACTTTTTATTTTTGGGCTTTATGAATAGTAACAACGGTAAATTTTATTTACCATAGTAAAAGGTAAATTGGGTAATTAAGGGTAAATATAATATTATAAAATTATTATAATACTTGTATTAATACAATTGTATGATTATAATTCGTCCTAAGTCATATTTGGGTCGAAATGGAATCCATTAGAACCCACTTGGAGGTGATTAAGACCTTTTGTTTATTATATTTAAAGGAAAGTGAAATATGTCTCACTCAACTTTAATAATTAAAGTATTTTTAAAATAAGTTTATACAGAATATAAATTCGGTTATAAATACTAATTTGAAAGATAAAATGTTTTTATTTATCATGGTAATTTATTTGTAATTTTTAAGAGTTATTTAATTACCTTATTATCTTATACATTAATGATGCAGAAATTATTTATTTAGTGAAAAATCAATAATATAGTTTTTATTGAAATAGTAATACATATCAAAAGGCCCAAAAATCTGCACAAAACTTATTAGTAGTATATATACACACCATAAGAATCCAATTACCGAATATATGACCGTTTGGAGTCTTATAAAAGTGATTATGACACTTATATTATTTTATTTTATATGATGTCAAAGTTCTCACCTTCATAATTTAATACATATAACATTTTAAAATTTGAGTTTTTAGAAGATAAATCCGACTAAATGTATTCTTATGAAATATATAAGATTTATCTTCATCCTAGTATTTTATTTTTAATTTTTATGCAACAAATAAGTATATATAATAATTATACAAAAATATTGTAGTAATTATTCTATTAAGATAAATATCAAATAAATGGTTTTAAAAATAGTAAAATAAATATTATATGAACTATTTAATGTTCTAAACTAATTTTATAGATTACTATGACATGTTAAGAACCTATTAAATATTTTATTTTGAATATATCCTCTGTGTGTATTTTATTTAAATTCAAATAAATGAATAGTGTCAAAATTGACACTATTGTTATTTTATAAAAATAACATATTATTAAATTGTTTAAAAATCAAAAAAATATTTAAAAATTATAAATTGAAATTTATATAGTCTACAATGTCATTAATTATCTAATTATGGATAATTCACAACACATAAGTAATTATTTATAACAATTTAAAATTTAGAATCTTATTACCACAAATAAAATTTAATAGATTAAATAAGGATAAATCAAGTTGATAATGTTTAAAATAAATTCCCTACATGTCTAAATTTTATTGTTTGATGAGATTACAACCCTATCTCATCTAAACTTTGAATATGATTCATTTTGGACGTTTTTAAGTGGGGTTGGGATTTAATATAAACTAATATTTCTTATATTTCCAAAGGTGCCCCTCTCCTCCCTTATAAAAGGGAATCTCCTCCCTCTCATCCTCACACAAATTTGAGCCTTAAAGATCGGCCAACCCCTGAAAATTTATCTTCTACACTTCCCTAGAAACATCCTAGAGGTCCTGGTCTACTTCAAAGACCAATCTTAGTGCCCTAAGAGGAGGTTTCAAAGAGGCGTATCGAAGAAGAGGTAATATCCGTTACCGATTCTTTCAAATATATTTCTTCTTCTACCTCCTCTTCTTTAGTTGTTTCATTATATTGTAATAAAATCAGTATCACTAATATACTGATACGTTATTATAAATATTAAACAACCCCATTTCACCTTCTATCCATCCTACGGAAAACGAAATCACCGTGCGTGAGTACATACGGAATACCGTCTCCACGACATGGTGTAATCTGTTTTTCCACCAACACCTTACATGGATGGGTATAATGGTGTAAAGAATAACTATATATTGTTATTATAATATCATAATTATTCTGATATATAATACCATCCACTCCAATTCTATTCAATAATTATGGGAACGATATCATCGCTCGTGCGTACGTACGGATTACCGTCTCCATGACGCGATGAGATTCATTCTCCATGTTAACCATACATGAATGATTATAAAGTTTATATAATGAATAATAATAAAATATATGAAATAATAATGCTACTGTATTTATGTATATATATATATATGTATGTCATCTATTTATTTTCATTCAATTCAATAAGGAAACGAAAACAACGTTCATGCGTACGTACGGCCTACCATCTCCATGAACGGTGTATTTCATTCCTTTTATCGATCTATAATATATGTGTATATGATGAATATATATTATATATAAATCATGTTTTACATTCTAGAATTATGTAAATCAGGATATAAGTAATAATATCAATAACGACAAGTCGAAACACATACGATAAATGAAATGATTTTACCCAAAACACTGCTTTAACATGGAATTTACAAAAGAATGGGTAATATAAAGTCATAAGTGAAACATATATGATAACATAACAATGAATATGATTATTTAATACGTCAATGACAATATTTAAATCATTATACAGGAGGTTCGGATCCATACAAAGCATATCAGACCTAAGGTAAGGGATAACTTTTCCAATTTCATTCTTATCCGAGATTGTTTATTCATAAGTATTTACTGGGGTTATTGTTCTCATCCATGTCCATGTTTCCTAAAAATAGTTTCATGTATGTTTAAAGTCCTTTTTACCCATTTTTTACTTTTACTACATGGTATGTATGGAATCTTTCTTTTACGAGGTGCTTTTTGACTTTTCCAGCAAAAGTACGAGAAGAATGTTTTTTTAACTTATACGACATGAAAGGATTTTTACGGTTTTATAAAGCCTTATTTTCATGAAGCTTCCTCCAAAATATTTCATGACTATTTTCCAAAAAATATCTTTCTTTTAAAATTTCATGGCATTTTGTGAAAAGAAAATGATTTTCAAGAAGAAAGGATATTTTCCTCAAGAATTCATTTCAAGTGCTTTATCAAAACCATTTTCCATCTAAGATGACATTATTTCATATGTGTATGTTTCAAGTATAATGTCTCTATGATTTACATGGTTTCACTTTTCTTATTATTAAATTATATCCATTTCATTTATATGGATTATGTGATGATGGAATGATGTTTATGAAACCCATTTTATTATTTGGGTTATGATGAATGATTTATGTTTATATTGTGGCACAAGTAAGAATGATTTCATTATGAGATAGGTAGGACCTATTACGGTCCTTGTGTGTCTATTTTTGTTATGTATTAAGTTTTCCCCAAAAGTAATGTAATGTCCATGCACATCAAGCTTTGAGTCTCTACAGTTGGTATCAGAGGAAAGTTTTAGTTAACCTTTGGAAACTAGGATGCGAAAACGTTAGTGAGATCCCTAGAGATAATTCTAAGGTATGTATAGGGATGTCCCTAAGGATAAGTATACGTATAGGATATATTCCTAGAACTACGGTAATAATCTTAGAATTTAACCTAAGATGGTAGATATTGACAGTACTCCCCCTTTACTATGTTGTTTTCCTTAGCATGATTTTTGCCTCTCACACTATTCTTTTTGGATTTTAGACGATGGATGAAACCTAAAGAAACCATGTTGATCAATGTAATGGACAATGCAATGATTTTCCTCCTGAACAAACCAATGTTATGGGAGATGGAGTTCAAAATCTGATTGCTATACTTACGCAAGCTAGGAATCATTCTGGACTTCCAAATGAGCAGAGAAGGGAACAATATTCTATTGAGTCCTTCATGAGGAAACATCCACCTTCTTTCAGTGGGTCTTCTGATCCACTTGTTGAAGAAAAATGGATCAGTACCACTGAAAAGATATTTTCAGTTCTTCAATGTTCTGAACATGATAAAGTCATCTTAGCATTATATTGTTTGGTAGGTGAAGCTGATCAATGGTGGAATCTTATCAAGAATACGAGGCCAAGAGATGAATTTGAGTCCATGGAATGGGACGAGTTCAAGAAATTATTTTTCAATAAGTACTTCCCTCGTATTCTTAGAACAAAGATGGAGAAGGAGTTTCTTGAACTAAAGAAAATGGATGATGAATATGTTGGTATATACAGAGCGAATTTTACAAGGCTTGCAAGGTATGCATCTGGCTTTATCATCCAACTAGAAATTAAAGTTGATCAATTCTTCAGTGGATTAAAACCAAGTCTTTGAAGGGCATTATCTATAAGAGACCTCAATAGATATGAAGAAATTGTGTGTTGTGTTATCAAGGTAGAAATGGAAGTTGGTGTTACATATCCATCTCATGGTTTTGACAAGAAACGAAAGATGGAGTTCAAGGAGAAATCTCAGAATAATGGTGAAAAGAAGATGAATGTTTCCTTATGCTCAAAGTGTGTAAAGAAGCACGGTGGAGATTGTCTTAAAGGGACTAGAAAATGTTTTAAGTGTGTAAAAGAAGGTCATCGAGCAGCTGAGTGTCAAAGTAATGGAAAAAGGGTTACTAATGATAAAGAAAAGACTACAGAGAACACACCACCAACACTTCAATGCTTCAAGTGAAATGGAATGGGGAATTATGATAATCAATGCACTAATCCAAGGTTTAATGATGATCTAAATGAGAAACCACTTAAGGCAAAGGACATAGGGAAGTTACATGTGATCACTATTGGCGATGTTGAATATGACAATGATGTGGTGGAATGATTAAGTGTTTATGTAATGGGATTCCAAAATAATGTTGTATATAGTATCGTGGAATATTGGAATATTTATGTGTTGGTCCATTATGGTTTTCTATAAGAATATGGTATCAGTAACCATGAAAAGTGATTGAAATGTTTTTGGAAAGAAGATGATAAGCACATAATGAAGGGATAAAGAGAAAATTAAATGAGCTCATGACTGATAAAAGGAAAAAGTTATATCATGGTTTGAATATATAGAAATTTTGGGATTTTGGTATGTGGAAAGAGTTACCTTTTGACAGCATTCATGTTTTCACTAAGGTTCTATGGTAATTTATGTTTCAAGAGAACACATGATTAAGGAATTTACATGTTTGGAATGTGACCAACAAGATATATCGTATGATAAAATGAGGTTATTCATGTTCTTGTTATGTGACCTTTCTAGTAATCATTTTCTGTACACTATGAGATTGGACAAATGTATTTTGGATAAGTCTAAAGATTGGAAAGGGTTATGTCAGACATCAGATGGTATTGTTTAAGTCTATGAATTTTTTTTCTCGATATTATTGCAGGAATGTTATTATAATGTAGTTTTGGAAAAAGGGACAACCTGCAAGACGGGCGGCAACCCGTCGCGTCGGACAAGGATGTGGAAATCGAACCCACAACCGAAGTGCGACAGGCCTTTATCGCATACCACTGGCCTACATGAAGTCCCTGGTTAGTATAAATTAGTTTTATTTTATTAAGTAGTATGATAGTTGAAGTATAAGTCCATTTTTGGAATCATATACGATTAACCACACCATAGATGGACTTATGTATATTTGATAACTTTTTCTAAACTTTTGTTTGAAACATATGGAATGACTCATCATTCTATCACATGATCTGCTAACACTTCATGAATGACAAATTCAACTTCATTTCTTTAAAATATGAAGTGGAAATTGTTCAAGGCATGAACAACGGTGAGATTGTACCAAAATCAAGTAAGTATTTCTTTTGATTCGAAAATTCTTCAACATTAGAGAAATGATCCTGAAAACCAAAAATGTTGTCCTAGTTCCCTTATATCCGATGAATCAGATTGTACCTTAGATCATTACAAATCAATGTCTTTGTGATTTTTGGATTTTCATAGCCATGTCCTCTACCACTCTCCATCAGAACATGACGATAAGATTTCTCTTCCATATCTATATTTTCACCTATGTTATCCTATGTGGAAACCCAGTGATTAGTTAATTTGGGTAACAGTTACGTTTCATACTTTAGTTTTTAAATTTAAGTTTTGGTATTTCATTTTACGATGTGGGTTTGAATTAAAGAAACTTTCAAGTAGAAAACCATGTATAACCCCAACGAATTTCGAGGGAGAAATTCATTTTAAGGGGGGTAGAATGTAACAACCCGATATTTTATGATAATTATTCCTTTTAACTTATTTGATGTCATGTGTTTTATGCTAAAACAAGATTATCTTGTGCTATACGCAACACTGTATTATCTTGAAGTATACACAACACTATTCTTAGATTGTGTTACACACAATTTCAAGTTCGTTTTATAATAGTCATTCTATGCAACATTGATTGTATATATATATATATATATTCAATGTATAAATGAAAAATGGTTGGATTCTGTTATAACTAAACAACAAATGAGTCTTGAACAACACGCAACCCTGACTTGGATTGCATTACACGCAATCGCGACCTTCCTCGATAGCGTGTGTTGTACGCAATACCGGGTTTTACTAAACAACGATATATTATTATAATATTATTATAAACTAGCCGTTATGAATAGTATTAACTAAAATTTAAATTTTATAACATTATTATTCATCTTACACATTTTCTAGAACATGGTATAAGAACAAAATAAAATTTTCGGGTAAAATAAGTATTTTTCAAAAAATACAGTTTTTCCGCCTTTTGATGGCGCACCCACTTTAAATCTAGTTTTTGACATGTTTATAAGTTAAATTTTAGAAAATAAAATTATTCTTTGGAATCAGGATATAAAATTTTACCTTGGATAAATTTTTCATATTATTCTGATAACTTTCATATTTTAATGAATAGTAAAAACACGCTATATTTTAATTAAAAACAACTTTTTTCATCGTAATAAATTATGTGGTTAAATTATAATATTTAATGGTTTTAAAGTATAAATAGAATATATATTTACTATTTAATATAATTTATATCATTTTCATTGATTTTACATTGAATTCGAAGGATAAATAAATTCAATCTTTTGCAATGTTTTAAACAAAAACCTGTTTTCTTTCGACAACGGGATTAATTTTAATTTAATTTCTGAAACTTATGTGTATTGAATATGGAAAAATGGATTCCATATTTGGAATCAGTGGGTCCAAATTATATTAATAGACTATTTTTTATTTTTGGGCTTTATGAATAGTAACAACGATAAATTTTATTTACCATAGTAAAGGTAAATTGGGTAATTAAGGGTAAATATAATATTATAAATATATCATAATACTTGTCTTAATACAATTGGATGATTATAATTCGTCCTAAGTCATATTTGGGTCGAAATGGAATCCATTAGAACCCACTTGGAGGTGATTAAGACCTTTAGTTAATTTTATTTAAAGGAAAGTGAAATATGTCTCACTCAACTTTAATAATTAAAGTATTTTTAATATAAGTTTATACAGAATAAAAATTCGGTTATAAATACACATTTGAAAGATAAAATGTTTTTCTTTATCATGGTAATTTATTTGTAATTTTTAAGAGTTATTTAATTACCTTATTATCTTATACATTAATGATGCAGAAATTATTTATTTAGTGAAAAATCAATAATATAGTTTTTATTGAAATAGTAATACATATCAAAAGGCCCAAAAATCTGCACAAAACTTATTAGTAGTGTATATACACACCTTAATCATCCAATGACTGAATATATTACCGTTTGGAGTCTTATAAAAGTGATTATGACACTTGTATTATTTTATTTTATATGATGTCAAAGTTGTCACCTTCATAATTTAATACATATAAAATTTTAAAATTTGGGTTTTTTAGAAGATAAATCCAAATAAATGTATTCTTATGAAAGATATAAGATTTATCTTCATCCTAGTATTTTATTTTTAATTTTTATGCAACAAATAAGTATATATAATAATTTTACAAAAATGTTGTAGTAATTATTTTATTAAGATAAATATCGAATAAATGATTTTACAAATAGTAAAATCAATATTATATGAACTATTTAATGTTATACACTAATTTTACAGATTAATATGACATGTTAGGAACCTATTAAATATTTTAGTTCGAATATATCATCTGTGTGGATTTTATTTAAATTCAAATAAATGAATAGTGTCAAAATTGATACTATTGTTATTTTATAAAAATAACATATTATTAAATTGTTTAAAAATCACAAAAATATTTAAAAATTATAAATTGAAATTTATATAGTCTAAAATTTCATAAATTATCTAATTATGGATAATTTACAGCACATAAGTAATTATTTATAACAATTTAAAATTTAGAATCTTATTACCACAAATAAAATTTAATAGATTAAATAAGGATAAATCAAGTTGATAATGTTTAAAATAAATTCCCTACATGTATAAATTTTATTGGTTGATGATATTACAACCCTATATCATCTAATATTATAATATGAGTCATTTTGGAAGTTTTTAAGTGGGGTTGGGATTTAATATAAACTAATATTTCTTATATTTCCAAAGGTGCCCCTCTCATCCCTTATAAAAGGGAATCTCCTCCCTCTCCTCCTCACACAAATTTGAGCCTTCAATCTCAGCCAACCCCTACAAATTTATCTTCTCCACTTCCCTAGAAACATCCTAGAGGTCTTGGTCTACTTCAAAGACCAATCTTAGTGCCCTAAGAGGAGGTTTCAAAGAGGCATATCGAAGAAGAGGTAACATCCGTTACCGATTCTTTCAAATTTATTTCTTCTTCTACCTCCTCTTATTTAGTTGTTTCATTATATTGTAATAAAATAAGTATCACTAATATACTGATATGTTATTATAAATATTAAACAACCCCATTTCACCTTCTATCCATCCTACGGAAAACAAAATCACCGCGCGTGCGTACGTACGGAATACCGTCTCCACGACGTGGTGTAATCTGTTTTTCTACCAACACCTTACATGGATGGGTATAATGGTGTAAATAATAACTATATATGGTTATTATAAAATCATAATTATTCTTATATATTATACCATCCACTACAATTCTATTCAATAATTACGGGAACGATATCATCACTCGTGCGTACGTACGGATTACCGTCTCCACGACGCGATGAGATTCATTATCCATGTTAACCATACATGAATGATTATAAAGTTTATATAATGAATACTAATGAAATATATGACATAATAATGCTACTGGATTTATATATATATATATATATGTATGTCATCTATTTAGTTTCATTCCATTCAATAAGGAAACGAAAACAGTGTTCATGCGTACGTACGACCTACCGTCTCCATGAACGGTGTATTTCATTCCTTTTATCGATCTATGATATATATTTATATGATGAATATATATTATATATAAATCATGTTTTAAATTCTGGAATTTTGTAAATCAGGATATAAGTAATAATATCAAGAACGACAAGTCGAAACACATACGATAAATGAAATGATTTTACCCAAAATGCTGCTTTAACATGGAATTTACAAAAGAACGGGTAATATAAAGTCATAAGTGAAACATATATGATAAGATAACAATGAATATGATTATGTAATAAGTCAAGGACATTATTTAAATCATTATATAGGAGGTTCGGATCCATACGAAGCATATCAGACCTAAGGTAAGGGATAACTTTTCCAATCTCATTCTTATCCGAGATTGTTTATTCGTAAGTATTTACTGGGGTTATTGTTCTCATCCATGTCCATGTTTCCTAAAAATGGTTTCATGTATGTTTAAAGTCCTTTTTACCCATTTTTGACTTTTACTACATGGTATGTATGGAATCTTTCTTTTACGAGATGCTTTTTGACTTTTCCGGCAAAAGTACGAGAAGAATGTTTTTTTAACTTATACGACATGAAAAGATTTTTACGGTTTTATAAAGACTTATTTTCATAAAGATTCCTCCAAAAGATTTCATGAATATTTTCAACAAAATATCTTTCTTTTAAAATTGCATGGAATTTTGTGAAATGAAAATGATTTTCAAGAAGAAAGGATATTTTACCCAAGAATTCATTTAAAGTGCTTTATCAAAACCATTTTCCATATAAGATGACATTATTTCATATGTGTATGTTTCAAGTATAATGTCTCTATGATTTACATGGTTTCACTTTTCTTATTATGAAATGATATCCATTTCATTTATATGGATTATGTGATGATGGAATGATGTTTATGAAACCCATTTTATTATTTGGGTTATGATGAATGATTTATGTTTATGTTGTGACACAAGTAAGAATGATTTAATTATGAGATGGGTAGGACCTATATCTCCCGCCAATGCATTGGGTAAAGATTTATATCTCATGAGATAGACATGGCTGGAACGGAAAGTTAAACCGGTTCAGTAATACAGGACTGGAACGATGAGTGAACTCGATTCAGAAAGGGACTTTGTCCACTAAGATGGTCTTGGCAGCAATGCCTTGGATACTATGGAAATCATAACATGTGCTTAATGGTTGACACAATTATATGTTTTTACTCCCATGCTATTTTATCATGCTTAATGTTTCTTTATGATCTATGCCTTACGTATTTCCATGTTTTATGTCATTGCTCAAGCTTGTGATGTTTAAACATTATATTCATGTTTTTAAGTTCAAATATACATGATTTGTTTTATTTTATCCATGCTTACCCTTACTGAGAATTTGAGCTCACCCTTTATATGTTTTCTTTTCCCCAGGATATAAAGAAATTCTTTAGGTAAAAAAACAAAAGGGGAAGATCTTTATGTGAGATGTTGAAGATCTTTCACCATGATTAGAAGATTATTTTTCTGAGTTTCCAAAGACACTAAACTATTACAGTCCTTGTGTGTCTGTTTTTGTTATGTATTAAGTATTCCCCAAAAGTAATGTAAGGTCCATGTACGTCAAGCTTTGGGTCTCTACAGTTGGTATCAGAGGAAAGGTTTAGTTAGACTTTGTAAACTAGGATGCGAAAACGTTAGTGAGATCCCTACAGATATTTCTAAGGTATGTATAGGGATGTCACTAAGGATAAGTATACGTATAGGATATAGTCCTAGAACTACGGTAAAGATCTTAGAATTTAACCTAAGATATTAGATATTTATGGTACTCCCCCTTTACTATGTTGTTTTCCCTAGCATGATTTTTGCCTCTCACACTATTATTTTTGGGTTTTAGACGATGGATGGAACCCGAAGGAACCATGTTGATCAATGTAATGGAAAATGCAATGATTGTCCTTCTGAACAAACCAATGTTATGGGAGATGGAGTTCAAAATCTGATTTCTATACTTACACAAGCTATGAATCATTCTGGACTTCCAAATGAGCAGAGAAGGGAACAATATTCTATTGAGTCCTTCATGAGGCAATGCCCACCTTCTTTTAGTGGGTCTTCTGATTCACTTGTTGCCGAACAATGGATTAGTACCACTGAAAAGATATTTTCAGTTCTTCAATGTTCTAAACATGATAAAGTCATCTTAGAAATATATCATTTGGTAGGTGAAGCTGATCAATGGTGGAATATTATCAAGAATACGAGGCCAAGAGATTAAATTGAGTCCATGGAATGAGATGAGTTCAAGAACTTATTTTTCAATAAGTACTTCCCTCGTATTCTTCAAAAAAATATGGAGAAGGAGTTTCTTGAACTAAAGCAAAAGGATTATGAATCTGTTGGTATATATGAAGTGAATTTTACAAGGCTTGCAAGGTATGCATCTGGCTTTATCATCCAACCAGAAACTAAAGTTGATCGATTCTTCAGTGGATTAAAACCAAGTCTTCGAAGGGAATTAGATATAAGAGACTTCAGTAGCTATGAAGAAATTGTGCGTTGTGTTATCAAGGTAGAAATATAAGTTGGTGTTACATATCCATCTCATGGTTTTGACAAGAAATGAAAGATGGAGTTCAAGGAGAAATCTCAGAATAATGGTGAAAAGAAGATGGATGTTTCCTTATGCTCAAAGTGTGGAAAGAAGCATGGTGGAGATTGTCTTAAAGGGACTAGAAAATGTTTTAAGTGTGGAAAAGAAGGTCATCGAGAAGCTGAGTGTCGAAGTAATGGAAAAAAGGTTACTGATGATAAAGAAAAGACTACAGAGAACACACCACCAACACTTCAATGCTTCAAGTGCAATGTAATGAGGAATTATTCTAATCAATGCCCTAATCCAAGGGTTAATGATGATCTACATGGGCAACCACTTAAGGCAAAGGACATAGGGAAGTCACATGCGATCACTATTGGCTATGTTGAATATGACAATGATGTGGTGGAATGATTAAGTGTTTATGTAATGGGATTCCAAAATAATGTTGTATATAGTATCGTGGAATATTGGAATATTTATTTATTGGTCCATTGTGGTTTTCTATAAGAATATGGTACCGGTAACCATGAAAAGTGATTGAAATGTTTTTGCAAAGAAGATGATAAGCACATAATGAAGGGATAAAGAGAAAATGAAATGAGATCATGACTGATAAAAGGAAAAAGTTATATCATGGTTTGAGTATATAGAAATTATGAGATTTTGGTATGTGGAAAGAGTTACCTTTTGACAACATTCATGTTTTCACTAAGGTTCTATGGTAATTTCTGTTTCAAGAGAACACATGATTAAGGAATTTACATGTTTGTAATGTAACCAACAAGATATATCGTATGATAAAATGATGTTATTCATGTTCTTGTTATGTGACCTTTCCAGTAATCATTTTCTGTACACTATGAGATTGGACAGATGTATTTTGGATAAGTCTAAAGATTGGAAAGGGTTATGTCAGACATCAGATAGTATTGTTTAAGGCTATGATTTTTTTTAGATATTATTGCAGGAATGTTATTATAATGTAGTTTTGGAAAAAGGGACAACCTGCAAGACGGGCGACAACCCGTCACATCAGACAAGGCTGTGGAAATAGAACCCACAACTGAAGTGCGACAGGACTTTATCGCATACCACTGGCCTACAGGAAGTCCCCGGTTAGTAGAAATTAGTTTTATTTTATTAAGCAGTATGATAGTTGAAGTATAAGTCCATTTTTGGAATCGTATATGATTAACCACACCATAGATGGACTTATGTATATTTGATAACTTTTTCTAACCTTTTGTTTGAAACATATGGAATGACTCATCATTCTATCACATGATCTGCTAACACTTCATGAATGAAAAATTCAACTTCATTTCTTTAAAAGATGAAGTGGAAATTGTTCAAGGCACGAACAATGGTGATATTGTACCAAAATAAAGTAAGTATTTCTTTTGATTCGAAAATTCTTCAACATTAAAGAAATGATCCTGAAAACCAAAAATGTTGTCCTAGTGCCCTTATATCCGATGAATCAGATTGTACCTTAGATCATCACAAATTAATGGCTTTGTGATTGTTGGATTTTTCATAGCCATGTCCTCTACCACTCTCTATTAGAACATGACGGTTAGATTTCTCTTCCATATCCATATTTTCACCTATGTTATCCTATGTGGAAACCCAGTGATTAGTTAATTTGGTTAACCATTACGTTTCATACTTTAGTTTTTAAAGTTAATTTTTGGTATTTCATTTTATGATGTGGGTTTCAATTAAAGAAACTTTCAAGTAGAAAACCATGTATAACCCCGACGAATTTCGAGGGCAAAATTCATTTTAAGGGGGGTAGAATGTAACAACCCGATATTTTATGATAAGTATTCTTTTTAACTTATTTGATGTGATGTGTTTTATTCTACAACAAGATTATCTTGTGCTATACGCAACACTGTATTATCTTGAAGTATAAGCAACACTATTCTTAGATTGTGTTACACACAATTTCAAGTTCGTTTTATAATAGTCATTCTACGCAACATTGAGTATATATATATATATATATTCAATGTATAAATGAAAAATGGTTGGATTCTGTTATAACGAAACAAAAAAGGAGTCTTGCACAACACACAACCCTGACTTGGATTGCATTACACGCAATCACGACCTTCCTCGATAGCGTGTGTTGTACGCAATACCGAGTTTTACTAAACAACGATATATTATTATAATATTATTATAAACTAGACGTTATGAATAGTATTAACTAAAATTTTAATTTTATAACATTATTATTAATCTTACACATTTTATAGAACATGGTATAAGAACAAAATAAATTTTTCGGTTAAAATAAGTATTTTTCAAAAAATGCAGTTTTGCCGCCTTTTGATGGCGCACCCACTTTAATTTTAGTTTTTGACATATTTATAAGTTCAATTTTACAAAATAAAATTATTCTTTGGAATCAGGATATAAAATTTTACCTTGGATAATTTTTTCATATTATTCTGATAACTTTCATATTTTAATGAATAGTAAAAACATGCTATATTTTAATTAAAAACAACTTTTTTCATCGTAATAACTTATGTAGTTAAATTATAATATTTAATGGTTTTAAAGTATAAATAGAATATATTTTTACCATTTAATATAATGTATCTCATTAGCATTGATTTTACATTGAATTCGTAGGTTAAATAAATTCAATCTTTTGCAATGTTTTAAACAAAAACCCGTTTTCTTTCAACTACAGGATTAATTTTAATTAATTTCTGAAACTTCTGTGTATTGAATTTGAAAAAATGGATTCCATATTTGGAATCAGTGAGTCCAAATTATATTAATAGACTAATTTTTATTTTTGGGCTTTATGAATAGTAAAAATGGTAAATTTTATTTACCGTAGTAAAAGGTAAATTAGGTAATTAAGGGTAAATATAATATTATAAAATTATCCTAATACTTGTATTAATATAATTGGATGATTATAATTCTTCCTAAGTCATATTTGGGTCGAAATGGAATCCATTAGAACCCACTTAAAGGTGATTAAGACCTTTAGTTTATTTTATTTAAAGGAAAGTGAAATATGTCTCACTCAACTTTAATAATTAAAGTATTTTTAATATAAGTTTATACAGAATATAAATTCGGTTATAAATACTCATTTTAAAGATAAAATGTTTTTCTTTATCATGGTAATTTATTTGTAATTTTTAAGAGTTATTTAATTACCTTATTATCTTATACATTAATGATGCATAAATTATTTATTTAGTGAAAAATAAATAATATAGTTTTTATTGAAATAGTAATACATATCAAAAGACCCAAAAATCTGCACAAAACTTATTAGTAGTGTATATACACACCATAATAATCCAATGACCGAATATATGACCGTTTGGAGTCTTATAAAAGTGATTATGACACTTATATTATTTTATTTTATATGATGTCAAAGTTGTCACCTTCATAATTTAATACATATAAGATTTTAAAATTTGGGTTTTTTAGAAGATAAATCCGACTAAATGTATTATTATTAAATATATAAGATTTATATTCATCCTAGTATTTTATTTTTAATTTTTATGCAACATATATGTATATATAATAATTATACAAAAATGTTGTAGTAATTCTTTTATTAAGATAAATATCAAATAAATGGTTTTAAAAATAGTAAAATAAATATTATATGAACTATTGAATATTCTACACTAATTTTATAGATTACTATGACATGTTAGGAACCTATTAAATATTTTATTTTGAATATATCCTCTGTTTGGATTTTATTTAAATTCAAATAAATGAATAAAGTCAAAATTGACACTATTGTTATTTTTTAAAAATAACATATTATTAAATTGTTTAAAAATCACAAATTTTTTTAAAAATTATAAATTGAAATTTATATAGTCTAAAATTTCATAAATTATTTAATTATAGATAATTCACAGCACATAAGTAATTATTTATAAAAATTTAAAATTTAGAATCTTATTACCACAAATAAAATTTAATAGATTAAATAAGGATAAATAAAGTTGATAATGTTTAAAATAAATTCCCTACATGTCTAAATTTTATTGGTTGATGAGATTAAAACCCTATCTCATCTAATATTTGAATATGAGTCATTTTGGAAGTTTTTAAGTGGGGTTGGGATTTAATATAAACTAATATTTCTTATATTTCCAAAGGTGCCCCTCTCCTCCCTTATAAAAGGGAATCTCCTCCCTCTCCTCCTCACACAAATTTTAGCCTTCAAGCTCAGCCAAACCCTACAAATTTATCTTCTACACTTCCCTAGAAACATCCTAGAGGTCCTGGTCTACTTCAAAGAACAATCTTAGTGCCCTAAGAGGAGGTTTCAAAGAGGCGTATCGAAGAAGAGGTAATATCCTTTACCGATTCTTTCAAATTTATTTCTTCTTCTACCTACTCTTATTTAGTTGTTTCATTATATTGTAATAAAATAAGTATCACTAATATACTTATAGGTTATTATAAATATTAAACAACCCCATTTCACCTTCTATCCATCCTACGGAAAACAAAATCACCGCGCGTGCATACGTACGGAATACCGTCTCCACGACCTGGTGTAATCTGTTTTTCCAGCAACACCTTAAATGGATGGGTATAATGGTGTAAATAATAACTATATATGGTTATTATAACATCATAATGATTCTGATATGTTATACCATCCACTCCAATTCTATTCAATAATTATGGGAACGATATCATCGCTCGTGCGTACGTACGGATTACCGTTTCCCCGACGCGATGAGATTCATTCTCCATGTTAACCAAAAATGAATGATTATAAAGTTTATATAATGAATAATAATGAAATATATGACATAATAATGCTATTTTATTTATGTATATATATATGTATGTCATCTATTTAGTTTCATTCAATTCAATAAGGAAACAAAAACAACGTTCATGCGTACGTACGGCCTACCGTCTCCATGAACGGTGTATTTCATTCCTTTTATCGATCTATAATATATATGTATATGATGAATATATATTATATATAAATCATGTTTTACATTCTGGAATTATGTAAATCAGGATATAATTAATAATATCAAGAATGAAAAGTCGAAACACATACGATAAATGAAATGATTTTACCCAAAATGCTGCTTTAACATGGAATTTACAAAAGAACGGGTAATATAAAGTCATAAGTGAAACATATATGATAACATAACAATGAATATGATTATGTAATAAGTCAATGAAATTATTTAAATCATTATACAGGAGGTTCAGATCCATACGAAGCATATCAGACCTAAGGTAAGGGATAACTTTTCCAATCCCATTCTTATCCGAGATTGTTTATTCGTAAGTATTTACTGGGGTTATTGTTCTCATCCATGTTCATGTTTCCTAAAAATGGTTTCATGTATGTTTAAAGTCCTTTTTACCCATTTTTGAATTTTAATACATGGTATGTATGGAATCTTTCTTTTACGAGGTGCTTTTTGAATTTTCCGGTAAAAGTACGAGAAGAATGTTTTTTTCAACTTATACGGCATGAAATGATTTTTACGGTTTAATAAAGCCTTATTTTCATGAAGCTTTCTCCAAAAGATTTCATGACTATTTTCAAAAAAATATCTTTCTTTTAAAATTGCATGGCATTTTGTGAAAAGAAAATTATTTTCAAGAAAAAAGGATATTTTCCTCAAGAATTCATTTCAAGTGCTTTATCAAAACCATTTTCCATCTAAGATGACATTATTTCATATGTGTATGTTTCAAGTATAATGTCTCTATGATTTACATGGTTTCACTTTTCTTATTATGAAATGATATCCATTTCATTTATATGGATTATGTGATGATGGAATGATGTTTATGAAACCCATTTTATTATTTGGGTTATGATGAATGATTTATGTTTATGTTGTGGCACAAGTAAGAATGATTTCATTATGAGATGGGTGGAACCTATATCTCCCTCCAATGAATTGGGTAAAGATTTATATCTCATGAGATAGACATGGCTGGAATGGAAAGTTAAACCGGTTCATTAATACAGGACTGGAATGAGGAGTGAACTCGATTCAAAAAGGGACTTTGTCCACTAAGATGGTCTTGGCAGCAATGCCTTGGCTACTATGGAAATCATAACATGTGCTTAATGGTTGCCACAATTACATGTTTTACTCCCATGCTATTTTATCATGCTTAATGTTTCTTTATGATCTATGCCTTACGTACTTCCATGTTTTATGTCATTGCTCAAGCTTTTGATGTTTAAACATTATATTCATGTTTTTAAGTTCAAATATATATGATTTGTTTTATTTTATCCATGGTTACCCTTACTGAGCATTTGAGCTCACCCTTTATATGTCTTCTTTTCCCCTGGATATAAAGAAAGGTTTTAGGTAAGAAAACAAAAGGGGAAGATCTTTATGGGAGATGTTGAAGATCATTCACCACGATTAGAAGATTATTTTTCCGAGTTTCCAAAGACACTAAACTATTACGGTCCTTGTGTGTCTGTTTTTGTTATGTATTAAGTATTCCCCAAAAGTAATGTAATGTCCATGTACGTTAAGCTTTGGGTCTCTACACTTATCACGTCTTTTCATACTTTTTCATGTGTTTCCTTTATTATTTATTATTTATTATTTGTTATTTATAATATACTTTAATTTATTTATTATCTATTATTTGTTACTGGTTATTTGTTATTTGTTATTTATTATTTATTATTTATATTTATTTATTATTTATTATTTATATTTATTTATTATTTATTATTTATTATTACTAATAATAAAATATTATTATTAATAATAATATTTGTTACTGGTTATTTATTATTTATTATTTATATTTATTTATTATTTATTATTTATTATTTATTATTTATTATTTATTATTTATTATTTATTATTTATTAATAATAATATTTTTTATTATGTGTTATTTATTATTTAATATTTATTATTAAATATTTTTTTATTTCGTATTTATTATTTATTGTTATTTATTATTTATTATTACATATTATATATCATATGTTATTTATTATTTATTATTTATTATTTATTATTAATTATTTATTATTAATTATTTGTTTATTATTATTTATTATTTATTATTATTTATTGTTTATTATTATTTAATATTTAATATTATTTATTATTTATTATTTATTATTATTTATTTTTATTATTTATTCTTTATTATTATTTATTATTTATTATTATTTATTATTTATTATTTATTCTTATTTATTATTTATTATTATTTATTATTTATTATTTATTATTTATTATTTATTATTTATTATTATTTATTATTTATTATTTATTATTTATTATTTATTATTTATTATTTATTATTATTCATTTATTATTATTTATTTATTATTATTTATTTATTATTATTTATTATTTATTATTTATTGTTTATTATTTATTATTTATTGTTTATTATTTATTATTTATAATTTATAATTTATAATTTATAATTTATAATTTATTTATTATTATTTATTGTTTATTATTTATTGTTTATTATTTATTATTTATTGTTTATTATTTAGTATTTAGTATTTAGTATTTATTATTTATTATTTATAATTTATAATTTATAATTTATTATTTATTATTTAATATTTAATATTAATTATTAATTATTAATTATTTATTATTTATTATTTGTTTATTATTATTTATTGTTTATTATTATTTATTGTTTTTTATTATTTAATATTTAATATTATTTATTATTTATTATTATTATTTATTATTTATTATTATTTATTATTTATTATTATTTATTATTTATTATTTATTCTTATTTATTATTTATTATTATTTATTATTTATTATTATTTATTATTATTTATTATTTATTATTTATTATCTATTATTAATTATTAATTATTAATTATTTATTATTATTTATTTATTATTATTTATTTATTATTATTTATTATTATTATTTATTGTTTATTATTTATTATTTATTATTTATTATTTATTATTTATTATTTATTATTTATTATTTATTATTTATTATGTGTTATTTATTATTTATTATTTATTATTTATTATTTATTATTTATTATTTATTATTTATTATTTATTATTTATTATTATTGAGTTTATATCTATTATTTATGTATTATTTGTTTTTTCAATTAATTTATATAAGTATATTAAATTCTGTTTATTAACCACATGATAAGCTTGCTGGAGTGGTAAAATATTTGAAAAATATGCAAGAGGTTAGGGGTTCAAATCTCACCAAACGCAATATTTCTTTATATTGCATGGGCATGTTCATGGGTTGTGCATGCATGGATAAATAAAGTAAATAAAGTAATACGAAATAAATAAATAAAATATGAAATAAATAAATAAATAAATAAATAAAATAAATCCGAAATAAATAAAATAAATAGGAAATAAATAAAATAAATATGAAATAAATAAAATAAATACGAAATAAATAAAATAAATAAAATAAATAAAATAAAGAAAATAAATACGAAATAAATAAAATAAATAAAATATATGAAATAAAGAAAATAAAGAAAATAAATAAAATAAATACGAAATAAATAAAATAAATACGAAATAAATAAAATAAATAAATATAATAAATAAAATAAATAAATATAATAAATAAAATAAATAAATAAATAAATAAATAAACAAACAAACAAATAAATAAATAAAGACATAAATAAATAAATACATAAATAGATACATGAATAGATACATAAATAGATACATAAATACATAAATAAATAGATAAATAGATAAATAGATAAATAGATAAATAGATTGTCCGTTGTACCCTCAAGGTTGAAATGGAGATCGAAGACTCTCAATGGACTCTTGGGACCAGTGAAAAAAAAGAGAAAAATGGAGTTTAATATAGGTGATAAATACCATGATGGAAAGAAGACCCTACACCCCACATGTCAAAAGTGTGGGAAGAAGCATCCTAGAAACTGCTTAAAGGGAACCACTAGATGCTTCAAATGTGAAAGATAAGGGCATCTGGCTAATAAATACTAAAGGGATATGAAGAATACTACTAATGAAGAAGAAGAAAGGAAGGTTCAGATTAACACTCAGTATGTAGTGTAGTGTTTTAACTATTAGGAACATGATAATTATGCAAACCATTGCCATAAGACAAGGGTTGTTGGAGGAAATCAACAACAACAACCTCCAAGGAAGCAAGGAAGGGCATATGCTATCACTACCACTGATGTGGAGCTAGATAATGATGTGGTGACATGTAAGATGATTATTCATTTAATAATAGTGAATGCACTATTTTATTCTGATTTTATTCATTCTTTCATATCTTTCAAGTTTATTAGAACTATTCAAAAACCACCATAAAAATTGGTGGTTGAGTTATCTGTGATAACAAAAAATGGTAAAATTACAGCATTCAAAGTTTATAACTCCTCTACAGTTAATGTATGCGGAATGAAACTCCTAAAAAATATTTTTATAATCCCTTTGGTAGAGTTTGATTCTATTTTGGGCATGTATTGCTTATCTTTATACAAAACTAACATCGACTGTCAGGAAAGGGAGATCACTCTTCACTTCTCAAAGCATCTCCCGTACAAGCGTAAGGAGTAAGATGAATCTTCTTCAGAATCATAGTCTCAAGTGTGGATATTGTTGCTTTATGAGCAATAATATCTAGCTCAAATGATTGAGATAAAGGAGAGAATCATGCTCGAAGACATTCCCATCATGAGGGATTAAACAAATGTATTCCTTGAAGAGTTTCCTGGTCTTCCTTCTGTTTGAGAGGTTGATTTATCAATTGAACTTATTCCTAGATATTTTCCTATATCAAATGAACCTTATAGAATGACCACTGTTGAGCTGGAAGAACTAAAGAATCAGTTACATGAGAATCTGGACAAGGGTTTTATACACCCGAGTGCTTCACCATGGGGTGCGCCAATCCTCTTCGTCAAGAAGGATGGATCAATGCAACTCTACATTGATTATCATGATCTTAACAAAATAATGATAAAGAACAAGTATCTCATTCCATATATAGATTACTTGTTTGATTAGTTATATGGGGCTAGTTATTTCTCTAAGGTGGACCTTAGATCGGGATATAACCAATTAAAGGCGAGGAAGTAGGATATTCCTAAGACTACCTTTCAAAAAAGGTATGGAAACTATGAGTTCATAGTGATGCCATTCAGACTCACCAATACTCCAAGAATTTTCATGGACATTATGAAAAGAGTATTCAGATATTACCTCGACAAATTTTTGGTAGTCTTTATTGATGATATTCTGATATACTCCAAGAGTAAGGAGGAACATGAGGAGAATTTGAATACTGTGATGAAGAATTTGAAAAGGGAGAAACTATATGAAAAGTATAGTAGATATGAGTTTTTGATGAAGGAAGTATCATTCTTGGGATATGTAATCACTAGAAAAGGGATATTTTTGGACCCTTCCAAGACAAAGGAAATAGAAGAGTGGACTAAAACAACATTTGTAACGGAGATCCATAGTTTCCTTGGTATAGCTGGGTATTACTGACGATTTCTGAAGAACTTATCAGGATTTTCAAACCCACTAACCAAGACGACTCATAAAGAAGTAAAGTTTTTCTGGACCATTGAATGTGAAGATTGCTTCAAAGAGTTGAAGAAGAGTCTTATCACTACACCAGTACTCATACTTCCAAAAAGTGGGGAACTCTTTATAGTGTACAATGATGCTTCAAAGAAGGGATTATGCTGTGTACTAATGAAAAATGATAAAGTGATAGCCTATGTCTTGAGGAAGTTGAAAATTCATGATAAAAACTATCCCACTCATGATATGGAGTTGGCAGCAATGATCTTTTCATTGAAAATCTGGCGGCATTATCTCTATGGGGAGAAGTGTGAGATATATGCCAATCATAAGAGTCTCAAATATATATTTACACAGAAGAAGCTTAATATGCACTAATGAAGATGGTTAGAGCTCATAAAGGATTATGAATACTCAATCCACTACCATCCTAGTAAGGAAAATAAGGCAGCAGGTGCTCTAAGTAGAAAGGATCCTACATCTTTATCAATAATTAGAATTGAGAAGGATCCAATCTTATAAGACCTACAAAGGATGAACATGGGAATATTTAAGTAAGGAACATCATCAATCCTTTCTCAAATGATTTCTCAACCATCCCTTGTGGAGAAAATAAAGGATGATCAAATAAATGATGTGGAATTCCAGAAGAAGGTGGAAGCTATGAGAAAGGGGAAATCCTCAAAGTTTAAAATTTATGAGGAAGGAGTTGTAAGATTTAGAACACAACTATGTGTACCTTTATATATAGAGATAAATAAGGAGATTTTGAATGACGCACATAACTCAATATTCTCTATTCACCTAGGGATCACAAATATGTATCGAGATCTCCGAGAGAATTATTGACAGGAAAATATGAAAAAGGAGATCACTGAGTATACATCAAAGTGCCTGGTATGTCAAAAAGTGAAGGCCAAAAGGAAAAAGTATAAGGGGATGATGCAACCACTACCCATACCAACATGAAAGTGGGAGAACATTACCATGAACTTTTTCACTATACTTCTAAATACATCCAAAGGAAACAATACAATATGGGTTGTTGTGGATCATCTTATAAAGAAAACTCACTTTATCACAATTCGAGAGGATTTATCACTGGATCAACTTGCATGGATATGTATTAGAGAGGTGGTAAGGCTGCATGGAGTACCACTATCGATTGTATTTGATTAGGATATGAGATTCACCTAGATGTTTTGGAAAGGTCTCCAACATGCTCTAAGCACTGAGATGAACTTTAGTATGACCTACCATCCTCAAACTGATGGCCAATCTGAAAGGACTATTTAGACACTGGAAGAAATGTTGAGAGTGTATTCTATAGACTTCCAAGGAGGATGAGACCAAAATCTACCTCTGGTCGAGTTCTCTTACAATAAAAATTTCCACTCAAGCATCCAAATGGAATCATATGAAGCTGTTTATGGGAAAAGATGTAGAACACAAACATGATGGGATGAAGTCAGTAAACATAAGCTACTAGGACCTGAAATTGTCGAAGAAATGGTGGAGAAGGTGAAAACCATTTGGTAGCACATAAAAGAAACCTAAAGTCGACAAAAGATTTATGAAGACAATCGTTGAAGAGACCTTGAGTTTAAGGTTATAGACATGGTATTCCTTCACATATCTCCATGGAAGAGGATCATGAGATTTGGGAAGAAAGGAAAGCTAAGTCTTAGGTACATCGACCCCTTCATGATTCTTGACCGTGTTAGAGATGTAGCCTATTGACTAGCACTTCCACCTACCATTTCTCAAGTACATGATGTATTCCATATATCCCTATTGAGGAAGTACATACTAGATCCTTTTCATGTTCTGAATTCAAAGGTGGTACACTTGGAGAATGATCTCTCATAGGAGGAGCAACCAGTGAAGATCTTGGATCATAGAGATAAAGTTATATGCAATAATACAACTCACATGGTCAAAGTAATATGGTGGAACCATAAGTACAGAGAGGAAACATGGGAACTGAAGGAAGTGATGAAGGAGAAGTACCCTCACTTGTTTTCAACTTTAAATGTAAAAAAAAAAATTCAAGGGTGAAATCTCATAAGGGGGGAAGAATGTAACAACCCAAAACTTTTATCAATGAAATTTCCATTCTTATAATTATGTCATATAATATAAGTCACATTAAAAACACAATAAAATATTTATAAATGAATAAATAATTAAATAATAGGTATTTCTAGAAGTTAAGAAACATATACTGAAGGAATAATAACTTGACCTTTGGAATAGTAATATGACCCTTATGAATAGTAAACCAGCCAATAGAATAGTAACCTCACCAATGAAAGTATAAATAAAATTTAGGCATCCTATAAATTAAAATATGATATAATTATATCATAGTATAAGTAAATAAATGTTTAAAAAAATTAATTAAGTGTTGGTATTTTTGTAAGTTATAAATATTTAATTACAATTTTATAATTAATATAATGATTTAAAAGAAAATTTATTTCTCTAAACTATATTAATAAATTAATATTTTTTTATCTTATGATTATATTATTATTTTATGATACCTCATTTATTTTTTCAATGTATTACAAAATCAGTTATAATTTTAAAATTGGTATTTTCCAAGTAAATGATGATTGTAATTAAAAATTTAATTTCTCATATTTAGAAAATTATTTTCATAAAATGGAGTTAATTTTTGAATTCTACACATAAAAAATGGTTAGGGTGAATTTTTGGTATTTTTCTAAAATAGTTGATTTTTTAGTGAATAGTAAAATACGTTAATTTACGATATATATAAATTATAAGTTAAATACACAATTTATTTAGTCATCATTGATGTAAGCACCATAATATAGAACTTAACTTAATTATTTTATTATATTTTGTGATAACTATCAAACTATTCATAGTATTCATTCAAAATAATAAACTAATGAATTAAATAATGAGAAAACACCCCTATCCTCCCCTATAAATACCACCCCTCACCACCTCTTCTCTTCACATCTCTCAAGATTTGAGACTTGTCCAAATTATGCTCAAATATATCCCCAAACCACTACCCCATGTCCAAGATCTATTGGTCTCATAAAAATACCAAAACCTTCACCCAAAGGAGGTTCTCATGGAGGAGAAATTCAAGAGGTAAATTCCTCATTCCTTTTCTTTTCTTTTCTTTTCAAGTTATTTTCTATTCTTATTCTATCCTAACATCCCCTGATACAAATGGAATGATAAATAAAATAAATTGCATATACTGAAATTTTATTATTCTAATGAAATAATTCCTCATAAAACCCCTTCTCCCCTCCCTTTTATTCTAGAAATGAAAACATTGCTCATGAGGTGTTCATTTATCGCCTTTAAGGATGACATATTTTCATTTTCCGTTAATGCATTGAAGGCTGGTCATAAAAAAAAATTTATTGTTAAAAAAACTTATTATATATGTATTAAAACCTATTTAATGTTCTAGAATCATTATATACACATTATGTTAAATAATAAAGAAAAACAAGTTTGTTGTGAGCAAAAACTCTCAAGATAATCCAAATGATCATCAATAACATTTTATCTAATGATTCATCCTCATACCATATAACCAAATGATTTATAAGATCATTTGAAATTATTTATGTTAATTAATAACTTATAACTTCAATTATGGATTTCTAGTTCCATTTTACATGAACTTCCATACTCTTATATAAGAGAACTGATCATGAAAACTAAGAAAACAAGCACCCCCGAACGATGAAATTGAACACTAAAACTCATAAAAAAGGCCACAAATGAACTTAATAAAATTATAATAAATAAATTAAATTTTGAAAAGGTTATGTACTTATTAATTAATTAATCTAATTTGATTATTCAGGACATTAAGATCAAGTGCAGAACCAGTTCAGACATAAGGTAAGGGATTCTACCAGAACCTCCATTTTTTTCCTTTGGGATACTATTTCTATCTCTTTACCCCAATGTAACAATTATTTATTTTTATATAATTATTATACATTATATTTATATTTTCCAAACTCAAGTATCCATATCAGAACATCCCTCTTTGATGGGGAAATACATGTTTTAGAAAGGTTCCCTTTTTAATTCATCCCGATAAGCAAACCCAATTCAAGGGAACTTACCAATTTTTTACCCACTTCCAAGTGAAATCCATAGTATGTTTTAAGACACCATTTTTTTATAAAATCACTCATTTTATCCTGAAAAACTATCTTAGTTCATTTTTGGCTTTATGAAAACAATTTTTTTTCCGCTTTAAATTCTCTTTAATATTTCCCTTAAACCGCACTAAAATGTTTCATTTCTAAAGTTTCTTAAACACTAATTTTACATGTTTCCACTTAAATTGGACATAAATTATCATGATCTATGCATATTTTCCCATATGAATGTCTATGTATGTTTTGAATCCATTCTTTCATGGACTCTTCTATGATATACTCATTTGTTATGGCTTATGATATGACTATGATACCCATTTTTTTTCCATGGGTAACCTTTATGTTTATTCTTCATGTGGCACGTATATTCATAAACATGTTATGATGGGTGTTTCTAGATACTAATCCAATAAATTGGGTAATTTTTAGTCTCATGATACGTCATGTTGGGATAGAGAGTGAACCTGATTCCTTTATGGGACTTTTTCCACCATGTTATATAGTCTTGGCGGTTAGCCTTGACTCATGTTTATGTCATGTTCTAAGTTTTTCCACATTCCTATGATTCCATGATTATATGTTCCCATGTTATAAATGTTATTATTCCTTATGTTTATTCATGTTTTTTTATTCCATCATGTTATGCCTTCTAACCCATGTGCTATGTTTTATTTCTATTCTTATTTCCTTACTAGGATTTTTAGCTCATCCCTTTTGTTCATGTATTCCCAAGGTTATCCTATGAATTTATAGGATCTAAATGGAAGTTATGAGATCATTATATAGATTAAATAAAATATGTTTTCATGATGTTTAATTATGTACCTAATCTTCCAAAGATGCTAGAATTTACGATCCTTGCCTTGTAATTTGATGGTTAATTATGATTAAAATCATGTAATGATATGTGTAAAAGGTCAGGGTCACTATAATATTTATTGTAAAAGATAAAAAAATTAATCCTGATAATGAGAATTTTAAAAATTAAATTAAATCTATGAATGATGGGAAATTGTCAGACTTCAGTTATGAAGATGATGTTCTGAAATTTGGAAAGAGGCTATGTGTTCCATACATACCTGAGATGGAAGGGGAATTATTATATGATTCTAATAGCTTGAATTTATTTATACAACCTAGTAGCACCAAGATTTATATAGATTTCAAGGAATATTTTTGGCGGGAAAATATGAAGCAGGAAATTGCTGATTATGTATTAAGATGTTTGGTTTGTCAATATGTGAAGGTTAAGAAATAACATCCTAGAGGAGTCATGAAACCTATAACTATTCTTATATGGAAATGGGATGATGTTACTATATATTTTATCATTATATTACCAAATAATCCTAGAATAATTGATACCATATGTATTGTTATTGATCACTTTACCAAATATGCACATTAAATCACTATAAGAGAAAATTTACCTCTTGAGCACCTCACATGATTCTATATTAATGAAGTTATAAGACTTAATTGTGCACCTATTTTGATTGTATCTGATTGTGATACAAAATTTACATTGAAATTCTGGAAAATTCTTCAGAAGGATATTTATATTGATCTTCATTTGAGCACTACCTATCATCCTCACACCAATGGACAATCCACAAGGACTATTAAAACATTAGAATATATGTTGAGGTCATGATCATCTGACATTAAAGGTACGTAAGATTAGTATTTATTTTTTGTGGATTTTTTCTATAACAATAGCTTTCATTCAAGTATTCAAATGGTGCTGTATGAAGTATTATATGATAAGAGATTCCATACTCCAACTTTTTGGGATGAAGTTGGTGAAAGGAAGCTTGTAGACCCCAAACTTGTCAAGGAGACAAAAATAACAGAAAATACTATTCAGGATTATATTAGAGAAGCTCAAAGAAGGAAAAATTTATATTCTAATAGCTGAAATAAATATTTGTAATTTCAAGTGAGAGGTCATGTTTTCTTGAAAGTATCTCCATGTAAGGGTGTTATAAGTTTGGGTAAGAAAGGGAAATTGAGCCCTAGATACATCGAAACTTTTGAAATTTTTGAAAATATTGGAGTTATGGATTACTATTTAGAAATTCCTCTAAGAATATCTAAAGTTCATGTTTTTTCCATATCCCATTATTAAGGAAGTATATGCTAGACCCAATGTATGTGCTCACCTATGAAGGAATAAAATCAGAACTCGATCCATATTACTGGGAAGAGCCTATCCAGATTCTTAAAACCAGAGAACTAGTGTTGTAAAATAAGACCGCTCGACTAGTAAAGGTACTATGAAAAAAATCATAAAATAGATGTACCAACATGGTTAATTAAGAAAGTTATGAAGGAGAACCACCCTCATTTGTTTAGAAAGTAATATCCATGAAAATTTTAAGGATGAAATTTTTGAAGGAGGGAAGAATGTAAAACCTGAGACTAAATTATAGTAAGTGAAAATTTTATTTTCATTAAACTATATTACAATAAAAATTTTAATACTCAATGTCATAAAATTTCTAATTTGATAAGATGAATATCGATTTTTAACTTACTATGTCAAAATAAGCCTAGAATGAATTTTTGAAATTTTCCCTTAGAAACATGATTTTATGAATAATTGAAAATGTAGTATTTGGATAATCCACTTTTTATTTATAATAATTTTTCATAATATATATAATTAATCATATATTTATTATCAATTTTATATAAATAAAGATAATATTATTTGGAGGTAAAAAATGATATTTTTTAAAAATCTGTTTTTAAGTGCATAATGGTTTTCCATTAATTAAAATAATCCCTAATGATGAATGATTTAAATAAAATTTATAAATTATATATATATATATATCTATATCTACATATATAAATTTAAATTCACATAATTATGATTACTATTCATGGAATAAATGTAAAATCATCTTAGGCTTGAAAAATGGATTTCCTAAAAAATCATTTTTCATCAAATTTTGCGGGTTGTTTTTTAAATTAATTTCTTCCACTCATAGAAATTAAATTTAATAAAATTGATTCCATATTTTAAATTATTAGTTTCAAATTTTATATACACATCCCTTTATTTTTTCGGCATTATGAATAGTAATCGTGGTAAACTTTGTCACCTCAGTAAAGGGTAAAATGAGATAAATAAGGTCAAAACTATAAAATAAGGCTTAAAAATCATTCATACACTTCCATAGATTTAATTGGACGAGTTAAATTAAAATAAACCTTTATATATTCTAAAATATGGCATCTTGGTTCAATTTTTCTTTGATAAAGACCTTTATATTATTCTAATTAAAAGAAAATTCCAAAGTTTCACTCTCTTGCTTTTAATTTCTATTATATGTTCACATAGGGATAAGAAGATGTTATGAATGAATACAAAAATTTATTTTGAAAAAAATTAATTTATTTTCATTATGGTATTTTTTTTTAAATTTTAGAGATGAGATAATTACCATAAATGCTTACACAACACCAACACAATGCTTGTTCAAGCAGTAGAAAAATCAAAGTAAATGATTTTAAAAACATAAAAAGTAATATTTTTAGAATGAATTATGGTGTCAAAAAAAATTTATGGTTAAAAAGTTTATATTTTAATTCCATTACTATCTTGATGTCTTTAAAGTCAAATTATGTGAATAGTTCTTAAAATGACTTTAATGATATTTTATGTTAAATAATATTCTATTCAATGACTTTAAAAGCATAAAAATATTGAAATAGGTCAAGGATTAAGGTATATGGTCTAATATTCCATCCCTTGAACATTTTTATCCAATTTTTTCCTTATAAATAAATTTATAACCCTTTAAGAATGAAAAAGTTGTTACTATGATTAAGGTTAAATTTAATTAACAAAAGGGTTAACAAAAAAGATAAGGTTTAAAATATAATATAAACCTATCCAAATTTTATTATTTTAAGGTATTTAAACCTTAAAATATATTATATTTTAAATTTTATCCACTCAATTCAACTTTCACATGAAAAATAATTTATTATACATAAATATTTTTAGCAATTTCAAGCATGTCCCTTCCTTCATTATAAAAGGAAACCATATCTCCTCTATTATTCACACCACTTAATCCATTTAGATAAACCAAAAACTATAAAAATATATCCCCAAAATATTTATCCATGTTATAGAAGTTATGTTCTTCCCAAAATACTAACTCTAGGGTCATTAATAGAAGATCTAAAGGAGCTCTTTCAAAGAAGAGGTAATCATCTTAACCAAACAATTTCATTTTTCTTCTTCTTTTACCATCATAAATTATGTACCAAAAATTAAAATATAATAAAAAAGTATTTATTATATAATTATATGTTATTATGTTGATGGAATAATATTCATCCATCTACGTATCCATCTAATGGGAAATAAAACCATCACTTGTGTGTACGGCGGACTACAGCCTCGCAAACCGATGTAATTTGTTTCCTATCACCATCTCACATGGTTGGTAATAATGATGGAACAAATGAATATATATGATATTTATAGATTAAATTATTATTCTGAAAATTTAATATATCATCTACTTCCTTACCCTTCCACCCGTTAAAAAATGATAACATCAGTCATGCGTACGTGTGTACTACCACCTCCATGAAGAGATGCAATTCATTTTTCATGACCTATTTTCATTGATGATTATAAATATGTATATAATGTATATTTATAATATTTATATTATTATTAACATTATATAAATTATATAAACATGATCAATACAAAATGATCATAGCAGCCAAATCAAAAATATACATAAAAATGAAGTAGTTAACAGCCGAAACAATGATAATAATGAAACATTGTTAACAAAAATTTGATAAGATGTTATAAGTATATCATATATGATATTATAGATATGTATATTTTTTTTGGTATGTAAGTGTAAAAAATTTAAATTTATTATACAAGAGTTTAAACCATGTTTAACTAAATGGAAGCGTGAGGTAAGGGATCTCGTCTCAATTTCCACTCCATTGATAAATATTTGGTATTAAGAACCTATTTTATTTTATTTGGTGTATATACTACCCCATAAAATTAATATATATTTATTCATGGCAATTAAAGTTTCAATTCAAGTTTACTCTTTCAAGGGGCTACAATTTTAAAGTAACTAAATATGTGACAATTTATTTTACAACCTCATTTTTTTAGGATCACTTATATTTTTGTTAAAGGAATATTATAAAATATACTCCATAAAATACATATATTTTCTTATAAACTAGGAATTTAAATATTTTATACATTTTATTATAATTTCTCTCTCTTTGGTACTATAATCAAGTAAATAAATGTTTAAAATAAAATCCAATATTCTTTCTATCGGGAATATTTTCTTCCATATCCATATTTATCTATTTTATCATGGATATGTTTATTTCCTAAACCATATACCATTTATGAATATAGTGTTTTAATATGAAAGTTATTTTATTGACTAGACAAGTCTTAATATTCTTTATTTTTTTACTCAATATTGATATTTTTTGACAAGGCATATTGTTCATGATTTAAATTGATCATTCAGTATATGAGGAATGAATTGGACATGCAGTTATAGGCGGGGCCTGATTATAGATAGCCCATCGATGCATCAATAGGTCTCATGAGAAAAAATAGCTATCCAACCTTATTAAATGGGGTTTTGGTGTATACCTACCCATATTTGAAAAGATATTTGCACAAGGACTTGAATATAAGGTTTGACCTTATGTATTTCCTTCATTGAGAATTAAATTATTATTATCCATGAAATTAATACATTGATATTATCCATGGATGAATTTTGTGCTCAATTTATTGATTAAATGGAATATGTTTTTAGTTATCTACCTTTACATATGGATTATTTCTTATTTACTCATTATAGATTTTTCTATACACAATACTTATTGATAATTTGATATCACCATTATTTTATTTTCCTTTCCTTGGCATATAAATAATGAATCTTTGAATTATCTTTGAGATGTATAATATTTAATTTTAATATGTTTTATAATTTCTTTACAATGTATAATGAGAATCATATATGTATCTAATTATTCAAGACTACTAAACTGATCAGTCGATATTGATGTGATCCATTGTATATTATTACAATTTAATAAAGTGGACACTAGAACCAGGTTACTATATTTGGGCTTGTTATACTACATCAACCATAGTTCGAATCCTAGCAGGGGAAGGATTTCTATAGGCACTATAGCAACGATACTATTCACTCAATTTGGACTTTCAGACTACTGAGTATTTGATACATCAAAGGCCTTCAGGCCATATAGATTTTGGGCCATCATTTGTGGCAGTAGGTGATAGGGTGGGAGCAAGTGAGTGGCTCAATGTAATAGGCAGGTGGTGCAACATGACCACACGTAGGCATTGTCAGATGGATGACCTCAAAAGAGGGATGCACGTGTTTGTGCCTATTAAAAAACATTCTTTACTCTTGTATTTTTGATGTGGGATGGGGGCGTACCCTGTCATGTAAAAATATACACAGTGGAACAGTTTAATGACATGATGTGATAAGTAGGTGATGTAGTGGGGCACTATGCATGCATCACTAACGTGAGTGGCACGAAATAGAGATGAGTGTGAAAACACCTATAATCTAAACATCTTCCCACATATATCTTAATTGTGGGATGGAGGGGATCCCTTAAATAATGTGTTAAAATTCACCATGATGAAATGATTCATGGCAGGGGAAACACAACTTTTAGACCGGTAACATGGTGCAATGACTATAGATAGGGGAAACCTGATGTAATGATCGGTGACATGACATGATTAAAGGTATTCACTTGGGAATTTGGGTCATTACTAATGGTATTTCAGTCCACATTTAGTTATGCCTTTGGTTTATCATGAGCTTGGTCCTTCAGGACATCAATATGTAATAAAATAGGTCTAGTGGGGGTTTGTCATTCCTTATTGAAAGGGATGAAGCTTAATCCACCGGGAAGCCTAATTGTGTGTGTTGTTTATGGATTGTAATCCCCTATACCTAATATATATTACAATATTCATCAAATAATACAATAACATTTATTTAATCATAGTAGTATAGTGAACACTAGAGAGTTACATTTATAAGAACAAATACAAGCAATGTTACAGTACACTATTGGAATCATAATTTTGATAGGTATAATCCTTTTGGTCCCATACCAAAAAATTCCTAATAGATATGTGAATCTTATAAAATATAAAATGAAACATATAAAGAAAAAACTAACCTAGATCGATCATTTCCATGTAATTAAGAATGATCTTAACCCCTTTTCTCTATAAGAGAAGATGAATACCATGTGTATTTTAGGGTTAGGATTTTATCTTTAGAGGAAAAAGAGAAAATGTGAGGTGGAGTTTTCATAAGTCTTTTTTTGGGAAATATATATATTTATATACTTCCTTGATAACCCTAACAAACATCATAAAAAATATAGAAATATGTGATACCAACCCATATTAAATACAATTACTAACCCATCTATCAAGGTCTAGAAATTAGGCCTTAAATTATTTGGATGTGGAAACATTAATTTGTATAAAATTTATCAATTTATGAATAAATTAATCATGTAGGAAAAATTAATAATTGGACTTCATTGAATTTTAAATTCTCTCTATCACAAAATAACCCAGAAGACCCATCAATCTAGGTTCCAAACCGATTCAAAACAAGGCTGAAAGGGAATTCTTGATACCCATAGGCTGGAGATAATAACCTAAACATAAAAAACACTTAGGAACAATTTCACCCAACTAGGTAGAAAAAACATTATGACATATATATAAATAAATAAGGAACAAGTTAATATTCCATAAATAGAGTCAAAAAACGATAACAATACATCAGGGAAAAAATAAGCCAAAATATAAGTGTTTGATCCAAGAATAACCAAAGGTACAAAAGACCACAACCACTATATCCATATGTCAAGTAGGAAATATCCCATCAGATCACCACCAAATACCCAAGACCAACTAAATATGAAACATGATGCTTCATTGTGGTGCCTTTCCCATTCCCTTACTAGATAAAACAAGGTCTATACACACTCAAGGACATGTGCAAGGTGTGATCACAAAAATCCTAGTGGGATCCCACAAAGTTTCCCATAAGAAGAATTTGTTAAAAAATCTAAATATTCTCATTTTAAAAGAAAATAAGGAATGATATACAATTTTCACAAATTAACCAAAAGCATGGAAATTCACCCTTTTCAATAGTTTATAAAAAATCCCCTTTAAAGCAATTTTAAAATCACTTTAAAACAACCCATTTATCAATTTCAAATCATTAATCATAAATACACATAAAATAAAAGGAAAATAGAAAGTATCCCTAGGACAACATAGTCCCAGACTAGCTAGGTTTATCATAAAATGATCAATCATGACTAGTGTGCACTAAAATTTCCCCCAAAACAACATCCAAAGGAGAAGAGGAATTCTGTAATGTCTGATTCCCCCTATTATTTCATATAAAATAGTCCCTAAAATGATGACCAAAGGAGAAGAGAAATACCTTGATGTGCGATTACCCCTATAAATCATGGAAGCAAGTCCCTATGTGATCCCCACCTAAGTACCTCCAGATCCTATGCACTGAAAATTTTGAATCACTTCCAAATTCTATATCACATTTCAAAATTCAATAAAAAACCATTTTTCACACCAAAAACATGCTTTGAAATCCATTTTATCCAAAAAAACCAACGATTCCTTGAAATAAAACTTCCTTTATCAAATATAAATGGGAACATATTTTATATCAAAAACCACAGTACACACATATCAATAAACTAGAAATAATTTCATTAATAGTTTATAAATCAAGTTTATAAATGTGTGAGCATGCGTAGTTCATATGACAAATACTTTAGATGAAACTACCCACCTCAAACACTTAGTATTCCAATAATTATATAGGATATTCACACCAAAGGAAGAATAGGTCTCTAAGAAATGATAGATAATCATAAAACATGAATTACCAATTAAAAATATCTAATTAATAAATGTAGAGAATAAAAAAAATGAGAGGAACCAATTACCAAAATGATTCCCAAATAGAACACAATGATAAAGGAATATCCGATCAATAATTACCAGTTCCACAATGGATCTATAAGAATCCCAATAATACCATGTCACAACCTTTAGATCCAGCCCCAATAACTTCAATCTAAGGTTCCATTCAAGGAGAAAAGAGTAAATATAGAACAAAAATGTAGAAAAAAAGAATAATTTTGAAAATCTAGATCCAAAAATCAAGTATATATTAAAATTGATCACTAAAAGTCTAGGAATCTATAAAATCTCCAAGATGAGTACCCTAGGTTAAGATCCCAATCCACCAAAATAAGAATAAAGCTAATTAGAGGTGTTTAGGGTCTTAAAATAAAAATCTATATTAATTAATTAACCTCAAATAGTTTTACTGCATGGTTTGAAAAACCGTGCACCCCTTTTTGTTATACTGGAGAAGCTGTACGATTTGGCCACATGACTTGAAAAACTGTGTTCTAACCATGAAAAATTCCTCTGTTTCATGTTTCATCATTTGAGGAAAAGGTCACACAGTTTGGATTAACCATGTTCCTAATGGTGCACCCTCCAATGGAACTCTAAAATAGGTTGAAAAAGGATATTCATACTTGAAATTGATGTCAGTATGTGATAATTCTCCCCACCATATCACTTTTACCCCCCAAAAGTTAAATTATAGAATGTTAATACAAGAAGAGATGAGGTCATTTCTCCCTCAAAACTATTCCTACTCCCACATCTCATGAGAATCTGTTTTGTGATACTATAACTCTCAGACCAATGGAAAAGAATTTTCAGGTAAGTATTTCTCATGATAATTAAAAATCTTCACCGGCTCCTCAACCACAGACACATCCAGTTCCATAGAAATCTACTCCCTATTAAAGATATGAGAGGGATTCTAATGATATTTATTAATATGAGATATTCAGAATACATATTGAATAGTAGTCAACTGAGATAATAAAACCAACTGATAGTCCAACTTCCCAATATGCTCAATGATCTTAAACAATCCAACATATCTCAAATCTAACTTACCTTGTTTCTCAATCCAACAGTGATCCAACCGAGGCGGTACTTTTAGGAAAATATGGTCACTAAATGAGAATTATGAAGGCTAATTCTAATAGCCTATGTAAGAGTTATGTAAACTACAGGCCTTCACCAATAATCAACGTATAACCCAAATCTTCACCGACTTCTCCTAGAAAATTCTAGGTACCATAAGAGAAGCCTCATCCACTTCTAACCAACAAAGAGGATATTTACAATGGAAAACATATAGAGATGAGAAATGAACCATTATGATAGATTAATGGTAACTATTGTTATAAAAAAATTCAAACGGTCTTAGATAGCTATCCCAAGATCCTCTTAAATCTAAAACACAGGCATATATCATATCCTCTAGGATATAAATAGCATGCTCTATTTGACCATATGTCTGAGGATGGTAAGTTGTACTCAATTTGACCTGATTCCCCATCACCTCCTAGAGACCCTTCCATAATTGGGAAGTAAACTTGGGATTCCTATCTGAAATAATAATAGACAACACACTATAAAACCTCAAAATTTCATGCACTTACATCTTCCCCAAATCCTCAACTTTAGTGGTGTATTGAATTGAAATAAAGCATTCTGATTTAGTCAATCAATCAATCAATACCTATAAATTTTTTTCCCCAGGTGATTCCAAGGAAATCTAATGAAAAAAATCCATAGATAACTCATCCCATTTTCAAATTGGAACATGAAGATACAAAATTATACCAAAAAGATTTTGGTTCTCAACCTTAATCTTTAGGTAGGTATAAAATGTGGTACAATTTTAGATATGTCACATTTCATTCCTAGTCATTAGAACTGACACTTTATGTTATAAAACATCTTCTTAGTGCTTGGGTGAACAACCCATGAGGAACTATGATAATCCTACATCACGATCTTCCTAATAAATAATGGGATGGTGAACCAACTCCTAAAGAAAATAATCCCTCATAAAGTGAGAGACCACACAAAAACAGCCTCCCAACCATATAAATATTCCTTAATTTCTCTGAACTCATCATCCTACAGCTACTCCTGAAGAATCGACTCGAGAAGAGATAACGTCAATTGAAAATTGTCCAAAATCATACCCATATCATCCTAACCTACCTTTAGGTTAATCCTAGCAAAGAGTCCCATGAGATTCCATTCCTCCTTGGATTCCAAGACATCCTGAGAGGGAAATTTCCTTCTAAGGGTCTTAGTAAAAACATTACCCTTTCTAGGGGTGTAGGTGGATGTAAAAGTCAAATGTCTGAATGTAATCCACCCATTACCTCTATTGTAGGTTTAAGTCTTTCTAATAGAAGTCATAGCCCAAACTCTTATGATCCGAATAGACAGTGAACCTCTCCCCCAAAAGGCAGTTTCTTAATCACTTTAGATCATGAAAAACTATGCTGAGTTTGATATTGTGAGTGGAATAGTTATTTTCATGTGTCCAAAGTTGAAAAGAGTTGTATGCCACTACATGGTATCCCTAGATAAGAAAATAACCCAAACCTAAACCCAAAGCATCACAATTAACCTCATATCCTTGAACAAAATTTGGTAAAATAAAGATAGAAACTACGATCAGATGACATTTCAATTCATCAAATGAAGTATGACATTTTTCATCCCAAAATAATTTTACCCCTTTCTTAGTAAGAGATTCAAACTATGATGTAAGCTTTGAGAAGTATTTCATGAACCATCAATAATAGCCAGATAAACCCAAAAAAATTAATTTCTCAAATACATTACGTGTCTCCTCCCATGAAAAGACAACTTTAACCTTTTTGGTATCAACTAATATGTCATGTTTTGAAACCAAATTTCCTAATAACTTCACTTCCTAAATCTATAAGTCACATTTCGATAACTTAACATATGAATATTCTTTAATATTCCCAAATCCAATTTTAGATTATGCTCATTATCCTCCTCATATTTTTAATAAACCAAGATATCATCCAAAAATACCACAATAAAGGTGTTGAGATACTGGTGGAATATTTGGTTCATCAAATCCATAAAAACTATAGGATCATTATTCAGTACAAACTATATCAAAAGATATTAAAAGTGTATATACCTACTTATGAAAGTAGTTTTTAGGATATTTGACTCCTTAACTCTGATATGATGATAATCAAATCAGAGGTTTATCTTTGAGGATCACTTTTCACCCTTTAACTAATCAAATTATTCATCAATATGAGTCAATAGATATTTATTCTTAATCTTATCCCGATTAATCATTCAATAATCAAAACAAATATGAAGAGTTCTATATGCCTTCTTGGAAAAAAACATAGGATGTTCTTAAGGAGATACATTTGGATGAATAAAACCCTTTACTTTTAAATCATCCTATTGAATCTTCAACATTTTTAACTCAGTTGGTTCCATATGATAAGAAGGAATAAAGATAAAATGATTTTTATGCATTATATAAATAGAAAAATTCCCTCTCTTTCTATAAGAAGACCAAAGAATTTTTTAGGGAATACTTTCAAAAAACCCCTAACCACCAAATAAAGACCACAACAAAAGGGATTATTCACAAACTCAACTGAAAAAGTAGATATCAAACTCCTTAATTCAAGATGAGGTGGTCCTTTTAAGCTAGACCTAATTCCCACTCACCTTGAAACACCCATTAGTTCTCATTAGGGGTAGTAAAGGAAACCCACAAATGATAGAAATCAACCTCGTCTCAATGGGAAACCAAACAATTCATCCCAATGATACCATCAAAGAGATCTAGGTTGAGAACTAGAAAAATCAAAATATCTCAACATCAAAGATCGAAGAAGAACATGTGGGGAATAAAAACCCAACTCCTTTTCCCTCCCAATATTACTTTCTAGGTCTATAAAAAACAACATGTGTTCCATTAAAAGTTTCAAAAATCCATAAAATGGGCCAATATAAAGGAATGAGAGGCACCTATATCAAACGTAGTGGTTGTTATAAATGATGTAATAAAGATCGTACCTCTTATTATCACCAAAACCACATTATATTCTATTGGAAAATCCTTCACTGTGTGAAATTGATTCACTCTAGAGGCATGTGGATAAATCCATATAGAATTAGAAGCTTTAAACCATGCCGCATTCCCATTTTGAGTTAATGTACCAAATTCATAAATAGGTATAAAAATATCTGAAAAAACCTCTATGAATGATCTCATTGACTACAATAACTGAAGATATTTAGAGGTGTAGAATAATAATGCTTAGTGTTTCCTATATTTCCACACTATAAGAAAGTTAAAGAACACTTCCATCTATAACTAATGTTGTATAGGAAGCCCACTGCTGAGAGCTACCACTTCCAGCTCTACGAGTCTCATGCCCTATTATATTATTTCTATGTGAGCTATTTTTTTCATCTAGGTAGAGTATGGAGTCCAAAAAAAACTCAAATTTACTACTAGATCCATCTATACCATTAACGTTAAATCTACTACATCTATATAGGTGGTAAAATTATACATGAAGACTAGAGAACAAATGTTCAATCACAAACCCACCTGGAATATTTGATCCATTATCTTATCATTTGTCACAACCTAAGGAGAAAAAATATTTCGATTCAGAAAAATGATTAGCATATTTTGTCACTAAGCGATCACCCTGTTGAATGAAGATAAACTCCATATACTTCACTATAATCATGAATTATAGGTAGAATTGCTGAAAGAAGATGGACTTGAAGTATTTCTACTCCAAGACCTCATATTTCTTTTACTGGACCACTCTATCCAAACTTATATTACTAGGTTCCTCAATATTTAAATTATAAAACCTCATCTTAATAGATTTTAGAGTCTCTAGGAAGTCAAATAACTGAGATATCTTATTCAACTAGTCCTCTAATTTATAGGGGTCATTCTTCTCCTAAAGGGACAAAGTATTATGGTGGAGAAACTACCAAGCTTGATCTTTATCTCCCCTAGATCTTGGTTGTGCTTCCCTATCCTAGGTTTGAACAAGAGGTACTTTTTTTTCCATAGTAATAATTGCCCGCACTATAACCTTAATAATATTATGGACAATTAGAGGGTTCCCTTTCAGAGTATCATCCATATTTTCTTCTCAGTACACATGATAAAGTCTTATGGGAGGCATAAAAATATATCAAGAAATGAAAAGAGGCCATCATACAATGAATAAATATCAGTTTGAATCAAGAGAGCATGATAAATAAATATAGATAAATAAAAACAAAACATGAGAGACACATTTCCCAATATCCCATGGTAATTGTCACAAACCAACCCAGGTACCCTGGTAACCCAATAACCGAGCCACACCTGACATATCTTGAGGGCGTTCCCAATCCCCACGGGTCAGTGACTAGTACCTGGAATCATAAAAACTAAAAACGGGAACGATTTTTCCACTAACAATGTAGAAATAAAAGAAACAATACAGTATTTATATCAAAAGAAAATCCACTGGGAGTAATATACTAGAAGAAAAAAATTCTTAATAGCCCAAATTACTACAACTAGAAGTACCAAAAATAGGAAAACTACCCAAGTCCCAACTCAGACGCCAAGTCTGTGGTTAAACAACTAGAACCACCTCCAAGAGATCACTTTCCCTTGCTTGAACCTCGAAGGAGGTAATCTAAAAACACCCAAAGGAACAAGTAGGGTGTGATCCAAATACCAGTAGGATTTCACCATAATATTCCATAATATATTCCACTATCAAATTAACCAAGAAATTACTTTCAATTTAAAATAAACTAGTTTGGAACGTCGAGATCATATTTAAACAAATCATGCTTTATAATTCAAAATATGGAAATACTTTAGAAACTCACGATTCACATTTCAAATTAAGGAAATTCATTTCAAAAGATGAAATTTTCATTTAACCAAAGGGAACTTTACCCAAAAGTCACTTTTCACAAAAATGGCTTAAATAAACACTTTTATATAAAATAGTTTATATAAATTCTCAAGGCATGTAAAATAGTTTACAATAATATAATATAGACATTTGAAATACAAATAAGCAATCATCATGGTTATTCACCAAATAAGGTATGAAATTTATAGGCTATAAGGATCCCACACTCATAGTGAATGATAGTATGTACATAAGTCCCTTTGAACTTAGGCCAAAGAGGACTCATCACCATCGTCTAAGGGATGTAATGAGATGATATGATGTTTTAGAATGTTGTAAATAATAAAGTTCCATCCAGATAACTCACTAAATACCTAATTATTTCATGTTATCAAGTACAAAACAATGATGGGGAATTTATTTCAAGACTGCTCAAAATACAATTAATCCCATTCTCCATTTCAAATATGCTAATTTCTCCTTTAAAAACCATAATAGGTTTTTAATAAAAAACATGCCTTTTCACCAAGATAAAACCCTAAGGTTCATATCAAAACATTTTTAATCCATTTTTCATAAATAATTATTTAAAATTAATTCATAAAATTACATAATCCAATCTCACAATTAAATTCATCAATTTAATTTTTAAATAAATTCTATTAATTTCATAACAAACCCCCAAATCACTAGAATTGGGGTTTTTCAAAAATTTCCATCAAATTATTTTCACAATTTAAATTAAACAATTTAAAATTTTCCAATTTCCATAACCACACCCCAATTCACTAGAATTGGAGGTTTTCTGATTTCATGGCAAAAACCCATTTCAAAACCCCAATCCAATGGAATTGGGTTTTCTCTAACAAACTGATTGAAAGACATTTAGTCAAAATCAAACAATTACATTTTAATTCAAACCATTGAAATTAAAAAAAGCTATTTTAGGTTAATATAAATTGGGCATCAAGATGGAACCACTTACATTTATCACGCAATACAATGCCCACAATGAAATCCTCTAACAAGAATGAAGACGTAGAGGATCTAGGAACACAACCTAGAAACGAGATTCAACAATATAGATATTAAATCCATCAAAATCAAGACGATACATCAAACTCTAAGGAATGAATAAATAAATATAATGATATTTACGGAGATTTCTTACCCAGAATGACACACCATGATCACAACAATGATCAATTGCTGAAAAAAATGTATGAAGGGGTTAGAGGATCCCTAAATTACATGGGGAAGACTCTAGGTCGAGATCAAGGAATCCTAGAGGAAGAACAAATGAAATTTCAGTCGGATTTCCTGTTTAAAAATAAGGATTGGGGTTTTACATGGGGTGTAACCTAGTTACACATAGTGTAATTGGTAATTCTACTATCTGCTGAAAAACCCATCGCCTCTTACTAAAAACGAATTATTTTCATTTTAGGATTTACACAATGTGTAATTCTTCAACAAGATTTAGAAACAATCGGTTAAAGGTGAGAATCCAAAAAATATTTGACTTCACCATTATAAGTATCCTCCCAATTCCTTCTCGACCCTACCCAGAAAATGAAAAAGGAAAACCACAACAAGGTTAGAAACATACCTACCAGAAGAGTAACGAGATGTTACAAACTCCCCACCATAAAAACTTTCTGTCCCTAGAAATCCTATGAGGAAGATACCATTCAAAAAATATGAGGCCACTTATCTCTCATCAGTGCCTCCCTCTCCCACATCTCATGAGAATAAAAACTATGATACCATAGCACAAGAACTAAATGTATCATACTCCCATGAAGTGCCTTAGTTTTAGAATAAAATATCTTGACTGGATGTTCATTCAGGGATAAATTAGGTTCAACTTCAAGATCACTCCATCTCAGAACATGAGATGGATCAGATAGATACTTTAGGAGCTAAGATACATGGAATACATTATGTATCGACATCATCCATGGTGGTAGTTCCAAATTATAAACAACTTTCCCTACCTTCTCAATAACCTCAAAAGGTCTAATAAAACGAGGAGAAAAATTTCCTTTCCTCCCAAGACTTTAATGACCAAACTGGGGTGAAACTTTCAAGAACACCTAGCCACCAACTGATAATTCAACGACCTTAAATGATGATAAACATAAGAATTATATCAGCTATGTTCTAACTACATCATCTGAAGAATCAACTGAATTTTTACTATCTTCTCTTGGACCAAGCTCAGTCCAATCAAGGAACTTTTAACAATCTACAACCAATACAACATAGATTTACAAGGACAACGATACAAGTCACCAAAAGGAGCCATTTTGATCATGGAATTGTAACTATTATTATAAGAAAACTCAACCAGCCCCAAGTGATAATCCCAAGATCCACCAAAGATGAGAACACAAGCATGAAGTATATCCTCAATAATCTGAACAACTCTTTCTATCTGGCCATCTGACTGTGGATGGTATGCCATACTCAAATGGACTTGAGAACCTAGTGCCTCTTGAAGGAATCTCCAAAAATGAGAAGTGAACTGAGGATCCTTATTAGAGACTATAACAGATGGAACTCTTTGCAACCAAACAATCTCTTTCACAAAGATATTTCCCAACTCCTTAACTTTGGTTGTATCACGAATGGGTATAAAGTGAGCTTATTTCATCAGCCTTATAGTGACCCAACTTTTTTTACATTACTTTTACATAATTTTAAAGATAAAAAACATAAAAACATTACACAATAAGGATCCAAAGGTTTAGTGTCTTGGAAAAAATAGGACCATACATAACATTTACAATATAAAACATTTATTTAATTCCTTCTTCTCAAGCTTATTATTAGATCTTGACTTCTCCTTAGTACAAGTAGTCACCTGAGGATATACATCAAAAAGGGGTGAGATAAAATCCTAGTAAGAGGATAAGAACATGAGAAAATATAAAATGGGGTGATCATAATCATAACATCATCATTGTAATCATGAGAGGAATCATTAGGTAAAGGAATGAAATGTGGCAATGCATAAAAAATGAAACATCATGTCTTAGTGGCCAAATACCACACATAGTTGTGAACAAAGATAGCATCATGTTCATGATTATTTCACTTTAAATCATGATTCTCATAACATTACCCAATGAATTGGATAATTATATAATTCTATGCATACCCGTCACATCATAACATTTATATTGCACTATATAATTCCGGGCACACCTGTCACATCATAACATTTTCATTTTCATGCTTGCCACATAGAACATATATCAATATTGTAAATAAATAAACCATGGAAAGGAATGGATTTAATTTTATAAATCATACATTAATAAAATTTGGGTAACCAAATGAAATATGGAATATCATATATTATGTAAGAATCAACAATCTTGAGTGAAAAAGAAACAATCTTGAGAAGTAAAAGGTGTTCTTTTTGAAAGAAGATTTCTTTTGGAAAACATCATGTTTATCACAACCTCAAGTAGAAAAAATGTATATACTATAAAAGGGAATATAATTATAATGAAATTATTTTTAAGGAATATTCATACCGAAAATGGGTTGAAAGAGGGGAAACCCAAAAATTGAGTGTTGGGTTTGAGAATTCCCCTTACCTTGTGTCCGAACGATTCCTTCACTTTAATGTCCTATATAATCACATTAGATTCATAGATTAACACTTATAGAATTTTTTATACATTAAATATATTAATTATGGTTTTATTAAGTTCTTTTATGGGTCTTTGGATGAGCTATAGACATTAAATTCATTGTTTGGGAGTGTTCTTTTTCTTAGTTTTCATGAACGGTTCACTTGTATTCATGAATGGAAGTTTGTGTAAAAAATGGATAAATATGCAGAACATATATTACATGTTATTAATTATATTCCATAAGTTTAAATTATCTTATAATCAATTTGGTTATATACCATGATTATGAATCATTAGATAAAAGTTAATGATGATCATTTTAGGTTTATTTTGGAAGTTTTTAGATCACAACGAACATGTTTTGTTTTATAATTTAGTACTATGTATATAAGTTAGTTACAAAAAATAAAAGGGGTCATAAAATAAACTTTATAATCTATTTTCAACCATTTAATGGTTTTATTGAAAACCTTTAAGGTATTTAAGGAAAATTAAAGTGCATCGCCCATGATGTCGGTAAATTGGCACATCACGGGCGACGATTTCATTTTTATAAACAAAGAGAGAGAGGAAGGAGTATAATGAATAATATTCCATTAATATAATAAAATACCAGTATATCAATAATAATTGATTTATAATGACATTTGGATAAGATAAGTCAAGGATAAGAGAAGAAATGAAATGAAATTTGAAAGGAAATTGAAAGAAAAGAGAGAGAAATTACCTCTTGAATTCTCCTCTTGAGATCCTCCTCAAGGCACCTAGGCTTGGTCTTTTGATGAGAATAAGAGATATTGGACATGAGGGAGGGTCTAGGGAATAGGTTTGGTCAGATTTTGGATAGGGATTGAAGGTTTATAGGTGTGAGGAAATGAGATTGTGAGGGGTGGTATTTATAGTGGAGGGGAGGGGTGTTTTTCAACATTTAATTCATTAGTTTATTAATTTTCCTCAAGAAAAGAAATAGTGTTGATAGAATGAATAAAAACAGTAAATAGGGAATGTGAGTTCTATATTTGGATTCTTACATCACTCATGATGTCAGGAATAGTGTATTTAACTTATAATATCTTTATACAGTAAATTACCATATTTTACTATTCACAAAAATTCAAGTATTTTAGAAAAATTCCAAAAATTCACCCTAACCATTTTTTGATGTGTAGAATTAAAAAATTAACTTCATTTTATAAAAATAATTTTCTAAATATGAGTAATTTTAATTTTTAAATAAAATCATTATTTACTTGGAAAATACAGATTTTAAAATTAAAACTGATTTTATAACACATTGAAAAATTACTTAAGGTCTCATAAAATTATATTAAAACCATAAGACATAAAAATGATAATTTATGAAAACATATTTAAAATATATTTTCTTTTAAATTATTAAATTAATTAAAAAATTATAATTAAATATTTATGACTTATAAAAATACCAACACTTAATTAATAATTTTTAAAATATTTAATTACTTATACTATGATATGATTACATCATATTTTCAATTATAAGATGCCTAAATTTTATTTATACTTTAATGGGCCATGTAACTATTCATTTGGTTGGTTTAATATTTATATGGGTCATATTACTATTCTTAAGATCAAGTTACTATTTCATCGGTGTTGGTTCCTTAACTCCTTGAAACACTTCTTATTTCATTAATTCTTAATTTATAAGACTTTTATTATGGTATCTATGTGATTTTATGTGATTTATACTATATAACATTACTATAATAAGGTAGAAATTGAATTGATAAATGTTTGGGTCATTATAAGCCGATCAATCACAACCCATATCACATGCTTCTTTCTATAGGTATATGGAAACCCAACCAAAAAATCCATTGAGATCTTATCTCACTTACAAGTAGGGATTGGAAGTGGCTGAAGAAAACCCAAAGGTTTCTTATTCTCAGACTTCACCTATTGACATTTATAACAATGAGAAACAAACTCAACAATACACCATCTCATACCTGGCCACTAGAATTGCCACCATATGTCATAGAAAATCTTCGTGGTCCCTGGGTGCACTTCCCACTGGGAGTTATGGAAATCTCCCATCACAACCTTCCTTACCGAAGACGACACCACAAAGAGATTCCAATAACATAGAATACCCTCTTTTGAGAATAACCACTGTGCGACTGTCTCCCCACCATAAAGAGAGTCTCTAATGCTGCAGAACTCAGTATCAAGCTAATGATCCTGAAGAATTATTTCGAGAAGAGTGGATGTCAACTGAACACTAGACAAGGAAACCTTAACCCATTTCTCTTGAACTCCAACATGAAACCGTACAAAAGGATCCATCAAGTTCCACTCCTATGAAGATTACTTCACTTCCCAGGTCAAAATATTCCTACTTAAAGCATCTGCAATGACATTCCCTTTCCCCAGGGTATAGGTGATGTCGAAATTCAAAGACTATAGGTATTCCAACCAATGCCTCTAGTAGAGATTTAAATATTTTTGAGAGAAGATATAACTCAAGATTTTGTGGTCAGAATACATGTTAAACCTTTCTCTATAAAGGTAATTCTACCAACTCTTAAGTGTGTGCATCACAACTACAAGTTCAAGGTCATGGGTCAGATAATTCTTCTCATGTGGCCTAAGCTGATGAGAACCATAAGCAACAACATGATCACCCTGTATAAGAATGAAATCCAGAACCGAACCCGATGCATAAAGTAAGAACACATAGCCATACTCAGCATCTAAAAGAGTCAACATTGGTGCAATAGTCAAAAGATGTTTCAGCTCAACGAAATAATTCTGGCATTTTGAATCCCAAGAAAACTTTACTCCCTTCCAAGTTAGAGTAGTCATCAGAGAATCCAACTTTGATAATTCCTTAACAAACCGACGATAATATCCAATTAAGACCAAGAAGCTCCATATCTCGAAGGCATTTAATGGTTTCTCCAAAGTCATAATATCCTTTAAATTCTCAAGATAAACTAATATACCCTGTTCAAACACCACATGTCCCAATAATTTCACTTTTCAGATCCAAAAATCACATTTCAAAAGCTTGGAATAAATCTGGTGATTTCTCAGGAAACTCAGAACTATTATCAGATTATGCACATGATCCTCCTCAGACTTAGAGTAAATGAGGATTCCATCTACAAATTCTACCAAAAAAGTATCTAGATACTCATGGAAAATATTATTCATTAATTCCATAAAGACTGTAGGAGAATTTGTTAGACCAAAGGGAATAAAAAGATACTCATAATGACTGCACCTACTTCGAAAGGAAGTTTTATGAATGTTAGATTATTTTATCCTTAACTAATAGTAACCATAGCTAAGATAAATCTTCAAGAACCAATTCAACCCCTTATGTAATGCCCCGACCCCAGTTACCTAGAGTCGGCGCATTAATTCATAGCATTAGCATGATCACAAAAGATCAAGTCTCGAAATACCGATTAGTTTAGTAGCCTTGGAAACACTAGATACATTCATAAGTCTTACATTACATCATAAAGTAAAACAAAACTACAACATATTCTCTTCATATCCCCTTATATTATCCCTGCAGGTCATTCATAATATACTTCTTCACATCCTGGAAAAATTAAAACATTTAAAGGGGTGAGCTCAGATGCTCAGTAAGGATAACAATATAGCGGAAGCTTTCATAAATAAACATAAAAATTTAAGGCAATGTATAACTAAAAAAAATCCTTTTAAACATGAACTTAAACATAATATGGAAAAAGTAAAATGAAATAATTCCATTTACTTATTCACATGGATATTCTACTGGTCGAATAATCACATGCAATAACAATAACCACTTTCATAATGATGGAATGCATATTTCCAGACTATCATAACCACGTAGCCAAGGCCTCGTGCCAAGACTACAAATAATATTTTGTCAAGGCCTCATGCCAAGACACTAGTTTGTCTCATGAGACCTGCCGATACATCGAGGAGCTATAGCGGGCTCCACCCGTCACTGATTAAGTCCAATGCATTCCTCATATGAACAGGTTTAAACATATCATGAACCATAACATAATCGTATCACATAACACATGCATAAAGGAAACATAACATTTCCAGATTTCAATCAAAATATATCAATACAACACATTTATATAATAAAAACATTTTCAAAACCATTTTCAATACCAAAATAAAAGAAAATTAAAACTTTTTAATTGTTTTTCATTAAAAAAAAGTTATGGCTTGTAGAGGAAGCCGAAACACAAATAATGGTCACGGCGGTGGAGAAGTCATTGTCGCCGCATACGTAAGACAAAAAAATTCCTTTTGTCTTTTAGTAAAATGATTTGTATAAAAATATTCCTTTTGAATAAAAGTAAAAGTCAATGGGGTTTATACACCGTATAAAGGAAAGTTGTGTATAAAACCAAATATGCCTCAATGAAAGGAGATTGAGACGAAGTCCCTTAAAAAGACCATTTTTTAAATAAAATAAATCTATTATGTGTATTCACTATAAGTACACATAAAGAAAGTATAAATACAAGATAGGACATAATAATATCATGACATAATTTGAAAGTAGGAGATTAACCCAAAGAATAGAAATTGGGTTAAGAAGTTCCCTTACCTCATGTCCGAATTGACTCGACCGCCCTTTAACCTCCTGAATAATAAACTAGAGTTAATATATACTTGCTTAAGAACCTTTTTCAAGTTCATTATCCCTTTTATATCACTTATTACAATTTTACGAAAATTATGTAGTCATTTAAGTTAATAACGGTCGTTTTGTCAATCTTTGGTACTTGAGTCAACAATAAACTTCTTATAATTACAAGTTGTTTATGTGGTGAAATATCCATTATATCCAGAATTATATTCATTATGTAGATATCATATATATCATATATATCCAGTATATACATGCATTTATAATATTACGTAACATTTAGAGGTAAGAAATGAAATGCACCGTTCATGGAGACGGTAAGCCGTACGTACGCATGAACGCTACTTTCATTTATATTTCATATTTTATGGAATGAAGTTATAATTATATAAAGGTATAATATAATTAAAGTATAATATAATGTATAATAACATTTACTCCATCCTTTATACATCCCACATATGGCATTAACGATTCAAATCACTTTGAGGGGGCGGTAGTCCACACTTCCAAAAATGAAATTATCGCGTTTACCCATAATGGAAATCATAAAGGTGTGCCATAAATGAAAAATAAAAAATCATAAGGAAAACATAAACATAATATATATCATATATAAAAAATAGTGTCATCATAATGGCCACCATGAGAGGTGTTAAAAGAAGTTTGAACAATCATCATTTCATGAGGCCGTAATTCACCACCCACAGAAACAATATGTTCTTTAACAATTAGATGAAGGTGTGTGTAAGTGTAAATCAAATACTTCTCATAAAAACATCCTAGTATATTTAAGATACTGGTTTTGTTACAAAAGAAAATAATAAAAAGAGTTTAGGGGGTTGGAGAAGCAAAATAAAAAAAAAACAATATTAGAGAAGACATTACCTTAAAATCGGGTAACTCTTTTTGATTTGAGCCAAAGGCTTACTTGGGAAGACTTCTTCCCAAAGTGATGCTTCTAGGAGTAAGAGAGGGAAGTTGGGAGAGTATTTGGGCAGAGGTTGGCCGATCCAAATGGCTTTTAAGTGTGAATAAGGTGGTAGAGGTGGGGGCCTTTTATAAGAGGAGAGAAGGGGCACTCTTGGAAAGATTGAAATGTTACTTTATTATGAAATGCTTTTCGGATTCTAAAGGTCCCACAATGATATATTTCTAGTCTAAGGTGATAAGGGTTATAAATATACTCATCCAATAGGTTTTTGACAAGTATAAGCCTTGGGTTTTACATTATATTTTCATTATATTTAAATCGTTAATTAATGAGGTAATCGCTGCATCATCATGGTGTCATAAATAATTTAATTTATTTAATGTCTAAAAATTATAGAAAAAATATCATTATGTAGGAAATATTTTTATATTTCTAATGAATATTTATAGTAAAAAATATGACCTGTATAACCCCATTTAAAAATTGGTTTAGTAAAAGAACTCATGTTTGCGACATTTTTATTTTAACATTAAATAAAAAGTTTTTAATGTCATTTTCCGACCAAAGTGGCTCCATGGGGTCCCCAAGTTGACCCATGGATTGTCTTGGTCGTAAATGACTCATCAAATAGGGTTAGGACAAGTGTAAAGGTATTTTCATATTTTTATAATATCATTTTTACCTTAAATTTCACTAATTACCTTTAATCGCGATTAATTAAACTTAAAAGTTACTATTCACCAAAAAATTATTTTAATCCCATTGAAACACATTTTACTTCCTAATGACAACCATGTATGTCGGATTTTTGAAAATCAAATCACAGAAGTGGTAATGTTTCATTTAAACGAAAAATCAGTTTTTTAACTACCACTTATTGGTTTCACTATTCATCAAAAATTGAAGTTTTTCAGAACAATGCCAAAATTTCACCCTAAGCTGTAATTGATATTCCGAATTAAAAAATGATGTCTATTTTAAAAAATTCCAAACATATAAGTTTAATTAATTAATTTTATAATTAATTCCTGCTGTCACAACAAATAACGTGTTTTTAAGAAACAATATATATCAAAAGATTGACAATCGTTTATGTCCAATTTCAAAGTGAATTTAATTATAATGAACACCATTGGATAAAATGGTAAAAATATATTCTAATTATACTTTAAAACCACTCAATAGTATAATTTATCACTATAAATTATTTTGATTAATAAAGTTGTTTTTAAGTATTTTTCACTATTCATAAAAAATTGGAAGTTCTCTGAAAATTACAAAAAATTCAACTTAGGATAATTTCGATATTCCGAATACAAAAACGAAGTCCATTTGGCAAGATAAAATTTATTAAATTTCAAAAAGTAGTTATTACTATTCATAACGGCTACTTTGATTGGTTGTGGTGTGTGTTAGAACTCGAAGTTGCGTACAATGCAAGTTATTGCATTATTGAATGAGAAGCGTATCGTGGAAGCTCGTGGTGTTACACCTTAAACTAATCAAATAGACCATAAATTTGTGGCAACTAATACTTGTTATTTACCATCACTTGATTAAGCTTTTAGTAGTCAATGCATAGGCGAAGTGAACCATCAGCTTTCTTAGAAAATAGAACTGATGCCGCCCAAGGTGACACACTTGGTTGTATAAATCCTTTATCTAAAATATCATTCAACTTGAAATTTAGCTCCTTCAGTTCATCTAGTTCCATATAGTAAGAGGGAATAGAAATTAGTTGAGTACTAGGCATTAATTCAATGGAAAACTCAACCTCCCTTATTGGTGGACAACCAGAGAAGTCAGAAGGAAACACATCAGGAAACTCGATGACCACTGGAGGGAGATCATAACTCAAATATTCCTGATCTAGATCAAAGGAAAATATAGATATCAATTTACCCAACTCTGAATAAGAAGGTTCATCTCTTTTTGACCTTGGGACCTATTCTCCTTGGAAGACACAACATACACCATTGGGTGTAGTAAAGGTGGTCCGTTGAAGATAACAATTAGTTTGGGATTTATTAGAAATGATCCAATCCATCCCAAATATGAAATCAAGTGTTTTTATGTCGAGAACCAGAAAACTCCATATAAGCTCAATATTTGATAGAGATAAAATACAAGTAGGACTATGAAGACCCTACTCTCTCTTCGTACCAAGGGGTGTAATAATATCCATTGCACAAGATAATAGATCCATAGGATGATTTAACAGGTTAACAATACGGTTTGAAATAAATGAATGAGATGAACCAGTATCAAATAAAGTTGTCACTAATGAAAAATCTATAGTAATGGCACATCTCATAGTTGCTGGACCTGTGTCCGCTTCCTCTGGAGACTCTTCTACTATGTGAAGTAGCTTCGTTCTAGATTCTTGTGGATGGAAACCATTTATACATAAAGTAAATTATTTCCCACCATTTTAAGAGGAGATGATGACATCGTTACAATACACAGAGTATAATAGATATGGAATAATCTCTATAAGTTACCAGAATGTTCACAGGAGCCACAGTTCTTGGGCGCCTCAGTGCAAACCCTTTTTGAATGGCATGGTTTTCTACACTGGTAGAAAATCAAATAACATAATCCTAGCATGGTATGAGGTCTATAATGAACATACCATTAAGAAATTCCTATAGAATTATCATGTTTCCACTTTAGTTTAAAGTAAATCACACTTCCACTAAGAGAGAAAGAAACTCATGATAATTCAGACTTGTCATCCAGGTCCATCTTGACAATCAACGCTCTATCTAGTACATCCACATAAGAAGAAAGAATCAGTAAGAAAACATGAGAATTAATATCCTGATGAATTCCTAACTTTAACCTTCTAACCTTAATTTTCTCATTCGATACAATCTTAGGTTCAAAATGCATGATCTCAGCAAAACAGTTTGCAAACTCTTTCATGGTCTTGTTAGCCTGATCAAGATTAAAAAACTTTGTATCCTTGGCTAACAACATCAACTATAGATAGAAATGTTTAGTTAAAATAACCTTTATTTCCTCCCACCCTAATCCCTCATGATTCTTTGTTGTTACCATAGTGTTCCACCATCTCCTTCTTGGTCCTTTCAGCACGAAGGTGGTGCACTTCACTTTGATTTTGTCGGGTGTGTCAAAGAACCCAAAAAATTGCTCCATCATGATCAACCATTCCTTAGCCTCATTAGGATTGTTTGAGCCTTTGAACGGTGTTGGTTTCTAGTGAAGGAAATCCTAAGAACAAATCTTGAGAATGTACCTCTAAGTTTCCACAGCTCGAGCCTGAATGGGAACTGGAGGTGGTTTCTATCCTAGAGCTTGGACATTGCACAAAATAGCCTCAACTAGATTTGTATATACTATAGGATTCAATGGATAAGGTTTAGTAATAAATTCCTCATATATCCAATTTTCATGTCTTTTTATAGGCATGATGCTACAAAACATCAGCCTACAACAATAAAGACATCATATTTACACTCAAATAGAGAAACAAAGAAAATTAATCCCAATCGATAGAATGAACAAGATTTTGATTTTAACCTATCCAAATAAAAACATGAAAAATACTAAAACTAATCCACAATATGTATTTCCTTAACCACCCATGGAGACTTAAGGTTTATTATGGTGAGAGATATCCTGAAACTCAATCACAACTACCTCCTAAGTACTGACAAGATTTCACAAATGTATACTGAATTCAAGACAAGAAGCTCAACCTGAACCTATCATACCAATTTGTCACAAACCAACCCGGGTACCCTGGTAACCCAATAACCGAGCCATCCCTGACATAACTTGAAGGGAATTCCCAATCCCCATGGGTCAACAAATAGAACCTTGCATTATACAAATTGAAAGTGGGAAAGATTTTTCCACTAACAATGTGGAAGTAAAAGAAATAAGACAATATTCATATCAAAAGAAACTCCACTGGGATTAATATACCATAAGTCAAAAAGGATTAATAGCCTAAATTAATATAACCAGAAGTACCAAAAATAGGAAAACTACCCAAGGCCCAACTCTAATGAAACTCACCAAGTCCATGTTTAAACAACTAGAACCACCTCCAAGAGATCCATTTCCCTTACTCAAACCTGGAAGGAGGTAATATACAAACACCTGAAGTCACAAGTAGGGTGTGAGCCAAATCCCAGTAGGATTTCACCAAAAGATTCTATAACAGATGCCAATATCAAATTAACCAAGAAAGTGATTTCAATTTAAAATAAAGACATTTGTCATGTCAAGATAATATTTAAAAAAATCATTCTTTATGATTTAAAAGATGGAAATAATTTAGAAACTCATGCTTCACATTTAAAATGATGGAAATAAATTTCAAAATATTTAATTTTCCTTTAACCAAAGGGTTCTTTACAAAAAAATTAACTTTTCACAGAAATGGATTAAATAAACACTTCTATATAAAATAGTTTATATAAATTCTAAAGGAATTTAAAATAGTTTACAATAATGAAATATATACATTTGAAATAAAAAAGTTAGAAACATGGTCATGCACCTAATAAGGTATGAAATTTATAGGCTATAAGGTTCCCATACTCATAGTGAACAATAATATGTATATAAGTCCCTTTAAACTCAGGCCAAAGAGGACTCATCACCATTGCCTAAGGGATATGATGTGATGATATGATGTTTTAGAATGTTCTAAATCATAAAGTTCCATCTAGATAACTCACTAACTACCCAAGGCTTGAATGTTATCAAGTAAAAAACAATTATGTGCAATTTATTTCAAGACTGCTTAAAATACAATTAATACCATTATCTATTTCAAATATGCCAATTTTACCTTTAAAAACCATAATGGGTTTTTAATAAAAAAACATGCCTTTTTACCAAGATAAAACCCTATGGTTCCTATCAAACCATTTTAAGCCATTTTTCATAAATATGGATTTGAAACCAATTTATGCTATTCCACAATACAATCTCACAATTAAATTTATTAATTTAATTTTCAAATAAATTCCATCAATTTCATAAAAAACCCCTAAATTAGTAGAATTGGGGGGTTTCACAATTTTCCATCAAATTCATTTCACAATTTAAATTAAAAAATTTAAACTTTTCAAATTTCCACAACCACACCCCGATTCATTGGAATTGTAGGTTTTTCAATTTCATGCCAAAAACCCATTTCAAAACCCCAATCCAATGGATTTGGGTTTTCTCTAACAAACTAATTGAATGAAATTTAGTAAAAATAAAAAAAATTTCATTTTAATTCAAACCATTGAAATTAAATAAATAAATTTTAGGTTTGTATAAACCGGGCATCAATAAAAAACCACCTACCTTTCTTACAGAACACAACGCCCACAATGAAAACCGCCAATAAGAATAAATATGCAGAGGATCTAGGAACTCAACCTAGTAACGAGATTCAACAATACAAAGCTTAGATCCATCAAAATCAAGATGATATATCAAACTAAAAGGAAGGAATAGAGAAAGATATTGAGAGGCATGGAGAATGCTTATATGGAATGACACACTATGATCACAGCAACGATCAATCGCCGAATAAAAAGTTCTGGAGGGGTTGGAGGCTCCCAAAATTTCCTAGGGAAGACTCTAGGTCAAAGGAAAGGAATCCTAGAGGAAGTAAAAATGAAATTTCACCTTTAATTCATATTTAAAAACAAGGATCGGGGTTTTACAATGTGTGTAACCTAGTTACACGTCGTGTAATTGGTAATTCTAATATCTTCCGAAAAACCCATTACCTCTTTCTAAAAATAAATTATTTTCATTTTAGGATTTACACAGTGTGAGATAATAATACACAACATGTAACCATATTACAAAACATGTAATTATTTAGTAGGATATAGAAATGACCAGTTAAAGCTGAGAATCAAAAAAATCTATGACTTCACTATTATAGGTATCCTCCCAATTCCTTCTCAACCCTAACCAGACAATGAAAAAGGAAAACCATGATATGGTTAGAAACATACCTATCATAAGAGTAATGGGATGTTACAGTAAATTAAGGCTCATCATGATGATATTTGGACAAGCACTCACTCGCAACATACCCCATAAGTTCAAAAAATCCTATATCCTATCTACTAAACACCCCAAGACAAGGAAACTTGTGCACAAACCATATTTGATACCAATATGTCACAAATTGACATAGAAAACCCACTAATTCTAGATTCTAAATTTATTCTCAATAAGTCCCAAAGGGTGTTCCTGATCCCCACATGCTAGTGATAAGAACCCAAGCATAAAAAAAAACCTTTCAGAATGATTTCACCCAGCCATATAGAACAACCATCATGGAATATATATTAAGAAAAAAAGAAGAGGTGAATATACCATAAATATATTCAAACAACTATAGTAATACATCAAGGGAGAAACATGCCAAAAGACAAGTATATGATCTAAGAATAACCAAAGGCATAAAATACCACAACCACAATCTCTATGTGCCAAGTGGGAAATGTCCCACTAGCTCACTACCAGATACCCAAGCCTAACTAACCCTGAAACCCACCACCTCATTGCAGTGCCTTTATCTTTCCCACATCAAATAAAACAAGGTCTACACACACCTGAGGGTATGTGTAGAGTGTGATCACAACAAACCCAATGGGATCCCACCAAGTGTTCCTAATAAATATTTGCTAAAAAAATAAAAATATGATCATTTTAAAAGAAAATAAGGCATGATATACAATTTTCACAAATTAACCAAAATCATGGAAATTATCCCCTTTTAACAGTTTATAAACAATTACATTTATTTATTTTTTCAAATTACTTTAAAATAATACATTTATGATTTTCAGAGCACACATTATAAATCCACATCCAAGAAAATAACAATGGAAAGTAACCCTAGGATAACATAGGTATGAGAAATCTAGGATTCGCATACAATGATTAATCATGACTTTTTCACACTAAACCAATCCTTAACATAATTACCAAAGGAGAGGAGGAATACCCTAATGTGTGATCCCCCATATGATGTCATGTAAACTAGTCCCCAACATGATGACCAATGGAGAAAAGTGTAATGACCCATATTTTCATGAAGGTACAACTCATTTATTTTTCAGTTTAAATCCTTAATATGACCCTTTAAATTTTACCTAATGGAGTCACATAGGTCATAATGGTGTCTTGGGCTTGTTAAGAACCCAAAACCTCAAAATGGGGAGAAACAAACTAGGCCACACAGTTAGGAGAAACTGTGAAACCCAACCCACATGGTCTCTGTAACCGTGCAAGGTATTTCAAGGGGGAGAAGGGGGATGCATAATTTTTTTGCAACCATATGATCCTAGGCGCATGCCAAAGAAAGTTGTAGAGGGGGTTGAGACAGTGCCTTCTACATGGATTGTGCACAGTTAGGAAAACCGTGCGCCTAACCCATGTGGGGTCCTCCTTGGGAAGTGCTATGGCACACAGTTGGCACACAGTTGGTGAACGGTTTGGCCAAACATAGAACCAAACCATTCATCCATATCAGGATGGGTGGTTTTTATATTTTACCCCTTAAATGTTTTTAACTTAAATCTTCTCTTCCTCCTTTATTATTCAGTAGATGAACCTCATTTCCTTCTCTAGTTGAGCTATCCTCCTCCCTAATCTATGGATTGAGATAAATTACCCATATGAACTCCAAATGGATCACCTTAAGAAGCATTGGATAGATATAGGTAAGATATCAAGTTCTTTTCCCTCCATTATTGGTTTATATTCCCATTTGTTGTGCTATTTTGATGCGAGCTCATTCACCCTATTTTCAGGGTGCTGGACCGTTCTTCATTTTTTTCTGATCTAATTCTAATCTAAATCTGATATTGGATGATGAGTCATCTACATCCCTAAGGTAGGTGGTATATTTTTTTTCCTTCAAAGTCGAGTTGTTTTCATAACCTCTCCATTGTGATGCATGTAGACAGTTGCCACACGATGCCTTAAAATGGATTATTTTATCTTAAATCACTATACATATGATGTTATACTCCCATGGACCCTTTCTATGTAGTTATAGGATATCGAGCTCAACCATAGCCACCCATTTGGGTGTGCTAGCTTAATTTCCCCTTTAATATAAATGTTTAAATGACCAGAACACCTTCTAAGTGTTTGGCTTGTCTTGTAAATAGATTTGACTACTGTTATATATTTTTTTAGTTGACCAAATCACCTCCCAAGTGCTTAGAATATCATGAAATAGAATTTCCTTACCTTATAATTAAACATCTTAGCTTCAAGATGGGTTTCATTACTTAAAATAATTAAATGGATTAATTAAGATGAATGATAATGGGTGGAAAGGCCACTCCAATTGATGCATGCTTTTATTATATGGATTATATGAACTTGGATGCCCATGGTTGCATTGAGACTTTATGATTATAATGATAAAGAGGTGATCCCTCATTTTATTATTATTATATGATTATTCCATTGATATTGGATGTGGAACGATGGTTAAGGGACCTTTTGAGCATGATGTTTCATTCTTCCTTACATTGGGTGTTGAGCAAGAAGTATCTCACTATTATAATTTTATTTGGGCAATGGGAATGACGTTCCATGTTCCTCTGTATCGGGTGTTGGGAAAGACATATCAACCCACCTATCTCAAGTGATGAGTATTATAACTCACATTCATTATGAGATTTAGGGAATATACCATTTTTTGGAGCCTATATCTCATTAGACTAGTTATGGATGATTGAGTTATGCTCCCAGTCTAGCTAGCACCTAGTATCCAAGTATATTCATACTTACGTCCCCACATACTTAGTGAATATAGGTGGATACAATATATAACTATACTATATATATATTACTACTATATATATGATTACTGATCATATTCTTACTCTGGCCTATGCCGAGGTAGGTAGATCTAGCCAGGTGTCCTATAGGAACCTAATCCGATTATTATTTATTTACTTCTAGCATTTCTTATTATTCAGTTATATCTGCCCACTTCTTAGATATGTACATAAGATGTATTATTTTTAGACATTATTATTTGGGTCCTACTTGGATTTTATCTCACACCCTACTCAGGCCACCTTTAGTACCCTAGTAGATTACTTGTCAGTGGGAATGGATAAGGGAAAGCTCCCTCCTACTTATGTTTTACTTATAGCTTGGAGTATGGGAGCATAGGATTGAGCATATGCTCGTGATGCTAGTGGAGTAGTCTTTTTTTTCCCTTTTTTCATTTTTGTATAGCATTTTGTATATTCCTATCCCATATTTACCCTTTTTATACATCAACATGCCATGAAATTATCATGTATATTACTTAACCTCTTGGATTTTGATGTTATTACATTTTTATGGCTATTTACGCTTCCATGGTTAGTTTATCATATTTTTTTTCCACTGTGCTATTTTATTATATCATGCTTACTCTACGGTGGGTTACTACTCCTGTGTTATAGTGTATGTTAATTTATCTTATTCATTGTTTGACTCTAATATGAGGGTATAGTCTCCCCACTATACCACCTCAGTCCCTCGCTGCTAGTTAGCTGCCTTTGGCATACGAGGAGGCGCACTTGACGCCATGTGACCTATCGGCTCAAAGCACAGGTTAAGTGGATCCTTGGCCAATACGTTACAAAGTTGTATCAAAGCATATTTTTTTATATTACTATTTTGGTATTAGACATGAGACTAGGTGGCAATGGAATTTGGTAATGAGCCTGTACCTGGGCCTAGCTAACCCACGTACAAGGAAAACCCAAATTACCTGGGATAGGTTATTGATGTTATTGATTATGCCTGTTAAATTTTATACAACTTCATTTTTTGGTGATTCAGATGCCTTATGATGTTATTATTACTAGTGTCATTACAATGGAGATTTTTTTACTATGCCTAATTAAATGAGGGTGCATTATTACATGCATCATCTTAGGCACAATAGGTCTAATATGCCATGCATTTTTCCATGCCATGTATACTTTTCACATGCATTTTACTATTGTATATGGTTAGTTCTTGATTATTATATATTGAAATGTTCTGAAATTTATTGTAGGAAGAATAAAATTAGGTTAAATAAAGTTCCTACATCAATCTAAATGGTGTTTTTCCGTATAGGTTGGCGATGAAACATTAATTATCCAATTATACTATGTTATGGATTCTGGAACTACTGGTTATGAACCATGAAATATATGTATTATATATATGAGATTATGAACTCAAGTGAAACAAAATATTTTAAAATTAAAAAATGTTTCCATTAAATGGGATACTAATTGTAAAGTAAAGGGTGTTTTCCTCTATACCTTGCAATTGATATTCCATGTATCAAAACCCTTACTATCTGATATGGGACCTAGACCTAAACCCAACCTTAGTAGTGGGTAGTTGGGAGTCTCTTACATTCTTATGGCATGTTATAGTCTTTTCCTTACCACCTAGACATGGATTTTGGAGTAGGCATAGAAGTGTGTTTGTTTCACAGGAAGCCTATGTACTTGTCCTAGTTATCTATTTACAATATCTTGACTATTAAATTATATTTTGAGGTGTACATTTGGATTTTTAGAGTCATTACACCATGAAATCCTTGAGTTGTATTCCCTGAAGGTAGTGAAGACCATGTAGTGAAGGTAGTGGGTCCTTAGATAGTAGTGATTCCTCCTTTAGTGCCACTAATGGAACCACATATTGTTCCTAATGTGGTCACTACACCTAGTTCTAAGAGGTAATTTTTTCCATATGATGCAATCTATTCAAGGTATCGATCGACCTACCCCAACTATGGTAGAGTTGACTCAGGAGTTCCAACACCATAATCCTCCCACATTTTCAGGGGATGGCGAACGACATGCTACTGAGTCATGGTTGGAGGTCATGATTTCTATCTTTGAGTATTTGGAGATGCCTCTATATATGAGGGTCAAGATATCTGATTATATGCTACAAAATTATTTCATGTGATGGTGGGATATCATTACCCAGGTAGATCGACATAGAGATATGATCTAGGCAGATTTCCAGATGGTATTTTATGATTATTCCTCTCTATAGACTCTAAGAGATGACTGGTCTAGAGAGTTTATAAACCTGCAGTAGGGAGATATGTCTGTTATTGAGTATTCTTCTTTCTTTACTGAGCTATAGTGGTTCACACTGACTCTATCTAGTGATGATTTTATGATCATGAGGTGATTTGAGGATGGGATGGTATACACCATTTGATCATAGGTCAATGCTTTCAGACTGACTACTATTTTTGAGATAGTCAATCAGGACCTCATTACTGATAGGAATCCAAGGGAAGCTGATGGTGTGAGCCTGGGTGGTTTAGAACCTAGTCCAGCTAGTGGTTCTTCTAGTGGAAAAAAGTGATGTTTTGAGGTTTCGAGGAATCTCATGGGGGTAGCAGTAGTCATACCCCTCATACTGACAACTTCTTTATATGTTACCAGTGTAGGAATTCAAGACATATAAAACCTTAATGTTTACAGAATTCAGTGGAATGCAGAGGCTGCAGAAAGATGGGTCATATCCAACACTTCTTTAAGACCTTTCCATTAGTGCCTAGAGAGAGGGGATCTACAGATACTCCATGTTTCAGAGTGAGGCTAGTAGTATCTTGTCAGGAAGGTAGTGAAATACCACCGACTGCTCAGGAGAGGCGATGGTCAAGGATAAGGTAGACATGATTAAGATTCTTAGCGCTAGTAAAGTGGGCTGGCTCAGGGTAGTCAGGCTATAAATTAAGGCCATGGTATAGGCCAGTTTCATGTAGTGTAGCCTATTCTATAGGATAAGAGCACTAGAACTTCTACAGTGTGAGGTACTATTCTAGTAGCTTATACTTTAGTGTTTTATTTATTTGATATAGGTGCATCACACACTTTTATATCTTAGGAAATCATGAAGATTATGGGCCTCAATATTTAACAATTCTATGGTGTGATGATGCTTGATACCCCATTAGGTATCCAATCAGAGAGCGTACGCTGTTGTAAGGATTGTCCCCTTGAGATAGGTGAATATACTTTCATATAGAATATTTTTATGCTCGATATGATAGGGGTTGATATAATCATCAGGATGGACTAGTTAGTACCCTATAATGCCCATAGTGGGTTGTATTGTTGAAGTGTGATGTTTACATCACTATAGGGAGGTCGGAATGTGCATAAGGGAGAATGGGATATCCAAGCGACCTGATAAGGGCCTGAGCATCATGGTTGGGTAGAGCAACAAAACAGATTACCAGTATTTTCTTAAATTATTAGGGGTTACGAAATTCTATTTTCCCTCTTGCAGTGGATCATTTTAGGGACGTCTTCCCTGATGACATTTTTGGGCTACCTCTAGTGTGATAGGAAGAATTCAAAATATAGCTAGTGTCAAGAGTATCAACAGTGACCATTGCTCCTTAAAATATGGCACACATAGAGATTATAGATCTCAAGAAAGAGTTAGAGGATTGAAATCATGTCCAATTGTCGCCTATCGACCGTTAAAAGTTTCGATGTTCTGCTAATGTGTATAGCAGCACTCGGGTCGAATCCTCGGCGATGATACTTTTTTAACAATCAAATCTTTTTAGTTGATTGTATGCAAAGCTTAAATGAAGTGATTCATGATTGGTGTTTGATTTAACAATTTGATAAATATTGGGGTGAGTTCATTTTTTGGGAGTTAATCTTGTGATATCCTTGAGCTTTTATTTATATTGCATTTAAATTAACACCCACTTCACATGATAACATTGATTGGAATTCCTAAGTGTTAAGGCTTTAATCCAAGAATTAACTTAACTTATGGTTCTAATCTCAATCATAGATTGTTTATGTTAGTGTATTTTTGGTCCCGATAATCCATGGAAACCACATGTTAAACAAAACAAGTCATTAATCCATGACATGTTAAGTCCAACATACACAATGTTAAATTAAAGAATACTCATCGACCAAAAGCTCTCAATCGCTTAACATCTCTAAATAATGACTCACCCAAATGGGAGATTTACTAATCCATTGAAATGATTAGTAATCTGGTTATAATTATTATGATGATAAATTAAGAAGATAAGAAAAATAAAGGGATAAGAAAATATTGGTGCAACACACACACACACACAAACAATGATGATAATTAAAAATGAACTTTAGATTGAATGAGAAAGAAAAATAAGGGAAGGGGATTAAACTATATTTAAACTATTTTAAGAACATTAATATTAAACTATAGAAGTTAGATGATAATAATAGATACTTAAGAAGAAACTTGCATTAAAACAGAATTACAAATACAAACACTTATGAAATTACAATTGAAAATCAACAGAAAGAACATGAAGTCAAAGAGAGGAGGAAGGGCCTCTCAAGTGAAAACTTGAGGTTAGAATGTCCTCCCAGGACTTTTTCTGAGCCTTGGTCATGCCAATTTATCCTCCTCTATTCTGAATTTCCAACTCCTTTGAAGGAGAGGAGGAGGGTGTATTTATAGCCCAAGGAAGTGGACTGTTTGCATTCCCAATTTGTCCCTATAATTGCATCACAAATTTTGATATTAATACAGCCGAATATCAAGATATCCTCTTCTTAAAAGTTTTATAAAATAATGTTTTCCAAATTATCTCAAAATTTGGAGTCATTTGGATTTATGGAGCCAAAGTTATGGCAGTTTGATTAAACAAAGTTAAACTGTCCATTTCAATCCATACTTTTTAGAAGGCCAAAATGTGAATGGGTTTATCAATAGGAAGATTCCTTCAAATCCGAAAACTTACTTCAAAAAAGTAGACCACCTATATCTCGATCTCCTCTTTCATACTGAAAAATGTCAGATTGATTTGATGATTACATCATGATATATGTCATGAATACTGTACTGATTTTATTTCCCAGCCAGAATGGTGGGATAAGTTTAAATGGATCAGTTGGGCCCCCTGTCTTTGGATTTGGGACTTGAAATTTTTATCCAATACTCATTACATTCTCCCCCAAAATTTTTAGGATAATTAATGAATTTTCATTTCTAGATTGATCCTAGTAATTCAATCTTCATGGATGGGCCAGTTTCTTCACAGATTATGTGGGCCTTATCGTGTGGTCCATATAACCCTTCAAATAACAGAATTGACCAATGATTAATTCTAATGATATATGGGAAATTGAATAAGAAATTATACAAAGAAAGAACCACACAATTTTTATTAGTAGGGTGATATTTATAAATAAAATAATAAAATGACTCAATGGGACAACTTCTAAAAATTCTAAAACATTATACTTAGTATTAAAACATTAATATTTCACAAAAATTATAAAAATTTAATATAAAATCAGTAAAGGGAGTATATAATAAGTCATGAAAATATTAATAACATCAACTACCCCACACTTATTCTTGTGCATGTCCTCATGTGCAACAAATATAAAAACATGACAAAATCATTTTCACTCACCAAAAAATATTAAAATTTTGTTTTCCCCAATTAGGAGTGGTTTAGACAATATCACTCATCCATATTGAATTCCACCACAAGTTGTTACAGAAACAATATTACAAAAACAATTCATTTTTTCATGCTCAAATTTAGAAATGGAAAATGGTGGCACACAAAACTTACTCCTATCAAGATGATAAAATTAATTTACGGAGCTTCACTCATTCACCAACCAAAAGTGAAAATCTTAGAGTTTATAAGAGCTCTCATCTTCCACTCCCTATACTAAAGTGCTCAAAAATAAGTAGGTATTTTTAGGGATTTTTCTGTGGCTATGGGACGCTAGGAATATGATATCCAAAAGATAGGAAAAAGGGGGTAAAACACCAACATAGAAAAATAAATGCACATTTTTTTTGAAATGAAACATGGAAGGAAATGAAAACACATATTTACAAGGGAATGATTGTGTGAAGAAATAAACAAGAGAGGAAGAAAGTTTGAAGGGGATGAGAAGATGAAATATTTATAAAACATAAAACTTCTCCCAATGACATAACTGTTCATCATTTTTCTTTTTTTTTGTATTTTTTTTGAAAGTTGAACTTGAAATAGATCTCACAATCATCTCTCAAACAATTATTTATCTCATAATGACACTAATTGTAATAGTTATAACAAGATCAAAGTTTTATAAAGAGTGATTTTTGACCTACCCAAGACACAACCCATTTTTTTGTTCTTTTTTTTGATTTTTTGAACACTTGTCAATAAAATTTATAAAATTACTTAAATGAAAGTACATTACATTCCCCAAAACATAATAAATGACAAACTATCCCCCAAATTGAAATGGATTCTTGCCCTCAAGCATATGATAACATGGTGAAATCAATAAAGGGTACCCAAAATTAAATTCATTCCCCCCACACTTAAATTTCAAAAAATTATGCAATGAAAATCCATGTTGATATTAGGTGGGAAAAGGTATTGGGCTTGTAATGTTGCTATCAAAGAAAAGGTTTTCATAGGCTTTAAGGGGCTTTAAAAAGGAGGATTAATGTAAGGAAAATGAGAGGCTATTTGGCTATTGTGATTCTCATGTGGTTCAGAAAATACCTCTATCATATTAATGCACACTAAAGTAGGAAATTCAACTTGAAGGTCCACAAACTCAAGACTAACAAATGGGGGTGAAAAACACACATTTTGAAAAGATGTACATTGGTATCCTTGTCATGAAATATAATGTTTTTACTCATGGTTGGGGAAAATCATTTTCCAAATAAAAAATTGAGCATTCAAAATTTGTTGGTTTTGACACAATATTCTTTATCTAAATTTATGAAGAAACCACAAAATTTTTGAGATGAAACCATGTATTTTAACTCCCAAAAATGGTTGGAAAAAATTTGAAAATTGGAATGTGTGTAAGCATGACTCTTGATTTTTTATATTATTATTATTATTATTATTATTATTTAGTTTTTTAGGTTTTTTTAGTTTTTTATAAAGACACATCCACACAAAAGAGGAAGAGTAAATAAAAAAATGTGATTAGGAAAGTGGTAAAAAAACGAGGAGGGAGGAAGAATATATATAGAAAGATAGAGAGAGAATATGATTTAAAGGGAAAGATGTGCCCCCTGGTTTGGATTTGGTGGGTTTCTATCTCTATCCAGTGGTGGGTCGACTGTAGAAGTTGGGGATTTGATGCAAGTCGATTTGGTTCCAAGATTGTGTGTCCTCTCATGGTGATGCTTTAACCGATGTCCATTAATTGTGAATGTACTTTATGAAGAGGGGTCTTGGACTTGTACTGCACTAAATGGGTAAACATTAGTAATAACAAAAGGACCTTCCTAATGAGAATTAAGCTTACCTGGGTGAAGCTGAAATCGAGAATTGAAAAGAAATACCTTTTCACCTTCATGGAATACCTTTCTCAGGATGTGTTTATCATGGAGTAACTTAGCCTTTTCTTTGTACAGATTAGAATTCTCATATGAATCAAGTCAAATATCCTCCAGTTTAGCCAATTTCAACAATCTTTCTTCACCAGATTTTTCACAATCAAAATTACAGGTTTTCACAGCCCAAAAAGACTTATGTTGGATTTTAACTAGTAAATGACATGATTTACAAAAAACTATCCTAAAAGGAGACATCCCAATGGGTGTTTTATAGGTAGTTCTATAAGCCCAAAGTGCTTCACCAAGTCTTTCAGGACAGTCTTTTCTGGTGGGTTTTACGATTCTCTCAAGCACTCTTTTCACTTCTATATTAGAAAGTTCAGCCATGCCATTTGTTTGGGGGTGATATGTAGTTGAAGTTTTATGTACAACACCATTATTTTTCAAAATATATTCCATGGTTTTATTACAAAAAATGGGTTCCTAAGTCACTTATCAAGGAACGTGGTGTTCCAAATTGGTGGAAGATGTGTGTCTTTAGAAAATCACTAATAGCATGTGAATCATCCTTTCTAGTGGGTTTGGTCTCGAACCACCTAGAAACATAATCAACTGCAAGAATATTGTATGACAATCCATTGGAAGGGGAGAATGGTCCCATGGAACCGATTCCCCAAACATCTAAGATCTCATAGAAGATTAAAGGATTTTGGGGCATTTCATTTCTTTTGGAAATTGTACCAAACTTTTGGAAAGTGGGACATGATTGAAAGAACTCATGTGAGTCCTTGAAGAGTGAAGGACAAAATAATCTAGAGTCTAGGACCTTTTGGGAGGTCCTTTTTGGTCCAAAATGGACACCACCAGGCATTGAGTGACAGAATTCTAATATGGAAGAATGTTCATTTTCATCAACACATCTCCTAATTCTCATGTCTACCCCAGTTTTCCAAATTTTATTTTCTTCTAAAAAATAGTATTTTGAATCACTTTTCAACTTTATTTTTTGTTCTTTTGAGAAATTTTCAGGAAAAACACTAGAAACCAAGTAATTTACAATTGGGGAATACTATGGTATTTTTGGAGTGAGAGATAAAAGGTGCTTAGTTAGAAATTCTAGATCAATTATTTTAGAATGAGAAGAATTACAAATTCTACTAAAGTGATCAGCCACCGGGTTTTATTTTCCTTATCTATCTTTGATTTCAAGGTCAAACTCTTAGAGCATTAGGATCCATCTTATTAGTCTCAGTTTGGAATCACTTTTCTTGAATAAGAACTTTATAGAAGAATGGTCTGTGAAGATGATGATTTTGGAACCTAAGAGATAGGGCCGAAATTTATCTAAGGCAAAAACCATTGCTAAAATTTTCTTTTCAGTGACAATGTAGTGAGATTGAGTTTCATCCAATGTTTTTGAGGCATAATATATGACATGAGGAATTTTTTATCTTCTTTGACCAAGAACGGCCCCAATGGCCCTATCATAAGCATCACACATCAACTCAAAGGGTAAGGACCAATATGGGGGTTGGATTATCGGAGCAGATTTAAGAGAAATTTTGAGTTCAATGAAGGCTCTCTTACAGACCTCATCGAATTGGAAAGTGACATCATTTTGGAGAAACCGAGTGAGTGGGAGGGAAATCCTACTGAAGTTATGGATAAATCGACAATATAAACAAGCATGACCAAGAAATGAATGGATGTATCAAATAGAAGTGGGTTCAGGAAGTGATTGGATCACTTTAATTTTGGTAGGATCAACTTCAATACCCTCTTTTGAAACTATGTTCCCTAGAAAAATCCCATTTGAAACCATGAAGTGACATTTTTCAAAATTTAACACAAGATTACACTTGAAACACTTTTGGAGGACTAAAGAGAGTGAATTCAAGCAAGATTCAAATGACTCACCATAAATGGTAAAGTCATCCATGAATACTTCCATGCAGTGTTCAATGAATTTTGAAAATATACTCATCATACACCTATGGAATGTTTAAAGAGCATTGAAAAGGCCAAAAGGCATTCTCCTATATGCATATGTTCCAAAGGGTCATGTGAAAGTAGTCTTTTCTTGGTCCTGAGGTGCGATTGGGATCTGGAAGTAGCTGGTGTATCCATCAAGAAAGAAATAGTGCGACTTTCCGGCTAATTGTTCTAGCATCTGATCAAGGAATGGAAGAGGGTAGTGATCTTTTTTTGTTTCAACATTCAATTTACTATAGTCGATGCACACATGCCATTTGTTCTTCACTCGAGTTGTGACTACCTCTCCATGTTCATTTGAGACAACAGTTATCCCATACTTTTTAGGTACAACTTAAATTGGACTAACCCATTCACTATCAGAAATTGGGTAGATAATACTAGCTTGAAGAAGCTTAGTGATATCTTCCATAACTACCTAAATTATGAGTGGATTGAGTCTTCTTTATAGTTGTCTAATTGGTTTGGATGATTCCTCAAGATGGATGTGATGCATGCAGATAGCAGGGTTGATTCCTGGTATGTCATCTAGGGTCCAACCTAAGGCCTTTTTGTTATCCCCTAACACTTGAACAAGTTTGGACTCCTCAATTTTAGTAAGTGAAGAAGAGATAAAGACAGGATAAAAGTGATCATGGAAAAGTAATACATATTTCAGGTGTTCAGGAAGAGGTTTTAGATCAGTATTATCTATCATTTGGGGTTCAATTGACTCTCAGAAGTTTTCTCAGAAGCATGGATTGAGAATGCAGAGTGATCCTCAAATGGGTATCTCATGGCTTGGAAAATGTTGAACTTGACCAGTTGGTCACCAAATTCCATGAATAAGATGCCCGAATAGACATCAATCTTGGTTCTAGAAATCACGGGGAATGGTCTTCCTAGAATTATGGGAGATTGAGAAGAGTTTGTCTCACCTTCCATGTCAAGTACATATAAATCAGTAGGGAAGATAAGATCATTGACACGAACAAGGGAATCCTCGATTATACCCTTAGGACTAGTAGTGCTTCAATTGGATAAATGAATGAAAACACCCATTGGATGTAAGGGACCTAGACCAATTTTGGAGAAGATGGATTTAGGCATGACATTAATTGAGGCTATTAGGTCTATGAGTGCATCATGAAAGTTGGAACTTCCAATTTGGCATGGAACCGTAAAGGTCCCTGGATCTTTGCACTTTATGGGAATAGACTGCTAGGTGGAAACATTTTTGAAGGTCCTAATTTGTCTCTTATGGGTGGAAAATTCCTTAAAAAGCTTGGCATTCTTAGGGATTTGTTTTATGGCATCTAAGAGGGGAATGTTGACTTCAACACATCTAAACATGTTGAGCATTTCAGGATCAGGTTCAAAGGACTTCCTTGGTTTAGAAACAGCTTGAGTAAAAGGAATTAGATTCCTAAGTGGAATGGAAGGAGGTGAGATAATGGCTTCAGATTCCTTTTCATGTTTCTTTTTATTTTCATTTTCTAGGTCAACATTCAAATATGGGTTGGAGGACTTATCTTGAGGCATATCAATTTTCTTTCCTGATCTAAGTGCAATTTCACTTACATTACCCTTAGGGTTGGGTAATGGTTGAACTGAGAGTTGAGAATAATTTTATTGTTGTTGTTGGATTAGGTGGGATGCAAGTTGAACAATTTGGGTTTCAATGTTTTTGAGGTTGGGAATGGGTAAATGAGTCAATATCTTTCACTGCACTTTCCCATGGTTTCTTGGAAGAAGAGGCTTGTCTCGAATTGGGATTACCTTGATTCTGGTTCTTGGTAAAGATATTGTATTGGGTTGGGAATTGGGAAGGCTCACTAGGATAGTGGAATCCAGGAGGAGGAAGAGGAGTATTGATCCTTTTAGGTTGAGGAACAAAAGGGTAAGGTTGTTGGAAGTTACCAAAAATTTGAACATATTTGAATTGGTTTGGGTTTTGATGAGGGTATTGAGGGGGATGAGAAATGGGATTCCCATATCTCAAGTTAGGGCTATATATAGAAGAGAAGGGCTCAGAATGGGGTTGGTTGAAATTTATAACAAACTGAACTAATAGTTGAGGGTTGGGGTTCCGCTGAGCATATGCTGCATTGATCTCCATTAGTCCAGATGAATCAGATTGATTCTCTTGAAGTTTTAGAAATGTGTCAGTTGGATGATATGGGGAGCTATAGATTCCACAGTTCTTGATAGGTCAAGGGAATAGAGATTGTGGAGAAGATGAGGTTGGGGATTTGGATGCCACATCTATTTGTCACACAAGACCTGTAAGTTTACTCATCCACTCGGTTATCTTTTTGGATCTATGAATTGATTATCTTGAACTTGTTTTACTTGAGTATGTGCTCGAGTATGAAATTGTTGTGTGTTCACATCCATGTTTCTTATGAGATCTCTTATAGCTACAAGAGTTTTATCAACAAGAGCACCACCACTTGCGGCATCAATGAGAGTTCTCTCCATTGACAGTAACCCATCATAGAAGTATTGGATCAAGAGTTGGTTAGGGATTTGGTGATGTGGGCAGGTTGTAACAAGATTTTTAAATCTCTCCCAGTACTCATGGAGTAATTCACTTGGGAATTTATGAATACCACTTATTTCCTTTCGGATAGAAGCAGTATGAGAATCAGGAAAGAATTTCTCTAAGAAGAGTCGCTTCATGTCATTCCATGTGGTTATAGAACCAGGAGGAAGGTAGTAGAGACATGAATTGGTAGAGTCAGCTAGGGAGAAAGGGAATGCTCAAAGTTTTATTTGTTCCTCAGAAACCCCTTGAGGCTTCATGGTAGAGCACACCACTTGGAACTCTTTAAGGTGGAGATGCAGATCCTCACTGGATAGCCCGTGGAAATGAGGAAGAAGATGAATCAAACCCGATTTGAGTTCGAATTCAACCTCTATGTTTGGATATTGAATACCAAGAGGTTGGTAATTCATATCAGGGGAAAGTTATTTAAGTGTTTGTTCCCTAGTATTGGCCATTTCTAATTCAACTGGTTGGACAAGGATAGGTTCTTGAATGAGTTGATTATCTCTCATGTTCCTCCTAAGTTGGTGAAGTGTTCGCTCAATTTTAGGGTCAAAAAAATATGAGGGATTGCTTGGGAGGCTACGGGGAATTCATAGAGATGTTGGAAGAAAGAGGAAGATGAGTTTTTCTTTGTGTTTTTTTTTTCAGTTTATGATTTTTATGAGAAGGTGGGTTTTTCTTTGTGTTTTTTTTAATTTTTTTTAAATTTCATTTTTTGGGGTTTTTTACAATAACCAGAAACTAATGACTACATAAAGAACCATCCCAGAAACATTTCCATTTAAAAGTGTGGATGATTGTCACCTATCAACAGTTCAAAGTTCTGATGCGCTACTAATGTGTATAGAAGCACTCGGGTCGAATCCTTGGTGATGATACTTTTTTAATAGTCAAATGTTTTTAGTTGATTGTATTTTAATTGGGGGGGTTTGTTTTTAGAGATTAAATGAAGTGATTAATGATTTGTGTTTGATTTAAAAATTTGATAAATATTGAGGTGAATTCATTTTTAGGGAGTTAAGCTTGTGATATCCTTGAGGTTTTCTTTATATTGCATTTAAATTAACACCCACTTCACATGATAACGTTGATTGGAATTCCTAAGTGTTAAGGCTTTAATCCAAGACTTAACTTAACATAGGGTTCTAATCTCAATCATAGCTTGTTGATGGTAGTGTATTTATGGTTCCAATAATCCATGGAAACCACACATTAAAAAAAAACAAGTCATTAATCCATGACATGTTAAGTCCAACATACACAATGTTAAATTAAAGAATACCCATCGAGCAAAAGCTCTCAATCGCTTAACATTTCTAAATAATGACTCACCCTAATGGGAGATTTACTCATCAATTGAATTGATTAGTAATCTGGTTATAATTATTATGCTGATAAATTAAGAAGATAAGAAAAAGAAAGGGATAAGAAAATATTGGTGCAATGAACACACACACAAACAATGTTGATAATTAAAAATGAACTTTAGATTGAATGAGAAATAAAAATAAGGGAAGAGGATTAAACTGTATTTAAAATATTTTAAGAGAATTAATATTAAACTACAGAAGTTGGATGAGACTAAGAGATACTTAAGAAGAAACTTTCATTAAAACAGAATAAAAAATACAAACACTTACAAAATTACAATTGAAAATCAATAGAAAGAACATGAAATCAAAGAGAGGATGAAGGGTCTTTGAAGTAAAAACTTGAGTTTAGAATGTCCTCCCAGGCCTTTGGAAGATCCTTGGTCATGCCAATTGATCATCCTCTATTCTGAATTACCAACTCCTTTAAAAAAGAGGAGGGGGGGGGGGGGGGGTGTATTTGTAGCCCAAGGAAGTGGATTGTTTGCATTCCTAATCCGTCCCTCCACTTGCATCACCAATTTGGTTATTAAGACAGAAGAATCTAGAGATAGCCTCAAACTAAACTGTTTTATGGTATTATGGTATCATGTTCCATATACATGACTTCTAATTAATAAGAATTCTCTTTATTCATTGTCAGTTATTACTATCCATGAGGTTTTCACTATGATAAAATCTATGGATTCAGTTTCATTCTCAGTTTATTAATGGCATGAGTTTTTCATTTATTCACCATGCCATATTGATTATGTCAAATTGTTTACAATTCAGTTATTATTGATTCATGATTCATCCATTTGTAACCCTTATTGAGCATTAGATCTCACCCCTTTCATTTTTTTACCTTCAACAGGTTATGAAGAGAAGACTATTTATTGATCTCTATGGATGTAGTTTTTAGTTTTTGAAATGTATTGTATTTTTTAACCTTTTATAATGAAATTTGAGTTACATCTATGAATCTAGTTTCTTCAAGACTACTAAATTTTTTATTCCTTAAGGATTTTTATTCCTTCTAACCATTCCAATGTAATAAGTAATGCACCAACTCCAGTTTAGAGGGGTCGGGACATTACAGTTGGCATCAGAGGAAGTCTAGTAGCAAACTTGGAAACTAGATTAGAAAACGTAGATTAGGGAACAAAGACCTAAGGTAGTATTTGAGGAAAAACATAAAAGAACATCCAAATATTTTGGTAAGAAAAATATTTTGTGAATATTTCAAGAAATACATCCCTGTCTGGATACGAGCAGGTAGAGGTGGCTCTGGCACAGATGTACCTAGGAGTGAAATCTTCGACAAGGAGTTTCAGGCTTGACCCGAGTTATCCTAGTACACAAAAATGGGCCATTCTACACTCTTGGTTACAAAAATCTTGGGGGATATGCTTAGGATAATTCATATTTTCTTTACAAACTATTATGAAGGATTGAAATGTAAATTATTCCTCAAAGAAACCAATTTTCTGATTATGGGATTAGCTATGCGTAGGATCTTAATTTATCTTAAGTATTTTTTTAAGTTAAGATTATACATTATGATTTGTACCCCAATCTAGTGTGTTCCATTATTTAAAAATGGCGTCTAATGGAAGAAGGGGAATCAATACTCGTGGGAAATGTAGGGATCTCCCCACTGAGCAAGTCAATACAGTCAATGTTGGATCAGATCAGATCATGACCATATTGGGATAACTTACTCAAGTTGTGAAAAATAACCATTCCGCACCTATGTTGGATCGTTTCATGTGGCAGAAGCCCCCATCTTTTAGCGAGACTACTAATCTAGTGGTTGCTGAGCAATGGAACAAGTCCCTTGAAAAGATATTTATGGAATTAAGATGCAATGAAAATGAAAAGGTTGTACTGGTAGTATATTGTCTCAAGGGTGATGCTAATCAATGGTGTTTTTTGATTCAGAATACCACGGAGGAAGAAGAAATAGAAGATATGGAATGGAGGAATTTTAAGGAAATATTATTCGAAAAATATTTTCCTCATGAGAAACGAACCGAAATGAAGAGGAAATTCCTTGGATTAAAGAAAATGGAAGAAGATAGTGTTGCAGTGTATGAGGCTACCTTCACAAGGATAGCCAGGTATTTCGTAGATTACGTATGTGACTCAGTAGAAAAGATTGATCATTTATTTGAAGGTCTTAATCCAAGTCTTCGAAGGGCATTGTTTTCTCAAACATTTTCATCATATGATGAAATTGTTTCAAGTGCCATCAAAATAGAGAAGGAATTTTCTAGATCAAATTTTTTCAAGGGAAACCAAGATAAAAAGCGGTACTCTGATAACCAAGGGAAATGTGAAGGACCAAATAAGAATAAGGGAATGGAGAAATTCCCATTATGTGAGAACTGTGGAAAGAATCATCTCAAGAAATACTTGAAAGGCATGGGAGTTTGCTATAAGTGTGGAGAAAAGGGTCATCTATCTAATGAATTCAAGGGGAAGAAACAATTTGATGATTATCAATGCTATAATTGTATAGATATGAGACACTATGAAAATGAGTGTCCTAAGCTTCAAGGAAACATGTCTCAGAAAAGGCCAAGAGAGAAAGGAGCTTATGCGATTACAACTGTGGAAGTTGAAGTTCTTAATGATGTGGTGGCAGGTACTTTAATTGTTTCCTCAAACTTAGACAACACTTTATTTAATTCTAGATCATCACATTCATTTATATCTTCCCAGTTTCCCAATAAAATTAGACATGTACAATTTTATTTAATAAAGGAGTTATCAGTCCAAACTCCTAAGGGATGCATCATTGAAACAAAGGCATGTCAACTAGTCCCCCTTGCGACACATAAATGTGCTTTAGTTTCTAAACTTATCATCATACCAATGACTGAATTTGATATAATTCTCAGTATGAATTGGCTGTTAAACTATTATGTGAAGATTTATTTCAAGAAAAAGGAAGTTACAATTTTTGAAAATAGTGTAGAATCCCTTATCTTTAGAGCAGAAACCTTGCCACCTGATTATTTTCTAGATCCACCCCTAGTAGCCCTACTGAATTCAATACTTGGAGAGGTAGATAAACCAATATCTATGGGCGAGGAAAGAAATCTTCAAATTTAAGGTGTGTATATAGTGCAAGAATACATTGATGTATTTCCAAAGGATTTACCTAGAAATCCTCCAGAGCGGGAAGTTGAGTTCTTTATTGATTTAATTCATAGTGAAAGACCTATATCAAAGACTCCCTATAGAATGGACAGTATATAATTAGTGGATCTAAAGAAACAACTAGAGGATTTGAGTGAAAAAGGATTTGTTTGACCTAGTGTTTCTCCATGGGGAGCCCCTATCCTCTTTTTCAAGAAGAAAGATGGATCCATGAGGCTATGCATTGATTATAGGGAAATCAATTCTATTACAATAAAGAATAAGTATCCTCTACCCTGGATTGATGATTTATTTGATCAACTTCATAGAGATCAATACTTTTCTAATATTGACCTTTGATTCAGATATCATCAATTACGTTTGAGGAAGAAAGATATTCCTAAGACAACATTTCAAACTAGGTATGGGCATTACGAGTTTACAGTGATTCCTTTTGGACTGACTAATGAACCCTCTGTTTTCATGGATTTAATGAATAGAGTTTTCAAGTAATATCTTGATAACTTTGTTGTTTTATTAATTGATAATATCCCGGTGTACTAAAAAAGATATGAATACCATGAGGATCACTTGAGAATTATTTTAAAAACTCTTATAAGAAATGAATTATATGGGAAGTTTAGAAAGTGCGAATTTTGGCTTCAATCAGTTTCTTTTCTTGGCCATATTGTCTCTAAGGATGGAATATTAGTTGATCCTGCAAAGACAAAGGCAATCCAAGAATGGCCCATGCCAACAAACATAACCGAGGTACGTAGTTTTATTGGCTTAGCAGGTTACTATCAACGTTTAATTCATAATTTTTCATGACTGGATAACCTGCTAACCAAGCTCACACGTAAAAGAGTTAAGTTTTTGTGGAAAAAATAATGTATATAATGCTTTGAAGAATTGGAAAGAAGACTGGTCAATGCTCCAATTTTGATTCTTCCATCTGGAAGTGATGTATTTGTAATATATAGCGATGCATCAAAGAATGTACTGGGTTGTGTCCTTATGTAAAATGGTAAAGTTATTGCTTATGCATCAAGATAGTTTAAGAATCATGAGCAAAATTATCCAACTCATGATCTTTAGTTAGCAGCCATAATCTTTGCTCTGAAAATATGGAGACATTATCTCTAAGGAGAAAGATGTGAGATTTATACAGACCACAAGAGTTTGAAATAAATTTTCACCCAAAAAGAACTCAACATGAGGCAAATGAGATGGCTTGAGTTACTCAAAGCTTATGATTATTCAATACACTACCACCCAGGAAAGGTAAATAAGGTGGTAGATGCATTAAGCAGGAAATATCATGGACTCCTGACCCAAATGAGGATTGAAAGAGATCCTATATTCATGAATCTACTAAATATGGATATGGGAATTGTTAAGGAAGGGGAAACATATTTCCTCTTTCAAATGATTTATAAACAATCTTTATTAGAGAAGATAAAAATCTCTCTATCTGATGATGAGAATCTGCATAAGAAAATTATTACTGTTAAGGATGGAAGATTGGAAGACTTCATGTATGAGGAAGGAGTTATGAAGTTTGGAAAGTGGTTATGTGTCCCATCAGTACCTAAGATAAAAGGGGAACTATTATACGATTCTTATAACTCAAATTTTTCTCTACACCTGGGTAGCACAAATATGTATAGAGACCTGAAGGAATATTTTTGGTGGGATAATATGAAGCGGGAAATTACTGACTACGTGTCAAGGCGTCTAGTTTGTCAACAAGTGAAGATAGAGAGACAACATCCTAGAGGAGTGATGCAATCTCTACCTATTCCTATGTGGAAGTGGGATAACATTACGATGGATTTTAACACCAGACTACTTAGGAAACCTAGAAGGAATGATGCAATACGAGTAATTGTTGATCGTCTCAAAAATTCAGCACATTTCCTTCCTATAAGAGAGGATTTACCACTTGAGTGTCTGGAAAGACTTTATATTAATGAAGTTATAATACTTCATGGTGTAACTCTATCGATTGTGTCTGATCTAGATCCCCGAATTAAATTAAAATTTTGGAAAAGTCTCCAGAAGGATTTGAATACTGAGCTTCGTATGAGTACTGCTTATCACCCCCAAATTGATGGATAGTCTGAAAGGACTATTCCAACTCTAGAAGACATACTGAGATCATGCTCTCTTGACTACGAAGGTATGTGGGATCAATACTTGCCTTTGGTGGAATTTACCTATAACAATAGTTTCCATTCTAGTATTCAAATGGATCCATATAAAGCATTATATGAAAAGAGATGTTGAACTTTAACTTGTTGGGATGAATTTGGTGAGAGGAAACTTATAGACCCAGAACTTATTAAAGAGACCATGGAAAAGGTGAAGACAATTCAAGCCTATATTAAAGCATCCCAAAGTAGGCAGAAGAGTTATACTGACAACTGGATAAAGGATTTGGAATTCCAAGTGGGAGATCATGTCTTTCTGAAAATATCTCCATGGAAGGGTGTCTTAAGGTTCAGTAAGAAAGGGAAACTAAGACCCAGGTACATCGAACCGTTTGAAATTCTGGAAAGAATCAGATCTTTAGCTTATCATTTAGTAATGCCTTCAAGTCTCTCCAAAGTTCATGATGTGTTCTCTGTGTCATTGTTGAGGAAATACATGCCATACCCAATTCATGTACTCACCTATGAAGAAATAGAACTGGAACCCGATTTTCATATTGTGAAAAGCCTATTAAGATTCTTTACACAAGGGAGCAGGTATTGAGAAATTGGACAACTTGTCTAGTAAAGGTTCTTTGGAGAAACCAGAATATAGAGGAATCAACATGGGAACCTGAGTATGTTATGAAGAAGAACCACCCACATCTTTTTGGTGGGATTTATACATAAAATTTCAAGGATGAAATTTCCGAAGGAGGGAATAATGTAGCACCCCAAACATTTTATGGTATGTTTCTCTTAAATATGCCGTATTCATTAGATATAATATATTTTATGAATCAATGAGCCTCTGTGGAACAAAACTTGGTTATTTAGGAGATATTCATAGCCTAGCCATTGAACTTAAATTTTCCACTTGTGTTTTTTGAATTTTGAAAATCTGACATACACAGTTGTGTTTAGGATGATATTTAGAGTCTGATAGAATTAACTTAATTTTTGGTGAATAGTAACATAGCCTTATGAATAGAAACCTACCCTTATGAATATTAAATTACCCTTATGAATAGTAATATGACTCTTATGAATTCTATCCACACCCATGAATGTATAAATAAATTTAGGCACTTTAAAAATGATGATGAACAATTTAAGTGTTTATATTTTTTGATTAAATCATGATTTTAATTAAATATTTAATTAATCATATTTATAAAATTATTTTTGAAAAATGGACTTCATTTTTGTATTCTAAACGTCGAAAAATGGTTAGGGTGAATTTTTGGTATTTTTCTAAAGTACTTGAATTTTTGATGAATAGTGAAATACCATAATTTACAAAATAAGATAAATACACTAATTATAGAGTCATGTATGATGTTCTCCTGATGTAAGCCCAATTGATTCGGATTAACATGATAAAATTACTATTCTTGTTCATGGAAGACTCACTATTCCTTGTCTTGTGGATAAATAATAAATTAATGAATATAATATAGAGAAATCCCCTCTCCCTTCCACTATATAAACCACCCCTCACCCCCTCTTCCTCCCACACCACTCAAGCTTCAATCCTTGCCTAAATTCTACCAAATACACTTCCCAAGCCCTCTCCCCACGTCCAAGACCTTCTGGTCTTACCAAAATGCCAAAAACAAAGGCCTTAAGAAGATTCTCAAGGAGGAGTACTCAAGAGGTGGACCTCTCTTCTCTTTTCTTTCAATTTCTTTTGCAAAGTTCCATTATTTTGTTCTCTATTATCACCTCACCTCATCAAAATTATATGATAATTTAATTACCTTAAATTTAATTTATTTTCATTATGCTAATGGAATATTTCATCATAATCTATTTTCCCCTTCCTTTAATACAATAAATGCAAACACCGTCCGAGATGTGTTAATTTATCACACTCAAGGAAGACGAGTTTTAAATTTGCATTACTATATTCAATAATGGTAATAAAACATTTTCAATTGTTGATCCAGATCATAATATATGTATTTTATCTTTTTTAATGTTCTATAATCCTTACAAATTCATAATATGGAATAATAATACAAAACAAGTTTATTGTGCACAAAACCGCCAAGCCAAATCCAAGCGTTTATTTTTAACTCATCAAATGATTCATTATCATGGTATATAACCAGAATAATTATAAGATATTTTATATATATTTAATGTAACTAATAATTTATATTAAAAATTCTGTATGTTTAACCACATTTCAAACAAACATCCATTCATGAATACAAGTAAACAGATCATGAAAACCAAAGAAGAAAATGCTACCAAAACAATAAAATTGAATCTCTTAAACCCATAAAAAAGGCCATTAATGAACCTAATAAGGTTATAAAATATCAATTATATGTTTATGAGGTTATGTAAATGTTAATTAATGAAGCTAAATTTGATTATTCAGGTCATTAATAACAATCAAGAACACCTTGAAGAATAAGGTGAGGGATCCTCTCTCTCACTTTTGTTCTAGAATCTCTCCTATATTGTGCTCTTTTATTTTTAATACCTAATGATGGGGTATGTTTAATCACCCCCCCATACTTCCCTTATGATATATAAATAATGGGATACCCCGTTACCTCTCACTAAGCCCTCACAAGAACACCTGTTACCATGCTGAAATGTTTGTAAGGGGTTTTCTCATATCACTTTCAATTCTGTGGGATTTACATTGTTTGCCTCTTATTTATTATATTTGGTATAGGTGTACTTACATTTGATATATATTATCATAATTCTCTTTATATTCATGTTATTATATGATTCATTTGGTGGTTATTAACTTTTGTTCATATGACTCAATTGATTACAACATGATAATGAGCTTTGTCTCTATTTTCACTTCATTGTGACTTGCTTAGTATTGTGCACCTACTCTTTCTTATGTGGTGTACCTACTACCCATTTGAGATCAATTTTAAATTGAAATTATATTCCATTTAAATTACCATATTCTCATATCATGGATATTATTATTTTCTAATTTGTATACCATTTTACACATGGTATTTATTTTGAATGTTGTTTTGACTGTGGAAATATTGATGAATCCATATTCTCTATTCTATATGGATAATGTAAAGGCATATTGATCTTGTGTTGAATATATCTATAAAGAATGATTTGGACATTAAGCGGAATGTGGGGCCCACTACAGCCCTTCGATGCATCAGTAAGTCTCATGAGATAAATCAGTTGATGACAAACCCTTCGAGTTTGTTTCCAAAAATCAGACAGTTTTTTACCCACAGAACTAAACCGTTTTTACGGTATTGTGGTATCATGTGACAGATACTTGATTTCCAATTAATAAGAATTCTCTTTATTCATTATTAATTATTACCATCCATGAGGTTTTCACTATGACAAAATCTATGGATGCAGTTTCATTCTCAGTTTATTAATAGCATGAGTTTTTCATTTATTCACCAAGCCATATTGATTATGTCAAATTTTTTACCATTAAGTTTTTATTGATTCATGATTCTGCCATTTGTAAAATTTAATGAGCATTATATATCACCCCTTTTATTTTTTTATCTTTAACATGTTATGAAGAGGAGACTATTTATTGATCTATGTGGATGCAATTTTTAGTTTTTGTTATGTATTGTATTTTGTATACTTTTCTAATTAAATTTGAGTTACATCTACATATCTAGTTTCTTAAAGACTACTAAACTGATCATTCCTTCAAGATTTTCATTCCTTCTAACCATGCCAATGTAACAAGTAATGCACCAGCTCCAGTTTATAGGGGTCGAGGCATTACACTAATGGAGGACCCAACCTCAACATATGGGGGATTACTTGAAATATATCTATAATATGGGGGCCACAACCTTCATGTTTATATCATAAGGTGAGTATTGAGCCCCATATATAGATGAATATAACCTGCACTACTACAAAAAATAGGCTTTATCAGCACTTAAAACGGGCTTTATCAGTGCTAAAAAAGTGCTGTAAAGCTCAGCGCTGATAAGGGGGGGTCCCATTTATCAGTGCTAAATAAGCGTTGATAAAGGGATACTTTATCACTGCTAAAAAAGCACTGATAAAGGAAGCCTTTATCAGTGCTAAAAATGCGCTGATAAAGGGAGACTTTATTAGCGCTAAAAAGGCACTGATAAAGGCCTCATTTATCAGCGCTAAAAAAGCGCTGATAAATGCCCTTTCTGCTGCAACAAAAAATTCTACAGCAGTACACCCAAACAACATCTGCAAAAAATTCAGCATCTCAATAAGTAAGTATACCCATAAAAAATTAACACATAATTCATAAGGTAATTACACCAAGTATACCCATAAAATAAGTATAACCATACACCATTAACACATAATTCACAAGTTAATTAAATACATAAAGAATTCAATTCAGAATCCAGGGGGTTGGGGGGGCTGTTCAGGGGTTTGGGGTGGCTGTCCAAGGGGGGGTAGGGGGTTTCTGGGAGGATGAGGGTGTTTGGGGGGATAGGGGTGTCCAGGGGGGGTGGGGTGGGGGGGGGGGGGGTCCAGGAGGTTGGGGGGCTGTCCTAGGGGGTGGGGTGGTGTCCAAGGGGTGGTGAGGGCTGTCCATGAGGGTGGGGGTGTCCAGGAGGGGGGGGGGGGGTGGGGGTGGGGGGTGTCTAGGTGGTGGGGTGGTGTCCAAGTGGTGGGGGGGGGGGGGGGGCTATCCATGGGGGTGTACAGGGGGGTGGGATGGTGCCCAGGGTGTCGGGGGGGGGGGGGGGGGGGGCTTTCCAGGGGGTGGGGGGGTGTCCAGGGTTGGGGGCGGTCCAGGGGGTGGGGGGGGGGTGTCTGGGGGTGGGGGGCTATCTACGGGGTTGTTGGGGCTCTACAAGGGGGATGGGGTGGTGTCTAGGAGTGTGGGATGGGGGTGACCGGGGAGATAGGGGTGTCCAGGGGGGTGGGGGGTATCCAGGGGGTGGGGGAGGTCCAGGAGGTTGGGGGGCTGTCCAAGTGGGGTGGGATGGTATTCAGGGGGTGGTGGGGGCTGTCCATGAGGTGGGGGTGTCCAGGGGGGGGGAGGTTTCTAGGTGGTGGGGTGGTGTCTTAGAGGGGGGGTGGTGTCCCGGTGGTGTGTGTGTGTGTGGGGGGGGGGATTTACAGGGGGTGGGGGGTGTCCGAGGGGTGGGGGCGGTCCAGGGTGTTGGTGGGGCTATCCAAGGGGGGTGGGGTTGTGTCCAGGAGGGTGGGGGTGTCCGTCCATGGGTGTGTGTGGGGGGGGGGGGGGTGTCCAGGTGGTGGGTTGGTGTCTAGGAAGGGTGGTGGTGCCATCCAGGGGGTTGGTGGGTGTCCAGGGGGGTGGGTGGGGGGGTGTCCAGGGGGAGGGGGGGGGGGGGGGAGGGGGGGCTATCCAGGGTGGGGGGGAGGGGGGTTGTCCATGGGCGTGTCCAGGGGGGTGGGGGGTGTCCAGGGGGTTGGGGGGGCTTTCCAGGGGGTGGGGGTGTCTAGAGGGGTGGGGGGTATCCAGGGGGTGGGGTGGTGTCCAGGGGGGTGGGGGGGGGGGGGGTCCAGGGCATTGGTGGGGCTATCCAAGGGGGGTTGAGTGGTGTCCAAGGGGGTGGGGGTGGCTATCCATGGGGGTGGGGTGTCTGGGGGTGGGGGGGGGTGTCCAGGTGGTGTCTAGGGGGGGTGGGGGAATCTAGGGGTTGGGGGGGACATCCAAGGGGTTTGGGGGGCTATCCATGGATCTTTTTCCTAAAAGATCAACACAATCTGAATGTGTTTGGTCGGATTTGCGTATGTTAGTTGTTGTTTTCACTTAAAATTCTGTCCATTTTAAACAAAAGAGAGACACTTTGAGTGATAACGGACACACCGTGCCTCAAATTGAAGTGGGGTTGACTCGTACATGTCAAAAATGACCCATGGATTTTTATCCTAAAGTATTAACACAATCCTAATGCGTTTGGTCGTATTTGCGTATGTCAGTTGTTGTTTTCACTTAAAATTCTGTCCATTTAAAAAAAAAAGAGAGACACTTTGAGTGATACCGGCCACACCATGCCTTAGATTGAGGAAAGGTTTACTCGTACATGTCAAAAATGACCCATGGATCATTCTCCTAAAGGATCAACACAATCCGAATGCATTTGGTCATATTTGTGTATGTCAGTTGTTGTTTTCACTTAAAATTTTGTCCATTTTAAACAAAAGAGAGACACTTTGAGTGATACCAGCCACACTGTGCCTCAGATTGAGGTGGGTTTGACTAATACATGTTAAAAATGACCCATTAAGCTTTCTCCTAAAGTATCAACACAATATGAATGTGTTTTTTCAGATTTGCGTACGTTAGTTGTTGTTTTCACTTAAAATTCTGTCCATTTTAAACAAAAGAGAGACCCTTTGAGTGATACCGGCCACACCATGGATCAGATTGAGGCGGGGTTGACTCGTAAAAGTCAAAAATGACCCATGGATTGTTCTACTAATGGATCAACACAATCCTAATGCGTTTGGTCAGATTTCCGTACGTCACTTGTTGTTTTCACTTAAAATTCTGTCCATTTTAAACAAAAGAGAGACACTTTAAGTGATACCGGCCACACCGTGACTCAGATTGAGGTGGGGTTGACTCATAAATATCTCAAATGACCCATGGATCATTATACTAAAGGATAAAAACAATCTGAATGCGTTCAGTTAGATTTAGGTAGGTCAGTTGTTGTTTTCACTTAAAATTATGTCCATTTTAAACAAAAGAGAGACCCTTTGAGTGATACCAGTCACACCGTGCCTCCGATTGAAGCGGGGTTGACTCATAAACATCACCAAAGTACCCATGGATCATTATAATAAAGGATAAACACAATACAAATGAATTTGGTTGGATTTACATACCTCAGTTTTTGTTTTCACTTAAAATTCTATCCATTTTAAACAAAAGAGAGACACTTTGAGTGATACCGGCCACACCGTGCCTCATATTGAGGCAGGTTTGACTCATACATGTAAAAAATGACCCATGGATTGTTCTCCTAAAGTATCAACACAATATGAATGCGTTTGGTTGAATTTGCATACGTCATTTGTTGTTTTCACTTAAAATTATGCCCATTTTAAACAAAAGAGAGACACTTTGAGTGATACTGGCCACACCGTGCCTCAAATTGAGGCGGGGTTGAATCGTACATGTCAAAAATGACCCATGGATCATTATAATAAAGTATTAACACAATATGAATGTGTTTGGTTGGATTTACATACGTCATTTGTTGTTTTCACTTAAAATTCTGTCCATTTTAAACAAAAGAGAGACCCTTTGAGTGATACCAACTACACTGTGGCTCGAATTGAGGCAGAGTTGACTTTTAAATGCCAAAAATTACCCATGGATTTTTCTCATAAATAATCAACACAATAAAAATGCATTTGGTCAGATTTCCGTACGCCAGTTGTTGTTTTCACTTAAAATCTGTCCATTTTAAACAAAAGAGAGACACTTTGAGTGATACCGGCCACACCGTGCATCAGATTGAGGTGGGGTTGAATCATACACATAAAAAATGACCCATTTATTGTTTTAATAAAGTATAAACACAATAATAATTCATTTGGTTGTATTTCCGTAGGTCATTTGTTTTTTTCACTTAAAATTCTGTCCATTTTAAACAAACGAGGGACCCTTTGAGTGATACCGGCCACACCGTACCTAGGATTGAGGCAGGGTTGACTCATACACGTCACCAATGAACCCATTTATTGTTATACTAAAAGATCAACACAATCCTAATGCATTGGGTCGGATTTGCGTACATCAGTTGTTGTTTTCACTTAAAATTCTGTGTATTTTAAACGAAAGAGAGACACTTTGAGTGATACCGGCCACACCGTGACTCGGATTGAGGTGGGGTTTACTCATATACATAAAAAATGACCCATGTATCTTTCTACTAAAGGATAAACACAATAAAAATGCGTTTGGTCAGATTTGCGTACTTCAGTTGTTGTTTTCACTTAAAATTCTGTCCATTTTAAACAAAAGAGAGACGCTTTGAGTGATACCAGCCACACCATGCCTTGGATTGAGGTAGGGTTGACTCTTACACGTTAAGAATGACCCATGGATCGTTTTACTAAAGGATCAACACAATCTGAATGCTTTTGGTCAGATTTGCGTACGTCAATTGTTGTTTTCACTTAAAATCTTGTCCATTTTAAACAAAAGAGAGACACTTTGAGTGATACCGGCCACATCCTGCCTTGGATTGAGGCGGTGTTGACACGTACACATGAAAAATTACCCATGGATAGTTCTCCTAAAGGATCAATGCAATCTGAATGTGTTTGGTCAGATTTGCGTACGTCAGTTGTTGTTTTCACTTAAAATTCTGTCCATTTTAAACAAAAGAGAGACCCTTTGACTGATACCGACCACACCGTGCCTTATATTGAGGTTATGTTGACTCTTAACATCACTAAAAAACCCATGGATCTTTCTCTTTAAGTATAAACACAATCTGAATGCATTTGGTTAGATTTGCGTATGTCAGTTTTTCTTTTCACTTAAAATTCTGTCCATTTCAAACAAAAGAGAGACACTTTGAGTGATATCGGCCGCACCATGCCTCAGATTGAGGAGGTGTTGACTCGTGAATGTCAAAAATGACCCATGTATCATTATCCTAAAGGATAAAAACAATCAGAATGCGTTTGGTCAGACTTGCGTACGTCAGTTGTTGTTTTCAGTTAAAATTCTGTCCATTTTAAACAAAAGAGAGAAACTTTGAATGATATCGGCCACACCGTGCCTCAGATTGAGGTGGGGTTAACTCATACACATCAAAAATGACCCATGTATCTTTCTAATAAAGTATCAACACAATCGAAATGTGTTTTGTCAGATTTGCGTACGTCAGTTGTTGTTTTCACTTAAAATTCTGTCTATTTTAAACAAAAGAGAGACACTTTGAGTGATACTGGCCATAATGTGCCTCATATTGAGGTGGGGTTGAATCATACACATCACCAACTCACCAATGGATCTTTCTCCTGAAGTATCAACACAATCCAAATGCATTTTGTCGAATTTTCGTACGTCAATTTTTGTTTTTAGTTAAAATTTTGTCCATTTTAAACAAAAGAGAGACCCTTTGAGTGATACCGGCCACACTGTGCCTTGGATTGAGGTAGGGTTGACTCGTACATGTCACCAACTCACCAATGGATCATTATCATAAAGGATAAACACAATCCGAATGCGTTTGGTCAGATTTCTATAGGTCAGTTGTTGTTTCACTTAAAATTTTATCCATTTTAAACAAAAGAGAGACCCTTTAAGTGATACCAGCCACACCATGCCTCGTATTGAGGCGGGGTTGACTCGTACATGTCAAAAATGACCCATGGATTATTCTCCTCAAGTATCAACACAATCCTAATGCGTTTGGTCAGATTTTCATACATTATTTGTTGTTTTCACTTAAAATTTTGTCCATTTTAAACAAAAGAGAGACACTTTAAGTGGTTCATCATTCTTGCATATTTCTGGGTCATTTCATATATTAAAATTAAAAAAAGACTCATTGGAGAAAGGATGTTTTATTTAATAACAACTACAATTTTCCTATGAACATTTACATACAAAAATGTTTCATTTTTTTATCCCCTTAACCCCTCTCAAAAATGACCGCCAATTGTACACATCCCCAAGTCAGATTTTCATGCTATTTGTTTACAATCTACCATCAGGTCTATGGCCCACTCATTTTTTGAACAAATCTATATCGTCTTGTGAGTATGAGGCTTTTTGGCAGTTAGAGTAGTTCTGAAAAATATAAAAATAAAGAATTAATAAATAAATTAAATGAAATAGTAGTTGTTTTTGAAAATACCTCTTTAGGGATGCTAGTTTGTTGATGGAAAATGATCCCTTTCATAAATTGACAAACATAATAACCGCAATCATTATTGTTTGTTTGTTTTGGACACTGCTAAAAATTTGATCATTAGGATAATAAGTAACTTGTGTTGACATGTGTTTGGATAGTGAAATTTTATTATATATACCCTGATATTTGTCCAGACGTAGTACTTGCTCACCTCCTTATGCTTATCCCCTGTCCTCATTCCTTTTTTAGAAGATAATGATACACCACCCTATCATAACAGAATCCTCATTAAAGGATAATATAAATTATATTACTTGATGTTTAGACCTAAAACGTAGGATGTAATGTCTTACATATTCACAAACTCCATCATGTGTGGTCGGTTTGATGGATATCCTTGCTTTGAATCTAGAAAATAAATCTTTGGAGTATCTAAGTTCACCGCAATTAGCAGCCAATGTTGCCTAAAAACAAAAATAATAATAAGTAATAAAAGAAGTTAAAATATAATTGATATGCTTTAATCACAGATTTTTACCCCTACATGGTTGGTATCAGGATGAGTCTGTCATCTGTAATATTGCTTTAAAATGTTTTCAGCAATCCGTTCACTATTTCATCCTTTTTTTATGGCTCTAATTTCATTAGATGTGTTGATGTGGTATGGGGACTAACGAGTCAGAATTTTGGCTCATGGGAAAATTCCTTCAACTGTTTTTCATATATATATCTGTCAATAATATAAAATGAATTTAGTCATAATTTTTACATAAGATCAGCTTTTAGAAAATCAATTCATGAAAACATACCTCATATATATATTTACAACTATGATGCCTAGCCAACTGTTTTCAAGGATCTCATTTACATTTTCAGTAGCAATGAAATCTTGACTTTCCTCTTCGTATGTATATATTCTTTTCAAAAACCACTATATGACTACTACCACCTCTTAGCTTCGTATCCACATGAGTCCTCAATGATAGTAAATGTGGATAGATAACAGGTGGTGTTATTGTGATTTCAGTAGCTCCTTGGGATTAGTTGGTCGATCCTTTAGATGGTTTTGAGCCGATGTTTGTCACCCCCTTCCCTTTCTCTGTCTATAAATACATTCATTGGTTCAGACCCCTTTTTTCATTAATTGTTCAAGGTTTAGCATGAAAAAAAGGAAATAAATACCTCTTTATCTGCATGTACTCTTACAAGTTGTGATGACCATGAAATGAACGTCTCAATATCCTTTTCAATCATATGAATATCATCATCATCAAGTGGAATAGTTAGCTCTGCATTTGGATCATGAGCTATAGTAATCATCACTTTCAGATGATCTTTCGGAAGTGGTCTATTATGCAGCTTGTCATTTGGGATGTTGAACGCTGTATCCCTCGCTACAAGGTGATAGGTGGGTGTTGACAGATATAAATCACAGTCATTATCACCCTATAGAAGATCAGTACATGAAAAGTATTAGTGTTTTTCTGATTCACATTTTATGGGAACAATTATTAGAATATTGATTACCATGGCTAAGACAGCTCTTTGAGGGGAATGGCTCACCTCAAAGCTGGTGGGGGGTGGGAAGAGATCTTCACGCACTGGTTGTTCTTGAGTTGTGTCTTCTCCTTACTTCCCACCCATAAAAGTTTTTAGCAACTCTCCCTGCCATTGAAATAGTTCTTCAAGAGTTTCTATTCTTTCACTCATTTGTTTCAATTTTTCATCTCTATCATCCATTTATTTTATTTTCTCAAAATATACTCAGGGTTTCACCCCAAACCCCACACCTCTGACACGACCGTATTGTTCTGGATGCTTCAAAGTCGTCGATAATAGGTCTGCATGTGCTACAAGAGTAGCTGATTCCTGTGACTGTCAGATATAGGAAAATAACTAATTATTTTTATATAATATCAATTTAAAACAAATATTTTTATTGTCATGTCATACTTACACATATTTCCCACACTTTTTGTGTGTTATCATCTAATAGATTCCCTTACTTATTCACACGTTCCTCCTTCCATAGCACATGATGTGGGATGGAAGTGTCTTTGGTTTTAGACTCATCAATATATATATAAATATAGAAAGATAATTATGATGTTGTTTATTGGAACCTAACAATATTACTATAAATTTAAAATACGTACCATTTTCTTTTCTAGTGAAGCGTACCCCATCCTTGCTTTATGATAGGGGTATGTTGGTTTTGATGCATGTTCCTTATTTTAAGTAGAGAGTTGCTATTTCATAAATGAAATATTGACAATCAAAGTGATGAATAGACGTATTCCAAAACAACGTATTATCACCCACAATGTACCTGGAACTTCTCATCCCCACAACGGCCAATAAATGCATTCTATACTTCTTAGAATATCAGGTGAGCATAGACAATGGTTGGGTGCTGGTTTATTTTAGATTTGGAATCTTTCAGGTGACATTTTGTTAAAATAGTGCGAAAACCTCGATGAATCCTTCCTGCAAGCCTTAGTACATAATTCTTGTGTGAATTGTCTACTATAAATGTACTCTGTAAGAGATTGAGAAGAGTAAGACACTGTTTCATTATTTTATTTTCTAGTAAATTAAAGAAATAATATCATAATGTTACCGTAATTTCTTCCCAGATCACGACCTTTAGCCCCGACACAACATGGTGCCATGAATCTATGTCAATCAGCATGCGTTGCTAAGTGAAAACTCCAATGTAACTACTAAACATAGCCTTGTTGGGATTCAAATGTCGGCCTCATGCATTCCATCCAACATCAAATTTGATGCCTTTTCGTTTCGCCTTAAGAACTTTGGCTAACACCGTCAAACTACGACGCACCTGTGTTTTCTACGACATCGATCCTACATCCCCGACCATTTCATCGATATCAAAATCATCTATATGTTCATCTGAAATGGTAGCAATGACATGTGTTGATGGTTGTTGGACCTCAATACTAGGAGCAACAACAGGTTCAGAAACATGTTGTTGCTCTACACTGTGAGCAGCCGCAGCAGGAGCAGCAGCAGCAGCAGCAACATCTTGAGAGACTGGTTCCGCCTCAAGGTTAGGAGCGCTAGAATGTACAGAAGTCATTATCTACAAAAGTGGTTGAATATTTAATTTAGATTACATAAATTCAGTAATGATAAGATAATAACATGAGATAAAAATATCTATATTAAAAACAAAATATAACCTATTCATTGAACTCTCTTTCTTTTTTTAAAAGGCTGAAGGGATTTGAAACCTCTATCGATTATCCAAATACCTTCATTGTGGTCTCCTCTAACATAAAACACATCATCTACATTGGGACCGCTACGAATTGATTGCAACGTACCACTGAAAGGATCATCCTCAACTAAATTTTCATCAGACCCTTCAATAGTGTTAGATGATAACATAACAATCGACCACTTTCGGTTTGTGGGATCTGGAACATAAAAAACTTGTACCTCTTGTGATTCCATTATAAACTTTTCGTCTTTGTACCCTTCTTTACTAAAATCAACTTTCACAAATCCCTATTCATCTATTTTAACACCATTGTTATTATCAACCCATTTACGTTGAAAAATTGACAATTGAAATGTCGTATAATCCAACTCCCATATTTGTTTGATAATGCCAAAGTATGACATATTTTCATAAATTGGATTTCTATCCTTACTACTAGAAACATGAATCGCTTCAGCCAAAAGTGTAACTCCACTATTTTACATGGTACTATCTTCATCATGTTCATATGTATAGAATGTATAACCATTAATTACATAAACATTGTAAGATAATACAAACACACTTGGTCTGGTGGCTATCCATCGAAGTTGTTCTGAAATTGAATTCAGATTTTTATCCAACTCCTTAAAAATATAGTCCTGAAACCATCCTATAAACTGGTGATTATGTGTATTTGATATCCATTTTTCATCCCTTGATTGATTCAACTACCTAAGAATTTCTTTGTGAGTTTCAATATATGGAGAAACCTCCCAACTGTTATACAAAACATAAAGGTGGGCCTGCTCCTGATATGTAATACTGATTTTCACAACATCTCTTCCAAAAATTATCTCACCCTCAATGCATCCAGTGTGACGAGATTTCAGGAGACCAATGCTTTCCACATCAGATATGTATTTGGTAAAAAATTCAATGGATTCCTCACCAATATATCTCTCCACTATAAAACCCTCTGGCTGACTTTGATTTTTGACATACCCGTTCAAAATCTTCATATACCGTTCAACGGGGTACATCCATCTATAGTGCACAGGACCACAAAGTCAAATCTCTCTCACCAAGTGAATCATCAAATGAACCATCATATCAAATAATTTTGGTGGGAAGAACATTTCTAATTCACATAATATGATGAAAATTTCTTTTTCCATAGCTGTCAATTTTACCAGGTCTAAAACTTTGCTACATATAGCTTTGAAAAAGAAATAAAGTTTGGTTAACATAAGATGAACATTCTTGGGAAAATGCAACATAAAGCTATAGGAATTAGATCTTGTATCAAAACATGGCTATCATGTGATTTCAAACCTTTTAACTTCAAATAATTCATTGACATAATATTATTGATTTTTTATGAATACCCCTCTGGAACCTTTACATCATTGAAGAAGTTGCAAAACTGATATCTCTCCTCCCTAGAAAGAGTGTAAGCAGATGGAGGAAGAAACATTCGATTTTTACCCTTCACGAGAGCCAACTCTTCTCGTATTCCCATGTCAACCATGTCCAACCTTGCCTTAATTTCATCCTTTTTTTTCAGGGGCATTTAGCAACGTTCCGATAACACTATCACATATATTTTTTTCCACATGCATCACATCAAGAAGATTTCTGACATACAAACAATTCTAGTATAGTAATTCAAAAAAATAAACCGATATCTTTTTCCAACCGATTTTCATAAGGTTTTTCAAAAATGGTTTACCAAAAACAGTGTTCATATATTTTACTTTCTCAGAAAACTGATCACCTGTTAGTGGAGATGGTGCTGCACATTTTTCTGAACTTCCATTAAATGATATCGTCCAAGATCGGTACTTATGCCGATGAGGTAGAAATCTACGATGTTCTAGATACACAGATTTTGATGAATGTTTAAACCTAATTGATTCTACATCTTCTTCGCACACATGACACCCTTGAGTTCCTTTAATGTTATAGCCTGAAAAATTTCCATAAGCAGGGAAATCATTTATTGTCCCATAAAACATCACTCTCAACATGAAGTATTCACTTTTATAAGCATCATACAACATAACACCTTAATCCCAGAATAACTTAAAATCCTCAATCAAAGGAGCTAGATAAACATCAATATCATTACCTGGTTGTTTTGTTCCTGATAAAAGCATAGATAACATGATGAATTTCCACTTCATGTATAACCAGGGTGACAAGTTATAATTTACCAACATAACAGGCCATGTACTATGAGTGCTGGTTTGAAAACCAAAAGGATTCACTCCATCTATAGATAACGCAAGACAAAGGTTTCTCAACTCTTTTACAAATTCAGGATACTCATGATCAATTTTCTTCCACTTAGGAGAGTTGGGAGGATGATGTAATTTCCCATAATTATTTCTTTTATATGCATACCCTGATAATTGTCTTGCAGTTTCTTTACTTCCATATAGACACCTAAACCTTGTAATGATTGGAAAGTACCATAAAACTTTCATAGGATTGGATTCATCTTTCTTATATCGAGAAGCACCACACTTTGGGAATTCTGTAAGTGATTTGTTCTCCTTGTGAAACAATATACAGTCTTTCGGGAAGGCATGTATTCTTTCAGAAATCATACCCATCGAGCATTGCATTTGTTTAGCTTCATATGTCCCTCTTGGGAACTCATTATCTTCCAGGAGCATGTCATTCAAGAGAGCAAGGAGTTCCATTAAACTGACATCACTCCATCTGTTTCCTTCTTTCAATTTATACAACTTTAGTATAACTGAAAATGCTGTATATTTAGTGCAACCAGCATACAATGACATCTTTGCACAACTCTTTAACTTCTCAAACAATTTTGGGCAATCACAAAGTTCATCTTCGATTGTATTTTTCATTTCCTCAATATGATCTTCATCATCATTGAAATATGTAATCACATCCTTCATACAGTCTTCTTCATTATCCATATTTGTATTCATATATGATGATCCATAAAATGCAGTTTTATCCCAGCCAGTAGCTACATTCTCCTTTTCTCCATGTTTATTCCAACATTTATAACTCCGATCTATTCTCTGACATATCAAATGTTCTTCCAACTCCTCTAGAGTAAGTAGTCTATAATAACAACAACGTAAACATGAAAAAAGGATTTGAGAAGTATCCTTTACATGATCCTTTGCAAACTTGATGAACTCTTTCACTCTGTTCTCATACTCTATTGTCAAACGATTAGCATCCATCCAATCTTTATTCATCTCCATCCTATTTGAATCTCAAATATTAGTATTTATAGTTCAAATACACAAAACAAGAATTCCAAATACAGTAGAAGAGAACCAATTTCTTATAAAAATAGAGATTAATAGAGCCTAACCATTTCCAATAAAGATTTGGAAATCAACAGAACCAGGATAGACCCCCCATCAAAATCAACACAGTTTCCAAACACAAAGGGGTTTGAGGGGATAATCACTTGTGTCATAGATGGTAAAACTCACACAAAATCATCCTCTATGGCTCATTATCCTCTATCGGGTCAACCCTTTTATGGTCAAATAGTCCATCCTTTTATACCTCACCAACCTAAAATACATATGGATGAAAACCAGTAGCCATCTATATAAGTAAAGAAAGGATTCTAATAATCTCTACAATATGGAATTCATTAAATATAATTACTTTATATTCATTATAGTTTCCTCAAATCACCCTAGTCCAAACACAAGAATAATCAAGAATGATACATCTACCACTCCTAGGTCTCTGCCCTATATTCAATATCATCATGCCTAATATTTTTGGTAAGCTCAAGTTACTTACTTTAAATCACAGGGGGATAATCACTTGTGTCATAGATGGTATCCCATGTTATTCCATATGAAAATTTTAACAAATATTATTGACCTATCATCCCATTAAATCCTCATGAGTTTCTAATTCCAAACTCCATATTAAGTGTAATATCAAAAGAATATATATTAATAAATTACCCCACATCCACTTCCCACTAATCTGGTCATTCTCACACTCTAATGGAATATTTCTTATGCTTAAAACCCTTCTATATAATCTCATAACCATATATACACACATACACCTGTTAAAAACACATAAAAAATCATATCCACATCACAACCACACATCACATCCTCATCATAGTATGATATCGTGAACATGAAGGACATAAACATCGTACTATCCTCCTACAATGCACAACCCCCACTATGTATCCACACCAAATACACATAATCATGTCAACAAGAATATATATACACCAAAACCTAAAATCATTATAGGTTGTATATATACACCCACTGTGTGCCATTACAACTGATACTAAGTGTGAAGGGGGAGAAGGGAACAAGGAGTGGTTCTATATGTGTTCCCTCTATAACCTAGATATTGAGAAAAGCACTCAGAACCAAAGTACACATATGAATTTCAATCAGGTTACTCGACTCAAGTGGTGGTGCATAAGAAATAATAAGAAAATATAATAAGTATATAGTCACACATAAATCTTTCCTAAGGGTTTACACCAAACTAACACTGCAAACACCCTCGTCAACCATTTCCTTGTTACTACCACCCTCTTATAACCACTTCCATTATAATGCCACAAATAACCCCCAACAAATCACATAAGCATCCATATCAACATTACCAACTTCTCATTTCATTTCACAGTATAATTTCTTGTATTTTTATTACCATATGCATTTCAATTGTTAACCATTTTAATGTAAAACCAATCATTAAATCATTACCCACTATAATCCATTCATTAATCATTAATAACATTTATTATATCTTTAACCATTTATTAAACATAATTATTCCAATCATTATCATTAATCATTTAACAAACCATGATTTATCATTTCCAACCCATCACCCATTACTATTTTCATTTATTTCAACCATATTCCATGCCAAAAAGAAACTATAACACCACCCAATAACAACTAAATTTTCATGACATAAAATAAAACTAAACACATTCTAAAATCCATAAAACCACTTATTTTCTGCCTAAATATCCATATCATTGCTTTCATAACCACACAATAATCCATCCATCACTACTGTATTAATTACCACACCACATGCTCCCAACCACATCAATCAACCATCACCCTTATAATCATAGTAATAAATACCCCATACATAGTATCATGAAAGGGAAAACATATAAGAAATTCACACTAAAAACTACCCCTTAAACACACTATCATATTAAAGTAGAATTTATAGTTTAAATATAACACTTTAATTATAGATTTCCATACAACCAATTCATTACCTACCTTAAGTGACTAGAAAATAATGAAATGTGATTATAACATATTATTAGTAGTAAGAAATTTCTTTCATAAAATCAAGAATAAATCAATTAGTAACAACACCAATAAATCCATAAATATATAAGAAATATTATGGAACTTCATAAATCACATGAAAAACTCCCTCTTCACTTTAATTTTCTTTATTATAATTCATTATAGTATTTAGTTTAATCAGTACTATCCATACAATGGAAACAAAATAACATGATAATTCCACAATTAACACATAATAAAGAAGGATAAATTTTATTTCCCCAACCTAAACTAAAGATTTAACAAATATTTCATAAGAATGAGAAAAATAGTCAAATAAAACATGACTTAACACATGAGGGTAATCTAAAAGTCCTATATATGACCATTAACCAGTAAAACCATAACAAAAAAACACAAAAACCGAATCATCATTGTTGTCACATCCTTCATAAGAAGAAAGTTCAAGAAGATAATCAAGAAGAAGAGAAAATAAATTCACCTTAGAGGAGGAGAATTAGGGAACCTTCTGCGCTACGTCGGGAGGGGAAGGCGTGACCGATAGAGGGGGAGGTACATGGAAGGAGCTGACAACCTTTGAGAAATGGAGGAGTAGGGTTCGTGGGAAGTAGGGTCGAGTGGAGAGTATGAGAAGTAGGGTTTGTAGGGAGGAGGATCTGCCAAAGGGGTTTGAGGGGGAGGATAAGGAGAAGGGCTAGAGGTGGAGGTCCAGAAACACGAAGATCGGGGGGCGACGGAGGTTCGAAAATGTGAAGATCGGGGGGGGGGGGGGGAGTTGTCGCAGGGGTATAATACTGCAAGAGATTTAGGGCGTGATAAATAGAGGACACTATGTGATCGATTTTATAAAATATGGGACTACGGTTTTATCAGCGCTAAAATTTTAGCACTGATAACGGTAGCTTTTATTAGCACTTTTTTAGCGCTGATAAATGGTCTTTTTATCAACACTTTTTAGCACTGATAAATGTTACCCTTTATAAGCGCTAAAATTTTAGCGCTGATAAAGAGTCCCTGTATCAATGCTAAAATTTTAGTGCTGATACATGGCTTTTTTAGCTAGGATTTTCTAGCGCTGATAAAGAAGACCTTTATCAGCGTTTTTTGCTTAGCGCTAATATAAGGTGGCGCTTCCCTTTCCCGTTTTTGTAGTAGTGCTGATACATGGGGGAATACCTAAATCCAAGTCTGATCCAAACTTATTTCTCATAACTCAATGTTGTCTCAATGGATCTAGGATCCTTGACCCACTAAAACCATAATTTGAGTAGCCTATAATGATTGGGAGGATGATATTGTCATCCTCTACATGGAAAAATACTTAAAATGGACTAATTAAATGTCCAGGACTATTACCTGGGTTAAAATTCATAAAGAAATGTATAAATATCATAGTGAATGGTGTTTCCAGTAGGGACACAACTTGTAGGAGTCTCAGGAAAGGCCATTCTTATATTACCATTTCTTATTCATGTTGTATATCTTGGTACATGAAATGTATCTATGGTACATGACATGTTGGGTGCTTGGGCTTGTGGGTTTGTACTCCAGGTACATAAAAAATTTTCCTCAATAGTTTTACATGGTGTCTTCATGGAATACATGAAACCTATAGAAAGTACATAGCATGTATCAATGAACACGATGACCTCGTAGAATACTTGCTATGTATGTACACATATGTTAACATAGCCTGACCCAATGGGACCCCACATAGGCTAGTAGTAGGTAGAGATTTCCACCCCAATCCCACTTTTAATATGTTAGGGGTTGGTAACTAGAACCAATTAGTAATATCATATATGACATGAGGCTTTAACCTAATGCACAACACACATATGTACACATGATATAATAAGGTGTAATATACAAATAAAGACAACTGATATATATATATATATATATAATTCATGATAACAAATTCTAAGATCTATAAAGGAATAACCAGTGTATAAACCATAAATTAATAGGAAAAAATAAACACCCAACAAACCCAAGGGGAAAACCAACCTAAAACAACTAATTTAAAGGGAGATTTAGAATGAACTCGTTCCAAATTTGAATTTCATTCAAAAATAACATCTCTAGGTACTAAAAATCTCCACCAACACTATGTTTATCAAATTAAATGAACTATTATCTATCAACTTCATATGAAATAACATATACGGGCATAATTCCTATGCATGGGTGAGTATATACATACCCAGTGGGAAACCCCAAAACCATAAACAAAAAAATAAGAATATCAGTCAGTTCAAACCCAAAAAGTATAGGGGGGAAGAGAGAACCCAAATATGATTAGAAATAGAGAACCTAATAAGAATAATGAATCCTAGAAGTAGAAAAATGTAATCTCTTAAAACCAATGAAAGTTGAATCAACCATTACTAGAAGTAAACGTGAGTGGTAAGATTATTGAAAAATCTTTTAAAATTAATTTCTAGAAAGAAGATTGTTCTTTTTTTGAAGAGGATGAATCGATTGAAACTAATGAATATTTTTTCTTTTAAATCAATGATTATATGAAAAATATACCTATTGAAGCTGCCACATACATACTTGAATTTTTATAGGGTGTACATGATGAAAAATCATAGTTGGAATTAGAATATAATGAGATAGAGGAATCAATATCCAAGAGGTTCCAAAATTTTAAATCTCTCACATAAATTATAAAAATAAAAGGAATAATCTGTTCAAGTTTTCATTGAAAAATCTTCCCTAGTTTAATTTTAAAGGATATTTTGTGAGAAAGATATAACTTTGAAATTATTTTCAGAAGTGTTACATGCATTAAAAAATATTGGAAATCAATAAATATCAACTATAGGTAAAGGATAAAATAATAAATGAGATTTATAGCTTTATACTATATTAAATAAGATTCATAAGGAAAAGGTTCAGAAGGAGGAAGATGAAAGTGAATAGAAAATATTTTTTTAAGATAAAAAACAATTTAAGTTTGTGGTGTCTTAAGTTAAAAATTAAATTAATAAACTTAGAAGATGAGAAAGTTTAATATTCACATGAAGTAAACAAAATATCAATTTCTAAGTTTCAAAAGGAATGTATTACTTCATAGAAGACTCAGTCTAGCTACAAGAATAATTTTAAATCATCAGAAGTATCATCTTTCTATAATTTGAAGAAGATGGTAAGCCTATGTGTTGATAAAATTTTATGCAATAATTTTGATACTTTAAATAGTAAAGTTAACAACTTTGGATGAATATGGGTGAAGAAAGTTATGGATAAATCCACCTATTTTATAAAGGTTGGATTAATAAATCAAAACTAAAGGTTCTTCCCTCAAGATGTCTGGAAAAAGAAGTTTTAAAAGAGCCCTCCTCAATAGAAGAAGAGCAGATTTATTGGTTACTTTTGGTGTTATGGAAAATTTGGATAGTGGGCTATTGATTGATTGAATAACTTTAAAACTATCAAAAAACAGAGAACACCAATATTAAGGGGGAGAAAAAAGGAAGAAAAGAAGAATCTAGATAAGTAAAACCAAAGCACATAGAATAAATAAAATTTATTAACACCCAACAGATTTAAATATCATGAAAAAATAAGTGAAGATTGTGTAATAAATGGTCATGGTTATAATGGGTGCTCATTGATAATTATAAATCAAAGTTCAAGTTCAAAAAATGAAATGATTCCACAAAATCTAAGGAATAATAAGTGGAAGTTGGATGGAAATTATTCTATTGAGTGTAATGAAAAGGAAGATATAAAGTATATTACACCAAATAATAAGTAAAGTATGGTTTCATAGTAAATAAAAGATACTTATATTATGAAAGGAAATGACACATCATGGAAAGATGCAAAAAAACCATGAATATTCAAGTTAAAGGATGTAATCCAAAACAATAAAGTAAACTAGTCAGATAACGACATAAGAAAATGGGAATAGTGGAAGACATATTTGATGATAAAGTCGAATATTATTGGAAGTTACCACTAAAGAGTAACTTTTTAGAAATTAAGAATCTCTATAGAAGGTGTATGTTTTCCAGACACACTCCTAAAAAATTTGTGACATGGTTACCTGAATAGGAGAAGTTAGTGATGAAAAAGATGTAAGTTTTAGAAATTAAAAAGGTTACTTTGAGGAGGGAAACCCATCATAAGGAAAAATTTGAAAATATTTAAAATTTTTACATGGTTTTATGGACATAATAATTGAAAGGTAAAAGGAACATGAATGATGAAGGAAATAAGAATCCATATTACCTACTAGTAGAAGTAAAGAATATAACCCCAAACTAATTTAAAAAATAAATTTTGGGAAAATAAGTCCATGCATCCCAAGGAAGTTGGTAGATGGAAAACTATGGGTGATTTTTGAAGAAATAAGCTGATAAAATGAATGAAGTTTCTAGGTTGAGAAAAATTTATTAACTCTGATTCTATAATTAAATAATATTGAAAACTAACTTTATTATCTGATAAGTTCCAATGTGTTTCAATGAAAAATGGAAATTAAAGGTGATTCAATTCAGGGGGATACCCAAAATAAAATTTAATATGGTTATTCCAGAAAATTGATAAGTTGAATTAAAAAAGTTAAGTTTTGGAAAACCAATGAAATAAGATAGTAGAAGCTAAAAATCTAGTGGTTTTAAGATTATAATTCATAGAGGATGAATCTCTATATGATGATAATGAATTTCTAGATATTAAAAATACAATGAATTTAAGTTACTATCATCTTTAAGGTATGTTGAAGTTTTTATACTATCTTTACATAAAAAACAAACTTATATTTTCAAAGGGGGAGAGAATCTTATCATCTAATGAAAAAGTGGAAGGAAAATATTTTGTAAATGGGGGAAAAATTTATTTTTAGGTTGAATGATTTTAATTTTTTTGTTGATATTTTTCCTAGAAATAAGGTGCATGAAAATTCATTGAGTTCACCCTTAAAAGAAGTTACGTTTAGTGGTATCACTTGGAGAAAATTTTATGGAAAACATAAACATCAAAGTTAATCACTCTTATTTTCTACACTAATCATTTCTTAGGTAGACTTAGAGTTATTTTATTTGAGGATCATTTCTTTAAGAAAAGTAATTAAATCCTTTTCTCAATAAATTCACGGATTACTCTCCTTTTAATGGAAGTCAAGGGGAGAAGATAAAAAATGATAAAAATGTTCCTTCCTCATTATAGGATGTTAATAAGGGGGATTAAAATTTATATCACTATGAGGGAGAAATAAAGAAATGAATATCCCTCACTTAAAGTTTTCAAAATAAGGAGATAGAATAGTCTTTTAATTAATTTTCAATAAGGGGGATAAATAAAATTAACTTTATTTTTAACTGGTTATTAACAAATCTAAAGGGGGAGATTGAAGAAACCATCAGATGGTGATGATGAATTATTGTATTTGTTATCAATAATGGTTTCTAATATATTTTAAATGATATTTAGATTCAAAGGATATTAAAGAAGTGAAGTTTCCTACTGGTTCTCTAGAAGTAATTTCACCAGAAGTTCATACTATATAAGGTGAAATTATTAGAAGTAATATCACTATAGATTCATGTTATACTACCATAAGATAATTTTTGACCACACTAGGTTAATCAATATGAGAGGGGTTGAATCAGGGCTTGTCACATAAAACCAATTTCCCTTTTGTATCTTGTTTCATCATTAAAAAATCACTCTTATCACTCATTCCCATAATAATATATAGACAGAAATGAAAACATGAACAAGAAACAACAATCTTAATGGGTTCACCCTAATTGGGAGTGTCCAAGGAAAATAAAATGGAAATGTGATAATATACCAAGATCCATTATAGAGAAATATTGTTACAAGGTTTGGATAAGACTCACTATCACCCCTGGTTCATTGCCAATCATGTTTTGAAATCTCCCTACACTCTATACTGAGGTGAATGAACTACTCCTCTAGAAGATTCTTTAAATGATCTATATCATATATGAATTAGTTCACACCTATGTGAGTGTTTAATTATTATTATTTTTTATCTGAGAGATGAATTACAGTTAAATTCATTGATTTTTCTTCATGAAAATACCCATCATGAACTTGTTTTTTCTATGAACTACTCCTCCATGCACTGAACACATGAAAACCACACACTGACTGGGTGGTACACCTTCCACCATGCATGATCTAGGTAGAACCTCCTGCATGAGATTACCCTTTTCATGTTGATCACATAGTCACCACACACAACCCAAGCGGCCCACCTCTTCCATGTACTAACTACTCGCACTTATTCTTCTATGTGTTTCCTTCACAGAATCCCTTACTCACTTTCCTTCTAGGAGAATCTCCTCACGACCAAACATAATTCTCTAGTGAGGATCCTCTATGATAATTTTTTATCTTATAAAAGAAGTGATTAAGTGGTAATCATATGGTCAAACTGTAATGGAAAATATCATTATGAGTTGTAAATTTTAGAGTAAATTGGTTTTTTCCATCTGGTTGATGAAGCATTTAGTGATCTGGGTATCGAACTAATACGATTCAAATCTAAAAATTCTTGAGGTTGTTTTTAGACTTGAAAGGAAGCATGTTGAGTGGCTTAGTACTTGGAAGGAGGATATAGTATTGGATAGGATAATCAGGATACTGAAGTAGCATCGACTAGCTGGTAGCCCCCACAAGCTAGCTATGGAAATATCCATTTCTACCCAACATGAATCACCAGTTAGCTGGTGGGGTGTATTGAGCATAGTTAAATAAAGAGAATTTTGGTCCTTTTTCCAAATATACCCCCTCAATTTTAGCACCCTTGGATTAGATTTTTGAGATCATTTTAGTCATGAACCTCTCTTATCCTCCCTCCAAGACGTCTCTATGATCCAGGATGAATCTAGATTCAAATGGTTGGTGAATCTGGGTAAGATCCTTTGTCTTCCTTTGATCTTAGCCTTGTTCTTCTTTGTAAGATGGTGTATTAATGCATCATTAATGATGGGTAAATACTTGAGGTAATATTTATCCCTTATAATCCTTTTATGTCACGATTATCCTTTAATATTATCTCCTTTAATCATCATGGTCACTGATTGATCATTGGATTGATCTTTCTTAAAAAACTAGATGAAAATTCCATTAGATTTTGATGGAATTTTCCAAGATCGATGGAACGTTAGATTAGAATGGATAGAGGATGACCTTGTATAATGAATGCATGTCATTTATAGGTGTTTCAATGAAGGTATATCCCTTAAAATTATTCTATGGTATTCAGTCAAATTTTTTCAATTTCTTCATCAAATCATAGAATTGATTTGGGATTTTTTTCTCATTTTAGAACCGGGAGTGCAAGATGAGTGGCTCAAACTCCATTAGATGGTGTTGCAACTAAGGTAAGTCATTTAGTTGGTTTCTTCTAAAGGTTATAATTTAATTATATTAAATTATACATTTTCATGTTTCCATGTAATGGGTATTTTACTTTGATAAATTTAGAAGTGTGAGACGAAACTTCCATGGATGGTCGGTTCAGTTTCTGGCTAGGCGATGATGTCAGGTAAGTCTTTTGGCTAGTGTGAATTCACCATTGAATGTGAGTTCTTTTAATTAATTAATTAATTATAATTTAGTTATAATTAATTAATTTTAAGTGCTTGGGTATGATTTAGATCTTTTTGTAAATTTTTGGAGGTCTAATGGACTCAGATCGACTTGAATGAAGATATCGGGATTTTCTTAGCTTATAGTTGATTCTATTTGAGGTAGGTGGTCCCATGTACTCTACCCTTTCATATTATAGAAATTTATTGTCATTATATATGATATTTTTCTTTTTGGGTGTATAAACCTTAATTCATAATGTGTTATGAATAATATGAAATGATTTGTTAATTAATGATCCTTGAGTATTAATGAATTTAAGGAACCATTCCTAATGTAATTATATAGTGCAACAAGGGAAAAAATGGCCCCATTTTCACTGGATTCATGCCGAACTTCAATGGATGTGGCCTGATCACTAATGTGTGCCTTAGATTACATGGTCCCTCTTTGTTGTGTGGTTGTGCTACATGATACCTAGAGCCCATGATACCATATTTGATGGTGTGAAAGCATGTGTATGCATGTGTAACCTGTGAGACCCTTTATGATGTATTTTTCCATGAGTAAGCCTGTGTATCTTATTTCCATGTTTTATGATGATAAAATTTACTTTATTTTTTCTTTTATTCTCATAATTATTTTCTATGCTATGCTTATATGTATACCCATATTTCCTTGATGTGATACTTTTTTGGCATAACATGTTTGACCATGCTTGATAGTGATCAAAAGTGTGTGTGTGTGTGTCCTTTTGAGAGTTATTCTTGATATGAATTATTATTTCATTCTATGATACATATTTATTGTGCTATTTCATAGCCTATGGAACCTTGATTCAACTATTTGGATGATCAGGTTATTCAGTTTTGGATAGATGTCCAATTAGAGGGGGAGCATAATGATAATGAAGATGGATACATAATATGGATCATTTGATGGAATGGATCACATCAAATACATGTTTTTGACATGGTAGTATAACATGCATGGGTAAAGAACACATTAGTTATAGGCTGAAGTGGGATAATTCCACATAGGGGTGATGTGATTTTTCTAATTACGTCAAACATGTCGGGTGGGAATTACCATCATTCAAGGATAACAACCACCATCAGGGTGGGGTGTGCAGATTTCCTCATAACAACCAATATCAGGGTGGGGCCTGTAGAGTTTATGATAATTATCACCATCAGGGCGGGGCATGCAGTGTACCTAATAATGACCACTATTAGGGTGTGGCGTGCCTTGATTCCTTAAAGGTGGAACTTGGATAGACAAGCATAGGGTTCCAATTGAAACTGGTAATTATGACATGTCTCGTGATGTGTGTTGATAGAAATTAACATTCCACATTTACATCCATACCAACATTGATTCGAAGTATGTATAATTAGGGTTTCGTGGAGTCTTGGTAAGCGAGTGACTACTTAGTATACAATTGTTGTTTTATTATTTGTTCTTTGGTGATTATATGAAATGTTGACGTAGTTATATAATTACTTGTTTACTTTATACTAAGCTTATCACATGAAAATACAATGTATTTTATTAGTTGGGTACTTTACCATGTTAGTGGTGTCCAACTAAGTTGTACTCACACCATTATTGGGTGGCCATGACACTTGGGTACCTGAGCAACCTTCACTTATTACATGTATAGGTTGGGATGAGGCCCATGTTTGATCATATATTAGGATAGCTCTCTATGAGTGTGGATACCAAAATGAGATGTGTATTAGAGTTAGATTAGATCCTATAGTACGTTTGTTCTAATTCGTATATGTGATTGCCCTGATGGGTGATCAATGCTTTGTTTGGGTATGGACAATTTGGAGTGTTGTTTCCAAATTCACTCATACTATTAGTATTTTATTGGTATATACATCCTATGATTTTATATTTTTATATATTTGGTTATTTTTTTTATTATTATAAACTTTTATAGAGGGTATAATTTCCCCATGGTTCTAATCAAGACCCTCATTGCTAGTCAGCAACCTTTGGAATATGAGGAGGCACACCTGAGTTCTTGTGACATTCTTGATCAAATCCCGTGATTGAGTCTGGATTTTACAAAATGGTATCAAAGATCATGTGCCTTTATTGAGGAAATTCTAGGTTACTAGAGAATGGGATTGATATTCTTGTTTTTCACTATTATGATCATATATTTTCACCTCATATGACACACATAGATTTTTTAATTCATGATTTCCTATGGATTCCACTCTTGATAATATCAGAAAGAGGAATCACATGCATCATATTTATCATGTAGGTTTCATATTACATATAAAATTCTTGAGTGTGATTTTAATAACACCTACGCATGTCTACTTTTGATAGTAAGTCAAGTGAAACTATGGTGTAGTGCACCTAGGTAATGACAATGATGATGGTGATGATGACGGTGATGATGATGCATTCCCTCTACGAATAGACAGTGCAATGTGCCTTATTATTTTGTTATCAATATTTAATTTCCTTATTAATAACCTCATATGAGTGACCTATAGATAGGTCTAATGAATTAATGTGTCAATTTTAGTCTATGTGTATTCGTCTCTATAGCGCCTAATGACATTCTGTTTAGCCAAACATAGAATCCTTAACACTCGACATGGTTTTTATAAGGATAAAGTCATCATGGAATGTCTATAGAGATGTGAGTAGATATTTTCCATGGTTTATAACCTTAGTGAAACATTTATTGGTTTTTTAAAGTCCTTTTGGCCTTAATAAGACTTTACTTACTAATTATTCCATGCCTCATGCCATGTGAAGGTAACCTGAGTGAGGATATTCTTTGTGAATGAATAGTCTTGGATAATTCCTTAGGAGAAGTTTTCAATGATTAAAACGATTTTTTCATGAGAAAAAACTTTTTAAGGATTAAATTTAGGACTTGAAAGTTTCCTTGAAACCAAGGAGTATTGAGTGCCTTGAGTGCTAGTACTCATGATACAAGGTTGGGTTTGAAGTGTGTGGACACTTGTGACATCGAGAGTTAGACTAGGGATTGTATGAACACTAGTTTGGATTGAAAATACCATTTAGATTCAAGTGACGATCTTGGGTGGTCAATTCTAGGATGGTTAGAGAGTGGTTGGATTCTTTATGACTTTATCTAACACCCATGTATGAGTTGGTGTGTGGTGAAACTCAATAGTAAGGAGTTCCCTTTTCTAAAGAGGAGAATCGTGCATGATTGAGTTTGGTGAATATGGTACCTTATGGTGTGTGGATAGCTAAAGATGAAAATGATTCTAAATTGGAGGTTTATGACTCATGAAAGACTCACTCTATTGTAGTAACAATTAGTGTTTCCATGCCTTATTAGGAAGGCCTTGATACATGAGCTTTCATACCATGGTTAAACACAAGGCCAATTCAATCCGTGGAAGCTAGGTGGTGAGTGGACCGTAGAGTATGTATCTAGTTTTATGGATGAAATCCAAGGAGTTAATGGTAGCAGTTCGCAATTTTCTTTATTTTAAGGCCACCCTTACAATTAAAAATAGGTGTGTTTGTCATAGAGCTCATTGGTCTTAGCATCCTTGAGTTTCTTATGAGTGGATATGTCTCCATGGTTGGGGATAGATTTAGTAATGGGTAGGGGTAACATTTTACGGTCATCATGAGTTTATCACTGGATAGAAATTTCATGGTTTAGAGTAGTAGCTTTCATGAGGGGATTAGGCATTTCTTGGTCAGAACTTCTTATCCCACACCAAGGATGTTAAAGGATGTTGCATATCGATAATGGATTATTTCATGTAGTGAACTGTGACCTATAATTCTCGGTGTGTGAAATTCTTGGTATGTTTCTTGGTTATTAGTTGAATGAACACTAAAAATCATTCATCATGTTTAGTGAAGAATAAGCATGTAATGGGTAGACCTATGTGTGTGTTGTAGGAGACAATAATGATACTCTATGGTGGGGAGAATTGACCTGGTCATGTGTGTAATGACCTATTTTTGATAAGGGTCGTGGTCTATGCCTAACTAATCACTAGAATATCATGAACCAACCCATCAGGGACCTTCTGAAAAATGGTAAGCTAAGAATGACACCCTAATCCCACCACAAGTAGTCTAGTGGATAACAACTAGCAATGAGTATTCATATCAAACACATGGGCAGACTTATCCTAAAGAACCTATACACACACTCACATCTCCATCCAACAATTTAATATAGAAATATAAACAAATAATACTCAAAATTAATGCATAAAATTTATCCTATGCCTGATTAAACTAATTATTATTGAAAAAAGAAAAAAGAGCAATACATGAGCCCACCAAAACTGTAAAATAACTCAACCTGCTGAAAACACAGGGTAAGATAACCAAATATAACTCTTGTTTACATATAAAGTTTATCTAGAATAACTAATTTCCATTTAATTCTGGTCCTCCTAAGACTCTAACGAAATTCCTATCATTTTCACAAGACATGACATGTGTGGGTAGGTCCTATGTAGGGGTGAGTATATACATACCTAGTAAGACACCCTAAAATCACCAAACATAATTCATCAAGAGAGTATTCATCTCATCATAATGAATATATGCCAATTAAAATATGAAAAATAACAATATATAAGAATAACCCAAATAAACCCATAATAGATACTAAGTTTTAAAGAGGTCACATCTATACTTCCAGACTAGGATTCTGGTTGAGGCTTCAAGGTAATGCTCATCTGGGAGAACTCACTCCACAATCCATTTTATATATGATGGTATTAATTTGATAGGTCATGATAATTGTGATTATCCATAAATAATTACTCATTGAAACTAAAAATATCTCAATGATTTGATAGGTGATCTCACCCAAGGCCTTTGGGGTATATTGGACTCTACTTGGAATAACCTGCTTAGTAGGGGATCGTATTCCCATGTATGTTGGTCATAATGATTCCTAAAAATTCACCTAGGGAAGAATAATTAATGATAGAGGATCGCAAATCAGGTTATACAGAGGGATTTCCTTAACTCTACCCAAGAAAAATCCCATAGAGGTGATCACATCTTATACTTAGGGTGTGATGACTCACTGTACCATCATGGGGATGGAAAGAGAACTCACCCGCACTGAAATGATCCAAGGAAACTTACCCTAGCTCATGAAAAAGGTACCATTAGGAGAACAAGGGCTCCAATTTTCCCTAAAACCAGTACATGATGTGTCTCTCTTAGTTTGGAACTGCCTGCGTTTCACTCACTCACATGACATTTCTTTCTCCACATACACATCATGTTCTTTTGTGGTACATGATGTGTAGAGGTCAGATAGCACTCGGTGTGTTCCACCTTTCCAAGACAATGTACCATATCCTACCTATGCACACTAATTGTTCTAGAGTATGCTATCCATGCCATATCTTGTTCCCATGCACTTCCTTAGTAAAAAGAATGTGCAATGAAACAGAGTGTGGGTTACATAGACTTCTGGTTATGTACTCTATGTATAAGATGATCCATTCATTAAGGGTTACATGATGTGTGGGTATATCACATGGCATGTAGCACTACATGGATTCATGGGCATGTACTCCCAATACAAACCGAGTCAGATACCTAAGGGTTACATGGAGTGTGAGTAAATCACATGGGGTATGATATTTTACTTGATATGAAAACCCTAGCTACCACATAGAGAGACTACACAACATATTTTACTTTGAAATACATGGTGTGTAGTTAATAAATTGATAGAAATTATATTTCATCATGCGTATTCACCTGTGCACCTCTGTTGCCTTTGAATACATCAAATTACATAGCCATAGCACTCGTTACAGAGATTACTGACATCAACAGTTGGCCAAAAGTCACATTCTATTCATTCTTCACTGGGAGACCATCACTGTCACCATCTCGAAGCAACCCACATGGTCCAACTTATGAATCCTCTATCACTTGCACCTCGATTGGATCACCATTGTCACCAGTGGTTGGAATCTGGTCACCCTATGATCAGGTTCACCCATTTTCACACTTCTATAGGTATCTGTTCCATTTGTATTGTGAATCCATTGATGCCCATAATATCATCAGATTACCGTTATCATCTCCAAATCTCCACCACATAACCTAAAAACAAAAACTAAAACCATGGAAATGATCTGATATTCCAAAGAAAAAATATACAATGATTGGTCCTCCCAAGTGAATTTGAATCACCATCCAACATAATTTCCAATTAAAAACACTAAGAATGGAGGGATAAAGGCACATAACACAAAATGATCCTAGATCAATAGCCATGTTCATTTTTACATCATCATCATAATCTAAAGAAATTTTATATAAAAGCATTAACATATTAAATGAAGAAATCATTCTTAAATTCATAGATCTAAGAGGAGAAAGTAATTGTTGGGGAAACCAATGAATAATGACCCAAAAATTAATATTAGGAAGAATTAATTCATGTTCATATCATAACTCAAGAACGGGGAAAGTAAACACAAAATTAAAATTCCCTATATTAGGTTTGGATCGGTCACTAATAAATAATGGTTCTATGTTGTTATCATTGGTGAGATCCATGAACTCTATTGATGAAGATGAACTCCTCAGTACTGATCATCAATCCATGATCTGGTTGACATCTACCAAATATCTCCTCCACTACCTCTCCAAATCCTTATGGTTATATAAATAACCCTAGGATTTTCTCATAACATGGTTTTTATAGTGGAGGATTAGGTAGGTTATGGAAAATTAAATAACAGATAAACAAATAAATAAATTTATTTTATTGTTTGTATCCGTTAAACACCACATGATTCCAATAATGATCATGTTGTTACAAGGGTTAAACTTACATTCCAGGTTTAATGGTGGTCTTAGATTTCCCATATGAAACACCTTTTGGGGGATATTCCATTATTTTTGAAAAACAATATGTGCATGATATAATATATTTAATATTTTTATTATATCTGCACCAAGGCTCTCCAGGACCAGAAATTCCATGCTGACCCCCTTATCATCTCTATAAATATTCTTAAAATATTATAAAGTGTTACACAGAAATTTCAAAGTCATTACATTCTCCCCACCTTCAAGTATTTTTGTCACTAAAATAAAAAACCTACTCACATGAGGGTATATATCACGCATCTGGATCTACCACTTTAATGAGCCCTCTCAAAGTTTCCCATAATTCCAAAAAACATGATCCTAAGTAAAATACTTATACATGAAGGGTATTATCATACTGGTTCTCAAATTCCATTGGACACCTTCAAAAGGTAATTCCACTCTCAATGTTCAACTCATCCTAATCGACATTGTGCAATGGGTAATGTACATATCTCATCAGTCATGACACAGAGCATAAATCATACACCTGGTCTAAATGTGATCATAGGGTCAAGTGGTATGCCACCTCTCTAACCTAATGTAGTATCTAAAAAAGTCCCTATAAACATCGGAGTTATCCTACCACCTTGATCAAATCTCTGTAAGTCTCAACGAGGTGAGATATCTCAGCACAAATGATCTCATCATAAATATCCAAAGTATACTTTTTTCAGTCCCCAAAGGTATCCTAACATCTTTGGGAAATCCTCATCCACCTCTGGATGAATTTCACCTTTTACAACCATCACTCACACTAACTTTGGGTACAAAAATTATATTCTCCTAGCCCCGACTAGTACAGTGGTGACCTACCGGGTCTCCCAAACATGGACTCAAATGGTTCTACACTAATGGTGGAGTGGTTACTATTATGATACAAAAAACTACATAGATGGTAAATGATCCTCGCAATTATGACCCAAAACTAACATGCAAACCAAAAGAATGTTTTCTAGAACCCAAATGGTCTGCTCTTCTTGGACATCTGTATGGGGGTATAAAAAGTAATGCTCAACCAAAACTGAGTTCCAATGGCCTTATAAATCATCTCCATAATCACGAAGTAAAGAAAACACCACGGTTCAAAATGACCATCAAGGGAATTCCATGAAACCAGACAACCTTCTTCACAAAAAACAATAAAAAAAATCTATACTAAGTTATTTTATTGGATGAATAAGAAGTGGTTAAACATGGTGAGTTTTTCTATGATCACTCAAATAGCATCATGACCTCTCGTTGATCATGGAATCCCCATTATGAAAACCCACAAGGATTCCATCCCATTTCCACTTCCTTGTGGGCACCTCATCCTCCACATATTAGAAGGAAATAAATTAAGAGTTAAACTCAACAACATGATAATACATACATTGACACATAACCCAATTCCAGAGGATCATAATAAATCCACACCTCTTATGGATGTACCACTAGGGGAAAGCATGAAACCTTCTTATCACTTCCTCTCACATCATGACTGATATCATCATCCATCCTAAAAAAATAATGATATGATCCTTACCTTCAAAAAATCCATATGGAACATATCTAGTGGATAGATAGTCATGCATAACTCATAATTGATATCCCCAAGTTGTGCTTCCATGAATCGTCATAGAAGAGGAGGGGTAACAACCATCAACTGGAGGTATGCTGCACCATTCATATCCTTAAGGGTCAACTATATAAAGTCAAATTTCTCTGTCACATCACTCAATAACAATAAATAGAAAACTTCTCTATGTGAATCTTATACTACAACCACACTCTTGGGTGGATCTCAATATATCACTAATTCAATCTTTACTAGGTCAAATATCACTTCCATATATTAGAAGACATATCCCAAGAAGTGGACCTCCTAAATCCAAAATTGACACATCAAGATATTCCCATAAAGTTGGTACTCTCGAAGCGTATTCAAAACCATACTTAAGTGTATTTTGTGATCCTCCTTAGAAACTGAGTACACTAGGATTTCATCAAATAACAATACCATGAAATGATCCAAGAAGAGATAAAATATTTAGGACACAAGTCCGATAAACACTATTGGGGCATTCAACATGCCAAAGGGTATCACCAAAAGATCATAGAAACCATAAAAGCATTATAAATCCGACTTATGTATAAACTCCTATCGAACCTTGAGCTGGTGATAACCCATCCTAAGGTTAAACTCTAAGAACCAATTCTCCCCTAACTACTAGTCGAAGAAGTCATTGATTCTTGGGGGTGGATACTTCTTCCAGAATCACCTGGTCCAAGAAACATTAATCCAAACAAAACCTAAAGCCCACATTTGACTTCTAGGTGAAAACACTAAGTTTTATAGGGGAAACACATTGGGACTAACAAGCCCCTACTCTGCAAATTGTTCTAACCACACCTTCAGCTCTCTCATCTCTATGGGGTCATTTGATATGTTAGAAATTGGAAAGTCCCTGGGTGCAGGTCTATGAAAAAAAATGAACTTTCAATGGGGATGTAATCCTATAAAATCCTCAAGGAGGACGTACTCATGATCCTCCAACACTGTTAGAAATTGAAATCTCATAAAATATGAAAATACAAGGGTTATACTAGAAAACTGATATGAAATCAGTTGTATCCTCCTGCACTTGAGCTCATCCTACTCTGCCTGGGATTTCTTCCTACAAAAGAAGGAAAATTCCATCCCACTAACTCAGATACACTATAACCCTCACTTGTAGCATCCAACTAAACATGGATTGTAGAAAACTAGTCTATACTGAGGAAACAATCATAGTTTATCACCACGATTATAGAAATATTCCATGCAAGGCTCTCTCTCCTCCTAGAGTCAAGTCACACCATTGGCAGAAGTGTGCGATCACTGAGGATTCTATGAAGTAGCCTCTAAATGTAAGGGTTGATCTAAAAGGATTCATTAGTATTAATATGCCTCTAATAGGGGATACATTTAGGGAATAATGGATTAAAAATTCATACTAAAACTAAAGTTTGAGCATAGAAGATACACACCATACCTCACACCACAGGAAATGAATCCTATCACAAGATCCTACCACATGAAGTTTTCATTTCCATTGCCCACATGTTCTATATAACCAATTATCACTCTAACACCTTAGTACAACAAAAAAACTCAAACATACAATTATAGGAAACTCATCCACCACACCTCTACATGATCCTATTTGGATGACACCGAGTCTCCCACATGGTTTTGGATCGTGTCATAAGAACACATATTGGAGGGGGAAGTGTCCATTTTTCTTATGTGTACGAATCCATGTCAAAAATCACCAAAAAAGGGTTATAACTATTACCCGCACCACCCTAGAGAAGTATCACTACTCAGACCACCATCAAGAGGGGTCATAACCAAGTGGGAAACTCACACCACAAGCTCATGCTAGTCCTCTAACACTTGAGAAGGGGGTCTAGATCACCATGAAACCTGGATGATATCTATATATGAAACTCATGAAGCAGACTCAATACAAGTTCAAAAACTAATAGTACTACTAGAACTAACCACTACTTAACCTTATGGGGAGCATCCACTTGAATCACCATAGGCGGGTCACTATGCTACTGAACAGTTTGAGACACTGCTCGTGGCCCATTCAAAGGAACCACCTCCTACACAGGTCCATAAACTAAAGCCTCATCACTAAGAAAAACATAATAATGATCAAACTACATAATATTAGCTGGATATCATCATGGATGAATCCAGGGATAGTAGAGACATACCATGGTGAAAAGAGCATATATGAGGAGATAACTCAAGAATTACATGAAAACCAAAACCCATTCGTATATGATGCATGTACCAATGTTTTATCTACAACCACTGACTATATGTTCTAAGTTAACAAGAAGGTTTTTATATTCCTAGTGAATTTATACCTTGGTTTTCGAACAAAAAATGGGTTCCCTAGCCTAAAAACTGAACATGATACACTTTAACCTTGTTTCCCTAGTTCCCATCCAAACCTCAAAACTAGAAAATCCCCAAAATATGATCCTAATATGAACTCCTATGATAAAACTCTACCATGACCTATCCCATCGATGCTTAACTAGTTAGTGGTATGCCAAAATGACACCCCAATCCCACCTTCAATAGTCTAGGGGCTGATGACTAGCCTCGAGTAGGCATATCACACACATGAGATGCCTTAGCCTAACAAACCTGTATACATGAATGAATATCCATACACCAGTATTATGAAGATAGGTAAAAAACGCATAATTTTAATTCATTCATAACATATACCCACATCAGATTATAATAAGTAGTACAAAAAAAAAAGAAAAATGGTCTAAACATGATTCCACCAAAATTGAAAAAGAACTCAACCTGCTCATAACATGAGGGAAGCTTCCCAAATGCAATTACTAGATATATCTGAGGTTTTTCTATCATAACTAATCTTGACCTACTCCTAGTCCTACTAGGACCCCAACAAAATTACTTTATTCTTCATAAGAAACTACATGTTTGGGTAGATCCCATTCAAGGGTGAGTATATACATACCCAATAAGACAACCTAAAATCACCAAACATAAAGAATAAGAAGAGTAGTAAAATCATCATCATGGTGATATGCCAATCAGAATATGATACATGACAATATATAAAAATAATCCAGATATACCCATGATAGACAAAAATTCTCGTAGAGGTCACATCCATACTACTAGCCTAGGATTCTGCTTGAGGCTTCAAGGTAACTCTCATATGCGAGAACTCACTCCATGATCCATGGTATCTCTGACCATGTTCATATTAAAGGTCATGCTCATAAGAATTTTCCATAAAGAAGTACTTTTCGGAACTCAAAATATCTCGATTCTCATATAGGGGATCTCACATAGGACCTCTAGGCTATACCAGATCCTACCTAGAATAACCCGCTAAGTAGGGGATCTTATGCTCATGTATGTTGGTAATGATGATTCCTCCAACCCCACCTAGGGTAGAATAATAAATAATAAAGGATCACACACTAGGCCACATAGAGGTATTCTTGAAATCTACCCTACACTAATCCCATAGAGGGGATCACATCCTATGATCATGACATGTTGCCTCATTGTACCCCCATAGGGATGGACTAAGGGAATTCACCCACACTAAAATGATCCACTAGAACTCTCCCAAGCTCATAACAAAGCTAATATAAGGATAAAAAGGTATTTAAATTTTCCTGAAAGGAGTACACAACGTGTCCAATGGGGTATTATGGTGTGTCTCTCTAAGTTTGGAAATGATTGTGTCTCATTGAATCACACAACATGTATTTATATATATACACAACATGTTATTTTTTGGTACATGGAATGTTGATGATGTATATAACTTGGAGTGTTCTACCTACCTAAGCCCATGTACCATTTTTTACTTGTGTACATTGGTTGTGCCCGTGTATGCTGGCCTTTCTCCAACTCATGATCGTGCTCTTCCTCAGTACATGGCGCGTTCCATGACACAAATAGAATGTGGTGTAACATGAATTCCTGGACATATACTCCCTATATACACAGAGATGTTTTGCAAGGGTTATACAATGTGTGGGTATATCACATGTCCTGTAGCGCAACATAGATTCATAGGAATGCACTCCTTGTATGTGTTGATCTAAATGTATAAGGTTTACATGACATGTAAGTAAATCACATGGCATGTGATATTTAACTCATTACACAAACCCTATCCACCACATAGAGGGAATACACTATTTGTGTTCCTTTAAACTACAAGGTGTGTAGTTCAAGAATTCACATAAATTCTAGTTCATCACGAGTCTTCCCCCACACACCACCATTTCCTTAAGAAACTCTAGATTACATGGAAACAACTCCCATAATGGAGTTGACTAACATCAATGGATGGATGAAAGTTTTATTTCAGTTGTTATTCACTAGAATCCCATCACCATCTCCATCTTGAAGCAACTTGTATAGTCCATATTATGAATCTGCTGTCATTTACACCTCTATTGGATTACCATCATCACCAGTGGGCAAATTCTAGACACCCTACTCTCAGTATCTATCATCGTCACACCTTTATAGGGATATAATCCATCCAGATTGAGAATCCATCATCTCCTATACTCTCATCAGATTCTCGTTTTTATCATCATGTATCAGTCACATATCCAAAAACCCGAAGACAAACGTGAGACTATGATCCATTGTGAAAAAGTATGAACACACAATGATCAGTCCTCCCAAGTATTTTGAATCATCATTCAATCAAAATACTGACGATGAACACCAAGAAAAAAGGGATAAAAAAACATGACACAAAGTGAGCCTTGATCGATGGTCATGTTTGTTTATCCATCATTATAAAAATATTAAGAAAGGGTAGATAAACACTTTAACATATTCAATGAAGAAATAATATTTAACTTACTAGATCTAGTAAGAGAAAGAAATTGTTGGATCAACCAATGAAGAATGTCCTGTGAATTAATATTATGAAGAATTAATTCACATTCATCTTATCAATCAAGAATGGGGAAAGTAAACTCCAAAATCAAACACCCTAGATTGGGTTTGGATTGATTGCTGATGAATAATGGTTCTATGTCATTGTCGTTGGTGAGATCCATGAACTCTATTGGTGAATACAAATTCCACTGTACCGATCTCAGATCCACAATCCAATTGACGTAATCCATAGCTCTCCTCCACTACCTCTCTAAATCCTTAGGGTTATGAGGATAACACTAAGAATTTACCATAACTGGGTTTTTATAGTGGGAGATTGGTTCATGAAAAATTAAATAAGAAATAAATAAATTAAATTAAATAAATTAATTTATTTTATTATTTTTGGCTGCGACACACTTAAACAAACTACCCAACACTGAAAAACATCATGTTTCACCTTGGGTAAAACCCACATTATAGATTTAATGGCAATCTCATATTTTCTATTTGGAACACCGTTCGGTAGATATTCCATTACTTACAAAAAAATGCACACACATGATATGATATAATCAATATTTTTAATATATATGCAATGAGGATATTTGGATCCCATAATTCTACACCGACTCTACACCCATCTCTGGAAATATTCCTAGAAATATTCCATAGTGTTACATATAAATTTTGGAGTCATTACATGGACAATCATGGAGACTCCAAAAGCTCGATGTGTAGTGGACCCAAGAGTATCTGGTTCCATGTTAAATTCTTGATTTTGATTTATATGTAATACTTTATGGTGACCAAATGTGGAATTTGGACTTAGGATAAATAAGTGTGATCCAAGAGGGAGTCAGATCATCAGTGTGTTGGTGCATGGTTGAGAGCCTTATGAATGGAACAAGAGGTTGGTGAACCAAATTGGGAAGTCCTTCGAGGTTGGTTTGTAATTTGGTAAGGATGTATAATCAATATAATAATTCCTATAAGGATTAAGGTATCATGATTAATAGTTCCAAAAGTGTCAATTTTCTTGGCTATGTACATTTGAAGGTAGTCAATTTGAGGTATACCGACTGGTATCTCTGCATGAGTTTGAATGTGGTGGGTTGGAACTGCTTCAAGCTCACCGTAAGTAATATAATATATGTGTTTAAGTTTTTATGGGGCCTTCTATAAGGTCAATGATTTCGTTTATGTATTTTGGTGAGACTATTTGTCTTATTTTTGAATTAGGAATAAGGTTTTGGTATCAAATTTCACCCGTGTCTTTCATTGACTGAGCGTGATGGAACTAAACTACACCCAAACGTTTTGTTATACATTCAAGGACTTTTTCTATATTACAATTCCTATAGTGTGAACCATCATCGTGTTTCTAGATGAGTCATTGAAAGATACTATAGGGTGTCAAGTTCAATGGTTTCAGTGATCAAAGTCTCAATATTGGATGACACTGAGATTTTGGATTTTATTTTGACATTTGTTCTTGGAGTTGTGTAACCAAATCATTATGGGCATTCAAGAGTGAGTGAAACGTTGAGGAAATGCTTTATGTTAAAAGGTGTAATGTTTATAACTTCTTGTAAAAAATGGACAAGTTTTATTATAAGTCTTTATTAACATGATGCCACAACTTCTTGAGGAAAAGAAGTGCTATGGTGGAGAGACTGTAATGGACCACACCGTTATGAGTTGTAAATTTTGGAGGAAATTTGATTTTTTCTCTTCAGGTGGACAAATCATTTAGAGATCTAGGTTTCGACGTAAGATAATTCATGTATAAAAATAATTGTGGATGTTTTCAAACTTTAAAGAAAGTATTATTGGAAACTTAGTACATGGAATGAGGCTAGAGGCTCAGTCAGGCTCACTGGGCCGCTGAAGTAGCACCGTGTAGCTAGTGGGGTGGGAAGACCCCCTTCCACCTAGTAGGACTCATTCCATCTATCTAGTGAGCCTACACTAGCTATATAGTGGGCCCTAACTAAATCACTGGTGGGACACATTGGTAATAGTTAACTAAAGGGACTTTTGGTACTTTTTTTCACATGAACCCCTCAGTTTTATCACCCCTGGATTGGATTTTTGAGATAATTTCAGCTGTGCACCTCTCTGATCCTCCCTCCAAGATCTCTCCATGATCCATGATGGATATAAACTCAAAATCTTAGTGAATTTGGGTATGATCCTTCATTTAAATTTATCTTGGCCTCCTTATTACTCATATAATAGTGGATCTCTATATCATTCATCATGGGTGAATCATCGAGGTAATATTTATCCTATATGATCCATTTAAATCTCAATTATCCTTGGATACTACATCCTTTAATCATTATGGTAACTGATTGATCATTGGTATGATTATTCTTACAGAACTGAATGAGAATTCCATCAAGTCTTGATGGAATTTTCCATGATCAATGGAGCATTAGATTGACATAGCTTGAGGATATCTCGTGATGATGAACACATTCCATTGATAGGTGTTTCTATGAAGGTATATGTACCTTGAAAGTCTTTGGTCATTTTTTGTTGAATTGACCATCAAATCATAGAATTTACTTGGGGATTTTTCTCATCTTAGTATTGAGAGTACATCAGGAGTGGATCAAACTCCATTGGATGGTGTTGCGGCTAAGGGAAATAATTTGGTTAGTTTATACTAAAGGTTCCTATTTAATTATATTAAATCAAACTTTTTAATATTTCTATGAAATGGTTTTTTTTTCAGGAATGAAGTTGGAAGTGAGATACAGACCTTCCATGGATTGTTGGTTGAGGCTACGGCTAGGTAGTGATGTCCGGTAAGTCCTTCGATTAGTGTAACTTCTCCCTTGAATGTGAGTTCTTATAATTAATTAATTATAATTTAGTTATAATTAATTAATTTTTAATACTTTTTCATGAGTTATAAATTTTTGGTGATCATTTAAGGCTGAATAGACTTGGATCGACTTAGACAAAGCCATCATGATTTTATTTTCTTGGAGTTAACTCTATTTAAGGTTGGTGGTTGTGTGTACTATACCCTTTGATATTATCCACATTTATTGGAATGAGATCTAAGATTTTCTACATTAGTTTAATGAAACTTAATTCATAATGTTATTTTAATTATAAGTAATTATTTATTAATTAATGATCCTTGAGTCTTAATTAATTAAAGGAACCATGTTGAATATAATTAGATAAAGTGTCAAGGCCCATGGTGGTCCCTTGTGCACTGGATTGATGTCGATCATCGATGGTATATGTTTGATCATTAATGCAAGCCTTATATTACATGGATCCTATTTGATGTGTGTTTTTTCTATATGAGACATAAATCTTATGATACCATGTTTGATGGTTTGACAAAATGTGTGTATGTGTGTTTCTCATGAGACCATTTATGATGATTTTTATATGAGTATGTGTATGTAAATTATTTCCATATTTTATTATTCTCACACAAACTAGATTGTTGACACTATTATCATGATGATACTTTATACTCTTCTTATATGTATAACCTTATTTCCTTGATGTGATACTTTGTTGGCATAACTTGTTTGACCATGCTTGATAGTGATCGCAGGTGGGTGTGTGTATAGCCTCTTGAGAATTCTTCTTGTTATTAATTATTATTCTTTTATTTTATAAGTATTTATTATGGTATTGAATAGCCAATGAAACCATGATTTAGGTATCAGGATGATCGGGTCTTTCAGTTCTAGATAGATGACCCCATAGAGGGGGAGCTTCATAACATGATGATCGATAAATGAAATGGCTCATTTGATGGTATGGGTCAAATAAAAAACTTATTGTTTATGTGATAATAGAACATGAATGGGTATAGAATCCATCAGATATAGGATGAATTGTGAGAATTTCAAGTAGGTGTGATGTGATTTATTTAATTATGTCAAGCATATCGGGTATGACTTACCATCATTCAAGGATAATGGCCATCGAAAGGGTGGGGAATGAAGAGTTCCTGATAATGACCACCATTAGGGTGGGGCATATAGATTTTCTGATAATGACCAATGTCAAGGTGGGGTATTTAGTGTACCTAATAATAACCACCATCAGGGTGGGGCGTGTGATGTTTCATTAAATGTGGAACTTGGACTGAAAGGTGTAGGTTGTAAACCAACACTAAGAATTGTGACTCATCTAATGAGATGTGGTGGAAGATATTTACATTCTAGATTTATAACCATACCAACATCGACCCAAAGTAGGCATGATAGGTGGTTCATGGAGGCCTAGTAAGTGCATGAAATCTTATTATACAGTATTTTTTTCTTATTTGTGATTTGGTGATTATATATTATGTTTATGTAGTCATGTATTGTCTTTTTTACATTCTACCGATCTTATCACATAAACATACACTTCATATTACCAGTTGGGTATAAGGCTATATTGTTGGTGTCCTATAAAGTTATACTCACAACATTCTTAGGCAGCCATGGAACTCAGATACCCTAGAAACCCTCACTTCTTACAGGTACAGGTTGGGCTGAGGCCTAGGTTTGATCATCTAGTGGGATAGCTCACTATGAGTCTAGAGATTGGGATGATATGTGGCTTATAGAGGAATTGGATCTTCTTATACTTGTGTTCTTCTCTTATTTTTATATGTGATCATCCTAGTGGGTGATCAATATTCTATTTGGGTATGGTAATTTAGTTATATTGTTTCCAAATTAACTCATATTATTGGTATGTTATTATTATCTACGTACTCTGATTATATATTATTATATGTTTGGTTATTTGTTTTTTATTGTGAACTATAATGGAGGGTATAGTCTCCCCATGGTTCCACTCAAGACCCACACTACTAGTCTATGAATTTTGGTATATGGGGAGGTACACCTGAGGTTATATGGAATTTTGGATTGGAACTTATGGTTTGAGTCTAGATGTTACACAAATAAAGCAAAAAAAAAACTACTGATCATGAAATTATTATTCACCTCTTCTACATGCATCTTCCTTCACTATCCTCCAACTCCTTCCACATTATAACTTCATGCAACCTATAAGGTTATGCAAACCTCCAAAGTGACAAAACCTTTCCACATGAATCTTTTGTGATCACACACTCACTAAGTGATCTTGTGAGCTATCACCCACTTCTTACACAGATCCATGCACCTACCGAGTGGTCTTCCTAGTTACTGGAATTAAATAGGAGAAGTTATAAGTAAATGCTACTGATAATTGGATAAATATTCACTAGAGTTATTGGAAGAAACATTTCAACATCAGTCAATTGTTGAGATGATCATAGAGTTAATTACAAAGTGTTGAGGGATGAAGAAACACTTTCTACAACAAGTGTTTATGAATGGGTGATCATGTGGGGGACTAAAGAGATCCCATTAACAGAGAATTCAGAATATGGAAAGATTAAAGTTCCAATGAAATAAATTCAAGGATTACTCAAGTAAGTTGACAATAAATTACACAATGTATTTAAAAAGGAATAATAGGTGTTCAGAAACTATAGAAATATGAAGCTGAATAAGTTAATATTATCATAGGATAGGTTTATAGGAGTATTTTTACCATGAATATGGAAAATTCATGAAAAATAGTGTAGCCTAAGGTATAAATACTAAGTAATATGAGAATGTTGAAGGCTGATGTTGAAGGATATGAAAGATAATAAGAAAGGAAATTCAATATGTAGAACCACCAGAGGCCAAAGTAGTAGAAGATGTGTCATTGGAAGTTCAGGAAGTCAAATTAGCTAATGGCCTGGGTTAAAGTAAAAAGTATTAGAATCTTAAATAACGAATCCATGTGTTGAAAGAGTTTAAGATAAACTGTTGAGTGGAAGTAAAAATATGAAAACTAGTAGATCTAAAGTGAATTATGTGAGACAAAGTTTAAAAACATTGAAAATGAAATGGTTTTAGACCACTAAATGTACAAGTTCTTTTTTGAGTTATTCAAAGTGTTGAAGGATACCAAAGGGTAATTTAAGATAAAGCTAATTCTTAACCAGAATTATATGCATGAAAAGTACATTCACTAAGAGTAAACCCACTAGAAGTACATATATTAGAAGTACATTCACTTGAAGTGTAATAACTGGGAGTAAATTCACTATAAGTACATTCAACAAAAGTACATTCAACAAAAGTACATTCAAATGAAGGTGCTAAGTGACTTCACATAAATATAGTGAATTCATAATCATTATGACGATGTCGAGTTAAACATTTTGAGTGCATTATTAATAAATAAAATTTAGTGATTTTTGTTGATATATATGGATTAGTTAAAGAATTTTGATGTTGAGTTTTGAAAATATTTGAATGTTAAAACTCTGAAAAATTCATAAGCTATTCAAGGATATTTATTGAGGACATGAAGTGAGTGGGATTTTAAAATTAGAGCCAACGCATTCCCCACATTTATCAGAGGAATCATAGATATATAAATGTAGAACATCATTTGAGTGAGTTAGCTTCTTATGAGAAATTACTAAGAGAGATACTAATATTATTAAGAAATAGAAGGAGAGGAAGAATCCAACCAAGTACACTCTATAATATTATAAGGTATAAATAAGTGAGAAAAATGAAACTTTAAGTATCTAATAGGTGAGTGAGTTATAAAAACCCATATCTTTTATACACTTTATTTCATGATTTATTACATAATGATACACATAACACAATAAAAAGAGATTGATAGGCCTAGAATATTTGGGTAATTATATACATATCACAATAACTTGAAACATTTTTATAATTTCATTATTTAAAAACTCCATAAAATGCCCTCAAAATTCCATTGATATTGTAAAACTGCATGGGATAAACTGGGGATGTACATAATAAATGGTTGAGATATAAATACTAGTAAGGGAATAATAAAATAATAGCATAAATTAAATAAGTACGTGCGATTCAAGAGGCATAAAATGATGACATAGAAAGGTGGGAAATATAAACATGAACATCAAAGCAAGGTATAAGATGATAACATCAAGGTATCATAGGAATGTGTAAACAAGATAAAACATGATATCCTAAGAATGAGTTAAGGATAAACTTCAAGGCATAATAACATAATATTCTTAGGTTAACCACCCATTCAACATACATGGTATATCATGAGATAAAATAAGTACCTGATGTATTGTAGGGATATATAATTTTAGGGTCACCCATCACATTCAGATTATGTACATGCATTTTTGTTCCACATAGAAAATAAAACATAAAAATGTATTTAATCACTTTTAATCCCATGATTAAGGACTTTGGGATGCATACATGTAATTTTCCAATAAAATAATGTCAGGTTTATCTAGCTGAATACCCTTGAGTGGAAATGGGTATGAGCATTCACAACATAAAAGTTTGGCATGGAAAATCATCAGATAAGTTCAGCAGCATAACAGGTGTATATAGAGGTTCAGAGAATTGTTTAATGAGAGTGAAAGGTGGTCTATAATTATTATGGAATAATAATTAAAGTAATTGGATTTTTAAAAAAAATTACAATAAGAACAATTGGAAATAAAAATGGCTTGACATAAATAAAGTACTAAAATAAAAGGAAGAGGAAGAGAATCTCTTACCTTGAGAGGGTGCTTCTAAAAGCTTAGGAGGGGATTATTAAGATCATGGGAACACATTAGGATGGATTTACAGAGGTATTAGGAGATAAAATTCATGATCAATGGATTTTTAGTGAATATTAATGGGAGGATGGGTGGGTATTTATAGAAAAAGAGAGGGGGATTCTTTATTAATTTCTAAACATAGGTTTTGTACTCTAAGTGATAAAATATTCCAAACTACAAACCTTAACATGGGTTTTTACATTGTTTATACAAAAAAAGAGTGTTTTTAAATATTTTATTATTCCAAGAAATTAATTCCTTAAAATAGTATCATTCATGATGTGGAGGTGAGCCATGTTCATAAAGAATTATTTTTAAAACCTTAAAATATAATATAGGTTTTGGAGGGTTCATTATGGGTTTGTAAAATTAAAAAAATAACATTAAAAAATAATTTTTAAGGGGAAATATATATTTTTTAGTGTATTAATTTTATAGTATTTATTAAATAACTTTTTGGATATTATGATGTCATAATATTTACAGTTTATTTATGCCGTATTTAAATTTTCCCCAAAAATTCAGCTGTCTCAGAAAATTATGAAAAATTTACTATTGGATAATTTCAAAGTGTTGATTTAAAAAAAATATTTATTTTACCAAAATAATTTTTTAAATATGATAATCTAAATTGTTAAATAAAAACCCTTATTTACTAGAAAATACTATTTTTTATGATAATAACTACTTTTTGACCCTTATAAAAATTATGTTGGACATAATAAATTATATTATCATTTATATTTAAATAAATATTATTTTATAATAATATTTCATGAAAATAACTTTTATTTAAAAATTATTGGATTTATAAAAAATACCATGTTAATTTAAATTATATATTTTCGAAAAATAAAATTTTGATTTCTTCATATCAAAATCTAATTTTCATCAGCTCATATATAATCATATATATATATATAAATTAAAAATGAAAATGGATTATTATAATCATTATTTTATTAAAAAAATAAAATATAAAAATTCATACTACTAGGTTTGAGATATATAACCCCTAACTACACCAACATACTCTTTAAGGGTAAGGTGTGTGATGGTGGTAATTTCTTAGGGTGGTTAAGAGAAAATTATTTTGTAAGTGATCTATATAATATTGAACTTCTCCCATAAATAGTTTTTATCAAGTTTTAGTTGTTAATTCTTAGATTGATCTTGGTCAGAGGAAAATACCAATGATGCCACATCCCTATGAAGCATCAATAAATGGGCCTCACAAGGTATGATCCAAATATTCTAGGCCATAACTTCTTTGTTTTGTGTCAAATAGATAGTATCATAACCCTTAATATATAATAATATCAATGTTCACTATATAATGGCTATATTATCAAAAGTTATGATTCTTAATAGTCTTGTAAGTATGATAGGCTATATTTTATAATGGTCCAAAATAAACAATGTAGTGCATGTATTTTCTACAATGACATTACTTAATAAGGAATTTTTTCATTCAAAAAGTAATTTCATTTATAAAAGTTTGGGTCATTAAATTATTCCCCCCTTTACAAATTTCCCCCTACAAATTTCATTTCATACACTAAAATAGATAAGAGTACTTCTATTTCATCACCTCTTCCAATTTCCATGTTTCCTCCTCAAAATTGTGGTTACACCATATTACTTTGACCAGGTGAGTTTTCTTGTTTCATAGAACTATGTATCTATGATATATGATCATCATCATTTTCTCCTCATATGATAGATTGTTCTCCAAAGTTACCACCTATGGATTCAGTAAATGTGAGGGGTATGGTATGTACTTCCTTCATATGAATATATGGAATACATCATGTACTTAAGATATGTTAAGTGGGAGTTCTAGTTGATAGGATATAAATCTAACGTGATCAATGATATCAAAGGGGTCTATATATCTTGGAATAATCTTTCCATTCTTCCCAAACCTCACAAATTTCTTCCATGGTGATATATTAAGGAACACCTTATATTTGACCTTAAACTCTAGATTCGATCAATAATTGTCTGTGTAGATTTTCTATCAACATTGCATGGATTTCATATTACTATGAATGGTTTGAACCTTCGCTATTATATCATAGATAAAATAAGGTTCTACCATCTTTTACTCTCCAAATTTATCCCAACATATTGGATTCCAACACCACTTCCCATATAGAGCCTCATAAGGTTATATTTAAAATCTATAATTGAAACTATTTTTATATGAGAAATCCATTAGGGGAAGTAGATAATCCCAAAATTCTTGGAAATCAATTGAACATGATCTAGTTATATCCTCTAGATTTTGGATGGTTCTCTCAGATGGAACATCCATCTGAGGGTGATAAGCAGTGCTAAATCTCAGCTCTGTATCCAACACTTATTGAAAAATTCTCTATAATATCAAGGTAAAGCTAAAATATAGATCAGATAAAATGGAGAGTAAAACTATATACAAGCTTAATAATTCACTTATCTATATCTTAACGAGTTGTTCAAGGGATAAATCTGCCCTAATAATAATGAAATGTGATGAATTTATAAGGTGATCAACTACTGCCCAAAAAGTGTTATTTCCTTTATATGTCCTAGGGAGTACTACAATGAAATTTATGGTTATACTTTCCCATTTACATAATTGTATGAGAAATGGTTGCATAATACTCTTATATTTATATAGTTCAACCTTTACTTGTTGGAAAACCATGCACCAAGATAAAAATTACACAATTAACCTCTTCATGTTATCCCACTAAAAGTTTTGCTTTATATCTATTTACATCTCAGTGCTTCCTGGATGATAGAGAAGGATTATCTATGTGAATAATCCATAAGTTCCCACTATAGTTCTAGTTTTTATGGGACACGTATCTTGGTTCCAAATCTTATAAATCCATCATTATCAAAGTTGAACTCAGGAATATTCTCTACCTCTATATGTAGATCATAACCATCTTTTTGGGCCTCCTTGATCCTCTCAATAATGTATGATTGAGCAGTTATTTGAGAAAGGTGGTATGAAATTCCTCTTATGATTCGCATGTATATCCTTTAAATGTCTATTGATATTAGATACCTTTAAATCCTCATCATGGATAGGGTTGTGGGATCATTTCTACTTTGAGCATATACCACTTTATTTTCCTTCCCATGATGATAATGTATTGAAAAATCATAATCCTTGATTAGATCTAACCAAATTCATTGGTGCATATTGAGATCCTTTTGTGTGAATATATACTTTAGGATCTTATTATCCTTATGTATTCCATACTTCTCTCTATAGATATAATGTTTCCAAATATTCATTGAAAATATCACTATAAACAATACTAGATCATTATTTGAGTAGTTTTATTCATGGATAATTAATTGTAGGGAGGCATAAGATATCAATTTATCATTTTTATGAGTACACAACCTAATACGTTTTTTGATACATCACTGTAGATCACAAATCCTTCGTCACTGGTGGGTAATGTGAGAACAGTTTTAGTGATTAGACTCTTCTTTAACTATTTTAAATATATACTTATATTCATTTTATATAAAAAAACCATTCCCTTTTGAGTTATCTTGGTTAGTGGGTTTGAAAATCATGAAAATGTTCTCAAAAATTAATTCTAGTACCGAGCTAATCCAAAGTAACTATGGATCTCTATCAAAAATATTTTGTTGACCCTTACTTCAATTGCCTCTACCTTCAAAGGGTCCATAGATATCCCTTTCCTAGTGATAACATTCCCAAATAATGTTACTTGATCCACATATAAGTTTTATTGAGAACTCAGTATGTTGTTTAGGAGGAATAATTGAAGATTCTTCAAAAAATACATCACTATTTTCCCTTACAATGGGAATGTCATCAAGGATGATCTTTTTATTAGTCTCAATCATTTGAGCCAGATACACTTGATCATAATGAAATAATATACATTCTTGATATGATTATTCTAAAGGAGATTCATTCTTCTACTTAAACTTATATATAATCATAGGGTGATTCATGATACAAAGGGTGATTTACTTCTCAAGATAATTTATGTTGGATACATACAAGGAAATCCAATTCTTACCTAGAATAATATCGAATTCCACTAAATAGAGTATCAAAAGGTTCGATCATAAATTCATCCCACAAATATTGATAGGGGAGAAGTTAAATAGTTGGGATTCAATAATTGACCCATTTTCTATTATCACCGATAACTCGACTTCGATGTCTTGTGTTGGTGTTTGTATAGTTCTACTATACTTGTTTGATATGAAAGAATTCATAGAACCATTATCATATAGGACATTTAAAGTTCCTAAATAGATAATAAGCATGTCATTTACTATTTAATTCTAGTTCTAATCATTTACTTAATCTAAAATAGAATTAGGGATGAGAATTTTCAAACTATTAAACATATAAAAGGAAACTATGGATATTGATGGGATAAATCATATATGGCATGTATTCTTTAACCTATTAATTTCAAGGTTTCAATCTAAGTTATCCACAGTCTATTTCCTAATATTAAATTTCATAGGAATTTTTGTTCCTATTAAAATAGTTCATAAAGATCTTGTGAATTTACCAATGCATATCCCTAGGGATTATCACACCAGGTATATAATAGGGTCTCTTTATCATTCACCAGGTTTAGTATGAGTTAACACCCAACAATCGTTTTCGAGGGTATTACACCTAGGTTCAACAGTGATATAGCCACATCTACTTGCAGTATTTGAAGATGGATTTTGTTTCTTAGAAACCACTTGATCTGTTCTTTACCAAAATTTAGTGACGAATTCAATGTTTAGTCATATCACTATAGTTTTCACTAAGGTTTTATAATCTTAATCCCCAAAATAATGATTCCTTTATCTGATACCAACTATAAAAAATAATATATTTTATACACTTTATTTCATGATTTATTACATAAAGATACATATAAAACAATCCCTAGAGATTGAGAGTCCAAGTGTCGTTGGGTAATTAGATACATATCATATTAACTTGAAACAGGGTTAGAATGTCATTATTTAAAAACTCTATAACATTACCTTAAAATTATACTGATCTTCTAAAACTACAAAGAATAACCTAAGAACATACATAAGAAAGGGAGAAGCTATGAATACCAGTAAGGGAATAATAAAATCATATCATAAATTAAATAAATACATATGAGTCAAGAGGCATAACATGATAACATAGAAAGGTGATAATCATAAACATGAACATCAAATCATGGTATAATATGATAACATCATGCCATCATAGTAATTTAGAAATAATATAAAACATGACATCATAAGAATAAGTCAAGGATAACCGCCACAAAATCATAACATAGCGAGATTAGGCTAGATATCCATTCACCATACATGGTATCACATGAGATAAAGACATTACCCAATGCATTGGTGGGTTATATAATTTTGGTCCCACCTATCACATTCATATTATGTGCATGCATTTGTGTACCACATAGATCATACAACATAAGAAAGTATATCATCACTTTTAATACCATGATTAAGGAGTGTGAGTTATATAAATAGGATTCCAAAATTAATGAAGGATATGTACATCTTGGTGATACCCTTGAGTGGAAATGGGGATGGGCACTCACACAACAAAAGTTTGGTATGAAAAATCATGGGATAATTGAGACAACATAACCGGTGTACATAATGGTTCATGGAAGGATTTAATGAGAGTGAAATGTGGTCTCCAATTATTTGGGAATTATAAGGATAGGAAAGGGATGTGTAAAAACATATTAAAAAATGAATAATTAGAAATCAAAAAGGATTAATACAAAGAAAGTACTTAAATTAAAGAAAGAGGAATATAATCTATTACCTTGAGAGGGTGCTTCTAAAAGTTTGGGAGGATATTATTAAGAGATTGAGAACACCTTGAGAGGGATTTATATGAGGATAAGAGAGAAAATTCACACACAATGGGTTTTGAGTGATGAGGAATGGGAGGTTTGTTGGGTATTTATAGTAAAAAAGTGGGGGATTCTTTATTAATTTATAAAATTAGGTTTTGGACTCTAAGTAATAAAATAATCAAAACCAGAAACTTTTCCATGGTTTTGCCCATATGTTTTACCAAATATGAGTGGTTTAAAATATTTTATTATTCTATGAACCGAAATACATTAAATAATACCATTGATGATGTGGTGGCAAGTCATGTTCATAAAGAATTGTTTTTAAAACTTTAAAATATAATATAGATTTTAAATGACTAGTTATAGGTTTTTAAAATTAATAAAATAACTTCAAAAACACATTTTTTAAAGGATAAATCTATTTGTTCTGGAATCATTTTAAGGTATTTATTCAGCCACTTTTAGGCTATTATGCTGTCATAATACATTCCATATATTTATACCATATTTAATTTTAACCTAAAAATTTAACTATCTTAGAAAATTATGAAAAAATCACCATTGGATAATTTTTTATGTGTTTATTTCACAAAAAAATTTAATTTACCAAAATAATTTTCTAAATATGTGAATTTACACTTAAGTAAAAACCATTATTTATTGGAAAATTCTAGTTTTTACGATACTAACAACTTTCTGAACCTTATAAAAATTTCATTTCACTTAATTAAATTATATTATTATTTATATTTAAATAAATATTATTTGTTTATAATATTTCATAAAAATAACATTTGTTTACAAACTCTTGTATTTATCAAAAAGAGTGTTTTAATTGAAACTATATATTTCCAAAAAATAAAATTTATGTTTCTTCATATAAAAATTTAATTTCCACCAACTTATATAATATATATATATATTAATAATTAAAAGTGGTCAATAAAATAATTATTTTATTTAAAAAATAAAATATAAAAATATATTCTTCTAGAGTCTAAACACATAACCCCTTATTACACCAGCATATAACTTAAGGGTAAGGTGTACAATGGTGGTAATTTCTTAGGGTGGGTTGGTGAACATGGTTTTTAAGGTGATATATATAATCTTGATCATCTCCCATAAATATTTCCACACAAGTTCTAGTTGTTGAATCTCAGTCTGGGCTTGGTCAAAGGAAAATCCTAATGATTTCATCTCCCTCAGAAGATCTGATAAATGGGCTTCATAGGGTGTGGTCCCACTGTTCAAGACCATTTCTTATTCATTATATGTCAATTATATATTATTATAACCCTTAAAATATATTAATATTAATGATCACTATAGAATTACTATATTATCAATCATTATGATGCTTAATGGTGTTTTAAGTCCGATATGCTATATTTTAAAATAGTTCAAAATAAACAATATAGTGCATATTTTTTCTATAACTACATTACTTAATAAGGAATTTATTCACTTAAAATGTAATTTAATTTATAAAATTTTGGTTTGTTACATGTTTTCTCTAGAAATTTAGTTTACTAGAAGTAGAGAATAGGACAATGTGCAAGTAGGTTCAATGGAATCTCAAGTGGAAACTGAAGAACTATTTAAGTTCATAGGAACATTATAAACATATGGGAATGAGTATAATTATTTATTCCAGAGACTATATATGGGATATACACATGGGTTAAGTTTGAACCCTTTCCAAACCACTTGTGATTAATGATAAAGTTATTAGTGGAGAATCTACAACTCAGACATCTCAAGCACAAAAAGCAGTAAGTTTCACACATTGGGGCCGAACAGTGTAAAAATTACTATCTAGTATTTACCTTCATTATCTATATTTCACATTATATCAAGTGGAAAGGGAAAATAATAAAATATTAATACACCCTAACTAATGACATAGGTTCGATCAACATAAAGGGAGACAAAAATTAAGTTGGACTTAATCGATAAAAGTATTTGAGGTGATTGAATGGTCCACCAGGTCTAATAGAATTGAATATTGAAAAATGGATTCCATATTTAGAATTATTATATTCAAATTTCATTATAATTTCAATTTTATTTGTATCCATAATGAATAGTTACCATAGTAAAAAATTTATGACCATAATAAGGGTTAATAGGGTTAATGAGGGGGTTAAACTAAGAGATAATACTTAAAATGTATCTAAAGCTTGTATAAATTTAATTGGATAGTGGATTCCAATCCTCCCTATATTATCTTTGAAAATTTGTCCATTAGGTTTCAATTTCACATGAAAATGACTATATTATTTTAAAAATTTGAAAATTTACAAGGGTTCCACTATCACAATCCATATTCTATTACACCTTATTTCATGATTTATTATATAAAGGCACACTTAATATTACCTAAAAATATTGTGAGGAAAAGTATCTTTGGGAAATTAGTGCCATGACATAAAAAATTAAAAAACAAATAAAACGTCATTAATTAAAAACTCTTAAATATACCCTTATTTTCCTTGGATCTTCTAAAACTGCATAGGATAACCTGGGGACATACAAAAGAAAATAATGAGCTATAATACCCAATAAGGGGATAAAAAAACATACAATAAGGTAAATCAGCACATGTGATCCAAGAGTAATATCAAGGTATCATAATAGGGGAGATATTCATAATCCTAAATAATTTGGAATGATATAACATGATAACATCAAGGCAACATAGGAATGTGGAAACAACATAAAACATGACATCATAAACACATGTCAAGGATAACCAAAAATAAAAAATAACATAATGTGCTTATGATAACCTCCCATGCACCATACATGGAATATCATGAGATAAAAACATTACCCAATGCATTGGGGGGCTATATCATCCTGGGATCACCTATCACTTTCATATCATGTACATAAAAAAGTGTGCCATATAGATCATACAACATAAGGATGAATTTAAACAATTTTAAACCCACAATTAAGTATTGCGGGTTACATACACGTAAATAACCTATAAATTAAGGGTAGTTACAACTAGTTGAATACTTTTAACCAGAAATGGGAATGGGTATTCACTATAAAAGTGTTTGGTATGGAAAATTGCAGGATGATTTCAGTAGTATAATGGGTGTACATAAAGATTAATTTAAGTGTTAAATGAGACTTAAAGGGGTATAAAATTACTTATAAATCTTAATTAAAATAATATAGATGTGTGAAAACATATCCCAACATGAGCAATCAGAAAACAAAAGGGTTAATTTAAAGAATGTGTTTGAATAAAGAAGACAAGGAGAGGATCCCTTACCTTGATAGAGTGCTTCTAAAAGATTGGTAGGGGATTAATAAGTGATTGGGGGAACCTTGGGTGGGATATAGATAGTTAAGGGTAGAGTATCTTTATGAATGAAGTGTTTTGAGTGAAGAGGAATGGGAGGTTTTGTGGGCATATATAGAAAAAGCGAGGAGAATTCTTTATTAATTTCTAAACCAAGGTTTTGAAATCTATAGGATAAAGTAATCAAAAATACAAACCGTACCATGGTTTTTATCCATGGTCTCCACAAAATATGAGTGGTATTAATTATTTTATAATGGTAAAAAACTAAATCATTAAATTAATACCCTTGGTGATGAATTAGTGAGTCATGTTTATAAAGAACTGATTTTAAAACCTTAAAATATAATATAGGTTTTGGAGGATTCATTAAGGATTTATAAAATTAATCAAATAACTTCAAAAATATATTATTTTAAATGTTAAATATATATTTGGTCATGAATTCTTTTTATGGCATATATTACATAACTTTTAGGCCATTATGATGTCATAATGCATACCTTATATTTATATTGTATTTTATTTTTACCTAAATTTGACTATATCATAAAATAATAAAAAATTCACCATTGGATAATTCTGATGTGATGATTTCAAAAAAAAAAATCTATAGATATGACAATTTACTATTTTAATTCAAAAATTCCTATTTATTTTAAATATTGGGATTTTTATAACAATAATTTTCTTACCTTTATAAAAATAACACTCGACTTTGTAAAATTATATTATAATTTTTATTTAATAAATATTATTTGATAATAAAATTTTATTAAAATTTTATTTATTTAAAAAATTCATAAATTTAAAAAAATAATGTCTTGGTTGAAACTATATATTTTACAAAAATACAATTTATGTTTCATTGTATCAAAATCTATTTTTTATCAAACTCATTACATAGAAATTTTAAAATAAATAATAAAAGGAATAAATATAATCATTATTTTATTAAAGATAAAAAAATATAAAGATTCATACTATTAGGGTGTAGATACATATCTCTTTATTAAACTAGAAAATCCCATAAGGGTAAGGTGTGCGATGGTGAGATTTTCTTGAGGTGGTTTGGCGTACATGGTTTGGGTCATGATCTAAATGACCTTGAACTTATCCCACAAATGGTTTCACTGATGATTTAGTTGTTGAATATCAACTTGTATTTGGTTAGGGGAAAATCCCAGTGATGTTATCTCCCTTATAAGCTCTAATAAACGGGCTTCATAGGGTACAATCCTACTGGTCGAGATTATCTCTTACTTTTTTTTGTGTCAATTGGATTTATTATAACCCAATCTATATAAAAATCATACTATCACTATATAATGACTATAATATCAACAATTATAATTCAAAACAATATTTTAAATTTTACAACCAATATATTGGTCCAAAATAACCAAATTATTTCATGCGTTTTCTATAATTTCATTTCTTAATAAAACATTTACTCATTTAAGAAAGGAATTTAATTTATAAATATTTGAGTTGTTACAACCACTCTATTCACTTATAAAATTGAACCTTATCTTATCAATTATTTACAATAATTGAGAAACTTATCTCAATCCATCTCTACCCAAATACCATCTCCATATCCTTATCCATGACCTATAAGTTATGGTCTTCCCAAAAGACACATCCAAGAACCCTTAAGTTGTTTTTCCAAGTATATTATATAAGGAAGAGTCATATGTTCTTACCAACATTTCTCAAGTTTCTATCTTCATAAACCTACAAATATAATATAAACATGTTAATGGTACAACCATTCTCTATCTAATTTCTGTCAAATGGAAATTGTTAGTGTTGCTCAAGCTTACGTATGAACTATCATCTCTATGAAGCGATGTGTTTCATCTTTCATCACTACCTCACATGGATGGTTATATTTATTTGTCTAATTAATATGATATATAATTTAATTATTATTATATAAAGATAAATTATTATTTTAATTCCTTTATTTTCATTCATTGAAGAATGAAAACACCGCCCATGTATAAGTGTAGACTACCACCTCCACGAAGTGATATAATTCATTTTCATCACTTCCTTAAATGGATTTCTATATAAGTGTATATAATTAATAAATATTATATTTATCACTTTTTTAATATTTTTATATGATTAAACCATGACCAATGTGCAAGTAATAGAATCATCAAACTGAAACATGCATGAAAAATTAAATAGTTAACACCCATAATGTTGGTTTTAGTGGATAATTATTAATAAATAGGTGATTGTAAATTATATGAGTCATATATTGTAATATAAGTGTTAATATTTTTATTATATATATTTATAATAGATTTAAATTTATTATATAGCAGTTTATAGTGCGTATGAAGAAAGTTGGGACTTAAGGTAAGAGTTTATGTTGCAATCTCATTTTTAATTAGAATTATTCATGTTTGAATATCCACTGGAGAAATTTTATAATATAACTATATTTAAAACATATATTTAATTATCCTATATTTATTTCTGGGGTTTTCAATTATTCTTTCCATTTTTCATTCTTTAACACTTAAAATGACCAAAAAATGTTTTTATGAAAATTCGACCTTATTTCTCCTTTTTGGTCGGGAATATTTCTCTTCCATATCCATGTTCTTCAAAAAAAATTTATGTAATTTTTTATCTACACTTGAATGTTTGATAAATTTATTTTATACTATTTTTTTACTTTCTTTATAAATTATTGAAAGGAATCTTTTCAATTTTTTCCTATAAAACTCACTTTTGACTAACTTTACATAAGTGTAAAAATAATGTATTTAACTTATATGAAATGAATATATCTTCTAATAATATTTTCATATATTAATGATTTAACTTAATTTATAAGTTTCCATGTGTTTATAAAGAAAATAATACCCCCATTTTCTGGGTAATTTTTAGTTTTTATAATCTAACAAAAGAAAAAGAAGTTTTCTCTTGATTTTTATAGAATATTTTAAATGTTTTTAAAAAATATTTTTCATCTATATCAAAATACTTTAATGATTTTTATGATTCACTTGGGATATGACCATATGATGTTTGACACTTTCTTCATATGGATGGATTATGATTATTTTTAAAGGATATTTTCTTGAAAACTATTTATTTCTCATGAGTTAATTATGCTATCATGAAATGATGAATGTTTTTATGATCTTGTGAAACATATATGAATGGTTTTAATTATGTGATAGGTGAGACTATAATTATATATCCCTCCAAGGGATTGGGTAAATAATGATATATTAGGAGATAATATGAAGGGTATTGGGGTGTAAACCCAATCCAATAAGGGACTATGTCCACCATGAATGAAAAGGGAATGGAGGGTGGACCCAATTTACTATGAAAATCTATCCACTATGTTATGATGGACTTAGGAGTGGGCCTTAAATAATGAAATTATTTTATTTTATTATTATACTTATGAAATTATCTAATGTATCCTGATTGATTATTGATGATTTAACACTCTTATGACTCACGCCTTTTGTTATGAATTTTTTTTATACCATGAGTCATGATTTATGATATATTACTATTTGGGTATGAATTTCATAAGTTATAATCATTATATCATACCCTTATTCTTACATATGATAATTGATTTATATCTCCCATGTTTACCCTTACTGAGCATTCAAGCTCACCTTTTCTTATATTTTCATTTCTCTAGGTTATGAAGAAAGGTTTTAAGTAGGAAATTTCTAAGAAGGGTAATGTGAGAGAAGAAATTTTTGGGAGATGTTGAAGATCTTTTATGAAACAATTTGATGATGTATCTAGTATTCAATGAAACAAAACCTTTATGATTTTAGGGAGTTTTTATTATGAAATATATTAAATTTTTATCCAAAATGATGAAATTTATATGTGTATTATTTTTGGTTTTCATAAACATTTTGAAACTATGCATATTAGGATCAACCGCCATGGGTGGACCATGTTCTTGGGGTATCTACAACCATGATCCCTAACCACTGTCACAACCTTTTAAAAATTTAAATAATATGATCATTTTTTATCTCTAACCACTTCTATAATTCATATAAAAATTTACCACTAAGATATTTCAGAATATACATATATATATATATATGTGTGTGTGTGTGTGTGTGTGTGTCATTTTATAGAATTGTAATTATTATTCTTTTTTAAAAATAAAAAATGATGGTGGATCCTAGAACTCATGACCATGGTTCACATCAACCATAGTTTTAGCTATCATGAGAAATTACTACAACCACAATCTACATGGATCATGGGTATAGGCCATTACCACACCCTCCCCATATTCCTGGGAATTTCATGCACCTTCCCATTGCCACTGTCAATGTCGATCATTTTTGTAGGATAACACAATCAAGCCTACAACCATAATCAACATTGAACTATGGAAACAACCCTATGACCACAATTTGAATAGATATTGAAATAGGTCCATGGATATAGGATAATTTTATTATAGTGTATGACTCCAAGAAAGAAAGACACCTCCTCACCACATAGACTCCTAGAACAAAAACTATCAGTAACCATCCCCAACACGAACCACCATTAGCTACTATAAATGAGCTCCTCCAAACCCACTAACTCTATGATCATCTTCAAACTATGAAATTTATATATAGGAAAAACATGTGTGGGAAAAAATCCAATGGAGTGGTGAGTATAAATATACCTATTAGGTCACCCTAAAAATTAAAATTAAATATAAACCCAAATTTTGGATGAAAACCAATGAATAAGATATAATAAAAAGTATCCTAAAGGATCCAAATATGATCTAAAGTCAAAATAATCATTATAAAGGTAAGAATATAATTCTTTATAGTTCATATCCATGATGTATTGTATCATATAATCAACCAGTGATTCCTAGAGTAATGAAAGACCCACAATACCTAAAGTTAATAACCTAGCTTTAATTCATATATGAAGGTTTCCACAAATTCTTGATATACCACTAGTATCCTATAGACATGGGAATGTGTCAATACATCATAAGTCGTAACTCTGAAACTACTAAACTTCCATGACACCCACACAACCTTTAAATATATATAGGGGGACCTTCAGCTTATCATGTTATGTGTGTATCGACTAAGGGAGTACTTAACCCCTATGGAGGACCATTCCCCAACATACAATGGAGTACCAAATACATAGATAGAGGAAACTACCCTGAAATATAGAAAAGTAATGAATCCCTAACCCCAATATATGAGGGAGTACCTAAACTCCATTTTTTACATGGTGGACCAAACCCTTCATGTTTATATCAGCAGGGGAGTACCTAATCCCCATACATGGAGGGACATTCCCTAACACACATGGGAGTCCCTAACTCATTGTCTAATCCAAAATTCGTTCCCACAACTAATCATTTTCTTAGAACATCTAGGATCTTTAAACTACCCAAACCTCAATCTGGATAACCTCCAATGACTAAGAGGATTATATTTCATTCTCTATACAGATAAATACTGAGAATATACTACTTATATGTCTAATACTAACACCCGAGTAATAATTCATGAAGAAAATTATAAATAAACCAGTACATGGTGTTTCCTGCATGGTACGTGACTTGTAGGGATCTCAAGAAATGTTTTTCATGTACTTTCATTTCTTATTTATTTCATTTATCATGGTACATGACATGTACCTATGGTACATTATATGGTGGGTGTTCAAGCTAGTTGGTGTGTACTCCTAAAACATGTAGAGTTTCCTCTCCAGCTATACATGATGTCTTCATGGAATACACAATATCACTGGAAAGTACATGGCATGTAGAACTATACATGACATCCTCATAGAATACTTAGTGTGTAAGTCTATGAAAGTTGACATGGCCCACCCCACTGGAACCCACTTGGGTTGGTAGTAGGTTGATATTTCCACCCCAATACCACCTCTAATAGGTCAAGTCTTTGTGATTAGTAGCGAGTAGGGATATCACATATGTTGTAATACTTTAACATAATAAACTTTTCCACAAAAAAAATCTCCACATAGGATGTAAGAGGGAAGGAAAAACAAATAAAACTAATTGTAATATATATATATATATATATATATAATACAAGTGAAAAATTATAAGATCCAAAAATGAATAACCGGTTTATAAACTATAAATTAAAGGGAAAAATAAATTAATATAATGTCTCTATTTTTTTCTATTTAAAGTATTCAAATATATATAGTAATAATTTCAAGACTAGTTGAGGATATGGTGCATGATTCTAAAGTCCGGTGACCCCAAAATTTATTTTTGAAATATATGAAATATATTAATTGAACACTCATGCATTTTTCAAGAAAAAGTAGAATAAACCCCAAAAAGGAATTGGATTAGAAATTCGAGTGATACATTGAGTTTAGAGCATGGGGTTTACCATTGGCGCAATATATCCTTACAACACGTCAGACGTTCAGGCTGAGCATAGTTTCCGGAAGATTAATAAATAAATAAAATAATTTAGTTATTTTATTGAAATTATTTTCATGTCCTAATCCTTGTTTATAAATACACTTCTATTTAAAAATCCAAGAGGGAACCCCCTAACCCTGTATATTTGATAGAGAGAATTAGAGGATCATTCTTAGGTGGACAACAACCAAATCATGGATTATCAATCAGTGTGCAATAGAATTCGAGGATCTCACAAACGAAAAAAACACAGACTCATTCTTCACAAGTGATTAATCTGAATTGTGGTAGGACATCATTTTATGTGGATTTATCCCAATTTGGTTTTTATTATGACGAAAATGAATCAATGAACTAATGAATTGATTCAAGGATCGAGAGCATTGTGGGAATGGGTTTGATATTATTCGAGAATGGGGATTTATATTTTTTATTATTCATATCTCTTCATTCATCATTCTAATGGTAATTAATCTAGTACAAAATGAAAATTGTATAAGGAACATTCCTCATGTTTATTTTTTCTTTATTCCTTCCCCCGTTCTTTTCATGTCCATCTTGGGAAATTATTTTGTCATGTAGTTTGATGAATACTTGGTATTTGATTATTTTATGGACATTATTCAGAAAAATGAATCAATACCGTGGGTATAGATGTGATTGAGGCCATGATTATGGGGCATGATGTTAATGGATGATCAATCGGTTAAGATTTGGGGATACCTTTTGCTAGTTTTCAGCATGTGGAAGTGGCATAGAATGATGACAATGGCTTATGACCAAGTTTGTGGAATAGTTTATAGTGAACAGTTGATAGTGAGGTTTGCTCCTGCTAGATCTGACATCTCAGGAAAGTTTGGAAGTGGTAAATATAGATGACATCGGTGATAGAGACAACCACGTGAAGATCTATAGGTTCTAGAAAATTCCATGTTACATGGTGTTCAATACAGATATACATGTTGTGTGGGGACCTGTATATGGTTCTAAGGTTTCCATGGAGGAGACAAGTATCACACAACATGTGACATGACCTAGAGACTCATCATGTACTCTAGGAGTACATAACCTGACACATGGCTAGGAACATGGACAAGCACATAGCCAGGCCCTGTGCCAGGCCAAGATAACATGAGTAGAGTCATGTATTTAGACATGGGTAAGTACACGATCACAACTAGGTTTACATGGGCATAGACACGAGAATGGGCCATGATACACGGGTAGAATCAGTGACAAAGAGACACACTATGTACTGATAGTACATGCCATGTACATGTTCAAAGAAGGCTTGAAGCCCTTTTTCCCTTCAGTATGGAAAAGTTTATTTAGGGTGTGTTACCTTGATCCTTTATCTGAGGGTTTAGTATGGAATTACATCTTGAGCATAGGAATGTGATCCCTTTTGAGGAATTAAATACTCAGATAGAGTCATTTAAATCCATCCTTAAGGCTTAGAGTGAGATCCTTTATCATCATTATCTACCCTATGTGGGATTATTAGAATCATCATAACCAACTATAATGCCCCGGACATAGAATCCCAAATCTGGTGCCTTAATTTATTGCATTGGAATGATTATAAGGATTAAAATCCTAAATAATTTATCATTTTATAAGTTTTGGAAAACAATATTACATACTTGATACCCATATTACATTGGGAAGTAGAAAATATAACCCGATACATAATAAGATGAAATGAACAACATCCTTCAAGGATCATTCAAATATTTCTTCTTCATATCCTTGGGATAGGAAACAAAATAATAGTGATCTCAAATGATCATAAAGGTCATTTACAATAGAAACAGTAATAAATCAATGAGCATAATCAAAAAGGAAAGGTAAGTAACTGAAATACATTCCATTTAATCAATAAACTAAGAATGAACTGCATCCACATTTAACATCAAAGAGAAAATATCACGGAAAAATAATAACCGAGTATAAATGAATTAAATGATTAATTATTGGATACCATGTTTTCGAGGTACATGATAACATTACTGTCAATACCTTTCACAATATGGTTTATAAAATATTGGGTAAAAACCATTAGATTATCCAAATGATTCATTTTATGAGACTAACGATGCACCGATGGGAAATCTATAATTGGGACTCACCCATGTCATACCTATCCAAATAATTATTCCAATATCAATTAATTTATTTAATTCATGAACATTGTGCCTTATCAAATATCTATATTGAGTAAAATATACAGATTTATCAATATTTTCCTAGCTATTCAAATATATTTCAAAGTGTGTACTGTATGTTAAAATGGTACAAGGTTTAGTAAATAATTATAACCATCCCATAAGAGTATGTATATTTAAAATAAATTTAATTTCCAATAGAAAATGGTTATAAATAAGTGATTTCTCCAAGAGAAAGTTAACAATCTCCAAATAAAGTGAGATTGAAAAGATAGCTTTTACCACTTGGTAATTTTCAAGTCAAACCCATTAGATGAGATAATTCAAATTGAAACATATACTACCATTAAATATTAGTGAATCATGATATTAAATGACAAAAGTGAAGTATATACACCACATTAACGTGAATTGGTGCATAATAACAAATAGGTCTCAATGGAATGTAAATTAAAATGAAATCCCTTATTACTTGGGTATCTTTTGAATCACGAGCCCCATGAAAGAATAATATCAATTATGAATTTTGATATCATTAAATAAAATAAATTCATGATATAAAATGTCATATTTCAATATATACACCACAAAAAATAAATGAGTGGTGAATATGGCTTAAGTCTCGTAGAAATAAAAGTGAGACTAGAATTCCTCTTACCTTACGATACCTTTTGGTTGAACACCACTTAAACCCCTATATAATGGTTTTAATCATGTTATTAACATATACTATAACCATAATAATATCATATATGATCTAATTATAATATCTTATTACCGGTTTGTTAATAATCTTCCATTATTTTCATCGTTTCAGGTGTTAATTGTCATGTTTTTTGAGTATGTTTTGACTTGTTATTTTTGTCATTATTATGTAGATAATGATTTAATCATATAAAATATGTAAATAATGATTTAAATATCATATATATTTATTTTATTTTTATTTATAATAACCCATAAAATTCAGATAAAGGAAATTAAATGTACCTTTCATGAAGATGGTAGGTCGTACGTACACATGAACGCTACTTCCATTTCATTTTTGTATTTAAAAATTAAGTGATATATATATATATAATAATTATACTATAATATTTATGTTATATACTTCATATATTTTTATTAAAAACATACTTAATATATTCCATGTAATGTGTGAATGAATCACATTGCTTTGAGGAGGTGATTGTCCACACGTCCATAAATGATGTTATCATATTTCCACAAAATGGAAATCATGAAGGTATGTATTATATAACAATTAAAAAATCATAAATACAATATAAATATCTTATATATAAAATATAAACTATAAATACATACTTATTACCATCCTTTAAAGGTGGTAACGGATGAACGAATGACATTGGTTCGTGAGATGGTAGTCCACCGTATACACGAACAATGATTGCATATCCCATTTGATATAAGTGTGTGAAAGTGTATAGAATACCCTAAATATAAAACCATATAATTATATTTATGATACTAATGTTATTATAAAATCAATATATAAGATTAATTGAATTTGTGGATAAAGAAATAAAACAAAAGAGCTTGTTGAGGAACATTACCTCTTCTTCATGTAACTTTTTCTAGTTTATACCAAAAGTCTCCTTGGTTTGATTATGCCAAACTTGGGGATTCAAGGGTTAGTGGAGGTATTATTTGAGATTATCTAGGGATTATTTTGTGGAGAAAAAGGGATTTATAGGTTAGAATAATTGAGAGGGGAGAGTGCCTTTTTATAGTGGAGGAGGAGTGACATTTTTGTAAATATAAACATGTAAACACTATTGAGAGGTATCCCTTATATAATATGACTCAAATAATGAAAAAAATTATATCAATGTGGGTATAATGCATAAATATGGACATTAAATTGGTTTTGGATAGGTTTATAGGTCATTTTCCTCTTAAGATTAATGTTTATCCACTATGTAAACTCATTTTTAACTTAATCACATTGATTAATTTTAATTGCTTTCACTAATATTTTTTGTAAAAAAAATAAGTTTAACGTACTAAAAATTATAAATTATTATTATTACAAATATGGAATGAATTTTTATAAACTAAAATAATATAATTTCAAGAAATTAATTTAAAATAAATCCCGCAGTCAGGACAAGATGACGAGTTTTTAAAGTGACAATATTCAAAAGTTAACTAAGTTTTTATATCTAAATTCAAAATAAAAATCATTAAAATGAACTAAATTGTATTAAAATATGTAAAATTTATATAATTATAATTTAAAACCATTAAAAATATAATTACACACTATAAATCATTTAGACGAAAAGTCAGTTTTAAATTAAAATTCAGTATTTTTCAATATTCTTCAAAAAATGAAACTTCATAGAAAAATACTAAAAGTTCACCCTAACATAATTTTGATATTACTATTTCAAAAATGTAGTTTTTTTTCATATAAAATTTATAAATGTTCCAAAATTTATTTTTATAATACGTTCACCATTAAAAGGTGTCAAAAATGTCTCTATAAAATTACAAGTTTTTAGGCATAAAATTGGATTTATTCTTATCTTATACCTATCAAATCTATCAGAGGAATGTAAAAAAAGTCCTATTTAATATATAATATATAAATTTAATTATTTTAATATAATAATAATAATTAATTTAATTTATTAAGATAAAATTCCTCTTGTTCATAAAAATAGTTTTTTATTAAAACTTTTCCTTTATAATTGGTTTCTATATTCATTTCTAATTAATTGGTCCCCAAAGAATTATATAAAAATATATAAAAAATATTCTAAAAATTTATTTAATCCTTTTAATACATTTCATTACAACATCTAGATGTAAACTCTCATATTAAATAATAATATTAATAGTGTATTTTAGTTTGGTAAAACTCAGTCTTACGTGTAACACAAGCTTTTGAAGGATCTCAGTATTGTGTGTAACACCAGACAAATTATTGTTACATGTACCAAAATATAATCTCAATATTGTTTTTAGTGTAAACTTAACTTGGAGTTTTTTATAAATCAAAATAGTAACAAAATTAAATTTATTCTAAAAGGAAAATATTGTAAAGTCTTGGGGTGTTACATACTCCCAACCTCAAATGAATTGCATCCTCACAATTAAAACTTGATCTTTGTAATTGAGGTATTGATGTATAAAAATACTATAGTTTAAAAAATCACATAACAAATAGGGTTAATAACACATCTTCTTAATAATAGGGAAAATAAAATGTCATGGTCACCAAAAAAGTAATCTTTAAAATAAGAGAACATTAGTGAAAAATTGGACATAAAAGAGAAATCTAACTATCATGTTCTGTTGGAGAGTGTAGAGAACATTGATCAAAATAAAGTTTGTGATCTAGACATAGTTAACGACCACAAGACCATAAACCACATAGGTGTAAAAAAGGAAATTGATATCATAAAAATGATGATAATAAGACAAAATTTTTGTTTCCAGTCCATTTTCCCAGAGTTGAGGAATTATTTCACTCTCTAAGAATTTTAGGAAGTATACTTACTTGATTCATTTCTATTTCATAAACCAAATATTATCCTTTGGATGTGGCTTGAACTATTTATGCTTTAATTCTTAGCATAGGTTGCATCATATGGTGAAGTAATACATTAACCTCTAAAACCTCATCCAAAGATCATCTTAAACCATTTCATAAATGGATAAATTTTAAAAAAGATTATGATCCAAATATTTAGAATTAAGGTCACTAAATTTAAAAAATTAACTTATAATTAGCCTTCAATTAACATGAAGTAGCTCTTTAATAATCACATATCAAACACGTTAACACCTTCATCATGTATTCTATTAAAACATGGTGATAACTTGAATTGAAATAAAAAATTATTGAAAAAAACATGATTACTCATTACTTAAACAAAAAATTGGTTATTAGATATATTCCTTAAATATAAAAATTTTATAAGCACCATCAATGGTGAAAAAAACAAAATTATCAACAAATCATTTATTGGTTCCAAGGTAGTTAGTAATATACAATTTAATTTATCTACATCATTCATATCCTCATCGAAAAATCATTATCTCAAAATCATGAACATGTTAGGATTTTCATTCCCTTAATCATATGTTTTACAAGAAGTTTAACTTATCATTGAATCATTTTTATTGGTTATCGGTACTGATCAACACATGCTTTTAAATCATTGATGAAAATGTACTGCAGTAAAATCTTTATAAATTACATAATAACTATTACCATGATTCTATTTATAACATACTCTTAAAAAATTATTCAAGGATCCAAATATATGATAAAATTAATCATTACACTTCATCTATATCAATAGCATAAGCTTGACCTTGATCCCTTAGCTTCTTGTGAGGTATATTATCTTGATGATTGGGGTATTTATTTTCATAGTTCCCTATATCCTTGTAGTTGTAACACTAAATAATAACCTTTTTATCCTCCCCTTTACATTCTTTTTTGTGGTGACCCTTATCTTCACACTTATAAAAAACTTATAATCCCTTTAGGAATTTCCCTAGGTGATTCTTTCCATACTTATCACATGTAAAAAAAATCCTTCTTTCCCATCTTCCCTTTACCTATAATTTATTCTACCATACTCTTATTTTATTAATTTCCTTTGAATCCACAAGTCTTGTATAATTATTTCTCTATATTGATAGCACATGAAACTATTTCATCGTATGAAGAAAAAGTTTGAGACACCAGTTCCCTTACGATACTTGGCTTAATTCCTTAAAATAAATGGTCAATCTTGCAATCCATGTTGTGTATTAAATCCTTAACATACCTTTATAACCTTGTAAATGTTGCTTTATACTCCAAAACACTTTATTCATCCTTTTTATTTAAACTGAGGAACTTTATCTTTATCTCAATTTGATGCTCATGAGGGAATTATTTATCAAATAATGTATCCTTAAATGTTTTCCATTCCATGAGTTCTATTTATTCTTACTACCTAGTATTATGGATCATATACCACCATTTATAAGCATAAATTTTTAGATAATAAACTACACGTGTAACCTTTTCCTTTTCAATGAATCCCAAGGCCATAAATATATTCTCTATATTATTAATCCATTTCTCAGCTACAATTGGATTAGTAGTCTCACTAAATGATGGGGTATTCTATTGTATAAATTTATCTATCATAGAATATTCTTACTGTGGAACAAGTTTATCCATTTGGGAAAGTTTATTTATCATAACATGATTAAGATACCCTAATATAGCCATAATTTTCTCTATTTCAATACCAGCTGTATTGGTTTCATTATCATGAAAATCTATACATTTTCCATGAGTATTGATACCATTTATCCTTTTAGGAACTATTTATAAACAATGTAATATAATGGATTAGGTCATAAAATTTTGAATTTTAAATCATATAATATAATTATAAATATGGAGAGATGCTTAATATAAATTAAAATTTTTTGCATTGTAAATCTTAGAATCATAAACTTTGGTTTCTTTGGGGATATCATTACTTTTAAATCCTTCATAATGTTTTGTAAATAAAAATGTGAATTATCCTAATCATATCCATTAGGAGTGTCAGACCAGGTTTTTAGTAAGGAATGTTGTCCAGTACCAGGTTACACTTGATTCAAGACTGATGCACCTTTTCAGAGTTGTTACCCATAGTTACATCTGTTCTAGAACCACATCCACCTGTAGTATCCAGACATGGTTTTATTTCTAGTAAGATCTAGATAATATCTACTTTACCAAAATTCAAGGATGCTATTTTATACTTATCCTCAAAGTCTACCTTAGGGTTATGTTCCCTAAACAATATTTTACTAAATTTGGTTTCTAAGGTTTATACAAAACTTTATTTTATACCAACTGTAATTCCCCAACCTTATAATCCTAGAGCTAGTGACTTAATTATTTACATTTTCATGTTTGAAAGGAATAAAATACCAAAGGACCAACCAGTTTAGTAATTTTAGGAAACCAAATTACATACATGATACCCATATTACATTGGAATGTTGAAAATAAAACATAATACATAATGAAATGAAAGGAACAACATCCTTGAAATATCATTCAAATATTTCTTCTTCATATATTGGGGAAAGGAAACAAAATAATGGTGAGCTCAAATTCCCAGTGTGGGTAAGTACAATAGAGGAATTAATGAATCAATGGGCATAATCAACAGGGAAAAGTAATTAATTAGAAGATATGAAATTTTATCAATAAATTGAGAATGATCTACATATATAGATAATGTTTAAGAAAAATAATAATAGATAAATAATAACTAATTCATAATGAAGTAAATGCTTAATTATTGGATGCTATGTTTCCTAGGAACATGATACCTTTACCATCAAGACCTTTCATAAGACAGTTTATAAAAAATGGGTAAGTTCCCATCTAATTGGCCAAATGATTTATCTCATGAGTTACTGATGAATCAAGGGGCTATCTAAAATTTGGCCCCAAAAATTACATACCTATCCAAATTATTCCTCCTATATTGAGTAATTTATTTAATTCATGAAAAATGCGCCTTATCAAATATCTGTATTGATTAAAATATAATGATTTATCAATATTTCCCTAGATAATCAAATATCTTTCCAAGTGTTCACCATATATAAAAATGGTATATGGTTTGGAAAATAATTATAACCATCCCATAAGATTATATATATTTAAATTAAATTTAATCTCTAGTGGAAAATTTTCATAAGGAAGTGACTATTCCAAGAGAAATTAACAATCACAAAATAAAGTGAGATTGCAAAGATAACTTTTACCACTTGGTAATTTTCAATTCAAATCCATTAGTTGAAATAATTAAATTTCAAACATATAATACCATGAAATGTGAGTTAATAATGATATTAAATAGAAAAGGGAAAGTATATACACTACATTAAAGTGAATTGCTGCATAATAACAAATAAGTCTCAAGGGAATGTAAATTGGGATGAAATCCCTTACTACTTGTGTATATTTTGAATCATGAGCCATGTGAAATAAGAATATAATTTTATTTTTTTAATAACATTAAATAAAGTAAATTCATGATATAATACTTCATATGGAAGTATATACACCACACAAAATAAATTAATGATGAATATGAAATAAGTCTCACAGAAATAAAAGTGAGAGTAGAAATACCCTTACCTTACACTCCATTTTATATTAATTCCCTTTAAAGTACTGTATAATGGTTTTAATAATGTTATTAACTTATACCATAACCACAATAATATCATATATTATCTTATTTTAATATCTTATTACCCATTTTTTACAATCATTCATTATTTTCATCATTTCGAGTGTTAATTATAATGTTTTTCAAGTATGTTTTGACTAGTGAATTTTGTTCTTATTATGTAGATAATTATTTAATAATATCCATGATTTTAAACATTATTTAAATATCATATATATTTAGTATATATTTATTTATAATATTCTATAAAATTTGGAGATAGGAAATGAAATGCACCATTCATGGAGACGGTAGGTCATACGTACACATGAAAGATACTTCCATTTCCTTGTAATATTTAAATATTAATTGAGATATATAAATATATTATCATTAAATTATCATATTTATGTTATATAAATCATATATTTTCATTAAAACCATCCGTAATACATTCTATGTAATGTTTTAATGATTCACATTGATTTGAGGAGGCAGTTGTCCACAGTCCAGAAATGATGTTATCGTATTCCCAAAAAATGGAAGGCATGAAGGTACGTGTTATATAAAAATTATAGAATAATAAATAAATTATAAATATAATATTTATCATATATAAATTGGAAATCCATAATTATTCTCAACTTCTAAATGTGGTAATGGAAGAACGAATGACATCGGTTTGTGAAGCGATAGTCCACCGTACACATGAACAATGATTGTGTAACCCATTTGATGGAATTGTGTGAAAGTTTTAGCCAAAAACTTAATATAAAAACCTAAAATTATATTTATTATACTTATTTTATTATATAATCAATATATAAGAATAATTTAAGTGGTGGAGAAAGAAATAAAACAAAAGAGCTCATTGAAGAACATTACCTCTTCTTCAGGTAACTCCTTTGGGTTCATACCAAAAGTCATCCTTAGTTTTATTTATTACCAAAGTGATGATTCTATTATTATGGTAGTGATTTTGAAATATTTTTTAATGGGTTTTTTAGATCTAAATGTCTTCAGAGGTGTGAATAAGTGGGATGGGTGAGTGACTTTTTATAGTAGATGAGGAGTAGCATTCTGTTAAATATAAAAAGTTAAACACTATTGAGAGGTCTCACTTAAATCATATTCCTAAAATAATGAACCAAATTATATAAAAGTGGGTATATGGTCTAAAATTTCTATACAATTGGTTTTGGACAGGTTTTTAGGTCATTTGGACCATTGAGATTAAAGTTTATCCACTAAGTAAACTCATTTTTAACTTAATCGCTGTAATTAATTTAATTTATTTCACTAACAAATTGGTCAAAAACTAAATTAAACTTAATATAAATTATAAATTATTTTTATTCCAAATATTTAATCAATTTTTTTAAATTAAAATCATATAATTTCTATAAATTAATTTAAAATTAATCCTGTAGTTGGGACGAGACAACAGGTTTTTAAAGTGAAAATATTTCTACGTTCACTAAGTTTTTATATATAAATTCAATATTAAAATGATTAAAATGAACTAAGTTATATTAATATATGTACAATTTATCTATTTATACTTTAATACCAATTAAAAATATAATTTATCACTAAAAATTATTTAGATGAAAAATCAGTTTTCAATTAAAATTTAGTATTTTCACTATTTTTCCAAAAAACATAAACTTTAAAAAAAAATACCAAAAGTTAACCCTAATATAATTTTGACATTATGATTTAAAAAATGAATTTTATTTTTTCATATAATTTTTATAAAATTTCCAAAATTTATTTTTAAAATAGGTGTGCTATTAAAAGGCAACAAAACTGCCTTTAGAAAAATATAGGGTTTTATGCGTAAAATTGGATTTTTTCTTAAGTTATTCCTATAAAATATATCAAATGAATGTTAAAACATATTAATGAATATATAATATATAAATTTAATTATTATCATCAAATAATAATAATTAATTTAATTTATTCAGACAAAACACCTCTTGTGCATAAGAATTGTTTTATATAAAAAAATTTCCTTTATAATTAATTTCTATGTTAATTTATAATTAATTGGTCACAAAATAATTAATATTATATTTTAGTTTGGTAAAACTCAGTCTTGCGTGTAACACTAGATTTCAAAGGAGCTCATTATTATGTTTATCACATGACAACTTAGTGTTGAGTTTACCACAAGCTAATTCGAGTGTTGTGTGTAGTGTAAACATGACTTGGTGTTGTGTATAAATAAATCTAGCAATAAAATTAAATTTATTATAAAATTAAAATATTATAAAGTCTTGTTGTGTTAAACCAACACTATATGGGCATTTATCCCCTTTTTCGAAGGATAATCTATATTGGGTTGTTGGTATTCCCCATGTCCTTGGGTGTGATCCCTACCTGTGTATGGATCTCTTCAAACATCCAACAAGTTATTATTATGGTGAGATCCAACAAACACAACATCTTAGATAGATGCCACCAGTGCTATCTGACTTGTGGAGTGTGTTCTCTTGGATGAGTGTTATATGGAACCTTTGAGTAGGAATCCTAGGTTGGAAATACAATTGTGACCTTAACTTGAGACTGTGTGTTTACTTTGAGTATATCTATATGTTCTTGTTATGTATACTATTGAAATATATCTATGATGAGTTTACTACTATTCTTTATGATTTATGCTTAGTGATTTCGGGGTGTCCTACTGGGTATTGTTATACTCACCCTTGCATGGGATTTTCCCACACGTGTCATGTATTTTTCATATAACCATCCATTCAATGAGGTTCCCAGTGGATTAAGAGAATAAATAACTTAGATTTGGGAAAAAAATATTTTGGTTTATACTAGGAGTTACATTTTTACATATTCCACTCGTACTACCAGGTTAGGATTCTTTAAAATTTTTAGTGGGATTGTATTTTCCCCTCATCTCTTTCCAATATTTTGTTATACTTTGATTGTGGGATTTATATGCGTTCACAAATTTGGTATTAGTTTTATTTTACATTTCAGCGTTGTATGGGATTGTAGATGTGTGTGAGTATAAAGGTACCGTAGGATAATTCCTCCCATGTGAGTGTTATGCCTACTTGGCGCTGATCATCAGCCTATGGTCCATTAAAAGAGGGCTTGGGGTAGTCACACTCAACTTATCGCCAGCCAAGTGAGCTCCATTAGGTTGGGTTATGATAGAGTAGTATCATAGGGATTTCCATCTTAGGACTAGAGTTTTGAGTTTTGTCTAACTAAGATATTTCTTTGAGTTTTATAGAAAAAATGTTTTGTATTTAGAGTTTGTCTTTCAAGATAGGGACTCTAGTGTCAGTGTAGTGTCCAACTTATCCATTCACCTGGACTCTGACTCCCTTCTCATTGACTCGATACATGTAGGCACTATTTGTGGGTGAAAAATCTGTCACATGCATCATATAGGAATGAGTTGCGGTTTCCATGTCCTCTTTATTGATATCTCTAGATATAATCATTAAATGTGGTACATATTTTCTATTTTAGGATGCCTTCTTAATTTTTTCTAGATGGGATTCAGCAAAAGAATCATGAGGATGATCTATTGGGTGACAATGATTAGATACTAGGACCTGTTCAGGTGGTATTACTTCTAGGTGGTGCACAAGTCTTACCACCACCCCTCTAGAAGAATATGGTATTAGTAGTACCAGTATTTGAGTTTATTCAGATGAGAAAACTTCATGAGTTTCAACAGAAGTGACCCCTTAGGTTCTGGGGTGAGCCAAACACCCAAGCAGCCAAGGACTAGTTTGAGGTGATGATGCGAGTATTTCTTCATGTTAGGACACCTTCATACTAGATAGTCCTGGAAGCAAGTCTTCTCCAAGGATCTATAAGATGATTTTAGGGATTAACAACTTAGTTGTATGAATAGTCAACTCTTTCATTTAAAAAGTTCAAGTTTCTTTCTTAAGAGTATTTTTCTCCAGCTATATTTAGGTATTTGTATATCCAAGAGCTTTTACAGCTTCACCAGGGTAGTATGACTATGGATGGGTATTCATCGAGGTTCACCAACCTATATCAATACTCTATAGATATGGTTCATGATCAGTTCTTTCTGGATTATACATTTTATTGAGGTATGTGTAGATACATATGATCCAACATGACACCTCTATGCATTCCGAACTAAGTTGGGGTTCTAGATTGTGCATTGGTAGTTAAGAGTTTCTTGGATGAGAAGATGCAGATAGTTGGTGCCAGTAGTGGGCACATGGGAGATAAGACTTTAGTAGTAGGAAGCCAATGAAAAACATAGGGACTTGGACATGTGATACATTTTAGGAGATGATCACATGATAATGAATATTTAGTTTAGGTCTCATGGGATGGAACTAGTCATCCAAGAGTGAGACGATGTTACTCTTTTGATGGATTAATCCATTTTTAATGAGATTCATATAACTGGCATGTGGCTGATAGAGAGGAAATAGATAGGATACCTTGATAGAGGCAGCAGAAAGAGAGGTAGGTTTGCAGGGAAGTGTATATGGAAGAGGAGATAGGAGAGTAGCTAGAGGTGTGAGACATTTTAACTTGTTACCACCACTTCCCATAGGTAGTCCTCACCGGGATCCGGGAGTTGGTGTTCAGGGGAAAGGGAAGCTACATTCCATTGAGTCTTATAATCCAGATGCTCTTTGGATGATATAAGGTATGATCTATGTCTTCTTGACATTAGCTGTGGTACTGATAGAAATGGGTTCGATCAACTCCTTCCTTTCCACTACTCTAGTTATATACTTAGAGATTATAATTGATCCCTTAACTCAACCCTTACACTTAGAGACTCCTATTGGAGGCAACTCAACAATCATACACTTCTTCTGATGGTGTGACCTAACTCTTGGAGGTGAGAGTTTCCTTTGAGAACACTTTTTCATAGTGATGAGGCCTTACATCATCATCTTTGGTATGAGCTGGTTATTAATAGTTAATACCTAGATAGATAGTTTCAGGAAGAGGATGCAATGTGTCCAAAGTGATGGGATGAGTTTTTCCTTTATGGAGGAAAAGGAAACCTATGTGGAGAAGGATAGGATCATTCATAAGAGGGTGTATCCAATTACACACCATTTTTATAGCATGAATCTTATGCAGTGGATGCTATGAGCTTTTAGTTTCCTATAGCGGGGGCAGAGTATGAGAACATATTTCCTGAGGATATTCTAGGCATACATTCTCACTGTGAGATAGAATTCTGTATAGTTCGACACCCAGAATGACCATCATATCTAAACCATCATATTTAAAGGATCTAGTATAGTTTCATGAGATGAGGGTGCAGTTAAAGACTTGTAGAGGAAGGGATTTATCAGACCTAGTGTTTCACTCTGGGCATCCCTAGGTGTTGTTATCTAAGAATGTAGATGGGATCTTGAGGTTATGCGTGCCTTATCATCACATAAACTAGGTGAACATGAACAATAAGTATCCATTGATGAGGATTTATGACCTCTTAAATCATTTTAGAGGGGAAGAATAGTTCTCAAAGATTAACCTCAGATCATGTTATCACCAGTTGCGAGTACAAAACAAGGATATACCAAAGATGAATTTCTAATTTTGTTATGGAAACTATGAGTACTTAGTGATTCACTTTGGTGTGATGAGTTCCCTAGAAATTTTCATAGGACTCATAAACCAGATATTTCACCCTCTCATATATTGGTGTGTGGTAGTCTTCATTGATGATATCCTAGTGTACTCAGTGATTGGGGAGGATCACATGAGACACTTGAGTATGGTCTTGGATGAACTCTGGGAGAACTAGATTTATGAGAATCTCTTGAAGTGCCTGTTATGGATTCAGGAGGTCTACTTCTTAGGAAATGTTATCTTTGTATATGGTATAATAGTGGAACCTATGAATGTCGAGGTAGTGTTAGCTTGGGAGCTACCCAAAAGTGTGAGAGAGGTACGGATATTCCTTGGGTTGGTAGGATATTATAGGAGATTGGTACTTGATTTCTCTTGGATATTAGCTCACTTGATAACTTTGAACTAAAAGGGTAAGCCTTTCATGTGGAAAGAGATGTTTCATTTTGATTTAGGTAGTTGAGGTACAAGTTGATGAGCAATCCCATCTTGAGATTACCAGAGGAGGGTGTTGAGTACATAGTTTTCTACGATGCATCAGGGACTAGGCTCAGTTGTGTTCTGATGTAGAGATAGGTGGTGATAACCTATGGGTCGAGGCAGTTGAGAACACATGATCAAAATTACATGACCCATAATATTGATATATTAGTAGTTGTCTTCGTACTTAATATGTGGTGACACTACCTTATGGGTGATTAGTTTATCATCTATTCTTATCATAAGAGTATCAAGTATATCTTTTCATATAAGGATCCTAAGTTGAGACCAAGGCGATGGATAGAGTTACACTAGGATTATGACTTCAATATTTTCTATACTTCTGGGAAGGGGAACCTGGTAGTAGATACTATTAGCAGGATATCATGTTTGCAACTAATAAGGGAGGCATTAGAGAAGTTGTCTTCATTATAATTATCCTTAGTATATGGGGATGGTGTTGCTTGCCTCTAGTTTATGGTTTTTACCAAAGCAATTCTATAGAAAGTTAGGGATGTTCAACATGAATATACCAACTGTGAGACCCTACATACTCAGATATCCACTAGATATTCGCCTAATTGATTTTCTAAAGGTGGGGAGCATGTTATCATTTTTAGAGGATGAATGGTGGTACCAGTGATGTTGCGATAGGAGGTTCTAATGGAATTTAATACACATCCTTTAGAAGTACATCTAGGTTTTGAAAAGATGTACCATGACATCCAACATCAGTTTTGGTGGCTAGGGATGAAGAAGGAAGTTGTATTGTTTTTATCTTGATGCATTACCAGTCATCAAGTGAAGGTTTAGTATCAGGTTCCAACAGGTTTGGATCAACCCCTTGAAGCTCTATAGTAGAATTGGGATGGGATATCTATGTAATATTTGATGGGATTAGTATGTAATTCTAGAGGACATTATGAATTCGGGGTGATCATAGACCAACTTACCAAGTGGGCTCACTTCCTAGATATCTAAGAGAAGAGTTATGTAGAGATATTGGGACCACTTTATGTGCATGACATATTTCGACTCCATGAAGTTCCCTCGATGATCGTTTCTATACATGATGCTCTATTGATATCTTGGTGGATATAGAAGGTATTGCAGGAAGACTTTGGGACTCAATTGCATTTGAACAAGAATTTTCACCACCTAACTAATGACTATACTGAGAAGTCCATTCATTTCCTAGAAGATATGTTATAGGATTTCATGTTGGACTTTTCCTGTAGTTGGGAGGATCTTCTACTCATGGTGGAGTTTTTTGTAAAAAAAATATATATCATTCCACCATTGGAATGACACCATTCAAGGACTTGTACGAGTGAACCTGTAGGTCACCACTATGATGAACCAATCAAGGAGAATCTGCACTTATGGGACTTGAGTTGGTGAGAGCCATGGTAGAGAAGGTACATATTATCTAGGAGTGAATGTGAACTGCGCAACACCATGAAAATTCTTATATGCATTGGAGAAGGAGGAATTTGAAGTTTAATGAGGGAGACCATGTGTTCCTGTGGGTCTCACCTCGACATGGGTTGTAGAGACTTGGTCAAGGTGGTAAGATATCTCTGAGATTCATTGGCATTTTCCAGATACTGCATAGATTTGAAAAGGTTTCATACCACTTGGATCTAACCCTGTAGTTTTATTGGGTACATGATATCTTCCATGTGTCATAGATAAAAATGTACATGCATGACCCGTCATATGTTATCAATTGGGGTGAGATAGACATTGAGGATAGAGATACTTATTCAGAGTACCCGATAGAGATTGATTATCAGTTGGATATGATCCTCCATGGGCAATAAATTCCTTTAGTGTGTGTTTAGTGTAAGCATGAGAATATTATGGAGAGTGCCTTGGAGCGGGAGACCCAGATGCATGATTAGTACCCACATATTTGTGTAGTGTTTTTTGATTTCCAGGAATTAAATCCCTAAGTTTTGGAGAATGTAACATCACTATTTTTTCCATGTAAATTATTCAAATATATCTAGTAATATTTTTTAGATCAGATCCTAAGACGACACATGATTCCGAGGCCCGATGAGACCAAAATTGATGTTTTAAGTATATTTAATACATTAATTACATACACACACATTTTTGATGAAAATTTAGAATAAAAACAAAATGGGGGATTGTATTGGAAATTTGAGGCCTTTGTTGAGTTTAGAGCATGGGTTTTACCCTTGTCTTTACATAACCTAGGAGCACGTCAGATATTTTGGTTGAGTGCAGTCACGAGTCGATTAATAAATAAATAAAACAATTTATTTATTTTATTAAAATTACTATTGCAACCTAATAATTGTTTATAAATATGTTTCTATAGACAAATCACAGGGGGAGACACATAACCATGTAGATTTGAGAGATATAATTAGAGGATCATTCTTGGATAAACAATAACCAGATAATGGATCATTGATCAGTGTGAAATAAAATCTGAGGATATTTGCAAAAAAAAATGACACAAATTCATTCTTCTATAGTGATTTATAAAAATCAAGGTAGGTCGATTTTTATGTAGATTTATTCCTGTTTTATTTTTCCTATGATGAATGAAAATCAATCAACCAACGAATTGATTCACGAATCAAGTATGTTATGGGTATCGGTTAGATATTATCTGGGATTAGAGATTTTGATTGTCGATTGATTATATATCTTCATTTTTGATTCTAATAGAAATGAATCGATACCAACACAAATATTTTCCGAGGTCCATTATTCATGTTTTTGTTTTGTGAATTTTCCCCCATTCTTTACACATTCATCATGGGAAATTCCTTTGGCCCATAGTTCAAAGAATACCTAATATTTGATTGTTTCACAACCATTATTTGGTGCAATGAATCAATACCGAAAATATGGATATAATTAAAGCTAAAATTGTGGTCCACAATGACAACATATGATTGATCAGTTCAGATTTAGGGATACCCATTGCGGGTTTTCAACGTGTGGTGGTGGCATAGCATGACAGAAACAACTCTTGATTCAGTTGGGTGACTAGTTTCTAATGAGTAGGTGACGATGAGGTTTTTTTAGGATAGATATTTTATATATTTTGATATTGGTGGTGGGAATAATGGACAATAGTGAGAGAAGAAGAAACCATGTGTAGATCTATGGTTTTTGGAAAGTCCTGAGTTACACAGATTATAATCCAAAGATACATGTCAAGTGGGGCCCCTGTTTACTTGATAGTGTTTCTGTGGAGGATATAAGTACCACAAAATATATGGAATATGTCACACAATGTGTGACATGATCTGGAAACTCAGAGTATACTCTGGGAGTGCACAACTAGGAACATGACCAGGAACATGACCGGGCATACGACCAGACACACCTCCAGGAAGATAGTGAGGAACATGGACATACACACAATAAGGCACATGAACAGGCTAGGAGTACACTAGAAGAGTCATGTACTCGGATATGAATAAGTATGTGAGCATAGATAGGTGTACACAAGTATGAAAATACTCTTGGTCCATGATACACAGGTAGACCTGGTGCTAAAAAGGAACACCGTGTACTTCTTAAAAGAAGGTTTGGAGCCCTTGTTCTCTTTATAATGGAAAAGTGTCATTAGGGTAAATTACCGTGATCTTTTACCTGAGGTTTTTTATGGAATCATATCCTGATCATAGAAATGTGATCCCTTTTGAGGAAATTTAGTCTCGGATAGAGTCATTGGAATCCCTCCGTGAGGCTTGAAGTGAGATCCTCTGTCATCATCATCTACCAAAGGTGGGGTTCTTAGAATCATCTTTACCAACACTACATGGTCATTGATTCTCGACTTAGTAGATTAATCCGTATTGGGTTTTTGTTATAACCCACAGACTTGGGTGTGATCCCCATCTGTGTATCGATCTATTCAAACTTCTAATTAATTCTTTTTATTGTGAGACTCGATGAGATTAACATATTAGATGGACACTATTTGTGAAATATAACTTATGGAGCATGTTCTACTAGGTGAGTGTTATATGGATCCATTAATATGGAATCCTAGACTAAAAGTATGGTTATAACCTTACCTTGAGACTGCGTGTCTACTATGAGTATATATAGATGTTATTATTATGTATGTTGTTGACATATCCATGTGATGAGTTGACTAATATTCTTAATAATTTATGCATAGTGATTTTGAGGTTTCCTATTGGGTATTGTTATAAACACCCATGAATGGATGCTTCTCACACGTGTCATGTCTTATTTAGATGATCAACCATTCAACAGGGTTTTCGGTGAACCAAGAGTATACAAAGCTTATATTTTCACAAGACAGGCCATAGTTCATACCCGGAGTCACATTTTTCTTTATTCCCCTCTTAATATCAGATTGGACTTGCTTACAATTTTTGGTGTGGTTGTATTTTCCTCTTATAACTTCCCAGTATTTTTTATACTCTGATTGTGGGATTTAGACGTTTGTAAGCATTTGGTTTCAGTTTTATTTTATATTTCATCATTGTATGAGTTTGGAGATGTGTGTGTGCATTTAAGTACCTTAGGATATGGAATCCCATGTGAATATTATGACCACTCGGTGCTGGATTCCATCCCTTGGCCTATTTGAGGTGGTCTTGGGGTAGTCACACTGATTTATCGCCAGCTAGGAAGGCCCCAGTGGATAGGGTCATGATAATGCCCAATAAATCCAATGGAAAACCCAATGTAAAGAAATTGAGGTCAAGGGTTCTATACAATGAACTATTCCATATATGAACATCACCCATTATTGAAACCTCTAGATACTACATATCTCAACCAATACTATGTATATCAAATTCAATGATGCATATTATGTCATATTTATAATACATGAAATGTTCAAGCATAATACCTATTCATGGGTGAGTATATACATACCCTTAATAATTCCCCAAAATCATAATGGAAAAATAAGAAGACTAATAAGCTCAAATACAAAAAGGAAAGGAGGAAAGATAAAAGTTGGATATGATTATAAAGCAATAACCTAAGACATAGAAGATAGTCTCTCTCAACACAACTTAGTTAGAGAAGAATAATCCCACTAAGAATTTCATGAACCAACCCTGTTCAACCATGAACCAAGCTCCTGATCTAGCCCACGAAATCCTCAAGGCATGTTTTCCATCACCCATGGGTGGAAACAAGTGCTAAGGGAATCAAAAAGAACCTTTGAGAAAGATTTATCCTGAAGAACAAAATAAATAACAACTAATCCAATCATTCCAAAAAATAGATACTAGACCAAACAAAAAAAATATAATTGAAGAACAAAATTGGGAACAAATAAGAAACACAAGGTAGAAAAAATAAGAGGCCAAGACAACCAGGATAAAAAATAATGAAATTAAAAAGAGGAAATCTCAAACACTATCTCCATGTGTCAGGTGAACCACCTTCACTAGACACCATCCATACCCAAACCAAAAAACCCAAGGGTGTTTTACTACACTTTAGTGGAACCTAAGAAATCTAAAATAATATAGGAATGATCATATTTTCCTAAAAGTCTACCACCCACTGATCCATGCATACCCTTTAATAATAGATCTACTACATGATACTTTAAATATTGAGATGCAAAACAGGTTTCACATTTATTTACAAATTAAGTAACATTCTAATGTTCCTTTCTAAAAATCAATTTTCCTTTTTAACATGATACATTATCTTTTCCATAAAAATCATTATGAATTTTTTTTCTAGAGTGATATATAAAATAATAAAATCTCTGTATAATAAGAATAAGAGAGAAAATTGTATAAAAAGGAATATTATAAGAATGAGTTTATAACTAAGATAAAATATATCACATGAAACATAGTTTTCATGGGAACCTAGGGGATACATGAACAATCCAAGAAAAAGCTAAAAAAACCATATAAGAACTAACTATAATTGGATAAAAAAATACCTAACACTCAATGCAACCCTTGTTTAACCAAGGGGAATACCACATAAGCAGACTAAAATCTATCTTATGGCCACTCTCTAGAGTGTGATCATAACTAGTGCATCATGTTTCCCAAGACTACCCACCTAGACACCCGTGGTTTCCCTTGAATCTATAATGGAGCTGAGTCATGCATTCTTTTCCAAAAAATATAATCAATTTAAACCATTTCTAATGAAACTCACCATCACCTTCAAAACTATAATTAGAAACAACCCAAAATCTCTCAAGCACATACAAGAAATATATATAATCTCATCTCTATGGGAACCATCACATGCATAAAAAACATTTCATTTTCTAAAACACAATGGGCATGTTCCTAATGGGTTTTATCTTTTTTAACTCAATTCAAAGTGCCAAAAGGCCTTATAAGAATTTATTTATAAACTAAGTAATAAAACATGATTATAAAAGAAAAATTTAATATATAACTTGATATATGATTTTAAAGGGATAATCAGACATTTACACAAATGTTTAATCGACATGGGTTTCACAATGCACATTACACTTTAATAAAAAAAGGAAACCCCGTGCACATTTTGAAAAAATTACAAGGAAATAACCCTACCTTAATTTGAAAAAACTATTTATATTCAATAAAATTTATAAAACACATAAAACATGAATTAAAAACCACAATCATAATAGTTCTAAAATTAAAGAGCAATAAAAAAGATCACCTACTTTTGAAGCCTTTTCTTTTTCAAATGGTCATGCTACTCTAGCTCAACAAGATCTAATGGGGATTAGAGAACCAATAATAACCATAAATCTTTAAAATCCATAATTAATAATTAATCCAATATAACCCTCAGTCTCTAGACTATATTGGGGTAAGTGATAAAGAGAATAAGTGAGAGGAGAATGAAGTAAGGAGAGGTTGAAAGTTATTACCTTGAATAATACACCTTAAAACTTGGATAAAATCCAATATCTCACTAAAAGGAGGAAAAAATATGATGGGAGTATACCTAGGGATCACACAAGCCATATGGTAGGATAAAGGGGAGGATTTTGGTTAAAAATTAATGTGGTAGAAGTGGAAGTTTTAACTTTTAATGAACCTAGGATCTAGACACAGTTTGTCCGTATGCTTTGAAAAACTATACACCAATTGTGTGACCTCTACTGGGCTCCTAGAGCATTATAAAGAAGCAGGCCAGACGATTTTGAAAACTATGCAACAACCATGAAATTTTCTCTTTAAAACTATAGTGTCTTCCACAAGGTTTCTACATAGTTAGTAGTAACCATACACCTTAACCACGCGATGTAATTTTCACCTCAAGAAGGAAAACCTACAAAGGAAGAGGGAAAAATAAAGAGATGAAAAAATAATTAAAATAACAGATCTATCCATGGTCAGGGTGTGACAACTCTCCCTAATATAAGTCTTTCTCCCCTAGAAAGCACCATAAATATTGGTTGACCAAGATTAGGATGAGATGTTTAACTTTCTTAATGGATGGAAAAATCAAGAAGAAAAAACTAAAAGACTAAAGAAACCATCCTCGAAGAGCTATATTAATCACTAAAAGATAATTGAGTTTCATAGGCCTATATAATTCTAATATAAAATTCACCTCAAAAGATGAAAGGATGAAAGATCAAAAGGGGGTTAAGCCTCCCAGAAGAGACTTAAAAAACTAGGATAACCCCTTCTTGATCACAAGCAAACTAAAAAATATATTCTATGTATTTCTTCCCACTCATGGGATTATTTATAATACAACTTAAGATACAAAACTAACCATTTAGATAAGAGATGGGATGGGATGGGCGGGATCAAAGGACTTACTAGGAAAATCAAAACCCTGGCTCAAAGAAAATACAAGAGAGATACTCATCAGTTTGAAAAGGGGTTCTTCTATGATGTTCTATCCACCATATTAAGAATTTACATTGAACCCTAACCCCTTTAGAGCCCAATAATTACACACAAATTTGAAAAGATCAAAATTTCAATAAAAGGAGTGGCAATGTTTCGAGGACCATTATACCCTAGCACCAAAATTGAAAGAAGCCAGGAAATGCAACAAAACCCAAGGACTCAAAATGATAAAAAAAGGGGGATGATACAAGGTACACTTATATAACATCACCATACCCCATAATAACAATGATATATTTCGATATCAAAATTATCTATTGATACAAGAAATAATCTTCTAAAACATTATGCCAATAGAAGAAAACAATCTAAAACACCCAACTAGAGGGAAACAATAGGGATGAAGCCTGAAAGAAACATTTCCTCAGCACTAGGTTCAGCAGGTTAAAACTTAGGATCTCTCAAATATGTGGATCTAGATTCACCCATATTACAATATATTCATTAAAAAAATATTTATAGTTGACCTAGATGGTGACATGTATGAAAATATTTTGGTTCTTTCTAATAATAAGACTTATTATGAACTACCTTCCTACATTGATAACACAACAATACTTATCTCCCAAAGAATCCTACATGAATAAAATAGATGGACACTTGATGTTGTGACCAAGTATCCCAATATTGGATCACTTTCCTTTACACTCACTAGATCTATTCTTACCACTCCTAGGGATAGTTTCTACATCAATTAATTCTGGAATTCCTACTAAGAAAGCTTTATTCCTCACATCCTTCTTCACAAAATCTTCAGAAGTTATGAGGCTCATAGAGAATTTTTCTTTGAAAATATCTAGAAGAACACTTTTGAAATATTGTACCTTCAAGGTTCAACCGTTTCTAGGTCTGGAAGATATGGAGACAACTCGGTGAATCGAAAAGCATATTCCAACACTGATCTATCTCCTTGTTAGAGGGCACATAACTCCATCAAATTTGGTACTTTCATCTTATAAAAGAATAAATATTGGATGAAAAATTCCTTGAATATTTCCCATCAAATTCTCTTAGAAAATATTTCTTGACAATATACCTCCACTACTTCTAACTTGGGCCCTCTAGCATGAAATTTATAAACCTTTGTTTAAGGGAATTAGGAAGCTCAAGATGGATGAATATCTCCTAGATTCTTTACAACCACATATCTACCTCACTATAATTTGGTTTCCCATGGAAATGAGAAGGATTTAGACTTTGGAGCTCATGAATGTAGTCCCAATAGAATAGAAAGACCACTAGGACTCGATACTAAAGAAGATGGAAGAACTATCTTTTATGGGTCTCGATAAACCAATGTATTTTTTCATTGTGAACCACCCATAGTTCCCCCTTGTGAATCTATCTAGACATTATGGGAGAACTATATATTCCAAAAACATAAGATATCATAAAAACACATCATAAACTTAAACCTCAAAAATAGAAACACATATTGTTAAATCATACTCAAAACATCATTTTAAACATCTCTCAAATATCATAATTCAATAATTCAAATAAAGAAAAGTAAAAATATTAAAACATAAAAATATCATCAAATAAACACCCCTAAATCATAATTTTAAAAAACACACAAAAATATTCTTTTGCATCAAAAACATTTTCCAATTCAAACATCTGAAATATATTTTAAACATAAATTACAACAAACAATTCCCTAAAGCTTTTAATAAATTATAAATAAAATATTATTTATCAAATTGAAACATTTTCAATCCCCATTCCACTATGGACCCTAAAACCATTAACATGTTTCCAAAAATTTCCACTCATTTCCAAAACAACCAAAGGTTTTTATTATTGAAATCAATGTTTTAGACAAAGAACATTATTTAAAATCCAAAAATAAACACATGAAATAATACTAGATCAATAGAAAGAGAAAGAAAAAGAAACCCAACACTTGAAAATTTAAAATATCAAAAATTAAAAGGAATAACCACCACACACAGTTTTTTTTCATGGTTTGGAAGACCATTCACTAACTGTGTAAAGATCATTGGAAGTTAGTAGAGATAGTCACACAGTCTATGGATAATTTTACAAACCATGAATAGTAACCATGAACTATCTGAATTCCTATAAAAATATAGTCTAAACCTTTGATTTTCTCAAAAAAATTCTAAATTCTAAAAAACAATAAGAAACAATCAAATAAAGACTAAAAAACCTAATAAGATCTAAGAACCAAGCTCAGATTTGAGAAAAAAACACCATAGAACACCCTGGTAGCTCAAGAATTATCCTAAATAGGTGGTAATAAGGTACCTACTCATGACCAAACACTTGAATTCTGATGATCCTACCTCTAAAATACTTGATAACCCGAAATAGAAAGGGTGACTCAAGCACCTAGTTCTTTATAAAAACCTATATATCTAATACTGTTTTTCCATGAACTAAACTGTGTAATCCTTGAACCAAGCACTCTCTCTATCCCAATATATCCCTAAGGAATATTCTTGATCACCCTAGGGTTTCAAAAAGAACCAAGGGAATTAATAAGAACCTATGGTAATGATTTTTCCTAAATAAGAAAATAAATAATAACTAAACCAAGCATGATATAAATGAGATACTAGACCAAACATTAAAAAATATAAGAGTGGAATAAAAAACCAAATATGAAGCATTAAGTAAAAAACTTAATAGGATAAGAAAAACAAGACATAAAAAATTAGAATAACTAACCACTAACTCCTTGCACCAAGTGAAGTAACTTCACTACCATCATCCATAATCTGACCAAGAACCCAAGGGTTATCCACAATAGCTGAGTGAAACCTAATAATCCTAAAATAAATTAGGTGTGAGAATATTTTCTTAGTAGTCCACCACTTCCATCCAAGAAAACCATGTAATGATAAAACTACATTATAAAAGTTTTAAAATAGAGATACAAAATAGATTATGAATTTATTTACAAAGCAACTAACATGTTGATGTTCCTTTCTAGAAATCAATTTTCCTTTTTTACATGATACGTTCACTTTTAAGAAAATTCCTTATGAAAAATTTTATAAGAGTGATATGTAAAAAAGGTAAGAGCTCTAAACAAAATGAAGAAAAGAGAAAATAGTATAAAAAGGAAAAGTCTATGAATGAGTTTACAAGAAAGAGAAAATATATCACATGCAAAATAGTTGTCTTGGGGACACAGGGGATATGAGAACAATCTAGGATGAAGATAAAATAACCATATAATAACTCACTAGAACTAGATAAGAAACAACCTTCCCAAACACTTGGTGTAACCATCACTGGTCTAACCAAGGGGTAAATCCCATAAGAGGACTAAAATCGGTTTTAGGTATACTAGCTAGAGTGCGATCATAAAAAGTGAAACATGTGTCTTTAGTCTTCCCACTTAGACACCCACAATCTCACATAAATCTATAATAGATGTGATCCAATCATTCATTTCCAAACAATATAAAAAATTTAAACCATTTCCAATGAACTTCACCCTCACCTCCAACACCCTCATGGGAAATAGACCGAAATACATTAAGAACATAAAAGAAATATATATAATCTCCTCTCTTTAGGCACCATCACATGCTTAAAAAAAACATTTCCTTTTCCAAAACACTTGGGTTAGGTTTCCAAGGGGTTTTATCTATTAGAACTCAATTCAAAGTGTCAAATGGTCCTCATATACCTTTATTTATAAACCAAGTAACAAAACATGTTTCTAAAATCAAAACTTAATATATAACATGATAAATGATTTTAAAGGGACAATCGAGCATTTAGACAAACATTTATCAGACATGGCTTTCCAACTAAACATCATACTTTAAGAACAAAGGGAAACCCCATTCAAATTTTAAATAAATTCAAAGGAAACAACCCTCCCTCAATCTAAAAATACTATTTATAATTGATAACATTTGTAAAACACATAATACATATAGTGATAACATTGGGAATAATAATTGTAAAGTTAAATAGCTATCCAAGGGATCACCTATCTTGGAACCCTTTTCATTTTTCAAACGGTGGTGCTAATCTACCTAAAAAGGTGCCAAGAGGGTGTAGAGAACCATAAAGAACCCTAAATATACAAAACAAACAATTAAAAATAGATCTAAGATGACCTTAAGTCACTGGACCACATTGGGATTGGAGATAAAGAGAAATAATAAGATGAGAATGAAGGAAAGAGAGGTTGGAAGTGATTAACTTATAGAACCCACCTTAAAACTTTAAGAAAATCAAATATCTCTCAAAGAGATGGAAGAAAATCATAGGGGAGGATCCCCAAGGGTCATATGAGACAAATAGGAGGAGAAGGGGGAGGATTTTGGTTAAAAATAAAAGATGGGAAAAGAAGTAATTTACTATTTTAATTTACTTGTGCACTTGACATGGTTTGGCTGTATGGTTTGGCTACTTGTGTGCCAACTGTGGGCCCTCTACTAAGATCCTTGAGCACTATGCATTGGTAGGCCTTGCAGTTCATAAAAACATGCACCAACTGTTTAATTTTCTCTATGAAACTATAGTAACTATCATATGGTTTCCACATGGTTGTTACTAATTATGTTCCTTAACCGTTCGACTTGCTTTGTAGCTCTTAAAAACTCCTAACATCAAGGAAAACCTACACATAAAGAGGGAAAAATAAAAGAGAATAAAAAATAAATTAAATAATAGAGCTATCCATGGTCGGGATGTGATAAAGAATCCCAAGAAATTGAATTACTTGGATTTTTAACCCATGTCACCTCTTAGAAATTGTAGTGGGGGACACATGCCTCCCCAAATAATAAGTATCATTCGAGGGAGTAACCAACCCTAGTGGGGGAACAACACTCCACTAGAGATTATTAGATGAGGGAGTACCCAATTCCATTGATAAAGGACCTAATCTACATGAGTGGGGGAGTTTCTAACCTTATTAGTCATGCGAGGTACTTGTTCCATATCATGAACACATTATAAGGGTATTTATTAACCCCATGTGTTCTTTCACTATGCCAAAATAAGAATTCAACGGCAGTTTAAACCACCGATAAACCATTTAATGATGGTTTTTGAAAATTGCCACTAAATTGTATGTCATTAATAAATAAAAAGCGGGTTTCAAAACCATTTACATGGTCCCAAGGACCAATGGCCACATTCATCAGATCCTGATCCTGCTACCAGAGGTCTCCCTCCTAGTCTGCCTCGATGGCCCAATGGCCCAGTAACTCGAAATCCCATTTGGGATGAATAATACTGATACTACAGTGACCCACTATAGTACCCACACAACTATAGTACTTCTAAAATACCTGTAAAAATTCTCTACCACTCAGATTTGAACCCGGGGCTGATGTAGGATCACTTGATGTCTTTACCACTCGAGTAAGCCCCCAACTATTATTTATTTATCCAACCATACATGCATATGCCACACATAAATCCCACATATATATGCATCAGATGAGTTTTGAATCTCTTACCTTTTGATTATTCTATAATGAATTTACCACTCTGTTAAGCTTTTAAAGTTGTGAGTAAACAAAAATTAATATACTTATACATATATATAGAAAGAAAAAAATACCATTACTAAAGAATAAAGAATAATAAATAATAAATAGTAAATAATAAATAATAAATTATAAATTATAAAATTATAATGAATACATAAAAAATAAGTAATAAATAAGTAATAAATAAAAAATAAATAAATAATAAAATGATAAAAAATAAAAAATAAAAAATAATTAATAATTGATAAAATTATAATGAATAGATAATAAATAAGTGATAAATAAATAATAAAGTAACAAATAATAGATAATAAATAATAAATAATAAATATAAAATAATAAATAAATATATAATGAATAAATAATGAATAATAAATAAATAAAGAATAAAAAATAAATAAATAAATAGTAAATATATAAAAATAAACAAATAAATAAACAAACAAAAAAACAAACAAATAAACAAACAAATAAATAAATAATAAATAATAAATAAAATAAATAAATAAATATAAAATAAAAAATAAAAAATAAAAAATAATAAATAAATAATGAACAATAAATAATAAATAATAAATAATAAATCAATATATAATGAATATATAATAAATAAATAATATATAAATAATACATAATAAATAAATAAATAATAAATAATAAATAAGTAATAAATAATAAATAAATACTAAATAATTAAATAAAAAATAATACATTAGTAATAAATTAATAATAAATAATAAACTAATAATAAATAATAAACTAATAATAAATAATAAACTAATAATAAATAATAAATTTACAATAAATAAATAATAAGTAATAAATAATATTATATATAAAATAATATGAAATAAAATATAATAAATATTAAATGAATATTAAATAATAAATTAACAATAATTTAATAATAACTAATAAATCAATATATATATATATATATTTATAATTTATATATATTTATCAATATTTATTTAAAGTTATATCTAATTGTATCTATGCATGGATATTTATATGTATTTATAGATATTTGTCTATATTTATATACATTTGTAGATATTTATATGTATTTATATTTATATATTTTTATATATTATATGGGTGTATATATATACATATTTAATTATTTTTAGGTATATATGTCTATTGATATAAAATTATATATATGTGCTTGTTTATATATATTTATTTAATATACATGTGTGTTTAAATATATTTATGTAAATATAATTATATGTATTTTATTTATATATTTTATTTCCATATATTATTTATTATTTATTATTTACCATGGGGGTAAACTATGTGTAGCTACTCATTAGTTGTCTAGTCATGTATTACCCTTCACATGGATATCATAAATTGAGGGTCAAGAAGAAGGATATACCAAAGACAACCTTTCATATGAGGTATGGTCATTATGAATTTATAGTAATTCCATTTGGACTTACCAATGCCCCCACTTTCTTCATGGATATAATGAATAGAGTCTTTGTAGATTACCTTAATCAGTTTTTTGGTAGTATTTATAGATGATTGAAAGGCGCTTTCATGTGTGCTCTTAAATGAAGTGTGGTTTTTGGGTACTTAGGTGCAGCAGAATGGCTGACCAATGTCGTCTCTCAAGGGTGGAAGTAAACTAAACAACATATTAAAGGTATTCTAAAAAAAATAAAAGAGAAGAAACTAACTACTTAAAAAATATGGGGGATTTTTTTACCATTCATAAAGCTATATGAAGTATGATGGCCGAAGATTGCATTTTTTTATTCTTTTTGTTTTTGAAATGATTTTAAGAAAACACAACGAGAAGATGTTTTTTAGAAAATATTTTAAAATATGTAATCAATCTAACTCTACCTATTTACTTAATTATTAATAATTATCATTTAAATTAACATACACTTAATTATGATCCCCTAATTTTTTAATATTTGTGCCCTAAGAGAATTAACATTACCACAAAGATGAAAAGAGTTAAACCCTATGCCAACATTAGAGCATGAATTCACAACACCCTACTTTGATTGTTGTTATAAGACTAGCATATGATCAGTGGAAAATTAGGGCATAAATCAATTCTGTCAACAATGACTAATTTATTTTAGGGATTATATTTTAACTCTACAAATTTATCCCTTGTGGTTTGGTTTTATCAATTAAGTTTGTAATCTCACAATTTACACAAATCTCGACCTCACATGTATTTGTGTCAATTGTTCAATTGCTTGATTAGTTTATTATAATTTTAAAACTCAATTCAAGGATCATATTTTGTGAATTTTCGTAGCTTAATGATTCAAAATAAATAAATGAATAAGGTAAGAGGTCGATTTATTACTAAGAAAACCACTCTTCCATGGGTGGTGTAGTCATCGTAAAAATGAATTTCATTTTCAAAGATTTAGAAAGGGTATAACCTGATCACATTTCTAGTATTTTATTTCCAAAAAAAAAGATAAAGATTAATAGAAGAATAAAATTTAAAATAATAGAATAAATTGAAGAGAAACTAAGAGTTTATTTAAAGTACAACAACATTAGAACACAGAAGAGGAAAAGAATATCATTTTGGAGGAGATCCTAACTTGGTAGTTTCCCTCCACCAATTGTGAATTAAAATGGTATGGAACCACTTCTCCTCTACTTCCAATATCCTAATTCATATCCCAACCCCTCTAAATGAGGAAAACACCAATTTATAGAGTGTAGGGGAGGATAGGTTTTAAGAGGTTTCAAGTGTGAATGGGGAAATTCGGACAAATAAATTAATCCAACTTGAATTTTCTGTCTGACCACCAAAAATAATTAACCACCTGTCCTTCCAAAAGGATTATTTGTGAGAAAATGGGTCCTAGATCTCCTCTCCAAATTTATCCCTAATCCAAGTATGGATGAAAATTTTATGGCCCAAATACAGAATTGATGTTCAATCCAGAGAGTCCAGACCAGCTTTGACTTCATGGCCCATTAAGTCCAATCAAATGCATTATTTTTCTTATATTTCCTGAATGAAAGTTTTATCTAATTAATTCAGAAATATAGTTAAAAAATTTTAAGTTTAAATAATTCAAATAAAATTATTTATGTTCGAAACACAATAGTGAATTTCTAAATGGTAAAACATGAATTTTCATCAAATTTTCTAATGAATGATCTAATACCAAATATTTTATAAATAAAAATATTTAAGTCAATGAGAGGAAACTTCTTCATTTATTATCAATAAATTTTTTAACAAAATTGTGTTTTATCAACTCCCCTACACTTACCCTTTTTCACTCCTCGAAAAATCCTCATATCATGTATTCAAAAAAAATTATGACAAAATATGCATGTTCATATTTCTCAATCCACAGTGGAAATATAGGCAAAGTAAGAATCCCATAAATAGTCAATATCAATAAATTTTAAATTCATTATCTCATAGATTATGTCAAAATAAAATCCAGTGAGATTCATAACACTAATCATATGGAAAAAAGTCATGGGTCTACCATGGAACTAATTCTCCACGTGTGAGTGTGCCAACCATTCAAAGCTCATAAATCCACCCTTTATTCAGTATATTCAGGTCAAGTAAAACAATTCTTCTTACTCGGTTTAATTCATTGAACATATTCTACATTCCTTTTCAATTGAATTTCAAGATCCACTCATGTAAGCATTAATTAAATTCAAACCTTAATCTCTCGACCTAGATATCCTCATATGTTGTAAATTTCATTACTCCCCTAATTTATTTTATTATTGTTTTTTTAGTTTCACTTGGAATAAATATCACAATCAACTCTCAACCCTTGTTTTATCTCCTCACGACACTAATTGTAATAGTTATAACAAGATCAAAGGTCGAGGAAGAGTGGTTTTTGACCTGACCAAGACACAACCCATAGTTTTGTTTTTTTTGTTTTTTATGGTGTACAACATTCAGATAACAGGTACACACGCATAGGTCAATTTGGTACAGTAATGAAACCAATTGAAAGAGAAATGAATGTATAGATCAACCAATGATTTTTTTACCTAACTTGGTTATACCTTCAATTTAGTAGGAAAAATTTTACAGGTCATGGTTGAGGGAAAATTTTTGTATAGAAATCAATGACACAATTTACCATGAAAAAATATCACAAATAATGATGTCAAAATCTAAAAGGATTTATAATGACACAACAAATCATATCATTGATGAATTTAATTTTTATAAAAATAAACCCTTGATGATTAAATATTACTCATGGTTATAATTCTACCAATGAATTTTGAAAACATGCATTTTCCATATGTTTTACATGAGAATGTTAAATGATATATTTGTTTATTTGTTTATTTTTTATTTTTTATTTGAAAATTTTAACACAAAACTTAATAGAAAATTCACATAAAACACACAAATGAAAATCCTAAATAGCTACCCCAAAATGATTTCCCCTCCCCCACACTTCAAATATTTCATTGTCCTCAATGTGAACTTATGAAATGATATGTGCACATGAAATGAATATTTTTAAATAGTACAAAGAATATAAAAGTGAAAGGGTTAGGAACCTCTTGATATTCTCAAGTGATGATGGGGTTATGTAGTGCGATGAAATCTACTGGATTAGTAGAAAGTCCTTCAATGTATTACTTTAAGCATTGTTCATTGACTGTAAATATTCTTCCAGTGTCCTCTTGTGTGATCTCCACTACACCATAACGAAAAAACACTAGATACAATATAAGGACCTAACCATATGGAATGCAACTTACCAGGTATCAGCTTCAGTCATGAACTATAGAGAATGAATTTCTCTCCAACATGAAACTAACTTTGTTGGATCATTATATCCTGATCTACTTTTGATATTTCTTTGTAGAGACCTAAGTTCTCATATGATGAAAATCGAATCTCCCCAAGCTCTTGAATTTCTAGCTTCATTTGGATTCCAGATTCGGTCAAATCCATGTTGCATTTATTTATAACCCAATAATCCCGATGCTCGACTTCCATAGGGATATGAAACGCCTTCCCAAAAGCAATCCAAAATGGGGACAAACTGATGGGTGTCTTGTATGCTATCCTATAATCCCATAGTGCATTATATAAGCACTTGCTCCAATCCTTCGTATTCTGCTGCACGATTTTTTCCAAAATTTGTTTCAACTCTTAATTTGAATCCTCATCCTATCCATTTGTTTGGGGATTGTATAGTGTTGATGTTTTTTATGTCACCCCATACTTATGAATTATGGAAGCCAAATTTCGATTCAAAAGTGTGTCCCCTAATCACTAATGATAGCCTTTGTACTCCAAAACTGCAAAAAAATTTGTGCCGTAATAAAGTCGACTACAACATGAGATTCATCAGTCCTGGTGGAATTGTCCTCTACCCATTTAAGCACATAATAAACATCAACAAAAATATAAAAAAACCAAATGAACTAGTAAAAGGACCCATAAAATCGATTCCCCATACATAAAAAATATCACAGAATAATATGGGTTTTTAGGGCATCTCGTGTCTCCTAGAAATGTTCCCAGTGTGTTGAAAATGAGATAATGACTTACAAAATACATGGGCCTCATATAATAATCCAGTACAATATAATCTAGAGTCTAAGAATTTCTTAGCTGTTCGTTGGGGTCCAAAGTATCCTCCACATGAAAGTGTATGAAAGAAATATAGAACATACTCAAACTCATGATCAGGAACACACCTCCTAATAACCCGATCACTACACATGCACCAAAGGTATGAATCATCCCAAACATAAAATATTGACTCACTATTTATCTTTTTGGACTTGATGTTTTTTAAATTTGCAGGAATTTTATAGACAAGAAGGTAGTTAACTAAATTAGAATACTAAGGATGCGTACCTGAGATGGAATAAAGATGATCATTGGGGAAAGTGTCCCGAAGTGGTACCTAGTCCAAGGTGTCATACTATAATGTGTGAGTAATCCTACTCATTTGTTCCACCATGAGTTTTTCTGAACCCTTCTTATCCTTTATCTTGATATCTAATTCTTAAAGAATAAGCATCCATCAGATAAGTATGAGTTTTGCATCTGGCTTCTTCAAGAGGTACTTCAGAGCTGGATGGTCAGAAAAAAAAACTAATTTAGAGCCTAATAAATATGAACATAATTTATGTAATGAAAATATAATGTCAAGAAACTCCTTTTCTGTGGTTGTGTAGTTTTATTGGGTTGAATCCAATGTCTTCTAATCATAGGAGATCACATGTGAACGTCCCTCCACCCTCTGTGATAAGACTGTTCCAACTGCGAAGTTTGAAGCATCACATATCAGCTCAAATTGAATGTCCCACTGTGGGGTCTGTTTTATTGGTGGAGTGGTCAGACACTATTTTATCTCATCAAAGGAATTCCTACAAGAATCATCAAAAACAAAATCAGAATCATTTTGAAGTAATCATGACATAGGAAGAGCAATCTTACTAAAATCTTTGATGAAGTACTGATAAAATCATACATGCCCTAAGAAATATATAACATCAATAACACATGAAGGATAGGGTAGCTATTAAATAATATCTTCCTTAGATCTATCAACCTCTATCCCATGTTTTGACACTACATGCCCTAAGAAAATACCATGCTCTACCATGAAATGACACTTTTCAAAGTTTAAGACCAGAATCTTCTCAATACAAAAATACAATAACTTTCATAAACTAGAGAGAAAATAATCAAATGATGACCCATACACTGTCAAATCGTCCATAAATACCTCCATGAAGGTCTCAATGAAATATAAAAAAAATAATCATCATGCATCTCTAGAAGTTACCTGGGGCATTGTAAAGTCCAAATGGAATCCTTCAGTAGGAAAACGTACCGAATGGATAAGTGAGTGTTGTCCCATTCTTGTCCTATAGAGTAATAGGAACCTTAAAATATCCAAAAAATCTATCCAAGAAACAATAGTGTGTTTTCCCAGCTATTCTCTCAAGCATTTGATCAATAAATGGGAGGGGGAAATGGTCCTTGCGAGTGGACTAATTTAGTTTCCTATAACCAATACACACACACCAACTATTTTTCACCCCCATTGAAACTAAATCCTCTTTATCATTTTTAACAAAAACAACAACACTTTTCTTAGGTACAACCTAAATAGGACTCACCCACTAAGAATCTGAAATGGGATAAATTATACCTACCTCAGGAAAATTTTCAACTTCTTTTTTAACAACTTCTAGAAGAGTTCGATTCAATATACTTTGTGGCTGCCTCATTGGTTTAGCCCCATCCTCCAAAAGAATCATATGCATGAAAATGGAGGGGATAATACCATATATTTCATTCAAGGTCCACCTGATTACCCTAATGTTCTCCCTCAAAAGATTCAAAAGTTTTTCTTCATGTTCAAAAGAGAGATTGTTAGTAATGATAACAGGTAATTTCTCATCACTTAAAAAGTATGATTATTTTAGATTTGGTGGAAATGGATTGAGTTCCAATATAGGGGGGTGATGTATAGATAGAGAAATTGAAGGAACTAAAATATGTGCACAATGAACATCAGTATCAGAATACATATAATCAAAATCATAGAATAAATCATCAAATCCACCAGCATACTCAAATACCATGTCCTAATCATAGTGATAATTATCAAAACTCGAATATGAATCCATTTCAAGAACAAGTCTAATAGATTTTTGTGAATTAGAAATAGGTGTGGAAGTTCTCTTAGACATAAAACTAAAACCAATACTCATAATCTCCCTAAGCATAGGAAAATAAAATTCTATGGGGGTTTTTATTAGTGGTTCAAAATGGGAAATAACAAAAGTAGAATGGTCCTCTAAGGGGTAATTAATAGATTAAATAACATTAAATATCATAACTTCATCTCCAAACTCCATGGAAAGTGTACCCTCATGGACATTTTTGATCATTTTTGCAGTTTTTAGGAAGGTCCTACCTTAGATAATGGGAGTATGATAATTTACCTAATCATCCTTGATAAAACACTATTTTGTTGAATATTTTATTGGTAATAAATGAAATAATTTCCTCACATTGTGTTAAATATGTTTATTTATAAAATATTTGGGATTTGATCATTCATTTGAAAATTTGGTGAAAATTCCAGTTTTACCCTTAATAGTGCACTGTAGTATTTCGAAGATAAATATTTTTGTATTTATTATTTGAATTATATATTTTTTAATAGTGTTCCTAACTTCATTTTATACAACTTTCATTCAGGACACTAGAGCTAAAGAGTGCATTTGGATGGAGTAAATGATCCATTAATCCAATGGTGGGCTGGACTCGGCAGAATGGACATGGGTTCTGTATTTGGGCCATATATTCTACATACGGGCTTGGATTGAGCCCAAATTTTGAGTAAAGCTCTGGGAAATTATTTGACACAAATAATCCTTCTGGAAGGCCGGTAAATTCACGCGTTGTGGAGGTCAAATGGGCGGTTCAAGTTGGAATAAAATATTTGGCCGAGTTTTTCATTTCACACTTAAAAAGTTATGTATCCCTAGCCCTCACAAACTCTATTTAAAGGGGGTTTTAACTCTTTGAGAGGGATTGTCGAGGCTTTGGGAAGGTGTGGCCGAAAGGTTGTCTCTTGGGAGACCCTCACAACTCTTGGAAGAAGTAAGCCTTTGTGCAAACCTCTCTTCCAAAAAGGCTCTCCTCTCTCACCTCTTCTTTGTATTTCTTTTCTTTCATGTTTGTTTCTTGAATTTTTCTTCAAATAATCTTCTATGTTCATCTATATTCTTCTTATATTAATATTATTAATTGGGTTGGAATCAAGAGTGGATACAAGATTGGGTTCTACCCTTTCAATCCGTTGCTTATGCAAAACGTCTCCACGATGACTACACCACCCATGGAAGAGTAGTTCTTTTTAGTAATCGATCGAAATCTATCCTTCTTCATTAATTTATTTTGAATCAATGAGATAATGTAATTCACATATTATGATCTATTAATTGAGTTTTCAATTTAAATGAAACTAAGAAATCAATTTAATAGTTAACACAAAACACGCGAGGTCGGAAATTGTGTGAACTGTGAGAGCGCAACCTTAACCGGTAATTCAAAACCACACGGGATCAATTTGTAGAGTTCAAATATAATCCCTAAACACAATTAATCCTCATTTACAGATTGGTTATGTGCCTTAATTTACCACTGACCATAAGCTAATTTTAGAACATCAATCAAAGCAGGGTGTTGCGATTGCATGTTCCGAAGTTAGCCTAAGGTTAAATTCACTTCAATCTTCGTGGTAAAGTTAATTCTCGTAGGGTTCGGGATTTAACAAATTAAGGGATAATAATTAAGTGAATATTAATTTAATTGATAATGATGAATAAATTATTGAAGAGGTATAGTTAGATCATTACGCCTTTTAAATAGATTTCTAAAAAAACATCTTCTTGTTGTGTCATTCTAATCAAAACTTCATTTCAAAATTAAAAACAAAAAAATGCAATCTTCTTCCAGCAAACTTCTTCTAGATTTATAAACTATAAACAACCACCCCCATACTTTCAAGTAGTGTTTTTATTCCCTTTTATTTTGTTTCTAGAATACCTATGAAAAGTTGTTTTAATTCACTTCTTCCTTTGAGAGACGACCTTGGTCAGCCACTCTGCTGCACCTAAGTACCCCAAAATCACACTAATCATTTGAGGGTGCCCACGACAGCACTCTTTCAAATTGGCACCGTTTTCGGGGAGGCAAGTAATTATTTCAACCAATTAGAGGTATTTATTTTACTTTACATTTTATTCTCTTCCTCTCTTATTTCTTCCTTCTTTACCCAATCTGATTTTTCTTCTTCTTCTTTTATTTTCTTCTACTTCTTTTTGGACCATCAACTCAAACTTCTCATTTTTATTTTACTATGGTCCACTTTATTTCTTTTCATTTTTATTTAATCTATGACACGAACTAATCCCGAAGATCTCTTAGATCTTGACCCTGAGATTGAACGTAGCCTTAGGGCTCGAATCAGAAATTCTCAGTCTACGGGAAGTTTCAATATTCAACCAGTTGGTGAATTCATCTCTTCGGGAAACATTGAAATTGGAAGAAATTCAAATTCAAACATAAAAGAGGAACCAATGGCTGGAAACAATGGAAATGAACTTAATAGAACCATTCGAGAATTGGCTGCACCTGATATTAACTATCAACCAAATTGTATTGCATACCCAAATCTTGAATCGGAATTTGAACTAAAATCTGGGTTAATTCACTTACTTCCAAAGTTTCATGGATTATCTGGTGAGGATCCCAACAAACACCTTAAGGAATTTAATGTGGTTTTCTCAACTTTAAAACCAAGAAATGTTTCTGAAGATCAAATTAAATTAAGAGCATTCCCATTCTCACTTGATGGAGCTGCAAAAGATTGGATGTATTATTTGCAACCTGAAGATGTAACATGTTGGAATGATTTGAAACGTCTTTTCTTGCAAAGATTTTTTCCAGCATCAAGGACAACATCCATTCTAAAGGAGATATCGAGGATCAACCAAGCCCAAGGGGAGTCAATGTATGAGTACTGGGAGAGATTCAAGAAGTTGTGTGCAAGCTTCCCACATCACCAAATCAGTGAGCAACTACTCATCCAGTACTTCTATGAAGGACTCACACCCATGGAGAGGAGCATGGTGGATGATGCTACTGGAGGAGCATTGGTGGACAAGACACTAGTAGCTGCATGAGCATTGATCGACAAAATGGCCCAAAACTCCCAACAATTTGGTGATAGAGGTACACCACATGTCAGGGGAGTACATCAGGTAAGTCCTTCTTCTCTTGAGAGTCATTTGATTGATACCAAGTTAGAAGAATTGAAAACTATGGTGAGGCAAATTGATTTGGCACAAAAGACATCTCTACCCCCTCCTTCAAGGCCTTGTGGCATTTGCACTGAGACAAGCCACCCAACTGACTGTTTCCCACAACTACAAGAGATAGAGGATTGCGCAGCAGTATTCCCAGGGAGACCATTTCAGCAGCAACAACAACCATATCCCCAAAATAAGTTTGATTCATTTTCTCCAACATACAACCAAGGGTGGAAAGATCAACCGGACATGAGGTATGGCTCTGGACAACAACAAAGGACCCCTTTTCAACCAAACTTCCAGCAGCCTCCACCTTACCAACAGGGTTTCCAACAACCCCAAAGGAGATTCAAAGCTCAAACATCAACGAGTCAGCAACAAGGGAATATCCAACACAAGGTAGACTCTAACACTGATGATCTTTTGAAACAAATTTTTCTTAATCAACAGAATGAGCTGAAGAGTCAAGGTTCGGAGCTGAGAGAGTTGAAGACTCAAATGAGTCAGATTGCCACCGCCCTCCATGAACTTGTGAGTAAGAATTCTGGAAATATACCTTCCCAACCCACTCCAAATCAAAAGGGGAATGTTAGTGCCATCACATTGAGAAGTGGGAAGCAAATGAATGATACATATGGACCTACCATTCCACCGGAATTCACCTCTACTCTAGAGAAGCCACATTCCATACCAACTGATGAGCAATCCAAGGAGAAAGATAAAGGTAAGAAAAAGATTGATGATGTACCTCCTAAACCCCTTCCTTTTCCAAACAGGGTTGTTCAAACCAATAATATGGCTGAAGAAGCAATGCAAAAGGAGGTTTTGGACACATTCAAGCGTGTAGAGATCAACATTCCTCTACTTGAAGCCATTAAGCAAATTCCAAGGTATGCGAAATTCTTAAAAGAACTTTCTACCAATCGAAGAGGGCTAAAGGGAAATGAGAGGATCAAACTTGGAAGGAATGTCTCGGCACTCATTACACCAACTCTATCAATGCCAACAAAGTGAAAATATCCCGGGACATTCACCATCCCATGTACTATAGGGGAGTTTCACTTCTCTGATGCTCTTTGTGATTTAGGAGCTTCAATAAATGTGATGCCTCACTATGTATTCTCTTCCTTGCAGGTTGGTGAGTTGAAGCCAACAAGAGTAGTGGTGCAATTGGCAAATAGAGCTACGACATATCCAGCGGGAGTTCTTGAGGATGTACTTGTTCAGGTAAGAGACATGATCTTTCCAGCAGACTTCTATGTGCTTAACATGGAGGATGATCAGGTAAGTTCTCATTCCCCCATTATCTTAGGTAGACCCTTCCTCAAAACTGCAAAAAACTATCATAAATGTCAATGAGGGTACACTTTCCATGGAGTTTGGAGATGAAGTTGTGATATTTAATGTTATGGATTCCATGAAGTACCCCTCAGAGGACCATTCTGCTTTTGTTATCTCCCATTTTGAACCACCAAGTAAAAACATCATGGAATTGGATTGTCCTATGCTTAGGGATATTATGAGTATTGGTTCTAGTTTGATGTCTAAGAATACTTCTACACCCATTTTTAAGGAACAAGACTCTCTAAGTTTTGATTTTGAAATGGAATCATATTCTGATTTTGATCATGTGAACTCTGATTATGACATGGATATTGAGTATGCTGATGGATTTGGTGCTTTATTCTCTGATTGTGATGATTTTTATTCTGATACTGATGTTCATTGTTCAGATATGTCTGTTGCATCAATTTCTCCATCCATAAATCACCCACCTACATTGGAACTCAAGCCATTGCCCCCAAATCTCAAATATGCATACTTGCTCAGTGGTGATAGATTACCTGTCATAATTGCTAACAATCTCTCTTTTGAACATGAAGAAAAACTTTTGAATCTTTTGAGAGATAACATTAGGGCAATTGGTTGGACATTGGCAGACATATCAGGTATTAGCCCCTCCATTTTCATGGATAGGATTCTCTTGGAGGATGGGGCTAAACCGGTGAGACAACCACAAAGGAGACTTAATCCCACCCTCCTAGAAGTTGTTAAGAAAGAAGTTGAAAAATTACTTGATGCAGGTATCATTTACCCTATTTATGACTCACAATGGGTTAGCCCTATTCAGGTTGTACCAAAGAAAACTGGTTTCACTGTTATAAAAAATGAAAATGATGAGTTAGTTCCTGTGAGAGTACAAAACAGTTGGCGAGTGTGTATCGATTATAGGAAACTAAATCAATCCACTCGTAAGGACCATTTCCCACTTCCATTCATTGACCAGATGCTTGAGAGACTAGCTGGGAAGACACACTATTGTTTCTTGGATGGATTTTCTGGCTATTTTTAGGTTCCCATTGCAGTAGAGGACCAGGAGAAGACAACATTCACCTTCCCATTCGGTACCTTTGCTTACCGAAGGATGCCATTTGGACTTTGCAATGCCCCAGGTACCTTCCAGAGATGCATGGTGAGTATTTTCTCAGATTTCATTGAGACCAACATGGAGGTATTTATGGATGATTTTAAAGTTTATGGGTCCTCATTTGATGAATGTCTCTCTAGTTTGTGTGATGTGTTGAATCGTTGTATTGAGAATAATCTGGTCTTAAATTTTGAAAAATGTCATTTCATGGTCAAAAAGGGAATTGTATTAGGTCATATAGTCTCACAACATGGCATTGAAGTTGATAAATCTAAGGTAGACATTATTTCATCCCTCCCATATCCTACATGTGTGCGTGATGTTCGATCATTCCTTGGGCATGCTGGATTTTATCGACGCTTCATCAGAGATTTTAATAAGATCACTCTACCCTTATCTCGATTTCTTCAAAAAGATATTGACTTCAATTTTGATGATTCATGCAGGGTATCATTTGATGAGCTGAAGAAGTGTCTGACCACTCCACCAATCATACATCCCCCACGGTGGGACCTTCCATTTGAGCTTATGTGTGATGCCTCCAACTTCGCGGTTGAAGCTGTCTTATCTCAGAGGGTGGAGGGACGTTCACATGTGATTGCTTATGCATAGAGGACACTGGATTCAGCCCAATAAAACTACACAACCACGGAAAAAGAGTTTCTTGCTGTCATATTTTCTTTAGATAAATTCCGTTCATATTTATTGGGCTCTAAAGTAGTTGTTTTTTCTGACCATGCAGCTTTGAGGTACCTCCTGAAGAAGCCAGATGCAAAGCCACGACTTATCCGTTGGATGCTCCTTATTCAAGAGTTTTACATCGAGATAAAGGACAAAAAGGGGTCAGAAAACATGGTGGCGGACCACATGAGTAGGCTTACTCACACACTAGAGGATGACACCTTGGATCTGGTACCACTTCAGGACACTTTCCCTGATGAGCATCTCTATACCATATCAGGTACGCATCCTTGGTATGCTGATTTAGTTAACTACCATGCTGCTTCTGAAATCCCTGCAAATTTAAAGAAACATCAAGTCCAAAAATAAAAGAGTGAGTCAAGATTTTATGTTTGGGATGATCCATACTTATGGCGCATGTGTAGTGACCAAGTCATTGGGAGGTGTGATCCTGATCATGAGTTTGAGTCTATTTTGCATTTCTGTCATACACTTGCTTGTGGTGGACACTTTGGACCCCAACGGACAGCTAGGAAGGTTTTGGACTCTGGATTATATTGGCCTAGATTATTCCATGATGCCCATTTGTTTTGTAAATCATACTCTCGTTGCCAACACACTGGGAACATTTCTAGGAGACATGAGATGCCCCAACAACCCATACTGTTTTGTGAGATTTTTGATGTATGGGGCATCGACTTTATGGGTCGTTTTCCTAGTTCATTTGGATTTTTGTATATTTTGGTTGCTGTTGATTATGTGAGTAAATGGGTGGAGGCCAAGGCCACCAGGACCGACGATTCTCATGTTGTTGTGGACCTTGTCAAAGCACAGATTTTTTGCAGGTTTGGAGTAACAAAGGCCATCATCAGTGACCAAGGGGCACACTTTTGCAATAGGAATTTTGCTTCCCTCCTTCGAAAGTATGGGGTGACACACAAAACATCAACACCATACCACCCCCAACCAAATGGCCAGGCTGAGGTTTCAAATCGTGAGTTGAAACAAATCTTGGAGAAAACCATGCAGCCAAATAGGAAGGATTGGAGAAAGCGCTTGGATGATGCATTGTGGTCTTATAGGACAGCATACAAGACCCCCATTGGTATGTCCCCATTTCGGATTGTTTTTGGGAAAGCGTGTCATCTCCCCGTGGAAGTCGAGCATCGGGCATATTGGGCTATAAAGAAATGCAACATGGATTTGGCCTAAGCTGGAATTCAAAGGAAGTTGCAAATTCAAGAGCTTGAGGAGATTAGACTGTCATCATATGAGAACTCAAGGTTCTACAAGGAAAGATAAAAAGAAGATCATGACAAAATGATCCAACAAAGGGAGTTTCATGTTGGAGAGAAAGTCATTCTCTACAGTTCACGACTGAAGCTGATGCCTGGTAAGTTGCGTTCCAGATGGTTAGGTCCTTATGTTGTGACTAATGTTTTTCCTTATGGTGCAGTGGAGATCACACAAGAGGACATTGGAAGGAGCTTTACAGTCAATGGGCAATGTTTTAAGAGATACATTGAGGGACATCCTACTGATGCAGTGGATTTTATCACACTGCATGACCCCATCATCACTTGATCACATCAGGCTGTTCCTAACCCTTTCACTTTTATATTATTTTTCCTATTTAAAAATTCTACATTTCATGTGCATATATCATCTCATAGGTTCACATTGAGGACAATGCAATATTTTAAGTGTGAGGGAGGGAACCTTTTAGTTTAGTAATTTCAATTGCTTTCCTGTTAAAAAAAAATTTGTGTGTTTTTCAAATTTTGTGTGTTTATTTTACAATTTTCTGTGTGTTTTTGAAACTTTTGAGCTGAAATGATTCTAATCACCATTTTTAAATCCATATCAATAAGTGAAACAATTTACCCCTTGAAACTAAGCTTAAATGAATGCTGAAATGACTTTGTTTCAAGTTCAAATATTTAGTATTTTCATGAAAGGTACGCTGAATTTTGAATCCCATGCCAATATCACTGTCTTTATATTTGAAATCACTTTCCTGTGAGGCTTCTAAACCATTATTTTCATATTCTTTACATTCAACTCACTTCTTGAGAGAACCAAACAATGCTTGATTTAACCAGAATTTGATCTATTCCTGTCAAAACTTGAGGGTTTGAGGTACTTATGTTTAAATGATTGAGGCATTTGTTTGGTATTAAAGCCCCTATTTCATAGAATCCTTTTTTTATAATGGCCTACCTTGAATATTTAATCCTTGTAGCCCTTAGAAGCCATGCACAGCCTGTTAGGTTAAGCCACATTACAAGCCAATTTTCCCTATCCAACCAACTCTTGAAGTGAAATTGCATAATCTAGTTGAGCTTAAGTGTGGGGGAAGCTGTCTTGTGTTGTGCCACCACATTATGTGATACTTTGGGTGGGAAATTAAATTCTGAAGAGATGTGTTTGCTACTAAAGAAAGTCATTATATTGAAAGCTGTGCCTTTTCTGGAGCTTTCATGACAAGTGAAGCTGTGCCTTTTCTGGAGCTTCTAATTGAGGTGGAAAGCTGTGCCCATCTGGAGCTTTCAAGAAAATAATGTTTGAGAAGATTGACATTTTTTTTAATGCTGAAATGATGAATGGTGTAAACCTTTCATGACTTTTCATGATGATGGAGCTGAATTGATACTATGGGTATTGAAGAGAAGACCATATTTAAGTGAAAATTAGATTAATGCAATTTTGCTTCAAAAGAGTCAAGCCCTCCTCATTCAGCCTCAGAGTTTGTCACATATTAATCCTACCAACCGAAAGCCACAGAACAACCCTAAAAAGTCCTTATGATAAACATATGTCCTTGAATCACATCGGGTAGTGATATAGGAATCTATCAAGCCTATGGTGACCCTTGTATGAGTTTGGATGAGAAAGACATTGCAAAAAAAAATTGATATTTGAGTGATGAGAGAAAATTCAAGCGAGGTAAGTGTTTTGTGCATGGGAGGATAAATGAAGTGGAAATATATTGAATGATATAAATGGAGAACTTGAAATAATGGTTTTTTATGAGGCATGATATCTTTTGTTTCTTGTTGTGTAATTGTTTGATCTCAAAGATATGTGTTTCAAAATTGGTTTTGATTTGATATTGATGTTTACTTGAAATGAGATTTTGCTCAGGAGTGCAAAAGGGTAAGTGTGGGGGAGTTGATAAAACACTATTTTGTTGAATATTTTATTGGTAATAAATGAAATAATTTCCTCACATTGTGTTAAATATGTTTATTTATAAAATATTTGGGATTTGATCATTCATTTGAAAATTTGGTGAAAATTCCAGTTTTACCCTTAATAGTGCACTGTAGTATTTCGAAGATAAATATTTTTATATTTATTATTGGAATTAGAAATTTTGTAATAGTGTTCCTAACTTCATTTTATACAACCTTTATTCAGGACACTAGAGCTAAAGAGTGCATTTGGATGGAGTAAATGAGCCATTAATCCAATGGTGGGCTGGACTTGGCAGAATGGACATGGGTTCTGTATTTGGGCCATATCTTCTACATACGGGCTTGGAGGGAGCCCAAATTTTGAGGAAAGCTCTGAGACATGATGTGGCACAAATAATCCTTCTGGAAGTCCAGTCAATTCACGCGTTTTGAGGTCAAATGGGCGGTGCAAGTTGGAATAAAATATTTGTCCGAGTTTTTCATTTCACACTTAAAAAGTTATGTATCCCTAGACCTCACAAACTCTATTTAAAGGGGGTTTTAAATCTTTGAGAGGGATGGTCGAGGCTTTGGGAAGGTGTGGAAGAAAGGGTGTCTCTTGGGAGCCCCTCACAACTCTTGGAAGAAGTAAGCCTTTGTGCAAACCTCTCTTCCAAAAAGGCTCTCCTCTCTCACCTCTTCTTTGTATTTCTTTTCTTTCATGTTTGTTTCTTGAATTTTTCTTCAAATAATCTTCTGTGTTCATCACTCTTCTTCTTCTCTTAATCTTCTTAATTGGGTTGGAATCAAGAGTGGAGACAAGATTGGGTTCTACCCTTTCAATCCGTTGCTTATGCAAAACGTCTCCACGATGACTACACCACCCATGGAAGAGTAGTTCTTTTTAGTAATCGATCGAACTCTATCCTTATTCATTCATTTATTTTGAATCAATGAGATTCTGTAATTCACATATTATGATCTATTAATTGAGTTTTCAATTTAAATGAAACTAAGAAAGCAATTTAATAGTTAACACAAAACACGCGAGGTCGGAAATTGTGTGAACTGTGAGAGCGCAACCTTAACCGGTAATTCAAAACCACACGGGATCAATTTGTAGAGTTCAAATATAATCCCTAAACTCAATTAATCCTCATTTACAGAGTGGTTATGTGCCTTAATTTACCACTGACCATAAGCTAATTTTAGAACATCAATCAAAGCAGGGTGTTGCGATTGAATGTTCCGAAGTTAGCCTAAGGTTAAATTCACTTCAATCTTCGTGGTAAAGTTAATTCTCGTAGGGTTCGGGATCTAACAAATTAAGGGATCAGAATTAAGTGAATATTAATTTAAATGATAATGATTAATAAATGATTGAAGAGGTAGATTTATATCGATTACGCCTTTTAAATAGATTTCTAAAAAAACATCTTCTTGTTGTGTCATTCTAATCGAAACTTCATTTCAAAATTAAAGACAAAAAAAATGAAATCTTCTTCCAGTAAACTTCTTCTAGATTTATAAACTATAAACAACCACCCCCATACTTTCAAGTAGTGTTTTTATTCCCTTTTATTTTGTTTCTAGAATACCTCTGAAAAGTTGTTTTAATTCACTTCCTCCTTTGAGAGACGACCTTGGTCAGCCACTCTGCTGCACCTAAGTACCCCAAAATCACACTAATCATTTGAGGGCGCCCACGATAGCGCTCTTTCAATCCTCCATGTTGAGCATGTAGAAATCTTCTGAAAAGATCACGTCTCTTACCCGAACAAGTACATCCTCAAGGACTCCTGCCAGATATTATATAGCTCTATCCACTAACTACACCACTACTCTCATTAGATTACACTCACTAATCTGTAAATAATAGAATACAAAGTGAGGAATCACATTTAGGGAAGCTCCTAAATCACATAATGCATCAGAAAAGTTTAACTCCCCTTTGGTGCATGGTATGGTTAATATCTCGGGATCCTTGCACTTTTTTTGGCATTTCTAGAGTTAGTGTAATGAGTGCTGAAACATTCCTTCCAAGATCTATCCTCTCATTTCCCTCAAGCCCTCTTCGATTGGTACAAATTTCTTTTAAAAATTTGGCATACATTGGGATTTGATTTATTTCTTCAAGTAGACGAATGTTGATTTCAACACGCATGAATGTATCCAAAAATTATTTTTACATCGCCTCCTCAGCCATATTCTTGGTTTGAAAAACTATATTTGGAAATGGAAGGGTTTTAGGAGGAACATCATCAATCTTTTTCTTACCTTTATCTTTTTCCTTGGGCTTCTCATCAGTGGTTCTTGAATGGGGTCTCTCCGGAGTTGAGGTGAATCCCAGTGGAATAGTAAGTGCATAAGTATCAGTTTTTTTCTTCCTACTTCTCAATGTGATGGCACTAATATTCCCCTTGGGATTTAGAGTAGGTTGGTAAGGAATATTTCCAGAGTTATTACTTACCAGTTCATGGAGGGCAGTGGCAATTTGGATCATTTGACTCTTCAACTCCCTTAGCTCCGAACCTTGACTCTTCAGATCATTCTTTTGATTAAGAACAATTTGTTTCAAAGGATTATCAGTATTAGAATCTACCTTTGGTTTATAAGTCCCTTTTTGTTGAATTGTTGATTATTTAGCTTCAAATATCCTTCAAAGTTGTTAGAAACCCTATTGGTAAGGTGGTGGCTACTAGGGATGTGATTTTTGTTGCGGTTGGTATGGTATCCTAGGGAATACCACCAGACAATATTCTGTCTCTTGTAGTTTGGGGTGACAATCAGTCGGGTGGTCTGTTTCTATGAAAATTCCACAAGGTCTCACAATAGTGGGTTGGGATGTCTTTTGATCCCAGAAAATCTGTCTCACCATAGTTGTCAATTCGTCCAACTTGGTATCAATTAAATGACTTTCAAGAGAAGATTGACTTACTTGGTTTACTCCTCTAACATGTGGTGTACCTCGATCACCAAATTGTTGGGAGTTTTTTCATCTTATCAATCAATGAAAGTGAGGCTATTGGTGTTTTTCCACCAATGATACTCCAAAATCAACATCCACCATTCTCCTCTCCATAGGTGATAGTCCTTCATAGAAGTATTAGATGAGGAGTTGATCACTAATTTTGTGATGCGGATAGCTTGCACACAACTTCTTGAATCACTCTCAGTACTCATACATTGACTCCCCTTGTGCTTTCTTGATCCCCAAGATTACCTTATGAATGGAAGTGGTCCTTGATACTGGGAAAAATATCTACAAGAAAAGACATTTCAAATCATTCCGGCATGTTACAACTTTAGGCTGAAAATAATACATCCAATCCTTTGTAGCTTCATCAAGTGAAAATGGGAATGACCATAGCTTTATTTGATATTCAGAGACATTTCTTGGTTTAAGAGTTGAGAAAACCACATTAAATTCTTTTAAATGTTTGTTTGGATCCTCACCAGATAATCCATAAAACTTTTTATGAAGGTGAATTAACCCATATTTTAATTCAATGTCTAATTCGAGGTTTCGGTATGCAATACAATTTGGTTGATAGTCAATGTTGAGTGCAGCCAATTCTTGAATGGTTCTATTAAGTTCATTGTTATTATATTCAGCCATTGGTTATTCTTTTATGTTTGAATTAGAATTGATTCCAATTTTAATGTTACCATAATGAAGGAATTCTCCATCTGGTTTAATTTTGAAACTTCCTGTAGACTGAGAATGTAAGATTCGAGCCCTAAGGCTGCGCTCAATCTCAGGGTCAATATCTAAGATATATTCGAGATTAGTTAATGTCATAAGTAAAATAAAAATGAAATGATGAAAATTTAACCATAATAAAAAGATAAGAAGTTTGGGTTGATGGTCTGATAAAAAGAAAACAAGAGAGAGAAAAAAATGAAAACTTGAGAAAGAAAAAAGAAAGAGGAGAAGAAAATAAAAAATAAAAAAATAAAAGAAAAACCTCTAATTGGTTGAAAAAATACTTTCCTCCCCATCAATGATGCCAATTTGAAAGGCGCTGTCATGGGAACTATCTAATGAAATGTGATTTTTGGGTACTTAGGTGCAGTAGAGTGGCTGACCAAGGTCATCTCTCAAGGGAGGAAGTAAATTAAACAACATATTAAAGGAATTCTAAAAATAAATTAAAATAGAAGAAACACAATACTTAAAAGGTATGGGGGATTTTTTACCATTCATAAAGCTATATTAATCATTCTGGAAGAATATTTCATTTTTTTGTTCTTTTTGTTTTTGAAACGACATTAAGAAAACGCAATGAGAAGATGTTTTTTAGAAAATATTTTAAAAGGGGTAATCGATCAAACTCTACCAATTCAATTAATTATTAATAATTATAATTTAAATTAACATACACTTAATTATGATCCCCTAATTTATTAATCTTCATACCCTATGAGAATTAACATTACCACAAAAAGAGTGAAACCCTAGCCCATCTTCAGAACATGAAATCACAGCACCCTGCTTTGATTGTCATTATAAGACTAACTTATGGTCAGTGGTAAATTAGGAAATAAATCAAATCTATAAATAATTATTAATTTATTTTATTGATTATATTTTAAATCTAAAAATTTATCCCATGTGGTTTGGTTTTACCGATTAAGTTTATGCTCTCACAAATTACACAAATTTCGACCTTGCATGTTTTTGTGTCAATTGTTCAATTTTATGATTAGTTTATTCTAATTTTAAAAATACATTCATGGATCATATTTTTTGAATTAAATTATCTTAATGATTCAAAATAAATAAATGGATAAGGTAAGAGGTCGATTGATTACTAAGAAAACTAATCTTCCATGGGCGACGTAGCCATCGTAGAAACGAATTGCATTTGAAAAGATTTAGAAAGGGTATAACCCAATATCATTTAAACTATTTTATTTTGATACCAAATAATAATATTAAGAGAATAATATAATTGAAAATAATATAATAAATTAAAGATAAACTAAGTGTTTATAGAAAGTACAACAACATTACAACAAAGAAGAGAAAAAGAAGAGCATTTTAGAGGTGATCCTAGATTGGTAGCTTACCTCCTCCAATTATAAATTGAAATTTTATGGATACACTTATATTATGGTCCCAATATCCTAATTCAAGGCCCAACCCCACCAAATGAGAAAAACACCGATTTATAGAGTGGATGGGAGGCTAGGTTTTAAGAGGTTTCAATTATGAATGGAGAAATTCTTCTAAATAAATTAATCCAACTTGCATTGCCTGTTTGGACTACAAAATTCATGAACCGACTATCCTTCTAGAATTGTGATTTGTGATAAAATTTTTCCTCAAGATCCTCTCCAAATTTAGGCCCAATCCATGCACATATCAAAATTTTATGGCCCAAATACAGAACTGATGTCCAATCTGGCGAGTTTAGCCCAACTTTGACTTCATGGCCCATTAAGTCCAATCAAATGCATGATTTAGCTCATATGTCCTAAATGAAAGTTAAATCCAATTAATTCAGGAACAAATTTTAAAAAATTTATGTTTAAATAATTCAAATAAAATTATTTATGTTTGAAATACTATAATGAATTTGTAAAGGGTAAAACTGGAATTTTTATCAAATTTTCAAATGAATGATCTTATCGCAAATATTTCATAAATAAAAATATTTAACACAATATGAGAAAATTTTGTCATTTTTTATCAATAAAATATTCAGAAAATTGTGTTTTATCAATGATAATCTTATATATTCCAAAAGAAAGGAAGATCATGATGATTATTTGGGGATTTTATTGAAGATGTCAAATAAGGAGAATATATATTCCAAATTTGGAAAGTGTGAATTCTTGCTATAAATAGTTTCATTATTGGATCATATATTCTCAATATAGGGTATATCTATGGATCCTTCAAATATATAAGTTATTGTGAAATTTCCCATTTCAACCATAGTAGATGAGATCTATATTTGTTTTGGGTATTCTGGATTCTAATTGTGTTTTATGAGAGATTTATGATGTCTATATAATCCAATAACAAAGTTGACTTGGAAAGGAACCGAGTTCCTTTGGATTGATGTATGTGAGGAAAATTTCAAGGAGGTGGAAAAAGTTTGGTCAGTGCACCTGTTCTTACACTACCCTACACCAAATAATTTTTTGTGATCTATAGTGATTCATCAAAGAAGGGAATGTGATGTGTCCTCATGTATAATGATATGGTGACACATTATGCCTCATATATATTGAATATTCATTAGTAAAATTTCCTGACTCATGATTAGGAGTTGGTAGCAGTAATTTTTACATTGAAAATATGAAGGAATTATCTTTATAGTGAAATATGTGATATATATACTGATCATAAAATCTTGAATTATATATTGAAACAAAAATATTTTAATATTAAATAAAGTAAATGGTTATAATTGATCAAAGATAATGAATTATCAATACACTACAACCTCAAAAAGGTAAATAAGGTGGCTAGTTCTCTGATTCAGAAGAAGTATGATAGTTTATCCATGATGAGGAATGAAAGAGATCCAATATTTCTATATTTGAAGAATATGAACCTAGAAATCATGAGGAAAGTGGATAGATCATGTCTTTCTCAGTTTAATGTTCAACAAACCATTCATGATAGGATTAAAAAGGCATAGAAGGAGGATTTATAACACTATAATAAGGTGAGAATTTTCCTAAATTCAACCATGATTATGATAGAATGATAAGGTTCAGGAACTGAGTATGTGTCCCATAAATACCAAACTTGAATTAGGATTAGATGAAAGAAGCTCATAGTTCATCATTCTCTATTCATCCTAGAAGTAAAAACATTCTTTGAGACCTGAAAGATTATTTCTTATGGGATAATATGAATTGCAATGTTGTAGAATATGTATCTCAATTCATGTTATGAAAGTAAGTTAAGGTAGATAGATATATGTTTAAGGGGATAGAAAAACCATTACCTATATGAGAAAGGAAATGGGAAAATATTACCATAGATTTTATTGTTGGACTCCCCAAAAAATATAAAGGGAAAACTGATATCTAGATTATAGTAAATCACCTTATGAAGTTAGCACATTTCATTAAAATAATATAAAATTTCTATTCTTGTAAGATTTTAGGATATACATCAAGAAAGTGATAAGATTACATGGAGTACCAAATTCTATTGTATCTGATTGGGATATGAGGTTTACCTTGATGTTCTAGAGAACCCTTTAGCTGGGAATGAATACAAAGTTAAACTTTAATACTGCATATCATCCTCAGACTTGTGGTCGGTCTGAAAGGACCATTAAAACCCTTTAATATATGTTGAGATCATGTTATATGGATTTTAAAGGTGGTCGGGATGGACACTTTTCTCGGAACAACACTTCACATAATAATATCTTTCACTCAAGCATTCATATGACTCCTTATGAATCCATATATGGTTAGAAGTGAAGAAATACAATGCGATAGGATGAATTTAGAGAAATAAATCTATTGGGAGCTCATATAGTAAAGAAATGGTAGATAAGTTTAGACCCACTCAAAAACACATCAGGGAAGATCAAAGATGAGAAAAAGTTATGCTAACAATCATCAGTGAGATCTAGAGATAAAAGTTGGCGATAAGGTATTCCTATGAATATCTACTTGGAAGAACGCTATGATATTTGGAATGAATGGAAAGTTAATAATTATATATATCTTCCCATTTTAAATTATTGATCATATTAGGATGATTTCTTATTTCTCTGTGCTTCCACCAAACCTCTCTCAAGTTTACAATATGTTCCATTTATCTCTCCCGAGGAAGTACAAATATGATCCTTTACTTATACTAAACTTAGAGGTCATACCATGGAAGCTATATCTCTATTATGAGGAACAAATAGTATATATTCAAGATCTAAGAGATAAAGTGTTAAGAAAAAAGGCTACTCACCTGCTCAAATTTTTATGGTAAAACCATAAATTTGATGATGTTACATGGGAACCTGAAGATGTGATGAGGCATAAGTATCCATATTTTTTTAAAACAAAGTGAATGAATTTAAAGGGATAAATTCTATAAGGGTGTATAATGTAACAACCAAAATTTTATGATATATTTATATTTATATAAATTTAATTTCTTTGATATCTTTCTTTAAATGCAACACCAAGTTGAAACAAACATAATATTGAATTATTATTATTTAATGAGATAGTTATCTCCTATCCATTGGATTAGTGGGTATTAATAGGACTATATAAATTAAAAAAAATTATTTTTTATATATGTTTAAAATGAATTAATTTTTTTTAATGGTTTAGAATTTAAAATAAAATCATTTGAAGGTAAAAATAGATATTTTTCTAAAAACAGATTTTATGCGCACAAAATGTTGTTATTTTAATAAATTTAATTAATATATATTTATGAATTATTTTAATTAAAATTTTAGATAATATATTAAATAAAATATTTTAATATTCATCTAATTGTTTTTACATGACAAGGAATGAAGGTAAACTCAGTTTTATGCTAAAAAAAATAAATTTTCTAAGATTGGTTTTATTGCATTTCACACAATTATTTTAAAATAAATTTCTACCAATTATAGTTAATCATCATTATAAATATTATTTAATAAGTTCAAATTAATTTTTCATCATTATGCATAGTAACTGATTAAAAAATTTATTACTATGCTAAATTTTAAAATGGACTAATGGGGGTTAAACTAAAGAGATAAGGGTTAAAATGGCCAAAAAACTTGTCTAAATCCTATTGGATGAATAAATTTTAGCTCTATCTAATCCTATATTTTAACTTGATTCAATTTGGATCAAATTTTCTATGAGGGTGACTTTATTGTATTTAAATATTCATAAGAATTACAAGTGTGCCACTCCCCTCAAAGAAGAGGTATATGTTCTTATCGATCTTTTTCAAGTTTCATTCTTGTTATCCATCCTATAAATCTATTTCATACACAATAAAATAATTCCTCAAGTATCATAAATATACTTAGATGTTATTATGTTTATGGTAAAACCATTTTCCAACTCCTTCCCATAAAATGGAAAATGAAAATGTCACTCATGCGTATGTGTGGACTATCTCCTCCACACAGCGATATGACTCATTTTCCATCACCATCATTCATATTTGGTTATTATAATGGATTAAATGTTTATATATGATATTTAAAAAATAATTATTTCTCTATAATTATAATATATTATTTACCTTCTTACCCTTCTATCTTTTAGAAATTGATAACATCGCTCGTGTGCACATATGGACTACCACCTCCACGAAGCAGTGTGATTCATTTCCATAACCTCTTTATATGAATAATTCTAAAAGTTTATATTATGAATAAATATTATTATTATGTTATTTATAATATTCTATAGATGATGAAACCTTGAACAAGGTGTAATAATGAAAACCATATATTTGAAACATGCATGAAAAACAAACTAGTTTTCACCTGAATGTTCATTTTATTGAAGAAATTGTTAATAAAAGGATAATTTTAAATTATAAAGGAAATATATAGAGTAAGTTATATATTAATATGTTTCTATAATATATGTTTAATAAATATTTATTTATTATATAGGCTATTTTAATGTGTACAAATTTATACATGACTTGAGGTAAGAGATTTATGTTACAATCTCATTTAATTTCAAGATTGTCTATGATTAATTTTAATTGAGGGAAATTTTTTAGATATTATAATTTTAACCTCATATATTCTCATATCCTCTAGTAATTTCTATATTTTTTAATGTATTAATACCAATTTTTTTTCTTGGTTACTTAAAATTATAATTGTTTTAAAGAAAATTCAACCTTATTTTCTATTTGGTCATCAAAATTTTTCTTATATATACATGCTCTTAAATTTTTTTTATAAAAGTTTTTAACTATAATATAATTTTTTAAAAAGTATATTTTCATTACCTTTTACCTTATTTAATTATTTTTAAAAGGAACATTTTAAAGTAACATTTTTTGAACAATTCATTTTTTCTTTTTACAAAAGTGTGAAAGAATATTTTATTTTAATGTATATGATATGAATAGATTTTCACACCACCATGACCAATATTTTATTTTAAAATTCTTCTACATGTTTACATAGTTATTTTAAACTAATATAATTTTCTCAATATTCTTCTTTATTAGTTAAAATTTTATTAAAATAAAAGGATATTTTTTATGTTTTCAAATAAAGGATCGATTATTCATTTAAATCATTTTTCATCTATGCCAAAAGACTTTATGAATTGTTATTATTATTTGGGTTTATGATCTTATGATCAATTCTAATCTCTTTCTTGGAATGGATTATAATGATAATGATTTAAGTATGATTCTATGAAACACATTTTCTTCCCATTGGTTAGTTAAGTTTTGAAGAAACCTTTATGAAACCCATTTATTTTCCATGGGTTATGCTATGATGAAGTGAACAATTATTTATAAAGCTCATTTTATTTTCACGTGTTATGATATGATGACATGATAAATGATCTATGATATTTTGTCACACATATGTGTGGTTTTCATTATGTGATGAGTTGGAATAGAATTATATATCCCACCAATGCATTTGGTAAATATGGATATCTCATGAGATAATAATGACTAGAATATGGATTAAATATATTCTGTAAGGGGCTCTGATCATTATAATAGTATTGGGAGTGAACCTTGACTTTGGAAATAATATAATAGTGAGTGAACCCAATCCTTTACGGTTTCCTTGGTAGTGATCCTTGACTAAGGAAATGATTTTCTATACTTATGTGCATGCCACATACTTATGTATTATGCTTTTGATATATTCTCATGGACCATGATTGATTATTGATAATTATTCACACATATGAATTATGTATTTTGTTATAAAAAATTTTCATTCCATTATTTATTATTAATGATCTCTGATTTATTGGGTATAATTATTTTAAGTTATTATTATGTTCAGATTCCCGTATTATTATATTATGATCACTTATGGTATAATTGATTGATATATCTTATGTTTACCCTTACTGAGTGTTTGATATCACAATTTTTATGTTTCATTTCCATAAGTTATGAAAAACGTTTTTAAGTAGGGTATATCTAAGAAGTGTACTATGTGAGAAGAACATTTTGGGATATGTTGAATATATTTCATGAAATAAGATGATTATGTATCTAGTCTCCAAAGACACTAAATTTTTATGGTTCTAGGGAATGTATTGTTATGATATTTATTGAATATTCATTCAAAATTATGTAATATATATATGCATGACATTCTTTGGTTTCCTTAACTAGGGTGTCATGTACACTCTAGTTTCAATAATTGAAAATCCCTCCACCCAAGTCTCCTACTTGGTCATATAATTATCAAGGACACTTCTAAATCCACCAAATATATATGATAAGGTTACTGTGAAATCCATAGTGACCCTCCTTCAATCATTAATTTCCTTGATAAATGAAAACTCCCATTTCCACCCTAATTGATAGGTCCCAAGGGAGATTTTCAATAATGCATTACCTTAAGAATGAGGGATCTAATTATAAAGAAGGTAGTGAGGATTCTCCCAGCTCAGCATTCTCATCTTGAACCCCAATTATAATAGTTGATCCACTGAAGAAAGTGATTCCTTCCTAGGTTTAAGACCCAATATGATTATCATTAATGATTTCATCACTAAAAATCATCCAGGGAACCATGGAGAGAGAAATGGAATTGGGAAACATTTATTCCAGTTCTGACCAAGTACTGGAAGGGCATTACAAAATCATGCATAAGCCCCATTTATTCTATCCTAGTTATCAAGTAGCATTTTGGGCCTCTAATTAGGTGTAATCCTTAGATATGTATTTGTGTCTACCTAAGTCACTAATTAGGCCAGTCATTGGGGAATCCATATATGTGCAATACCCACTCAGTCCTCTTTTATCTCACCTTTCATGACAGATACATCCTCAAAAAATGACATTGAATTGCATGGACAATATCCTATTCACTTGATGTATAACTATATGAAAACATACTTAATTAATGTCATTAAACTATATGGTATGAACCTACTATATGACTTTAAACAATGGAAATTGAACTACATGGGCTTTGATTCCTACCAAATAAGATATATAAGATGCCTCCCAGAGGTCCAAACCCAACATCTACTTCCATATCCATCTTCATGGGGCCATATTCCTCATACAGACACTTATTTTCTCCCTCACAGGGCTATATTTCATATGATTCTGAATTTACTTTATCATTAGGCCATACTCATTTTAAGAAATCACTTTTATCTAATAGGGATATATTTCATATGAATTATCCCCTCATTAGGACATATTCCCTTTTAGATACTAGTTTATCCTCACCAGGTTCATATTCCTTATTAACCAATTTTTCACGAAGCCATACTATCGATAAAATCTTTCCCCATTTAGAGGGACATTTACCTCTATGTATCACTATATTCCCCTTTATTAGGCCATAATCCTGATGAAACCATAATCTGTTTAGTGGGACATAGTCCTAATAACAAAAAAACCCTTACCTCATTGAGACTTATTCCTCATGAAACTAATAAATCCTCATTAGGTCATAATCTCTTCCAGGTCAACCAGGAAGAGATAAACATGCATAAGTCCCACAAAAAATATCGTTTGGTATCTTTCACTAAATTATCTTTACAACATGATGTTAAATTATATATATAGGTCTTTATTACATGGACATAAAATTAAAACATGAATCGTTAAGTGGAACCAAACTATGTGTGTTATAATTACTTTCATAAGGATACATAAGAATCCCTTTCAAGGGATTGATCTTAAATCTATAAAAACCTACTACCTTATTGGATAGAGATAAACTCTAAAGAACCCAACTATACAGATTAAAAGAAAAAGTATCACTGATCAAGAAAATAAAAAATATAGAGAACTTTTAATACATATTGATCTTATCATCAATACATATTAACAACCATCTACTAAGACATGGGTAACCATTCCCACATTGTTATTTTGGAAGGATTAAAAAATATGACTTAAATATATAAGTGAGTCCAATACTAGGAAAAAATCCCTTAAAAATGGTTAAATGAGCCCGAACTCCCACCCTCCAGGACAATGTGAAATCCAATGTGTCATTGGAAAAGTATAACATGCCACTTATCTTTAGAAAACTTTACCCATATCAAATGAGTGTGGCATGGTTGCATATTGGAGTTTCCATCAGAAATAGAATAGTGAACCTCATGTGAATTCTTTAACTATTAAAGTGATTGGTTAAGCATGAATTTACTTGTGATGTTTTATTAATATGTTTTCTTATTCAAGTATTTTGATCATTTTAGGAACATCAAAACATGATCCCCTTTAATCCAAACCAATGGAATTATCTCGATGATAAACATATACCTCAACTATTGTGAAAGCTATAGTCCCATCGAATAGGAAGGTATTATTTCCAATGCAGCATCGTGAGTAGTAGGTTACAAATTCATTGGTAAGGGATTATTACCTCAATGGTACCATCCGAACCTTATAGATTCCATGAGAGAGCCTTAAAATAATCAAGCCCCATGGATCACCTCACTAGTAGAGGAAGACCACAATGACACATGTTTCACCTTTCTCCATCACCAACCATTTTAGGATACTTTTACCAGAACAAAATAATATGTTACTCCATTATCTTAGGGAGATATATCATGAGGTTGAATGTGGCCTCAACCTATAACAGAGTTCACCTAGTAGGAATCTAGTCAACTTCTTCCACCAAAAGTATCATGTAACCTCAATTCCTAAACAGCTAACTGAAGATGCATTCTAGGAGGTCTCTTATCTGGTTACTCAGAAATGACCACTCAGAGATCTCACCAGGGGTAGTGAACTACCAATCATAGGGAATGAGATTATATCCCTTCCACAACTAAGGAGGTATTATATTTTAATTTAAATGAAACCTGTGGGTATCCCCATATGCATATTCACACTAAGAAAGTATTCCAGTATACTATGGAAGCATTGAAGGAAAGGTATTAGTATATCCCAATATCCCACAATGGGAGGGATAATATTCTTGATCCCACTTATCAAGTCATTCAGCATACTCTATACACATTTGGAGGAGCATGCATGCATATCCAAAAAGTAACCAGGGGTTAAACCATATTTCTACCCACACATATGAAGCCCATAGATGTATCCTAATTATAACTGGAAGAATAAAGTGGTCTCATATTCCCATTCTCATCAAAGAACAAGTCCATATTACTATTCCTATCAAATAATCCCATAATTATATCCTACTAAAAATTAAAGGGAAAGATCAAATCGTTGATCATGAATTACGAGACTATCAACATATTCTAGTGGAATCATTTGAAGGCTACTATATCCATGTGCCGATGGTCAATAGGGGATAAGTTCATATTCCTTATCTCATCACTACACTAGATCATCCGTGAACAACAAGTGCAACTTAAGAATAGTCACATATTATTTATCCCATTCATTAGGACAATCATAAAGTTCCTGTGAGGAATGAAGAACATGATCAAGCTCATATTCCCAATCCAAATAGAGATAATTAGCCCATTTCAATGGAAAATTCAAGGAAAAATCACATTCCCTCCAACTCTATAATAATTCACCAGTATATTCTTGTAGTTTCTCAGTATTAGTCACATACTTTGGCTACCCTTCATTGTGAAGAATTTCATCGCATATCTTAGTGGTGACTATGAGGCAATCCCACATTCATACTCATTCTAAAGGAAACCATCAGTATATTCTTATTGAAACATGGAGTCTCCTAGTAAGGATCCCCCATGTGAAGTTCACTATGCACAACACTAGACCTCAGCCTCCCAATAGAGAGATTATAAGAAGAAGTCTCATTGAGGGTAGTCCAAAACCTAAGAGTAGTCCTATATCCCTATACTACTCATAGATGGCATTATTGAGGCCTTAAATTATATTTCAATAGTGGACCATGAATCTTCTGACACTTTATCATCTATAAGAATCAGTTTCAGTTGTGGAGGCTCTTCCTATGATATTGTTTCCAACTTCTTTGGAGGTCCCCCCAGAATATTCACCATGAAGGCCCTCCTCATCGAAATATCAATATCAATAATGGGAACTCTTCTAATGATGATATCTATAAAAATCCTCCTTAGAATGGGAAGATAAATTAGAAATAAGTCCCCCATTCCGTATCAAACATTGTCCACCCTGAAGGTCCTCTCTAGATCATATACTATAGGAATCCTCCCCACATCTTGAAATTGAGCCATAATGGTAGTCCTCATCATAATGGCATTTATTGTGAAGTTAATCCCCATAATAATATCTCATTTTAGTAATAATCCCCCCCTTACCAAATCTACTTGGATAATTCCCATGTAACACCCTGAGATTTTGTGATATTTTTCTCTTTAAATAAATTTAATTTCCTCGATAGCTTACAATACACACAACCCAAAGTCTAAATGAACTATAATATAGTATGTCTTTATAACCTACCAATTAAAATTTTGGAGTGAACAAGAATAACCACTTTTTGAAATTAATAATTATAAAGGTATTGGATAAAGAAAATATATATTCTTTAAAAAAAATTCCACAAAATATTATTTATTTGTTTTTAGGAGAAAATAATATAATTAATTTCATCAAATTTTACAAAATTTATTTAATAAAATGATATTATTTTTTTTTAATTCATTATGTAAAATTTATCTTAGAGTAATATTTTGAAAATTTTCTAAAAAGATTTATTTCTCAATGAATAGTGAAAATACAAATTTTTATTAAAAATCGTATTTTCATTTAGAGAATTTGAAAAGTTCAGACTTGTTTTAGAATGGGTTTAAAAGTAAAATTAGTTCATTTAAATTATTAAAAATAAAACTGAGACCATTATAGTTAATTATAGTTTTTATTTTTTTATAAAAATGTTTTATTCTTAAGAAAACTTTATTTCTAGAAAACTGCTTTTTGAAACGTTTTGCACATTTAATTTAAAATTAAATTCTTAAAATTATATTATTTGAATTTAATAAAATGGATTATATATGTGGAATAATCAAGTAATAATTTGGTAAAGAGGCCACTTTCATATTTTTTCATAATTAATAGTAAAGATAGTAAAAAAATTTGTCACCTCAGTAAGGGAAAAACACGTAAAACATTGTCAAAACATTTGGACAAGGCTTTAAAATTTATCTAACACTTATATTTGTCCTATTTTGATTCATGTTGTTTGGTTTTAATCATACAATTTTCTTAAATATGGAAACTTGGTGCCATTTTTATTTTATTACAACCTTTATATCATTTTAAGAAAATACGAAATACAAAATGTCACTCTCTTGACTTTAATATCAATAAGTTTTTTATATAAGGATAAAAAGTAGATAAGTTTGGTAATAATTGTATTTGAAAAATTAATTAAATATTTTTATCATAATATATATTTTTACTTTTAGTGATTAAATAATTAGCTTAAATGCATACACAACGCTGACACAATATTTATTCAATTTATAGAAAAATAAAATAAATGATTTTAAAAATATTATAAGAAATAAAATTTGAGTGAATTATTGTGTTACACAATTTTTTTGGATAAATATATCATATTTTAGATGTTTGAAATCTGTAAATTTGAATTAAAAAACTTTATTTATTGATTTAAAGTCAAAGTAAATGAACAGTTCCAAAAATAACATTAATTATATTTTATAACAAACAATATTTTACAAAATATTTTAAAATTCATAAAAATATCATCTTCATCCAAGTAAATGTTACATGGTTTAATATATCAACCGTGGTTCATTTATGGATCAATTTTTCTTTTATGGTAACATTCATGACCATTAAACAATATTAAACTTTGATATTTTGGTAATTGACAAAAGGGCTAATAAAGAGGGAGGGGGGGGGGGTGTAAGAACCCAGTTTTTCACTTAGGTATGGATCCTTTAAATTCTTATATAATTCTTTATTTTGGACCTAATATGAATTCATAGTAGGTTAGAGATGGTCCTAAGGGTGTCTGAGGCTTGTTTAGAGCCTAGAACCCATATTTTTGGTGAAACAGGCCTTGTCTCATGGTTAGAAAAAACCCTATGGGTAGGTCGCATGGTTAGATCTAACCATGTAGATGGTATGAATTTTTATGTAGAGCCATATCTCATGGTTGGAACACAGTTTCCCTAACCATGTAGCCTAACCATGTAACAACCCCTATTCTCCAAGTTCTTGTGCAGGGTTTGCGCACGGTTTGTCAAACCGTGCGGACAAACCGTGCACATGCAAAATTTTGGGTATCTTTACCAATTTACCCTTAATGATCTATTTAACCTAACCTTACTCACTAATCCTAATTCCAGTGGGATTAGCCTCTATTTCTATAATTTTGGAGTTTTTTGAAGTCCTAATCTAGGGATCGAGAGATCTCCTTCATCCGGGATATGTTCAAGATTTCATTCCTCATGTTGGATGTGCAACGATAAGTACTTGAGTCCTTTTTTCCGTTATTCATATATATTTATCTCAAACTAGTTATCAAGGTGTGAGAGTTTTTCCTCTTTTCCTAGATCTACTCCGATCCGAGTCGAATCAAGGGTTGATACCTGAGTAGATTAATAGAAACCTCAGGTGGGTGGTCTATAACTCATCCCTCAAGTTCATTGATTTTGGAATTTTCATGTGGGGATCACCGATTTCATCAGATACCATTTATTGAATTTATATTCCATGATTATATTCATCAAAACCATATGGTTATGTTCTTTAAAAATATATGATTAGTTGTTAGTGGTTATGCCGACCACTCTATCCATACAATGCAGGATGATATGCTATAGTTGTGTTTTTAGTGTTGTGACACTTTTGAGCCATCGTTCATATGTGATCAAGATTGACCACACTAATGGTAAGACTCCTTATAATAAATTCTTGTTGAATCATGTAATGGTGAATGAAAAGTATCACGTCACTTCAAATTGACCTGCCTATGGTAAGTTCTTCAATTTTATAACTAAATGTGAAAGGGAAATTGGAAAGTATACTAGGTATATGACTTGACCGGATTAAATGTCAATGAATAATAAGTTGATTGTCTATAGAAACCATCACTACATTAATGGAAGGTAACAGAATAGAACTTAATTATTGAATATTACTTAAATTAATTTAATAAAGGTTTCATGCTACTTGTCCTTGTCACACTAACAAAAGGAAAGGCTTGAACCAAATGGACTTATTGATAAATTTTGATTTTATTAAAAGGTTTCATGATACTTGGACTTATCACACTTATGAAAGGAAAGGATTGAAAAAAATGAAATATTATATGACTTCATTATCAAGTAGGAGTGGCCTGACTCAATCTCGCCTTAGATTCTTATCAGAGAATGCCTTGATCACTTGGGAACCCCATTCCGATTCAAGGATGTGGCTTTCTTAGGTTGAGACCCACCTAGATCTTGATCCTTATCTATTATTGGATGCTCGGTATGACACTGTAGGATCCCTCATAGAGTATTAAAGGATTCCATGGATACAATCCTTGGATCCAACATTAACAAGTAGGCACCGTGGTAAATCCCATAGGGTTTAGTCACTACTTAGTTTTGTTTTACCATGGATGATCACCTTGGACTCATTAGGCATCTTATTTTTAAATTACTTGGACTATGATCCTTGGATTACACTCTTACCCTTAGCTAGACCTAGTTACTACTGAGTTGTGACCCCTAAGGTCTAGGTTTCCTTGGTGAATACCATGGAACCACTTCTTATTAACTATCAATTATGGTTTCCTTATTATATCTTAGAACTTTCACCATTGATAATGTGTGACTTATTTATAAATTGGTACAATAAAATAATGACTTTTTTATATGTTTAGACACCAGCCAAGGGCTGAACCAGGTAATTGTGTATTTAGTTAAATTTTACTACTTTACTTTATATATTCATACCTACACGCTATTAAATTTACATTACACGGGATGTATCTTATAGACACCGTTGGTGGTGGCCCACTAAGAGATATCTCAAACACTCTTAAGACACCATTTGGTACCCGTGGAAGATTACATCTATGAAGGTGTTGAAAAAGGGAATTATACAAATTTGAAAATTTGATTTCTTGTTTTTAGGATGGAGCTTGAGAGCATATGACCGTGATGGAGCTCTAGATTCTTGGGATAATTATTTGATTTCTGTTATAATTTTGTAGAACATGTTATGAATGCGGTATTGTATCCATGTTTTATAGTTTTCTTGTGACATGACATATCAGGAGAAGTTTAAGAGTATATGGTTTTCAGATCTTGAAGGATTGGTTCTCCATGAGAGTATATCAGGATATAACCAGCCTCCAAATTGGTTTGTGGAAAGAGACAACATCCTACATAGTCATGGATGTTTTTGGGTTCCTATAGGTGGGAGAGAAGAGTTTACGCATGATTCCCACACTTCTTAGTGGTACGTTCATCCAGGAATCTCCAAGATGTATCAAGATATGTGACTCCAGTATTGGTGGTCTGTGATGAAATGTCAGATAACATGATTTATCACTAGGTATTCTACCTGAAAGTTGGTGAAGGTGGAGCACCAGATACTTTTAGGCTTATTACAGATGCTTCTGGTCTTGAATAGTAATGAGAATATTTTTTCATGGAATTTGTAGTCGGTTTTACTAGATCACCTAGAGGCAGCAATGATGTTTGGGTTTTCACTGATAGACTGAAAAAAGTGGCTCAGTTCATACCTCTTCGAGAGACTTTCTCAATCGATGTGCCAAGAATACTGTACTTCCATAAGACCATTCGACTACATAGGGTCCCATGTACTATCATTTCAGATAGGGATACTCATTTCACGTCATAGTTTTAGAAGGTATTGTATAAATCTATGGGAACATAGGTTCTTCTAGGCACATATTTTCACTCTCAGACTGATGGAAAATACGAAAAAATGATACAGGTTATAGTGGATATGCTATGAGAACATGTCCTTGATTTTGGCAGTTCATGGAAGAAGAATATCCCTCATGTTGATTTTTCCTAAAATAATAGATTTCAACTAATAATTTAGAAGGATCACTTCTAATCCATGTATGGTATGCTATACTGTTCACCACTGTGTTGGATAGAGGTAGGTGAGGCAACCCTACTAAGTCCTCATCTCCTTTAGGATACTTCATAGAAATTTTCGATGATCAGAAATCATATGAATACCACTCATTCTAGAAAGAAATATTATTCCTATCACCATCGAAAACCTCTAGAGTTTGAGTCTGGGGATCATGTTTTCCTTCAGGTATCGCCCATGATAAGTCATAAATTGTTACTAAGGCAAGGGAAGTTGTTGACTTGTTATGTAGGTCCATTTGAGATCCTAGAGAGAGTTGAGCCTATAGCCTATCGATTTATAATACCTTAGAGGTACCGTGCCATGAAAAACATCTTCCATGTTTCATAGCTTCACCAATATTAGGCCGACCTATGTCATACCTTTGATCTCATGGAAGTTGTGTTAGATGTCGAGGATAACTTTGAGCAGTATCCAGTACCCATCATTTATTGGAGCATGAAGGCTCTTTGAGGTCGGTATGTCCCTCTGGTATGAGTGCTATGGATTCACGACCGTTTGTAGGATGAGACATGGGAGCAGAAGGTAGACGTACATGCCCAATGGATAGAGTTGTTCTAAGAAAATAATTTTCTACCCTTAGAAGGTGAACTCTAGGATGAGTTACTTTAAGAAGGGAAGACTGTAAGAAACCGGTTTTTCACTCAGGTATGGATCCTTCAAATTTTATTCTAATTCCTTATTTTGGACCTAATATAGATTACTAGTGGTTTAGAGAAGGTCTCGAGGGTTTTTGAGGCTTTTTTAGAGCCTATAACCCAGATTTTTGGGAAACTGGCCCTATCATATGGTCAGAGAAAACTATGCGGGTAGGTTGCAAGGTTAGATCTAACCGTGTGGATGGTCTGCATTTTTGAGAAAAGCCACCCTGCATGGCTGACACATGGTTTCCCTAACCTTGTAGCCTAACCGTGAAGCACCACCTCTTCTCTTGGTACTCATTCATGGTTTGTGTATGGTTTATCAAACCATGCAGACAAACCATGTACAAGCTAAATTTTGGGTAATTTTACCATTTTACCCTTAATGATCTATTGATCCTAACCTTCCTCCCTAATCTGAATTCCAATGGGATTAGACTCCATTTTTTAATTTTGGATCTTTTAGAAGGATTAATCTAGGGATCAAGAGATCTCCTTCATCTAGAATCTATTTGAGCTTCCATTCATCATGTTGGATGTGAAACAGTAAGTACTCGAGTCATTTTGTGACAATCTTCATCTCTATTTCTCTCTCCGTAGTTATTGTAGTGTGATCATTTTCTCTCTTTTCTTAGTTATACTCTAATCTAAGCCAAATCAAGAGCTTATACTAGATTAGGAGATTCATACAATCCTAAGGTGGGTGTTCTATAACTCATCCCTCAAGTTCGTTGATTTTAGAATTGTTGTATGGGGCCCAATGATTTCATCGGGTGCCGTTTATTGAATTTATATTCCATTATTATATTAATTAGAACCATATGGTTATGATATTTCCAAATATGTGATTAGTTTTTAGTGGTTAAGCCCACAACTCCATCCATCCCTTGTAGGATGATATACTATAGTTGAGTTTTTAGTGATGTGACACTTTTGAGCCATCGTTTGGATGTGCTCGAGCTTGAACACACTAATGGTAAACCTCATTATAATAATTAATTATTGAATAATTTAATAGTGAATGGAAAGTACCATGTCACTTCAACTTGACCCACTTAAGGTAAGTGATTCAATTTGATAACTAAATGTGAAAGGGAAATTGGCAAGTATACTAAGTATATGACTTGACCAGATTAAATGTAGATGAATAATAGGTTGCATGTTTATAGCACCCCTTACCACATTAATAGAAGGTATTATACTAGACCTTAATTATTTATTATGGCTTAAATGGGTTTAATAAAGGTTTCATGCTACTTGGCCTTGTCAAACTAAAAAAAGGAAAGGCTTGAACCAGATGGACTTATTGATAAATTATGATTTGATTAAAGGGGTTTCATGCTATTTGGCCTTATCACACTAATAAAAGGAAAATATTGAACCAAATGAAATATTATATGACTTCATTATTAAGCAGGAGTGGCTCGAATCGATCTCACCTTGGATTCTTATTGGGGAATACCTTGAGCACCTAGGAACCCTATTCTAATTCAAGGATGTGGATTGCTTAGGTTGAGACCCACCAAGATCCTGATCCTTTTTTATTATTTTATTATTGGTATGACATCATAGGATCCCTCACAAAGTATTAAAGTATTCTATGGATGCACTCCTTGGATACAACATTGAAAATTAGGCGTCGTGGTTAAAGCCCATAGGGACCAGTCAATGATTAACCCCATTTTACCTTGGATGATCACCTTGGATTAGGTAAGCATCTTATTGTGAAATTACTTGGACTATGATCCTTGTGTTACACTATTTCCCTTAGCTAGACCCATTTACTACTGAGTTAGTGACCCCTGAGGTCTAGGTTTCCTTGTTGAATACCATGGAACTACTTCTTATTTACTATAACTTATGGTTTCCTTATTACATCTTAGAATCTTAACCATTGATAATGTATGACTTATTTATAAATTGGTATAATCAAATAATGACTTGGTTATATGTTCAAACATCAGTTGAGGGATGAAGTAAGTACTTGGGTATTTAGTTACATTTTACTGCTTTACATTATGTATGCATGCCTGCACACTGTTACATTTCCATTACATGGGATGAATGTTATAGTCACGGTTGGTGGTGGCCCAGTGAGATTTATCTCATACCCTCTTCAGGCATTGTTTGGTACCTGGGGTATATTAAATGTATGTAGGTGTTGACAAAGGGAAGCATACAACTTTGAAAACGTGATTGCTTACTATTTATGAGGGACTTTGATAGCAGATGACCGAGCTAGAGTTGTGGATGCTTGGGATAGTTATTTGATTTGGGTTATACTTTTGTGGAACATGTTATGTCTGTTTTATTGTATCCATGTTTTCTAGTGACATGAAATATCATCATCAGTTATTCCAGTTTATATAGTTATTATTATCCTTTTTAATCTGTTACATTGTATGCTTTCACTATTTACTTATATTTCTTCCACTATTTACCATTGTTTACATTTATCTGTTATGCTAAACCCTAGTAATGAGGGAATAGTGTCCCCATAGACACACCCTAGGCCCTTGCTGCTAGTTGGAAACCTCTGTAATTTAGAGAGATGTGCTTAAGGCCATGTGGCCCACCAGGATCGGGGAACCTATTAAGTGGCATCTGTGACCGGGATGTCACAAACACAATGAGAAAATCAAACATAGTATGTATGGGAAGCTAGTGATGAATGGAAGTTAATGGACCTATTTTCTGATATAAATCTCGAGTTTTATGATAGTCATGAGCAGTCTTATCTCTAATATTTTTCAGTTACCTATTTCCTCCTTGATAAGGTGAAGAGTGGGCAGTTTTTAAATCCTGGAGGCATGGTTCTTCATGAGACTATTTTAGGAGATAACCCACCTCTGTATTGGTATGTGGACAAATATAGTATCCTATATATTCATGGAGGTGTATGAGTTCCTACATATTTGAGAGAGGAGCTGATGAGTGAGTCCCACGCTTCTCGTTAGGAAGTTCATCTAGGCATCTCCAGGATGTATCGAGATATGCGACACCTGTATTGTTGGTTTGGGATGAAATGTAGGATATCAAACTTTATCACTATGTGTTCCTCTTGTCTGTAGGTGATGGTGGAGCACTAGAGACCTAGAGGCTTGTTAAAGATGCTTCGAGTCTTAGAATATAAATGGGGAGATGTTTCCATGGATTTTGTAGTCGGTTTTCCTAGGTCTCCTAGAGGTAGAGATGCTGCATGTGTTGTCATTGACATAATAAATAAAGTGGATCACTTCATACCTATTTAGGAGACTTTCTTAGTAGATGAGATGTTAAGAATGTATGTTCAAGAGATCATTTGACTACATGGAGTCCCATGTACTATCATTACAGATAGGGATGCTTGTTTCATGTCACAATTCTAACAGGGATTATAGAAATATATGGGAACACAGGTGATTATAAGAAAATATTTTCACCCTAAAACTGATGTAAAATTGGAACAGATGATACAAGTTCTAGAGGATATGCTCTGAGCATGTGACCTTTATTTCATTGGTTCTTAAGAGAATCATATCTCTCTCATTGAGTTCTCCTATAATAATCTCTTTTAGTAGATAATTCAGATGGATCCTTTGGAAGCCTTGTATGGTAGGCCACCCCATTCACTACTGTGCTGGCTAGAGGCAGGTGAGGTAACCCTATTAGGTCCTCATCTCATTTAGGAGACTTAAGAGTAGGTTCAGTTGATCAAAAAGAATATGAATAATGCTCAGTCTAGAAAAAATTATTATGCCAATCACCATTGATGACCACTAGAGTTCAAGGTTAAGCTTCATTTTTTCATTCTGGTATCACCCATGACAGGGAATAGACGGTTACAGAAGCAATGGAAGTTGTCACCTCATTACATAGGGTCGTTTGAGATCCTAGAGAGAGTCGTCCTGGTAGCCTATTGGTTACCACTACCTCAGAGGTAACATTCCATGCATGAAATATTCCATGTTTCACAGATTCACCAATAATATACCAATCTGTATCATACCTTTGATCCTGAGGAATTTGAGTTATATTTCGATGCTACTTTTGAGGAGTATCCAGTATGCATCATTGATCAAAGAATGAAGTCTCTACGAGGCCGGTATAGCTATCTAGTATGAGTGCTACGGTAGCATGACCGTATGAAAGATGAGAGTTGGGAGAAGGAGGCCGACATACAAGCATAATTGGAAGATTTTTCTCAGATATTAACTCTTTTCCCTTAGAAGGTGAACTCGTGGATGATTTCTTTTAAGGGGAAAGACTGTAAGAACCCGATTTTTCACTCAAGTATGGATTTTTTAAATTTTGGCCTAATTCCAAATTTTGGACCTAATTTAGATGCCTAGGAAATTAGCGAAGTCCCTAAGGATGTTTGGGGAATTTTTGGAGCATGTAACCCATCTTTTTGGGGAAACTAGCCCTATCGCAAAACTAAAAAAAACTGTGCAGGTAGGTCGAACAGTTTGATCTAAACATGCGGATGGTTTGCATTTTATGGAATATCCATCTCATGAGGTTGGGGAACGGTTTACCTAATAGTTTCGTCTCACAGTGTATCACCCCCTCTTCTCTAGGTACTTGTACATGGTTTCTTCATGGTTTGTTAAACCATACAGACAAACCGTGCACATGCTAAATTTTGGTTAATTTTACCATTTTACACTTAATGATCTATTTAACATAACCTTCCTCCCTAATCTGAATTCTAGTAGTATTAGCCTCCATTTCTCTCATTCTGTAGATTTTTGAAGGTCTAATATAGGGATCAAGATACCTCCTTCTTCCAGGATCTGTCTGAGCTTCCGTCCATCACATTGGATGTGCAACGGTAAGTGCTTGAGTCCAATTGTGCAGTTCTTCATATCTTTTTCTCAAGACCTATTTATCAAGGTGTAAGTGTTTTTTATATTTTCTTAGATCTACTATAATCCGAGCCAAATAAATTGTTGATACCAGAGTATGAGAGTAATACAAGACTAAGGTGGGTGGTCTATAACTCATCCCTTAAGTTCATTGATTTTGAAATTGTCTTGTGAGGAACACCGATTTCATCAGGTGCTGTTTATTTAATTTATTGGCCATGATTATATTCATTAGAAATTTATGGTTATTGTCTTTCCAAATATGTGATTACTTGTCAGTTTTGATTCCCACAACTCCATCCATCCCATGTAAGATGATATTCTATAGTTGATTTGTTAGTGTTGTGTCACTTTTCATCCATCATTTAGATGTGCTTGAGATTGACCAAACAAATGGTAAAAATCCTTATAATAAATTCTTTTTGAATCATGTAATGGTGAATGGAAACTACCATGTCACTCCCACTTGACCCGACTAAGATAAGTGCTTAAATTTGATAACTAAATTTGAAAGGGAAATTGGAAAGTATACTAATTATATGACTTGAATAAATTAAATGTAAATGAGTAGTAGGTTGCATGTCCATAGCACCCCTTACCACATTAATGGAAGGTAACATAATGAACCTTAATTATTGAATATTCCTTAGATTTAATAAAGGTTTATTGCTACTTGTCCTTGTCACACAAATGAAAGGTAAGCCTTGAACCAAATGGACTTATTGATAAATTATGACTTGATTAAAAGGTTGTATGCTACTTGGACTTATCACACTAATGAAAGGACAAAATTGAACCAAATGAAATATTATATGACTTCGTTATCAAGTAAGAGTGTCCTAACTTGATCTTGCCTTGGATTCTTATCAAGAAATGCCTTGATCACTTGGGAACCCCATTCCGATTCAAGGATGCATCTTTCTTAGGTTGAGAGTCACCTAGATCCTGATCCTTGTCTATTCTTGGATTCCCAGTATGACATCGTAGGATCCCTCACATAGTATTAAAGGATTACATGGATACACTCCTTATATCCATCATTGAAAACTAAGTTCCATTTTTGAAGTCCGAAGGGACCAGTCACTTCTTTACCCCATTTTACCTTGGATGATCACCTTTTATTTAGTAGGCATATTATTGTGGAATGACTTGGACTATAATCCTTAGATTACACTCTTAACCTTATCTAGACCTAGTTACTACTGAGTTTGTGACCCCTTAGGTATAGGTTTCCTTGGTGAATACCATATAACCACTTCTTATTAACTATTAATTATGGTTTCCTTGTTACATCTTGGATCCTTCATCATTGATAATGTGTAACTTATTTAGAAATTGGTATAATCAAATAATGACTTGGTTACATGTTAAAACACCAAATAAGGGATAAATCAGGTACTTGGGTATTTAGTTACATTTTATAACTTTACTTTATATATTCATGCCTAGATACTATTACATTTTCATTACACATGATGGATGTTATAGACCCTGTTGGTGGTGGCCCACTGAGATTTATCTCACACCCTTTCTGGGCGCTATTTGGTACCCGGGGCAGATTACATGTTTTCTGGTGTTGACAAAGGTAACAATACAACTTCTAACACTTGATTTATTATTGTTAGGATGGATCTTGATAGAAGAGGACTGAGCCAGAGCTTAGTTTGTTTTGGATTGTTATTTTATTTCTATTATACTTTTGTGGAACATATTATTCCCACTGTCTTGTATCTATGTTTTCTAGTTTTCTAGTGACATGGAATATCATCATCATTTATTTCAGTTGATATAATTATTATTATCATTTTTTATCTATTACTTTATTTTCTTCTGCTTTTTACCTATATTTCTTCTGCAATTTACCTCTTTTTATATTTATCCATTGTGCAACACTCTGGTAATGGGGGCATAATATCCCCATGGAAACACCCCAGGCCCTCGTTGCTAATCATAAGCCTCTAACATTTGGGGAGATGTGCTTGAGGCCACATGGTCCACTGGGATCGGGAAACCTATTAAGTGGAATCTGGGTCCAGGACATCACAAGGGGATTAAAAATAAGATATAAAGTTTAATAATTTAAGTAATTACAAGAGTTCCCCTTCCCTCACTTATAAAGGGAACCTATTCTCATTTCTTCACCTTTTAGACTTCTATCTCAGACTAAACCAACAATAATAAATTCATATATTCCTTACTCATATCCTAGATATTATTTAATATAAGGCCCCGACCTTAAACCTTACTTAATATTGAATTAAATGAATAATTCACATTGAGGATCTTTTCAGGTTTAGATTTTTAGAGAATTAGGACATAACTATTACATCTCAAAAGATTACAAAGTAGACACTTCTACTAAGTTTCCATAGAATAAAAAATCTTAAAAAGAAACATGTCTAGTTCCTTGTTTTATATAGCATGACTTTCCCTTGATCCCATCCTTGACCCTATTACACATTAAGACCTGTGAAAAAAATTTCAAAAAACTTGGGGTGAGCATAAAAAGCTCAGTAAGGGATACACAAAGAATGAAAACTGTTAGTTTATCAAAACAAAAAGTAAACCATGTATACTTTATCAAAGTAATACTTTTCACCTTTATGAAGTAGTAAATAATCTTCACTAAATAAAATATCATTACTTACCCTTTTGTAACCAAAATATTACCATAAAACCCATATAAAGATCACATAACATATAAAGGTAACTTGGGACATAAACATACTTAAATGGAATAACCATACGGTCAACTTCCACACATATCACTTAATGGAATAGCCATACGACTGACTTCCATACCCAATACATTGGAGGTTATAACGTAACCACCCGTCCTGGTATTCACGGCACCACCCGTCATATGGTTTATCACGTAACCACCCGTCAAATGTCCAAGTACCATTATAAAATCATAAGACATAAAACAAATATAATGGAAAGAAAACATTTCCACACTTTGATCACAATATATCACTTAAATATATTGACATAAAAAATCCATTATAAAAACCATTTTCAATACCAAAATACATAAAAGAGTATATGGTATTTATTTCATTTTAAAAACATTACGGCTTGTTGAGGAAGCCAAAGACCAATAATACTCGCGGCGGCGGAAAAGGTCATTGTCACCGCATACGTTAAAAGAAACATTCCTTTTTGTATTTTAGTAAAATGCTTCATAGAAAAAGATTTCTTTTGTATAAAATTAAAAGTCAAAGGGGTTTAGACACCGTATAAAATAAAGTTGTGTATAAAACAAAATATGCCTCAATGAAAGGAGATTGAGACGAAGTCCCTTAAAAAGATCATTTTTTAAATAAAATAGATCTATTATGTGTATTCACTATAAGTACACATAAAAAAAGTACAAATACAAGACAGGACATAATAATATCATGACATAATTTGAAATTAGGAGATTGACACAAAGAACGGAAATTGGGTTAAGAAGTTCCCTTACCTCGGGTCCGACTTGACTCGATCGTTCTTTAACGTCCTGAATAATAAACTTGAGTTAATTTCTACTTGATTAAGAACCTTTTTCAAGTTCATTATTCCTTTTATATCACTTATTACCATGTTATGAACATTATGTAATCATTTAAGTTAATAATGTTTGTTTTGTCGATATTTGGTTCTTAAGTCGAAAGTGAACTTCTTATATTTACAAGTTGTTCACGTAGTCAAATATCCATTATCTCAAGAATGATATTCATGATGTATATGTCATATATATCTTATATATCCAGTATATACATGAATTTATAATATTATATAATCATTTAGAGGTAAGAAATGAAATGCACCGTTCATGGAGACGGTAAGCCGTATGTACGCATGAACGCTACTTTCATTTCTATGTCATATTAATGGAATTAAAACTAAATGAGAGATATGTATATTTTAATTCCAGAATTATATTAATAATTTATATGTAACATAAATCATATATATCCATTATATATATTTACTTATAATAGTACATTACATTTGGGGATAAGAAATGAAATGCACCGTTCATGGAGATGGTAAGCCGTACGTACGCATGAACGCTACTTTCATTTCTATCTCATACTTTAATGGAAAGAAATAATAATTATATAAAGGTATATTATAATTACAGTATAACATCATATATAATAACTTTAAATCCATCCTTCATACGTCCCACATATGGCATTAACGAATCAAATCACTTTGAGGGGGCGGTAGCTCGCACTTCCTAAAATGAAGATATCACGTATACCAATAATGGAAGCCATAAAGGTATGACATAAAAGAAAAATACATAAGCTTAATGAAATATTAAACATATTATATATCATATATAAATATAGTCACATCTTAATGGCCACCTTTTAAGGTGTTAAAAGAAGATTGAACAATCATCGTTTCGTGAGGCAGAAATTCGCCAAACACAGAAACAGTATGTTATTTAAACATTAGACGGAGGTGTGTGTAGGTGTAGCTCGAATCCTTCTTATAACAAAATACTAGTATATTGAATATACTGAAGTGTTTACAAAATAAATGAATAAAAAGAGTTTAGGGGGTTGGAGAAGCAAAATAAAACAAAAGAACACAAGTGAAGACATTACCTTAAAAACGGGTAACTCTTTTTGATTTGAGCTCAAAGGCTTCCTTGGGAAAACTTCTGGCCAAAGTGAGGCTTCTAGGAGTAATATAGGAATGCGGAGAGACAAAATGGATAGGGGTTGGCCGAGATAAAGGCTTTGGAAGTGTGTGTAAGGAGGTAGAGGTGGGGGCCTTTTATAAGAGGAGAGGAGGGGCACTCTTGGAAAGTTATAAAAGGTTACTTTATCATAAAAATCTTTTCGGATTTAAAAGGTCCAAAAATTATATATTTCTAGGATAAGGTGATAGGAGTTCTAAATATACTCATACAATAGGTTTTTGACATTGTAGGTCTTAGATTTTACATTATCTTTTCATTTTATTTAAATCGTTAAATAATGAGGTAATCGCTGAATCATCATGATGTCATAAATAATTTAGATTATTTAATGTCTAAAAATTATAAAAAAAATATCATGTTGTAGGAAATTGTTTTAGCTTTCTAATGAATATTTAGAGTAAAAAATATGACTTGTATAACCCCATTAATTTTTTTTAGTAAAACAACTCATGTTTGTGACATTTTTATTTTAACTTTAAATAAAAAGATATTAATGTCATTTTCCTACCAAAGTGGCTCCATGGGGTCCCCAAGTTGACCCATGGATTGTCTTGGTCGGCCATGACACATCCAATAATGGTAGGACTTGTGTCTAGGTCATTTAATATTATTAAAACATTATTTTTACCTTAAATTACACTAATTACCTCTAATCGCGATTAATAAACTTAAAAGTTACTATTCATCAAAAAATTATTTTAATCCCATTGAACCAAATTTCACTTCTTAATGACAACCATGTATGTAGGATTTTTGAAATTCAAAACACATAGGTGGTAAAATTTCATTTAAACGAAAAATCAGTTTTTTTAAGTACCACTTAGTGGTTTCACTATTAATCAAAAATTGAAGTTTTTCAGAAAAATACCAAAACTTCACCCTAAGCTATATTTGATATTCAGAATTAAAAAATAAAGTCTATTTTACAAAATTCAAATCATATAAGTTGTATTAATTAATTTAATAATTAATTCCCACTGTCAGAGCAAATAGCGTGTTTTTATGAAACAATAAGTATCAAAAGATTGACACTAGTTTAAGTCCGATTTCAAAGTGAAATTAATTCCAACGACCAATATTGGATTAAATGGTAAAAATATATTCTAATTTCTCTTTAAAACCAATTCAAACAATAATCTAATCATATAAATAAATTAGATTAAAAAGAGGTTTTGAATTAAAATACAACATTTTCACTATTCATTAAAAAATGAACTTTATAGGAAAAATACCAAAAATTTACACAAAGTAAATTTTGATGTCCCGATTCTAAAAAAGAGTTTTATTTGGTCCAATAGAATTTATAAGAGTGACCAAAACTATATTTAATGACGGTTCACCATCAAAAGGCGATAAGTGAACCTTTAGTGAAAATTAGGGTATAAATGCCTAAAATTGAATTCTTTTCGTATTTTAAGACTTTATATTTAATTGGATAAATGTAAAAACATTTAAAAAACATATATAATCATATTTTAGTTATTTCTATCCATTCCCGCCAATACAACGGCTTTGTTTTAACTGCCATTTAAAATAATATTATTTTATTACTAGTGTGCAACGTAAGATTTCAAAGAAACTCTTTGTTGCGTATCGGGTACGCTATCGAACATAGAAACCCCTTTAAAGTAAAATTAATATTTAATTAGAAAATATTAATAAATAGGAAAATGTATTATTCTTTATTTACCTGGGATGTTACATCTTTCCCCCCTTTTGGGAATTGCGTCCTCGCAATTTTATTCACTTATCAAAATAAGTGGGGGTATTTATCCCTCATAGCATTTTTAAATTCCCATACTGCCTCTTCAACCATATAATTTTTCCACAAGACCTTTACCTGGTAAATTAACTTATTTCACAACACTTTCTCTCTTCGGTCAAGAATCTGGACTGGTTGTTCTTCATAAGAGAGATTTTCTTCCAACTGAACTACCTCTGGGCTCAAAACATGAGATGAATCTGGCATATACTTTCTCAACATCAAAACATGAAAAAAATTGTGTACCTGAGATAAACTTGGAGGTAAATCCACTCAGTAAGAAACTGATCCAACTTTATCCAGAATTTCATATGGTCCAATGAACCTTGGACTCAGCTTTCCTTTCTTACCAAATCACATCACACTTTTCCATAGAGAAACCTTGAGAAAAACATGATCACCTACCTCGAAAGATAGATCCTTCTCCGGTTATCCGTATAAATTTTCTATCTGCTCTGAGCTGTTCTCAAGTGTTGTTGAATCAAATGAACTTTTTTTTCCATCTCTTCTACCAATTCTGGTCCCATCAGCTTCCTTTCACCCACTTCATCCCAAAAAGCTGGAGTTCGACACCGCTTCCCATATAATGCCTCAAATGGTTCCATCTGTATACTGGAATGAAAACTGTTATTATAAGAAAACTCAAACAAAGAAATATGTTTATCCCAACTTCCCTGATAATCCATCGAACAAGCACGTAGCATATCCTCTAATGTCTGAATTGTTCATTCTGACTGCCCATATGATTGCAGATGAAAAGATGTACTAAAATTTAATTCAGTACCCAACGACTTCTGAAGGCCTTTCCAAAAGATAGAAGTAAACCTGGGATCACGATCGGACACAATGGAAAGAGGAACTCCATGTAACCTTACTATCTCTTTAAGATACAAACGGGAAAGTTGATCTAGGGAAAAAGTATATCGTATGGCAAGGAAATGAGTATATTTAGTTAATCGATCAACAATAACCCAGATTCCATTATTACCTCGAGATGTCTTTGGTAATCCCACAAAAAAGTCCATGGATATGTTTTCCCATTTCCACTCTAGCACTGGTAAAGGCTGAAGCATCCCTTTCAGTAACTGCCGCTCTGATTTAACCTGCTGACAAGTCAAACACTTCACAGTAAAATCAGCAATATCCATTTTCATTCCGTCCCACCAGTAATACTCCCAAAGATCTCTATACATCTTAGTACTTCCTGGATGAACTGAAAACGGGGAACTATGATCCTCACATAACAACTCATTCTTCAACTGTGAATCACAAGGCACACATAATCTCTTCCCAAACCTGAAAAAACAATCATTATCAATGTTAAAATCAGGCAACTTACCCTTCTGAACCAGCTATACCTTTTTCTGCAACTCACTGACTTGCTTCTGTGCTTGCTTAATTCTGTCTGATAGAGATGATGTCACTAATACCTGAAACAAAACAAAATAACTTCCTGCACCAAAAACTTCTATGCCAAAGTTCATCAAATCAAAAACCAAAGGATCTCGTTCCAAACGTAGCATGGTTAATGAAGCATTACTTTCTCGACTCAAAGCATAACCACTTTATTTGCTTTTCCTAGATGGAAATGAATTGTACAATCATAATCCTTGATTAATTCAAGCCATCTCCTCTGTATCATGTTCAATTCTTTCTAAGTGAATATATACTTTAAACTTTTGTGATCAGTATATATTTCACACTTTACTCCATACAAACTATGCCTCCAAATATTTAGAGAAAAAACAACAGCAGCTAATTCCAAATCATGTGTAGGGTAATTTACCTCATGAGTTTTCAACTGAAGTGAAGCATATGCAATTACCTGATCATTCTACATAAGGACACAACCAAGTTCTTTCAATGAAGAATCACTGTAGATAACAAACTAACCATTCCTGGAAGGAAGTTCCAAAACTGGAGCATTCACCAATCTTCTTTTCAACTCCTTCGGTAGTAACCTGAGTCAACTGAGCCATCACTGCAACAAACTGTTTAGTTTTGATTCTGACCATCTCAGGATACTGATTTGAAAGGTCATTTCCCTCTGTATGCCTTCCCAGAAAAGCTGTTCTGTTTCCTCTACGGAAAACCATTCTTAACAAAGAAATATCTTAGGCGAAGCAAGATGGTAATCTTTAAATGCTATATCATTTCAATCATACCATAAATTAATTTATAATTTAAAAATTTTCTAACTCCTAAAGTTGTATAAACTGACCTCTGATACCAACTATAAGGACTCGACCTTAAACCTTACTTAATATTGAATTAAATGAATAATTCACATTAAGGATCTTTTCAGGTTTAGAGTTTTAGAGAATTAGGATATAACTATTACATCTCAAAAGATTACAAAGTAGACACTTCTTCTAAGTTTCCATAGAATAAAATATCTTAAAAATAAACATGTCTAGTTCCATGTTTTATATAGCATGAATTTCCCTTGATCCCATCCTTGACCCTATTCCACATGAAGACCTATGAAAAACATTTCAAAAAACTTGGGGTGAGCATAAAAAGCTCAGTAAGGGATACACAAAGAATGAAAACTGTTAGTTTATCAAAACAACAAGTAAACCATGTATACTTTATCAAAGTAATACTTTTCACATTTATGAAGTAGTAAAAACTCTTCACTGAATAAAAGATCATTACTTACCCTTTTGTAACCAAAATATTACCATAAAACCCATATAAAGATCACATAACATATAAAGGTAACTTGGGACATAAACATACTTAAATGGAATAACCATATGGTCGACTTCCACACATATCACTTAATAGAATAGCCATACGACTGACTTCCATACCCAATGCATTGGAGGTTATAACGTAACCACCCGTCCTGGTATTCACGACACCACCCATCATATGGTTTATCACGTAACCACCCGTCAAATGTCCAAGTACCATTATAAAATCATAAGACAGAAAAAAAATATAATGGAAAGAAAATATTTCCACACTTTGATCACAATATATCACTTAAATATATTGACATAAAAAATCCATTATAAAAACCATTTTCAATACCAAAATACATAAAAGAGTATATGGTATTTATTTCATTTTAAAAACATTACGGCTTGTTGAGGAAACCAAAGACCAAATAATACTCGCGGCGGCGGAAAAGGTCGTTGTCACCGCGTACGTTAAAAGAAACATTCCTTTTTGTCATTTAGTAAAACGCTTCGTAGAAAAATATTCCTTTTGTATAAAAGTAAAAGTCAAAGGGGTTTATACACCATATAAAATAAAGTTGTGTATAAAACAAAATATGCCTCAATGAAAGGAGATTGAGACGAAGTCCCTTACAAAGATAATTTTTAAATAAAATATATTTATAATGTGTATTCACTATAAGTACACATAAAAAAAGTACAAATACAAGATAGGACATAATAATATCATGACATAATTTGAAAGTAGGAGATTGACCCAAAGAATGGAAATTGGGTTAAGAAGTTCCCTTACCTCGGGTCCGACTTGACTCGATCGTTCTTTAACGTCCTGAATAATAAAATTGAGTTAATTTATACTTTATTAAGAACCTTTTTCAAGTTCATTATTCCTTTTATATCACTTATTACCATGTTATTAACATTATTTAATCATTTAAGTTAATAATGTTTGTTTTGTCGATATTTGGTTCTTAAGTCGAACGTGAACTTCTTATATTTACAAGTTGTTCACGTAGTCAAATATCCATTATCTCAAGAATGATATTCATGATCTAGATTTCATATATATCATATATATCCATTATATACATGCATTTATAATATTACATAATCATTTAGAGGTAATAAATGAAATGCACCGTTCATGGAGACGGTAAGCCGTACGTACGCATGAACGCTACTTTCATTTCTATGTCATATTAATGGAATTAAAACTAAATGAGAGATATGTATATTTTAATTATAGAATTATATTAATAATTTAGATGTAACATAAATCATATATATCCATTATATATATGTACTTATAATAGTACATTACATTTGGGGATAAGAAATGAAATGCACCGTTCATGGAGACGGTAAGCCGTACGTACGCATGAACGCTACTTTCATTTCTATCTAATACTTTAATGGAAAGAAATAATAATGATATAAAAGTATATTATAATTCCAATATAACATCATATATAATAACTTTAAATCCATCCTTTATATGTCCCACATATGGCATTAACGAATCAAATCACTTTAAGGGGGCGGTAGTCCGCACTTCCTAAAATGAAGATATCACGTATACCCATAATGGAAGCCATAAAGGTATGACATAAATGAAAAATAAATAAGCTTAAGGAAAACATAAACATATTATATATCAGATATAAATATAGTGACATCTTAATGTCCACCTTTGAAGGTGTTAAAAGAAGATTGAACAATCATCGTTTCGTGAGGTAGAAATTCACCAAACACAGAAACAATATGTTCTTTAACCATTAGACGGAGATGTGTGTAGGGGTAGCTCGAATAATTCTTATAAAAACATCCTAGTATATTTAAGATACTGGATTTTTTACAAAATAAATTAATAAAAAGAGTTTAGGGGGTTGGAGAAGCAAAATAAAACAAAAGAACACAAGTGAAGACATTACCTTAAAAACCGGTAACGCTTTTTGATTTGAGCTCAAAGTCTTCCTTGGGAATAATTATGCCCAAAGTGAGGATTCTAGGAGTAATATAGGAATGTGGAGAGACAAAATGGATATGGGTTGGCCGAGCCAAAGGCTTTGGAAGTGTGGGTAAGGAGGTAGAGGTGGAGGCGTTTTATAAGAGGAGAGGAGGGGCACTCTTGGAAAGTTATAAAAGGTTACTTTATCATAAAATGATTTTTAGATTTAAAAGGTCCCAAAATTATATATTTATAGGATAAGGTGATAGGAGTTAGAAATATACTCATTCAATAGGTTTTTGACATGTGTAGGTCTTAGATTTTACATTATATTTTCATTTTATTTAAATCGTTAAATTATGAGGTAATCGCTAAATCATCATGATGTCATAAATAATTTAATTTATTTAACGTCTAAAAATTATAAAAAAATATCATGATGTAGGAAATCTTTTTATATTTCTAGTGAATATATATAGTCAAAAATATGACTTGTATAACCCCATTAAAAAAATTGTTTTAGTAAAACAACTCATGTTTGTGACATTTTTATTTTAACTTTAAAATAAAAAGATATTAATGTCATTTTCCTACTAAAGTGGATTCATGGGGTCCCCAAGTTGACCCATGTATTGTCTTGGTTGGCCATGACACATCCAATAAGGGTAGGACATGTGTCTAGGTCATTTCATATTATTAAAACATTATTTTTACCTTAAATTACACTAATTACCTCTAATCGCGATTAATAAACTTAAAAGTTACTATTCACCAAAAAATTATTTTAATCCCATTGAAACACATTTCACTTCTTAATGAAAACCATGTATGTCGGATTTTTGAAATTCAAAACACAGAGGTGGTAAAATTTCATTTAAATGAAAAATCAGTTTTTTTAAGTACCACTTAGTGGTTTCACTATTCATCAAAAATTGACGTTTTTCAGAAAAATACCAAAACTTTACCCTAAGCTATATTTGATATTCCGAATTCAAAAATGATGTCTATTTTAAAAAATTCAAATCATATAAGTTGCATTAATTAATTTAATAATTAATTCCCGTTGTGAGAGCAAATAGCGTGTTTTTATGAAACAATAAGTATCAAAATATTGACATTAGTTTACGTCCGATTTCAAAGTGAAATTAATTCCAACGACCACTATTGGATTAGATGGTAAAAATATATTCTAATTTCAATTTAAAACCAATTCAAATGATAATATAATCATATAAATAAATTATATTAAAAAGAGGTTTTGAATTAAAATACAACATTTTCACTATTCATTAAAAAATGAACTTTATCGGAAAAATACCAAAAATTTACACAAAGTAAATTTTGATGTCCCGATTATAAAAAAGAGTTTTATTTGGTCCAATAGAATTTATAAGAGTGACCAAAACTATATTTAATGACGGTTCTCCATCAAAAGGCGATGAGTGAACCTTTAGTGAAAACTAGGGTATAAATGCCTAAAATTGAATTCTTTTCGTATTTTAAGACTTTATCTTTAATTGGATAAATGTAAAAACATTTAAAAAACATATATAATCATATTTTAGTTATTTCTATCCATTCCCGCCAATACAATGGCTATGTGTTAACTACCATTTAAAATAATATTATTTTATTACTAGTGTGCAACGTAAGATTTCAAAGAAACTCTTTGTTGCGTATTGGGTATGCTATCGAACATATCAACCCCTTTAAAGTAAAATTAATATTTAATTCGAAAATATTAATAAATATGAAAATGTATTATTCTTTATTTACCTGGGATGTTACATCTAATTTCCAAATGAACATCATTTCAAGGCTCAAGGTGTAATAAAAAAGTGGTTTCTCAATGAAGTTGTATAACTCCTAACCGGGTACTTTAATTTTTTATTATTATTTTACCACTTATAAATATTGGTATCCATTATAAAATGAAGATTTTAGTATCTTAAATATAATTAATTTTTATTATTATAATGAAGAAACCATTATCCACCCCCTTTCCATATTATAGTAAAATAAAACATCACTCACGCGTATGTGTGGACTACCACCTAACATCGCTCCATGAGGCGATGTGTTTTGTTTTTCATCACCACCTAACATTAATGGTTAAAATAACAGAATTAATAAATATATGAGATATATATTATATCATTATGTTTTTGGAAATTTGAATCCTTATTTTCCACTCTTTGGTTCCATCCATCAAAAAATGGAAATATTACTTATCCGTACGTATGGACTGCCATCCCCATGAAGTGATGTAATTCAATTTTCATCACTATTTTATATGAATAACTATAAAAGTGTATATAATTATTAAATATGATACTAATGACATGATTATAATTCTATAGATTATATAACTATGATCAAATTATAATGATTGGTACTATTGAACCGAAACATGCTTGAAAAATGAAGTTATTATCATCAAGAAGAGAGATCTTCATTAAGAATTGTTAATAAAATGGTGATAAGATATTATAATTAAATAATATAAGGTATTATATATATGATTAAGTTTCTATAATACATTTATAATAAATATATATTTATTATATTGGAGGTTTGAATTCCTATAAATAAATACGAGCCTTGAGGTAAGGTATTTATGTTTCAAATCCTTTTTAATCCGGATTGATTTATACTTGAATTTCCATAGAGTATATTTTATGATCATTATCTAATAAATCCATTTAATTTTATTATCCTTTATTTATTCATGAAATTTTCAACTAATAGTATCATTTTCCTCTCTATTGTACTTAAAATGACCAGGAAAATGTTTTTGAGAAAAATAGATTTTATTTCTTATTTGTTCAGGAATCATTTCATTCCATGTCAATATTTTCTTTAAAAAAAAATTCAAGATTATTTTACTAATTTACTATTATTTTTTAAATTTATTTTCACACATGTTTTAATTTTTATAAAAAAATAAAAGGAATGTTCTTGTTGTTTTCCAAATGAGGTACTTTTAAATTTATACCAAAAATTTGGAAGAAATATTTATTTTAACATACATGGAATGAACATAATTTTACACCATAATAAACACTCAATGATTTGAATATTAATTTATAAATTTTAATAATTATTTTAAAATAAAAGTTTTCCCATAATAATTTAGAAATTTTTAAATTTTAATAAAGTTATTTTAAAATGAAAACAATATTTTCTTCAAGAAATATTCTGGTGATATTTTAAAGAAATTTTCAATTATGATAACGTCCTTTGATGTTAATAATGATTTACTGGGAATGTAATCTAATGATACGATTTTTATTCCTTCTCTATATGGTTTATTGTTATGATGAATTGATTTTTATAAAAAATGTTTATTTTTCCATGGGTTATTCTATGATGAAATAATGAAATGTTTATAGAACTCACTTTTATTCTATGAGTTATGTTATGATGATATGATGAATGTTTTATGATATTGTGGAAAACATATGTATGGTTTTAATTATGTGGTGGGTGGGATGAGAATTATATATCCCTCCAATGCATTATTTAAATATGGATATCTCATGAGAGAATAAGAACTAGAATGGGTAGTGAAGTAAGTTTCGTAAGGAACTTTGTCCACTATGAGTCTTGAGGGTGAACCTTGAACAAGGATATGATGGAATGGGGAGTGAACCTAATCCACTATTATAGACTTAGAAGTGATCATTGAATAAGGAAATTATTTTCTATGCTTATGTGTATTTCATAAACTTAGGCCTCATTCCAATTTTATTCTATCATGACTCATGTTCTTTGATTCATTTATGATTCATGTCCTACTAATTACCATGATTTATTCCATGAATCTTGATTATAATATATGATATGAAGGGTATCGTTTTAAAATATTATGCTCCTGTTTTCATACCATTATACTCATGTTATGCATAAATTATCATTGATATCTTCCTTGTTTACCCTAACTAAGCATCTAATATCACACTTTCTTATGTTTCCCTTCTCTAAGATATGAAGGAGGATTTTAAATATGATATGTATAAGAAGAGTTCTAGTTGTGAATAACTAAGTGAGGGATAATGTAGATATCTTAGGAATAAGTTTTTTTATATCCAAGTTTCCAAAGACACTAAACATATATTATTTTGGCATGGATCATTATGTATGTATTGAATATTCATCAAATACAATGTAAAATATATGTGTGAAATGAATTGGTTGTTTTATTTTTTTAGATTAAACTTTAGTTACCTTTAGAAACAAGGAAAAGAAAACTTTAGTAAGAACCATGGGGTTAATTTTAAGTATAATATAACATCCAAAAGTTTTGATAAATTAGATATTATATAATTTCTCACTATGACTATTGTTTTTCACTGAATTCTTTTTGGTTTTAGTAAGGAAATAAAGATAGAATGATGAATTTGAGGTGGTGATAGGAATATTGAAATATTAAAATACCTTATTTGAGCTTAGTCAAATTAATTTCTCTATATAATTAAAATAATATGGGAATTTTAATTTATATCCTTGATGATTAGATCTTTAGTTAATAGTAAAAACTCTTAATAATAGGATGATTCCATCTAAAGTTTATAGATACTCTCTGATCAAAGATTGTGGTAATGTGCTTCCTAAAAATAAAATTATTCTTCCTCTAGTTGAATTTGATCTTATTATAATCATGGTTTGGATTTATTTACAAAAACCCCACATAAATTAATGAGGAAGGTATGTCACATTTTATATTTTAAACCAACCTATTATTTCCAATCAGTTTGATGATGATATTTATGAGATTCCAATAGAAATTACATGGACTATATGAGTCTTGAGTCCTATTAAAAAGGGGTGTTTATCTCATATGGTCGGGTAGAAACACAACATTGAAGATATGTATATTTTATGAGAGTTTATTGATTGTTTTCTAAAGAGGTTTACTAGTCCTCTTTTAAATCATGAAGTTGAGTTTTCATTAGAAACCATACTTGATGTCACACCTATTTCAATGAATTAATACAAAATATCCCTGTTTGAGTTATAATAGTTAAACAAGAAACTATAGGATAATATTGAAAAGGGATTCATTCAGAAAACTGCCTCACCTTGAAATGAACCTATTGTTTTTGTTAAAAAGAAAGATGTATCAATGTGACTCTCAATTGATTATTAGGAAAATTAACAAGATCACAATCAATAATAAATATCCTCTTCCTCATATTGATGATTTGTTAAATCAATTATGAGGAGAACAATATTTTTAAAATATTGATATTTGATCTGGATACTATCAGTTGAGGGTCAAAAGTGAAGACATACCCAAAACAACCTTTCGTATGAGGTATGGACGCTAAGAATTTATACTGGTTCCATTTGGTCTTATCAATTCCGCCACTATATTCATGGTTTTAATGAATAGATTATTTATATATTACCTTGATTAGTTTGTGGTAGTATTTTGAAGAGATATTCTTACACATTATAATATTAATCAAGATCATGAAGACCACTTGATGATTGTACTAAATACCATAAGGAAGGATAAGTTTTTTGAAAAATTTACCAAGCGTAAATTTTGACTAGAAAAGCTTCATTTTTTGGATCATATAATCTAAAGTGAGGGTATATTAGTGGTTCCATAAAATAAAAAAGTTATTAAATATTGGCCTATACCAATCACTATGATCAAGATATATAGTTTTCTTGGTTTGGTAGGATATTATCGACACTTTACAGATAATGTTTCATCACTGTATAATCCACTCACCAAGTTAACTCGAAAGGGAGTCAAGTTCATTTAGATAGATTAATGTGTGGAAAATTTCAAGGAACTACAGAGAAGGCTAGTCAGTACACCTATGCTTACACTAACCTAAATTAAAAAATGGTTTGTGATCTATAATAACAAATCTAAGAATGGACCATGATCCATCCTCATAAAGAATCATATAGATATTGATTATGGCTCAGTGAAATTGAAGGTTCATGAGAAAAATTACCCCAATCATGATTTGGAGTTATCTATGGAAGACTTTAAAAATAAATAGATGGATGCATTATGTTTATGATGAAAGGTGAGACATATATACTAATCATAATATTTTAAATTATATATCCACTCCTAAAGAGTTGATTATGCACCAGATAAAATGGATGGAGTTGATTAAAGATTATGACGGTTCACCCCCTGGGAAAGTGAACAAGGTGATAAATTCTCTAAGTCGGAAGGATCATGCAAGCTTATCTTTGATGAGGATAAAAAATATCCAGTATTTATATATTTGAAAAATAAGGACCTTTAAATCTAGAAGGAAGGATAAAATCTTATCTTTATCAAATGAGTGTTCAACTATTTATCTAAGTGAAGATTAAAGAGGAAAAAGGATGATGTGGAGATACAAAAGAAGGTGATAAATGTTCTTGAGTTCAATGTTGATCATAATGGAATGAAAAGGTTTATGAACTGAGTATGTGTCCCATACATTCCATATTTGAATAAGGAGATATTGAATGAAGCTCATAGTTCATCATTCTCTATTTATCCTGGAAGTACAATGATGTATAGGGATCTGAAAGAGTATTTATTGGGGGAAGACCTGAAAAGGGATACTATAGAGTATATATATATATTCTTAGTATTTCATAAAGTTAATGCTGATAGAAATTTTTTTAAAGGGACATTATAACCATTACCCACACAGGAATGGAAATTGGAAAATATCACCCTGTATTTTTTCATCAGACTCCCCAAAACATCTAAAGGAAATAATTCTATTTGGGTTATAGTTGATCACTTTAAAATGTAATCATACTTATTAATAAAAGATAATATTTATACCTTGATCAAACACCAAAAATATATATTAAGGAAGTCTTAGGTTTTCATGGAGTACCATATTCTATTATATATGACTGAGATCAGTGGTTTGCCATGAAGTTCAAGAAAAGTCTTTAGAAACATATAGATTTAGAGTTGTGTTTTAGTACTACTTATTATTGGACCCATAAAGGAATTTATTGAGTGATTAAATGAGGTGTGGGGATGGTAAATTAGGGTATGAAAATAATTCATGTTTCCACATATACCTATGAAACTCTCACTGAACTAACTGATCTTGACCTCACTTATTAGTAAACTCACTCCTTTGTTCATCTGTCAATTGGTGATCTAATTAACTGGTGTGATTTTCTTGAAATTATTCATATAATATTTATGATTTATCAATCCACATACACTGGTTTTCATCCTACTTAATATAAGTAATGTTAGCACACAAGACAAAAGGATTTTACTTGGTTTACCCACACTGGGCTATGTCCAAAGAGTATGCATCGAAGTTGTGTCTATATTAAAAAATCCACTATTATTCACTAGTCTTGTGGATAAAATTATTTTTTAGATATGTTTAATCCATGATAGGCTCAGTTTATTTACAATACTTAGGGTCTATCTCTATATCACCCAAGGGTAACTCCCTTGGTCCTCTCCTTTTACTCACTACTTTAGGAGGGAATGATTATTGCCTCACTGGCGAATACAAATATTTAATGTATGATAGTTTATGCACTAATTAGTTCTCATTGATCTTAACTCCACTATTTCAAAAAAAGGTTTTGAATATCACTATTATAACAGATTCACTTTCCCTGTTGAACCAGTCTTCAAGGAATACAAATTTCATTTGGAAAAGTCTTCAATAACTAAAAATAACTTTCTGTATCATGAAAATTTACACTTTCGTGGAACCTTTGCACCACTTTTGTGAAAAATTCCTCTTATTCATTAAATTTTGTACTTTTATGAAACTCACAGTATTTCACAAAACTCACAACCTTTAATGATGCTTTCTAAACCTTCACAAAACCCCTTGGTCCGATAGACATAATTCATTTCTTTCTGGAACATGTATTTATATGAATCCTTTACCCAATAAAAACCTTCATGAAAATATTTAATGAATTTAAATTGTTTTTATCTTCAATAATTTTGGATTATTCAAATGAGAGGGGTAGTAACCAATTTATAGACATTTCTTACCTTAGAAAAACTTTCTCACTCACCACCACATTTTCATGAAACTCTTCATACCTGTTTGTGAAACTGCCTATCAATAATCATGATGGAACTCTATAACTAACCTTTTCATGATGAATCCATGTATGGGTTATTATATTTCTTTAATGGATTCAAAACATCACTTAGTATTATCATTATTGACATTATGGGATCTCACATTACTTCATGCACTCTACCACTTTCCCTATATCTGGAACATCACCATCTCATGTAGACTTTGACTGGTGAATATTGAATCTAATGTGATTCACCACACTATGTCAATAAAAACACCTCATCTAACACACCAAATAACTAGAACTGATAGTGATAGGTTTTAGAACAAATAAAACACAAAACACATGAAAAAACTCATTCTCATAGTATCCAATAGTCTCCAACTTTGGATTTATTGGAAAAACTTTCATGAATCCTTTTCCTCTATCTGGATACCACTTTATGAATTCTTATTAACACCAAATATCCATAAATTCCAATACCACTTATTGATTGTTGTTTGAAATAAATATTATCTATTAAATAATTTGTGGCATATAATAATAAAACTTATCCAAACCCCCTTGGAAACTACTTTTTTATCATGAAATTATTATGTGATTTTTTTTTCATTGAAAAAACATCTTAGAATCATTATATTTATAGCCTTTACTTCCTAGTACCTCTATGAAGTTTTGGGTAGGAACACATGAAAATTCATGATCCTTTCATTTCTAGATAGAAACTAAATATGGATTCATGATCCTTACTTCACCCCATTTGACATCAAATCCAAGGTGTACTAAGTACCATATGTAATGAATATATAATCCTTCTAAACAAGTACTATGGGAAACAATGGTTTCACTTTTAGTAATTTTATTATTAACCCACTGTCTTTTTTATGTCATACAACATAATATTTTATCTAATCTAAACTATTGATACCATGCATTATGTGATTGAACTCTATATCCTTTATCAATTATGTGCATAGGGGTATTCCTATTTCACCCCCTTTTTCCACACAGTCCTTACATCTGATAAAGAGCGGTAATGCTACCCCTATGATATGAAACTATTTATATTGTTAGGACTATTGGTTAAACCCAAAAACTCTATTATTCTTCTTCTTCATTTATTCACATGTGACTGCAGGTTTGAGAAAACTCTTTAGCCAAAAACAACTTATAGTTGTATCTTCCTTTAATAAAATTGTCAGTGGGTGAACTTACCACTTAGCATAGATCCATAAAAAATCCTCTAATCATACTGAGTCATGAGTCATTGTAGGAAACAAGATATTAATTTTATAACACCATCACTATCTATTGAACTCACTTATGTCCATACATATCTAGAGGCCATATAACTTTAGATACTTTCAAGTAATTCTTCCATATTTATTCTCCAACTCTAAACACAAATCCAATAAATTTTTTTGAAACCAATACCAACTCTCAAAGGTACCAATATGTTGTATTATACCATTTTTTAAATCTTTCTCAATTTCAAAATGATGAAATTATGACTTGTTTGTTCATATTTTAATATCACATTCTGAAATGTACTTCTTAGTTCATTTTTTGTACCACATACACTACTTCCATACCCCTGTATTGAATTTCTATCAATATAAAGGGTCAAAAATCATGTTGGAACTCCACAAATAACCGTTTTATGATATAAAACTATCTAGGTGTCCTATTTCTTCAATTTCTTCAACCTGTATCTCAGTATTATCTTGATCGACATTACAAACTCACACATTGCTCCATGCACTCTAAAAATTTACCTCTATCAGAAGTACTGTTGTCTCATGAATAATTTTAAATGTTGAATAGAAAATCCAATGTGATTCACCACACTATGTCAATGGAAACACCACATCCAACACACCAACTCATTAGGGATGACACTGATATGGTTGAAAAAAATCCAACACACAACACATGAAAATAATTATCATTCTAAAATAGATATAAAGCCAAAAAGAAACATTCAAAACCTAGAGGATATATTGAGGCCTTGTTTTATGGATTTAAAAGGAATTTGGGATCAAAATATTCCTCTAGTTTAGTTTTATTATAACAAAAGACTTCACTCGAGTAATCAAATAACACCTTATAAATCCCTCTATAGAGAAAAGTGTTGAACTCCAATGTGCAGGGAGGATTTTGGATAAATAAAACTATTGGGACATAATTTAGCTAAGAAAATGGTATATAAAGTTATAGATATTCATTAGTACATCAAGGCGGCTCATAGCTGACAAAAAATATATACTGATAATTTTTTGGTGAAATATGGAATTTTAAGTTAGAGAGAAGGTATTTCTATGAATTTATTCATGGAATAAGATTATGAGATTAAAAAATAAGGTAAATTGGAGCAGTAGGTATATTATCCCATTTGATATTCTTGATATAGTAGGGACAATAGATTTTACTTTGATTCTACTAACAAACCTCTTTCAAGTTCACAATGTGTTTCATGTATCTCTCTTAAGGAAGTACATACCTGATTCTTCTCATGTAATGAACTCAGAGATTGTACCACTAGAGTAAGATCTTTCCTATAAAGATAATATTATAGAAATATTTTATCATAGAGATAAAATTTTGTTGAATAAGATTGATCTCCCTATTAAAGTTCTCTGGAGGAATCAGAAATTAAAAGAAGGTACTTAGGAACCCAAGGATGTGATGAAATAGAGATATCATTATTTGTTTGTATCATAGTGATGAAATTTAAAAGGTGAAATTCATTTTAAGTGTGGTATCATTTAACACCTTTATATTTTATGATATATTTCTCTTCAAATAAATTTTATTTTCTCGATAGCTTGTGATACATGAAACCTTAAGTCTAATGGAACTATAATATAGTATATCGTTATAAAATAGTCGTTAAATTTAAAATTTGAATATGAATATTAAATTTTTGAAAACAAATGTGTACAAAGGTTTTGATAAATTAAATATATTGATGAATAAGAACTCGATGTTTAGTAATGTCATTATATGCTTTAAAAATACATTTTTCCTTAAAAATGGTTTTTATTTATTTTAGTGATAAATATTATAATTAATTTCTTAAACTTTTAGAATTTTAACTAGTGAAAATGAACTCAATTTTTGAAATCAACATTATCTTAGAGTATATTTTTGATAATTTTCTAAAAATATATATTTTTTCAATGAATTGTAAAAAATACTGATTTTTATTAAAATTTTCCTTTTCATTTAAATAATTTAAGAAGTTTCATATTGTTTTAAAATGTTTTTAAAAATAAAATTATTATTATTTTATTATAATAAATCCAATTAAGGACATTATAATTAATTTTATGTTTGAATTTGTTATAAAAACTTTTCATACTTAAGAAAACATAATTTCTTGAAAACTGCTTTTTGTCATGTTTTTTGAGTTTAAATTTAAATTAAATTATGATTTTTTTGGAATTTAATTTCATAAAATTAATTCCATATTTGGAATCTTAATATAAAAATTTGGTAAAGATTCCACTTTAATTTTTTATCATAATGAATAGTAAAAACATTAAAAAAATATTACCTTGGTAAGGGTAAAATGGGTATACCCGAGTTAAAACTTTGGGATATGGATTTAAAATATGCCTAAAACTTTAATTTATTATATTTAATGAGTTTATTTCAGACCCAAGAAGTCATATTTCTAAAATATATAAACTTGGTTCTATTTTCATTGATTATGACTTTTATATTATTTCAAGAAAAGAATAAATACAAAATGTCACTCTCTTGACTTTAATATCTCCAAACTATTTACATAAGGATAAAAAAGGATATGTATGGTTTGAAATGTTTAGTTCAAATTTGAATTAATTATTTTATCATTATAATTTATTTTTAATTTTTAGTTATTAAATAATTACCTTAACTACATACACAACAACGACACAATATTTATTCAATGAAAATAAAAATAAAATAAATGATTTTTGGAACATTAATAGTAATTCAATTTAGATGAATTATTGTATTGCATGATTTTTTTAAATAAATTTAACATATTTGGGATGTATTAAAGGTCTATATTATAATTTCATAACTATCCTTCAAAATTTAAAGTCAAAGTAAATGAATTATTCCAAAAATGACATTAGTAATATTTTATAATAAACAATATTTTATTAAGGGATTTAAAATTCATAAAAATAAACTATCCAGCCAATTTAATGGTATATTGTTGAAAATATAAACCATTTTCCATTTATGGGTCACTTTTCCTTTTTTATGTTAACATTCTTGAACCTCAAAGAGTACAAAACATTGATATTGTGATAATTGTAAACTTGGTCAATGAGGGATAAAACTAAGAGATAAGGGTTAAAACATCACTTAAACTTTTATAAATATTATTTTATGGGATAATTTATAATTATCCTAATAATATATTCAAAATATATCAATTTTTATCCAATTTAATCATAAAATTAATTTATATTAATATAATATTTTAAGTAATTCCAAGAGTGCCCCTCCCCTCACTTATAAAAGGGCACCTCTTCTCCTCTATTCCTCAAACCTTTTGAGCCTTATATATTAGGAAATACTTACCATAATACCTTTAAATATTCCTAAACATTTATAAGATATTTTTTTCTTTCCAAAATACCATCCTTTCAAGTATTAAGGTGTAATCAAAAAGAGGTTTCTCAAAGAAGAGATATAACTCTTAACCAAGTACTTTGAATTTTATTTATTATTTTACTACTTATAAATCTATGGTATCCATTATAAAAATATTAATTCAGTATCGTAAATATAATAAATTGTTATTTTTAAAATTTAACCACCATTTTCACCTTCTTTTCATCACATGGGAAAATAAAACATCGCTCGTGCGTATGTGTAGACTACCACCTCCATGAATCGATGCATTCTATTTTTCATCACCACATCACAATAACAGTTATAATGATGGAATTAATAAATATATTATATTTATTATGTTATTATGTTTTTTTAATGGTGAATTATTATTTACATTTTTTAGTTCTATCTATCAAAAAATGGAAACATCACTCGTGCGTACGTAGACACAACCCTCTCTACAAAGTGATGTAATTTATTTTTCACCACCACTTTATATAAATAGTTATAAAAGAATATTTAACTATTAAATATTATAATAATTACATAATTAAGATTTTTTATATGATGGAACCTTGATCAAAGTATAAGGACTAGGATTTCCAAACTGAAACTTTAATGAAAAGTGAAGCAATTATCACCCAAAATAGTGTTTTTAATAAAGAATTACAAACAAATAGGTGATAAGATGATATAATTAAAACAAATATGGTATGATATATATTATTAAAGTTATATAATATATTTATAATAAATATATATTTATTATATAGGATATTAAAACATGTATGAAGAAAGATGACACTTGAGGTGGGGGTTTTTGTTTCACTCCCATTTAAATCAAGAATTATTAATGCTTGATTTACATTGAGGAAATTTTATAATACTTATATGATAAGTACCTTTAATTTTATAATAATATGGTTATTAATTAAACTTTTACGTAATAGTATCATTTTTTTCTTGGTGGCACTTAAAATGATCAGGAAAATGATTTTGAGAAAAACATGATTTATTTGATCAGGAATCATTTTCTTATATGTCTGTGTTTTCTTTAAATTAATTTTCAAGAATGTTTTACTATTCTACCATGAATGTTTAAATTAATTTTCACCCATTATTTAATTTTCATTATAAATTTTTAGAGGAATATTGTCATCTTTTTCTAAAGGAGGTATTTTTGACTTTTTACCAAATATGTGAATAAAATATTTATTTCAATGTACATGACATGAACAGAATTTCCTGCTGTCATGACTGATCAAAGATTTAAATATTAATTTATAATTTTCCATTATTATTGTTAAATAATTTTTTAAAAATATTTTATAAGTTTTTATATTTTAAAGAAGTGATTTCAAAATGAATAGAGTATTTTGCTCAAAAAATATTCTAGTGTTCTTTTAAAAAAATTCATCTATGATAACATCCTTTGTTGTTAATTATGATTTACTAGGGATATGATCCAATTATTCCATCCTTATTCTTTCTCTATATTGTTTATGATTATAATGATTATATTTTTTTATAGTTGTTTATTTTTCATGGGTCATGATATGATTAAATGATGAAATGTTAATGAAATTCATTTCCTCTCCATAAGTTATGTTATGATGATATTATGAATGTTTTATAATCTTAAGGAACATACATGTATGATTTTAATTATGTGATGAGTGCGTATGGAATTATATATCCCACCAATGAATTTGGTAAAGATGGATATCTAATGAGATAATAAGGAATGGAACAGGGAGTGAACCCAGTTTAGTAAGGGACTTTGTCCACTATGATAGTCTTTGGAGTGAACCTTGACTAAAGATTTGATGAAATAGGGAGTGAACCCAATCCATAATGATAGTATTTAAAATGAACCTTAACTAAGGAAATTATTTTCTATACTTATCTTTAGGCTAAAAAATTATATCTTATGTTAATGTTATGCACTCAGGGATCATGTTATTTGGTTCCTTTCATATATTATGAACTGCCAAGATTTATTCCATTACTCTTGATTATGATCTACAATACAATGGGTTTAGTTTTAAAATGTTATTATCTTATTATCATACCCTTATTCTCATTTTATTATTAAATTATCATTGATATATCCCTTTTTTACCCTTACTGATCTTATGAGCTCAATATTTCTTATGTTTCCCTTCTTTAGGAAATAAATAATTATTTTAAGTATTATATGTGTAAAAGGGGTTCTAGTTGTGAAGAACTATGTGGGGGGATGATGTAGATCTCTTATGAACAAGTTTTTTTTTGTATCCAAGTTTCCAAATACACTAAACCTATATGATTTTGGCATGGATCTTTATGTTATTTATTGAATATTCCTTTAATAGGATGTAATATTTATGTTTGAAAAGTATGAGTCGCTTTAATTTGTATCACAATAAGGTTTGGTTACCATTGTAAGATAGGATGAGAAAATACTTATTGAGAACCTTGGGGATAAATTTAAATATAAGATACCATCCTATATATTTGGTAATGTAGAGATTATATACCTTCTCACTATTAATATTATTTCTCACACTATTCTCTTTATTTTTAGAAAGGGGATGAAGATAGAATTACAAAGGTGAGGTGGTGATAGGTACACTAAACTATTGAATTATATTATTTGATCTTAGTAAAATGAATTAATTTATATAATTAAAATAATATGGGAATTTTAATTCATGTCCTAAATTATTACATATTGAGTTATTAGCAAAAACTCCTAATGGTATGATGAACACATATAAATTTTATAGCTCCTCTTTGATATAATTTTGTGGGAATGTGCTTCCTAAAAATATCATTACTATTCCTCTAGTTCAATTTGGTGTTATTATAGGTACATATTAGATTTCCTTATATAATCCCACATCAATATCTGAATAAGGGAATCCTTGTTTGATATTCCATACTGACCTATGATCTTCTATTAGTGCGGTGATAAATATGAAATTCCAATGGAAATTGCATCAATTGTATGAGTCTTGATTCCTATTTAAAAGGGGCATTCATCTCAGATAGTTTTGGAGAAACTAAACATAAAATATATTCCTATTTTATGCGGGTTTTTTTTGATTTTTATGGAATAGTTTCCTAGTCTTCCTTTGAATCATGAAGTTGAGTTTTCAATAGAACTTATACATGGTGCTGTAGGTATTTAGAAGACTCTATATAGAAAGTCTCTGATTGAGTTTTAAGAATTGAAGAAGAAACTCTTGGAGAATCTGGATAAGGGATTCATTCATCCAAGTATATCACCTTGGGGTGAACCTATTATTTTTATTATGAATAATGAACGATCAATGTGACTCTATATTAATTATCGAGAACTTAACAAGATCTCAATCAAGAGAAAGTATCTTTTGCTCCGTATTGATGATTTGTTCAATCAAATATGAGGATATCAATATTTTTCCATGAATGATATTTGATTTAGATACTATTAATTGAGGGTAAAAAATGAATAAATACCCCATTCATCCTTCTAAAAGAGGTTTGCATACTATGAATTTAAATTGATGCAACTTGGCGTTACTAATTTCCCCATTATATTCAGGGATTTAATGAATATAGTCTTTAGAGATTACCTTGATCCATTGTTGTTAGTATTTATAGATAATATTATTATATATTTCATGAGTAAGGAAGATCATGAATACCAATTAAGGATTATACTGAAGTCCCTAATGAAGGATAAGATGTATAAAAAATTTATTATGTATTAGTTTTGGCTAGAAAAAGATTCATTTTTTGGTCATATAATCTCAAGAGAGGGTATATCATTGGATCCATCAATGATGAAAATTATTGAACATTGGACCAAAAAAACCGCTGTGAATGTGATCTACAGTTTTATTAGTTTTTATGGATATTAACGATGCTTTGTGGAGAATTTATCATGGATATATAATCCACTCACAATGTTAACTCACAAGGGAGTCAAGTTCCTTTGGACATATTAATGTGAGGAAAATTTAAAGGAACTAAAGATAAGGTAAGTCATTGATCTTAGGATTACTCTACCCTACAACAGGAAATGGTTTTTGATTTATAGTGATACATCAAAGAAGGTACTTGGATGTTTCCTCATACAAAATGATAAGGTTATAGCTTATGCCTTGTGACAATTGAAGAACCAGGAGAAAATTTTTCTAACTCATTAAATGGAGTTAGCTAGGGTAAATTTTTCATTAAATATACAAAGGAACTATATTTGTAGAGAAAGTTGTGACATATATAATGATCATAAAATTTTAAAGTATATATTCACCCATAGATATCTGAATATGCAACAGAGAATATGGTTGTAGTTGATTAAATATTACGACTATTCAATACATAACCACGTTGAGAAAGTGAACAAGGTGGAATATGCTCTAAGTCGTAAGGATTATGAAATCTTATCTATAATGAGGATTATAAAGGATATAATATTTATGGATTTTCAAAAGATGGAACTTGAAATCTTGAAGGAATTGTAGAAATATTTTCTTCCTCATATGAGTGTTCAATCATATTTCTATGTGAACATTAAAGAGGCATAGAAGGATGATGTGGAGCTAAAAAAGATGGAGATAAATGTTACTAAGTTCAATATTTATTATAATGGAAAAATAAGGTTTATGAAATGAGTATGTTTCTTTTTCATATTAGATTTTAAGAAGGATATATTGGATGAAATTCATAGTTCATCAGTCTTTATTCACCCTAGAAGTATGAAGATATATAGAGACCTAAAAAATTATTTCTAGCGGTATAGTATGAAAAGAGATATTACAAAGTATATATCTCAATGTTGGGTATTTAATAAATATAATGTGAGGATATAGAATTATAAAGGGAAGTTACAACCATTACCTATACACGAATGGAAATGGGAAAATATCACTATGGATTTTGTCATCGAACACCAAAAAATATCTAAAGTCCATAATGATATTTGGTTTGTAGCTGATCACATTAAAAATTACTCACACTTCATTAATTTTAGAGAATATTTATAACTTTATTATATTTATAGAATATATATTTATAAAATTTTAAGGTTTCATGGAGTACCATATTCTATTGTATCAGATTGATATCTGAGATTTACCTTGAAGTTTTGGTGAAGTCTTTAGAAAGCTCTAAATTTAGATTTCTGATTCAGAAAAAATTATCATCCTCAGACATATAGTTAATATAAGAGAATCATTCAAACCTTGGAGGATATGATTAGTTTTTTTCTATGGATTTTATATGTTGTTGTGATCAAAACATTCCCCTAGTTGGGTTTTTCTACAACAATATCATTCACTTGAGTATTTAGATGGATCTTTATAAATACCTATATGGAAAGATGTGTAGAACTATAATGTTCTAAGATGAAGTTAGATAAATAATAATATTTTTACCTAAGTTATCTAAGGAAATAGTTGAGAAATTTAGAGCCATTCAACATCACATCAAGGCATCTTAGATTCGATAAAAAAGTTATGCTAACAATCAATGATGAAATTTAGAAATCAAAGTAGGTGAGAATGTGTTTCTGCAAACTTCTCTATGGATGAAGGTTATGAAATTTATAAATAATGAAAAAATTATCCCTAGGTATATTGGACCCTTATATATTATTAATATATTAGGGATGATAACTTATCACTTAATGCTTCCAACGAACCTCTCTCAAGTCCACGATGTCTTTCATGTATCTCTTCTGAGGAAGTACATACCCAATTATCCACATGTAATAAACTCAGAGGTTATACCACAAGATAATGATTTTTAATATGTATAAAATCAAGTAAAAATATTGGATCATCAAGATAAAGTGTTATGGAATAAGACTACTCACCTGTTTAAAGTTCTCTGGAGGAATCAAAGATTCGAAGAAGCTACTTGAGAACCTGAGGTGCTATGAAACAAAGATATACTTATTTTCTTGTATCATAGTGATGGAATTTCAAGGATGAAAATCATATTAAGGGGGGTATAATGTAAAACCCTAATATTTTATGATTCATTTATCTTCAAATAAATTTAATTTACTTAATAGGTTGTGATATATGCAACCCTGAGTATAAATGAACCATAATATAGTATTCTGTTATAACCTAGATGTTAACTATGAATATTGAATAGTAATAAATAATTTTATATAATAATATGTATAAGGGTTTTATATAAATAAATTATATTTATAAATAAGAACTTAATTTTTAATAAACTCATTATATGCATTAAAAATACATTTTTCCCTCAAAAATGTTTTTTTCTTTTTGAGAGAAATTAATATAATTAATTTATACCTCCTTTTGAAAATATGTTTTAAAAAATAAAATCCATTTTTTAAATTACCATTTTAAAATTATCTAAGAGTTAATTTTTGTTAATTTTATGAAAATATTGATTTTTCAATGAAAATTAAAAAATATTGATTTTTATTTTAAATTTCCCTTTTGTTTGAAGAATTTAAAACATAAATTTTTATATAAAATTGTTTTAAAATAAAAAATAGTTCAATTATATTGTTAATAATCTGATAAAGTTAATTTTAATTTATTTTATGTTGGATATTGGCATAAAAACTTTTTATACTTAAGAAAACATTATTTCTAGAAAACTGATTTTCATCACATTTTGAGAGTTTAATTTTAAATTAAATTATACCATTTAGATTATTTGAATTTGATCAAATAGATTCCATATTTTTAATCATAATTTATAATTTTTTTAAATATTTCACTTTAATTTTTAGTCCTAATGAATAGTAAAAACAGTAAAAAAATGTCACCCCAATAAGGGTAAAACAGGTAAAATAGTGTTAAAACTTTGGGATAAGGCTTTAATATTTCTATAAAAATTTACTTTATCCTATTTTATGGGTTGAGTTCGGCCATAATCATCCATGTTTTAAAAATATGGAAACTTGGTGGTAATTTTCTTTGATTATGTCCTTTATATTATTTTATGAATAGAATATATACAAAATATCACTCTCTTGACTTTAATGTCTCTAAAATTTTTACATGTGGATAAAAAGGATAATTTTAGTTATAATTTTTTATTTAAAATATTAATAATTTTTTATAATAAAAATTTATTTATAATTTTTAATGATTAAATAAATATCTTAAATGCTTATGAAACATCAATACAATATTTATTCAATCAATAAGAAATATAATAATTTTTTTTTAAAATATTAAAAGTAATATAGTTTGGGTGAATTATTATGTTACACAATTTTTTAGATAAATAAAACTTATTTTTCATGATTTAAAGGCTTACATTTGAATTCCAGAACTATATTTATGACTTTAAAGTCAAAGTAAATGAATAGTTCCAAAAATGACATTAATGATATTTTATAATAAACAATATTTTATTAAATGATTTAAAATAAAAAAATTCTCATATTTGGACTAGTGAATGGGATATGGTTGAAAATATCAACAACGGTCCATTTATGGGTCAAATTTTATTTTATGGTAATATTCATTACACTTAGAGAGTATAAAAGATTGATATTGCGGTAATTTTCAAAAGGGTAAATGTGGGGTTAAAACTAAGTGTTAAGGGTTAAAACATCACTTAAACATTTTTAAATACTATTGTGTGAGATTATTTTGATGAAATATCATCATATTTTATAAATATATTAATTTAGAGCCACTTGAACTTGAAAATCAATTTATATTAACTTAATACTGTAAGTAATTCCAAGAGTGCCCCTCCCCTCACTTATAAAAGGAAACCTATTATTCTCTCTTACTCACACATTTTGAGACTTATATCTTGGATAATACCTACCATAATATATTTCTAGATTCCTTTCCTATTTCTTATAGCTTCTGGTATTTCCAAAATATCATCCTTTCATGGACTAAGGTGTAATCTAAAATAGGTTTCTCAACAAAGAGGTATAACTCTTACCCTGGTACTTTCAATTTTATTTCTTATTTTACCACTTATAAATATATGGTATCCATTATAAAATTATTAAATAGGTATCTTAAATATATTTAATTGTTATTATAATAATTTAACAACCATTATCCACCTTCTTTTTATCACATTGGAACAAAAAACATCACTCATGGGTATGTGTGGATAACCACCTCCACGAAATGATGCATTTAATTTTTCATCACCACTTCACGTGGATGGTCATAATGATGGAATTAATGAATATATATGATATATATTATATTATTATGGTTATATAAATTATAATTATAATTATAATTTTTTTTCTATCCATTAAAAAATGGAAACATCACTCATGCATATGTATGAACCACTGTCTCTATAAACTAATGTAATTAATTTTTCATCACCACTTTATATGAGTAGTTATAAAGGTTTATATAATATCACATATGATACTCATGAAATTATTAAAAAAAATTATATGATGGAACCATGATCAACATATAATAACTGGGACTGTCAATCCGTAACATGCATGAAAAACGAAGCAGTTACCACCCAGAAGAGTGATTTTAATAAAGAATTGTTAATAAATAGGCAACAAGATGTTATAAGTAAATAATATATGATACGATATTATGATTAATGTTATATAATACCTTTATAATAAATATATATTTATTATATATTAGTTTTTAATGCGTGCGAAGAAAGACGATACTTGAGGTATGTCATGACCAGACCCACCTGGGCTAGCTGGGCTGGTGGTAAGCTGAGTGTAACACCCCAAGTATTACTTCAATAGGTCAGGGGATGTAAAATTTCATTGAGTATATATATCCCACATATTTGTGGCATTATACTAAGTACCTGTATTCATACACACATATCCAATCCCATAAAATGTTGAAAGGTAAAAAAACAAAACTAATACTAATGCATGAATATATCTAAACCCCACCATTAGAGTACCAAAAATTATAGAAAGAAAAAAATGCTCTAAATAAAAGCCCAAAAAAACTACAAATAAATTCCCACCTACTCACAATGAATGTACATTTTTTTCAATGACAACACCAGTGTGATCCTTGGTTTTTCTAACCTAATCTATGCTCATCCTACTCCCAACCCTCTTAGAACACCTTTCAAAGGCCCTTAATTTGCATAAGTCACAACACGTGTGGGAATAGAACATATAGGGGAGAGTATAATAATACCCAATAGTACACCTTTAAATAATTAAACATAAAGTAATAAGAGTATTCATATCATCAATAGACAAGTATGTTAATCAAGATATGAGACATAATGATAATCAATATAGATATACTCCTAACAGAGAGATATTCTCAAGAGGTATCGACCATACTATCAGCCAGAGGATTATTATTGAGTCTTAAAGGTAAGGATCATTAAATAGAATCCACCCAATGATCCCTGATTTTACTAATGGCATTCTTCCAAGAGTTCATGCTCATTGAGTCTCACTAAAAAATTACTTTTTAGAACTCCAAAGATCACACTGTCTAGATAGGGGATCAAACTAGGACCGTTGGGGGATGAATATAACCCTAATAGATTAATATACTAGGTAGGGAATTGATTCACTATGTGTGGTGGTCACACTGAAACCATGAACCTTAACAAGGAAAGAAGATAGGATAGAGGATCCCACCTAGTCCTCACTATAATGAACCAAGTTTTACATACATAAACATTACATTATGTTTGAGGATTATTTCATACATTGCACAAAAAAATCCCAAAAAAATTATTGGTTTAGTGCATTAGGAAACTTGGAGCATATTATTCTAATTTTGTGAATGGTCTTCAACAACTCCCATAAAGATCATCCCCTTTATTTTTTCTACATAAAACCTTTCTTTATATCATGGAGAAAATCATAAGAAAAAGTTGAGATTAGATGCTAAATAAGGGTAAAAAAAGGAAAATATCAAAAAAACATGAATATAATAATGTAAAAAAATTAACATAACTTTTTAAAACCATACCATGTATAACATATATCAAAATATTGAGTTATGGAATAAATATTGGTAGTTCATAAGGCATAAATCATAAAGAAACATGAGCTATGATAAAATAACATTGGCATAAAACTTGGAATTGTGGAAAACACATAAGAATAGAAAATAATTTCCATATTATCCAAGGATCATTTATAGGACCATCATAGTGGAAAAATTTCTTTATTGAACCATGTTTACTCCTCATTCCAGTCCTATATTACTGAATTTGGTTTACTTCCTTTTCTAGCCCTATATTACTGAATAGAGGTCATTTTCCATTCCATACCTATTTATCTCATGATATATAAATACTTACCCAATGAATTGGAGGGAGATATAGGTCCCACCTGTCATATAATGAAAACCAAATATATGTTTTCCACAAGAACATAAATCATTTATCATATCAAATCCCAAGAAATAAATTGGGATTCATAAACATCATTAAATCATAATAGAACACATGGAAAGAAATGAGTTTCATAAATATCATTCCATCATAAATATAAAACAACTATATTTATAATAGGGATAACATCCTTGAAAAAATATCCCCATTAAAGCATAAGTAACATTTGAGATATCACTTGAAAATAATTCTTGAGAAAAATATCATTTATATTTGAAAACATATTATTTTCTTAAAATGTTGTGAAATTTTAAAATAAAAAATTTTATTTGAAAATAAACTTGTAATATTGTAAGGTAATATTCTTGTAATTAAGGCAACATGAAATCATAAAAATCTGTTCATACCGTATAGGTTTAAAAAACATTTTTCTTATAATTATATCGAATAAGTCAAAAAGTAGTTCATATGGAAAATAAAAAAATATTCCTTTCAAACCATTTATTAAAAACTAATAAAAGGGTATAAATTACTTTAAAAAATTTTAGAATAATATGAATAATATTTTTGAATACATTTTTAAGTATCCTGGACATGGATGATAAATATAATCTAGTAAATACTTACATATAAACAATCTCTGGTAATAATTGGATTGTGAAATTATTTCTTACCTTAGGTTTTATTATCTTAGTACATATCATAGCCTCATGTATAATGGTTTCAATAATGTCATTAAATTATTTAAAACTTAGGATATTAAATATGATCATCTTATCACCCTTTTATTAATAGCATTTCATTATTACTCGTATTTTGGGTACTGACTGCTTCATTTTCTTATGCATGTTTTATCATAAAAGTTATGGTTATTATTCCTAGGTTATAGTTATATAATTTAAATAATGATATTAATATAATATTTATAATATTTATTCATTCTATGCATTTATATAATCATGCTTTAATGAAGACCATGTAGAATGAATCACATCACATCACCCTTTTGTTAATAACATTTCATTATTACTCGTATTTTGGGTACTGACTGCTTCATTTTCTTATGCATGTTTTATCATAAAATTTATGGTTATTATTCCTAGGTTATAGTTATATAATTTAAATAATGATATTAATATAATATTTATAATATTTATTCATTCTATACATTTATATAATCATGCTTTAATGAAGATCATGTAGAATGAATCACATCACATCATGGAGATAGTAGGTTGTACGTACGCACGAGCGATGATATCATTCACTTAATTTTTGAATGGTATGTAAGTGGATAGTATATATATATATTTTAAAAATTAATATCATTTTATAATAATCCTATATATTTTTTATTTTTATCATTATACCCATCCAAGTAAAGTGGTGGTGAAAAACATATTACACCCGAATGTGGAGACAATAGGTCGTATGTACGCACGCTTGGTGATTTCATTTTTCATTGGATAGATAAAAGGTGGAATATGGTTGTTCCATAATTTTAATACATATAATAATATAATTTATATTGTAGTTATTTATTTATAATGGAAAAAACATAGTATGAGGAGTAGAACAAGAAATTATCCTGAGAGAGTCGGTAAGGGAGATTACCTCTTTTTTAGTAGGCACCCTCAAGATCTTCTATTAGAGGCAATATAGCTGGTCTTTTGAGAAGAAAAACACATATATAACGTGGATAGGAATATTTATATGGAAATTGGTTATGGTATGGACAATATTGAATTCTAAAAGTGAAGTTAATAAATGAGAGAGGAGGTTCCCTTGTATAATTGAGGTGAGAGGCACTTTTGAAATCTCCAAAAATATTAATTAATAATAAAATAAAACCATATAAAAAACCTCCAAAATGTGATATAATTAATTATTATATGATTTAATTCTGTAATATCATCAATAAATAAATTTTGGACTAGCTTTTATATCAATTTAAACCTTATCATTTTAATTAACCCTTAGTTATTCTATTCTAATTTTAACTAAGGTGACAAGTTTTCCAATATGAAAAGTGTGTAATTTTTAATTATTTGATGTCAATTAAACGATAAACGAAACATTTAGAATATTTTAAACCATATTATAATTATTTGGTATTTTTAAAAATGTTTTATGATTTATAAATAATTTAATAATACATTATTTTGATAAACAATCAATAGTGTCAATTTTGACACTATTCAATTCATTGATTTTTAAAATATAAAGATAACAAGTTAAATTAGAAAAAAATATTTTATAATATTTATAATAGGTCAAAGTAGTCTATTAAATTAATTAGATATATTAATTATCCAAAATTATATTTATTTTAATATTTTTAATAACAATTATTTGATATTTCCATTAATAAAATAATTAATACATCAATTTTGTGTAATTATTTAATATAATATTTGTTGAATAAAAATTAAAAATAAAATTAAATGATGAATATAAATCATTTATATTTAATAATAATACTTATATTTGAATATATCTTATGGAAAATCCTACATTAAAAATGTTATATTTATTAAAACATGAATGCAATAACTTTAACATTACTTTAGATAAAATATTATAAGTTCCATAATCCTTTCCATGTAGATCCAAATGGTCAATAATTCGAAACTTGGATGATTATGGTCGAGAGGTACTCTAACTATAGTATTTGACCACATTTTTTGGATTTTAATGGTTATTATCCTTTTAATTAAAATCATTTTATTGATTCTTCATCAATTAAATAATTTATGCATCATCATTGTATAATCCCTTAAGATAATTATTTATTTCATGAAAATAAAAACTAAATTACCATGATAAATAAAATATTTTATCTTTTAAAATAGTATTTATAGTCGAATTTATCTTATCTATAACCTTATATTAAAAAAATATAGTTATTAATATTTGAATAATATATCTTTAACGTTTTTTAAATAAAATATATTAAGTGTTCTAATCTCATCCAAGTGGATTCTAAATGATACAATTTCTACCCAGAGATAATTTAGGTATAAAAAAAATCATACAACAATATTAGGAAAAGTGTTATGGTAATTTTATAATATTATTTTTACCCTTAATTACCCAATTTACCTTTTTACCGTATTAATAAAAATTACTAAAGTTACTATTCATAATGCCAAAAAATAAAGAAATATAATTAAATAACTTTGAACCACATATTCAAAATATGGAATATATTTTTCAAAATTCAAAACATAAAATTTAACGATATTAATTTAAAATTAAACCCATTATCGGAATGAGAAAATGAGTTTCAAAAGTTATAACATGAAAAAGATTGAAATGTTTTTACTTCTAAATTTAATATAAAATTAATTCCAATGACCTAAATTATATTAAAATATAAAAATATAATATATTTACACTTTAATACCATTCAATAATAAAATTTAACCATATAAATTATTTCGATGAAAATTTTTTCTTCAATTAAGATTTAGTAAATTTTTATTATTCATCAAAACATGAAACTTATCAGAACAATATAAAAAATTCATCCAAAGTAAATTTTTATATCTTGATTAAAAATAAGAAGTTTATTTTTTCATATAAAAATTATTAATGTTAAAATTTTTAATTTAAAATTGGTTCACCATTAGAATTCGGTAAAATTATCATTTTGAAAAATATAGGTTTTTATACATAAAATAGGGTTTATTCATATCCTATGACTAGAAAAATATATTGGATGAATATAAAAAGTATTTTATAAGATATATAACTTATATATTTCATGAATTTAATTTACTAATTGTATTTAACTTATTTTATTAATACAAAAAAATACAAATATTTCCTTTATATTTAATTAATTTATATTTTTCATAAATGATTGGTATAAAATTAATTCACCATATATTTTCATATTTTAGTTATACTTATTCCCTCTAACTTAATGACTAGGTTACAATGATAATTTTATACTAATAGTGGCTCAGAATTCATTTAAAATCATGATTGCATGCAACAAAAGATATTGAAGAATTAAAATTATTTAGAGAAAATATTTCATAAAAACATCTGAGTGTTACACTATACCCCACTCAAAAAATGAATTTATCCCTTGAAATTAATTTGGGTTATCAAAGGTTTAGTACTTGAAAGTTACTTTCATAGAAACCCACATCATAAAATCAAATAATAAAACTTCCTTTTAAAAAGGAATGCAAGAAACATAAAGGTTGCCCAAAGTCACTCATTACTAGGTTTCCACCTAGGAGAACATATATGTAAAGTGAAATCATATACATGGATGAGAAATCAAACTATCAAGTTCTGATGGAGAGTGATATAGAACATCGTTAGGAGAAAGTTGACAATCAAAAGCCATAAATTTGTGATGATCTAAGGGACCATCAGATTCATCGATAAATAAGGTACTGGGATAACATTTTTGATTTCAATATCCTTTCCATAGAGTTAAATAATGATAAGAAATACTTACTTGATTAAGTATAATCTCATCATTTCATTGTGTTGTGATCCATTTCCACTTCATCTCTTATTCCAATAAATTATGGTGGATTTTTTATTCCTTAAGTATTAGCAGATCATGAGATCCATAAAGAGAATGATAGGTTATTCCATCTATCTTTATCCTAAAAAAGGTTATCACAAGTAATCTAATATGCATAAATCCTCATATGGAAGGATAATACTTTAATCTATAAAAATTAAAAAAAATCATAAATGGTTACCTTTATGATCCTTCCAAAAGGCTAAAATCCAAAAATTTTGAAGAAGGTCAATAAATTTTCCAAATCAACTTATCATTAATTCCCAAAACAACTTGATGTAGCCCTTAATTTTTACACACCAAACATGTGAAAACTATTATCATATGTTCTCTTGAAACATGGTAATAACCCAAATTACCATAACACCTTAGTGGAAACATGCATTCTTTCACAAATTAACTATTTCCTCATAGCATGAATTAAAATATTCTATAAAAACAACTTTTCATAATATTAGTACCAATTCCATTAATAGTATAAAAAATATCCTTATTTCAATATACCAACATTATACACATATTAAGGGTTATCCTTCCCTTAACATGTGTTCTCTAAAAAGATCACTTTATGATATCAATAAATATTTACGGTTACTAGTACCACTCAACATATACTTTCAGATAATTAAGGAAAAATATGGTGGAACAATCCTCAGGTTAATCCATAATATCATAAAATTAATTTAATAACATTATTATTGAATTTCAATATACAGACATGTAATCATTCTAATAACTTCTTAAACCATTGACTAAGCTTCACCAGTTTATTCCTTAACACTTATTTTGTCTTAAATTTTGTTTATTGTCTCTTCATAATCAGCAATATAATAATTATTCATATGACCTTGCTGATACTCTTCATGATATTTCCTTCTAGGGAATCGATTTACATAATTCCCTACATTCTATATTTAAAACATTTAACTATTGTTGATGCCTTATAAATACCATTATCCTTGTCCATTGTGTTAACTGAAAATTTTACTTGGTAATTAATTTCTTTGTGTCCTTATTTTCCACACCCAAATCATCTTCCAGTTCATTTGAAACATTCTCCCTGATGCCTCTTCCCACATTATTTACAAGAGGAAAATTAAATTTTCTTTCATTTGTGGTCACCATGAAGCCCCATCTTTCTCTTATTAAGTGGTTCAGTAAACTCACTAAAGCTGAGGTTATTGATCATATTATGAGATTGATGATTGGGAATAATAACAATATTTATCCTTCCAAATCCCATTTCATTTAGTTTATCATGAGGAAGATCATTCCATTTTCCATCATATTTATCACTAACATAAATCCTCTTGGTTCTAGCCATTGTCTAAAACCCAAAAAGATTAGTGTGAGTAAAAATAATGATATCAATAGAACCACATAATCAAGGGAAAGTAATTTAAATATCTAACATCTTAGGTTTAATCCAAGGTTTTTCATGATCATTATCAATATTCTGGGATTGTAACCTATACTTAGACTTATCCATAAAGAAATATATAGATATATCCTTAGAAATATCTCTAGGTATCTCACCAAATTTTTCTCAACCTAGTTTCAAAAGGTCAACCAAACCTAATAGTAACAATAATAGTCTCTAATTATTTTCAGTGGACTATAATTAATACCTATCAGAGAACTTTATAAGCAGCTACACTCCTTGGGCATAACACACCACCATCCTCAGTGGTAGTGATTTACTCATGAAGACCTTGGGTGGAGAGCCATGCTTCATCCCAAGTTCACATGTGAGAGTTCCCAAGGATATTATTCCTGCCCCTTTTCTCTGATACCAACTATAACAACCCAAGTTTGACATACATAGACATTAAATTATTTTTTGGAGTCTTTCATACATTACAAAAATTCACACCCAAAGACCGTATTAGTTTAGTGCCTTTGGAAAATTGGAACACATTCTTCAAATTTAGTGAATGGTATTCAATATCTACCATAAAGTTCTTCCCCTATAGTTTTCAAACCTAAAACCTTTATTTATAACCTAGGGAAAAGAAAACATATGAAAAGGGTGATATCAGATTCTTAGTAAGGGTAACCAAGGAAAATATCAAACAAAACATGAACATAAGAATGTAAAAAGATGAACATAACTTTTTAAAATCATACCATGTATTATATATATCAACATCTCGAGTCATGGAATAAATCTTGGCAGTTCATACTGTAGGTTTTGGGCGCAGCGGAAGCATGTTGGTGGGAGTGCCCAACTTTGATTTTAGCATTAAACAACATTCAAACTGAGATCTGTCACGATATAAAATGCCAGATCCTCAGAATAGAATGAAGAATGAAAAAAAAGAGGGAGTCTTGGAACCATAGAGATAGGATCATCATATGTTGGTTATAATTAATTTAATTAATTGAAAATAATTACCTTGGTAAAATTCTTTTTTCGTCGATGTCTTCAGTCACGATCCGATGTGATCCATCGTTGCGTCATAGAATCCAAGTGTAAGATTCCTCTAGCGGTGATCCACACGTGCTCCACGTATCTCTAAATGTCTCTGAAGGGATCTATAGGTTCAAGCACCGAAGAACCTTCACTTTCGATGTCCACATTCGATCGCCTTGATCCGGTGGTGTAGGATCTCTCTCGGTCTTGAGAGTGTTCTTGGAGGAAGGAGTTCTTTCGGCCTTAAGAGAACACTTCAGAATTTTTGTGAACAATGATTGCGGAAAAATGTTGGGGTTGTGAGGATATTTATAATTGGGATTGAGGTTATAGATTTATGATAATAAATAAACGTGTTACATGTTTTATTTATTTCATTAAATCTTATTGAAAACCCCCATGTAGAATCATTAATTCCTTGACATGCACCCACGCTGATTATAATAAATATCATTTAATAAAACAATATTATTTCCTTAAAATCCCAACTAAAAAACTACATGATATGTAATTATTAATACATGACATGTACTTGTTTTTTCCCTTTATTTCCTCCAACATATTTATTTGACCTTGAATAATGGATATTTATTTATGTAATAAATGTAACTACATTACTCGCTAATATATTATTTCACCCACAATATATTCTCTGGAATAACTAGTGTCGAAATAAATGCGATCAACCATCCTTGAATTATTATTAAACCATAGTCGGGAATAATATTTATTCAACTTTTTAAATTAATATTTAACTGAGATACATGGAAACACTTAGTTTGTGACCCTTTAGGCCTCTTTCTCATTGGCATTAGGTAGGCTTGCCTAACATCCAAGATTACTGTCTAGAAACAGTTCAAGGAACCCAAGAGAAAGAAGTTGACACCGCATTGACGTGTCACCTCATAAGAACGCTTACCATGTAATATAATCCCTTTTTCACGATATCTCAAATCAAGTGGGTTGCATGCTAGTGCCATCAACCCATGTGCTCGATTATTCTTTCTTTGACTTTCTGGAATTGAACTTACCCATTACTTAACATGACCATGGATTTACTTAGGCTATATAAATTCCATAAAAGGTCTTGAGATATCTACTTCCTTTATGGAACAGAAGGGACAAATCCATTCTCCCATTATCTATTACTGTGGTATTACTCATAACACACCCAACGTATCCTACCTCACTACGAACAGTGTGTCGTCACAGTTTTCGTCAATACATCTAAGTGCGCGAGTTATAATACCCATTAATAATAATCTTCAAGTCTAAGTACGAATACACATGTTCGCAGATAGGAACATCCAATGGAATTATGAAATGTGGATTTCCTACTGGCAGGTCTAGTTCTCATAATATCCTCATAGATATTACCAAGAGCGCACACCATGAGAAGGTGCCTCAAAGTTTTATGAGTCCTCACCCTTAATGGCCTATATTATTTGTGACCCTCAAATAACATCATCCGACCATAGAACATATATTCAAGAACAGTGTCATGGTATTTCTAGTTTCTCATCATAGTAGGGATCCGCTATGAACCTTTAATGCAACAGCTGCCCTTAGGACATTATCACATGCATTGTCACGTAGTAGAACAATCAAGATGTGATAAGGTATTTATTAATGAATAAAGTAAAAAGTAGTTGGTTCTAGGCCATCAACTCTAATAAACTCCCACTTGGACTAGTGCCAACTTCTAACAACCTTTAACTAGTTATCTCTCACATGATATTCATGCTTATGTTGAGATATGCCTTTATTCGTGGGGTCTGCCACGTTCTATTCTGTGGACACTCTGCTCACTGCAACTTCACCCCTTTGATAGAAATCCCTTAAGAGGTGATACTTCTTTAGTATGTGATTTTTCCATTGATGTGAACTTGGTTCTTTTTCAAGATCCACCGCTGCAGTATTATCACAATACAATGTTATAAGGTCTTTACTGCTAGGCACCACATAAAGCTCCCGGACTAAGTTCCGAATCTAGATGGATTCCTTGGCTGCATCAGAAGCCGCTATATATTCGGACTCCACTGTAGAATCTGCGACAACTATCTACTTTGAACTCTTCCAGCTCATAGCTCCTCCATTGAGACAGAAAACATATCCAGATTGTGACTTCATATCATTCTAATCTGTCTAAAAACCAGCATCAACATACCCTCTGATGACAAGCTCTTAGTCTCCTCCATACACCCGTAACATATCCTTAGTTCTTCTCAGATACTTAAGGATAGTCTTAGTAGTAGTCCAATGTTGTTCTCATGGATATTCTTGATATCTGCCTACCATGGTTAGTGCATAGTAAACATCAAGCCTGGTACATAACATGGCATACATGATGGATCCTATAATCGAAGCATATGGGATCTTACTCATTCTATCTTTCTCTTGTTGTGTCTGAGGACAAATTTGCTTAGAAATATGTAGGCCATGTGACACTGGAACCAATCCCCTCTTGGATTGTTCCATACTAAATCTCTTTAGTATCTGGTCAATGTATGTACCCTGACTTAGTCCAAGCAACCTCTTGGATCTATCACAAATGATCTTGATCCCTAGAATGTAGGCTGCTTCACCCAAGTCCTTCATGGATAAACACTTATTCAACTAGTCCTTAACTGACTGTAAGACTGGTACATCATTTCCAATAAGAAATATGTCGTCAACATATACTACTAGGATAATAATCGCATTCCCATTAAACCGCTTATAAACACATGGCTCACATTCATTATTAATGAGCCCAAATTCCTTTATGGCTTCATCAAATCGAATGTTCCATGACCTAGATACTTGCTTTAATCCATAAATGGATTTTTGCAACTTGAAAACCCGTTTGGCTACACCTGGTGTCACAAAACCTTCTGGTTGTGTCATATAGACATCTTCTTGAAGGCTCTCATTAAGGAATGCTATTTTGACATCCATTTTCCAAATATCGTAGTCATGGTAAGCTGCTATGGAAGTATGATTCTTATGTATTTAAACATGGAAACTGGAAAGAAGGTTTCATCATATTAAATTCCTTGACGCTGTCTGAATCTTTTAGCCACTAGCCTTGCTTTATAGGTGCTAAATTGACCTTCCATGTCCAGTTTTCTCTTGAATAACCATTTTTATCCAATAGGATTTACATCAACTGGATCATCAACCAGAACCCAGACTTGGTTCTGATAGATGGAATCCATCTCTGATTTCCGAGCTTCTATCCATCTTGTAGATTCTGAGCTTTCTACTGCTTCTTTGTAGAATAGAGGTTCATCATTGTCCAACAATAATGATTCACCATCCTCAGTGACTAGGAAACCAAATCTCTCCGGTTCCCTTACCTCTCTTGAGCTCCTACACAGTACTTGTGTTTCTGGAACCTATTCCATGGGGAACTGTGGAACTTATTCTTATACCAACTCCTGTGTATCTTGAGAATCAAATTTTTCAAAGTCAATCTTGCTCCCACTATCCTTTTTGAGGATGTGGTTCCTCTCAAGAAAGACGTCTTGTATGGAAATAATCACTTTCTTGTCTAAAGGGTTATATAGGTAATATCCTTTCATTTCCTTGGGATGTCCTATAAAGATACACTTCATACCCTGGGGTGCTAGTTTGTTTCCTGAGAAGGCCTTAACAAATGCCTCGCATCCCCATACACGTGTGTGCGACAAAAATGGGTTTCTTTCCATTCCAAAACTCGGATGTAATTCCATTTGCCGCCTTAGTTGGTACTCAGTTTAATGTGTATGCTACAGTTTGTAATGCATATCCCCAAAAGGATAATGGAAGATCTGAATGACTCATCATCGATCTCACCATCTCCAAAAAGGTGCGGTTCCTCCTTTCACTAACACCATTCCACTATGGTGTATAAGGAGGAGTGATTTGAGATAGAATCCCAGACTCCCGTAGAAGATCGATGAACTCTTGGTTCAGATATTCTCCACCTCGATCCGATCGAAGTTTCTTTATCTTCATACCAAGCTAATTCCCCACTTCATTCTTGAAATCCTTAAATTTCTCTAAGGACTCTGACTTATACCTCATTAAGTAGACATAGCCATATCTACTTAAATCATCAGTAAAAGTAATGAAGTAAGAATATCCACCACTAGCTTCTGCTAGAAATGGTTCACATACATCCGTGTGCACCAATCCTAGAAGCTCTGTGACCCTTTTACCCTATCCACCAAAAGGCGGCTTGGTCATTTTACCTTTTAAACAAGCGTGACATCTATTAAGTGGTTTTAGCTCAGTAGAGTCTAAATATTCATCTTGGCAGAGCTTTGTCAAGCGCTTCTCGTTTACATGACTTAGACGGTGATGCCACAACTGGGTGATGTATGAGTCATCTGAGCTTGTTTCTTTATCGACTTCCAACACTTGGTTTTCATAATTTAATACATACACACCATTATTTAAATGTTCCATACTATAACATACGTTGTTCTTATAAAAGAGACAACCCTTATTTCCAAACATAAAAATAAATCCATCCATATCTAAAAAAGATACAGAAATTATGTTCTTGGTAACACTAGGCACATAATAACAGTTATGCAAAACCAAAATCATCCCAATCGGCAATGAGAGGTGGTAATCGCCAATAGTCAACGCAGCCAGCCTTGAGCCATTGGCAGCTCGAAGGTCCACCTCTCCTCTGGAAATATTTATAAATATACTTGGTTCATACATTTGAATATAGATGTGAGACCCACAAACTGTATCTAATACCCAATGTGTATAAATAGAAAGATTACACTCGATAATTAACACACCTTTAGCATCCCCACGCTTCTAGGTGCAGTTACTCTTCCAGTGGCCTTGCTTTCCACATGAAAAACACACCACCTCCCATTCCTTGCCCTGCCTCTAGATCTTCCCCTTCTTGGAAGGACGACGCTTGGGGGCTTCGAACCATTTATAAGTCTTTGTCCCATTTTCCTTGTCCTTCCTTTTCTTATTCACCATGAGGACTATGGGTTTGTCACGCCCCATGTCCTTATCTACCCGGAGAATCAAGGTTAGAAGTTCCGATAGACTCTTCTCATTATTTCTCATGTTGTAGTTGACAATAAAGTTTGAGAAGGTCTTGGGCAGTGATGATAGGATGAGATCTATATGCAACTCATCCAGGAATTTAATCCCTAAGTTTTCCAGGCATTTGATGTAGCCAATAATCTTGACTACATGAGGCCCAGCTGTCGCAGACTCTCCAATCTTAGTTGTAAACAAAGCATTGGAAATCTCATATCTCTCTTGTCTCACCTTCTATTTGTAGAGATCCTTAAGGTGAGACATCATACTATACACTTCCATGTTTTCATGTTGCTTCAAGATCTCATTAGATATGGACGTTAGCATGAAACATTGGACATATGTGGCATTATACATGTGTTTTACATAGAGATATATTTCCTCATCACTAGCCTCTTTTCCAGGCATAACTGGAACATGCTCTTCCAACACATACAATTTCCTTTCATGGAAAAGGATGATTCATAAACGCCTCTGCCACTCTTCAAAATTGGTGCCAGGGAGAAGGTTTTCCTTCTCGAGTATGGTTCACAATGATATGTTTGAAGTCATTTTTCTTGCCATTTCTATAAATTAAGATGATAAAAGGTTTGGTAATTTATTAAAGAACTGAGAAAAATAAATAAATTAATACTTATTAGTCTCCCACTATTTTATCTAAATCCAATAGCCCCCACCATTGACTTTAGAATATTCTGTTGCCTGAATATTCTAGTGATAAGGATCCATATTTCCCTTTACATTACCCCAACTAGGGTTGGTCAAACAACTTGAAGGGTTTTAGGTAGGAATTCCAAATGCAAACTGCATTAACTCACAGCTCCTTGATCCGCTGAGTGGACTCCCCAATACTGGAATCCCTTTATTTTGGATTTCCTCAACCTTTGCCTCTTGGTCAAACCAATTCTTGTGGTGGCAGTCAAACCTTGATTTGAACCAAGTCAAGTCAACACAAAAACTTGAATTAGAATTCCCCGATAATTGAAAGCACCCCAACTAGGGTTGGTCAAGCACTTTGAACTATGGTTCGATTCTAACCAAGATTATGGAAGGCTATACCGACTTAATATTTCTTGGAGGGATTTTATCCTTATACATAAATTTACATTTTATTATCTTTGATTACATGCTTGTTAATATTAAGTGGGATATACTTAAGTGATTAACCATGAATAAGATAATATTTACGCAGAAGCTGATCTTTATTTTAGTTCCATCTTGCATGCTTGTTTAATTCATTAATTGTGTGATCATGACAACACACCCACAATAAATAAACCATTAAACTTACAAAAATAAAATAAATGGTATGATCATTATCTTGTTCTATTGGTTAGTTTATCTATAGGTTGATAAACTAACCCAATACCTAGGGGAGAAACACCTTGAACCTTTCAGGTTCGTTTTTATAGCTTTCCACCTGTCCAACTTTGTATCTCCTTGGATTGGTTTCGCCTTGGATCCTGACTCGAGCCGCCTCCACTAGCATGGGATCTCCATCCATTACATATGAATTTCTCTCGTAGGTGAGGGGTAAAAAGGGGTTTTTACATAAAAGGATCGTTGGGCGCACAGACCCTACATATTAATTAGGAGAAGGCTCGCATGCCAACAAATTTAATTTAAATAAATAAATTAAAGAAACCATTCACATACAAAGTTCTTGGTATAGCTCATGATCATCCATACATGAAAAGATATTTATGCATAAATAAAACTAGAATTCAATTCTTTAATCGTTCTTGTTTAAGATAAATCACGCTCAAATCAATTAATTATCTTTAATTAATCAATCCTTTTATCTTAAACCCTTTTCTGAATTTCTTTGAGATTATCATCCATCATAATTTTAAATAAATTAAAATTATCCTTGTACGTAACTTGTACCTTGGAGTCAACCCGGTGTATTCCCATTCATTAAGCAGATGTTAAATTAAACACATATATATAAAACACTCATCACGTGTTCTGCCTCATCTTTACACCTGCACCATGGTACACATATCAAGGGTTTATATAATATAATAATTAATTTTAATAAATCTGTATAGTTTGGGTGAGTACACGGTGTGTAGTTCCGACTACACGATGTGTACTTTTCTTCACTGTCCATCCGAAGTACACGCCCGGGGATATGGCATGTTGATGTACTTCAGAAATTTTTGGAGTACACAACATGTTAAGTTGGACACACGCCGTGTTGTATCTGCATTACACGGTTTCCATCCAGGAAAGCCGTGTACGGGGTACACGGTCCAATCCCAGCCCGAAGGGACTATATGCTGTGTTCAGTTGAAACACACTGTGTGTAATCCATAAACCATTTTCCACCTATTCCTGGTCAACACACAGTGTCATAAATTACTTAGATAGGATCCAATACACGGCCTGATTTGGAAGACCAGACTGATACGTTGAACCTAGACTACACGACATGTACTTCCGAATACACACTGTGTATTATGGTGTTGTACGGCCCGGAACGTTTGGAACATCTGGATGAGTTCCTCTATTTTATTTTAATCAAAATTAAAAGGAAAAATTCATTTCTGTAAGGTGAACGAGAAACGACAGGGGAGGAACTGATCTTAAGATTCATATTTTTAAGAACGATTAACATGAATTGAAATAACTAAATTATTAAATGCGTAAACCACCAATGAAAAACTAAATAATTATAATCAATGATATGACCCCTCTAATACCACTTGTAGGTTTTGAGCGCAGTGGAAGCGCATTGGTGGGAGTGCCCAACTTTGATTTTAGCATTAAACAACATTCAAACCGAGATCCATCACGATATAAAATGCCAGATCTTCAGAATAGAACGAAGAACGAAAAACAAAAGAGGGAGTCCTAGAACCATAGAGATAGGATCATCATATGTTTGTTATAATTAATTTAATTAATTCACAAGAATTACCTTTGTAGAATTCTTTTTTTGTTGATGTCTCCGGTCACGATCTGATGTGATCTGTCATTGTGTCATAGAATCCAAGTGTAGGATTCCTCTAGAATTGATCTACACATGCTCCACGTATCTCTGGACATCGATAAAGGGATCTACAAGTGCTAGCATGAAAGAACCTTCAATTGCGATGTCCACCTTCGATCTCCTTGATCTGGTGTCGGTGGATCTCTCTCGGTCTTGTGAGCATTCTTGGAGGAAGGATTTCTTTCAGCCTTGAGATAACTCTCCATAATTGTTGTGCACAATTATTGGGGAAAAATTCTGGGGTTTTGAGGATATTTATAATCTGGTTTGAGGTTATAGAGTTATGAAAATAAATAAACACGTTAAGAATTTTATTTATTTCATTAACTCTTATTGAAACCCCCCATGTCAAATCATTAATTCCTTAACATGCGCCCACGATGATTATAATAAATATCATTAAATAAAACAACATTATTTCCTCAAAATCCTGACTAAAAAACTACACGGTGTGTACTCATTAATACATGGCGTGTACTTGTTTTTTATTTACTTTATTTCCTCTACCATATTTATTAGATCTTGAATAATGGCTATTTATTTTTGAAATAAGTGTAACTGAATTACTTGCTAATAAAAATATTATTTCACCCACAATATATTCTCTAGAATAATTAGTGTCGAAATAAATGTGATCAGGAATCCTTGACTAATTATTAAACCACAGTCCGGAATAATATTTATTCAAATTGTTAAATTAATATTTAGTTGAGATACATGGACACGCTTAGTGTGTGACCCTCTAGGCATCTTTCTCATTGGAATTAGGTAGTCTTGCCTAATGTCCAAGATTACTGTCTATAAATGGGTCAAGGCACCCTAGAGAAAGAAGTTGAAGCCGCATTGACGTATACAAATGCTTACCTTGTAATATAATCCCTTTTTCACGATATCTCGAATCAAGTGGGTTGCATGCTAGTGCCATCAACCCATGTGCTCGATTATTATTTCTTTGACTTTCCGGAATTTAACTTGCCCATTCCTTACCATATCCATGGATTTACTTAGGCTATATCAATTCCATCAAAGGGCCTGAGATAACTACTTCTGTTATGGAATAGAAGGGACAAATCCTTTCTCTCATTATCTATTAATGCGGTATTACTCGTGACGCACCCAACATATCCTACCTCACTGCGAATAGTGTGCCATCACAATTTTCATCAATACATCTAAGTGCATGAGTTTTAATAACCATTAATAATAATATTAAAATATAAGGACCAAGACTCATGTCCGTAGATAGGAACATCCAATGACACTACGAAATGTAGATTTCCTACTGGCAGGTCTCGTTCTCATAATATCCTCTTGGATATTACCAATGGTGCACACAATGAGAAGGTGCCTCAAAGTTTTATGATTCCTCACCCCTAATGGCCTATATTATTTGTGTCCCTCAAATAACATCATCCGACCATATAACATATATTCAAGAATAGTGTTATGGCATTTTCGGGTTCTCATCATAGTAGGGATCCACTATGACCCTTTAATGCAACAGCTATCCTTAGGACATTATCACATGCATTGTCACGCAAAAGAACAATCAAGATGTGATAAGTTATTTATTAATGAATAAAGTACAAAGTAGTTGGTTCTAGGCCACCAACTCCAAAACATACTACATAAATCATAAAGTAACATGAGCCTTGAGAAAATAGCATTAGCAGAAAACATGGAATTGTAAAAAACAAATAAGCATAGAAAATAATTTCTATATTAGACAAGGATCATTGACAGGACCATAATAGTGGAAAAATTCCTTTACTGAAACATTTTGACTTCTTATTCTATCCATATATTACTAAACTAGGTTTACTTTCCGTTCAAGCATAGTATAACTGAACTGAGATCATTTCCTATACCAACTTAGTCTGTCTCATGAGATATAAATATTTACCCAATACATTGGATGGAGATATAGGTCCCACTCATAACATAATGAAAACCATACATATGTTTTTATCAAGAACATAAATCATATATCATATCATAACCCATGAAATAAAGTAGGATTTATAAACACAATTCAATCATAAAATAACCCATGGAAAGAAAAGGGTTTCATAAATATCATTCCATTATAAACATAAAACCACCATAGGTATAATAGGTATAATATCATTAAAAAGATATCCCCATTAAAACATAAGTAACATTTGATATGTCAATTGAAAATAATTCTTGAGAAAAATATCCTTTCTATGTTGAAAATATATTATTTTATTAAAATTCTGCGCAATATTAAAATAAAACATTTTATTTGAAAATAAATTTGTAATCTTGTAAGGGAAGCTTCAATGAATTAAGGCATAATGAAAGCAAAAAAATCTGTTCATACCGTATAAGTTAAAAAAACATTTTTCTCATACTTTTGTCAAATAAGTTAAAAAGTACCTCATAGGGAAAATGACAAAGATTACTTTCAAACCGTTTAGTAAAAACTCATAAAAGGATATAAATGAATATAAAAAATTATATAAGAATATTAATAATATTTTTGAATACATTTTTAAGTAACATGGATAGCGATGATAAATATACCCTGGTAAATATTTATGTATAAACAATCTTGGGTAATAATGAGATTGTGAAATTATCCATTACCATTACTCCAATTCCATTGGAAAGTATCTTAACCTATTGTATAATGGTTTTAATAATTTCATTAACTTATTCCAAAACCATGACATTAAATATGATCATATTATCACACGTTTGTTCATAACATTCCGTTATTACTCATAAACTGGGTATTAAATGCTTCATTTTCTTATGCAGGTTTTATCATATAAGTTATGGTTATTCTTATTAGGTTATAGTTATATCATTTAAAAAATGACATTAATGTAGTATATATCATATTTATTCATTTTATATATTTATATAATCATTCTTTAATGAAGATCATGTATAATGAATCACATCACATCGTGGAGATGGTATGTCGTACGTACACATGAGAAATGGTATCATTCCCTAATATATGGAATGGTATAGAAGTTGATGGTATAAATTTTTTTAAATAATTAATATCATGTAATAATAATTATATATATTTTTTATTTACATATTTATATCTATACAAGTAAAGTGGTAGTGAAAAACATATTACACCATGATATGGAGAGTGTAGGCCTTACGTACACACGTATGGTGATTTCATTTTTCGTCGGATGGATAAAATGTAGAATATGGATGTTCCATAATCTTAATAAAATCTTAGCATATAATTTATATTTTAGTCATTACTTTATAGTGGAAACAATCTAGGAATGGGATGTAGAAGAAGAAATGATCTATAGAGTCTCGGTAAAGGAGATTACCTCTTTTTCAGCGAACTCCCTCTAGATCTCCTCTTAGAGACCCTAGAGTTCGTATTTTTAGAAGACCAAAACCTATATAATGTTTATATGAATTTTTAAAATGGAATTTGGTAGAGAATATCAAATATTGAAGTCTCAAAGTGAAGTGAAGAAATGAGGGAGGTGGTGCCCTTTTATAATTGAGGTGAGGGTCACTTTTGTAATCTCAAAAACCATATTAACTTATAATAAAATAAAACCACATAAAAAAACCTCCAAAGTGTTATATTTTATAATATTATATGAGATAAAGTTTTAATATCGTCATAAAAAAAAATTAGACAAGTTTTTATTTCAATTTAAACCTTATTGTTTTAATTAACACTTAGTTATTCTATTTTAATTTTAACTATGTTAACAAGTTTGTCAATATTAAAAGAGTGAAATTTTTAATTATTTAATGTAAATTAAAACATAAATGAAAAATTTAGAATATTTTATACCATATAATAATTATTTTGTTTTTTTAAATGTTTTTTTTATTTTTAAATAATTTAATAAAACATTATTTTTATAAATAATCAATAGTTTCAATTTTGACACAATTCGATTCATTAATTTTTAAAAGTATTAAGATAAAAAGTTCACTTAAAAAAATTTATAATATTCATAAAAGGTAAATATAATCTATAAAATTAATTTTATATATTAATTATTCCAAATTATATTTATTTTGTATTTTTAATAAAATTTATTTGATATTTCCATTAATAAAATAATTACTACATAAGTTTTGTGTAATTATTTAATATACTTATTTTTTGAATAAAAAATAAAAAATAAAATACTATGATGAAGATAAATATTCTATATTTCATAATAATACTTATACTATAATATATCTTGTAGAAAATTTTACATAAAAAATGTTATATTTATTAAAATATGAATGTAGAAACTTTAACATTACTTTAGATAAAATATTATTAGTGTCATAATATTTTACACGTGGCTCCAAATGGTTACTAATTAGACCCTTGGATGGTTATGGTCCATATATAATTAAAAACTAATATTTTTCCAAGTTTTTTGGTCTTTTAATGGTTATTAACATTTTAATTAATATTATTTAATTGATTTTTCATCAATTAAATAATTTATGCATAATCATTGTATAAGCCTTTAAGGTAATATTTATTACCTGAATATTAAAATAAATTACCATGATAAATATAACCATTTTAACATTCAAATGAGTATTTATATTTGAATTTATATTCTATATAACCTTATATTAAAAATAATATAGTTATTAAAATTTGAGTAAGATATCCTTAACCTCTTTTTAAAATAAAATATATTAAATGTACTAATCTCATCCAAGTGAATTCCAAAATATACCATTTAGACCCAATGATGATTTTGGTTGATACAAAATTATATAATGATATTAGGACAAGTTTGAGGGTAATTTTATAATTTTATTTTTACCCTTAATTACCCAATTTACCCTTTTAACGTATTAATAAAAAATAATGAAGTTACTATTCATAATTCGCAAAAGTAAAAGAACAATATTTACATAATTTGGACCCACTGATTCAAAATATGGAATCAATTTTTTAAAATTAAAAACATAGAATTTTCAGTAATTAATTTAAAATTAATCCTGTTGTCGGAATGAGAAAATGATTTTTAAAAGTTAAAATATGCAAAAGATTGAAATGTTTTTACATCTAAATTTAATGTAAAAATAATTAAAATGACATAAATTATATTAAATGATAAAAATATAATCTAATTATACTTTAAAACCATTCAAAAATATAATTTAACCATATAAATTATTTCGATTAAAAAATTTGTTTTCAATTAAAATTTAGTATATTTTCATTGTTCATCAAAACATAAAACTTATCAAAAAAATATCAAAAATTAGTCCAAAGTAAATTTTTATATCCCGATTAAAAATAAGAATTTTATTTTTTTATATAAACATTATTAATGAGTCAAAATTTTTAAAAAAAATGGGTTCACCATTAAAAGGTGGCAAAATTACCCTTTTGAATTATTTAGGTTTTTTTACATAAAATATGGTTTATTCATATAGTGTGACTAAAAAATATATTGGATGAATATAAAATGTATTGCATTAGATATATAATATATATAATTAATTAATTTAATTTACTAATTGTTTTCGACTTAATTAATTAATAAAAAATTACAAATATTTTCTTTACATTTAATTGAGTTATATTTTTCATAAATGATTGGTAGACAATGAATTCACCATATATTTTCATAAGTTATTTATATTTAGTCCCTATAACTTAATGATTTTGTTATTATGGTCATTTTATACTAATTACATCTCATGGTTTGTTTAAACTCACGATTTCATGTAATTAAAGCTATTGAAGAATTAAAATTATTTAAAGAAAATATTTCATAAAAATATCTGGGTGTTACACTCATGGAGGGATACCATGAACTCTATCTGAGATATATTCTATAGAGGGGATCACAATCCTATACCAAGGTTGTAATTATATAGTGTACCCTCATTGTAATGGTCCAAGGTATCACACTTAACTGAACCTGGTCTATTCTGAAGAGACAGAGGACCTCAACTTTTCCTAAAACAATTACACAATGTGTCTCATCTACCTCAAGTCTAATTGTGTCTCTCTTTCTCACATGGAATGTAAACCTCTATATACATTGTGTGTCCTTTAGTGGTAAACAGTTTTTAGAGGTTAGTCCATCACTCTTCGTGCCACCTTTCAGTTCCCGTGTATATCTGGTCATGCCCGTGTACTATGGTTGTGCCAGTGTACTTAGTTGTGTCCAAGTATCAGGTCCTGCCCTTATACTCTACCCATGCAGATGTGTTTAGATATGTTTTTCCCATGTAAAATCCATTGTACATTCCCTTCTACCATCATTGGGTCACATGGTGTGGGACACATGTCACATGGCATGTGATATTTTTTCTCTACGCGTAAACCCTACTGTCGTAGAAGGGGGACTATAAAGCCTCTGTTCTTTATACTACACATTGTGTAGTCCGGAATTTTATAGAAAGTTCATAAATGATCCAGGTGTTCTCCCATGATATTACCGCCTCTTTATTTTCTAATAATCTTGCATGCATATTTTGGATCTAGGTTGATTGATGCCTATCCATCTCTGTTAGTTGTATTCCATCCGTCTATCTGTTTGAAAATACATGTCATCACACTATGCCATCATCACGCTCCAATATATGAATCAAGAATCATTGTTCTGATCCTAATCCATCCCGAATATAATTAAATCATCATCACATCTTGATCTCACCCTCACTCATGAACCCATACCCATGGTATTGATCTGTTGTGGTGAAGAACAGTTGTGCAATGATCGAATAATGGGTAATCATCGAACTACTGACCAAAGAAATTATCGGGGATGACTATGAAAATAAATATGATAGAAATGTATAAATAAAAAAATGAGGAATGAACCTAAAAAATTATTCATTTTGGACTCGATTTTTTGTCTTTATAATGATGAATTAATAGAAAAAAATAAACAACAATAATAATGTCCTTAAATCAAAGGTAAATAAACCTATACCCACAACAAAATCAACATGTGAATCAATCTATTGGTTATTTGATTCTCATTCATCATGTGATAATTAATCTAGGAAATAAACCATGGAAGAAAACACTATACCACATATTATTATAGATCAATAATGATGAATAAAGTTGTATTGTCATAGTTTGCGAGATCCTTGAATTCTGTTGGCGAAAATGATCCTTGATATTTTTTCATTCACCAGTATCTCCTCCATTATCTCCTCTCACAATACCTAGGTAATGAAAATAACCCTAGGTATTTGTAATAATTATATATTTATATAGGATATTAGGTTGTTGTGTTTAATCATAAATAAATAAATAAATAAATGAACTAATTTTATTATTTTCACCCATGAAAACAATTTATCAAAATGCTTGATACTGGAAAAGATTATATGGCACCTAGGGTAAATCTAATGTTCTATAATCAATAGAGGTCTCATATTTACTATCCAATTCCACATTCTAGATTTATTACACTATTTTTAAAAAAATGTGTATTCATGATATAATATATTTAATCTTTTTATAATTTCAGTTTTTAGGATCTCAAGGCCTCAGAATATCATTATTTCTTAGTTAATATCTCCTAAAATATTTTTAGATATATTAAAAATGTTTACATTGAAAAAACAGAGAAGTTACATTCTCCCCACCTTAAGGTTTTTTTGTCTAGAAAATAAAAAATAATACTAAAAAAGATATGGGTACTGAGCACGCATATGGGCCACCCATTCCTAGGAAATATATTTAAAATTCCCATACTACCACTGTAAATGTACTAAGGAAATTTCTCACCCACATATGATCCTCTCCTTCTAATCTTTGATCTCCATTGGGTACTCTTCAAAGGTCACTTCATCCTGGATGCCCAGTTCACCCCAGTCGATAACATTTGATGGGACATGCACATACCTCCTCAGTTATGATATGTGTAACAAGTATTGTACCCGATCTATCTTTGGATGTAGGGATAACCAGTACAGAACCTTGCTGACCCTACACATTATTCCGAAAGGGATGATTAATCTCAAAGATAACTTTCAACCATGTCTAAATATCTGCAATCCACATCCAGGAGAGACCTTCAATAACACATGGTCTCCATCCTAAAACTCTAAATGCCTCCTTTATCGATATTCATAAAACTTCTAATAGTTTTATCCAATATTCATCTACTCCTAGATGACCTGCACCTTATCTATCATTGTTACCACCAACTCTTGTCCCATGAGTGCTGACTCACCTAGACTAGTCCAACATATTAGTGACCTATAGGGTTAGCTATAAAAATCCTTGAATGGTTCAATACAAATGGTGTAATGGTATCTATTATTATATGCTTACTACACCAAGGGAAGGTTATCCCCTGAATTATATCCAAAGTCCAACATATAAGCTCACAATATATCCTCCAAAACCTAAATGGTTTTCTTAGTCTGACCATCAATCTCGGGTTGAAATTCCATTCTCAAATGTAACTGAGTCCCAAAGTCCTCCTATAATACTCTCTATGACTGTGATGTGAAGCAAGAGTCATAGCCTGAAATGATTTTTTAGGGAACTCTAGTGTTCTAGAATATATCTTACATGTAAAGGCATCCTAAGATCTCTATTGATGTATACTCTCAGATGGCTAGGAAGTGGAGTGACATAGTGAGTTGGTATATGATCAACTATATGGAATTGTGTACACTATACGTTAATGGTGACCCCATCATGATGTAAACATATATACCATTCCACCTCCACTCTAGAACCCCAATGGGTTGAGCTAAATCTGCTTGAACCTAATGCTTAGACTTCACCTATTGACAAGTGAGGCATCAAGAGATAAAATCTGATATACACATCTTCATACCTAACCACCAAAAAAACATCAAAGGTCATGATACATCTTTTACACAATATGATGTACCACTAATGGGGATTATGGAACTCCATAATTACCTCATTACCCCATTATGCAATGTCACTGGAACCATCACCCATCCTATGAAAATTATGACATGCTCTACACCTTGGGAAAATTCATCAAGAGAACGTCTAGTGGATATCTGAGTACAAAAGTTCCCACATTCGTCATCACCATGATGATCCTCCCTAACACTCTGTAGAAGTGGTGGGGGTAACAACCATCGACTGTATATATGCCACACCATCCTCATCCACAAGCTAAAATTTCAATAAGGCTAACTCCTCTCACGTCTTAGAAAACAACTGTGAACAAGATCTCCTACTGAGATCATATGCCACCACATTCCCCATCCATGGTGTATAGACTATATCGAAGTTATAATCATGGAAGAACTATATCCATCACCTTTTTCTCAATCTATGATAATTATATGATAAAATATACTTAATATTATTATAGTTAGAATAGAAAATAAACCCCTTCAAGTATAAGGTAGTGTCACTACTTCTTTAGGGAGAAGACCACCACTGCCAACTCTAGATCATGGGTCATGTCATTGTTCTCATATGGTAACAACTGTTAAGACCCATAAGAAATCATTACATGCCTCTACATCCGAACATAACCAAGTCTAGTCCCTAAGGAATCATTGAACACTACACACTCGACACCCTCCTCTGGAAATCTCAAGATGGTAGTGATTTTCAACCTCTTTAACAACTCTTGAAAGGCCTAATGAAACCTATACATCCACACGAAAGGCTACCCCTACCAGTTCAAATTAGTCAAAGGCACAAATATCTTGTAGAAATAGGGAACAGATCTCCTATAGAATCCTACCAAAACCAAGGAAGCTCTTCCCCTCCATCATGATCTTGGGTGACTCTCAAGTTAACACTACCTTAACCTTTTTTGGATCCACTCCTACTCCATCAACTGAGATGACATGCCTGAGAAAGTCAACCTATTAAATATATAAATTACACTTTGAGAGCTTCCTATATAGCTAGTTATCTTGTATTATGTAAAGTACCATCCTCAAGTGTCTCATGTGCTCCTCCTAAAATGCCAAGTACACTAAGATTTCATCTATGAAGACCACCACAAACTGAATTAAAAAAGTATAAAATATAAAGTTAATGAGTCACATGATTTTTTTGGGTTGTTCATACATCCTAATGGTTTAAAAAAGTACTCATAGTGATTTTAGAGATGTATAAATGTCGTCTTGAGTATATCCTCATCCCATACTCGATGGTGTTGTGTTCAGTCTTCGAGAAATATATCTCCCATATAAACTGGTTAAAGAGGGCATTGATTTGTGGTAATGGACAATTATTATTAAGTTTCACCTAGTTTAGGTGTCGATAATCCACACACAAACTTAGTCTGTCATATTCCTTCTTAGCGAACGACACCAGGGTTGGCCTGGGGAAAAGCAAGGTATGACAAAGCCCTTACTCTGTAAGTCCTCATACTTCACCTTTATCTTAAAAATCTTGGAGAGATCTATATGATTTCCTAGAGTAGATATTGGGGTATTACCTGGGTAAAATTCTATATGGATTTCTATCTTTCGGTGGAGAGGTAAGCCTAGAAAGTCCTCAGGAAAGATGCCCTCATACTCTGCCACCACTACAGGAAGCAGAAATCCTATAACACCCACTATTCTAAGGGTAGTACTAGACAACTAGTGAGTAATAAGTTGTATCCTCCCACGTATGATCCCATATTTATCTTCCTAGATTTCCTTCTCACCCACAATGTAAAACCTCATCCCATCACCATGGATACATTGTATCCTCCACTTGAAATAGTCAATATGGGCATGAACTGTAAATAGCCTATCCATACCTAAGATAAATTCATAAGGCCTCATTAATACTATGAATATATAGAATAATAAGATATTTAATCCAAGAGATAGGTCACACCACTGATATAATTGAGTGATCACTGATTCACCCCCAATAGGAGTCTCTGAGCACTAGGTTTGAGCCATGGGATCCACCAGAATCTCTAAGTCTAAAACTAGATATGTGGAAAGAAAAGAGTGTCTCTCACCCATGTCTATCAATACTATAAGTAAATTAGAGAAGACATAGATTGTAACTTTAATAATCCCTAGATACGTGGGGTTATAGGCCTCTACTACTTACATTTTTCATCATTCTTGACCACAAGCTCCCCGAGCATAGCGTAGACCACACAAGGGTGGTAGTGGAAACAAGTAAAACCATATGCCACCTCCAGATAATTAAACCACACCTCTTACAAATTTTCTACCCTAAAAACCTACCTAATCCTATCAATATCTCTTCCTTGATTTCCCATATAATATTTCTCTATCATTTGTTTGACAGGTTGGATAATCCCGCATGAGATGTCCCTGACTGTCATAAGAGAAACATCGCCTCTCTATAGAATGACTAGAACTATCCTGATATCCCGAAACTCCATACCCTATATCTAGGGATTGTTTCTTTAAGAATAATACTTTACAAGATCACTATATCTACTGTTGACTACTATTTATCAATGTATTATCTCTTAAGTTCCTACTACCAGCACCAATATTTAGTGCATGCTCTTCCGAGAAGTTCTCCACTACTAAAACCCACTCAAGCACTCCAAAATAGGTGGGAATGAAAATATATATCACACCAACAATGATATCTTAGAATTGGCCTCGATCAAAAGTTTTTTATTGGAAAAATAGATTCTGAACCATATCTTGAGAGTATCATGAGTGCTTAGTAGACCTCACTGAATACTCTAACATGGTCATGATACCCTACTATAACTGTAGAATATCATGGATGTGCACTGATCATAATATGGATAAATAAAACTTCTATCAGAAGAGATGATTGAAATATTACCATGATATAACTATCTCAACATTTGATTGATTCACTAGACTCCATCATTACCATGTGGATCCCTACAAAAGACCCACAACTAGGAAAAACATCTAATATATAGGTATCCTCACAAGGTGGAAAACTTAGGTGACCAACCTCTAGATAGTTCTCAAATACCTTCTGGTCTGGATCTCCCTAAAACTTAAGAGGTATCTAACTATGAAACTTTTGCAGCATTCTTATCTTGTACTTATCCTTATCTGGTACTTCTAGTGAAACTTACTTCTCAGTGGGTGGTGGTAAAATATGGAAACCACCCAGAGGTACAACCTCTTATACAGGTCCCTATACTAAATCCTATCCACTCAGTGGATCATCATCATGATCCCATAGTGGATTATTGGATAGCTATATTCACAAAGGAATCATAAAATAAGCAAGACACACCCCTATCAATGATCATATTTGGGTATCTAACTCAAGAAAGACATGGAAATCACAAACCATTCCAATATAATCAATGTACCAATGTTTCCCAACAATTATTGCCTATATGCACTGAGTAAAAAAGTTTGTTATCAAAGTCTTGGTGAATGGATGCATCATCTACCACACCAAAACTAAAATCCCCGATCTGAAATTTGAAATTGAAACACATTCACGTCGATGGAATAAATCCCAAACCAAACCTCATTACTCGATAAATCTCCAAATTCTAGTCTAAAGGAAAAACCTTGATCTGATAGAACTCTATCATGACCCAAACCATTGAGTCCCACCTGGTCGGTGGTAAGCTAAGTGTGACACCCCAATCCCACCTTTAATAGGTGATGGGATGGTGACTATCACTAATTAGACATATACCACATGTAGTTAGAATTACCCTAAGTACTTGTATTCACACACACATCTCTAATACTATAAGATTATAAAAGGTAAAACACTAAAACTGATACCAATGCATTCTTACATCTAAATCCCACCATCAGAGTACCCTAATGTATATAAAGAAAAAAGGGGGAAAATACAATCCCACCAAAATTGGAAATATAGTGAAACCTAATCAGAAGGGGGGGGACTACTATCAAATGTAGCACTGGTATGAACCTCAGTCTATCTAGCCCAATATATGATTTGATTACTCTAAGTACTCCTAGGACATCATCAAAAGTCATGTCATATGTATAAAACATGACATGTGTGGGAAGATCCAATGTAGGGGTGAGTAATAAAATACCCAGTAGGATACCACGAAATCACTAAACATGTAGCATCAAGAGTATCCAGCTCATCAATACACATGTATGTTAATATATGAGGCCTAATGATACTCAACCTAGATATTCTCATAATAGAGAAACTATCTTAATAGGTCTCAACCATAATTCCAGATTCAAGATTCTACTTGAGAATTCAAGGAAATGGTCATGTGGGAGAATCCAATCCATGATCCATGATTTCATTGATTCCATTATTCTGAGAGGTTTTGCTTATATGGTATTTCCAAATAAGTAATCAATTGTACTCTAAATATCATGCTACCTATATTGGTTATCATGCCCAAGACCACTGGGGGACACCACCAACCCTACTAGATCAACATACTAGATAGGGTATCAACACTGTTTTCATGGTGGTCAGGACAATACCACGAACCCCACCTAGGAAAGAATATATGCGATAGGATCCCCCCACAGGCCTCATAGAGGGATAACAAGAACTAAATCTGAAATAGAACCCATAGAGGGGATCATAATCCTATACTGAGGTTGTCATTCCACATTTTACCCTTGTAGGGATGGACCAAGGGATCACCCTTAACTAAAAATGGTCTATATTTAAGTTATATAAAACCTAAAATTGTCCTAATATATGTACATAACATGTTTCAGGGGTACATGGAATATAAAACTCCATAAAAATGGTGTTTCCTTTAGGTGTACACAGTGAGTAGAGGCCGAGAAGACACTCGGCATGCCATCAGCCCATGTTTTTGTACATCTGGTCATTCCCATATACCGTGGTCCTGCAAGTGTACTTATCCATGTATGAGTATCGGGTCAGGCCCATTTACTCTACCCATGGTAGATTTATCTCTGGGGTGCATGCCGATCTATCATTAATGGGTTACATGGTGTTTGATATTTTTTTCTCTATATGCAAACCCTAACGCTACAGAATAGGGACTACACAACATGTGTTCTTTGGACTAAACGTCAGGTAGCCAAATTTTTACAAAAATTTAGAAACTCTCAATTTATTTCCCCCATGACTCTTTCACTGCCAGATATATCACCGATATTTCATGAATATAGTGAATCTATATTGATTGATTCATTTCCATCACCATTGTCTAGACTCCAACCTTTTATCTTCTTTAAGATCCACCACCGTCACACCATGCCATCACTGTGCATGAAACCATGAATTGGGAATCACCTGTCTGATATCAATTCACCTATTATTATTTTCCACTATCATCGTATCTCAGTCATACCCTTGATCGTGAACCCGTATCCATGGTATCGATCTGTTTCACAAAATTAGAGTCACACAACGATCAAATACTGGGTATTCATTAAACCTCCAACCAAAAAAATTACCAGTGATGAATGTGTGAGAAATGGTAGAGAAATGAATAAATCACAAAATAAATAAAAAACCTAACTCTTTTTTTGTTTTGGACTCAATTCATTGTAGTTATAACGATGAAAAAACAACAACAAATAAACAATAATAATAATTTCCCCAAATCCAAGGTAAAAAAACCTACACCTACAAAATAATTGACCTGAGAATCAGTTTTTTTGGTTGATTTGATTCCAAATTTTCATGGGTTAATTAAATAGAGAAAAAAATATAAAAAAACACCCTCACTTAGGTTATGATTGATCACTAATTATGAATAAAGTTGTATTGTTTTCATTGGAGGTATCCTTGACTTCTGTTGGTGAAAACGATCCTTGATTAGTTGTCATTTGCTACGTGCTCCTCCAATTGATCCTCTCATAATCCCATGGTTATGCAGATAACCCTATGGAATTGGAATAAACATATTTTTATAGAGGATATTAGATTAATGTGTTTAAAAATAACAAAATAATTAAATAAATAAATTTATTTTATTATTTTCTCCCACAATATCACTTTATCAAAACACCTGATGTCGAAAAATATTATGTCGTACCTAGGATAAATCCCATGTTCTGGACTTAATGGAGGACTCATATTTACTAGTAGTGTCCCTTTTCAGAAGTTATTCCACTATTTTAGGAAGAATATCCATGTGGGATATAATATATTTAATATTTTTATTATATCAGTTTTGAGGCTCTTCAAACCTTGGAATCTCATGCATTATTAGTGGCTAGATCTGAAAATATCATTATATATTCCAAATGTTTACATAGAAAAAATAGTGAAATTAAAATTTAAGGGATTTATGTTTCGTTCCCATTTTAATCTGGATTTATTATCTTAAATTTTTACTGAGGAAATTTTTTAATACTTATTTTATAAATCCCTTTCAATTCCTTCTCCTTTAGTTATTTATTAAAATTTCAAGTAATAGTATCATTTTCTTCTCAATGGTAATTAAAATTATTGGGATAATGTTTTTGAGAAAAAACACTTTATTTCATCCATGGTCGAGAATCATTTTCTTCCGTGTATATGTTTTCTTTAAAATGTTTTCAAGAATGTTTTACTATTCTATTATGAATGTTTAAAGTCATTTTAAACCATGTTTTAATTTTTAGAAAAAAAATTCAATAAAATTATCATGTCATTTTATGAATGTTTTACTTTATATTTTTTTACCAAAAATGTTTGAGAAATCATTTTTTAACATACACACAATGAAAATAATTTCCCACCATCATGACCACTCAAAGATTTGAAGATTAAATTATAAGTTTCTATTTTTATTTTTGTATAAAATTTTTTACATAATATTTTAGAAATTTATAGATTTTAAAGAAGTTATTTTAAAATGAAAAGATTATTTTCCTCAATAAATATTCCGTTGACCTTTTAAATAGATTTCTATTTATGATAACATCCTTTGATGTTAATTGTGATTTATTAGGAATATTATATAATGATTCCATACTCATTATTTCTCTATATGTTATATGATTATGATGATGAGTTTTTTATAAAACCCTTTTATTTTCCATGGGTTATTCTATGATAGAATGATGAAGTGTTTATAAATCCTTTTTTATTTACATGGGTGATGTTATGATGATATAATGAATGTTTTTTGATCTTGTGTCCCACATATGTATGATTTTAATTATGTTCCAGGTGGTCCTATAATTATATATTCCTCCAATTCATTGGGTAAAGATAAATATATCATGATATAATAAGGTCTGGAATGGGGAGTAAACATAATTAAATAAGTGACTCTGTCCACTGTGATAATCTTGGCAGCGAACCTTGACTAAGGATATGATGAAATGGGGAGTGAAACCAATCTACTATGATAATATTGGAAATTAAACTTTATTACGGAAATTATTTTCTATGCATATGTGTATGCCACAAACTTATGTTTTATGTAAATGTTATGCTCTCATGGATCATGTTCTTTGATTTCTTTATGATTTATATCCTTTGAAATGACAAGATTTATTTTATAACTCTTGATTATAATTTGTGATATACTGGGTATGGTTTTAAAATATTATTCTTATGTTATCACACCCTTATGTTCATGATATGATTAAATGATCATTGATATTTCTCTTATTTACTTTTATTGAGCATCTAATCTCACCCTTTATTATGTTTCACTTCTCTAGGATTTGATGAAATATTTTGAGTATGATATGTCTAAGAAGTGAGCTAGTTGTGAAGATATAACTGGAAAATAATATAGATATCTTTTGAATAAGTTGGTTATGTATCAAAGTTTCCAAATACTCTTAAACTATATGATTTTAGAATGGATAATTATTTTATGTATTTAATATTCATCTAATAAGATTTAATATATATGTATGAAAAGTATGGGTCTCTATATCCCACATATATAGAGGCTTTTGAGAGACTGATACTATCCAATATAAGTGTATCTTCTAGGATGAAAGATATCAATTTTCAACCAAAAGATGACCTGAGGAAACAATCATGATTTGTGTGATTTTATGATCATTATCTAGTGGGTATTACATAAAATATTCGGACCAATCCTAATCTCTATGATAATTATATTGTGAAAAAACGATTCTAGTCAGAATAAGTAGGTAATTCTCTCATGGAAGACAAAGAAAATTTCATGATCATAATTAAATAACATTCTGAAGACAACATACCAGTTATGTTCTAGAACATATCCACTTCCAATTATGAAATTCTAAAGACTTTTATAAAGGAATGAATACCTTATATTAATATTAATATATGGTAATATCACTATCATTTGAGGTAAAAATATTTATCTTACATGGAATATAAAATCCATGTTAAGATAATGGTGGAGTTCAACCATCAGATCAACTTGGATACCCCATCATCCGCACGAAACCGAAAGTCAAGAAGGAAGGAAGTGTAGAGGCATACAAAAGGAATTCGTTAATGCTTTAATGGCTTTGTTTCAATTTTTTACTAACACTCCATATAACATATGAATCGAAGTATGGATTGAATTTAGAGTGTTGTATTTCGATCCACTTCTCGATCAGTAGAGTCTTCTCAGAATGGAAATTCAATGTCATTATTTCAAGAAAAGTATAGATCCCAATATCTACACATTCTAGCTAGTATTTATAATAAAAACTTATTATGTCAAAATCCCAAACACGGTGCACTTGGTAGGATCAATCCATCGATAGACTCCTGCATTAGGCCTCTAAAGGTTGAGTGTACCTCTCACCTAAGAAAATACAAACCCTTGGATATAGTTTCACATTCAATGTATAGAATTTAAAATTTAGAATATTTATTTTATCCAACTCATGCTTTAATGAAATCCCAAAAAAATTAAATGGAAACAATAATGGCTACTTGTGAAATAGTATGGGAGAAACCCTACAACACGGAGATAGGGATATTTTTATCACCATTACCACCCTTATGACCATCATCTCCATAATGGTTCTAAGATTCCATAGTGATAGTACCAAGATTACCCCAGACTATGGGGTTATGGGAATTTTTATCACAACCTCCCCCTAATACATGAAGGTTAGTATTTTCTAAACCGGGGTCAATGCTATAAGAAAACATTTATAGTTCCACCCACTGCATTATCCATCCCTTTCATCAAGGAAAAAATCATCAAGGGTTTATAAGATATTCTATTTGGATCACCATTCATAAATAAGTTATAGGTGAGAATTTTAATGCTAAGATGGAACCACCCAAGTGATGTACACTGAAATAGTCCATGAAAATTGGAAAAACCAATGAGAATTATGACTTTTATCTTAATAAGTACTTAGAAGGAAACCACTCCCCTTATACTTATGATGAGGATATGATTCTAGTAGTACCCTATGCATCGGTGAATATAATTGGAATTAACCCAACTAATAAATTGGAACATGATTCAAATATAGAATATCTGGATGAGGAAGTTTCTATATAAAACATAGTCCACACTGAAATTCTTAAAGAATGTGTCTATTACAATCACTAGGGATAAGTTCAAAATTTGTGTGTACACCCAAATGCTCAACTGAAAATGTTTTGGTGATCCTTAGCTAATGAAAAGGGGAAGTGTGTGGTCATAACCTACCCAAGAACCAAATAAATTGATCCTCCTAAAATATAATAAATATTTTCTCAATATGAAGTGGAGTCAAAGGAATTAAAATGACTAAATGTTGAACCAATCAAGGGTTATTTTCCTAGTGAGTATTATTTTCATGCAGAGAAGTACATTTGCCCTTCTGAAAATATCCCTTTAAAAAGAGAAGCTAGTCTATTGATGATAAAATAATCTTGTTATATAATTTAATCAATTCCCATTAAATTATTCTATCTAGAACCAATGTATACAGAATATTAGGAGTTACCTCTATTGGGTGGTAGTCATAACCAAATCAGGAGAGCTACTCCAAGCCTACTCATATTATTTATCAACAACAATCATGAGAAGGAAAAATACATTAATATATTACCATTGACTCTTCTCAAGTATTCAGTTAGATGAATATCCCACTATAACTTATTAAATCCATTTAATTCTCAATATTTTTAATATAGTCCATAAAAGGGTGATGTGCATCAGTGAAATCAGAAAGGAAATCATATCATGTGTGGGTGGATGTAACTCCTCCCCCCAAATTTGTAAATCCAACCTTTCCTATTTTTAATGGCATTTGGGACCTAGAAAAGTACCTCTTACATTTTATATTTCAATGTGTACCCATTATGGGAATGCTCGAGCAACAAAAGTTAGCCAAGATTAGAAGTTTTATACAGACTCTAGAAGGTCTAGTGTTTGTCTAGTATAAAATCTTATCATTTAGGTTTTTCACTTATTAGTGAGATATCTATTGGTAATTTCTCTAGTAATTAATATCAATAAAAAGAAATAAGATCCTATTTGATCTCTAGATTTGTAAGAAATGTTAGAATTAGTGGGTATCAAACTTCATTTCTGGATGGAAATTCCTAACCTACTTCTTAAACATGCATATCTCAAAGCATAATCTACTAAATATTTGCTTAGAGAATCTATATTATGATTTTCAAAAACTATTTATCCCACTAAAAAAACCTTGTGGATTCTATGATTTAACTGTAATGGATAAAAGGTTGGAAAATTTCATTCAGTGGACTAAGGAAATGTCTCAGCTAACACCTTCAACCCATGGGAATATGACTAAGAAATCCCAAATAATTATTGTTTAAATTAATCTAGATTTTCGACTGGATTAGGTTCCCAAACACACATAATATCAAATGGTCATGAAATCAAAAATAGAATAATCCTCATCCTGATTGGATAAAAGAGTAGATGCATTCTTATTATGAATATAAAAAGAATAAATTTTATTCATTATGAAAAGCACAGTTTCTTGGGCACTTTATCTCATATATGAAGAATAACTTTCTGAAGCTGTAAGATCCTAGTAATCCCAATAAAGTTTTACTAAAAAACATTAATTTCTTTCCATTCCACTAATTGTCTGGTAATACCATCTAGTAGTTCTTTTTATTTATAAATATTCTAAAAATATGGTGTATCCTAGGATGATCAAGTTGGGAAATCCAATATCAAAAATTGATAGTGCTTTTTCCATCCCACCTATAGAAGAATGATAATGATGGTATGTCCCGACCAAGGTCACACATAAGTTTGAAGATTGAATGAATATAATTATAGTTAACCAATATCCTTTTATCCTCACAGAATAGCTAAATAAATTAATTGTAATCCTAATTCTCTCTATAATGATTAATCCAACCCATTTAGCTCCACAATCCTCTAAGATTCATTATGCTATGGTCCAAAATAACCAACAAAATCAGTGTAACAAGAGTAAGACACAAAAGTTGGAACTCATGCCAATTTATAATATGGTTCAAACTCTTTCTGATTTCATGCCTTTGTTGATGCTGAAATATATGATTCATGAGATATGATGAGGAAGGAATTGATAGTTTGATGCAATTATAGGAAAAAACTGGCTCAAAAACCCACTTAATGGGATTTGTTTGTGAAGGTAAAAACCATTATGAATGATGGAATCTCAGGAAAATCACCTTCCACACAATCCTTTAGGTGGTAACCTCTACACAGCATATGCTTAGTTCAAGAAAGTAACCTGGCTTTGTGGAGGTTGAGGCAGTAACCTCAATGTAGCATATGACTATTTGTAGAATCCCCCTTTTCATGAAGGTATTAATATTTCATTAAATCCCATATAATCTATGAAATCAATGTCTTATCCTTCTCTAAGCCTATAAATACCTCACAATATCCAAATTTTTAGGGGATGTGGCTTTTGGAATTTCATTAAAAGCTCTAAATTTGTAGATTTCTAACATTCATGTGCCAAAGAGGAGACAGATTTAACAGGGTATCCATAATTCTCAAAACCACATCCCATGGTTTTTTTAGAACCTCAATACTTTGTGGAGATACCATTCATAAAGTTTTATGAACTTTTCATAAGAAGAAATCCCTTCGAGGATCTTGGGGTTTCATAAGATAATTATCCTTCACAAAACTAAACCCATGGGAACTAAGAATTAACTCCAAATTAGAGTCATCCTATTTCATGAAACATGCACTTTCATGAGACCCCAATCCTTCACAAAGACCCCAGCTTTTGTGAAACCCCAACCTTCACAAAACCCATCCACTAGGACTCTCTAGGGTGCCTCTTTTAAACTAACACCCTTTCAAAAATGTTGAGTTCCCAGAGCCCTTAAAATGAACCAGTACCAGTTCATCTGCACCCTAAATAACAATGTAAATAGTATCCCCAACCCTTGTGAATTCTATATATGTTTTAAGCATGTTTGGGACCATTACCATTCTTGTTTCCCCTAATCATAGGAGTACTAATTCCACTCTCTCCTTTGAATAGGAACCCTCAAATCGGGACCCATGATTTTCACTCCTCAAGGATAGTGTTTAAAACACACCCTACCTAGAGGAACATGAGTAGTACACATGTAATCCCTAATTGTGGCATCATCAAAGGAAACTACAAACCTTTCCCGATAGAGAGGAATTTGGTCAGATCTTCTTTTCCCACTTCAAAATGGTATCCATGGGTGTATTCCATTTCAACATATGATTTGTATGATATAAAAAATTCATATCCAAAAATCCATTTCATATGACATTAAACTGCACAACAACATCATCAGCGCATGATGTGAAAATATATCCTTACCTCATGTGATGTGAAAAAAATCCCTATGTATGATCGTTATGGGATTTCACTCCTCTCCCTTTACGCGATTTCACCCTATATCCAACATCCACGGGCATCCCATACATGTAATCCCTACACCATCCCTCATCGATGCTCCTTTCATGATATGATCATTCTTACTGTATGACGTTAAACTACTATACCCGTCTTGTTAGACAACCTCAAACCATGGTATCAAACTACATGGGTTTTGATCCCTATTTTATAATAGGGTATGCATGATGCATCCTTATGGTTCAATGTCGATGTCCTGATGCATTTTTGGTACCTCCATGAGGTACAAACCCAATGTACAAATATTTCTGACAGATATGCATGTCTTCCCCTTTCGAGGAATTCACTCCAAAGTGTGATCATCTTCCCCAGAGTAATGCACTAAAATCCACCCAACCTATCCCCAAAAGATTTCAAAACTATGACCAACATATACTCAGAAGATGTTAAACATGTGACCAACCTATCCACATAAGATGTAAAACTTATGGCCAACCTATCCCTAAAATATATTAAACTTGTGACCGACCTTACCCCATATGAAACTACACCTGTGACCAATCTATCACTATTTGATGTCAAACCAATGATAGGACTATTCCCAAAAGACATTAAAACCTATGAACTAATCTATAATCTATACCCCATATAATAAACATGGGATTTCAGAGGGAAAATACTTAAAAGACTTACAATCTTGGTGTAATCTACCTCATGCCCAACACAGGATGCCTTAGGTTACACACCTAAGATGCCTCATATGATGTGACTTTGAATTCAAAAGGGGAATAATTTTTTAGATTCCCAACCTACCCAATATCCAAAAATTATCAAACATGACTAATGTTACTATCTACTATAATTGAAGGTTGTTTTTCTATCCAGAAAAAATAAGCGTAATTAACCAGTGTCCACCTTGATATAACACTAGGAATAAGTTTCAAAAATATGACTCAAAAATATGACAGAGACCCATACCAGGATATGATCTTCAAGGAGGATTCCATATAAGGAGGAACTGACATCCCATCATCCTATTTTGATCAAGGAGTCAATGTCACCAAATACGGTGATGGAAGCCACCCAACTTTGGAATGTGGGAATGTTGGGAAAGAAAAATATGATGTGTGGACCTTTATTGAAGGTGTCATAAACAAATATGGTGAACCCTACTTGAATCTCTTATCCTTTAAATATAATAACTAGTAATGTTGGGGAACCATAAGATTTTTATGTCACCAGACCCAGATATTTGGTGTCAGGTCCAACCTAATGAGTTGTGGGACCAACATGAAACTATCCCATGACTTGGGAAAAATAAAATTGGGAATCCAAAGTCTAATAAATAACCAAAGTGGATCCTTTACCTGCTATAAAAATAATGAACGATGTTGGAGAATTGGGAATCACCTTCATAATATTTATACTGATAGTTTATTCCATGTAAATTATGGGACTCAAGATATAGGAAATCGATGATCTAATTCCAATAGGTGAATTAGTAGGGGAAATGTTGGTGTGGCAAGCCTGCATGACTACGTTCCCACCATGAAAACCACCGTGTCTCTGGATAATGGGTTACTAAAGCCCACCAAACCCTCCAACCTCATCCAAAGGAGGGTGATCGACACCCATATTCATTAATATGAATAATAATGGTTCATTACCACTAGGGATATGGATCAAAAATATCTTGAAGCATCAGCACCCCACCAGCACCACCTCCCCCGAGGGCCGTGTATGTGGAAATCACCCCCATTCCAAGGGAAAACCACTTTGGGAGCCTCTAAATGGAGAGTTTGGATAGATAATTCCCCTATGATGAGGAGGTAGGGAATTTTTGAGTTATATCCACCATGGACACTACTAAAAAGATACACAGGTGGGGTCCCAACTAACTGCATCATTGTCAGCACTGACTAGTCCCACAAGTCGATGGGTGGATCAATCACATCACCGCTCCACTTTCCTCTATTCGGAACACCTGACACTGATGCCAGGGGAAGGTATATAACATTTCATAATATGAACCATATTCTATATCATTAGTGTCCCCATACACTACTATCATCTCCCATCACATTCCCACAGCTACTGAGCTGCGATCTATCTTTTTCCATTTGGGATTGAGATCCCATCTGCCTCTCAAGTAGGTGGTGTTGACTCTCTCAATCTCTAGTGCCACCATAAACCTTTATAGGCCATACCATGATGAAGAAAACTAATTCATAGGTCCTAACCACACAATCAAGAACTAGTATGGAGGTCCTTCCCATGCCGAATATATTCCCTACTATGAGGATGCATCCTAGGGAAGGAGGAAAAACTAATGCTATGAGGGGAATGCCAGTGATCTAGGTTACAACACACATGAAGGAAACCAAAGTGTATCTTAACAACTTATTCTTGGATAAGTCCCTCCCCATCATAGACAGAACCTTAAGACGTGTCATGTCATCATCAACCTCTTAGAATTAGAGACAGTTGATGGCTCAATAAGGGAACCTTCACCCCACTATAAAAACAAGGGGTATAAGCGCATTGATTAAGGATAAAGATCCTTAAAGATTAGGTCTATAAGATCCAAAAATACCTCCATAGGTACTTGCAGGTCGATGATGTATTAGCCTTTTTCCAGTGACTCACAATACAACCATCTTCAGTACCATCATTTTCCCTCCTATCTTCAACCACATTAGAAGTTGGAGAGACATTAGGGTCTAGGTCAATTCCCCTAGATGATGGTCACCACACCATTGAGCACTAGATAAACATCATTTCTATCACACATGAGGAGGTAGTAATCACCCCATCTTATATAGATATGATCTTAAATATGGATATACCTACAAGAGACATCCAAGCATGTAGTAAACATTTGGTCCACTAAAATACCCCGCTCTTGGAAAACTAACAGCAAATATGATATTCATCAGTTCCATCACCGGTGTCTTGACCTGTGCTAATCGGGTCATGGTATGATCAAGAGCATGATCACCCTCCTGATAATGAACAAGAGGAATTGTTTAGACACCTAGCTACTGACCTGCTACAATCAGGTTTTGGACACCTGAAACTCTAAACCTTTTCATCCTAAAGTCCCTCACTAGGGACCAGACCATTTTTTCTACTTAGTATGTGTGTAGGGAGGAAAATGTAAACCATTATTTTGAGGGCCGTTGAATCAGGAGGCATGGAACGAGGAATATTTGGTTAAAATTCAACCACCTTTGGGACCATCAGCTAACCTACCCAAGAATCCATGAAGTTATTGATGTCATTCACTAATAGTGAAATAGGGTTAAGATTGTATCACTTTTAGTAGGTCATCACCCTGAATAGTTTGGTTACTAAAAGACTCTCTAGATAACCCTTATTAATAGATTTATTATGCTCTAGTGAGTCATAGTTGAGTTAGCTCAATATGTACAGATTGGAGGCTGGTAGAAGTAAACTTCCCTCTATTTAATCCCTATCGTAGGATAAAAATGGGACTATCGGTATAGGGCATGATATAGTGAACCTTCTCTAAGAGGAAACATAGTACCCAAAAGGCCCCTTGAAGGGCACCCAAACTTGGTATCAAATATTGGATATGGGCCTTGGGAGTCCCCCCAAAGATATATTTTCACCCACCCATAGAAATATAGACAATGGAAAGCGTCCCTATGAGCTTACCAGTCTATCCAAAATTGCATGAGAGACTGAGTCAGACTCCAAAATAGAAACTTCTCTCCAAAATTTTGAGGGATACAAGGGGATTACTATATATCTAATGTTTGAGAAAATCTCAATGTGTAAGAACAACAAAAGAGAACTCATCTCTCCTCTAGTTTAGCACACATTCCTTCTTGGTCAAGAACTTAGATTTGAATCAAGAGACCCTACATATCTTCTTAGGGAAGAAGAAAAGATCTATGTAAAATGACAAAGATATGATTTTTCCACTCCTTTTGAGTAGCATGCCTGTTATCCTCAAGATCAAATCCAAGAATCCACATAGGATGATGAGATTCTCATAGAACTGGTGACCCAAAATACTCACTAGGATAATCTAATAGTTTCTCTCACCACCCATCTTAAGGCCCTGTAAATAAAGATAGTTTCAATTCTACCTAAGTGAAAGTTGTACCCAGCATGGGTAGACCAGATACGTCTTCCACTAGAATTTGGAAACCTGGGTTTCATCCCATTCGATGGTATGGGTGATATGCAACAACATCTAGCCCATTTCACCTCAAGGAGTATCCTAATATTTAGGACACCAGAATAGTAGGAAGCTACCAAGATCCGATGTTTTTTCTAAACTCTGGAAGGACTCACATTCATGTGGTACAACCATCTTGCTTTGGGATCCATTACTATCCTAGATAATATCCTCAAAGAGTTCCTTTTCCAGTTCTGTTCCACCTCATTCAAGAGAAGCATTGAAGACCTCTATAAATATAAGTAGAGGCCCTATGAGTGATTCTCTAACTTCATTTATAGATGGAATGGACTCACTTAATCTCTTGAAATGACAATGTCCTAGGAATAGTTTCTTATGATGTGCATGGAGAATGTATGAGATGTGTAGGTCCCTACCCTCATTTCCTTAAAGTATCTTAGAGTATTTTGATAGTTATTTTAAAATGAATGGTATCTGGAAGAATCCTTACAGTGGACCAGGTAATGTTCATTCCCATTTCCCCATAGAGATCTTATGAGAAGGACCATAAAAGTAGCGATAACTGCTTTTTTTCATCTAGGGTATCCTGAGTCGGTCCACCTATTGGAACCATTACCAGAACAACCCTACCAAGTGCACCCCCACCAAGAGTAGCCTCACCCAGTTCAGCCTCGTCAGGTATAGGTACAACCTCATAGATAGAAAATTTCCCCAACCCCTCTTTAGGGATAAGATCCTAGGGTTCCTTTCGAAGAAAGAAGGTACAAGACTTACTCTTTGAATGTTGAAAATGTCCTAAGTTATTTCATCTGCACCCAAGAAATAGGGATCCTAAAACTACTAGAATGTGGGATACCCCAAGTGTCTAAACTCACTGATCGCACCAATCCCTACTCATACCTAAGATCCTTGGACACACCATTAGTCAATACTTTTTCATCAAATATTAGTTCCAGGACCAAGTGGATCATTGCTTTGTCAAATTAGGCAATTTCCTGACACAAGTGAAACATGTCTCCAATGACCTCTATAGTGATATAAAAACTCCAATAAGTGGTACAAGGTATCTATTTGATTAAAATATATGTACAATGACTGGTTGGATTGAAAGAAAATAACTCATTCCCATAGAATTATCAGTGATAACTTGAGAAAAACAAAACCTCCTATGATTATAATGGATCATATGATCAAGGAATAAATGTATGCACCAAAAAATTATAGGTCTAAAAAGAGTATAAATTTGTAGCACAATAGAGATCAGAGTTCCCCACCAGCACAAAAACCATCTTGTATCCTCAGTGATTCCATGTATTCTGAATTGAGAGTCATACCTAGGATCTGTCTAGTCCTGGACTACTACAATGATGAGGAGAAATAATAAACCTCCATTAATGTTTTGAACTAGTAAATAATTACATAATTCTCAATAATTAAGAAAATTATGTGAACCCCTCAGGCACTTCCATATGACAACCTTGAAGGAGAGGGAGAGGACACATCGACAGATAGAATTTCTAGGCATGTGTTTTAAGCTAGATGAATTTGTAGGATAGCACTCCAAACAAGGTTATTCATGCTACTAAAACCAAGAAGAAGGAATAATATAGATCTTAGAAAGTACAACCCTTCCAAGATTCTTTGTTGAATGTGATTCCATAGCTAACTAATTAGTTGATCATGAGACTCAGCCATGGCCACGCCATGATCTGCCACGTCTAACTAGTACTTAGCCTCAACCATATGGTACCCATCCATATATAATTTAAATAAAACCATATAAACGAAATTGAATATCTCCAGCATTATTTGGGCCCTAATGCCTCAACTGACAGTACCCATTACTCCTCTACTAAAGATAAACCTTTCACCATAAAAAACATTACCCTCACTGGAAATATGATGTTTTGAAGAACCTCTCTGGTATACCCATGAGATTCTCATTCCTTAAGTATCTTCTCTTTTCAAAGGAAATGTGTGGAGCTATAATTTAAGATTTTAATATCTTCATTCAATTTCAGACTAATGAATCTATTGTCAAGGTCTATTACGCAGAGGAATATGAGAAATTGGAATGTTGTACATCATTACATTTTCCAAAGAAGATGAGGGTGATACCATTCAGGTTCACATATGCTCGTTGTATATCATTGACCGATTCAACGGAATGGAATTACACCAATAAAAAGTGGATACTTACTCTAGGATCAATCTCACCTTTACTTTAATTCACCATAATCTATGAATCATAGAAGAGGATTTGATCCCTAACCTAAAAATTAGGAATGAGATAAGAGAATATAGAAGTCACACATCAAGATTTAGTTGAAGACTCAATACGATGATCTGGTGGAAAAAATTGAATTTATGGTCGTCTCATAGGAAAAGACCTACAACAACCTATTGGGAAGGTCCTAGACCCATATATATGTAGTTATTACCTCTTCATACAATCAATGCCTTAAATGATCCCTCGATAGTCAAGTAGTGTCACTTTAGGGTGATGCTTCTCACATTGACTCTTATGAGCCACGTTATCTGGATTCTGGGTACTACAAAAGGGAAGGAAAACAACACTAGATTTATGAGGTTGATTGTATCAATTCACCCAATGATCTAAAAACCACTACAATAGATCCATGGTCAGACTTAAAAGACAACATTGTCCTTCCAATCCATCAATTGGAACCTACAACACTAGATCTGGGAAGTTTTTTTATAGTACCCAAGAAGAAAGGGTGATTGAATATTTCCTCATACATATAGGTAGGATATTACCAACCAACACTAGAATACCCTAAAACTATAAAGTATCAAGAATATTTCCCCATGGACACCAATACATGACACTAAACATGTTCCACAAGGTAAATTTGAATAAAAATAATTTGAACCATCATCTTTGACTTGATATCAGGAGTGGAACTCATGTTCAGAAACCTAATAGGATTATCCCATCAGCATTTTTCATTGCAATATCTATAGAGAAATATCACCTAATTGAAGGCTCTTCTCCCAACATATCATATCTTGGTGCTATCTTCAGATCTATAGTTTCAGGAGATTTTCCTCTCTCTGATTCTCGTATCTCATATAATGAATAGGATCTAGATGATTCCCCTCTTACATTTGAAGAGGTGAGGCTTTTTCTTAAATAAAAAGAGGGTGTCTCCACCACTATTGAATAGTTGACATAGTAAACCTTGACACTGGGGAGGATCTAAGGCCAACAATTATCAATGTATCCATGTCCCTAGAGGAGAAAAAAATTATGTGTCCTTCTAGAATTATCACCGTGATGTGTTTTCCTAGAGATATGATGAGATACTATGCCTATATCCCTAGATTATTTTTTGTCACCTTGTCCTCTCAATCAGTCACTGAGGGTTCAAGTAGCCTCCCAAAAAAATTCACCCTTCCCCAATTCCATGGTCGAGGATGAAGTTGATAATATTATTAAGGAAAACTTCATCTTGGAGGTCTAGTATCATAGGTGGATATCCAACATCATCCTAGTTATACAGAATAATGGGAATATCAGAGTCTGTATCAACTTCTATAACCTCAACCACCATTTCTTGAAGGATGAATTTCCCCTTTGGGTGAGAGAGTTGTTTATTGATGTTATGGAAAGGTTTTAATCCCTCTTCTTTATAGACGGGTACTCTGGCTATAAAAATATCTAGATGTCCCTTGAGGGTGAGGAAGTGACTATATTTATAGCACCTGAGGAAAATTTTTTCTACCAGATAACTCCTTTCATATTGAAAAAAACAGACACACATAGAAAAATAACATGCATTTTATTTTTAAATCATTCCTTAGGAAATTGGTGGAGTGTTATGTGGATGATTTGGTGTCCAAATCCCAAAAATGTCATGACCATATCATAGTTCTTGAGAAAGTGTTAATCTTCTTCCATCCCCACCACTTAAATATAAACCCTCTAAAGAGTGAATTTGCGGTCACCTTTGGAAAATCCATTATCTTCATTGTTAGATATAGAGGTATCGAGATCGATCCAGAAAAAATTAAGTCTATTGTCTGAATTCCTCCCCCATGAATCCTCCAAGAGTTATGGGGCCTCCAAATACACATAGCCTACATTCTCCAATTTATTGAAAATCTAGCCAGAAAATATAATTCCTTCATGATGCTTATGGAAAGAGGAACCGTTTACCAGTGGGATGAGGACTACTAGATTGTATTTTTTGGGAATTAAGTAGTATCTACTGCATCCTATGGTTCTGATGCCACCCATCTCAGGAAATCCTCTGGTTATCATTGTGACCACCCTATAAAAATCCCTTTGTGTCCTCATATCCCAGATGAACAACGAGGGAAGATAAAATAGCCTATATTATCTCAGCTGCATGCCCATCAGTATGGAGGCAAGATATCCCCATCATTAAAATTTTCTATGCATAGGTTATTTCAATGAATAAGTTGTATCATTATTTATAGAGCCTTGAGAAATATTTAGTGTCATGAGTTAGCCTGCTAAAATATATCCTCAAATATACTATGCTAACATACTAATTAGTGCACTAGGTAGTAATCCTCTAGTAGTTCAACATCAATTTTTTCTCAAAAAAATATATCAAGGCCCAAAAAATGGAAAAATTATTATTCATGCATCTAACCCTTGAATAACTATCTATGGATGTTGATTTCCTAGAGGAATCTATTATATCAATGGATTTGGTTGTTCCATGTTGGCCGATCCATTTGTATGGTTCCTCTAGGATTCCGATCGGTAGGAGTCTCAACAACCATAAAATCAATATGGTAGGATTGGGGATCATCTTCTTCACTCCTATAATGGTCATCCTACCATACTCATTCTTGTTATCAAAAGGTTTTACTAACAATGAGACTGTGTACCAAGCTCTCATCACTAGTCTCAAATTATACCTTGAGATTAATTTCCCCTTTTTACATGTGAAGTGAGGATCTGAGTTGGTTATCAAGAAAACCATGTATAAATATATCGTTAGAAAGAAAGAGATTATGCCCCTACTAAAACAGACTCATATGTTGATGGATCGGTTCCCTTTCTAGAAAAAGGTGACACACATTCTATGGTCACAGAATGGATGATCCAATGCTCTAGAAAGATTAGTCACATCCCTCTCATAACTATATCAAGATTAATTCTTTATTCACGTGGTACACTAGAGGGTCATCTCTCTCACCACTTCAAATGATGGAAACCAATAAGTATGTCAACTGGATATCAATAATTATATGCCAAGGATCTCAAATTCCCTCGTGATCTTGGATACACCTAATTTGATTATTAACTTCATCAAGTATCCCCGATATAGCATTCTCCCACCAATATGATTGAATCATATGGGAATCCACTGGTTTTCATAACGTTTTACCCTCTAGAGTAGACTTAACATTGAGAAAACTCTCTATAGTCATAGGTTTGATGGAATTATTGTTTATTGAATCCAAGAAGATGAGATACATCCGGTCATATAGGAGGTCCATGTTTGGTCCTATGAATCCCATCAAGAATTATTGAAGCTCTCCCAACAATTTCAGAGGTTGGGTTGATTTTAGTCCACTATAGATCATAAACTATCACATAATTCATCAATTTGGGGTTCCTCACACTATTCTCATGGAACAAAACTAATTTCCTGGCTATTGAGATGAATAAAGTTTATTCAAAGTACAACATATGGTTCAACTACACTTCCTGCTATCATGGAAAAGTGAATGGACATATTAAGATATTAAATAAAACCTATCTAACATATTTTATAAGATGGTGGAACAAAAACAAAATATTTGGATTGATAATATTCTTAATTCCCTATGGAAACATTCTAAGACAACTTGAAATTCCACCCATGCGACCTTATACTTCCCAGTGTACGGAATAGAGGTAGTTTTACCTATTGAGGTTCAATTTCGATCCCTCTAAATATCTATTTATAACTATAAGATTCTAAAAGAAATAGAATAAGTCCATTTAGTTGACTTGGAATCCCTTGATAAAAATGAACATCATAAATTTCATAAGATACAGAGACACTAGAATAGGGTAGTGTTATTGTTCAATTAAAAGTTCCACCTCTTCTCCTTCCTTCAGGGTGACTTGGTACTAGATTTTAGAGTGTCAGTGATACCTTAAAAAAGCTACCAAATATTAAACATAAGGTAGAAAGACCTTAAATTATCCACAAGGTTTATTCTAATGGAACATACTCTTTAATCACCATGTATGAAGAGTATATGACACCTCCCACCAATTCCAAGTTTCTCAAATAGTACTTTGCATGAGAGTTGCATGGTCCAAGCATTATGATGTTAAACTAATTTCACCCATGTTATAAGAATTATGAACTTAATCTATTTGAAACCATGGTCTAAGAATCATGACCTTAAACTATTTACAACAATGGTCCAAGCATTATGAATATATACTATTTGTAACCCATGGTCTAAGAATTATGACCTTAAACTATTTAATACCCACATTCCAAGAATTATGACCTTGAACTATTTTCAACACAGGTTAAAAGTTTCATGACTGTAAACTATTGAAATATGGGTCCAATAATTATAGCCGTAAACTATTTTCAACCTTCATCCAATCTCTATGACTTTAAATAAGTAGTTACATCAATTGGTCTGACCTCTATGACCATAAACTAGCAGCATACATAGTCTAAGATGTACAACATTAAACTAAAAATCCTAAAAATACTTCATTCACAATGTTAAAATGTAGTATTTCCATATGTTATGGACAAATTATGCCTCATATAATAAGCATGAGACAAAAAAACAACATCCCCAGTACACGATGTTAAAATATAGCCTTTCCCTTTATAAAATCGGGATACCTCATTTGATGAATATGGGAGGAAAAAAACCAATGTCCTTATAACATGACATTGAACTATGTCCCTACCCTATTTTATGAAAATAGGAAGCCTCATATAATAAATATGAGTTGATTCAATGTCCTCAATAGAGAGGATGCCCCCTTTGCAGCATGAGTCTCCTTGAAGAACTATGTTTGGATTGATTCACATTCCAAATGAGATACTTAGGGATGAATGGATCCAACATCCCAAGACTATCCTCAACACGAAATTTTTTTAGGACCTTCAACCCCATGTTCTAATCCTTGTGAACCTAAACTATGTGAAATTGGTTTTAGTATTTCTTTGTGTGGTGCAGGGAGTCCTTGGATCCTTCTTAACGTTGGGTTTCAACTTTTTTACAATAAATGAACATCCTCAAAGTACATATTCCCCTTCATGTACAAGATTTATGACCTTAAAATATGTGCATTCATCCCCCTATAACCCCTGATCTTCATAGTTTACTTCATCCCTGGTGTTTTAGAAAAGCAATCCCCCTTCTCTTTTTCATCGTGTCCTCAACCAAAAGGACGGTACTCTACCGACATTGGTCTTCTACCATTTAGTGTTCCATAAATATGTATGTCTTGATTCCAATTCCCATAGGATACATAGTAGATCCCGAATCTCATATCATGGGTCTATCCCTCACTGTCAACTTATCGCGTGGTCTTTCCTCCATCAGTATCATGATGTCAACTTATGTGCAATTTTTCTTGAATAGTTTTGGAGAAAAGGGTTTCCTTGGGCCCCCTTCACCTTGGTTTATCATGATATCATTCCATACAAGCCTCTTTATGAAACCCACACTATTTGGTTTTATCTTTACGACCATAAACTAGCAGCAACCTTAATCCGAGCTATACAAATTTAAACTATAAATCCTAACATCATTAGCACATGATGTTAAACTATAGCCTCACCCTATGTGATAAATATGGTATGCCTCACATAAAATATATGAGATGAAAAAAATAACATCCTCATTGAATGATGTTAAAATATACCCTTACCTAGTCTAATAAATATAGGATGCCTCATATGAAAAATGTAAGATGAACCAAAACCAATATCCTGCGTACATGGTGTTAAATTTTAGACTTACCCCATGTAAACACGAGATGACTCATATGAAAATATGGGATATCCAAAACCAAAACCCTCAAAACATGATGTTAAATAGTATCCTTTACCTATATGATAAACATATGATGCCTCATATGATAATTATGGGATGATCCACCATCCTCCACAAAAATGGATCTACCCTTTCGACATTATTCCCTTACCAATCTACATTCAAGAACCATGTATGTCTTGATACCCATTTCCTTATGATATATAGTGATTACAAGATCTTTTATCCCCATTCCATCCCCACCACTAACTCAATTCAAGGTCTTTCCACCTCAATTTAGGATTGATCCTATCCTACTAAAATGACCAGCTAGCGTGTTTGAGCATGCAACAAGATAGCTCCAAGGGCACTCAAAATTTCCCCAAGACATTCCCAACATCCATTTTTATGATTCATGATTCCTTCTATTTGGTTCCTCATAATTCCCTCAATACAAAAAAGCCCCCTAATGATAATTGTTCTTTTCCACACTGTCTCACCTACTGTTCTTGTTACATTCCTTGAATAATACTTGGTGATGGATGGTGTTTCTAGTGTTTTTAACAAGTTCAATAGTCGATCTCACATTTTTTCACCCCATCCTTCACTAGTGAGGTCATGGAACCTATGTTTTGAACATGGTTATCCTTTTTTCCCACCATTCATTCATACTCTTTTTACTATACAAGTCTTGGAAGTCACAATTTTCTTAACCTTATATTTCCCTTTTCATTGGTGGGAATCCCAATACCATGTGTTTAATTTCCCCCCACACACATGCATGATGAATAAATAAGAAAATTACTTTTATTAATTCCCCATGTTGTTCATTTTTACCCCTTATTGTGTTCTCCCCTACAAATAATGGGAACTCGATAATTATTTTTATTTCTCACATCGAGCATGGATTATATGGTCTTAGGAGTCCGAGAGGAATTTCCTTAAGAAAGGTTGAGATTTGAAGGGACTCCTTAATAGAGCACCATGTATCTTGTCCGAACTCTACAATCTTAAACTAGGAGTCCATGTTTAATCATAATGACCATATACTGTGTGTGGATTTTCTCAAGAAAGTTTCTATGTGGTGTCATGTATTATTGGACCTCAATTCACATCAGTTTACCTCCCTTCTATTCCATAAACAATCCGTTAAGATGCTTCCCCAACATTTTCCAATAATTATGTCCATAAACTATTTTCAACCCATGTTCCAAGAATTATGAACCTAAATTATTTGAAACTCTTGGTTCAAACATTAAACTATTTACAAATTATTGGTCCAATTGGAATGACCTTAAACTACCAAAGGCAAGTGGCACAAACATCTTTTAGGTTGAAATACCATGGGGTAAACCTATGAAAAAGTTATAATCCCTTCCATCAAGTATCTCTCAGGACCTGAGAAAAAAATGGGGGCACAAATAAAAGTTGAAAAACCAGCATGACCCACTATGGCCCCTGATAAAAAACTTGATTTGATCACTGAAACTATTGGTTCAAGAAAAATTTAGATCCAAATTTAATATCCCTTTTCCTCACGATATTCTCTATGAAGTTCTACACAATGAGTTTCCTTTTCATGTATCCCACTACCCTAAACAAACATAATTTTTTCACATTGTTCTACACATCCTAGTCACAAAATGCTAAACTATGCTATGAAATTTCTAATCACAAGATGTCAAATTTTATGATTCATTTTCCTTACTATAAGTTGATAAATTTCACATTCAACTTACTTTATGCAAGATGTTAAACTGTAGGTCCTCTTTCCCCATAGCATGATGTAAAAATGCAGAAACATTTTAGGTTTTCACCAGAGAATCGCATCCCCACTTTAGTGCTAGTCAGCTACCACACCATTCGAGTTCTTTGGCCATCACCCGAAATTTGATATGATGCTCCCATTTAAAGATGATTCTAACCTTTATTTAGAGTGTTGAAATTCATTTGAACATTCCATAAATCCATTACCATATTTCATTTCACACTCTATTTGGATCCCCATCATCTTTCACGTCTAAATGGACCCCCTAACAACAATGGTTCCTAGCCACACTGGTTTAGCTACTGTATTGGGAACACATGCCTAAGGGGTTACAATGATATTTTGATAGGTTCTGTGTTTCAGACATTGTCAATGGGAAACCCTCATTTGTTTTTCCCCATCACTGATGAAGTGATAGTGAAATCTATGTTTTGAACATGGTAAGTAGCCACCCAATCTCCCTATCACACCCTTTATGTTCTAGATCCTAGATGTCCCAATTCACATTCCTCATCCCCTATATTTGGGTAGAATTTAACACCCTAAAAGTTACTCCATTTTTGAACTATCGCACACTGGGAAGACAATTCAGATGTATAGAGAGCTCTGTTTTCTGGCTAAATACTTGTCATTCAGGATACTCCCTATGTTTAATAATAAATTTAGACACTGAGGGTTTCATAATTTCCTAGAACTCTCATAAAAATTATCTATCTTTTATTTGTTCCTTGTTTCCCACACCGATCATGATTCACATTGGATTTGGGATTTACTGTTGGTTGTCTTGTAAATATGATTGAAGTGAAATAAAAAAATATCACATTCAAGTAAAAAGGAAATTGAAACAAACTATTTTCAAAATTTGAGGGACATGCACATGTTAAAGCCTCTCATTTATTTCAAACTATGATAAATTTACCTAAGGATTAGTTCCATCAATCAAGAATTCGATCTTATCCAGCCTCTATCGAGTAGAATCTGAAGTCCACTGGTGCTCTGTTAGATCGGTTTCTTCCTGATCGGAAGTAGGGTGATATTCTTTGGCTCTAATTCATACCCAATTCTTCTAATCTTGGAACTTGTCAACCAAGGATTTCGTCTCCACTACCATATCTTTCGTTACCACCAAATGAGTCATCAATTGGATAATGATTTCTTCTTGATTAGTGAAAATAGTTGCATTCTCTTGTACCTACTCCTATAGATGATCTATTTCCTCCTAATCTATCTAGAGAACCTGAGTGCCCTCAGACTTCTTTTTATGCAAGGAAACATCAACACAATTCCACTCAACACATGAAAATTCAATGATAAAGTCCAAATATAGTGCATAAGGGCCACTAGAATCCACCCCACCATTCCCCAGGCTGACTATCCATTGGAAGGGGGATCCCACCTAGTTTTGAAGATCATACAATGGTGTACATGAAATGAAATTATGCACACTCGTCCATCCATTGCATTAAAATAATCGGTTCTCGTTAAAAAATTTCAATATGAAATCCTCCATTCCTCTAGATTCATAGGATCATACTTAGTATAAACACCAAAACATTGGTGGCCAGATCTTCCACAAACAAGTCCTCAGGTGGTCTAATCCCCAAGCCCAAGAGAAACACATCCTTGCTGAATTCTTCACCCATAGTGGAAGCCCCCAAAACCACCAGTGTCACTTAAAAGGTATACCTAACCAACACATCCTCCTCAACCACCTCCATTGGTGGAATTATATTGAACACCCTCATTGAGACCTATGCTCCATCATCCATCACCTATAGAACTTATGAGGTAGGTTCGATTATCAAGGTCTCCTCAACAATCTTTATTGATAGCGAGATTTAAACACCAACCATTGAGGCCTTTGTCCCAAAATCCCCCTATTGCATCAACTCTTTTTTAGGACCAACCACCACAACCTCCTTAACCACTACGGTTAAAGGAACATCCTCCTCAGTCATGTCTGCTGGGATAGCAATGTCCTCCATCACTGCATCGGCTATAGGCTCCGCTGACTCAAATGTCACCATAGGTGGATAATCTTCAAAAACAGTTTGAAATGACCTTTAAAGTATGGGTTTAAGTGAGTATAAATTATAGAGAAAAGGATAAGTTTAAATGGGGATAAGGCTTACAAGAGTGGTACAAACAAACCAACAACTCAGAGTGGTTCACCGATAGTCCCCTTAGTGATATCATTCCCCCTAGTAGCTGACACATTGGCTATCAGAAGTTTCCACATGGAGGGATGTGTTGAATCTGCAAAAAAGGAAATATATTATTTATAAAAATTTAAAAACACAAATATAAAACCCATATATTAAAATAGGGGTTACCAGGAAGAACTTGATACTGTTGATCCATCACCATAGTTATAGGCACCACTTCAAAATATGGTGGGACACCAATCACCACAACATCTGGAAGATACACCGCTCCCACCCCTTAAGGTTTGGGGATCTCTCATACTAAACTTGAGGTCTATCATGAAACATGACTTCCTAGGTTCTATAAAAACAAAAAACATTTAGACAATGACCTTGAAGGGTGGAAAATGGCCAAAGAACATAAAATCATGAAATTAACCTAATCTAACATAGGGACTCCTTTGACTGGGGAATCAAATTATACATCACTTAATCTAGGATTTATCCTCTTATGAACCCTTTACCCCAATTTTACTAGAAACCAATTGTTCCACAATAAGATCTCAAGGAGAAGGCATGCCCAATAGTACCTTTACTCGGTTGGTCAGGAGGCACACAATGTCATAAGAATGAATCAGTTCTTATAGCTTCTTGAGATATTACATCAAATCAGACCAAGGAGTAAAGAATTGTGATATTTATTTACTAAACCCAAAATTTTTTATTCCATCATAGTGGAAAATCTACCACAAATTATAGAGAGAGTATATTTGTCTTCTAATTCCCCATCTGTCCCTATAATCAGGAAAAGATCGTCATTGGGGATATCTGGGTGATATAGTCACCACCCTAGGACCTAGGTTTGTTACCTCAGAACTAATACAGAAGGCTCAAATTCTTCCTGTATCCCCTTTCTTAGGAGTTTTGGACCTATTTTTGATACCCTCCCTAAAGCTTCCACCTTTGTAAGACATGGAACAACTGGAGCTGGGTCCATTGCCCTACTTATTGGTCCAACTATACCTCTACAGTGGGCCCTTCTCATTGCTCACTTCTGAGCACATGGTTGTAGGGACCCTTCTTCAGACAATTAGGTCTTCATTCTCTCCACATTGCTATAGTATATAAACCCTCCCATATTAGTTTGTGCTCATGGATAAGCCCATATATGGTAGTAAGTGGTGGATACTCATTTTTCCACTTCATATCTCCAAATGTGAACATGCTCTATATCTTATGAAGGAATGATGGGTGTGAATCACTATATAGCCCTATGTACACCTTTTAGGTGATCCATTGGAGGCACTAAAATAACTACACAAAGAAATGTGGGGTGTATGGATAGAAAATCACCATATAGTTTACCATATCCACCAATACCCCTCCTCAAAAGGCCAAGAGTTTGGACCATTGCTCGATGGTCCTAGTGTTATCATCGGTTCCAGTTTCTATAAGAAGGGGAAACTGGGAAAAAGTGAAGAAGTTATCTAGCACGATCTTCGCTAATATGTCAACTTTACCCAGGTCAAGAGGTCGACTCTTGGTAATGTTGAGAATCAATGCTCAGATATTCATGCTGGAAGGGGAGATCAGGTTTGAATATTCATATCCCTCCATGTGTATAGAAACCCATACATATAAGAATTGGAGTTTATTGTGCACACATAATGGGGTCTTGTGCTGAATTATGTGGATAAACACCTTATATAACTATTCCAACACTAGGATTACTAAGTTTATGTGCTTTCCCATTTCCATCATTTTCTCCATAATGAGGGTGCTTGACAACACCCCCATCCCGAATATATATCATCCACCAACAAATCATCCTAACAATAACCCCTACCAACCTGACTACAGGTGCAACTATATTCAAACTGTAACCCCAAAAATAACACCGGCTTGCCTCTAATATCCTCTGGTGTGAACACTCCTTGCCTTGAATTGATTCCTTTAGGCATAGGTGTGGCCTCCTAGACAACCCAGAATAGACTCATTCAAGAAATAGTCAACCATTTTTTGAATGGAATGTCCTTCATCCTCAGTTTATACTCACTATCCCTTTGTACCAAGTACAACACAATTGGTGCAATCAAATAAATATGCTCTTCTCCATCCCATGCATCCTCAGTTGGGAGAAAAATTTCATATATCTTTCATTGGATGGGGATCCTATTGATATGGTAGGGGTCCCATAAACCGATACCGACCTCCCCATAATGTTTGTAAAATGTGTTGGCCCCCAGGTACCTCCTTATTAATAAGTCTGGAAGGATATACTCATGATGGTATACATGAAACTATGAGGACCATGATTCCTTAGAGTCTGACTTGCTATTGCTCCACCTCAAATTTATTTTAGGATTAGCATACCCAGTATGGACAGGGCCATTTATCCATAGAGTTTAAACCCTATAACAAGCCCCATTCATTGGTCCAAACTTTGAGATGGTCCAAAAAACCCATCTTAATAATGATATCATATTAAGGGGGAGACACTTTTTCCTAAAAAACCTCCTTATTGATGTTGTTTACATGGTTCCACAAGGTGTGAGCAGTGATAAATTTGTGTCCCTTCATGATGTAACCTCCAATAACCCTTTTCCATTAGTACTAACCAAGAATACTCCTAAACCAGAAAGCAGGTTCACCTCAATTGGCACTGAGGAGGAGTACAACATCCCTCACCCCCAAAACATACATTGAAATCCTCTTGTATAGTGAGTATTCCTATTGATCATATGTTTGAAATGTAGTGAGTGTTTCATGATTCGACTCACTCTGGAAGATCTCCCCAATCACAGGGTTCTCATACATCTCTCTCCATCAATACATATTGACATCAGTACCCTCAACATCCTTCATTTAATACTTTGAATATTTTTGAATTTGGTTCATGAAGGTTGGTTTGTAGAGGCCAGTCCATGAAATTTGAGTTTGTGAAATTTACAAACTTGTAAAAGTCTGGTCGTGAAAGTACTATTCACATAATATGAAATTTTCATGAGTAGTGAGGATCAAAATCACAAGACACTCATAAGATTCATGAGTTTCAAGAAAACTAAATGATTTTATATTTTTACAAAAAACTAATGGTTTCCTCAGAGACCCCCACCCCTATTTATAGGTACAAGGTCAGATTGAGTTTCACAAATAGGGCATGTTAATCACTAATTTTTTATTGTTTTTTCCTTAGAATAAGATCCTCCTCTCCCACATCAGATCCATTGGAGGGGGGATTTATTGACACCAAAATATATATTTCATGAATGAGGTTGTGGAAGTCATGGTTGGTTCAATTAAAATCTTAGAAAAAACATCTAAAAAAACCACTTAAAGGGTTGTGCTCATGATGGTAAAAACCTTAAAAATTGATGAAATCTCATGAAACTCACTGGCCCTCTAGATATTGAGGTGGTAACCCCAGTGTAGTGTATTTTCGATTCATGGAAGTCACCTAGCCATGTGGAGGTTGAGGTGGTAATCTCCACATAGCTTATGTCTGTCCACAGAACCCCCTTTTTTCGTCAAGGTTCTTATCATTCATGATGGACCATATTATTCCCAAAATCTATTCTCCCACCTTCACAAGTCCTATAAATACCTCCCAATATCCCACTTTTTAGAGGAAACAAACTTTGTAATTTCATCCAAATCTCTAAATTCATGGAACTCAAAAATTCACGATCCAAAGAGGTTATGGATTTCATAAAGAATCTATATTTCAAAAGAGCACCTCCCATTGGATTTTTGATAAACTAAATCCACGGTGGAGAAGACTTTTGTGAAGTTTCATGGACTTTATGTAAGAAAAAATTACTTTGAGGATCTTGGGGTTTCATGAGATAATTTCCTTCATGAATCTAACCACATGGTAGCCATGAATTCACATTGAAATAGGGTAAACCTATTTCTTTAAATATTCATGTTCATGAGACCATTGTGATTCATTAATCCCTCAAACTTCTCGAAACCCTAACCAATACAAAACACATACACCAGGCCTCTCCATGGTGCCTACTTTCATCCATCACCCTTCCATGAAATTTCAGTGTCCAATTCCCCCACACCAATATAGATTTGTTTCATCTATATCCCAAATCCCTATGTGTCTGGTATCACCAACCCTCATGTCTTACCTATATGTTTCAAGCATGGCTTGGACCATTACCTTTCCTTTTCTCCTAAACATAGGAACCCTATTTCCTATTTCTCATAAGAATAGACACCCTAAAATTGAGACCCAAGATTTCCACTCCATCACGACAATGTTTATGCCATGCCCCACCCATATGTGCATGACCAGCAGAAACATAATCTTTAATGGTAACTTCATCAAGGGAAACTTCTAACATTTTCTAGTAGAGTTTCCTTTTGCTAAATATTCCTCTCCTGCTTCGAAATGGTCTCCCTGAGTATGGGCCCTTACAATTTATAAGATGTATAATATAAAACCAAAAATCCTAACACCCTAATTGTACGACATTAAATAGCACAAAAAATTCTTTAGAACATGATATGAAGCTGTAGCCTTACCTCATGCGATGAACATAGGATTCACCAAGCATGATCATTATGGGATTCTAATACTCCCCCTCCATGTGATGTAAATCTATAGCTGGTGACCCTAGGAATCCCATACATGTAAGCCCCACACCATCCCTCATTGAAACTCCTTTCACGACATGAGCATCCTTACCACATGAAATCAAATTTCACAGACCGATCCTATTGCATGACCTCAAACTGTGGAATTAAACTATGTGGGTTTTTATAAATATTTCTTAACAAGGTATGTAGGATGCCTTGTTGAGGTTCAATAAAGATGTCCCAACACATCCTGGGTACCACTTTAAGGTTCTATTCCAATGTACCAACATTCCATCCAAATTTGAATGTCTTCCTCTAGGAGGAATCCACTCTAAAGTTTGATCATCTTCCCCATGGTAACACATTAAAACCCGACCAACCTATTCACACAATATGTTAAACTTATGATCATAAAATTTCCAAAAGATGTTAAATATGTGACAAATATTTCCCCATAATACATTAATCCTATTACCAACCTATCCCCACAATAAGTTAAACCAATGAACAACCTGTCCAAACGAGACACTAAACCTATGACCAACCTGTCTCCAAAAGACATTAATCCTGTGGCCAATCCATCCCCACAAGATGTTAAACCTATGACCAAATTGTCCCCATAAGACATTAAAACTTGTGACCACATCTAGAATCTGTACCCATGCAATAAACATGGTATGCATGAAGTAAAAAGCCTTACAAGACTTATGCCTCTAGAGTCAACTTCCTTGTGAACAAAATGAGATGCCTTAGGTTCCAAGAATAATTGTACACATATGAGGTGACACTAAATACAAAAGGAGAATACTTTATAGATTCCACACCCATCCAATGTCAAGATATTCCCAGATATTCCCAATGTTTCCATCTAAACTAACTGAAGGTTTTTTCCCTATCGATACAGAAGCAATGTATTTAACAGGAATCCACTACGAGATGATACCTATAATGAGTTTCTTGAACATGACTCAAATCTATAATGGAGACCTAGAATAAGAGGTGAAAACAAAGTATGAATCCATGGAATGATTAACAAACATCCCATCATCATGTTTTAGTCAAGGATCTAATTTCACTATTTATGGAGATTGAAGTCGCCAACCTTTAAAAAGAAGAAATACAGGGGAATAATAGCTCAATGCATAGAACTGACTTGAAAGAGTCATAAAAAACCTTCATTATCAGGAGGAAACTAACTTCCCCACTAAATGGACTAATGGGTATCAACCAATCAAACTTCATCATCATTAGATAAAAATATTAATAATACTCTATCAATATGATTCACTTGTAGAATCCATTCTCTAATGAAGAATATTGATATAACCCTGAGTTCATATCCCATAATTGAGGAAAAAGTGGAAGAGGTTTTTGAGGATAATGGGGTAGAGGAAAAATAGGTTGATATAGATCTCTATAATCTATTATGTTAGACTAATTAGGTTAAATACCCTAAGAGGGGGGTGGATCAGGGTATGACAGATTAAAAAAACTGCCCCTTTAGATCTTGTTTCATCATTAAAAAAACACTCTTCTCTCCTCTTTCCATAGAAATATATGAACATTAATGAAATCAAGCACAAGAAAAAATGATTTTTTCTTAGTTAACCCTCACTGGGCTACGTCCAAGGAGCATACAAAAATAATGCGTCGATGCACCAAATACACTAAGGATCACTACCAAATTACAAGGTTCGAGCTAGATCAAATATATGACTAGGATCAGTACCTTTACAAGGTTTAGGGTCTACTCAATACATACATAAAGTTAATCCATATGTCTATTTCTATGGCTCAATTCTAGTGTAAAGGATCATTGTATTTCTCTTCCTTCTCTCACTACTCTTAGAATAAATACACTCATAGTTTATAGACATGTAGGTCCCTTAATTTTCATGAAAGAACACATCCTCAACTTTAGTTAGATGCTCTGTTGAAGTACCTCTTTCACCCATAGATGAATTCCACTTTTCCATGAACTATTAGTTTGTGGAAATTAATTTCATGAATTGTTCCTCTGTGAACTACCTTGAGTCCTCTGTAGACTTCCTCGATCCTTCTATGAACTACACTAAATTGCGTGGCATGAATTATTTGTGGACCACCTCTCCTCTACGAATTGTCTATCCTCCGTGGACCACTTCTCCTATATGGATCACTTCTCCTCTGTGGACCACTTCTCCTCTATAGACCACTTCTCCTCTGCAGACTGTCCCTGCTTTACAGACAGATTCTTTCTCCATGGACCGCCTATGCTTCTGCAGACTTTTTATCCTATATGGATTGCCTCCACTCTTGCATACCATTTTTCCTTGGTGGATCCTTTTCCTTTACGAGCTATAGAGCCCCAAAAAATTCTTTCATGGAATCCTCCCTCGTTAATAGTTATACTTTGCGAACCTCCTCAAAAACTTCTTTCATACTTAACCAAAAAATTCCCGGAGTAATGATATTTTCTAATGAAAAACCACTCTCAATAATGATGGGATTATTGTTTTTTATATTGGAAAATAGATCCTAAAATACCACAAATCCGTTTTAATTAAATATTTGATGCAATACACCCTTCACTGCAGACAGATTCTCCCGCTAATGGTTTTCCCTACGCGGTCTGTGTACCACCACTCTTCATTCATGGAATCTGATCTATCTCATGAATGAAACCCTTCATGGATCCTTAAATATATTCCTTACTTATGAAAATTAAGATCCATCATATGTACCATAATCCTTTCATGAACAACTTGATTCTTGAGAACTGTAATATTTCCCAACACTTTCTGTGTACTGCGCTTTGTGGTCCGCACAACATTGGTATGTATAAATCTTCCCTTTTCCAATTTCCATCCCCATTCTGTGTATTTCATTTGAAATCATATGGCTTTATCAACAAAAACAATAACACCCAAAAAATATATATAGGATTCCTTGAGGTATTTTTCACAACATGTTCATATTCCCATTAAAACCATATATGCTACAAAAACTCAGATACAAACAATCCCACAGGCTCAGTAGAAGCACTAATATACTCCTGGATCATCTAGAGATTATTCCAAACCAATCATAAAGGATGAATTATTGATGAATCAACATCTATCAATTAAGTGTCAAAATGTGTGAATGTTAGCTCAACTCAACCCATAAATGAAAAATATTCCCTCAAATCCAAATTAGGGAAATCAGCCACCACTATAGACAACTCTAGTTCCCAAGCCTCAGATGAAGGTGTAGGTTTATATAGGGAAGCTTTGGCCTTTGACTCAAAATTATGAAATATTTAAATATCTAGTTTTCATTACAAACAATATTTTAATATAGGATGCCCTTCATTTTTTTAAAAGAGCTCCAAGAAACACTGGTTGAGTCTATTTTAATCTCTTAGAAATTTATAGTTTGGGTCGCTGTCATTGAAGCATATAATGAAAAGACCGAACCCAATAAATTCCATGAAATAATATCCTTCATAGATAAAGATATGGAGACCACTATAAAAGGATATATTGTTCCCTTTTATATATATATCTAAAAAGTTGGATAGCACTGAAATAAGTTGAGCCCTCAATGATAATAGTTCCAAAATCAATCTCATCCTAATGTAGACCCTTCGATGATTGGGTTATAGAAAATAAAACTTATCTCTATCTACCCTAAAAATCCAAGTGTATTAGAAGAGAGAGAAAAATCCTCAAGTATAGATTAATCTCATAGGAAAATTTAGAGACATTATCTCTAATTTTGAGTTTATAGTTTTTAATCAAGACATGGATTTCAAAGTTATATTCCGAATAATTTGGTTGAATTCCCAATCGAATGTGCCTTTATTATACCACTGATCTATCAAATACTCAATCAATGGATATGAAATAGTTATATAATGTGATAGTTACCCTTTTTATTAGATCATATCTCAATACATAGATGCGGGATTCGATCGAGGGGATCAAAAATAGCCAGTTATAGGTAATTTCATATAAACCACTACCCTTATGGTCTAGAAATAACCCTAATTTACCCATTCTATAAACTCACTAAAGATTATATATTTCTAATAAATTAAATCTAAGAGGTTTCAATAAATTTTTGGATTCATAAATTCAAAGAAATATCGTATGAAAGGATAAATAATTTGATAATCACTCTGTCATATGAAGAATAGGATAAAGTTCCCCTAGAGAAGCCCCCTATGAAAGAGATAAATATTTCCACAATTACTATGAATATCAATCTTATACCTCTCTAATAGAAATTATTTATACTAATATTTATGCCTTGATAACACAACAAAGACTCTTTCAACAAGTGTATATGAATCCCAGAAGAAGGAAGGCCTGATATCTTGGCACATTTTATTTTCTTCATAATTTCGTCCACATCGACTGAATGTAGTTGTATGAAAGAAGGTTGAAATCATGGTTACAATGACAATTCCCTAGATGAGAATTCTTCATGTTTATATAAAAAATATAAGGAGATACCTTTATCACCATTTGAATCAGAGAATAAATTTATTTCATTGGTAGAAATTAAAAAAATTTCATCCCCAAATTTTGGGATTTCAACACTCTTTATGCCCTTGATAATAGTGAAGAAGTAGGATATCATATTTGGAATTCCCCTAAAAACGATTCCCATGAATTAGCACCCTCAGAGCCTAGAGGAACCTCCTTGTTATTCATGAAAGATAAAACTAACCCTAAATTATCTTCCAATCCTCAATATGTCCCTACATCACCCACTTTTTCTAAAATCAAGATAGTGGAAGAAGAAAAGAGAAGATTGTAGAGATTCGATTCCAGTATTTCAATAAGGTGTATATACCATGATTGATGAACTCAAAAAATTTAATCTTGTTATATAGGAAGACCCATGACCGATGTTTATGAGTTCCATAATATATCCTGAAGAAAAAGAGTCATATTTCTATTTCTTGATGCAATATTGTAATTTATTCACTTGTAATTATGAAAAAATTATTGTACATGATTCTAGTGTGGCCACCCACCATTTGGGTCTACCTAACAATCACCACAACTACAAGAAGGAATCTAGGAGAATACATTTTACTCATGCTGCTAAGGTGGAATCCAAAGTTGAAAAGATCATAAAATACAACTTCATTTGAGAGGTTCAATAACTAAAATGTATTTCCAATATCATCCCTATCAAAATGAAAAATGATAAGAGTAGTGTTTTCATCAAATTTAGGGATATTATTCAGCATTTACCAAAAAAAAATTATTGGTCATGATTAAGTAACTTTTTATTGATGTAATATCTATTTTCTAGGACCTCTTATTCATGAATAAGTTCTCTAGTTATAATCAAATTTAAAAGGATACTAAATGTGAGAAGGTCACTACGTTCAGGGAACCCCAATGGGAATATTTCTATCAATTAATTCCATTTGGATTAAAGAATTTCATCACCACATAATAAAATTCCAAGAAATATATCTCAAATAATTTTCTAGTGAAAACTATGGAATGCTAAATGGATGATTTGGTGGTCAAAGATCAGTAATGTTGTTATCATATTACTTATATTGAGATAGTTTTTTTAATAAACTATGATAACATAACCTTAAAATAAACCCCTTGAAATTCATTTTTGGGTCACATATAGAAATAAATATTTGGTATGTGTTATTCCATCAAAACATTCATGTAAAATCAAATAATACTATGATGATCCAAATCATTCCACCTCCTCAAAATCTCAAAAAGTTGAGAGGGATTTAAGGAATCCATTCTTACATCATACACTTCCTAACAAACCTCACAGGAAAATTATTACCCTTCATAAAACTCGTGGAGAAAGGAATCAATTATTAATGAGATGAAAATTTTCAAAAAGTCTTTGAAAATCTCAATAATTACCTCTCAATACCATCGTTGTTGATGTCGCCAGTAAAGGTAAATCCACTCAATTTGTATGTGGAAACTTTGGAGTGATCACTTGGTACCCTTATCATATAGAAGAATGATGTTGAGAAACAAAATGGTCTCTATTATATTAGTATATCTATGCTAGATATGGAGACTCAGTATTATGATAATGAGAAGAACTACCTTTCATTGATCTTAATAGTTTAAAAGCTAAGACATTACCCTACAACACCATGAGGTCCACTTGGTCTCTCGTATTGACCCACTCAAATATATTCTCAATATTTTGATGGTAAATGTATGGATAACATTGTGGGTGGTCATCGTGTGATGGTTTTGTTTTTGGTTCATATTATAAAAGGTAGTTAAAGGGAAAGTGTTGGTAGAATTTATCATTGAACATACCCGCCTCAGATTTTATAGTAGTGGAAATATAATTTCCTAATGACGAGGTATTCTCTATTTATGAAAATTCCCAAACATGAGAGATATATTTCGTTGGTGCTTCTCAAATATCATAGGTAGAAATATATAAAACAAAAAGCTCCACATAGTCATCTTGGTAATTTTCCTCGTATCTCTAGAAAAGGAATTGTTTCCCTATTCCTTCCTGCTATCGGAAGAGTACACTAAAAATGAAGAAGAATACCAATATATCATTACAAGTTTTTAGTTGGAACTGAAAATACAAGTGTCCCTCCTGAACCTCAAGGGTTATTCAAAGTTAGTGATCAAGTATATTAATGGTTAGTATTAAAATAATAAATAGGAATTGATTCCACTGGTTGATTATATATAAGGGTTGATGGAAAACTTTTCCTTTGAACTAACACTATCTTATGTTACATTTTTACAGAATGCCTATATTGATGCATTGGTTAATAAAACCATAACCCTATAAGTTCTATATCAGGATGAGGCAATCATCAACATCACACACCATAATGTAGTCTCTCTATTTATTGGGTGTAACATAGAATAAATCAATGAGATCATCACTACTCCTAAGCAAGGCAAGAAGATGTCCCCACCAACTAATATAGATATCAGATGTATTTTCCCCATACTAAACTACCCCAAAAGAATAATTCTTCTATCATACTTAGAAAATAAAGATCATATCCAACATTGTTTAGTTAACTTCATTCTTTATAAAGTCCATAATTCTCAAAAATTTCTCTATAAATAGGATTTTATGTAGTCCTCCTGACATGCATTGAAGGAGGAGAGACCTTTACCTTTATGTATTAACTCTATAAATGTGCATGTGGTTTTAACCAATATAAAACCAAGATCTCCCACCAGATCAAGAGGATTGGAAACTTTTGGTCATTGATAACATAATATTTCATGGAATTCACCATAAAATCTCATTCTTTCTAGATACATGACAATTTCATTCATCAACCCCAAAATTTTTTAATACTTATAAATATTCATATCCATTTTTCATTTGAGGAGTGGTGATAATGGGACCATATCCCCTAGAAATAGCTAGAAATTTAAAGTACATTCTTATTACCGCTGACTTCTTCTTGAAGTGGTTCAAGTCTATACCCCTCAAAGAATTTTGGACAAAGTCTAACATCAACTTTGTCAAGTCAAATTTCATTACCTTACTTGGTGTTCCTCACACGATATTGATGGAAAATAGAACCAATATCTACTCTTCTAAGTTGAAAGGATTGTATTAGCAATATTTCATTTAGTACAACCACTCATCCCGCTACCATGCAGTACCAAGTGGAAAAATTAATGCTTTTAATAAGACTTTATATAACATAATCAATAATATGGTCAATAAAGATAAAAAGTATTGGTTGAAAAAACATCAATATGATTTATGGGATTATATAACTACAGCCCATGCTGCTATGAAAATGTCCCCATATTCACATGTATACGGGATAGAGGCAGTATTACCCATAAAGGTCTAACTAACCTTGATTTATATCACCATATGAAATCTTCTATATTAAAATGATCAATTTTAGAAGTGACTATATGAATTGGAACAACTTTATGAGAAAATAAATCACACATTTCACAATTTTAAAGTCCACAAACACCATATTTCACGATCATTTGACAAGAAAATTATTCTCCATTCATTCCTCCTTGGAGTGTTAGTTTTGGTTATAAAAACTCTAATTATACCAAAGAATAATCCTATATATCTAGAACCAAAGTGAGAGGGACCTTATTTTATACACAAGTTCTTCTCTAATAGATCATATTCCTTCGTCAAAATTGATAGAGAGTGAACCATTCCCACCACTAATGCAATATTTCTCAATAAATACGTCACATAATTTCATATTTATTTATTTATATCATAGTCTCATGATGTAAAACTACACAAAAATGTTGATGAAACTTGATATAAAACTACACAACACTTACATCCTAGTCACATGGTGTTAGACTCTACAAAAAATTCCCCACCAAAAAATGCTAAATTTCATGGTGTGTATAAGAAATGCCATTAACTATTTCTCTAGTGTGGTTTGAGTAATACTACAATACCATCTTATTTATCACAATGAGAATGATTGATGTGATGTTAGAGGTATTGTTCAATTTATCCGATTAGCATTATTGAGATGCACTATTTCTAAATATGAGAATGGTATAGTCCACCCTACGAGACCTTGAATTGCTTTGAGTGGCCCATTCCACATGATTGAATTCCCATGAAAAAAAGTTGGGTCTATGTCGGAGTTTTTGGAACACAAATTACCTATACCCTAAGATATTTATGCCCCACCCCCATGAAATATATTAATAAAAAAAAGGCAGGATAATGCATCAAATACATGTGGCTTGATTTCTATCCTCATGGAATACATAATGATGTTTGTACCTCTTAACCTAGGACCAACCAAAAATTCAACCAATAAAAATAACCTATTTTGACCTTAGTGTTCAAGATTCCCTTTCTATAATGGATTTTTCTCAATAACTATGCATGTAAGGAGAAATCCAATTTTTTTAATGTTTACATGAACTGGATCTATATAGGAAGGAATCTTAGAGAACTTAGTGTGGATTGATTCTTTTCCTAAAAGGATACATTATGATGGTTGGATCACTTATCACATGACCAAACCTGAATTCCAATAAAGAAAATTATCACTTTAACCTTAATTCTTGGACCTTTTAAACAATTTTTAATTTCCACAATTGCACTGCACTATGGTGAATCCAAATTTTATTCCATTGTACGTCAGTCTAATCTGTGAAAAATAAACCTCACAAGAACTTTGTATGGATTGATAAAAATGATCCACACCATGTGTGACTAGGATCTTCATAGGATCCCCCAATATGGGTTTGTTTGTAGACATAAAACCTAAAAATTACCTCACCCTAGTGTTTGAGGCATATTAATTAACATTAGGTCTTTCCCAATGGACTCTTAAACTAAGACCTTAAAAGAAAAATATATGTATTGATTCCTCTCATTTCATGATACATAGTAACTCTTGGATTTACTATTCTGAAGTTAACTATGAATTCTAGTCAATCCCACAATTCATCCTTCTATTTATAATCCTTTAATCATATTTGATTTTACCTTCATAGGCTAAACACAAAAATGAAGCTACTCATAAGTCCTCAATGCATGAACTTAAACTATAAACCATATAAGTTCTTATTACATCAAATTAAACTTTACGACATATAGTCTATCCCACATGAATTAAAACTATTCTAAGTGGTACACCCAGTATGAATTTAAATTTCCCAGAGTGACCTACAGTATGTGGACGAATTCCCCTACATGAGAGTAAAATCCATGTAAGGTTGCTCGATGTAGGGTTGTTTTCCAAAAAAGAATCAGAATAAAATTCCCCTTTATCAATATTATATCCCAATGTTTAAATATCCCATGAAATATAATAACTATGTGTGTTATGTTTTTTATTACCTTAGGATACATAGTGATTTCTGAATAACATATTCAAAACTCATCCATAAGTCATTATCCATTTCCACTATTTTCAAGGGAATTGTAACATCATAGTCAATGAAATATGAAGTATAAAATTCCTCTATAGACCTTCTTGAACATAATTTTTCATAAATAAAACTTCTTGATTTGAATGTATCATATTGTTATAAAAATTTCATGGCTATAAGTAACATGAATATTCAAATCCAAAGGAATTTTTATAATATTAATACACACCCCCTATATGTCTCTATATATGTGCCTATAGTATGACCTATCAATTGGAGGCATATGTGTCCTAAGTGGATATTACAATAATCCTTATACACCATCTCTGAATCATATAAGAACCCAACATTTGATTTTTTTACCATTCATCCCTTACATACATGTTCCACATTGCTACTTTTAATCCTATAACCTCGAGTTTCAATTTACGAAATTACCACCCCCTTTCAAAAGGTGTTAGGACATTATTTTACCTTTTTTCACCATTTAGGTTGTTATTTTCACCCTTTTGGTCTAATCAATAGGACATTAAATTATGTTCACTCCCCTATGAGATAGTATATATAATTATTGGACCCTCATTCACATTGTGTTTTACCTTTCCCTTTCTAGGTAAACTATCTCATATTTTGGTCAAGCATCATGACCTTAAACTGTGTGTATCCTTGGTCAAATATTGGTGACTCTAAACTCTATTTATAATTGGTCTAGACCAAAATATATTAAATTGGTGGTGAAAGATATTCCAAACTTTTAAGGCTAAAAGATCATAAAGTTATTTCTGAGTAAAAGTTAAGTCACCACTCGCTAATCCATCTCATTTCATGGTTTAGGTAAAGACAAAAAAATGAGAAGAAAGCACAAATAAAGTGGGTCCCACCATATATTCATTAAAAAATTTGAGTTGTGATCACTGGACCCACTATTCCAACAAATTTTTAGTTTGATTTCATGTGATGTTCACTCACCCTGAATGTGTGTTCCTTATATTACGGCATAACCTTTAGTGTTTCATAACCCTTCTCAAATTTTCCGTTCCTTCAAAAAATTACTTCATTCCACAAGAGTTTGGATCCTTGAAAATATTTATTGATATAGGTAACAAGCATATTAGACTCCAAGTGGCACTTTTTTTACTATAAATATATTCACCCAATATGGCTTGACATATGCACTCATCATATAATCTGTCAACCAGAGGCATATATGTCCAAAAGAGAGGGTCCTCTAATATTCATATTTCCATGCACCATTATAGAGGAATATTTTAGTCAAATGTGGTTAATGTTCTTCCCTGATATACTTTTCTCACATTATCATCCATGATTTAAATCTCTTGATTTATGATTTACACAACTCACAATCCAACTATTCAAGTGGATTTGATACTCTCTATTTTATGAACTTGTGCATCGTGCTAGCCTTTAGCGTATAGATTCGACATCCTACCTATGAATTTCTTATTTATGCTTACCACATGATTGTAAGGTACACAAAAAGATATTCATATATTCATGAAAGTAAACTAAATTCCCCATTTTGGGGTAGTCAATAATGAAATTAATCCCCCATTCACATTGATTGTTTTCCTTGCCCTTTCTATATAGACTGCTCCACTTATCTGATTCAATATTTTTGACCAAAAATATCACTAGTATTTGGAAAAAGTACTAAAAGTGGGACATCATTACCATCAAATTATCGATAAAAAATCTTTAAATCACATCCAACTCCTACGATTATGAAATTAGTCCCTAAAATAATCTCATAGAGTGAAAGTATACCATCATTAACAGTGATGGTCACTCTAATTAGGTTGATCGAGAAATATGCCTACAAAATGTATACATATATTCACAAAGATTTATATATCAATAGAAATATGATTTTACAATTCACAAAATGACTATATTTCCCATGTTACAGGATGGTTCACCTCAATTTTCTTTGGTCAAAACTATGTGACCTTAAACTAAAGCAACATAAGGTCAAATTTATTTAACCTAAAATATCAATAACCTCCAGTATAAAAATTATAACAATAAAATACATGTATTTTTACTTGAGGTTTATTATATTCAATACATTGGGTTCCCAATTCATGTCATTTCTATTTCTCCCATATTACCAATCACACTACCTTTCTATTTTTGGGTAATGTTGTATGACCTAAAACATCATCCATACTGGTCTGACATACATGACCATAAATTTCCTAATAAAAGAGGTAAAAAACTTTCCAAGTTTAAATCCCATAAAGGGGATCCTAGGATAAAGTCAAGTCTCCACTCACTAGGCATGCATATTTCATGATACATGAAAAATTGAGCACTAAATTAGAAAAGGAAAAAAAATTATTAGGCCAAAAACCTATAAAGGGAATGATGAGAAAAAGTTGAGTCTCCACTCACTCATCATGAATCTTAAATGATCAAAAAAAATTGAGCATTAAAATGGAAAATAACAAAACTTCTTAGGTTAAAAACCTATAAATAATGATCTATGAAAAATATGTGTCCCTACCCAATAAGTCTCCCCAATATGATGTTTATGAAAAAATTTGGACAATAAAGAAGAAGAATCAAAGCTTGTGGGGTCTATAGTATGATCCAAAAAGAAGACAATAAATGATCTCTAGGTCCCCTTGATTAAGTAAAAATTAGATCACTCCACCATTAATTACACATTGATTCAGATATTTCAATAAATCTTACTGAATCATAATTTTAGGTTACTCAAACCCTCTTGAACATCAGAATACTCATCCCAAATTCCTAATTCATGATCCTTAGGAAATTGAGTCATCATAATACATCATCATGAACCAAATATAGTGTTATAGTATTGGTATCTATGCCTATACACATATGTGACCCATGATTAGGAGGAAATTATTCGTCAAAATAGAACATCTATAGTGTTATAGTGAGTATATCCATGCCTATACATTTTTTCAAGCCACACCCAAGAGGAAATATTTTTTGATTTGATTATTTAATAACCATGATTGAATTAATTAATTTTCATTAAATGTTTTAATGGTTTCAAGTTATCTTGAAAATGTTTTATAAATCTTCCCAAGTTGTGTTAGATTGACAATCAAAACAGAAAAAAGGATGTACATTGAGTGAAAGAAAATTTCATTTTCATTCATTCCAAAATATAGTAAAAACATAATCCAAATTTTTAAAATCTCTTTATGATTTGGTAAATTAAAAAATTTCATCCATAGAATCTTAGAAATCTCCAATGGATCGTTTGGATTCTTTAACGATATGGTGAAACTCAACTGGCCTTGAAATATCAACCTCTTCAATAGGAGGAATACTTTTTGGCTTGAAAACTATCTTTTTCATCTTATTATGGTAATTTTGAAGAATATTTTGGTGTTCTAATAGTTATTACTTGGTGGATTGTAGTTACCATTGGAGGTGGTTTATGTGAGTGGGCAGTTCATTAACAAGGCACTGCTACTCCAGCTCCACTACTATCAAATGGAATCCTCATTGAGGCACCGTATATTGAATTCTGATAAAGTTTGGGATTAATTATTCCTTATGAAAACACCCTTGGTATTATCTACCTCATACTCAAACTTGAATGATTTGTTTCATGTTATAAAGGATGTATTGATAGTTAAATATACCACTACCAATAAACATAGAGTAGTGTTTAAGACAGTGCCCATTTTCATTCAAATTTTCCATAGAAATATCAAAAATTAACTTCCACATTCTACATCAATCATTTAAATGAGTAGTTAAGTAGTATTCTATAGTCTCATGATCTATCCCAGAGTCACTCCTTGAAACTGGAACATATTCTAGAATAAGGTCACTTGATAAGTAGGTCGGTATGCTTCCTTCCAATTCTGTCACTCTTTCTTATATTGGATATGATGTGAGAGATATGGAAAACCCATGTTATATGTTAAATACTAATTAAAGAGATGGAAATTAAAATAATCACACTTTTTTTATGTGTCAACCCCTATAGAAAATGTCACCTTAGTTAATGAGACCACCTAAACATATCTTTCAATAAATATCTGATCATCGATAGAAATTGGAGCACCAATTATTGATGTGATAACATCTAGAGGTGTTAGAGGGAAATTGTCACCCCTATCATAGCCTGACCACCCATCGAACCTTGACCGCCCTATGTGAAAACTGGATCCTTGGTATGGTGGGTGGGAATTCTGAGTGGCATTTAACACTATCAAAAGGTTCATGTAATTCTTTAATAAATGGAAATTTATTATTAAATTCCTTGGGCTTGTTTGAAGAAGAATGAATGTATATGTACACCAAGAGATAATTTATTGTATATAAAGACTTGGGAAATATAGTAAAACCTATTATAAAACAAAGTTTACTGGGTGTTATATAACATCACATCCATGTTTGGTCATCATACCTAAACTATTCTCTTCGGACCCTCCAAAAGAGTGATATCCTACGGCTAGTGATCCATGATATTATAACTTGGTTGAATATGTATATGTGTGTGAAATATACAATGAAAGGATTGTATTAATCAATATCCACTCTCATCAAGAATAATGTTATTATCCATTTTTCTAGATTTCATATATCATTTGATTTATGATGGGGGAATGGTCAGGCATTTCCATTAGCTATATCAATATTGGAATATGGATGGTTGGATAAACACTATCATTCTCCACCCTCTATATTGTTTATTTATTAGGGTAAACCTACCCATTAATATTCTCTATAATATTTTCCTTGAGGATCCCATGAAAATATACTCAGGGGACTTAGTATCTATTATAGCTATTACTGTTACCTGTAAGAAAAATATAAAACTATGCATCATGATGAATTCTAAGATGGAATGTTTTGAAGACAAAAGGATTAATATTACATGTTAATTATTTATTAAAGTATCCCATTATTTATCAACACATTGGTTAATTACTTCCTCAGTTGTTCCCTAATCTTTCATATCTAATATCCATCGGGTCATGGGAATCCTTGGATTGATAGCCCTGATTAGCATATCCAATTCCTAGATATACTTACCGACCTCTTTGGGTTTAGTCCTAAAGTCAATGTTTGGGGGAGACCTCATATTTATAATAAAGGTAATGTTAAAAACACTTTATATTGAGTCCTATAAGTCTATAACGTCATCCATAGAGTTTCTAGTTTTCCTAAATCTGAGGGCCTCAAGATATATATCTTTTGAGGGGCCATTGGTTGGCTTCTCATTTTTCCTGAGGATGAATTGGGATCATTTAAATTTATCTTCTTATCAGATATTTTGATCATATTTAGAGCCCCTTATTTTCGTTTTCACCTAAACCTCCTTGTAAAATTCTCTTGATGTACCGGGTTGACCCTTGGTTGTGAATCAGCTAGCAATTTAGGTTGGCTTGATGACTTGGGAACCTCATCTGTTGTGTTCCTTCTATGGGGATTCTAGGTTTTCTGCCTCCATCAATATAAATTGGACTCAATAGTGACCTTAGGGTAATTTTTAATAGTATTTCCTAAGGGTTCGATGATATAAAGTATAAGGTGTAGTCAGAAAATAGATGAAAACATGCATCCTTGGGAGGTAGGTTGATCATAACATGTGTAGTCTCCTGGACCATCATCACCCAAAGTTTCCATGCCACTATAAGATTATTTTATTTCCTTGAATCCACTAGAGGCACCATAATGTTTTACTAAAGAAACCATAATGTATGTGAAAATTGATAAGGTTTAAAATCCTCACATATGATCTTACAGTTGTTCTGGGCCACCAGTATGTTGTATATTAGAGATTTCATATATTATAATTGATTATATGTTCTTCCTTCATCATTTATAATCATCTTAGTGGAAGTTATATTGTATGGTAAGAATTTTAATTCCAAAAATATAATTAAAATTTTGAGGGCGGACTCACTTTATAGTGATAGAGGCCTAACAATATAGATATATTGAATGCCTAGTTGGAATCTATATATTGGGATTTACACTTTGATGAGTAGTCCATTAGCATTAAAGTTAGAAACCATCCAACCCCACAGTATCTAGAGAGGCCTTGAGATATTAAACTGGGAATTCACTATGTAGATATGTATATATAATTATTGAATATTCACTAGCACTGACACTACTAAGCACATGGTCTCCCTTTTCAAATGATTGGTGGAAATGAAAATGTTTCTTGGCCTTATGATATTGTGAGACACATACATTAAGAGAAGGAACCCACTCAACCACATGGACAAGAACCCAACAATGCGAGTTTTAGTATGGATCTTTGATTTGAATTTATATCCCCACTTCTCATATTTTCCTTGCTTGGGATCTGGATAGTATGTTATGGTGAATCCTATCTTCTGTTAGATATGACATATCATTGGGCACTTGCCTTTGATAATATCTCTATTAGGTACTAGGAAGATATTCATACAAGATAAGAAATTGATATCAGTTCAAGGACTATTTTTTATATGATATTTTTTTCTTTTTTTAGAAATTATTGGGCCAAGTATGGAACCCTGTGAAGTTTTCCCCACATAGAAAATCAGGGAACAAACACATTATACATAGACCTGATGACTGGTGCCCCTATGATCTTATTAGTGTCCCATAATATAATTACCACCTAATAATAGTTGAGGTGAAAGGACCCAGTATGAGGATTCCAATGACTTAGTATATTTATAATCATATTGTAGTTATTATAAGCATATGTTTGAGAAATATATATAGCTTCATAGATAGCATTGTTGTTGAGATAGATCTCAAATTCATTAAAACCTTTCTAAACCCAATAAGCTCACATCCTTCTAGACTAAAATCCAACTTTAGGTTGTAAGTATGACTCATTATTCCAACCTTGTGCTTGATCAATAATTGATCTAATGATGGAAAGTAAGGGAATAATAGTATGTCGTAGGTTCCACTATGTTCTTTCTATTGAATGGGGGAGGTCTTAATGTGATGGTGATGGTAAGATAGATGATTGGCCCCATAAAAAATCTTGATTCCCTATAAAATAAATGTTCACAACATCCATGTTCATTTATTTTGTGAACCATGAACTTGGGAGGTAGGCATCTATATAGGGGATTGTGACATTGGTCAATATTTTGTGCCTGTATAAGTATAATATGTTTGACATCGGGTATTCATAAGGGTGTTTCTTCATTACCTTTGAAAGAACTAGTAGGGAGGTTCCTTCTAAATAAAGTACCCTTTCTCAATGTCTATGGACAAATATTTTATTTGAGCAGTGAGCTTAATATTTAAAATATAATTTGATGAACTGGTTATCTAAAATTTTCATATTAATTAAATAATTCATTAGTATGATAAATCATAGTGTAGAAATTCTCCAAGTATAAGATTAGATAAATAAGACAATTTGGTGTAAATTTGACAAAGTGAATTCTTTCATCAAGGGGACTATCTCAAATTCTTTCACCTAGGTGCCTCACCATGGCCCTTTTCCAAGGTGTCTCAACAGGGCCCTTTTCCAAGGTGACTCTCCACGTCCCTTCACAAAGGTACGTCAAGAAGGCCCTTTACCAAGGTGTCTAGCCAAGGCCCTTATTCATGGTTCCTCAACAAGGCCCTTATCTAATTACCCTTACCAAGGCCCTTGGAAAAGGTACCTCAATAAGTTCCTTCACCTAGGTGCCTCACCGGGGCCCTTTAATAAGGAGCCTCATTAAGGAACTTCAAGCATCAACCTCTCCAAGACTCTTCACCAATGAGCCTTGTCAAGTCCCTTCACCCTACCAAGGGGGGTGGGGGACAATCTCTAAGGTGATGTATTGTAATTATGCTTAACTTGAGGCAGCATTAAGCACATGAGTGTGAGGAGAGTGTGGAGATATAGATCTTTCTCATTTGGGTTTAGGTGCACCCAAGTAGGGGTAGAGGACCATCAATATTTATATAATTGCTAGTAACTTGACCCATCTCACATAATGTAGATTTCAATAGCTATATATGCACATATATTGCTTACGTCCTAATTTATTATCATGCTAGTGACCCATATACCTCAGAATATGATTCTCTTAATTATGATAGGATATCATATGGGGGTACTTTTTCTTCTCCCTTTACGGGGTAAAGAAGTAATATTAAGAAGGCCAAAGTCTCAAAAGAGTTACCTGCACCATTTTCTCCTAAGACCATGGGGGTGCGCGTAAGTAAATTTTTCCAAGGTCTTTATGCTTTCCCAGTTATTCACCCTAAGGTAGTCTTATGTGTACCACCGTAGTACCCAAGTACATGTATCAAGGTCCTCTTTTTCCTATAAATATAACCCTTAGGATTCCACTTGCGCCAGATATTCTCACCTTCTAGTTGAGAGAGATACACTGGGATCTCCCATCACCCCGATCTCCAAAACCCCTTCAAGTAGCATATTAAACTTAAAAACTAAGGGAAATAACTTAATGAAATGGTTTTGGAGTCATCTGAAGTAGAAAACCTTTTTAAAATACCACTTTACCTATACTTAACTTACACTAGGGAGAAGGAACTATCTCATCAACTATACAAGTTATTCATTCACCCAAGAGATCACAAGAGAACCCCTGACCACTAAGGTGAAGCCATGATCATGTTAGCCTACTAGGGTGACCCTTTACACAAGTTCCCCTACCAAGGAGACCCTTTTCCCATGTCCTTCCACTAGGTTGACCATTCACTTAAGGCCCGATGCTAGGGTTACCCTTTACCCAAGGCCTTACAAAAGGGTGACCCATCAACCATGTCCTTCTAATAGGGTGATAATTTTCCTAATACCATACACTAGGGTGACCCATTACCCAAGGTCATTCATAAGAGTGACCATTCACCCAAGGAATTTAACTAGGGAAAAGAAATACCTAGGACCTATATTAGGTAGAATCACCTTTGACAACCCTCACTACGGAGAAGCAAAATCTAGACCCTATACTAGGGAGAATCACCCTTTGTAATCCCTCCCTTGGAAGAAACCACATATAATCCCTCATTAGGGAGAAATCTCTTTTGTGAGTCATCACTAGTGGAAATCCACACCTTAAACTCCATTTGGGTGAACCATCCCCCTTTTCTCCCATACTAGGGTATCATGTACCCTTTAGTTTTAACGATAGAGAATCCCTTATCATAATTATCCTACTTGGGAATACAATTATCAAATAATCTTCAAAATACAATAGAAATAAATGATCAGTCTGTCGGGCATGCTAGAGTGACCTCCTTTGATCATGCATTCCCTTGATAAAAGGCACCTCCCATCGGTCCTCCCTAATTAAAAAATACCTAAATAGATTTTCAATCATATATTACTATGATAAGAAGGGTCCTAATCATAAATACACTATCCAATATTCTCCTGAATTGACATTCCCCTCTAGGGCCCTAATTCTAATTGAATATCTATGTACGAATAGGCTTCTGTCCTAGCTGTAATTCCCAAGATGGTTCCCATTGATGATTTTATCGCTATCAATCATCAAGGGAACTAGGTAGAGATAACGTTAATTTAGAATCATCCATGAAATATTTTAATGAGTACTAGAAGGGAAGCAAAAATGCATTTTTAAGACACACTGATGCTCTCCAAGTTATCGACTAGTATTTTGGGCGTCCAATCAGGTGTAAGCCCCCACTCTCTCTACCTTCACCTAAGTCTCCAATTAGGTCAATAAAAAATCTATATACACACTCATATGACCCCTAAATCATATATTATCTTACATTTCATGGCATTGAAATACTCACAACATGATTTTAAACCACATGGGAAACATCATAGTCAGATGATGTAAAACTACACGATAATATTATTTTCGTATGACATTAAACTATATGGTATGGTACCATTAGATGACCTTAAATAGTGAAATTAGAACAACATGTTCTTTGACTCCTGGAAAATAGGAAACCTCCCATAGGTTCAAACCCAACATCATTTCTATGTCCATCCTCATAGGTCCATATTCTGCATGAAGACACTTATGTCCTCCCAGATCGAGCTATATTCACAAAGAGTCTATAAATACTATATCATTAGACCATAATATATTTAAAGAATCCACTATCATCTATTAGATCCATACCCTATATAGATCATCCCCTCACAAGGCTATATTCCCTTTAAGATGCTTAATTATCTCTACTAGGGCCAAATTCATTATGATCTGGATCATTGAGTTATACTCCCGATGAAACTATGCCCCATTTTAAGGGAATATTCCCTCAAGGTTTCAATATATTCCACTCTATTAATCCCCATTCCTTATGAAATGATGCTTTTTTTCAGTGTTATATATTCTTATTAAAAAAAACTGCATAACTTATAGGGAGATATTCCTTGTGAAACCAATCTATCATCATTGGACCATATTCCATTCAAGGTTAACTAGAAAGGTCATATCATGTGTAAGTTACACATAAAACATCAATAGGTATATTTATCCCAATTTTTCTTACTAAATAACCTTAAACTACACGGACCAATTTTTGTCACATGAATATAAAATGAAGGAAATTTCTTATTAAGTGGCATCAAATTACATTGGTTCTAATTAATTTCACAAAGTTACAAAGAAATATCATTTATGGTATTGATACCTACTACATAAACACATTATTAATTCCTAGGTGTGAAAAAACAATATAGTTTATAGTTATGTGAATTAAAAATAAATGCATCTCTAACTAATAAAATAAAAAAGATGTTAAACCTATGATATATACTGATGTTCATATCAATAATTTTAATAGCCAAATTTTGGAACATGGATTAATATTCCCATGATAGAATTTGGGAAGGATTCATTAATATGACTTAAATATATAAGTATTCCCATGATTAAAATATAATCCCCTAAAAAGGTGCAATTAACCCACATCCCACCTTCTCTTCCAACACACAATACAAGGTATCACTGGAAATGTTCCAGTGACCCCCTACTTTTGGAAAGTAACTCCAATTCAACTCAAAAAGTGTGTGGTGTTATAGAAAAATAAAGTTTTAATTGGAAACAATGGCCAAGGTTAAACAACATGTGGTCATGATGTTGTAATCTATATAGATAGATGACTAACTAGGTGTGTATTCTATATACACACCAAGCCATTCGGCTTAGGGGTATATGTGGTGTCTCAGGGAGGGAACATGAACAATGATACATAACAAGTTTAGAAACCCTATACATCACTACTTGAGTGATACATGACTTCTTTCTCTAGATTACATGTTGCGTGATCATGTATTCAATCCTATAATTTTTAGAATTCTTAGAATCATGTCATTATTGTCTTTTTTGCATCTGATTTATCTCGAAACACTACTATATGCTTTGTATAAAATAGTTTCACATTTAATGGTTGTTTTTTGGAAATTATTTATTGGATAAATGACCCAAAATGGGTTCACAACCTTCCCAATCACCTAAAACATTACTTCATTTTGAGTTCACATGTTGTCGTACCTTTCAATGATTCTTTTCCACCTATTATCAATTAGAAATCTTGATCATTTTTTTCATCCCTAAATTCATTCATCATAAGACCAAATTATGATTATTCATAGATTCAATCCAATTATCATCAAAACAACATCCATAGAGATGGTCAAAAGATAATATGTAAAACAAGGATTCTACCCTCAAAATGTTAATTCAAGTATTGTTTTTTGTGTTTGATACCTCTAATAGTGAGGAACATAGATAACCAATGTACATATAAGGATTTTGGGGATAATAAAAGAAGATAAATTATGAGGTCAGGTGATTTAAAATATTAATCCAATAATAGGGTTTCATTCTTTAAAAATAATGAAGAATGAAGTCAGAATTAAAATATCAAGCCATACCATTCCAAAAGATTGATAACTCATGAAAAGTGTATTGGATTCTTTGTTTATATGTTGATCATTTTTTATGAACAAATTTATTTGATCCTTCATTATCTCTCAATATCCCTCTCAAGTTTTAGTTTTTATGGTGGATCCCCCTAGGTTAGAGAATATTACATAATAATATTTAGGGTTTCTATTGGATATGAAATTAATTAATTAAAATTAATTAGTATTTTTTTTAAAAACCCTTGATTAGAAATACTAGGGCGATTTATAAAGACTAAAATTACACTGATATTGGGGTAAACCCTCTATTCCAAACATAACAACGGTCCCAATTTTCCCATATGAGGCTCTATTTAGTAGAAAAAGGAACTTTACTACAATTGTGAGTGGGGGGTATAACAATAATATATCATTTTTTAATATATTTTTTTTGAAGCCTTGTGACACTAAAATTGAAGAAAAAGTTTAGAAACCAACCTGAAAATATTATTTAAAATTTTCAAAAGGCTTAGGTTATAAAAACCTAGTTTACTACATCCTCTCCTCTTTTAAGTGTATTCATTTTTAAAGGCACAAAAAACTTGAAAGGTGATGGTACTAAGTCCACATATGAATCTCATACTCCCATGAGCTCTACTAAATGTTCAAATAGTTCTATAAAACAAAAAAAATTGGTATATACCATCCTTTAAGAGTCCTATCTCATTGGTCCTTAATCGCCATCGAGTACTCCAAGGAGGTAGCATTATTCTCAATGTGCAGCTCATCCAAGTTAATGACGTACAACAAATCATGCACGTATCTCCCTCGTTATGACATTTGGAAGATTTCGTAAAACCAATTCAACTATGGGGGAAATACTAGGCTATAAGAAACACCACCCAACCTATGTAGGATATATAATATATTAATAAACCTTAGGGATTACTTGATCCCCATTAAAATATATACATAATGCATCATGGAGAGACCTTCACAAATAAATTGTATCCATAATTGAACTCTAAGGGTTTCTATCATCATTCCCCATAAGACTTTTTATGGATTTTAAGTGTCCTAATCCTCCTTGAGATCATATATACCTTCTTATTCATCAATCACACTAACTATGGTCCATCATAGAGGACTCACCAGACTCTATATAGTATATGGTTAACCTACAAGAATCCAATATAGATCCACCATAGTTTCCATGCCAATGTTCTTGTGATAGTCTTTACTAAATGTGAAATATACTTGGGGTAATTGGTCCTCCTACCTCTATCCAAAATCTAACATGGAATCCCAAACATATCCTTAAGAACCTAGATAGTTAATTTGGTTTGGCTATCAATCTAAGGGTAGAACATTGTAATCATATGAAACCGATTCATGAATGCCTCATGTAAGATCCTACACAACTGGGAAGAAAAGAGAGAATTTTAGTTAAAAAATAATTGATGTTACCCTAAGAAACTAAGAAATATCCTCTACATACAAGAATCTCAATCTATCTACTAAATCATGGTTCTCAATGTTTACTCATTGACATGTGAGACACTATCAGACAAACATGAAACATTTTTCTTCATGTATGACCACAAAAACTAATTCCTAGGGTATTGGTGCATTTTATTTTCACCTTGATGTATCACTAAGGGTAATTTTTGGAAATAACTCTTTACCTCCTCAGGTATCATGACTCAAACCAATTTTCACTAATGAAATTGAATTACCCACTCCCCACCTTTAGAAAATACATTAGGTGCATCAACTGAGGATATCCAATCATATGTAACATTGAATATGATGTCCCTTAACTATTATACCTTATGAACCAATGAAATAGAGGTGATATTGACATAAATTGAAGATAATACACTTTTCCATAATCCACTAAGGAAAACTAAAACAAGGCTAGCTACCCATATGACTCATCCAAGAACCAAGCATGAGACTTCTTGGTAAGGTCATGTTTCACCACATTACCCTTTCTTAGAACATAGATAATCTCAAAGTCATAGTCCTACTAGAACTCAAACTAATGCCTCTTCCTTAATCTAAGATCTCTATGTGTGAAGATGCACTTAACACATTTACGGTTCACGTAGCTACAAATTGATAATCGAGAAGATAATGTATTTAAATTTTTAGGGTGAAAATTATCACTACCAACTTAAAATCATGGATCATATAGTTTTGATCTTGAGGTATCAATAGTATGGACCCATAAACAATAAATTCCTACCACTACATCAAAACATAGACAAACCTAGATTAAAAGGGATAAAAAACACCACTTACTCAACCCCTTCCTCCGGTAGCCTTAGGACTGGATCACTTGTGATCCTATACCTCATATCCTGAAAATATCTATAAAACCACCTAAGATAAATGAAGGGATGACCATTTTGGGTAATGGTGGTCATAGGGTATCTATTCCTAGTTAATTATAATATAAAAATCTGATAGAAACATAAAACCCAGAGAAACTCTACACCTAAAACACACTATTTTAGTGGAACCTAGACTGTCACTGGATTAATATTCACTGGTTCCACAAATACTTCACTATTTGATATGACATTACATAATAAGTGGGCCTATAAAATCTAGATTCGATGAATTGAGGTTTTGTTATATGATGGTTTCTCTCAAAGTAAGTCCAAAAATCCTAATATTTCTAGTTTGGTTATCTTTTTATACTATATAGACAAGGATGACATTAATTAGAAACCATGAACTTGCATGCGAAGTACTGAATGATTTGGTTCATGAGTCCCATATTTTAAGGGTGTCATCCACGCTAAATGTCATAAACAAAAACTCATAATGACCATAGTAACATTTGAATACTAACTTCAGGATATGCTCCTCATGAACCCAAAACTGGTGATAGATGAACATAATATTAATCTTTGAGAACAAATTTACTCCTTTAATCTAGTCAAAGAGGTCATCAATCCTTGACAGAGGGAATTATTTTTTAATTTTCACCATATTTATGTAAAAATAGTTAATTAAAAGCCTCAAACTCTCGTCTTCCTTCTTGGATAACAACATCAGATCTTCCCAAGGGGGGGGGGGGAATGGAAATGATGAAACCCTTATCCATATAGACTATCAACATCACCTCCATCTCCCTAAGCTTGACTTGGTCCATCCAATAAGTTGTAAAATATATCAAGTTAGTCTTGGGGCATAGATCAATATAGAATTAAACCTCCTAATGATGTGGAATTATAGGTATATCCTCAATTAATAAATCCATATACTCCTCTGTAACTATAAGAATATAATCATCTAAAGCATACATCCCACACAGATCAAAACTCACCAACTAGTGGGTAATTATTTTTTTCTTTGTATGCACAGGTTCCACTTTTATTGACTAAAGGTCTCACTCACCCATGAAGGAAAACCTATATACATCTACTAGATATCACACCACTATTTGATTATAGAAATATATCAGGGAATAGACAAAGGATAACTAGTCTATTCTATGGATTACATTTTAGGGTTTCGTCCCAACCACTACAAGGTCCCATGAAAACTCACTCCACTTAGTGATTTATCACATAATTAGTGGATATGTGTGTGAATTTTATTACTTATAGTAGGAGAATCTATTAGTAATTTGAATCCTATTTAGGTTTTTATTTAGTTTGACTAGATAGAGTAACTCTACAAGGCTTATTTAGTTTGATGGAGGTATTGGCGGTGAATAATACAACAAAGGCATTGGTCAAGATGATATGTTTTAAAGTTAGTCATTTGAAAGTCATGTTCCGGATGTGGGGTTTACTAATCATGTGGTCTTAAATTTTTGTAAATGGAAGTTATGGTTTATTATAATTGGGTTATTTTATGACGTTATATCAAATAATTATCATTGTGGTTTTATTTCAAAGTGGTTAGAACATAATCATAATTTAGAGATATGTAAGAATAAATTTCAATATTCACCAAAAGTTATAGGTTGTAGTTGGACTTGTTATAAGAGATCAGTAGTCACCATTCTCAAATAGAGGGACTCCCATAAAGATCAGAATTTGGTGAAATTGGATGACTGGTTGGGCCCTACTATAAAAGGAGGTTGGGAGAAATTACACATGTGTTTTGTGCTTATACGTAATTAGTGATCTAATTAGAAGAAATTTCTAAGTGATTATAATTATTGTAAATTCTTAAGAAATTGAAATTAAGTAGTGTTCTCCCTTTTATATAGGATATATTGTCTAAAAAGTGAAATTCAATGTGTTATTTAATTTTCAATTTTTTTCTTGAATACTTATGTGTGAGTCATTACTGATAGTATTTCTGAGTTTTGAATGAGTGAGATATGAATTGTGAGGTTATTATTCCTATATTCTAGTACATTGGATGTCAAGTGTTAAATTTCATCTAAGGGCGTTTTGAAACTTGTCCCACTACACTTGATTTTATAGACGGTGTGTCATCCAGTGGATCAGTAGTGCATACACCCAAAAAGTGGTATCAATGTTTGGTTCAGAACACAAAATTTCACATTTAGTATCTAACTCAAGTATAATTATCATATCTTTTATTGATGTTATTTTAGTACCACTATGAATTTAATTTTATTAGAATTTATGGCATTGAAATAAGGAATTGTTCAAATAGAAAATTTTGATGACATAGATTTTGGATTTTAGAGAATTCTGATTGAGGAATATATCATTTCGAAGGACTTGTAAGTTTCCTTGATGGGGGAAAACTTTTGAATATAGATAAAGTGAAATGGTAATGGCTTGATTGGGAGGCACTTAGGTTGGTTAGGATTCCATTGGCATAGAATTTATCCTTTAACATATATAATAGGTGAATACCATGGTTGAGCTAATGAAAGATTTGGTACACTTGTATAAGGATTTTAAAGCAATTAAAAAAGTTTTCATGACGTGGAGGTTGTTCATTATTATATTTTCAGAAGGTATACCTACATCATATCATGTAAATTAATTCAACATGATGAGAGAGAAACTCATATTAGTAAATTTCAAGTCTATAGATGATGTGTGGGAACTAATATTATTATCATCACTTTAAGATTCTTGGAAGGAAATGGTAACTCAAATAAGAAACTATTATAGGAATCATGAATTCATGTTTGAGGATGTCAAAAATTTTATTATGAATTAAGAGAATAAAAGAGGAAAATCCATATATCTACTAAAAATGTTCTAAATACCAAAGGTATATGAAAGTAACCTAATCAAAAGTTAAGTCTTAGGAAATCAGATGATAAGTCTAGATATAGGAGGTAGTGTAAATCGATCATAAATATGTTTATATGTTGTCACTATAGGAAAAGAGTGCATATCTAGAAGGACATTAGGGATTATAGGGTGAAATCCAAAGGTTTATCTTTTGGAAGTTCAAGTTCTATGAATTTAGTTGAATGTAGAATCATCTTATTTTTTAGCGTCAACATATTGGTGAAATAATGGGTGATTGATTCTAGAGAATTATTTCATTCTATGATAGAGAAAGCATGAATGATCAATTATGTGTCCTAAAGGTTTGTAAAGGTTCACTTGACCAATGATGAGGATCTTAAAATCATGAGGAAGGGTGATTTCAATATCTAGATATTGAATAATATATCATTAAAGTTGAAATAAGTTTAGAATATACCATTTTTAATGAAGAATTTAGTTTTTCTGGTTAGCTGGATGAGGTAAGATTCAGAAAAAGATTCACTAGAGTATAGAAAATTTCTTGGGGATCTATGGTCATGGTAAAAGGAGTAAATGATGGAACCATTTATCGGACTATAAGAACTGATGGTTTGACAATTTCTAGTGTGATAACTTTTTATAGTCTAATATTGTGTAGTTTTTGACTCAATCATCTAAGTGAGAAGAACACAAAGGTTATAGTGGAAATGGTTATAATAAATCTTGAACAAAAAGAAATTAAATTTTGTGATATTTGTATACTTAGAAAATAGATAAGTATATCATTTAACTTGAATTAAAGTAATGTAGAGACCCAAAGCTTATCGTACATGGAAATTACATTACTTTTGCGGAATACTTAGTACATAACAAAAACACACACACAAGGATCGTAATAGTTTAGTGTCTTTGGAAACTCGGAACGTAATCTTCTAGTCGTGGTGAAAGATCTTCAATATCTCCTATAAAGATCTTCCCTTTTTTTTTACCTAAAACCTTTCTTTATATCCTGGGGAAAAGAAAACATAAAAGGGTGAGATCAAATTCTCAGTAAGGCTAAACAAAAGAAAAAAAATCAATCACATTATATTCATAAGAACATAAATTTTGGAAATCTTAACCTGCAAAAGAGAGCATAATTTCATAACATTGGATAAATCATAGTAGTGAAATGAAATCCCAATAAGCATAACTTAAAACATGAAACTTAGTGGCATACACACATAATCATAGAGAATCATTTCTTGTTAGTCATGACTCACTTCCAAGACTATCTTAGTGGACAAAGTCCCTTTCTGAATCGAGTCACCCTCGTTTCAGTCCTGTTTCACTGAACCGGTATAACCTACCATTCCAGCCATGTCTATCTCATGAGATATGAAATATTTACCCAATGCATTGGAGGGAGATATAGGTCCCACCCGTCTCATAATGATACCATTCTTATGTGTGCCACAAAATCATAAACCATACATCATAGCATAACCCATATAATAGAAATGGGATTCTTAAACAACATGACATCATAAAACAATTCATATAAGATAAATGAATTCATAAAAATATTTCCATCAAAAAATAATCAAATCCATGTAATAATAGGGATAGAAACAGAACCCTTTATTATCTTAGATGGAAAATAATTTTGATAAAACACTTGAACTTCATTCTTGAGGAAAATATCCTTTCTACTTCAAAAACATTTTCCTTTCTTAACATGTATTACAATTTTAAACTAAAAGAAGTTGATTAAAAATAAACTTGAAAACTTTTAAATGAAGCTTCTTGGAAATAATGTTTTAAAAATCCATTCATTCTGTATAAGTTAAAAAAACATTCTTCTCGTACTTTTGTCAGAAAAGTCAAAAAGTACCTCGTATGAAAAATGAAAAAAGATTCCTTTCATATCCTTTACTGAAAACTCACCGAAGGGTAAAATTGTATTTAAACAATTATAGGTGGATGGAAATAATATTACATATTGTGTAAAAATGGATGTGGATGATAAAATACACCCCAGTAAATTTCAAAGTATAAACAATCTCGAATAAAAATGAGATTGTGATATTTCCCTTACCTTATGTCCGATTTGCTTCGTAAGTGTCCGAACCTCCTGTATAATGATTTAAATCATGTTATTGACTTATTCCAGAATCATATTCATTGTTATTATATCATATATGGTCCACTTATGCCTTTATATTACCCGTTCTTTTGTAAATTCATGTTAAAGTAGCGTTTTGGTTAAATCGTCTCATTTGTCGTTCATGTTTTTAACTTGTAATTATTAATATGATTACTTGGATCATGATTAATTATATCTAGAATGTAAAACATGATTTATATATAATATATATTCAGAATATATATATATATAATATATCGATAAATGGAATGAAATACACCGTTCATGGAGACGGTAGTCCGTACGTACGCATGAACGCTGTTTTCGTTTCCTTATTGAATTGAATGGAATTAAGTATATGACATACATATAAATATAAATAAATCCATTATCATTATTATGTCATATATTTCATTAGTACTTATTATATATACTTTATAATCATTCATGAATGGTTAATCATTGATAATGAATCTCATCGCGTCGTGGAGACGGTAGTCTGTACGTACGCACGAGCGATGATATCGTTCCCATGGTCGTGGAATTGTGTTGAAGTGTATGTATACTATTTCAGTATCAATATAAATTTATAATAATCATATATAGTTACTCATTACACCTTTATACCCATCCAATTAAGGTGGTGGCGGAAAATAGGTTACACCACGACGTGGAGACGGTATTCCGTACGTACGCACGCACGGTGATTTCCTTTTTCCGTAGGATGGATAGAAGGTTAATTAGAGTTGTTTCATATTTATAATAACATATAAGTATGTAGGTAATACTGATGTTATTACTTTATCATGAAACAACTAAAGAAGAAGAAGTTGAAGAAGAAAGAAATTGAAAAGATCGGTAATGGATATTACCTCTTCTTTGAAACGCCTCTTTGAATCCTCCACTTAGGGAACTAAGATTGGTCTTTGAAGAAGACCAGGACCTCTAGGATTATTCTAGGGAAGTGTATAAGGGATTTCGGTAGGGGTTGGCCGAGCTGGAAGGCTCAAAGTTGGTGTGAGGAGGAGGGGGAGGAGGTGCCCTTTTATAAGGGAGGAGAGGGGCACCTTAGGAATATCTCAAAATATTATTTTATATTAAAGTCAAAATCGGTTTATAATGGTTCCAAAGGGTCTTATTTCAAATATAAAGTGGGGATGGGTCGAAATCCTACCAACCAATAGGATTTAGACAAGTTTAGGTTATTATTTTAACCTTATCAATTAGATTTAACTCTAAGTTAAATAATTTAACTTTTACCGTGTCTTTTTGTTTTCTTACACTATATGGTTAATACACTTACTATAACATGCCAAACGAACCCCAAATTGTTTATTATTAATATATATATCCTTATCTAAGTCATTTGGCCGAACCTTAGATTTTTTTTAAAAATAACAATTAATAATATAATATTAGATTTAAAAACTATTTTGTGTCAATTTTGACACTATTTGATATATGATTTTTGTGAAAGTAATAACAGAATTATATGTTCAAACCAAGTTGATTATATCAACACTAATATATCATAGTAACCTAGAAAATTAGTGTAATTCATAAAAAGTCTTAAATTACATTTATTTTGGTATTTATAATATCAATTATGTCAATATTTCATTAATAAGATAATTATTGCATCATCTTTGTGTCATAAATAAATTAACTTATTTTATGTCTAAAAATTACAAATAAAATACAATTATGTAGGAAATATTTTTATCTTTCTAATGAATATTTAAAATCGAATTTATCTTATGTATAACCCTATATTAAAAATGTTTTAGTAAATAAACTTTGATTTTAACTCTTTTAACACTTCTTTGAATTAAATAATAATAAATGTCCTAATCTAATCCAAGGGGGCCTAAATGATAATATTTTACACTTAAGGGTGTTTTTGGTCGAGATACACTTGTCCAATAGGATTAGGACATGTTTTATGGTAATATTAATATCATTTTTACCCTTAGTTACCCTATTTACTATTAACCGCGGTAAAAAAAGTAAAAACTTACTATTCACCAAAAAATTATTTTTATCTAATTGAACAACATTTTATTTACTGATATCAACCGTGTCTATTGGATTTTCGAAATTCCATTCATAGAAGCGGTAAAATTAAGTTTTATGCAAAATTCAGTTTTTAACCTACCACTTAGTGGTTTCACTATTCATCAAAAATTGACGTTTTTCAGAAAAATGCCAAAATTTCACCCTAAGCTATAATTGATATTCCGAATTCAAAAATGATTTCTATTTTACAAAATTCCCAACATATAAGTTGCATTAATTAATTTTATAATTAATTTCCGCTGTCACAACAAATAGCGTGTTTTTAAGAGATAATAACTATCAAAAGATTGACACTTGTTTATAACTGGTTTAAATGTGAAATTACATCCAATGACCAACATTGTATTAAATTGTAAAAATATATTCTAAATATACTTTAAAACCACTCAAATTAATAATTTATCACTATTGATTATTTTGATTAAAAAAAGTTGTTTTTAATTAAAATTTAGTAATTTTCACTATTCATCAGAATATGAAAGTTATCCGAAAATTACCAAAATTTTACCTTAGGCTAAATTTGATACTCCGAATCCATAAATGAAGTCCATTTTGAAAAATAAAATTTACAAAATTTCAAAAAGTGGTTATTACTATTTATAACTGCTAGTTTTAATAATATTTTAATAGCATATCGTTGTTTAGTGAAACTCGGTATTGCGTACAACACACGCTATCGAGGAAGGTTGTGATTGCGTGTAATACAAGGCAAGTCAAGGATGTGTGTTGTGAAAGCTCCTTTTGGTGTAGCGTACAACACAAGACATTAATAAATTTAAAAAGAATATTTTTTATAAAATCTCGGGCTGTTACATTCTACCCTCCTTAAAATGAATTTCGCCCTCGAAATTCATCGGGGTTATAAATGGTTTACTATTCGAAAGTTTCATTAATAGAAACCCACATCGTAAAAAGGAATATCAAAACCAATCTTTAAAAACAAAAGTATGAAACGTAACAGTTACCCAAATAAACTAATCATTGGGTTTCCACATAGGTGAAAATATGGATATGGAAGAAAAATCTAACCATCATGTTCTGATGGAGAGTAGTAGAGAACATGGCTATGGAAAAGCCAACAATCACAAATCCATAAATTTGTGACGATCTAAGGTACCATCCGATTAATCAGATATAAGAGCACTAGGACAACATTTTTGGTTTTCAAGATCGTTTCCCTAAAGTTGAAGAATTTTAATTAGAATAAATACTTACTTTATTTTGGTACAATCTCACTGTTGTTCGTGCCTTGAACAATTTCCACTTCATATCTTAAATAAATGAAGTTGAATTTGTTATTCGTGAAGTGTTATCAGATCATGTGATAGAATGACAGGTCATTCCATCTGTCTCAAATAAAATGTTAGCAAAAGTTATTAAATATCTATAGTGAGATTAATCATATATGGTTCCTAAAATGGACTTATACTTCATATATCATACTGATTAATATAATAAAACCGGTTTCTACTAAATAGGGACTTCCTGTAGGTCAGTGGTAGGCGATAAAGGCCAGTCGCACTTTGGTTGTGGGTTCGATTCCCACAGCCTTGTCCGACGCGATGGGCTGTCGCCCGTCCTGCAGGTTGTCCTTTTTCTAAAGCTATATTACTATAACATCCCATCAATAATATCGAAAAACGTTTTATCCTAACTTATGTCCAACATAATCTATTCTAATCTTTAGGCTTATCTAAAATACTTTGGTCCATGCTCATAGGATATAGAAAATGATTACTTGAAATGTCACAGAATAATCATGTGAATGACATCATTTATCCCCCATATATCATAAGATATATCTTGTTGGTCAAATTACAAACATGTGAATACCTTAATCATGTATTCTCTTGAAAAATGAATACCCATTGAACATTAGTGAAAACATGAATGCAGTTAAAATTAACACTTTCCACATACCAAAATCCTCAAAATTCTATATACTCAAACCATGATATCACTTAGTCCTTATATCAATCATGATCTCATGAATACAATCAAACATCTCATTATCTTCTTATCCCTTCATTATGCTCATATCATCTGCTTTCCAAAGTATTTGAATCACTTTTCATGGTTATCGGTACCTTAAAATTATTGAAAACCACAATAGACCATTACCTAAATATTTCAATACACCATAAAAGTACCTCAACAACATTATTGTTGAATACCAATACATAAACACTTCAGTCCATCCACTTCAATGATTGTCCTGGAATAAGTCCTTCCTTGATTTAGAAGTAAATTTTTAGGTCAGGGCATTGAGTTGGGTAATGCCCATGTTCTCCACAAATAATACATTGAACTCCATAACAGTCTGTCACTCTATGACCCTTTTCTCCACACAGATAACATCGGTCCCTCCATTTGAGGTATTCCTCAAGGTTCTTCTTCCCTTCTTTAGAAATCAAAATCTTCCTTTCTTTATGCTCCTCAACATGCGAACATGCATAATAGTCTATCTTTCTCTTCTTTGATGAATTAGGCATACCACTAAATTTCACCTTGTTAATCATATATCGCGATGACTGATTCGGCATAATCACAATATCTTTGTCTCTAGGCATTACACAATTTTGTTGCTCATAGTCACCAATTTGTCCATTGGATTCAATGTTAACCGAATTCCTTTTGGTTCCCTGCATTAACTAGAACACAAAAATAATTCTATGAGAGGAAAAAATCATGCTAGGGAAAACAACATAATAAAGGGGGAGTACCTTCAATATCTAACATCTTAGGTTTAATTCTATGATCGTTAGCGTAATTCTAGTACTATAACCTATACGTATACTTAACCTTAGGGACATCCCCAGACATACCTTAGAAATATCTCTAGGGATCTCACTAATGTTCTCGCATCCTAGTTCCCAAAGGTTGACTAAACCTTTCCTCTGATACCAACTGTAGAGACCCGAAGCTTATCGTACATGGACATTACATTACTTTTGCAGAATACTTAGTACATAACAAAAACACACACACAAGGATCGTAATAGTTTAGTGTCTTTGGAAACTCGGAACGTAATCTTCTAATCGTGGTGAAAGATCTTCAATATCTCCCACAAAGATCTTCTTTTTTTTACCTAAAACCTTTCTTTATATCCTGGGGAAAAGAAAACATAAAATGGTGAGCTCAAATGCTCAGTAAGGGTAAACAAAATAAAAAAAATCAATCACATTATATTCATAAGAACATAAATTTTGGAAATCTTAACCTGCAAAAGAGAGCATAATTTCATAACATTGGATAAATCATAGTAGTGAAATGAAATCCCAATAAGCATAACTTAAAACATGAAACTTTGTGTCATACACACATAATCATAGAGAATCATTTCTTGTTAGTCATGACTCACTGCCAAGACTATCTTAGTGGACAAAGTACCTTTCTGAATCGAGTCACCCTCGTTTTAGTCCTGTTTCACTGAACCGGTATAACCTACCATTCCAGCCATGTCTATCTCATGAGATATGAAATCTTTACCCAATACATTGGAGGGAGATATAGGTCTCACCCGTTTCATAATGATACCATTCTTATGTGTGCCACAAAATCATAAACCATAGATCATAGCATAACCCATATAATAAAAATGGGATTCTTAAACAACATGACATCATAAAACAATTCATATAAGATAAATGAATTAATAAAAATATTTCCATCAAAACATAATCAAATCCATGTAATAATAGGGATAGAAACAGAACCCTTTATTATCTTAGATGGAAAATAATTTTGATAAAACACTTGAACTTCATTCTTTAGGAAAATATCCTTTCTACTTCAAAAACATTTTCCTTTCTTAACATGTATTACAATTTTAAACTAAAAGAAGTTGATTAAAAATAAACTTGAAAACTTGTAAAGGAAGCTTCTTGGAAATAATGTTTTAAAAATCCATTCATGCTGTATAAGTTAAAAAAAACATTCTTCTCGTACTTTTGTCGGAAAAGTCAAAAAGTACCTCGTACGAAAAATGATAAAAATATTCCTTTCATATCCTTTACTAAAAACTCACCGAAGGGTAAAATTGGATTTAAAAAATTATAGGTGGATAGAAATAATATTACATATTGTGGAAAAGTGGATGTGGATGATAAAATACACCCCAGTAAATTTCAAAGTATAAACAATCTCGAATAAAAATGAGATTGTGATATTTCCCTTACCTTATGTCCGATTTGCTTCGTAAGTGTCCGAACCTCCTGTATAATGATTTAAATCATGTTATTGACTTATTCAAGAATCATATTCATTGTTATTATATCATATATGGTACACTTATGCCTTTATATTACCCGTTCTTTTGTAAATTCATGTTAAAGTAGCATTTTTGGTAAAAAATCGTCTCATTTGTCGTTCATGTTTTTAACTTGTAATTATTAATATGATTACTTGGATCATGATTACTTATATCCAGAATGTAAAACATGATTTATATATAATATATATTCAGAATATATATATAATATATCGATAAATGGAATTAAATACACCGTTCATCGAGACGGTAGTCCGTCCGTACGCATGAACGCTGTTTTCGTTTCCTTATTGAATTGAATGGAATTAAGTAGATGACATACATATAAATATACATAAATCCAGTATCATTATTATGTCATATATTTCATTAGTACTTATTATATATACTTTATAATCATTCATGAATGGTTAATCATTGATAATGAATCTCATCGCGTCATGGAGACGGTAGTCCGTACGTACGCACGAGCGATGATATCGTTCCCATGGTCGTGGAATTGTATTGAAGTGTATGTATACTATTTCAGTATCAATATCACTTTATAATAATCATATATAGTTACTCATTACACCTTTATACCCATCCAATTAAGGTGGTGGCGGAAAATAGATTACACCACGACGTGGAGATGGTATTCCGTACGTACGCACGCGCGGTGATTTCCTTTTTCTGTAGGATGGATAGAAGGTTAATTAGAGGTGTTTCATATTTATAATAACATATCAGTATGTAGGTAATACTTATGTTATTACTTTATCATGAAACAACTAAAGAAGAAGAAGTTGAAGAAGAAATAAATTGAAAAGATCGGTAATGGATATTACCTCTTCTTTGAAACGCCTCTTTGAATCCTCCACTTAGGGAACTAAGATTGGTCTTTGAAGAAGACCTGGACCTCTAGAATTATTCTAGGGAAGTGGGGAAGGGATTTTGGTAGGGTTTTTCCGAGCTTGAAGGCTCAAAGTTGGTGTGAGGAGGAGGGGGAGGAGGTGCCCTTTTATAAGGGAGGAGAGGGGCACCTTAGGAATATCTCAAAATATTATTTTATATTAAAGTAAAAATCGGTTTGTAATGGTTCCAAAGGGTCTTATTTCGAAGCTAAAGTGGGGAAGGGTCGAAATCCTACCAACCAATAGGATTTAGACAAGTTTAGGTTATTATTTTAACCTTATCAATTAGATTTAACTCTAAGTTAAATAATTTAACTTTTACCGTGTCTTTTTGTTTTCTTACACTATATGGTTAATACACTTACTATAACATGACAAAATAACCCCAAATTTTTTATTATTAATATATATATCCTTATCTAATTCATTTGGCCGAACCTTATATTTTTTTAAAAAATAACAATTAATAATATAATATTAGATTTAAAAACTATTTTGTGTCAATTTTGACACTATTTGATATATGATTTTTATGAAAGTCATAACAGAATTATATGTTCAAAACAAGTTTATTATATCAACACTAATATATCATAGTAACCTAGAAAATTAGTGTAATTCATAAAAAGTCTTAAATTACATTTATTTTGGTATTTATAATATCAATTATGTCAATATTTCATTAATAAGATAATTACTGCATCATCTTTGTGTCATAAATAAATTAAATTATTTGATGTCTAAAAATTACAAATAAAATACCATTATGTAGGAAGTATTTTTATCTTTCTAATAAATATTTACAATCGAATTTATCTTATGTATAACCCTATATTAAAAATGTTTTAGTAAATAAACGTTGATTTTAACTCTTTTAACTCTTCTTTGAATTAAATAATAATAAATGTCCTAATCTAATCCAAGTGGGCCTAAATGATAATATTTTACACTTAAGGTTGTTTTTGGTCGAGATACACTTGTGCAATAGGATTAGGACATGTGTTAGGGTAATATTAATATCATTTTTACCCTTAGTTACCTTATTTACTATTAACCGCGGTAAAAAAAGTAAAAAGTTACTATTCAACAAAAAATTATTTTTATCTAATTGAACCACATTTTACTTACTGATATCAACCGTGTCTGTCGGATTTTCGAAATTCCATTCACAGAAGCGGTAAAATTAAGTTTTATGCAAAATTCAGTTTTTAACCTACCACTTAGTGGTTTCACTATTCATCAAAAATTGAAGTTTTTCAGAAAAATGCCAAAATTTCACCCTAAGATATAATTGATATTCCGAATTCAAAAATGATTTCTATTTTACAAAATTCCCAACATATAAGTTTCATTAATTAATTTTATAATTAATTTCCGCTGTCACAACAAATAGCGTGTTTTTAAGAGATAATAACTATCAAAAGATTGACACTTGTTTATAACTGGTTTAAATGTGCAAATACATCCAATGACCAACATTGTATTAAATTGTAAAAATATATTCTAAATATACTTTAAAACCACTCAAATTAATAATTTATCACTATTGACTATTTTGATTAAAAAAAGTTGTTTTTAATTAAAATTTAGTAATTTTCACTATTCATCAGAATATGAAAGTTATCCGAATAGTACCAAAATTTTATCTTAGGCTAAATTCGATACTCCGAATCCATAAATGAAGTCCATTTTGAAAAATAAAATTTACAAAATTTCAAAAAGTGGTTATTACTATTCATAACTGGTAGTTTTAATAATATTTTAATAGCATATCGTTGTTTAGTGAAACTCGGTATTGCGTACTACACACGCTATCGAGGAAGGTTGTGATTGCGTGTAATGAAAGGCAAGTCAAGGATGCGTGTTGTGCAAGCTCCTTTTGGTGTAGCGTACAACACAAGACATTAATAAAATTAAAAGGAATATTTTTCATAAAATCTCGGGCTGTTACATTCTACCCCCCTTAAAATGAATTTCGCCCTCGAAATTCGTCGGGGTTATAAATGGTTTACTATTCAAAAGATTCTTTAATAGAAACCCACATCGTAAAAAGGAATATCAAAACCAATCTTTAAAAACAAAAGTATGAAACGTAATAGTTACCCAAATAAACTAATCACTGGGTTTCCACATAGGTGAAAATATGGATATGGAAGAAAAATATAACCATCATGTTCTGATGGAGAGTGGTAGAGAACATGGCTATGGAAAAGACAAAAATCACAAATCCATAAATTTGTGACGATCTAAGGTACCATCCAATTAATCAGATATAAGAGCACTAGGACAACATTTTTGGTTTTCAAGATCGTTTCCCTAAAGTTGAAGAATTTGAATTAGAATAAATACTTACTTTATTTTGGTACAATCTCACTGTTGTTCATGCCTTGAACAATTTCCACTTCATATCTTAAATAAATGAAGTTGAATTTGTTATTCGTGAAGTGTTAGCAGATCATGTGATAGAATGATAGGTCATTCCATCTGTCTCAAACAAAATGTTAGCAAAAGTTATTAAATATCTATTGTGAGATTAATCATATATGGTTCCTAAAATGGACTTATACTTCATATATCATACTGCTTAATATAATAAAACCATTTTCTACTAAATAGGGACTTCCTGTAGGTCAGTGGTAGGCGATAAAGGCCAGTCGCACTTCGGTTGTGGGTTCGATTCCCACAGCCTTGTCCGACGCGATGGGCTGTCGCCCGTCCTGCAGGTTGTCCTTTTTTAAAGCTATATTACTATAACATCCCATCAATAATATCGAAAAATATTTTATCCTAACTTATGTCCAACATAATTCATTCTAATATTTAGGCTTATCTAAAATACTTCGGTCCAAGCTCATAGTATAAAGAAAATGATTACTTGAAATGTCACAGAATAATCACTTGAATGCCATCATTTATCCCCCATATATCATAAGATATATCTTGTTGGTCAAATTAAAAACATGTGAATAACTTAATCATGTATTCTCTTGAAGAATGAACACCCATTGAACCTTAGTGAAAACATGAATGCAGTTAAAAGTTAACACTTTCCACATACCAAAATCCTCAAAATTCTATATACTCAAACCATGATATCACTTAGTCCTTATATCAATCATGAGCTCATGAATACAATCAAACATCTCATTATCTTCTTATCCCTTCATTATGCTCATATCATATGCTTTCCAAAGTATTTGAATCACTTTTCATGGTTACCGGTACCTTAAAATTATTGAAAACCACAATAGACCATTACCTAAATATTTCAATACACCATAAAAGTACCTCAACAACATTATTCTTGAATACCAATACATAAACACTTCAGTCCATCCACTTCAATGATTGTCCTGGAATAAGTCCTTCCTTGATTTAGAAGTAACTTTTTAGGTCAGGGCATTGAGTTGGGTAATGCCCATGTTCTCCACAAATAATACATTGAACTCCATAATAGTCTATCACTCTATGACCCTTTTCTCCACACAGATAACATCGGTCCCTCCATTTGAGGTATTCCTCAAGGTTCTTCTTCCCTTCTTTAGAAATCTAAATCTTCCTTTCTTTATGCTCCTCAACATGCAAACATGCATAATAGTCTATCTTTCTCTTCTTTGATGAATTAGGCATACCACTAAATTTCACCTTGTTAATCATATATCGCGATGACTGATTCGGCATAATCACAATATCTTTCTCTCTAGGAATTACACAATTTTGTTGCTCATAGTCACCAATTTGTCCATTGGATTCAATGTTAACCGAATTCCTTTTGGTTCCGTCCATTAAATAGAACACAAAAATAATTATGTGAGAGGAAAAAATCATGCTAGGGAAAACAACATAATAAAGGGGGAGTACCTTCAATATCTAACATATTAGGTTTAATTCTATGATCGTTAGCGTAATTCTAGTACTATAACCTATACGTATACTTAACCTTAGGGACATCCCTGTACATACCTTAGAAATATCTCTAGGGATCTCACTAAAGTTCTCGCATCCTAGTTCCCAAAGGTTGACTAAACCTTTCCTCTGATACCAACTGTAGAGTCCCGAAGCTTATCGTACATGGACATTACATTACTTTTGCGGAATACTTAGTACATAACAAAAACACACACACAAGGATCGTAATAGTTTAGTGTCTTTGGAAACTCGGAACGTAATCTTCTAATCGTGGTGAAAGAACTTCAATATCTCCCATAAAGATCTTCCTTTTTTTTACCTAAAACATTTTTTTATATCCTGGGGAAAAGAAAACATAAAAGGGTGAGCTCAAATGATCAGTAAGGGTAAACAAAATAAAAAAAATCAATCACATTATATTCATAAGAACATAAATTTTGGAAATCTTAACCTGCAAAAGAGAGCATAATTTCATAACATTGGATAAATCATTGTAGTGAAATGAAATCCCAATAAGCATAACTTAAAACATGAAACTTTGTGGAATACACACATAATATTAGAGAATCATTTCTTGTTAGTCATGACTCACTGCCAAGACTATCTTAGTGGACAAAGTCCCTTTCTGAATCGAGTCACCCTCGTTTCAGTCCAGTTTCACTGAACCGGTATAACCTACCATTCCAGCCATGTCTATCTCATGAGATATGAAATCTTTACCCAATGCATTGGAGGGAGATATAGGTTCCACCTGTCTCATAATGATACCATTCTTATGTGTGCCACAAAATCATAAACCATACATCATAGCATAACCCATATAATAAAAATGGGATTCTTAAACAACATGACATCATAAAACAATTCATATAAAATAAATGAATTCATAAAAATATTTCCATCACAACATAATCAAATCCATGTAATAATTGGGATAGAAACAGAACCCTTTATTATCTTAGATGGAAAATAATTTTGACAAAACACTTGAACTTCATTCTTGAGGAAAATATCCTTTCTACTTCAAAAACATTATCCTTTCTTAACATGTATTACAAGTTTAAACTAAAAGAAGTTGATTAAAAATAAACTTGAAAACTTGTAAAGGAAGCTTCTTGGAAATAATGTTTTAAAAATCCATTCATGCTGTATAAGTTAAAAAAAACATTCTTCTCGTACTTTTGTCGGAAAAGTCAAAAAGTACCTCGTACGAAAAATGAAAAAAAGATTCCTTTCATATCCTTTACTAAAAACTCACCGAAGGGTAAAATTGGATTTAAAAAATTATAGGTGGATGGAAATAATATTAGATATTGTGGAAAAATGGATGTGGATGATAAAATACACCCCAGTAAATTTCAAAGTATAAACAATCTCGAATAAAAATGAGATTGTGATATTTCCCTTACCTTATGTCCGATTTGCTTCGTAAGTGTCCGAACCTCCTGTATAATGATTTAAATCATGTTATTGACTTATTAAAGAATCATATTCATTGTTATTATATCATATATGGTCCACTTATGCCTTTATATTACCCGTTCTTTTTTTAAATTCATGTTAAAGTAGCGTTTTGGGTAAAATCGTCTCATTTGTCGTTCGTGTTTTTAACTTGTAATTATTAATATGATTACTTGGATCATGATTACTTATATCCAGAATGTAAAACATGATTTATATATAATATATATTCATAATATATATATAATATATCGATAAATGGAATGAAATACACCATTCATGGAGACGGTAGTCCGTACGTACGCATGAACGCTGTTTTCGTTTCCTTATTGAATTGAATGGAATTAAGTAGATGACATACATATAAATATACATAAATCCATTATCATTATTATGTCATATATTTCATTAGTACTTATTATATATACTTTATAATCATTCATGAATGGTTAATCATTGATAATGAATCTCATCGCGTCGTGGAGACGGTAGTCCGTACGTACGCACGAGCCATGATATTGTTCCCATGGTCGTGGAATTGTGTTGAAGTGTATGTATACTATTTCATTATCAATATCACTTTATAATAATCATATATAGTTACTCATTACACCTTTATACCCATCCAATTAAGGTGGTGGAGGAAAATAGATTACACCACGGCGTGGAGACGGTATTCCGTACGTACGCACGCGCGGTGATTTCCTTTTTCCGTAGGATGGATAGAAGGTTAATTAGAGTTGTTTCATATTTATAATAACATATCAGTATGTAGGTAATAATGATGTTATTACTTTATCATGAAACAACTAAAGAAGAAGAAGTTGAAGAAGAAAGAAATTGAAAAGATCGGTAATGGATATTACCTCTTCTTTGAAACACCTCTTTGAATCCTCCACTTAGGGAACTAAGATTGGTCTTTGAAGAAGACCAGGACCTCTAGAATTATTCTAGGGAAGTAGAGAAGGGATTTTTTTAGGGTTTTTCCGAGCTTGAAGGCTCAAAGTTGGTGTGAGGAGGAGGGGGAGGAGGTGCCCTTTTATAAGGGAGGAGAGGGGCACCTTAGGAATATCTCAAAATATTATTTTATATTAAAGTCAAAATCGGTTTATAATGGTTCCAAAGGGTCTTATTTCGAAGATAAAGTGGGGATGGGTCGAAATCCTACCAACCAATAGGATTTAGACAAGTTTAGGTTATTATTTTAACCTTATCAATTAGATTTAACTCTAAGTTAAATAATTTAACTTTTACGGTGTCTTTTTGTTTTCTTACACTATATGGTTAATACACTTACTATAACATGCCAAAAGAACCCCAAATTGTTTATTATTAATATATATATCCTTATCTAAGTCATTTGGCCGAATTTTAGATTTTTTTAAAAATAAAAATTAATAATATAATATTAGACTTAAAAACTATTTTGTGTCAATTTTGACACTATTTGATATATGATTTTTGTGAAAGTCATAACAGAATTATATATTCAAACCAAGTTGATTATATCAACACTAATATATCATAGTAACCTATAAAATTAGTGTAATTCATAAAAAGTCTTAAATTACATTTATTTTGGTATTTATAATATCAATTATGTCAATATTTCATTAATAAGATAATTACTGCATCATCTTTGTGTCATAAATAAATTAAATTATTTGATGTCTAAAAATTACAAATAAAATACCATTATGTAGGAAATATTTTTATATTTCTAATGAATATTTACAATCGAATTTATCTTATGTATAACCCTATATTAAAAATGTTTTAGTAAATAAACTTTGATTTTAACTCTTTTAACTCTTCTTTGAATTAAATAATAATAAATGTCCTAATCTAATCCAAGTGGGCCTAAATGATAATATTTTACACTTAATAATGTTTTTGGTCGAGATACACTTTTCCAATAGGATTAGGAAATGTGTTAGGGTAATATTAATATCATTTTTACCCTTAGTTACCCTATTTACTATTAACCGCGGTAAAAAAAGTAAAAAGTTACTATTCACCAAAAAATTATTTTTATCTAATTGAACCACATTTTACTTACTGATATCAACCGTGTCTGTCGGATTTTTGAAATTCCATTCACAGAAGTGGTAAAATTAAGTTTTATGCAAAATTTAGTTTTTAACCTACCACTTAGTGGTTTCACTATTCATCAAAAATTGAAGTTTTTCAGAAAAATGCCAAAATTTCACCCTAAGCTATAATTGATATTCCAAATTCAAAAATGATTTCTATTTTACAAAATTCCCAATATATAAGTTTCATTAATTAATTTTATAATTAATTTCCGCTGTCACAACAAATAGCGTGTTTTTAAGAGATAATAACTATCAAAAGATTGACACTTGTTTATAACTGGTTTAAATGTGCAATTACATCCAATGACCAACATTGTATTAAATTGTAAAAATATATTCTAAATATACTTTAAAACCACTCAAATTAATAATTTATCACTATTTATTATTTTGAATAAAAAAAGTTGTTTTTAATTAAAATTTAGTAATTTTCACTATTCATCAGAATATGAAATTTATCCAAAAAGTACCAAAATTTTACCTTAGGCTAAATTCAATAATCCAAATCCATAAATGAAGTCCATTTTGAAAAATAAAATTTACAAAATTTCAAAAAGTGGTTATTACTATTCATAACTGCTAGTTTTAATAATATTTTAATAGCATATCGTTGTTTAGTGAAACTCGGTATTGCGTACTACACACGCTATCGAGGAAGGTTGTGATTGCGTGTAATGCAAGGCAAGTCAAGGATGCGTGTTGTGCAAGCTCATTTTGGTGTAGCGTACAACACAAGACATTAATAAAATTAAAAAGAATATTTTTCATAAATTCTCGGGTTGTTACAAGTAACCTAAGTTCTCTGAAGTTAGAACTTGTTCACACTGATGTTTAAGGACATATCCCAACTCATTCTCATAGAGGATCCTTATATATTTTCAAATTCATTGGTAATAAAAAAAAGTAAATTATGGGATTAAATTATAAAATAAAAATATGTCATATTCATAGTTTTTGTTTAGTAGAAGGATATAGATGAAAGAGAAACTGAATAGAATTTGAAATGATTAATTTCAGACAATAGTGGTGAGTAGAGTAAAATGTATTTTTGGAACTACATCCAGAATCAATGAATCGAGATGAAGAAAACTATTCACATGACAACTAATCAAAATGGTTTGGCTAAGAGCATGAATTATATATTAATGGAAAAGGCATAAAGCATGAGGATACATTCCAAAATGTATAAGGAAATTTTTGAGAAAGATATCAACTATACAATGAACTTAGTTAACTAAATTTCATTAGAAACTATGTGGTAAGATATTATAGTGGAGTTATGGTCCAAAAAACCTGTGGAAGTAAACCACCTAAAGGAATTTTTTATGTTTATCTTATGACAAAAAAGATTCTAAGGAAATAGAAAAACACCAGGATAAGTCTCATGAATGTTTCTTTGTGGGGTATGTGGAAGAAAACTTCATATTACAACTTTGGGATAGGGATAATTGATAAATAATTATAGGTATGATCGTTTTTTTTCCAACGAGAAGGTCTTATGGAAAGACCAGAAAATGGAGGAAAAAGATATTGAGAGCAATGAATCAAATAACCATGTCTAATTTGATCTAAATGAGGATTCTAGAATGAAAAAAGTTTCAAAGATTTCAAGGAGCACTTAGAGATTAGATGTTTGGATAGTGGATGATATACCATAGAGGTATAAGATTTATGAGGCTTGGATCAAAGTACTAAAAAGTGAAATTCTAGAAGTTATAGTACCAAAAAGAGTAGAACCATAAGAATAATTACAATGATTTACTAGGATCATATGATCAGTTTGGAGGTTTGTAATTGATGATAACTTATTTATATTAATGGATGGAGGAGATTATAAAATCCAAAAGGAAGTGATAAGTCTTAGTGATTTTGGAAATTGGTATTTATCCATGAAAAAAGAATTGGATTTGTTGCATTCGAACAAATATTGAGAGATAATGGAACTACTATAGAGAAATAAATCACTTGGGAATAAATGGGTCTTTCATTTAAAAGAATAAGATTGAATTAAGAAGTGGTACAAAGAATTAATGGTCATCAAGGAATTTCAGAAGGAGGAATTGATTTACTACTATGTAATATTTTCACATATTTTTAATCACACTACCATCAAGCTAGTGATAATCATGGTTTCTACTAATAATATTCACTTAGAGAAAATGGATATAAATATGAAATTTCTCTTTGGGTATTTGGAAGAAGAAATTTACATGAATAAACTAACAAGTTTTATAAACAATTAGAATAGGGATTTGGTGTGTAAGATAAAGAAAATTTTATACATCTTGAAACTAATATCAATATAAGGAAACCAGAAGTTCAATGCATTCATGGAGTAGAAAGGTTTCATGTTCAGAAATGATGAGCATTGTTTCTACCTAGGAGAATTTGAGGATGTGTATTTAATTATTATCTTATGTAATTATGAATGTTTTCATGTTCATATAGAACACACATATATGGTTTTTTTTATGGGCGATCCTGAAATCATGTTTCCCTCCAATGCTTTAAGAAAAAAATTATATATCATGAGATGATATGTAAGGGATTGAGAAGTAAACTCAATCCACTATGGGAATCTATCTATTATGTGATGATATAATTGGTCATGATCCAGAATATAAGAGATGATTTTCTATGCTTATGGTTGTGATACATTCTTATGATACATCATTATGTTGTGAAAAATAAATATGACATGTTTTCATAGCTTATGATTTCCAACTCATGTTTCCAACTCATGTTTCCAAACTCCTATGATTTATGTATTATGTTATGCATAAATCCTTATATCATGATTCATGATTTTTGATCCATGTTTTATTTAGTACGATTATCGTATATTATGGTTATTCACATTGATTGTGTTCTCATACCCACTTGTTCATCTTATTCTGACTTATGATATTTGATTTTTATATCTTCTGTTCACCCCTAACTAAGAATATAAGCTCACCCCTTCTTATGTTTTCACTCCCAGGGTTATAAAGAATATTATTATGTATGATATTTCTATATGGGTATCATGTGTGAATAATATTTATAGGTGATTTTCAAGAATATTTTTGAAATACATTGGTTATATATTTAATCTCCAAGGACACTAAACTTATAGGTTCTAGGGTGTGATTTATTATGAGAATTAATTATTATTCATTTAAAATGATTTAATATGTATTTAAGATATTCTCGGGTCATATAAATTGGTATCTAAGTGGGGTTTAGTTATTTTTGGGGATTGGGTTATGAAGAAAATGAGGATAAAACTTAAAAAAACTTATATTGAACCAAAAGTTATGAAGAATGAACCTAAAATTTTAAATATTGGAACAAATGTGTCATAATTTAGGATATGTTAAGATTGATTTTCATTATAATATTATTTCTTACTCTAGTTATTATTGATTGATACTAACACTAACCTTTTTCGGTTTTATAAAATGGTAGGAATTGTGAGTAATTGACTTAATAATGAGTGTGATGGATAGTTCAATGATTATCCCATTGAGAAACCAAATAGGATGGGAGATTAAGTCAAAACTATCATGGATATAATCACTCAACTTTCTAAATCTATACAATAATCTCACCATTTCTTATTTTTTCTCCTCAATATATTCCATAAATACAAAAATTTTGTAAAATCCATCAATGAAAACATAGAAAACTTTATCAATGAATCATTAATCAGTTCTGAGGTAATCTATACTATCCAATTAAATTTATCTATATCAATCATATATTTATTCTACCATAATTATCTCAATATTTGGAAACCATTCAGGGTTATCGTTCCATTAATCATGTGTTTTTTTATAAAATATTACCTTTATATTAAATCACTTTTCTAGTTCATGAGTACTATTCAACATATTCTTTCAAATCCTTAACACAAAAAATATACTGAATAATACTTACTTATTTCATTATTCATATAACATAATTCATGAATTCCAATAAAGAAACAGTTCAATCATCCCACTTCATTCTTAAATCATTACCTAGCATTAATCAACTTTTCCTTAATACTTATTTCCTTTCACATTTCATAAGTAGTATCTTTATCATCAACAATAAAACCTTAACTTGTACCACGTTTTTGGTCCTCTTCTTGATCTTTCCCCTTAGTAAATTTATTTGTATAATGCCCATACTTTTCATATTTATAAAATTAAACCATTCATGATGCCTTAGGGAAACCATTATTCTCATACATTGCATTAACTGAACTTTTCATTTTTACTCTATTATCACTTACATTGTGCACTTATTATCTACACATAAAACATCTTCTCATTCCTTTGATACATTCCTTGGAGTGATTCTACCTACATTCTTATCATATAGGAAACTGAATATTCTTTCCCCCATGGTATCCATAACATAAAATCTCAATAAACTATATAATTTTCTTCTATGGTGGGTCTGAGAGTTGTTTAAGGTGAAAGATTTTAATTATATATCATGATAACTAATCAAGAATACTCATAATATTCTTCACTCCAGTCATTATTCCATTTGGTTTCTCATCAAAAAATTTACTACTACCTTAATTATTAACCTAGTTCCTTATAATTACCATCATTGACTAAAACCAAAAAGCATAGTGTGAGAAACAATATTCATCGAAGGAAACCACATAATAATGAAAAATCACTAATAAGATGTCTAAATCGTGGAACCTTATTTTTAATCTATGATACCTTAGTCTTAACCAAGTACATTATTCAAATCCTCCATGATGGTTTGTAAAGAGTTTTTTAATTCCCAAAGTATATCCCCTAGCAGTGTCAAACTAGGTGTAAAGAAAGGATTGTTATCATACATGAGGTGACATTCAAGTCCAAATCAATGCACCCTTTTTGGAGTTATTACCCCTAGGTACAACTATTCTAGAGCCACTTATACTTGTATTGTCCTGACAGGGATGTAACTTCTTGGAAACCACTCAATCTATCCTTTACCAAAATTCCAAGAAATTTTATTATCCTTATACTTATCCTTATAAATAACCTTAATCATATCCTTTGGTATTTCACTAAAGTTTTCTCATCCTAGTTTCCAAAGGTCAACTAAAAATGGAACTGATACTGACTATAGAGTCCAAAACCTCTCATACATAAATATTAAATCTTAAAATTTTAATATTCATTACATAACATAATGATATATTCCAAAATAATTTAGTTCAAGTGCCATTGGAAAATAAGATGCATAAAAAGCTAGTTTATAAGGGAGCCATGTCATTTCTAACTTAATTTATTTATAACAATCAACCATATTATTCATTTCATACATAATACCTTTCTTTATATCCATAGGAAAGGAAACATAAGAAAGGGTGATATCATATGCTCAATAATAGTAAAAAAAGGAGATATCAACATATCACGAGTATAAGGGTATGATAAACAATATAATAACAGTTGAAAACTATACCCTTCATATCATAGATCATAAACTTGATTCATGGAATCAATCTTAGAAATTTATAAGATATGAATTGCAATGGAATAAAAGAACATAATCCATGAGAACATAAAATTGGTATAAGAAATAGATTTGTGGCATACACATAAGATAAGAAAAACATATATAAAGGCTACCCACCAAGACATTCATAACATGTTTTCCTTAGGATAAATATCCATGTACCTACTTTATTCTTGGGATAACCTCCAATGTGTTGCCATTTTGGGATTGGTATAGTCTGTCATATACCCTATAATCTCATAGAACATTAATCATTACCCAATTAATTCGAGGGAGATATATGTATAACCCTTCACATAAACCATAAAGTTTTGTGCCATAATATCAAAAAACGTTCATCATGTCATTACCATGAAAATACACAAGTTTCAAAAACATTTCATCATAAAATAACCTGTTTGAAATAAATGAGTTTTATAAACATTTCACCATACAATAACCCATGTAAAAGGTATGGGTTTCATAAAAAATTCTTCATAAACATAAACCATATATAGAATTATTAAAGATGATATCATTGGATCATATTGCTAATAAATATTAAGTTACATCAAAGGACTTCATCTTAGATGGAAAATTATTTTTAAAGAAAAATTACTATGAATATTTCCTGAGGAAAATAAAATTTATTTGAAAATTACCTATTTATAACTCTAAATTCATAAAATATTGTAAAAATTATTTTATTTTAAAATAACCATTAAAACTTATAAAGGAAATTTTAAAATCATTTAAAACATTTCTTGAGAAAAATATCCTTTCCACATTGAATAACACTTTTAAAACATAAAAAATTTTGAAAAAAAATATTTAAAAATAACCATTTAAAATTATAAATTAATGCTTAAAATATTATGGGTTCAAGATGGTGGGAAATGTCATACATGTTAAAACAAATATTCCTTTCTCATTTTTGGTAAAATCCAAACACGCCTTATTTGAAAAACAACATGAACATTCCTTCTAAAAAATATTTAAAAATTCAAAAAAGTGTAAAAGTGACTTTAAAAAATCCCATATGAATATTAAAAAAAATTAAAACATTTTTGGAAAACATGGATATGGAAGAAAAAAGAGTTTTTGACAGAAGAGAGAAATAATGTCAATTTTCTTTAAAAATATTCTTCTAGAATCATGAGTACTTAAAGAGATGAAAATGAAATGGAAAATATTTATTATCAAAACATAACCATATTAGAATAAAATTCATGATTTTACTAAGATATTAATCGTAATATGTCGTCATCATAATCATAAACATAAACAATCCTGAAAAATAATGAGATTATATCATAAATATATTACCACTTTGGTAACATTGAATCATAATCCTCATGAAATAATAACATTAAATGAGACATAAAATATCATTATAATAAATTAATTAATTATATTACATGTTAAATTAGATTTATATACACCCCATAAAAGAGGATAGCTGCGTAACATAACATATGTCTCAAAGAATGCAAATTGAGACAAAAATATCGGACCGCTTTGGTAATGTTTGAATTGTAAACCCCAGTAAAGAGAGATAATAAAATAGATATGCAAGTACCCATTATTTTCTGGAGAATAATCATAAAATAAATACATGGGTAGTATATACACCTCATAAAATAGACACGTGAGGAATATGACATGTGTCTCACAGAAAATAAAAGTGGGAAGGAAATCTCTTACCTTAAGTGTTAGCTTCCTTCGTACATGTTAGAACCTCCTATATAGTAAATATAAGTTTACTATAAATATATTATAGAACCATAATTATATATATCATACCATATATTATTTACTTGTAGCTTTTTATTGCCAATTTATTAATATTTTTTTATTAAAATCATGTTTCGGGTAAATACTGTATTGTTTTTTGTATATATTTTGATTTTTTATTTTTGGACCTATTAATTTTTTCATGGTTAAATCAAATACAAAATGTTAAAAATTATATAAATATAATATATTTTCATTATATATTTATTTATAGTAATAAAAAAATTAGATATTGAAAATAAAATACACTGTTCATGGAGATGGTAGGTCATACGTACACATGAACGCTGTTTCCATTTTATCAAAATATGAAATGAAATAAAGGTAAACAATTTAATATCCTTCCAAAATAATTTATATTTCATATATATCACATATTTTCATTAAAAATATCCTTATTAATTTCTTTGTAATGTGTATGTGGATAACGAATCACATCGCACCGCGAGCCGGTAGTCTGCCGTACAGAGGAACGAAGTTATTGTATCACCCACAGAATGGAAAGTAAGAAGGTATATGTGATATAATAATTACATAAATATAATTATTTTAAAATTTTCATATATATTCATTTAATATATATTTATCATAATCCAAGTAAAATAGAAATGAAAAAACATCACATCGATTCGCGAGACGGTAGTCTGCCGTACACACGAGCGGCATTATTGTTTTCCAATGGGTTTAAAGATAATAAGGTAGATTTGTTATTATATTAAAATAAGTATTATAATATCATAAATATAATATATTAACATTAAATCCATCATTATATTCATTCATGATATGTGGTAATGTAAAACGAATAAAATCATTCCACGAGGCGATAGATCGTCATACAAACGATCAACACTTTTGTTTCTCATTTGATAGAGGTGGATATTGATATAGGATATTTCTGTAACATGATAAATTATTATAATATGGGATATAATATTTTTATTATATTATCATAGTTTAAAAATATTTGAATTAGGTGGAAGAAAAAATAAAACAAAAACACAATTTTAATAATTTTACATCTTATTCGGAGAACATCTTTAGGTTTTTACCCAAATCATTCTTAGGAGGGTTTAAAAAGAAAAATAAGGCCTATTATAAGTTTATATTAAATTATTTAATAACTTTTAGTTGTTATATTCTAAAACAAATGATTTTTTAACTGTAAATATTGGAGGAGAGGGGAAGCCTTTATAAATGGGGGAGGGGAGGATACACTTGGACGTTTTGAAAAGAATAAAGTGTACCCATGTTTCTCACATAAAAAAGCTCAAAAAATGAGTTATTATCATACCCCATAGATTATAAGGTATAAATATGGCATAAAATTAATTTTGGGTAATTTTATAGGACATTTGACACCTTAACGTTTTAATTTAACCCCCATCAAACTTGTTTTAACCTTAACCATAATAATTAATTTTTACGATTTTTTCAAAGAATTATGGTAAAACATTAATTTGAACTCATTATATTTTATTTATTATTATGACTAAAAATATTTAATCCTTTTTTCAAAATTTCGTTCATATAAGTGGATATTTTTAATTTAAAAGTAAACCCATTGACGTGATAAAAATGGTTATCAAAAAAGAAAATCTTCAAATGTTTTAATACTTTTTCATATAAAATTCAATATTAAATTGATTGAAATGAAATAAATTGTGCTAATAAATATATAATTAACCTAATATTACTTTTAAAACAATATTAAAAAAAATTTATCTTTTAAATCTTTTAAATAAAAAAGAAATCCTTAATAAAAAACAATATTTTTCACTATTCACTGAACAATTTACCTTTTGAGAAAACTCTCAAAAATTCACACCAAGATAATTTTGAAAATATGATTTAAAAAATGATTTTAATTTTTTCAAATACATTTTCTAAAATAAAAAAAATTAATATAAGTGCTCAAAAATGCGACAAAACTGCTTTATATAAAAATATAGTTTAAGAGAATAATTAAATTTTTTATTATCTCATTCCAAGAAAATACACAAAATTAATTTTAAAATTTTATTTAATATATAATATATAAATTTAATTAAAATAATTCACCAAAAGTTTTTTTGAATTTATTAAGGTAAAAAGTTTTTGTGTGAAAAAAAATAGTTCTTTCAAAAAAATATTTCATTTATGTCCAAATGGTTTTTAATTTTCATTTATAATTAATCAGTCACCAAAGGGTTAATTTTATGTAAATGTGTAAACCATATATTTTCATAATTTAGTTAATCTAATTTATATCCATCATTCTAATGGCTAGGTGATAAATATCATATTAAATAATAATATTTTAGTAGTATTTCATGTTTCGTTAAAACTCAGTTGTGCATGTAATGCAAGCTATTGAAGAAATTAAATTTATTTGAAAAAATATATATTTCAAAAAAACTAATGGTGTTACACTCAATTTTCAATAATTTATCACAATTGAACCATCATAAATTACCTCTTTAAAAAAAACTAAGAAAAGAGGTTTCAACAACTCTTTTAAACCTACACAATTCAATTATCTTAATATGAAACAAAAAAAATTAACATATGAATTTTTTTCAATTTATGTCATGTTTATTCTTGCTACTTCTAAGTCCCCAAGGATTGTGTCTCCCCATTTATACTCATTTTGACTAAAAAAATAAGCACTTGTAATAAATATGCACAATAACCAAGTATAACATTATACACAATGGGGAGAGAGGAATTTCAAAACCTCCTCAGTTTGAAGGAGGTTGTTAAACACCAAGGTTCTACTAGTGATTATTGAATTCTAGAGTAGCTAAGGGATTATTACTGATATCTTACCCATGTTTATTAGTCCAAACATACTTTATCTTGATAAAAAAAATTGTTCCACATTTTCATTATTGAAATGGTATTTGATTTGATTTTTTTGGTTTTGGAGTGATGAACTAGATTTTTTGTGAGTTTAATTACACTCTTTGTTACATAAATGACCACTATAAGCTATTACTATTCTTCATTAATATATTAAAATTATTTATCTATCCATTATATTTAAGTGCATGCATTGTTTTTTGTAATGCACCCTGCCTTATAAATACTAAGATATATACTCTCTTATTTCTTACTCATACAACCTATACACTTAGTTCTAATGAAAAGGCACATCCATGTGTGGAATTTTGGTCCTCCACATCACATACCAAATCAACATAAAAATACTGATAATTCTTGATATATTTTTTTCATTCAAGAACAAACCATAGGTGATAGTACATTAGATGTACCTTTTAATTCTTTGTACCATGACAATATTATCTTCCGTAGTATTGCTTTAAAATGACCCACCCAACAAGTAGAAAAGGTAATACGAAAAGTCATTAGATTAGAAAAATCTTCCGTAGAAATATACTTGATTTCACTAAATATTATATCATCAACATAAACTAGCACCATAAATTTTACTTCCATGGGTGTATCTACATAACATTTTCGATCAAAACCACCCCTTTTAATTATTATTTATTAAGATATGAGTCCATCTGAGAATAACATGCATAGGATGATAGTTTCAAGATTTACCTGGCCTTTTTCAACCTAAATACCTTTTTTTCATAATTTATGATTAGGGAACCTATATGTTAATAAATATAAAGCTATTCCTCTAGAACACCATTTAGAAACACCATCTTTACAACCATTTGAAAAATATTGAAACCACTTTGTATTTCCACTACCAATAAGAGTCTAATTAACTAAAGCCAATCCATTAGTAAAAAATTTTATTCAACATTAACACCTTATTTTTGAGCATATCCTTTACAAACCAACCATGATTTATTTGGGATAATATTTTTCATTGAATTTATTCTTGAAAACCAACTTTGTCTCAATCATATTGTGATGGTTAGAACTTTCTATAAGTTCCCATGTTTGGTTTTTATCAATATGATATTTGTTTTTATTCATAGATTTAACCCAAGACTCATCCATTGTAGCCTATTTGAATGATATTAGGTTCAACATTAATAATATATAAGTGTTCTCCACTACCCTCATTATTTGAATTTGAGTTGGTATAACTTTATCTCCAGGTATATTGGATGGATAGACTTACATCCTTCTAACTCTTCCCTGAGGTATACACTGAATTTCTTTAGTAGTTTTTTTCTCCTATAATTAAATTTTTGAGAAATCATCCTTTGAATAACCTTCTACAACTTATAAATTTACAATTATTTCATTAATCTCTTCACTCAGTTTAAAATATAAACTCTCAAAATTCCTTTTAACTTTCTTCTTATTGTCTTTAATGACATTACTTTTAATAATACTATTCGTACTTTTATTGTAGTAATCATAGAACTTAGTCTTTGTTGAGTATCCTAATAATACTCTTTCATCATCAGCATCATTATACTTGTCTTGATTGATTTATTTATTCCGGATGTCGAATCCTTTTACAAAAACTAGAAGGTGTTTTGGTGAAGGATTTCTCCATTCCATATTTCATAGGGTGTTCAATTCCTTCTTGGAGATTAGAAATTCCCAATTTTAAGTGTACATTATAACTTGAGATTCCTTTATTTAATAGTGATGAAATATGAAACTCTCAATAAGTACTGTCTTGGATATATTATTCAAAATCTTATTTCTCTAATCAATAAATCTATTCTTATATATATTCCCCATTGAAGACACTTCAGGTTTTACACTATGTTTCTCAAGGTTGTTTTACACTTTAATAAAAGTGAACTCAATTCCATTGTCTGGATACATTATCTTGATAGTGTGGCCAATATCATTTTTAAATTTCATTACATACCTATATATTAACTCCATAACTTTTTTATTTGTTTTCATGAACATAATTCAAACTATTATACTATGATCATCCTTGAAGAGGATAAAGTGCCTCTCCCCTAGTGCACATGTTCAATTCATAAGACCACACACACCAGTTTGAACCAAGTCAAGAATATAAAATTCTTTTTTTTCTTATTTTTTGATAAGGGTTGCATACTATCTTACCCCACATTCATGCATCACACATTCTTTATCGTACACACTTCATATTTTTGATATTTACTTTGGAACTTATCTTAGACATATTTTTTAGGAATTGTTAGTGAATGTGGGTTTGCTTATGTCGCTACAAGTTGTTTTACTCTTCCAGTATAATAAAGAACATTTTCTCCTTTTTATTACTTTGGTAAATAGTTTTGTTCATCTTCCAAACTTTTACAAGATAATTTCTTTCCTTAACTTTAACCCAACACCCTTTCTGGTCAAAGGTAACCTCAACCTAGAGTTAAAAGATTGACTAATGCTCAAGAGGTTATTTTTTAATCCATACAAATATAGTTCTTTTATGTTTTTTATTTTATTAAAAACTAACCTAGTCTTCATTATTACTTCAAACTTTAATGATTTTTCATTACTAAAATGGGTGTTTCCATCAACTCCCTCCTTCATGTTTTTCAGGAGGTTCATATTTCCAATAACATGGCATGAACACTCGGTGTTAAGGATCCTTGTGATATTATTAATTCTATATTTTAGTAAGATTTTAGTTAAAAAAATTTCTATTATTTCTTATTCACTTAACAAAAGATTCCCAAAAAAATTGAGACATAGGGTTTTTGTTCCTTTCTTTCTCCAATGTAGGCAGAGTAATTGGAATCTTTCTTCTTAGAGAAGAGAGTATATATTTTCCAATGGAATATTATTTGGTTTTATTATATTTATCTTTATTTTACTCCCATTGTATCTGTTTCCACTTCTTCTTTTACTATATTCATTAGATTTATGCTTAAAATTAGAACAATGAAAATAGTATTTAGAAAAATATCTTATTCTTTAATATGATGGATGTGTTATCATCCTTATTTTCTAACTACCAAGTTATTTTCCTAAAAATTAACTATTTAATAATTCTAGTAGAACAGTATGTGGACAATATTTCCACAAATTTGGCATTTCATTAAGGGAGATATATTTTCACATTCATTCCTCTATATATTTTCCACCTTTGAGAAGTTATTTGGTTGATGATTAGCTTTTTAGAACTGAGAGATATCCTAAAAATTTTACTTCCCTTTATTCTTAATTGTTACTAATACTAATTTTGATATCACAAAATCACAACTAACACTAATTTTACCAATGGATCCAGGTATTTGTTCATCCAAAATTTTTCAACACTTTATGAGCCCTGTTTAGACCTTTCTAATAATTCTATATCTGAGAATTTTTCAAACTGAAGCTTCTTTTTCTGATCACATGAATTTGTTTCATATTAAAATTTAATTCTAAATGTAACTAATTATTCTTAAATATCTTCACTCCACTTTACTTTCCACTTTAAACATGCATTTGGGTCATCAATCACCTTACCTTGTTCTTTAATTTTTCTCTTGAAATCTACCACCTTCTTAAATAGCTAATTGATCTTTTTTTCCTTTTATACCTGATAAATTTCATCTTCAAGAAGATAAATACATTTAGATTAATCTTTCAAAAATACATCAATATTCATATTTTTATTTCTTTGAACATCAAGCTCTTTAAGATTTGCCTTATGTTCTACCTTGAGATTGACAACACCTCCAGATTGATTATCATCCTCTATCTAAGAAATTTCACTTTCAATAGTTTACTTCATGGAATATTATGTATTATATTTTAACTCTATTTCATCTTCATGTAAATATCCTTCATCAACTTCATCTTCCTTACAAGGATCTTTCTTTGGAGCTTCATTTTGGATAAGTTTTCTATTTTAAAGTAACTTATGGAGGAAAATAACCTTCATGGTTTTTATATTGTTTCCAATTCACATTCATTAATATTAAATATCATAGGAATCATTTTTGTAATATCTATAACTTTTAAACACCAAAAGTGTTCCAATGGTATCTTTCCTTCAAACCCATTGTTTCCACTTTTTAATTTCCTTAATATTATAGCAATAAATCCATTTCTCACATCTTCATCCACATCACCATCTCCAATGTTGTCAAGATTATGAATGATATATTTCAAAAAACCTTATATATATAATATATATAAGTTGTTTTTTATTTAATGAAAATTTTGATTTTCATGCATGAAGTGTATCTTTTCATGTAGCCTAAAACTTTATTGTCAGTCATCTACTTTTGCTATCATTTAATGGTGAATTTTATACAATAAAGATCATAAAGGATTAATTAATATTATCTATAAATTATCCAAATAATTTAAGATTTATTCATGAATTAGATTAATGAATTAACTAAGGAATTAATCCATGATTTAATGTGTGTAGCATCCATATTTATATATAAAAACCAAATCCATGTGATGGAAAAGTTTTGTGGTGTGAATTATATTACTTGGTTGAAACTCATTGAAACCTTGAGCATCCATTTTTTTAAATATATTGTTCCATGAGATGTTATCACATCCTGGGGTATGGAGAGTTATGCACATGAAATGTGCGATTCACTTCACTCCAACATCCTTTACGCCATGATTTGTTAGTACATCATAGAAAATGGATAGTCCCTCTTATGAGATGTGTGATCCAGCTTAAATATGGATAACTCTAGAGGTGGGATGTATTTTGGATACCAATTTAGTGATCTCTCTCAAACCCATACAATTTAAATAGTGATGTTTTAGTTTCTTACTCATTTAATTTTATACCTTTTACAAAATTCTTCATTTCCAGTTACAATGTGGTTTCATATTTATTCCATGGGTGTTCTTGGGAATGGGATTAATTAACTTTCACATATTCTAATGTTTTTTATTATACACTAAAAAATACAAATATTGGTATTATAGAATCCCATGATTTTATATTTATGGAATCATGTATAAAATTAAGAAAATGTTAAAAATAGGGCACTGTGTTTTTCAAATATAAAATTTATGAACAAATTTAGTTACTTTTATGCGTGAAAAAAATCTATGTAAATTTAATTAAATATTACCTTTAAGAAGATATGATCTATATAAAGGTCACATGAGAATACCCTTACACTGAATAATTCTATGTAAGGTTCATTCGATATTTCCTAACTCGTGTAAAGGAAATGAATAATTCCATATTACATTTACACAGCTCATTTAAGGGTCATCCAATATTTTGTGGCTCATGTAAAGGTAAGAAAGAATACCAAATTTCCTCTACAAAGATCATGTAAAGGTCATTCAATGTTTCCCAGATCATGTAAAGGTTATACAGAATACTAAATTGCCTTTGTACAACTCACGCAAAGGTTAGCGCATCATGATGCATTCTGTGTAAAGGTAACCCAACTTTCCTTTACATAGTAAGATACATTATGTGTAATGGTATTTCTATATTAATATTATATAACGGGATTACCTTTATATTGAAATTATATTTTTTATAAAGGTTACAAAGAATTACCTTCATGAAAAAAGGATATATTGTGAAAAGGTATTTAAATAAAAATTTGTTTTTGTTTTCCAGTTATGAATTGAATTAGATTTTTTTAAATTGATTATAAATAATGGAAAATGATATTTATAAATATTTATAAAATGTATAAAAGTAATTAACTATATAATCTTTATATTTAATTGATATAATATTTTTCAAATAATTATTATAAATATTCCATTAATATTAAAGATTTGATGTTAAGAATATCCTTATCAAATTTAAATGGTTTATAAAAGGTTTATAAATAATAATAAAAGGTATTTAAGGAATATTTTAATTTATTAAAGGGTTTATAAATTAATTATCTATAAATAGGTTATAATTAATTATATAAATTTTTATCAAATATTCATTAATAAATTATTCCAAATATTAAATTTTAATATTTATAATATATTTGAGCCAATTACATGACTTGACTTATGGTTAACAAATAAAAAAATTATTTATCAATCATAAGGGATAATTTATAAAGGGTTATAAATTTTGAAATAAGGCCAAAATATAATTTTTTTATATTTTAATTATGAAATATTCATAATTATTTAATTATTTTTAATTGTTCAGATATAAAAGGTGCCTTATTTAGGATATTATTTAAATCACATAGAAAATCCTTTGATAATTTATTTGATCAATGGTTTAAATAATATTTAATATGTGATATTTTAATTATTTAAAATTTTTTACATAATATTGGATTATAAAATGATTTGTAATTCATAATAAAATCATATATTTAGAGTTAAAATGGAATATAATAAAGAATATGAAATAGTTCATATTGAATTGAGTGTAAAAGAGGTTATATTAAAAATTATGGAATGTCTATAATTTTAGATAATTAATAAAAGGTATTATAGTTAACATTTTTTTATGAATTGTTCATAAATAGTTATCTCATGTTTAAATATTTGAATTATTAATTTATTTAAAGTTTATTACATAATTTCTTAATAGTTAAAGTTTTTTTTATAATATAAATATATGTATTATTTGATTGAAAATGTTAAATTTCATCTTACAAAACTATTAATCCTTTCATTACATGCTAGGTGCATCAACATGAGATTTAGTTTTCGTTTACCCTGACATCATTTTATTATTTTGGTTATTATCGTGAATTTGGTTTTTGATCATTGTTTTAAATATTAGTTTTTAGAATTATTATGAATTGAATTTTCTCTTGAGTAAAGTCACCCTGAGTGGAGGGACTTGGGGTGAGACTTCCAACCATCCTGAGGGCATATTCCTAATTCTAGTAAGGCATGGGATTAGTTATCTATCACTTTCGGTTTTCTAATGAAGAGACTACCAATATATTGTAATTATAAACCTTGACATGAAATGTTTATATACCCTACACATATGATGCATTTGGAAGTTTATGAATATGTTTGTCTCCTATATTTGGGATAGTAACAAAAACTCATATAGATTATAAAGGGTTAAACATCCATAAGTATTGAACATATAGATTTGGTAAAGGGGATATGATTCAAAAACTGCATCATTAGAAGCATGAAAACATTTGGGAATAACATGGAATAATATGGTGAGATTATATCCCCTTCAAATACTAAGTGCTATATTCCTTCCAAAGTAGGGCTTATTAAGAACTAAATCTTGCAACTGGGTAGTTTGGTTCCAAATTTGAGTTTCCCTATATTATCTTGTGTAAGGAAATAAATTAATGGGTAAATATAGATTATACAACCAAGTATATTCCTGATAGAGTTGGTTTCCCTTTTATTTTACTTGGTTGTGTATTCTTGTAATTTTATTTGGGTTACAATTAACCGGGAAAACCTTATAAAGGATATAAGTTGAACAATATTGGATTTATCAATATAATAGATTTGGATAAAGTTTTATCCACCCAAAAATCGAAGAAAAATATTTATTATGATTGTGATTAATCCCAAACTAAATAACTAAGTGGAGAGACAAACACCCAAGATAACTAATTTATTAGTGAAATATGTATCTTCTCCCATTAATGAATACAATAATTTATAAAGGGTTATCATTTTAGTTAGAAGAATTTTAATAAAATTCATTATTAAATGGTAATAAAATATTATACTCATCTGATAATTTTTTTTGTAAATTAATATCATCAAAATCATCAAACTAAAAGTTTTAAATCATTTCATAATATGAAAATTTTAATGCAAGTAACTCCTAAAATATGTAACTTAAAAAATATATCTTAAGGAAAATTCTATGAATTAGAGTAAAAACTTCATGATTAAACCAATTGTTGAAGTTTTTCAACATCCAAATATATATTCTTATGGAATCATAGAGTGATTCACTTAAGGTTTCAAAGGAATTAGAAACAATTCAGCTAAATGGATTTTATTCTCTGCTCATACACTCAATATGATTGGGTTTATCAATAACACATAACATGATTAATTTTTCTATTAATATTAAGGGACTAAATATTTAATTAAGTATTATTCTTGTTGAGAAATTCATTCAGTATTCATGTGTGGAAATGTTCTAACAATTTGAATGGGTTAAAAATATTAGATATTCTCAAACTGTTAAGAATATATGGATTAAACATGTGATGTATTTGTTTTGGTGTTGTATAAATATTATAAAGAGGTAAATAAATTCAAAAAAAAGTGTAGAATTTTATTCTAAAATACAAAAATGTTTCTTAGAGAATATAGTGAAGTTTATTTTAAACCTAAGGGTATTATCAATATAAAGGAAGAATAAAAATTATGGAATTGTTTTGGATACTAAAAGGAGTTCTTGAAACTCTATGGAATGCCTATGTAAGGTATTAATGTTATAGGAATAACTTCTTCAGTTTTGAAGGGTATATGATATCGAATGTATACATAACATGTTTTTTGAATATAAAAAAGTTAAAAATCAATGGAAGAATTTGTTTGTAACGACCCAAAATTTCATTAATGGAAAATCCCTCTTGATCCAGTTAAATGTTTCTTTATGAAAAATGTTTTTATAAGATATAAACTTTTTTTGTTTTACTTTAATATTTGTGACCGTTACTTTTATAGCCGTTGAACAGTGATCATCTGGGTAGTTTAAATATAAGGCTTTAACGAACCAATTTTCTACTCAGACAAAGGAAGCGATGGCCTCATCCAGTAGAATTGCCCCTTACGAAGCCCATTTGTCGGAGCTCGGAAAGGAGGTGGCGTCTTTGGGCTTTGCCCTTGACCAAGCCCAAGATGAGCTTCATCAAGTCAAGCTCGAACGTGATCGTCTACGGGAAAAATGGAAGTTGATAGAGATTACCACTCGAACGATGTTATCCGAGCAACCCCAAGAGTCTGTCACCATCGCACACCTTACCCTTAGGTCTTATGCGGCTATTTTAAGGGGTTATGTAACAAATAAGTAGCACCATGTTCATGTACATTATTTTTTATATAATAATGAATATAATTTCTAGTCATTTTTGATACATTGTAATTAGTTTTTAAAGTACAAATGGTGTTTTTAGTTATTATTTAATTAAGAATTATATTTTATTAAATTAAAAGATTTTTGAATTAAATAATATTTTAATAAAATATTATTATTAATATTAAATTAATTTTTATTAAATATAAATGATCTTATAATTTTATGAATGCAATTAAAATTTTTATTAAGGTTTGAAAGCCATTTCTGTCAAAACCCGTGAATTTTTTTATAAATGTCGGTTTTTATTTTAAAAGTGAAAATTCACATATTTAGAAAATTATTTAGATAAAATAAATATTATTTTTGGAATCAGGACGTCGAAATTATCCAACGGTGAATTTTTCATAATTTTCTGAGACAGTCAAATTTTTGGGTAAAAATTAAATACCATTTAAATATATAATGTGTTTTATGACATCATAATGACCCAATGGTGATGTAATAAAATACCATAATCCTTATGTTCGGCCAATATGTGTTTTATCATTAAAATAATGAGGTTTTGGGTTTGGTTGACTCACTTTTCAAAGCATTAATGGAGCCCTCAAGACTTATTCAACACTTTGCCTTTTTAAATTAATTTCCATGGGAGTGTGACTCACCTCCACATAAGCAACCCTAATTTTTTAATAAGTTCGGACCTTGGCCTTGTAAAATATTGTTTTCCTATTTCCTTTTCCAGAAAACATGGGCAAATACCATGGGATGGTTTGTGGTTTGGATTATTTTAATATAAGGGGTCCCAAACCTAAATAATAAAGAATTCTCTCACCTTTCCTATATAAACCCACCCAAGCTCCCACTTCCTCCTCACCCAAAGCCCTTGAAGTTCGTCCAACCTCTGCCTTACTCTCTCTAGAATCCTCTCCAGGTGCCCCAAGCTCCCAAGAAGCCTCTCACAAGCCTCTCTCTAGCCTTTGGAAGCACACTTCCAAGTAAGGGTTTTTCTTCCTTTCTCATTTTTGTCAATTTTTCTTTAAGTTGTATTGCCCTTTTAATTTCATTTATGAATGTTGGGGTATGGTTTCTCACCTCTCCCATACTGCCCTCTTATTTTTTGAATGATGGGAGACCCCTTTCCCTCTCATTAAATTCCTCCCATGTACACCCGTTACTATGCCGAAATTCCGAAAGGAACCTTTTTCTCCTCTTTTATATTCAAGCAATACTTTTGTATCATGAATATAAATTCCTTTTCAATTGTTTGGACATGTATCTATATGACCTTCTTACTGTCCATTACATGTAAATATGATGAGGAACCCCTTTCTCTCTCATCATACTTTTTTTATGAATTCTTATGTCACGCTGTTACGCTGCCGAAATCACACCGATTTTCTAAGCCAATATCATTGTGTAGTGAATACCATGCCCATTTCTCCATCAAGGGTATTCACCTTTATGCACATTTACTTATTGATTGTAAAGTTTCATGTATGAATTCCACATTCCTTTATCGTGGAATAAATGATTATGTTTTATGAATCCATGTTTTATGATCCATGTGGCACACTTATGCATGAAATGAAATGTTTAAGAAGGGTGCGCCCTGATAGCGCTCCAATGCATTGGGTAAAGTATAGTATCATGATACGTCATGTGCAATGAGTGTTGACTCATGCTAATTCAAGTGAAACGAGGGTTTACTCGTGCTTCAAGTGCAATGAGGGTTTACTCATGCTCCATGTGCAATGAGCCTTGGCTCATGCTAATTCAATGTTAAGTGTTGTTGCCACATTTCCATGTTATGATTATCATGCTTTATCATGCCTTTATGTTCATGTCTCTATTATGATCTATTGATATTCCTATTGACTAACATGTATTGTACTCCTCATGTTATTCATTTTGTACTCCCTTACTGGGCTTTATAGCTCACCCTTTTCTTATTCATGTCCTGAGGTTATCCCATGCAATGCTAAGTACGAAGGAATGTAGTGGTCATGTAAAGGAAGTTTTCAATAAGGATGTTGTATTTCAAGTTTAAAGTTTTTATGTAATGATCCTAAGCCCCAAAGACACTAAACCTCTCGATCTTCTTTGTTATATCAAGTGAAGTTTTATGTAATAAAGCATGTTTAAGTTGTAATAAAAAGCAGGGTTGTCATAGTTGGTATCAGAGGATAGGTTTAGTTATTTTTGGGATTAGGAAACCCTAGTAAAGCCTTAGATACAAGACTAATAATAATAAAAACATCCCTAAGTTTTGGTAAATACTAAGTAAGTGGTTTATCAAACAAATACATCCCTGTCTGGATACGAGCAGGTAGAGGCGGCTTTGGCACAGATGTATCCTAGGGGTAAAACCCGAAAACACCGCTTTGAGCTAGACTCGAACGGGAACTGGTGCACGACAACGGGCCTTGCTGCACTCTTGGTTACGACACTCCCGGGGGATATGTTTTGATAAATTCACAATCTTAGTATGAACCCTTATTAAGGGAAAAATGCCCCTAAGGATATATGTTAGAAGGAAGATCATGAAAAGCCTGGATTGAATCCTATAGACTCATGAGTTAAAGAGACTAAATTTTATTTATAAGTCATCAACTTTTGTCTTTGGATTACCCTTTATGTGTTACCCCTAACTTTCCTTTTATTCCATCCAATGGCCGGTAATAGGAGAACTCGGGCTAACAACCGTTGTGAAGATCAGTGTGATGATTGTACTTATGAGATGACCAATCCAATGGGAGCGGGAATCGCGAACTTTGTCACGCTTCTCTCTCAGCTAACTCAAGTTTTGAATAGAAACACTGGTCAAGAGGAACGTTCAACCCCCCCTAAGAAAGAACAAGTCGCTATTGAAAGCTTCATGAGACAAAGGCCTCCTACTTTTAGTGGATCATCCGATCCCATGATCGCTGAACAATGGATCAACTCCATTGAAAAGATATTCTCCATCCTCCAATGCTCTGAAAAAGAGAAGGTTCTCCTGGCGGCTTATCGTATGGAGGGTGAAGCTAATCAATGGTGGATGTTGATCAAAAATACGAAGCCTGAGGAGGAGATCGAGGCTTTGGAATGGAAGGTATTCCGGAAGATGTTTTTCGATAAATATTTTCCACGCACCCTCCGTCTTAAGATGGAAAGGGACTTCCTTTCCCTCAAGCAGAAAGATGAGGAATCTGTGGGAGCGTACGAGGAAAACTTCACAAGGCTTGCACGATACGCTTCCGGATTTGTCGTTACCCCCGAATGCAATGTTGACCGCTTCTTTGGTGGGCTGAAGCCTAGCTTTCGGAAAGCATTAGCGATCCGTGACTTCGACAGCTATGAGGAAATTGTCCGATGTGCCCTCAAGGTTGAAATGGAGATCGGAGAATAACAGGGGTATCATGGGGACAAGAAGCGGAAGGTGGACTTCAATGCTGGTGGTCCGATGGATAAATCCAACGGCGTTAAGAAATTCCGGCACCCCACTTTCCAAAAGTGTGGAAAAAAGCACCCTGGAAATTTCCTTAGGGGGACAAGAAAATGCTTCAAGTGTGGAAGAGAAGGGCACCTAGCTGTTAACTGTCAGCAAGAAGGACCCTCGGCTGCGAAGGAGGGGAGGAACGCTCCGTTCGAACCTCAACGCGTTGTTCAATGTTTCAAATGCAAAGAACCGGGTCATTTTGCGAATCAGTGCCCTAATCCAAGGGTTATCGGAGGCAATCAACAACCTCCAAGACAGCAAGGAAGAGCTTTTGCCATCACTTATGCAGAAGTGAACCCCGAAAACGAAGTGGTGACAGGTACGCTAGTTATTCATTCAAAAATAGCGAACGTACTTTTTGATTCAGGTTCTACGCATTCCTTTATATCTCAAAAGTTTAGTAGAACAATCCCTGCACCACCACAAATCATGGAAGTAAAGATGTCGGTGAGTACGGAAAATGGGGCAATCATTGCATCCCATGAGTATAAGTCCTCCCCTGTTATAATCTGTGGATTGAATTTCCCGGCGAACCTCGTCATACTCCCTTTGGTGGAATTTGATGCAATTCTTGGCATGGATTGGCTTTCCTTATATAGAGCCAACATAAATTGTCGGGAGAGGGAAATCACACTCCATATAGAGAATCGACCCCCGATTCTTTACAAGTGTCAGGAGGAAGATGAATCTCCTTTAGCTCCATCATCTCAAGCATGGATATTACTGCCTTATGATCATGCATATCTGGCTTAGATGATTGAGTCCAAGGAAGAAACCACCCTTGAAGAAATGCCTATTGTGAGGGAATTTGCTGAAGTATTTCCCGAGGAACTTCCTGGTCTTCCTCCAAGAAGAGATGTTGAGTTCTCAATTGAACTTATACCGGGGGCGCTACCAATATCCAAGACTCCATATAGAATGGCTGTGGTTGAGCTTGAAGAACTGAAGAAACAACTACAGGAGAATCTGGATAAAGGGTTTATATGCCCAAGTGCATCACCATGGGGTGCACCAGTCCTCTTCGTCAAGAAGAAGGATGGGTCAATGCGGCTTTGCATCGATTATCGTGAACATAACAAAATCACGATAAAGAACAAGTATCCTCTCCCAAGAATCGATGACTTGTTTGATCAGTTGCGTGGAGCACAATACTTCTCCAAGGTCGACTTGCGGTCGGGATATTATCAAGTAAGGGTGAAGAAGGAAGATATCCCCAAGACTGCTTTTCGTACAAGGTACGGGCACTATGAATTCATAGTAATGCCTTTTGGACTCACCAATGCTCCAACAATATTCATGGACTTGATGAATAGAGTCTTTAGAGATTACCTAGACAAATTTGTGGTAGTCTTTATAGATGATATTCTAATATACTCCAAAACCAAGGAGGACCATGAGGATCATTTAAGAACTATACTGGAGACTTTGCGCAAGGAGAAGCTCTATGCCAAGTACAGCAAGTGTGAGTTCTGGTTGAAGGAGGTCTCATTCTTGGGCCATATCATCACAAGCAATGGGATATCTGTGGACCCCTCCAAAACAGATGCAATTGAGGGATGGCCGAGGCCAACATCGGTAACTGATATCCGTAGCTTCTTGGGGTTAGCTGGATATTATCGACGATTTGTGAGAAATTTCTCACGATTGTCCAACCCTCTTACCAAGCTAACTCGAAAGGGAGTAAAGTTTGCTTGGAGTGATGAATGCGAAGAAAGCTTCAAGGAGTTGAAAAGGAGGCTTATCACTGCACCCGTGCTCACTTTACCCACAAGTGGGGAGCTTTTTGTGGTATTCAGTTATGCTTCGAAGAAGGGCTTAGGATGTGTGCTGATGCAGAATGATAAATTGATATCATATGCCTCAAGGCAGTTGAAAATCCATGAGCGAAACTATCCAACGCATGATCTGGAGTTGGAGGCGGTGATCTTTGCCTTGAAAATCTGGCGGCATTATCTCTATGGAGAGAAATGTGAGATATATACTGACCACAAAAGTCTTAAATATATATTCACACAGAAAGAGATTAATATACGCCAGAGAAGATGGATAGAGCTCATCAAAGATTATGACTGTTCAATACATTACCACCCTGGGAAGGCGAACAAGGTGGCGGATGCCCTAAGTAGAAAGGATCCAGCAATTCTATCAATGATGAGAATTGAGAAGGATCCAATCTTCTTAGACTTGATGAAGATGGACGTGGGAATCATAAAGAAGGGAACATCATCAATCCTTTCACAAATGATTGCTCAACCATCTCTTTTGGAAAGGTTAAAGGATGCTCAAAAGGATGATGCGAGAATCCAAGAAAAAGTGGAAGCTATCAAAAAGGGAAAATACTCAGAGTTTAATGTTAATGAAGAAGGAATTGTGCGGTTTGGGAAAAGACTACATGTCCCATCAAGTTCGGAGCTGAAGAAGGAACTTTTGGATGATGCACATAGTTCAAATTTATCTATTCACCCAGGGAGCACAAAGATGTATCGAGATCTCCGAGAAAACTTTGGTGGGATAATATGAAGAAGGAGATCGCCGAATATACATCAAAGTTCCTGGTGTGTCAGCAAGTGAAGGCAGAGAGGCAGAAGTCTAAGGGGATGATGCAACCATTGCCCATACCAGAATGGAAATGGGAGAACATCACCATGGACTTTGTCACCGGACTTCCAAGGACATCCAAAGGCAACAATGCAATCTGGGTTGTTGTGGATCGTCTTAAAAAGACTGCACACTTCATTGCTATTCGAGAGGATTTCTCTTTGGATCAACTGGCACGGATATATATCAGGGAAGTGGTACGGTTGCATGGAGTACCACTATCTATTGTCTCTGACTGAGATCCAAGATTTACCTCTAAGTTTTGGAAGAGTCTTCAACATGCTCTGATTACTGAACAGAACTTCAGTACGGCCTATCATCCTCAAACTGATGGCCAATCTGAGCGGACTATCCAAACACTTGAGGATATGTTGATAGCGTGCTCAATGGACTTTAAAGGAGGATGGGATCAACATCTTACTCTAGTTGAGTTCTCTTATAATAATAGTTTCCACTCGAGCATCCAAATGGCACCATATGAAGCCCTGTATGGGAAAAGGTGTAGAACACCGGCATGTTGGGATGAGGTCGGTGAACGTAAGCTGATTGGACCAAAAATGGTCGAAGAAATGGTGGAGAAGGTGAAAACCATTCAGCAGCATATCAAGGCAGCCCAAAGTCGAAAGAAGAGTTATGCAGATAATCGTCGACGAGACCTTGAGTTTAAAGTCGGAGACATGGTGTTTTTACGCATATCTCCGTGGAAGAAGGTCATGAGGTTTGGAAAGAAAGGGAAGTTAAGTCTAAGGTACATCGGCCCCTTTGAGATTCTTGATCGTGTTGGGGCTGTGGCCTATCGACTAGCACTTTATCCTAGTATGGCCAAGGTGCATGATGTCTTCCATGTATCCCTCTTAAGGAAGTAGATACCAGACCCTTCACATGTACTCTCTTCCGAGGTGGTACAATTAGAAGACGATCTTTCTTATGAGGAGCAACCAGTGAAGATCTTAGATCGTAGAGAAAAAGTTCTACGAAATAAGACAATGCCCCTCGTCAAGGTGTTGTGGAGAAACCACAAGTTTGAAGAAGCAACATGGGAGTTGGAGGATATGATGAAGCTAAGTTACCCACATTTGTTTTAGTGTGGGAAAAGGAAAATTTCGAGGGCGAAATTTCTTAAGGGGGGAATGTTGTAACGACCCAAAATTTCATTAATGGAAAATCCCTCTTGATCGAGTTAAATGTTTCTTTATGAAAAATGTTTTTATAAGATATAAACTTTTTTTGTTTTACTTTAAGATTTGTGACCGTTACTTTTATAGCCGTTGAACAGTGATCATCTGGGTAGTTTAAATATAAGGCTTTAATGAACCAATTTTCTACTCAGACAAAGGAAGCGATGGCCTCATCCAGTAGAATTTCCCCTTACGAATCCCATTTGTCGGAGCTCGGAAAGGAGGTGGCGTCTTTGGGCTTTGCCCTTGACCAAGCCCAAGCTGAGCTTCATCAAGTCAAGCTCGAACGTGATCGTCTACGGGAAAAATGGAAGTTGATAGAGATTACCACTCGAGCGATGTTATCCGAGCAACCCCAAGAGTCTGTCACCATCGCACACCTTACCCTTAGGTCTTATGCGGCTATTTTAAGGGGTTATGTAACAAATAAGTAGCACCATGTTCATGTACATTATTTTTGTATATAATAATGAATATAATTTCTAGTCATTTTTGATACATTGTAATTAGTTTTTAAAGTACAAACGGTGTTTTTAGTTATTATTTAATTAAGAATTATATTTTATTAAATTAAAAGATTTTTGAATTAAATAATATTTTAATAAAATATTATTATTAATATTAAATTAATTTTTATTAAATATAAATGATCTTATAATTTTATGAATGCAATTAAAATTTTTATTAAGGTTTGAAAGCCATTTCTGTCAAAACCCGTGAATTTTTTTATAAATGGCTGTTTTTATTTTAAAAGTGAAAATTAACATATTTAGTAAATTATTTAGATAAAATAAATATTATTTTTGGAATCAGGACGTCGAAATTATCCAACGGTGAATTTTTCATAATTTTCTGAGACAGTCAAATTTTTGGGTAAAAATTAAATACCATTTAAATATATAATGTGTTTTATGACATCATAATGACCCAATGGTGATGTAATAAAATACCATAATCCTTATGTTCGGCCAATATGTGTTTTATCATTAAAATAATGAGGTTTTGGGTTTGTTTGACTCACTTTTCAAAGCATTAATGGAGCCCTCAAGACTTATTCAACACTTTGCCTTTTTAAATTAATTTCCATGGGAGTGTGACTCACCTCCACATAATCAACCCTAATTTTTTAATAAGTTCGGACCTTGGCCTTGTAAAATATGGGTTTACTCTTTCCTTTTCCAGAAACCATGGGCAAATACCATGGGATGGTTTGTGGTTTGGATTATTTTAATATAAGGGGTCCCAAACCTAAATAATAAAGAATTCTCTCACCTTTCCTATATAAACCCACCCAAGATCCCACTTCCTCCTCACCCAAAGCCCTTGAAGTTCGTCCAACCTCTGACCTACTCTCTCTAGAATCCTATCAAGGTGCCCCAAGCTCCCAAGAAGCCTCTCACAAGCCTCTCTCTAGCCTTTGGAAGCACACTTCCAAGTAAGGGTTTTTCTTCCTTTCTCATTTTTGTCAATTTTTCTTTAAGTTGTATTGCCCTTTTAATTTCATTTATGAATGTTGGGGTATGGTTTCTCACCTCTCCCATACTTCCATCTTATTGTTTGAATGATGGGAGACCCCTTTCCCTCTCATTAAATGCCTCCCATGTACAGCCGTTACTATGCCGAAATTCCGAAAGGAACCTTTTTCTCCTCTTTTATATTCAAGCAATACTTTTGTATCATGAATCTAAATTCCTTTTCAATTGTTTGGACATGTATCTATATGACCTTCTTACTGTCCATTACATGTAAATATGATGAGGAACCCCTTTCTCTCTCATCAGACTTTTTTTATGAATTCTTATGTCACGCCGTTACGCTGCCGAAATCACACCGATTTTCTAAGCCAATATCATTGTGTAGTGAATACCATGCCCATTTCTCCATCAAGGGTATTCACCTTTATGCACATTTACTTATTGATTGTAAATTTTCATGTATGAATTCCACATTCCTTTATCATGGAATAAATGATTATGTTTTATGAATCCATGTTTTATGATCCATGTGGCACACTTATGCATGAAATGAAATGTTTAAGAAGGGTGCGCCCTGATAGCGCTCCAATGCATTGGGTAAAGTATAGTATCATGATACGTCATGTGCAATGAGTGTTGACTCATGCTAATTCAAGTTCAACGAGGGTTTACTCGTGCTTCAAGTGCAATGAGGGTTTACTCATGCTCCATGTGCAATGAGCCTTGGCTCATGCTAATTCAATGTTAAGTGTTGTTGCCACATTTCCATGTTATGATTATTATGCTTTATCATGCCTTTATGTTCATGTCTCTCTTATTCTCTATTGATATTCCTATTGCCTAACATGTATTGTACTCCTCATGTTATTCATTGTGTACTCCCTTACTGGGATTTATAGCTCACCCTTTTCTTATGCATGTCCTCAGGTTATCCCATGCAATGCTAAGTACGAAGGAATGTAGTGGTCATGTAAAGGAAGTTTTCAATAAGGATGTTGTATTTCAAGTTTAAAGTTTTTATGTAATGATCCTAAGCCCCAAAGACACTAAACCTCTCGATCTTCTTTGTTGTATCAAGTGAAGTTTTATGTAATAAAGCATGTTTAAGTTGTAATAAAAAGCAGGGTTGTCATATTGTTTATCTTGTATTTTACATTCAAGTTATGAAACAAAAAATTTATACATCAATTGTTTTAATGTAAAATAATTTCTCAAACACATATAAATCTAATTTAATGATATGCATATTCATCTAATTTTACATTTGATTAGAGAATTTTTTCGTTAATAAAGATTTTTTATAAACATTTTTAGATGATTTCTATAATACACAGGGTTTATGATTTATTGGATTCTATAACATTTTTTGAGAAGGGATATGAGGATAAAAAATTTATAAAAAAAATATTTAGGATAAAGTGTTTATCTAAAGGTTTGTTAAAATATAAGGCAATGTGTTTCTAACACCCATCAATGGTGTATTTTAATAAATTATTATTTTAAAAAGAAAATTATGTAAACACCTATAATACTATATATTATATGGAAATATTTTTTTTAAATATTTCTCCTAAAATGAAATAAGTTTTATTTTCTAAACCAAAATAAATTTTTGTATCGTAACAAGATATTCAAAAAATAAGATTGTGTAAAGAGGCTAGTGAGAGTATATTAGACTTGAGAAGTAAAAATTTAACAACTAAAGGATTATACCAGTATAAAATTAATATTTATTCTTCACCTAATATCCTAGAAATTTAGGATAAGCGATGATAAAAGAAATGTAAAAAGTTTCATTAAGTTATTGTGAGAAAGTGAATATCACTACTTTCTAAAGGGTTATACAAGTCAAATTGAAATGTTAATCACGATTGGTATCAAATAAAGAGGTTTAGAATATAATGATAAAGAGAAATTTAAAAAGGTAAAATTTAGTTAAAATAATGAAGTGAATGTCACTTTATCCCAAAAGAGTTTAGGATATGCTGGTAAAGTATCAATGGAAATGGTTATAGTATTTATAAAAATTTATCAAGGAAAAATATTGATGGAAAGGTTTACAAGGATAACAATGATATACTTAGAAATAAATCTAGGTATAAAATAGGATTTAGCATCATAACATTTATTATTGTAAAGTTAAGGATTTCAATATATTCAAATAGTCAAACATTGGGAATATAATTCATAAGTCCTGCTATTTTTAAAAAATTATTTCTTTATAGATATTACTACCTAAAAGATTTTATTAGAATAATTTTATAATATAAACACATAAATATGTGACATGAATTATATATATATATATAATGAGTTAAAAACCCATAAAGTATATTAAACATAAGTTTTATCTGGAAGTTATCATATATGTTATGGTAGACATATTATTATGTATGTTTTTTTAAATATTCTTAAAAGAGTTTAAGAATATGAAATTTATCATATATATAAGGCAATGTCCATTTTATAATTCATTCACATTGGATGAATAAGTGTATATATAGATATATATTTTATAAAATTTAATGATAGTTAACCTCTCAATGTATGACATTGAGTTGTCCATAATAGATGTTCCTCAGGAAGTGTTATAGGTTAGGATGAAATGTTAATGTTGGTGTGAGTAGGATTATTGTATAGAGATACAAAATATGCTCATGAGGGAGAAACAGTGTTTTTATGCATTGGATGAACCACAAAGTATATGACATGTATTTTTATAAACCATTTCATTGGTACACTAAGGTTTCATGGATCATATTTGGGTCTCCATTACTTGAGGTTAGTTTTATACCTTTCATGATGTATGTCATACTTTAATACCCTACTTGAAAAATTCAAAATTCAAATTTAGCTATTCAAGGGGTGGTTTGGTATGTTTTTGATCATGTTATTAGTTGGATATTAACCAAATGGGATTTTTCCTCTCATAAAATAAGTATGAAATATGGGTCCTTGATTTATATAGATTATGAAGTGTAGAACCTCACCTCGAAGGAATAATTGGCGTGCTTATATATTTAGATGATGGGAAGTTGATGTGTTTATCTATGAAAGGTGAATGGAATGTGATTTACTCATCAACCAGGTAAGTCTATACTCTGAGAATCATGAACGTATGAGTGAAATAAATTGGATCGACTCACTTTGTGTTCCATGTTCTCTCTAAGTCTTATATAAAGGTAAAATATGAGAATAAATACACATGTCAGGAAACTGGTGGACACAGGTATAGAGGTACATGTGTTTTATAGTGATCTTACTAGATCCCTTTATATCTTGAGTAGCGTTGAGGATTTTTTTAGTGTCCTCTATTCTGTTACAGTTACAGATATGGTTATTCATATTTTTTTCAATACTACAAAGGTCCAAGGGGTCACACTTTACGGTTTATTGAATAGGGATTGAATATAACTTAGAGAGATACTTTAAAATTGTTTACAGTTATTACAAAAGGGTTTAAAATGGGTATTCAAAAGGTATTACATAATATTTAATACAAGGTGAAGTTAATGATATATCTTTAAAAAAACTTCAAGATATCCAAAAGATTTTTTGTAAAGGCCAGTATTTTTTCATGCTATGGAATTCAAATGAAATTTTAATTTTTCTTTACAATTTCTTAAGAGGGGTAAAATAGTCATTTTATATTATTTGATGATCATAGATAATTTTATGACCACTCTTTTGATCCTGAATAGGATTTTTACACTTGGATAGAAGTTTGGTGGAATTATGATCCATATGAATTTTGGCAGAATATTTAATTTTAAATCAATTAAATATTATCTATTTACACATGTTTGAATAGTGTTGTCTTTTTAATAAATACATGGATTGAAATTAATACTCCTCGATTGAGTTTTGAATGGGGGTTTTTCCTAAATGAGGAATACACCAACTATGGGCGTTGAGGTCGGGCCCCTTATTTTTCTTTTTCCTTTTATTTTTCTCTTTTTCATTTTCGTTTTTTTTCATACCTTCCATTTTGGTGCTTTCTTGTGCATTCACCCCTAAGTTTTATACTTGTCAAAATTGAGAGATAAGAGATAAAGGTATATAGAGGAGGAGAGAGATATAGATGGAGGGAGGGAGGGAAGAAGGGAGGTTACTCTACGGATCTCTTAAGGTTTCATATCAAGCTACTATGGCCACATAGTGAGGATCAGACCAAAGATATAGAATTTTTTACCAAGGTAGTACTTCTTTATGTTTTTACTTCAAATCATTATTTAATTCATATTTTTTAGTTTTAATAATATTTTTAGGTTTTTTGGGATCCCTATAAGGTTTATCTATAGGGTTTTAGAGAGATTTAAGAGATTGAGGCATTGCGAGGATTTTTTTTTGGGAAACCCCAATCACACAACATGTGTTATTGAGTCACACACCATGTGTTCTTCATTTTGGTAAAGGGATGAAAAATATGGCTACACAATGTATAGTCCCTATAGAAATGCCCATTAAGATGACCTGGGGTGTGGTTGATTGTTTGGTCAGACACCTCGTGTGAAGGTATATGGTAATGTATGGTATATAGAGAGACCCTGTGCACATTATAATATTAGAGGCTATGTAGGGTTTGTAGACTATCACTATATAGGGTAAATGGAGAGGAACCCCATGTGGGTTTTATGCCATGTGTGTTTGGTACACATATTGTAGTTGGTGAAAGTGCATGCTGAGTGGGATGAGGTACATGACCTAGGATATATGTTGGGGGTACACACTATGTACATGAGGTACACATTATGTAATTCCCTCTTAGATTTTTTTCACTGTTTTCTCACCCTAGAATCATAATTTGATTTTTTCAATTGTCCATTATTTTTTTTTCACATGTGATGTGATGGTATGGACCTTGGGGTTATTATAGGACATGTAGAAGTGGTTTTAGGAATCTCAAGGTTTGGTGGGAGGACTAACTGTCACAAACCAACCCTAGTCGACCCCGAACTAGTCACTCGAGTTGATCTGCAACAAGGCCCGATAGGTGTTCCCAATACTCATGGACTAGAAACTAGTTTCAAGACATCAACATAGAGATAAGGGAATGATTTTTACCAATATAAATAAACTAATCAATGGAAAAAAATAGGGCATCCTAATATAAATTAAATATCCAAAATGAAAATTGTTTTATATAATCTAAAAATACAACAAATTGAACAAAAAACCCAAACTAGACCTCCCGACCACAACATCTCTATGTGACCCTGAGGGTCACTCTCCAATAGCAAAACCACCCATCGCCCATGGTGATCGAAACTGAGAAGAGACATGCACCATAAGATAAAAAAATAAATAACTAGAGTCATGAGTATTAAAAGTTAATAGGCTTTCCTAAACAAATATATTCCCAATACACTTCCTTTAAATAAAAATAAAATCAACTTCAAGTTTGAAATAAAATATATAAAAGTAATCTTTTTCTATACATTCTATTTAAAATCAAACTCTTCTCTCAAGTGGTAACTATTAGTATTTCTAAGAGAAAGTAAGATTCTTTCATTTTAAAAAGGAATATAATGGGTAAAAAAATTTCCAAAACATTTTCCATAAACCTTTGAAATCCAACATACCACTTTTATCTAATAAGTACACCATGCAAGTAAACCATAGAAATGTTCATATAATAAGGGAAATGGAAATAAGTGAACAAGGATAACAATCTATAAATACATATCAATCATCCTCTATAGATAAATAAGTTCTAATAGACATGGGAGAACTTAGGAGCTCATGAAATAATCTAGAACATGTTATACATCTTGACTCACCTTGGAAAGCATGTCGCACTCGATGAAATCAAATTTTCCCTGAATGCTCAATCACACCCTAAATGTCCTAATCAAGGGGTACTATCCCATATCAATAATAAAAAAACATATCATATCCCCTATTATGGGACACTAGTTAGAGCATAATCCTAACTAGTTCAAAAATCATTATCATAAAATTCACTAGCTTTGCCAGGTTCCCATGTCAAGAGTACAAAAGTGGGTGTGAAAACCAATGTCATAAGAGCATCTAATCATAAGAAAATATATCATTTATAATTAATTAGCACAATATACATCACCCTAAATCACCCCTAAGATCAATCTCTTTCCATAAACAAATATATCTAAAAGGAGTCCACACCGAGGATCTCTTTTTCTGCTCAATGTAAATGGGTCATGAGGAGTCCATAATGAGGATTTCATACCCATTAAAATAATGGATCATGAGGTTCCACAGAGAGGACACCCCATCCATTAAATATAAATAAGTAAATAAGATTATCCAAGGAGGGTTTTCAAAATAAACATTTTCACTAATTTGACAGTAGTGCCAAACGGGCCTCAAGCATCCTTTCTCAAATAATAAAAATCACTATTCCAAAAAGGGGAAAACACCAAGTTTTCCATTTTAGAATGATTTAGGAAAATCCAATTTAAGAACTCACACCACATGTGAAAACCCAAAATCATTTTCATCAAAGTTCCATTTGGGCCACACACCATCAATGCATGCCATTCCATTTTTAAAGAATCAAATGCACACCCCTTTCAAGTCCCAAACCATTCATAAACCCATTTTAGAAACCCAAAACCACCATTATTTGTCATAAATATATCTAAAAATCCAAAGCATGATTTATATATCAAATATCACTCTCAAAATCCAACTGGGCATTTTATTAAACTCTTTGTGTTTATCACATTAAAAAATAATGGAATATACTTCAAAAAAACCATGAAAATCGCCTCATTTCACATCAAAAAATTATTAAAAAGATCCCACATAAATATTTAACATGTATGTAAGGCATTAAAACCATAAAACTAATTATTCTTAAATTTAAAGTTAAGTGAAAAAGGAAACATACCTCAATCTCACGATGCTTCAATAATGCACACTCAAAACAACCTTCCAGAGGCTCAAAGAAGCAAGAACATCCAAGAGGAACCTTAAACTTAGAAAACCCCCAACATAAAATAATGGAAACATAAACCGTAGATCTATATAACCATGGTATAATAATATACCAAGAGAAAATGGAAGGTAAAGAAAGAGGTATAATAGAGGAGGCTACTGCCTTGATAGATTTACCCCAAAACATGAAGAGATCCCTTTGATCCACACTTGGGAGGAAAGAGGAGTCTTGTAGAACATGGGAGAATCTCCCCTACTGTTATATGACCTAGGATAAGGAATAAAGGGGAGGGTTGGGGATAAAGTCCTAAGAGGTTATAAAAGTAATTTCACAATTTTTAAGACCTAGGAAACTCCCACGGTTAGGCCACATGGTTTGGTAAACCATGCGACATGGATCTTCCATGGGATAGAGTCTCCCTACATGCTTTTCACACAGTTTGACTAACTGTGTGAAAGTTATGCATTATACCTATACCATCATCTCTTCAATACATGATTTCCTGAGCAAGGGATCATTGTTTCCCCTAACTGTGCACCACCTGCTTCCATGCTCAAAAACTCAACCTTTCACCAAGAACTCCCAAGAAAACAAAGGAATAACTATGGGATCAAAGGATACACAAGGATTACTTAAAAATTCAAAATATGAAACACCTAGAACTTGAGACAAAACCCAAGATCTAAAAGATGAACTATACATAGGATGAAAATAAAATCCTAGGTGCAAGACTACATTGGGGGTTTGATTTAGAATCCTCTTGCAGGTTGGTGTGTGAGAGGCAAGGTTTGGGAGAGGGTTACTTACTTGTTAGACCCCTTGGCTTTAGAATACCAAGTTAATTTTATGATGTTATTTTGGATGGTTCCTAAAGATGGGACTCATGGATATCTTATATTAGGACTTGGTAGTCTCATTATTTAAGGTTTAGATCTTATATTGGAGGATTAGTTTGGTTTGAGCCTTTTGGTTTGTTTGACATCATGGGATCTTAGATACGATTGGGTGTTATTGATATTTCAAAAGTAATTTGGGATAGAGATGTAATGCCCTGACCCCAGTTACCCAGAGTTGGTGCACTATTATATAACATTAGCATGGTTCAAGGAATCATGTCCCAAAAGACCGATCAGTTTAGTAGCCTTGGATTTACTAGATACATTCATAAGTTTTACATTAATTCATGAAATAAAAACCTCAACAACATTTTTTCCCATTTTCAACACACTTATATCCTTATCCTATCCCTGCGGGTCAACCATAAAATACTTCTTCATATCAAGGGAAAAATAAAACATTCAAAGAGGTGAGCTCAGATGCTCAGTAAGGATAACAATAAAGCGGAAACATTCATAAATAAGCATAAACATTTAAGGAAATGTATAAGACTAAAACAAAAACCTTTTAAACTTAAACATCATCATAATATGGAAAATATAAAATCAAATAATTCCATTTACTTATTCACATGGATATTCTACAAGTTGAATAATCACATGCAATATCAATAGCCACTTTCATAATGATGGAATGAATAATGTCAGACTTCATAACCACATAGTCAAGGCCTTGTGCCAAGACTAAAAATAATATTTTGTCAAGGCCTTGTTCCAAGACACTATTTTGTCTCATGAGACCTAATGATGCATCAAGGAGCTATAGCAGGATCGAACTACTCACTTACTAAGTCCAATGCATTCCTCGTATGAAAATGATTAAACATAACCTAAACATTTGTATTAAAACTAGCATACGAAATGTAAAAAATTTATCCATAAACCATGAATGGTGTAAAAATAACACATCCATAGTAAAAAATATCACAAAACCTTCAATACAATATGGAATTTTTTAATCATAATAAATCAACTTCAAACAAGCTTAAAATCCATCAAAGGATGTTGACATGGATGAAATCAAAACTTTTTTACAGAAACATCTTTTTCTATTTTGAAATCATTTAAAATTAATATAATAATAAAAGAAAACATTTATTTTGAAAATATTCTTATAATATTGTATGGTAAGCTTCGATGATGTTATAATGGTAGAAAATAGCCGCACCTGCCTTATAAGTTAAAAAAAGACATTCTTACCTTAATTTTGTCGAAAAGGTCATAAAGTACCTTGTTTGAAAAATGATGGAAATATTACTTTCAAAACATATATGGTCAAAAATGGTATAAAAGACTTTAACCCATAGTCTAGTAAATAGTAAAAAAATTTCGAATTGAATTTTTAAGAAAACACGGATGTGGATGATAAATGGGTCCTTGTAGATACTTACATAAAAACAACCTCGGATAATAAATAGATTGTGAAATTAGGCCTTACCATGTAATTTTCCTTAGTCTATGGTATGTTAAACTCCTATATAATAGTTAAAACATTGTTATTAAATTATAAAATAACTATATACAAAAATATGATATCATATAGGATCCTCTAATATTACATTGTTAATAACATTTCAGTAGTATCATCGTTTCGGCTGTTAAATAATATGTTTTCATTTATATGATCAGTTACATAATCCATGTTTGTTATGGATAGGATGTATTTTATTCAGATACATAATTATATTATGTTCTTAAACATTATTTTTAATCATAAAATGAAAATTATTCTGGAATGATTACGATGGGGAATGAATCTCATCGCGTTCGTGGAGACGGTAGTCTGTACATACGCACGAGCGACAATATCATTATATTGATGGTGAAATAATTTTTAATTGGATGATATATAATATATAAATAATCATTAAAATGGTATATTTGTTATTTACATCAGTTATACTCATAATTATACCCATCCAAATAATGAAGTGTTTGAATAACAAACTACACCACGACGTGGAGACGGTAAGCCGTACGTACGCACGTATGGTGACTTTGTCATTTATTGGTTGGATAGAATAAAAAATATGGTTGTACCATATTTATAATATCATCATAGTATATATAATATACTAGAGTTATTATTTTATAATGGAAACAACAATGAAAGAGAAAGTGGAAGAAGAAAAGAACTTGAAAGAGGTAATGAAATATTTACCTCTTCTTCGGGTTCTTCCTTTTGATTTGATCAAAAGGGATGCTTAGGTTGGAAATCTGACCAAAGTAAGGCCTCTATGATGAAGGGAGGTAATTTGGGAGGATATTGGGGTAGGGGTTTTCCGAGAAAAATTTCTTTGGAGGTGTGAAATTAAGAGAAGGGGAAGTACCCTTTTATAAGAGAGGTGAGGGTCACTTTAGGAAAAACTTGAAATATTATTTTATAAAAAAAATAATTTTCTGTTTATAATGGCTCCAAAGTGATTTATTTATAGTATAAGGTGGTTATTGATCAAAAATCTCTCAACCAATAGGTTTTATAGAGGTTGATGTTACTATATTAACCTTATCTTTTATATTTAACTCTTAGTTAAATAGTTTGACATTTACCATGTCTCTTTGTATTTTTATATTATATGGTCAATATACTTACTATAAACTTCCAACAGAACCCCAAGTGGTTCATTATTAACATATATAACCTTATCTAAGTCCTTTGGTCGAACCTTAGATTTTTAGGAATATTATATCAATTAATAATATAGTATTTGTTTTAAAAACATGATTATGTCAATTTTGACACTATTTAGTATTTGGTTTTTGTGAAAATCATAAAAACATGATTATGTCAAAAAAATTATTTAATCAACATGAAAATTTCTTATTAACCTATAAAATTAGTGTAATTCATCAAAAGTCTCAAATCACATTTATTTGAATATTTATTATATCAATTATTTTAATCTTCTATTAATAATTTAATTATTGCATCATCATTGTGTCATAAATAAATTAAATTATTTAATGTCTAAAAATTATAAATAAAATACCATTATGTAGGAAATAGTTTTATATTTCTAATGAATATTTATAGTCGAATTTATATTTTGTGTAACCCTATATGAAAAATGGTTTAGTTATTAAACTTTGAATTTAACTCTTTTAACTCTTCTTTAAATAAAATAATAATAAATGTCCTAATCTAAACCAAGTGGACAAAAGAGGATCATATTTTATTCCTAAGGTTGTTTTTGGTCAAATTATAATTATCCAATAGAATTAGGCCATATGTTAGGGTAATTATGATATCATTTTTAACCTTAATTACCCTATTTAATTTTAACTGTGGTAAATAAAAGTCAAAAGTTACTATTCACTAAAAATTATTTTCATCTTATTAAGCCACATTTTACCGAATGATATTAACCATGTCTCTCGTATTTTTGAAATTCAACTCACAGAAGTGGTAAAATTATGTTTTATGCAAATTTTCAAATGCTCCTAGGAGGTGGGTAAAAGACAGTAAAAAGTTCAATGAAATTTTTATATATCTAAACCTATTATAAAATTAATCCAATTAATTACATTGAACTTATATAGGTATTATATATCTATTTTGACCTAAAATAAATTTAAAAAAAATAAAAAATTATTTAAATAAAAAATTCGGTTTTAACTAATAAAGCAGTGTTTTTCACTATTCATCAAAAATTGAATGTTTTCAGAAAAATACCAAAAAAATCACCCTAAGCTAATTTTGATATTATGAATTAAAAAATGAAGTCTATTTTGAAAAAAAAAATTATATAATTTCAAAAATTAGGTATTACTATTCATAACGACTAGTTTGATTGGTCGCGGTGTGCTTAAATCTCAAATTGTGTACAATGCAAGCCGTTGCACTATTCAAAGGGAAATGTAATGTGGAATCTTGGGGTGTTACATTCTCCCCTCCTTGAAGTAATTTCTTCCTCAAAATTTCTAGAATATTAATGCATAAAAATATTTAGGTGGTTCTTCATCATAAGTTCCTCGGGTTCCTAAGTTGCTTCTTCCATCTATTGATTTCTCCATAGAACTTTTACCAGACGAGTCGTCCGGTTTCTCAGCACTTGTTCTCTGGTGTCAAAAATTTTGACAGGATCTTCACAATAAGAGAGATCAGGTTCCAGTTCAATTTCCTCATAGGTGAGTACATGCATTGGGTTAGGAATTTATTTTCTCAACAGTGATACTTAGAACACATCATGAACATTGGAGAGACTTGGGGGCATTGCCAAATGGTAAGCTACAACCCCAATTTGATCTAGGATTTTGAACGGTCCAATGTACCTAAGACTTAATTTTCCCTTTTTAAAGAATCATATAACTCCCTTCCATGGAGATACCTTCAAGAAAACATGATCTCCCACCTAAAATTCCAAATCCTTCCTTCGGTTATCGACATAGTTCTTCTGCCTACTTTGAGATGCTTTGATGTGGGATTGGATGACCATCACCTTTTCTATCGTTTCCTCAACAAGTTATGGGCCTAAGAGTTTTCTTTCACTAATATCATCCCAACAAGATGGTGTGAAACATATTTTTCCATATAACACTTCATATGGTTCCATCTAAATACTTGAATGGAAGCTATTATTAAAGAAAAATACTACCAGAGGTAAATATTGATCCCACATACCTTGAAATTCAAGTGAGAAAGATCTCAATATGTATTATAAGGTTTGAATATTCTGTTCTGATTGTCCATTCGTTTGAGGGTGGTAGGCAGTGCTCAAATGAAGTTTAGTATCCAGGGCTTTCTGAAGACGTTTCCATAATCCTGATGTAAAACAGGGATCACGATTAGAAACAATCGATAGGGGTACTCCATGAACCCTTAAATCTTCATTAATATACCATCTTGATAAACGTTCAAGTGGTAAATCTTCTCTTATAGGAAGAAAATGTGCTTACTTGGTATGAAGATCAACAATGACCCGTATTTCATCATTCCTTCTAGGAGTCTTTGGTAGTCCCAATACAAAGTCCATTGTAATATCATACCATTTCCACTCAGGTATGGGAAGAGGTTGCATGACTCCTCTAGGATGTTGTCTTCCAGCTTTCACTTATTGGAAAACCATACATCTTGACACAAAATCAGCAATCTCTCTCTTCATGTTGTACCACCAAAAAAGTTCTTTCAAATCTTTATACATATTAATGCTACCAGTGTGTATAGAGAAATTGGAGCTATGAGCATCATCCAACAATTCCCTTTCTAGATAAGGTATATCAGGAACGTAAATTCTCTTCCCAAATTTCAAAATTCCATCTTTATATACGAAGTCAATCAATCTCCCATCATTTACAGCTTTAATTTTCTTTTTAAATTCCTCATCATTGGTCTGAGAACATTTTATCCTTTCTAGTAAAGATGGTTTGGAAAAAATTTGAAAAAGCATTGATGTTTCACATTACATTGTTATTCCCATATCCATCTTTACTAGACCCATGTATATAATATCCTTTTCAACTCTCATCTTGTTCAAAACTCCATGATCATTTCTGCTCAAATAATCTACCACCTTATTTTCCTTCCCCAGGTGGTAGTGTATTGTGCAATCATAATCCTTTAGTAGTTCAAGACATCTCCTTTGCCTCATGTTTAGTTCTTTTTATGAGAAAATTTAATGCAAACTCTTGTGATCAATATAAATATCAAAATTTTCACCATAGAGATAGTGTCTCTATATCTTTAGAGCAAAGATTAGAGATTCTAACTCAAGATAATGAGTGGGATAGTTTTGCTCATTCATTTTTAGATGTCGTTATGCATATTCAATAACTCTATCATTTTTCATAAGGACATAACTAGGTCCTTTCTTTAAAGCATCACTACAAATAACAAACCCCTCATTCCCTGATAGTAGATCCAAGATAAGAGAGTTGACTAATCTTCTCTTCATTTCTTCAAAACATTCTTCACACTCTTTTTTCCAAACAAATTTAACCACTTTATGTGTGAGCTTGGTTAATGGGTTAGCCAACCAGGAAAAATTCTGGACGAAATGTCTATAATAACCTGTTAAACCAATAAAATTGGGTACCTCAGTTATACTCATCAGTGCTGGCCATTCTTGGATTTCCTTGGTCTTTGAAGAATCAATAGAGATTTCATCCTTAGATACAATATGTCCAAGAAAATAATTTTCTTGAATCTAGAATTCACACTTTCTAAACTTCCCATATAATTCATTTCTTCTAAGAGTATTTAGAATAATGTTCAATTGAATTTCATGATCTTCATAGCTTTTGGAGTATACCAAGATATCATCAATAAATACCACTACAAATTCATAAAGATATTCCTTGAAAACTCTATTCATTTGATCCATGAAGATATAGACAACATTATCCAATCCAAAAGGCATTATTGTAAACTCGTAATGACCATACCTAGTTCTAAATATAGTTTTTGGAATGTCTTCCTTCTTCACACAAAACTGATGATATCCAGATCGAAGGACAATATTTGAAAAATATTGAGCTCCATGAATTTGGTCGAATAAATCATCAATGCGAGGTAGGGGATACTTGTTCGTTATTGTTATAGCACTGATCTCCCTATAGTCAATTCATAGCCTCATATATCGATCTTTCTTTTTAACAAAAATGACAGGGGCTCCCCATGGAGAAACACTAGGGAGAATAAATACCTTATTACTAAATTCCTCTAGTTGTTTCTTTAGTTCCACTAATTCCAAAGTTTCCATTCTATAAGGGGTCTTTGATATGGTCCTTGAACTTGGATTTAAATTAATAGAGAACTAAATTTCTCGTTCTGGAGGATGTCCAGGTAAATCCTCTAGAAACACATCAACATTTTCTTGCACAATAGGTATGTCCTCTATTCGAACATTATTTTCCTCACCCATAATTATTTCATTCTCTTCTTACCTAGTAATTCAATTTAGTAGAGCTATTGGGGGTGGGTATAGATAAGAATGAGGTGGTGACGTTTCTGCTCTAAAGATAAGGTAGTCCTTATCATCATTGAAAATTGAAACCTCCTTCTACTTACAATAAATTTTTGCATCATAGTCTGAAAGCCAATCCCTTCTGAGGATTATATCAAATTCAATCATGGGTATGGCGACGAGATCAACAGATAAAGAACATTTATATTCCCTAATGGGAATTGATTCAAAAAACTTTGTTGCAATGATACTTCCCTTATGTGTTTTTACTGACAAATCTCTTGTTAAGTCAATTTGAAAATATCTAATTTTCTTAGCAAACTGGGAAGATATGAAATAATGTGATGATATAGAATCAAATAAAGCATTGGCTAAACTTGAGGAAACCATTAAATTACCTTCCACCACATCTTTCAGATATTCAACCACAGTAGTAGTGATCTCATAAGCTTTTCCTTGATCCCTTATCCTTTTCTTAGGTAAGTTCCTCTGGCACTTAACACATTCATTTACATAATTCCCATTTTCTCTACAATTGTAGCATTCAATATTGACAGCCTCTTTCTTTCCCATGTAACCACGAGCTTGGTGTCCTTTTTCACCACACTTTTAACACACTCCCATTCCCTTCAGACAAGTATCATGGGGTGTTTCTTCCCACATTTACCATAGGATTGATATTCAACTTTTCCCTTCTTCCCTTTATTTTCATTTTCAGAGTGTTCAGTAGATCTCTTTTTCTCTTTCTTTGCTTTAAAGTCGTAAGACTTAGGGAATTCCTTTTCTGTATAGACAGCGCATGAGACTATATCTCCATACGATGAGAAGGATTGTGAGACTAATGCTCTATGGAGAAATGGTTTTAACCCATCAAAGAATCAATCAATCTTACTCCTTGGGTTACGTATATAATATGATGCATGACTTGATAACCTTGTAAATTTAGCCTCATATTTTGCGATATTCTCATCCTCCTTTTGTCTTAGACTCAAAAAATTCCTTTCCATATCCGCTCGATGGTCATGAGGAAAATATTTTTCTATGAAAATATATTTAAACTCCCCTCATTCCCTATATGATACTTCATCATCTTCCTTTTTATTTTGAATCAATGACCGCCATTGATCTGTATCTCCCGTGAGGCGATAAACTACCATGAAAACTTTTTCCCTTTCTCTACTCCCCAAAGAGTGAAATATTTTCTCTAAGGAAATTATCCATTGCTCAGCTACAAATGGTTTTGTAGTCCCATTTAATGTTGGTTTTTGTTTCCTTATGAATCAGTATAACATTGATCCTCCACGTTGTGGATCAGGGTGCTCCATACGGGTAAGGTTATTATTCATAACCGGAGTGAGTTGTCCTGGTATGGTGATAAGATGATCATCACTAATTGCATCACCATATCTACTATAATTATCTTGAGTAGTAGTTAAATCCCAACATGGATTACGTGTGTTGATACGATTTCCATTCCTTCCACTAGGCACCATTTCTAAAAAATGGAATACACTAGATTAGTTTATGAATCACAATACATAATTCCAAACTTGTAAAACACTTAAAATAAATTGAAGAGTTTATGGATATAATCCATAATCGTAAAAATGTTTTCTTTGAGGAAGTATATAATCATAAACCCTTCATAATGTTTTGTAAATAAAATGTGAATTATCTTAAGCATATACCCTGAGAGTGTCGTAACCAAGAGTGCAGCAAGGCCCATTATCATGCACCAGTTCCCATTCGAGTCTAGCTCAAAGTGGTGTTTTCAAGCTTTAACCCTTGCTACATCTATGCCAATGCCACATCTACCTGATCATATCTATATAATGATTTATTTCTTGGAAAACTCAAAAAATCTCTATAGTCCCAAAATTCTAGGAAGTTCTTCTATACTAATCCTCAAAATCTATCTTAGGGTAGTGTTCTCTAATCAGAGTGTTTCAAAATATAGTTTCCATGGTTTGTACTAAACTTCCTCTAATACCAACTGTAACTCCTCGAACGCAGTTAACCATAGTCAGTGAATTATTATATAACATTGGCATGATACAAGGGATCGTGTCCTGAAAGACCGATCAGTTTAGTAGCCTTGGAAGTACTAGATACATTCCTAAGTTTTACATTACATTATGAAATAAAAACATCAACAATATTTTGTCCCCTTTTGAACACAATTATATCCTTATACTATCCCAGTAGTTCAACCATAAAATACTTCTTCACATCCCGGGAAAAATAAAACATAGAAAGGGGTGAGCTCAGATGCTCAGTAAGGATAACAATATAGTGGAAACTTTCATAAATAAGCATAATCATATAAGGCAATGTATAAGACTAAAACAAAATTCTTTTAAACATATAATTCATCATAATATGGAAAATATAAAATTAAATAATGACATTTACTTATTCACATTGATATTCTACTTGTTGAATAATCACATGTAATATCAATAGCCACTTTCATAACGATGTAATGCTAATGCCAGACTTCATAACCATATAGTCATGACCTTGTGACAAGACTACAAATAATATTTTTTCAAGGCTTTATGCTAAGACACTAGTTTGTCTCATGAGGCATACTAATGCATCGAGGAGCTATAGCAGGCTCCACCCGTCACTTACTAAGTCCAATGCATTCCTCGTATGAAAAGGTTTAAACATAAAATAAACATTCTTATTAAAACTAGCATAGGAAATGTAAATAATTTATCCATAAACCCTGAATGGTGTAAAAATAACACATCCAAAGTAAAACACATCACAGAACCTGAAATAAAATATGTAAGTTTTGTATCATAATAAATCAACTTCAAACAAGCTTAAAATCCATCAAAGGATATTGACACAGATGAAATCAAAACTTTTTTAGAGAAATATCTATTTCTATTCTGAAATCATTTAAAAGTCATATAATTATAAAAGAAAACATTTATTTTGAAAATATTATTATAATATTGAATAGAAAACTTAGATGACGTCATAACGATGGAAAATAGCTGCACTCACCGTATAAGTTCAAAAAAGATATTCTTACCTTAATTTTGTCGAAAATTTCATAAAGTACCTTGTTTGAAAAACGAAGGAAAGATTCCTTTAAAAAAATATATGGTCAAAAAAGGGTATAAATGAATCTAACCCATATTCTAGTAAATAGTAAAAAAAATCGTATTAAATTTTTAAGAAAACAAGGATGTGGATGATAAAGGGGTCACAGTAGATACTTACGTAAAAACAACCTCAGATAATAACGAGATTGTGAAATTAACCCTTACCTTGTACTTTTACTTAGTCGATGGTATGTTAACATCTTGTATAATAGTTAATATATTGTTATTAAATTATAAAATAACTATATACATAAATATAATATCATATATGATCCTCTAATTTTGCTTTGTAAATAACATTTCAGTAGTATCATCGTTTCAGATGTTACCTGATCTGTTTTCCTTTATATGATCTGTTACATAAGCCATGTTTTTTATGAATAGGATGTATTTTATTAATATCTAAAATGATATTAAGTTCTTAAAAATTATTTGTAATCATAAAATGAAAATTATTCTTGAATGATTATGATGGGGAATGAATCTCATCACCTTCGTGGAAACGGTAATCCGTATGTACACACGAGCGACAATATCATTATATTGATGGTAAAATAATATGTAATTGGATGGTATATCATATATATATAATAATTAACATGTTATATTTTTTATTTACATCATTTATACTCATTATTATACCCATCCAAATAATGAAGTGTTTTAATAACAAACTATACCATCACGTGGAGACAGTAAGCCGTACGCACGCACGTATGATGACTTTGTCATTTATTGGATGGATAGAATAACAAATATGGTTGTACCATATTTATAATAACATCACAGTATATAGAAGATACTGGATTTATTATTTTATAATAGAAACAACAAAGAAAGATGAAGTGGAAGAAGAAAAGAACTTGAAAGAGGTGATGAAATATTTACCTTTTCTTCAGGTTCTTCCTTTTGATTTGATCAAAAGGGCTCTATAGGTTGGCTTTCTGACTAAAGTAAGGCCTATAAAATGAAGGAAGGAAATTTGAAAGGATATTTGGGCAGGGTTTGGCCAATCCAAATGTATTTGGAGGTGTGAAATTAGGAGAAGGTGAAGTACCCTTTAATAAGAGAGGTGAGGGTCACTTTAGGAAAATCTTGAAATATTATTTTATAATAAAATAATTTTTTGTTTATAAATGCTCTAAAATGATTTATTAAGATTATAAGGTTGGTATGGGTCTAACAACTCTCAAAAATAGGTTTTAGATAGGTTTAGGTGACTATGTTAACCTTATCTTTCATATTTAACTCTTAGTTAAATAGTTTGACATTTACCATGTCTCTTTGTATTTTTATATTATATGGTTAATAAACTTACTATAAACTTCAAAGAGAACCCCAAGTGTTTAATTATTAATGTATATAAACTTATCTAAGTCCTTTTGCCGAACCTTATATTTTTATGAATATTATATCAATTAATAATATGGTATTTGTTTTAAAAACTCTATTATGTCAATTTTAACACTATTTAGTATTTGGTTTTTTTGAAAATAATAACAGCATGATTAAGTAAAAAAATTATTTAATCAACCCTAACATGTCATGTTAACCTATAAAATTATTTTAATTCATAAAAAGTCTCAAATTACATTTATTTGGATATTTATAATATCAATTATTTTAATCTTTCATTAATAAGGTAATTACTGCATCATCATTGTGTCATAAATAAATTAAATTATCTAATGTATTAAAATTATAAATAAAATATAATTATGTAGGAAATATTTTTATCTTTCTAATGAATATTTATAGTTGAATTTATATTGTGTTTAACCCTATATGAAAAATGGTTTAGTTATTAAACTTTGAATTTAACTATTTTAACTCTTTTTTAAATAAAATAATAATAACTGTCCAAATCTAATCCAAGTGGACCAAATAGGATCATATTTTATTCCTAAAGTTTTTTTGGGTAGAATTATACTTATCCAATATAATTAGGGCATGTGTTAGGGTAATTATGATATCATTGTTACCCTTAATTACCCTATTTACTTTTAACTGTGGTAAATAAAAGTCAAAAGTTACTATTCACCAAAAATTATTTTCTTCATATTGAACCACATTTTAATTACTAATATTAACTGTTTCTCTCATATTTTTGAAATTAAACTCACAAAAGCGGTAAAATTATTTTTTATGCAAATTTGCAAATGCTCATAGGAGGTGGGTAAAAGACGGTAAAAAGTTCAATAAACTTTTTATATATCTAAACTTATTATAAAATGAATCCAATAAATTATATTGATATTATATAGGAATTATATGTTTATTTTAACCTAAAATAAATTTAAATAAAATAAATAATTATTTCAATAAAAAATTCATTTTTAACCAATAACGCAGTGTTTTTCACTATTCATCAAAAATTGAAAGTTTTCAGAAAAATACCAAAAATTCACCCTAAGATAATTTCTATATTATGAATTCAAAAATGAAGTCCATTTTGAAAAATAAAATTTATAAAATTTCAAAAAGTGTGTATTACTGTTCATAACGGCTAGTATGATTAGTCACGGTGTGTTAGAATCTCGATGTTGCGTACAATGAAAGTTATTTCATTATTAAAAGGGAAATGTATCATGGAAGCTTGGGGTGTTACAATATAAATGGAAATGGTGTAAGTGTTTCTTCCCCAATAAGATGTGTTTTTCTAGGGTGGGTAGGACTTGGGTAGTTTATGATAGGTTGGGTGTTCAAACAGACCCTGTTATGATAAGGGTTCTAAGGTAAGCTCTATGTTATCTCCTGGTAGTGATGCCACTAAGTTATATTTTGTGAGGATAGTGGGATCATGGAATGATAACAACGATGTTAGGGTACAAACTACCCTATACTGATAGGTGTTCACCTAAAAAATAGGTTTAGGATAAGGTAAATATGATTGGTGTTTATGCTTGATAAGACCTAGGGTACCCTTTTGGTGCCTTAGTGATAAACCAACCTTGAGTGGGTATTATGGGATTTATAGGGTGATGATGGGTTTAGGAATTTGACCAACCCTTATTCTCTTTATATATGTGTGGAGTTATGGTATATTCCTTCATGGTGGTTTTGATATGAAATTGAAAAGTCCGTCAGGGTGATGTTATATTACTGGAATGGAAAAACCCTTATCGGTGGTCCTGGAAACTCCCATTAGTGAGGTCATGATACTAAAGATAACACCCCTTTTAGGGTGTTCTTGAATCCATTGGTGGGTATACCATGAATTTAGAGCTAGGATTAATTTTATTTTAGGAATAAGATGGCGTTCCTTCCTCATGAAAGTTGTTGCGGGATTATGCGGTCTTCGGTGGGCATGTTTTAGACTTACGAACTTTTGGGTATCATTTGTTGGGACCATTGAATACAAGGATGGATCAGTACCTGAGTTTTGATATTGGGATAGAGCTCACCTGATGTCAATCATACTAGAGGCTACCAAGAATTTGGAGCAATGAATTATCTTGGTTCCCAGTATAGGATAGAATTCCGACCATGTAGTATTCATCAAAGGTTGGTGGGGTCTTTAGTGAGAATCATTGAGCCATTTTTTATATAGAGGTGTATATGGCCAAAACATTTCATACTATGATAGAGTAGTCCCTGGGTTGTTATATGGGTACGGAATTTTCCCTAGGTCATTATACTATATACTAGAGTGATTGTAGCCCTTGGGTCTTTATCACTGTATACCAGCAGTGAAAACCTCTTGGGTTTTTATAATGGTTGGCATGGTCATCATGACATTCTTAGAGACACTCTAGAAAAGGATGATGAAGGTATGGTCAATCAGGGTCATGGACCTGAGAATCAACACTAGTTATTTATTTTAAGGCAAGACTCGGTCCCCCTAGGTAGTGGTTTACTTTTTTTATTCATTTATGAATTAAAATTTGATTTTTATCAATTATTCAGGAATATTTCATGACCATGCACTTATGAAAATAGATTATAGGGCCATTATTGGTGGACTTATAAGGATTTTATTCTCACCCTACGTATGGGAACCTTGGTGCTCGTGCAGAATTTATATCTACTTGAAGGATGGGAATAGACACTTGATGGTTAGGAAGAAGTCTCGGTGTTATATGATTGATAAGAGCTATTCATGAAAATTCATAGATCAAGTTAGAACAATTTGATGGTTGGAGAGATTGGGTATGTGGTATGGATCAGAGTGAGAAGTAGATCCTTATATAAATTTATTTTTACTTTTTTTATTTTATATATGCTTTGGCCTAGTGGGAAACCAATTATAGATGACATACCATATTCTACAATTCATTTGTTTTATCATGTTCAGTTTATTTATCATTTTTATGTAATCTGGTTGATTTTTTTGTTATAGCAATTCTTGGTTATTTTATTATTATTATAAACACTGATATGGGAATATAGTCTCCCCACAACACTAACCTAGACCCCGATTCTAGTTAACAGTCTCTAGCATATGAGAATACATTACTAAGGTCACTTGGAGACACAATCCCACTTACTATTTATAGTGAGTAGATCCATGACATTACAAAGTGGTATAATAGGTTTTTTTATTTTCCTTCACTGTATGTTGGATGATAGACAAGAGATATAGGAATGGGTTAGAGATTATCAGAAAACACTATCTAGTGTTTCGTGGAAACCTTTCTCTAGGGAAGCTTAGGTTACTAGGGCATGAGATTGATGTTCTTGGTATTCGATGTTGTGTTTATATGATGTCATCTTGAGTGATTAATCTGATGTTTAGATTTATCATTTCTTATATATTTTTCTCTTTTCACATAGAGGAAAGAGGCACATGTATGCATAATTATTAGGACTTATATATTTACATGAAATATAATCCATCTAGTGTAATATTATATCACAAATGTCCAAGGTTCATATGTTTAAATTGTAAAAAATAGCTCATATGGAATTTTCTTGTATAATCTCTTGGTGGAATTCTACTTAGTGGGACCTCCTTGTATAGGACTCCATCTAATGGAAGGTCATGTGGATATATGGGGAGTTGATCATTAAGGAAGAATATGTAGTTCCTTGTGAAAACGAGTCATGGTGTCCCTAGTAGGTTTTTGTGGCAATTAGATTCCCAAGTTATAGACCCATAAATGTGATTCCTTTATAGGTACAGTTATTTAAAGTGTCAACAAAAACCTATATGAAATTTTCTCATATATATTGGAATAAAATTATACATAATGGATCCAATGACCATGTTTTAATTAATATGGGATGTAATAGTTGTGTATAGACCATATATGGTGAGTTGTGATTATTGAGGTTAAGTGTCATGTGCGGATGCTTGTGAGAATTAGTGCCATAGTAGGGAGATTGTACTAGAATGTGATACTTGAGAGATGAGTGTGTCAGACCCTAAAGTTGGTTGTTTTTCATGTGAGTATCCCTAGTATAGCCTTTTATGGGTTTTATTTTATAATATATTTGGGAGGAACAGGTGAAGTTGGGATTCAACTCAATGTTTTGGTGAGTTTGTGAGATGTAATACATGAGGGTAAGCTAGGTGTGGGGTTAGTTCAAGTTGTAAGTGTCTTTGGAAATGAGGAACATGGCTAAGTGCTTATTTTAGGAATAGGTGCATGAGAGGTGTTGTTGGATCTATGGTATATGAATGGTGGTGACATAGTGTTTCATGGAAAAATCACCTTGAGTGTTAAAGTTTTTGTTTGAGGTTAGTTTTGAAGGTCAGGTTTATTTAGATGAATGACCTTGTTATTTTAGGATGCAATTTTGAAGCACGGTATGTAATATCCTAGACTCCAGAGACCTAAAGTCGGTATTTATATTACATTATTGGCACAAATTAAAGATTTTATTAAAGGGATGAATAGTTAATTAGTATTGCTAGACTAAATACATTCATACATTACACTTGAAAACATAATATACAACATGAATATATTGTAAGAACTTGATCATCCCTTCCATTATATATCTAAAAATTACACATAGTTCTCCTCTAGTTTTCCAAGGGAAAGGAAAAAAATAAGGGTTGGATCAAATTCTCAGTAAAGGGTAACATGTAATGGAATATTACATAACATAAACATGGAATGAGTGATATGCAAAGAATAATTGAGAAACATGAATCCATAATCAACATAAAACTGAGGGCATGTTATATTCATGACAATAAATGAAAACATGGATAAAAATAATCATTGATATAATGCTGATTGAATGTATAATTTAGAAAATCAAAAACTTTTTATCAAGTCCTTACACCAAGACACTTTCCAATCACTGGAAGAGGTATACACCAAAACCTAACATATTTTGTCTCATGAGACCTATCGATTCATCGAGGGGAAAAATAATTTTGGTCTCCACCAGTCATTTGATTAAGTTCAACACATTCCCAATAAAATTCATAAAGACACATCATACAATTCACTAAGTAATATCTTACTCAATAAAACTTTGTTTTTTATATAAGGAGAAATATGGAAATAAATTACATCCCCATTCAATAGAATAATGTAGATGTCTATGAGAAAATCCCTTAATTGACTTAGAGGTTTGGGGTATCATAAAGGTAAAATGAAGTACACTTATAAAATAAATATAGTTGTGGGGGTACTTAGAATGTTTTAGGTTATCCATGGAAGATAGTAATTGGGATTAATATTTTTCATTGCTAGGAGACCAAGAAAATGGGAGGAAAAAATTCTTCATCCCGGTTTCTTAAAAGTGTGTGAATATTCCAAATCACATCCCCTAGGAGTGTCCCTACAGGTTTGTTTTATTACACCCACTCTCCATGCATCAGAGTTATGATTGATTCAAATCTCAAAAAAAATTGGATTGATTTCCCCTAGGTACATCTATTCCACAATAGTATCCACTTTCCAGTATTCAGACAAGGATGTGTTTTCTCAGAAATTACATGCACTTTTACATTACCAAAACATAGGATAGTTTTTTCACCATGAAAAAGGTAACTCTTGAATCAAATTAATATGAGATAGGGATAACAATATATAATTTTAAATACCTTAAATTCCTTGGGTAACATGTAAAGAAGTCTTCCATGGAAATATATGCACCATATAAAAGAAAATAGGTGGTGATTGTAACATGAGTTCCCTATAATGAAAATTGAGATGGAAAACCCCCACTTATTGATTGAGTAGAAACTAAAACATGACTTCTTAAAATATAGGGATTAAAATTGATATTAAAATACCAATAATAAATTAATTTCATGATATATTATATAATATAGTCGTTATATACATGACACAAAGGAAATTAGGTGAATAGAATAAATATGTCTCAAGGAGAGGAATTTATGACAGAAAAAACCCTTACCAATTATCCTAAATTAATGGAACATACTTTAACTTATTATGTCATAAAAATATATATATGAAAGATAATTTTTTAATTCATAAATTTAATAATATATATTTTCATTCATACTCTTCATAAATATTCATTCTTTATATGAATTCTCTTGATTTTACACATCAGGTGATTATAGTTTTGAACATTTGTAGTAGTTTCATAATAGTGGTGATTTTATTATTTATTATTAAAAATTTAATCATTAATAGGTCATTAAATTTATTTATATTTATTAATGATAAAAATTTATGATGTTTTAAACCCCTTCCATGAGTGTTTTAGTCTTTATCCTTGAAGAAGAAATCGATAATATGCATGTTTCCGTGATTCTTGATGATTGGAGTGTGTTTTATTACTTAATGAATTAAATAATGATATAATATTTTCAAAACCAAATAAATACTCAATTTAAACATTTATATCATATTATACTAGTAATTAGTTTCCATATTCATTCATTATACAATTTCATAGTTTTTTTTAAGTAGGTGGTTAAACTAACCCAAACATGAACATACTCAGATTTAATGAATAATCATGAGGTGGTTTTATTGTAACATAATTATACTAAGAGAATAATGATCTCATTTAGTGTTAATTAGTGTAATAAATAAAATTATAGGTAAATAGAAGAATAATTAATGTATATTAAAATATTAGACAATTTGAATAAATGGTTATCCTCCTCATACCCATATTTTAAATGATTAAATTAACAATGATCATCTGTTGATCATATCATTAATCAGTTCTATAATTTTTCATAACATAACCTTAATTATATCATAAATATAATATTCATCTTATAACACTATACTTGTATCCATCCAGGTGATTCGGTGAAGGAAAACGAAACATGTTACTTCATGGAGGAGATAGTTTCCACAATGCACGACCAATGGTTTTTTTCTTAATGGATGTTGTATATGAATAAATAAATACAATTAAATTAATATAATAACATTAAAATATATAAATAATAATAATATCATTATATTAGTGTGTATAGAATAAAATTTTAAAAATGAAATTGAGAATAAATCTAAGTATTTGATAATACTCACATCGGGGACTTGAATTTTCCTTATAAGACTCCTTGAATTTGAAGGGATTAGAATAACTATAAGTGGATAGGGTATTGTGTTAGTGGTATATGATTATATAGAAATTAAAATTGTATCATTTCAATATTTAATTCAAAATAAAAGTGAGTCTTGAAGTGGTGAAGGTGTTACCCTTTTATAAGTGAAGGGAAGTATAGTTTTGGGCGTAACCCTTATAATTTCATTAATGTACGGTTACTATTCAAATTTCAAAGGAAAAATGGAAAAAATAGGATATTAAAGTATTTTTGGTTTAAAACACACCTAAAACACTCTTTTTTTAGACAACTTTGAGTGATTTAATGGTTTTTTTAACTTTTAACTTGCACACTAATTTATTTTTACCTTGGTAATTCATTTCTAAATTTAGTAATTAATTTCAATGACAAAGATTAAGATTAAAATTTTACCTAATTTGACTAATATAATTTAAAATTTAAAAATTATTTTATAAAATTTATAAATTTTTGAAAATATAATTTTAAAATAAATATTCTTAAATGGGTAAAAACTATTTTTATAGAAATGATGTTTTTAAGCTTTAAATTTATATACATTAGGTAAAACTATTTTTTATATAGATTTAAATAACCTAAATTGATTTGTTATAAAATAAATATTGGATATTATGTTTTAAATTCTATCAAAAATAGATTACCCATTTAAAATAATTGATTCAACAAAAAGACTGAAAAACATTTTTTATATTAATGTAACAGTTTAATTGTAACTAAAAATGTTTACCATCGGTTTTATAAGTTCAATGAATATTATAAAATGTATAATTTTATTTTTTAAGTTCATTTCTGATTACATAAAAGTTTTTTAAACTTATTTTTCATTCTTATAGAACTATAAAGTCAAACAAATTACAAGTTTCGTGAAAATCATATTTTTCAAATAAAAAATGAGCTTTTCAGAAAAAGATCAAAAATTCATACTAATATAATTTTAATATGATGATTTCAAAGATAAATCATTTTAGTGAATTTAAAATTATTAAATTAAGCTATTAAATAAATTTATGAATAAAGGCTCTTTACAGGGTGCATTGCATGATAGTCGGGGATATAGTGTTTACTAGCTATAGTAGAGTCTCGGGTGTTACATGGTGCAAGCATGGGTAAATTATTTTGGTTTTAGTATAGTTCCAAATGGTTTCTAAGCATGAAGTTGAGATTATAATTGTAGCTAAGTTGATTTTAAATATAATTTTTAAGGGAATAACTATTTTAATGAGACTAACATACAGTGAGAGCATGGTCAGTGGTTTGGGTGTGTTAGCCTAGGTTTGGTAGGACATGGACAATGTGAATGTGAGTCCTATTGTTCATTTAGGTGTGTGATAGCCTATGATGGGTTATTAAATGATCAATTTTCCATGAGGAGTATAGTGTTAGTTGGTATGGATTTTAGGGATAAATCCTTGTTGAGTGAGGGAATATGTGTGTGGGTTATGCACAGTTCAAGTTGGGTTGTGTGTGGGTCCATTGAGAGTTTTTTTTTCTTGAGGAAACCTGAGAAGTCTAGTTGTTGTGGTCCCATTGAGGTCAGCACTCAAGGATTGATTTAAGGAAATCATAATGTCGGGGATTAAACCATAGGATGTTGGAGGATTTGATACTCATTTTAAGTTATTTTTTGAATGTGAAGAATTATATTCCTAGTGATTTGGGGATGGTTGATTGTTTCCATTTCAGGTTGGTGATTGGTGTGAGTGAGTAAGTCACATCCTATCATCTCATTTGGAGATCTAAATATCATTTACTATAGATGTTTTAATTATTTGCAGGGAAATGATAACAATACTCTTATAGTGGGGAGTATCAAATTAGGCACAATTAAATGCCTCTAGTGTTGGGAGAGTTGTGGGTGTTATAGGGCTAGTTGGTGGATGATATAGATATAATCGGTTGTTTCAATGCTCAGGGTGAGAGCATGGTATCTATTTTACCATGGAGGCTTCTCTATTATTATAATGGTTATGTTGGGGAGTTTGTAAACACCCATTCTTTTCAAGGCTATGAAATTCAGAGTAAATTTTAATTTTTGGTTTTGAAATATTTTCATGGTTAAAATAACAATTTCACCTAGAATATGATCTTGAATATTTTTTCTAAACAATCTATTAGTACCAAAATCAGGTTTCTATCCTAGCATATGATTTTGGTGGAATTTTTATTTGTTCAAATTTCAATGGAATATTTAATATATAATTAATTAAATATTAGTAATTTATGCATGTTAAAAGGGATATATATTTTTAATAGGGCCTTGGATTGAGATTATATCACTTATTATGAATTTAGAATGGGGTGGTTTTCTTAGGAAATTTAAAAACTTTATATGGTCACCGGGATCGGTCCCATTCTCATTTTTCTCTTTATTTTCCCCTTTTTTCCTTTTCCTATTATTTTTCTTCCCTTCCCTTTTGGACCTTCTCAGACACACAGACCTAGTATTTTTAATTTTCATAAAAAATAAAGTATATTTATTTCAGTATATATATAATTGATAGAGAGAATAAGGAAGGTCCACACACAGAGCTTGGTAGGAGCTAGATCAAGCTAATGCAGCTGTTTATCGCGGATCAAACCCAAGTTGTGACAAATTTTTTCCAAGGTAAGTAAATTTTTATGTTTTTACCAAAAATACCCTATTTAATTTAAATTTTTTAATTTTAATATTGTTTTTGGGTTTCTGGGGACCCTTCGAGGTTCTATCTTCTGGTTTTGGGTAGAATCAATGGTTTTGGGGTGTTGAGAGGGTTTTTTATTCGAGAAAACCCGATCACACGACGTGTGTTCTTAAATCACATGTCATGTGTTCTCAATTTTGGATGAGGGTTTAAATGGATGACTATACATCCTGAAGTATATGTTGGCACACCATGTATGAATGCTTGGGGTGTGGCAGATTACATATCCAGATAGCCCATGTGAGGGTGTATGGTTGTATAGTGTACATGGCCATACCCTATGCAAAGTACACTGGTAGAGGCTATGTAGGGTGCTTTGCCTAGCCCCATGTAGGGTACATGTCCTGGTACCCTATATGGGATACACACTATGTGTGTTTGGTACATGATATGTGGTTAGATAAAGTGAAAATTGAGTGGTCTATGGAACACTACCCAGGATTGATGCTGATGGTACATGTCATGTACACAAGGAAATGGTTTATACTTCCCACATGGAGATGTTTTCATTATTTTCTCTCCCTAGAGATTGGACTTGAAGATAATGAATTATTGGATTTTTGTTCTATATAGGATGTGATGGTATGTGACTTGGTGGTTATTTGAGACCATATAGAGAAGGTTTTAGAGATATCTAGGTTTTTCGAGAGGATTTCCTTTTCGGTTTGATTTAGAATCTTCATAAAGGTTATGTTGTGAGAGGTTCATCTCAGATGAGGGTTGCATGCTTTTTATAATCCTTAAATCGAGGACACCAATTGTGTTGTCTAGGTTTCTTTTGGATTGTTCACAAATATGGTACCCATTATTTCTTGTATTTGGGATTGGTATCTTGATTTTTTAAGTTTTAGATCCTGCATTGGAGGATCGGTTTGGTTGGATCCTTCATGCTTGGTTGATTTTGTTAGATGGTGGTTATAGATGGCTATTGTTGAGATGTCATAAGGCCTTCGGGATAGAGATATGATGGTGAGACTACTGTTTCTTCCCCCATCGAGATGTGTTTTACTCGAGCGGGTAAACCTTGGGTAATTGAATAAAGGACATATTTCTGGATTATCCTAGTGATTAATTGGTTTCTAAGATAGTATCCATGACATCTCCTGGGAGTGATGCCACTGAGGCATGTTTTGTGATCCAAATAGGTCTATAGAATGAATACCATGATGTTGGGGTTTGTGCTACCCAATAGTGATGGGTGTTGACTCAAAAATGTGTGTTGGATAAGGGAACCCAAGAAGGGTTTCTATGCTTGATGGGACCTAGGGGACCCTGGTTAGTGCCCCACCGATAGACCAACATTGAGTGGGTGCAATGGGATACGGATAGTGATGATGAGTTTAGGAATTCCACCAACCCTTTTTCTCTTTATATATATTGTGTTTTATGGTATATTCACTTAAATTGATTTTGATATGAAAGGGAAAACTCCCTCGGGATGATGTTATATTATTGGAATGGAAATCACCCATATGGGGGGCCATGAAACTCTCTTTAGGTAGGTCATAATACTAAACAAATCACCCCTTATAAAGTGGTCTTGATTCTGTTATTGAGGTTTCCATGAATTTGGATCTAGGATTACTTTAGATTCGAGAAGAGGATGGTGTTCCTACGATATATGAGTTTTCATGGGTTTTGGGGGTCTTTAGTGGGAATGTTCAAGACTTTCAAACTAATAGGGCTCATCTTATGAGACCATTTAATACTAGGATGGATACTTCTATAGGTTATGATACCAGGATGGAGCTCACCCTAGGTCAAAACTGCTGGTGGGGATGTAATGTATCTAGATCCTGGATTACCTTAGTTCTTGGTAGAGGATAGTGTTCCTGACAAATACTAACTACCGAGGTCCTATAGGGTCTTAGGTGGGTGTGTTCAATACTTTTGGGATGTTGGGGCTCAGCTTCCAAGACCATTTCATACTGGGATAGAGTATTTCACGGGCTATGATATCGGGATAAAGTGTTTCCCGTGTCATTATACTGTATACTAGAGTGAGTATTTCCCCTGGGTATTTATCACTATATACTAGGGTGAATGACCCATAAGTTATTAATATGGTTATCATAGTCATCAAGTAATGATTAGAGACACTCAGTCCCTAGAAAATGCAGTTTTTTTATCGGGGTCATGAACATGTGATTCAACATTGTTATTGGTTTTGGGGTAGGAAAGTTTCCCCCTGGGTGGTGGTTTACTTTTTTTTATCAATTTATGCATTGAAATATGATATGTATAGACTAGTATGGACATATTTCATGAGTATTCAATTACCCCAACAGATTATAGGTCCACCATTATGGGTGGCCTATGAAGATTTTTTCTCACCCACTAGATGGGAAGCTTGGTGCTCGTGCATACCTTATTTTTTCTATCAGGATAGGTAGAGTTTCAAAACGGTTAGGGCAGATGCCCAATGTTGTATAATTGAACATAGATGCTCATGTGGAGTCATGTATCAAGTTAGATCAATTTTAAATTTGAGGATATTGGGTATGTGGTATAGATCGGAGTGAGTAGTATAGCCTAATATATATTTAATTTTATTTTCTATTTATCTTTTATATGAATTATCCTAGTGAGAAACCAGTTATAGATGCCTTTGTGTACGCTACACTTAGTTTTTTATAGCATGTTTAGTTTATTTATTATTTCTACTAACTCTAGTGTATATTTACTATTATGAATATTCTTGGTGATTTTATTGTTATTATGCACTTTAATATGGGGGTTTAGTATCCCCACGATACTACCCAAGACCCCTTTTTCTAGTTAGAAGCCTTTATCATATAGGGCGGCACGCTAGAGGTCATGTGGAACTACCAGTATGGTTACTATTCATAGTGATTCTATCTAGGAATTTATATTTTTTATAAGATTTTACAAGTTATTGTATATTATATAATATAATGTAAAATGGAAAGATGAATTTTAGGCTTTACTGAAAGTGCAATATTAAAGGATATGTTCCCTAAATCCTTATATGTATATGGTATATATAAGATATTTTATGTTTCATAAAAATTATGATTTTCATGCATGGGGTATATCATTTCATGTAGCGTACATATTTAATGTTAGCCATCCATGTTAGCTATTATCTAATGGCACATTTTATATGATAAAGCACATGATGGAGTAATGAATATGATGCATAAATTGACCAAAATATTTAAGATATATTCATCAATCAGATGTATGAATTGACCAAGGCATTAACTTGTGAGTTAGTCTATTCTTCATACCTAGGTATTTATAAAGACCATACATATGTAATAGAAAGGTTGTGTGATGTAGACTCTATTAATTGGTGGAAACTCCCTAAAATCCCGATGCTCTCTTTCCCTTACCTCCTTTACACTATGATATAATTGCACATCCTAGAAGATGAAGATTCCCCCTCATGTGATTTTCAATTCAGTCTTTCTATAAATGCATCTGTAGGTGGGTTGTATTTTTCATTACACTTCAATTATCTATCCCAAACACATACAATTGTGATCAAGATGTTGTATTGACTTCTTTAGTGAATGATACATGTTTTATAGTATTTTATCATTTCCATTTACAATTTGTTTTCATATTTCTTACATGTATGATCTTGGTAATGAGAATAAATGAATTCCACACATTATAATAATTGTTATTAGACCTTAAAAATCCTAAAAAACTCTGCATGGTTTTAAATAATATCTCTTTATTTGTTTCTTTTCCCTCTATCTTGACATGCATTCTATTGGCAAAAAAACTACTGTGTAAGTGATACAGTAAAAAATTCTATATTTACCTCTTGAAGAGTGGATACTTTTAAGATATATGTAGGTTTATAACTCCTCAATATATTCAACATAGTATTCACATACTTATCTCTTCTCCAATTCCTATGACAGATCAAACCTATTGATACCAAAAGGTGTTGAATTGTGATTGAATAGAAAGAATGATTACTTGGTGTTATCTTTTGTTTTCAATAATAAAACACTTGATAATGTTGATATTTCTTTATAAATTTTTCAAATGTAACATTACAAACATATAGATATGATTCCAATATAGAGAGGTGATTAGATGAATTCTATCAGACTAAGGTGATTAGAAGTAGTCTATCATACTGAGGTGATCAGGTGGAGTCTATTGATTTATTTTTCCAGATAAAAAAATTAGGTTATTTTTTCTAGTTCTTAAACATCATTATTACTAAATATTTTCATGGTTCGGGCTGATTTTATGCATGAAGTTATCGTATTGGGTTTAAAGGACTGAGCATATCAGACAAATTTTTATTGAATAGAGGTTTCTAAGTGAAGTCCTCAAATAGAGGTTTCCAATAAAAGTCTGCAGATATAGGTTTCCAAGTGAAGTTATTAAAAAGAGGTTTCCAAATATATTCATCAGACAGAGGATTATATGAATAGTAATTGTGTAGATAAAATTTGAGAATTCTGAATAGACTAACTTGAAAATCTCAAAACATAGAAAATATTAAAATAAGTACAAGAAAAATAAGAACCATAAAAAGTTTTAATGGATGAGGCATTATCATATGGATGATTTCCTAAGAATATATATTTGAATAATGTTTTAAGATCTTAAAAATTATTTTATAAATTAATACATTATGATGAGGCTGATTTGGATGTTCAACACCTCAATAATCATGAAGGATGGTGACTCTAGCAGATATTTAATGATGTTTTAAATATTTTTGATGCCAATATTTGAGGAAATTTACTATGATTTTTTTACTCCTATTTACTTTAAGGATTTAAATGTGGTTAACTGATTAAACACTCGATTGGGAATTTAAATTTGGGGTAGTAAATTCAAAATTGATGTTTATACTTATCCCATGTTTTTAGAAAAAAATAAGAGTATATTAAGGGGATAAGGTGAATTTTGAATGTGTGGCTTTAGCTATGATTTTTGTTAAATCAGTAAGGTATCAACCAAAGTGCTTTAGATATATTTTTATTGACTCACTGGATATAGGGAACCAGATTGTAGGTATCAAATAAAGAGATATTAGATGGAGGTTATAAAAAAAAGTGATACTATATAGAGGATATTTAACATATAAGTAGCAAATGTGTAAGGTACTAGAAAAATGGAAGCATACATGGGGTACCAAACTGAGGGTACTAGATAGAGAGTTATTAAAAAAAAGGTTACCAAATAGAGATATACCAAAGGGATAACTATCAGACAAAGAAGTTATTGAATATATAGTTTTGGAAAAAGAAGATCAACTATAATTTCATTCATGCTACCATGCAATAAATCCAAGAGGAAGAAGAATATCTTTCGGTAATGAATGTATGAATAATTCAAGAATCATTGTGATAACATTTGGAAGCCTATTTGTAAAGGTTTATTTCATTGTTGCAAAAAATATTTAATAATTTTATCTATGAAAATAGAACATTCACTACCAGAGGACTATATTTTTATAAAATTTATGAATATTCTATGCTTGTTATAAACCACAAAAATCTTTTTTCTAGTGTATGTGTGGCCTTAGATTGTTTTTAGATCATACTAAGGACTAGTTATTCTTATTGAGTTGTAAACAATAAAAATTATTGTGTTCTTATAGGTGTGATTGTGTTATGTGTTTCACCATAGTAAATTATCTCTAATAGAAGGGGAAGGTTTCTTCAGATAAGAAAACATAAAAATAGGAGATCATTGATTCACCCCTAGTGATCACACATATCTTGACTGGTCCTTTTATAACCACACCAACAATTTGATTGAAAAATATATCAATGTTTTCATTTGGGTACATAATTAAATTATATAACTTATTATAAAAACCTTATGATTTAACTATTTTATCGTGTTATAACCTTTATATATATTATCCATATTATCCCATATAGCCTTTGTAGATATAAACTCATCACCTTTATATATATTTGTTTGACAGAGCACTAGACAAGGAATTATGGTCTCTAATATCAACATCAATAGATTTTCAATCTAATTAATTCATGGATAATTTAAAATAATCACTCACATGTATCTCATTTACAACGTTAGAGAATAATTTTAGGGCCTCTGAGCATCATCCCCCTATTAACTCTCTTGAGCTAGGGTTCTCTCGGTGGTGATTCGAAGGGAGTCCCCTGCACGTTTCATATCATATCCCCCTTCCCTCTCTTCTTCATCTTCCCTCATGATATTTATTGGTGTTATTTTTTCTTGGAGATGGCTTCTATGGATATATTTAGTAGTCCTGGTTAGGTTGAGTCTCTCTGTTAGTGCCCAATTTCGATTCGAACACTACTCTAGTTTCACGTTCTTTTACTGCTCTCCTAGTCTGAGTGTTGCGACGGTTTAAAGGAGGCTCTAGGATGTGTTTTCCAATCATTTGATAGTGTTTTAGTATCCACATAAATAGTTTCACGTATTATAGGTTATTTTGGTTCTTGTAAAATGATTCAAAATAATGGCGTAGGGTTTGGGATGTGTTTCTCTAGTAAAGGTTCAATGATGAGGATTTCTGGAAGGGTTGATGGTCCTGGCGTTGGTCTTGCCTACTATTGTGGCCTTAGTCTTCTCATTCTCTACTCTCAATTTCTATTACATCATCCCTCCCCAGTTCAGTCTCATGTGATGGTTCCCAATGGGGTTTGGGGATTTGTTGGTCGAGCGGCTGATGGGATTCTAGGAGGTGAGTCATGTGTTGTATTTTCATATTCTTCTGGGTTTTCATTGTGGTTTATCTTGGATTTGGTGATTTTCAAAGCATCTTGATGTCTATGGTGTATATTACATTTTGAGTTTGCTTTTTGTTTCTTGATGGTGGATGTGGAGTGGTTTCTTCCAATGGTCTATGATAGTCTGTTATGGCTTTTTATAGTGGCGACATTTGGCTCTAGTGGACAGTTCTTCATGTTTGTTGTGAAGCTACTTTGACTAGTAGAGTTTGTGTTTATGATGTCCTATGAATTATGGTTATGGAATTTCTAAAACGATGATAAAGATTTGTATTATGACGATCAGTTGAAGGTTCTGATGATGATTTCTCTCTGGTGATGGTGATGGTGAGGGTGACGTGCACGATGTCAGGGTGCATTGTGAGAGGTGTTCAGTCGAACGAGGTGGTAATGATAGTGGTAGTTTTGAATTTGAATTTTGAAAATATTTTTTTAAGTTTCTCTATTGGGAAGTGATTTTAGTTGGGTATGTTGTTGATAAGGCATTGATGATTGTAAATGGGTTGGTTTTTTATCCTTCTTTATGGTTGTCGAATTCTGCTGAAGTTTTTGATTTTGATGTGTTGGTGTAATTGAATTATGAAATGTGTGGTGACCATTAAACCATAAAGTGTCTTATAGAAAATTAGAAAATATATTTAGAGTAGAATTCAGGCCCAATAGATCATAAGTGATATCTTATTTAGTTCTTCCAGAATTTTTTAATGCAACCATCGAAAAAAGGGATCCCTTACTCATTCACATGTTCCGTGTAGTAGCATTTCACTAAAGAAAGATTCATTGTCTAGAACATGTCACTTTTATACCATTTGTTACAAACACAGTATAACACACCCAAAGTGGGTGTGCAACAAAGTGTGTAGTTATTTTTATTTTCAAGAACTTTCTCATATGTTATAAGGAGTAGCATGAATCTATTAATTCTTTATGCATGAACACAATATCCAAATACATTGATAATAAATATAGAGAAAAAAGGTTTTACATGGTTCACTGCTAATGGAAAATACAAGGATCATACATTGATTGAGTTTCAATCTAACGGGAGGTAAAAACACTCACTATAGTTAATATAAATGTTTAGTAAGGACATATTTTCAAACCTAAGAGAACATCCTCAAATTGTGTCTCTATTCACTTCTTTGAGTCAAGGAAACTATAAATAATAGTGACATGCACATCAATTATAATAATTATTCACAAAATAAAATAACATGAATAAAACAGCGGATGTTTTTTTTCAATTCCTTCTATGACTCTTGATTTCTCAAAAAACCCTCATAGTAGTATACTCTCTTCCTCCTTCAAGATGAATCCAATATTTTCTCTACTCTCTATTCTCAGAGTAACAGCAACATCATTTTCATCATATGAAATTTTATCTTGTTTTCATTCTCCTTTAATAATCACATATGATGATTTTTATATATTTTAAAATATAAACCACGTGAAGATAGTGCTGAAAAAAAATCCCTTTTAATTTTTCAAATCCCTCATAATTTCTCTCAAATATCAAAATATTCTATTCCTCTACAAATTCTGAAAGATCCTTAACAAATTCTAACTCAATTATCAATCATAAATTATAATTGATAATAAACATAGTAATATAGGTTACTTACTAAATTTCAATTTCATTCATGTAGATATTGCAATGAGAAACTCTGGATGAGTCATATTCTGTCTCAAAATCATGATATATTATGGTGTAAAAATCCATTCAAATTTTTTCCAACACTTCTAAAAATTTCATGTTGAATAACCCTTTCATTCTTCCTACATACTCCATAAATTATTGAAAAATATTTCCTCCCAGTCATGAAAATGAATCTTTTATATTCCTTCAGATTTATGAAATGTACCTTTTTTTAATTCCTTGTAGTCATTAGAATGGATCATATATTTGGGTTAATGAACCTTTTATATTTTATTCCTTAGATACATTTTCAATCTCTCGATATAATCGACTATTATATTTTAGTTGATAACCCTTATATATTCTACAATGGTTCCATTTCTTCAGTATAAACTACCCCAGTTACTCTTACATTTGATCTAATGAATTTTATATATATATGGTGTTTTCCAAATTCTCTAAGTGCATCATGTTAACTTTTTTTATGAGCAGATATAACTTTCACTCCTGTTGGAAATAACTTAACACTTTATCAAATTTCTAGTATCCTGTAAATGTTACTTTCAATTATCACCTAGATGTCCCATAAATATATAGGGTAATCAATATGAATTTTTCAAATTCAATAAGATAAGTATGGATAAGTTAATTTTACAGATGGAATGCATTTACCACATTCCTCCTCTTCCAGATTTACTCTTACGCATACTGGGCATGTTATCCCTCTAATTTATTTCATTATGAACTCCAAATAGTTATTTTTATACATTAAATAAAAACCTTAAATATTGACCCAAAAACTCTTTTAATCAATTATATTGATAAAAAAACATCTTTTTAAATTCTAGTTTAATTAACGCCTAATTGAAAACAAATCCAAAAACACAAGATATGGTTCTAGTAGTTAGTCACTACACTTGTACTCACACAGCCCTATAGTGGAGAAGGGTTTGAGATATGTAATAATGCATCATAGAAGGGATTAGGATGTGTCATCATACAAAATTAAATGTTGGTATTATATGTCTCCTATCAAATAAATTTCTTTGAATAAAATTACGTAATTTGTGACTTAGATCTAGAATTTGTAATATTTTCATTAATGATATGGAGGCATTATATCTATGGTAAAAATGTGATATATATAGTGATCATAAGAGCTTAAAGTATATATTCTCATAGAAGGATTTGAACATGTGATGAATGATATTCATGAAGTTGATTAAGTACTTTGATAACTCAATACATTACCACCCTGGGAAGGCGAATACGGTGGATATTCTCTAAGATAGGAGTATCATACTACCTTATCCATGATAAGGGTTTAAAGAGAAATGATACTCATGTGTTTTCAAATTATATAACTCAAAATAATAAGGGGATTATATAAATCCTTTCTTTACCAAATTACTTATCAACCATTAATCCAAGTAATGATCAAGGATGCACAAAAGGAGGATATAGAGCTATAAAATAAGGTTAGTAATATTCTAGAGTTCAACTTTAACAGTTATAGAATTACATGATTTGTGAAATTAATATGTTTCCATTCAATACTAGAATTGAAGGATTCATTGGATGACGCACATAGATCATCATTATTTATCCATCCCAAAAGCACAAAAATGTATAGATATCTCAAGGAGAATTTTTTATGGGACAACATGAAGTGGGAGATTATAGTATTTATATATCTATACTTGGCATGAAAGCAAGTTAAGTATGGATGTAAAAAGTATAAGGTTGTGATGAAACCACTACCATACCTATATGAAAATGGTAAAACATCAGTTTGGATTTCATTATAGGTCTTCATATTGATTTTAAATCCTACAAAGCCATTTGGGATATAGTTTATCACCATAAAAAAATAGGCATATTTCATTTATATTCAAGAATATTTCTTAATTGATCAAATTTAAAAGATATATATAAAGAAAGTAGAAATTTTTCCTGAAGTTCCACTTTATATTATATCAGATATAGATATAAGGATCACCTTGAAGTTTTAGAGAAGTATTCTACAATAATTGAATATAGAGTTGATATTTATCATTGTTTATCAACCTTAAACTTATGGTCAATATGAAAGAACCATTTAATCTTTAAAGGATATGTTAATATCATGTTCAAAAAATTCAAAAGGAGGTCAAGATCAACACCTTTCACTTATAGAGTTACCATATGAAAACAACTTGCATTCTAGAATTTAAAAGTTTCTATATGAGGCTCTTAAGGGAAGCAGGTTAGAACCCCAACATATTGGGATGAACATGGAGAGTGTAAGGTTCTAGTACTAGATCCTTCCCTTGAAATGTTCTAGAATATTCAAACCATTTAGTATAATATTAAATCTATACAGAGTTAATAGACGATCTACACTATTAAAATTTAGTGATATTTTGAGTTCAAATTTATAGATAAGGAACTCCTTTGAATATCACTATGAAAGAGGATTATGATATTCGAGAATAAGTGAAATTTGATCCCCAGACTCATTGTCCCTCTTAAAATTCTTGATCAAGTGGGGATGGTATCTTATTTCCTTTTACTTCCCCCAAACCTCTCTCAATCTCACAATGTGTTCCACGTATCTCTTTTAAGGAAGTTTATAATTGATCCATCACATTTACTAAACAAAAATGGTGTAGAGTTGGTACATGATCTCACATATGAGGAACAACTAGTAGAAACATTGTATCATTGATATAAAGTACTATGAAACATGACCATTGAACTAGTTAAAGTTCTTTATAGGAATAATGAGTTTTAAGAAGAAACATGGGAACTTAAAGATGTAATAAGTCATATTTTCCCTCATTTTTCATCAAAAAAATCTTAAGGGTTAAATTATTTTAAGAAAGGTAAAATGTAACCCCCTAATATTTTAGTATTTATTTATATTTAAATAAATCCAGTTTGTTAGATGTCTTATGATACATGAAACACTAAACTAAAATGAATAATTTTTTATTTCATTAATATTGAATATTACAATACCTAATGAAATATAGTACGAGATAAGTAAACGGAACATAATTTATAAAATTATTAAAGGAATGAAACCATGAGAAAATACAAATACTATAGTGTCGAAATTTTGATTATCATGATTTACCATAGAGATCATATCGCTAATTATAACTATAGAAAGAATACAACACATTCAAAATATGATAAACATATTAACAGGAAAATTAGATAATACGATTAATGATTTTATAGATGTATATAAGGCTATATATAGGAATATAATATGACTGTGGGAAATATGGCCCCTGGACATATGGTCAATACATATATAATCATTAGATATACTTATAACCAATAGGTACATTGAAGTTTTTTAATCATCAATAGTAAATTAAATATAATATAATTTTCATATAATAAATAATTCTAGAAAGAAATAAAATGTTAGTAATTAATTAGAATATTTTGTTTTAAGAATATGTTTTTTAAGAATGATTCAATGAGTTTATAAAATTCAAAGAAATATTCTAATGCTGATGTATTGATAAAATTGAATGGGTGGAAGTTAAAAAACGGGACATGATTAAATTAATTTAAAAAGGTATATTTTTTTAGAATTTGTTTTCACTATTCTTGATATTTTCATATTAATACATTAAATTGACCACTATGAAATAATGATTTTAATGAAATATATTGTTTATATGTATAATCAAATAAATTAACATTCATATAATTATTATTATTTAGTAAGGAATAATAATAAATCTATTTTTGGGATTAAAAATGTATTTTTCTAAAAAACTATTTTTATATATTATAAATTTCTTATTTTAAAACTAATTTTTATCAATTTTTCAAATTGAATACAGTATAATGGATTTTATAATTCCCTGAACCCAGTTACCCAGAGTTGGTGCATTATTACATAACATTGGAATGATACAGGGAATCATGTCTCGAAAGACCAATCAGTTTATTGGCTTTGAAAGTACTAGATACATTCATAAGTTTTACATTACATCATGAAATAAAAACATCAAAAACATTTTTTCCCCTTTTTAAATACACGTATATCCTTAGCCTATCCTTGAAGGTCTACCATAAAATACTTCTTCACATCCTGGGAAAAATAAAACATAGAAAGGGGTGAGCTCAGATGCTCACTAAGGATAAAAATATAGCGAAAAATTTCCTAAATAAGCATAAACATTTAAGGTAATGTATAAGACTAAAACAAAAGCCTTTTAAACTTAAAATTTAAGATAATATGGAAAAGATAAAATCAAATAATTCCATTTACTTAATCACATGGATATTCTACTAGTCTAATAATCACATGCAATATCAATAGCCACTTTCACAATGATGTAATGCATAATTCTAGACTTCATAACCACATAGTCAAGGCCTTGTTCCAAGACTACAAATAAGATTTTTTCAAGGCCTTGTGCCAAGACACTAGTTTGTCTCATGAGACCTACCGATTCATCGAGGAGCTATAGTGGGATCCACCCGCCACTTACTAACTCCAATGCATTCCTCATATGAAAAGGTTTAAACATAACATAAACATTCATATTAAAACTAGCATACGAAATGTCAATACTTTATCCATAAACCATGAATGGTATAAAAATAAGACATCCACAGTAAAATGTTATCACAAAACATTCAATATAATATGGAAGATTTGTATCATAATAAATCAACCACGATCAAAAATAATATCCCGTAAAGGATGTTGACATAGTTGAAAATGAACGGTAAAAATATTTGAGAGAAATATCCCTTTTTCATGAAATCATTTAAAAGTCATATAAAGTAATTCATTTAAAATATAGTTTTGAATCAAAGTGTCCCATACCACTTTGAAACTTTTTAAGGGAATTAACATTTTAAAACATTTATGTGAATATAAAAAAATCCTTAAAACCATTTTTAAAACATAGACATTAATGAGAAAGGTTTAGAAAAATAAATATTTTAAACTATTAAAATGATGTTTTAGTAAAAACTCCCTTAAAAATAATCCCTTTGAAAACTCTTTTATGAAACATGTACAAGGAAAATAAATATGTCCAAGTAGATACTTAGGTAAAAACAACCTCGAATAATAAAGAGATTGTGAAATTAAACCTTACATTGTACTTTTCTTTAGTCGATGGTTTGTTAACCTCTTGTATAAATGTTAAAACATTGTTATCAAATTATAAAAAAACTATATACATAAATATGATATCCTATATGATCTTATAATATTTCTTTGTTAATAATATTTTAGTAGTATCATCGTTTCAGATGTTAACTGATTTGTTTTCCTTTATATGCTTGGTTATGTAATCCATGTTTGTTTCGAATAGGATGTCTTTGATTAATATACAGAATGATATTATTTTTATAAAAATTTATTTTTAATCATAAAATGAAAATTATTCTTGAATGATTAGGATGGGGAATGAATCTCACCGCGTTCGTGGAGACGGTAATCTTTACGTACGCACGAGCGACAATATCATTATATTGATGGTGAAATGATATATAATTGGATGGTATATAATATATACAGAATAATTAACATGTTATATTTAATATTTAAATCAGTCATATTCATTATTATATCCATCCAAAATAATGAAGTGTTTGAAAAACAAACTACACCACGACGTGGAGACGGTAAGTCATATGTACGCACGTATGGTGACTTTATCATTTATAGGATGAATAGAATAAAGAATATGGTTGTACCATATTTATAATAACATCACAATATATATAAGATACTGGATTTATTATTTTATAATTGAAACAACAAAGAAAGAATAAGTGTAAGAAGAAAAGAACTTGAAAAAAGTGATGAAATATTTACCTCTTCTTCGAGTTCTTTCTTTTGATTTGATCAAAAGGGATCTTTAGATTGAATTTTTGACCTAATTAAGGCCTCTAGGATGAAGTTAGGAATGTTGGTAGGATATTTGGGTAGGGTTTTTCCGATCCAAATGGATTTGGAGGTGTGAAATTAAGAGAAATGGAAGTATCCTTTTATAAGAGAGGTGAGGGTCACTTTAAGAAAAGCTTGAAAAATTATATTATAATAAAATAATTTTGGGTTTATAATGGCTCTAAAATAAAATATTTCAAGGATAAGGTGGTTATGGGTCGAAAAAATCTCAACCAATAGGTTTTCGAAAGTTTTATGTCACCACATTAACCTTGTATTTTAGATTTAACTCTTAGTTAAATAGTTTGACATTTACCATGTCTATTTGTATTTTCATATTATATGGTTAATAAACTTACTATAACAATCCAAGAGAACCCCATGTGGTTTATTATTAATATATATAATCTTATCTAAGTTATTTGGCCTAACCTTAGATTTTTAAGAATATTATATCAATTAATAATATAGTATTTGTTTTAAAAACTCAATTATGTCAATTTTGACACTATTTAGTATTTTATTTTAGTGAAAATAATAACAACATGATTAATTCAAAAAAAAATTATTTCGTCAACCAAAACATGTCATATTAACCTATAAAATTAGTATAATTCATCAAAAGTCTCAAATTACTTTTATTTGGATATTTATAATATCAATAATTTTAATCTTTCATTAATAATTTAATTACTGCATCATCCTTGTGTCATAAATAAATTAAATTATTTAATGTATAAAAATTATAATAAAATACCATTATTTAGGAAATATTTCTATCTTTCTAATTAATATATATAGTCTAATTCATCTTATGTATAACCTTATATTAAAAATGTTTTAGTTATTAATTTTTGAATTAACTCTTTTAACTCTTCTTTAAATACAATAATAATAAATGTCCTAATCTTATCCAAGTGGACCAAAGGGGATAATATTTTATTCCTAAGGTTTTTTTGATCGAATTAAACTTCTCTAATAGAATTAGTACATGTGTTATGGTAATTATAATATCATTTTTACCCTTAATTACCCTATTTACTTTTAACTGTGGTAAATAAAATTAAAAAGTTACTATTCACCAAAAATTATTTTCATCTTATTGAACCACATTTTACTTACTGATGTCACCCGTGTCTCTCAGATTTTTGAAATTCAACTCACAGAAGCGGTAAAATTATGTTTTATGTAAATTTTCAATTGCTCCTACGAGTTGGGTAAAAGATAGTAAAAAGTTCAATAAAATTTTCATATATCTAGACTTATTATAAAATGACTCTAATGAATTATGTTGAACTTATATAGGTATTATGTATCTATTTTTAATTAAATTAAATTAAAATAAAATAACTAATTATTTAAATAAAAATTTGGTTTTAAACAATAACGTAGTGTTTTTCACTATTCATCAAAAAAATGAAAGTTTTTAGAAAAATACCAAAAATTCACTCTAAGTTAATTTTGATATTCAAAATCCAAAAATGAATTCCATTTTGAAAAATAAAATTTATAAAATTTCAAAAAGTGGGTATTACTATTCATAATGGCTAGTTCGATTGGTCGTGATGTGTGTTAAAACTTCAAGTTGCGTACAATGCAAGCTACTGCGTTATTCAAAGGGAAACGTACAGTGGAAGCTTGGGATATTATATTCTCCCCTCTTTAAAATAATTTCATCCTCGAAATTTCTAGAATATTATTGCATAAAAAGATTCGGGTGCTTCTTTATCATAAGTTCCTCATGTTCCCAAGTTGCTTCTTACATCTTATGATTTCTCCATAGAACTTTCACCAGACAAGTCGTCCGGTTTCTCAAAACTTGTTCTCTAGTATCAAGAATCCTAATAGTCTCTTCACAATAAGACAGATCAGGTTCCAAATCAAATTCTTCATAGGTGAGTACATGCGTTGGGTCAGGCATGTATTTTCTCAACAGTGATACGTGGAACACATCATGAACTTTGGAGAGACTTGTAGGCATTGCCAAACGGTAAGCTACAACCCCAATTCGTTCTATAATTTTGAAAGGTCTGATGTACCTAGGACTTAATTTACCCTTCTTAACGAATTGTATAACTCTCTTCCATGGAGATACCTTCAAGAAAACATGATCTCATACCTAAAATTCAAAATCCTTCCTTTGGTTATCGATATAGCTCTTCTACATACTTTGAGTAGCTTTGATGTGGGTTTGGATAACCTTCAACTTTTCCATTGTTTCCTCAATAAGTTCTGGGCCTATAAGATTTATTTCACCAACATCATCCCAACAAGTTGGTGTGCGACATCTCTTTCTGTGTAACGCTTCATATGGTGCCATCTGAATACTTTAATGGAAGCTATTGTTATATGAAAATTCAAACAGAGGTAAATATTGATCCCACATACATTGAAAGTCAAGTGAGAAAGATCCCAACATGTCTTCTAAGGTTTGAATAGTCGGTTATGATTGTCCATCGGTTTGAGGGTGGTAAGAAGTGTTAAAACAAAGTTCAGTATCCAGGGCCTTCTAACGAATTTTCCATAATCTTGATGTAAAATGGTAATGATGATCAGAAAAAATCGATATAGGTTCTCCAGGAAGTCTTACAACTTCATTAATATATATTTTTTCCAGATGTTCAAGTGGTAAATCTTTTCTTGTAACAAGAAAATTTGTTGACTTGGTAAGACGATCAAGAATGATCCATATTTCATCATTCATTCTTGGAGTCTTTGGTAGCCACATGACAGAGTCCATCGTAATATTATCCCATTTCCACTAAGGTATGGTAATAGGTTGCATGACTCCTCCAGGTTGTTTCCTTCCAGCTTTCACTTGTTGACAAACCATACATCTTGACACAAAATCATAAATCTCTTTCTTCATGTTGTCCCAAAAAAAAGTTCCTTCAAATCTCTACACATCTTGGTGCTCCCTGGGTGTATAGAGAAATTGGAGATATGAGCATCATCTAACAATTCCATTTTTAGATTAGGTATACCGAGAACACAACGTCTCTTCCCAAATTTCCAAATTCCATCTTCATATATGAAGTCACTCAATCTCCCATCATTCACACCTTTAATATTCTTTTGAAATTCCTTATCATCGGTCTGAGAACTCTTTATTCTTTCTAGTAAAGATTGTTTGGAAACCATTTGAAAAAGTATTGATGTTTCACCTTCCATGGTTATTCCCATATCCATATTTACTAGATCCATGAAAATAGTATCCCTTTCAACTCCCATCTTGTTCAAAACTCCATGATCCTTTCCACTCAAAACATTTTCCACCTTATTTTTCTTTCCCGAGTGTTAGTGTATAGTGTAATCATAATCCTTGAGTAGTACCAGCCATTGCCTTTGCCTCTTTTTGAATTTTTTGTGATAAAATATACTTCATACTCTTACAATCAGTATAAATCTCACATTTCTCACCATAGAGATAGTGTCTCCATATTTTCAGAGAAAATATTACAGCTGCTAACTCAAGATCGTGAGTGGGATAGTTTTGATCATGATTTTTTAGTTCTCATGATGCATAGGCAATAACTCTATCATTCTGCATAATGACACAACCAAGTCCTTTCTTTGAAGCATCAATATAAGTAACAAACTCACTGTTCCCTGATGGTAGAGTCAAGATAGGATCAATGAATAATATTCTCTTCAGTTCTTCAAAACATTATTCACACTCTTTTGTCTAAAAAAATTTAACCCCTTCACATGTGTGCTTGGTTATTGGGTTTTCCAATTACGCAGCATTCCAGACAAAATGCTGATAATAACTTGCTAAACCAATAAAACTATGTACCTCAGTTATACTCATTGGTGCTGGCCATTCTTGGATTACCTTGGTCTTTGAATGATCAACAGAGATTCCATCCTTAGAGACAATATGTCCAAGAAAAGAAATCTCTTGAAGCTAGAATTCACACTTGCTAAACTTCCCATATAATTCAATTATTCTAAGAGTCTTTAGAATAATGTGCAAGTGATTTTCATGATCTTCATAGATTTTAGAGTACACCAAGATATCATCAATAAATACCACTAAAAAGTCATCAAGATATTCCTTAAAAACTATATTCCTTAGATCCATGAAAAAAGAGGGTGAATTAGTAAATCTGAAAGGCATTATTGTAAACTCGTAATGCCCATACCTAGTTCGAAATGTTGTTTTCAGAATTTATTCATTCTTCACATAAAACTAATGATATCCCAATCGAAGTTCAATCTTTGAAAAATAATGAGCTCAATGAAGTTGGTAGGATAAATCATCAATGGGAGGTAAGGTATACTTTTTCTTTATTGTTATAGCATTGATCTCCCTATAGTCAATGCACAACCTCATAGATCTGTCTTTCTTCTTAACAAAAAGGACAGGGGATCCCCATGGAGAAACAATAGGGAGAATAATTCCCATGTTGATCAATTCCTCTAGTTGTTTATTTAGTTCCACTAATTCCACAGTGTTCATTCTATAAGGGGTCTTTGATATGGTCCTTGAACTAGGTATTAAATCAATGGAAAACTCAATTTCTTGTTCTGGATGATGTCCAGGTAAATCCTCTCGAAACATTTCATCATATTTTTGAAAAATAGGTACATCCTCTATTTGAACATTATTTTCCTCACCCATAGTTATTTCATTCTCTTACTCCATAATAATTGAATTTAGTAGAGCTACTGGGGGTGGATCTAGATAAAAATCAGGTGGTGACGTATCTGCTCTAAAGATAAGGTACTCATCATCATCATCAAAAAATTGTAACCTCCTTCTTCTTACAATAAATTTTCGCATCATGGTCTGAAACCCAATCCATTCCGAGGATTATATCAAATTCAATCATGGGTATGATGATAAGATCAGTAGATAAAGAACATTTATATGCCCTAATGGGAACTAATTCACAGAACTTTGTTGCGATAATACTTCCCTTGGGTGTTTTGACTGACAACTCCCTTGTTAAGTCAAATTAAAAATATCTAATTTTCTTAGCAAACTGGGAAGATATGAGACAATGCGATAATCCAGAATCAAATAAATAATTGGCTAAAATTGAGGAAACCATTAAATTACCTACCATCACATCTTTTGCAGCTTCAACCTCAGCAATAGTGATCACATAAGATTGGCCTTGATCTATTGTCCTTTTCTGAGGTAACTTTCCCTAACGCTTAGGACATTAATTTGCATAATGTCTCATCTCCTTAAAATTATATAATTGAATATTGGTAGCTTCTTTCTTCCACTTACAATCACGAGCATGGTGGCATTTTTCCCCACACTTATAACAGACTCTCATTCCCATCAGGAAAGTACTAGGGTGTTTCTTCCCATATTTACCAAAGGATAGATATTCAACTTTTCCCTTCTTCCCCTTATTTCCATTTCCAGAGTGTTCAGAAGATCTCTTTTTCTTTTTCTTTTCTTTAAAGTCGTAAGACTTAGAGAATTCATTTTCTGTATTGATAGCGCATGAGACCATATCTTCATACAATGAGGAGGATTGTGAGACTAATTCTTGATGGGGAAATAGTTTTAACCCATCAAATAATAAATTAATATAACTCCATTGGGTTACGTATATAATCTGATGTATGCCTTTATAACCTTGTAATGTTAGCCTCATATTTTGCGGCATTCTCATCCTCCTTTTTCCCCAGACTCAAAAATTGTCTTTCTATATCTGCTCGATGGTCACGAGGAAAGTTTTTTTCAAATAAAATATCTTTAAAATTCTTCCATTCCATGTTCTATACTTCTTTATCTTCCTTTGGATTAATGACCACCATTGACCTGCATCTCTCGTGAGGCGATAAACTGCCATGACAACTTTTTCCCTTTCGCTACTCCCCAAAGCATGAAATATTTTCTCTAACTAATTTATTCATTGCTCAGCTACTAATGGATTTGTACTCCCATTGAATTTTTGTGGTTTTTTCCTCATGAAGCGGTCTAACATTGATCCTCCACGTTGTAGATCAGGGTGCTCCATACGGGTAAGGTTATTATTTATAACCTGAGTGAGTTGTCCCAATATGGTGAGAAGATAATCAACACCATTTGATTCACCAGATCCACTACAATTATCTTGAGTAGGAGGTAAATACCTACATGGATTATGTTCGTTGATATGGTTTACATTCCTTCCACTATGTGCCATTTCTCAATAATGTCATACACTATATTAGTTTATGAATCACAATAAATAATTCAAAACTTGTAAAACACTTAATATAAATTGAATAGTTTATGGATATAATATATAATCATAAAAAAAATTCTTTGAGGAATATTATACTCATAAACCCTTCATAATGGTTTGTAAAGTAAATGAGAATTATCCTAAGAATATCCCCCAGGAGTGTCGTAAACAAGAGTGCAGCAAGGCTCGTTGTCGTGCACCAGTTCCCATTCAAGTCTAGCTCAAAGTAGTGTTTTTGAGTTTTACCCCTAGGTACATCTATGCCAGAGCCGCCTCTACCTGCTCATATCCAGATAGTGATGTATTGCATGGAAAACTCTCAAAATATCTACAGTACCAAAATTCTAGGAAGTTCTTCTATACTAATACTCAAAGTCTATATTAGGGTTGTGTTATCTAATCAAAGTTTTTCTAAATCAGGTTTCCAAGGTTTGTACTAAACTTCCTCTGATACCAACTGTAATGATCGTACCCTAGTTACCCAGATTTAGTGCATTATTACATAACATTGTCATGATACAAGGAATCATGTCTCGAAAGACCGATCAGTTTAGTAGCCTTGGAATTACTATATCCATTCATAATTTTTATATTACATCATGAAATAAAAACATCAAAAACATTTTACCCCTTTTTAAAAACACTTATATCCTTAGTAAATCCTTACAGGTCAACTATAAAATACTTCTTCACATCCTGAGAAAAATAAAACTTAGAAAGGGGTGAGCTCAGATATTCAGTAAGGGTAACAATATAGCAGAAACTTTTATAAATAATCATAATCATTTAAGGAAATGTATAAGATTAAAACAAAAGCAGTTAATCTTCACCATAATATAGAAAATATAAAATAAAATAATGTCATTTACTTAATCACATGGATATTCTACTAGTCGAATAATCACATGCAATATTAATAACCACTTTCACAATGATGGAATGTATAATACCAAACTTCATAACCACATAGACAAGGCCTTGTGCCAAGAATACAAATAATATTTTGTCAAGGCCTTGTGCCAAGACACTAGTTTGTCTCATGATACCTAATGATGCATCAAGGAGCTATATTAGGCTCCGCCGATCACTTACTAAGTCCAATGCATTCATCATATGAAAATGTTTAAATATAACAAAAACATTTATATTAAAACTAGATTACGAAACATCAATAATTTATCCATAAACCTTGAATGGTCTAAAAATAATACATACATAGTCAAAAGTTATCACAAAACCTTCAATACAATATGGAATATTTGTATCATAATAGATCAACCTCGATCAAGATTAATATCTCGTAAAGGATGTTGACATAGTTGAAAATGATCAGTAAAAATCTTTGAGAGAAATATCCCTTTTTCGTGAAATCATTTAAAAGTCATATAAAGTAAGTAATTTAAAATATAGTATTGAATCAAAGTTTCCCATACCACTTTGAAAATTTTTAAAGGAATTAACATTTTAAAACATTCATGTCCATAAAAATAAATCCTTAAAACCATTTTTAAAACATGGAAATTAATGAGAAAGGTTTAGAAGAATAAATATTTAAAACTTTTAAAATGATGTTTTAGTAAAAAGTCCCTTAAAAAGAATCCCTTTGAAAACTCTTTTATGAAACATGGACATGGATAATAAATATGTCCCAGTAGATACCTAGGTAAAAACAACATCGGATAATAAATAGATTGTGAAATTAAATGTTACCTTATACTCTTCCTTAGTTGATGGTATGTTAACCTCCTGTATAATTGTTAAAACATTGTTATTAAATTATACAACAACTATATACATTAATATTATATCATATATGATCTTATAATATTGCTTTGTCAATAATATTTTAGTAGTATCATCGTTTCATGTGTTAACTAGTTTGTTTTCCTTTATATGCGGGGTTACATAAGCCATTTTTGTTATGGATAGGATGTATTTGATTCATATACAGAATTATATTATATTCATAAACATTATTTTTAATCATAAAATGAAAATTATTCCTGAATTATTACGATGGGGAATGAATCTCATCGCGTTCGTGGAGACGATAATCCGTACTTACGCACGAGCGACAATATCATTATATTGATGGTGAAATCATGTGTAATTGTATAGTATACCATATATAAAGAATAATTAAAAAATTATATTTATTATTTACATCATTTATATTCATTATTATATCCATCCAAAATAATGAAGTGTTTGAATAACAAACTACACCCTACATGGAGACGGTAAGTTGTACGTACGTACATGTGGTGACTTTGTCATTTATAAGATGAATATAATAATGAATATTATTGAACCATATTTATAATAACATCATAGTATATAGAAGATACTGGAGTTATTATTTTATAGTGGAAATAAGAAATAAATAGGAAGTGGAAAAAGAAAAGAACTTGAAATAGGTGATAAAATATTTACCTATTCTTCAGGTTCTTCCTTTTGATTTGATCAAAAGGGATTCTTAGGTTGGCTTTCTGACAAAAGGAAGGCATCTAGGATGAAGGGAGTAAAGTTGGGAGGATATTTGGGTATGGTTTTTCCGTGCCAAATGGCTTTGGAGGTGTGAAATTAATAGAAGGGGAAGTACCCTTTTATAAGAGAGGTGAGGGTCACTTTAGGAAAAGCTTGAAATATTATTTTATAATAAAATAATTTTCAGTTCATAATGGCTCCAAAATGAATTATTTCAAGGATAAGGTGTGGATGGGTCTAAAATCTCTCAACCAATAGGTTTTAGACGGGTTTATTTCACCATATTAATCTTTATCTTTTAGATTTAACTCTTAGTTAAATAGTTTGACATTTACCATGTCTCTTTGTATTTTAATATTATATGGTTAATAAACTTACTATAACAAGAAAAGCGAACCCCATGTAGTTTATTATTAATATATATAACCTTATCTAATTCCTTTTGAAGAAAATTAAATTTTTTGGAATATTATATCAATTAATAATATAGTATTTGTTTTAAAAACGCAATTATGTGAATTTTGACACTATTTAGTATTTGGTTTTAATGAAAATCATAACAGAATGATTACTTCGAAAAAAAATTATTTAATCAATCATAATATGTCATATTAACATAGAAAATTAGTGTAATTCATCAAAGGTCTCAAATTACATTTATATGGATATTTATAATATCAATTATTTTAATCTTTCATTAATAAGGTAATTATTGCATCATCATTGTGTTGTAAATAAATTAAATTATTTAATCTCTAAAAATTATAAATAAAATACCATTATGTATAAAATCTTTTTATATTTTTAAATAATATTTATAGTTGAATTTATCTTATGTATAACCCTATATTAAAAATAGTTTAGTTATTAAACTTTGAATTAAGTCTTTTAACTCTTCTTTAAATAAAATAATAATAAATATCCTAATCTAATCCAAGTGGACCAATAGGGATCATATTTTATTCCTAAGGTTTTTTTTTCGAATTACACTTATCTAATAGAATTAGGACTTGTGTTAGGGTAATTATAATATCATTTTTACCCTTAATTACCCAATTTATTTTAACTGTGGTAAATTAAAGTAAAAAGTTGATGTTCACTAAAAATTATTTTCATCTTATTGAACCACATTTTACTTACTGATGTCAACTGTGTGTTTCAGATTTTTGAAATTCAACTCACAGAAGTGGTAAAATTACTTTTTATGCAAATTTGCAAATGCTCCTAGAAGGTGGGTAAAAGGCTGTTAAAAGTTCAATAAAATTTTTATATATCTAAAATTATTATAAAATGACTCCAATGAATTACATTGAACTTATATTGGTATTATTTATCTATTTTGACATAAAATAAATTAAAATAAAATAACTAATTATTTAAATAAAAATTCGGTTTTAAACAATAACGCAGAGTTTTTCACTATTCATCAAAAAATTGAAAGTTTTCTTAAAAATACCAAAAATTCACCCTAAGATAATTTTGATATTACAAATACAAAAATGAAGTCCATTTTGAAAAATAGAATTTATAAAATTTTAAAAAGTGGGTATAACTATTCATAACGGCTAGATCGATTGGTTGTAGTGTGTTAAAACTCCAAGTTGCGTACAAAGCAAGCTACTGCATTATTCAAAGGAAAACACACCGTACAAGCTTGGGGTTCTACAGATTTAATATTTGGAATCGGAATATCCAAAATAGGAAATAAGGTTAATTTCATTTTTAGGCATAAAAATAAGTCTCCAAGAAAGTGGATGGTAATCTTTGACTGTTATTTTTCTTTAGAAGAATCAAGTTATGATAAAGAATTGATACCCACTTCATCAAAATCAATAATATTTTTGATCAGTTTAAGGGAGCCAAATGGTTCTCAAAAATTGATCTTTGATTGAGGTATCACCAAATTTGGGTTAGGAAAGAGGATATTCCCAAGACTACTTTTCAAATCCATTATATCTATCATATATACTTGTCCATATCCTCTGGTCTCACTAATGCACTAGTGGTCTTCATGGTATAGATGAACCATAACTTTCCTAGGTACCTAGATTTGTTTGTTGTGGTGTTAATATACTACATCTTAGTGTATTCCTTTATAAAATATGACCATTAATGGAACTTGGAGTTTGTACCAGACACATTGTGAGACCACTATTTATATGTAAGATTTTATAAATATGGCTTTTTGATATAGGAATTTTGCTTAATTGGGTATGTTATTTCAAATAAAGGTATATCTATTGAAGATAATAAAATTAAGGTCGTCATTTCTTAGAAACCATCTAAAAATGTCTTCAATATATAGAGATTCCTAGGAATAGTTGGCTATTATTTATGCTTCATCCATTATCTCTCATATATCGCTTCTCCTATGACTTCATTAATAAGGAAGTATATTCCATTCTAATAGATTAACAATTTTTATAAATATTTCAAGGAACTCAAGGCTCATCATTATTCATCACTTATCCTTATCTTTCCAGAAGAAGGTGAGGGATATATTGTCTTCTATGATGAATCAAGGTCTAGATTGGGTTGTTTTCTCATTTAGGGTGATCATTTCATGACATAAGACCCATGAAAATTGAGGATTAATGAGATGAACTATCCAACACATAATATAAAATTATTTTTGGTGGTCCATTCCCTCAATACATGGATCTACTATCTCGTTGGTGAAAATATTATTATGTTCACTGATCACAAAAATCTCAAAAGACATATTTTAACAATGAGACTTAATCTTGAGACAATGACACTAGATGATATATATTCATATGTACGAATTGGCCCTGTTTTATACACATAGTAAAGAAAATTCAATGGATTATGCATTGAGTCATAAGTCATATAATCAAGTGGTTAGAGAGTATTATGAAAAATAGAAACTGATGGCAGTGATTGTAAACATGCACTTGGAATATGTTGAACTGGATGATGCTATATTTTTCATTCTAGTCACTATTATTCAGGAATTGATTGAAAAATTCATGGATTCTCAACAACAATAATCTTATTTTATTATATTTAGGTTGAACCAAAATGGTAGGGAGACCGTGGATGGATAGAAGATTCAAATTTTATGTGGTATTTTCAAGATTGGATTGTACTTCCTCAATATTTTCAAGAATAAAAACTTTATGATTATCACCATTCAACGTGTTTTATCCACTTGGGTACTTAAAAATGTACAATTATCTTAAATACCTTTTTTGGTGGTCTGGTATAAAGTAAAATTTGGTCAAGTATGTTATGAAATGTCTCACCAGTCAGCAGGTCAAGGCTAATTATCAACAGCCCACAAGCATTTTATACTATTTACCTATACCTGTATGGAAATGGGATTATATTTCCATGGATTTATTTATTATTATAAAAAAAATTATTCATAATCACAATTCCATTTGGGTGATTATGGAATGAATCATGAAGTTGGTACACTTCATTCCAATTTGACAAACATACAGAGCAGACAAGTTGGCAAAGCTCTACCTATGAGAAGTTGTGGATTTTCATGGGGTTGTAGTTTCTATTATAGATGGCCAAGACCCTATATTCACCTCATGGTTTTGTTAGTCCTTATAACTAGTCCTTGTAACCAATTTGATGATAAGCATAACATATTATCCTCAAATAGATTGTAACGACCTGAAATTTCACTTTGTATATTTTTTAAATAAATATGATGTCATCATCTTGTTCTATAAATAATAATGAACTAAATGAAAATTTGATATACTAAAATAAAATTTTACCATTATAATATAGCCATTAAATTATCAGGTATAAAAGGAAGTAAATGTATTATGAAATCTATAAGGAAAAAAAGAAATAAATGGCATCTTGTAGTAGAAGTCTCCCTTATGAAGCTCATTTTTTCAAGCTTTGAAAGGAGGTAATTTCACCTGGGTTTACCCAAGACCAATCACAAGCTGAATTTGAAAATAACGGTATGTGATAAATTATAAGGGAATGGAATTGAAGCTCATAAAAATTTCCATCATATATATTCTAGTAGAGTCAAAACATAAGACTTCCACAAGAATATATTTTGTGATTATGTCTTAGGAAAAGATCTCGAGGGGTTACGTAAGTAGAAATTAAGATGATATAAACTTATAATTATCAATGTAATGACTTATTTATTTTTCACATGTCTTTTATAAATTTAATATTTTTACTTTTATAGAAAAAAACTTCATTTTTAAAATTTATGCATTGATAAAATTCAGTCATTATAGTTAAATAGAAATTATGACCATTTTATGCTAAAAATATATTTTTCTAAAATTGGATTTTTTTGCATTTTATTTTATAGAACTAGATACACTGGAGATAAAATATATTATTTTAATGAAAAATAAATCTAATCAGTAATTGATAGGAAATAATATTAAGAATAGTGGAAATTTAAAAAAAATCCTTTGAAAATAGTTTTCATTAAATTATTATATTTTTGTTCAAAATTCAACTTCTAAAATTTCATAATTTAAATTTGGATGAATTTTTTTTGGATTCATAATAACACTTTTATCTTAGGAAATGTTTTATGACTTTTCTAAAATAATTGATTTTTACATGAATAGTGAAAAATATAACTTTTACTAAAACTATATATATTATGACTTTATTATTATGTAAGTAAGACCTAAAAGTTCCCAAAACATTTTAATTGGTAAAATATGGATTCATCATGTAAATTAATGTATTTTAAAATAATATTTTAATCCTATAAAACTCATGTTCAACATTCTAGAACCTTAGTAACATTTTATTCTAATTTTAAAATTAGTTTTGGAATTTTTTTTAATTGAACATTTCAATGGTAATATTTTATTTTGAATTGATTTAAAATCAACATAATTATTTTTATAATAAAACAATTTAAATCATGAAATTTAATGACAATGATAAATTTATATTAACCATAAATTTTAATCTTAAAACACACATTTTCTAAATACGGGTTTTCTGTGTTATGTGCACTAATATTAAGATTATATTTTATAAACATTATAAAGTTTATTTGATAAAATTATATTCATATTTTAAATATTCATATTCTAATTATTTCATATGGTTAATTATAATGTTTTTCATGAAAATTATTTAACATGGTTAGGAAATAAGTTATCACGGTAAAAGTAAAAAGGGTAAAAGGAGTTTTATAGAGTGTAAAAGAAATAAAACATTTAAAAAACATGGCTCAAAGTGTGTGGATAATAAATTTATTAGATAAAACTTTAAAAACCCATTATTTTACACTTTTTTATCCTTTAACTATTGAATAGTGATATACCATTATTGAAATATAATGAGTAATTCTAATATTAACCATCTCATAAATTATACAAGGGAATCAATTCCACCATTTTATTCTACACATATCCTTTATAATTTTATCTTAAAAAAATTAAATTTATATCATAATTTAATCCTATATCATTTTCATTAGCCTTTTTATCCTAATGCCATCATTTCCAAGGATATTTCTAAGAGAAACATCAAGTTCTCAATATGAGTATTTCTTACTCTTTAGACTTTTCTCATTAATATTCCTTTTAAAAAAATTTATATCCACAATAATATAAATAAATTTCCATAATTAATATACTATCATATTATTATATCAATGGATAAATCATTAATAAATATTTTCCATGCATTAATAAAAACAAAGCAACAATGATCATGCATATGTGCAGACTGCCACCTCCACGAAGTGAAGAGGTTCATTTTTAATCATCTCATTTCATGGATGGTAAAAGGGATGAATTTAATTCATGTATATATTTAATATTTAAAAATTATAATTCTAAAATTATAATTTATCATATACATATATTCCATCTCATTCATTGAGAAATGGAATCGTTAATTGTGCGTATGTGCGGAATACTGCCTCCACGAATGATGAATTTCATTTATCATCACCCCCTATATGGATGGTTATAATAATGAGTTTAAAGAAGATAAATTAAATTTTATATATTTTTAATCTTCTATAAAATTCATATTAACATTATATAAAAAACATGTCCTTAATCGTTAAATCATTATAACATACTCTTGTTTGGGTCGATTTTACCACCTATGTAAATGATGTTATAATGTTTATATCATGAATGATTAATTAATGTCATATAATGGTAATATAATTTAATAATAATTTATTTAATATATTTTAATGATTCAGGAAAGGTTTTATTAATATTTAATATATTTATTAATATACCACCTTTCGAATGTCAAACACATCGATACAAGTTCATCATAATTTCCTTTTTCAAAAACTACATCCATGTATTTTTCTTAACGAAATGGGATATAAGGAATAATTGAAAATATGATTATTCAATTTTTAATAATATGTTAATTATTAAATTTTAACCAATAATTTATCAGAAACAACATCTACTCAAAACTTGTACGAAATAAACAATAAAAAAATTATAAAATATGATGATGAAAATAAATTGTAACTTATAACATATTTTTGATAGATGGTATTAAATTATTTTTATAAAAGTTAATATATTTTAATAAGGATATTAAATTATTTATTAATATATTTATCTTTATTATATATAAGATTGAAGCACTATCATGGAAGTCGGTAATTAAGATAAGGTTTATTTGTCTCTATTTTCAATTCCATGAGACATGTTTGATATTGCACAAAATATTTCTTTTCTATGGTGTATTGATTAAACTATTTCCTTAAATTATAATGAATATATTTAATTTCATAATATTTTAATGTCCACCATATGGTATCCCTCTTATGCTCTTTTTATTCTTATATTACCATTATCAAAAGGGTTTTTGTATCTCAAATTTGATTCATTGAGATATGATTTGAATTATCCACATATTTTTATGTTGTGTATATTTTTCATGGATTTATTTTATCATAATTAAATAATACATATAAGGTATTTAAAAATCCATCAAATGTTCTACCTTTTACGGGTTTTTAATATGAAATATAATGATGATGTAGGGGATTCATTTTTAATCAACTTCTTTTCTTGAGTCATCATGATTCCTTTTTTACTGTGGTTTCAAAATATTTTTTTATAGTCTACAATTATACTATAATTTCTTATATCTCTATTTAAGGTTGAATTTTTATTTCAAATAATTGTCTTTAATAATTTCTTTAGAAAATGTATAACATTGTTATGAATAATCCTCATCATCTTTAACGAATGTTTCCCCTCGTTGTCCATATTTCTATTTCCCTCAAATTTTCTCCTTTCTATGTGGAAACCCAATAATGTGTTGTATCAGGTAACCTTTATATTTTCCTTCTCTTATTTTAAATAATATGTTTGTTACTCCCTTTATGATATAGTTTTTCAAAAAGGTATTTCAAAATATTAAAAATTATTTCCATCCTTTCATAATCAAATATTTTATATTCCATCCTATATATCCATTTTGAAAAAATTTATATATTCTCAAGGATTTATTTTTAGGTTTTATTTTTAAAATTAGTTTTTTTATGTTTTTAATTCACCTTTTTGAAAATTTTGTTTTAATTAGAACTATAACTTCTTCTTTTACGACAATGTAAAAAACATTTTATAAAAACTCATTTATGGTTTCACTAAAAAAATTACATCTAAATGCTTCATTTACTTGGAAATTATTTTCATGAATAACCTTATAAAAATTATTATGAAATAATATTTTGGGGTGATTGAATTTTGGGTATCATTCATTTACATTCTTGTGGTCAATTTTGTTTACACCATCTAGAAATTGTGTGAAACCCATTTTTCTTTTCATGGGGTATTTATGATGTGATGAATGAGTCCCATTTTTTCCATTGGTTTTCATTAAATGTTAAAATATTTATATCTTATAAAACACATATATATAGATGATAATGGGTGGGGTCCAACATCTCCCTCAAATGAATTGGTTATGGTTTTATACCTCATGAGATAATAAAGCATATATATGCTTGGATTTGTTCACAAAATAAAGCATAGACATGTATGTATTTTTTCACTACATAAAACATGTACACTCTTAGATTTTTTTACATAATAAATAATATAAATTCTTGTATTTTTTCACAACATAAAGAGTGGAAATGATTGGATTTGTTCAAAACTTAAATCATAGACATGGTTGGATTTTTTTCACTACGTAAATGGTTAACATACTTAAATTTGATCACAATATGAAGTTTTTCGATGATTATGTTTGTTCCATAATTAATTATTATATTATGATTCAATGATATTAAATGTTCTTATGTAATATGCCTATAATCATGCTCTAGGACTAGTTTTTATTATCTCACACTCTTGTTCCATGAGAAATTTTTTTCAATTTTAGATTACATTTCCTTTTATTATGACTTATAGGGAAATCTTATTGTTCTGTGATATTTTAATGTTATGTTTCCCCCTTTTCATGTTTTCTCATATGATTATGATCTTACCATTTATGTCCTATTGATTATATTTTCTCCTTATTGAGAATTTGATCTCATCCATTTATTATTTTTCCATTCCCTATGTTATGAATATGAAAATAATATATGAGAAGTGTATAAGGGAGTCTAGTGTAGCTAAAGTTGTAATGTTTAGCTACTAGAAATGATGAAAGATAAAGTTGTGTTGATCTTGGGTTATCTTACTTTGTATCAAATATAGTGTTCGAAGGATATAATTTTAGCACTAGACCTAGGAGTCTGGGTCTTGGTCACATTAGTTGGTATTAGAGAAAGTTTTAGTTATTTTATAGGATTAATTTATTTATTTTCAGGTATTATAATGAGAGAACTTTATTGAAACCCATAGGGATAAGTCAAAGAAATGAGTCTAAGTTTTGGATAATGTTTTTTAATTTCGGTAAATTTTTGAGTATACAATTTTCCAATATATTGCATACTTATTTCGATACTAGAAAGTGGATTCAGTTTTGAAAAAATTCACCTATGGGTAATCACCCTGAAGAATCTTTGTTGAGTATCATCTCAATTTCACTCTAATGCAAGACGAGTAGGCCTAAGACTACAAACCTTGTTAGAAACTCTTGGGGGATATTATTTGGTCAATAAAATTATCTTTATAATCCATTATAAAGGATTTATTATGTTAAGTAATTATGTTCACGAACATGAGATAACCCAACAAAAAGAAATCTAGATTGAACCGAGAGTGATTTTAGTTGATCTCAAAGATAACGTAACAATTTTAATGACTGTAGCATTTTTATTTTTATTTTTCCATATAATTATATTAAAATAATTATTTTATGGTGTTTATCATTTATCACTGGTGATTAACCCATTTTGGTTTTAGTAATGGCTTAAGCCCAAAGGTACCAAGTTAAAAATAGATTCCATGGAAAATGTAGAGATTTCCCCTGTGAGAAAACTAAAGGGCTAGGATTTGGAGTTATAAATATTGTGATTATTATGAATAAACTATCACAAATTATTATTATTCTAAAGTTACTTGAGTTTAAAAACACACTAAAGAAGATAAGAAAAGAGTCTCATGGTATTTTAGGTGATGAAGACGATTGAGGAAAGAAGATTCAATTTCCTTTATGTCAAAAATGTTGTACCAATCACTAAATGGGATGTCTTAATAAAACTTGGAGATGTTTTATGAGTGTAAAAGGAGGTAATATAGAAATAAATTATTTATTAAAAGTAAAGAGTTCATGGGATATAGTAAAAGGAAATAAATTTTGTTCAAAGGTACCACTAATAGTTCAATTTCTTAAATGTGGGGATCATGGGTATTTTATAAGTCAATTCCCAAATCAAAGGGAAATAAGGACGATAGGAACCAAAAAATTCCAAGACAAGGTAAATCCCATGCAACCAAAACAATATAAGTGGGTTATGAAAATGATATGGAATGAGGAAAACTGATTCCCCACTCAAGAACTGGGAGTGTTGTATTTGTATATTTTTCAACCAACACCTATATACCTAGAAAGGTTACTGAAAACAAAAAATTACCACACTATTTAATAGATGTTGAATTATAAATAAAAACTTTAATTGGGGTGATTATTATATCACAAGTATATAACTCCTATTTAAATTTTTTTATAGGAATGCGCTTCATATAAAATCTTATTATTATTCTTTTAGTAAATTTTGATGTGATATTTGGAATGGATTGAATCTATTGATATAGAGTCCATGATAATTTTCAAGATTGGAAAATCACATCTAAAAATAAAATCATGGTAACCTATTAAATCTAACTATAAAATGCCTATGAAAAAAATTACTCCCATTATATTGGGTTACTTAGCACAATTTGTAAAAGGAAAACTCAGTATTATTTATATTCCTATTAAGAGGGAAATGATGAGTTCACTAATCATACTGAGGATGGTGAGGATGAAACCTCATTAGAAATTAAATCGGAATTCATTTCTATCTTATATACACCCTTAACTAGTTCATTAGTTATGAGTCATTAAAATTCTGAGGATGTAATTTATTTAAGGGGGAATGTGACGACCTGAAATTTCACTACATATTTTCCTTAAATCAATATTTTCTTAATAGATTATTTTACACAAAACATCAAAATTAAAAGAAAATATGATATGTTAAAATAAAATTTTACCATTATAATATTTATGTAAAAATATCATGTATAACAGGAAGTAACCATATTATGATATCTATGAAGAAAAATGAAATAAATGGAATTGGGTAGTTGATGTATCCCTTATGAAGATCATTTGTCTAAGTTGGGAAAGAAGGTAGATTCAGAAGTTTTTTACCAAGACCAAGTCCAAGAAAAACTCAAACAATTATGGTATGAGATAAATAATATGTGAAATAAGTTCAATATCATTGAAATTTCCACAAGATATATGCTAATAGAATCCCCACCCATGACTACCACCTGAACTTATCTAATCCTTAAGTCTTATGTGAAGATCTTGAGGGGTTATGTAAGTTTAAATTAATATGATATAAATATGTAATTATAAGTTCAATAAATTCTTTACAAATTAAAAATATTTTACACATTTCACATTTTTAATTTTGAAGAAAAATAACGATTATTTTCAATACTAATGCATTGATAGAATTCAATCAATATAGCTAAATATAAAATAAGATAATTTTATGCTAAAAATGTATTTTTCTAAAATTGTATTTTTTTAAAATTTATTTAAATTAACAAGATATATTATAGATAAAATATATTATTGATATGAAAACTATATCTAATTTGAAATATATAGGAAATTAGAATAAGAACATTTGAAATTTTTGAAATGTTATTTTCCTAAGAAAATAGTTTTCATTATATTTTTATATTTTTATTTAAAACATAAATTATCAAATTTGTAGAATTTGAATTTAACCAAATTATATTAATTTTCGGATTTATAATAACAATTTTAGGTTGGGTAAATTTTTGGGAATTTTCAAAAATAACTAATTTTTAGGTAAATAGTGAAAAATATAGTTTTTACCAAAACTATACCTCTTAAGAATTTATTATTATATAAATAAGATCTAGAAGTTTATAAAACATTTAAATTTATCAAATATGTATCTAAGGAGTAAAATTGTATATTTTGAAAAAATATTTTAATTCTAAAAAATATATTCTTAATATTTTAGAATGTAAGTAACATTTCACGCAAATTTAAAAATTGTTTTCGGTCTTTTATTTTGATTAAACATTTCAATGGTGATATTCAATTTTGGGTTGATTTTAATTCCACATAAATTTTATTTGTTTTATAATAAACCAATTTATATCATGAAATTCAATGACATTGATAAATTTATACTATACATAAATGTTGATCTTAAAAACATACATTTTATAAAAATGGTTTTTATATGTTATTTCTGCTAATATTAAAATTAAATTTTTTAACCATTCAAAATATTATTTTATAAAATTATTTTCATATTTTAAAACAACATGTTCAAATTAGGTAATAATTTAAATTCTAATTTTGTCCATTAAAATAAAATACCATGGTTAAAAAATAAATTGTCAATGTGAATGTAAAAGGTATAAAAAGAGTTTTACTAAGTGTAAAAGACCTAAAACATTTTAAAAATGTGCCTCCAATTATGTATATGATATTTTTCATGGATAACCCTCCTCCCATTTATTATATTATAATTTTGGATATTTTTACCCTTAAATAGTGATATACCGTTAGTGAAATATAATGTGTACTTCCAAGATTACCCTTCTATTTAGTTATAAAATGGGATCACATCATCCACTTCATACTGCACATATAACTTATAATTTTATACTAAGACTCTTATATATTTATCTAAATATAATCCTATATCAATTTTATAGTCCTCTATTCACAATAAGTTATACTAATGCCTCCATTTCCCTTGAGATTTCTAATAGGGATCTCAAGTTCTCTACATGAGTATTTATTACACCATAGACTTTTCTCCATAATTTTCCTCATAAAAAACATTTATATAAACCATAATAGAACTAAAAAAGTATTATTAATATAATATAATGTTATTATATTAGTGGATAAACTATTATTTAATCATTTCTATCTACTGAAAAGAAAATCCACATCGATCGTGGGTACGTGCGAGTTACTGCCTCCACAAAGTGATATGGTTTTTTTCACCATTAAATTTAATAGAAGGTTAAAATAATGTATTAGATGAATTGATATGTTTAATATTCTAAAATTATAATTATGAAATTATAATTTATCATAATCCATTATTCCATCCCATTCATTGAGAAACATAATCATTAATCCTATATACTTGTGAACTAACGCCTCCACGAATGATTAATTTTATTTTTCATCACCACCATACATAGATGGTTCTAATAATAAATTTAATGAAGGAAAATTATATTTAAATCATCTTTAATATTTTCTAAAATTCATATTAATTTTATATAAAAACAAGTCCTTGTTAAATAATTATAACATGCTCTTGTTTAGGTCTATTTTACCACCAAAATAAATGATGTTATGTTGTTTATATAATGAATGATTAAGTGATTTTATATATTTTTAAAATAATTTAATAATAAATTATGTAATAATTTTAAATTATTTTTTAATTTTTTAATTAATATTTAACATATTTATTAATATTCAACCTTTCGATTATTAAACACGATGAAACTAGTTCATTGCAATTTCTTTTTTTCATGAATAATTACCACGTATTTCACCTAATAAATTAATAATTAATGAATAATTGAAAAAAAATGATTATTGTGTCTTGAATAATATTGGAATGATTAAATTTGAACCAATATGTTAGAATCAACCATGTCACCATGAAACTAGTATGAAACAAAAAATAAAAAAATCCTAACTTCTGATGATGAAAATTAACTATAATTGGGAAACATATTTTTGATATATGGTCAGAAAATATGTTTATAAAACGTAATTCATTTTAATAAGGCTCTAAAATTAGTAATTAATATATTTATGTTCAATATATATGATATTCAAGCACTATTGTGAAAGTCAGGAATTATGGTAAGGGTTGTTTATCACTATTTTCAATTCCATAAGAAATGTTTGATATTGCACTCTATATTTTAATTTATATGGTGTATTCACTACCCTATTTACATAAAGTATAATTATTATATTTTATTTCATGATATTGTAATTTTTTCCTCATTTTATCCCTCTTATGTTCCTTTATTTCTACGTTACCATTACTGTAAAGGTTTTTACATCTCATTTTTTATTAAATTATATATAATGTGTATTCACCACTTGTTTTTTAATGTTTAATATATTGGTCATAGATTAATATTATTATAATTATCCATGAAATATGAGAGATTTAAATATTCATATTGTGTTTTAACTTTTATGGGTTTTTAATTCGAAAGATAATGAAAATATAAGGGGTTCTTTTTTACTCAACTTCTTTTCTTGAGTCATTATGATTAATGTTTTACTATAGTTTTACAAGATGGTTTTATTATATTATTTAATGATGCTATACTTCCTTAACTATTTGAGGAGAGTGAAATTTTTAATTCAAATAGTTTCCTTGATGATTTTATTTCTCAAAATTATATCAATATTGAGAATAATTTTCATATGCTTTAATGACGGTGTAATATCTCGACCTTTTCTGGAGTTTTCGTAGGTGTGTTTATTGGTAAACTTCCTCATGTTGAGTAATTTTCAATTGGGTTTTACCTTGGGGTGTGTTTGGGTGAATTTTGAGAAAAAATGAAAGAAAGAGGGTTGTACTCGGTTAGTGCATGGTTAATTCAAATCGTGCACCTCGTCCCAACAAACCATGAAACCTTGGATAGTGGGGAGTTGCACAGCTAGTGCACAATTTTTCAAACCATATTCCCTAAAATGAGAAACTGTGCAACCATAAAATAATATGTGTACATTTGGTGTAAGTTTTAGGAAAATTGTGCTCTCTTGTCCAGGAAACCATGCATGATATTTTTAATGGCCCAAAAATTAGTTATTAATTCCCATGAACCCCAAAATCTCACCCATTTCAACCCAACCTCGGACCCTTATAATTTTTTATGATTTCAAAGATTTTTTGAGGGATTCAAAGTCTATCTAACCTCTATTAGTCATGATTTAAATCCTGAATCAAAGATCCACACTTCTCTCGGTAAGTGGATCATATCCCGTTGATTTCTCATTCATCCTCCTTCCTTCTCTCCTTCGTTGGTGGGAAGTTATATTATTTTTTAATAAGATCTAGATCTATATTTGGTGAATACATATTTATACTTGTGGATATATATCTATAATTAATATATCTTATTTTTTTTAATCTTTATTTAGGGTTTTAGATCAGGATCCTGATCTACGTCGTTGTGCAACTCAATTTTTGGGGATTTCCATTGGGCGATCACTCATCAATGAATTGAGTTAGGTGATATATCATTAAATTCTCAAAGTCATGATATTAATTACATGTATGTGATTATATAAATTTATAGTGTTTATTTAGTAACTAGAATTCATAAAATAAATTAATTAACGTGGTAAATTAATTAATTGGTGAAATTGGGGTTTTAATTGAGTAATGGAAATTATGGAACCAATATAATTAATTGATAAAATAGTTTTCGAAGTATTTAATTGTGGTATTATGGATAGTTAGTTGTTGGAAAAATTATATAACTATTGAATATTGAATTGAGGGAAATTAATTATTGAATTGTAAATTGAGAATAATTAATTATTGAATTGATTATTAGATGTTTATTTTTTGAAATGGTTAATTAATTATTGAATTGATTAATGTAAGAGATTTGATTAATTAATTGGAGAATTAATTAATAGAAAATAAGTGGTCAATTAATTATTGAATTAATTAAAGGAAATTGATATTATTAATTAATTGTCAAATTAATTAATGGATTTGGATTAATTAATTTATGAATTAATTAATTAAAGTTGTGGTGGTAAATTGTGAGAATAGGATTAATTTTGTTTAATCTTTGTTGAAGTGAAATGTGAAAACATGTAACAGTGAGATACATGTAACATTGTGATGTGTTATGATATATATACATTGTTGATAAATGTGGTGCTAGAGATGATGATCTACGCTAATGATATGTATGCATAGTTGATAAATGGGGTGTTAGACAAGATGATCTATGCCAATGATATTATATATATATATATATGCATATTTGACAAATGGGGTTCTAGAAATAACGATATATACCAATCATAAATATATGTGTGTGTGTGTGTGTGTGTGTGTGTTTGTATGTATGTATGTATGTATAGTTGATAAATGGGGTTCTAGACAAGATGATCAACACCAATGATATGTATGCATGGTTGATAAATGGGGTGTGAGACATGAAAATATACTCTAATGACATTTATTCATGGTTTATAATTAAGTTTCTAGACATGACATTCTACACCTATTATATACATGCATGATTGATAAATGGGATACCAGACATGGCGTTCTACACCCAAAACATTAGAATTGGACTATGGTTCCATGTTGAAATATTAATGAAATTGAAGTGAAATGGATAATGTAATCCCATGTCCCATAATGAAATGTGAATTAAATATGTAACATAGTTCAGACCCAGTGCGGGCCAAATCAGGTATTGAGGTACGGGTGTTATCGGGAACCCGGTGGTCTATGTGGTTTAATAAATATTAATAGATAGTGTTATAATTGTTTACTTATGAATTTTAATTATTTATTTACACAACTGTATATGCTTGTTATTAATTGGAGTTTTTTAGACATCGTTGGTGGTGGCCTATTGAGTTGTACTCACACCCTACAGGGGATTCTAGATGGGTATCTGAATAGAAATTGTTTTTGTGAGATAGATTAAGGGAAAAGTCCCAGTGTAAGATTGCTGATTTGGGGATGGAGCATGGTTGAGGGAACCAGATGTGGTTCTGGACCCACTGGGAGTCTTCAATGTCTTTATTTTGCGTTTTAATTTTAGACTCTTGACGCGTACATTAGCATGATATGTTTTATGCTTTAGTTTTTATATTTTATCTCCTACTTTTATTGACTTGAGATATTAGTATTTTTATGGTTATATATATGCTTATTATTATTTTTTATTTCAATTGGTGTATTACTCTAGTAAAAGAGGGTATAGTCTCCCCATGATCGACTTATCATAACCTTACTACAAGTCAGCAGCCTCTGGCATATGGAGAGGAGCTCTTGATGTCATCTGATTGACCGACTCAGGGCACCAGTGTTTGGAACCTGGGTCAGGATGTTACAAAGTGGTATTAGAGGAGTTTTATTTTATTTTTATTATGTATTATAGTTTTTAGAAAGGAAAGAAGAATACTAGGAAAGTCAGGCCTTGGTAATGACCTCATGCATTGGAGTTTCAGACCCATGTTTGGGGGAAACCCAAGTACCAGTGGTGGGGTTATTGTAATTAATTTTTTTTTCTACAGTTGGATATTATTTCACCTTGGGTGGAACACCTGTTTTGTGATTTGAAAATTTGTTTAAGGTATTTTATGAGAATTGAATCATGGCCCGGGATGGCATGAGAGTTGAATATGCATTCATAATTTTAGTCACTTAGGGTTATTTTGTGACATGTAGTATTTTAGGAATGCATAGGAAAATGGGTTATGGGTGACTTGTTAAAAGTTGAATTTTTTCCTTGATTGTGAAATTGAATTGAAAATGGGGGATAATATGAAATTAAGAATGATAAAATGATGAAAAATGTGAATAAATGGGTATCTAAATGAGAAACATGATATGAATGTATCTACCCTTGTTAACAAGGACATAAGTGTAGGATGGTGAAGCATAGCGATAACACCTCAGTTTTTGAAAGTGTAGTGAGGTTTGGGGAAAATACTTGTTGCGACTTATTGTGATTATTCATCTTATTTAAATGTGATAAAGTGGTGTTATGAGTTCTAAGACATGTGTCTGTAATTTTAGAGATATTTCTCCATGATGATGCCTATTGAGAGAATGATAGTAGTATTTGGCAAGAGATGATTTACCAGTAGTGGAACCTGAGGAACTGATAGTGATGGGTGAGGAAGAAGGGGATTTGTTCTGAGAAAAGTTTTCATAATTCATGCAATTAATGGAATGATACATAGGGTTGATTGTGAAGAGAATTTTTGAACTGATGAGGGATTTTTAGTTGCATCAACCTATAAATTTTACTAGATAGGGTGGAAATGAGGTAAATGAGTTCTGTGTTGAGTCCATCGAGACTATACATGACCATTTGCAGACTATGTCTAAGAATAGGGTCAAGTTGGCTGCTTATATTCTATAAGGATTAGCGAAGTGCTATTAGGACATTCATGCATAGACTACAGAGGGTGATTGTATGCTATGGAAGTAATTTTTGGAGAAGTTACTGGATCACTTCTACCAAGAGACACTGAAATGGGAGAGAGCGGTAGAGTTCATGCAATTAACTTAGGGGATCATGTCCATGGTGGAATATGATGGATACTTTACATATTTGAATCATTTTTCTCTAGCATTGGAGATAGATGAGGATACATCAACAAAATGATTTTAGAATGAGATTAAGTATGAAATTAATCCCTGGGTGAATATATTAAGGCTGAATAAGTTTTCAAAAGTTTTGAATCCTGATATCATCTTGAAGGGGAACTTGAAGGAGGCTTCTAGTGGTAGACAGATGGAATCTTCTTGATCATCTGGAGGTACATCTTCTGAGAGTAGGAAGCATTGTTATGAGAACTCTATCTAGTGTAGTGGGAATCAGAGTGGTCAGTTTGGGGGATCAATCACTCAGAACCTTAACCAAGTGATTTTCCACCAGTGTGGAAAGCTGGGACACTTTGTTCCTAACCACCAGTGGAGTGCAAGGCTTTCAAAAAGATGGTATGTGTACTGAGGTTCTATAGGAACCTAAGATAGATGGTTAGTGATGGAGCATCTAGAAAAAACTAGGGTGAAGGAAGGGGATCTTCTGTACCATATCAGTAAGGAAGCTAGAGTTCTTATGGATGAGGCGGTAAAGGCAGTGGACATGGTGCTTCTAGGAGAGATATCCCACATCAGTAGAGTGCTTCAACTTATGGGAGTCATAATACATCACAAGGAAGAGGGATAGGATAGTTGTATGTAGTGTGTCTAACACTTGTGATAGGGGGAGGTACTATTCTACTATCTTCTACAATATCTAGTGATTTATTTTATACTGGTGTCTCAAGTTCATTTATATCTACAAAACTTGTTAATGGTTTCATCCTGGAGGTGGAGTTTGTGAATAGGGTAATGCTGATAGATACGTTGTTGGGAGTATGGTCTAGATACATATATTTGTTCAAGGGGTGGTCTGTCAAGATCGAGGATTAGCATTTTATTTGGGATCTCAATATTCTTGATATGTTAGGATTTGACCTAATTATGGGTATGGACTGGATAGTCATATATTTACCCAACAGATATTTTTACCCTAGGAGAGTCAATTTTATGTCTCCTAAGGGTTACCATTATATTCATCGTGGGGAATGGCATATCCAAGCCGGGTGAGTAGGGCCAATTACTCAGCAACTGGGAGATCTCACAACCTTGGTTGTTAGTTTATTACTGGATTATGGTGATACAAAGAATGATGTATTTAGATCGGTATTGGACCTATTTCTGTATATCTTTCTTGAAGACTTCTTAGGGTTTCCACCTGAGAGAGATGTGTAATTTTCCATTGAGCACATACCTTGGGCTGATCTAGTATCTATTCCATCATATAAAATGGCACTGAAATAGCTTCAAGAACTCAAGACTCAGGTGGAGTAGTTGGAAGATAAGGTATTTATCCATCTCAGTAAATCACCTTGGGGATCACCTATTCTATTTTCTATAAAGGTTGATGGAACTCTATGCATGTGTGTCGATTACCGGATGTTGAACATGATGAATGTAAAGAACTGGTATCCACTTTCTTGTATCGATGATCTTTTTAACTTGTTGAGGGGAGTTTGTATGTTCTTGAAGATCATATTGAGATCAGGGTATCATCAACTGGGAGTTCATACTTCTGATATACCCAGGAATGCTTTTAGAATTACGTATGACATTTATGAGTCCATCGTAATGTTATTTGGGTTAAAAAATGTTCCACAAGTGTTTATGGAATTGATGAAAAAAATATTCCATTCGTACTTGGATCAGTTTGTTATAGTATTTGTGGATGACATCTTGGTGTACTACAAGAATCGTTAGGATCATTCCCAACATATTGACATCATATTATGTAAACTGTTAGAGAATTGTCTATACACCAAGGTATCTAAGTGTCAGTTTTGGATCGATCAAGTACACTTCTTAGGATGCATCAACTTAGAGGAAGGTGTGTCAGTTCATCCATGTATGTTTCAAGCAGTGGTTTCTTAGGAGCATCCCAAGAACATATTTGATAACTATAGCTTTCTTGGGTAAGCTATATATTATTAGAGATTCATCTAGGAATTTTTTCAATTTGGAAACACCACTTTCAGGATTAAATAAAAAGGGGATAGAGTTTTACTGGTCGTGATCATGTGATAAGGCCTTCCAGGAGTTAAACAAGTGTTTGACATTGTCACTAATTTTTATCCTACCTGAGACAGGTGAGGAGAACATGGTGTATTTTGATGCTTATGGAATAGGTCTTAGAGATATGTTTATGCAAGGAGATGGGGTTGTGATGTACAGGTCTCAGTATCTAAGGCCAGCATAACAGAACTACCCTATACATGACCTCAATCTAGAGGAAGTGTTTTATGATCTGAAGTGTTGGTGAAACTATCTATTATCCGATAAGTTAACTATGTATACGAACCACAAGAGCTTAATGTAAATATTCTCACAATGAGATTTGAATCTCCTGTAGTAGGTATGGGTTGAGTATATACAGTCATTTTATTTTGAGCTAGCATATACACCAAGAAAAGGAAATAGTGTGGATGAAACTTTTAGCAGGAAAACTCAAACTCATATGGTTCAGGAGTCTAGTGTTGAGTGTAATATAATGACTTTAATAAATGTGATTCATATGGTGGTTTAGGAGAGGATAGAGTAGATTTCTCTCATATCAGTTTCAGGGGAGTCTACACTTTTATATGGGACTGAGAGAGGTAGTATGAGGATCTGGAATGTTTGAACTTGAGGGAAATCCTTGAATATGGGGAGTCACCTTTTAATTGGAGCATATATGAGGATGAGATCATCTATGTTTGGAATCAGTTTGTTGTTACTACTATCATGATAGAGGATCTCATGTGGTAATTTCATGACACATAGTGGGAGGTACATCTAGGTATGACCAAAATGTACCATGAACTACAACGACAGTTTTCGTGGCTGAACATAAAAAAGGAGATAGCAAGGTTCATGACACGATGTTATACCTAGCAGAAGGTAAAGGATGATCATCAATGACTATAAGGTTATCTATAGTCATTGCCCATTCTAGAATGGAAATGGGATGACATGAAAATGGAATTTGTGGTCGGTCTCTCAAAAACACTAAGGAATAATGATGCTATTTGGGTTATTATGGATTGACCGATGAAAGTAGCACATTTCTTTCCAATACAAGAAACGTTCTTTAGGGAGAAGATGATATATTTTAATGATCGAGAGATAGTCTGCCTGCTTGGGGTTTTATAGAATATAGTTTTAGATTGTGACACACAATTCACTTCATGTTTTTTGTAGGACTTACCGAAGGCGCTCAATACACAGGTATTATTAAGTATGGCCTTACACCCACAAACATATGGGAAGTCAGAGCATACTATACAAGTGTTTGAGGATATGTTGTGGGTGTGGGTTATTAACTTCGGTGGGTCATGGTAGAAACACCAAGATTTGGCGTATTTTTCATATAAAAATAGTTATTAGGTAATGATATAGATGGCACTATACAAGGAACTTTATGGTTGGCCATGTAGATCACCTTTATACTAGATTGAGGTAGGTGAGTCTACGGTATTGGAATCAAGTCTCGTGTAGGATACATCGATGCAGGTATAAATAATTTGGAAATTCATAGCAACAACTCATAGTTGGAAGAAGCCATATGTTAGTAGATGGAGATAACCCCTAGAGTTTACATAGGGTGATCATGTATTCATTTGGGTGTATCCTAAGTTGGTTCACCATAGGATACAGAAGTAGGGGAAAGTTTGCACCTAGGTTTGTTGGACATTTTGAGGTTGTAGAGAGAATTGGTTCGGTGGCATACTGATCGGATATTCCATAAAAATACCACTCTATGGATGATGTCTTCCATGTATCACAAATTTGGAAATATCACCCATACCCTTATCATATTATCAATGTAGATGATGTTGATCTTGTGATAGATGCATTATTTGAAGAGTATTTGATATGTGTGTTGGATTGTAGTAGAAAGTGTTTTGGGGAATGTTTGTGCTGATAGTTCATGTGTTAGGGCAATATGGTCTTGTTCAGGAGGAAACTTGGGAATGGGAAGTAGATATGAGGACTCAATGGCCCAATATTTTTGGCATGAAATCTTAGGGAAGCTTGGGAGTGAAACTGGAGGATGATATGTTATAAAGTGGGTAGATTGTAAGATCCCAACATTTTCTTGAGTTATCTCAGTAATTTTTACAGGTACTCTTCCTCCTGTTGATTAATTTTTTATTAGGTTATACCAAGGGGTGTGTTTGGGTTAATTTAGAAGAAACTTGAAGGAAAGAGGGTTTTGCACAATTGGTGCATGGTTAGTGCAAACTATGTAACCTTGGATAGTGGGGAGTTTCATGGCTGGTGCACAGTTAGTCAAACCGTGCACCCTAAAAGGAGAAACCATGACCCCTAAAAATAATAGGCCCATGGCTGGTGCATGGTAAGGGAAAACCATGCGTGGTATTTTTAATGGCCCGAAAATTAGTTTTAAATTCCCATGAACCCCTAAAACTCACCCATTTTGACCCAAACCCAGGCCCTTGTGATTTTTGATGATTTAGGGAATTTTTTGAGGGATTACAAGGCCTTATGACCTCTTTTATTTTTGATTCAAATCCCAAATTGAATATCTGAACCTCTCCTTGTAAGTGGGTCCTATCTTGTTTCTTTCTCATTCATCCTCTTTCCTTCTCTTTCTCATTTGGTGGGAAGTTTTCTTATTTTTTTCTAAGATCTAGATCTAGATTTGGTGAATCTAGATCTAGACTTGTGGATATATATTAGAATTAAGATATCTAATTTTATTTATTATTTTTTTTAGATCTAGATCTCAATCTACATCATTGTGCTGCTCAATTTTGTGTATTTTTGTTAAGCGGTTGCTCATCAACTAATTGTGGTCGGTGGTATATTATTCAATTCCAAAAGTCATGATATTGATTATGTATATAAAATTTTAGAAATTTATAGGGTTCATTTACCAATTGTAAATCCTAAATTGAATTAATTAAAGTGGTCAATTAATTAATTGGGAAAACTGGGATTTTGATTGAGTAATGGAAATTGTGGAACCAAGATAAATAATTGATGAATTTATTATCGAGGTATTTAATTGTGGAATTGTGGATAGTTAAATGTTGGGTTAATTATCAAAATTTTGAATATTTAATTGATGGAAATTAATTATTTAATTATAAATTAAGAATAATCGATGAATTAATTATTAGATTTTGAGTTTCTTAAATGGATAATTAATTGTTGAATTGATTAAGGGAAGAGGTGTGATTAATTAATTAGTGAATTAATTAATGGTAAAGTTGTTGTTAATTAAATTTTGAATTAATTAAATGAAATTGATATTACTAATTAATTTTAGAATAAATTAATGGACTTTGATTAATTAATTTATGAATTAATTAATGGAATTTATGGTGGTTAATTGTGAGAAGAGGATTAACATTGTTTAATCTTGGTTTATGTGATAATGTGAAAGCATGTGACAATGAGATACACATAATATTGTGATGTTTTATGATATATATGAATGGTTGATAAATTGAGTTCTAGACATGACAATCTATGCCAATGATATATATTAATAAATAATAAATGGGGTTCTAGACATGATGATTTACACCAATGATAAATATTTATATGAATAGTAGATAAATGTGGTGCTAGGCATGATGATCTATGCCAATGATTTATATATATATGTATGTATGTATTTATATGTATGTATATATGTATAGTTGAGATATTTAGTGCTAGAAATGATGATTTATGCCAATGATATGTATTAATGGTTGATAAATGGGGTGAGAGACATGATGATCAACACTAATGACATATATTCATGGTTGAGAATTCGGGTTCTAGACATGACTTTCTTCACCCATGATATATATATTCATGATTGATAAATGGGTTACTAGACATGGAGTTCTACACCCAAAACATTGGCACTAGACTATGGTTTCATGTGGCAGTAATGATGAAATTAAAGTGACATGGATAATTTAATACCATGATCCATAATGAAATGTGAATTGAATATATAACATATTTCAGACCTAGAGTAGGAAAAAGTAGGTATTGATGTATATGTGTCCTCGGGAACCCGGTGGTCTATGTGGTTTGATAAATATTAATTGATAATGTGATAACTATTTACTTATGCATTGTAATTATTTATTTATAAAACTATATACACTTGTTATTGAATAGATTTATTTTAGACATCATTGGGTATGTCCTGATGAGTAGTAATCACACCCTATTTGGTCTTCTTGATCGATACTCAAATATACTTTATTGTTTCAAGATGGGTTAATGGAAATGGCTTTATGTTAGATGGCTGGTTTAGGGATGAAGCATGGTTGAGGGAACTGGATGTTCTTCTTGACCCACTGGGAGTCATCCATTTCTTTCCTTTGGGTATGCATTTTAGACACTTAATAGGTACATTAGTGTGGCATGTTTTCTTCTTTAGTTTGGATATTTTATCTTCTTATTTGATAGTATTGAGAAGTTGGTATTGTTTATGGTTATATATATGATTCTGCTACTGTTTATTATTTTTGTTGGTGTATTTCCTTGGTAAAAGAGGGTATAGTCTCCCCATGATTGTCTTATCAGACCATCGATCCTAGTCAGCAAAATCTAATGTATATGGAGGCGTTCTTGAGGTCATGTGACTGACCGGCTCAAGGAACCAGTGTGTGGCACCCGGGTCAGGATGTTACTGATTGTTTCCCCTCTTTATCCATATTTTTATTTCTCACCAATGTTCATCTTCTTATATAGAATCCCAATCATGTTTTTATCACATCTGACCTTTATATTTCCATTATTCACTTTTAAAAAATAAATTTAGATCTTCTTTTTATGATGTGGGATTTCAACAAAGGTATATTAAAATATTAAAAATATTTTACATACTTTTATAATCAAATTTTTTATCTTCCACCCCAGATTTCCTTTTTGATAAAATTTATATATTTTAAATGATATATTTTTTTATATTAAAAAATAAATTTTCTTCAAAGTTTTCACTTAACTTTTTCAAAAATTACATTTTGAATGTGATCTGTAACCTATTATTTTATAGTAATGTTAAAATAATTTTCTAGAAACTCTTTTATGGTTTCTCTACCATTTTCATTTTCATTACTTGGAAATTATTTTCATGAATAGAATTATAAATACTCATATGAAATAATATTTTGGGTTGATTAAATTTTGGATATCATCCTTTTATATTATGGATATCAATTTTGGTGATACCATCAATAATTGTTATGAAACACATTTTTATTTCCATGGGTTCTTTATTATGTGATGAATGGAACCCATTTTCTTCCCAATGGTTTACATGAAATTTTGAATAATCGATATCTTATAGAACAAAAATGTATGATGGTTACAGTCTTATATCTCCCTCCAATACATTGGTTATGGTTTTATATCTCATAAGATAATGAATCTTTGAAATGTTTGGATTTTTTCACAATATAAACTGTGGACATGATTTTATTTTTTACACATAAAGCAAGGAGATTCTTGGATTTGTTCACAACATAATGCCTATACATGCTTGGATTTGTTCACAACTTAAATTGTGGACTTGGTTGGATTTATTCACAACATAATGGGTGGGAATACTTGGATTTTTTCACAATTATAAATTGTTATATGCTTATTTATGTGCCATGATTTCTATCTATGATATGATTCAATGACATACCATATTCCTATGTACGATTCCTATGACTATGCTTCATTGCTCATGTTTACTATCTCAGACACTTATTCTATGGTACATGTTTTTCCATTTGGTATTACATATCCTTTTATCATGAATTATGGATAAATGATATTGTTTTGTGATATTGTTAATAATATATTTCTCCACTACACACATTTTCTCATATGATTATAATCTAAACCTTGATGACATGTTGATGAGATTTTACTCTTATTGGGAATTTGATATCACCCCTTAATTATGTTTTCATTCTTTGAGTTATGAAAATGAAAATAACTTATAAGAAGTCTAGAAGGGATTATATTGTCGATCAATTATAGATAAATGTTCAAAATTATTGTAAAATAAGTTTCTTATGTAGCATGTACTTAAATACAGTCAACCTTATGTTCTTGGTATTGTCTAATAATTATAAAATATAATGTTTAAATTATGTAAATGATATAAAATAAAGTTATATTTATCTTTCTTTATATCATATTGTATCAAATATAGTGTTTATGGAATGTGTTTTTAGAACCATACCTATGAGTGTGGGTTTGGGTCTCTTTATGGATAGCTAATCATATTATATGATTCAGACCATGGAGGATATGATTAGAGATTCTGTGATAGAATTTTTTGGTTCATAGGAAAACCATTTTCATTTTGTGAAGTTATCATATAATAATAGTTGCCTAGAAATGATACATATGGCTCCATTTAAAACTTTATAAAGTCTTATATGTTGTTCTGTGCTTTATTGGGTCAAGACTGGGGAAAACTTCACTAATTATACCAAGAATCATGTGTGAGACTACTGAGAAGATAAATATGATCATAAAAATGATGTATACATCCCATATCCATTAGAAATATTATTCACATCATCATTAATGTCCTTTATCATTTTATGTGTCCAATAATGTATTCTTGTAAGTTTCTTTAATATTAGGGAATCATCATTTAGAGAAGCAAGGGATGTTAGCTCCTCAATACAATTACCCTTTTTGAAATTTCTAGAATAAATTGATGAGGTTTCTTATATGATTGATCTACCACTAATATTCAATTATTTTCATGACATTCTCCATGTCTCACAACTAAAGTAGTACCAACCCAGTCATGTTCATGTGATTATTTGGGAAAATTTGAATCTTGAGCTTCATGTGAAATTTATTCACACCATGATTCTTATTTTTCATAGTAAAGATAAGGTACTTCAAGGTAAATGAATATTATTGGTTTGGTTATTATGAAAACATGGTCAGACTGTAACACCCCGACCCTAGTTACCCAGAGTCGGTGCATTATTACATAACATTGGCATGATCACAAAAGATCAAGTCTCGAAATACCGATTAGTTTAGTATCCTTGAAAATACTAGATACATTCATAAGTTTTACATTATATTATAAAATGAAAAACTAAAACAACATAGTCTCCCTAGGCCACACTCATATCCCTTATACTATCCCTTCAGGTCAGTCATAACATACTTCTTCGTATCCTGTGAAAAATAAAACATAGAAAGGGGTGAGCTCAGATGCTCAGTAAGGGTAACAATACAGCGGAAACTTTCATAAATAATCATAAACATTTAAGGCAATGTAAGACTAAAATAAAAGCCTTTTAAACTTGAACATAAATATAATATGGCAAAGATAAAATCAAATAATTTCATTTACTTATTCACATGGATATTCTACAAGTCAAATAATCACATGCAATATCAATAGCCACTTTGATAATGATGGAATGCATAATGCTAGACTTCATAACCACATAGTCACGGCATTGTGCCAAGACTACAAATAAGATTTTGTCAAGGCCTTATGCCAAGACACTAGTTTGTCTCATGAGACCTACCGATGCATTAAGGAGCTATAGCGGGCTCCACCCGTCACTTATTAAGTCCAATGCATTCCTCATATGAAAATTTTTAAACAAAACATAAACATTCGTATTAAAAATAGCATACAAAATGTCAATACTTTATCCATAAACCATGAATGGTGTAAAAATAACACATCCACAGTCAAAAATATCACAAAACCTTTAATACAATATGGAAGTTTTGTATCATAATAAATCAACTTCAAACAAGCTTAAAATCCATAAAAGGATATTGACATAGATGAAATCAAAACTTTTTGAGAGAAATATCTCTTTCAATTTTGAAATCATTTAGAATTCATGTAATTATAAAATAAAACATTTATTTTGAAAATATTCTTATAATCTTGTAAGGGAAGCTTTGACGATGTTATAACGGTGGAAAATAGCCTCACCCGTCGTATAAGTTTAAAAAACATTCTTACCTTAATTTTGTTGAAAAGGTCATAAAGTACCTTGTTTGGAAAACAATGGAAATATTCCTTTAAAAACATATAATGTAAAATAATTGTATAAATTACTTTAAACCATAGTCTATTAAATGATAAAAATGTTTTGAAATACATTTTTAAGAAAACACAGATATGGATGATAAAGAGGTCCCAGTAGATACTTACGTAAAAACAACCTCAGATAATAACGAGATTGTGAAATTAACCCTTACCTTGTTTTTTTCCTTGGTCTAGGGTAGGTTAACCTCATGTATAATTGTTAAAGAATATTTATTAAATTATAAAAGAAACATATACATTAATATGATATCATATATGATCTTCTAATATTTCTTTTTTAATGATATTTTACTAGTATCATCATTTTGGGTGTTAGCTGATTCATTTTCCTTTATATGATTGGTTATGTAATCCATGTTTATTATGGATAGGATGTATTTGATTCATATATAGAATGATATTATGTTCATAAAAATTATTTTTAATCATAAAATGAAAATTATTCTTGAATGATTATGATGGGGAATGAATCTCATCGCGTTCGTGGAGACGGTATTCCGTATGTACGCACGGGCGACAATATCATTATTTTGATATTAAAATTGTATATAATTGGATGTTATATCATATATAAAGAATAAATATCATGTTATATTTATTATTTACATCATTTATACTCATTATTATACCCATATAAATGATGAAGTGTTTGAATAACAAACTCCACCATGACGTGGAGACGGTAATTGGTACGTACACACGTATGGAGACTTTGTCATTTATAGGATGGATAGAATAATGAATATGGTTGTAACATTTTTATAATAACATAAAAGTATATAGAAGATACTGGAGTTATTATTTTAGAATGGAAACAAAAAAGAAAGAGGAAGTGGAAGAAGAAAAGAACTTGAAAGAGGTGATGAAATATTTACCTCTTCTTTGGGTTCTTTCTTTTGATTTGATCAAAAGGGCTCCTTAGGTTGGATTTATGACTAAATTAAGGCCTTGAGGATGAAGTTAGGATATTTTATAGGATATTTTTGGGTTTTTTGGTAGATATAAATGGATTTGAAGGTGTGAATTTGAGAGAATAGGAGGTTCCCTTTTATAAGAGAGGTGGGGGTCACTTTAGGAAAAGCATGAAATATTATTTTATAATAAAATAATTTTCAGTTTCTTATGGCTCCAAAATGAATTATTTATAGTATAAGGTGGGTATAGGTCTAATAACTCTCAAAAAATAGGTTTTATATAGGTTTAGGTCATCATATTAACCTTATCTTTTAGATTTAACTCTTAGTTAAATAGTTTGACATTTACCATGTCTCTTGGTATTTTTATATTATACGGTTAATAAAATTACTATAAACTTCCAAGAGAACCTCAAGTGGTTCATTAATGACATATATAATATTATTCAAGCTCTTTGGACAAACCTTATATTTTTAGGAATAGAATACCAATTAATAATATAATATCCGTTTTAAAAACTCTTTTATGTCAATTTTGACACTATTTGGTATTTTGTTTTTGTTAAATTCATAACAGCATTATTACTTTGAAAAAAAATCATTTAATCAGCCCTAACATGTCATGTTAACCTATAAAATTAATATAATTCATTAAAATTATCAAGTTATATTTATTTGGATATTTATAATATCAATTATTTTAATCTTTCATTAATAAGGTAATTATTGCAGCATCATTGTGTCATAAATAAATTTAATTATTTAAGGTCTAAAAATTATATATAAAAAAAATTATGTAGGAAATATTTTTAGATTTATAATTAATATTTATATTTGAATTTATCTTATGTATAACCCTATATTAAAATGGTTTAGTTATTAAACTTTGATTTTAACTCTTTTAACTCTTCTATAAATAAAATAATAATAAATGTCCTAATCTAATCCAAGTGGAACTAAAGGATCATATTTTATTACAAAGGTTTTTTTGGTCTAATTACACTTATAAAATAGAATTAAGACATGTTTTTGGGTAATTATGATATCATTTTTAACCTTAATTACCCTATTTACTTTTAACTGTGGTAAATAAAAGTAAAAAAGTTATTATTCACCAAAAATTATTTTCATCTTATTGAACAACATTTTACTTACTGATATTAAACATGTCTCTCATATTTTTTAAATTCAACTCACAAAAGCGGTAAAATTAAGTTTTATACAAATTTGTAAATGCTCCTAGGAGGTGGGTAAAAGACAGTAAATAGTTCGATAAAATTTTATATATCTAAATTTATTATAAAATGACTCTAATGAATTAATTTGAACATATATATGTATTATGTATCTATTTTTACCTAAAATAAATTAAAATAAAATAACTAATTATTTAAATAAAAAGTCGGTTTTAACCAATAACTTAGTGTTTTTTCACTATTCATCAAAAATTGAAAGTTTTTAGAAAAATACCAAAATTTCACCATAATCTAATTTTGATATTCTGAATCCAAAATTTAAGTCCATCTTGTAAGATAAAATTTATAAAATTTCAAAAAGTGGGTATTACTATTCATAACGGCTAGTTTGATTGGTCGCGCTGTGTTATAATCTCGAAGTTGCGTATAGTGCAAGCTATTGCATTATTCAAAGGGAAACGTACCATGGAAGATTGGGGTACTACATTCTCCCCTCCTTCAAATAATGTCGTCCTTGAAATTTCTATTATAATACCGCACAAAAATATTTGGGAGGTTCTTCGTCATATGTTCCTCTGGTTTCCACATTGCCTCTTCCATCTTATGGTTTCTCCATAGAACTTTTACAAGATGAGTTGTCCAGTTTCTCAACAGTTGTTCTCTTGTATCAAGAATTTTTACTGGATCTTCACAATAAGACAGATCAGGTTCCAGTTCAATTTCCTCATAGATGAGTACATGCATTGAGTCAGGCATGTATTTTATGAACAGTGATACGTTGAACACATCATGAACTTTGTAGAGACTTGGAGGAATTTCCAAACGATAAGCTACAACTCCAATTCGTTCTAGAATTTCGAAAGGTATGATGTACCTGGGATTGGATTTACCCTTTTTATCGAAATTTATAACACCCTTCCATGGATATACCTTCAAGAAAACATGGTCTGCTACTTGAAATTCCAAATCCTTCTATCAGTTATCAGCATAGCTCTTTTTCCTACTTTGGGCTTCTTTGATGTGGGTTTGGATAACCTTCACATTTTCTATTTTTTCCTCAACAAGTTTTGGGCCTACGTGTTTTCTTTCACCAACATCATCCCAACAAGTTGGTGTGCACCATCTCTTTCTATATAACACTTCATATGGTTCCATTTGAATACTTGAATGGAAGCTATTATTAAAAGAAAATTCTTACCGAGATAAATATTGATCCCACATACCTAAAAAGTCAAGTGAGTAAGATCTCAACATGTATTATAAGGTTTTAATAGTCCGTTCTGATTGTCCATTAGTTTGAGGGTGGTAGGCAGTTCTCAAACAAAATTCAGTATCCAGGGCTTTCTGAAGACTTTTCCAGAATCTTGATGTAAAATGGGGATCAGTATCAGAAACAATTGATAAGGGTACTCTATGAAGTCTTAAAACTTCATTATTATATATTATTGCTAGACGTTCAAGTGGTAAATCTTCTCTTATAGAAAGAAAATGTGTTGAATTGGTAAGACAATCAACAATGACCCATATTGCATCATTCCTTCTAGGAGTCTTTGGAAGCCCCATGACAAAGTCCATCGTAATATTATCTCATTTCCGCTCAGGTATGGGAAGAGGTTGCATGACTCCTCCAGGATGTTTCCTTACAGCTATCACTTGTTGAAAAACCATACATCTTGACACAAAATCAGCAATCTCCCTCTTCATGTTGTCCCGCCAAAAATGTTCCTTCAAATCTCTATACATATTGGTGATACTAGGGTTTATAGAGAAACTGGAGCTATTAGCATCATCTAACAATTCTCTTTTTAGATCCGGTATATCAGGAACAAAAAGCCTCTTCCCAAATTTCAAAATCCCATCTTCATATATGAAGTCACTCAATCTCTCATCATTCACAGCTTTAATCTTCTGTTGAAACTCCTCATCATCAGCCTGAGAACTTTTTATCCTTTCTAGTAAAGATAGTTTGGTAGCCATTTAAAAATGTATTGATGTTTCACCTTCCATGAATATCCCAATATCCATTTTCACTAGATCCATGAAAATAGGATCCCTTTCAACTCTCATCTTGTTCAAAACTCCATGATCCTTTCTAATCAAAGCATCTTCCACCTTATTTGCTTTCGTCGGGTGGTATTGTTTTGTGCAATCATAATCCTTGAGTAGTTAAATCCATCACCTTTGTCTCATGTTGAGTTCTTTTTGTGAGAAAATTTACTTCAAACTCTTATGATCAGTATAAATCTAACATTTTTAACCATAGAGATAGTGTCTCCATATTTTCATAGCAAATATTACAGCTGCTAACTCAATATCGGGAGTTGGATAGTTTGGCTCATGAATTTTTAGTTGTCGTGATGCATAGGCAATAACTCTATCATTATTCATAAGGACACAACCAAGTCCATTCTTTAAAGCATCACTATAAATAACAAACCCATCATTCCCTTATGGTAGAGTCAAGATAAGAGCATTGACTAATATTCTCTTCAGTTCTTAAAAACATTCTTCACACACTTTTTTCCAAACAAATTTAACCCCTTTACGTGTGAGCTTGATTAATTGGTTAGACAATCAGGTAAAATTATGGACAAAACGCCGATAATAACCTGTTAAACCAACAAAACTACATACCTAAATTATACTCGTCGGAGCTGGATATTCTTGGATTGTCTTGGTCTTTGAAGGATCAAAATATATTCCATCCTTATAGACAATATGGCCAAGAAAATAAATCTCTTGAATCCATAATTGACACTTGATAAACTTCCCGTATAATTCCTTTATTCTGAGGGTTTTTAGAATGGTGTGCAAGTGATTTTCATGATCTTTGTAGATTTTGGAGTATACCAGGATATCATCAATAAATACCACTACAAAGTCATCAAGATATTCCTTGAATACTCTGTTCATTAGATCCATGAAAACAGAGGGTGTATTAGTCAGCCCAAAAGGCATTACTGTAAACTCGTAATGCCCGTACCTAGTTCATAATGTTGTTTTCAGAATGTCTTCCTTCTTCACACACAACTGATGATATCCAGATCGAAGGTCAATATTTGAAAAATATTGAGCTCCGTGAAGTTAGTTAAACAAATCATCAATGCGAGGTAGGGGATACATGTTCTTTATTGTTATAGCATTGATCTCCCTGTAGTCAATACAAAACCTCATAGATCTGTCTTTCTTCTTAACAAAAAGGATAGGGGCTCCCCATGGATAAACACTAGGGTGAATAAATCTAATGTTACTCAATTCCTCTAGTTGTCTCTTTAGTTCCACTAATTCCACAATGTCTATTCAATAAGGGGTATTTGATATGGGCCTTGAACCAGGAATTAAATAAATGGAAAACTTGATTTCTCATTCTGGAGGATGTCTAGGTAAATCCTATGGAAACACATCAATATATTCTTGAACAATAGGTATGTCCTCTATTCAAACAATCTTTTCCTCATCCATAATTATTTCATTCTCATCTTTCCCAATAATTGAATTTAGTGGAGCTACTGGGGGTGGATCTAGATAAAAATAGGGTGGTGACGTTTGAGCTCTAAAGATAAGGTCCTCTTTATCATCATCGAAAATTGTAACCTCCTTCTTCTTACAATAGATTTTTGAATCATGGTCCAAAATCCAATTCATACCAAGGATCATATCAAATTCAGTCATGGTTATGACAATGAGATCAGTAGATAAAGAACCTTTATATACCCTAAGGGGAACTGATTCACAAAACTTTGTGGTGATTATACTTCCCTTAGGTGTTTTGACTGACAACTCACGTGTTAAGTCAAATTGAAAATATATAATTTTCTGAGCAAACTGGGAAGATATGAAACAGTTTGATGATCCAGAATCAAATAAAGCATTGGATAGACTTGAGGAAACCATTAAATTACCTGCCACCATGTCTTTCGGAGCTTCAACATCAGCAGTAATGATTTCATAAGCATGGCCTTGATCCCTTTTCCTTTTCTGAGGTAAGTTCCATTGGCGCTTAGGACATTCATTTGCATAATTCCCATTTTCTCTACAATTTTAGCATTCAACATTGACAACCTCTTTCTACCCCTTGCAATCACGATCTTGGTGTCCTTTCTCATCACACTTGTAACAGACTCGCATTCCCTTCAGGCAAGTACCAGAGTGTTTCTTCCCACATTTACTATAGGATGGATATTCAACTTTTTCCTTCTTCCCCTTATTTCCATTTCTAGAGTGTTCAGCTGATCTCTTCTTCTCCTGCTTTTCTTTAAAGTCATAAGACTTAGAGAATTCTTTTTATGTCTTGATAGCACATGAGACAATATATTTGTATGATGAGAAGGATTGTGAGACTAATGCTCGATGAAGAAATGGTTTTAACCCATAAAATAATCGATCAATCTTACTCCTTGGGTTACGTATATAATCTGTTGCATGCCTTAATAACATTGTAAAGTTATCCTCATATTTTTGTGACATTCTCATCCTCTTTTTGCCTCAGACTCATAAATTGACTTTCCATATCCACTCGATGGTCATGAAGAAAGCATTTTTATAAGAAAATCTATTTAAACACCCTCCATTCCATATTTTATACTTCATCATCTTCCTTTGTGTTTTTAATCAATGACCACCATTGATTAGTATCTCAAGTGAAGCGATAAACATCCATGACAACTTTTTCCCTTTCGCCCCTCCCCAAAGCGTGAAATATTTTCTCTAAGGAATTTATCCATTTCTATGATACTAATGGATTTATACTCCCATTGAATGTTATTGGTTGTTTCCTCATGAAGCGTTCTAACATTGATCCTCTACGTTGTGGATCAGGGTGCTCCATACGGGTAAGGTTATTATTCATAACAAGAGTGAGTTTTCCCAGTATGGTGATAAGTTGATCAGCACCAGTTTCTCCACTATCTCCACTATAATTATCTTGAGTAGGAGGTTAATCCCGACATGGATTACGTTCATTGATATAGTTTCCATTCCTTCCACTATAAGCCATTTCTAAACAATTTCATACACTAGATTATTTTATGAATCACAATATATAACTCCAAACTTGTAAAACACTTAACATAAATTGAACAGTTTATGGATATAATCCATAATCATAAAAATGTTTTCTTTGAGAAATTATATACACATAAACCCTTCATAATGTTTTGTAAAGAAAATGATAATTATCCTAAGCATATCCCCTAGTAGTGTCGTAACCAAGAGTGCAGTAAGTCCTATTGTCGTGCACCAGTTCTTGTTCGAGTCTAGATCAAACCGGTGTTTTCGTGTTTTACCCCTAGGTACATCTGTCCCAGATCCGCCTCTACCTGATCGTATCTAGACAAGGATTTATTGCTTGGAAAACTCACAAAAATATCTACAGTCCCAAAATTCTAGGAAGTTCTTCTATACTAATCCTCAAAGTCTATCTTAGGGTAATGTTCTCTAATCATAGTTTTTCTAAAATTACCTTCCAAGGTTTGTGATAAACCTCATATGATAACAACTATAACACCTCGACCCTAGTTACCCAGAGTCGGTGCATTATTACAAAACAATGGAATGATCACAAAAGATCAAATCTCGAAAGACCGATTAGTTTAGTTGCCTTGTAAATACTAGATAAATTCATAATTTTACATTGCATTATAAAATGAAAAAATAAAAAAAACATAGTCTCCATAGGCCACACTCATATCCCTTATACTATCCTCGTTTTTCATTCATAATATACTTCTTCGCATCCTAAGAAAAATAAAACATAGAAATGGGTGATCTCAGATGCTTAGTAAGAGTAACAATATAGCAGAAACTTTCATAAATAAGCATAAATATTTAAGGCAATGTAAGAATAAAAAAAATCCTTTTAAACTTGAACTTCTGCATAATATAGAAAAGATAAAATCAAATAATTCCATTTACTTATTCACATGGATATTCTACTAGTGGAATAATCACATGCAATATCAATAGCCACTTTCATAATGATAGAATGCATAATTCCAGACTTCATAACCACATACTCAAGCCCCTGTGCCAAGACTACGAATAAAATTTTGTCAAGGCCTTGTTCCAAGACACTAGTTTGTATCATGAGACCTACCAATGCATGGAGGAGTTATATCGGGCTTCACCCGTTACTTACTAAGTCCAATGCATTCCTCATATGAAAATTTTTAAACAAAACATAAACATTCGTATTAAAACTAGCATACGAAATGTCAATACATTATCCATAAATCATTTATGGTGTAAAAATAACACATCCATATTCAAAAATATCACAAAACCTTCAATACAATATGGAATTTTTGTATCATAATAAATCAACTTCAAACAATCTTAAAATCCATCAAAGGATGTTGACATAGATAAAATCAAAACTTTTTGAGAGAAATATATCTTTCTATTTTGAAATCATTTATAAGTCATGTAATTATAAAAGAAAACTTTTATTTTTAAAATATTCTTATAATCTTGTAAGGGAATCTTAAATTATGTTATAATGGTGGAAAATAGCTGCACCCACCATATAAGTTTAAAAAAACATTCTTGCCTTAATTTTGTCAAAAAGGTCATAAAGTACCTTGTTTGGAAAATGACAAAAGATTCCTTTCAAAACATATAAAGTCAAAGAAAGGTATAAATTAATTTAACCTATAGTATAGTAAATGATAAAAAAAAATTGAAATACATTTTTAAGAAAACATGGATGTGGGTGATAAAGAGGTCCCAGTAGATACTTGTGTAAAAACAACCTCGGATAATAAAGATATTGTGAAATTAACCCTTACCTTGTACTTTTACTTGGTTGAGGGTAGGTTAACCTCATGTATAATGGTGAAATAATTGTTATTAAATTATAAAATAACCATATATATTAATATGATATCATATATGGTCTTCTAATATTACTTTGTTAATGATATTTTAGTAGTATCATCGTTTCAGGTGTTAACTGATTCGTTTTCCTTTATATGCTTGGTTACGTAAGCCATGTTTGTTATGGATAGGATTTATTTGATTCATATACAGAATTATATTATGTTTATAAATATTATTTTTAATCATATAATGAAAATTATTCTTGAAAGATTACGATGGGGAATGAATCTCATTGCGTTCGTGGAGACGGTAATCTGTACGTACGCACGAGCGACAATATCATTATTTTGATATAAAAATCGTATATAATTGGATGGTATATCATATAAAAATAATCATTATCATGTTATATTTATTATTTACAACATTTATACTCATTATTATACCCATCCAAATGATGAAGTGTTTGAATAACAAACTACACCACGACGTGGAGATGGTAATCCATACGTACGCATGTATGGTGACTTTGTCATTTATAGGATGGATATAATAAGGAATATGGTTGTACCATTTTTATAATAAAATAACAGTATATATAAGATACTGGAGTTATTATTTTATAATTTAAACAACAAAGAAAGTGGAAGTGGAAGAAGAAAAGAACTTGAAAGAGGTGATGAAATATTTACCTCTTCTTTGGGTTCTTCCTTTTGATTTGATCAAAAGGGCTCCTTAGGTTAGCTTTCTGACTAAAGTAAGGCCTATAGAATTAAGGTAGGATATTTTAGAGGATATTTGGTCATTTTTTGGCCGAGAAAAATAGATTTGAAGTTGTGAATTTGAGATAAGGGGAGGCGCCCTTTTATAAGAGAGGTGAGGGTCACTTTAGGAAAAGATTGAAATATTATTTTATAATAAAATAATTTTCGATTTCTAATGGATCCAAAATGAATTATTTAAAGTATAAGGTGGGTATGGGTCGAAAACATCTCAACCAATTGGTTTTATACAGGTTTAGGTCATCATGTTAACATTATCTTTTATATTTAACTCTTAGTTAAATGGTTTGACATTTACCACGTCTCTTTGTATTTTTATAATATGTGGTTAATAAACTTACTATAAACTTCCAAGAGAACCTAAAGTGGTTAATTAATGACATATATAATATTATTCAATCCCTTTGGCCGAACCATATATTTTTAGGAATAGAATACCAATTAATAATATAATATTTGTTTTAAAAACTCTTTTATGTCATTTTTGACACTATTTTGTTTTTTGTTTTTGTTAAATTTATAAAAGCATTATTACTTCGAAAAAAATTATTTTAATCAACCCTAACATGTCATATTAACCTATAAACTTAATTTAATTCATTAAAAGTCTCAAATTAGATTTATTTTGATATTTATCATATCAATTATTTTAATCCTTCATTAATAAGGTAATTACTACATCATCATTGTGTCATAAATAAATTTAATTATTTAATGTCTAAAAATATTAAATAAAATACCATTATGTAGGAAATATTTTTATATTTATAATTAATATTTATAGTTGAATTTATCTTATGTATAACCCTATATTAGAAATGGTTTAGTTATTAAAATTTGATTTTAACTCTTTTAACTCTTCTATAAATAAAATAATAATAAATGTCCTAATCTAATCCAAGTGGACCTAAAGGATCATATTTTATTCCTAAGGTTATTTTTTGTGGAATTACACTTATACAATATAATTAGGACATGTTTTAGGGTAATTATGATATCATTTTTACCCTTAATTATCCTATTTACCTTTAACCGTGGTAAATAAAAGTAAAAAGTTACTATTCACCAAAAATTATTTTCATCTTATTGAACCAAATTTTACTTACTGATATTAACCGAATCTATAGTATTTTTGAAATTACACTCACAGAAGTGGTAAAATTAAGTTTTATACAAATTTGAAAATGCTCCTAGGAGGTGGGTAAAAGACGGTAAATAGTTCGATAAAATTTTATATATCTAAACTTATTATAAAATGACTCTAATGAATTACATTGAACATATATGTGTATTATGTTTATATTTTGACCTAAAATAAATTAAAATTATATAACTAATTATTTAAAAAAAAATCAGTTTTAACCAATAACACTGTGTTTTTCACTATTCATCAAAAATTGAAATTTTTCAAGAAAATACCAAAATTTCACCCTAAGATAATTTCGATATTATGAATCCAAAAATTAAGTCCATTTTGAAAGATGAAATTTATAAATTTTTAAAAAGTGGGTATTACTATTCATAACTGCTAGTTTGATTGGTCGTGGTGTGTTAGAATCTCGAAGTTGTGTACAATGCAAGCTATTGCATTATTCAAAGCGAAACATACCATGGAATCTTGGGGTGTTACACAGATGAAGGAAAAAATTCAGGAATGGGAGAACTATATGATAGAGAAATGGCCAATTTTCTTCCAAAACACTAATAGAGTCAAGATTACAAAGGATGGAAAGAACAATGGTGGGTAGAATGTGACACCCCTATTTTGAGGTATTTTTAAATTTTTTATGTTTTTAAAGTTATAATATATTTGGGTAAATGTTTTTGAGGAGGAAGTTGATATACAGCTTGAACCTTGTTATAGGAGGCAGTTCATGGTGCAAAATTATATTCATGATGTGAAGGTTTGTGGGAAGATTTGATATAAATATAATTTGAGATGGTTCTTGATTTTAATTACAATTCACAGTGTGAATGGGGTTTTAGTATTTTAAGGTTGAGGTACCTTAAAAATTGGTGGAGGTAAACTCAAAGGTTTCATTGTGTGAATTCCTCTATCACACTGATAATGATATCAGTTTAAGCCACCTTATTAATTTTAACTCTGCATAAGTTCATATTAGTCTCCCTTATTTTCCCCTTGAACTTAAGGCATCCTCTAGGTGATTTTAGTTGTCCACTTTCTTTGGGAGGTTGATTTCAACAAATATTAAATCATTATACCTATGGAATCAAAGGTAATAATTCTAGTTCTTCTTCTCATTTATAATATCCTTATTTAATTTTGAGGAGAATTTCTATACTAGGGCTTTCATTCCTAGATATTTGATCTATTGACCATTTTGATAGAACTTCTTTGGGATTAATTGAAGGAACAGATAGTGGAGCTTGGATCTATAAATCATAAAACTATTATTTATATTGAATTAATTGATGTTTGGTTTCTCCTATCCCTATACACTTTTCTTAGAACTTCAAGGATTTGGTTTTCAAGAAAATAATTGTTTGTGTTTGTTGATAAAAAATCATAATGATTCTCCTTGTTTTACTAGCTTTGAAACTATGGGTTATGAGCTTCACCCACAGCATGTTTGATGAAATTATTGAATGAAAATTTGATTTTAAATAAAAAAAATTGGTGTGGGAACTTGTAATTGGTTTGTGTTTCATTTGTTCATGATTCATATTAGGGCTTTGTTAAATTCAGACTGGGTTATCCTGCCGATTTGGGGGCAATCTAGATTGTACATCCAAATGAAAACTTGGGTTTGGAAGGATAAGTTTCACTTAAGAGTTAGGAATGTTCGGTGAATATGGGATATGATTCCCCCCATGGTCAGTGGAGGTGGTGAGGGTGGGTAGGAGTTTGGGGTGTGGTCATGTGGTCAAGTCCCTAGGCCAGCAATTTCTTTCCATTTGATTTGTTTCATCATGTGTAACTTTCACAGTTGTACTAACCTTTTAATATGGGATGTGATCACCTTGGTTGAGTATTTTCATTGTTTTTATGTGTGCATGGAATTTGTGAACTTCATGGTTTGAGATATTTTCACTATTGATTAATATGTTAATCTTTCATGGCTATTTTATATTACTCTCTCTAATTTATATTAAATTTTAGATAATGGTTTCTTGTTATAGTGGTTTGTGTGCAAAGCCTTATGGATTTCTTATTGTGTTGTATACTCACCCCTGGTATATTCAACTTGGTTCATATGTATACATTGTTTATCAAGATATAAGTAAGGGGAAGGTCTCATACATTACTAGTGGATCACCTTGATATTGTGGTCTTTTTGGTTGGGATTTGGAGCTTAGGCATGACTTATAGTGGATTTTGTTATGGTTATATATCAATGCATTGTTTCCTCTTTCAGTCTTGGGTCCTTATTGATATAGAATTTTTTTTCCTAATTTATTAATGTGACTTTGATTATGTTTATGGTCAATTATGTCATTGGATTATTATGGGGTTTTATATCATGAATCATGTTCTTTTTATTTAATTGAATTTTTTTAGCATAGATTTTATTATTTATGGTAAATTATCCTCTAATGATTACATATACCCTTGGTATTTATATCCATCCTTTCATGTCTGGGAATTTCACCACAGGATAGTGCTTCTTCAATCCTTCCCAACCCAATGGGTCAGGTTGATGTGTTTTTATAATTACCTAAAATATCATAAAATGTTATCTTTGAATGGGTGTATAAGGTAATTATTGAACTAAACTCATCCTTTATCCATTATTTGTTCACTTTTTTCCAATTTCCTTTTTACAATGGAAACCTTATACATTAATGAATAAGTATTTATGAAAATGACAATCAAAACTCGCTTGTAAAAGGAACCCTCTTATACCACTCCCAAACCACTCTTTTCCGTTGGTTATATCTTGAATACCTACCCAAATCCACTCTTATAAATCCTTAGTACACATTTGGGAACCTCCAATCACACGAAGTGGTCTCAAATCCCTCATTTCCAAGAATATCACTAAAAGAAGATTCGATTATTTGATGTAAGTGTTAACCTATCCTTAATCATTATTATTTATCTTCATCATCCACATTTTCTTAAATAAAATTTAACACTTAAGTAAAAAAATAAATCATTAATATAATATTATTACAATACAATAACATTCTCTTACTCATTCAATTGTTATAACATGTTCTTATTTTTGTTAGTTTTACAACCTAAATGAACGATGTTATGAAATTTACATCATGAATGACTACATAAACTTAAATACTGGTAATTTTATTTTATAATTATTAATTTAAGAAGTTTTAATAATTTTTGAATGGTAATACACCAATTTATACTCACCAATTAGTTTGATTCTTTTATTAATTCAATAATCACCAAAAAGGTAATTTTTAAGCATTCCATGCAAACTGTCACCATAAGTTCTATAAAATGACCATGGTACTCCAAAACTATATCAAAAATAATAATAAATCTTTATTAATAGTTTATTAGTGATACCCATGATTACAGAGCAAGGAACATAATATCTAAATAAAAGTATGCATGGAAAATGGAAAAAGTAACACTTGAATATTAATCTTATCAAAAAAACAATTAATATGTGAGTAATAAGGAATTATAAATGAATGGTATTAAGTAAAATAAATATTACAAAGGATTTTATAAATATGAATAATAAAACTAAATTTATTATATCAGGAGTGACCAAACATAATTCTGAGGTCAGGGTTTCTCTTCCAATCTCACTTTGAAATTGAGATAACTAATGTCTAGGTTTCCATTGGAGGGAATTATATCTTATTTACCTATAAAATAATATATATTTTCATCTCCTAAAGTTATTTCTATGGTTTAAATATGTTTTTACCATTTCACCTACCATTGTATTCCAATTCAACTAGAAGGTTTCCAATAAGTGCATCCAAACTAATCTCAACTTTTCAATCAATAATCTTTCTCCTCTGTGTTAATATTATTTATTTTGCTTTATAAATGTCATTTTATGCACTTGTATGAATTATTATGGTTATTTTCTATTATATTTTAATTTATTTATAAAATAATTAAAGTAATATCTTTTTAAATTTTTTCCACATGATCTCATTTTTCTTCTTCCTTCTTGGGTTTTTTTTACAAAGATTTCTCTATATGTTTTCATGGGTTTCCAAAATAATCTTTATTCCCATTGTTTTTTATTTTATCTTCTTTTAAAATAAAAGTTATTAAAAATTTAATGGTTATTTATTCTTATTTATAAAATTAATTTTTTAATTTCATTGTAAATTTTTTTTCATCTATGTCAATATCCTTTAACATATCATACACTTCCCTGGAGACATTCTCTAATAATACCATCCACATTATTTCACTTGATGTCCTATTACTATGATTTATGTAATTTTTCATGATATTCATTTCTTTCACATAGATTAATTAATATAAGATGAAATTATGAATATTTTCATGTTCATATAAAACATATATGTATAAATTTTTATGTTTTGGTTGGTCCCATATTTATATAGTCCTAAACTGATTTGGTTTAAGATTTATATCTCATTATAAGACATTTAAGGGACTAGGGAGTGAGATCAATAGAATATGGGACCCTATCCACTAAGTTTATGGGAATTTGGAGTGAACCCAATCCACTATGGGACTCTGTTCACTATGTGATGATGGTCTTGGAAGTGAGTATTGATATAAGAAATGATTTTCTATACTTATGTTTTTGTCACATTTATATGGAATATATCTATTTTTTGCAACATACATATGTTATGGTTTTTTAAACCATGATTTTTTACTAATGTTTTCAAACTCTTATGAATCATTTCTTATGTTATGCCAAAAGAATTATGTTTCAGGATTTACGATCCATGTTTTATTAAGTATGATTCTCTTATGTTATGTTTATGCACTTTGATTATGTTCTCATACCCACATATTAATCTTATTATCACTTATTAAAGTACCTAAGGATAGATTAGGTACCACTGAGAGGGGGTTGAATTAGTGGTTCACTATTTTCATAAATCCTTTCCATTTTAATTCAACCTCTATGACTAATTAAAGAATAACTCCATAATCTTTAATTCTCATCCTCACCTTATAAGAAATGGTAATAAATAGCGAACAACATATCAGTATTTTACAAGGTTTGGTCAAAATACCTAGTCCTTTCTGTAAATATTTATTCCCCCCAATAATAGATTTTTCACTATATGCAATGGTTACGTCTAAGGAAACTCCCATTCCCATCAACATTGACTCCAAAATTGTTTCCGCTCTAGATTCCCAGTTGATATCATAACATCTCACCTACACAAGTGGCCAAAATAAAGTACCACAATGACTTACTCCAAATTCCAACTATATTCTTCCACTTCTCTTCAATGTATAATCCAATGATAAAAAAGATCTTGTTTGGCTTATGATAGATTCTGCACTGCCTCGAGATATAAATCATATTTTCTACTCATGTTCCTCTTCAAGAACTTTGGAATCTTATTATCAACTTCTTGATATTACTCACGTTCCTTCGATATTCAAATGATCTAGGCCTTCTCAACTCACTGAATAATTTGTTATAAATGTTATCTTTTGATTGGAACACTTCCTTGACTTTAGTAACAAATCTTTCACAGCATAAACTTCATGAAAATTATATTGGGCGTTCTTCTATAAACTCACATTTGTGTAAGATATAATATATGGTCTTCTCGATTATTTATCACTGTAATTTGTGAAAAAAATGCACCGGATTTACATTGTTTTCATGTGCCTGAAAATATTGAATATTGAAAGAACACTTTCACTGCCAAAATTTCCCTCTCACTTTTATAATTCATCTCTCACATGGTCACTATACTATAATATAACATTATCCTTCATGAAATTGTATTGCATGATGCTTTTGTTTCTCCATGTAACTTAGTAAGTTGTCTTCATGCATAGAGTATTCACATAAAAAATGTATTAAGTATCTTCCTCAAAACTTCATCACGAAACCCCATGCTATTAATTTTTTAACTTAGCCTCATTTATGCATATTAACACATGCATGTACATAATAAGAAGTCCCTTGTGTAAGAGTGTGATGTATTTGTTCTTTCCTTTCAAAAATAAGATCACAACAAATAATGACTCACAAACCTCGCTGCGTGTGGATCAAATCCTAGACTCTTTGTAAAAAAAACATTGAATGTGATTATCACAAGATAAGATTCATGGAACCAAGTTTTTAATCATGAAATATTGAAGGATTATAAAATCTCATCATGAACTCATATATAATCCTTACATGAATACGGATCACTCTCCAATATCTATTTTGGTTACTCATCTCTCTCAATCAATAAAACTACAAATGATATTTTTGAAGACTTTTATTGATGAGTTGTACTGACTTACCTCTCCTTTAGATGTGGTGATCCATTGGATCCACCACCTCACTTCATCATCACAGGTAGATTCATGATATTCTTGACTCCACTAACAAATCTAATGCACTTTACTTTTGTTACTTTAGTGAATTGTTTTTTCTACTTTTCTAAATGTAACTCCCATGTGCATTGGATTTTATTTTCATTTAATTAATGCATTTTAACTCCCAGTGGTAATATGACCTCAAACAAAAAAGCATACAAGACTTCACGTGTTGTGGTAAATTGGATCTAAACCACACCATCACTTTGATTTTGAGTTCTTTTACCAAGGTATAAATTATTCATAGCCTTGTTTTTTCATTTTGATAATCTCATAATCTCATATGATCATTCTCTTATCTATCATATTATCAGCTTATTCACTGGAGATTCAGTCAGGACGAACTCAATAAATAAGAACCCTCAACATATAGCATAGGTTGAAGAAGACATTAGACTCAATTAGACAACCCATACACAATGGTTCAGATGGTCTGTGTTAAATCTATATTTTTATAGGTGGGTGAACAATACCCATAAAGACCACATCCCACATAACTTTTTATCACCATTATCACTTCCTAATAATATAATATGTTTCATCCACCACCTAATATAGCACCATGGTTTATGCCTAAACACGTGTTCACACACCCATATGGGGATAGTTCACCTTCTTCTCCCATATGCACCACCTAAACACATCCTGCAGGCACTATGCACACCTACCATGCATGCCCAATCACTAGTGCCTTTACCCATGTCTATGTGTATTCTTATCCATCACTATACCCTCTATTGGAATGTTTTGAATTATTTAGGTTGGCTCCGACCTGATTGAGTTATCCTATCACATGTGTGGTTGAGCTGGCTTGACTTGGTTGGATATGGTTGGCCCATTTTTTAGTAAAACCACAAAAACTTTGTATACTCTGAGGAATGCCACCATAAAAATTCCAAGTTTCTTATAATTGATTTATTTTCCACTATTCAAAACTCTACTAAATATATTTCATTGCAAACATGTTATAAACATTGTGATAACAACAATCATCCCTAGCACGTGTTTTAATCATTAATAATATCTCCCCAATCATAAAAATTAATGTTGACAATATTTCTATAAAAATACTCTAAGCGCATCATCACTTTGTCCCTCATATATTGAAATCATATTCACATCAATTAAATCATCCTTAATGGAAAAAATATCATTCAACTCAATGTAAACTTAAATAACCCCATTTCCAACGAGCCTGTACCCATGTGGTAGAGGATCCTGCTTGGCATCCAAAAGACCCGGGTTCAAATCCGGGTAGGGATGAATTTCCGAGCTACTGTAGCTGGGCACTGTAGCAGCGGTGGAACTGTAGCAGTGGCAGCACTATAGCGGCGGAAGGACTGTTGCAGAATACTATAGCGGTGTACGGGTACTATAGCAGGTACGGTAGCAGTGCAGGGTACTGTAGCATTACTGTTCACAGAGGGTCCTTTGGGCCGAAAAATGGGCTTTCAAGCCTTTTATTCAGGACACTTGGCCTTGGGCCTTCGGGCTATGTATTGGGTCTCTATCTACCCTCTAAGAGGTCTTTGATTTAACAATAAATTGAGGCTTCGACCCCAACCTTTAAAAAAACTTAAATATCCCCATTTTTATTTTTTTTCAATACCATAAATCCTCATGTATGTCATTATGTTTGTTTTTATTTATCCCCTTATGGAAAATGAATACAAAGAATATGTAGAGGACATGTCGTCTCATCTATTTCTCATTAATCATCTTCTTCCCCTTTTATAATTATTCCATATATTTTCTTTTTCCCAGATACTTTATCTAGACAATTATAAGTCTATAAGGGAAAATCAGATATAGAAAAAAAAAGTGTATAACCAAGGTGATCAATATTGTACATGAAAAAACATGCATTTGATACCAATATCAGAAAATTATCACTTTATAATTTGGAGCTTCTCAAATAGTCAAATCATGAAATATATTTTTCTTATACTCATATGAACAGACACATCATAAAGTTAATGTGAAAAAACATATAGATATCCCTTTTTAGCTCAATTGAAACTCTATTTTGATAAAAAAAATTAAAAACAATTAGAATATAAATTTGAGAGTGATTATCATGTTTAATTTACAAATATGTTTTGAAATTTAATATTCAAAACATTTGGAATATTTGATAGATTTAAATGATTTATGCTCCCCGTCAAGTGATGCATCTACCTTCTTCAATTCCCTGATAGTTAGTACAAAATCATATATATAAGGTAATATAGAGGTACCTATTTCCTCATCAAAAATATCAATCAGGTTGATATTTTCCTCACAATATATTCTTTTCCTTTATCCTTTTGATCTCAAATTGGGAAAAGTTCACACTCTTCAAAGGTTTCATTCTCACATTCTTCCCATGAATTGTTTCTTTATGTGGGATAGTCTTATGAACCTTTATAAGTAATGAAAAAAAAATATTCTAATTTTATATTCATTCTCATCAGCCCATATTGGACTGGAAATATAGTTATATAGTTCTTCTTGTTTACCTGATTATTTTATACTTATTCTTTTGATGCTCTTAACCATCACCAGAAGATGAATTCTTTTGATATTTAGAAATTCTTCTAAAATAACCTATTTTCCCTCAATTGTGGCTTCTATCTCAGATTTATCCATTTATTTCTCCATTTTTAGGGGATTTGGAAAAAATTACAAACATTCCTTCTTTGTATGCTCAGTTTTCTTGATTGTTTCACACTGATTATTAGATGTACATGACTTCCTTTCCTTTTTCTTCTGAATTTTATTCCCTTTCATTTCATAGATAACTTATCAAAAATATTTTTTCATTCATACTTCAGCTCTATAACCATGTAATCTTCATCTAATACAAAATTATTCTAATAATTCGTACCTATTTATTATTGGTAGTTTGGATGGGTTTATGGACAGTAATTTATTTATTTGATTATATGTTATCTTTTTTACACAGATCCCCCATGGTTCATGTTTGTTTCCGTGAAATGAAAAGTTATACTAGGAATAGTAGGTTTTATGTCCAAATTTTCCACAATACTAGAAAAAAATCATGAACTATGATCTTTTATTTTGTTAAAAAACCTGTCCAGGAAATTCATGATTTCATCTTGTTGTAAACCATGATTTCTTTTTTATGGGGAAATAGTCTTCCTATAATATTCCCTTCATCATTTGATGTTGTGTAATGCCTCTCTTTTGACTTATCAGTCCAAACATATTCACCTGCACCATCAATGATAACATATCAGTTTCAAAACTATTTAGGATTAGATGTACTATGTATGTAGGAACCCTTTATATCACCAATTTGAGAGGAATTAGTGCTTACCTAAATATACGTAATGAATTATTCTATTTTTTTTTTAAATTCATGTTGGGATATTAGATACATTGATTATATCTCAAATATCTATTCCTTATTGGGAGTTAGTTTCTCCTAAACATCACTTATAATCTTCTCAATCTCATCCTCCTTCAATCCATACTTATTATTCTCTTCAAAAAGAGTTATTTACTTTCTATCATAATCCTACTTTTAAATAACTAATTTTCTTTTTACTTTCTCTAGATTCCTCTTCTCTTTCTTGAGTGGTGTGTTTTGATAAAGAGTATCTTTTAACTCTTATTCCAACCACCATTCCAAATATATTCTTACTTCTCCATTATCAACACTTGAAGAATCAGATCCCTTTTTAACATGAGAAAATAAATTCAGTTCAACTTCTATATAACTACTTGATAATAAATTGGTTTTTTCAAATTTATCAACAAATTCCTATTTTTATTTCTTGAATACTTATTATTATTATTATTATTCTTTTTATGTTTTTTAGGTTTCTCATTTTCCTCATCAGATTATGTTTTTCCATTTTATTTGGGTAATTTATTTTATAGTATATAATTCCCTTAAATTTTTATCACATTAGTGGTTACTTGCCTCTTATTTTCTATTTTACCTTTCTAAACCCTCTATAAATAAGAGAAATAATTTTATTTAGGTATTCATCAACATCCAAATATTTTAATTTTTATTTTTATATAGACTCAAAGGTTATCTCATATTATATATTCTTTTTTAAAGTAAGATCATTTTTCATTTTATAATCTATGATTATATTGTGTAACTCATCTAATGAAATGTCTTCTCAATCTTCCAAGGATTAAATCTTAGGATTAAATCTCTCTAGAAAATTTCTCATTAGATTTTTCACAATTATTTAATCTTCCTTCTTCCCACCAGACACATGAATATCACTTATTATCTAATTTATTATAATGAAATATTCATCAATGTTTTAATCATATTTCATTTTAATATTCTAAAACTTTATTTTCTAGATTTTTGATTTAGTTTATTTGAATTTAATATTTCCTTCATAATTACTTCTCAGTTTATCCCAAATCTCCTTGGAATTTTAGAAACCCATCACTTTAGTATATAAATTTTCTAATAAATCCATCAAGGAGGAATTTGGATCTTTCCATAAACTTATAGATTAATATTATCATCTTGAGTCATGGAAATATCCTCATAAATAGGTGGTAATCCCACTATTTCTGCATCTCTCACTTCTAGGCCCACATACATTAGGTAAGTAAGAACCCTACTCCCCTAGATGTGGAAGATATTTCTATAAAAATTAGTAATTACTTAGTTGTTCACTGAATTATAATTATCCATTTATTATAAAGTTATCAGAGGGAACCTTCCACTAATACCAATTAAAGTACCCAATGATCAGTTTGGTACACTAAGAGGGGGTGAATCAGTGGTACACTTTTTAAAAATCTTATCTCTTTTAATTCAACCTCTCTGAATAATTAAAGTCCTAGTCCCTCATATTTAATTATATTCGTCACCTTTTAAGTGATGTTAATAATGAGAGAACAGCACGTAATTATTTTACAAGTTTCGATCAAAAGATATACTCCTTATGAAAACCAATTATTTCTCCTGGTTTATATTCTTTACTATTTGCAGGTGGTTGAATCCAGGGAAAGTCTCATTCCCATCAACAGTAAGTCCCATAGTGTTCCCACTTTAGTGTCCCACTAAATATCACAAGTTCCCACCTACACAATTGATCATCATAGAGTCCCACTGTGTCTTTCTCTAGAGTCCCACTGCAGTCTTCCACTTCAATTTAAAGTATGATTCACTGATAGGAAAGATATATGTTGTCTTTTTATATCTTCTACACTACCTCAAGATCAAATCCCACCCACCCCCCCACAAAAAAACTATATCACCTTATCTTCTCATTTATAACATCAAGAAATTCATAAAATAATTTTAAACTGACTAAACTTGCTCATTATCCACTGATCTTAAAATCATATAGAACTTATTAGCTCACTGAATACCTACCTGAATGGCCCGAAGGCCTTCATTTTTATTGATTTTCGATAACCCCAATTTCAAGGGATGAGGGGGAACCCTTACAAGGCCCGTAGGCTCAGAGATTACATGGCCTGTAGGCTAAGAAGATTTCATGTCCCGAAGCTCTTAGGGAATTCAACCATACTATCTACAAGGAACAGCCCCTCCCTAGCATTTTCATCTTGATAGTAGCTCTCCACCTTTGCATAACCGTCTATATGGGCTTCTCGTGCAAGCACATGCTGGTACCGATGGCATAGCCATACCCTCTCATTCTGACAATCCATTGGGATCTGCTCTGCTGAGTGCACCTGCTCTGAATCCTCTTCTAGGGCTGCTCCTTTTTTGTAGTGTGTCTGGGGCCTGCATTCATGTGGCCTGAAGGCCCTGGGGTGGCCCTAAGGCCTTAAGGTGGCCCGAAGGCCTTGAGAATCAACTGGACCAAAGGCCTTGGGTGGTCTGAAAGCCTTGCAGGACCTGAGGACCAAACCGGAGGCCTGGAGGCCAAGATGGATGAATGGTTCCTGCTGCTATAGTACCGAATAGTTCCTACTACAGTACCGAATAGTGCCTTCTATAGTACTACTACAGTAACCTGGAAATATGCCTCCACCCGGATTTGATTCCCTGGATTCATTCACAAATTTATCACTCCACACTATTCATTAAAAGTATATTTCATGTGTTTATCTCAAACCTCATGCATGTAAGATACAATGTATGGTCTTCTCTATATTTATTCACTGCACTTTTTTTCAACAACACAAATGCACAACCTTCACGCTATTTTCATAGAAGTGTTATTTCATGTGCTTGAAAATTTTGAAAAGTGAAAGAACACTTAAACCACCTTACTTTTCCTCTCACTTTTATACTTCCTTTTCACAAAAGTCTCACATAGTCATTTTACTGTTATATAATAGCTTCCTTCTCTCAAGTTTATCACATGATCCTTGTACTTCATGTAACTCACTATGTTTCCTTTAAGCATTGTTTATTTGCATAAAAATGTATAAAGACGCTTCCTAAAAACTTACTCATGAAACCTCAAGCTCGGAATAGTTTCACTCAACCTCATACATAAATATTATCATAGTACATCATAATAAATCCCTCATTTAAGTTCATGATGTCTCTATTATTTCCTCATGAAAATACAATCTCTATAAATAATGCCTCACAAAGCTCACTAATTGTGGATTAAATTAAAGATTCAACATTAAGAAACTTATAATGTGAGTAGTGTGATAAAATATTCTAGGAACCAGGTTCTTCATCATCTGATTTTGAAGGTATATAAAATCCCAACATGCACTCACAGAGAATCGTTATGCAAATAGAGATCACTCTTGAGTCTCTATTTTAGTCACTCAGCACTCAATTGATATAACTTAAAATTAGATCTTAAAATCCTTCTGTAGATGATGTGCATTGAATTACCTTTTCATCAAACATGGTTATTCATTTGATCCTCTTCCTCACTTCACTATCATTGAGTTTCATGATATTCTCGAATCTCCACTGACATAGCTTGAACAATTCAATTATGTAACATTAGTAAATCATGTTATCCTCTTTACTAAAGGTAACTCTCAGACACTTTGGACTTAACTTTCATTATATGCATTCTCTTCAACTCACATCATCAATACGATCTCAACCCATGTAGCATACAAGCCTCCGCATTTCATGATTCAGTGGCTTTGAACAACACTTTCACTTTGTATTTATATTCTTTTACCATCGAATAACTTATTTAGAACCTCGTTTTATCATTTTGAGAATATAATAATATTATATGATCAATATCATATTGATCATATGTTCAGCTTATTCACTTAAGATTTTGCCAAAAAGAACCAGATGAACTGTAACCCTTGACATATATCAAATATTAAAGAAGTCATCATCCCTGATCGAATGGCCTAGATACAATGGATCTGATGGTCATTGTTAAATCAATATCTTTAATAGGTGGGTGAATAGTTACCATAAAGATTTCATCCCATGTCACTTTTTTAACCACCTTCCCACCGCTTAATAATATACTCTATTTCATCCACCACTCTAGTCGGTACTGGGGTCGGCACCCGCACACACATTCTCAGACTCATATGGGTCAAGAACACCTATTTTCCCCCTTCACATCACCCATGCACATCATACGGGCACTATGCCTTCCCACCATTCTTATCTAAGAACAGGAACCTTTACCCATGTTTGTGTGTAGTCATGTCCATCACAATGCTTTCTGCCACTATGTAAATCCTTGTTAATCTGGATTCCATGCGATTAGACCTATCAAAAAATCTACAAGATCGTGGTCCATTCTGTTAGCCCGTGGATTTATGTGGGTTAGGTCCTTGCATATTTAGGCTCACAAACATTTGTACCGCATTTGATCCAACCCGCAAATCCCGCAGCTCGTGCAGACTAGCCCACCTGGTGTCTGCGGGTCCCGTTTGATCTGCAATTATAAGTGGTTTCCCAAAATGTTATGTTAGTAAAATAAAATAAAATAATTTAATACAATAAATTAACATGAGAGTGGGAAAAAATATTTCACTTTTAATAAAACCATATATAAATCCTGGAAAATATCAACTCATGTTGGGTTTTGAACCTGACGGTTAGGTTAGCCATGAGATAGATGACATGTGTAGTTATTTAGAGCGTAATAGGATTGATTTATTAAAAATTGATGCAATAATTTTAAAAATAGATGTAAAAGACTACCATTTTTTTCTAATACAATGCTTTACTAATATTTTGATTTATGTATTTTAATTTTATTATTATAATTTTTTATAAATTAATATTTATATATTTTTTATAGCATTTTAAAAGTATAAAATAATTTCTATCATTTTATTTTAAATTAGAATATATGTTAACATATGTTTTTTATTTATATAATTTTATATAACATCATACAATTAATAAAATTTATGTTTATTATTTCATTTTAACAAAAAATATATATATTACTATGAGTTTCTAAAAGTAACATAGAAAACATTAATAAATAAAAAACAATAATAATAAATATATAGTAAAATTATCTATTAATATATTTTTATATAAAATCCAAACATGTATTTATTTTAAAATTTTCATAATCAAGTCTCTAATACAAATTTTCAGTGTAAAATTTCAGTGCAAATTTTGAGTACTAATTTTCACTGATAATTGTAAAATTCTAGTGCATAAAAAATATAATTTGGTGATTTCAATTAGATATTTAAATGGAAATTTTAACTATAATTTTATAATGGAAATTTCCATTCAGAGTTTATTGTGTAAATTTTCAATGTAAATTTCAGATGAAATTTTATATTTTTTATTTATGTATCATTATTTTTTATTGTAGTTTTAAGTAGATGTTCCTAGTGGAAGTTTACTATAAAAGTTTCTAACAAAAAAATTAGATGTAATTTTCCAGTGAAAATTTACATTTTTGTTTATGTTTTAATATATCTATATTGTAATTTTAATTGAAAAAATCGAACAGTGGATTTTGGGTGAAAATTTACACTGAGAGTTTTCAGTGGAAGTTTGCACTGGAAAATTCCCTAAGAAAATTTGAGCATGAATTTATTTTAGAATATTTTTAATAAAATTTTCATTATAATTATAATAAATATCAAATGTAAATTTATATCATAAATATAAGTGAAAATTTAAACTAAAAGTATCTAGTGTAAATCTTTACTAAAATTTTTCGTGCAAATTTCCAATGAAAATTTTCAATTAAAACATAAATTTTTATATATGTATTAATATAATTGTATTTTAGTTTTAATCATTGAAAATTTAATTTTTTTTTATTTATGTTTTAATATATCTACATTATAATTTTATGTAAAAAATTAAACTGCAAATTTTCAGTGAGAATTTGCATTGATAATTTCCAAAAGAAGTTTGCACTGAAAATTTCCTTAAAAAATTTACAATTAAAATATTCAGGGAATATTTTAATTGTTTATTTATGTTTTGAAATATTTAAATTAATAATTTTATAATTTTTTTAATCAAAATTTCACTATAATTATAATAAAAATCAAGTTGAATTTAACACTAGAAATTTAAGTGGAGATTCAAATTAATTTTTCAATGAAAGTTTTCAATAAACGTTTTTCTATAAAAATTTGCAATGAAAATTTTCTGTGAAAATTTAAATTTTTTAGTTTTGTATTAATATACTTTCATTTTAAATTCAACTCAAATTTTTAAGTGTAAATTTTTAGAGGAAATTTACAAATGAAATTTCTTGTGTAAATTTTCACAAAATATTTTCAGTGGAAAATTTAATTGTAAATTTTACAATGAACATATAATAAATAATATGTATTACATTTATATATAATAAATAATATGTATTACATGTATATGTAATAAATAATTTTTATTACATGTATATGTAATAAATAATTTTTATTACATGTATATGTAATAAATAATTTTTATTACATGTATATGTAATAAATATATTATATGTATTATATAAATTTATATAATAAATAATAAATAATATTATATGTATATATAATAAATATTATATACATGAGTTTCAGTGTTAATGAGAGGCACAAGAATATATTTTTATCCATACACTGGTTTTTCAAGTCAAGTTAAATTGCCCGCCTGAGATGATATTAATCACATAAATAATCAGAGATATAATACTTTAAAGTTTTTTGTTATTGTTAAAGTTATTGTTAATTTAAAACTAAAAATTTTACCAAATCTTACACAATTTTATTTTCCCGCTCCACTTTATCATGGTTCATGAAGCAAAAAAAATATTTTTATATATTATTTTATTTAAGACCATGGGTTGGCCTGTTAGTGTAGAGACCCAAAGCTTGACGTACATGGACATTACATTACTTTTGGGGAATACTTAATACATAACAAAAACAGACACATGAGGATCGTAATAGTTTAGTTTCTTTGGAAACTCGGAAAAATAATCTTCTAATTGTGGTGAAAGATCTTCAACATCTCTCATAAAGATCTTCCCCTTTTGTTTTCTTACCTAAAACATTTCTTTATATCCTGGGGAAAAGAAAACAAATAAAGGGTGAGCTCAAATGCTCAGTAAGGGTAAGCATGGGTAAAATAAAACAAATCATATACATTTGAACTTAAAAACATGAATATAATGCTTAAATATCAAAAGCTTGAGCAATGACATAAAACATGGAAGTACGTAAGGCATAGATCATAAAGAAACATTAAGCATGATAAAATAGCATGGGAGTAAAACATGTAATTGTGGCAACCATTAAGCACATGTTATGATTTCCATAGTAGCCAAGGCATTGCTGCCAAGACCATCTTAGTGGACAAAGTCCCTTTCTGAATCGAGTTCACTCCTCGTTCCAGTCCTGTAATACTGAACCGGTTTAACTTTCTATTCCAGCCATGTATATATCATGAGATATAAATCTTTACCCAATGCATTGGAGGGAGATATAGGTCCCACCCATCTCATAATTAAATCATTCTTACTTGTGCCACAACATAAACATAAATCATTCATCATAACCCAAATAATAAAATGGGTTTCATAAACATCATTCCATCATCACATAATCCATATAAATGAAATGGATATCATTTCATAATAAGAAAAGTGAAACCATGTAAATCATAGAGACATTATACTTGAAACATAGACATATGAAATAAAGTCATCTTAGATGGAAAATCGTTTTGATAATGCACTTGAAATGAATTCTTGAGGAAAATATCCTTTCTTCTTGAAAATCATTTTCTTTTCACAAAATGCCATGAAATTTTAAAAGAAATATATTTTGATGAAAATAGTCATGAAATCTTTTGGAGGAAGCTTCATGAAAATAAGGACTTATAAAACCATAAAAATCCTTTCATTTCGTATAAGTTAAAAAAACATTCTTCTCGTACTTTTTCCAGAAAAGTCAAAAAGCACCTCGTAAAAGAAAGATTCCATACATACAATGTAGTAAAAGTCAAAATGGGTAAAAAGGACTTTAAACATACATGAAAAAAAATTTAGGAAACATGGACATGGATGAGAAAAATAACCCCAGAAAATACTTACGAAGAAACAATCTCAGATAAGAATGATATTGGAAAAGTTATCCCTTACCTTAGGTCTGATATGCTTCGTATAGATCTGAACGTCCTCTTCTTCGATACGCCTCTTTGAAACATCCTCTTAGGTCACTACAATTGGTCTTTGAAGTAGACCAGGACCTCTAGGATATTTCTATGGAAGTGGAGTAGATATATTGGCAGGGGTTGGCTGAGCATGAAGGCTCAAATTTGTGTGAGGAAGAGAGGGAGGAGGTGCCCTTTTATAAGGGAGGAGAGGGGCACCTTTGGAATAACTAAAAATATTATTTTATTATAAAGTCATATTCGGTTTTTAATAGCTCCAAATTGATTTCTTTCGAAGCTAAGGTGTGTATGGGTCGAAATTCTCTCATACAATATAATTTAGACAAGTTTAGGTTTCTATTTTAACCTTATCATTTAGATTTAACTTTAAGTTAAATAATTTTTCTTTTACCGTATCTTCTTGTTTTCTTACACTATAAGGTTAATAAACTTAATATAACAAGTCAAAATAACCCCAAGTTGTTTATTATTAATATATATAACCTTATCTAAGTCATTTGGCCAAACATTATATTTTTAGGAATAAAATAACAATTAATAATATAATATTTGTTTTAAAAACTATTTTATGTCAATTTTGACACTATTTGGTAATTGATTTTTTTGAAAATCATAAAAGAATTATTAGTTCGAAAAAAGTTAATTAAATTAATACGAACATGTCATATTAACCTATAAAATTAGTTTAATTCATAAAAAGTCTCAAATTACCTTTATTTGGGTATTTATAACATTAATTATGTCAATATTTCATTAATAAGATAATTACTACATCATCATTGTGTCATAAATAAATTAAATTATTTAATGTCTAAAAATTATAAATAAAACCCCATTATGTAGGAAATAGTTTTATCTCTTTAATGAATATTTATAGTCTAATTTATCTTATGTATAAACCTATATTAAAAATGATTTAGTTATTAAACTTTGATTTTAACTATTTTAACCCTTCTTTAAATAAATTAATAATAAATGTCCTAATCTAATCCAAGTGGGCCTAAATGGTCATATTTTATTCCTAAGGTTGTTATTGGTCTAATTAAACTTATCCAATAGAATTAGAACATGTGTTAGGGTAATAATAATATCATTTTTACCCTTAATTACTCTATTTACTTTTAACCGTGGTAAAAAAAAGTAAAAAGTTACTATTCACAAAAAATTATTTTCATCTCATTGAACCAAATTTTAGTCCTTGATATTAACCGTGTCTCTAGGATTTTCGAAATTACACTCACATAAGCGGTAAAATTAATTTTTATGTGAATTTGCAAATTCTCCTAAGAGGTGGGTAAAAGACGGTGAAAAGTTCAATAAATTTTTATATATCTAAAATTATTATAAAATGACCCCAAGGACTTAAATTGAACTTATATAGGTATTATGTATCAATTTTGACCTAAAATAAATTTAAATAAAATAAATAATTATTTAAATAAAAATTCGGTTTTTGAATAGTAACCTAGTGTTTTCACTATTCATCAAAAATTGAAAGTTTTCAGAAAAATACCAAAAATTTACCATAGGATAATTTCTATATTCTGAATCCAAAAATGAAGTCCATATTGAAAGATAAAATTTATAAAATTTCAAAAAGTGGGTATTACTATTCATAACAGCTAGTTTATATAACATATCGTTGTTTAGTGAAACTCGTTATTGCGTACAACACACGCTATCGTGGAAGGTTGCGATTGCGTGTAATGCAAGCCAAGTCAGGGATGCGTGTTGTGAAATCTCCTTTTTGTGTAGCGTACAACACAAGACATTAATGAAATTAAAAAGAATAATTTTCATAAAATCTCGGGGTGTTACATTCTACCCCCTTTAAAATGAATTTCACCCTCGAAATTCGTCGGGGTTATAAATGGTTTACTACTCGAAAGTTTCTTTAATAGAATCCCACATCGTAAAAAGGAATAACAAAACTTGGCTTTAAAAACTAAAGTATGAAACGTAACGGTTACCCAAATTAACTAATGATTGGGTTTCCACATAGGAGAACATAGGTGAAAATATGGATATGGAAGAGAAATCTAACCATCATGTTCTGATGGAGAGTGGTAGAGAACATGGCTATGAAAAATCCAACAATCACAAAGCCATAAATTTGTGATGATCTAGGGTACCATCTGATTCATTGGATATAAGGGCACTAGGACATCATTTTTGGTGTTCAATATCATTTCCCTAAAGTTGAAAATTTTGAATTAGAAAAAATACTTTCTTGATTTTGGTATAATCTCATTGTTGTTCGTGCTTTGAACAATTTCCACTTAATCTCTTAAAGAAATGAAGTTTAATTTGTTATTTGTGAAGTGTTAATAGATCATGTGATAGAATTATGGGTCATTCCATCTGTTTCAAACAAAAGGTTAGCAAAAGTTATCAAATATACATAAGTCCATCTATGAGGAGTTTAATCATATACGATTCCAAAAATGAACTTATACTTCATATATCATACCGCTTAATAAAATAAAACTAGTTTCTACTAACTAGGGACTTCCTGTAGGCCAGTGGTAGGCGATAAAGGTCAGTCGCACTTCGGTTGTGGGTTCGATTCCCGCAGCCTTGTCCGACGCGATGGGCTATCACATGTCTTACAGGTTGTCCTTTTTCTAAAACTACATTACTATAAAATCCCATCAATAATATCGAAAAAAGTTCTGTCCTTAAACAATACTAACTTATGTCCAACATAATCCATTCCAGTCTTTAGGCTTATCTAAAATACTTCGGTCCAAGCTCACAGTATAAAGAAAATGATTACTTGAAATGTCACATAACAATCACATGAATGCCATCATTTATCCCCCATGTATCATAAGATATATCTTGTTGGTCAAATTACAAACATGTGAATAACTTAATCATGTATTCTCTTAAGGAATGAATACCCATTGAACCTTAGTGAAAACATGAATGTTGTTAAATTTTAACACTTTCCACATACCAAAATCCCAAAAATTCTATATACTCAAACCATAATATCACTTAGTCCTTATATCATTCATGAGCTCATGAATACAATCAAACATCTCATTATCTTCTTATCCCTTCATTATGCGCATATCATCTAATTTCCAAAAATATCGAAATAACCTTTCATGGTTACCGGTACCATTCAACATATACTTTCAAAAACAATAGTGTAACAATCCTTAGATGATTCTTTATTCCATAGTACCATTAACTATACAACATAACTCTTGATAAACATACAATCATTCCACTACCTTCTTAAACAACTGACTGAGCTTCAACACTTCTTTAATCTCATATATCATTTGTAGTCTCCTCATCATCATCCACAAAAATACAACCCATATGACCATTCTGATTCTCTTCATGAGATTTTTCCTTAGGGCATTGGTTTGAATAATGCCCGTACATTCCACATTTAAAACATATAACCATTGTTGATGTCTTAGAAATACCATTATCCTTGTCCATGGTGTTAACTAAACCTTTTCATTTGTAATTAATGGCTTTGTGTTCTTCTTTTACACACCCACAACATCTTCCAGTTCCTTTGAAAAATTCTCCCTGATGCCTCTTCCCACATGATTTACATGAGGGGAATTTAACTTTCTTTCGTCTATGATCATCATGAAACTCCATCTTTCTCTTATTAGTTGAGTCAGGAAACTTACCAAAGTTGAGATTATTGATCATATTATGAGATTTATGATTAGGAATAATAACTATATGTGGACCTCCAGATCCAATTTCATTTGGTTTCTCATGAATAATATCATTCCATTGTCCATCATATCCTTCATTATCGTGAATCTTCCTATTTCCATCCATTTTCTAAAACCCAAATAGATTAGTGTGAGAGGCAAAAATCATGCTAGGGAAAACAACATAGTAAAGGGGGAGTACCGTCAATATCTAACATCTTAGGTTAAATTATAAGATCGTTACCTTAGTTCTAGGACTATATCCTATACGTATACTTATCCTTAGGGACATCCCTAGACATACCTTAGAAATATCTCTAGGGATCTCACTAGCGTTTTCGCATCCTAGTCTCCAAAGGTTAACCAAACCTTTCCTCTGATACCAACTATAGAGACCCAAAGCTTAACGTACATGGACATTACATTACTTTTGGGGAATACTTAATACATAACAAAAACAGACACATAAGGACCGTAATATTTTAGTGTCTTTGGAAACTCGGAAAAATAATCTTCTAATCGTGGTGAAATATCTTCAACATCTCCCATAAAGATCTTCCCCTTTTTTCTTACCTAAAACAATTCTTTATATCCTGGGGAAAAGAAAACATATAAAGGGTGAGCTCAAATTCTCAGTAAGGGTAAGCATGGATAAAATAAAACAAATCATATACATTTGAACATAAAAACATGAATATAAAGCTTAAACATCAAAATCTTGAGCAATGACATAAAACATGGAAGTACGTAAGGCATAGATCATAAAGAAACATTAAGCATGATAAAATAGCATGGGATTAAAACATGTAATTCTGGAAACCATTAAGCACATGTTATGATTTCCATAGTAGCCAAGGCATTGCTACCAAGACCATCTTAGTGGACAAAGTCCCTTTCTGAATCAAGTTCACTCCTCGTTCCAGTCCTCTATTACTGAACCTGTTTAACTTTCCGTTCCAGCCATGTCTATCTCATGAGATATAAATCTTTACCCAATGAATTGGAGGGAGATATAGGTCCCACCCATATCATAATGAAATCATTCTTACTTGTGCCACAACATAAACATAAATCATTCATCATAACCCAAATAATAAAATGGGTTTCATAAACATCATTCCATCATCACATAATCCATATAAATGAAATGGATATCATTTCATAATAAGAAAATTGAAACCATAAATCATAGAGACATTATACTTAAAACAAACACATATGAAATAATTTCATCTTAGATGGAAAATGGTTTTGGTAAAGCACTTGAAATGAATTCTTGAGGAAAATATCCTCTCTTCTTGAAAATCATTTTCTTTTCACAAAATGCCATGCAATTTTAAAAGAAAGATATTTTATTGAAAATAATCATGAAATCTTTTGGAGGAAGATTCATGAAAATAAGACTTTATAAAATAGTAAAAATCCTTATTTTCCATATAAGTTAAAAATAACATTCTTCTCGTACTTTTGCCGGAAAAGTCAAAAAGCACCTCGTAAAAGAAAGATTCCATACATACCATGTAGTAAAAGTCAAAAATGGGTAAAAAGGACATTAAACATATATGAAACCATTTTTAGGAACCATGGACATGTATGAGAACAATAACCCCAATAAATACTTACGAATAAACAATCTCGGATAAAAATGAGATTGGAAAAGTTATCCCTTACCTTAGGTCTGATATGCTTCGTATGGATCTGAACCTCCTCTTCTTCGATACGCCTCTTTGAGACCTCCTCTTAGGGCACTAAGATTGGTATTTTAAGTAGACCATGACCTCTAGGGTGTTTCTAGGGAAGTGGAGAAGATAAATTGTTAGGGGTTGGCTGAGCTTGAAGGCTCAAATTTTTGTGAGGAAGAGAGGGAGGAGGTGCCCTTTTATAAGGGAGGAGAGGGGCACCTTCGGAATAACTAAAAATATTATTTTATTATAAAGTCATATTCGGTTTTTAATAGCTCCAAATTGAGTTATTTCAAATCTATGGTGGTTATGGGTCGAAATCCTCTCATCCAATATAATTTAGACAAGTTTAGGTTTCCATTTTAACCTTATCATTTAGATTTAACTTTAAGTTAAATAATTTTTCTTTTACCGTGTCTTCTTGTTTTCTTACACTATAAGGTTAATAAACTTACTATAATAAGCCAAAATAACCCCAAGTTGTTTATTATTAATATATATAACCTTATCTAAGTCATTTGGCCGAACCTTAGATTTTTAGGAATAAAATAACAATTAATAATATAATATTTGTTTTAAAAACTATTTTATGTCAATTTTGACACTATTTGGTAATTGATTTTTCTGAAAATCATAACAAAATGATTAGTTCGAAAAAAGTTAATTAAATAAATACTAACATGTCATATTAAGCTATAAAAGTAGTGTAATTCATAAAAAGTCTCAAATTACATTTATTTGGGTATTTATAACATCAATTATGTAAATATTTCATTAATAAGATAATTACTGCATCATCATTGTGTCATAAATAAATTAAATTATTTAATGTCTAAAAATTATAAATAAAACACCATTATGTAGGAAATATTTTTAGATTTCCAATGAATATTTATAGTCCAATTTATTTTATGTATAACCCTATATTAAAAATTATTTAGTTATTAAACTTTGATTTTAACTATTTTAACCCTTCTTTAAATAAATTAATAAAAAAATGTCCTAATCTAATCCAAGTGGGCCTAAATGGTCATATTTTATTCCTAAGGCTGTTTTTGGTCGAATTACACTTATCCAATAGAATAAGGACATGTGTTAGGGTAATAATAATATCATTTTTACCCTTAATTACCCTATTCACTTTTAACCGTGGTAAAAAAAAGTAAAAAGTTACTATTCACCAAAAATTATTTTCATCTCATTGAACCAAATTTTAGTCCTTGATATTAACCGTGTCTCTCTGATTTTCAAAATTCTACTCACATAAGCGGTAAAATTATGTTTTATGTGAATTTGCAAATTCTCCTAGGAGGTGGGTAAAAGACAGTGAAAAGTTCAATAAAATTTTTATATATCTAAACTTATTATAAAATGACTCCAATGACTTAAATTGAACTTATATAGGTATTATGTATCAATTTTGACCTAAAATAAATTTAAATAAATTAAATAATTATTTAAATAAAAAGTCGGTTTTTGAATAGTAACCCAGTGTTTTCACTATTCATCAAAAATTGAAAGTTTTCAGAAAAATACTAAAAATTCACCCTATGCTAATTTTGATATTAGGAATCCAAAAATGAAGTCCATTTTGAAAGATAAAATTTATAAAATTTCAAAAAGTGGGTATTACTATTCATAACGGCTAGTTTATATAACATATCGTTGTTTAGCGAAACTCGGTATTGCGTACAACACACGCTATCGTGGAAAGTCGTGATTGTGTGTAATGCAAGCCAAGTCCGGGATGTGTGTTGTGCAAGCTCCTTTTTGTGTAGAGTACAACACAAGACATTAATGAAATTAAAAAGAATATTTTTCATAAAATATCAGGGTGTTACAGTTAGTCTGTGGGTCCTGCATGGTAGGGATGAGATTTTATTTTTTTAAGCCCGCATTCTTTGTGGATCGAGCCAAACCGCTCAATAAAATATGCAACCCACATGATCCACCTTGTGGGCAGAACCTCCCCACCCCTTTAACACCTCTACATGTGATTGAGTTATCCTCCCATATATGTGGTTGAGTTGAATTGACTTTATTGGCTATGGTTTGCCTATTTTTGAGTAAATCCCCCAAAAATTAGTATACTAAGTCAAAAAATCCACCATATAATTTCCATGTTCCTTCTCTTAAATTATTCTTCCACTATTCAAAATTATACTCAAATATATTTCATCACTAACATGTTGTAAACATTATGCCAATAAAAAACTTGTCTATCACAAGTTTTAAATATTAAGAATGAATCTCCAATCATTACAATTAAATTTAATGATTTTTTCATAAAAATACACCTTTTGAATCAATACTTCATCACTCACATATTGACATCATCTTTATGTCAATTCAACTATCATTTTTTACAATAAATATAATTCAACTCAAATGCAACTTCACTCTTCCCCTTTGGATTTTTTTTCAATACCAAAAAACACCATCTATGTCAATATGTGTGTTTTTATTTCTCCCCCTTATTAAAAATGAATACAAAGAATATATAGAGGAAATATCTTCTCATCTACTTCTAATTAATCATATTTTTCTCCCATTATGATGATACCATATATCTTCTTTTGTAATGTGCATTTATCTAGACAATTATAAGTCTATGAGGGAAAACTTGGTGTAGAAAACAAAGAGTGTATAACTAAGTTGATCAATGTTGTCCGCGAACAAATATTTTTGAGATACCAATCTCATATAATTATCACTTCATACTTTAAATCTTCTCAAATAATAAAATCAAGAAATATTTTTATCTGGAACTCATCTGAACAAACACATCAAAAAGTTCAAATGAAAAAAACATATAGCTTCCCCTTTTTAGATTAATGTGAACTCTGTTTTCATAATATTTTTTTCAAAAACACAAATATTATGAATTTGAGAGTGATTATCATACTTCATTTATAAATATGTCAATAAATTTCATATTCACAGAGTTGTGAATATTTGAAAGCATCAAATCAACGATTCTCCCCCAAAAGGGATGAATTCACCTCTTTCAATTCCATACATGTCAGTACAAAAGCATATATATAAGGGAATAAGTAGGGACCTATTTGTTCCTTGGAAATAGAAATCGGGTTGAGAGTCTCCTCTCAACATTTCCTTTTCCTTCTTCCTTTTCATCTTAGATTGGGTAGATTTCACATTCTTTATAGGTTTCATACTCAAATTCTTCTAATGAATTGTTTCTTTATGTGGGATAGTATTCTCAACCTTTTTAAGTAAATAAACATTATTTTCTTATGATTTCATATAAATTTTCATTGACTCATCTTTAATTCGGAATATTTTCATATAGTTCTTCTTGTCCTAATAAAACATTTTTGGATGATTATTTTTATTTTCTAGATCATCACTAGTGGATGAATTATTATGATATTAAATATTTAATTTTGAAATACCTATTTTCCCTCAATTGTAGAATCTATTTGATATTTCTCTATATGTTTATCCATTTTCAGTTGATTTGGATAAATAGATAAACATTACTTATTAGTATTGTCAATTTCTTGAGTGTCTCACAATAATTATTAGATTTACATAAATTACTCTCCTTTGTATTCTGATTTTCTTCCCTTTTATATCATAGGGAAATTACCTAGTTAATTTGATCCATGAACACCTCATCTCTATGAAATTTTAATCCACATCTTACACACACTTTTTCTAATAATTCACACATATTTTTTATTGGTAACATTGATAGATTTTTTGTCACTACTTTATTTCTTTGATAATTTATTATCATTGGTCCACCATATCTCCCCTTTGGATCATGTATATTTCTTGGTAATGACATCTTATACCCACAAGAGTTGTCTTTATGTCCAAATTTTCTAGAAAACTAGAATAATCCAATAAACTATGATCTTATATTTAATTGATAAACCTGTCTAAAAATTCTTGATTTCATATTATTGTAAACCAAGAAATATTTTTCCTAGGGGGAAATGGTATACCTAGAATCTTCCTTCCATCATTTGGTATGGTATAATGCCTATATTTTGACTTCTCAGTCTACAAATATTCACCATCACTATTCATGATAACATTTCTTTTTTGAAACTGTTTGAGAGAATAAGTACCTTGTCTAAAGGAACCCTTTATGTCACCACTTGAGAGTTCACATATTTAACCTTAACAGACTTATTTAAGTCTTCTCTATACTTTTTCAATTTATGTTGGACTATCAGATACATTGATTGTATCTTAAATATATCTTCCTCCTTGTGAGTTTTTTTCTCCTCAAGATAACTTACCATATTCTCATGACCAACTACCTTTATTTTTTTCTAATTATTTTCATTAAAAATATCTATTTATTTTCTATTATACCCCTTATTTTTAATAGTTTATTTTTTATTTCCTCTCTTTAGCTTTATCTTCTTATTCCTGGGTAGTCTATTTTGCTAAAGAGCAGCTTCCAACTCAACTTTTCACCACTATTATAGATATTTTATTACTTATCAAACATCACTATATGAAGAATTAGAGTCTCTATCAATATTATAAAATAAATTTAGTTTATATTCCATATAACTATAATATAATGAATTGAATTATTTATATTTTCTCATAAAATTACTCTTTCTATTTCCAAAATACTTCTTCTTATCTTTATTCTTTTTATATTTTTGAGGTTTCTCATTTTCCACATTAGATTCTAATTCACACATTTTCTTTAGAAAATTTATTATATAGTGTCTAATTCTAATAAATCTTTATCACTTTAGTGGTTTTTTCCTTTTTTTACTTTCTATTTTCCATTTCTAAACCTTCTTTAAATAAGGGTAATAATTTCAATAAGGTCTTAATTAACATCATCATCATCATAATAACTTGATTACTCAACTTCCACCTCTTTGAATTTTTATCTTCTCACTAAATCCATAAATATTACTTATTATCTCCTTGACTCTATTGAAATAGGAATTGATGTTTTCATTATATTATATTTTAAAATCCTCAAAATAGAATCCATATATTTTCAATTTATCTTAATTTAATATTTCCTTCATAACCACTTCTTAGTTTATCCCATCTCTCATTGGTAGCTTATAAACCCACCACATTAGTATATAGATTTTCTAATAATTCCATAAAGATATAATTTTAATATTTTCCATCAACTTACATATTTCTCTTGTCATCTTGATTCATGGAAACATCCTCAATAATAAGTTGGAATCTCATTAATGTTGCATCTCTCACTTCTAGTACAAGAGATAGTAAGTAAGGAAGAATCCTATCATTAAATGTTTGGTAGTTATTTCCATAAAAAGTTGGTATTCCTCAATGTTCACTAAATTTTGATTCTCCATTTCATATAAAATTATCAAATCTTTATAGGGAACCTTCCGCTGATACAAATTAAAGTACCCAAGGATCTCTTAGGTACCACTGATAAGGTGTGAATCAGGGGTACATTTTTTCAATCCTTCCTCTTTTAAACCATCCTATGTGACTAATTAAAGTCTTGATCCATCATCTTTAATTATCATCCTCAACTTGTAAAACAAATAATAGAGATATCATATCACATATGTATTTTACAAGGTCTAGTTAAAAGACCTAATCCTTACTACAATTGGTTATTCCTACCAGTTATAGATTCTATGATATATATCGGCGGTTACATTTGGGGAAACTATAATTCCAATCAATAGTAATTCCCATAGTGTTCCCACTCTAGAGTCTCACTATATATGACAAGTTCCCACCTATTAAAATGATCAACCTATATTACCATTGTGCCTTTCTCTATATTCCCACTAGAGTCCTCCATTTATCTTTAAATTATGATCCACTTATAGGAAAGATATTTTTTGGCTTTTTATGTCTTATACACTACCTAGAGATAAAATCTTCCTCTACAAGAAAACTGGATGACTTTATATTCTCATGTAAAACTTCAATAAATTAAAAAACTGATTATAAACTACTTAATCTTTCTCATTTTACACTGATCTTCAAATTATATGGACCTTATCGACTCACTAAATACTCATTTGTAAATGTTATGTTATGATTGGAACACTACCCATACTTCGGTCACAAATCTTTCTCTGTACACTCTTCATGGAAATTATATTACATGTGCTTCTCTAAAAAGTCATACATGTAAGATATAATGTATGTTCTTCTTAATTTTTCTTCACTATTATTTGTATACCAACACAAATACACAAGTTTCACACTATTTTCAAGAAAGTGTTATTTCATGTGCATAAAATTTTTGAATAGTGCAAGTACACATATTTTTCCTTTCTTTCCTTATCACTTTTATACTTTATATTCATGAAAGTATCACATAATCACTATAATTTTATATAACATCTTACTTAATTCAAGTGTATCATGTGATGATTTTTCTTCTTCATATAACTCACTAAGTTTTATTCATGCACTGTGTCTTTGTGTAATAATGGTGTACGGACTCTTTATCACAACTTTCTTATGAAACCTCAATCAAAAAATTGTTTCACTCAACGTTATGCATACATTTTATCACATGAATTTATATCAAAAGTATTCCTCACATAAGAGTGTGATGTATCTATTATTTCCTCACACAAATACTATTATAGAAAATAATACCTATAAAAGATCACTTTTTACTGATCAAATCATTGATTCTTTATGAAAAAAATTTGAATGATAGTATCAAAAGTAATGATTCATGGAAACAAGTTCTCTATCATGTGATTGTGAATTATTAGTAAATATTAATATGAACTCACATAGAATCCTTACATGAATACAAATTGATCTAGAATCTCTATTTCTATCACTCAACTCTCTCAATCAGTATATCTACAAATGATATTTTCAAATGCTTTTATAAATAAGGTTCATTGACTTAACCTGACTTCAGACATGGTGATATATTGGATCCACCAGCTCACTTTATCATCATAGATATTTTCATAATCTAATTCACTCTCTATCAACTTAGCTCACATTATTCACTTATGCATCATCAGAAAATCACCATATCCTCTTCACTAAGTCACTCTCATGATCTTTGTAATTCATTTTTGTTGCATGGATATGCTCCATCTCCCCTTGTAAATACTATCTAAAACTATGTAATATACAAGACTTCTCATATCATGGTCAAGTGGATTTGAAACACACTTTCAATTTAGTTTTAACTTCTTCTACCATGGAATAACATATTCACAACCTCATTTTATCATTTTGAGCATCTCATAATCACATATGATCATTCTCATATTGATCATATGATCTAATTATTCAATATAGGTTCATCCAAAAAATACCCAACAAACAATATCCCTCAACATATATCAAAGGTTAAAGAATATATCACCCTTAGTCGGATGACCTGGATACAATGTATCAGACAAACGAGTTAAATTTGTATCTTTAATAGGTTGGTGAATAGTATTTATGAAGAATGCAACCCATATTTCTTTTTTATTCACCAATTTACCATTAAATAATATACCATGTTTCATCCAACACTCAAGTCGACATTGGGGTCATCACTCAAGAACACCTTTACACACCTATATGAGGATATCACACCTGCTTTCACCTTGTACACCACTCATGCACATTCTTTGGGAACTAAGCACACCCACCATGCCTTTCCAAGAATACGTGCCTTCACTAATGTTTACATATAGTATTTTCTATCACTGTGATATTCTCCACCATGGATAGCCATGTTTGGATGGCTCTTATATGATTATGATAGCATCTCACATGTGTGGTTGAGTTGGATTGACTTGGTTGGCTATGGGTGGACCATTTTTTAGTAAATCAACCAACACTTAATATACTAAGTGAGAAGTGATTCCATATAAATTCCAAGTCCCTTATCTTTAATTATTCTTCAAATATTCAAAATTTTACACAAATATCTTTCATCTCTAACATGTTGTGAACTTTATTCCAATAACAAGATTCTCTATAACATGTTTTAATCATTAATAAAAACTCTCCAATCATCACACTTAAAGGTTTCTATGTTTCTATAATAATACTCTAAGTGCATCATCACTTCATCACTTGCATATTAGTGAAATATTAACATCAATTCAATTATCTTTATTTATGAAGAAATCATTTCAACTCAAAGTTCACTTAAATTATCATCTTTTATTGTTATCTCTTATATTCACCAATTATTAAAAATTTCATCTCACCCTATGTTATGTATCTATTCCCCATGTTATGAAGAAGATTATTATATATGATATATTTAAAAGGGTTTCATGTGTGGAGAATATTTTTGGGGTATTTTTCAAAATGTTTTTGAAATATTTTGGTTATGTATTTAATCTATAAAGACATTGAACCAATAGGTTCTGGGGTGTGATTTATTATAAAATGTAATTAGTATTCATGTAAAATAATGTAATATGTATGTATGATATGGTTTTTTGTCTCATGTTATCCTATTCCAAAATATAGGGTAAGTCGTATCCTGAAAAAAATCAACTCCAAAAACATGCTTTGATTCTTTAGCATAGGTGGGGAATATAGGAAAGGAATAACCCTAAACTCAAGATTTTCATAGGAAGTCCTATTCAAAATCTCAATTTTATAAACATTAACATCAAATCAGGATTATATAGGGATCTAAGAAAAATAATAAGATTGGGAATGGTCATGATCTCATATTCTAACCAATATTCTACTATCCAAGGATTAGGATTGTGTCGAAACCTTATAAGGTATCTATCACTGGATCACACACAACACATTCAAGCTATAGGAATTCATGTCCATATCATTAGGATATACTATATTCTCTACTAGGAATATCTACACTAATAACAATCGGTGGAGAATATACACTTTGTTATTGGGTAAAAGGTACCTCATAATCGGTCATTGAATCGATGTCTCATTTCCTTACTGATCAGTGATGAGAGAATCGACACTATCATGGGAACACCATGACCCTCCTCTAAATAACAGTTGACTATCTGTCAGTTGAATCCTATTTTATATAGGAATAACCCATTTTTTCCTTAGAGCATATATGTGTGAGCTAACATAATAAGGGCCTGAAATATCGTGGATAAACACTACATGATGCATGTACCAACGTAATTACACCCTAAAAATGATTCCTTATAACCTATGATTCGACTAATAGGTTATCAATGTTCTGATGAAAGAATAAATTAGTTGTCTCACTGACACTGATATCCCTAGTTTGATAACCAAATTCAAGACCCCCTAAGCATCCCTTCCCTAACTCACAAAAAAATTATATAAGAAAACTAACTCCAAACTCCATCACTAGGAATTGAACTACTTAGATACCATTTTGGAATGACCAAACCCACTGAAACCCCACCTATTTCAATGTAAATATCAGTGTGACGCCCCAATAATTCCTCTAATAGGTAAAGGGATAATAACTAGCATTAAGAAGGCATAACATACATGGGATGACTTAAACTATAATAACTTATAATATAATCCATTTATTATATCCAATAATATCCAGCAATTCCATCAAATATATATACTAACTAAACTGTATAAAAAGTAATCACAATATATCAAATGAAAAGTATAGTTCCACAAAGGTATAACCCATAAAAGATATATAAAATTTAATCAACTAAACCACTATTTGAATCTATCTCTAGGAATAGAAGACACATTCTAACCACATGGACTCTTAGAATGGATACTATAAGCAACCATCTACACCATCAACTACTATAAAATAACTCCTCAAACTCCACTAGGTCCAGGATCATCCCTAAACAGTGTTATTTCTGGATAGAAACATAATGTTTGGGAAAAAATCCTATGAAAATGTGAGAATAAATAAACCCAATAATATTACCTAAAAAATTAGGGATAAACTAATATGTTATCTCAAAACCCTAGACCAGGGAATAAATGAAAATATAAAAAAGGAACCAGATATTCTTTAATGTCAATAAAATCATGGGAAATGAAAGAATTCAAGTCTTTATAGCTCATCTCCAAGAAGTATTACATCACAAAAGAAACTAATGATACTTAGGGTAAAAAAATTCCCTTAAAAACTAAAGTTGATGTCCCATGTGTAATTCATATATGAAGGTAGATACAATGGACAAATATGTCACTAGTATCCTTAATGAATACCTATGTGTTGATACATTGTATGAATTATGAATCGTGAACTAATAAACTTCTATAACTTCCATGCTACCTATGAAACTATAGTGGGGGACCAACACTTCATTGAGGTATGTGTGTATTGAACAAGAGAGTAATTGATGCTTATGGATAAATTATCCCTAACATACAATGGATTATTAACTCCACATATAAATGACCATTATCATGACCTGTCCCCCGGGGTTCATGTCGTGACTACCCCAAGCCCGCCTTCCATAGTCCAAGGGTTGGAGACTAGCACCAGATTAGCATATCCTTGAAAATGGGAAGGCATCTCCTTTGAACCTGAAAACACAATAACCAATATTACAACAATATGAAAACCACGTAGTAGAACTGCAGTAGTAAAAGTGTTTACTCAAAGTAAAGTGTCCAAAATACAATCCCATCTGAAAAGATACAACTGAAATAGAAAACATCTCCTGAGATCGTCCACCAAGGATCCTACTTGAAGGGTAGGTACAAATCATCTCCACATATCTCCACATCAATCAGTCACCTCTATGTACCGCCTGTTTCTGGCTCCCTAAAGCCTCAGCCAAGCTGCTCCTCATTTGCACAAGACACAACAAGTTGTATGCGAAGCCCGTGCAGGGGTGAGTATAATAATACCCAGTAGGAACCCCAATACCCTCTAAGGTCTCTTAGAATTCCTCAAAGGAAAAACCACAAAGTATGATCTCAAACATAAAGAAAAATAAAAGACTTAGATCAAACCAAGTATGGAACTCATAGATCATAAATAAAGATAATTATCCTTAATCTATATAATTTTATTCTGTTAGGAAGTTCCTCAACTGAACCATGAAGAAGTTGTTACATTGTCGATCCACATAGGTTCATATGTTGCTGATCCATGATGGGCCGCTCTAAGGATGGTCCTTGTAGGGTTGCACACTACTGATCCACAAAGGGTCACTAGAATGCTGATCCACACAGGGTCTCTATGATGTTGATCCACACAGGGTATCTAAGATGGTGATCCACATAGGGTCGCTATGATAATAATCCACACAGGGTTGCTATGATACTGATCCACATAGGGTCTCTATGATGATGATTTACATATAGTATCTATGATGCTGATCCACATAGGGTCACTATTATGATGATCCACATAGGGTCGTTATTCAGTTTATATCCATCCACGGGATTCTCTACACTCAGTGCACTTGTGTTCCATAGTATCTACACCACAAGATACTAGTCCTTCCTCAACTACCACGAAGTTCTATAAAGGAGAAACCCAAAGGACCGCTATGTCATAAGGGTCCCAACGCGACAAACGGCGTATCAATCAGATGCCTGGTCTGTGTGTTATAGGCTTTTTAGTGCTGAGGGGATGGTTGGATTCAGGTTCAATCCAACTCGGCCATACACCAAATTTGTCCAAAACTCAGTTGGATTATCTCACAATGAATGTATCTTTCCAAGGATTCTATCTCCATAGATGGTTCATCAAACAGACGTCTGGTTTGTGAGATACAGCCCATTAAGCGTATCTGGGCTGAAAGGGGGTCCAGGTCTGGTCTGACCCAGCCAGACCAACCCAGAATGGGACAAACCGACTGGGTTAGCCCGAGTGGGTTGGGCCGTGGGCTCGGCCTACTGGGCCACAGACCGTCCAAGCCCGCCTTGGTTGGGCGTCTCCCGAATGGTGTCCCAGCCTGGTGGCTGGCGTGGTCCACCAGCCGAGTGGTCGCCCTCCTTCCTGAATGGCAAAGTCGTTCGGGTTTTTCAACGGGGGGCACCATGTGGCATCCCCCCGCTGTCCGCGGGACCTGTGGGGCATAGTTCGCCCTCCATCGTGGATTTGAAGTCATGACCTCCATTCGTGGCATGCAACGGCACGCCGCCCTACTGCCACCACAGCTAGACGACATTGGCCTCCCCATTGTCTGCCACAGTGCCTCCAGGTGCCACCTCTCCTCTTTGGCCGATGACCACCAGCCACCGTCGTTGTCCGTCAGTGCTGGTCTCTAACGTCTGTCGGTGCCACTGTGCTAGTGTCGCGCCGGAGGGGCATATGCGGGCCATCAGGTGAGCTCTGGTGGTCCCTTTTCCCCTTCCAAATGTTCCTATGGCCCTCTCAGGTTGTCTTCGTCACTGTGTGGCTCCCAGATTCAGGATTCTGTCAGGTTGAAAATCATCCCCCAAAGAACGCGACAAAAACTGAAGCGGTGGAGGGTCTAGGCCTTGTTCATTTGGCATGTTCCCTCCACGTTATCATCATATCAATCAGGTAATAAACAATTCATCACAAAGATAAATTTAAACCCATTCAAAACTCCTCCAACAACCACCCACAATTTCATATGAATCGCGGATCCACTCATTTTGGTTGGTCCACATTTTCCATGAATTTCAAAAATGAGGAAATGAATCGATAAATTACTTGAATTTAATAACAACCCCTACCTCGGATTCGGAGGAGATGTCACTTTTGTGGAAGAAGAATCCACATTTGATGAAGCAATCGACGTTCGTCGTTTTCATATTGATTCCCCCAACATCATCATCCAAGCCTCCATTTTTTGTTGGTGGAAGATGTCATGGTACTTTGTCAGAGTTTCCTCACTTCAATGTCAAAAACCCAAGCCCATACTTCATTTAAATAGAGGGGAAGGGAGATTAACGCACCATAGGAATTAATGAGGTTCATTAATGAGTTTTAATTAATGAACCTCTTAACTCTCAATTGTGTGGTTACACAAAAGTAGAGTCAAGCCATTAAATGTCTTGACAAACCAGCAGTCCTTCCACCACCACTCAGAAGATGGTAGAAAAAAATAAAATAACATTTTTATGTTATTTTATTACTTTTTTAAAAGTTCGTAAAACTATCTTTTTCTCCTGACCTACAGCGGTCAAAGTTAAGCCTCTCTTAAGTGAATCCCAGTGCTACAGATTTAACGGTGCCCTTAGATTTTTAATCCGAGCACCATTTCAAAATATATAAAATTTCGCCTCCATGTTTACTGAACGTACCTTAAAAAAAGTTCAAAATTCTGTTCCAGGCACACCGGGCCTCAGAATCAAGCGCCGTTAATTTTCACAGACTCGTAATAATCCCAAATAATTTAAAAAAAATATGGAATTTTTGGGTGTATACATTCTCCCTTAGATATTTTCTTCCCCGAAAGCAATAACAAAACTAGGGGAAAATGGGGGTACAAAGCACATATCTGAGCCTCATGCTCCCATGTTCTCTCCTGGAGGTTTCTGTACTACCAACAAACTCGCACCATAGAAATTGACCGCCCACAAAGGACTTGCTCTTGTAGATCCTCTATCTCTATAGGGAACTCTATAGAAATCACCCCATCATCGATGTCCAGCTCTCCCCAGTCGATAACGTGTGATGGATCATACACGTAACTCCTCATCAATGTCACATGGAAAACATTATACACCTGGTGCATCTGTGGGGGAAGAGCTAGATGGTACACCACCTCACTTACTCTTCTGAGGATCTAGAAAGGTCTGATGAACCTTAGAGAGAGCTTGTCTCCCCAGTAAAACCTTTGTAATCCTCATCAGGGTGAGACTCGTAGGAAGACATGGTCTCCCTCCTCAAACTCCAAGGGTCTCCATATCCTATCGGCATAAGACTTTTGCCTTCTCTGTGAAGTCTTCATCTGCTCCTGGATGATTTGAACCTTCTCAGTGGTAGCCCATACCAACTCTAGACCCATTAGTGCTGACTACCCTGGGTTTGTCCATCATAGAGGTGATCTGCATGGTCGCATGTACAGGGCATCAAACAGAGCCATGTAGATGGTGGAGTGATAACGTTTGTTGTATGTGAACTTTTCTAGTGGAAGGTGGTCCTCCCAACTGTATCCAAAATCAAGGACACAAGCCCGAAGCATGTCTTCAAGTGTCTGTACCGTCTGCTCTGTCTAACCATCTTTCTAAAGATGAAAGGCGGTTCTCAAGTGTAGTTGAGTCTCGAACGCTTCCTATAATCCCTTCCACAAGCGGGATGTAAAACGAGCGTCGTTATCTGATACGATCATCGATGGAACCCCGTGAAGATGTACAATCTCTTGAATGTAGATATGTCCCAATCTCTCTACTGATCCCAACTCTAAAATGGGTAGGAAGTGGGCCGACTTGGTGAGTTGTTCAATGATCACCCAGATGGAATCATGGAACATGGATGAACGTGGTAGCCCTGTCATGAAGTCCATGGAGATACCATCCCACTTCCACTCTAGTACCTCAAGTGACTGAGCTAAGACTGCTGGTACCCGGTGCTCAACCTTCACTTGCTAACAATAGAGGCATCGTAATACGAACTCTGCCACCGCTTTCTTCATCCCTGGACACCAGTACTGACGTTGGAGGTCTTACTACATCTTCACTACTCCGGGATGTACTACAAAAGGGGATATGTGGAACTCCCTAAACACCTCCTCTTGTAGAATCATTGGTACCGTGGTGCATCCTCTAAAGAGGATGACGTGCTCCCCACATTCAGAAAATCAATTAGAATCCTATCATGAGGATATCTGAGTGTGTAGGGACTCGCAGTCAACGTTCCTAAGTTGTACCTCCCTAACTTGCTGAAGGAGTGGGGGAGTCACTGTCATGGACAAGAGGTAAGATGATCCATCACTATCCACAAAGGATAACTGCAGCACGACTAGCTACTATGTCACCTCACTCAGCATCTATAGACCAGAATTCCTGCTGAGTGCATCTGCTACTATGTTCCCCTTCCCAAGAGTGTATAATATCTCAAAGTCATAGTCCTGGAGGAACTCAATCCATCGTCGTTGTCTTGTGCCTAGGTCCTTTTGTGAGAAGATATACTTGAGACTCTTTTGATTAGAGTGGAATATAAAATGTTTTCCCATCAAGTAGTGTTGCCACATCTTCAGCACAAAGACCACTACTGCTAACTCCAGGTCATGGGTATCGTAGTTCTATTCATGTTGTCTCAACTACCATGAGCCTTAGGTGATCACCGCTCGCTCCTGCATCAGGACACATCCTAGTCCATTCCCTAATGCATTTAAGTAGACTACATACCCAATGCCCTCATTCAGTAGCCTCAAGATGGGGGCACTATTCAGTCTCTGGGTCAGCTCCTGAAATATCTAATGGAACCTCTCCATCCACACTGAGGGATGTCCCTTATTTTTCAACACTGACAAGGGTGTCGCAACACTGGAAAATTCGGGTAAGAATCTCTATTAGTACTCAACCAATCCCAGGAAACTCCACACCTCGGTCACACTCCTGGGTGGCTCCTGAGAAAGCACTGCCTCTATATTCACCGGATCCACTACAACTCCAGCCTCTGAGATAACGTGCCCCAGGAAGTGAACTCCCCGTATCTATAACTGGCACTTCAAGAACTTTCCATAAATTTGGTGCTCTCATAGTGTATCCAGAACTATATGTAGGTGCATGGAAAGCTCCTCCTCTGAGTCCAAGTATATCAAGATGTCATCAATAAAGACTACCACAAAGCGATCGAGGTAAGGCTGGAAGATCCTATTCATGAGCCCCATGAACACTTTCGGAGTGTTGGTTACACCTAAGGGAATTACCAAGAACTCATAATAGCCATACTGACATCTGAAGGTTGTCTTTGGTATGTCCTCATCTCGTACCCTGAGATGATGATAGCCTGATCTGAGGTCTATCTTTGAAAACAATTTTTATCCCTTCATCTGGTCAAAGGGATCATCGATCCTCAGGAGGGGATACTTGTTCTTCACGGTCACCCAGTTCATGCACCAATAGTCTATGCAAAGCCTAATACTCCCATCTGCCTTCTTGGCGAACAAAATCAGGGATGTCTTGGGAGAAACATTGGTCCTTAAGAACCCCTTACTTTGCAAGTCCTTCAGTTGTACCCGCAACTCACGAAGCTCTGTGGGAGCCATCTGTTATGTTGGGGTAGATATCGATGTCATCCCAAGGTACATTTCAATGTAGAAGTCTACCTATCTACGAAGAAGTAGTCCTAGAATTTCATCAGGGAAGACATCTGCATACCGGTACACCATTGCAGGATAAATCGGACTCCTCACGTTAACTGCTCTGAGGGTAAGACTATCCAACTGATGAGTGATCGGCTGCACCCTCCTCCGAGAAAGTCCATCCAGTTCTGCAAAGGTTCACTTCTCGTCAGCGAAGGAAAAACTGGTGCCCTCCTCATGGACACACCGCACCTTGTGCCTAAGATAGTAAATCTGAGCATGGACTGTGGATAACCACTCCATACCCAAGATGACATCGTAATGCCTCGATGCAGCTATTAGGAGATCCCAGCCAAATCTCTCACCTCCTAGAGTAAGCTCACACAACTGGAACTAGTGTGTAATCATCGAATCCTCTCCCGTAGAAGTCCCTAAGCATAAGGATCGAGCCAATGGATCTACCGGAATCTCTGAGCTCCGAATGAGAGCTTTAGCAAGGAAAGAGTGACTGGAACCTATGTCTATAAGTACTGCATCTAGGGTGTAGTAGACATAGATCATAACTCAAATCATCTCTGGAGCACCATGGTCATAGGCCTCGGATGCCTGAAGCTAAGATCGTCCCTTTCCACCTAATCCCTGAGGTCGAGGTGGACCACATGGAGGTGGTGGCGGTAGAACCTCAAATCGCTTCCCATTGCCTGTTGCACGGCCTACTCCTCTGCCATGTCCTCCGCCCTGCAGACCTCCTCACTTGAATCTCTACCTCTTCCTTAGTGGTCCCTTGACCATATGTTGATTTTAATTATGGTGGGTCGGGTAGTTTCGAGCCTTGTTGCCCAACCCGCAGCACATGAAGCACAGTCAGCTCCTCTGTTAACTTTCTCTACCTAGTGAGTTTCGCACCTCCGACTCTACATCCTCGGGTCGTCCTCCGGAAGTGCTGGAAATCTTAGACCTCTGCGTCATCTTTATACTGCCTGCTGCAGATGACTCGGTTACATTGTCATCTGGTGGTGGCTCTCACCATCAATGCATGCTCAGCTAAGAATCTCTCCACCAATAATTCTCGCTCGAGTACTCCATCATGAGTCAGGATATTCAGTAATATCATTGATGCTCTGATCTTCTGCTAGAGACCCTGCTCAAAGGTCTGGGCCCTAAATAAATTGTCCTCTACCATGTTGGTGCAGTAGAATGAGAGGTCGGTGAATCTCGTTGAGTATTAGGATACTGGAAGGCTACCCTGCTATAAATATAGGTGCTCCTGAATATGCCTAGATCAAAGAGTTGCTGGAATGAACTTCGCTCTAAAGAGGCTCTCGAAGTTTATCTAGGTGAGGGTTTCCTCATCATGTAACAGGAGTTCTAGGCTCCACCATCTCCCTGTTGTACCCTAGAAGAGGATAGTAGCTAGGATCACCATCTACTCTACTAGTGTCTCAACCTAGAGAAAAACTCGTGCTACAGGTTCTAGCCAGTCCTTAGCTGCCTGGGGATCTATCTAACCTCGAAACAATGGAGGCCTATACCACTAGAACTCGTGAAATGCGCTCAGTTGGCATGCACCTTCTGCCAGTGGGGATGGTCTAAACCGCTACCCAATGGGTGGTGGTACTACTGGTGCACCACCTGAGGGTTCTCTCGTTGTAAGATGGACTTACACCGAAGCCTCATCACTCGGTGGGTTGTCATCATGAAATATCTCTAGAATCCAAGTTGGATATCAATATGGTGGCAACCAGAAATGGAAAAGGTGTTCCACGGTCAATAAATTATACCTAGTGAACTGACTCAAAAGAGATAGAAAGTAAAACATTTCCAAAACACATGCAATCAGTGTTTTCAAGCACCGAATTGAAAATCATAATTTAGGGTCCTAGTGTATGGATAAGTCGACCGTCGTACCAACACTGGACTCCTTGAACTGAAAAACACACTCAAAACACTTAACACTATTGCTCCATTAGAAAGATCAGAGTCCTAGTTCTTTGGTAGAACTGACTCCTCTGATACCGCTTTGTCACAACCCATCCCCTGGGGCCTGTGCCATGACTACCCCAAGCCCTTCTTTTGTAGGACATCGGTTAGAGACAAGCACCGAAAAGGTGTATCTCTGAAAATGGGAAGGTTTTTCCATTAAACCTATAAACAAACAGACCAATAACACAACAAGATGCAAACCATGTAGTAGAACTGTAGTAATAAAAGTGTGTACTGAAAGTAAAGGGGACAGAATACAAGTCCAACTAAAAAGTTACAACAAAATAGAAAACCTCTCTTGAGATCATCCACCAAGGATCCTACCTGAAGGGTAGGTATATCTCGTCTTTGTAGCTCTCCATGTCAACCAGTCACTTCTATGTTCCACCTGGTTCTAGCTCCCTAAAGTCTCAGCCAAGCTGCTCGTCTTCTGCACAAGACACAACAAGGTCCGAGAAAAGCCCGTGCATGGGTGAGTATAACAATACCCAGTAAGGACCCCAAGACCCCTGAAGGTATCTCAGAATTACTCAAAGAAAAAACCACAAAGTATGATCTAAATCACAAATCAAAAGAAAAGACTTAGTTCACACTAGCTATACAACTCATAGATCAGTAATAAAGATGATTAGTCTTATGTTATATCATTTTATTCTGCTAGGAAGTTACACAACTGAACCACAAAGAAGTTGTACCACTGTCGACCCACACAGATTCGTATGTTTCTAATCCATGATGTGCCGCTCTAAGGCTAGTCCTCATTGGGTCGTGCACTACTGATCCACAAAGGGTCGATAGAATGTTGATCCACACAGGTTCATTATGATGTTGATCCACACAGGGTCGCTAAGATGTTGATCCACACAGGGTCGCTATGATGCTGATCCACAAAAGGTCACTATGATGTTGATCCACACAAGTTCTCTATGATGTTGATCCACAAAGGGTCTCTATGATGCTGATCCACATAGGGTTGCTATTCAATTGACATCCACCCACATAATTCTTTGCACTTTGTGCGCTTGAGATCCGTAGTATCTACTCCACAAGATATCATTCGTGCCTCAAATCCCATGAAGTTCCAAAAATGAGTAACCCAAAGGACCTTTATGTCTTAAGGGTCCCAACGCAATAGACGGTGCATCAATCGGGCGCCCGGTCTGTGTGTTATAGGCTTTTTAGTGCCGAGGGCCCGGTTGGATTCAGGTTCGATCCAACCCGACCGTACTCCAACTTTCTCCAAAACTCAGGTGGAGTACCTCAAAAGTACAGTCCCATTCCAAGGATTATAGCACCGTGTATTGTTCATCAAACGAATGTTTGGTTTGTAAGATATGACCTTTCAAGCATATCTGAACCAAAAAGGGGTCTGGGTCCGGTCCGGCTCGGTCGGACCGACCCGACCCGCCATGACCGCATGGTCTGCCAGCCGGGTGTCCACCCTCCTTCTCGAACGACAAAGTCATTTGGTTTCTTCAACCATCGGCTCCACATGGAACTGCCTCGCTTTTCGGGGGAACCACGGGGCGTGGGTCCCGCTCCACTATGACTTCGAAGCTGTGGCCTCCATCCGCGGCGCGCCGCCCTGCTGCACCCATGGTCGGCTGACGTCGGCCACCCTATTGTCAATCGTGGTACCCCCGGGCACCGCCTCTCCTCTGAGGATGGTGCCGGTCAGCTACCGATGTCATCCTCCAGTGCCGGTGCCACGCCGGCAGGGCTTCCGTGGGACATCAGGTGAGCTCTGGTGGTCTATTTTCCCTTCCGAACATGCCTACGGCCCTCCTGGGTTGCTGTCATCACTATGGGGATCCTGGATTTAGGATTCCATCAGGTTGAAAATCTACCCCCAAAGAACGTGAAAAAAACCAAAGCGGTGGAGGGTTCAGGCCTTGTTCATTTGGCTTGTGCCCTCCGCGTTAGCATCATATCAAGCAGGTAATAAATAATTCATCACAAAGATAAATTTAAACTTGTTCAAAACTCACGTAAAAACCACTCAGAATTTCATACAAATCACAGATCAACTCATTTTGGTTGGTCTGCGTTCATCTTGCTTTTCAAGAATGAGGAAATGAATCGATAAATTACTTGAATTTAATAACAACCCCTACCTCGGATTCGGAGGAGACATCGCGGTTTTGGAATAAGAATCCATGTTTGATGAAGCTATCGGCTTTCATCATTTTTGGATTGATTCCTCCAACGTTGTCATCCAAGCCTCGGTTCTACATTGGTGGAAGACGCCGCAGTACTTTTTCATAGGTTCCTCACTTCTGTGTCAAAAACCCAATCCTGGCCTTTATTTAAATAGAGGGGAAGGGCGATTAACGCATCGTAAGAATTAATGAGGTTCATTAATGGGTTTTAATTAATGAACCTCTTAACTCTCAATGGTGTGGTTATAAAACAAAATATTAAACCCATTAAATGGATTTACAACCCAATGGTCTGGCCACCGCCGCTCAAGAGATGGTAGAAAAAAATAAAATAACATGTTTATGTTATTTTATTACTCTTTCAAAAAGTCTGTAAAACTAAATTTTTCACCCGACCTACTAAGTTCTAAGTTAATCCTCCCTTAAGAAAATCTGGGCACTGCGAATTCAACGGTCCCCTTGGATTTTTAATCCGAGCACCGGTTCAAAAGATAAAAAATGCCACTCGCATGTTTACTTAGCGTACCTTAAAAAAAGTTCAAAATTTTGTTCCGAGTACACTGGGCCTTGAAATCAAGAGTCGTCAATTTTCACAAACTCGTAATAATCCCAAATAATTAAAAAAATATGAAATTTTTGGGTCTTTACAACCTTATCTTGACAAACAATGAAGTCTTAACTCCACTAATGGAGGACTTATCCCCGATATATAGAGGAGTACCTAAACTCCATATATAATATGGGGGTTGTGTATTGTATTGTGTGTTTCATCATAGGAGTACTTAAACCCCATACATGGAGGACTATGCCTCAACACACATGGGAGTAACTAACTTGATGTCTACTCTAAAGGTCTCACATATAACCCATCATCTCTTAGCAGATCTTGCATCCTGTAACTACCTAGACCATAATGTGAATAGCCTACAATGACTTAGTGGATATTACTATCATTCTCTATATGTAAGGATAGTCAAAATGGAAAAATTATATGTAAAAGTCTAACACATAGTAAAACAATCATTAAGAATAGTATAAATAGCTCATACATGATATGTCTTGTAGTTTACACAACATGTAGGGATCTCAAGAAAGGTTGGTCATGTACTTCTATTGTGTATTTGTGTTTTGTATCCAAGTATCAACATGTATCTATGGTGCACAACATGTCAAGTGATCATGATAGTTATAATGTACTTTAGGAACATGTCAGGTATCCTCTTTAGTCATACATGGAATATTCATGGAATATATGGTACCTCTAGAAAGAACACAAAGTGAATCACAATACACGACATCCCTATGGAATACTTGAAATGTAATTCCATGGGGGATATGGGGGTGTGCTTCCTATACATTTCAAGAAACCTAAACCAACAAATATGATTTGTATAATGGAGTTACATTTCATTTGTGGTCCATCTCACTATCTCATTATGTACTCGATTACATTCCAAAGTACGTTTCCTTGAGATACATGATTTGTGACTCTGAATTACATGGTGTGTGATATTTATATATTTGTGAAACGCTAATGTCTCAACTCGCATACTACAAGGAATTTAATCTAAAGGTTTGCATGATGTGTATTCAGGAATGTTGAACCTCCAACACATAAATATTTTTGAAACATGTCATTACCTTTACCTCGAACCTCATTGTGGGTGTTGCTCGACTCTAACGTCCAACACACCTCACTAGGATTATTTACATATATCCTTCATCATTAATCCCATTATAATCCACTAAATCTTCAAACCATGTGTGAAACTTGCTGTGTCATTATTTTTATGTGCCTAAACCCATGATTTTATAAATATACTTCCTCATAGAATAGAGACATCAATATCAAACTTGGGTGTAAATAAAGGGAGAACAATAATCAAGAAGGTGGAACCCAGTGGAAAACCCAACCACCCCAGAATGGTCCCACATTCAAATTCATAAAATAATTTCGGTATGAGATTAATGTAGTTTTTTAATCATGGTAGAAAATATCTCAATGGATAATTAATATTCTATCAACATTTTATTTCCCAAAGAAATAATTTATCAAATAATTAATTTAATCAATCATAAATATTATTATATAAATTCTACACCATGAAAAAAAATTAGATAAATAAATCAAGGATTATTATCAAAACATAAATTATTGATAAAAATGGAGAAATCATCCACATGTTTATAATATGACATAATTTAAATAAATAAATATTTGGGCTTTCATAATCAGAGAAGAAAATATTATTAAAGTATAAAATAGTTTATACATCCAAAAATAATTAATTCAATTAAAATATTTAATCCAATTTCTTTTGAACTAAATTCCTTTTGATATTCTAAACTTTCTATAATAATTGGGGCCTCAAAATACATATATTTTTTTAATAAGAAATTTCATCAAGATGCATGTTCCATAAGAGAAAAGAAATATTATGTTCAAACATTATTCCTTTTAAACACAAAATTATTCTTCGTATAGGATTTTATTTTAAACTTGATCATCATAAGAAATATTATTTTGAAAATAAACAATTTTTAAAAAATAATAAATATTCCTTTAATCACTATCAAAAAACATTATCTAAAGAAACCTAACAAATCAAATTTTTACATATTAAAAATTCTCAAGATATTTTCCTTAAAAATAATCTGTGATTATATTATAGTCAATGTATCGATAATTATTCATTTTTTCATTAATTTTATTTACATATAATTTTTAGGTGATTCAATCATAGGGATAATGGGATAAAATCACACAAAATAAGTAATGCAAAACTTTATTATAAAAGAGTCTTACGTATATGGATTATTTTCAACACTTGATGACCACATAAAATTCCTCAATTATTATTATATCCCCATTGTGAAGAATTCCATGAACATGAAGAACATACTCTATATTGTGGTGATAGAGAGAGATGGATTATATAATTTCTTCCACTCTTGAAAAAGAAGTGGTAGAGGGGAGATTTCAAACATGGTAAAGTGATTGAGTTTAGAGGAAAGATAATTCCTTTCCATAAAACACCATTAATTCTCCCTACTAAATACATCATAATTTATCCTATTAAAATCCCCTAATGAAATCAAGAATTAAATACTCTTCTAATGGCCATTAAAAGATAACAATACTTGATTTTGGTTTCATCTATGCCACATCACCACCACCATAGAATTTAGATTCCACATCACTACCATGTGGCCATGCCAATTCCACCTAACTATTTTGTAAATAAAAATATTAATTAATTATTTTAGGATAAATTGGTGATGGTTAGTTGTTGTATCCCAAACACATAATTTATACCTCACCTAGAAAAAAACCATGTTCCATACATAATCACGATTTTGGATTTTTAATTTATGAATCTATTTAAGAGTTATTAAATGTTTTCACTCATGGGATAGATATTTTTACTTAATAAACATTAAATATCAATTAAAATTCAACTGGCTCATAATTTCACAAAAAATCATCCCAAAGGTAAATACTAAATTCCAAGTTCAATGGATCCAAAATAAAAATAATTAAGGTCAACCAATATGGTAAATTTACTATTTTAGCATCTTTAAGGGACCATACCTTTGAAAATAAAAAATAAATTCAATCACACTATTGAAGAAATTTGGTCACTACATCCTCCCCACCTTTAAAAAATATATGATTTTTTTAATTATAATCTCATTAAATAAATTTTTGTATAAAATAACCTACCATAACAGACACACAAATCACCCTAGAGGCCCCAATCCTAAGCGGACTCGAGACACAACTACTAAGGGAAACATACCTCACATCCACATAGGAATCATTGTATTTAATAATAACTCATAAATTAATTATAAAAAGGATGTAAACTCACATTACATGACTCCCAACATAATTCTATATCAAATACATTTCCAACCATAGGTCACTCATCCACATAGAATGAATAAAAAAAACCACCATACATGAAAATCTACTTTAAAAAGAATCATTATCAAGGAACAACCTATGAGAGAATCATGATCCCCACCATTAATGAGCAATGAAAAGGAAACATTTGGTATCACACAATCACACCTTGTATTCCCTAGAAGCTTTTATCACTACCAAAGTTTACCTAGCTAGGTTATAATTGCTCTATATGAAAGAAATTAATGATCATCCCAAGGCATAGAATTAACTTCCTCACATAGACATATAACAAACCTAAAACTCATCAATAGCCCAATCCACCACAATATAAATCAGATGGTACTAAATATTTAGATAACTCTTCTCTATCTACTCAGAACCCTTGAATAACACATGATAAACTTGATCAATTGTAACCAAAACCCCCAGAGAAACATCCTTCACTACACAACTAAAATTTCCATATAAATAACACTAATTATATTCTAGACATACACCACCATGGTCCCATGAACACTGGGTGAACTTAGTTATCAAATTCTAATCACATACCATGAGTCTCTACAATACATCATTGTTCCATCTTAAAGCAAGATAGAACACTCCCTACATTTAAGGTAATGTGAAAGGTGAACTACCAAAGAATACTCAATTATACAATATTCCATAACTAAAGTTTTTATCTAGACCTCTCACACTAATTGATATATAGGGTTAATCATTGAAAGTATAGAAATGCATACCACCTATTCCACAAAACCAGCCACACTGAGCCTTCTTACCCAGGTTTCACCGACATCCGCTAAGTGTAAAAACTCTTTCTAAGGGCATCAACTTCCACCATATCACTACACCAATCAATTAAAATAAGTTTCTATTACCTCATGATTAATGTATATGATTAATTACACCGCCATATCAAATATAATTCCCAAAATGATGGATTTTGCAAACGCTAAATTCACACCAAATGGGTTTTACATATTTTTGGTGTCTCTAGAGCAAGTCAAAGATAACCTCCAAATGCCTGATATGTTCAACCTCTATTTTAATTCAAATGAAGTTGGAATAAATAAGAACCACTTAAAGAATACATGGATCTCATAATCATAACATGGCATTAATTACTTCCTAAAACATCATTTGGATTTCTGAGATTCCCCTAATGATGCATAAATGTTTCCCACAAAGCGTCACGCTCACAAAACATATGATATTATCATATAGACCCAAGATCATCCTTTAGAAACCATAATTATACTATGTCACACAGTTCCAAATGAAAAACTATCCTCTAAAAATTTTACCAATAAAACATCATCTCTTTGATCTTATCTATGGTATCTAATAAATAGCATGAAATATTGATACATCCTCATAATCAAGATAGAATAAAAACTAAACACTCTGTGAGAATAACCCTAAAATATCCTCTCAGATAAAATTCATGAAAAATCAGTATGGGTAAAAAATAAATCATATTTTATATAGCTCTGTGGGTTAATCTCAATGCCATCAATAGGATTATCTACCTATAGAGGTCTAGTGAGAAGCTCCAATGAAATCACCAACCCTCAAATGATAATAGTGGAAGATAAAAATGACCCTTTATAGAATTATACGCATGATTTTCCTTAATAAATACATAATTTTTACTTATTATCTCACTATAAATGTTCTATATGGATCCATCTATCACACAAAATCATTCAAAGTTTAACATTTTTCACTCTAGGTCTAAAAAGGATTTCAAAAAGGTGGTAAATGGAGATGGTCCAAAGTGTCGTTCATCTCAATCCATTTTTACACCACTAACTCCCCTACTAAAACCATATCTTGGAATTTTTTGGATTATTAAACCTAGAATAATCCAATCTTAAAACCATATTTTACATGGATTTTTATCCATTCATCACTCTAGATAAACACATGGATGTGAAGTACTATTCCAAAATCTAGAGTGTGGTGTATCCTGAAAAAAATTTAACTACAAAAACTCTCCCCAAGTCTCCAAAGTAAGTAAGTAATATAGTAAGGACACAAATACAAACTCAAAACTGATACAAGAATTCCTTATCAAACTCCTAAGTTTATAGGGATCAACATTAAATCAGGCTCAGAAAGGGATCTAACCAAAAGCTTGAGCCTAGTTACATCCATGATCACATATTCCAAACAATCCTCTACCATTTAAGAATTAGGATCTCCTTAGAAACTCATGAGGAATCTATAATTGGTTCATATATAGTACACTTAAGATATAGTTTGTCTTGTATGGATCGGTGGGATCTACCATTTTCTCTAAAAATAATATCAAAACTAAGCTTAATTGGTGCAGATATTCCCTCTATTGTTCGAGAAAAGTTACCTCAAAATTGGTAACCAAATCAATGCCTTATCACCCCAATAATCACAAGATAGATACTCAACACTTATAAATAAGATTTGGTTTTTTGTGGGTAGCATACTATATTATACCAGAAGAATGTATGGTTTTCTTAGAGTATATCTAGGTGAGCGAACACAAAAATGCCATGAAAGATCATGGATAAACACTATATTATGCATGTGAAAACTTAATTTTAGCCCAAACATGATGCCTTATAGCTCTGGTTTGATTAATATTAGAAGTAAGAATTTGAAACATAGAGAAACCATATAAAAGATGTTAACACAAGAGATTCCCAAGCCCTAATTTACCCCTATTAGGTTTTGTGGGGACGTAGTGGTCGTAACATTTTCCTTTTGAAATAATTTTTAATTACTTATATTTATATATAATTTTTTTATAATCAATTATTATACATCCCTTAATATAATATTAATGATATATTACTATTATATCACCTTATTATACCATTATAATGCTAAAATATTTCCATAGCTATAAAATTCATTATCTAAATATCTATTTATGTCATGTACTTATTATATAATCGTAATGGTTTTATATAAATATAACATGGTCCTAAAGATAAAAAAACCTAATTAAATTCTTTATGTAGACCACTAAGCGATAGAAAAATAACTCTTTCCTCCACAATTAGTAAGATGGACATTAGAATCCTTGTAAATTATAAAAGGATCCCGAAAACTCTAAAAGTGTGGAAACACCTTCTCCTTGAATACAAGTATAGAATGAGTAAGGAAGAGATATTTGAATTTGAAAGATAATGTCACACACCCATGGAATTAAGATCCCATACAAATATAGACTCGCCTCATTCAATGATGGAGGTCGAGCATCAGCTGACAACATTTGGCAACCTATATGCATTACCTATAACGCATTCTCATTAGGGAATATAATTTTTTGAACATTTCAAATGATTATAATATATTTTTAGGGACATAAATTAATCATCTATATTATTCATAGCTGAAGATAAACCATTTGGAAGATGTAGAAAAGTAATTCACCTAATTAATTATATCATAATCTATTCATACCTTATAACAGAGTTATCTCAATAGATTTAATGATATATCCAAATCAAAACCTATGATAATAATTACACGCATATCTAGGATTAAAATTTATATGAATTTTATAATACCAAACATACATTTTAGTTCTTCTCCATTAATCTCTCACTTTCACTAATATTCCATAAAGAATTTATACAAAAACATAAAAAATCTATGGGAATCCATCCAAATTCCTTGGGATACAATTTTATCAAAATCTCTTCACTTTGGAATAATTAAATGTCCAAAATTTAATCCTTATTCTAATACCTAATTACATGACCCTGCTGGTCTTTATAGTGTTCAAAACTAATATTATTTATCTAATTTATAGATATAGTAAAATATTGTCCTCTAGTAAAATGTTTTGGCTACTCAAGTACAAATGGGTCTAGTGTTATCTCAATAAAATATACTAATATATTTATATAATTATTCCTACCACAAGATATATCATTTACACAATATTTATACTTATATAATATATCTTTTCATGACATTGAGTGAACACTAGAAATAGAACCCATCAATCTATTATAGGCCATCTCATGTATTCATGAATCTTTAAAATAGATTGACTAGTTTTAAAAAGTACATCACATTCCATTCATCCAAGTATTTTAGGACATCACATGTCACTCAAATAATAATGGTCCTGCATTTTATTAGTCCAATTCAATCATGAGCCGATATGAATTTTCTTTCCCTATAAAAATACTAACTTAGTTAAACTCAAATTGATGATAAGATAAACTACATACCCAACCACCCTTAATTAGTTGAGACACAAGACTTGGATAATAAATATATTAAAGTATAAAGTTTCTCATGATAGGTATATTTCCAACCACAATTATTGGGGATTAATAATAAGTATACACCCCAAAGTATATCAATGACCATATGAAATTCTATGTGATATAAATCAATGGGTCAATCCTAAGAATAAGTCTTGATTTATTATCTCACAATTAAATACTTTGTATCGTATACAACTCTTTATATCACATACATGATTATAATCATTCTAATATTATCATATCATCACAACCCATAATACTTTTTGATGATCTCTTATTAAGGACAACTCAAATTCATACTTTGAGAGGATATTATCATTACACCATTCATGTAATATAAATTTAGATCATATTAATGGATGAAAATTGGAGATTTCATTTATTATAAAACCATGATATTTGTTACAATCATTTGATACAATATCTCATGTATTTAATACCAATAGATTCAATATGAACCTCATGTTTTTGTCACATTAATGGTATTGTTAAAGGATTTCCTACATTATCATTTTTAGCCACGCAATATATATTTACATCACCCTTCTCAATGATATAGATAATGATATAGTATTTTAGAGGGACTTTTTTAGTTATTAATGAGACCAAGGTTCCTTTTCCTATGAAATAGATCTATTTTTGTCGTAGTAAATCTCATTTTCTCCCAAAATTCTTAGAATGTCCACAATTTTAATGATGAACTTCTTTATCCAAGCATATTACTTTTCAAAATATGACACAATGATGTACTCTACCTATGTTGTTGAGTTATCCATGACATATTATTTATAATTTTTACAAATGATAGCTCCACCATTTAGAAAAAACATGAAACTATATTGAGATATCTAATCACCTTTTGTTATTTTGGGATGACTAATAAATACGGTTTTTTATGATTTAATGCTAAGTTTTTTAGAAAAATAAATTCATACCAATGATTCAAAACCGTAAATATTCATAAAAGAAATATTTGGATGTTTCCCTGTTTTTTTCTCATATGGTTCCTTTATAAATTCTTTAGATGGAACACAGTTAAGAAGGAATGTAGAAATTTTTAGAGAATGTACCCATAATAAAATAGGATGGTCACACTGACTCATCATCAATATAACTATATCAAACATGGTATGAATACTCCTATTTGATACACCATTCCACTATGGTATTCTATGAAGAGTGATTTGTGAAAAAATTCCATAATCTCTTAGATAATCAATTAATTCCTAGCTTATGTATTCACCACCCCAATCTGACTAGTGAATCTTAATACTTTTTCCTAGTTAATTATGTACTTTATTATGAATCTCATTAAATTTAAATGTCACAAACTTGTGTCTGATAGAAACACATAATCATACTCACTAAAGTCACTAATAAAGGTTATGAATCAACCAAACCCACCACTTTATTGAGTACTCATTAGTCTATATACATCACTATGTATAAGATATAATAGTCCAATATACCTTTCATATTTTCCTTTAAAATTCACTTTTATCATTTTTCCTAATAAATAATCTTTGTATGTATCAAATTATTCATAATAAAATGAATTTAATAATCAATATATATGGGTACAATTCCAAAAATAAGTGGTGTTATATTCAACCTTGATCTTCTTATTCTGAAAGTCATGATAGGTTATCCATGTCAAAAATATATAAACCATTAAACATATTCCCAATTCTATAAAACATTTCACTCATGTTTATATAACAACTCATGTTCTTAATAATTAATGAAAAAATAATCTTTTCCAAACATGATACAAAAATAAATTTTTTATGGTAGGAACATAATAATAATAATCTAATTTTAGAACTGATCAAGTTGGTTGACTTAGATCGTAGGTGTCAACCTCCAATGAAAAAAATATTTCCTTATTTATAACATGTAGATCAATTTCACCTTTATTTGATTCTCTCTTGTATTTTAGTTAGTGTTTATTAACACAAATGTTTGATGCACACCCAATATATCATACCCATGAGTGAGATTTGGGGAAATTTATTTCTATAATTTTCACATCCTTATGCTCAAGATTCTTCTCCTTGAGAACACTTCTCATCCTCAAATAAAAATATATAATTATATTATAGTTCAAACCTATAAGCAAAGTCATGATTGTAATCAAAATTAATGTTATAATATTCAAAAAAGACACATATATGAGTAAGTATCATGTTTTATATCTTTTCATCCAATAATTTTAATTAAATTTCACATGCTAAAATGATGAGCCTATAAATCATTACCTTTAGTGGTAAAATGTATATATTTTACTAATTAATGACCGTTATTTATCATGAACCACATTAATTTAAATATTTAGGTGGTAAACCATTCCAATCATATCATATATGACACTTGAATAATTGAGTGTCCAAATATTTGTCTAAATCGATCATGTGGATTAACTCAACTCTATTACTCTGGTATCCTAACTCTTATGGTTTCCTAAATAAGTGTTATCCAGAAATGACAATAGGATATATCTATACAACTCTTAGGGTTATCTATATCCACCATGACTTACATAAGATAATCTCTAAGCACCTTATTTTTTAATGAACCTACCAAGTTGGATGATTGAGGTTTTGATATGTGATTTATTTAAAAGGAATCTCACACTAAGTATTTTGTGGGTTTTATTTTAAAGTCTTTCCATTTTAATATACATTACAAGCATATTAAATCCATAACAGTTGCATCATGTGTAATCTTTATTATATCATGATATATTCTTTTATGTATTCATGCTTCTAAAAAATTAGTTTTAGAATCCTTGTTCTATCCACCAAATGTATCACCCCAACACCAGAAGCCTGGAACCGGTGTGTTATTTTATTACATTGGCATGATTAAAATGAATAAAATCCTGAAGGACTGATAATTTTAGTAGTCTTGGAAGTCCAGATTATATACATTATTCCCATAATTCATTATGAAATATAAAACACAAACTTGATACAGAATAAAATAAATAAACCGCATCCTTGAAAGCTTATTTGAAGATTTATTCTTCATAACCTGAGTAAATGAAACATAATAAGGGTGAGCTCAAATGATCAGTAAGGGTAAGTAAGTCAGAATCAATAATGAATCATAGAGAATAAATTAACATGGAAAGGTAAGTAACTGATAACAAATTCTATTAAAATTACTAGAAAAGGAAGAATCAAAATGGAAAGGTTAGAAATTGAAATATAGTCTATTTATTCAATAAACTGAAATGAAATGTATCCATAGATATATCGACACAAAATATCATGGATGAATAATAACTAAAACTAAATGAGGGTAATTCTTTCTTAATGGATGTCATGTCTAAGTCACATCAAAACCTATATAGTCAACACCTTTCATAAGATGATTTAAAAATATGCATAGAAACTTTTTTAGTTTGTGCAACTTATTTGTCTCATGAGAACCTTTTGATACATTGAGGAGCTATATAAAGTTTGATCTCCTCTCTTCATTGACTATCAAAATAATTCCTCGTATCAAATAGTCAAAATAAATAATATGAATTATAAAATATCCCTATTGAATAAAGAATATAGAAATGTCAATATTTCCCCAAATAATCAAATAACACTCAAATTAGACACCATATGTAAAATGGTATATGGATTATGCAATAGTAATATCCATGATAAATACAATGGAAAATTAAGGGAAATTCAATGTTCAATGATCATAGGAGATTGAATATTTCAAGGGGAATAACAAATGATATAAGGAAGTGAATGTGAATACTATCCTTATCCAAATAAATAACAAACCATCCAGATGAATAATAAGGATGGTCTCAATACAAAAAATCCCCAGTGAAGTAAAAAAAAGGGTTTTTGTTATTGATGAATAAAATTACTATAAAAATATCTTTTAAGAGAATACTTGATGAAAATATCCATTTGTTTTGTAAAACCTTTTGAAAAACATTTTCTTTGAAAATAAATTTTGAAAATATTTTCTTTAAAAGGTAACAAATTAGACATGAAAAGGAAGCTTCATGGAAATGACGATGAGTAAATCTGTACTTGCTATATGAGGTAAAAGAATATTTCTTTTGAACGGTAAAAAGGTTAGAAAATGCCTCATTGGGAAATAAATAAGAATATTCCTTTGAAAACATGGCTAAAAGAAAAAAAGTATAAAAATTTCTTTACCGAAACATTTTTGAAAACATTTTAATAAAACATTGTTTTTAGAAGAAAAAAGTTTCTCCGACTAAAGATAGAAATAAAGTGGGATTTTCTTAAAAACCTTTTCTAAAAAATCTTGAATACCAAAGAGTAGAAAATGGTAATAATAATTGATAAATTTCATCAAAAACCATATGATATCAAAATGAAAAGTTTTATTGAACAATTATCCAATAATTTCCTCGAATGGAAATTCATGTACTAACATTCTCGAATAAAATGAGATTGTGAAATAAACCCTTGAAAAGGATATAACATCAAAGTAAAAAATCAATCAATCATTAGATTATGTGTATAAAATATAAATCCACATTAGTTAAGTGGAAATAAAAAAAACAGGTAGTAATAATAGACTACACAGATAATCTTAGAATATTAACAACAATGAGGAAGTAATATAAGTCAATTAAAATAAATTGAGTCATGAAATTTTATTCGGTTTGGTAACTATTAACTCAAATACCCTTTAAATAAATAATCCAAATTTAAACTCAAAATACACTTAAGAAATATTTATTTATGGTATTACATGTCAATGTGTCAGTACATACACCATATATAAGAAATTAGGTGCTGAATAATTAAGTATGCCTCACGGAATGAAAATGAGACAATAATCCCTTTCCTTGAGTTACCTTTTAGGTGAAAGTCATTTAAATTCATGTATAATAAACTTAAATTAATTTTATACTTGATTCATAACATTTTTCATGTTTATAATTAATTTTATTTCACTGATTACCATGTTTTATACAACTACTTAAACAATTAAGTTTACGTCATGTGATTTGACCAAATTCAGTTTATGTGTCAAAAATAACTTCGGTAGGTCAAATATGGTAAAATAGTTAATTATATAAGATCACCATAATAATAAAAAAGAAATAATTATAATATTTTTACATAAATTATACTTTTAAAACCAATAATTAAATATGGTTATGAAAAATTAACCAATGTTACATTCATGGTAACGGAAGACCGTACGTACGCGTGAGTAATGTTTCCATTTTTCAATGATCATTTAGGAAATAAGGTAAGTAATAAATATTTGAAAATTATCGTTATATCATTACTAAAATATTATTTAATCATTTATAATTATATATATAATTTTTATGATGTAAAAGGAATCACATCGTGTCGGGGAGACAGTAGTCCACATGTCCATGAATGACGTTAACACTTTTTTAAGTGTGTGAAAGGGTAATAAAGAAAATGATATATTATATATACATAAAATTAATTATTTCATGTATATAATATATAAGTTTTTTATTTCATGTATTTTTAATTAAAATCATACTTTATATATTCCATGTATAGTGTGAACGAATCACATCGCATTGAGGGGGCAGTAGTCCACACTTCCACAAACGATGTTATCATTTTTACACAAAATGGAAAGTAAAATAATTAAGAAAGATTTAAGATATATTAAATATAACATATATCATATATAAACATATTTCCCATCATAATTTCCGACATTAGAGGTGGTAAAGGAAAAACGAACGATCATCGTTTTGTGAGGCGGTAGTTCGCCATACACGTATACAGTATGTTTGTTACCCATTAGATGGTGGTGTGTGTAGTGTAGGTAGAACCATTATCATAAAAACATCCTAGTATATTTAAGATAATATATTTTTAATATAAACATTTAGTAATAAGATTTTATGGGTGTAAAATGGAAATAAAATTAAAGATCTTTAGGAAAGAGGTTACCTCTTAATCGGGTAACTCCTTTTGGTTTGCACCAAAAGAATTAATTGGATTTCTTTCGTCCAAAAGGGATGATTAAAGGATTAAGTTAGTTATTTTTTGGATTTAATTGGGAATATAATTTCCTAACTTAATTTTCCTTAGAGGTGTGAGTAAGTATGAGGAAAGAAGGCCTTTTATAATAGAGGAGTGGCACTCCTGTAATATTTTAAAAGAAGGGAACCCCGCCAACTCTTTTTTATTGAGAGTGGATAAGTAATGGCCTAAAGTTTATAAAATGGGGTATATGTTATAAATTTTACCATAAAATTACTTTTGGACAAGTGTATAGGTCGTTTTATGCCTTAAGTTTAAGGTTTAGTACTTATTAACCTTAATTTAACCTTAATCATTGTAATTAATTTTAATTACTTTCATTAATATTTTGTTAAAAACTAAGTTGAACATATTATACATTATAAATTATTCTTATTAAAAATATTGAATCCATTTTTTAAAATTCCCAACACATAAGTGGCATAAATTAATTTCAATTTAATCTTGCAGATGAAACGACAATGCGAGATTTTAATGTAAAAACATCCAAAAGTTTTTTATTTTTTTATAGTAAATTTCAAAGTGAAATTTATTATAATGAAATTAATTGGATTAATTGATAAAAATATTATCTAATTGAACATTAAAATCAATCTAAAACATAATTTAACCTTATAAATAAATTATATGAAAAATTAAATTTGAATTAAATTTCATTATTTTTCACTATTCATTAAAAAATTAAACTTCACAGAAAAATACCAAAACATCACCATAAGAAAATTTTTATGTTCTAGTTATGAATATAAAGTTTATTTTTACATAATAAATTTAAAAAATTTTCAAAAATTGGATATAAAATGGGTTCTCCATTCAAAGACGGAGAAAGTTCCAAAATAAAAATATAAGTTTTTTAATTGTAAATATTGAGTTATTATTATATTTTTCCTATAGAATCTATTGAATTATTATCAAAAATATTTGATTGAATAAATAACATTTATATTTCATTAATATTATTCTTTAATTTTAAAATTTTAATTTACTAAGACAAAACTCCTCTGTGATCATAAAAATAATAGCATTTCTTTTATATTCAATTGGTTAATATTTTCATTTCTAATTAATTGGTAATCCATTCATTCATTTTATATTTTTATAAACCATAAATTTTCATAAGTTAGTTAATAATATTCATAACCTCTAATTTTAATAGCTATGTTAACTATTATTATATTAAATAATGATATTTTAATAATACAATGTTATTTGGTGAAACTCGGTCTTGCGTGTAATGAAAGCTATCAAGGAAAGTTTCTATTGTGTGCAATGAAAGCTAACTCAGTGTTGTGGGGATTAAAATATATAAAATATATTGAATTTATTTAAAATTTTAAATATATTATAAATTATTTGGATATTATATTTCTTTACATGCTTGGTATTGTGTGTCATACACGCTATCGAATTCAATATTCTTACTCTAGAATTTAGGGGTGTTACATTCTCCCCAACTTTATAAAATTGTGACCTTTCAATTTAAACTCAATATTAGTTATAGATTGTTTTATATTTCTTATTTTTAAATCCCACATCAAAAAATCCTCTGGAAAAGAAATAGGGGAAGTACATTGGTCACATGGAATAACATATAACTAGGTATCTAATAAAGAGAACATCAGTGGGAAGTAAAGATACATACTTGGAGGGAAAGTGTAAATATTTATTAGGGTGATTGAGGTTATCATTCATAAATTATTGAGTGATCAATAAAAATTTGAGGGCCTCAAATCCATAAATCTGTGATGATTTAGTAGACAATCGGTTCAATAAAAATTATGGTATTAGGACAACACTTTTTTTATCATTTTCCTAATGTTGGTAAGAACCCCATAATCCTACATGAAAAATGGGGGTTCAAAACCCATTGGGGTGCAGACTATAGCAGGACTGTAGCAGCGACGACACTGTAGCAACGGCATGCATTGTAGCGGCTGCAGGTCACTATAGTGGCGGCATGGCACTGTAGCAGCGGCGGTACTGTGTGGTATTATAGCAGGTGGGGGTACTGTAGAATTACTTTTCACAGAATGAGTATTGGGCTAAAAAAATGGTCCTACGGGCCATGTAATGGTCTAAATGTCCACTGGGCCTTCGGGCTATGTAATGGGTCTCCCTCTACCCAGTTAAAAGAGGTATTTTCTTTTCTTTAATAATAAATGAGGCTTCGGCCCCAACCTTTTAAAAAAAGAATACAAGGAAATATAATTTCTTGATATATTTAAATTTCATAATAACAATTTCATCTTTTGGTTGTGATTTGATTGAATTCTAATTCATCCCTTGCCTCAAGAAATGGGTATCCAAAAAATAACTTTGATCCCTAAAGCACTAAAATATTCTTGCCGATCGTAAGGCCCATAATATAGTGAAAAGTCTAACTATTTGTCTCTAACTATTCTCCAAAGCCAATATGGTTCACATATTAATATCTAAACCTAAGAAGTAACACTATTGGTTCATCATTAATATTTATTCATCAAATTGTTTAAATAATTACACCTAAACCATTACATCGCGTAGGCCAGTGGTAGCTATAAAACCCTTAACATCCTTTGTTCATGGGTTCAAGCCCCACAACCATTTCGGGCTTGATAGGTTTTCACCCATCATATAGGTTGTCAATTTCTAAAATCATATTAATATAACTTGAAAAATAAATCTAATGGACATCCTTGAAATTTAATCATTAAATAACCTCTTAGCTATGGTTTTCAATACATCCTCAACACATAAATACTTCATCTATTTTATTTATACATAGGTTCTTTCTTAGTCTAGTGTTTATCCATAATATTCTCTATAGGATTTCCAAATCAAAAAACCTTGTATTAAATATAAAACACCTTAGGTTTAACCTAGATTATTCATTATAAAAATAATTGATAATGGGGTGTAAAAGAAAAGTGAATTATACTAAGAATATCCCCTAGTGTTGTCAAACCAGGTGCATATTAAAGCCCGTTGTCATGTACCAGGTTACCTTGAGTCAAGCCAGAGACACCTTGTTAGAGTTTTTACTCCTAGTTATATCTGTGCTAGAATAGCATCCACTTGTAGTTTCTAGAGAGGGATGTATTTCTAGGAAGACCCACATAATCTATACTTTACCATAATTATAGGGTTCTCATCTATAATTATCCTCAAATTCTTCCTTAGGGTTATGTTATCCAATCTATGCTTTCCTAAATCTAGTTTCCAAGGTTAATTTTAAACTTCCACTGATACCAACTGTAGTACCTCGACCCCAGAAGCCCGAAATCAGTGTGTTATTTTATTATATTGGCATGATTACAAGGAATAAAATCCTGAATTACCAATTAGTTTATCATTGTTATAAGTTAAAATTACATAAATGAATCCCAAAATACATTGGGAAATAGAAAATACAAACATGATATATAATAAAAGAAACAAACAGCATCCTTGAAAGCTTTTTCAAAGATTTATTCTTCATAACCTGGGGAAATGAAACATAATAAGGGTTAGATCAAATTATCAAAAAGGGTAGGTAAAGAGGAAAAATAATAAATCATGGAGAATAAATTAACTTGGAAAGGTAAGTAACTAATAACATGTGTCATTCAAATAACTAGATAAGTCAAAATCAATATGTCAAGGTAATAAACTGAAAAACATGCCATTTAATCAAAGAACTGAAATAAAATGTATCCATAGATATGTCGACGAAAAATCTCATGGATGAATAATAACTAAAACTAAATGAGGGCAATTATTTCTTAATGGACGTTCTGTCTAAGACACATAAAAACCTATACCATTAATACCTATCACAAGATGGTTTAAAACTACGAATAGAAACCCGTTTAATTTGTGAAACTTATTTATCTCATGTGAACCTGTCGATACATCGAGGAGCTGTATAAAGTTTGGGATCCTCCTATCATTTCCTATCCAAATCATTCCTCATATTGAATAGTCGAAATAAATAATATGCCTTATCAAATATCTGTATTGAATAAAGAATACATAATTTTCAATATTTCCCTAAACAATCAAATAACTCTCAAAGTAGAAACGGTATGTAAAATGGTATATGGATTATGAAATAGTAATATCCATTATAAATGCAATGGATAATTAGGGGAAATTAATTCTTCAATGATCATAGGATATTGAATATTTCAAGGGGAATAAAGAACGATTCAAAGAAGTAAATATGAATACTATCCTTTTCCAAACAAATAACAAACCATCCATAGGAAGAATAAGTATGGTATCAATACAACAAATCCCAAGTGGAGAAAAAATAAAGGGTTATTGATGTTGATGAATAAAACTACTATAAAAATATCTTTTAATATAATTATTGAGGAAAATATAATTTTGTTTTTTAAAACATTCTGAAAACCATTTTCTTTGAAAATAACTTTTGAAAACATTTTCTTTACAAGGTAACCTTTTATACATGTAAATGAATCTTCAATGAAATGATGGAGAGTAAATATGAACTTGTCGTACAAGGTAAAAGAACATTCGTTTTACATTGTAAAAAGGTTAGAAAATTCCTTATTGGGAAATTGATAATAATATTCCTTTGAAAACGTGGGTAAAATAAAAAAGGGTAAAAATGTCTTTACCAAATCATTTTTGAAAACATTTTAATAAAAAATGGTTTTTAGAAGAAAATAAGTTCTTTGACTAAAGAGAGAAATAAAGTATGGTTTTCTTAAAAACATTCTTTAAAATATATTGAGAACCAAAGAGTGGGAAAATGGTACTAATACTTGATAAAGGTCATTAAGAACCATATTAGATCAAAATAAAAAGGTTTATTGAACAATTATTCAATAATTTCCTCGAATGTAAATTCATGTACTAATAATCTTGAATAAAATGAGATTGTGAAATAAACCCTTGAAAAGGATATAATGTCAAAGTAAAAAAAATCATTCAATAGATTATGTGTATCAAATTTAAATCCACATAAGTGAAGTGTAAATACAATAATAGATAGTAAAAAATTATTATACACATAATATTAAAATAAATTGATTTATGAAATTATATTCAACATAGTAAATTTCAATTAAAATCCACTTAAAATAAATACTTAAAATTGACTCTAAAAATACCCTAAATAAATATTTATTCATGATATTACATGTCAATTTTTCAGTGCGTACACCATATGTAATAAATTAGGTGCACAATAATTAAGTATGCCTCACAGAATGAAACTTTGAAACGAATCCCTTACCTTGAGTTTCCTTTTGGGTGAAATTCCTTCAACTTCCTAAATAATAAACTTATTTTAGAACATTTTTCATGTTTCTCATAACTTTTATTTCACTTATTACCATGTTTTATACAACTTCTTAAACAATTAAGTTTATGTTGGTTATTTTTACTAAATTCTGTTTATGTGTCAAAAATAACTTTGGTAGGTCAACTATGGTCAAATGGGTCATTATATAACATATACAGAATAATAACCATGAAATAATTATAATATTTATAAATAAATTATACTTTAAACAACAATCATTAAATATAGTAATGAAAAATGAACCAATGTTACACTCATGGATACGGTAAGTCGTACGTATGCAAGAGTAACGTTCTCATTTTTCAATGATTGTTTAGGAAAGAAGGTAAGAAAATTAAATATTTATAGAATTATAATTATATAATAAATAACACATTATTTAATAATATATACTTATATATATAATTGTTTTGATGTAAAAGTAATCACATCGTGTCGAGGAGATAGTAGTCCATACGTCCACGAACGACATTATTGCTTTTTAAGTGTGTGAAAATGTAATAAATAAAATGATATCTTATATTTACATAAATGTAATTATGTCATGAATATCACTTTTTTAATTTCAAATATTTTTAATTAAAATCATCCTTTATACATTCCATGTATAGTGTGAACGAATCACATCGCTTTGAGGGGGCGGTAGTCTGCACTTCCACAAACGATGTTGTCATTTTTGCAAAAAATGGAAAGTATAAAGATATGTATTTCAAAAGAAATAAATAAGATTATATACAAAATAAATATCATATATATCATATATACATATAATTCCCATCATAATGGTCACTATGAGAGGTGTTAAGGGAAAAATGAACAATCATCGTTTCGTGAGGCGGTAGTTCGTCGTACATGTTAACAATATATTTGTCACCCATTAGATTGATGTGTGTGTAGTTTAGCTCAAACTATTACTATAAAAAAATTCTAGTATATTTAGGATACTTTAGTTTCTATATAAATTTGGAATAATAAGAGTTTAGGGGATGTATAATGGAAATAAAATTAAATATCTTTAGGAAAGAGGTTACCTATTAAACGGTTAACTCATTTTTATTTTCACCAAAAGAATTCTTGGATTGATTTATACCCAAAGGTAGGATTAAAGGATTAAGTGAGGGATTTTTTGAAGTGAATTGTTCTGATATTTTATGAACTAATGTGTCTTGAGAGTTGTTATGAAGTGGGATGAAATGAATCCTTTTATAATGGAGGAGTGGCACTTTTGTAACATTTCAAAAGAAGGAAACCCCACCAACGTTTTTTTATTTAATGGGGATAAATAATGGTAAAATTATATAAAATGGGGTTTAGGGTCGAAATATTTCTATAAAAGGGATTTTTTACAAGTTTATAGGTTGTTTTATGCCTTAAGTTTAAGGTTTAGTCTCTTATTAATCTTAATTTAACCTTAATCATTGTAATTAATTTTAATTACCTTCACTAATATTTTGGTAAAAAACTAGGTTGAACAAATTTGAAATTATAAATTATTATGATTCCAAATATAGAATCAATTTTTAAAAATTCCAAATATATAATTGGTATAAATTAATTTAAATTTAATCTCACAGATGGGACGACAATGTGGGTTTTTAAAGTAAAAACATCCAAAAGTTTTCTATGTTTTTATAGTCAATTTCAAATTGAAATTGATTATAATGTCATTAATTGGATTAATTAATAAAAATATTATCTAATTAAACTTTTAAACCAATATAAAACCTAATTTAACCTTATAAATAAATTAGATGAAAAACAAATTTTGAATTAAATTTTAGTATTTTACATTATTCATTAAAAAGTGAAACTTCACCGAAAAGTACCAAAAATTAACCCTAAGATAATTTTTATGTTCCGATTCAAAATATTGAGTTTTTTTTACATATTAAATTTATAAAAGTTTCAAAAATTAGATTTAAAATTGGTTCTCCATTAAAATACGGTGAAAGTGCCTTAATAAAAATTTAGGTTTTTTATGTGTAATATCGAGTTTATTCTTATCTTATGTCTATCGAATCTACTGAATGATTATCAAAAATATTTTATTGAATATATAACATATATATTTCATTAATACCATTCACTAATTGTAATTAATTTAATTTATTAATACAAAACTCTTTTAGGGGTATAGAAATAAAAATATTTTTTTTATTTTCAATTGGTTTATATTTTCATTTATAATTAATTGGTAACCCATTAATATATTTTATATTTTTATAAACCATGTATTTTAATAATTTATTTAATACTATTCAAAACCGCTAATTTTAACGGCTAGGTTAAGTAAGGTTAAATAACAATATTTTAATAATAGATTGTTATTTGGTGAAACTTGGTCTTGCGTGTAACACAATCTATCAAGGAAAGTTGATCTTGCATGAGATTAAAGCTAACCTAGTGTTTCATACATTACAATCTATAAAATATATTTAATTTATTTAAAATATTTAAAATATTATAAATTATCTGGATATTATATTTTTTATGTGATTGGTGTTCGTGTCACACGCGCTATTAATTTCAATATTATTACTCTAGAATTTCCAGGTGTTACACCAAATTAATATTTTCAAACTATATTAATTTGTAACTCTTTACGTAACTCATAGTTTGTGTCACTCACAAAAAAAATAGAGTCCAAACATATTTACACATATCTAAATGAATCCTATGAAAAGGGTTCATGAACTCTTTCATATAAAGGTTTATAATTATATAAAATAAATATTCCCCAAAAGAGTAATATTGGAGCCGTAGATAGCCAAACCCTAATTTTATACACAAGTCATATACCTCTAGGATAGTGATAAGTATAACCAATAGTCCCTCTACCCAAGTATACTTTACTCAATAGATATTTCAATTTCATCATAACTATAACACTCGATATGTATAAACTATATTCAACAACTTAATTTAAGCTTATAACTTCATAACAAACTGAACTCAAGGTGTATGAAAACTAAATCTTATATTGTTATAACTAGGATGTCATGGAAATTTTATACGAAGCGATTTATCACATAAATTTAAGCATATATAATATTCAAAATATATAAACATTATATATATAAGTATTTAAAATAAAAAAATAAAAAAATATTTACTTTCAAATTATGAGATATTGATTGTAGCACCCCAACCCCAGTTACCCAGAGTCAGTGATTTATTACATAACATTGGAATGATACAAGGAAATCATGTCCTGAAAGACTGATCAGTTCAGCAGTCTTGGAAATAGATTACATACATCAACTTCACATTACAATTTCAAACATAAAATACATCATATATAGTTGTTTGAGAACACCATTATTACCTTTTATCTTAACCCTGTATATTAATCATAATACACTTCTTGGAAATCCTGGGAAAATAAAACATAAGAAAGGGGTGTTCTTAGATGCTCAGTAAGGGTAAACAATTTAGCGGAAGATAACATAATCAATAGGCATGGTGAATAATTGAAAACACATGCCTTTACAAATAATAAATATGAAAACTTTTTGGAAAAAATATGAGATGAGTAAATAATGCCATAATAAAACATAGTCATGGGTATTCTACTAGTCAAATAACCACATGAACCATCAATATTATTTTCATAATGAGGGAATGTATAATGCCAGACATTCTGAAACATTTTGCCAAGGCCTCAGCCAAGATTTCTAAAAATGATTAAGGCCTCAGCCAAAACCATATATCAAATTGGGAAAGGCCTTATCCAATTCCACATCTAATTGTCTCATGAGACCTACCGATGCATTGAGAAGCTATATCGGGCTCCACCCATCACTTACTATGACCAATACATTCCTTATATAAATAGGTTGAAACATAATATAAACATTGGTATTAGAACTAGATTATGAAATATTAATACATTAACCATATATTATGAATTATATAAAAATAACACATCCATAGTCAAACATATCACAAAACCTTCAATACAATATGTAATATTTTTATTATAATAAATCAACTTCAAACAATTTTAAAATTCATCAAAGTATATTGATATAGATGATAATGATAAGTAAAACTCTTAGAGAGAAATATCCATTTTTCCTGAAAACATTTAAAAGTCACACAATTTAGAAAGGAATACATTTAAAGAAATTTTTAAATCAAAGTTTCTCATACCACTTTGAAACTTTTTAATGGAATTACATTTTAAAAACATTCATGTCCATATAAATAAATCCTTTAAAACCCATTTTGAAAACATGGAAATTAATGAGAATGATTTAGAAGAATAAATATTAAAAACATTTAAAATGATGTTTTGATAAAAGAGTAACTTAAAAATAATACCTTTTAAAACTCTTTTATGAATAATGTACATGGATAATAAATATGTCTCGGTAAAAACTTAGCCATAAACAATCTTGAATAGTAATGAGATTGAGGAACTAACCCTTACCTTGCACTTTCCTTTGGTCGAGGGTACGTTTAACCTGTTGTATAATGACCATAGTATGTTATTAAAATATAATAGAACCATATTCATATTTATTATATCATAAATGATTCATTTATGACTTTATACTACCCATTTAATAATGATTTTCGTGTTAAATTAACATTTTGGGTAATAATCGCTTTCCATATCGTACGTGTTTAAAAATTTTATTCTTGATCATATCATTTAGATCATGATTTAAATACTTCCAGAATATAAACCTTGACTTATATATCATATATATTTAGAATATAAATATTTATAATAGATAGATATATGAAATGGAAGTCACCGTTTATGGAGACGGCAGGTCGTACGTACGCATAAACGTTGTTTCCATTTTCATATCGTATTGAACAGAAGTTAGTGAATAAGATATATGAGAGTACATATATATATATCTCCAGTAGCATTATTATTTCATATATTACATAATTATTAATAATATATATTTTTATAATCATCGTTGAATGGTGAACGTGGGAATGAATCTCATCGCGTCGTGGAGACGGGAATCTGTACATACACACGAGTGACAATATCATTATATTGATGGTGAAATCGTATGTAATTGGATGTTATATCATATATACAGAATAATTAAAATGTTATATTTATTATTTACATCAGTTATACTCATTATTATACTCATATAAATAATGAAGTGTTTGAATAACAAACTACACCACGATGTGGAGACGATAAGTCGTACGTACGCACGTATGGTGACTTTGTCATTTATTGGATCGATAAAATAATGAATATAGTTGTAACATTTTTATAATAAAATAAAAAATATGTAGAAGATACTGGATTTATTATTTTATAATCGAAACAACAAATAAAGAGGAGGTGGAAAAAGAAAATAACTTGAAAGAGGTGGTGAAATATTTACCTCTTTTTCAGGTTATTCTTTTTGATTTGATCAAAATGGATCCTTAGGCAGGCTTTATGACCAAATTAATTCCTCTAGGATGAAGGTAGGAAATTTGTGAGGATATTTGGGCAGGGTTTGGCTGATCCAAAAGGCTTTTGAGGAGTGAAATTAATAGAATGGTAAGTCCCCTTTTATAAGAGAGGTGAGGGTCACTTTAGGAAAAGCTTGAAATATTATTTTATAATAAAATTATTTTAGGTTTATAATGGCTCCAAAATGAATTATTTAGATTATAAGGTGGTGATGGGTCGAAAAAATCTCAACCAATAGATTTTATACAGGTTTAGTTCACCATATTAACCTTATCTTTTATATTTAACTCTTAGTTAAATAGTTTGACATTTTCCATGTTTCTTTGTATTTTTATATGACATGGTTAATAAACTTACTATAACCAGCCAAGAGAACCCCATGTAGTTAATTATTAATATATATAACTTTATCTAAGCCTTTTGACCGATCCTTATATTTTTAGGAATATTATATCAATTAATAATATAGTATTTGTTTTAAAAACTCATTTATGTCAATTTTGACACTATTTAGTATTCGGTTTTTTTGAAAGTCATAACAACTTTATTACTTCTAAAAAAATACATTTAATCAACCCTAACATGTAATATTCACCTAGAAAATTCTTTTATGTCATAAAAACATTAAAATTATAATTATTTTAATATTTATAATACCATTTATTTGATTATTTTAGTAATAAGGTAATTATTGTATCATTATTGTGTCATAAATAAATATATTTATTTTATGTTTAAAATTATAAATAAAATCTCATAGTGTAGTAAATATTTTTAGATTTCAAATTAATACTTATAGTCAAAGATATAAATTATATAACCCCATATAAAAATGTTTTACTAAAAGATACATGCTTTTGTTATTTTTTTCTTTACTTTAGATTAATTAATGTAAAATGTAATTATCACTCCCAAGTGGCTCCATGGGGTCCCAAAATCAACCCAAGGATGACCATGGTCAAAAATGTATCAACTAATAGGAATAAGACACATGTTTTGGTAATTTAATATTATTATAATATCATCTTTTACCCTTATTTACCGGATTTACCCTTTAACCATGGTAAATAAAATATTTACCGAAGTAATTATTCATAATGTCTAAAAATAAAAGTTACCTATTTACATAATTTTTACCTCCTGATTCCAAATATGGAATCCATTTTTTCCAGATTAAAAACACATAAGTGTCATAAATTAATCTAAAATAAATTCCCATTTTTAAAACAAAAGCATGTTTTTAAGAAATAATAACTATCAAAAGATTAACACTTGTTTATGTCCAGCTTAAATGTGAAATTACATCCAATGACCTAAATTATATTAAATGATAAAAATATATTTTTATTATACTTTAAAACCACTCAAATGAATAATTTAACACTATAAATTATTTCGATTAAAAAATTTATTTTAATTAAAATTTAGTATTTTTTCACTATTCATCAAAATATGAAAGTTATCAGAAAAGTACCAGACAATTATCCAGACTAAATTTTTATATCCCTATTCTAAAGAAAAATTTATTTTCACTAAATTGAATATATAAAAGTACCATCTATTGTATTTAAAAAGGTTTCTCCATTAAAAGGTGGAAAAACTGCATTTTTTGAAAAATACCACTTTTATCTTAAAAATTGAATTTTTCTTATATTATGTCTAAGAAACACAAATAATTAATGTTAATGTTATATAGGATATATAAAATTTTAAATGTGGTTAATACTATTCATAACCTCTTTTTGAACGGCTAGTTTGGTAAGTCGTGGTGTGCTCGAACTTGGCGTTGCGTGTAGCGCAAGTTATTGAAATACTTTGAAGAGATAACAGACTATAAAATATTGGGGTGTTACATTGATTTGAACATTTATTATTTTATTTAAGTATAAAAATATTACATTTATAATTATTGACACTTATCTTATATAACTATTTTATAAAACATAATTAATTTTACATAAAAATATTTTTTTTATCATTTTTTATTATACCAGGTTTTATAATAAATAGTAGGACTATATATCATATGTTATGATTATATCATAAAATAAAATAGTAAATCCCATGGGTTGAATTTTATTTTATTATTCAGGTTTCCAACTACATCTTACGTGGGTATTGATTCGGTTTTAATTAATAATATATGTTATATCTCCATTATGACATGATCCTCTATTTTTAGAAAACCAAATTATCTATCAAAACCTATGATAAATTTGATCATAGCCAATGAAATAAAGTAAAAACATTGTATTAAATGAATCATATGATATGAATCAACCATTCATACCCTATGATAATAAAAAATAATAAATCACATTTTATAATATCCTATATCATAAAGCAAGGTAGAGCCATCCAACAGTCAATGTTCTTCCTTGTTATATCATACCTTATGATATCACATCATGTGTATTATAATATACATGTTCTTCACAAAAATTTTATAAAATCATATTGACTCTATGATAAAAGTGGATTTGATACCACTAATGGGTTTTATAAGAGCATATCATGCTCATAAAAGTGGATCAAACCTAATTAAATTCACGATCTATCATTATCATATCAACTTGTGAATGAAGAACATAATATAAAGAAGGTTTACCTAATTTTTTATTTTACTCCATATTTGAAGATATCTATGGAGTATGTTTTATAGAGATCGCTAATCGATTTCAAAGGAATATCTCCTCCATAGGTAGTACACTAGACACTAGAATATTCATACATTATGAGAGGATCCCTCAAACTACAAAGGTGTGTCAACACATTATCCTCAAAGATAAATGGGGAATAGGAAAGGAAGAGAGATTTTAATTCAAAAGATAGTGCCACTCACCCACAATTAGAAGATATGATCCTTATATGGACTCGCCTCATTCAAATATTGAGGTTGAGCATTGGATTCTAATGTTTTTTAGGCGACATGAGTTACCCATAACACATTCCTAATGGGAAATATAACCATTTTAACATTTAAAATTATTATAATATGTTTTTAATCCCAAAAATTAATAATACCAATGATTCATAGATGAAGATAAATTATTTGGAAGACATGGAAAAGGTAATTCACTCGTTTACCCATATCACAAGCCATTAGCACCTTATAACAAAGGTATCTCCAGGAATTTTACAATATGGATTAATCGTATCCTATAACATGCATCACATTCATATTTAGTATTATGATGTGGATGAATTATATAATATGATACATCAATTTTAGTTTATGTCTATCAAATGGATTTATTATTTCTAAAGGAAGGATAATTGTGATGTGCCTAGTAGATCCTTTATCAGGTCTCTGGTGGATTAAACTTTATTTTGGAACAAGTTCAAATTTGACATAAAATCATACCAACTTATAATTTTCTCCTTAAGGTTGTGTTTGAGAGTTCAATTTTTAGTGGTATGGAATGAAATGGAGTGTATTTGGATGATGATATATTATTTTGGAGATTTTTTTATAAGGGATTTGAATGCACATTAATGGACTTTCAAGTTATCCCTCAGCCCCACCCCCTATCAAGCCCTTTAAATTTGGGGATTTGTGGTTAAATGCATTGATTGTAACTAATTAAAATATTTTTAAAAATATAAAAAATAAAAGAGATAAAATTTATAACTCTAATTTTGAACATCATAAATAAGATTGTAATTTATTGTATTTATTTTATATAATTTTTTAAATAGATATTATATTACACTATTCCATTCCATTATAAAACTTCCAAACAATGAAATATTTAATTCCATTCAATTATATTATCTTCCACTATATTAATTATTATTCCATTTTTCCTCATAAAAACTCTCAAACACGTGTTAAAGAAATTTTGTATCCATAATACATATCAAATATGTGTGTCACATACTCTTAATTTTAAGTGGACAATTTTTATATCATTGATTTTATCTCATACCATTATAAACTATTATAATTATTGATTTATCCATATTGATATCATTATACAATGAAATTTCTCTACCCTAATATTCCCTTATATTTCTTTTGATAAGGGAACTTCCCATTTCATTGTAAATATCAAGTAGTATTTAATTTGATCGGTGAATTTTCATCTAGAAAGACATATTATTCAATTTACTATAAAAATATATTTTCATGACTATATATCCTTTTTATTCTATAAGATATGAATAGCCCAAAATTTATTATTCAGATCGAAGGGTATTCACCTAGATAGTCATACCATTTGATTGACTGGGGGAATCAAATGGAATGATTGTGTATCCTTTTATTTTATATGGTTTGAATACTCTATACCTCATTATTTAGATTGAAGGTTATTCACCTAGATAGTTATACCATTTGTTTGACTAGGAAAATCTTTACAATTTGTATGCCCATTATTTCCATACTGATAATTATTGATTATTTATCAATATTTATGTATGATATTCCTTAGGGAACATTCTAATATAAATTTTTAGTCATTATTTTGAATAAATAGATTCATCGGGCTTATTATGTAATGGGTGGGGGCATAATTATATAACTCATCAATGCATCAGCGATCACATAAGACAAACTATCTTGAGTATTTAGTGTATGTCTACCCATTTATATATGTTATCTTGGAAAGAGTCCTTAACAGTATGGTTAAGATATCCTGCATTATGTATTCCATAATTATGAGATTTCTTCTAATGTGATTATTTACTTCTCTTTTCATGAAATATATGGATATATTATGTTCATGTGATAATTTAAATGACATCTTTTGATTATTTATTTTTATCATAACATGTATTCCATGTTAATATCAAGCCAGATTTCATTTTACATTATTCATTACTGAGTGTCTAATATCACCCCTTATATTATTTCTCTATTTCCCCAAGAAACCAAAAATAATGATACATGTGATTTAAGAATAATAAATAAGAGATAATAAATTTTCATGTACAATTAAGTTGAATTTTATATTTCAAAATGTAATGTTAATATATGTCTCTAGTCTTCTAATTAAGAATATTAAACTACTAGATCTTGTGTAATGTGATATTATGTATTATGTACCTTTGTAATAAACAACCACTGACTCTAAATTATTGGGGTTGGGGTTATTGCATTAAAAATATTCTAAAATTTAAACAATTAAAATTTAAACTACAAGACTTATATTTTTTTTCTAAAAACTAAATATTATTAATTTTTTCAAACAGAAATATTTAAACACAAAATTATTAAAACAAAAAATAAATCAAAAAAACATGTCTTATGTGTTTTTTAAAATATTTAAAAAATGGAAACTTAATAATAATTATTTAAATACATTTATAAAAATTTATAAACTCAAACTCATTAATAATAGTAAAATAAACAAAAAATTCACAAGACAAATATATTTACTTTTAAAAATGAAAAACCAAATAAAAAATTACAAATTAATAAAAAAATAAATAAAATCACTTATTTCATATTTTAAAACAATTAATGATGCTTTAAATAGTGTAAGGTAAATATTTAAAACAAGTAACTTATATTTTATTTTGGCATGTTTTGATTGTTTCAAATTAAAATGTTTGTATTTATTTTTTTATATGTTGATGTCAGGTGTTTTAATCTTCTATTTCATATTAATTCATGCTTTTTTAAGTTTTATTTTTCTTAGATTTTGTTTAGCAGTATTATAGAATGTTTTTATTTAAAATTACATGAGGTTATTTATCCTTAAATAAGTGGTAAGTTACCCATATGTGACTATGAGATACAAGGTTTTACCTTTATGTGGGGGTCATTGTACCCACATGTAAGATGGTGGATTGGATGTTTACCCTTAAATATTCTTAGGCTGACCCTTATGTGAAGTGTATAGTGGTTGTGTTACCTTTACATGGGGTTTGTGTTACCTTTACGTGACATGTTGATAAAGAGGCTTACCAATGCATGGGATTAGCTTTACCCATGTGTGGGAAGTGAGCATGAGGTATTACCATTACACAAGGACTGGAAGACCCTTATGCGGTGTGTGGTGCTACCTTTGTGTAGTAGGTCATGTTTCATGGTACCCTTATATAGTGGGTGTGAGACCCTTACACAAAGGGTGATCGACACATACACAGTTCCAGGATAACCTTAATGCAATACTGGATGTTCGGGTTTTGTTTTAACAGCTTCTTTTGGAAGAATCTCAAGTGAACACTTGTCCTAATACAGTTAGAGGTTGTTCGAGGTGTTTTTTTGTTAAATTTAAACACTAGAGTCCCTACTTCCACAGTATAGATAGATATATCAAATCTCATACAAAACCATCATTTAACAGTGATGGTATTTATCAGTGCTAGAAAAAATAATTGATAAATGGTATCTTTATCAGCGCTGATAAATTTAACCCTTTATCAGCGCTTTTTTTAGCACTAATAAAGGGTACCTTTTATCAGAGCTATATTTTTAGTACTCATAAAGGAGTCATTTATTAGTTCTTTTTTAGCACTGATAAAGGTCCGAATAAATAAAATGAAATAATTAAATAAAAAAATAAAAATGAGCTTATTAAAAAAATATTACAGATTTTATTAATTAAATAATTATTGATAAAAAATGTCTAAATTGATTATACTATATATAAATTATAAATACTAATAAATAGTATTTATTAAATATATAGATATACAGAATGAAAATTAAACAAATTAAAATTAAGAATAAGTAAATTGAGAAAAATATTAAACATTTTATTAATTAGATGATTATTGATAATGTTAATAAATAGTATATATTAAATATATAGATATATATTAATGTATATAATATGATTTATATATTAAAAAATATTTAGGTGCTATATTTAGGGAATAATGGTTTATAATTAAAAATTAATATGAATTAAAAATACTGGCAAATTTCATAGAGTAATGGACATATAATTTAATGTCGTTTGATTTTCCAATTTAAAATAGATAAAATGTGTGTTATATTGATTTCATATATACATAATTAATGCATTTTTATATACAATGTAAACACATAAAACTTATCCATTTTTTCAATATTAGTAAAGTGTACTTATTTTTAATTTATTCAATTTCACTTATTTTTAACACGTATGCACTTAAAATTAGATATTCATTAATAATTTTTAAAAAAAAATTGTAAAAAATATTTATAAATAAATATATTTAAAAATGTATATACTATATTTTTAAAATTATATATTTATAATTATAAATAAATAGATATTTTTTTAAAATTATTTATATAATTATAAATAAATAATTATATATATTTAAATAATTTTTAAATTTATAATAAATTTACTTAAATAATGAATATATTTACTATATTTATATTTATATATATTTATGAAATATATATATATATATATATATAATTATATAAATATATATAATGATATAAATATTATTTTTTAAAAACATTTACATAATTATAAATAAATAATTATATATTTAAATAATTATAAAATTATAATAAATATATTTAAATAAGGAATATATTTACTATATTTATATGTATATAAATTGATTAAGTATATATATATTTACAAAAAATATATTTATAAATATAACTATAAATACTTTATCAGCACTTTGGTAATAAGTGCAGATAAAAGAAATCATTATCAGCACTTTTTTTAGCACTGATAAAGATGAGGATTTATCAGTGCTAAACAAAGTCCTGATAAAAGTCATATTTATCAGTGCTAAAACTTTAGCACTGATAAATATAGATTTTATAAGTGATTTTTTAGCACTGATAAAGACATGCTTTTATCAATGCTAAAAATCACTGATAAAAGGACTCTTTATCATCACTTTTTTTAAAATGATGATAAAAGTGTCCCAATATAATTAAAAAAACTTATCCTATTGAGAACCCATCATGATATCAAAATATTTCCATGGAATCCACCCATTATCGGTGCTCCTCCTCGGTGAATCGAAGCTCGAATCACAAAAACCCACTCAAATCACACAAACCCACTACCTCCAGTTGCTCAAACATCATCTGGCATCCAGTGTTCAGTTACAGTTAGGGTTTCTGAAGAAAACATCAAGATATGGATCTGAGGGTCTCAGATTTTATTTAACCTAGCGAGGTAGGCCGGTGTTTTACTTTGTAGGTTCTGGTTTTATTTCTGTATTTGTCGTTTTGAGATCTAGATCTAAGGGTTTTTTATTTTCCATTGTAGGTTCCGATTTTCTTTCGGTATTTGTGCTCCGGTTATTATACACTATTTTTATTTTTTTAGGATTCATAGTTTTCTTAACTACTATTTTAGATATCCTATTTTGTCCTTTTAAATTGTTTTTTTAAATCAATTTTCTTCACTGTGTACATTTATACCCAAGCTTGCTCCGCAAGCTTATTTTTTTCATTGTTTTGAAATCTTAGTGAACCACCTATGGTCCATAGATAAACCAATTAAACAAATATTTATTCCACTATATAAACAATGGAATTTCTGGATATAAAATACTTAAAAATGAGAAAATTGATTTAGCAAACCAATTCTCAGTCTGATGATGGTGCGAAGTGGCAAGAGAAGTTAATTTTATGTAATTCATATAAGGTAATTTATTTATTTAAATTCTGTTTTAATATTATGGTGTTAGGGTTTTTCCATAAAAAATTATTTTCTCAAAATTGTGTAGTTTTATTTTAAAATAAATATTAGTAAGGGTGATACCATATTTATTTATTTTCAATGGCTCTATAATTTTAAAATTAGTATGGGTTGTATTTATTTTTCTATGTTGTGATATTATGTTGTAAGGGTGACATATATTTTTATCAATTTATGTTTATTTTATAAATATATATACATATATATATATTTAAATATATATCTTTCTATCTATTTATATGTGTTTTCAGAACTTATAATGTAAGTGTGATTGTATAATTATTTATTCACGGATTATGGTTTTGGATCTATAAATTAGGAAGGGATTATATTTATTTTCATTAAAAATTATGCTTAAATGTGCATTTATTTTTCAATTATGTGTATTATAAATTCTATGATATGTGTGTTTGTGTGTGTTTAAATGTGTATGAGATAGATGTTGCAAGGGTTGGTGTATGTTTCTCCTTTGTTTGTGATGTATCTTATTGATGTGTATTATTGCTTTATGCCAAATTTTTTATGGACCTCCCTAAATCTCAAGGATCGGTCAATGTGTATAAGATAGCCTCTCTAGAATCCTTAGGTTGCTACATCATTTGTTCCAAAAAATGGAATATAAGTTATCAAATTCTATATATTAGAAAGTACTTTTAGTTATTTATCATTTTAGGTCTATATATACATTTTATGTCTATATATACATTTAATTAATAGTAATATAATTTATACTTAAATAACTGGTAAAATATTGTAAACTCATGTTACTTTCAAAATAATAAAATTAGGTTACTATATATACATTTTTTTTAAGTAATTAAACTTTCCAAAATTGAAATAATTATATTTTATAAACAATTACCCTAAATAATAATTATTTATAATTAATATAATTTAAAAAATATTATTAGTAGTAATTTTTTGTTTCATTATAAAAATATAATTATATATATATCGAATAATATATTGTATATTTAAATAAATTTAAATATGATAAATAATATACATATATATATATAATTATATTAAAAAAAATTACCAATATAATACATGTATATATAACATATTTATATAATATTTAGGTAGATTCACTTTATTTATCTATGTATCAAATGAGGAGTGGCCTATATTTTATAGTTTTTGACGGTGGAAGGCGTGAACCCTGTTCAGTTTTACTACCGATAAAGGTAAGTGTGAAAAAAGTACATGCCTCCATCAACTCCTTTTTCCAATAATATAAAACCCTATCATTTTTTAATAAAATAAAACCTCTTAAAAACCAAGTTTTATCAAAAAAACATTATAAAAAATTCCTCAACTAATTATTTTATTAAAAATTTTATTCGGATCCTTGTGGATAAATTCAAGGATAAAATAAAATTAATTCATCATTACTTCTCCCTCCACATCAAACAAAATAAATTAATTTCAGTAACATACACTCTTTAGTTGAAATTAAATTGTGGAAACCCAAGACTCCCAGGCTACGCAGCACTATAGTTGCAAATTTTGATTCTTTCATCTCCACCCTCTCCATTTCTTTCATGCCCTTCATTCTATAGTTTCTCTAGTTGTGTGGAGATTTTCTCTAGAAAGAGTTGGTGTAAATGGAGGCATTGAGTTAATAACTAGTGCTAATGGTGTAATTCTCAGAAATGGGAGGCATTTCCCCTTTTAGAGAACACAATGAAGTACAATCTTCATCCTCATCAGCTTCATCTTCTAAATAGTTATTATTTCATTTTTTTTCCTTAAGACTGGTCCCCCATCTATTTTATGTTACTTGTTCAACTCTGAGCATTAGTCGTCACATGGATGAATACTGCTTTGATTATTTCAAGTAACATAGGTGCATGTCCATAGGAGATCGAGGATGTGTGTCAAACCACAAAATTCAATAATAGATGTTCGGGAGATGAGATGATAAGGATGAAAGTTGTCTATAACATTCACCATTTAATCATTTCATAGGATAAAACTGACCATAGGGGAGAAATTATCCTCATCCTCCTCACTCACTGATTGATTGTTTAGCGATATCGATTTGTATTTTTTATCATCATTCTTGTTTACCATCATCATATCCATGTGGTCAACAATGTTTTCACAGTAAAGTCATTATCCATAAAATTAATGTGTTGTTTTATATTTATGTTTAATTTATTTCTTTTCAATATTACTCATATAATAATAGGTTTCTTATACAAGTAGATTCTTTTGTTCGAGCCTGCAACTGAGATAATGACAATAATGAAATACGTCATGAATACATACAACCATCAGAAAAAGTTTAATTCCTACTACTTATTTAATTAATTTTTTCATCATTTTATCTACTCTTTGTAAGTTAATTTTTTATAATTTTTATCTAATTCTTATTTAGTTTGTTATAGATCTTTTGGGAAGTCATGTTTTTCTTTCAACTATTCGCAACAAGCCACAAAAGATATAAAATGATTCTTTCTGCCAATGTTTCCATGCTTTCTATTTTCATTTCCTTTAATTATCAAACTTCTAATACTGCATATTGACTTGATATTATTATCTGATAAAAATTTCTTATTGTTGAAAGGATCATCTCTTCTGACTTTCCATAATGAGAAAGGTTTTTCGAATAAGAACATCGAGTCAATATGAATTATTGGTAGTTCGACATAGAAAGAAAATGGAAGCATGGTAACATTGGTAGTTAGGAATGTTTTGAGACATTGGGACATATAGGAATCATCTGTACCTCAATCCGACACATGGTGTGACTAGTATGACTCTAAGTAATCCTTTTTATATAAAATTGATATTAATTTTAGTAAAAAGTGAAACTAACATAGTCAAAACTGATCAAAAATATTATGATTGTTTATATACATTAGGGAAATGACACATAAGTCATTTGAGATGTGTATAAATCATCTTCAACTCAATTTGATGCATGGTATTACCATTACGACTCAATGCGTCCATTATCAGTTTAAAATAGATAGTTTAGTTCAAAAAATGTCACTCACTGAGAATAAATCAAATGTGTTATGATTTTCTTAATAATTTAAAACATAGATTCATTAGTCCTTTTTAACCTATAGGAATTGGTCTCATTTGAAACCACTGCATGATGGGATCAATATTGGTCAAAGTGCATTTTTCCAGTTTAAAATGTCATTTTTGTAAAAAAAATTGATGTACTCAAAATTGAGAAAACACATTCAGATTTTTTTGATACTTTATTAAAATGACCCATAAGTCATTTAAGACATGTATGAATCGTTTTTACCTCAATATGATGCATGATGTGACCAGTATGACTCCAAGTGCATCTTTTAATTTAAAATTAACATTAATTTTAGTAAAAAGTAAAACAAACATACTCAAAATTGAGAAAACATATTCTGATTGCTTTGATACTTTAGTTAAACAATTCATAAGTCATTTTAGATTTGTAGTAATTAGCTACACCTCAATTTGATGCATGTTGTGACTGATATGACTCAATGTTATCATTATCAGTTTAAAATCGATAGTTTAGTTCAAAAAAATGTCACTCATTGAAAAGAAAGCAAACGCACTCGGATTTTTTTTGATAATTGAGGACATTGATTCAAAATTCCTTTTTCATTTGTAGGAATTGGTGTCAGATCAAACTGATACATGATGTGATCAATATAGGTCAAAGTGTGTGTGTCCAGTTTAAAATGACATTTGAGTAAAAAATACAAGAGACGTACTCAAAATGAAGCAAACACATTTGGATTGTTTTTATACTTTAGAAAAATGGTCCATAAGTCATTTGAGACATGTAAGAATCAGTCACACCTCAATCAGATGCACAGTGTGACTGGTATGACTCTAAGTGCATTTTTCAATATATAAGTATCATTTTAGTTTAAAACACACATCACATTTCCAAAACTAAGCAAACGAGCCTAGATTTTTTTTATCTTCATTTAAATTATGTAATCATACTTTATTTTATTTATTTCATGGTGTTTTTTGGTGCTATAGTGTGTTGTTAAATCACATTTCAATGGTGGGGTAGTGTGTAGTAATAGAACACTGCAGTATTCCCCTTTATCAGCACTTTTAAAAGCGCTCATGAAGGGATCCTTTATTAGCGCTATTATAATCGCTGATAAAGGGATCCTTTATTAGTTCTTATAGAAGTGAAGATAAATTTTTGTTTTATCAGAACTTATATAAGTGTTGATAAAGGTTTCTTTTATCAATAATGATAAAGGACCCCTTTATCATTGCTTTTTTAAAACTGATAAAAGACTCAGGATTTTAATCTCACTCCAGTAGTCAGTGCTTCTCTAGTAGTGATAAAGGCCATTTTTAGAACTTTTAAATGCATATTTTGTAGTAGTGGAGGGTGAATTATTGAGATACATTGAGAGGAGGGAAGAAGATTGTCCATAGTTGATGGTATTTTTGGGGATCTATTATTGTCAATGCTCACGGTTAGTTCTGGAATTATTATTCTTGTGGTGATCTCAAGGATTTTAATCCCTGAGAAGTATGATTGAGGCTACAAAAAAATATTAGAGGGATATTTTATAGGTGATTTTTAACCCTAATAAGGGGGTTCCAAACTAGTTTCTTGTTGTTATTAATGATTTTTTTCCTAGTTAATTTATAATATCTTATTTCCTATTATTTTTACAAGTACTATAATATTGTTCCTATAGTTTCATCTCATCTCCTTGTCTCTCTCTCTTGATTTTTTTTGTAATATGTTATGATTTTATTTACTTAATAAAAAGTGTTTTGTAGTTTTCTTTCTATGGAGTAGGAACAAAGTGGTATAAAACATGTAAATTTCTTATGTTTTTTATCTTTCTGTAATTTATCATTCTCGCTATAGATTTTTTATTCTGATTTACCCATCATTTTTTATTCTATTTCGTTTTCTATTTCTTGTAATCTGTTCTTACTTGTCTCATTTCTTTTTGTGTGTTTGGTTTGTGTGGAACTGCGTTCTACCATATAGTTGGGTGTTTCACTAGATACATCCCTATAACAATTGGTATCATAGGATCTTATATTAAGTCTAAAGGTTTCTTCTACTAATTTAATGATTGAGAAGTTTTATGGAGAGAATTATCTCGATTTGTGGATAGTTAAAATGTGTGCTCTTCTTATCTATAATAGACTGGAAGATGCTTTGATAGTATCTAAGAGTAAAAAAAATGTCACTAATATATGGGAGACCTCAGCTATAGCGACTCATACTTTTCATGCATAAATATCACATCTTATTAGATGAATATTCAATACATTACATTATGATCTATTCTAAAATAATATAGGTATAGTGATATAGAAATATGGATATATAAATAACTTTTTCATATGATATCTACATCATCTCCTACTAAGTTCTTCAAAACTAGCACCTTTATTAGACATATCATACTTAAAACCTGTATTCATAACCTTAGGGAAAGGAAATATAATAAAGGGTGAGTTCAGATACTTAGAAAGGGTAAACATGAAACTCCCAGAGTTTTTAAAATAATAATATGCTTTATAACTTTCTTAACACGCAACACCGAGCTTTACACGAATTGAGATATACTATAAAAATATTACTATTTAAATATGATCATTATAACCTAGTCGCTGAATTGGATGGTACAAATAGGATTAAACACATTATGAAATATATATAAATTTAATTCTCAATAAAATTGTACTGATAATTATTAGGAAATAAGCACTCAGTTTTTTAGTGAAGACATTTTGTTCTTCAAAAATACATTTTCTTCAAAAATGAATTTCATTCCTTTTTGAGTGAGAATATTATAATAAATTTTAGAAATTTTGTGAAATTTTATTTCATAAAAAGGATATAATTTTTTAAATAATCATATAAATATATTTTTATGGTCAAATTTTGATATTTTTCAAAAAAATTATGATCTTTCAATGAATAGTGAAAAATATTGATTTTTATAGAAAACAGAACTTTTTTTAAAAATATATAAAAAGTAAAATTCTATTTGGGATTAGTTTTAAAATTTAATTAGTTAATTTTTATTAAAAATAATCCAATTATGGTCTTTTTAATGAATTTTATGATTGAATTTGGTATAAAAATATTTTTGGTCTTAAAAAAAATTCTGAAAAACTGTTTTTCGTGGCATTTTGTGTTTTAATATTAAATTAATTCCAACCACTTCTAAAAAATTAACCTGGAAAATTTGATTTTATATTTGGAATCATGAGTTTCAAATTTGGTAAATATTTCCCTTTTATTTTTTTTCATTATGAATAGTAACTCTTGAGAATTTTTGTCCCGCACGGTAATGGTAAATCGGGTAATTAAGGGTAAAAATAATAATTTGGTAGGGACAAGAAAATGATCTTAATACTTGAATTTATCCTATTTTAAGAGCGTATTGTTTCCATTTCTATCTAAGTTTTTAAAATATTGCAACTTGTTTCCATATTTCTTTGATTGTAAGATTTATATTATTTTATGTAAAGAAAAATCTCAAATGTCATTCTATTTATTTTATTATCTATACATCTTTTATATAGAGATAAATTGAGGATATATTTAGCAATAAATGTTAATTTTAAAGATAAATTTATTTTTTATCATGTTATTTTTTTTCTAATTTTTAGTTATGAAATTTTTACCTTAAATATTAATGTAAGGCCGACACAGTATTTATTCCATTAATAAAAAAATAAAATAAATGATTTTAAAAATGTTAAAAGTAATATAATTTGAATTAATTATCATGTTTCATGAATTTTTTAGATAAAAATAACATATTATATAGGTTTTAATATATTATTTTATAATTCCACTATTTTATTCTTGTTTTCAGAGTCAAATTAAATGAATAGTTCCAAAAATGACTTTAATGTTTTTTTATAATAAATAATATTTTATTAAATGATTTAAAATTCCTAAAAAACCTATATCCAGAAAATTTATTTTTATATGCTTTGAAATATCTACTGTGGTCCATTTATGGAATAATTTTCCAATTATAGTAACTATATTGATCCCTAAAAACTGAAATTTTTGTAATCACGGTAATTTTCAAAAAGGGTTAATGTGGGTTAAAGCAAAGAGATAAGGGTACAAAACTAATCTAAACCTGTCAAAATTTTATTTTGTAATATTATTTGGAACCATACTCACGTTATAATCTAATTGTATCATTTTAGATCCTTTTTTAATGAAAATTAATTAATTTAATATTTTAAGTAACTCCAAGAGTGCCCCTCCCCCCACTTATAAAAGGGAACCTCCTCTCCTCTTTTCTTCACACTTCAACAACCATTTTTATTAGTCAATACTTATCCAAATACCTTCCTAACATCTATTATCACATTCTATATTCCTTATTTTTGTCATAATACCAACCTTATAGTACTTATGGTGTAAAGAAAAGGAAGTTGCTTGAAAAAGAGGTGTAGTCTTTAACCGAATGTTTTAGTTTTGTTTCTTTTTCTATCAACTTCAAATATTCTTCAAATATGATGAAATAAAAACACTAGTATTTTACATATAATTATATGTTATTATGATAATTTAATCATTTATATACATCTATTCTTCTGTCAAATGGGTAACAAAATTATCGTTTGGGTGTACGGTGGACTACCACCTCATGAACCGATATAATTTTTTTCCATCACTGCCTCTCACGACTGGTTATAATGATGGATTTAATAAATATATATTTTATTTTTGATATTATTATGATTATTGAAAGGTTAATTATTAGTTGACATTCTTTTTTTCATCTATCAAAAATGGAAACAATGTTCATGTGTACGTACAACCAACCATCTCCATTAACGGTGTAATTCATTTTTTATCTATAAATTTTATGGATGAATCTAAATATATATATATATAATAAATATATATGATATTTATATCATGGTAAAAAATTCTAGAGATTATGTAACCATGATCAATTTCTAAAGACTGAGGTTTTTGAAACAAAATATGCATGAAAAAATGAAGAAATTATCACCCTGAACAATGATTTTAATAAAGAATTGTTAATAAATTGTTGGTAAGATGTTATAAGAAAATCATTTTTAGAATTATATATACGATTATGGTTTTTGGAATAAATTTATAATAAATTTATATTTATTATACAGGATTTTCTAATGCGAATGAAGAAAGAAAAGACTTAAGGAAAGGGATGTCTCTGAACCACCCATTTTCTTTGGGTTATGACCCTTCACTATCTAACTCACTTTATCTCTATCTCTCTCTATATTTAATTTTATGGAATTTCTCTAAATTTTATACATATGTATCTCACATATATACCTAGATTATTCTCCCTTCCTTTATGGGGTAATACATGCCTTATTATTCCTTTTTCAAATGATTTCTTTATGAAATCTCCTTTGATTATGATATGGGTAAAGATTATACAACCCATTTCTTTCCATGAGTATTTATTATGATTATTAATTATGATTTATTTCATTCTTTTTACATAACTAATCATGAATATGTTAGGTATAAGGCCCCGGCCTTAAACATTACTTAATATTGAATTAAATGAGTAATTCACATTGAGGATCTTTTCAGGTTTAGAGTTTTAGAGAATTAGGACATAACTATTACATCTCAAAAGTTTACAAAGTAGACACTTCTACATAGTTTCCTTTTTTTTACAAAACATGAACTCTTGAAAAAAAAGATTCATGTATAGTTCCATGTTTAAGATAGCATGACTTTTCCTTGATCCCATCCTTGACCCTATTCTACATTATGTCCTATGAAAAACATTTCAAAAACAACTTGGGATGAGCATAAAAAGCTCAGTAAGGGATACACAAAGAAGGAAAAATGTTAGTTTTTCAAAACAACAAGTAAACCAGGAATACTTTATAAAAGTAATACTTTTCACCTTTATGAAGTAGTAAAACTCTTCACTGAATAAAATATCATTACTTACCCTTTTTTAACCAAAAGATTACCATAAAACCCATATAAAGAACACATAACATATAAAGGTAACTTGGGACATAAACATACTTAAATGGAATAACCATACGGTTGACTTCCACACATATCACTTAATGGAATAGCCATACCGCCAACTTCCATACCCAATTCATTGGAGGTTATAACGTAACCACCCATCCTGGTATTCATGGCACCACTCGTCATATGGTTTATCACGTAACCACCCGTCAAATTTCCAAGTACCATTATAATATCATAAGACATAAAACAAATATAATGGAAAGAAAACATTTCCACATTTTGATCACAATATATCACTTAAATATATTGAAATAAAAAATCCATTATCAAAACCATTTTCAATACCAAAATACATAAAAGAGTATATCATATTTATTGCATTTTAAAAACATTACGGCTTGTTGAGGATACCAAAGATCAAATAATACTCGTGGCAACGGAAAAGGACGTTGTCACCACGTACATTAAAATAAACATTAATTTTTGTCATTTAGTAAAACGATTCGTTGAAAAAGATTCCCTTTTAATGAAATGAAAAGTCAAAGGTGTTTTATACAGTGTATAAAAGAAAGTCTTGTATTAGAACAAAATATGCCTCAATGAAAGGAGATTGAGACGAAGTCCCTTACCTCATATCTGACGTGACTCGATTGCTCTTTATTCTCCTAAATAATAAACTAAAGTTAATTTCTACTTCATTAAGAACCTTTTTCAAGTTTATTATTCCTTTTTTATAACTTATTTCCATGTTATAAACATTATGTAATCATTTATGTTAATAATGTTCGTTTTGTCGATATTTGGTACTTAAGTCAAAAATGGACTTCTTACCATTACATGTTGTTCATGTGGTCAAAGTTTTATTATATCCAGAATTATATTCATGATTTGGATATCATATATATCATATATATCATCATATACATGTATTTGTAATATTATATAACATTTAGAGGTAAGAAATGAAATGCACCGTTCATGGAAACGGTAAGCCATATGTACGCATGAACGCTACTTTCATTTATATTTCATATTTAATGGAGTGAAATCAAAATTATATAAAGGTATATTATAATTATAGTATAATATAATATATAATATCGTTAACTCTATCCTTTATACGTCCCACATATGGCATTAACGAATCAAATCACTTTGAGGGGGCGGTAGACCGCACTTCCTAAAATGAAGATATCGCGTTTACCCATAATGGAAACAATAAAGGTATTCCATAAATTAAAAATAAATAAGAATAAAGAAAAAATAAACATAATATATATCATAAATAAATAGAGGGACATATTAATGGCTACCCTGAAAGGTGTTAAAAGAAGATTGAACAATCATCGTTTCGTGAGGCAGAAATTCGCCAACCACAGAAACAGTATGTTCTTTAACCATTAGATGGAGGTGTGTGTAATTGTAGCTTTAATCCTTCTCATAAAAACATCCTAGTATATTGTAGATACATTTTTTGTTACAAAATAAAGAAATAGAAATAGTTTAGGGGGTTGTAGAAGCAAAATAAAACAAAAGTACATAAGAGAAGGCATTACCATTAAATCGAGTAACTCCCTTTGGTTTGAACCAAAAGGGTTTCTTGAAGAGCTTCCTGCCTAAGTTAAGGCTTCTAGGATTAGGAGAGGGATGTGGAGAGATAAAATGAGCAGAGCTTGGCCGAACCAAAGGATTGAGAGGGGTGGGTAAGGTGGTAGAGGTGGGGGCCTTTTATAAGAGGGAGGAGGGGCACTCTTGGAAAGTCTTTAAAAGTTACTTTATTATAAAATTATTATTGGATATCAAAGGTCCCAAAATTATATATTTAGAGGATAAGGAGATAAGGGTTCGAAATAAACCCATCCAATAGGTTTCTGACAAGTTTAGGTCTTATATTTTACATTATCTTTTCATTTTATTTAAATCGTTAAATAATGAGGTAATCGCTGCATCATCATGGTGTCATAAATAATTTAATTTATTTAATGTCTAAAAATTATAAAAAAAATATCATGATGTAGGAAATCTTTTTATATTTATAATTAATATTTATAGTCAAAAATATGACTTTTATAACCCCATGTAAAAATTGTTTTAGTAAAACAATACATTTTGTGACATTTTTATTTTAACTTTAAATAAAAAGTTATTAATGTCATTTTCCTACCAAAGTGGCTCCATGGGGTCCCCAAGTTGACCCATGAATTTTTTTGGTTGGCCATGACACATCCAATAATGGTAGTACATGTGTCAAGGTAATTTCATATTATTATAACATTATTTTTACCTTAAATTACACTAATTTCCTTTAATCACGATTAATAAAACTTTAAAGTTACTAGTCACCAAAAAAATCATTTTAATCTCATTGAACCACATTTTAATTCCTAATGACAACCATGGATGTCGTATTTTTGAAATTAAATTCACAGAAGTGGTAAAGTTTCATTAAAATGAAAAATCAGTTTTTTAACTACCACTTAGTGGTTTTAATATTCAACAAAAATTGAAGTTTTTCAGAAAAATACCAAAAATTCACCCTAAGCTATATTTGATATTCCGAATTCAAAAATGATGTCTATTTTACAAAAATCAAAACATATAAGTTGTATTAATTAATTTAATAATTAATTCCCATGGTCAAAACAAATGGCTTGTTTTTATGAAACAAAATATATCAAAAGATTGACACTAGTTTAAGTCCAATTTCAAAGTGAAATTAATTCCAATTTCCACCATCGGATTAAATGGTAATAATATATTCTGATTTCACTTTAAAACCAATTCAAAAATATAATCTAATCATATAACTAAATTAGATTAAAAAGAGGTTTTGAATTAAAATACAACATTTTTCACTATTCATTAAAAATGAACTTTATCAGAAAATACCAAAAATTTACACAAAGTAAATTTTGATGTCCCGATTCTAAGGAAAAATTTTATTTGGTCCAATAAAATATATAAGAGTGACTAAAACTATATATAAAGAGGGTTTTCCATCAAAAGGCGATAAGTCTACCTTTTAGTGAATATTAGAGTATCTATGCCTAAAATTGAATTCTTTCCTTATTTTAAGCCTTTATCTTTTATTTGATAAATGTAAAAACATTTAACAAACTTATATAATCATATTTTAGTTATTTCTATTCATTCCTGCCAATACAACGACTACGTGTTAACTACCATTTGAAATAATATTATTATATTACTAGTGTGCAATATAAGATTTCAAAGAAACTCTTTGTTGCGTATCAGGTACGCTATCGAAGATAACAACCTCTTTAAAGTAAAATTAATATTTAATTCAAAAATATTAATAAATATGAAAATGTTTTATTCTTTATTTACCTTGGATGTTACATCCTTCCCCCCTTTTGAGAATTTACTCCTTGCAATTTTATTCACTTATCAAAATAGGTGGGGGTATTTGTCCCTCATAGCATTTTTAGATTCCCATGTTGTCTCATCGACCATATGGTTTTTCCACAAAACCTTTACCTGGTGAATTACCTTATTACGCAACACTTGCTCTCTACAGTCAAGAATCTGGACTGGTTTTTCTTCATAAGAGAGATTCTCTTCCAACTGAACTACCTATGGGCTCAAAACATGAGATGGATCTAGCATATACTTTCTCAACATCAAAACATGAAAAACATTGTGTAGTTGAGATAAAATCAGAGCTAAAGACACTCGGTAAGAAACTGATCCAACTCTCTCCAGAATTTCATATGGTCCAATGAACCTTGGGCTCAGCTTTCCTTTCTTACCAAATCGCATCACACTTTTCTATGGTGAAACTTTGAGAAAAACATGATCACCTACCTCGAAAGATAGACCCTTCCTCCGGTTATCCGCATAACTTTTTTGTCTGTTCTGAGCTGTTCTCATGTGTTTCTAAATCAACTGAACTTTTTCTGCCATCTCTTCAACCAATTATGGTCCCATCATCTTTTTTCCCCTACTTCATCCCAAAAATTTGGAGTTCGACACCGTTTACCATATAATGCTTCAAATGGAGCCATTTGTATACTGGAATGAAAACTGTTATTATAAGAAAACTCAACCAAAGAAAGATGTTGGTCCCAACTTCCCTGATAATCCATTGAGCAAGCACGTAGCATATCCTCCAAGGTTTGAATTGTTTGTTCTGACTACCCATCTGGCTGGGGATGAAAAGTTATACTAAAATTTAATTCAGTACCCAATGAATTTTGAAGGACTTTCCAAAAGTTAGACGTAAACTTGGGATCACGATCAGATACAATGGAGAGGGGAACTCCATGAAACCTGACTATCACTTTAAGATACAATTGAGAAAGTTGATCTAGAGAGAATGTATCTTGAATAGGAAGGAAATGAGCAGATTTAGTCAGTTGATCAACAATAACCCAGAATGCATTATTACCTCGAAATGTCTTCGGTAATCCCACAACAAAGTCCATGGATATATTTTCCCATTTCCACTCTCGCACCAGTAAAGGCTGAAGCATCCCTTTTGGAAACTACCACTCTGCTTTAAACTATTTACAAGTCAAACACTTCATAGTAAAATCAGCAATATCTCTTTTCATTCCATCCCACCAGTAATACTCCCGCAGATCTCTGTACATCTTAGTACTGCCAAGATGAACTGAAAATGGGGAACTATAAGCCTCACATAACAACTCATTCTTCAACTGTAAATCACAAGGCACACATAATATCTTCCCAAACCTCAAAACACAATCATTATCAATGTTAAATTCAGGTAACTTACCCTTCTGAACCAGCTCTACCTTTTTCTGCAACCCACTATCTTTCTTCTGCGCTTGCTTAATTCTGTATGATAGAGATGATCTCACTGACACCTGAAACAAAATAGAAGAACTTCATTCACCAATAACTTATATACCAAAGTTCATCAAATCAAAAATCAAATGATCTCATTCCAAATATAACATGGTTAATGAAGCATTACTTTTTCGACTCCAATCATCAGCCACTTTATTTGCTTTTCCTAGATCTTAATGAATTGTACAATCATAATCCTTGATTAATTACATCCATCTCCTTTGTATCATGTTCAATTCTTTCTAAGTGAATATATACTTTAAACTTTTGTGATCGGTATATATTTCACACCTTACTCCATACAAATGATGCCTCCAAATTTTTAGAGAAAAAACAAAAGCAGCTAATTCCAAAGCATGTGTAGGGTAATTTACCTCATGAGTTTTCAACTCACGTGAACCATAAGCAATTACCTGATCATTTTGTATAAGGACACAACCAAATCCCTTCAACAAAGCATCATTGTAGATAACAAACTCATCATTCCTGTAAGGAAGTGGAAAAACTTGAGCATTCACCAATATTCTTTTCAAATCCTGAAAACAATCATCACATTCTTTTGTCCAGATAAACTTAACACCCTTCCGATTTAGCTTAGTCATTGGACTAGATAACCATGAAAAAATTTCAACAAACCTTCGGTAGTAACCTTCCAAACCAAGAAAAATATGAATCTCGGTTACATTTGTGGGTTTTGGCCATTCTTCAACAACTTTTGTTTTAGAAGGATCAACAGTTATGCCATTTTTTGAAACAATGTGACCAAGGAAATAAATTTGTTGTAACAAAAACTCACACTTGTTGAATTTTCCATACAGTTTCTTTTCTTTTAAGGTTTGCAAGATAACCCTTAAATGACTTTCATGCTCCTATTTACTTTTAGAAAACATCAAAATATCATCAATGAAAACAACCAAAAACTTATCCAAGAAATCATGGAAAATTCTATTCATAAAGTCCATGAATACAGCTGGTGCATTGGTTAACCCAAAAGGCATAACTAAAAATTCATAATGGCCATATCTAGTAAGGAATGCAGTCTTTGGAACATCTTCTTCTTTTACTTTCAACTGATGGTACCACAACCTCAAGTCAATCTTTGAAAAATACTGAGCTCCTTGGAGCTGATCAAACAAATCATCGATATGAGGCAAAGGATACTTGTTCTTAATAGTGATGTTATTCAAGGATCTATAATCAATGCAAATTCTCATTGAACCATCTTTATTTTTAACAAACAAGATAGGTGAACCCCATGGTGATGTGCTTGGTCGAATGAAACCTTTATCTAATAACTCCTGCAATTGCTTCTTTAACTCTAAAAGTTCAACTTGAGCCATTCGAAAAGGGGGTTTTGAAATTGGATTAGAATCAGGAACTAAGTCAACAGTAAATTCAACTTCCCGATCATGAATAATAACAGGAAACTCATCAGGAAAAACATCAAGATACTCATTTACCACTGGCACACCATTAATCTGAACAGTTCCTTTATTTTCAATAATATGTGCAAGGTAACATTCATTTCCATCTTTTACTTGTTTCTCAAATTCCTGATATGTTATCAAAAGAAAAGGTTCATTCTTGTACACGAACTGAAAATCTTTCTGAAAATAAACCTCTTTAGCTCTACAGTCAATCTTAGCATGATAAACAGAAATCCAATCCATGCCAAAAATAACGTCAAACTCTACTAGAGGCAAAACAATAAGTTTTTCAGGTAGATTATTTCCACACACAAGGATATGAAGGTTCTTATAAATTATTTTTGTCTCAATGTTCTCTCCGGGAGTTTTTACCATAAGTTCAGTATTCATATCCTGAGATGGAATTCCCAATTTACTAGAAAATTTATCAGAAATGAAAGAATGTTTAGACCCTGAATCAAACAACACATTGGCATAATCTGAACAAACAAACAGTGTACCTGATACTACTTCATTCGATGGCCCAACATCTGCTGAAGTAGTTTCAAAGGATTTCACCACCCCTTTCTGCTTGTATTTTGGCTTCTTTCCCTTAGTTTAGTTCTTTGTTAGACACTCATTTTCATAATGACCCATTTAATTACACTTAAAAAATCTTACCGCTGGCTTTTCATTGCCTTCTTGATCATCTTCCTTACAGTTACGAGCAATATGACCAGACTTACCACACCGAAATCACTTTCCATATTTGGATAAACATTCTCCAGGATGCATTTTACCACACTTCTCATAGGATGGATATTTGGTTTTCTTACCTCCTTGCTTCTTTGATAAATTCTTTCCATTTGCCTGCCAAATGGACCTCTTATTTTGTTGTTTGTCAAAGAACATCTGATCATCAACAAACTCCATTTCCACCTTCTCCGCACATCGAACAAGTTTTTCATAAATTTTGAACTCACGAGAAGCTAAATCCCTTCGATACTTTGGCTTTAACCCTGAGTAAAAACGGTTGATTTTACTATAAAGATCTCGTATGAAATTTGGTGCATACCTTTCCAGTCGAGTGAACTTTGTTTCATAAGCAGCCACTAAGTCATCCTCCTACCTCAATTCTAGGAATTTTTTTTCCATCCTAAGATGAACCACCTTAGGAAAATATTTCTAAAGAAATATACCTTTGAATTCGTCCCAGTGAAGATCATCAATCTCAATACTATACCTGATATTTTTCATCATCAACCACCACTGATCAGCTTCACCTTAAAAATAGTAAACAGCAAGACTAACCTTTTGATATTATAAACACCCCATGACATCAAAAATCTTCCCCAGTGCTTTAATCCACCCTTCAGCTAGCACAGGGTCAGATGATCCTCAGAATGATGGCGGAAGTTGCCTCATGAAATGTTCCACCACTGACATGTTCCTCTGTGGTTGATCTGGCTGATCTCATGCATGGTTACCACCACCATTTATAGCCTGAGTCAATTGTTCCATCACTGCAACAAATTTTTCAGTTCCAATTCTGACCATCTCAGGTTACTAATTTGGAAGGTTGTCTTCCTCCTGATGTCTTCCCAACATAGTTGTCCTTTTTCCTCTGTGGAAAACCATTCTGAACACAGAAATATCTTAGGTGAAGCAACATGGTAATCATTAAATGCTATATCATTTCAATCATACCATAAATTAACTTATAAATTTAACAATTTTCTAACTCCTAAAGTTTTCTAAACCGACCTTTTATACCAACTATAAGGCCATGTCCTTAAACATTACTTAATATTGAATTAAATGAATAATTCACATTGAGGATATTTTCAGTTTTAGAGTTTTAGAGAATTAGGACATAAATATTACATCTCAAAAGTTTACAAATTATACACTTCTACATAGTTTCCTTTTTTTTACAAAACATTAACTCTTCAAAAAAAAGAGTCATGTATAGTTCCATGTTTAAGATAGCATGACTTTTCCTTGATCCCATCCTTGACCATATTCCACATTATTTACTATGAAAAAAATTTCAAAAAAAACTTGGTATTAGCATAAAAAGCTCAGTAAGGGATACACAAAGAAGGAAAACTTTTAGTTTTTCAAAACAACAAGTAAACCAGGAATACTTTATCAAAGTAATAATTTTCACCTTTATGAAGTAGTAAACACTCTTCACTAAATAAAATATCATTACTTACCCTTTTGTAACCAAAATATTACCATAAAACCCATATGAAGAACACATAACATATAAAGGTAACTTGGGACATAAACATACTTAAATGGAATAACCATACGGTCAACTTCCACACATATCACTTAATGGAATAGCCATATGGCCGACTTCCATACCCAATGCATTGGAGGTTATAATGTAACCACCCGTCCTGGTATTCACGGCACCACCCATCATATGGTTTATCATATAACCACCCATCAAATGTCCAAGTACCATTATAAAATCATAAAACATAAAACAAATATAATGGAAATAAAACATTTCCACATTTCGATCACAATATATCAATTAAATATATTGACATAACAAATCCATTATCAAAACCATTTTCGATACCAAAATACATAAAAGATTATATGATATTTATTTCATTTTAAAAACATTATGGCTTGTTGAGGAAGATAAAGATCAAATAATACTCGCGGCGGCGGAAAAGGTCATTGTCACCGCGTATGTTAAAATAAACATTCCTTTTTGTCGTTTAGTAAAACGATTCATAGAAAAATATTCCCTTTGAATGAAATGAAAAGTCAAAGGAGTTTTATACAGCGTATAAAATAAAGTCTTGTATTAGAACAAAATATTCCTCAATGAAAGGAGATTGAGACGAAGTCCCTTACCTCATGTCCGACGTGACTCGATTGCTCTTTAATATCCTGAATAATAAACTAAAGTTAATTTCTACTTGATTAAGAACATTTTTCAAGTTTATTATTCCTTTTATATAACTTATTACCATGTTATAAACATTATGTAATCATTTAAGTTAATAATGTTTGTTTTGTCGATATTTGGTACTTAGGTCAAAAATGGACTTCTTACAATTACATGTTGTTCATGTGGTCAAAGGTTCATTATATCCTGAATGATATTCATGATTTGGATATCATATATATCATATATATCCATAATATACATGTATTTATAATAATATATAACATTTAGAGGTAAGAAATGAAATGCACCATTCATGGAGACGGTAAGTTGTACGTACGCATGAACGCTACTTTCATTTATATTTCATATTTAATGGAATGAAATCATAATGATATAAAGGTATATTATAATTCCAGTATAATATAATATATAATATCATTAACTCCATCCTTTATACGTCCCACATACGGCATTAACGAATCAAATCACTTTGAGGGGGTGGTAGTCCGCACTTCCTAAAATGAAGATATCGTGTTTACCCATAATGGAAACCATAAAGGTATGCCATAAATTAAAAATAAATAAGCATAAGGAAAACATAAACATAATATATATCATACATAAATATAGTTACATCTTAATGGCCACCATTAAAGGTGTTAAAATAATATTGAACAATCATCGTTTCATGAGGCAGAAATTCTCCAACCACAGAAACAGTATGTTATTTATCCATTAGACGGAGGTGTGTGTAAGTGTAGCTCGAATAATTCTCATAAAAACATCCTAGTATATTGGAGATACTGTTGTTGTTACAAAATAAAGTAATAGAAACAGTTTAGGGGGTTGGATAATAAAAAATAAAACAAAAGGACATAAGAGAAGGCATTACCTTTAAATCGTGTAACTCCCTTTGGTTTGAACCAAAAGGGTTTCTTGAAGAGCTTCTTGCCTAAGTTAAGGCTTCTAGGATTAGGAGAGGGATTTTGAGAGATAAAATGAGCAGAGCTTGGCCGAACCAAAGTCTTGAGAGGTGTGGTTAAGGTGGTAGTGGTGGGGGCCTTTTATAAGAGGGAGGAGGGGCACTCTTGGCAAGTCTTGAAAAGTTACTTTATTATAAAATGGTATTCAGATATAAAAGGTCTCACAATTATATATTTCTAGGATAAGGTTATGAGGGTTCTAAATCCACCCATCCAATAGGTTTTTGACAAGTTTATGTCCTAGATTTTATATTATCTTTTTATTTTATTTAAATCGTTAAATAATGAGGTAATCGTTGCATCATCATGGTGTCATAAATAATTTAATTTATTTAATGTCTAAAAATTATAAAAAAAATATCATGATGTAGGAAATATTTTTAGATTTCTAATTAATATTTATAGTCAAAAATATGACTTGTATTACCTCATGTAAAAATTGTTTTATTAAAACAATACATTTTGTGACATTTTTATTTTAACTTTAAATAAAAAGTTATTAATGTCATTTTCCTACCAAAGTGGCTCCATGGGGTCTCCAAGTTTACCCATGGATTTTTTTGGTCGGCCATGACACATCCAATAAGGGTAGGACATGTGTCAAAGTAATTTCATATTATTATAACATTATTTTTACCTTAAATTACACTGATTACCTTTAATCGTGATTAATAAAACTTAAAAGTTACTATTCACCAAAAAATTATTGTAATCCCATTGAACCACATTTTACTTTTTAATTACAACCATGTATGTCAGATTTTTGAAATTAAATTCACAGAAGTGGTAAAGTTTCATTAAAATGAAAAATTAGTTTTTTAACTACCACTTAGTGGTTTTACTATTCATCAAAAATTGAAGTTTTTCAGAAAAATACCAAAAATTCACCCTAAGCTATATTTGATATTCTGAATTCAAAAATGATGTCTATTTTACAAAATTCAAAACATATAAGTTTCATTAATTAATTTAATAATTAATTCCCGTTGTCAAAACAAATAGCGTGTTTTTATGAAACAAAATATATCAAAAGATTGACACTAGTTTAAGTCCAATTTCAAAGTAAAATTAATTCCAATAACCACCATCGGATTAAATGGTAAAAATATATTCTAATTTCACTTTAAAACCAATTCAAAAGATAATCTAATCATATAAATAAATTATATTAAAAATTGGTTTTGAATTAAAATACAACATTTTTCACTATTCATTAAAAAAATGAACTTTATCGGAATATACCAAAAATTTACACAAAGTAAATTTTGATGTCCCAATTCTAAGGAAAAATTTTATTTGGTCCCATAAAATGTATAAGAGTGACCAAAACTATATTTAAAGAGGTTTTTCCATCAAAAGGCGATAAGTCGACCTTTTAGTGAATATTAGAGTATCTATGCCTAAAATTGAATTCTTTCCTTATTTTAAGCCTTTATCTTTTATTGGATAAATATAAAAACATTTAACAAACATATATAATCATATTTTAGTTATTTCTATTCATTCCCGCCAATACAACGGCTACTTGTTAACTACCATTTGAAATAATATTATTATATTACTAGTGTGCAACATAAGATATCAAAGAAACTCTTTATTGTATATCAGGTACGCTATCAAACATAGCAACCCCTTTAAAGTAAAATTAATATTTAATTCGAAAATATTAATAAATATGAAAATTTTTTATTCTTTATTTACCTGGGATGTTACATTAGGATTGGTCCAGCTATATATATATCTAATGCATTGTGAAAAGTTTTTTCTCATGAGACATTGTGTATGGGATTATGGAGTAAACCTAATTCATTATGAGATATTCCTATCATGTGTTGCTGTCTTTACAGCTAACCTTAACATATGCTTATGTCATTTTTTGTGTTTCTTCCATATTTCCTATGTTTCCAGGATCTTAAGATACTATGTTCTTTGTGTTATTCTACCATGTATTTACTCATAAGCCTTCTATTTTATGATATCATGTAATACATTTGACTTACATGTTATGTTTCCTTATCATTTTCATTCCCTCACTAGGATTTTTGGCTCACCCATTTCTTCTATGTATTCCCCAGGTTATCCCATGAAGTTTAAGGAGCTCAAATGTATTTATTATCTCATTATGTAGAGTAAAAAAAGATGTTTTATTTTTATGTTTTATTTTTATGTTTTATATAACTAGTCTTCCAAATAAATGGGGCCTTTCAATCCTTGTTTTGTATTTAATTGTTATTTATGTTAAAAATTATGTAATAATATGTGTAAAAATTATTGGGTTACTATAAAACAAAAGATATATCAATGATCACTTAAAAATAACATTATCATAATGTTGTGAGAACTTGATCTTAACATTTTGAAACCATACTTTTCATATCATAGATCATAATCTTGAGTCATGGAATAAATATTGGTAGTTCATAAGACATGAATCATGATGGAATCAAATAACCTGACCCATGAGAGCATAAAATTGGTATAGGATATATGTTTTTGGCATATACATAACCATAGAAAATCATTCCCTTAGTAGTCAAGGATCACTGCGAAGACTTTGAAAGTGGAGTAGGTTCACTCACCAAACCATTGTATCCTTTGTCAAGTTTCACTCACAAGACTATCATAGTAGATAGATTCCCTTACTAGATTAGGTTCACACCCCAATCCAATCCTCAACATCTCATGACATATCCATATTTACCCAATTAATTATAGGGATATATAATTCTAGTCCCACCCATAACAAAATCATAATCTATTCATATGTGTGTGACAAGATCATAAATCATTCATCATATATCATAACCTATGGAAAGGAATTGGATTTCATAAGTATTTTAACATTATTATAAGGAATGTTCTTACAAACCATTATCCTAAGGCTATAGATATTTCCATCTATTCAGATGGTTTATGGTATTTCATTCGGGATGGGATCCTTCTATAGAGGTCATTTGGATGAACCTACTATGGCTTCCCCTTCTTCTCCACAATGAGTTGTTTCTTTAGAGTATTAGTGCAACTCTTGGATATTTTTTATGCATGTATGAATGCATTGTTCATCTGTTTTATGTGTCAAAGTCTTGTATCTACGTCGATATGGACTTATCCAATCCACTTTTAGAGAAAATTCTACTTGCAGTGAGTGACTCTCCTTCTTGGTATCAAAACATGGTGTATCCTCTTCTGATATGCTACTGTTCGATCTTCCAGTTTTAGGTCTATCTGACTTCATCCTGTAGGAAGAATCATGTAGGAATTCATCTAGAGAAAAACTCAGCTCCTAGCTCCTTAGAAAGGTCTCAAAAGACTTCATTTAAGTTTAGTTACTCCTTTGACTGATCTATTCATCCAGGAATGATTACTTCTTCTTTTTTCCCTAATATATATATGTAAGGAACCTCCTCCTCCAGTATCCCCCCCCCCCCCGATCTCAGCTACCACCTCTCCCTGCTTAGATATTGTGGTCTTCAAACAATGGAAGTTACCAAGTCCTATAAATTATGATTATTAGGCTCATCGGGTTCTATCCAGTGGTTACAGTCACCAGTTTATTTATCTACACTTATGGTTCCTACAACCTCTTTAAAACCCTTATGTGTGTCGCCCCTTAATTTATCAAACAGCTTCTCACTTCTTAGAGATATATCGTTAGGTGATTTAGATCTAAGGTATCTCTGCCCTTCATGTCCTCCTTCAGATCCAGAAGTTTAAACCATAAACCAAAAGAAGATAGATCTCCCTCATAGCATTAACAATCCCCTTTGGCCTTTATTTCCAAGCGATAATACTAGGAACCCTTAATCTCAATGATTCCTTTCACAGTTTGTAATGATCATGGTTTTGGAGCATGGGTAAAGACTAATTACATTTCCAATGAGTGTCGCAATAGCAACATTTCTCTCTTCTCAGTGCTAGAACACAAACAATTCTACTCTAAAATAAGTGAGTTTTCTCGTAGGATGGGCCTACATGAATTCATGCATGGGAATCTTAATAATCAGAATATCTAGATTTTGTGGAAATCCAATATTTGTGTTGAGATGGTTGAGATATCATATCAATAAATTACAAATAAGGTCATAAAATAACGCTCCATCTATTTCATATCATTTTTCTATGGAAAATAATATTCTTCTAAGAGAGAGGAGCTCTTACCGGGCCTCATATCCTTTAACCCATGTGATAGGGATTTGAGTTTTGGTGGCTAATTCAATGTGATATTGGAAAATAATGAGAAGAAAGGTCATAACATATACCTCAGGAAATTAAGGAAAGATTTTTCCTCATTCTTGGATCAAATAAGTCTCCTGGACCTGGGCTATGAAGGTGATAAATAAACATGGTGTAATAAAAAAAGGGAATCAATCACACTTGGCTTCACTTGGATTGGTGCCTAGAAAACATCCATGCCATATAATCCTAACCCTAAATCAAGGTGACTCATCAAGTTAGATCATTATCTGATCATTATCCTATAATGGTGTGACTACTTAGGAGTAGGGACTGCATTGAATTTTTTTTTCTTTTCCAATTGCTAGGCAGCTGCTCTAGGCTACTCAATGGGAGTGTGTGAATCCAGGAATAATCCAGTGCATGGTAATGGTTTTCTAATATTTAATAATAAATTAATATTGATAAAGGGGTACTTGATAAATTGGTCTGATGGGAAGTATCTCAGTTTTAATGATCTTTCCTCTCTCAAAACTGAGATAGATCAAATGGAGGCTTCCCTTAAAGAAACACGGAATGGTGATCTATTCAGTTCACCGGTCAAAAAAATAAACATATTAAATCAGATGTTTTTCGAATAGGAGAGTGTGGTTCGTGAGAAATATAAGGTTACATGGATAAAAGAGGGGGATAAAAACATTTCCCACATTCATGCATGCATTAAGAAGAAAACGTGGACCCCATGACCCAATATACGTATGGAAAATGGGTCATTTACCAATGAAATTAAAGTGGTGGGCAATATTTATATTTCACTCATTCATTCTATTATTGTTGATCCTAACCCCAATATGCAGGAAGTGTACCCAAGAGGACATGTAGAACCTTTTGATAGCATCCCCCATGTGGTCTCTAACTCTAAAAATGTCATCATTTTCTCCTTACTGTAGGAGGAGGAAATCAAGAAGGTTGTTCACTCTTTTAATCAAGATAGATACCTTGTCCTTGATGTATTTCTTGGATCATTTTATGTGGCTTCTTGGAATATGTTGAAGGATTATCTTGTATAAGTGATCCAAGACTTTTTTCATGGGTCCATTTTCCTAGAGTTGCTCACACTACCTCCCTTGTTCTTATTCCAAAGGTGAAAGAACCCTCTTCACTGAGTCAATATAGGCCCATTAGCATGTTTAACGTTTCCTACAAGGTTATTTCTAGTTTTCTTAAAAGAAGACTTACCTTTCATGACCCGTCTTCGGGGCCCATGTCGTGACTACCCCAAGCCCGCCTTCCATAGGCCAGGGGCTGGCGACTGGCACCAAAGGCATAAATCCTGATAACTGGGAAGGCATTGCCTTTATAAAATTAACAAAACACCACAGAGTACAAGCGGAAGTGCTGAAAGGTAAATGGGCCAGAATACAAACCCAATTGAAAGTACAGCTACAACTGAAGGAAAGTACAACAAGGAAAATCAGCTGGAAGAAGATAGAAGCAGCTCCTGGTTTTTCCTCCTTGGATCCTACCAGAAGGGTAGGTATAGATAGCGTAGCTCCTGAATCGTCCACCACGGATCCTACCTGAAGGGTAGGTACAGATAGCCTCCACAACATTCTCTCCCGTCAACCACCTCCGAGTGTCACCTCGTCGTGAAGTCCACCACTGGATACTGTCTCATCGTGAGGTCCACCTCCGGGTACCGTCCAGTCCTCGAACTCTTGGCCTCTGTCTGCACTGCCCGTCGTCTGCAACCAACACAATGAGGTGCGGGCATAGCCCGTGCAGGGGTGAGTATAACGATATTCATTAGGGACCCCGAGACCCTCAAGGTATCACTAAATCCAAAAAGGATAACCACAAAGAAGATCTCAACAGATAACCTCTACTTAGGTACATGCCCATACATATACCCAAGTTATCAAGTAACCCATCTCAATCATGAGGAAACACAAGGATTATGAAATCAACGGATAACCTCTACCCAGGTATATTCCCATACATATACCTAAGCTATCAAGTAACCCATATCAATCACGAGGAAACACAAAGATTATAGACTCAGCTCAACCAGGATTTTATTCATGATGAAGAAACCACGGCTACTGGAGAACTCATCCTCTGTCAAGTACAGTGGGCCTGCCGCTACAACCAAGCGCGTCGAACTCCTCCTCTGTCGAGTACTATGGGCCTGCTGCTACAACCAAGCACTTCCCACCATGGGTCTTCCGCTAAAACCAAGCGATCCCCCTCATAGGTTCCAGAGGTACTCCTTCTGTTGAGTACCGCGGGTCTGTCGCTACAACCAAGCGCTCCTCCGCCATGGGTCTACCGTTACAACCAAGCGCTCCCCCTCATAGCCTCCAAAGGTACTCCTTCTGTTGAGTACCGCGGGTATGCCGCTACAACCAAGCTCTCCTCCGCCGTGGGTCTTCCTCTACAACCAAGCACTCCCCACTAGGCTATCTGAAACACACCGAGTCGATAGATCAGCAGTTGTCAAGTCTCAGCCAGCTACTAGGTCTCTGCACTCTGCTAGCTCGTCACCGGGAGGGTCCGCTCCACGAGCTACTGGTAGATACTCCAAGTATCCCAAATTTCTACAAAGAAGTATCTCAAAGTACTGCCTCGTCATAGGGGTCTCAACGCAACAGACGGCGCGTCAGTCGGACGCCCGGTCTGTGAGTTACTAGCCTTTTCGTCCCAGTGGCCCTGTTGGTTTCGTGTGCGAACCAACCCGGCCGTATCTCGACTATACCCCGAACTCTCATAGGTTATTCTCATAGGGACTGTTTCTCAACGTTATCACCAACGCCACTGACGGTTCGTCAAACGGACGTCCGGTCTGAAAGTTATCAGTCTTTCCGTTCTAGGGGCCCGGTTGGATTTCGGTTACAATCCAACCCGGCCATTATCCAACTGCATCCAAAACTCATCCGAAGCATTCCAAAAGTTCCGCCTCATCAAGAGGAATCCAACAAAGTCGACGGCACATCAATCGGACGTCCGGAGCTCAAGATATAAGTGTTTCCGCTCCGAGGGCCCGGTTGGTTTCATATCTGAACCAACCCGGCCATACTCAAATTAGTCCAAAACCACGAGTGTAATATACCTAAATGACTATCTCGATCCAAGGATCGCATCGCAGCTGACGGTGTGTCGATCGGAGGTCCGCAACTCAAGTTATAAGCAAAAGACCGAAGAGGTTCGGTATTAGGGGGGTTCGGGCCCGGTCCGACCCGGCCCGATACCCCCAGGGTCGGCCCGAACCGGGTCGACCCGAATCAGGTCCGGGTCCGGCCCGTTTAGGCGCGACCCGGACCAGCTGGCGCGGCCCAGCCTGGCCTAGGTACGGCCCGGCTCAGCGGCCCGGCGTGCTGGCGGTCCGACGCGCTAGCCAGGTGGCTCGGCCGAACGGCCAAGCCGTTCGGAGGCGGGGGGCGTTGCCCCCGCATGTAGTAACCACAACCCCTTAATGGGGCCGCTCACTTCCGGCCAGCCGGGGGTTTCGAACCCCCAGTTCTTCCACGGTCCGGCCGGCCCGCTCCGGCCGGTCGGCTTCTGCCGCCATGGGACCGGCAAGGCCGGTCCCCCTGCTCCAATGTCGGCGGCCCAGAACCGGCCGCCGGTTCCCCTGCTCCGCCGCGGCCCGGAACTGGTCGCGGCCTTCGTCCGTCTGCTGCGGCGTGACGGCGCAGTGCCCCTCCGCCGAGGCCCCACTCCGGCAGCGGTGCTTTCGGTTCTTTTCCGGCGCGGCGCGACGGCTCCGTGACTTGGTTCAATTCTCAAATGCGTGGCGCGACAGCACCGCGAATTCCTTGCCGCTCGTTCCCGCGCGTTGTGACGGCACCGCGTTACTTTCCTTCGAACCAAAACAACAAAAAAATAATAAGGGAGGAGGGTCGGCCGTGTTTGTGCAGTCTGGCCCCTCCCGTTAAACGATATCAAGTGGTCCAAATAAACGAGGTTAGATGATGGAAGATTTCACAAACTAAAACACATAACTCCTACCTCAGCGTTGTCGTCGAATGAGAGTTCGTTGCCGAATTAACCGTCGCGGAAGAAGAGGATCGTCGCAGAATAAGGTGTCACGGAAGGAACGTTGTTGGCGTTAGGTGATCTCCGAGGAAGGCGTCTCTCTCCGTCGTCCGCCGTTGGAGGTTGGCATTCTTCGTCGGCGGCGGTGCGTTCTTCGCGTTCTTCGTCGAAGAACGAAGAATCCTCAAGAATTCTCTTTTTCTCCCAAAGGATTCCACAACCAGAATTCCAACAAAATAAAATAAGTTCAACACTTATTTTATTAACATATCCTAAGCATTTGAAATTCAAAAGAATCGAAATGAAAAATTAATTCAATGACTTAATTGTAACGATTTAACCGCCCAAATTAATGAGGAGTTTCTTAACCAAAATAAACGCACTGTTTGACTTCATTAAAATTGGGGGTGCGGGTGCATTACTTAGAAGGAAAGAAACGGTGGGGCTTGTGCGGGCCCCACCTCTCAAATATCCTACCAAGTGGGTAGGATATTGTGGGTTCCACCTTATCCACTTACCGGTGCTGCGATTCCATTGGTGCCCTCGGAATTCGATTCCGAGCACCGGTTCAAAAGTTAGAAAAACTCGTTCGTTCATTCACTGAACGTACCCGAGCTAAACTTCGGAAAAAGTTTTCGGGCACACCGGGCCTCGGAATTAGGTACCGTCAGAAACTGCGTTCTTGTAAAATTCCCAAGAAAATTAAAAAAAAATCCCTTGAATTTTTTGGGTCCTTACATTACTCCCACCTCAGGGATTTACGTCCCCGTAAAGCTTTAACACAACCTAAGGATACAAAAGCGGTACTGAGCATGCATCTGAGCCTTCCGCTCCCATGTGCTCACTTGGACGTTCCTGTACTATCAGTGAAAGCGCACCCGAGGAATCGACCCGTCCTCTTAGGATCTTCTCCTGTCGTTCCTCGATCCCCAATGGAACCTCTGTGAAAGTCACCCCATCGCCAAGGTCCTGTTCCCCATGGTCGATGACATGCGTCGGGTCAAGCACGTATCTCCTCAGTTGAGATATATGGATATCGTCGTGCACCTAGTGCAACTAAGGTGGGTGGGCCAAGCGGTAAACCACCTCGCCTACCCTGCTGAGGACCTATAAAGGTCCGTTGAACCTCGGAGATAACTTGTCGCCTCGTCCACATCTTCGTAACTCACGTCGAGGTGAGACCCGTAGGGTAACGTGGTTGCCAACCTCGAACTCTAGTGGTCTCTGCCCCCCGTCAGCACAAGAATTTTGCCGACTCTGAGCTGTCCTCATCCGCTCTTGGATGACTTGGACCTTTCTGGTCCTACAAGAGCTGTTGAGATTTTCTCTTTGCCGATAAGTGAAATCCGGTCTCATCCCCTAGATGAACCACATTCTTCGCCTAATACAGTTAATCCCAAAATGGATGATACTAATCCATACCAAGGATGATGTCGTAAGGCCTCGACGCTACTACCGAGAGATCCAACTGTTACTCTAGCCTCCAAGGGTTGAGTCACACTGTCGGCATCAGTTTGTGGTCACTGGGTCTTCTCAAGTAGGTATCTCAAAGTGAGGGTCAAGTCAACGGTTTTTAAACCGGAACCTCTTAGTAACAAAAAAAAGAGGGGACAGGAAGGTAAACGCCATAAGAAAGGTGTCTTTTATTACTGCAGCTCAAGTACAAAGACACAAAGAATCTAAAAACAAACATCAACAGAGCTAGAAGCAACATGAACTAAAGTCTCCATGTCTGGAGCTAGTCCTACTCCTGTCCATATGGTCCCGGAGCTCCATGATCGTAGGCCTCAGCTGCCTGAAGCTGAGCTCTCCCATGTCCACATGTTCCCTGCGGTCGGGGTGGACCTCCTGGTGGTGGTGGTGGGAACACCTCGAAGCATCGTCCACCTCCAGCTGCACGGCCAGCTCCCCTACCATGGTCTCCTGCTCCATGCGGTCTGCCTCGATCGAACCTCTGCCTCTACCTGGGAGGTCCTTCGTTCATCTGCTAGTCATCTGTATGGCGGGTCAGACAGTCACGAGCCATGTGACCAACCCCGCCGCAAGAGTAACACTGTCCGCACATGGTAAGTCGTTCTCCACCCCGGGTGCCTCGCACACACGATCATGTGTCATGCGGTCGACCACCTGTAGGTCTAGTCCTCTTGGACCTCTGTGTCATCTGTTTATTGCCTGCTGCAGAAGACTCTGCCGCAAGCCGGCTAGTGGTGGGTCCTGCTGCTGGAGACTGCTCAGCAAGAAAACTTTACACTAAGAGGGCTCACTCCAGCACCCATGCCTGTGTCGGAATGCTGTGAGAAAAAACTGAAGCTCTGATCTCTCGCCTGAGCCCCTGCTCGAAGGTTCGGGCCCTGAAAATGGGTCTCGTACCATGTCCGTGGAATAGCGCGAGAGATCAGTAAACCTCGCCGCGTACTGGGCTACTGTCATGCTGCCATGCCGCAGCTATAGCATCTCCTGGATGTGCACCGCTCGGAGGGTGGTTGGGACGAACTCTAAGAGAAAAAGGCTCCCAAAGCCCGTGAAAAGGAGATATACCTCGTCGTGAACCTGGAGCATCAAGCTCCACCATCTTCCTGTTGCCACATGCAGGAGGCTCGCTGCAAGGACCACCATAAGGTCAGCTGGTGTCCCTACCAAATGGAAAACTCGCACAACAGCCTCCAACCAATCCTCGGCTACCTGAGGGTCCGTCACCCCATGGAACCTAGGTGGTCGCTGACGCTGAAACTCGTGTAGTGCACTAAGGAGACGTGCACCGTCAGCGGCTGGGGCTGGTAGCATCGGTGGCTCGGCGGGTAGAGGTACCGCTAGTGCCTCTCCTGTTAAAGGGCCCTGAACTGAGGCCTCGTCACTCGGTGGGCTGTCGTCACGCACAACTCTCGTAACCCTAGATGGCTACCGTCATGGGGCCATCCTGAAAAAAGACAGGTGTGCCATGGTCAGAACAGTATACCTGGTGAGTTGACACAAGTAATCACAAAGAAAACTTGAAACACACATGCAATAAATGTTTTCATGCATTAAGTCGGAAATCAGAAGTCAGGGTCCTGGTGTACGGATACATCGGCCGCCGCACCAACACTGGACTCCCTGGACTGATAACCACACTCAATACTCTCAACACTATTGCTTCACATAGAAAAAGATCAGAGTCCTGAGTTTTGTGGTAGAATTGAACTCCTCTGATACCAATTTTTCACGACCCGTCTTCGAGGCCCGTTCCGTGACTACCCCAAGCCCGCTTTCCATAGGCCAGGGGCTGGCGAATAGCACCAAAGGCGTAAATCACGATAACTGGGAAGATATTGCCTTTATAAAGGTAACAAAACACCACAGAGTATAAGTGGAAGTGCTGAAAGGTAAATGGGCCAGAATACAAACCCAATCGAAAGTACAGCTACAACTGAAGGAAAGTACAACAAGGACAAGCAGCTGGAAGAAGATAGAAGCAGCTCCTGGGTCGTCCTCCTCAGATCCTACCTGAAGGGTAGGTACAAATAGCGCAGCTCCTGAATCATCCACCACGGATCCTACCTGAAGGGTAGGTACAGATAGCCTCCACAACTTTCTCTCTCGTCAACCACCTCGGAGCGTCGCCTCATCGTGAATTCCACCACTGGATATTGTCTCGTCGTGAGGTCCACCTCCGGGTACCGTCCAATCCTTGAACTCTTGGCCTCTATCTGCGTTGCCCGTCGTCTGCAACCAACACAACGAGGTACGGGCATAACCTATGCAGGGTTGAGTATAACGATACTCAGTAGGGACCCCGAGACCCTCAAGGTCTCACAAGAACCAACAAGGATAACCACAAAGAATATCTTAGCAGATAACATCTACTTAGGTACATGCCCATACATATACCCAAGTTATCAAGTAACTCATCTCAATCACGAGGAAACACAAGGATTATGAAATCAACGGATAACCTCTACCCAGGTATATGCCCATACATATACCTAAGCTATCAAGTAACCCATCTCAATCATGAGGAAACACAAAGATTATAGACTCAGCTCAACCAGGATTTTATTCATGACGACGAAACCACGGCTGCTGGAGAACTCCTCCTCCGTCGAGTACAGTGGGCCTACCGCTACAACCAAGTGCGCCAAACTCCTCCTCTGTCGAGTACTGTGGGCCTGCTGCAACAACCAAACGCTTACCACCATGGGTCTGCCGCTACAACCAAGCGCTCCCCTCATAGGTTCCGGAGGAACTCCTTCTGTTGAGTATCGCGGGTCTACCGCTACAACCAAGCGCTCCTCCGCCGTGGGTCTGCCGCTACAACCAAGCGCTCCCCCTCATAGCCTCCAGAGGTACTCCTTCTGTTGAGTACCACGGGTCTGCCGCTACAACCAAGCGCTCCTCCACCGTGGGTCTTCCACTACAACCAAGCGCTCCCCACAGGGCTATCCGAAACACACTGAGTCGATAGATCAGCAGTCGTCAAGTCTCAGCCAGATACTAGGTCTCTGCACTCTGCTAGCTTGTCACTGGGAGGGTCCACTCCACGAGCTACTGGTAGATACTCCAAGTATCACAAATTTCCACAAAGAAGTATCTCAAAGTACCGCCTCATCATAGGGGTCTCAACGCAACAGACGGCGCGTCAGTCGGACGCCCGGTATGTGAGTTACTAGCCTTTTCGTTCCAAGGCCCCGGTTGGTTTCATGTGAGAACCAACCCGGCCGTATCTTGACTGTACCCCCGAACTCTCATAGGGTATTCTCATAGGTACCTTTTCTCAATGTGATCACCAATGTCGCAGACGGTTCGTCAAACGGACGTCCGGTCTGAAAGTTATCAGTCTTTCCGTTCTAGGGGCCCGGTTGGATTTCGGGTACAATCCAACCAGGCCATTATCCAACTGCATCCAAAACTCAGGATAAGCATTCCAAAAGTTCCGTCTCATCAAGAGGAATCCAACAAAGTCGAAGGCACGTCAATCGGACGTCCGGAGCTCAAGATATAAGCGTTTCTACTCCGAGGGCCCGATTGGTTTCATATCCGAACCAACCCGGTCATACTAAAAGTAATCCAAAACCTTGAGTGTAATATACCAAAATGACCTTCTCTATACAAGGATCGCATCGCAGCAGACGGTGCGTCGATCGGAGGTCCGCAGCTCAAGTTATAAGCAACAGACCGAAGAGGTTCGGTATTAGGAGGGGTTCGGGCCCGGTCCGACCCAGCCCGATACCCCCAGGGTCGGCACGAACCAGGTCGACCCAAATCGAGTCCAGGTCCGGCCCGTTTGGGTGCAGCCCAGCCCAGCTGGCGCGGCCCGACCCGGCCTGGGCGCGGCCCGGCGCGCTGGCGGTCCGGCGCGCGGGCCAGGTGGGTCGGCCGAATGGCCGAGCTGTTCGGATGAGGGGGGCGCTGCCCCCGCATGTAGTAACCGCGGACCCTTAATGGGACCGCTCATGTCCGGCCATCCGGGGGTTTCGAACCCCCGGTTCTTCCACGGTCCGGCCAGTCCACTCCAGTCGGCCGGCTTCTGCCACCAAGGGACCGGCAAGGCCAGTCCCCCTGCTCCGATGCCGGCGGCCCGGAACCGGCCGCTGGTTCCCCTGCTCCACCGCGGCCCGGAACCGGCCCCGACCTTCGTCCGTCCGGCGTGGCGCGACGGCGCCACGCCCCTCCGCCGCGGCCCTGCTCCGGCCGCGGTGCTTTCGGTTCTTTTCCGGCGCGGCGCGACGGCGCCGCGGCTTGGTTCAATTCTCAAATGCGTGGCGCGACGGCGCCGCGCATTCCTTGCCGCTCGTTCCCGCGCGGTGCGACGACACCACTTTACTTTCCTTCAAACCGCAACAACAAAAAAATAATAAAGGAGGATGGTCGGCCGTGTTTGTGCAGTCCGACCCCCTCCCATTAAACGATATCAAGTGGTCCAAATGAACGAGGTTAGATGACGGAAGATTTCACAAACTAAAACACATAACCCCTACCTCAACGTTGTCGTCGAACGAGAGTTCGTCGCGGAATTAACTGTCACGGAAGAATAGGATCGTCGCGGAAGAAGGTGTCATGGAAGGAACGTCGTTGGCATTAGGTGATCTCCGAGGAAGGCATCTCTCACCATTGTCCGCCGTCGGAGGTCGGCGTTCTTCGTCGGCGGCAGTGCGTTCTTCGCGTTCTTCGTCGAAGAACGAAGAATCCTCAAGACTTCTCTTTTTCTCCCAAAGGCTTCCACAACCAGAATTCCAACAAAATAAAATAAGTTCAACACTTATTTTATTAACATATCCTAAGCATTTGAAATTCAAAAGACACAAAACGAACAATTAATTCAATGAATTAATTGTAATGATTTAACCGCCCAAATTAATGAGGCATTTCTTAACCAAAATAAACGCACGGTTTGACTTCATTAAAAAGGGGGGTGCGGGTGTGTTACTTAGAAGGAAAGAAACGGTGGGGATCGTGCGGGCCCCACCTCTCAAATACCCTACCAAGTGGGTAGGATATTGTGGGTTCCACCTTATCCTCTTAACTTAGGTTAAACCGCTTTAAGTAAAATAAAATAAATTGTCGCACCACTTTTATTTTATTTCTTAACTTAACCTCAAAAATTAAAAACCACACCCGAGCAAACGCAACTCCGGAAAAAGTGTTTCTAAGAAATTATCGGTGATGCGATTCCATTGGTGCCCTCGGAATTCGATTCCGAGCACCAGTTCAAAAGTTAGAAAAACCCGCTCATTCGTTCACTGAACGTACCCGAGCTAAACTTCGGAAAAAGATTTCGGGCACACCGGGCCTTGGAATTAGGTGTCGTCAGAAACTGTGTTCTTGTAAAATTCCCAAGAAAATTAAAAAAAAATCCTTGAATTTTTCGGGTCTTTACATTACCTTTTACCTATCATCCTGGATCTCTACTGAGCAGTATGGTTTTATAAAACAATGGTCTATTCAAGGAGCTATTCGAATTTCTCAAGAGAAGATATCATATATCAATAATAAAAATCATAGCTATAACATTGTAATAAATATTAACATGGATAAGGCATGTGATAGAATTTAATATAGTTTTATTCTGAAGGTTCTATTCAGTATGGGATTCTCGGCATTGAATTCTGAATTATCCTTCAGATGTTTCAACTCTTATTGGTTGTCCAATATATTATTGGGTAGGATATGTGGTTTATTTAAATCTATTTGTGGTCTTAAAAAAGGGTATCTCTTGTATCCAATTCTCTTTATTTTTTGATCAAGATTCTCTTAGTGGGATGATTAACAAGAATCAGGCCCAAGGCATTACCACTCCTCATAAATACAGGTCTTTCTCCCAATGGGTTTCCCATATTATATTTGAAGATGATATGATTCTTTTTACTAATAGAAATAGGATATCCATAAGATTTATTAATGAAACTTTGGATGAGTATTTTAAATGGAGTGTTCAATTCATCAATTGTAATAAAAGTATAATTTTTATTTCAAGGAATTACATAAAGAGTAGGGCACACTCTATTAAGTCTATCTTGGGCATCCAAAGAAGGAACTTTCTTATGGAATACATAGAAGATCCTATTTACTCAGGTAACCTATGTATTCATCACTATGATAAAGTGGTTGAAAAAATTTTGAATCCTATTAATAATTTGAAAATCATATTTTCCTTGTTTGGTGGTAGAATTACTTTGGTTAATTATGTTTTATCCTCGATCCCAATGCATATTATCTCATTCCTCAAGGTGAAAAATTCAGTTATCAAGGAGATAGAATCCCTCATATTATATTTCATATGGTATTCCCACTCATAGGGGAGGTTCCATTTGGCATCATTGAAAAAAATGGAGACACCCTACAATTATGGTGGTATCAATCTTAGGTGTGTGAATGAGGTGATGAATAACTTGCATGAAAGGCTAGCTTGGGAACATATTGAAGGAAAGTCCTTTTGGGAAACCTTCAATGTTACTAGATATGAACATTATTTTTTTTTAGGGAAAATGCTTCTATGATTTAGTGAATGCTTGAAAATTACATGATGAACTTGCAGTTCCATGTGCGGTGGATCATAGGCTAGGGTGATATTAAATTTTGGGATGATAACTAGGTTAGTTCTAGACATAGTTTTATGGATTTCCCAACACCTAACATATCCTTCAATCAATCCTTCACTTACCCTGATTTCATTCAAGATGTCCCAAGTGATAATCAATGGAAGGTGTTCCATCTTATTTCCATGACCCATGATTAGGATAGATGTATTTTCACTGGTTCTTCTTTTGGGGTCTTCACAACCAAGGTGTATCGCAGAATTGAAAGTAATAATGGCTCTCTTGATACATGGGGAGTATATATTTAGTGCAATGAGGTCCCATAAAAGTAAAATTTTCTAATAAGGATGGTGAAAAACCATGAATTTCCTATTGATGAAGTTATCCAACGCAGTGGAATTCACATGTGAGAGGACTAAATTGGGATATACCTAACACTGAGAAGGGGGTGAATCAGTGTTGGGGATTTTTGAAACCAATTCTAACTTTGTGTCCCTATACCTCTTGACCTGTTAGGATCTTGATTCTTTTATTCTCTTTTCCCTATCGCATGCAATAAAAGAAAGCATAAAAAATATTCACATGATATTTTTACAAGGTTCACCACTCAATAAGAGAAGGTATGTCCTTTTCATGCATAGGGATGACCAGTGCTTGGATTATCTACTATAATGTGATATGTTGTTGTAGTGGGTTGACTAGGTAAACAATCCTCTAGTCAGTGTGGTTCCCTACACTTGGAGGAGGGAAGGAGATAATCGCTTCCCAGTGTTTCTCCCTACACTTGGAGGGGGGGAAACAATCCTCTTCAAACTTGTAACAAGTAGGATATACCCTTACACTCGCTGGATCTTTATACTGGCAATGTAGACAGTCTCTTGCAGCCTCTATATGGTTCTTTATACTACCTCTGAAGTCAGTCTTCTCTCTATTAAAAAAGTTTTCAACACCAAAAGAATCTACCACCTACTGAGACTTGTTGGATACTATAGTTCTTCTTTGTTCTTATACAACCTTATTCTTATCCTTGTCACTCACATAGCGGCATTCAAGTAACCAACCACTTTTTCTCTACAGCAACCTTGTAAGTTGCACACTCTTCTTCTTCTTCTTCTTCAATGAAAAATCAGCTGCACTGAAACCTGATTTTCATCACACTTTCTCTTTCAATGAAAAACCAACTGCACTAAACTCTTCTTCTTATTCTTGCAAGAATCAAAAGTTCTCTTTGTGATTGTTAAATAAATGAAGATCAGCTCAACTTAGCCTCGTCATAGTGGTTATGGCTTGAATAACTAAATATAAATTGGTCACTCTCTTCTTCCTCTTCTCTTCCTTCTCATTCACACAGTACAATATGAAATAGTGCAGTAGTGTCTTATAATATTTCTTAAATTCTCAATACCAACACAAGAGTGTATATGTATACTTCCTACTTCTTTTTTGTGGATATGAGTTTAGTTTCACATCTGAACACTCATCACACAAGCAACAACACCCCTGAAAACAGTGTATATAAATCGTGAAACCAGAGAGTGTTCACCTTCGTACAAGCAGATAGCTCCACAGGTCTTCTTCTTCACACAGAGGATGCATGATTCTTCTTCACAGAACTAGGTATGGTTCATGGATCTGTCTTCACGAAGAACTACAAGGGTGAGTATTCACAGGTTGTGTATTTATGATATCTCCTTCATGAAACACATAAAGGGTTTGAGAAAACAAGTCGCTTGTTTGGGGTTTCTTTTTCATACAGAGGGTGTGGTTCTCCTTCTTCACAAGACACTTCAATAGTGCATAGCACTTGTTAAAGGCCTGCGGTACCCTTAAATTTTTGGCACACCCGTCTAGGTGTATTGCGCGTAAAATTCAAACCTTGTGTGTAAAAAAACCTTTGGGCGGAAATTTTTTTTTTCACACCTCTTCTTTTTTGTGAAACACTTCCTTTTTCACGCAACACTTTTTTTTTCGCGCAGAACTTCACTTTTTCACACAACACTTTCTTTTTCACACACCACTTTCTTTTTCACGCAGCACTTCACTTTTTCACACAACACTTTCTTTTTCGCGCATCACTTCTTCTTTCCACGCACTACTCAATACTTCAATTTTTTCCACGCGTCAGAGCTCGGGATTTGTCTAAGAGTCGAGCCCTAACAAATGAGAGGGGTTCACCTCATATTTATAGGCATTTTTGACCCTACGTGTAAAATATCTTCCCAGGCGTAAAATTGTCTCTCCCTTCTTTATATTACGTGCACCTTCTTGGATTTTTTGTGCACCTCGTGACTTTTCCATTTTTCATCATTCTAAACATGAATCCACTCTTGCGTATAAAACATCAAACCCACATTTTGCACACAACCAATATTTACGCGCACAAGTATGATGTTCCACGCACATTACGTGAACTTCTCAAATTTTTCGCACACCTCTTTCCTTTTCCATTTTTCGAATTTCTAATCATAATACACCAATTGCGCGAAAAATTCCACAACACATTCCATATTACACGCAAAACCAATCTTTCGCGCAATCTCTTTTTCGTGCACTCGGCCCAATTTTTCACAAAATCCATGCCTTGGCCATATTTTCCTATTTTGGACTTGGAACTCCACTAGCGCACAAAATTCTAAACCATGTTCCATATTGCACGCAAGACCACTTTTCTCGCAGCCTCATTTTTCTCGCACTTTGCCCAATTTTTCACGCACCGAATGCCTTTTCCAAATTTCGATGTTCTGACCTTGAATCATGTCATGTGCGCAAAATTCTATGCCATCTTCAAACTTGCGTGCAACATCCTTTACCAAAAGCACATTTCTCCATCTCCCGATTTTTAGCCCCAAAAATTTGGCAAACCCTAGGAAATGGCACACCTTAAAATCTGCTTCAGCAAGAACACCAATGCTGCTTCACTGGCATCAATATTATTCAACAAACAACTACTTTCATCATGAACCATATCTATCGTGATATATAGTCCTTGATCGAATGACTTTAGCATCATCAGACGTTTTAGGGAAAGTACTATAACTTTCCATGTCTTCCACTGGCATCATTCCTTCCAATTAAAACTGAATATGACTGGCAGCATCATTTCTCCCACTTTCTTTCTTAAGGCTTGCAACACAAGTTCTCTTAACTTATGATTTTTGTGAAATACAAATCAGCAAATAAACATCTGATTTATCAACATTCTTCATTGTTGTAGACAATGTATCACCTTTGATACATGTGCTTCGAACTTAGGATCATCTCAAAAAATGTCTGAATTTGCTTCATAGAGAATTGCACAAGTATGACATTCAATGCTATGATTTCAAAACAATTCTCCAGGCATCATCACTTAAGCCAGTCTCCATTAACTTTGGAGTCCTTTTTCATATCCTTCTTCATTTTGACTGACATTGACAATTGTTGACAACAAATAAAATCTTCATACACAAAGTGGCCCCAACAATCTCCCCCTTTGTATTTTGTTATCAATACCTTAAGGTCTCCTCAAATGAATGTGTCAATGTCAAAATGAGAACCTTCTCTCTCCCCTTTACTTCTTTCTCTCCCCTAGACTTTCATTTCATTTATCTCACCCTTATTGATAATAAATACAAAGTTCATAGTAGAGAGGGTATCATTCCATACTTACGCAATGTGCCATCAATCATTTCACTCTAAGTCTACTTGAGCAATGCTCGGTGTAGAAAACAAGAGGATTTTATTTAAACAACAAAGTTGTCAGTTACCCACTGAATATGACACCTCATGAGATGAGAACTCATACACTTGTCTTCAAGGGTTTTCCACTTTCATTCCAGACTGAAGATATTGAATGTGATAAGAAATAATCAACCTGAAATTCATGCACTCACTTTAACAAACAGATCAAAAACATTCAAGTGCAATTGACAGGATAAGAGGCCTTGGGGTAATTTCATTATTTTTATGTCACTGATTAACTTAGTTACTCCACCTTTGTAAAAATATCTTTATTTTGAGTAAACAGGGATGAGAGATTAAGAAATGAAATACCTTTTCCAATGATAGAGTCCTCAGACAATCTTCAGAGTGGTTGAATTTAGTATCAACCGAAGTTGATACTTATTGAGATAATGACTCTGGAAGCTTCTTCACGTGTCTCCCTCTCAAAGAAACACTACTCATCACTGAATCTCAAGTTCTCCCCCTAAGATCTTGATTCACCTTAAATTCCATGTATTTAAAGAACAGATAAAATACAAAAATATTTACGGGAATAAGGTTGATCCTCCATGCTTCTTCAATGTGAGAAGGAAGGCTGAAATGATTTTCTCGACCAAGATGCTCCATTTTCTCCACTCCTTAAACTTTTACATTTGATATTTAATTTTGAATGTGGCAGTGTGGATCTCAATACTTCTTCCATCTCTTTGTGTGTGAATCTTATTTCTTGAAGAGATTTCCAAGTACTAGAATCTCCTGGTGCAACTTTCATCCTCTTCATGAATTGTTGTTGGGCTAGAATAAATTCAAAGAACTTTCGGAAAGTTTACCAGCCTTGTTGCACCTTACACATAGAGCTTATTTGTCTTCATGTATAATCTTCTTTTTATTTTTATCACTAGCCTTAGCCTGTGAATATTCTCTTTTCCTCATTCTTTCCAAATATTTTGGCCAGACCACCAATATGTCATTAGGAACTGAGGAATCAAGATTGGATCTTCTACATGGATTCTTATAAGTGGAATCCTTCATAGTAGTTCTTTTGGATGAACCACCCTTCACCTTCTTGGACATAGAATATAATGACTTCTCATTTTTCCTCATTGTAATCTTATTGGGAGCATTTTCTTTTGCAACATACTTCTGATTACTTCCCAAGATAGCTTATTCATTCTTCTCCAGCTTTTGTTGTCTTTTTTTCTTATTAGATTTGAATACATTCTGAGATAAGAATGCACCATTCTTGTGACCACTACCATTGCATACATCACAGATGTTGTCTAGCATTCCAAATATGTTTGCAGTATACATATGCTTTTGGATCTGTGGATGTAGCTTCTTCTTCTCCGGCTTTATCCCCCTTGATATGGGATTTCTCTATGCTTTTACATTTAAGGGATTATACTAACAATCCAGTGCACAATTCCCAAATCTATTACAGCACCAGCATTGATCAAAAAACCTTGACTTCTTGACATCTTCTTTATAAGTTGGCTCAATCTTCTTCTTGATATGTTGTGCTTTCTGTGGGGAGATATCTACCACACTCTTATTCTTATTCACCATAACCATGGTGATAGTTATCTATTCACTTTTCTTCATCCATACTTGTTTATAATTTTTCTTCCAACCTACTCTTTTTATAGAAAAAATTTTAGAACCATGAGTATAAGTTGGTATGGATGGCACCTTTACTTTCTCAGTTTCTTGTGATAGATCAATGAGTGAAGCCATGATCTTCTTGTCACGTGTTGGAGCTCTTTTTATAGTAGAATCCTCCAGTGAGCATTGAGTACTAGCAGTAACTGTTTCCTTCTTTTGTGGAGACTCAATATGTGTCTTCTCAAGATTGGTCAACTCATTATCCAACTCTATACATCTCATATTGAGGATGACTTCCTGGTCTTCAATCATAGTCATCTTCTCTTCAAAAGACTTCTTTAATCTTTCAACTTCATATTCATGCATCTTTACTTTGATTTGTAACAAGGAGTCAAGTTCTTTGATCTTCTTGGAGTCTTATTCCAAATATAACTCCTTGACATCATTACTCTTTTTCAGCTCAACTTCAAGTGTATGGATCTTCTCTTCTAGAGTCTTTCTGACTCCCTCTTTTTCTTCAACATCATTGAGCTAATCTGAAGAACATTCTTCAAATCCCCTCTTGGTTGCTTCAAAGGCACTATCCTATCTAGAGAACTTTAAACATTCAACAATTTTTGCTTCTATGACTTTCTCCAAAACATCAGTTTCTTCTTCTAGTTGAGTGATATTTTCCTGCATACATTGAAATACTCCACAAACCAGGGATGCATTTTCTTCAGGAATATATTATAGAATCATTTTTAATCTATCAATTTGTATTTCTTGAGATGTTGTAGATTGATCATCACCACTTATGATAGCATTTTCATCATGAGGATAATTTATAAATGTACTAACACATATCTCTTGATCAGTTGAGGTAGAAAGGTTGTATATCTTCTTGGTGGGGACTTGATCACCCTTCTCATTACTTTCAAAGTATGGTGTGTCTTCAACATCAGCCAGATATGGAGAACCAGATTCTTTCTATTATTTAGATAAGAGGGAATTATTCTTAAATTTTCTCTTCTCTTTCTTTTTCTTATTCATTATGGTCTTGGTAGATATATATTTCTGCTCAGAGATAGCTAAATCATTAGAAACACTACTCTTCATTATTGAATCTGGAAAGGAACACAAGTTTTCAAATGAGAATAACTTCATTGTAGAGAATCCAACCGAGGTGAACCTCCCTATGATACCAATTGAGAAGACCAAATTGGGATATACCTAACACTGAGATGGGGGTGAATTAGTGTTAGGGACTTTTGAAACCAATTCCAACTTTCTATCCATGTACCTCTTGAGCTATTAGGATCTCGATTCTCTTATTCTCTTTTCCCTGTCACATGCAATAATAGAAAGCAGAAAAATTATGCACATAATATTTTTACAAGTTTCACCACTCAATAAGAGCAGCTACGTTCTTTCCATGCATGGGGATGACCAGTGCATGGATTCTCCACTATAATGTGATATGTTGTTATAGTGGGTTGACTAGGAAAACAATCCTCTAGTCAGTGTGGTTCCCTAAATTTGGAGGAGGGAAGGAGATAATTGTTTCCCAGTGTTTATCCCTATACATGGAGGGGGAGGGAAACAATCCTCTTCCAACTTGCAATGAGTAGGATATACCCTTACACTCACTAGTTCTTTATACTACCAGTGTAGATAGTCTCTTGCAGTGTCTAGATAGTTCTTTATACTGCCTCTAAGACAGTCTACTTTCTTTTAAAAGAGTTTTCAACACCAAAATAATCTTCACCTGCTGAGACCTGTTGAATGTTATAGTGCTACATTGTTCTTCCACAACCTTATTCTTATCCTTGTTACTCACTTAGAAACATGCAAGTAACCAAAGTATTCTTTCTTTGTAGAAACCCTATAATCTTTACACTCTTCTTCTTCTGCTTCTTCAATGAAAAAACAATTGCACTGAAACATGCTCTTCCTCACACTTTCTCTTTCAATACAAAACCAACAGCACTAAACTCTTCTTCTTCTTCTTACAATAATCACAAGTTATCTTTGTGATTGTTAAATCAATGAAGCTTATCTCAACTTAGCATCATCACAGTGGTTATGGCCTGAATAATTGAATATAAATTGGCCACTCTCTTCTTCTTCTTCTCTTCCTTCTGATTAACACAGTATAATATAAAATAGTGTAGCAGTGTCTTATACTCTTTCTTCAATTCTCAATACCAATACAAGAGTGTATTGGTATACTTACTACTTCCTTTGTGCGAATATGAGTTTAGTTTTACATCTGAATCCTCATCGCACAAGCAGCAACACCCTTGCAAACAGTTTATATAAATCATGAAACAAGAGAGTGTTCACCTTCGTACAAGCAGATAGCTCCATGGGTCTTCTTCTTCACATAGAGGACGCGTGATTCTTCTTCACAAAACTATGGATGGTTCATGGATCTGTCTTCACGAAGTAATACAAAAGTGATTATTCACTAGTTGTGTATTCACGGGATCTCCTTTACAAAACATAGCGAGGGTTTGAGAAAATAAGTCACTTTTGTGGTTTCTTCTTCACCCAGAGGGTGTCGTTCTCCTTCTTTGCAAGACGCTTCAAGAGTGCATAGCACTTGTTAAAGGCCTATGGTACCCTCAAATTTTTCACGCACCCTTCTAGGTGTCTTCCACTTAAAATTAAAACCTTGCGTGTAAAAACACCTTTTGGCGTGAAATTTTTTTTTCATGCAACTCTTCTTTTTCGCGCAGCACTTCTTTTTTCGCACAACACTTTCTTTTTCGCGCAACACTTCACTTTTTCATGCAACAATTTATTTTTCCCGCATAACTTTCTTTTTCGCACAGTACTACACTTTTTCACGCAGCACATTCTTTTTCACGCATCACTTCTTCTTTTCACACACTACTCAATAATTTAATTTTTTCAACGCGTCAGAGATCAGGATTTTTCTAAGTGTCGAGTCCTAACAAATGAGAGGGTTTCACCTCATATTTATAGGCATTTTTGACCCTACACATAAAATCCCTTCCTGCGCGTAAAACTATATCTCACTTCTTTATATTACACGCACCTTCCTGTATTTTTCACGCACCTCATGACTTTTCCATTTTTTATCATTCTAAACATAAAGCCACTCTTGCGCGTAAAACATAAAACCCAAATTTTGCACACAGTCAATTTTTAAACGCACTAATCTGATGTTCTGCGCACATTGCGCGAACTTCTCTGATTTTTTGCGTGCCTCTTTCCATTTTCATTTTTCAACTTTCTAATCACAATACACCAATTGCATGAAAAATTCTAAACTATGTTCCATATTTCACGCAAAACCAATCTTTCATGGAACCTTTTTTTCGTGCACTCGAAACAATTATTCATGCAGTCCATGCCTTTACCATATTTTCCTATGACAGACATGGAACTCCACTTGCGCACAAAATTCTAAATTGTGTTCCATAATGCGCGCAAAACCACATTTCGCATAGAATCATTTTTCATGCACTTTGCCCAATTTTTTGAGAGCTATATGTCATTGCCAAATTTCAATGTTATGAACTTGAATCATTCCTTGCGCGCAAAATTCTATACCATCTTCAAACTTGTGCACAACATCCTTTTCCAAAATCTCATTTCTCCATCTCCTGATTTTTAGCCTGAAAAATTTTCCAAACACTGGGAAATGGCCCCACCTTAAGATCTGCTTCAGCAAGAACACCAATACTGCTTCACTGGCATCTATCTTATTCAACAAACAACTGCTTTCATCATGAACCATATCTATCGTGATATATAGTCCTTGATCTAACACCTTTAGAATCTTCATATTTTCCATGTAAAGTACTATAACTTTCCCAGTCTTCTACTAGAATCTTTCTTTCCAATCAAAACTGAATATGACTGGCAGCATCGTTTCTCCCCCTTTATTTCGTAAGGCTTGAATCATAAGTTCTTCTAACTTATGATATTTTTGAAATACAAATCAGCAAAGCATCATATGATTTATCAACATTCTTCATTGTTGTAGACAATGTATCACCTTTGATACATGTGCTTTGAACTTTGGATCAGCTCAACAATTGTCTGAATTTACTTCATAGAGAATTTCCCAAGTATTACATTCAATGATATAATTTCATAACCATTCTCCAAGCATCCTCACTTTAGATGATCTCCATTAACTTTGGAGTCCTTCTTCATATCCTTCTTCATTTTGACTGACATTGACAACTTTTGACAACAAATACAATATTCATACACAAAGTGGTCCCAACAACATGTCCTATAAATTCTTTAGCTACAAAAACCATAAATAAGAAATAATTCTTTACTTATTTTTTAAAAGTGAATGGGAAGTAAATATCTAGCACTTAGTCAGTGTTTTCATGAGAATGTAGATGAATTACTTCAATAGAAATGACTTTATACAACAATAGATTCAAGGAACAAAGAATAATTTACATGAAATTAAAGAGAGGGTAATCATACTCATTGTTGGGTGTTGGTGCATAATGAATTTTAGGAAAAATGCTTGCTCAGAAGGATTTAGGATCTCAATAATAGATCTGGTCATGAGGACTAGGTTTGTGGTGGAAGACCTTTCCAACCTTCTCAAGCATAGGGATCTTTCTCCATCCCTCAAACCCCTCGTGATTAACAGGAACAATTATGCTCTCCTTATTAGTCCCTCTTCTCGGGGATGTTGGGTGTGTTGGAAGCCTCTAACTAATAGCCTCAAACTCAATGTTGTGGTGGATATGTTAAGTGGAGTTGTAGTTCAGGAAAGTAATGGTTGTGTTGTGTTTGTTTTCTCTGATTTATTTGGGAGAGGTGATTCACTCAGGGTGGAATCTTATTCCATGATTTATGGTTTGGAACTTTGCATATAAAAAACATCACTTTAGAGGTAGTAGAGACCGACTCCCTGGTTCTTCATGAGTTTCTCAAGGATAATATCCTACCTCAATAAACTATAATAGATCACATTCAACAATACAAGTGCCTTATCATAGATCAGGAGGAGATTCTAGACACTTGGCATGAAGGGAATCAAGCAATATACTACCTCATCTCCAAGGCTTCTTATGATCACTATTTATAATCGTTTCCAGTATTGGGTCACTTCCTAGGGAGTTTGTGAGAATTTTTAGAGGTCATGATCTTGGCCACAATTTTTATAGACACCCTTGATTTGTTTCTACCTCCTGTTTTTCTTGGCTGGTTTTTGTTCATCCCTCATGGATAAAGAATGTATTTTGTGGTTGGAAGAGGTATATGGATATGTATATCCCCATAATTTTAATGATAATAATAATAAAATACATTCATGTATAGTATATAAACCACACAAAACAGATAAGTGGTGAATATGTCTTGTGTCTCATAGAAATAAAATTCAGACAAAAATCACTTACCTCAAGTTCAACTTTCTTCAAAAGCATTTAAAACACATGTATAATAAATTTAAATTTATTATACTAATATAAAAAATCATTCACATACTTATAATATCATATATGATATACTTTTTATATTTTAACACCTATTTATTAATAAATCCTAATTAGAACCAATATTTCAAGTGTTCACTATTTTTTCATGAGAATTTTGGTTTGGTAGTTTCAATCCATATAATTTGATAATTATTCTGAAGTTCCTAAAGGTTTTTGAATCACTGAGAAGTGGGGTTGAATTACTGATTGTATTTTTTCAAATTTCAAATTTAATAAACTTAACCCCTATAAATTTTTGGTGTTTCTTCCTTATAAAATTTTAGTAAACTCAAATTCATGAAAATATTGAAAAGTAAACAAAGAATATAATATTTATAAGGTTTAACCTCAGTGTGAGAACCAACATCCTTTCCATATCCACTCCTATGGGTCTATGTAAATTTAGTATTTTGAAAATTTGAATATTAATTCTGTGTAAAATACCATTAGACACCTTCTATCTCTTGATAATAATGATTATATTGACTTCTGTTATTTTGAAAATTTTACTTAAAAAATTTGAGTTGAAACCAAAAATTTAACTTTGATCTAACTACTCCACAGGGGGTTTGTCCAAAATCTTTACCTAATATACCCTCTATACGATCTTCTCTATCCGAAAATACTCCATTCAATATTCTTTATCCATTATATCTTTTCTCAAATTGTTCCTAAAACAACTTTATATTCTCCCTAATTAAGAAAAATTAGTTCCTCACAAAATTCTAGTCAAAACTCTTTTTGATCTACACTATTCATTTCTCCCATGTCTGATCTTATGATCGAATACACTATTTGAAAACCCCATTTGAAGAAAAACATTCAACATTTCGACTTTTTTTATCTCTAAATAGTGATCAAGTATGATGTACTTTCCACCTCTATTTATAGGTGCTCCCAAAATATCAAAGTTGGAAAACCTGAAAAGTATTCCCGCTCACCCAAATTCACAGATCTGAATTTATTGGATATTTGAACTTCATATGAGTTCTTATAAAATAATCTCAAATATTTTAGTGTCTTCTTAAATTTTCTTAAATTTTCTTGAACTTTATAATTCTCAACCTTTATCAAATAATAACTTTTCAAAGTTCTTCCAAATGTTCTATCTAGAAATTGATTCCTTGGAACTTTTATGTCTGGAACTGAGTCCAAAACTATATTCATCTTTCCAATTATCTTGTTAAACTAAAATAAAAAACATCGATTCAGTTAAGTATTTATTTCATAGTTAAAACTCAATAACTTCATAATAATTAAAAATTTATACTTCCATTTACAAAACTCTTATCTTCAAACTTCATACAAGTTGTCTATCTAGAAACTCATCTCCTAACTCTATATTTTCCTCCAAACTAATATAATATGGTTGAAAAAATTGTTACAAATTCTAAAGACTTCAGTTTCATGTGACGACACTATATGGTAGAAACTTCAACACATTTTACTTTTTCTCTATTCAGAGACTTTATCTACTCAACATCATTTAGTCACTCATTAATACTAAATCTGATCTTGTTTGTCTGGAGAATGGTGTCTAATTAAAAACTTGATCTACCCCTTTGTCTTTTATCGGCTATTAAAATATGATATCTTGAGTCACTTTTTATTTATTTCACATTTGTAAAAACTGTAAAAACTTAGCAACCACAAATTCAAAGATTCTTACAAATTATTTTGTTGATGAATTGTTCCTTGTAATTCTTCTCTATTCCATCAAACAATCATCATCTAGTTTGGTTATTCCACCACATAAGTCTCATAATTTATGTCCAATAAGAAATGTTTCAACATAAAATCTTCTTATAAATACCTTTTCCTTGTCATTCAAACTGAAAATCACCATCTTTTTCTTCTCACATTTTTCATGAACTCAATGGTTTTCACAAACTCATAATTTCTAAAAACAACTTCCTCTGAAACTTATGCCCATAAAATGTGTTTGATCAATGGAAAAGTTATACTTTATTTAACTTCAGGAATTTAAAACTTCTTTATATATTTTAGATTCTCTATCCGGACTTTTTTTTTCTTGAACTCTCAATCTGAAAACGTTAACTTTTTACATTCTGTAGTTTGGTATTTCTCTGTCTGATAGAATGCATTTGGAACCGCTATGTCTAGAAAATTTCAACTTCCCTTTATTAAAAAATAATGAATCATAAAATTATTTCTTAATGTTTAGTAACATTGAATAATAGTTTTTGAATTATATGATTTGATTTTAAAAGTTTTATAACTTCCAAACTTTGTTAACTTCTAGAACTTACAACTTTATTCTTTTCAAACAACTTAGAAAACTTTCTTAACATAATTTTCATCAACTTTACAACAAACACATTTAATAACTTTCACTTGTTTTAAAAAAAATATTTATAAAAAGTCAGTTACAAACCAAAACAAAAATATGTTAAAACAAAATCTCACAAAGGATCTTCTATCTCACCCTTTTTATTTGTTGACAACTCTCATTAACAACTTTTTTAACTCATCATCTTTCAACACTCAGACTTTTTCATTACTCATTTTTGTAAAAACTCAAATTTTTAACATTTACTAAAACACATCCTTTCTAAAAATAGAGTTTCATGACACCACACTACAAGATAAAGTAATACTTTTGAAATAATTTCATCCATTGGTTATAAGAAAATTTTCATCCATATTATAATAAACACCCCGTAACATTTCCTTACTACAACTTTTCTTTCTCTCCCCCATTTTATGATAATCATAGATTTAAATTTATTTATGTAAGAAAATTAATTATCTCCCCATTATAGGATAAAGTTGTGTAATTCTGTCCCTTTTTCAATATAATACAAATCATGGTGATGGATCTTCCTTTAGAACTTTAAGAAGTCATTGGTGGAAGCTGGACATGAAGTTTCAGCCTCAAATCCACAAATATTTCGTTTGTCATGGGGTTGGTAAAGATATCGGTAATTTGATACTTCATTGAAATATATTCTAGAAAACATTTTTTCTAGAAACTTTATCTTTTATGAAGTAAAAATTAATATTCATGTTCTTTGATCTTGATTTTTGGATAGGATTTTCTGAAATATCAATTGCACCCTGATTATCACAAATTATCTTCAAAGGTTTTAAAACTTTAAATTTAAAATCATAAAACTAAAATTCCATCCACAACATTTGAGTATAAGCTTGGGTAGAAAAAATATATTCTAAATATTCTACGATTACAACTCACACAACATTATCCCAAGTAAAATATTCCTCCATAATTTGATCTTTTATCATTGCAATCTCCATTCCAATCGGCATCAGTATAACCATGAAAGTTCATATCAAAAAATATTTTTTATATACCCCAGGTGAAGTTGTTCCTTTAATATATCTCAGAATTATATTTTCTAACAATATATGAGATTCTTTATGATCACTCTGATATTTGGAACACAAATTCATAGCATAAACAATATCAGGTCTTGAGACTGTAAGGTAAATCAAACTTCCTATAAACTTTTGAAAATCTTTCTTATTCACACTTTTCCTAGCTTCATATTTACTCATCTTCATCCCAACTGAAATGGGAGTAGAAATATATTTAGATTTTTTCATACTAAATTTTTTTATTAATTACCTGGCTTACTTCTCTTGAGATAGGAAAATGTACTTTTCTTTTTTTAACTCATAAAACATTGAAGAATGTTAATTCTACCAACATTGAAATTTCAAAATTTTCTTTAATTTCTTTAGAAAACTAATTAAAAATATTTTCTCTATCCCCAAAAAAATTATATCATCCACATAAACAAATACAATTAGGGTGTAGGGGTTTAATTATTTCACATATAAGTTGATATAAGAATTTCCTTTAGTAAAATTAAATTTTTCAAGAAATTAATGAGTTTGGAGTACTAGGAAAGTGGGGACTATTTAAACCCATACAACGATTTATTTAATTTAAAAACCTTACTTTCATATTCATCAAGTTGGAACCCACAAGATTTATCAATTTAAACTTCTTCTTCAATATCACCATTAAGGAAAGTTAACTATTCATCCATTTGATAAACTTGGTAACTTTGATTTGTATCCACTGTAAGAAATATTCTAATAGATTCTAATCTTCTAATTAGGAAACAAATCTTTAAAATCCACATCTTCCACCTATGGATTTCCTTTATCAATAAGTATTTCATTATTTCTAGAAAATTATCCATGTTCATTCAACTAGTTTTTCTACACCCATTTTTTTCAAACACATTTTTATATATTGGTCATGGAACAAGTTCCCATGTTTCATTTTTCTCAATTTGACCCAACTCTTCATTAATTACATTTACCCATTTTTTGTGTATTACTACTTTAGAATATGATTCTGATTCAATCTGAAAAATGAGTGATGTATAATTTTCTAATATCATCCTTTTTCTAGTTTGATTCAAAGATTTTTTATTTAGAAATTTGTTTTTAATTTCAAAATATTTCTGTAATTTAGGAAAATTTAAAGTTCCTCATCCATATTTATTTTCTTCAACACATGATTCTTCTAAGTCTTGATATATCTATTTTGGATCAATTTAACTTTCATAAGAAATATTCATTTTGTCTTCCTCAATATTATCAACACCCTTTATTATGGAATTTGGGATTTCAATAACTTATACATCATAGGAATCCACCAAATTTTGTAAAAATTTGTTATAATATATGTAACTTCTAATGTTGGGTGAATAACCCAGGAAAGTTCCTCCCTCACATTTTTTTCAAATTTCACAAAGATTCAGATTTTTTATTTTAGTAAATAGGGACACCAAGAAACCTTGAAATATTTCACTAATTTTTTTATTATAACACGTTTAATTGGAAGTCTTGTTTAATTATATCCTTAAAAAACATCATTTTTTTACATGTATAGCAATATTAACAGCTTCTCTCTAGTAGAACTTTGAAATTTTGTATTCAGCTAACATGATTCTTCCCATTTCCACCAAACTTTTTTTCCTTTAAAATACTCCATTTTTTTGGGGTGTATAGAGAAATATATTGATGTTTGATTCCATGATTTTTCAAATAATATTTAAAATCATTTCATGAGAAGTTTGTATCATTATATGTTCTCAACTTCTTTATATAACCTCGTTTCTATCTCAACATATTTTCTAATAAATACAAACATTTATATAGCCTCTAAACTGTGTTTCATAAAAATGATGTTGGTCATCTATAGTGACCCTATACTTTTACCCATATTATTAAATGATTTTAAACATAATTATCCATAAAATACAAACCAAGTATCGTAAAGTCTAGTGCCTTTGGAAGATTAGGTACATAGAACTAAAAACATGGAACTAGAATAAAAAATATATTTATTAATATTCAATAATTATCTTCTAACTTCCATTGATATTCTATATATTCATAGGATAACTTGGGGAATACATATACAAAAGGGATGGCCTAAAAAACCCAGTAAGGGAATAAACATAGGAATAAAGCATAACACATAAGTTATAAGGAATAACATGATGACATATAAGGAATGCCACATGAATAATCATATGGAATCATGGAACATAGAACATGGAATCATATAATCATGTAAACATAGGAATGTTGTAGAAATATATAACATTACGTAAACATGAGTTGAGGCTAACTGTCAAGACTATATCACAAGGTGGACAAAGTCTCATAATGGATTAGGTTTACTCCTCAGTCCTATACATGAATTCTCATGAGAATAAACATTACCCAATGCATTATAGCGCTATATGGGAACACCCATCATAACATGTTCATGAATATGTGTTCCACGTGAATAATAAAACATAATGGATAAATATAAGGGTTACCTATGGAAATAAATGGGTATCGTAATCATATCATAAAGCATAACCAAGGGGAGTGTGACAATGGTGTATAAGAAAGAATGGATTTAAATCATAGTTATAAATTAATAAGGTAAAATATTCATAGATCATGATAAATTATGTCTAACTTAATTGAAAACATGAAAAAGGTGTGTTTAGGAAATTTTATAACTGAGCCACTTTAGTGTGGTTCAAGGGAAAATTTTAAAGAGTCTTTAAAAAGGAAAAGGCATAATTGTTTGTCTAAAACCAGAAATGAACTAAGATAGTTTTTCAATATTAAATGAGTGATTTTATATAAAAAAGTTTCACTAAATATATTATGGATTGTACTTGAAATGGGTAATAAATTGGGGAGTTCCCTTAAATCGAGTTTTCTTATCGATAGGAATTGAGAAGGGAACCTTTTTAAACAGTATTTCCCCATAAAATAAGGATGAATTGATCAGAATACATAAATTAGAAACATAAAAACATAATTTATAATAATTATATAAGAAAAATTTAGGAATAAATTTGGGTAAAGGGAGATAAAGCATAACCCAAAGGTAATTTGGAGGTTTGGAGAGAATCTCTTACCTTATGTTCGAATGTGTTCAGCACATGCACTTAATGTACTGAATAATAAAATTAGATCCATTAATTAATTAATTAAGAACCTTATCCAAATATATTTTTTATTTTTTATAATTTTATTGAATTCATTTATGTCCATTTTGATGAGTTATAATGTGTAATTTTTTCATTCTGGGCATGTTCATTTCGTGGTTTTCATGGTCGGTTTAATTGTGTGTAATTATGGAAGATCTTGTAAAATGGAAGAAAACTCCAGAATTTGAATGAAATGGTATTAATATACTTCAAAAAATTTAAATGTTCCCATATAAAATGTTTCTTTCAGATATGATAATTGTTCAATAGATAAAACATTAATGAAAAATAACTAGTTTATTTTTGGTTGTTTTTATGATCATCATGAACTAATTTCATTTAATTTATTATAATGTATATATATTAGTTATAGAACATGAAATAAGTTCTAATATATATATATATATATATATATATTATAATCTTATTTAACTGTAAAAAAAATTTTATGACCTTCCTTGAAGGTCGTAATGAAAAATGAAAACTCATCATCCACGAAGGTGATGAATCGACACAACATGGATGATGTTTTCATTTTTAAAATAAAAGGATAAGAAAATATATTTGATGATAGATATTATATTAATATAATAAAATTACAATAAACTTACTATACTAGATTTATCATGTCACTTTGGATAGGGGATTTTAGGAAGGATAAGAAAAATAAAATAAATTAAAAGAGAAAGAAGGCGGATTTTACCTCTTAATTGTCATCTCCCTGAGAACCTCCTTATGGAACTTGGAATTGGTATTTTGGTGAGAGCAAAAAGATCAAAACGTGGGGAAGACTCTTGGGAGAGTAATTGGGTAGAATTTATGTAAGATTAAAGGCATGGAAGGTGTGAGGAAAAGAGGTGGTAAGGGGTGGTATTTATAAGGGGAGAAGAGGGGTGTTTTTGATTATTTTATTCATTTTTTTTTATTTTGGACCAAGGCTATAAATAGTATTAATTCATATGACTAAATACAGTAAAGGGTTCAGAAGATTTTAAACCAATGGATTATTACCTCATTCATACATCATCCATGACTCAATAATTTATGTATTTGTTAAATACCATAAATTACCATTTTTTTACGATTCACCAAAAAGTCAACTATTTTAGAAAAATCCAAAAAATTCACCCTAACCATTTTTAAAGTTTGTATTTTAAAAATGAAATCAATTTTATAAAAAAATTCTAAATATGGGAAGTTTTATCTTTAAATAAAATCATCATTTATTTGAAAAATATCATTTTTATGACCCTTTTGAAAAATTAATTAAGGACTCATAAAATTAATTTATAATTAAAATAAACATAATATTAATTATTGAATTTATTTTATGAAAATAAATTTTCTTTTAAATCATTATACTAATTATAAAATTACAAATAAACATTTTTTTACAAAAAATACCAACACTTAATTTATCATTTTTAAAACATTTATTTACTTATACTATGATATAATTATATCATATTTTCATTTATATATTACCTAAATTTTATTTATAATTTCATAGGTGAGGTTATTATTCTATTGGCTAGATTACTATTCTTAATGGTCGTATTACTATACTAATGGCTAGGTAATTATTTCATCGGTATAGGTTCCTTAATTTCTATAAATACCACTTATTTCATTATTCACTTATGATAATAATAAATTTATTGGGTTCCCTGTGTTATGTATGTGATTTATTATTAAGACTTAGACTTAAACATTACAAAATATTGAATTAAGTTAATAATTCACATTGAGGGTCTTTTTAGGTTTAGAGCTTTAGAGAATTATGACATAACATATACATAACAACTTGAATATTACATGTAGACACTTTTACTCAGTATCCATTTTTTTCATAAAATAAAAACTCTTAAAAAAATAATAATTCTTTTCTTGATATAAATCTTCTTGAATTCTTCATTTCTCTTTCCCTGCCTTAAATTCTGTGAAAAACATTTCAAAAACTTGGGATGATCATAAAAAGCTCAGTAAGGGTTATAAAACAAGAAATAAAAACATTAGTTCACCAATACATACAAGTCAATGAAATCATACTTTTCAATATTTAACATACCACACAAGATCATAAGATTTATGAATAACACATGGAAAACATAATTCATAAAGGTAACGTGTGGCATCCATAACATTCTTACGTTGGAGCTTTCACGGCTACATAGGGAGTTACATTTGGAATAATCATCATAGTATATTACCAAAATATATTAGGAGAAACATTAACGTTTACCTCTGTCACATTACCAAATGCATTGGAGAGCAATCTCAGCCTCACCTACCCTAGGTTTATCATGAAACAACCCGTATTCGTAAACAATTCCCAAGAACCATAACATATTCATAACACATTAAACAAACATAAAGGAAAGATAACATTTCCGCATTTCAATCAAAATGTATCATTTAAATATATTGTCATAACCAATCCATTATTAAAACCATTTTCAATTCCAAAATATGTAAAAAGAGTATATGGTATTTATTTTCCTTTTAAAAACACTACATCTTGTAGAGGAATCCAAATACCAAATAATGCTCGCGGTAGCGGAAAGGTCATTGTCAATGCATACATTAAAAAGAAACATTTTTTTCATTTAGTAAAACTCATCATAGAGAAAATATTTCCTTGGAATAAAATTAAAATTCAAAGTGACTTATACACCCTATAAAAGAAAGTCATGAATAAATCAAAGGATACCTCAATGAAAGGAGTTTGAGACGAAGTCCCTTACCTCGTGTCCGACTTGACTCATTCGATCTTTAATCTCCTAAATAATAAACTAAAGTTAATTTCAACTTGATTAAGAACATTTTTCAAGTTTATTATTCCTTTTATGTCACCTATTACCACCTTATAAACATTACATAATCATTTAAGTTAATAACGGTCATTCTGTCGATATTTGGTACTTGAGTCAAAAATGAACTTCTTATAATTACATTTTGTCCATGTGGTAAAAATTCCATTATCTATAGAATTATATTAATGATTTAGATATCATATATATAATATATATCAAGTATATATACTTATTTATAATGGTAAATAACATTTAGAGATAAGAAATGAAATACATCGTTCATGGAGATGGTAAGTCGTACATACGCATGAATGCTACTTTCATTTCTATTTCATATTTAATGGAATGAAATATTAAGGATAAAAAGGTAAATTATAATTCCAGTATAATATCATATATAATTTCATTAACTCCATCCTTTATACTTTCTATTTATGGCATGAACAAGTCATATCACTTTGAGGGGACGGTAGTCCGCACTTCCTCAAATTAAATTATCACGTTTACCCATTATGGAAACCATAAAGATATGATATAAATGAAAAATACATAAGTATAGAGAAAATATAAATATAATATATATCACATATAAATAAATTTCCATCATATTATCCACCATGAGAGGCGGTAGGATATATTTGAACAATCATCGTTTCGTGAGGCAGTAGTTCGCCGTACATAAAAACAGTATGTTCGTATCAATTAGATGGAGGTGTGTGGAAGTGTAGTTCGAATACTTCTCATAATAATATCCTAGTATATTGAGGATACTATTTTTGTTATAAAATAATGTAATAGAAAGAGTTTATGGATTTATAGAAGGAAAATAAAATAAAATAACTTGAGAGAAGACGTTACCTTTAAATCGGCTAACTTCCTTTGGTTTGAACCAAAAGGATTTCTTGAATTGCCTTCTTCCTTAGGGAAGGCTTCTCAGAGGAATAGAGGGATGTTGGTAGATTATTTGGGAAGATTTTGGAAAATCCAAGTGGCTTGAGAGGTGTGAGTAATGGGTTAGAGGTGGTGTCGTTTTATAAGAGGGAGGAGGGGATATTTAGGAAAGTTTGAAAGTATTATTTTATTAGAAAATGATTTTCAATTTCAAAGGGTCCAAAACTTATTTAATTTGAAGATAAGGTACATATAAGTCTAAATACAATCCAATAAGAATTTGACAGGTTTTTGATATTTTTTAATCCTTATCTTTTTTTATTGAACCATTTGTTAACTTATTTAACTTTTACCATGTCCTCTTATATATTCGTAGTCTACAGTTAATATATTTACTATAAAATGTCATGGGACACAAAATGGAAAATTTATGAAATTGTTAACACTATTTAATCCATTTTTAATAATATTAGATTTTTAGGACTATTTTATCATTTAATAAAATATTTGTTGATTTAAAAACTCTTTTGTGTCAATTTTAATACTATTCATATCATGACTTTTTAAAAAATCCAAACTAACTTGATTATTTTGAAACAACCTTCATTAATTAAAAAATAACAAGTCATAATAATCTATTAAATTCATGGATGGAATAAAAAAGGTTCAAAATAAATTTATTTTAATATTTATAATATCGTTTATCTGAATCCTTTTTTAATGAAGCAATTACCGCATCACCATTGTGTCATAATTAAGTTTATTTATTTAATATATAAAAATTATAAATAAAATACCATGAAGTAATAAATAGTTTATGGTTTCAAATTAATATTTATAGTTTATTATATCATTCATATAACCCCATATACAATTGTTTAACTAAAAGATATATGTTTATATTATTTTTGTTCTTACTTTAAATTAATTAATATAGTGTCATTTTCACTTACAAGTGAATCTATGGGGTCCCAAAATCGACTCAAGGATGCCCATGGTCGGAAATGTATCATCCAATAGGATTAGGACACAGGTTAGGATAATTTAATGTTATTATAATATTATTATTTTTACCCTTATATACCAGATTTACCCTTTAACCATGGTAAACAAAAAATTTACTAAAGAAAATATTCATAATCTCTAAAAATAAAAGTTACCTATTTAAACAATATGGAACTTGTGAGTCCAAATATGGAATACATTTTTCCAAATTCAAAACAAATAAGAGGTAGAAATTAATTTAAAATTAATTCCCTTTGTAAAAACAAAAAACATATTTTTAAGAAATAATAACTGTCAAAATATTTACCTTTGTTTATGTCTGATTTAAGAGTGAAATTACTTCTAATGACAAAAATTAGATTAAATGGTAAAAATATAATCCAATTAAACTTAAAAATAAATTAAAATAATAATCTAACTATATAAATAAATTAGATGAAAAGGCAGTTTTGAATTAAAATGCAGTATTTTTCACTATTCTTTAAAAAGTGAACTTTATCAGAAAAATAAAAAAAATTTACCCAAAGTAAATTTTGATGTCCCGATTCTAAATAATAATATTATTTTTTCAAATAGAACATATAAAAGTGAAAAAAAAATATTTAAAATGGGTTCTTCATCAAAAGGTGGTAAATCGACCTTTTAAATAATATTAGAGTTTTTATGCTTAAATTTGGATTCATTCACATTTTAAGCTTCTAAATTTTATTGGATAAATGTAAAACCATTTAGAAAACATGTATAATCATATTATAGTTAGTTTTATTCATTATCTCTAATAAAATGGCTATGTGTTAACTACCATTTAAAATAATATTATTATTATATTATTTTTTAGTATAACTCAACGTTTTGTGCAACATAAGATTTCAAAGAAACATGTTGTTGCGCATCGAGTATGTCATCGAACATAGCATCCCCTTTAAAGTAAAATTAATATTTAATTCACAGATATTAATAAATAGGAAAATTTTATATTCTTTATTTACATGGGATGTTACATCCTTCCCCCCTTTTGGAAATTGCATCCTCACAATTTTATTTACTTATAAAATAAAGGGGGGGTATTTATCCCTCATTGAATGTTCAAATTCCCACGTTGCCTCTACAAAAATATGGTTTTTCCACAAAACCTTTACCTGATGAATTACCTTATTCTGCAACACTTTCTCTCTGTAGTCAATAATCTGGACTGGTTGTTCCACATAAGAAAGATTATCTTCCAACTGAACTACCTATGGACTCAAAACATGAGATGAATCATGCATATACTTTCTCAACATTGAAACATGAAAACCATTATGTACCTAGGATAAACATGTAGGTAAATCAACTCTGTACATAACTGATCCAACTTTCTCCAGGATTTCATAGGGTCTAAATAACCTTGGACTCAGTTTTCCATTCTTGCCAAAATGCATCACACTTTTCCATGGAGAAACTTTGAGAAAGACATTATCACCTACCTTAAATGAAAGATCCTTGCACTGGTTATCCACATAACTTTTATACCTACTCTGATCTATTCTCATGTGCTTCTTAATCAATTGAACTTTTTCTGTCATCTCTTCTACCAATTCTGGTCTCATCTGTTTCGTTTCACCTACTTCATCCCAAAAAGCTAGAGTTTGACACCACTTTCCATATAATGACTCAAATGGTGCCATATGTATACTGGAATAAAAACTATTATTATAATAAAATTCAACCAATTCAAGATGTTGGTACCAACTTCCCTAGTAATCTATTGAGAAAAATCGTAGCATATCTTCCAATGTCTGAATTGTTCATTCTAACTACCCATCTAATTGTGGATAAAAATCTATACTAAAATTTAATTCAGTACCCAACGACTTCTGAAGGCCTTTTCAAAACTTAGAAGTAATCCCGAGATCACGATAAGATATAATGGAGAGGGTAACTCCATGAAACCTGACTATCTCTTTAATATACAACCGAAAAGTTGATCTAAAGACAAAGTATCTCTAATAAGAAGGAAATGAACAGATTTATTCAATCGATCAACAATAAACCAGATTTCCTTATTACTTCGAGAAGTCTTTGGTAATCCCATGATGAAATCCATGGAAGCATTTTACCATTTCCACTCTGGCACTGATAAAGGCTGAAGCATCCCTTTCTGTAACTGTCGATCTGCTTTAACCTGTTGAAAATTCAAACACTTCATAGTAAAGTCAATAATATCTCTTTTCATTCCATCTCACCAGTAATACTCCCAAAGATCTATGTACATATTAGTACTGCTAGGATAAACTAAAAACAGAGAACTATGAGCTTCACATAATAACTCTTTTTTCAACTGTGAATCACAAGGCACACATAATCTCTTCCCAAACCTCAAAACACAATCATTATCAATGTTAAAATCAAGAAACATTCCATTCTAAACCAACTCTACCTTCTACTGAAACTCACTGTCTTCTTTCTGTGCTTGCTTAATTCTATCTTCTAACGATGATTTCACTGACACTTGAAACAAAACATAGGAATTTCCTGCACCAAAAAATTCTATGCCAAAGTTCATTAAATCATTAATCAAAGGATCTTGTTCCAAACGTAACATAGTTAATAAATCATTACTCTTTTGACTCAAAGCATTATCCACTTTATTTACCTTCCCTGGATGGTAATGAATCATGCAATCATAATCCTTTATTAATTCCAGCCATCTCCTCTATCTAATGTTTAATTATTTCATAGTAAATATATACTTCAAACTTTTTTGGTCAGTATATATTTCACATTTTACTCCATATAGATGATGCCTCCAAACTTTTAAAGCAAAAACAAAAGTAGATAATTCCAAATCTTGTGTAGGGTAATTTAACTCATGAGGTTTCAATTGACATAGAGCATAATCAATTACCTGATCATTCTTCATTAGGACACAATCAAGTTTTCTCAATGAAGCATCACTGTAGATAACAAATTCACCATCTCTAGAAGTCATTGCCAAAACTGGAAGATTCACTAATATTATTTTCAATTCTTCAAAACAATTATCACATTCTTCTGTCTAGATGAACTTAACACCTTTTTGAGTTAACTTAGTCGTTGGACTAGATAAACATGCAAAATTTTCAATAAAACTCTGGTAATAACCTCCTAAACCTAGAAAACTATGGATCTCAGTTATATTTGTGGGTCTTGGCCATTATTCAATAACTTTTCTTTTAGAGGGATCAACAGTTATGCCATTTTTTGAAATAATGTGACCAAGGAATTAAATTGTTTGTAACCAAAACTCAAACTTTATGAATTTCTCATACAGTTTCTTTTCTTTTAAGGTTTGTAAGACAACCCTTAAATGACTTTCATGTTCCTATTTAATTTTGGAATAAACCAAAATATCATTAATAAACACAACCATAAACTTATCCAAGAACTCATGGAAAATTCTATTCATAAGATCCATGAATACAACAGGTGCATTGGTTAATCCAAAAGGCATAACTACAAATTCATAATGGCCATATCTAGTACAAAATGTAGTATTCAGAATGTCTGCTTACCTTAATTTCAGTTGATGGTATCCCGAACTCAAGTCAATCTTTGAAAAATACTAAGCTCCTTGGATATGATCAAACAAATCATCTATATGAGGCAAAGGATACTTGTTTTTAATAGTGATTTTATTCAATTCTCTATAATCAATGAAAAGACTCATTAAACCATATTTATTTTTACTAAACATGATAGGATCACCCCATGGTGATGTGCTAGGTCAAATGAAACCTTTGTGTAATAACTCTTACAATTGCTTCTTTAACTCTAAAAGTTTAATTTGAGTCATTCGATAAGGGGGTTTTAAAATTGGATTAGCATCTGGAACAAAGTCAACAGTAAATTCAACTTCCCCATTAGGTATTATACCAAGAAAATCATCAGGAAAAACATCAAGATACTGATTTACCACTAGAACATCATTAATCTGAATAGTTCCTTTGTTTTCAGCAATATGTGAAAGGTAACATTCATTTCCATCTTTTACTAGTTTCTCATATTCCTGATATGTAATAAAAATTAAGGGTTCATTCTTGTACAAAAACTGAAATTCTTTATGAAAATAAACATCTTTAACTCTGCATTTAATATTAGCATGATAAATGTAAATCCAATTCATACCCAAAATAACATCAAACTATAATAGAGGTAAAACAATAAGATTTGTAGGTAGATTTTTTCTGCACACAAGGAAAAGAAGGTTCTTATAATTTATTTTTGTCTAAACATTTCATCCTGGTGTTTTTACCATAATTTCAGTATTCATATCTTGAGATGGAATTCCCAATTTACTTGAAAAATTCTCAAAAAAGAAAGAATGTGTAGAACCTGAATCAAACAACACATTGGCATAATCTGAATAAACAAACAATGTACCTGATACTACTTCATTCTATGGCCCAACATCTATTGAAGTAGTTGAAAGGATTTCATGACCCCTTTCTTCTTGTAGTCTGACTGATTTCCTTCAGTTGAGTTCTTTGTTGGACACTCATTTGCATAATGACCCATTTAATTGCACTTAAAACATTTTTCTGAATGTAAATCCAATTTTTACTTACAATTACCTTGATCTTTTTCAGTGCATCAACGAGCCTTATGTCCCATTTTACCACATTGGTATCACTTACAATTATTCAAAAGACATTCCACAGCATTCTTTTTACCATAATTTTCACAAACTGTAAAATTAAGTTTCTTACCATTAGAATATTTTGAAGATTTTTTCCCTTCCTTCTGCCACCTCGACCTCTTATTCTGTTGTTTGTCAAAGAACACATGATCATTGACAAACTCTATTTCCACCTTCTCTTCACATCGAACAAATTTTTCATAACTTTTAAACTCATGATAAGATAAATCCCTTCGATACTTTGGATTTAATCCTGAGTAAAAATGATTGATTTTACTATCAAGATCTTGTATGAAATTTGGATCATACCTTTCTAGTCGAGTGAATTTTGCTTCACAAGCAGACACTGAGTCATCCTCCTTCCTTAATTCCAAAAAAAAATCCATTCTAAGACGAACCACCTTAGGAAAATATTTATCAATAAACATACATTCAAATTCATCCCAATCAAGAGCATCAATCTCCTCACTATCCCTAATATTTTTAACCATGGACCTCCACTAATCGGCTTCACCTTCAAAAAGATAAACAACAAGACTAACCTTTTGTTTTTATGAACACCCCATGGCATTGGAAATATTATCTAGTGCTTTAATCCATCCTTCATCTAGCACAGGGTCAGATGATCGTCTGAATGGTGGGGGATATTACCTCATGAAATGCTCCACTACTGACATGTTCCTATATGGTTGATCTAGATGATCTTGTAAATGGATACAACCACCATTTATAGCCTCAGTCAACTATGTGGAAAACCATTCTGAACACAAAAATATCTTAGGCGAAGCAACATGGTAATCTTTAAATTCTATATCATTTCAATATTAACATAAATTAATTTATGGATATTAATTTAACAATACCCTAACACCAAAATTTTTCTAAACCGACCTCTGATACTAACTATAAGGACCAAGCCTTAAACATTACATAATCTTGAATTAAGTTAATAATTCACATTGAGGATATTTTTAGGTTTAGAGCTTTAGAAAATTAGGACATAACATATACATAACAACTTGAATATTACATTTAGACACTTTTACTTAGTATCCATTTTTTTATAAAATAAAAACTCTTAAAAGAAAATAAGAATTATTTTCTTGATATAAATCTTCTTGAATTCTTCCTTTCTCTTTTCCTACCTTAAATCCTGTCAAAAACATTTCAAAAACATGGTATGAGCATAAAAATATCATTAAGGGTTATAAAACAATGAATGAAAACATTAGTTCGACAATACATACAAGTAAATGAAATCATACATATCAATATTTAACATACCACACAAGATAATAAGATTTGTGAATAACAGATGGAAAACATAAATCATAAAGGTAAGTTGTGGCATCTATAACATACTTACGTTGTAGCTTTTATAGCTACATAGGGAGTTACATTTGAAATAATCATCACATTATATTCCCTAAATCTATTATAATAAACCTTAACATTTACCTCCTTCATGTTACCCAATTCATTGGAGAGTTATCTCAGGGTCACCCACCCTAGGTTTATCATGGAACCACCCGTATATGTAAACAATGCCCAAGAACCATAACATATTCATAACACATAAAACAAACATAAAGGAAAGATAACATTTCCACATTTCAATCAAAATATATCATCTAAATATATTAACATAATCAGTCCATTATCAAAACCATTTTCAATACCAAAATTTTTAAAAATATTACATGGTATTTATTTTCCTTTTAAAAACACTAGGACTTGTAGAGGAATCCAAATACCAAATAATGCTTGCAGCGGTGGAAAGGTCGTTGTCACCACGTATGTTAAAAATGAAAATTATTTTTTTCATTTAGTAAAATGATTCATAAAGAAAATATTCCATTTGAATGAAATTAAAAGTCAAAGGGTTTTATACATCGTATAAAATAAAGTCGTGTATAAATCAAAGCATTCCTCAGTGAAAGGATATTGAGACAAAGTCCCACACCTCGTGTCCGACTTGACTCGTTCAATATTTAATCTCATTAATAATAAACTAAAGTTAATTTATACTTTCTTAAAAACCTTTTTCAATTTTATTATTCCTTTTATATCACTTATTACCACGTTATAAACATTACATAATCATTTAAGTTAATAACGATCGTTTTGTTGATATTCGGTACTTGAGTAAAAAATGAACTATTTATAATTACATGTTGTCCATGTGGTAAAAAGTCCATTATCTACAGAATAATATTCATGATTTATATGTCATATATATCATATATATCCAGTATATATATGTATTTATAATGGTACATAACATTTGGATATAATAAGTGAAATGCACGGTTCATGGAGACGGTAAGTCGTACGTACTCAAGAACACTACTTTCATTTCTATTTCATATTTAATGGAATGAAAACTTAATGATATATAGGTATATTATAATTATAGTATAATATCATATATAATTTCATTAACTCCATCCTTTATATGTTCCATGTATGGCATTAATGAGTCATATCACTTTGAGGGGTGGTAGTCTGCACCTCCTCAAATGAAATTATCGCATTTACCCATTATGGAAACCATAAAGGTATGATATAAATGAAAAATACAGAAGTATAGAGACAATAAAAATATAATATATATCATATATAAATACAGTTCCATCATAATAGACAACATGAGAGGTGGTAGGAGATATTTGAACAATCATCATTTCATGAGGAAATAGTTCATCGTCCATAGAAACAGTTTGTTCGTATGCATTAGATAGAGGTGTGTGGAAGTGAAGTTTGAATCCTTATCATAAAAATATACTAGTATATTGAGGATACTATTGTTGTTATAAAATATTGTAATATAAATATTTTTGGGGGTTGTAGAAGGAAAATAAAAGAAAATAACTTAAGAGAAGACATTACCTTTAAATTGGGTAACTCTCTTTGGTTTAAACCAAGAGGCTTTCTTGAATTGCATTCTTCCTTAAGGAAGGATTCTAAGAGTAATATAGGGATGTTGGGAGATTATTTAGGTAGATTTTCGACAATCCAAGGGTCTTTATAGGTGTGAGTAATGGGTTAGAGGTGGTGTCTTTTTATAAGAGGGAGGAGGGTATCTTTAGGAAAGTTTGAAAGTATTATTTTGTTATAAAATGATTTTCAGTTACAAAGGGTCCAAAACTTATTTAATTTGAAGATAAGGTACATATAAGTCGAAATGAAATCATCCAATAAGAATTTTATAGGTTTTTGATATTTTTTAATCCTTGTATTTTTTATTTAACCCTTTGTTAACTTATTTAACTTTTACCATGTCCTCTTATATATTCATACTATATGGTTAATATATTTACAATAAAATGCCAAGGGACACAAAATAGATCATTTATGAATTTTTTAACATTATTTAAATCATTTGGAATAATATTATATTTTTAGGACTATTTTATCATTTAATAAAATATTTATTGATTTAAAAACTCTTTTATGTCAATTTTAATACTATTCATATCATGACTTTTAAAAAAATCTAAACCAACATTATTATTTCGAAAAAACTTAATTAATTCAAATTTAACAAGTAATAATAATCTATAAAATTCTTTTATGGCATAAAAAATCAAAATAAATTTATTTTAATATTTGTAATATCAATTATTTGAATCCTTTATTAATAAAGCCATTATTTCATCATCATTGTGTCACAATTATGTTTATTTATTTAATGTCTAAAAATTATAAATAAAATACCATGAAGTAGGAAATAATTTTATATTTCAAATTAATATTTATAGTCTAAAGTAGCTCTTATATAACCTCATATATAAATGTTTTACTAAAAGATATATGTTTATATTATTTTTGTCCTTACTTTAAATTAAATAATATAAAGTGTCATTTTCACTTACATGTGGCTCCATGGGGTCCCAAAATCAACCCAAGGATTCCCATGGTTGGACATGTATCATCAAATAGGATTAGGACACATGTTAGGGTAATTTAATATCATTATAATCTTATTATTTTTATCCTTATTTACCAGATTTAAACTTTAATCATGGTAAATAAAATATTTACTGAAGTAAATATTCATAATATCTAAAAATAAATGTTACCTATTTACACAAATTGGAACTCCTGGTTATAAATATGGAATCCATTTTTTCAAATTCAAAACATAGAAGTGGTATAAATTAATTTAAAATTAATTCCCGTTGTAGAAACAAAAAACATGTTTTTAAGAAAGAATAATTATCAAAATATTTACCTTTGTTTATGTGCAATTTAAGAGTGAAATTACTTAAAAAGAAAAAAAATTGGATTAAATGGTAAAAATATGATCCAATTAAACTTTAAAACCAATTAAAATAGTAGTCTAACTATATAAATAAATTATATGAAAAGGCGGTTTTGAATTAAAATGCAGTATTTTTGACTATTCATTAAAAAAATGAACTTTATCAGAAAAATACCAAAATTTTACCCAAAGTAAATTTGGATGTCTCAATTCTAAAGAAGAATATTATTTTGTCAAATAAAACATATAAAAGTGACAAAACTATATTTAAAAAGGGTTCTCCATTAAAAGGTGGAAAATCGTCCTTTTAAAGAATATTAGAGTGTTGATGCTTAAAATTGGGTTCATTCACATTTTAAGCTTATAACTTTTATTGGATAAATGTAAAAACATTTATAAAACATGTATAATTATATTTTAGTTATTTCTATTTATTCTCTCCAACACAATGGCTAAGCGTTAACTACCATTTAAAATAATATTATTATTTTATTTTTTCGGTATAACTCAACATTGTGTGCAATGTAAGTTTTCAAAGAAACCCATTGTTGCATATTGAGTCTGCCATCGAAAATAAAATTACCTTTAAAGTAAAATTAATATTTAATTCAAAAATATTAATAAATATGAAAATGTCATATTCTTTATTTACTTAGGATGTTACATTTATACTTCCCAACATAACTATAAGAAGGAAAAATTTATTGATAAAATTTTGGGTTGTTACATTCTTCCCCCATTATGAAATTTCACCCTTGAAATTTTTTTCTACTTACTAAGGTGAAAACAAGTGAGGGTACTTCTCCTTCATCAATTCCTATAATTCTGATGTCACTTCTTCATACTTATGGTTCCTCCATAATACTTTTACTAGGTGAGCAGTCTTTTTTCATAGAACTATATCTCTACATTTCAAATATCTTCATTGGTTGCTCTTCATAAGAGAAATCATTTTCCAAATGTACCACTTCTAAATTTATCACATTTGAGGGATCTAGTATGTACTTCCTAAAGAAGGATACGTGAAATAAATCATATCCTTGAGACATGGTTAGTGGAAGTTCTAGTCGATATGTCATAGCTCTAATATGATCAAGAATATCAAAGGGGTTGATGTATTAGGGACTTATCTTTCAATTCTTCCCAAATCTCGTGAATCTCTTATATAGAGATATATGGAGGAATACTTTGTCACCAACCTCAAACTATAAGTTCCATCAATGAAAATCTGCATAGATCTTTGTTCTACTTTATGCTGCCTTGATGTGCTGCTGAATGGTTTTCACCTTTTCTACCATTTCTTAATAATTTGAGGTCTTATTAGATTACATTCATATACTTTACCCCAACATGTAGGTGTTCTTCATTAGTTCCCATAAAGGTATTCATATGGGGTTATTTGGATGTTTGAGTGGAAACTATTATTATAAGAGACTAGACCAGTGAAATATGTTGGTATCATCCTCCTTTAAAGTACATCAAGCATGCTCTCAACATGTATTCCAATTTATAAATAGTTTTCTCATATCGGAAATCATTTTGAGGATTATTAGCCATATTTAACTTCAAATCAATGTTTTGAGAATATATGAGACTTTTCCTAAACTTTGAGATGAATCTTATATCATGACCAGATATAATCGATAATGGTACTCTATGCAGCCTCACCATTTCTCTGATGTATATTCGTGCCAGTTGGTCAAGTGAAAAATCCTCTTGAATTGCAATAAAGTGAGTTGTATTCATAATATTATCTGCAAAAACCCATATATAATTATTTTCTATGTGTGTATTTGTAAGTCTGGTGACAAATTTCATGGTGATATTTTCTCATTTCCATGTTTTTATGGGTAATGGTTGCATCATCCCCTTATAATTTTGTCTTTCAACCTTCACTTTATAAAAAAGCAGGCAATTTGATGTATATTCGGTGATCACCTTCTTCATATTTTCCCGCCAATAGTGCTCTCAGATATCTCAATACATCTTTGTGTTCTCTGGGTGGATAGAGAAAGTCAAGATAGGTGAACCATTTAAAATATCTTCCTTTATCTTCGTATTTGACGTTACACATAGTTGTGAACCAAATCTTATAACTCCTTCCTCGTCAATTTTAAAATCTAAGGACTTATCATTTATGATATCTTCCACCTAATTCATAATTTCCACATTATTTCTTTGAGGATCCTTTATTTTCTCTAAAAGGGGTGGTTGAGTAATCATTTGTAAAAGGAATGATGATGTTCCTTCCTTTATGATTATCATGTCTATCCTTTACAAGTCTAAAAAGATTGGATCCTTCTCAATTCTTATCATTGATAAAGTTGCAGGATCCTTTCTACTTAGATCATCTACCACTTTATTTGATTTACCAGGATGGTAGTGGATTGATCAGTCATAATCCTTGATGAGATCTTACCATATTCATTAGTGCATATTAAGCTCCTTCTATTTGAATATATATTTGAGGATCTTATTATCAGTATATATCTATCACCTTTCCCCATAGAGATAGTGTAATCATATTTTCAACATGAAGATAATATTTGCTAACTCCAAATCATGTGTGGGATAGTTTTACTCATGAACTTCCAGCTTCCTTGAGGTATAGGATATCACTTTTTCATTTTTCATCGGTAAAAATCATAATCCCTTCATTAAATCATCATTGCATGCCATAAAGAGTTCCCCACTTGTCAGTAGTGTAAGTAATAGTGTAGTGATAAGCCTCTTTTTAAATTCTTTAAAGAAGTCTTTACATTCACTGGTCCATATAAACTTTACTTCCTACAGAGTCATCTTGGTTAGTGAGTTTAAAAATCATGAGAAGTTCTTCACAAATTTCTGGTAATAACCCAGTAGACCAAAGAAAATACAGATCTTCATTACATATGTTGTTCTAGGATACTCTTTGATTTCCTTTTATTTATAATAATCCACATATATCACTTTGTTAGTAATACCATTCCCCAAGAATGATAATTCCTCCATCCAGAACTCACATTTCCTATACTTTTCATATAGTTTCTCCCTCTATAAAATCTTTATCATGGTATTAAAATGTTCCTCATGTACCTCCTTAATCTAAAAGTTTATAAAAATATCATCAATAAATGCTACCACAAATTTTTTTAGGTAATCACTAAGTACTATTAATTAAGTTCATGCATATTATTGGATCATTAGTGAGTCAAAAGGGCATCACTATGAACTTATAGTATCCATGCCTCATCCAAAAGGTAGTCTTGGGAATATCTTCCTTCCTCACCTTTAATTGGTGACATCCCAACCTAAGTTCCACCATAGATAAATACTTGTCCCCATGTAGTTAATCAAACAAGTTATCTTTCCGTGATAGGGGATACCTGTTCTTTATCATGATTTTTTTTATCTCACCATAATCAATGTAGATGTGTATTGATCCATAATTTTTATAGACAAAGAGGACTGGAACCCCCCATGGTGAATCACTCAAGCATGTGAAACCCCTATCAAGATTATCTTGTAACTTCTTATTTCACTACTTAAAAACTGGACTTTAACAGCAGTAGAAATAACCTTTATCAGTGCTAGAAAATCATTGATTACATGAGCAAGGTTAAAAGCCCTGGTCTTTTATTAGTTCTGAAAAAGCGCTAACAAAGATATCATTTATCAGCGGTAAAAAAATAGATAAATGGGACCTTTATCGGTGCTTTTAAAATCACTCATAAAATAACCAATTATCAGTGCTTTAATTTACCGCCACTAAAGAAACTATTTATCAGCGCTTCTATAAGTGTTGATAAAGTAGAAATTTATCAATGCATTTAAAAGAATTGATAAATTTGGCCTTTATCAGCACTTTTAAAAGCACTCATAAAGGTCCATACTGTAGTGTGTTGTAACAGCACACTGCAGCACCACTACAGGGTGTTGTAATAGCACACCACAGTACCAAAAATACACCAGATATTAAGAAAAATAAGTCCCAATATAGGATTTAAATTAAATGAAATTTACAACACAAACACAAGAAAAAAACACTAAATTATATACATTTCAAACATTAGTTCATATAATTACATAAATACAAATTATTACATACATTAAAAAACATCAATGTTCCTTTTAATCCTGACCTGACTCATGTTATTGCTGAAAAAACCACCCCTACCCAAGAAAAAGAACACACCCATATAAGAAATCAATTCTTATGTTAGTAATAAAATAAAAAATAAATTAATAAAAAGTGTTAATTTTACTAAAATTGAAGTCAATTTTAAATAAAAAGACACACTTGGAGTCATACCATTCCCACCATGAAACATATTGAGGTGCGGATGATTCCTACACATCGAAAATGACTTATGAATCATTTTCCTAAAGTATCTAAACAATTTTAATGTTTTCTCTTGGTTTTGAGTAGGTTAGTTGTCCTTTTACTTAAATTTATGTCAATGTAAAATAAAAACATGCACCCGGAGTCATACCGGTCACACTGTGAGTCGGATTGATGTGAGGCTAATTCATGCATGTCTAAAATCACTTATTGATCATTTTCCTAAATTATAAAAACAATATGAATGTGTTTATTCAGTTTTGAGTAGGTCGGATTTTTTTTTACTAAAATTGATGTCAAATTTAAATAAAGATTTACTTAGAGTCATACTGGTCAAACTATGCATTAGATTGAGGTGTAGTTCATTCCTACATGTTCCAAATCACTTATGTAATGTTTTCCTAAACGATCAAAACAATCTGAATGTTTTTTCTTGGTTTTTGAGTGTGTCACTTGTATTTTTTACTAAAATGCCAATTTAAACTTAAAACACACACTTTGACTCATATATAACACATAGTGTATTGGTTTGATGTGAGACTAATTCCTACACCTCACAAATTATTTATGAATTAATTCCCTAGATTATCAAGAAAATACGACCATGTTTGATTAGTTTTCAGTGAGTGAAAAAATTTAAAGGAAAATTTCGATTTTAAACTCATAACAGACACATTGAGTCAGTTTTCTATTTTACTAAAATTAATGTCAGTTTAAAATATAAAAAATTACATGGAGTTATACAGGTCACATCGAGTGTTGGATTGAGGTGCGGTTGATTCCTACACATCTCAAAGTCTCAAAAAATCCTAACTATTAATGTAACCATGATTTCTATTAACTTCCTTTGTCAACTTTCCAACACTGCATGAGAAACTTCGAACAAACCACATCAACTCAAAAAAAAGAATCCACTTGTATAAGAAAACAAATATTATGTGAGTAAAACTAAAAATAAATAAATTAAACATAAATATGAAACAATACATTAATTATGTGGAAAAAAATTTACTATGAAAATATCAATATTACCTCTATAATTGACTAGAGGTAGCATTGTTTCTCTTCCTGAAAATTTATTGGATATAACTTGAAAGAAAGTGATAAATGCGCCACTATAGGGGTGAAAAGGTTTTTAGAAAGAATAATAATGAAAGTTGGATAGAGCACAACAACTCGAAAAAAATAATCCACCTATATATGAAAAGAATTATTATGTGAGTAATACTAAAAATAAATAAATTAAACATAAATATGAAATAAAATATTAATTCTATGTACAATGATTTTACTATTAAAATATCAAGATTAAATATATAATTGAGTAGAGGTAGCATCATTTTTTCCTATAAAGGCAGTGGAGGTAACTTGAAAGAAATTGATAAATGCACCACTTTATGGGTGAAAATGTTTTAAGGGAGAAGAAGCATGAAAGTTGGATAGAGCACCCCAACTCAAAAAAAAGCATACACCTATATAAGAAAATATTTATTATGTGATTAATACTAAAAATGAATAAACTAAACACAAATATGAAATAATAAATTAATTCTATAGATAATGATTTTACTGTGAAAACACCAAGATTACCTCTGTAATTGAGCATAGGTATTTTTGTTTCTCTTATTACAAAGGTAGTGGAGGTAACTTAAAATAAAGTTCTAAATGCACCATTGTAGGGGTGAAAAGGTTTTAAGGGAGAAGAATCATGAAAGTTGGGCAGAGCACCCCAACTCGAATAAAAGAATTTACCTATATAAGAAAACATTTATTATTTGAGTAATACTAAAAATAAATAAATTTAACATAAATATGAAACAATATATTAATTCTATGGACAATGATTTTACTGTGAAAACATGAATATTACCTCTATAATTGAGCCAAGGTAGCTTCGTTTCTCTTCCTGCAAAGGTAGTGGTGGTAACTGGAAATAAAGTGATAAATGCGCCATTGTAGGGGTGCAAAGGTTTTAAGGGATAAGAAACATGAAAGTTGGACAGATCACCCCAACTCGAACAAAATAATTCACCTGTATAAGAAAAAAAATATTATATGAGTATTACTAAAAAAATAAATTAAACATAAATATGAAAAAATACATTAATTCTATGGACAATGATTAAACTATGAAAACATCAGGATTACCTCTATGATTGAGCAGAGATAGCATTGTTTTTCTTCCTACAAAGGCATGAAACATGGACATAAATCCTCTAAAATTAATTAATTCTTCAAGGAAGAATGAAAATTAAATGAACATTTTATTATATAATTTTTCATTAAAATAGAGAATTAATATCATAACATTACCTTTACATATTTCAAAAGGGTTTCCTTCATTATAGTTTGTTCTTCCATAATGTGTAGAAGACATTATCTACATGAGTATTCAAACATTTAATTTATATTATGTTAATGTAGTAGATAACATATAATATTGTGAGGAAAAACATAATATATTAAAAAATACTTTTACCTTCTCATTGAACCCTCTTTATTTTTTTAAAGGTTTCAAGGATTTTGTTCCTCTATCAAGAATCCAAATCCCTTCTTTGTGGTCCCCTTAAATATAGAATACATTGTCTATACTAATACCTACATGAACTGATTGTGATGTCCCAATGAAAGGGTCATCCTCGATTGAATTTTCATCTGAATCTATATTTGTTTTAGTCTCCAGCAGGACAATCGAACAATTCTTGTTTTTTGTATCAGAGGCATAAAATATTTTCACTTATTGTGATGCCATTATTAATGGCTCATGTTTTTCCCCTTCCACACTGAAATTTACCTTTATAAATTTCATTTCATCAATTTTCACTCCATTGATATTGTTAACCCATTTTTAATGGAAAATAGGCAATTAAAATCTTGTATAATGGAACTCATATACCTATTCGATAATGCCAAAATATGACATATTTTTATAAATTGGATTTCTATCCTTGGAACCAGATATGTGCATCACTTCATCCACAAGCATAACACAAATTTTTTCATCGTACTGAAGTCATCATGTTCTTTTTTATAGAATATATAACCATTGATTACAAAACCAGTGTAAGATAAAAAAATCATTCAGTCCTCTAGCTATCCATTGAAGATGTTCAGTAATTGAATTCATATTTTCATATAACTTCTTATAAATTTAATCTTTGAACCATCCTATAAACTATTGATTATGTTTATTTGATATCCATCACTCCGCCCTTGATGGATTCAAATCTATAAGAATTTTTGTGTGGGATTCAATGTATGGATCAACATATTCACTATTATATAATATGTAAAGTTGTTCTTGATCCCACTCTTTCAAGGTAATTGTAACAACATCTCTTCCAGAAATCTCTTCACCCATAAGGCATTCATTCTGATGAGACTTTGGGAGATTGATGCTTTCAACATATGATAGGTAATCAGTATAGAATTCAATAGCTTCTTCGACAATATATCATTCTATAAACTTATATCCGACTTCAATTCTTGACATACCCTTTAAAAATCTTCATATTTCGTTCAATGAGGTACATCCATCTGTAATGGACAGGACCACATAGTTGAACCTCTCTGACCAAGTGAACCATTAGTTGGACCATTATATCAAAGAATTATGGTGGGAATAACGTCTCTAATTCACATAATATAACTATAATCTCCTTATTCATGATGGGAAACTTCATCGAGTCTACAACTTCACTGTATATGGATTTGAAAATGAAGCATATTCTGGTTAATGTATGTCATACATTTTGAGGTGGAAGGAAATGGAAAGCAACGGGCACTAAATCCTGCATCATGTAATGCCCTGACCCCAGTTACTCAGATTCGGTGCATTATTACATAACATTGATGTGATCACAAGGGATCAAATCCTAGAATACTGATTAGTTTAGTAGCCTTGGAAGTTCTAGATAAATTCTTACATTTTACATTACATTATAAAATGAAAAACAACAACAACATTGTATCCATTGACCACATTCATATCCCTTAGACTATACCTTAGACTATCCCTGCAGGTCAGTCATAATATACTTCTACGCATCCTGGTAAAAATAAAACATAGAAAGGGGTGAGCTCAGATGCTCAGTAAGGATAACAATATAGCAGAAACTTTCATAAATAAGCATAAACATTTAAGGCAATGTATAAGACTAAAATGTAATCCTTTTAAACATAAAATTCTTTATAATATGGACAATATAAATCAAATAATGTCATTTACTTATTCACATGGATATTCTACTAGTCAAATAATCACATGCAATATCAGTAGCCAATTTCATAATGATGGAATGCATAATTCCAGACTTCATAACCACATATTCAAGTCCTTGTTCCAAGACTACAAATAATATTTTTTCAAGGCCTTGTGTCAAAACACTAGTTTGTCTCATGAGACCTACCGCTGCATCGAGGAGCTATAGCGGGCTCCACCCATCACTTACTAAGTCCAATACATTCTTCATATGAAAAGTTTTAAACATAACATAATCATTCGTATTAAAAATAGCATATGAAATGTCAATACTTTATCCAAAAACCATGAATGGTGTAAAAATAACACATCCAAATTCAAACATATCACAAAACCTTCAATACAATATGGAAGATTTGTATCATAATAAATCAACTTTAAACAATTTTAAAACCCATCAAAGGATGTTGACATAGATGAAATGAAAATTATTTGAAATAAATACCTCTTTCTATTTTGAAATTATTTAAAAGTCACATAATTATAAAAGAAAACATTTATTTTGAAAATATTATTATAATCTTGTATGGGAAGCTTCAATGATGATATAATGGCAGAAAATATCTACTCCCACCATATAAGTAAAAAAAATACATTCTTACATTAATTTTTTTGAAAAGGTCATAAAGTACCTTGTTTGGAAAACGACGGAAAAATTACTTTCAAAACATATATGGTAAAATAAGGGTATAAATGGCTTTAACCCATAGTATAGTAAATAGAAAAAAATTGAATTAAATTTTTATGAAGATGCGGATGTGGATGATAAATAGGTCCCAGTAGATACTTACGTATTAACAACCTCGGATAAGTAAAGAGATTGTAGAATTAACCCTTACCTTATACATTTCCTTAGTCGATGGTATGTTAATCTCCTATAGAATACTTAAAACATTTTTATTAAATTATACATGAATCATATACATAAATATTATATCATATATGATCTTATAATATTATTTTGTTAATAATATTTTAGTAGTATCATCGTTTCGGGTGTTAACTGATTCATTTTCTTTTATATGCTTGGTTACGTAAAGCATGTTTGTTATGGATAGGATGTATTTTATTAATATACATAATTATATTATGTTAATAAACATTATTTTTAATCATAAATATTATTATTGAATGATTACGATGGGGAATGAATCTCATCGCGTTTGTGGAGACGATAATCCATACAAACGCACGAGCGACAATATCATTATATTGAAGGTGAAATTGTATGTAATTGGATGGTATATCATATATAGAGAATCATTAACATGTTATATTTATTATATAAATCAGTTATACTCATTATTATACCCATACAAATAATGAAGTGTTTGAATAACAAACTACACCACGACGTGGAGACGGAAAGTCGTACGTACGCAAGTATGGTGACTTTGTCATTTATAGAATGGATAGAATAACGAATATGGTTATACCATATTTATAATAAATCAAAATATGTAGAAGGTACTGGAGTTATTATTTTGTTATGGAAACAACAAATAAAAAGGAACTGGAAGAAGAAAATAACTTGAAAGAGGGTGGTGAAATTATTACATCTTCTTCAGGTGTTTCCTTTTAAGTTGATCAAAAGGGTTCTTTAGGTTGGATTTATGATCAAAGTAAGGACTCTAGGTTGATGTTAGAGAAGTTTTAAGGATATTTGGGTAGGGGTTGTCCAATAAAAAAGGATTTGGAGAGGTGAAATTAAGAGAAGGGGAAGTACCCTTTTATAAGAGTGGTGAGGGTCACTTTAGGAAAAGCTTGAAATATTATTTTATAATAAAATCATTTTCGGTTTATAATGGCTCCAAAATGATTTATTTAGAGGATAAGGTGGGTATGGGTCTAAAAACTCTCAAAAAATAGGTTTTATATAGGTTTAGGTCACCATATTAACCTTATCTTTTAGATTTAACTCTTAGTTAAATAGTTTGACATTTACCATGTCTCTTTGTATTTTTATATTATATGGTTAATAAAATTACTATAACAAGACAAGAAACCCAAAGTGGTTCATTATTAATATATATAACCTTATATAAGTCCTTTAGAAAAACCTTATATTTTTAAGAATATTATATCAATTAATAATACAGTATTTTTTTTAAAAACTCAATTATGTCAATTTTGACACTATTTAGTATTTGTTTTTTGTGAAAATCATAACAGCATGATTACTTCGAAAAAAAAATTTAATCAACCCTAACATGTCATATTAACTTATAAAATTAGTGTAATTTATCAAAAGTCTCAAATTACATTTATTTGGATATTAATAATATCAATTATTTTAATATTTCATTAATAAGGTAATTCCTCCATCATCATTGTGTCATAAATAAATTAAATTATTTAATTTCTAAAAAATATAAATAAAACAAGATTATATAGGAAATATTTTTATCTTTATAATTAATATTTATAATCAAATTTATATTTAACCCTATATTAAAAATGTTTTATTTATTAAACTTTAAATTTAACTCTTTTAACTCTTTTTTAAATAAAATAAAAATAAATGTCCTAATCTAATCCAATTTGAACAAATGGGGTCATATTTTATTCCTAAGTTTTTTTTTGGTTGAATTAAACTTATCCAACAGAATTAGGACATGTGTTATGGTGATTATGATATCATTTTTACCCTTAATTACCCTATTTACTTTTAACCGTGTTAAATAAAAGTCAAAAGTTAATATTCACCAAAAAATATTTTCATCTTATTGAACCACATTTTAATTATTGATGTCAACTGTGTCTCTCAAATTTTTGAAATTCAACTCACAGAAGTGATAAAATTATGTTTTATGCAAATTTGTATATACTCCTCAAAGGTGGGTAAAAGACGGTAAAAAGTTCAACAAAATTTTAATTATCTAAACTTATTATAAAATGACTCCAATGAATTACATTGAACATATATAGTTATTATGTATCTATTTTGACCTAAAATAAATTAAAACAAAATAACAGATTATTTAAATAAAAAAGTCAGTTTTAAACAATAACGTAGTGTTTTTCACTATTCATCAAAAATTGAAAGTTCTCAGAAAAATACCAAAAAATCACCCTAAGCTAATTTTGATATTCCAAATCCAAAAATGAAGTCCATTAAGAAAATTAAAATCTATAAAATTTCAAAAGGTGGGTATTAGTATTCATAACGATAATTTTAATTGGTCATGGTGTTTTAAAACTCCAAGTTTCGTACAATGCAAGCTACTTCATTATTCAAAGGGAAATGTACCATGGACGATTGGGGTGTTACATTCTCCCCTCCTTAAAATAATTTCATCCTCAAAATTTCTAAAATATTACTGCATAAAAAGATTCGGGTAGTTCTTCATTATAAGTTCCTCAAGTTCCCACGTTGCCTCTTCCATATTATGGTTTCTCCAAAGAACTTTTACCAGACGAGTCGTCCGATTTCTCAGCACTTGTTCTCTTGTATCAAGAATTTTTACAGGTTCTTCACAATAATACAGATCAGGTTCTAGTTCAATTTCCTCATAGGTGAGTACAAGTGTTGGTTCAGGCATGTATTTTCTCAACAGTGATAGGTGGAATACATCATGAACTTTGGAGAGACTTGGAGGCATTGCCAAATGATAAGCTACAAATCCAATTCGTTCTATAATTTCGAAAGGTCTGATGTACCTGGGACTCAATTTACCCTTCTTACTGAAACGTATAACACCCTTCCATGGAGATACCTTCAAGAAAACATGGTATCCTACTTAAAATTCCAAATCCTTTCTTCAGTTATCGGCATAGCTCTTGTGCCTACTTTGGGATGCTTTGATGTGGGTTTGGATAATCTTCACTTTTTCCATTGTTTCCTCAACAATTTCTGGGCCAACAAGTTTTCTCTCACCAAAATCATCCCAACGAGTTGGTGTGCGACATCTATTTCCGTATAACGCTTCATATGGTGCCATATGAATACTTGAATAGAAGCTATTGTTATAGGAAAATTCTACCATAGGTAAATATTGATCCCACATACCTTTAAAGTCAAGTGAGCAAGATCTAAACATATATTATAAGTTTTGAATAGTCTGTTCTGAGTGTCCATTGGTTAGAGGGTGGTAGGAAGTTCTCAAATGAAGTTCAGTATACAGGGCCTTCTGAAGACTTTTCCAGAATCTTGATGTAAAACAGGGATCATGATCAGAAACAATCGATAGAGTTACTCCATGAAATCTTACAACTTTATTAATATATTGTCTTGTTAGACGTTCAAGTGGTAAATATTCTCTTATAAAAAGAAAATTTTTTGACTTGGTAAGACGATCAACAATGACCCATATTGCATCATTAATTCTAGGATTCTTTGGTAGTTCAATGAAAAATTCCATCATAATATCATCCCATTTCCACTCAGGTATAGGAAGAGGTTGCATGACTCCTCTAGGATGTTGTCTTTCAGCTTTCACTTGTTGGAAAACTATATATCTCAACACAAAATCAGCAATATCTCTCTTCATGTTCTCCCACAAAAAATGTTCTTTAAAATCTCTATACATCTTAGTGCTACCAGGGTGTATAGAGAAATTGGAGCTATGATCATCATCCAACAATTCCCATTTTAGATCAGGTATATTGGGAACACAAAGTCTCTTCCCAAATTTCAAAATTCCATCTTCATATACGAAGTCGATCAATCTCCCATCATTCACAACTTTAATTTTCTTTTGAAAATCCTCATCAATAGTCTGAGATCTCCTTATCCTTTCTAGTAAAGATAGTTTGGCAACCTTTTGAAAAGGTATTAATGTTTTACCTTCCATGTTTATTCACATACCTATCTTTACTAGATCCATGAAAATAGGATCCCTTTCAACTCTCATCTTGTTCAAAAAACAATGATCCTTTCTACTCAAAGAATATTCCACCTTATTTTCCTTCCCTGGGTGGTATTGTATTATGAAATCATAATACTTGAGTATTTGAAGCCATCATCTTTGCCTCATGTTGAGTTCTTTCTGTGAGAAAATATACTTCAAACTCTTGTGATCATTATAAATCTCACATTTTTCACCATAGAGATAGTGTATCCATATTTTCAGAGCAAAGATTATAGTTTCTAACTCAATATCATGAGTAGGATAGTTTTTCTCATGAATTTTTAGCTATTGTGATTCATAGGAAATAACTCTATCATTCTGCATAAGGACAAAACCAAGTCATTTATTTGAAGCATCACTATAAATAACAAACCCATCATTCCCTAATGGTAGAGTCAAGATAGAAGCATTGACTAATCTTCCCTTCAGTTCTCTAAAACATTCTTCACACTCTTTTTTCTAAACAAATTTAACCCCTTTATGTGTGAGCTTGGTTAATGGGTTAGCCAACTGGGAAAAATTCTGGACGAAACGTCGATAATAACCTACTAAACTAATAAAAATGCATACCTCAGTTATACTCGTTGGTGCTGGCCATTCTTGGATTGCCTTGGTCTATGAATGGTCAATATATATTCCATCATTAGAGACAATATTTCCAAGAAAAAAAATCTCTTGAATCTAGAATTCACACTTCCTAAACTTTCCATATAATTCATTTCTTCAGAGGATTTTCAGAATAGTGCACAAGTGATTTTCATGATCTTAGTAGCTTTTTTAGTATACCAAGATATCATCAATAAATACCACTACAAAGTTATCAAGATATTCCTTTAAAACTTTATTCATTAGATCATTGAAGATATAGGGTGTATTAGTCAATCCAAAAGGCATTACTGTAAACTCATAATGCTCATACTTGGTTCGAAATGCTATTTTTGGAATGTCTTCCTTCTTCACACACAACTAATGATATCCAAATTGAAGTTCAATATTTGAAAAATATTGAGCTCTATGAAGTTGATCAAATAAATCATCAATGCGAGGTAGGGGATACTTGTTCTTTATTGTTATAGCATTGATCTCCATGTAGTCAATGCACAACCTCATAGATTTATCTTTCTTCTTAACAAAATGGACAGCGGCTCCCCATAGAGAAACACTATGGAGAATAAATCCCTTATTACTCAATTCCTCTAGTTGTTTCTTTAGTTCCACTAATTCTACAATGGCCCTTCTATAAGGGGTCTTCGATATGGGCCTTGAACTAGGAATTAAATCAATGGAAAACATAATTTCTCATTCTAGAGGATATAAAGGTAAATCCTCTGGAAACACATCAACATATTCTTGCACAATAGGTACGTCCTCTATTCAAAAATTCTTTTCCTCACCCATAGTTATTTCATTCTCTTCCTCCCCAATAATTGAATTTATTAGAGCTACTGGGGGTGAATTTATATAAGAATCAGGTGGTGATGTTTCTTCTCTAAAGATAAGGTACTCTTTATCATCATCGAAAATTGTAACCTCCTTCTTCTTACTACAAATTTTCACATCATGGTCCGAAGGCTAATCCATTCCTAGGAATATATCAAATTCAATCATAGGTATGATGATGAGATCACCAGATAAAGAAAATTTATATGCCCTGATGGGAACTGATTAACAAAACTTTGTTGCAATGATACTTCCCTTAGGTGTTTTGACTGAAAACTCCATCGTTAAGTCAAATTGAAAATATCTAATTTTCTTAGCAAACTAGGAAGATATGAAACAATGTTATGATCCTAAATCAAATAAAGCATTGGATAAACTTGAGGAAACCATTAAATTACCTCCCACCATGTCTTTTGGAGCTTCAACCTCAGTAGTAGTGATCGCATAATCTTGGCCTTGCTCCCTAGGACTTTTCTGAGGTAAGTTCCCTTGGCGCTTAGAACATTCATTTTCATAATGCCCCTTTTTGCTACAATTGTATCATTCAACAATGATAGCCTCTTTCTTCCCCTTGCAATCACAAGCTTGGTGGACTTTTTCACCACACTTATAATAGACTCACATTACCTTCAGGAAAGAACCGGGGTGTTTCTTCCCACATTTACCGCAAGATGGATATTCAACTTTTCTCTACTTCCTCTTATTTTAATTTTGAGAGTGTTCAGCAGATCTCTTTTTCTCTTTCTTTGCTTTAAATTCGTAAGACTTAGAGAATTTATTTTCTGTCTTGATAGTGCATGAGACTATATATTTTTATGATGAGAAGGATTGTGAGACTAATGCTTGATGGATAAATGGATTTAACCCATCAAAGAATCGATCAATATTACTCCTTGGGTTTTGTATATAATTTGTTGCATGCCTTGATAACCTTGTAATGTTAGCCTCATACTTTGCTACATTCTCATCCTTCTCTTTCCTCAAACTCAGAAATTGTCTTTCCATATCTGCTCGATGTTCATGAGGAAAGTATTTTTCTACGAAAATATATTTAAACTCCCTACATTCTATGTTCGATACTTCTTCATATTCCTTTGTGTTTTAGATTAATGACTACCATTGATCTGTATCTCCCGTGAGGCGATAAAGTGCCATGAAAACTTTTTCCCTTTCGATACTCCCCAAAGCATGAAATGTTTTATCTAATGAATTTATCCATTGCTCAGTTACTAATCGATTTTTACTCCCATTGAATGTTGGTGGTTGTTGCCTCATGAAGTGTTCTAACATTGATCCTCCACATTGTGGATTAGGGTGCTCCATACGGGTAAGGTTATTATTCATAACCAGAGTGAGTTGTATCATTGTAGTGATAAGCTAATCAGAACCAGTTGCATCACCAACACCACTATAATTATCTTGAGTATGAGGGAAATCCCTACATGTATTACATGTGTTGATGCGGTTTCCATTCCTTCCATTAGGCGCCATTTCTAAACAATGGCATACAATAGATTAGTTTATGAATCGTAATACATAATTCCAAACTTGTAAAACACTTAACATAAATTGAACAGTTTATGGATATAATCCATAATCATAAAAAAATTCTTTGAGGAGGTATATACTCATAAATCCTTCATAATGGTTTGTAAAAAAAATGGGAATTATCCTAAGCATATCCCCTGGGAGTGTCGTAACCAAGAGTGCAGCAAGGCCCATTGTTGTGCACCATTTCTCATTCAAGTCTAGCTCAAAGCGGTGTTTTTGGGTTTTACCCCTAGGTACATATGTGTCAGAGCCTCCTCTACCTTCTAATATCCAGATAAGGATGTATTTCTTGGAAAACTTACAAAATCTCTACATTACCAAAATTCTATAAAGTTATACTAATCCTCAAAGTCTATCTTAGGGTAATGTTCTCTAATCAGAGTTTTTCTAAATCTAACTTCCAAGGTTTGTACTAAACTTCCTCTGATACCAACTGTAATGCCTTGACCCCATTTACCCAGAGTCGGTGCATTATTACATAACATTGTAATGATCACAAGGGATCATATCTAAGAAGACCGATCAGTTTAGGAGCCTTGAAAGTACTAGATACATTCATAAGTTTTACATTACATTATAAAATGAAAAACAACAACAATATTGTCTTCATTGACCACATTCATATCCCTTATACTATCCCTATAGGTCATTCATAATATACTTCTTTTCATCCTTAGAAAAATAAAACATATAAAGGGGTGAGATCAGATGCTCAGTAAGGATAACAATATAGCAGAAACTTTCATAAATAAGAAAAAACATTTAAGGAAATGTATAAGACTAAAATATAAGCCTTTTAAACAAAAACTTCAATATAATATGTCCAATATAAATCAAAAAATTCCATTTAATTATTCACATGGATATTCTAATCATTGAATAATCACATACAATATCAATAGCGAATTTCAAAATGATGGAATGCATAATGTCAGACTTCATAACCACATAGTCAAGGCCTTGTGCCAAGACTACAAATAAGATTTTTCCAAGGCCTTGTTCCAAGACACTTGTTTGTCTCATTAGACCTACCGATGCATTGAGGAGCTATAGCGGGCTCCACCCATCACTTATGAATTCCAATGCATTCCTCATATGAAAAGGTTTAAACATAACATAAACATTCGTATTAAAACTAGCATAAGAAATGTCAATACTTTATCCATAAACCATGAATGGTGTAAAGATAACACATCCACAGTCAAACATATCAAAAAACCTTCAATACAATACGGAAGATTTTTATCATAATAAATCAACTTCAATCAAGTTTAAAATCCATCAAAAGATGTTGACAAAGATGAAATGAAAACTATTTGAAATAAATACCTATTTCAATTTTGAAATCATTTAAAATTCACATAATTATAAAAGAAAACATTTATTTTGAAAATATTCTTATATGATTGTATGGGAATCTTCGACAATGATATAATGGTATAAAATAGCCGCACACACCGTATAAGTTAAAAAAAAGACATTCTTACCTTAATTTTGTCGAAAAGGTCATAAATTAGCTTGTTTGGAAAACGACGGAAAGATTCCTTTAAAAACATATATGGAAAAATAAGGGTATAAATTAATTTGACCCATAGTATAGTAAATAGTAAAAATGTTTTGAATTACATTTTTAAGAAGGTATGGATGTGGATGATAAAGATGTCTCAGTAGATACTTACGTATTAACAACCTCAGGTAAGTAAAGAGATTGTAGAATTAACCTTTACCTTGTACTTTTCCTTATTAGATGGTATGTTAACCTCATTTAGAATAGTTAAAACATTTTTATTAAATTATACAAGAATCATATACATAAATATGATATCATATATGATCTTATAATATTTCTTTGTTAATAATATTTTAGTAGTATCATCATTTCGGGTGTTAACTGATTCATTTTCCTTTATATGATTGGTTGTGTAAGCCATGTTTGTTATAGATAGGATGTATTTTATTCATATATAGAATTAAATTATGTTCATAAACATTATTTTTAATCATAAAAATTATTCTTGAATGATTACGATGGAGAATTAATCTCATCGCTTCGGGGAGACGGTAATCTGTACGTACGCACGAGCGACAATATCATTATATTGATGGTGAAATCATAAGTAATTGGATGGTATATCATATATACAGAATCATTAACATGTTATATTTATTATTTACATCATTTATATCCATTATTATACTCATACAAATGATGAAGTGTTTGAATAACAAACTACACCATGACGTGGAGACGGTAAGTCGTACGTACGCACGTATGGTGACTTTGTCATTTATAGGATGGATAGAATAACGAATATGGTTGTACCATATTTATAATAACATCACAGTATGTAGAAGGTTTTCAAGTTATTATTTTATTATGGAAACAACAAATAAAGATGAAGTGTAAGAAGAAAATAACTTGAAAGGGGGTGGTGAAATTATTACCTCTTCTTCGGGTGTTTCTCTTTGAGTTGATCAAAAGGGTTCCTTAGGTTGGCTTTATGATCAAATTAAGGACTCTAGATTGATTTGAGAGATGTTGGTAGGATATTTGGGTAGGGTTTGGCCTATCCAAATGGATTTGGAGGTGTGAAATTAAGAGAAGGGGAAGTACCCTTTTATAAGAGAGGTGAGGGTCACTTTAGGAAAAGCTTGAAATATTATTTTATAATAAAATCATTTTCGGTTTCTAATGGCTCTAAAATGATTTATTTCGAGGATAAGGTGGGGGTGGGTCGAAAATAGTTCAACCAATAGGTTTTAGATAGGTTTAGGTCACCATATTAACCTTATATTTTATATTTAACTCTTAGTTAAATAGTTTGACATTTACCATGTCTCTTTGTATTTTTATACTATATGGTTAATAAAATTACTATTACAAGACAAGAGAACCCCAAGTGGTTCACTATTAATATATATAAAATTATCTAAGTCCTTTGGCAGAACCTTATATTTTTAGTAATATTATATCAATTAATGATATAATATTTGTTTTAAAAACTCAATTATGTCAATTTTGACACTATTTAGTATTTGGTTTTTGTAAAAATCATAACAGCATGATTAATTCGAAAAAAAATTATTTAATAAACCCTAACAAATAATTTTAACCTAGAAAATTAGTGGAATTCATCAAAAGTCTCAAATTACATTTATTTGGATATTTATAATATCAATTATTTTAATCTTTCATTAATATGGTAATTATTGCATCATCATTGTGTCATAAATAAATTAAATTATTTAATGTATAAAAATTATAAATAAAAAATCATTATGTAGGAAATATTTTTATCTTTCTAATGAATATTTATAGTTGAATTTATATTGTGTGTAACCCAATATTAAAAATGGTTTAGTTATTAAACTTTGAATTTAACTCTTTTAACTCTTCTTTAAATAAAATAATAATAATAAATGTCATAATCTAATCCAAGTGGAGAAAATGGGTTCATATTTTATTCCTAAGGTTTTTTTTTTCTAATTACACTTATCCAATAGAATTAGGACATGTTTTAGGGTAATTATGATATCATTTTTACCCTTAATTACCCTATTTACTTTTAACCGTGGTAAATAAAAGTCAAAAGTTATTATTCACCAAAAAATATTTTCATCTTATTGAACCAAATTTTACTTATTGATTTCAACCATGTCTCTCAGATTTTTGAAATTTAACTCATAGAAGCAGTAAAATTAATTTTTATGAAAATTTGTAAATGCTCCTAGAAGGAGAGTAAAAGACGGTAAAAAGTTCAATAAAATTTTATATATCTAAACTTATTATAAAATGACTCCAGTGAATTACATTGAACATATATAAGTATTATATATCTATTTTGACCTAAAATAAATTAAAATAAAATAACTAATTGTTTAAATAAAAAGTTTTTTTTAACCAATAACGCGGTGTTTTTCACTATTCATCAAAAATTTAAAGTTCTCAGAAAAATACCAAAAATTCACCCTAAGCTAATTTTGATATTCCAAATCCAAAAATGAAGTCCATTTTGAAAATTAAAATTTATAAATTTTCAAAAAGTGGGTATTACTATTCATATTGGCTAGTTTCATTGGTCGTGGTGTGTTAAAACTTCAAGTTGCGTACAACGCAAGCTACTGTATTATTCAAAGGGAAACGTACCCTGGAAGCTTGGGGTGTTACACATAAAAACATGAAATTCATATAGTTTTAGTCAATGTAAATTTAAATTAGTCATTGAAATGACATTCTTGATATTTTATGAATACCCATGTGGAATTTTTACACTAGTAAGGAAAAGGAAAAATTGTAATTTTTCCTGTCTGGATAGAGTGTAAGCTGATGGAGGAAGAGAAGTCCACATTTTACCCATCACTGGTGCTTACTCTTCCCTTAACCCCATTTCAATCAAGTCCAACCTAGCTTTGATGTCATCTTTTATTTTCCCATGAACATTTAGTAACGTGCCAATAACACTTAACACTATCAAATACATTTCTTATACATACATGAAATAAATAAATTTTATACCATACAAACAATTCCAATACGGTAATTCATAGAAAATTGATCTCTTCTTCCAACCTGACTTTTTAAGGTTTTTTTAAAATGGTTTACCAAAAATAGTGTCAACCTTTTTTACTTTTTTTTACATTTGATCGCTCATTTTTTAGAGATGGTTTTGTACCTTGTTCAATATTCCCATCAAATGTTTTCATCTAGGATAGGTATTTATGTCATCAGAAAAAAAATTATGATTTCTTAAAAACATAGTCTTCAAGTAATGTTTCAACCGAACTGAGTATGTGTGTTTTCACAAATGGGACACCCCAATATTCCTTTAATTATATATCTTGATAGATTCCCATAAGTGTGGAAGTCATTTATCATTCCATACAACATGGACCTCAATGTGAATTCTTTACTTCTATGATCACCATACATTGTAATACTTGTATCCCACGTTAATTTCAAATCTTCAATCAATGGATCCAAATAGACATCAATATCATTACTGGGTTGCTTTGGTCCAGATATAAGTAGAGACAACATAATGTATTTTCTCTTCATGCATAACCATGGTGGAAAGTTATAATTTACCAACATGATGGGCCATGTACTATGGGTACTACTCTTTACACCAAAATGATTTATTCCATCTGTAGATAACGCAAGACAAAAGTTTCTCATCTCATCTCCAAATTTAGGAAACTTTTAATCAATATTATTCCACTGATGAGAATATGATAGATGATGTAGGTTCCCATATTCAATTCTTGTATCTTTAATCCATGTTAATTGTCTCACAGTTTCCTAACATCCATATAGTCTTCTAAATTGTGGAATGATAAGAAAGTACCATACATATTTCTAAGGACTTGATTCATTTTTCTTATATCATTCTACGCCACACTTAAGGAATTTTATGAGTCATTCATTTCCTTGTGAAACAATATGCAATCATTTGGACAAGCATGAATTTTTTTAGATATCATGACCATTGAACATAACATTATTTTAGCATCATATGTTCAAAATGGTAGTATATTTTCTTCTGGTAGAATATCTTTTAGAAGGCCAAGTAGTTTTGTAAAGTTGGTGTCACTCCATCTACTACAAGATTTCAAATTATATAACTTCAATACAGTTGACAATGTTGTGTATTTAGTATAAATGGTATACAATAGTTTCTTGGAATATCAATTTAACTCCTCAAACAATTTTGGAAAATCATGAAGGTCATCTTCAATTTCCATTTTCATTTCTTCCATGTGATCTCCATCATCTTTTATAAAGGTATTCATATCAAATGATTCATAAACTATAGTATCATCCCCATTAATTTCCACTTTTAGTTTTCCCCATTTTTAGTCAAACATTTATATCTTTGATCTATTCCATAACAAATCAAATTTTCTTCCAACTCTTTCGGACTAATTTGTATTTAATAAAAACAATGTAAACACAGACAGAGGATTTTAGAAGGGTCGTCTGCATGCTCTCTTTTAAACTTGATGAACTCTTTAACTCCATATTCATAGTCATTTGTCAAAAGATTATCATGCATACATTTTTTGTTCATATCAATCCTATTGGGATAATAAAATATTAATTCTATGCAATATATAAATAAATACACATAATATATTCATTATCAAAAGTGAAAGTCATTGATACTTCTAAAAAGGGAAACTCAACATTTGATTGTTTCAAAAAAAATCAGTATGTTAAAGAAAATGGGTAATTGAATTTAAGAAAATAATTAATCCACATAAAATCTTCCCTAAATCCCCTAAACAAATGAAAATATAATATATCCAATTAAGGAGTAATAAGAAACTCAAATATGATAAAAAAGAATAACAAACTCCCATTCAATCAACTAGAATATATAAAACTATATTGGAAGAAGTGATGTAGTAACCCAAGGAATTATTACATTCGAAATTAATGGTATATCAATATCTGAAAACATATCAAGAATCTTGGGATGTCATATCACCACACCAACCCATCCCAAGGAAATTCAAGGTACCTCAACTCGATGTAAAATTAGAATTTACTAATGGATTACACAAATAGGAAGTTTACATATAAAAAATAGATAGTTTTTTCATTATTTAATATGAGAATATTTTTTGTAAATTTAAAAAGAATATGTATGAATTGAAACAAGAACTAAGAGTTTGGTATTGAAGGTTAGATGAATTATTTAATAAACTTTAATTTAAAAAATAAGGAATTGATCATAATCATTACATAAAAAATAATTTTATGGATAGATTGAAAGTGTTTATCAATTTGGATGACATATTATTTAGAGGTCCAAGAGATGAATGATGTTAATAATTTTCAAAATTAATAATGACCAATGTTTAAATGTTGATGATTAGTGAGTTTCCATTTTCCTTAGTTTATAGGCAGCTCATGGAATTCATGGGATATTTATTTCACAATCCATGTATGTGAGGGAAATGTTTTATAGATTTCAAAAGGAATATTCAAAACCCAGGTTGAAACCAATTGAAAATTGAATAAAATTTTCAAATGTTGTGAATTGAATTTCAATCTATATCATAGAGTGTGGGAGATTCATTATATTACAACTTTTTTATATTAAAAAGGTTTGAAATACTATTTTTCTACATGTCATGTAGATAGGTAGCAAAGTGATTCCATGGAAAATCCACTTGTTATTAGTTAAATAAATACTCAAAAGGGGTTGAAATTCTTGAAAATATATATTTTCGAGCAAGAAATTATAATGTCTCATAGTGGTATATAGGTCTCAAAAAAAGTGGTATAACTAAAAAGGGGTAATCTCAAAAGGATATTTTTTTAAAAAATTATTAAGAGAGGGGGAGTAGTATGACGATGAAAAATTATAATGTAGTTGGAAAATAGCGCATTGCATCATGGAATAATATTTCATATATTATTATTAAAAGGATTTATAAATAATATTAGATTAATCTAAAGAGGGAGAAAAACAAAATAGATTTTTTTAAAAGTATAGAGACATAGGAATTTGGATTATTAAGAAAAGGTACAAAACATTTAACAATAGATATAATTTCCAAAAAAAACTCAAGACAACCATATATCAAACACCCGAGATGGTCCATGATAGTGTCCGAGGGACATTCTCGATCCCCCTTGGGCTAGAAATAAGCACTAGGGTATGAAAAAAAATACAGTGAGAATGATTTGGCCCAAAAAAAATAAAACTAATAGAAAGAAAATTTAAATAAAATCTTCCATTATGCATCCATACATTAGATTCCCACACCAACCCAAATAAGTTGAAAAAAGAATATATGAATCAGTATAATATAAAAGAAATCGCTTAACCTACCTTCAACTCCCTCACACACAAAATCCCTAGTTTTAATTTCTAAAATTTCATAAGTAAGGAATACCATTTATAAAATAGAGAATGAAAAATATGTATAAAAACTTTGGGCGATAAATTTGGGAAATATAAACAAAATAAAACAACCAACTAAACTCCATGTGACTCCATGTGTCATAATTGAGTCCAAAAACAATAAACTCTCCATGAGCGATCAAGAGTTGAATAAAAATTGGAAACTGAGAAAATTAGAAGGCCTACCTCTCTAGAATACAATCATAATACCACAAAATAATGACATTGAAGAAGAAGAAATTAAAAACGAAACCAAAAATGCATAAAGAAAATCAGAAGGCTTGCCTTTCTAGGTTGAAGAAAATCCAAAACCCTCTTTAGAAACCTTAACTCCAATCGAACACCGGATGTCAAAATAGATGTTCGAGAGGTAGTTGAGTAGTGTGATTTGAGGTTTGACTCACTAATGAAGATCATTGGTAGTGGGTGGATTTTTTGGAAAGCTTCTAACATTGTGAAGGGTTCATAAATGGTTAGGGTTTTTTAATTATATTGGGACACTTTTATCAGCACTTACAAATAAGCACTGATAAAGGTTGGTCTTTATCAGTGCTAAAAAAGTGCTGAAAAAATTAATCATTATCAACACTAAAATTATAGTGCTAATAAATGTTAATTTTATCAGCACTCATTTTAACGCAGATAAAGCCTCATCTTTATCAGTGCGAAAAAAGTGCTGACAAACATGTTTTCATCAGCACTTATTGCGTAAGTGTTGATAAAAGAATTATAATTATAATTATGAATAATTTTTTTTAAATATTTATATATACTTGATAAATATATATATATATAGTAAATATATTCCTTTTTAAATATATTTATTATAATTTTATAATTATTTATTTGTATTTATAGAAATATTTTTAAAAAATAATATTTATATCATTAAATACATTTATATAGTTATACATATATATATTTAATAAATATATATAAATATAGTAAATATATTCATTATTTAAGTAAATTTATTATAAATTTAATAATTATTTAAATATATTTATTTATTTATTTATAATTATATAAATATATTTAAAAATATTTATTTATTTATAATTATAATTATATAATTGTATAAATATATAAAATGTACATTTATAAATATTTTTATTTATAAATATTTTTTTACAAATATATTTTTAACATTATTAATGAATATCTAATTTTAAGTGCATCCATATATGTTAAAAATTAGTGAAATTGAATAAATTAAGAATAAGTACACTTTAACAATATTGAAAAAATGGATAAGTTTTATGTGTGTGCATTGTATATAAAAATACATTAATTACGTATATGTGAAATCAATAAATCACAGATTTGATCTATATATATTAAATTAAAAAATCAAATGACATTCAATTATATGTCGACTACTATGAAATTATTCAATATTTTTAATTCATATTAATTTTTAATTATATACTGTTATTCAATAAATGTATGACTATTTAATGTAAATCACGTAAATATTTTGTAATATATAAATCATATTTATATAAATTAATATATATCTATATATTTAAAATATACAATTTTATAATATTAATTATCATAATTATCTAATTAATAAAATGTTTATTATTTAATAATGTATAATCAATTTATTCATTTTTATAAATAATTATTTAATTAATAAAATATGTAATATTATTTTTAATAAAAAAATATTTTTTATTTTTTTAATTATTTCATTTTATTTATTTGAACCTTTTTTAGCGCTAAAAAATCATTGATGAAATAAATTTTTATTAACACTAAAAATAAAGTGTTTATAAAGGATACCCTTTATCAACGCTAAACATAAAGTGCTGATAAAGGATACCCCCTATTAGTGCTGATAAAATGTTAAATTTATCAGCACTGATAAATATTCCATTTATCGTCATTTTTCTCACACTGATAAATACCAGCACTATTAAATGTGGGTTTTGTAGTGGTTTTTAGTTATTCCAACTCAATAGTGTCCATTTTGTAAGGAGTCTTTTATATCAACAGAGATCAAAGTATAAAATCAATTCATAACTAAACCTCTCAATCATGAGGAAGACCAGGAAATTCTTTAGGGAATACATCAGTGTAGTCCCTCATAGTGGGAATGTATTTGAGCATGATCCTCTATACTATATCAATCATTTGAGCAAGATATGTTTTCTTATAAGGAAATAATATCCACAATTTAGATGATGAATCTAAAGGATATTTATCCTCCTCCTTACACTTGTATAGAATTGGAGGATGCCTCTTGATGTGAAAAGTGATCACCCTTTACCAACAGTTGATGTTGGCTTTATATAAAGATATATAATCCATTCCCAATATAGCATCAAATTTACCAAAGGAAGTAAGACAAGATTTTATGGCAGGTTTATTCCACAAACATTGACTGGGGAGAAATTATATACTCTTTATGCAATAATTTCCACATTCTCTATTCTCATAGATAACTCAGCCGTCATATTTTTAGGTGGTGTTTGAATAGATCTACTAAAATTTCAAGATATGAAATAATGTGTAAAACCATAATCAAAAAGTATGTTCTTTATTTTGGAATAAATAACTACCATGTCTGTAACTATATCATTGTCGAAATCCAACTCAGCAGTAGTGATAAAATATGCCCTTCCTTGCTTCCTTGGAGGTTTTTGTTGTCCATTGCCTCCAACAACCCTCAGCTTAGGACATTGGAACGCATAATTTCAGTGTTCCTTGTAGTTGAAACATTTATCTACAGGTTGAGTGTTGATCTCAACCTTCCTTTCTTCTTCCACATTTATGGGCTTCTTCATATCCCTTCAGAAATAATTATCCTGATGTCCCTCTCTTCCACATTTGAAGTATCCCTTAGTTCCTTTTAGATAGGTCCTAGAATTCTTCTTCCCACACTTTTGACACATGGTATGTTATTTTTTTCTTTCGATCATGGGATTTATCTATTGATCCTCCCATATCAAACTCAATTTTCCTTTTTTATCTCTAATACCATGAGACCACTGAGAATATATAATCTCCATTTTAGCATTAAGGGAATAATGGAAAATCTCTTTATAGTTTTCCAAGTCTTGAATCTCCAACGCTTTTCATAGACTCAGATTTAGTCCACTAAAGAAGCGATCCACCTTGATTTTAGTGTTCATCATAAATCCAAAGGAATATCATGCATGTGTTGTAAAGTTTACCTTATATGCCTTGATAGACTCATCTTCCTTTTTCTTTAGTTTGAGGAACTCCCTTTCCATCTTAAGATGTATTTTTCGGGAAAAATATTTGTTGAAAAATATTTTCTTGAATGCTTCCCATTCTATGGAATCAATTTCCTCCATAGAATTCATGTTTTTGATCAGTTTCCACCACTGATCAGCTTCTCCATAAAAATGATAGACCACTAGAAAATCTTTATCTTCTTCTAAGCATTATAAGATAGATAATATCTTCTCAATGGAGTTAATACATTGTTTTGTGATGAGGGGATCAGAAGATCCACTAAAGATTAGAGACCATTGTCGCATAAAGGAATCAACCAAAACTTGCTCATTCTTATGATAAAGAGGGAGTTCCACATAATTCAATATATTATTCATAACTTGATCCAGTTGTGTGAGTAATGTCATTAATTTTTGATCTCCCATTCCCATCATATTTGGAATCTTATTAGAGAAATCGTCACATTTCCTATCACAATGATTGTTGGCATGGGTACTCATATTTCCATCCATTAACTAAGAAAAACAAATTATAATTAGGGGGATTGAATACTTATCTAATAAGAAAATAAAAAAGGAAACATTGACCATATAAGGAAAAACTTTTAAATGAAAATTATATCCTAACATGTGATTCCCTAAGTTTCAATCTAGGTTATCTATGGTGATAGAATTATACCTAGGGTTCTTACTAAAGTTTTCTAATCCTAATCCCAAATAATTACTAGATTGTACCTCTGATACCAACTAAAGAAACCCTAGAATTTTACACATATTATTAAATGATGTTAATCATAATGATCCATCAAATACAAACCAGTGATTATAAAGTCTATTATCTTTGGAAGATTAGGTACATAAAACTGAAAACATGGAACTAGAATAAAACATCTATTTATTAATCTTCCATAATGAGTTTATAACATCCTTTGATCTCCTATATCCTCATAGGATAACCTGGGGATTACATAGATAAAAAAATGATCTAAAAAGCTTAGTAAGGGAATAAACATGGTAATAAAGCAAAACACATGAGTTAGAAGGCATAACATGATAACATAAAATTCATGGAATATGAATAATAATATGGAATCATAGCACATAGAACATGGAATAATATGATCATGAAGATATAGAAATGTGTAAGAGACATATAAATTGACATAAAAATGAGTTGAGGCTAACTTTCATTACTATATCACATAGTGGACAAAGTCCCATAATGGATTAGGTTCACTCCCTAATCCCATACATGACGTCTCATGAGACCTAACATTACCCAGTGCATTGGAATGATATCTTATTTCACTCATCATAACACGTTCATACATATTTTCCATATGAATAATTAAACATAAGGGATAAACACAAGGGTTACCCATGGAAATAAATGGGTATCATAATCATGTCATAAAGCATAACCTATGGGTGTATGAAAATGGTGTATAAGAAGGAATAGATTTAAATAATATTTGGATATTTATAAGGTAAAATAGGTATATATCATGATAAATTATGTCTAACTAAAGTGAAAACATGTAAAAAGTGTGTTTAAGAAACTTTATAAATGATCCACTTTAGTACGGTTTAAGGGAAAATTTTAAAGAGTCATAAAGAAGAAAAAGGAACAATTGTTTGTATAAAACCATATTTAAACTAAGATGTATTTTTATAATGAAATGAGTGATTTTATAAAAATAATGGTGGATTAAATAGATTATGGAGTGTATTTTAAAATTGGTAAGAAATTCAGAATTTCTATTTAATTGGGCTTGCTTATCAGGAGGAATTGAGAATGGGGCCTTTTTGAACATGTATTTTTCCATAAAAGAAGAATGAATTGATCTGGATACATAATTAAGAAATGTATAAACATAATTTATAATATTTATATGAGAATAATGTATAAATATTTGGGTGTAAAGGGAGATAAATAATAACCCAAAGGTAATTTGGAGATTCAGAGAGAATCTCTTACCATATGTTTGAATATGTTCTGCACTTAAAATTAATTTCATGGATAATAAAATTAGATTTATTAAATTATTAATTAAAAAAATTATACATGTATATTTTATTTATTATAATTTTATTGAGTTCATTTATTTCCATTTCTATGAATTATAATGTTTAATTTTGTCATTTCGGGAGCGTTCGTTTCATGGTTTTCATGGAGAGTTTAATTGTGTGTAGTTATGGTAGTTCTTTTAAAATGGAATAAAAATTAACTAAGTAGAATGAAATGGTATTAATGTACTTATATAATCATAAATGGTCCCATGTATCATTTTTATTTCATATATTATCACGGTTCATTAGATAAAATGTTAATTAAAAACGATTAGTTTATTTTCGACGATTTGTGCGACCATCATGAATTTGTATCATTTTATTTATTATTATGTTTATATATTGGTTTCAGAATATTAAATAAGTTATAATATACATATTATAAGATTATTTAACAATAAAAATGGCTTTATTACCCATCATGAAGTCGATTATGAAAAATAAAAACTCGTTATCCATGAAGGTGGTGAATCGACACATCACGGAAAATGTTTTCATTTTTATAATAAAATAATAAGAGAAGATATTTGATGATGGATATTAAATTAACACAATAAAAATACATTACATGTATGATATTTTATTTATCATGTCAATTTGGATAGGGTAGGTGAGGGTAGGATATGAAAAGAAAAGAAATTAAAAGAGAAAGAAGGAGGATTTTACCTCTTGAATATCGTCTCATTGAGAACCATTTAAAGGCACTTGGAATTGGTCTTTTGTGAGACCAAAAATACCAATACATGGGGAAGAGTATTTTTAGAGGAATTGGGAAGAATTTAGACAATATTAAAGTCTTAGAAGATGTCAGGATAAGAGGTGGTGAGGGGTGGAATTTATAAGGGGAGGACAGGGGTGTTTTTTATTATTTTATTCATTTGTTTATTATTTTGGCTCAAGACTATCAATAGTGTTGATTACTATGACTAAATAAAGTAAATTGTTCAGTAGAGTTAAAAAAATATGGGTTCTTACCTCATCCATACATCATCTAGGACTTAATAATTCATGTATATGTTAAATACCATAAATTATCGTATTTCACTATTCACAAAAAATCAAATATTTTAGAAAAATCCCAAAAAATTACCCTGACCATTTTTTGGTTGTGCAGTTTTCAAAAATGAAAGCCATTTTATGACAATAATTTTATAAATATGATAAATTAATATTAAAATAAAATCAACCTTTATTCAAAAAAAATACCTATTTTAATATTGTAATCGATTTTATGACCCTTTGAAAAATTAATTAAGGTCTCATAAAATTACCTTAAAATTATAATAAAACATAATATTAATTTAAGAATAAATTTAATAAAAATAAATTTTCTTTTAAATTATTATATTAATTATAAAATTTTAAATAAACATTTATGTTTTATAAAAATATCAACACTTAATTTATCCTTTTTAAAACATTTATTTACTTATACTATGATATAATTATATAATATTTTAATTTATAAGATACCAAAATTTTTTGTATACTTTCATAGGTGAGGTTAATATTCTATTGAAGGTATTACTATTCCTAATGGTCATATTACTATTCCAATTTTCATGTTACTATTCCATTAGTATAGGTTCCTTAATTTATATAAATACCACTTATTGCATTATTCACTTACGAGAATAATGTTTTTATTAGGTTCTCTATGTTATGTATGTAATTTATACTACATGAAATAATTATAATAAGGGAAATTTCATTGATAAAATTTTGGGTTGTTACATTCTTCCCCCATTATGAAATTTCACCCTCAAAATTTCATTCTACTTACTAAGGTGAAAATAGATAATGGTACTTCTCCTTCATTGCTTCCTCTAGTTCCTATGCTTCCTCTTCATACTTATGGTTCTTCTATAATATTTTGACTAGGTGAGTAGTCTGGTTGCATAGAAATTTATCTCTATGATCCAAGATCTTCATCAGCTGCTCCTTATAAGAGAGATCATTTTCCAGTTGTACCACATATGAATTCAATACATGTGAGGGATCTGGTATGTAATTTTTCAAGAGGGATACATGGAATACATCGTGTGATTTATATAAGTTAGTGGAAGTTCTATTTGATATTACATAGCTTCAACGTGATCAAGAATCTCAAAGGGGTCAATGTACCTAGGACTTAGCTTTCCCTTCTTCCCAAATCACATGACTCTCTTACATGGAGATATGTGGAGGAATAATTTATCACCAACTTCAAAATCTAAGTCCCATTAATGATTATCTACATAGCTCTTATGTTGACTTTGGACTACCTTGATGTGTTTTTGAATGGTTTTCACCTATTATACCATTTCTTCAACCACTTCAAGTCCCAAAAGCTTATATTCACCAAATTCAACCCAGTATGTAGGTGTTTTTCATATTTTCCCATAAAGAGCTTTATATGGGTCCATTTGGATGCTTTAGTGGAAACTATTGTTGTAAGATAACTTGACCAATGAAATATTTTGGTCTAATACCCCTTTTAAGTCTATTGATCATGCTCTCAACATATCTTCCAGTGTATGAATAGTTCACTCAGATTGGACATCAGTTTGAGGATAATAAGTCATACTAAAGTTTAACTCGATGTTTAGAGCATGTTAGAGAATTTTTCAGAACTAAGAGGTAAATCTATGATCACAATCAGATATAATAGATAATGGTAATCCATGCAGCCTCACCACTTCTCTAGTGTATATTTTTTCAATTTTTTCAAGTGATAAATCCCATCGAATTGAAATAATGTGAGTTATCTTTGTAAAATGATCCACAACAACCGATATAGAATTATTTCCTCTGGATTTCTTCAAAATTCTGGTGACAAAGTCCACGATTATGTTTTCCCATTTCCATGTTGGCATAGGTATTGGTTTCATAATCCCCTTATAATTTTATATTTTATCCTTCACTTGTTGAAATACTAAGAACTTTTATGTATATTCAGTGATCTTATTCTTTATATTGTACCACCAATAGTTCTCTCAGAGATCTCAATAAATCTTTGTGCTCCCTAGGTGGATAGATAAAGTCAAGTTATGTAAACTATTCAAAATCTCTTTCTTTATCATGGGATTCGATGGTAAACATAGTCATGACCCAAATATTACAAATCCTTCCTCATCAATTTTGAAATTTGAGGACTTCCCATTTATGATAGATTCCACCTTCTTATGAATTTCTACATCATTTTTGGACATCCTTTATTTTCTATAAAAGGGATGGTTCATCAATCATTTGTGAAATGAATGATGATGTTCCTTCCATTATTATTTTCATGTCCATCCTTTTTGAGTCTAATAAGATTTCATCCTTCTCAATTATCATCATTGATAAAGTTTCAAGATCCTTTCTACTTATAGCATATTCCACTTTATTTGCTTTACCAAGATGTTATTGGATTGAGTAGTCATAATCCTTGATGATCTCTAACCATCTTCATTAACATATTTTAGGATCCTTCTATGTGAATATATATTTAAGGATCTTATGATCAGTATATATCTCACACTTCTCCCAATAGATATAATGCATCCATATTTTCAACTTGAAGATAATAGCCACCAACTCCAGATCATTTGTGGGATAGTTTTTCTCATGAAATTTCAGCTACCATGAGGCATAAGCTATCTTTTTATTTTCAAAATTTTACATCACACACTATGACATGTGAGGATTCATGTCGGTCATATCACATGATGGATATGTGAGATTTTATTTCATCTTCAACCTAACACTCAGATGTTAGCTTTCTGTTGTACGAACACAAAAACAAGCACATATTATGGCCCTACCTCTATCTAGAGGAATATTAAATTACCGCATGCCCAATTATGTGAATTATTGTGGAAAGAAACTTGGAATCTAGTTATGATCAATTCCTAAATAATTTATTTGATGCGCCCTGAAATCTGAGAAAAAATAACATTCAAAACTTGATGCACCATGCCAATCCGATGGAAGTCCATACCACACACATGAAATATTCATGTGTGCATGAGAATCTCCATGTCTTTACTGATATCATCTTGTGAATAGGATAAATATTCCATGTACATGTGTTGCGGTTTTGGGATATTTGAAATTTATGTGAAATATTACAACACTATCCATGCACCCTTTGGCATATGACCTTAACATGTAAACACCCTCAGTCATGCTATGGAATAATACAGCCATGAATACACTACACATAAAAGTAGAGAAAAGATAATGTCCTTAATAATGTTCACTTTCCATTTTGAGATCCATCATTGAATGCATGATACATCAAAGGTGAGAAAAGAGATTGTCCTTGACAATGCTTGCACACCATTGTGAGATCTATCAATGAATACGCGACAAATAAAAGGAGAGCAAAGTGACTATACCTAACAATGTCTACATTTCATCGTGATATCTATCAATGAACATGTGATCCATCAAAGGAGAGAAAAATGATTTTCTTTGATAATGTCTTCATACCATCGTGAGATCTATCAATGAATATGTGACACATCAAAGGTGAGAAAAGTGACTATCCCAAACAATGTCTTCATGTTGTTATGAGATCTATCAATAAACACACGACACATCAAAGGAAAGTAGAGAAACTATCCATGAAAATGTATTCATGCCATGATGAGATCTAGCACTGATCATGCAGCGTGCCATAGGAAGGTAGGGTGATTGGATAGGACAAGGAATGAATGCCATTGTGAGATCCCATATTGATTAGAAATCACCCTTATGTAAAATCAGTAGGTGAAGGATGAAATACCCCTTGTAAAATAAAGGGTAAAAATATACAAATAACATGAGAATATTTTTTACGTAAACTTCATGTGATGTGCCTCAGGCAGTTCATGAGACACTGCAAACCCATGGAGACATATATGCCTCACTACGTAAGATCTTACTGGTGTATCACCCTCATAATGTGAAAGGCCTCGAACATATCCTGTTAAGATTACGCTCCCCATTTGGTTCCAAAAATAAGCAGAAGTGTTTTCCCATGATAAATGTGCATGCATCACCATAAAAAATTTTAGTTGGTCAAGTGATGCATCACCAATGGAAAGATTGATTGTCGTCGACAACACTCATGCAAGCTCACAATATCACCAAGCCTTTAACAAATAGAGTAGGTAAATAATAGTGTAAAAGTTAGGATCCTCTTACAGTTATAAAACTCATGTGATGCACCAGTATGGTCTCACAAGACCCCTTGACAAGCTGGTTTGATCTTGCAAAATTTCCCTAGAAATCCATCCTTGTCTTGTGGAATATTCTGGATAAGGCATCAAAGATCATGCAAAGGCCTTTCATCAAGCATCCTGATCTTTTGAAAGTACATAGACATGTTTTCATGGCAACATGAAAGTCCCTCAGAATGTCCACATGATTTGGAAATACCCATTTAATTGTTCATAATCCAAAAAATGGGGTGTTAATGGAATGGTCTTGTGGTCTCTGAAAATCAGGCGATGCCCCCGGGATGACCCATGGCAGGACTTCACAAAGACGTGTGACACCAAATCCCTCCACTAACACCAACTTGGATTCGTGTGATACATTCCATGAAAATAAGTGAATAGATAGGGTGGAAAGGTATATAAAACCCCCACCCCAACATGAAAAAATAAATTACTGAATTCATATGGAATAATTCTTGGAACCTCGCACTGGCACACCCAAGCACTAGAGTGGATTTCTTGGAGTTGCTAATCTCACGACTGGAAAAGCTTCTTTATGAAGCTCAAATTTTCATATATTTTATTCTATAATTCAATGTTTATAATCCCATCATATTTTTATTTTATGATTAATTGTTACGCTTTTAGGTTTGAGTGGTATTTTGAACTCAAATGCAAAAAATGTTTAAATCTATAAATTTGATAGATTTTTATGACAGGGGAATTTTTGTCATAAAATTTACATTACTATTCAAAATTGTGTGACTCATTTTTTTTTTGAAATCCGTGATTTATTTCCTGCAACTTTGTCTTTAGGAGGAAATTCTGATTTGAGCATCTAGATCCCTGAAAAAATCATTTAATATGGGAAATTTTCTGGGCTGACAGTGTGGACCCCACCTTCGTAATGGAATCGTAACTCGGTGCACACACCTCCAAATGAATTGATTCAAGTTGTAACTGAAATATTATTAAATATGTAGCGTATTTGATGTGTTTAAAGGAAAATACTATAATTAAGGAATTATTTGAATGATTCAAACATGTGGAAGATGAAACAGATCACCGTGAAGAAACGGTTCCATTAATAAATTAATTCATAACATCTGAATAACGGCTCCAAAATGTCTCATATTTTGTTTAGAGACTCAAAATCAAGTGGGGAAAATTTTTATTAAGGATAAAATGCAGAACCGACATATTTTATGGTCATAATGGTATGGGAATATGAGGATGTGGAATCTGATGTGGCACATGGATAGATTAAATGTATCAAAGTAAAATGGTCATAACTCCTTCATATAGTGCTCAATAATGATGAAATTTGAGGGTGAATGTAGGAGATATTATGGAACAAATTTCATGAATAAAACTGTTAAAAATTCATCCAATTAATGGATAATACATGAATAATCATTTGGAGTAGATTTTTGGATCAAATGCTTTCACCCCCACTCCCTAAAAATATGTATCCTCACCCCTTCTCAAAGCATTGGCACTTCTATGTGGCCATTTTCTATTTTTTTGTAGTTTCTTTCCATTTTAATAGTATTATTCATTTTTAATGTATTTTCCTCTTATTCTTAATCTCATTATCATTTTTTATCTTTCAGTGTCCACCTCATTCTTCTCCATTGCGATCTCTTATACTCGTGATCATGAGTTACTAACCCGAGTAAGTTCTAAGGGGATCAATCTGATGTTAAACCCAAGTCATTATAAATTTATGTTTTATATTTATTATTTTTTTAAAGTTAGTATTAGGGGTTATTAGTGGTAAATTATCCTTTGTGACTCCACTTTCCACCCAATGCATAGATTTATCTTCTACAATATTCTCCCTCGATCATGGAGGTGGATGTGCAGTCTCTCGACCATCGTTGAGTGAATCGTATATCCACACCCATTGGTATAAGAGTATGTTCGTGCATACGATGGAGCATGATCATTAAGTATATTTGAATCTAACAAAGAGACGATAAAGGTTCATTCTGGATAATCTTCTAGGAGGATCTCCTTTCTGTCTAGCATCATTTTGTATGCATTCATTATGTTTTCATTATGCATTGCTTATTTACTTTTCATTATATTTCATCCTCATTTCTCAAACATCAATTTATTTTGTTTTATTTAATAAATGATAAATATATAAAAATAAGTGAATTATAAGTATTGATTTATTGACCGCAAAATATCCTCAAGAGAATGACCTAGGTCAGCCCACATGTTGCATTTAGTTATAAATATTTTTGAGAGCACACACGACAACACTTCATCAAATTGGCACCGTTCCTGGGGATCCAAGTGGTATTCACTCACTATTTTTATTCATATTTTGTAAATAATTTTTCTTTAATTTAAAAAAAACCAAAAAATAGAAATTAAAAAAAAAACTTTAAAAAATATCTTTGTTCTTGATGTCTTTTAATTCAAATTATTATTCATGGACTAAACAATCTCAGGTGCCAGAAAATGTTTGTAATGATCTTGATTCTCTGTTTCAAAGGATTGGTGATAAAGTGAAAAACTTGGAGAGCCAAATATAATTGATTTCTGAATATGTACGCACATCCTAAGAGAAATCATAACCTAAACTAAAACCTGAACCAGAACGAGTGGTGGAAGAGATTACACCAATAATTTTTTATGTTAAAGAACCTAAAGAGGGTGAGAAAAAACTTCTAAATGAACTAATCACATCATCCCACACTCAACCATTGCTTGAGGAGGTCCTAGAAGTACACATTACAGCTGATTCACTAATGGGAGATCAACTTTTTTTGTAAGAATCCTGGAATAGCTATGTTGAAGATAACTAGAAACATGATCTTCCCATCCTTGATAATGAAATATCAAAAACAGTCTACCTCTATATTTCTTTGGAATATGATAAAGAAGATGCACCTGATGAGATGGAGTTTTCAATGGTCTTTCTATAAGAGATCGATTTCCAAGCTAACTTACTTGAAAGGGAGGATTTCTTTATTGATTCTTCATGTTTTAATCTTATTCAAGTTGAATTATTTTTTGACTTCTCTTTTTATAAAATTTCTGACACAACAAAAATGAAGTAGCCCTTTGATATTAATGAAGAGACCTCCCAAGTGGTGGTGAATGAAGAATAAGATCTAGATAATCATGTCGTGATACTACCTCCTCTACATAAACTTTCATGCCATAGGGAGGAGGACACCATAGAAGTCAACAGGGAGCACCCCTATATTCTTTTCCCACCCACTCTGGACCTTAATTTCTCTCTTTATTATTTATTCAGGGTTGGGAACTATCTTATCTTCTTTGGGGTTCTCTAATTTTAGTGTTTTATCATGGATATTGTGAATATTTATATGTGGTGGTTCATCTCAAAGAAACCAAACCCACCATCTGATTTGGGATAATCAACTTCCATAGCCGGACTAGTGGTAGTGAAAGCCTAGCACCCACATGGGTGTCTAAACCATGTTCTATCCACTTTTCCCTTTCTCTTTATTTTTTTTATTTTTCTAATGCTTTGTTTTATTTCATGATTACTAGGTCTATTTGAAGTAGCTAAGATATTAATTCAAGTAATCCACTTCAAAAATAATGTCAGGTTGTATCATTCCTTCCCATTGATTTTCTAACCTTATATTTAAATTTTGTTGAGTTGAAATGAGGGGTAGTAAAATTTAAGTGTAGGGGGAGTTTCAATCTCATTAGTTCTTCTTGTGTGATTTTCATTTTTATTTTTCATATTTTTAGTATTTTTGAGCTTTAATGAATATTATTATCACTTTTCACACATCAATTGATTTTGGAAGAGTTGAAATGATTTTTGAAAGAATTGATTTTAAATTATTGTTGATGTGAAATTTTTCCGTTGAATTGGATTGTCAAGAATTTTTATGAGTTTGATTGATTTGTGAAATCCATGCCCATGAAAAACTGACTCAAAATATTTTTTTAGTCATGTGAGTTATTCTAAATCACTTTGACATATTCTTCCTAATACCCACACTTTCTTGAGGGAAACTTGAATTTTGTGTGAGAACCAGAATTTTTTATTTTTCTCTTTCAAAGATTTGGATTTCATGAAATGTTTTTAATATGATTGAGGCACTAATTTGGATAGCTGCATATTTACCTGAAACCTACTATTATATTTATTTTTCATAAGACCTTAGATTCCATTAATTTCCTTATAGGTTTAAGCCACATTACAAGCTTATTTTTCCTTACCTACCCGCACTTTTAGTATTTTTGCATGGATATTTCAATATTGAGGGTTAGAGAAGGGAATTTCATGTGTGTTCATTGATATGTGTATAATTTATGGGGGTGATAGGTGTGTTTCAACATTTTGGGTAATGGATAATTAGATAATTGGGCATGTGTCATCATTTCATTGTGCTTTATTTGTTTCATTTATTTCTCCTTAAAATATATGTATGTATGTATATGTATATATGTGTGTGTGTGTGTGTGTGGAGATGATCTTGAATTAATCATTGTAAATTCTTTGATGAATCATGTCCCTCTAAAAAGTCAAGGGTGTTTGAAAACTAACACAAAAATTAAAGAAAACAAATAAATTAAAAAGAAAGGGGGAAGATTTGTAGTCGGCCTCTCTTGGTAGAGATCTCCTCCTTGGTTCTTTGAAGGAATCAGATAGAAAATGGGATAACATGGATGATATAATTCATTTTAATCATTATTTGGATAATGTACCATGTCATAAAATAGGGGTTTGTTTTTTTCATATTTTCAAGGGGGATTGAGAGAAGAATCTCTTGTGTTTTCACTTGAATTAATTGTGCATTGTACTTAAGAGTCCAGCCTCCTTTCTGGCCTGAAACTTTTTTAATTATTTTCCCACCAACCCTAAGCCACAGAATCATTTGAACCTTTAATTAAATCCCTCATGATTGAATTCATTTTCATGATTCACTCTATGGAGAAAGTATAATCGTCACAAGCCTATGGTGATACATAAAATTTCTAAGTATGACCATAACTCCAGATTTAATTTCTCTTGAGTAAAGAGTAACATAAAATTCAATGCGAGGTAGGTTGTGATCGGGACATGGATTGATTTCTAAGGTTGAAAAAAATTTAATTATTAAAATGAAAATGAGAGGGAATTTTTTTTCATAGATGATACATGATGGAATTCTATTTTGGATAAGATCACTGATATTTTCTCATTTTTGATTGTTGTGTGGATTTTGATTTGGATATAATATGATTGCCTAAGAGTGCAATGTTTTAGTGTGGGGAATTGATGAATCTCACATTTTAATATATTTTATTTTGTAATTCAGTGTTTATAATCTCACCATATTGTTATTTTATGGATAATTGTTACGTTTTTAGGTTTTAGTGGTATTTTGAGCTCAAATGCAAAAAAATGGTTAAATATGGAAATTTGATAGATTTTTATGATAGGGATATTTTGGTCATAACATTTAGATTATTATTCCAAATTATTTGATTTTTTTAAATCCTTGGTTTATTTCCTACAACTTTTTTTTCAGGAGGAAATTCTGATTCAAGCATCTAGACCCCAAAAAAATCAATTAAGATAGGAAATTTTCCAGGCATAAAGCATGGACACCACCTCTGTAATGGAATCCTAACTCGGTGCACACACCTCTAAATGAATTGATTCAAGATAACTGAAAAATGATTCAAAATTTTGAATATTTGATGTGTTTCAATTAAAAATACTATAATTAAGGAATTCTTTAAATAGTTCAAACATGTGGAAGATGAAACAGATCACCAGGAAGAAATGGCTCCATTGAGAAATTAATTCATAACATATGAATAATGCCTCCAAAATGTCTCATATTTTGTGTAGAGATGAAAACCAAAGTGGGTAACAACTTTTATTTAGGTTAAAATGTGTGAATCGATCGATTTAAGGGTCATAATGGTATGGGAATTTGAGGATGTGGAATTTGGCGTGGAACATGGACATATTAAATGTATCAGAGTAAAATGGTCATAAATCCATCATATTGTGCTCAATAATGATGAAATTTTGAGGGTGAATGCAGGAGATATTATGAAACAACTTTCATGCATGAAACTATTGAAAATTATTCTAATTAATGGATAATACATGCGGAATATTTTGGAGTATATTTTTGGAGTGAATTATTTCACTCCATCTCCCTATAAATATGTATCCTCACCCCTTCTCAAATAAATGGCACTGTTATGTGGCCATTTTCTATTTTTTTTATTTTATTTCCATTGTAATAGTATTATTCATTTTTAATATATTTTTCTTCTATTCTTAATCTCATTATCATTTTTTATCTTTTGTTTTCGACCTCGTTCTTCTCCACTACGATCTCTTATACTCGTGATCATGAGTAACTAACCTGAGGAAGTTCCTGAGGAATCAATCCGATGTTAAACCCAAGTCATTATAAATTCATTTTTTATGTTTCTTATTTTCTTAGATTTAATCTGAGGTGGATATTAGTGGGATATTTTCCTTTGTGTCTCCACTTTCCACCCAAATCTTAACTTTCTCTTCTACAATATTCTCTCTCGATCGAGAAGGTGGATGTGCAGTCTCTCGGTGATCATTGAGTGCATCATATATCCACATAAATAGGTATAAGAGGATGTTCATACATATGATGGAGCATGATCATTAAGTATATTTTAAGCTAACAAATAGAAGATGAAGGTTCATTCTGGATAATCTCCTTGGAGAATATCCTTTCTATCTAGCATCATTTTGTGTGCATTCGTTCTGTTTTCATTATGAATTGATTATTTACTTGTCATTATATTTTATCATCATTTATAAAACATCGATTTCTTTTTGTTTTATTTCAGAAATGATAAATATATAAAAATAAGTTAATTATAAGTAGTGATTTATTGACCGTAAAATCTCCTCAAGAGAATGACCTAGGTCATCCCACATGCTACATTTACTTATAAATATCTTTGAGAGCACACACAGCAAAGTTTAATCACTTTCCATTAGGTAAGATCTGCGGAACAATCATAGCGATCATGTAGCATGCATAGGCACTTCGCATGATCACTCACAGATCGCGTGAAAGGACTTCTGAAGGGCCATGCGAAGGGAATCTGACATATTTTCTAAGACACACGAGACTTAAAATAAACTAACACTAAAAAATAAGGCATGTGCAATAAAAGGCTAGAACAAAGACTAAAAGATGGGAGACTTATGTGAAGGAAATATATATATTGATCCTCATACACTTCGCAGGAACCGCCTGGGTCATGTAACAACACCAGGACATGTCACCCAAATCTCATGATGTTCCTTTGGTATACTATTTGGATGATGTGAAGTCCTCTAGAATTGTCAAAGTAAGTCACATGGTGCCCCACGAGAATGCCACCCAAGTCTCGTGAATCCATTTGGGCTCATCATACAAACCACGTAGTGTCCTTCAAACATGTTTCTAGACTCATATGACAGCACCAACACATGTTAGATGAGTCTCACGATAGCACCTGAGCATTTCAACTGGATATTGCAACGTCCCCTAGACATGCCAGTCAGATCTATTGATAACCTCTAGAAAATTAAACTGGGTCATGCATCACCCTCTAGACATGTCAAAATGACTCTCACAACACCCTCCAAGTATGTTATCCAGCTTTCATGATCAACCCAGGACAAGTCAGCTGGATCATGCGACACGCTCTAAAGCACATCAGTAGGGGTCATGTGATGACTTCCAGGATTATCCAGCCAGGTCTCGCGATATCCTCTGAACAGTCATCCTTGGTCATGTGACAGCCTTCAAACATGCCATCCAAGTTATGTGACATCCCTCAGACAATCCAACTATATAATGCGATTATCTTTGTATATGTCAGGAATATATCCTCCAATATTTCAAAGTATAAAATTAAGGCATATTTAGTGGATGATCAATACACATTAGGCATACAAGAAGTTCAGGTCAATCAGGCATCCAAGGACTTGATAACCTTGTCTGTCCTTAGTGTGTAATCCCTAATTATAAGGGAAACATCAGTGTGTAAGCCCCAAAAATAAGGTAAACCTCATAGTTTAATCCCCAATAAAGGAGACTATGATGACTTTGATTCCTGTTATAACTAGGATATATAGGATACCTTCCTAAGTCCAGAACTCTATATTAAGCTTCCAAAGGGTAGTCCCAACATAGAAGTCCTACATCTACAAGCAACGAGATTGATTATTTTTCATCCCTTGTTTCTCACACCAATCATAGACCATGTGGTCTTAGGGAGTCGAAATGATCATATCATTCACATGAAAAGTCTATATCAGTATAAGGAAAACCTCATTATAATCCCCGACCAACGACGTAATATGATATGTCCCAAATATAAGGCCAACGTTAGTGTGTAATCCTCGACCAGTTGAACTATGAGGACTCTAATTATTTCCATAATTAGGATATATGGGATTCCTTCCTAAGGACCGAGATTAAACTCAAATGGGTATCCACTTTAGTGTAATTCCCTTCATATCTCTGACATTTCAACCATCGATACCCAATCATTCTCATGGGATGATCATCCTTCCTTATCCACAAATGGATTGAGAACCCATTAAACTATGAGGACTTTGATCCATGCCATAAACAAGATATATAGGATGCCTTCCTAAGGCCTGATCCCAAAATAAAATGGACACCCACCATAGTGTAAGTCCCTCTATCTATCTGAAATTTCAACCATCGGGGCCCAATTATTCCCATGGTCTGATCATTCTAGCTCATCCATCAGAGGACTGAGAAGCCAATTGAACTATGATGACTCTGATTCCTTCCATAACCAAGATATATAGGATGCCTCCATGAGGCCCGAGATCCATATTAAACAACCCAAGGGTTATCCTATTACATAAGTCCCTCATCTATACGAAAAGAGGTTAATCACTTGCTATCCCTTTTTTTCACACCGAAAATAGATCACATGGAATTAGGGAATCACAATGAACACATCACTAGCATCCTGAATCTCTAACACCTAAAGAAATCTCAGTATGTAATCCCTGATGAGTGGAATAAAATAAATATCCCCCATATAAGGGAATCTACCTTGGGTCCAGTCCCAAGGGCATGACCGTACTATGATAACTATGATTCCTACTATAACCAGGATACGTAGGATGTCTCCTCGAGACTCAAGCTCAAATATATGACACTTGAGTTCCCACACATATTTCCTTTTCATATGAAGTTAAACTGAATGGGTTTAATGAACTACATGGGTTTTTATTTTTTCAATAAACACGATACGTAGGACACCTTGTAATGTGTTAATACCCTCCTCATAATATTAATTACCTCCCTATGTGGTATAAAATTCAAAAGTTCCTGGTTATACATCTTCGGCGTATAGGCAACAATTTGTTGTTGGGGAATGGATGAAGACCCTCAAATACATATTGATGGATTCAATAAAAATATCTCCTTATTCTTCTATACATAAAAGTAGTTAACCCATGATCATTTTTTTAGGGTAACCTATCCCATATCGAGATCAATAAGTGATTCTCAAACATATCTTAAATCTATAAGAGAGTCTTAGAGTAGGAAACAATTCTCCCCAAAAGGGTGTGATGAGCCAAACCTCCTATCCTATCGACCAATGTGAGTTCCTAAGTGTCATTGGGTATGAAACCCTAACCGAACACCTTCCTTTGGAAAGCACTTCTATACAAAGTTATGGATGTGGGAACTATTGGGGGTTTCTATTAAGAACAATAGTGGTAACCCGATGTAAATGATTGTGCATCACATTTAACCCCCCTCACTCATAATCAACGATTTGGCCAAACCAAACACACCTAGTGGTTGTCTCTTTTCTATCGAAACAAGAATGGTGAACCTAACATGAATCTATCAAATAACAAAATGATTGGGTTATTATCCATCAGGCCATTTTTTGTACACTATATGCAAACAAAAATGGTGAAACCAGTGTGAATATATCAAATAAATTGGGTTATTATTCATCAGTCCATTTTGATTATAAACTATATACAAACAAAAATGGCGAATCGGATATGAATATCACAAATAACAGAATGATTGGTTAATCACATGTTAGACCACTTTATTTGGAATATAAAACAAATATAATAAGTTTGACATAAGTATTAAATTCGATCCTCTATAACCAAGGTTCACATGAAATAATTCCATCCTCACTTTGAAAAGCCTACATGAGAAGAATGGAAAGATTGAGAATAAAAGGATAATTGTGTTAACCATGCATATCTAATTGAGAACATCTTGACTACAATATTGAACTAATTTGAGGCCTTGTTCCTTATTTTATGCATGACTGTAGACACTGGTCTCTTCAACATCACCCTAATCCGAGATAATTTCATCATCTAGTGTTTGTTCTAATAAGTCAGATGTGGATAAAACCCTCATAGGTCGCAAAATGATCTCACCTACCCAAGAGCTTCAACGTTAGGTGGTGAACACAATGGTCTGAGAGTACCATCGATGTGATACAATCCCAACCTTTGAATCTTTCCATGAGGGTCTCCAAATAATGAAACTGATGAGTCCTCATCATCCAAGGAAAGATGCATCTAACATAGTGGACCTCATTGCCATGGACAACCACTTCGTGTGATTATCCCTAGAGCACAACAATCACCACCTTTAGTCTCTAATAAAGGTTGGTCAGGGATTCAAATATGGATCCCTTATGGTTTAGGGTTCTCTGAGTAGGGATATTGTCCACCACCATAACCAAAACCATCTTTTCAGTACCCATCAGTCACCTACTGATGGTACCACCTGACACACTACCACCTATGCTACCCATGAATGGACAATAAGGAAGATGCATCAGGTGAGGAAGTTTCTAGATAACCATGAGTGGGATCATATCCCTACTCCCTTTGATGATGTCTACCAGAATATTGTGTCAATAACCAACAAGAAGGCTCATATCCCTACTCACTAAGAACAAGTCTGTGGGAATATCTCTATAGCAGACATAGGGTAGGTTCATATCCCTACCCTCATGCATCAGCCCATTGGAATATTCTGATGGACAAGGAAGATATAAGTGGGATCATATCCCCGCTTCAATAAAAAATATCTTTTAGTACATAGTGGAGACGGAAAATGTATGGTCTTATATCATTGCACACACTTTACTAAAATCCCAATACATCTTAGAAACAACTGAAGAACTATGCCAGAATATTTTTTTTACTAGTACATATATGGGGATAGGCACATATTCTTATCCCTATAGCTAGGAAAGCTTGACACTCTAATCATTATGAATAAGTGGTTTATTTGAAGAAAGAACACATTCTTTCTCCCATACAGTAGGATTATCGGCATATTCTGATAAAGTATGAGGCATCATACCAGAATAATATTCCCATTCCAACTGGGGATTGCTAGGAGAGAGTGAAACACGTCTTAGGATAGGGGAACATGCCTATCAAAAAAATTTGGTGGCATATTCCAAAGGCCTGAGATCAGGATCATATCCTCATTCTGGTCATGGCTCACCAAGTGATATGGGAACATGCCTCGGGAAAACCTCATATTCCTATCGAAGAAGACCAGTGGAATACTCCAATGGCCTGGGATTCAGATCATATCCCTATTCTGGCCGAGGATAACTAAGTGAGAAGGGAACATTACTTCAAATAGTCTCATATCCCTATCAATTAGTCTGTCTGGCATATTCCAGTAGATCAAATAATCTAGGTGGATATTCCTACTTCCCCAACGAATGAGTACACCAGCATCCTTATAAGGTGATAAAAAAGGAGGCTTATATCCCTTATCTCATTCTAGAGGTCCATCGGCATATTCTAGAAAGGAATGCATATTTAGACCAGGCTCATATTTTTGTTCCAACCAAGGCACACCAAGTGAGAGTGGCACATGCCTCGGGGCAGGCTCATATTCCTGATAAAAAATACTAGCAGCATATTCCAAAGTCTCGGGATCAGGCTCATACTTTCATTCTAACTGAGGATGACCAAGTTAGAATGGAACATACATTAGGATAGGATCATATCATTTTGAATAATGAAGAAGTTCATTAGAATATTCTAATAGCTTTTCAACATCAGGCTCATACTCCCACAACACCAAATGGTTATCAAAAATATCTGATAACCAACATAAATTAGGATCATATCCCTTAACAATTCCAAAAGGAATGTCGTCATATTCTAGCCGCGATATAGAATGAGACTCATATTCCTAATCTGCTCAATGCCAGTGTCCTTGATGTTGTTCAAGACACATTTTCAACACCCCAAGGGTCCATTAACTCTTCGACCGAAGCATAAGATGATCAATACCATGATAGTCCTCCTCACGGTAGTGTGGAGATGGATTATAGGGACTCTGCTCTTGACATCCGCTGTGGTCAACCTCCCCAAGGTGATATCTCCCACGGATAATGAAACTCTCCCCTTTCCCAAACACCTCTATATATAGAGTTTTAAAAAACTTATATTCCTTCATATAGAGAGGTGATCGAAACATCAGGGTCAATTGCATATAGTTCCCCATCAACTTCCAACAGTAGTCCACTCCGATTAGTAGGTGGCCAGAAGAAGCATCTTCTATGGTCTGACTAGATGGAGTCATGTAAGTCTGATGAAGAGGAGGATGATATTGAAATATGGAGAGAGTTAGCTAGAAAAACCTCCCCATTACATTTTGGTCCCTCACTACTTCTGACTATGAGGTCCTAGATGAGATAGAAAATGATTACATGCCTTATCTATGCCAAAATATGTGGGATGCTTAGAAACTGAAGGCTAGACATATGTGGGCTGCCTTTTCCATGGCCTAGAACCCAAGAGTGTAAGATAATGAAAAACACTTATGTAGTGTTTGTCACTATATCATGAAAACCCTCCACTAACTGATTTCCTAAGTGTCTCTAGACGTGTGTATCTAAGTATGGGAAAAATATAGAGCATTTCACTTCACTATGTCCCCATAATAGCATAACCCTTAAGATATAGTTTTATGTAATTTCATAGCCTCCAGTGAAATCAAAGGACTGGGTAACACATGAACTAGTTGTTTACTACAATATAATGACTGCACTTCAATGATTCCCAAACATTATGAACAGAGGGAGAGGATAGCTAGTAGGAATTTAAAATTGGCCCCTCAAAGTAATGGGAATGCATTTCAGACACAAAAATCTAAAGTTTTGATCAACTGGACAACTTCCCATAAAGAGTGATTCTTATCATGGGATGCCATCTCACACAGATCCTACATGAGCATAACTATGCCGCATCAAAGGGTTCTCAGTAGCAACTTCCATAGCATCCATCTAGAAGTGAACTCAACCCATCGGGTTGGGGGACTATCTACCACTGCCTCCTCTTATCGAATCTTCAATTCCCAAGAGGATTTGGGATATATCATCAGCATCTGAAAACAAACATCATCCCACTAGGCTGAGGGAATTTATATCTCAATCACTATCACCAGGTTCATCATCCCCTGAGAGGGTCCTGGATAAATAAATGGTGATTCCTAATCAACACCACCTTTCTAGGCTGGGGGCATTTATATCTCTATGTGCATCTTGTAAATCATTAAATCCCTAAATAGAATCATAGAATACTTGACATAAGGATCAATCAATGAAAATTGAGGTCCCAAATAACCCCCATTCTGTAGGGTTGGGGGAATTTTTATCACGATCATCACTATAGATATAATCAGTATTCTCCAAGTTGGGAGTTAAAAATTAACAGTTGGCATACCATTAATTCCTCTCGTCGTAAGAAAAACCTATGATATTCATGGCCCATTCCATAATCATGACCAGAAACCCTCTCATGGTCATTACTCATAGTTCGAGATAGGAGGAGCGTACAATGAAGGCAATCAGACTCCACTGGGGTCGCAATACAAAAAGGCCCAATATATCTAGGGGTTCGAATAACAACCCTGATGAAGGCAGTGTAGAATCAACATATTGTGTGGAAATTAATGGTACAACCACTATTTCATGATATGCCTATATGAATTTCATCACTATAAAAATAATATATATGATGGATCAATACACAAATGTAGAGGTCCACGACATAGAAAATATACCATGATTGAACTATGATTTGGATGCACCAGCTGAGGATACATGCAACCAGAACCAAAGAAGGCTCCAAAATTCAGAACCTATGAACATTGAGTTACCACATATCTGGTGGAACAATGCCAAATAAAAAAGGAAAGGTGTGGCAACATCCCAATCACCACCCAGAAGAGTAGAGGTTCCTTCCACATAGAAATAGTTTTCACAAATGAGAATGAGATACAAACTCTCAAACAACTTATCAAGGATCTACTCAGAGGATATATTCCCTTTGAGTATCATCTTTGGGAAAAGATGAATATTCTCCCTCCCATAGTCAATATTACAACAAGAGAGGTATATGAGTGTCAGATTGGCTCCTAATCCAGAAAGCCAGTCTAAATAAATGAGGAAGTCAAAAATGATCATGACTTCCCTCCATTGTGGTGAAAATATCTCCCTCATTGGGTAAATAATTCTGTCTTAGGATGAATAAATAATTAGTGGGAGACGAAGGCAGGACCACCTCATCGACCCCCACTTGCTTCCTATAGATAAGAGGTATCTCAGACAGTAGTACCCTAGGAGATTCTTAATGTCATCAAGTCCCTAGATACTCAAATGGAATACATGGAAGGGTGACACGCACCTATGTATCCTAAAAGGAACTCATATCCCGAGTGGGTGGATGATACTATGCCTCCACCCAATTTTATAAATCCTACCTTATATACCATTGACTATGTAGTTGACCCTGAACAGTATCTCACACACTTTGTATCTCAATGTGGGTTGATGATAGGCCCTTGAGATCAATAGGAGGCAACAAAGATGAGGTGTTTTGTACAAACTCTAACAGGGCTAGCCTTTTTTTGGTATAGAAGACTTCCAGTAGGATTCGTTGTAGGATAGGAATACCTACACCGTCAATTCCTTTATCAGTTCATCTCCATGTTGAAGAAAACAAAAATATTCAACCTGGTGAACTAAAAACAACACAAAAATGATAGGGTGTTTGACTTCATATCCATATGTAATGGTTTAACCTATTCACTCAGAATCCCTCTCTTGTAGGATCAAATGTTAGAAATCTATGATGAAAAACTTTGGGATTAGTTGTAGACATCTATGATTCCAATGAAGTATCTAGATGAGTTTCATGAGTTTTCAGAAATTTAAAAATATTTATAGGACTCCATTCAGTGAACTCGATCCAAATATTAACTCATGCCCTCATTGTAGGGAAAAACTCTAGAAAAATAAGAATCTATAATTGTCACTCTCAAGCTAGAAGAAGTTCCCATCCGAGCACCTAGGTAGATCCCAAACTACCCTTCACCTCCTGTCGAGTGGTGACAATCACAAAATCACCCTTGGCCAGAATCATTTAGAAATAAGGGTTGCTCTAGATTAGAGGAATATATGAATAAAGTATACTCCTTCTGAAATGAACAAGTACCCAGTTATTTTATAGCATCCATGGACAATAACCTTCTCAAGCTACCACAATCCAAGAAGCCTAATGATATCAACCTCACTAACCGTACTGACTATTTCCCTTTCCATAGAAGATTGGGTCATAATATCTAAGACTACTTCATCTTCAAATATGTCCTTCAATGCATGGTAGATTCTAGAAATGTGGTGTTGGATAAATTTTCAAAGTAGGTGGCCTACATAACCTTTACCAAGTCAGAAGAAGAGGGTGATTGGTAGAAATTTCCAGTCGAATTTGGCCCGAAGTTCGATAACTATATGACTCAAAAAACAGTTGACCAAGCTCATGCCACCCTAAGAGAATAGTTTTGAATACCCACAATATCTTCACTACCCAATAAGGTGACATCCGATATATCTCCTAAAAGTGGTCACAACTATTGGAAGTAGGAGGAAACAGAAGAGTATGAGTCATATTCTACTCTAATGTAATCTCTTACTCTTGCGTATCTCTTCCCTAAAACATTTGAAGAATGAGAACCACCCCACCAAATGGAGCCCTCGTCAGAAAAAGATCTCATATTTGGTTTTATCAATGTGATACACTTGGAATAACACTTATCTTATGATTAATATGACCTCGAATATGAGTTTCCTGCACATAAACGGGGAATGGGAGGCCGCATGCATAGGAAATGAGGGTATAGAGGATAGAACGAGCATGGTCGGACTCAATATTTCAGTCACATCCACACAGAGGAAATATATATAGCTGAGACCCATGGGAAAGTTCTCCAGTGGGCCCAAAATAGGAAAGAAGGTGTCTCAAAACCATCCAGTGGTCGTCCACACCTAGTTTTATATCATGACTTCCTAATGGGGGTTCAATTATCTGATTAGCCTAGGAAATGGGGAAAGCCGACACAACCTGCACCACTAGTATAATGTTCTCCCAAAACCATTGCAGAATCACCAAGCACGTCTACCTAAAATTCCTTAGTTCCTAAGCCACATGTTCAGGAGAAACCACGCCTCAACAAACACCAACCTATGGAACAAAAGTAAATTATTCTGAAATAGTTGGTGGTTTTCTCATCCAATATCTCAATAATCAATATGATACATCATTCAAAACAACTAATAGAGGCACTCATTTAATCCCTATAAATCCCACAATATTTCATGATAGAATTTTCTACAACCGAGGTCTATCAAATGAAGATCATGTCAGTATAATTCCATTTTTCTATCTCATTCATAGAGCATGATCAGGAAAAGGTTATCCTGGGGAACATCAGGCCCCTATATGTTTCAAGAAGACTCAATAATGTTTATTTTTGAAGGTTTATGATTGATAATTTCTCTAGGATCAACCTAATCATGTTTTGAACCCTCTGATGTTTAGTATATATCAAAGGGGATATTTATCCCTCAAAGATGACCATTAAAGGGTATAATAAGTATGAGAAAAGACCTCTCAAGAAGATCAAACTCAAATCTTGGTTTGGGAATCTTATAATTGATGTTGAGTTTATCATTATATAGTAATACACTATATAAAATGTTCTACTTGGAAGTCCTTCACTCTATATCCACATTGTGGTACCTTCGACATTCCATCAATGTTTGAAATACCCCATTGATGGAAACATCAGCATACTGTATGGTGAAAGTGCACCCTTCGATACTTGTGAAGCCACATATACTAAATAAGGATTCTATAAAAAGGGTGTAAAACAACCAATAGTGGATGATGATGTATAGTTTATAACCCCCAATGTTTTTGGGACCACCCCTACAAATCCTTGAAGTATGCTCGACAGTAACTATGTGCTCCTCATAAATCTGGTTGAGGTAATAAACCTAGTCCCAAAGGTCCAAACGCCCTCTATCCCTAGTGATAGTGTAAAAGACAATCAGCTCCAGCATATCTCTACAATGACTCATGAAGTAGGGGATGATAATTTCTCTTTTTATTGCCTCAATAACCTCAATAGTGAAAGAGAAGCCCCAAATTTACAAATTTGTCTAAAGTTTTCTCCACAAACTCAGAGGTGGTAGAAGATGAGGATGAGATCAGGAATGCTCCTCTTGCATTAGAGGAGGGCATCTCCACTTCCATTCATGATCTCAGGTAGGTAAATATGGTAATAGAAGAAGACTCATGGCCTACATTGATCATTTCTTCTATGCCCCTCAAAGATAAATATATGCACATTGAATTTCTAAAGTAACACTAATTTCTGTTCGCTTATAACTATACAAAGATGCCTGGACTGAATCCAAATATTTCTATACACCATCTCATCCTACCCGATGAGCATCGAGGCTTCAAGAATACAACCATGATGATTTTTACCTATCATTTCACCAATGTAAAGGCGAAATTTGAGAAAATTTATCAAATCCAACTTTCTATGAGAAGTGAAATACCCAATATGGCTTGCCAATATCATCCCCATCAAGAAAAAAAATGGTCATATTAGGGTCTATATCTATTTTAGTGACCTCAATCAGTACTACCCAAAGGATGATTTCCCATTTCTGATCATAGATCTCTTTATCGATGCAACTTCTAGATTCCAAGACCTTTTCTTCATGGATGAGTATTCGGGTTAAAATCAAATAAATATCTCTCATGTAGATAAAGAAGTGGATACCTTTATATCACCTAAAGGGATCTTCGTCTATCAGTTCATACCCTATGTATTGAAGAATTTTGACTCCACTTATCAATGTGTCATGCATCATATCTTCAATTCATTTCTGATAAGGATAGTTGAATGTTATGTGTATGGCCTGGTTATTAAATCTCAATGTTGATGTGATCACTTCATGGGTCTTCAAACAATCTTATACAAGCTGAGATAAAACAATATAAAGATGAATCCACAGAAATGAACTTTAGGGGTAACATCAGGAAAGTTCCTTAGCTTTGTGGTATGCCACCATGGCATTGAGGTTGGCCTAGAGAAGATGAGTGCTATTTTAGTAATGTCACCCCCCATAAATCTCGAAGAACTAAGGGGACTCCATGGGAGCCTCACCTACATTCGTAATTTCACATCCAACTTGAATGGAAAATCTTTCCCCTTCATCAGGCTATTGAAGAATGGAATTTGCTATTAATTGGACAAGGACTTTCAAGAATCCTTTGAAAGTCTCAAGCAGTATTTACTACACCCATCGGTTTTGATGCCATCGGAGTAAGGGAGGCCACTCATCTTGTATGTGGCCACTATGGAATGCTCACTAAGAACCCTACTTGTATAGAAAAAATGATTCATGGAGTAAGAACAGTCTCTACTACCTCATCCAAACAATGCTAGGTACCGAGACCCAATACTCTGATGTTAAAAATAACTACCTTGTACTCATCTTCATTGTGAAAAACCTGAGGAATTACTTGTAGTATCATGAATTACATATGGTATCTTGTATTGATTATCTAAATTATATCCTAGGTCATCCTATGTTGACATGGAACTTGACCTGATGGGTGGTTATTCTGCAGTAATACAAAATTCAATTTGTATCATAAAAACGGTGAAAGGGAAAGACCTAGATGATTTCCTCACATCACATCCTGCCTTATAGAATACACATGTGAACACCGATCTTCTATATGAGGGGGTATTTTATTCCCATTACACTCCCTGAACATGGGAGATTTATTTTGATGGCTCCTCCTAGAGTATTATCGGTAAAATGATGGAAAATCCAAGGCTCAATCAGGTTGGTTTAGGGATTGCATTTGCCTCTCTAGACAAAGAAGTTTTGACCTAATATTTCTCACTATCAAAATCCTATACTAATAATGAGGAAGAATTCCAATCCATCATCGCTGAGTTGGAACTAGCCATACATCTAAAATAGCCTACCTGAATATCAAAGGGGGGTCGAAACTAGTGATAAAGTAGATCAATGGAAAATTTTCCATCCAAAAGGAATAATTGGACTCTCTCACTAAATACATCAGGGGACTAATGGTAGAGCTCCCTTTTGAGACCACATTACGTCATGTTCCTTGATCATAGAATGCTCATGCTAGGATGTTAGCTAATGAAGCCACAGTCTTGGATGACCCTATTTAGGAGGAAGCAATATTCTATATCATGCACTGAAAAATGGTATTTTCAATCATTGTATGTGATATAGAATGAATCAATAATTTCAACACTTCCCAAATGTGTGATGAACCGATATCCACCCCTGTATGTATGGAGCTCATAATCATTTATCTGTGAAATGGGAATCTCTTGACAGACTGAGCTGAAAGGGAACAAGTTTAACATCATGCAGTGAACTTTACCCTGTAGGATGACCCAAATGAGAAAAAATATCTCTACAAGTGAGGATTTAAAGGAATCCTCCTCATATTAATTGTAGAAAGAGAGATTCATGTAGTCATATAAGAATTCCATGTAGGCTCTTGTAGATCTCATAAGTCTATGACTAGGATCTCCCACCAAATCAATAGGCTGGGTTATTACTGGAAAACCATGATATAGGATCGTGTTGAATTCACCAGGAAATTTCATGCATGTGAGATCAATGAAAAATTCACTATCAACCCCTAGAATTTCTATATATGGAAAAATATTCCTGGTCATTTCCTATTTGGGGAATGGATGTTGTGGCGCCATATCCCCCAGCCATATCTAAGAAGTTCGCATACATCCTTACCTCTACCAACTTATTTTCCAAATGGGATGAGGTAATACCCCTCAAGGAATTCATGATGAATAATACCATCAACTTTGTAAAGTCTCATATCATCACCAGGTTCTGAGTCCCTCACACAATATTGATAGACAACAGTACCAACTTCCATTATATAGAGTTGAAGAAACTATACTAGGAGTACAACATCAATTCTAATAACTCATCTCGCGATAATGCAGTGTAAAATGGATAGATGGAGGCCTTTAATAAGACTATAAAATATAATCCAGAATATAGTGAAAAAGGATAAGAAGTCCTGGTCAGACTAGCTCCTTCATGCTTTAGGGTCCTACCATACCACCACATGTATTGTTACACAAGAAACTCCATACTCATTGGTGTACGGGGCCAAGACAATTTTACTCATATAAGTCTAGCTGCCTTCACTTTGAATACCTATTTTTAGACAACTCTCAGATGATGAGAAATCAAAAAAGTAGCTGGATGAATTGGAGAGGCATGATGAGAATAGGTTAAGTATATTTCAAAACCTTAAATTCCATCAGAATCAGATCATAAGAGCCCTTAATAAGAAGGTTTGCCTCTATTCAATCCTCTAAGGAGAACTGGTGTTGGCTCTTAGGGACCAAATGATACCAAGAAAGAATCCTCTGAAGCCGGAGCCCAAATGGGAAGGACCTTATATCATACATAAGTTCTATCAAGGTAGATATTACTCACTTTCCATAATGGATGGGGAGTGTGTCACACCACCCACCAATGAGAAATTTCTCAAGAAATACTTTTCATAGTTGTCATCAATAAAAATCCATGTCAACAAGACTTTAAACTGCACGGTATCCTACATATTTACCACATGAAGATAAATTTTATGGCGTCATGATGGAAGTAAGATATTAAAATGCATGGAACCTCTCATCTTGATGGTAAGTCGTTACGCTGCACTACATTTCAAGTCCCGACAGTTAGACTTTAAACTACCATCGATCTTCATCCTTATTATAAGAAGTTAAACTTCATGGTAGATTTACTTTCCACATGATATTAAATTTCACTAGTTTTCTAGAACTATATTTTAATTTATTCTCATTTTGATAAGATATATAAAGACACCTTGATCCTATATCTTGGTCCAACCACTACATAATGAAAATTCCCATGTCTTATTCTTAACCGCCTCTACATGGTGAGAGGAACCCTTTTCATTCCTTATTTCTCACACTAAGCATAGCTCACATAAGATTGGAAATTTTAGTAAGGGATTCCCTACACAAACAAGGCATAATATATCACGACAAGCTCATTATATTTCTAAATGAAAGTCCATAAAATTCATACCATGAGTCCTCACTGCATGACATTAAAACTACATGGTTGGTGTCCCTTACATGGCATAAAACTACATAGTCCTGTGGATCTCGCCCAAGAAGACCACTTTTGTTGTTGTTGGTCCCCCACAACAACTTCATTAAAGAACTATATGTGACTTGATTCCTAACATCAAAGGATACATAGTGATTCCCGAATCTTCAATCCTAGTTCTAGTCAGAAAAAATAAGCATAAAAATGCCCCTCCCTATATATAGTTCAGACTTCCACAGGAAGCTCCTTACTCAAGAACTACGTATGGATTGATTCCTATCATTGTAGAATACATAGTGACACCTATATTTCCATCCTTGGGTATATCCAAAACACCCCTTTTCACATCGGAAAGCCAACATCCATTCTGTATGACATTAAACTGCACATTCCCTCAAGATCTAGGTGTGTCTTGATTCCTATCATCATAGGATACGTAGTGACACCTAGATCTCCAATCCTGGGCCCAGCTGCAATAATAAATAGAATTAATTCCCACCTCTATATATAGTCCAAACTTGAATAGAGTGTTTCTTGTTCAGAACTATGTGTGTCTTGATTCTTTTCATCATAGGATATGTAGTGATGCTTGGATCTCAAATCCTAGATCCAACTGCAAAAACTAACAAAATAAATGTACTCAAACTACATAGTGGTTAAGTCATAAAAGCTTATTTTTCCTACATATGAGCTAGATCTATGTATGGATTGAATTTTTATGAAATATATCATGCACAATTTTTTTAATTGGTTCCCACATCCTTATCGCGTGACATAAAACTGCAAGGAAAACATCCTATTTTCATGGCATTAAAACTGAACAATGAAAACATCCTTACCACACAATGATAAACTACATGGAAAGTGTCTTCACCACATTACATTAAACTTCATGGAGACAAATATTTCCCTACTACATGATGATAAACTATGTGGACCATAACCCATGTTTCATCCCTTATTAATGGACCATGAGATCCTTACCCTGGTCATCCAAATTACGGGGTGCTTCCATCATCTTTTAAGCACCTCAATCCATGAATCACACTTCATGTCTCAAGTGACTCGGGTTGCTGAAAAAATTTCATGGACCTTGGAAAAATATAGCTCACTTAAAGGTCCATTTTTTGACTATTAATGTATGCATATGGCTCCTTCATAAACGTCTATGGTCATCAACCAAATGTGGCACACTACAAAAAGGACTTTCTAATCCTTGTGAGCCCTGAAATCGCCATAGGGGAGCTCAACACCACAGTGAGTTCTAGTCTATCCCTGGTATGATTGTCCTATATCATTACTCATTACCTAATAACCTTGACCCCTGATTTACAACATTTACATCTCCCACTCAGAAGGATGTTGGAGCACTCTTGGACCTGGGTATCCTAACTGGGCTCTTGTGTATCATCCACCATATTAGGTCCACGTGTAGCATGACCTTAAAACTATCGGCACTCTGGTCAAAGTTGCAAGACCACAAAATCTATCCTATAATGGTCGAAATCGAAAGACCCTACAATTCTAGTGAAATAGATACAAAATATTTTAGTTTGAAAACCCACAAATGTCGGCCTAAGAAAAAGTTAAGTCTTTGCTCTCTAAACTCTTAATCTCTAGAGTTTAAAAAAAATAGGGAACAAATAAAAAAAGGCATAAATATTATAGGGTCTACATTGTAACCCTAGAAAAATCTAATCAATGCTCTTCAGACCCCCTGGTTCAGGAAGAAGTTAGATTAATGATTTTCTACATCTCCTCATTGCATGAATATGTTCACTAGGTAGAGACACAACTTTTAGGGTGCTTGAACCCTTCTTGGATATTACACTTTCTAAAAATCAAACTTCATAGTTTGAGCATCTTGGATAACTTTAAATATTCCATGGACCTTTGAAAAGGATACCCAGATTCAAGGGACCCTTTGCTTGACTATTCATGTATTCCTATGGCTTGTGCATATGTGCCTATGGTTTTTAACCAAATTTTTCGCTCTTTAAAAGGGGTATTTTGATCCTTGTGAGACCTAAAATGACCATGGCAGAACTCAACACCTCAGTTGGTTTTGGGTCATTCCTAGATTTATTTTCCCATATTATCCTCTTTACTTGAGCACTTTGGACCATGATTTAAAATCTACATAAAAAACTATCTAAGCAGGTTCGACATCCTTGATGTTACGTCACCATGTTTTGTACCCTTTATAAAATCAGTAATGCAACACCCCATTCCCAAACCTTTTATGGATCACACCTCATGATTCAAAACCATGGGGAGTAGGGATTAAGATTCATAATTAAGAGATGAACCTCCCTAGGGTACCAAGGCCTTTCCTAGATAGCCTTCTTCTATACCCAACCTTTTCATCTGAATTTTTGAGTTTTAAAAAATATCTCATGGAACTCAGAAAGGAGTGGAGATCATCTTTTCTTTACCACGCTACTAATTCATAAGGGCCTTGACCTACCAACTAAAGTCATATCCTCTTTGTAATAAAGGATCTTCAATCCTTATAAGCCCTAGAAACACCATGATGGAACCATTCATCTCAGAGTGTTATGTTTCATACCAGTATGTATACCCCATTCCATTTTCATGGACTCAAACTTTTGGTTTATGACTTATATCACCCATACTCCAACTATCTAGGTGGACCTAGCATCCCTAGTATTTCACCATCAACTGATATTAACCCCATAAACCTTCCATGACCTTGGGAAAATACTGAATAAACCTTTTTTTAATGCTACTGACGCATACGGGCTTTGACCTACCAACCATAGGCATATCCTATTTACTTTAAAGGATATTTGATCTTCATGATCCTTAGAAACACCACATAAGAACTCAATACCCCAGGGTATTTTGGGTCATTCCTTGCATGTATGCACCATATTCCATTATTATCAATCAATTTCTAGCTATAAGACTTTAAACTAAATGGAATCTAAAGGTCTGAGCGAAAAGACCCTAATCTAAATAAATATAAGGTTTCAGCTAAAAGACCCTAAACTAAAGCGATAGAAGGTCCAAACTAAAAGACCCTAAACTAAAGTGATATAATTTCTTATCTAAAAGACTCTAAAATAATGTGATAAAAGGTATGAGCTAAAATAACCTAAACTATAGAGATATAAGTTCGAGATAAAAGACCCTAAACTATAGTGATAGAATGTCTGAGCTAAAATACCCTAAACTATAGCAAAAGATCCATTTAGTCTATGAGAATATAAAAACTTGTAAGGCTCACCATATAGCCATAGAAAAAATCAAGTTACTCTCACCAAGACTATTGGATTTTGTAAAAGATAAAGAACTCTCCCTCTATGACATGTATTCTACCCAATTATCCTTTTATGAATTAGGTAACCTTAAGATAGTTGGAGTAGATATATCAATGAAGATACTGAATTTTTTGGGCATTCATGAGCATATCTTGAGAAAAAATCTGTTATAATTTAAATATTTTAATCCAAGAAATTAGGTTTACTTCATATTATACAAATAATGGGAACAATTGATGATCCATACAAAATCAATTCAAATCCAAGTACTCTTGGTTAGGAGTATCCTATTGATAATGCTTGAAATACCTTAGTCAACACACTCTAGAAAAATCATCCCATGGGGCTCAATATCAAACCCCTACTAAATGTTCAGATATGTGTAAAAGTGATCTTAATTTACCTTATAATCATATTTTTGTGTGATGAACAAATCTAATTTTAATGGGGGAATTTTTTAATGCTCATAATTGCACATCACACACTTTTCCATGGTAGGAAGCATGTTGGGCATATCACATGATAAATAAGTGATATTTGGGTTCATCTTCAACCTAGAACTTGGGTACCATGTTTCAATCATATGAACATGAAACCAAGCACGTATTATAGTCCTACCTCCACCCATAGGAATATTAAATTACTGCATACCCAGATATGTGAAGAATTGTGGATATTGACTTGGAATCTAACTATTATCAAGTCCTGCAGAATTTATTTGATTCTCCTCGAAAGATGAGAAAAAATAAAACTCAAGACTTGATGCACCATTCCAATTTGATGGAAGTCTATACCACACACATGAAATATTCATGTGTGCATGAGAATCTCAATGTCATGCTTGATATTTTCATGTGAATAGGATAAATGTTCCATGTATTTGTATCATGGGATTAGGATATGCAACATTTATGTGAAATATTGAAACACTATCCATGAACCCTTTGGCATATGACCTTAACATGAAAACACCCTAGGTCGTGCTATGGAATCATATAGCCATGAATACGCAACACATCAAAGACAAGAAAAGATACTATCCCTGAAAATACCAAAATAATGTCATGAGATCCATCATTGAATATGAAACACATCAAAGGTGAGAAAAGTGATTGTCCTTGAATATGTATGCATGCCATCATGAGATCTATCAATGAATGTGTGACACATCAAAGGAGAGAAAAGTGAATGTCCCTGAAAATGTATGCATGTCATCACAAGATCTATCAATGAACATGTGACACATCAAAGGTGAGAAATTTGATTTTCCTTGAAAATTTCCACATGTCATCGTGAGATCTATCAATGAATACGCAGCACATAAAAGGTGATAAAAGTGAGTGTCCTTGACAATGTCTTCATGTTATCATGAGATCTATCAATAAACATGTGACACATCAAAGGAAAGCATAGAAATTGTCCCTGATGATGTCTGCATTTCATATCAAGATCTTGTACTAATCATGAAACATACCATAAGCAAGCAGGGTGACTGACTAGGACAAGGCATGCATGCCATCGCAATATCTCATATTGATTATGTGGCACCCTCATGAAAAATCAGTGGGTGAAGGCTGCAAACCCCCTTGAAAAATAAATGGTAAAAATATCCAAAAGGAGGGATTGTCTTCTGGTCATGAACTTCATGCGACGTGGCCCAAGAGATTCACAATACACCACAAACCCATGGTGGCATGTCCACCTCACTATGTGAGATCCCTTTGGTGTATCTCCCTTGTCACGTGATAGACTTAGGACATTTCCAGGTGATCTTGTGCTCCCCCCTTGATTCTAAAAATAAGCAAAAGGGTTTGCCCATGATAAATGCTTTTGCATCACTATAAGAACTTTTTTTGGTCAAATGACACATCACTGATGGGGAGAGTGATTAAATTCAACAAAAATCATGCAAGCTCCCAATATCCCCAATCCTTCAACAAATAAAATAATGAAATAAAAGGGAAATGGGTGGAATCCTTTTTCAGTCATAAAACTAATGTGATAAACTAGCACGGTCTCACAAGATCCCTAGAAAAGTAAGTTTGATAAAAATCCCCCTATAAATCTATCCTTGTCTCATGGAATATCCCGAATAAGGCATCAAAGATCATGTGAAGGCCTTTCAGTAGGCATCATGATCTCGCAAAATTACTTGGACATATCATCCAGACACCATGAAAGTCCCTCAACATATCTGCATGATTCAAAAATATCCCTTTAATTAGACATAATCCAATAAATTGGGAGTTTATAGGATGGTATTTTGGTCATTGAAAATCAAGAGATTCCCCTGGGGTGACCCATGGAAGGACCTTTTGAAGTCGCATGATGCCAAATCCCTCCACTGACTCAAACTTGGGTTCATGGGATACATGTCGTGAAAAGCAGTGAAAACCCGGGGTAGAGAGGCCTATAAATCCACCACCCTGGCGTGAAAAAATAAAGGACCAAAGGTAGATAGATGAAATCTTGGAACCTCAAACTAGCACACCCAAGCACCAAAGTGGAGTTCTCGAAACAACTAATCTTGTGAGGGGGAAAGATCCCCATCAGGTAAGATCTAGGGAACTACCTAAGTGATCATGAAACATGTATAGTCACTTTTCATGATCACTCACGAATCACATGAAGGACTTCTGGTGGGTCACGTGAAGGGAATCCCACGTATTTTCTATGAAACACAAGACTTAAACTAAGATAACTCTAAACAAATATAAGGCATATGAAATAAAAGGTTGGAACAAAAACTAAAATATGGAAGACTTATGAAAAGGACATATATGATGATCCTCATGAACTTCACATGAACCACTTGGGTCATGCAATAGTACCAGGACATGTCTCCAAAATCTTGTGATACTCCTTTGGTATACTATTTGGATCATGAGAAGTACTATGTACTTATCAAATTAAGTCACATGTTGCCCCACAGGAATGTCACCCAGTCTCACAAAGCTCTATGGTATCATCATCCAAACCTTATGGTGTCCTTTAAACATTTTTATCGACTCATATGATGGCACCAGAACATGCTAGATGAGTCACATGATAGCACCCAATCATGTCAAATGGCTCTTACTATGTCCCTCGAACACGCCATCTAGATCACGCGATGACTTCCAAACAAGTTAGTCAGGTCATTAATCACCCTCTGGACATGTAAAAATGACTCTCATGACTCCCTCCAAGCATATCATCTAGATTTCATGATGACACAATGAAAAGCCAATTGGATCATGTGATTACCTCTAAAACACATCAGTTGGGTACATGCGATGGATTACAAGATTAACCAGTTAGGTCTCATGATGTCCTCCAGCCAAGAAAACCTTGGTCAGGTGAAAAACTTCAAACATGCCATCCATGTTATGAGATATCCCTTGGAAAAGCCAACTAGATCATGAAATTATCTTTGGACATGTCAGGAGGACATATTCTGACTTGTAAAATAAAACAATAAAGGAATGTTGTGTAGATAATCAACAAATGTTAGGATTACAATAAGTCCAGGTCAATCGAGAATCCCAAGACTTGATAACCTTGTCCATCCTCAGTGTGTAAGCCCTGATTATAAGGGCAGAATCAGTTTGTAAGCCCTGACTAGAAGGAAAACCTCATAGTGTAAGCCCCAATCTGGGGAACTATGATGAATATGATTCCTAATATAGCTAGAATACATAGGATTCCTTCCTACTGAGCTATATATTAAGCATCCAAAGGGAATTCCCAACAAAAAAATCTTGCATCTACAAGAAATGAGATTGATTATTTTTTATCCCTTGTTTCTCAAACTGGGCATAGATAACAGAGGCTTAGGTAGTTGAAATGATCATATAATTCACATTAAAAGTCTCTATTAGTATAAGGAAAATATCAGTGTGTAATCCCTAACTAGCGTCATAATATGATATGTCCCACATACAAGGGAAATGTCAGTGTGTAATCCTAGTCCAGTTGAACTATGAGGAATCTGATTCCTTCCATAACTATAATATGTAAGAATCCTTCCTAAGTCCCAAGCCCAAACTTAAATGGGTATCCACTTTAGTGGAATCCCTTCCATGTCTCTGAAATTTTAACCATCAGGGCCCAATCATTCCCATGGTTAGATCATCCTTCCTTATCCACAAACAGATTAAGAACCAATTGAACTACAAGGAATCTGATTCCTTCCATAACTAGGATATGTAGGATGCCTTCCCAAGTATTGGTCTCAAATTCAAGTGAGTACCCACCTCAATTTAAGTCCCTCCATGTATCCAAAATTTAAACCATCAAGACCCAATCATTCTCATGGGTTGATCATTCTACCTCATCCATCAGCAGACGAATAATCCAACTGAAATATGGTGAATCTGATTCCTACCATAATCAGGATACGTAGGATTCCTCCTTGGGCCTGATCTCTATATTAAACATCCCAAGGGTTGTCTCAATATATAAGTCCCATATCCATATACAATGAGGTTGATTTCTTGCTATCCATTATTTCTCACACCGATCATAGCTCACATGGTCTTAGGGAGTCACAATGAACACATCATTGACATCATAAATCTCCACCAGATGGGGTAATCTCAATATGTAAGCCCTAATGAGTGGCATGATATAAACATCCTCCATATAAGAGAATCTACCTTAGGTCCAGTACCAAGGGCATGAACAAACTATGGTAGCTTTGATTCCTATTATAACTAAGATACAAAGGATGTATCCACAAGACTCAAACTAAAATATTTGATGCCTGAGTACCTGCACATGTGTTCTTTACTCATGGTGTAAAAATGCACAGGTTTAATGAACTATGTGGGTTTTGTTTCCTATAATAAATTGGATACTTAGGAAACCTCATAATAGATCAATCCAGTTCTCATAATATTAACCACCTTCCTATGTGGTAGTAAATTATAAAGTGCTCGGTCATACTACTTCAGCATATAAGCATCAATTCATTACTATGAAATGGATGAATAACCTTAGATTCATATATATAGATTCAATAATAAGATCTCCTTTTTCTTCTATAAATAAAAGGATTTAACCCATGGTCATTTTTTAGGGTAACCTATCTGATATCAAGATCATGAAGAGATTATTGAACATATCTTAAATCTATAAGAGAGTCCTGTATTAGGCAAAAATTCCCCCCAAAAGGGTGTGATGAGCCCAACCTCCCATCCTATCGACCAATGTGAGTTCCTAAGTGTTATTGGGTCTGAAACCCCAACCAACCACCTGCCTTTAGAAAGCTTTTTTGTACCCAACTACAAATGTGGTAAATGTTGGGATCTTCCATTAAGAACAATAATAGTAACCCAATGTAAATTATTGTATATCACATTTAACCCCCCCCCCCCCCCCACTTACAATCAATTGTCAGGACAAACCAAACTCACCTAGAGGTTGTATATTCTCCATCAAAACACTATCACTTTATCATTTTTCATTATTACACAACCGAATACCTTTATTGAAGCATCATTGTATACCACAAAGAGTTCCCCACTAGTCGATAGTGTATGTACCGGTGCAGTGATAAGACTCTTTTTTAACTATTTAAAGAAGTATTCACATTCACTTGTCCAGACAAAATTTACTCCCTTCTGAGTCATCTTGGTTAGTGGGTCTGAAAATCATGATAAGTTCTTCAAAAATCTTTGGTAATACCTAACTATACCAAGTAAACTATGAAACTTTGTTATAGATGTAGGCTTGGGCCACTCTTCTATTGACTTTGTTTTAGAAAGGTCCACATATATCCCTTTGTTGGTGATAACATTCCCCAAGAATGATACTTCCTCTATCCAGAACTCACATTTATTATAATTTCTATATATTTTCTCCCTCTTCAAAGTCTTTAGAACTCTATTCAAATGATCCTCATGTCCTTCCTTTCTCTTATAGTATATCAGAATATCATCGATAAATACTACCATAAATTTTTCAAGTTAATATCTAAAGAATATATTCATTAAGTCCATGAATATTATTAGAGTGTTAGTGAGTCCAAAGAACATAACTATAAACTCATAGTGTTCATAACTTGTTCAAAAGGTATTATTGTTAATATCTTCCTTCATCAACTTTAATTGGTTATATCCCAACCAAATATCCCCTTTAGAGAAATACTTGGCCCCATGTAGTTGATAAAACAAGTCATATATCCATGGAAGGTGAAACTTTTTCTTTATATTAATTTTTTTGAGCTCATGATAATCAATACATAGGTGCATTGATTGATCCTTATTCTTAACAAAGAGGATTGGCACACCCCACAGTGAAGCACTCTGGCATATGAAACCCTTTTCCAGATTCTCTTGTAATTGCTTCTTTATTTATTCCAACTCAATGGTGGAAATTATATAAGTAGTATTTGATATAGGCATAGATCTAGGTATAATATCAATTGAGAAATAAACCTCTAAGTTAGAAGGAAGACTGGAAAATTCTTCAGGGAACACATCACTGTAGTCCCTCACAATGTACATGTCTTCAAGAATGATCCTCTCCTTTATATAAATAATTTGAGATAGATATTCTTTCTCATGAGGCAATAATATCCACAATTGAGATGATTATTCTGACAGATATTCATCATCCTCCTTCCACTTGTACAGAATTGGAGAATTCCTCAGGATGTAAAGAGTGATATCCCTTTCTCAACAGTTGATGTTGGATTTATATAAAGATAGCCAATCCATGCCCAATATAGCATCAAACTTCACTAAAGGAAGTAAGAAAATATTTTCTGGGAGGTTCATTCCATAAACATTGAATGGGGAGGAATTATATACTTTGGATACAATAATTTTTCCATTATATATTCTCACATATAACTCAACCTTCATATTTTGAGCTGGTATTTGAATAACTCTACTAAACTTCCAAGATATGAAATATTGTGTAGAACCATAATCAAAATGTATATTTTCTATTCTTGAATTAATAACTAGTGTACCTATCAATGAATCATTTCCAGGATCCACATCAGCAGTAATGATAGAATATTCCCTTTCTTACTACCTTGTAGGTTGTTTTTGTTGATTTCCACTGACAACCCCTGGCTTAGGGCATTGGTTCGCATAATTCCCATGTTCCTTATAGTTCAAAAACTACACTAAAATCTGAGTGTTGATTTAAACATTCCTTTATTATTCCACATTTGTGGTCTTCCTCATATCCCTTCGATAATAATTAGATTTATTCCCCTCTATTCCACATTTTAATCATCTCCTAGTTCCCTTAAGATAGTTCCCAAGATGCTTCTTCCCACGGTTTTGACATGTGGGTTTTTGGGTTTTCTTTACATCATGGGATTCATCAGTTTATCCTCTCATGTTAAACTCAAATTTCCTATTTTTATCTGTAACGCCCCAACCCTTGTTACCCAGAGTCGGTGCATTATTACATTACATTGGCATGATCACAAGAAATATCAAATCTCGAAAGACCGATTGGTTTAGTAGCCTTGGAAACACTAGATATATTCATAAGTTTTACATTACATCATAAAATGAAAAACTACTACAACAACATAATGTCTCCACATTCCACACTATTATCCCCTCATAATATCCCTGCAGGTCATTAATAACTTACTTCTTCATATCCTGGGAAAAATAAAACATAGAAAAGAGGTGAGCTCAAATGCCCAGTAAGGATAACAATATAGCAGAACATTCAAAAATAAGCATAAACATTTAAGGAAATTAATTACTAAAACAAAAGCCTTTTAAACTTGAACTTCAACATAGTATGGCAAAAGTAAAATGAAATAATGCCATTTACTTGTTCACATGGATATTCTACTAATCGAATAATCACATGCAATATCAATAACCACTTTCATAATGTTGGAATGCATAATGCCAGACTATCATAACCACATAGCCAAGGCCTCGTTCCAAGACTACAAATATGATTTTGCCAAGGCCTTGTGCCAAGACACTAGTTTGTCTCATGAGACCTACCGATGCAATTTTTTTATAAAATACTTACGTTTAAAATTTCTAAAATATACTCCAGTGTTTTTCTGAAATCATTATGCAAGATTTTGAAATAAAAATAACTAATTCTGAGACTGCTCGACTAATTATAGGCCATGATGGGTCCACTTCCAATCCCTTCCTATCTAACACACTCGAGAGTCAGGTTTTTTGAAAACATTTTTAAGATTGCGTTAAATACGTATACATTTGCACTGGATTTTCATATTTTTGAGAGAAATATCTCTTTTTTTGAAATCATTTAAAAGTCACATAATTATAAAATAAAACCTTTACATTGAAAATAATCTTATAAGATTGTAAGGGAAGCTTTGAAGATTTTATAACGGCAGAAAATAACCGCACTCGCCGTATAATTTTAAAAAAAACATTCTTATCTTAATTCTGTCGAAAAGGTTAAAAAGTACCTTGTTTGGAAAACGACGGAAAGATTCCCTTATAAGCCTCTTATAAAAAGTCAAACAAGGGTATAAATGACTTTAACCCATATTCTTTTAAATAGTAAAAATGGTATGAAATACATTTTGAAGAAACATGGATGTGGATGATAAAGAAATCCCAGTAGATTATTACGTATAAACAACCTCAGATAATGAAGAGATTGCGAAATAAACCCTTACCAATTTGGTAACTTATGAAACATACAACCCATGAAAGAGGTATCATACAATGAATATGTAAATACACATAAATTAAGGTGTATTACACAAATAATATAATTATGGGCAGTACACACACCGCACAAAAGGTGATGGTGGCAATATGGCATGAATCTCACGGGAATAAGGAGTGAGATGAAAACCCCTTACCTTGTACTTTTCCTTGGTTGGGGTATAATGGTGAAATAATTGTTATTAAATTATACATGAATCATATATATTAATATGATATCATATATGATCTTTTAATATTGATTTGATAATAATATCTTAGTATTATCGTTGTTTCGGGTGTTAACTTACTTGTTTTCTTTTATATGTTTTGTTACATAAGCCATGTTTGTAATGAATAGGTTGTATATTATTCATATCCAGAATGATATCAAGTCCTTAAACATAATTTTTAAATCATCAAATGATAATTATACTTGAATGGATACGATGGAGAATGAATCTTATCGCGTTCGTGGAGACGGTAGTCCGTACGTACGCACGAGCGACAATATCATTCTTTTGATATTAAAATAATATATAAATGGATGTTATATCATATATAAAGAATAATTAACATGTTATATTTATTATTTACATGAGTTACACATCATTATTATACCCATCCAAAATAATAATATATTGAATAACAATTACACCACAACGTGGAGACGGTAAGCCGTACGTACGCACGTATGGTGACATGTTATTCAAAGGGTGGATAGAATACTGAATATGGTTGTACAATATTTATAATAACATCACAGTATATGTGAGATACTGGAGTTATTATTTTAGAATGGTAACAACAAATAAAGAAGAAGTGGAAGAAGAAATGAACTTGGAAAAAGGGTGGTGAAATCATTACCTTTTCTCCGGGTTCTTCCTTTTGATTTGATCAAAAGGGCTCCTTAGGTTGGCTTTATGGTCAAACTAAGGCCTCTAGGTTGTAGTGAGGGAAGTTGGGAGAGTATTTGGGCAGAGTTTGGCCGAACCAAAAGGCTTTGAAGGTGTGAAGAAATGAGAAGGAGGAGTGCCCTTTTATAAGAGGGGTGAGGGGCACCTTTGGAAAAGCTAGAGATATTAGTTTATAATAAATTCATAATCGGTTTCCAAAGGCTCCAAAGTTGAATATTAAAAGGTTAAGGTGGGTATGGGTCGAAAAAAACTCAACCAATAGAATTTAGACAGGTTTGGGTACTTATATTAACCTTATCTTTAAGTATTAACTCTAAGTTAATTAGTTTCACTTTTACAATGTCTCTTTGTATTTTTATATAATATGGTTAATAAACTTACTATATACATCCAAGAGACCCCAAAGTGGTCCATTAATGATGAACCTATCATGATATAAGTCTCTTGGCCTAACCTTAGATTTTTAGGAATTTAATATCAATTAATAATATAATATTTGTTTTAAGAACTCTTTTATGTCAATTTTGACACTATTCAATAGTTGATTTTTTTGAAACTCATAACAGATTGATTACTTCGAAAAAAGTAAATTAAATAAATCCTAATATATCATATTATCCTATAAAATTAGTTTAATTCATTAAAAGTTTCATATTATATTTATTTGGGTATTTATAATATCAATTAATTTAATTTTTCACTATTTTAGTAATTACTGCATCATCATTGTGTCATAAATAAATAAATTATTTAATGTCTAAAAATTATAAATAAAATATCATTATTTAGGAAATATTTTTATCTTTATAATGAATATTTATAATCTAAAATCCAACATATATAACCCTATGTAAAAATTGGTTTTCTAAAAGATATATGCTTGTGTCATTTTTGTATTCATTTTAACTTAATTAAAAAAAAGAGTCCCTATCACCTACAAGTGGCACAATGGGGTACCAAAATCAACCCAAAGATGCCTATGGTCGAACATGTATCAACCAATAATTCTAGGACACGTTTTAGGGTAATTTAGTATTATTATAATATTATTTTTTAACCCTTATTTACCGGATTTACCCTTAACCATGGTAAATAAAATATTTACCGCAGTAATTATTCAAAATGTCTAAAAATAAAAGTTACCTATTTACACAAATTGGAAATCCTGATTCCAAATATGGAATCCATTTTTCTAAATTCAAAACACAGAAGTGGTAGAAATTAATTTAAAATTAATTCCCGTTGTCAAAACAAAAAGCGTGTTTTTAAGAGATAATAACTATCAAAAGATTGACACTTGTTTATGTTCGGTTTAATTGTAAAATTGTGTCCAATGACCAACATTATATTAAATGATAAAAATATATTCTAAATATACTTTAAAACCACTCATATTCATAATTTATCACTATTAATTATTTTGATTAAAAAAGTTGTTTTTCATTAAAATTTAGTAATTTTCACTATTCATCAAAATATGAAAGTTATCCGAAAAGTACCAAAATTTCACCTTAGGCTAAATTCGATATTACTAATCCAAAAATGAAGTCCATTTTGAAATATAAAATATATATAATTTCAAAAATTAGGTATTACTATTCATAACGGCTAGTTTGATTGGTTATGGTGTGTTATAACTCGGTGTTGCGTACAACACACGCTATCACATTATTCAAAGAGAAGCGTACCGTAGAAGCTTGGGGTGTTACATTATCCCCTCCTTCAAATAATTTCGCCCTCAAAATTTCTAGAATAATACCGCATGAAAAGACTCGGGTGGTTCTTCATCATAAGTTCCTCGGGTTCCCACGTTGCCTCTTCCATCTTATGGTTTCTCCATAAAACTTTTACCAGACGCGTCGTCCGGTTTCTCAGCACTTGTTCTCTCGTATCAAGAATCTTGACGGGCTCTTCGCAATAAGAAAGATCGGGTTCCAGTTCTAATTCTTCATAGGTGAGTACATGCGTTGGGTCAGGCATGTATTTCCTCAACAGAGATACGTGGAACACATCGTGAACTTTAGAGAGACTTGGCGGCATTGCCAATCGGTAAGCTACAGCCCCAATTCGTTCTAGAATTTCGAAAGGTCCGATGTACCTGGGACTCAATTTACCTTTCTTACCAAAACGTATGACTCCCTTCCATGGAGATACCTTCAGGAAAACATGATCACCGACTTGAAATTCCAAATCCTTCCTTCGATTATCGGCATAGCTCTTCCGCCTACTTTAAGCTGCTTTGATGTAATTTTGGATTACCATCACCTTTTCCATCGTTTCCTCCACCAGTTCTGGACCTACAAGTTTTCTTTCACCAACGTCATCCCAACAGGTTGGTGTACGACATCTCTTTCCATATAACGCTTCATATGGTGCCATCTGAATACTCGAATGGAAGCTATTGTTATAGGAAAATTCTACGAGAGGTAAGTATTGATCCCACATACCCTGAAAGTCAAGTGAGCAATATCTCAACATGTCTTATAGGGTTTGAATATTCCGTTCTGATTGTCCATCTGTCTGAGGGTGGTAAGCAGTGCTCAAATGAAGTTCTGTATCCAGGGATTTCTGAAGACTTTTCCAAAATCTTGAAGTAAAACGGGGATCACGATCAGAAACAATTGATAGGGGTACTCCATGAAGTCTCACAACTTCATTAATATATAGTCTTTCTAGACGTTCCAGGGGTAGATCTTATCTTATAGCAAGAAAATGTGCTGACTTGGTAAGACGGTCAACAATAACCCATATTGCATCATTCCTTCTAGGAGTCTTTGGTAGCCCCATGACAAAGTCCATCGTAATATTGTCCCATTTCCACTCCGGTATGGGAAGAGGTTGCATGACTCCTCCAGGCTGTTGCCTTCCAGCTTTCACTTGTTGACAAACCATACATCTTGACACAAAATCAGCAATCTCCCTCTTCATGTTGTCCCACCAAAAATGTTCCTTCAAATCTCTATACATTTTCGTGCTCCCAGGGTGTATAGAGAAATTGGAACTATGAGCATCATCCAGCAGCTCCCTTTTTAGATCAGGTATATCGGGAACACAAAGTCTCTTCCCAAATTTCAAAATTCCATCCTCATACACAAAGTCTCTCAATCTCCCATCATTCACAGCTTTAATCTTCTTTTTAAATTCTTCATCATCGGTCTGATAACTCTTAATCCTTTCTAGTAAAGATGGTTTGGAAACCATTTGAAAAAGCATTGATGTTTCACCTTCCCTGGTTATTCCCATGTCCATCTTCACTAGATCCATGAAAATTGGATCCCTTTCAATTCTCATATTGTTCAAAACTCCATGGTCTTTTCTACTCAAATCATCTACCACCTTGTTTGCTTTCCCCGGGTGGTAGTGTATCATGCAATCATAATCCTTGAGTAATTAAAGTCATCTCCTTTACCTCATGTTGAGTTCTTTTTGTGAGAAAATATACTTCAAACTCTTGTGATCAGTATAAATCTCACATTTTTCACCATAGAGGTAGTGCCTCCATATCTTCAAAGCAAAGATCACAGCTGCTAACTCGAGATCATGAGTAGGATAGTTTTGTTCATTAATTTTCAACTGTCGTGATGCATAGGCAATAACTCTATCATTCTGCCTAAGGAAACAACCAAGTCCTTTCTTTGATGCATCACTATAAATAACGAACCCATCATTCCCAGATGGTAGAGTCAATATAGGAGCATTTACTAATCTTCTCTTCAGTTCTTCGAAACATTCTTCACACTCTTTTGTCCAAACAAATTTAACCCCTTTACGTGTGAGTTTCGTTAATGGGTTAGCCAATCGGGAAAAATTCTGGACGAAACGTCGATAATAACCTGCCAAACCAATAAAACTACGTATGTCACGACCCGCCCTCGGGGTCCGTGTCGTGACTACCCCAAGCCTACCTTCCATAGGCCAGGGGCTGGCGACTAGCACCAAGGCGTAAATCCCCGTAAAAAGGGAAGGCATTGCCTTTGTAAAGTAAACAAACACCACAGAGTATGCAAGCGGAAAGTAAACACTAAGCAAAAGTAGAGTACAACTGAAAGTGCGGAAAAGTAAATGGGCCAGTATACAAACCCAAACTGAAAGTAAAGTACAACTCGAAAGGGAAAATAGCAACTGAAAAGTAAAAGCCGCTACGCCGAGCTGTCCACCGGTAATCCCACCTGAAGGGTGGGTATAGATAGCTCCACTGCTCCACGGGTCCCGCCATCCGCTCCGAGCACGTCCCGACCAGTGGTCCACCTCCGGGTACCGTCCCGCTCTGCAAGCCTCAGCCAAGGTCAACGTTGTCCGTCGTCTGCAACCAACACAACGTAGTGCGGGCAAAGCCCATGCAGGGGTGAGTATAAGATACTCAGTAGGGACCCCGAGACCCCTGAAGGTCTCTCAAATCCACAAAGGATAAACCACGAAGAAAGGTACAATCACGAAGTAACAACTGACACTGCTTAGGTATATGCCCATACATATACCTAAGTCATCAAATTTAAATACGCTCCAACCTCCGAGCCCAAGTACAACTCAGTCCACACAGGAAAGTAAACGTATTCCACACAGGAAAGCGAAACGTAATCCACACAGGAAAGCAACAGGATTCAGCTCACACAGGTATACATCTTCAAGGACGATAAAGATGATCTCTGATCCATCTAAGTCGTCGGACCCACGAATGATCGATAGGTAACTAACCCCCGCAAAAGACCCACACAAGATCGGGCCCACACAGGACCTGTAGGCGCTGGTTCACACAGGACCGCTGAGCGCAAAGACCCACACAGGATCGGACCCACACAGGATCGGGCCCACACAGGACCTGTAGCACTGATCCACGTAGGATCGCTGAGCACTGTAGTCGTCGTCGTCGAATCCACACAGGATCGGGCCCACACAGGACCTGTAGCACTGATCCACGTAGGATCGCTGAGTGCTGTAGTCGTCGTCGTCGAATCCACACAGGATCTCTGTACTGTCTTTGTCGCAGTCACAGTAGCAGTAGTAGCAGTAGTAGTCACAGTAACAATGGCAGCCAGCGCTAGGGTTCCCGCACACAGCAAGCTCGTTCGGAGGGTCCGCTCCACGAGCCGAGAGGCTGATACATCAACTGTCACAAAGTCCAGAGTTGATGTATCCAAAAGTTCTGTATCGTCAACAGGAACTCAACGCAACAGACGGCGCGTCGATCGGACGCCCGGTCTGAGAGTTATTGGCATTTTCGTCCCCGGGGCCCGGTTGGTTTTTTAAGGCAAAACCAACCCGACCGTACTCCACCTGCTTCCAAACCTCGGGCGGAGTATGCCAAAAGATCCGTCTCACTAAGAGAAACACAACAAAGCTGACGGCACGTCGATCGGACGTCCGTAGCTCAAGATATGAGCGTTTCCGCTCCGAAGGCCCGGTTGGTTTCGTGAACGAACCAACCCGGCCGAACTCAAAGTAATCCGAAACCTTGAGTGCGATAAACCAAAACGACCGTCTCGATCCAAGGATCGCATCGCCGCTGACGGTTCGTCAATCGGACGTCCAGTCTGAAAGATATCAGCCTTTCCGTCTGACACCCACCCTGGGAAACTTCCCAGGAGGTCACCCATCCTCATCACTACTCTAAGCCAAGCACGCTTAACTACGGAGTTTCAACCACGTAGGCTCCCGAAAAAGAAGGTGCGCCTTGAGTATAGTATACCGAAACGACCGTCTCGATCCAAGGATCGCGTTGCCGCAGACGGTTCATCGATCTGAGGTCCGTGGCTCAAGTTATGGCCAAAAGACCGAAGTCGTCTCGAAAACGGGGGGTCCGGGTCCGGGCCGACCCGGCCCGACTCCCCCCCCCCCCCCCCTGGTCTGACCCGAACCGGGTCGACCTGACACGGATCCGACCCGAACCGGGTCGGACCGACCCGGTCCGCTGGACACGGCCCGGCCGGTGGCGGCGCGGCCCGGCCAGCGGCGGCGCGGTCCGGCCAGCGGCGGCGCGACCTGGGGGCCGCGCATGTGCCGCACGCGGGGGGGGGGGGGGGGGGGGGGGGGTAAACCCCCCTTTTTTTTGGATCTCGGCTGGCCTAAGGCCGGCCGTTTCTTTCTCACGCGGGACCCGCGGGTCCCGCCTCCTAACCAAACCGGCGGCCGGCGTGGCCGGCCGCCTTCTACTTCTCCGCCGTGGCCGTAGCCGCGGCTCTTCCTCGATCTCCGGCGGCCGGCGAGGCCGGCCGCCTTCTGGCTGCTCCGCCGCGGCCGTAGGGCCGCGACCTTCCTGTTCTCCGGCGCCGGCGAGGCCAGCGCCCCTGGCTGCTCCGCCGCGGCCTTAGGGCTGCGGCCCTTCATGATCTCCGGCGCCGGCGGCCCGGCTGGCCGCCGGTCGCCTCCTTGTTCTGCCGCGGCCCGTCTCCGGCCGCGGTCTCTTTCGTAAACAACGACGTGGTGCGTCGGCACCGCGTTTCTTCGTCGCAGCTCGCTCCGGCCATTAATTCTTTTGTTCCTGCGCGGTTGCGACGACATCGCGCTGTCTCCGCTAAATTAACACGAAAGAATAGAAGGGGGAGGAGAATCGGCCGTGTTCGTGCGGTCCGGTCTCCTCCCGTTATAACGATATCAGTTGGCCAATCGTATAAACACAACAATGAATGTTTCACAATTTTTAATAAAATTTGGAACTACGCCCAACGGATTATTCTTTCATGTTCGAGGGAATGAAAACACGTAATTTAAAAAGGACAAACCCCCTACCTTGAAAATTGACGTCACACGTCGGTTATCGCGGAGGAAGGCGTTGCGGCGTCGGACGTAGATTCTGTGGACGTCGGGGTGCGTCCGAGGAGGGAACGACGTCTCTTCACTAGTCGCTTAAGACGAAGAAGAGAGGTATGTTGTCGTTGGCGATGATTACCACGGTCGGCGACTTCTCCCTTGTCGAGGAGGAAGACGGAAGAATCTGGGACGTCGAGTCTCGATGGTCGTGGGATCGATGTTCTTTGTCGGAGAAGAACCGTTCTTCACGTTCTTCGTCGAAGACGAAGAAGATCTTCAAGTTTCTCAACGATTCTCCCAATCCTCTCAAGTAACAAAGGAACTAACCCAAAAATAAATCAAGCTTACACTTAATTTATTAACACAACCCAACCTTTGGAATTCAAGAGTTTGAATTTCAAAAACTCAAAATTAAACTCACTTATTAATTATACATGAGTTGTATAATTAATTAAAAGTTAAGTTGTCAAGCCTTTAAGAGGGAGAGAGTGGAGTTAGGGAATTTGAGGGGTTTGGCACATTAAGTGCAAGGGAGTTTAAGGGGGTAGAAGAGAGTTAAGGGGAAGGTGAAGGGTTGGGGATCGTGTGGGCCCCACCTCACCTTAATCCTCACTTGGTTAGTTAGGAACTTGGGATTCCACCCCAACTTCCACACTTAGTATATAACCACTTAAGAAGATAAATAAAATAAATATTGTATAACAAATTTATTTTACTCTTTATTTCATCCAGAAAATTAAACATCTCCTCCTAGGCAAACGCAACTTCGGGAAAGGTCTCCTTAAGAGAATATCGGCGCTACGAGTTCATCGGTGTCCTCGGATTTCAATTCCGAGCACCGGATCAAATGTTAGGAAATCCCGCTCGTTCGTTCACTGAACGTACCCGAGCCAAACTTCGGAAATTAATTCCGGGCACTCCGGGCCTCGGAATCAGGTGCCGTCAGAAACCGCGCTCTTGTAAAATTCCAAAGAAAATTAAGAATAAATTTCCCTTGAATTTTACGGGTCTTTACATTACTCCCACCTCAGGGCTTTACGTCCCCGTAAAGATACATCAAAAACTAGGGAAACAAAAGAGGGTACTGAGCACGCATCTGAGCCTCCCGCTCCCATGTGCTCTCCTGGAGATTCCCGTGTTGCCATCTGATGCGCACAAGAGGAATCGATCGCCCACGCAGGACCCGCTCCTGTCGATCCTCTATCTCCATCGGGACCTCCGTAAAAGTCTCCTCATCGTCAACGTCAAGCTCCCCATCGTCAATGATGTGCGTCGGGTCGTGCACGTATCTCCTCAGCTGGGATACGTGGAAGACGTCGTGCACCCGGTGCAACTGAGGTGGTAGAGCCAGGCGATAAGCCACCTCGCCAATCCTGCTGAGGACCTGGAAGGGTCCGATGAAGCGCGGAGATAACTTGCCGCCTTGGCCAAATCTCCGAATACCACGTCGAGGTGAGACCCGCAAGAAGACGTGGTCACCACCCTCGAACTCCAGTGGCCTCCGCCTCCTGTCAGCATAAGGCTTCTGCCGGCTCTGAGCTGTACTCATCCGCCCCTGGATGACCTGGACCATCTCAGGTCCCACAAGAGCTGCAAGATTTCTTCTTTGCCGATAAGAGAAATCTGGTCTCATCCCCTGGATGAACCACATTCTTCGCCTAATACAGTCAATCCTAACATGGATGATACTAATCCATACCAAGGATGACGTCGTAAGGCCTCGACGCTACTACTAAGAGATCCAACCGTTACTCTCGCCTCCAAGGGTTGAGTCACACTGTCGGCATTAGTGTGTGGTAACTGGGTCTCCTCCAGTAGATGTCTCACAAGTGAGGGTCAAGTCAACAGCCAAAACTGGAACCTCTTAGTAACATCACGAAAGTGGACAGGAACGAAAATATCACAAAGGTATGCGTCTTTTATTATTGCAGCTCATAATACAAGACGCTACACAAATGCAACAAGGAACCATAAGTACAAAGGATGTATCCACTAGTTCTGCTCCTGTCCATAGGCTCCCAGAGCTCCATGATCGAAGGCCTCGACTGCCTGAATTTGAGCTCTCGCATGTTCACCTACTCCCTGTGGTCGGGGTGGACCTCCTGGTGGTGGTGGTGGTAGAGCCTCAAAACGTCACCCACCACCTGCTGCTCGGCGAGCTCCTCTGCCTCGTCCGCCTCCTCCCTGCGGACCGCCACGATCGAACCTCTGCCTCTGCCTAGGTGGTTCCTCAACCGTCTGCTGCTCCTCTGCATGGCGGGTCGGGCAGTCACGAGCCATGTGGCCTTGCCCGCCGCATGCATAGCACTGTCTTCCACTCGAAAGACTGGCTCCGCGCTGTGTGCCCTGCACTGCTGAGCCAGTGCCCTGAGGTCTTCTGCCTGAAGATCTGGTCTGCTTGGACCCCTGAGTCATCCGTCGACTGCCTGCTGCAGATGACTCTGCCACGTGCCGCCCTGCGGTGGGTCGCTGTGCTGGTGTAGACTCAACAAGGAAGCTCTCGATCAGAAGGGCCCGCTCCAGCACTCCTGCCTGGGTCGGGATGCTGAGGGAGATCAGTGATGCCCTGATCTCGTGTCTCAATCCCTGCTCGAAGGTCCGGGCCCGGAAGAAGGGGTCCCGTACCATGTCTGTCGAGTAGCGCGAGAGATCGGTAAATCTCGCTGAGTACTGAGAGACCGTCATGCTTCCCTGCCGCATCTGAAGAAGCTCCTGGATACGCACCGCACAAAGGGTGGCTGGGACGAACTCCGAGCGAAAAAGGATCTCAAAGTCCGTCCAAAGTAGAGATGCCTCATCGTGCACCTGGAGCATCAAGCTCCACCATCGTCCTACTGCTGCGTGTAGTAGGCTCGCAGCGAGGATCACCATGAGGTCTGCTGGTGTCCTCACTAGCCTAAACACTCGTACTACTGCCTCCAGCCAGTTCTCTGCTGCCTGGGGATCCGTCTCCCCGCGAAACCTGGGCGGTCGCTGGCGCTGAAACTCATGCAGTGCGCTGAGGCGACGTGCATCGTCAGCGGCTGTTGCTGGAAGCATCGGGGGCTCGGCGGGTAGTGCTACCGCCGGTGCCACTACTGACAAAGGGCGCTGCACCGAAGCCTCGTCGCTCGGTGGGCTGTCGTCACACTCGACTCTCGGAACCCTAGCTGGCTGCCGTCGTGGGACCATCCTGAATAGGAAACAGGTCTGCCACGGTCAAACAGTATACCTGGTGAGCTGATATAAGTAATCACAAAGAAAACTTTGAGACACACACGCAATCAATGTTTTCGTGCATTAAGTCGGAAATCAAAAGTCAGGGTCCTAGTGTACGGATACGTCGGCCGCCGCACCAACACTGGACTCCCTGGACTGATAACCACACTCAATACGCTAAACATTATTGCTTCATAGAGAAAATATCAGATTTTGCGGTAGAACCGAACTCCTTTGATACCAATTTGTCACGACCCGCCCTCGGGGTCCGTGCCGTGACTACCCCAAGCCCGCCTTCCATAGGCCAGGGGCTGGCGACTAGCACCAAGGCGTAAATCCCTGTAAAAAGGGAAGACATTGCCTTTGTAAAGTAAACAAACACCACAGAGTATGCAAGCGGAAAGTAAACACTAAGCAAAAGTAGAGTACAACTGAAAGTGCGGAAAAGTAAATGGGCCAGTATACAAACCCAAACTGAAAGTAAAGTACAACTCGAAAGGGAAAACAGCAACTGAAAAGTAAAAGCCGCTACGCCGAGCTGTCCACCGGTAATCCCACCTGAAGGGTGGGTACAGATAGCTCCACTGCTCCACGGGTCCCGCCATCCGCTCCGAGCACGTCCCGACCAGTGGTCCACCTCCGGGTACCGTCCCGCTCTGCAAGCCTCAGCCAAGGTCAACGCTGTTCGTCGTCTGCAACCAACACAACGTAGTGCGGGCAAAGCCCGTGCAGGGGTGAGTATAAGATACTCAGTAGGGACCCCGAGACCCCTGAAGGTCTCTCAAATCCACAAAGGATAAACCACGAAGAAAGGTACAATCACGAAGTAACAACCGACACTACTTAGGTATATGCCCATACATATACCTAAGTCATCAAATTTAAATACGCTCCAACCTCCGAGCCCAAGTACAACTCAGTCCACACAGGAAAGTAAACGTATTCCACACAGGAAAGCGAAACGTAATCCACACAGGAAAGCAACAGGATTCAGCTCACACAGGTATACATCTTCAAGGACGATAAAGATGATCTCTGATCCATCTAAGTCGTCGGACCCACGAAGGATCGATAGGTAACTAACCCCCGCAAAAGACCCACACAAGATCGGGCCCACACAGGACCTGTAGGCGCTGGTTCACACAGGACCGCTGAGCGCAAAGACCCACACAGGATCGGGCCCACACAGGACCTGTAGCACTGATCCACGTAGGATCGCTGAGCACTGTAGTCGTCGTCGTCGAATCCACACAGGATCGGGCCCACACAGGACCTGTAGCACTGATCCACGTAGGATCGCTGAGTGCTGTAGTCGTCGTCGTCGAATCCACACAGGATCTCTGTACTGTCTTTGTCGCAGTCACAGTAGCAGTAGTAGCAGTAGTAGTCACAGTAACAATCGCAGCCAGCGCTAGGGTTCCCGCACACAGCAAGCTCGTTCGGAGGGTCCGCTCCACGAGCTGAGAGGCTGATACATCAACTGTCACAAAGTCCAGAGTTGATGTATCCAAAAGTTCTGTATCGTCAACAGGAACTCAAAGCAACAGACGGCGCGTCGATCGGACGCCCGGTCTGAGAGTTATTGGCATTTTCGTCCCCGGGGCCCGGTTGGTTTTTTAAGGCAAAACCAACCCGACCGTACTCCACCTGCTTCCAAACCTCGGGCGGAGTATGCCAAAAGATCCGTCTCACTAAGAGGAACACAACAAAGCTGACGGCATGTCGATCGGACGTCTGTAGCTCAAGATATGAGCGTTTCCGCTCCGAAGGCCCTGTTGGTTTCGTGAACGAACCAACCCGGCCGAACTCAAAGTAATCCGAAACCTTGAGTGCGATAAACCAAAACGACCGTCTCGATCCAAGGATCGCATCGCCGCTGACGGTTCGTCAATCGGACGTCCAGTCTGAAAGATATCAGCCTTTCCGTCTGACACCCACCCTGGGAAACTTCCCAGGAGGTCACCCATCCTCATCACTACTCTAAGCCAAGCACGCTTAACTACGGAGTTTCAACCACGTAGGCTCCCGAAAAAGAAGGTGCGCCTTGAGTATAGTATACCGAAACGACCGTCTCGATCCAAGGATCGCGTTGCCGCAGACGGTTCATCGATCGGAGGTCCGTGGCTCAAGTTATGGCCAAAAGACCGAAGTCGTCTCGAAAACGGGGGGTCCGGGTCCGGGCCGACCCGGCCCGACTCCCCCCCCCCCCCCCTGGTCTGACCCGAACCGGGTCGACCTGACACGGATCCGACCCGAACCGGGTCGGACCGACCCGGTCCGCTGGACCCGGCCCGGCCGGTGGCGGCGCGGCCCGGCCAGCGGCGGCGCGACCTGGGGGCCGCGCATGTGCCGCACGCGGGGGGGGGGGGGGTAAACCCCCCTTTTTTTTGGATCTCGGCTGGCCTAAGGCCGGCCGTTTCTTTCTCACGCGGGACCCGCGGGTCCCGCCTCCTAACCAAACCGGCGGCCGGCGCGGCCGGCCGCCTTCTACTTCTCCGCCGTGGCCGTAGCCGCGGCTCTTCCTCGATCTCCGGCGGCCGGCGAGGCCGGCTGCCTTCTGGCTACTCTGCCGCGGTCGTAGGGCCGCGACCTTCCTGTTCTCCGGCGCCGGCGAGGCCGGCACCCCTGGCTGCTCCGCCGCGGCCTTAGGGCCGCGGCCCTTCATGATCTCCGGCGCCGGCGGCCCGGCTGGCCGCCGGTCGCCTCCTTGTTCCGCCGCGGCCCGTCTCCGGCCGCGGTCTCTTTCGTAAACAACGACGTTGTGCGTCGGCACCGCGTTTCTTCGTCGCAGCTCGCTCCGGCCATTAATTCTTTTGTTCCTGCGCGGTTGCGACGACATCGCGCTGTCTCCGCTAAATTAACACGAAAGAATAGAAGGGGGAGGAGAATCGGCCGTGTTCGTGCGGTCCGGTCTCCTCCCGTTATAACGATATCAGTTGGCCAATCGTATAAACACAACAATGAATGTTTCACAATTTTTAATAAAATTTGGAACTACGCCCAACGGATTATTCTTTCATGTTCGAGGGAATGAAAACACGTAATTTAAAAAGGACAAACCCCCTACCTTGAAAATTGACGTCACACGTCGGTTATCGCGGAGGAAGGCGTTGCGGCGTCGGACGTAGATTCTGTGGACGTCGGGGTGCGTCCGAGGAGGGAACGACGTCTCTTCACTAGTCGCTTAAGACGAAGAAGAGAGGTATGTTGTCGTTGGCGATGATTACCACGGTCGGCGACTTCTCCCTTGTCGAGGAGGAAGACGGAAGAATCTGGGACGTCGAGTCTCGATGGTCGTGGGATCGATGTTCTTTGTCGGAGAAGAACCGTTCTTCACGTTCTTCGTCGAAGACGAAGAAGATCTTCAAGTTTCTCAACGATTCTCCCAATCCTCTCAAGTAACAAAGGAACTAACCCAAAAATAAATCAAGCTTACACTTAATTTATTAACACAACCCAACCTTTGGAATTCAAGAGTTTGAATTTCAAAAACTCAAAATTAAACTCACTTATTAATTATACATGAGTTGTATAATTAATTAAAAGTTAAGTTGTCAAGCCTTTAAGAGGGAGAGAGTGGAGTTAGGGAATTTGAGGGGTTTGGCACATTAAGTGCAAGGGAGTTTAAGGGGGTAGAAGAGAGTTAAGGGGAAGGTGAAGGGTTGGGGCTCGTGTGGGCCCCACCTCACCTTAATCCTCACTTGGTTAGTTAGGAACTTGGGATTCCACCCCAACTTCCACGCTTAGTATATAACCACTTAAGAAGATAAATAAAATAAATATTGTATAACAAATTTATTTTACTCTTCATTTCATCCAGAAAATTAAACATCTCCTCCTAGGCAAACGCAACTTCGGGAAAGGTCTCCTTAAGCGAATATCGGCGCTACGAGTTCATCGGTGTCCTCGGATTTCAATTCCGAGCACCGGATCAAATGTTAGGAAATCCCGCTCGTTCGTTCACTGAACGTACCCGAGCCAAACTTCGGAAATTAATTCCGGGCACTCCGGGCCTCGGAATCAGGTGCCGTCAGAAGCCGCGCTCTTGTAAAATTCCAAAGAAAATTAAGAATAAATTTCCCTTGAATTTTAAGGGTCTTTACAACGTACCTCAGTTATACTCATAGGTGCTGGCCATTCTTGGATTGCCTTGGTCTTAGAAGGATCAACAGAGATTCCATCTTTAGAGACAATATAGCCAAGAAAAGAAATCTCATGAAGCCAGAATTCACACTTGATAAACTTTCCATATAATTCATGTCTTCTTAGAGTCTTCAAGATAATTCGCAAGTGATTTTTATGATCTTCGTAGCTTTTGGAGTATACCAAAATATCATCAATAAATACCACCAAAAATTCATCGAGATACTCCTTGAAAACTCTATTCATCAGATCCATGAATACAGAGGGTGCATTAGTCAATCCAAAAGGCATTACAGTAAACTCGTAATGCCCGTACCTGGTTTGAGATGCTGTCTTCGGAATGTCTTCCTTCTTCACACACAACTGATGGTATCCAGATCGAAGGTCAATCTTTGAAAAGTATTGAGCTCCATGCAGTTGGTCAAATAAATCATCAATGTGAGGTAGGGGATACTTGTTCTTTATCATTATAGCATTGATCTCCCTGTAGTCGATACATAACCTCATAGATCCATCTTTCTTTTTAACAAAAAGAACAGGGGATCCCCATGGAGAAACACTAGGGCGAATAAATCCTTTATTACTCAATTCCTCTAGTTGTTTCTTTAGTTCAACTAATTCTACAGTGGCCATTCTATAAGGGGTCTTCAATATAGGCCTTGATCCAGGAATCAAATCAATGAAAAACTCAACTTCTCGTTCTGGAGGATGTCCAGGTAAATCTTCCGGAAATACATCTACAAATTCTTTCACAACAGGTACATCCTCTATTTGAACATTCCTTTCCTCACCGACAGTTATTTCATTCTCTTCCTCCCCAATAATTGAATTAAGTTGAGCTACTGGGGGTGGATCTAAATAAGAATTAGGTGGTGACGATTCTGCTCTAAAAATAAGGTGTTCCTTATCATTATCATCAAGAATCGTAACCTCTTCCTTCTTACAATAAATCTTCGCATCGTAGTCCGAAAGCCAGCCCATACCGAGGATTATATCAAACTCAATCATAGGTATGACGATGAGATCAGCAGATAAAGAACATTTATGTGCTCTAATGGGGACTAATTCACAAAACTTTGTTGCAATGATACTTCCCTTAGGAGTTTTAACTGACAACTCCCTTATTAAATCAAATTGGAAATATCTAATTTTCTTAGCAAACTGGGAAGATATGAAACAATGTGATGATCCAGAATCAAATAATGCATTTGCTAAACTTGAGGAAACCATTAAATTACCTGCCACCACGTCTTTCGGAGCTTCTACCTCAGCAGTAGTGATAGCATAAGCCTGGCCTTGATCCCTTGGCCTTTTCTGAGGTAAGTTCTCCTAACGCTTAGGACATGCATTTGCATAATGCCCCATCTCCCTGAAATTATAGCACTGAACGTTGGTAGCTTCCTTCTTCCCTTTGCAATCACAAGCTTGGTGGCCTTTTTCACCACATTTGTAACAGACGCCCATTCCCTTCAAGCAAGTACCGGGGTGTTTCTTCCCACATTTACCACAAGATGGATATTCAACCTTTCCCTTCTTCCCCTTATTCCCATTCCCAGATTGATCAGAAGATCTCTTCTTCTCTTGTTTTGCTTTAAAGTCATAAGACTTAGAGAATTCCTTTTCGGTCTTGATAGCACATGAGACAATGTCTTCGTACGACGAAAAGGATTGTGAGACTAATGCTCGACGAAGAAATGGTTTTAACCCATCAAAGAAACGATCAATCTTACTTCTTGGGTTACGTATGTAATCTACAGCATACCTTGCTAACCTTGTAAAGTTAGCCTCATACTTTGTGACATTCTCATCCTCCTTTTGTCTCAGACTTAGAAATTGCCTTTCCATATCTGTTCGATGGTCGCGAGGAAAGTATTTTTCTAAAAATAGATCTTTGAACTCCCTCCATTTCATATTTGATACTTCATCATCTTCCTTTGTATTTTGAATCAATGACCACCATTGATTAGCATCTCCAGTGAGGCGGTAAACTGCCATGATAACTTTTTCCCTTTCATTACTCCCCAAGGCCTGAAATATTTTCTCTAGGGAAAATATCCATTTCTCAGCTACTAAGGGATTTGTACTCCCATTGAACGTTGGTGGTTGTTGCCTCATGAATCGATCTAACATTGATCCTCCACGCTGCGGATCAGGGTGCTCCATACGGGTAAGGTTATTATTCATAACTTGAGTGAGTTGTCCCAGTATGGTGATTAGCTGATCGGCACCAGTTGCATCACCAGCTCCACTATAATTATCTTGAGCAGGAGGGCAATCCCTACATGGAGTGCGTGCATTGATACGGTTTCCATTTCTTCCACTAGGCGCCATTTCTAAACAATGGCATAAACTAGATCAGTTTATAAATCAAAATACATAATCCCATACTTATAAAACACTTAACATAAATTGAACTATTTATGGACATAATCCATAATCATAAGAATGTTTTCTTTGAGGAATTATATACTCATAATCCCTTCAAAATGATTTGTAAAGAAAATAAGAGTTATCCTAAGCATATCCCCCAGGAGTGTCGTAACCAAGAGTGAAGTAAGGCCCGTTGTCGTACACCAGTTCCCGTTCGAGTCTAGCTCAAAGCGGTGTTTTCGGGTTTTACCCCTAGGTACATCTGTGCTAGAGCCGCCTCTACCTGCTCGTATCCAGACAGGGATGTATTGCTCGGAAAACTCACAAAATCTCTACAATACCAAAATTCTAGGAAGTTCTTATATACTAATCCTCAAAGTTCATCTTAGGTCTACGTGCTCTAATAAGAGTTTATCTAAATATAGCTTCCAAGGTTTGTACTAAACTTCCTCTGATACCAACTGAAACGCCCCAACCCTAGTTACCCAGAGTCGGTGCATTATTACATTACATTGGCATGATCACAAGAAAGATCAAATCTCGAAAGACCGATTGGTTTAGTAGCCTTGGAAACACTAGATATATTCATAAGTTTTACATTACATCATAAAATGAAAAACTACTACAACAACATAATGTCTCCATAGTACACACTATTATCCCCTCATAATATCCCTGCAGGTTATTAATAACTTACTTCTTCACATCCTGAGAAAAATAAAACATAGAAAAGGGGTGAGCTCAAATGCCCAGTAAGGATAACAATATAGCAGAACATTCAAAAATAAGCATAATCATTTAAGGCAATGAATTACTAAAACAAAAGCCTTTTAAACTTGAACTTCAACATAGTATGGAAAAAGTAAAATGAAATAATTCCATTTACTTGTTCACATGGATATTCTACTAATCGAATAATCACATGCAATATCAATAACCACTTTCATAATGTTGGAATGCATAATGCCAGACTATCATAACCACATAGCCAAGGCCTCGTGCCAAGACTACAAATAAGATTTTGCCAAGGCCTTGTTCCAAGACACTAGTTTGTCTCATGAGACCTACCGATGCAATTTTTTTATAAAATACTTACGTTTAAAATTTCTAAAATATACTCCAGTTTTTTTCTGAAATCATTATGCAAGCTTTTGAAATCAAAATAACTAATTCTGAGATTGCTCGACTAATTATAGGCCATGATGGGTCCACTTCCAATCCCTTCCTATCTAACACACTCGAGAGTCAGGTTTTCTGAAAACATTTTTAAGCTTGCGTTAAATACGTATACATTTGAACTGGATTTTCATATTTTTGAGAGAAATATCTCTTTTTTTGAAATCATTTAAAAGTCACATAATTATAAAATAAAACCTTTACATTGAAAATAATCTTATAAGATTGTAAGGGAATCTTTGAAGATTTTATAACGGCAGAAAATAACCGCACTCGCCGTATAATTTTAAAAAAACATTCTTATCTTAATTCTGTCAAAAAGGTTAAAAAGTACCTTGTTTGGAAAACGACGGAAAGATTCCCTTATAAGCCTCTTATAAAAAGTCAAATAAGGGTATAAATTACTTTAACCCATATTATTTTAAATAGTAAAAATGTGATTAAATACATTTTGAAGAAACATGGACGTGGATGATAAAGAAATCCCAGTAGATTATTACGTATAAACAACCTCGGATAATGAAGAGATTGCGAAATAAACCCTTACCAATTTGGTAAATTATGAAACATACAACCAATGAAAGAGGTATAATACAATTAATATGTAAATACACATAAATTAAGGTGTATTACACAAAGAATATAATTATGGGCAGTACACACACCACACAAAAGGTGATGGTGGCAATATGGCATGAATCTCACGGGAATAAGGAGTGAGATGAAAACCCCTTACCTTGTACTTTTCCTTGGTTGGGGTAGGTTAACCTCCTGTATAATGGTTAAATAATTGTTATTAAATTATACAAGTATATATTAATATGATATCATATATGATCTTTTAATATTGATTTGATAATAATATCTTAGTATTATCGTTGTTTCGGGTGTTAACTTACTTGTTTTCTTTTATATGTTTTGTTACGTAATCCATGTTTGTAATGAATAGGTTGTATATTATTCATATCCAGAATGATATCAAGTCCTTAAACATCATTTTTAAATCATCAAATGATAATTATACTTGAATGGATACGATGGAGAATGAATCTTATCACGTTCGTGGAGACGGTAGTCCGTACGTACGCACGAGCGACAATATCATTCTTTTGATATTAAAATAATATATAAATGGATGTTATATCATATATACAGAATAATTAAAATGTTATATTTATTATTTACATGAGTTACACATAATTATTATACCCATCCAAAATAATAATATATTGAATAACAATTACACCACGACGTGGAGACGGTAAGCCGTACGTACGCACGTATGGTGACATGTTATTCAAAGGGTGGATAGAATACTGAATATGGTTGTACCATATTTATAATAACATCACAGTATATTTGAGATACTGGAGTTATTATTTTAGAATGGTAACAACAAAGGAAGAAGAAGTGGAAGAAGAAATGAACTTGGAAAAAGGGTGGTGAAATCATTACCTTTTCTTCGGGTTCTTCCTTTTGATTTGATCAAAAGGGCTCCTTAGGTTGGCTTTCTGATCAAACTAAGGCCTCTAGGTTGTAGTGAGGGAAGTTGGGAGAGTATTTGGGCAGAGTTTGGCTGAACCAAAAGGCTTTGAAGGTGTGAAGAAATGAGAAGGAGGAGTACTCTTTTATAAGAGGGGTGAGGGGAACCTTTGGAAAAGCTAGAGATATTAGTTTATAATAAATTCATAATCAGTTTCCAAAGGCTCCAAAGTTGACTATTAAAAGGTTAAGGTGGGGATGGGTCGAATAAAACTCAACCAATAGAATTTAGACAGGTTTGGGTACTTATATTAACCTTATCTTTAAGTATTAACTCTAAATTAATTAGTTTCACTTTTACAATGTCTCTTTGTATTTTTATATAATATGGTTAATAAACTTACTATATACATCCAAGCGACCCCCAAGTGGTCCATTAATGATGAACCTATCATGATATAAGTCTCTTGGGCGAACATTAGATTTTTAGGAATTTAATATCAATTAATAATATAATATTTGTTTTAAGAACTCTTTTATGCCAATTTTGACACTATTCAATAGTTGATTTTTTTGAAACTCATAACAGATTGATTACTTAGAACAAAGTAAATTAAATCAATCCTAATATAACATATTATCCTATAAAATTAGTTTAATTCATTAAAAGTTTCATATTATATTTATTTTGGTATTTATAATATCAATTAATTTAATTTTTCACTATTTTAGTAATTACTGCATCATCATTGTGTCATAAATAAAATATATTATTTAATGTCTAAAAATTATAAATAAAATATAATTATGTAGGAAATATTTTTATATTTCTAATGAATATTTATAATCTAAAATCCAACATATATAACCCTATGTAAAAATTGTTTTGCTAAAATATATATGCTTGTGTCATTTTTGTATTCATTTTAAATTAATTAAAAAAAAGTGTCCCTATCACCTACAAGTGGCACCGTGGGGTCCCAAAATCGACACAAAGATGACTATGGTCGAACATGTATCAACCAATAAGGCTAGGACACGTTTTAAGGTAATTTAGTATTATTATAATATTATTTTTTAACCCTTATTTACCGGATTTACCCTTAACCATGGTAAATAAAATATTTACCGCAGTAATTATTCAAAATGTCTAAAAATAAAAGTTACCTATTTAAACAATTTGGAAATCCTGATTCCAAATATGGAATCCATTTTTCTAAATTCAAAACACAGAAGTGGCAGAAATTAATTTAAAATTAATTCCCGTTGTCAAAACAAAAAGCGTGTTTTTAAGAGATAATAACTATCAAAAGATTGACACTTGTTTATGTTCGGTTTAATTGTAAAATTATGTCCAATGACCAACATTATATTAAATGGTAAAAATATATTCTAAATATACTTTAAAACCACTCATATTCATAATTTATCACTATTAATTATTTTGATTAAAAAAGTTGTTTTTAATTAAAATTTAGTAATTTTCACTATTCATCAAAATATGAAAGTTATCCGAAAAGTACCAAAATTTCACCTTAGGCTAAATTCGATATTCCTAATCCAAAAATGAAGTCCATTTTGAAATATAAAATATATATAATTTCAAAAATTAGGTATTGCTATTCATAACGGCTAGTTTGATTGGTTATGGTGTGTTAGAACTCGGTGTTGCGTACAACACACGCTATCACATTATTCAAAGAGAAGCGTACCGTAGAAGCTTGGGGTGTTACATTATCTCTGATCACATGACACCACTGAGAGTATTTGATCTCTGTTTCAACATTAAGGGAACAATGAACAATATCCTCATAACTTTAAAAATATCTAATCACCAATGATTTTCATAGACACAGGCTTAGTCCACTAAAGAAGTGGCCCACCTTGCTTTTAGTGTTCATGAAAAAAATAGAGGTGTATCACGCAAGCATTGTAAAATTTTCTTCATATTCCCCATTAGACTCATCTTTCTTTTACTTCAATCTGAGGAACTCAATTTCCATTTTAAGATAGAGAGTTTGTGAAAATATTTATTGAAAAATATTTTTTTTAATTATTCCCATTCCATAGAATCAATTTCCTCCTTAGACTCCATGTTCTTGATCAGTGTCCATCACTGATCAGTTTCCCCATCAAAACAATAGACCTCCAACACAAGTTTCTCTTCTTATGAGTGGTAGAGGATAGAGAATATCTTCTCAATAGAGTTAATCCATTGTTTTGTGATGAGGGGATCATAAGATACACTAAAGACATGAGGCCTTTTTTACATAAATTATTAGACCACAACTTTATATTTATTAAGAAAATAAGCGATTTACACATGATTCAAGTTATTATTCATAACTTGATCCAATTTTTCTAGTACTTTCATGATGTTTTGAGCTCTCATTCCCATCATATTTGTCATCTTATTAGGGAAATAATCACATTTCCTATCACATTGATTATTGGAACATGTTCTCCTAGTTCCAACCATTAACTAAGAAAAGGAAAGTGCAATTAGGGGGGCTTGAATACTTAGATAATAAGCATATAAAAATAAAAACTTTGAAAATAGAAGGATAAACATGCAAATGAAAAGTATATCCTAACATATGATTATATAAGTTTCTATCTAGGTTATCCGTGGTGATAGAATTATCCCTAGGGTTATTACTAAAGTTTTATAATCCTAATACAAAAAAATAAATAGATCATGCCTCTCATACCAACTATAGTGACCCTAGCCTTTTACAAATGTTATTATATGATTTTAAGCAAAACTATCTATCAAATACAAACCAATGATCGTAAAGTATATTGTATTTGGAAGATTATGTACATAAAACTAAAAACATGGAACTAAAATAAAACATATATTTATTTATCTTTTATAATTGGATTCTAAATTCCTTTGAGATTATATATCTACATAATATAACTTAGAGAATACATAGAAAAAATGGATGATCTAAAATGCCCAGTAATGGAATAAATTTTTGAATAAATCATAACACATGAGTTAGAAGGCATAACATGATAACATAAAAGGCATGTCACATGAATAATCATATAGAAGCATAAAACAAAGAGCATGTAATCATATGATCATGGAAACATAGGAATATTACAGCAAAATATAATATTACATAAACATGAGTCGAGGCTAACTACCAAGACTATATTACATGGTGGACACAAAGTCCCATAATGGATTAGGTTTACTCCCTAATCCCATTAATGACGTATCGTGAGACTAAAAATTACCCAATGAATTAGAGTAATATATAGGCACACTCATCATAACATGTTCATTCATATGTGTTCCACGTGAATAATCAAACATAAGGGAGAAACATAAGGGTTTCCCATGGAAAGAAATAGGTATCGTAATCATGTCATAAAGCATAACCAAGGGGCGTATGAAAATGGTGTACAATAAAGAATGTATTTAAATAATATTTTGACATTAAAAAGGTAAAATAGTCATATAATATGATAAATTATATCCAAATTAAGTGAAAACATGTAAAAATTATGTTTAAGAAACTTTAGAAATGAGCCACTTTAGTGAGGTTTAAGGGAAAATTTTAAAGAGTCTTTAAAGAGGAAAAAATGAATAATTATTTGTATAAAACCAAAAATAAACTAAGATATTTTTTCATGAAAAAATGAGTGATTTTATAAATATAATGGTGGATTAAAACATATTATAGAGTGTACTTGAAAATAGGTAAGAAATTGGGAAGTTCCCTTTAATCAAGTCTGCTTATCAGGAGGAATTGATAAGGGAACCTATTTAAACATGTATTTCTCCATGAAAGAAAAATTAATTGATCTGGATACATAATTTTGGAACATATAAATATAATTTTTAATAATTATATAATAATAATGTAGAAATACATTGGTGTAAAGGGAGAAAAAGTGTAACCTGAAAGTAATTTTGAGGTTCGGAGAGAATCCCTTACCATATGTCTGAATATGTTCTGCACTTGCACTTCATGTCTTGGATAATAAAATGTGATCTATTAGTGAATTAATTAAGTACCTTATACACATATATTTCATTTATTATAATTAAATTGAGTTCATTTATGGCCATTTTGATGAGTTTTAATGTTTAATATTTTCATTCCAAAAATGTTTGTTTCATGGTTTCCATGTTCGGTTTAATTGTGTATAATTATGGAAGTTCTTATAAAATGGCAAAAAAAATAAAAAAGTGGAATGAAATGGTATTAATATGCTTCCATAATTTTAAATGGTACCATATATAATTTTTTTCATATATGATAATGATTCATTAGATAAAATGTTAATGAAAAATGATTGGTTTTTTTGCAGTTTTTATGACAATCGTGAACTCATATAATTTTAATTATTATTATGTTTATAAATTGATTAAAGAATATTAAATAAGTTATAATATACATATTATAATTTTATTTAACCATAACAGTGGTTTTATGACCTACCTTGAAGGTGTTAATGAAAAATGAAAACTTATCATCCACAAAGTCGGTGAATCGACACATCACGGATGATGTTTTCATTTTTAGAATAAAAGGAGAAGAGAAGAGACTTGATGATTGATATTCCATTAACACAATAAAATTAAATTTCATGTATGATACTGGAGTTATCATTTCACTTTTTATAGGTATTATGGGAGGATAAGAAAAGAAAATAAATTAAAAGAGAAAGGAGGATTTTTCCTCTTGAATGTCATCTCTTCGTGAACCTCCTTAAGGAACTTGAAATTGGTGTTTTGATGAGACCGGAAAGAATAGGACATGGGGAAGATGATTTATAGAGTAATATGGTATAATTTATACTATATTAAATTCTTAGAAGGTGTGAGGAGAAGAGGTTGTGAGGGGTGGTATTTATAAGCGGAGGAGAGGGGTGTTTTTTATTATTTTATTCATTTGGTTATTATTTTGGCTCAAGACTATCAATATTGTTGATTCATATGACTAAATAAATTAAATGGTTCAAGATACTTTTAACCAATGGGTGATTACCTATCCATATATCATCCATGAATTAATAATTCATGTATTTTTTAAATACCGTAAATTACCATATTTCACTATTCACCAAAAATTCAACTATATAGAAAAATCCCAAAATTTCACCCTAATAATTTTTTGATGTGTAGATTTTAAAAATGAAATCCATTTTATGAAAATTATTTTCTAAATATTAGAAATTTTATTTTTAAATAAAATTATCATTTTTTCAAAAAATACTGATTTAAATATTATAATCGATTTTATGACCCTTTAAAAATTGATTAATGTCTCATAAAATTACCTTATAATTATAACACAACATAATATTAATTTATGAATATATTTTATCAAAATAAATTTTATTTTAAATAATTATATTAATTTTAAAATTTGAAATAAACATTTATGTTTTATAAAAATATCAACACTTAATTTATCATTTTTAAAATATTTATTTACTTATATTGTGATATAATTATATCATATTTTCATTTATAAGATACCAAAATTTTATTTATACTTTCAAAGGTGAGGTTACTATTCTATTGGTTGAATTACTATTCCTAATGGTCATATTACTATTCCAATAATCAGGTTATTATTCCATCAGTATACACTTTTTAATTTCTATAAATACCAATTATTTCATTCTTCACTTATAAGAATAATTTTTTTATTGGGTTCTCTATGTTATGTATGTGATTTATACTACATGAAATAATTATAAGAAAATAAATTTCATTAAAAAAATTATGGGTTGTTGCATCATCCGAGTGAAATCATCAATAAAATTGATAAAGTAAAAATATCCTTTTGTTGATTGATGGATCATTGATCAACAAATATCTAAATAAATAACTTCAAGAGGTGTGGTAGAATTAATATTAACATTCTTATGACTTTTACTAGTCATTTTTCCTTTATGATAAGTTATGAAAACTCCATCTTCTCTTCTTTTCAATGTTAGAAAATTTTGAATAGTATCTACTTTAGATAGTTTATTCATGATTTTATTCCCAAGATTACCAATTCTAAAATGCCAATATTTACTTTCATCTTAAGCACTTAGATAATAGGGGTAATAATGTTCTCATATCTGGAAAATATTTCCACTGGTTCTTTCTCCTTTAGTAACAAATTTTACATCTTTCACACTTTTGGTGATACAAGAATATTTTCTAAATATCACTTCTTTACCATCATCACAAATTTGACTTATACTAAGTAAGTTGTGTTTTAGTCTATCGACAAATAGAACTTCCTTAGATTTCAACTTTTCTAATTCAATCTTATCTATTCCAATTCCTCTGATTTTTAAGGAACTATTACTCTTGAAAGTAAATTCTTCTCTATATTTATTTTCAATATCTTTCAAGATTTTCAAATACCTCATCATGTGTAAATAACAACCACTATCATGAATCCTTGGTTTTTTCTTTTTAGTTGCTTTTAAGTCTGTATCAATAATGAATTCTCTTTCCTAGACTTTCTTATTTCTAAATTCCTTTTATTTTATAGCATAAGAACTTTGTCTGGAATAGTTTTCATTCATTATTATGCATGGTATCCAACCTGGTAACATCTTCCACATACTTATTCTATATATTCAAAAAAATCATTGTAAATTTTCTAAGGTCTTGAGATTTTACTTTTCTAATTTTCTGTGTTTTAGGAAATTTACTTATTCTACTTACACCATTACGTACCCTATATTCATTCCTTCTTCCAAGAAGTGATAAATTATTCTAATAGTTATAGGCCATATTCCCATAGATTCCATGGCACCAGAAAAAACCCATCAAATATTGGTTTTATATAAAATTATAAACTTTATCTATAGAAATTTTGTTGTGATTCATAACTTCTTTATGATCTATCATTATCTAGGTGTGTTCCATATTTCTTATATAAGTAATTTTCAAATTTTTGGAATGTGATATATTTTTCACAACCTTTATCATCCCAAGATTTCCCAATACTTTTATTAACACCTAAAATGTTAGAAAAATAATATGAAACTTTATTTTTTAAAGGTGGAGAATTAACCTGATTCTTAGAATGTTATTTTTCTACATCTTTAAATGATTTAACTTTTAATTCCAAAGCCTTTATGAAATGTTAATTCAACTTTATTAAGTTACTTTCATCCTTAAGGATAATCTATTGAATTTCATTAACTTCATCTTTCTTAGCTTCCAACTTCTTACTGAGGTCTTAAACCATATTTCCTTATTTAGTAATTCTTATTTTGTATCCTAATATCTCTTGGATATATTATTATTATTTCTTAGAAACATATTTTATTTCTTCAATCACTATTCCACTATCTTTCTTCATTATTCTTATTTCCTTCTTGAGAGTTATGTTTTGCTCAGGACATGAAACAAGTTATGATCTGAGCTGATACTCACAGTAAGATTCTTCACATCCTTCATATTCACTATTTGATGAATATTACATTTTCTAAATACTTTGAAATAAGGTTATTATTATTTTTTGATCTTTCATATTCTGATGAATCAATCTAATCTAATACATATCCAACTTTCTTACTTAGAAAGATTCTTCTATTTCTATTAAACATCTTTTTACCATTTTACTTTATTTATTTCTTATAAGGTTTATCAAACTTCTTCCACTGAGGTTTTTCTTCAGAATGATCTTCAAATTAAACAAATTTCATTATGGGAAAATTTATAGAAATACTCCCAATTCCACCACACTCAAAAAAAATTTGAGTAAGTTTTCCTCCATACTTTCCTCTTCCGCTTTGATAATTCTTGGAGATGAGAGACATGATTTTTTCATTCAACTCATTATCCTCATTATATTATGAATCATAAGGATTGGTATCTTCATCATCTTGAATTTTCATCTTCCTCATAGATTCAAAATCCATTTCATATTTGATCTTATTTTTGAATATTATAGATTTTCTCATTTCATAGGAAATAATAATGTTATGCAATTCATCATGTGAGAAATCTTCTCTATCTTCTAAATTAGAGAATTTTTAATCAAAACTATCCGGAAATTTTCTCATCTATTTCTTAAAAATTATAGAATATTAAAAGACATATTTAAAATCTTTTATGTTTCAAACAACTTCATTCACTCTAGTGAAGTACTCATTAATAGTTTCTTCATCTCTCATTCTTATTTCTTCAAACTTGTTATTCCAGATTTTTATATTTACTTCCTTCACATTAGTATTTCCTTTGAAAATACTTTTGATCTTGACCCACATTATATTTATAGTTTTGATACCCATCACCTTCATATAAAAATTTTCTGATAGAGACATAAGAATAGAATTTATAGATTTTCCATTAAATTTAATGTTGATATTATCAACAAAATTAATAGGAGCATCTTTCACAATGGGTGGAATCCCAATTATATTAACATTAAAAACTTCTAGGAAAAGTGATAGAAGATGGTGAATCATTCTGTTTTTCATCTATAATAATTTTCTCCATAAAAAGTAGTAATTTATCTACTGTTGATGAAATTTATATTTTCCATGATAGGGATATAATAGGGGAACATTTCCTCTGATGCTAATTAAAGTTCTTAAGGATCATTAAATCACTAAGAAGTGGGGAGGGTTGAATCAGTGATTTTCTTTTTACAAATTATAACTTTAAAAACATAACCCTCATGACTTGTTATAGTTTCTTCCTTATAAAATTTTAGTAAACTCAAATTCATGAAAATGTAGAAAATTAAACAAATCACATAATGTTTACAAGGTTCAACCTCAGTGTGAGAACCAGTGTACTTACCATAGCCACTCCCTTGGGTCTATAGAAATTCACTATTATAAAGAAGTGAATAAAAATTTTGTGAAAAATATAATTAGATACCTTATATCTCCCAATAGGAATTATTATAATAACTCCTATCAATTTACAAACTTTACATATGAAATTTGAGCCACAATAAAAAATGTATCTTTTATCAAACTACTCCATATGGGGTTTGTCCGGAATCTCTATTTGATCTTCCCTCTGCCTGATCTTCTCTATTTGGAAATCCTCTATCTATTAATCTATGTTCATTTCATCTTTTATCAAAATATTCCTGAAACAACTTTCTATTCAGCCTAATTAACAAAACTCAATGCCTCACAAAATTCTTTTTGAAAATCTATCTGATCTTCATTGTCTGTTTCTTCTATGTCCAATATTATAAACTTTTTTATATCCAATATTATAATTAAAGACCCTATATAGAAACCTCCTCTAACACAAAACATTTAGTTTTTCATATTTTTTTATCTCTAAATTGTGATCAAGTATGATGAACTTTCTGCATCTATTTATAGGTTCTCCAAAAATAGAAAAGGTGGGAAACTTTAAAATTTTTCTTACTCCCTAAAATTTAAAAATATGAGTTTATCAGATATTCAAAATAAATTTTAGTTCTTCTTAAATATTTTCAACTCTTCTGGTGTCTTCTCAAATATTCTTGTATTCTCCAAAACTTCATAATTATCAACCTTTCTCGAATAATAACTTTGCAAAGTTCAACCAAATGTTCTATCAAAAAATTAATTATCTGGAACTTCTCTTTCTGAAACTCTATTTGAACCTATATTCATATTTTTAGTTCTCTTGACCCACTAAAATACAAAACATTTATTCAATTCAGTTGTTTTTTATTATTTAAAACTTGATAAATTCACAAAAAAAAACTATTTTTATATATCCTTTTACAAAACTCTTACCTTAAAACTTCATACAATCTTTCTATGTGGAAACTCATATCTTGCCTCTACACATTCCTACAAACTAACTGAATATGGTTGCAACATTATTGATACTTATAAAGACTTTAGTTTCATGGGTCATCTCTATCTTCTATAAACTTCAACATATTTTACTTTTTATCTGTTTGGATTCTCTGTCTGCTTAAATTCATCCAGTCACTCATTAATATTCACTACTAAAAATACCCCTTTTATCAGCACTAAAAATGGCATTTAACAGCGTTGTTAAAGCCGGCGAAGATAAAGGGGGGTCCCCTTTATCAGCGCTCCAAAAAGCACTCATAAAGACCCCTTTTATCAGTGCTAAAAAAAGTGCTGATAAAAGGGGTCTTTTATCAACGCTAAAAAAAAGCGCTGATACAAGGGTCCTTTATCAGCGCTTTAATTTTAGGGCTGATAAAATACCCCTTTTATCAGCGCTTTTTTTAGTGCTGATAAAAGTAAAAAAAAATTAAAAAAATTAAAAAAAATTAAAAAAATCCTGCCAATCGGGGGGCTTTTATAGCGCTTGATCCCCCCTTTTAACAGCGCTTTCCAGCCCCTCCAGTGCTCTCACGCACCCCCCTCCACCCTATATCAGTACTACACCCACCCCCTTTATCAGGGATAGCCCCCCAAATCCACCCTCATGCGCGCACCCTTGCCTCCACCAAGATTTGATCTCGAGACCTCCCCCTTGCGCGCCTAAAGCCTTTACCACTCTACCGTATTGATCTGTTCTCCAATTAATGACATATCTATATATTTATATATGTACTTAGTTATATTTATTCATATAGTAATATATAGTTATATTAATATATATATATATATAGTTATATTAATATATATATTTATTGTGATATTAATATATATATTTATAGTTATATCAATATATATGTAGTTATATTAATATATATATAGTTAGATTAATATATAGGTATATTATTATTTATATATTGGTATTTTAAATAAAATGGATATTAGTTATTATTTAGATAAATCTAATATATTTTATATGTAAATATATTTTATTATTTATATTTATAATTAAATTTTTATGTGTGAATATATAAAAAATATGTATATATTTTTATATATTTTATTATAAATAGTAGTGAATTATAAAAAACGATAAAATTTCAAAAACATAATATCAATAAGAATGTAATACCTTGGAATAAATTCAGTCCCTACCAAAAAAAGCCAATAATACCCCCTTAAATGAGGCTGAAAACCCACAAAATGTTAAAAAATTGGAGTATCCTGACTAAAAACTCAGTTTTATAGACCTTATGGGCCTTTTTTGTCCTCGAAAAAACCTTGACTAGGGTTCCCTCGGGTCATAGGGGTGTAGATCTCGTCACATTCTTCGATTTGATATGTGGTAGAGCTCAAACGGACACCCAGATCAAAAGTTATAGTCGTTTGAAGTTCAAGTTGCGTTTTCAACATATTTTGGATCTTTTTTTAATTTTTTTATTTTTTTTAGTCTTCAAATTGTTATTAAATGACTATTACTCCATAATAATTAGCAAATTATTAATTAAAAATATTTTTTTAATTTTTTTATAAGCCATTTTCACTAAATATCTTATATATTAAGTGTAAATGTATATTTATACTTATCTAAAATATATTTAAAATTATATTTAAAAAATATATATTATATTTATATCAATATAACTATATCAATATATTTAAATATTAATATATTTTTTAATGATTTTTTTTGGAAGTAGACCCTTTATCATCGCTTTTAAAAAAAGCGCTGATAAAGACCCCATTTATCAGCGCTACTAAAAAAAGCGCTGATAAAGAGGTACCCTTTAACAGCACTAAAAAAAGCGTTGTTAAAGGGGGTACCTTTATCAGCGCTAAAAAAAGCACTGATAAAGGGGTACCTTTATCAGCGCTTTTTTAGCGCTCATAAAGGTACCCCCCATTATCAGCGCTTTTTTTAGCGCTCATAAAGGTACCCCCCATTATCAGCGCTTTTTCTTTAGTGCTGATAAAGGGTGGCACTGGCCTTGCCCCGTTTTTTGGTAGTGATTTCTTCTGATCTTGTTTGTCTGAAAAACAATTTCTGATTACAAACTTGATATACCCCTTTGTATTTTCTCAGATATTCAAATTTTATTTCTTGATTCACTTTTCATTTCTTTAACATTTTTAAAATCATCAAAAACTCAGAAACCACAACTTTATATATTCTTAAAAACTCTATTTATGATAAACTATGTCATATGCTTCTTCTCTATTTCATCTTATATCCACCATTTGGTCTAATCAGTCTGCTACATCATTCTGATCTTGTCTATCTGAAAAGCAATGTTTCAATGTTGGAGATTCTTATAAAAACCTATTATTATTGATCTAACTAAATACAAGCATCTTTATCTTATCATGATTTTCAGGAACTAAAAAAATTTTAAACTTAGACTTTCTAACAAAAATTTCATACAAAAATTCATTTTGGAATGTGTGTCTGATAGAAAGAAAATTTTTACTTCATTGAACTTCAACAACATCAGAATTATCTCTCTATTTTATTTTCTCTATCTAGATGTTTTATGTTCAGGACTCTCAATCCAAAAACTTTACATTTTTACATTTCTTAGTGTAATATTTCTCTGTCTAGTAGACTAAATCTGAAACACAACTTCCCTTTCTTCAAAAAGTTTGAATCGTGAAATTCTTTCATGATTTTTATTTATATTAAAGAACAATTTTGAAATCATCTAATTTGATTTTGGAAAGTTATACAACTTCCAAAATTTCATAACTTCCATACATTATAACTTTATTCTTTTCCAAAAAATCATAACAGTTTCATAACATGATTTCCTGTAACTTTAAAATAAACACATTTAATAACTTTCACCTGTTTTACAAAAAAATTATTTTCAAAAAGTTTTTTTTCAAAAAAAAACTTCATTAAAAAACATCACAATGGATATTTAGGATCCATCATATCTAGAATTTTAATAATGATATAAATATCATATATAATTATTATATAGAGAGAGAGATAGAGTCATCTATAAAATATAGAGATAGAAAAATTAATTACACCGTTCATGGAGAGGGTAGGTTGTATGTATGAATGAATGTTGTTTCCATTTTTCAACGGATGGAATAAAAGAAAGTTAAATAATAATTTAACTTTCTAAAATCATAATAATATAATAAATAACATGTATATTTATTTAATACGTCATTATAACCAATCATGTAAAGTGTTTATGAAAAAATAATTATACCACTATATAGAGATGGTAAGCCATACATATGCACGAGAGATGTTTTTTCTTTCTATAGGATGTAAAAAAGGTTGATAATGGTTGTTAAATCACCATAATAACAATTTTTTATATTTAAGATATAGAATTCATTAATTTATAATGTAAACCATGGATTTAGAGGAATATAATAATAAATAAAACTGAAAACATTCATTTATGAGTTATACATCTTTATTGAGAAACGTATTTTGGCTTACACCTTAAGCCTTTGAAAGGATGGTCTTTTGAAAATACTAGAAGCTCTAGTATGTGTTATAGGAAGTTATGATGGTATTATGGTAGGGATTTGATGATATAGAAGTCTCAAAATGTGTGAGTAATAGAGAAGAATAGGTTCCCTTTTATAATTGAGGGGAGAGGTACTCTTGGAATTACATAAAGTATTAAATTAATATAAATTAATTTTTATAATAAAGTGACTAAAAACTGATATATTTATAATATATCATGAGGATAAGTTAAAATAATATCATCCAATAATACTTATATAGGTTTAAGTGATTTTTTAACACATATCATCTAGCACCCCTGATTTCTAGTAAGTAACCAATTTAATTATGCTTTTTAAGTATATAATGTTTATGGGTGAAGTTTGGGAGAGTTTGGGGAAATATTGAATATTTTTTGGAGATTTTTTATAGGTTCACAGTTGGTGTATAGTTTGGGAAAATTTTACAACATCTATAAGAAATCATGTACAGTGAGTCAGGGGGAGGAGAAGGCACATGGGTGGCACGCCGTTTACCCAAATTGTGCATCCACTAAGGAGAAACAGTGCGCTTTGAAAAAATTATTTGGTCATTTTGAGGTAGTGGACTCGGCATGGTTGGTGAATAGTTTGGAGACCATTCAAGATGACCATGCGAGGCTCATCCTTGAGGTGGTGGCTAACGTGCAATTATGGCACGGTTTGACTAACTGTGCAACTAAACCGTGTGCAGTAAGAAACTACTTCCTTAAAAAGTGGATCTCACTTGTTTTCCCCCTTTAACCCACTCATTTTTTATTCTATGTGGTCCTAAATCAGTATTTTACTCTCTTAAAGGTCAATGAAGGTTATGTTATCGATCTAAAGTCTTCCTTGGTGATTAGAAGCTGATTCCTCACAGTAAGTGATCATTCTTGATCATCATTGATGTTTTCTTAGATCTAATTATCCCTTTATCTGTGTTTCTTAGATATAAACCCTGTGTGGGTAGATATAAGGTTTTAGATTCCAAATAAAATTATATTTGTATTATTTTATGATAGGGGAATAGATCTAAGGCAGGTTTTCGAAGATTCAACTCGGTTTCATGGATGTTCTTCATTTCATTCTTCATTTTCTCCAAAACTATTGAGGTAGGTGGCTTCACTCTCAACTCCTATATCTTAGAACTTGAATTCTTATTTTAAAATTGATTTAATTGATTGAAATTGATTGTTTATCCATTTTCAAATAATTTTTTAAACCCTCTTGAGTGACGGTTTTTGGAAATTGGGGAAGTTGGTGTGTTATTGGAAAGTGTTTTTGATAACGTGATTTTAAAATGATGATTTTAAATTAATTGTGGTTTTTTCTACATGGTAAAATGGTTTTTAATAAAAATAATGATGTTTTATTGAAATGGTTCGACACACTTGGATTGGGAATGGTTTTTTTAATGGTTTTTTGGTGTGTGCTCATATGCATTGGGATGGATAAGGGTGTGAAGTACCCCCATCAAAAGGTTGGGATGGATATGGGCGTGAAGTACCCCTGTCAAAGTGGTCCACTAAGTGACATATTAGTGGAAGGATAACTCAGCACTCCCGAGTATAGTTAGTTCCATGGGTTTCATGCATGGTTGGATGTATGTTTGTATTGAAAGGAATGGGTTATGCCAAAATAGACTGTTAAATGATTTAAAGAATTGCTAATGTGATTTCCTTGGGAAACTATTTACCTTGGGTTGTGTTTATATTTTGAAATAAAATGTTTAAAAATTGTTTTATATAAATTTTTTATATAAATTGTTCTAACATATTTTATCCTAGTGGCGTGAGTCAGGAAGTCATCAGGGAAAACCTACTAAGTTTTAGTACTGATCCATGCTGTATAACTTTAGTGCTTTTTCAGATATTGTCTATTAGGATAAAGGAAATGGTAAATTATCACACATATTTAGCATTACGTCATAATAATTGGTTTGTTCGGTAGGGTTAGATCTTGGATCATGTGGAGCTTCAGAGTCACTTGGTTGTCTTTGAGTTTTGACAGTTTTGTCTTCTATTGTTTACTTTGATGTTAGTTTGTCTTCTAATGTGGTACTCTTTGGTTGGTTTCAAAATAAATGAAATGATTGAGTTGCCTTTCATTTTTTATCATGCATCATGTATATAGCATCCCGTCTTTTTATAACATAACTTTTCATTCCATTACACGGAACTGAGGATCTTTAAGGTTTAGTGTCTTGGAAACAAGGAACATAAAACATGAAACAAAAAAAACATTCTTCTTAAACACTTGAAAGGCTTCTCCTCATGTTCACCCTAGGCTCATTACTGCATCTCATAACCTGGGGACATACATCAAAAGGAAGGGTGAGCAGAAGGCCCAGCAAGGGAAACAAGTGAAACATTTTACATATGAACTTGAGATACATCAATAAAGTCATGAAAAGAACTTTAATGCATGAAAATGAAATCATGAGGCATATCATAATAAAAATAAAACTTTTTCATAACTTGAAGATGTGGCTACATCATTTAACATAGACAATCATGAACATATCACCAAGGTCCATCCCCAAGGTGTCATTTTAAAATTACCAAGGTTATTCACCAAGGTATCGTGAAAATTGTAATCTCTAGTGGTTACATCATTACCCAATGCATTGGAGCGCTATCAGGGCGCACCCTTAAATTTGCCTTTATTATCATGTGAGCCACATATATCATCATCAAACATTTCATAAATAACCCACATAGCATAAAATAAATGGGTTTCATTTCATAATCATAACGTTTTAAAAACTGCTTTAAAGACATGATCTTTACGTCACTTTAAACCCACGGAAAGGGAAAGCGGGTCTCATGTATGTAAATCCCAGAATTTAAAATGGAACATTTTGATATATATGTGAATACCCTTGTAGAAATAAGAGCTTTGATTATTCACTTTATAACATAAAATAATTTTTGAGAAAAGAGAGAGGCATTTTGAGGGGAAAATTCTGCAGCATAACGGCTAAGTTTCGGGGTTTTAGAAAACATTGAAATGAGAGGGGAAATAGGTCACCCTCTCATAAATGATCCATAAAACAGTAGGGTGAAAGAATAAGAAGGACATATGGACATGGTAATGAAATTTGAGGGACATACCATTTGAAATGAAAAACATGGAAGGAAAAAAATTAGATTTCTCTTATGAAAATTCGGCAGCCTTACGGCGTCACTTAACTTCAAAAGAAAATGATTTGACAAGATCAAATAGGTTCCCTCATCATATGATCATAAGAGATCAGTATGACAGATATAGAGATAATTCCCCAACATAACAAAAAGGAACTTGAAAGAATTGACATGAAAGTAGAACTTCAAAACGAGAAGGGTGAAGAACCACTTAAAAATTCGGCAGCCTAACGGCGCCACTTAAAACATCAAAATACTGAATTGAAGAGATCAAATGGGGTATCTCATCATATGAACATAAGAGTCCAGTATGATATATATAGAGATCATACCCCAATATAACAAAAAGGAACTTGAAATAATTGACATGAAAGTAGAACTTCAAAACGAGAAGGGTGAAGAACCACTTAAAAATTCGGCAGCCTAACGGCGCCACTTAAAACATCAAAATACTGAATTGAAGAGATCAAATGGGGTCTCTCATCATATGAAAATAAGATTCCAGTATGATATATATAGAGATCATACCCCAATATAACAAAAAGGAACTTGAAATAATTGACATGAAAGTAGAACTTCAAAACGAGAAGGGTGAAGAACCACTTAAAAATTCGGCAGCCTAACGGCGCCACTTAAAACTTCAAAATACTGAATTGAAGCGATCAAATGGGGTCTCTCATCATATGAACATGAAATAGGCAGTAGGATGAATATAAAAGAACATCCTCCAACATAAGAACATGGAGTATAAAAGAAATGACATAAAAGAGATTACTTGAAAAGAAAGAGAGGGGTCGGATCCCTTACCTTAAAATGTAACTCTTAAACCTCAAAGGTTGGGACCTTGAGGGCTTGGGGGAACCTTGGGAGGACTCCTTGGGAGGTAATGAGACCAGAAATTCGTTGGGAATGAGTGGGGAGTCGAATGGATGAGAGGAGGGCTTGGTATTTATAGGGAAAGTGAGGGGACAAGGCATTAATGGCCAAGGGACACCTCACATGTGCTTTTCTCAAACCTATGTGCTCTCCCTTGTCATTTATCATGGAGTTAGACCACATGGGGCCCCCAAAACAATAATTCATCACCCTTGGCCGGCCAACCCTCAAAAGATCTCATGACATCATCATGACACCGTTATGATGTCATTAAACATACCGAAACCCTAAAACTGTATTTTTACTATTCACTGAAAATTCAACTTTCTCAGAAAAATCCCAAAATTTCACATTAACCAAATATCAATGCTCTGATTTCAAAAATGAAATCCATTTTATAAAAATAATTTTCTAAATATTTTTAATTTAATTTTTAAATAAAAACACTATTCATCGAAAATTCATTTTTTTCAGAAAAAACCCCAAAAATTACCATAACATAATATCGATGCTCTGAGTTCAAAAATAAATTCATTTTTATAAAAATAATTTTCTAATTATTTTTAATTAAATTTTTAATTAAAAAACACTATTCACCCGAAAAAACTAATACTTGAATAATAATTAATGAAACCGTTATTTAACTATTTTATTGAATCACATTACTTAATCAAGGTGCCTAGATTATTTTAAAACTTTCTTTAAGTGAGATTACTAATCCATTTGGTCATATTACTAATCCTAATCATAAAATCACTATTCATAATTTACTATTCATCAAAAATCAAGTTGATCTTATTAGACTCTAAATTTAGTACTGAACATAATTGCAGAAGACCATTTTTTGAAAATCATTACACATTTTTAATTATTTAGGGTTTACATAAACATATTTAAAATATCCTTTTTCTAAAATTCATCAAAAATATGCATACTATATTTATCCGGTCATTTCAAAATTCATAAACTTCATCATAAGAAGAAATCCCAATTTTTATTTAAAACAAGGATTACACAAGGTAGTTACGGTCTCGTTACATAACCCCTTATAATACCAGCATAGGACCTAAGAGTAAGGTGTGCTAGGGTGATAGAAGCTTGGGGCGGCTCAGTCAACATTTCCCGAGTAGTAATTTCTATCAGTTTGAACTTCTCACGAAGGCGATTTCGTTCCAGCTTCACATGATGAAGTTCGGCTTGGATTTGATCCAGAGCAAAGCCCAGTGGTGCTACCTCCTTCCCAAGCTCTGTTAGATGGGCTTCGATCGGTCCAAGACTACTAGGTGAGGCCATCGAATCTTCTTTCTATAATAATTAACCAAGATTACTTATATTTAGAGACAATAATCAAAACATTTTGTTCACAGCGGTCATGTTGACCGATGGTTATATAATAGTCAAAACCCACTGATCTCATTTTAATTATAATCATGTTTATCAAATAAAACATTTTTTTTGAGTTTAACAATAACACATAAAATTAGGAAACAAAATTTATTTAAAAATTTCGGGTCGTTACAATGTAGTGTTTTATTTTTTGGTGTTTTATTTTTTTGGTTGCTCTATGTTCAAGGTAAAATCATCCCCCGCATACATTTAAGCCCTTAGGTATTTATTTCCAGCCTTTAGCATCTGGGGGATGTCACTTAAGGACAAGTAGCATCCTTCCACCTTCTTAAGATAATGAGAATAAGAGGGATGTTACAAATGGTATCAGTTTTTTTGTCTAAATTTTGCTTGAGACAAGTGGAATTATCTTGATCCTTCCATTCTGAAACAAGTATTCATAAGTTATATTGGTCTTGGAGTTTAATTCATTCTTTTCTATTCCTCGGGTTGGGATCATAGAAAGAAGTAGGATTTTCAGGGCTTGAAAAGTAGAGCATAAAAAAATTTCACTAACCTTTTTATGTTGAACTTCAAGTTACCAGAGAGTTGGGTACACAAGTGTTTTGGATACACTTAAAGGATTTTGAAATCTCATTACCATGGGTTTAGCCAATGATATGATCATGACATGCATTAGAGAAATCAATTCACACTAGGATTTTATATTTCATTTTGAGTAATGAATTGTGATTTGGTGAAAAAAAAAGTATATTTTTAAAAAATGTTGAAACTGTTTTCAAATGAAAGATTTTGAAAAAGCGCATGATTGTGGTATTTTAAAAATAGTTTGATTTTCAAAAGCAAGTAGAGTTTTTTCACAAAAATGATTGAATTTGGAAAATGTTGATTTAGAACATCAATGTTGTGATAGTTGATGTGGTAGAATTTGAAGTTGTTAATCCTTAAAATAATAGAGAGTAAGACTTATGGCATTTGTTATCTTTATATAAATGGCACCTAGTAGGCGTCGTAAGAACCTACAGGAAGAAGTTGTGGAGAATGTGGTTGCACCCGAGCCATAGGTGAACCAAAAACTGGCTCGAAGTATCATCCAAGCATTTTAGTCCATGGACACAGAGAATCGGAGGGATGATCCAAGGCAATTGGATCATTCCATCCAGTTCCAGAAGCAGAATCCACCCATCTTTTGAGGTGATTCTGAACCAAAAAAGGCAGAGGTGTGGCTAAATAGAATGAATCCTATCTTCAATTTCATTGGAATTCCAGCAGATCTGAAAGTAAAGCTAGAGACATATATGATAGAGGACCTTTCATGCCAGTAGTGGGATCATGCAGTCTAGGATAAAGTGGATCAAGGCCTTAATTGGGAGTATTTTGAAGAATTATTCAATAAACAATTCTATCCTCACACATTCAAGATTCAGATAACGATAAACTTCTTCAACCTGAATAAGTAAAGTCTCTCTGTCACCGAGTATGAAGCTAAATTTATGAATTTAGTGCATTTTTCACCTAAATTTTTTGTTAGTGCATCCTTTAAGGAACACATCTTTAAATCAGGACTGAGATAAAATATTCACTCAAATATAGTTGTGTTATGTATTACAGATTATACAGATGCATTGAATAGAGTGACAGTGGATGAACATGATATCTTAAGAGCTATGAGAGGCGGAAGTATGTTGATACCCATGAGAAATGGTGGGAACTCTTATGCTGGGATCAAGAGAAAGAGGGACACAAATTTCCAAGGTGAAATTTTGAATCAAAATTTGACAGTTGGATCAGTGAACCTTCCTCCATGTCCCAGGAGCAATGTAGGAAGTTTCCAATGTGTTTCGCTTGACCACATAAAGTGAGAGTGTATGGCACAACCTAGATCATGCCACAACTACAACCAGATGGGGAATCTTTAGAACTATTGTCATAGTGCTCCGAGTTCAGGTGCTCAAGACACTTCTCAGGTGTCAGAGGCATCATATGATTCGATGGTGAAAGGGAAATAGAATCAATCTTGTTAGTAGAATAGAGAAACCATGGTGATTCTAGGAATACCATGACTTCTCATAAAGGAAAATCTCAACAGGGAACCAAAGAACAAAGTGTAGCGATGAAGCAATTATATGGAGATAAGCAAGTGATTGTGGATGATCAGTCTAGACTATCTACAGTAATAGGTATTATTATTTTGAATTCCACCCCTATGCAAATTCTATTTGATATCGGTGAATCACATTCATTTATTACTTCTCATGTTGTTGATTTTCTAAATTTAAAACTTGAGATGATGCCTTATGTGATAAAACTGCAAACTTCTCTTGGGGTAAGAGAATGTAGAGCCTTTCTGTGAAGATCATGTTCTATAACTATTAATGGAGTTGAGCTGAAATGGGATTTCTCTGTGCTGGAGATGAATGTCTATGATATAATCCTAGGTATGGATTGGCTGACAATGTTCAAGGCTCACATCGACTATTATAGAAGAATAGTTAGTTTTGAGACTGAGAATGGAATCAAACATCTCTTTAGAGGAGAAAAGAATGTGAAGATAGGTGAATTAGTCTTATTGGTACTAGCTGTGGGAAAATATCTTACTAGTTGGTAGCATTGACCTTGAAATTGATGGAAGAGATAGAGAATAACAATTTTTCAATGGTGTTGTATCACTTTCCAAATTTTTTCCCTAAAAATTTCTCTAGGTTGCCACAGGTAAGGGAAGTGGAGTTTACGATTGATCTCCTCTTGGGTTTCAGTCCTATCTCACTTATGTCTTATCGAATGGAACCAACAGGATTAAGGGAGATAAAGGTACAATTGAAATATCTTGAAAGAAAATTTTTCATTCAGCATAGCACATCTCTGTGGGTAGCACCAGCCTTTTGTGAGGAAAGTAGATGAAACCCTAAGGCTATGTGTGGATTATCATAAGCATAATCAAGTTATGATAAATAATCGGTATCCACTTCCACACATTGATGATCTATTCAATCAATTGAGGGGAGCTCAGTGGTTCTCAAAAATTTACTTGTGATCAGGATATCACTAATTGAAAGTTCAAAAGGGGGATATTCTGAAGAAATATTTCAGAAGAAGATATGGCCATTATGAATATTTGGTAATTCCTTCTGGTCTTGCGAATTCACTAGTGGTATTTATGGAATTGATGAATCAGATATTTCAGCGATATCTAGATTCTTTTTTGTGGTATTTCTAGAACACATATAGGTGTATTCAAGGATAATGGTTGAGCATGAGAAACACTTGGCAACAGTGTTGGAAATCTTGAGAGACCATCATTTGTATGCCAAATTATAAAGTTGTGATTTTTGGATACAATAGGTATGATTTCTTGGCCATGTAGTTTCTGAAAGAAGTGTTTCAGTGGATCTAGAGAATATAGAAGATGTTATCTCTTAGTAACTACTGAATAATGTCTTCCAGATACTAATTTTTCTTGGTCTATCTGGTTATTACCAATGCTTTTTTCATGAATTCTCATGAATATCTTTGCCTATGATAGCTTTGACTAAGAATAATGTTCCATTCCAATGGAATGAGGAACGCCAGAAATATTTTCAAGAGATAAATATTTTCCTTGCATCATCACTTATCTTGATATTTCTAGAATCATGACAAGGGTACGTAGTGTATTGCAATGCTTTAGGATCTAGATTGGGGTGTGTTTTCATGAAAATAGATCATGTTGCTTTTGGTTTAAGGCAGTTACAAGTGTATGAAAATAACTACCCAACACACAATTTAGAGTTATATTCCATAGTCTATTCTTTGAAGACTTGATGTCATTACCTCTTTGGTGAGAAATTTTTTGTGTTTACAGATCATAAAAGTTTGAAACATATTTTCTCACAAAGATATTTGAATCTGAGATAAATAATATGGATGGAGTATCTCCAAATTTTTGACTTTGACTTGATGTATACACCATGTAAAGGAAATACGGTGGCAGATTCATTAAGAAAGAATTCATATACTCAGTTGGAAAATGAGTCTTTAGATGAGTGGCAGTTGATGTCGGTCCCAGCCGACATGAACTTGGATTGTGAATACCGAGGTGAAGTTGCGGTTTTATTTCCAGTCTGGCTTGTTCCTAATTTAGTGAAGATGGTTAAAGAGGCATAGACATCTAATATAGAATGCATGGCTATGAGGTCAAAACTTAATGGTGGGAAGACCATTGAGGGATTGAGGCTGGATGGGAGTTTAGTGTTGTCGTTCAGAAATCAGATGGTTATAACTATGGATTCTGAGGAGAAAATTCTTCATGCATACCACCATTCGAGACGGGTTGTTTATCCTGGAATAAAAAAGATGTATAAGATGTTGAAAACACATTTTTAGTGGGTTGGCATAAAAAGGAAGGTGGATGAGTTTGTTTCAAGATGCTTAACTTTCCAGCTGGTTAAGCGAGAGCATCAGTGACTAGTAGGTATGTTATAGTCGTTACCCATCCCTATTTGAAAATGGGAGTAGATAACTAAGGATTTTGTAACAGGTCTCCCAAGAACGGTTCGAAAATATGATTCCATATGGGTGATTGTGAATCATCTCACAAATTAGGTCCATTTCATCCATATTATTGAAACTCATATGGTGGAGAATTTATCCAAAATCTATGTTCGAGAAGTGGTAAAGAGATGTGGAATACCAGTTTCGATCATATCAGACGAAGATTCAAGATTCACATCTCATTTCTGGATATCCTTTCATAAATTACTTAGGACTTAGTTGGATATGAGTATGTCATATCATCCTCAGACAGATGGCAGATCCAAAAGTATGATACAAATTTTGGAAGACATGTTTTGGACTTGTATGATGGATTTGGGTGTCTCATGGGAAGAGCATGTGTCGTTAGTGAAGTTCCCGTATAACAAAAGCTATTAGACCTAGATACACATGGATTCTTTTAAAGAATTGTATGTTCATCCTTGTCATTCTCTACTTTGTTGGGTGGAAATAGGTGAGACTTCACTAGTTGGGCTAATCCTTGTCCAAGAAACAACATAGAAGATTCAGTGGATTAGAAAGAGGATAGAGACAGGTCATAGTCATCAGAAATCATATGTGGATCATCTTCGATGAACGTTGTCATTCATGGTGAGTGATCATGTGTTCTTAAATATCCCTCTAAGGCTTATAAATCATAATTTTAGAAATAGGGGTAAGTTATCTCCTTGATATATAGGCCCTTTTGAGATACTAGAATGAGTTGGAGAGGTGGTATATCAGCTGGAATTTCCACCATGTTTTAGTGTGGTGTATAATGTGTTCCATGTATCTCAGTTGAAAAAGTATCATCCTAATCATGACCATGTGATTAGATGGTATCACATTAACCTATCACCAGATTATTCATTATTATATATCCTGGTGTGGATTATAGATAGACAATAGAAAGTATTTTATGGAAAAAACATCGGTATAGTGTGGGTTTTGTGGAAACATGGTCAAATTTAAGAGGTGACTTGGGAACGGGAGAAGGAAATGAAAGAGAAATGGTCAGAACTCTTTCATGGTAGTGATGGTTTTCTAATTTCTAGGGATGTAAAGACATATGTTGGGGAGAATGTAGCACCCCAATTTTCTGGTAAGTAACCCATTTAATTATGATTTTTAAGTATATAAAGTTTATAGGGGATGTTTATAGAATTTTTGGAGTGTTTTTAGAGATTTTATATAGGTTAATGGTTGGTAAATGTTTTGGGAAAACTGTGAAACACCTACAGGAAACCGTGCATAGTGAGTTAGGGGAAATGGGGAAGGCGCACGGGCAGTACATAGTTTACCCAAACCATGTGTCCACTAAGGTGAATTCATGCGATTTGAAAATTGGATTTGGTCATTTTGAGGAAGTGGATTCGGCATGGCTGGTGCATGGTTTTGTGAACATGCAAGACAATCATCTGAGGCTCATCCTTGAGGTAGTAGCTAATGCATGGTTAGTGAAATCTTTGACTAACCATGAGACTAAATCATGCATAGCAAGAAACCAATTCCTTAAAAAAGTGGATCTTACACTTTTTCCCCTTTGACCCGCTTATTTTTCCTCCTATACGGCCCTAACTCAGTATTTATCTCTATTAAAGGTCAAGGAAGGTTCTTCCATCGATTTTAAGGCGATCCAAAGCCTTCCCTTGGTGATTAGAAGCCATTAATCACAGTAATTTATTGTTCTTGGTCGTTCTTGATGTTCTTTTAAATCTGCTTCTCTCACTCTCTTAATTTCTTATATCTACACCTTTTGTGGGTAGATCTAAGGCTATAGATGCCAAATATGATTATATTTGGATTGTTTTATGATATAGGAAGATATCAAAGGTGGGTTCATGAAGAATCAACCCGGTTTCGTGGACGTTCTTCGTGTCGTTCTTCATTTTCTCCAAAACTCTCTAGGTAGGTGGCTTCACTCTCAACTCTTATATCTTAGAACTTTAAGAAATAGTTTCAAATTGATTGATTTTATTGAAATTTATTGTTTATCCACTGTGAAATAATTTTTGAAACCCTCTTAAGTGACGGTTTGTGGAAATTGGTGGGTTATTGGAAATTGTTTTTGATAACATGATTTTAAAATGATGATTTTAAATTAATTATGGGTTTTTTTCATGGAAAAATGGTTTTCAATAAAAATAATGATGTTTTATTGAAATGTTTGAACATACTTGGATTCATCATGGGTTTGGAATGGTTTTGTGGAATGTGTTTATATTCATTGGGATGGATAAGGGCATGAATCACCCCTATCAAAAGGTTGGGACGGATATGGGTGTGAAGTACCCCTATCAAATTGGTCCACTAAGTGACATATTAGTGGAAGTATAACTTACCACTCGTGTGTATAGGGAGATCCATGGGTTTCATGCATGTTTGGATGTATGTTTGTGTGGAAAGGAATGGTTTGTGCCAAAATAGATTGTTAAATGATTTAAAGAATTGTTTATGTGCTTTAATTGGGAAACTGTTTACCGTGGGTTGTGTTTATATTTTAATATAAACTATTTAGAAATTATTTTATAGAAATTTTTTATATAAATGTTTCTAACATGTTATATTCTAGTGGAATGAGTTGGTAATTCATCGGGGAAAACCTACTAAGTTTTAGTACTCACCTCTACTTTGGAACTTTGGTGATTTTATAGATAGCGTCTATTAGGATACAGGAAAAGGTAATGTATCACATGTCATTATCACTACTTTAAGATACTTGGGTTATTTGGTGGCATTAGAGCTTGGAGCATGTGGAGTTTCAGAGTCACTTGGTTGTCTTTGAGTTTTTATAGTATTATCTTCTGTTGTTTACTTTGATGTTATTTTTTCTTCCATTGTGGTACTATTTAGTTAGTTTTGATATAAATGAAATGGTTGAGTTGTTTTTCATTTTTTATCATGCATCATGTAGTGTTTTATTTGGTTGTGGTTGTTTTGGTTGGTTAGTCTATGTTCAAAGAAAAATTGTACCTCGCATACATTGAATCCCTTCAGAATTTATTTCCAGCCTTTGGAATCATGGGGATGTCGCTTAAGGCCAAGTAGAATCCTTTAACCTTATAAATCCAATGAGAATAATAGGTATGTTACATATCACTTAGTTTTAACCCCCCATTGACCCTTTTTACAATTACTACAATATCAAAGTTTTCTAGTATTTAAGGGTTGAGAATGTTACCATAAAAGGAAAAATGACTTGTAAATGTACCATGGTTGATATTTTCTACCATATAACCTTCACTTGGATGAATATATTATTTTTAGGAATTTTAAATAATTTAATAAAGTATTATTTTTTATAAAATATCATTAAAGTAATTTTTAGAACTGTTCATTTAATTTGACTTTGAAAACTACATGAAAACCAAAGAAATAAAATAAAAACCTTTCACATAGTCATAATATTTTATATTTATCTATAAAAAAATTTTGACATAATAATTCACCCAAATTGTATTGCTTTTTATTTTAAAAAAATATTTTATTTTTCTATTAATTGAATAAAAACTATGCGAGTGTTATGTAAGAATTTAAAGTAATTATTCAATCACTAAAAATTTAAAAAAATACCATAATAAAAAATTAATTTATATATAAAATAAACATTTATAACTAGATTTATCCTATATTTATCCTTATGTAAAAATTTTAAAGATATTAAAGTCAATAGAGTGACATTTTGTATTTATTCTTTTCTTAAAATAATATAAAGGTCATAATAAAAAAAGTATCAAGGCACCAAAAATTCAAATATAATATGTTATAGGGTAAAAATAAAACCAACCAATAACATTTGGGTAAGTTTTAGATACATTTCAAGCCTTATCTTCTAGTTCAACCATTTTAAATTCATTTTAACTTTAATCCTGATAATTTAACTTGTTACCATGATAACTTAATTATATGACCAAAAATAAAAAGGGGACTTCTGAAAAAATTAGACATGATTATTCCAAAATTGGAATCCATTTTATCATATTTAATTTATATAGGTGAAATAAAAAACTTTTAATATAAGAATTCAAGTCACAAGAAAAGTAGTTTTTAGGAAAATACCTGATTTAAGAGTAAAAATAATTTCACCTTAAAATAAAGTAATAAATTAGTTTCTTTGAATTTTTTTGGTTAAATAATAAAAAGAGGAATGTTTTTAGACTTTTTAGAAAGAAAAAATCTAATATTATCTTCCAAATATATCATTAATTAAAAAGACTCTAAAATAGTTTTTAATTTGAAAGAAATATAACTTGTCTTTCTTAAAAGTCAATTTTGGGTTCCCAAATTAAAAAATATATTTTAAAATACATTATTTAACTCCTTTAAAATATATTTGGCCTAAAACCACTCATAAAATAGGGAAAGGTATTTTTTAAAGGGATTTTAATGTTCTGCCCTGTAGTTTTAACCTAATTTTACCTTTTTTACCGAGGTGAAAAATATTTACCATGGTCACTATTCATAATGGAAAAAAATTTAGTTAACCCTATTAAATTATATTAATTATTATGATTTAAAATATGGGATCCATTTTATAAAATTCAATTCGTAGAATTGGTATAATTTAATTTAAAATTAAACCTACAAAACGTGATGAAAAGCAGTTTTCTAGAAAAATGTTTTCTTAAGTGTCAAAAGTTTTAATACCAAAATAAACCATAAAATTGATTATAATGATATTAATTAGATTATTAAAAATATAAATGAAATTATTTTACTTTGAAATTATTTTTAAACAAAATGTAATTTTTTCGATGCTTGAAACGAAAATAAATATTTTAATAAAATTTGGTATTTTTAACTATTCATCGAAAAATCAATCTTTTAAGAAAATTAGAAAAAATAATAATTATAAGATAATTATGGAATGATGATCTCAATAATTGATTTTATTTTTGAAAATAAATTTTTTAAAAGTGATAAAATTTAATTATATTATTTTCTCACAAAAAGTAATAAAAACATTTTTGAAAAAAAATGAAGCACAAAATAATTTTACTGAAAATTGAGTACTTATTTATTAGTTAATTTACACTATAAAAATTTTATACATATTTTTCATAATGTATTTAGTCCTATTAATATCACTAATTTTAATAGTAAGGTTATAACGGTGACATTTAAATAATAATATTTTAATAGTATATTGCGGTTCATTTAAACTCAGTCTTGTGTGTAATGAAATCTATCAAAGAAATTAAATTTATTTAAATAGAAATATATTATAAAATATCAGGGTGTTACATTCTACCCCCCCCCCCAAATAAATTTTCCCCTTGAAATTTTATATCAGTTATAAAAGGTTTAATATTTGAAAATAACTTTTTTGAATACCCACATCATACAGAGAGATAATAAACCTTCCTTAGAAACATAAAAATTACCAGAAATAACACATAATCAAGTTCCCATATATGGATAACATTAGTGTAAAATTAAAATATAGTCATGGTGGACAAAAATAACTTCCAAGGACTAATTGAGAGTGTAAAATAACATGGTCATGAGAAAGTTAACGGAAAAAAACCATAAGTTGATGAGGGGTGAAAAGACCATAAATTCATTAAAAATAACGGTAAAAGGATAACATTTTTATTTCAAGATCCTTTTCCTAAATTTGAGGGATTATTTTAATGACAATATATATAACATAATAAAATGTACTTACTTGATTTATTTCCATTTCATAAACACAATTCCATCCTTTTGTTGTGCTTTGATGAATTCCCACTTCCTATCTTATTCCAAGAAATGGGTATTCAAGATGAATTTTTCATGCCTAAAACATTAAAGTTAACATTTAATAGATCATAAGATCCATAAAATAATGATATTCCATTCCTTATTTCTATAAATATTTAACAAAACCAAGATGGTTAGCACGAGTTCTCCAATATGGATAAATATAATACATTAATCTATAAATCCTTAATAATAACCCCCAAAGTTCAACTCAATCTATTACATAAATAGTTAACCTTAAGACTCCTCCAAAATATGTGTGACCAAAATCAAAACCCAAAAATCCAAAATATTTTATATCAATTTTTTAGATAAGATTTAACATTTATCTCTAGACAACATGATGTAGCTCATAATGTCCCATACCAAACATGTGAATATCTTGATCATATATTCTCCTAAAACATGAAAATAACCTGAATCGCCAGAAAACCTTAATAAAAAAAATATTTTTCCAAAAAATTAACTCTCTCATTATTCCTTAAATAAAATCACATTCTGTATAATACATTCTATAAATCCAAAATACAGTAAACTCCATCAAAGATAACATAAACCACTTAGTCATCAAATCACTAATCAATTCCATGGTCACAAATACTATCTATTTTACTTTATCGATATCAATAATATCTTTATCTCAAATAAAAATTATTATATTAATATAAGGCACATTAAAGGGTTATATTTCCCTTAAATATGTCTTCTACAAAAATATCACCTTACCACTAAATCACTTTTATTGGTTATCGGTACCATTTAATATATGATTTAAAATTCTTAAAAAACTGTTGTCGGGGAATCCTTTGACGTTTCATTGTTTTTATAACCAGAATATTATTTATATAACACTTTAACAACATAATTATTGAATCCTAATATATAAACACTTAAATCATTCCAATTTAGTGATTTTCATAGTTTAGACCCTTCCCAGATCTAGGAGTAATCTCTTGGAGGGCATTGACTCTGATAATTCCCAAGTTCCCCATATATAATAAATCAAATTCATTAGAAATTTTTTGCTCTATGACCTTAATTTTCATATAGAAAACATATTACAATTCCTATAAGATATTATCCTAGGTTCTTTTTCTCACATTCTTGATAAGAAGGAAATTTAATTTTCATACCTCCATGGTCATTTCCACATAAACTTTCATAAAAGTTGGCTTCCCTATTAGTTAACATGTTAGGAAACTCACCTATGTTTATGTTGTTAATCATATATCATTATATGTGATTAGGCATTATCATAAGGTTTCACATTTATACTCCCATCTCATTTGGTTTCTCATGAGGTAAATCATTGCATTCTTAGTCACATTCATTATCAACTCGATTCCTAATGGTTCTATCCATTAACTAAAACCAAAAAGTATAGTGTGGGAAAAAATACTCATAAAGAGAAACCACATAACCATGAAAAATAAATTATATAATGTCTAAATCATGACACCTTCTTTACAATCTATGACACATGAGGTTTAACCTAGGTCATTCATTATCATAATCTATTCAAATACTTTATAATGGTTCATAAAGAAAATTTGATTTTACCCAAGAATATCCCATGGGAGTGTCAAACCAGTTTCATAGTAAGGGTACAATCATCATGCCATAATGGTGGTTGAGATATAATTGACCAACTCTTTTTAGGGTTATTACCCCAAGATGTATCTATGTAAAAAATATGATCACTTGTAGTGTTTAGACAAGGTTGTTTTACTAGGAAAACTATACTCCTTTCTTTACCATAACTTAATACATTATCCTATAAATAGGATTATACTAAGGGTTATCACTAAATTTTTATCATCCTAGTTTACAAAGTTAACTAAAGCTTTCTCTGATACTAACTATAGTGACTTATACTTTTTATGTGTAAATATTTCATCTTATTATATTAATATTCAATACATAACATCGTGATCCATACCAGAATCATATAGGTTTAGTGTATTTGGAAACTTAGATACATAAACAACTTGTTTATAATATATCTACATCATCTCCCACTAATTTATTCATAACTAGTACCCTTCTTAGAAAAATAATAATTAAAAACCTTCTTTATAACCCGGGGAGAGGAAACATAAGAAAGGGTGAGCTCATATTATCAATAAAGGTAAACAAGGGAGATATTAATGATCACTTAAACATAACATGAGAATAAGGATATAATAACATGATTTCAACATTTTAAAACCATACCATACATGCAATAGATCATAATATTGAGTCGTGGAATAAATCTTGTCAGTTCATAATACATTAATCGTAAAGGAATCAAATAACATGAGTTATGGGATCATAACATTGGCATAAGACATGATTATATAGAATAAACATAAGCATAGAAAATAATTTCCTTATAATTGAAGGATCGCTTCCAAGACTATCATAATGGATTGGGATAACTCCCTAAATAATCATATCCTTATTCACAGTTCACTCCAAAGACTATCATAGTGGATAGATACCCTTACTAAAATGGGTTCACTCGCCATTCTAATCCTTATTATCACATGAGATATCCATATTTACCCAAATAATTTAAGGCATATATAATTCCATTAACACCTATCACATAATCATAATCCATTAATATGTGTGCTACAAGATCATAAATCATTCATCATATATCATAACCTACTAAAAGGAAATGGGTTTCATTAACATTTTAACATTTCATCATAGCATAACCCATGAAAAATAAATGGGCTTCATAAAAGTATTATCATCATAATCATAAACCATGTATATAGAGAAAAATTATGGTATCTTTGTATCATATCCCTATTAAATCATAATTAACATCAAAGGTTGTTATCATAATTGAAAATTCCTTTAAAATATCACTTGGAATATTTCTTAAGGAAAATAACCTTTTCATTTTGGAATCACATCTTTATAATCTAAAAATTTAAAAAAATTTATGGAAAAAATTTTATTTTAAAAGAACCATGGAAAATTTTAATGTAAGATTTAAATAATTTATTGTTCATGATGGTAGAAATTCCAATCATTTCATATATGTTAAAACAAAGATTCCTTCCACATTTTTAGGAAAAAAAGGCAGAAGTACCTTGTTCAGAAAACAGTGTGGAGATTACTTTTAAATCATTTCTTAAAAATTAAATCATGTATAAAAATTACTTTAAAAAATAATTAGATAATATTAAAACCATTCTTGAAAATATTTTAAAGAAAATATATACATTGAAGAAAAAGATTCCAGATCGAAAAGGAAACAAAGTTGGTTTTCCTTAAAAATATTCTTTTGGTATTTTGAGTACTTAAAAAGATAAAAATGAAAGGAAAAATTTTAATCTCTATAAGGGACCAGTTAAGAATAAAATATAATGGGTTTGATATATAAATATAAAATAATTCCCTTAATAGAGACTTAAACATAAACAATCCTGAATAATGATGAGATTGTGAAACAAACTCTTACCACTTTGGTAACTTTCGAATAAAACCTCATGAAAGAGAGAATCATATATGGATATGTATATCCCCATAATTTTCAGTATAATAAACATAAAATACATTCATGTTTAGTATATACACCGTAAAAAGAAATAAGTGTTGAATATGGCATGTGTCTCACAAAATAAAAGTGAGATGAAAATCTCTTACCTTGAGTTCGACTTGCTTCAAAAGATCTTTAAACTCTTATATAATAAATTTAAATTTATTATAATTATATAAAATATTAATTTAAATAATTAAAATATCATATATGATCCAATTATAACATTTTAACACTCATTTATTAATAACTTCTTATTAAAATTATTTTTTTCAGGTGTTCGCTGTTTCATTTTTCATGAGAATTCTAGTTCGATATTTCTGGTCCTTATATTTTGATCATGATTAAATCATCTCCAAAATGTTAATAATTATATAAATATCATATATATTAATTATAAATATATATATATAGTAATCTATAAAATATAAAGATAGAAAAATTAATTACAGGGTTCGTGGAGATGGTAGGTCGTACGTACGCGTGAACTCTGTTTCTATTTTTTGACAGATGGACTGAAAGAAAGGTAGATAACAATTAACCTTTAAATAATAATAATAATATAATTAATAACATATATATTTATTAAATCCATAATTATAACCATCCATATAAAGTGGTGATAAAAAATGAATTACACTGCTACATAGAGATGGTAATTCATACGTACGGATGAGCGATATTTTTACTTTCTATGGGATGGAAAGAATGTGGATAATGGTTGTTACTTCATAATAATAAAATTTATGTATATTTAAGATACTTAATTTATTATTTTATAATTTATTCCATGTATTTATATTATGTATAATAAGAAATAAAATTGAAAATTCTCGGTTAAGAATTATACCTCTTCATTGAGAAACCATCTTTGGGTTACACCTTAAGCCTTAAGAGAATGGTCTTTTGGAAAGACCAAAAGCTTTAAGATGTGGTGAAGGAGGATATTATGGTATTATGGTAGGTCTAGGATAATCTATAAGAGCCAAAATGTGTGAGGAATAAAGGATAATAGGTGCCCTTTTATAAGTGAGGGGAGGGGAACTCTTTGAATTACTTAAAGTATTAAATTGATATAAATTAATTTTTATAATTAAGTGACTCAAAATTGATATATTTATAATATATGGTGATTATAAGTCTAAATAATATCATAAAATAATATTTATATGTGTTTAAGTGATGTTTTAACTTTTATATCTTAGTTTTAAGCCCCCCCCCCCACCCCGATAACTCTTTTGACAATTATCATAATATCAGAGTTTTCTACTCTTTAAAGGTTAAAAGTGTTACTATAAAAGGAAAATTGACTCATAAATGGGACATGGTTTATATTTTCAACCATATAAAATTCACTGATCTAAATATAGGATTTTTAGGAATTTTAAATCATTTAATAAAATATTATTTATTATAAAATCTCATTAATGCCATTTTTAGAACTATTCATTTAATTTGACTTTGAAAAGCACAAGACAATGAGGTAATTGAAATATAAACCTTTAAATCATTCCTAATATGTTATATTTATCTATAAAATTATTTTGACATAATAATTCACCCAAATTGTATTACTTAAAAAAATTAAAATCATTTATTTTATTTTTTTATTAATTGAATAAATATTGTGTGGGTGTTGCGTAAGCATTTAAGGAGATTATTCAGTAACTAAAAATTAAAAATAAATTACCATGATAAAAAAATAATTTATCTATCAAATAATAATTTTTAAGTAATCTTAACCTTGTTTTATCCTAATCTAAAAAATTTAGAGATATTAAAGTCAAGAGAGTGACATTTTGTAATTATTATTTTATTAAAATAATATAAAGGTCATAATCTAATAAAAATTACACAAATTCACTCAAAATTAAAATATAATATATTATAGGGTCAAAATAAAAATAAAAAATCTCATTTTGGAATGTTTTGGATTCATTTTAAGACTTATCTTCTAGTTAAACTACTTTAAATGCATTTTAACTTTAATCATGATAATTTAACTTCTTATCTTGATAACTTAATTATATGGCCAAAAAAAGGGTATTATAAAAAAATTGTATATTATGATTCTAAATTTGGAATCCATTTTATCATATATAATTTCTATAGGTGTAAGAAATTACTCTTAATATAAAAAGGAAAAACGCATGAAAAACAATTTTTAGAAAAATACCTAATTAAAAGTAAAAATAATTTCACCTTGAAATAAAGTAATAAATTAGATTCAATGAATTTATTTGGTTTAATAATTAAAAATTTATGTTTATAGACTTTTAAATAAAGTCAAAACTAAATTTCATCTTCCAACCATGTCATTAATTGCAAAGACTCAAAAATAGTTTTTAATTTGAATAAAATATAACATATCTTTCTTAAAAGTCAAGCTTGGATTCCCAAATTCAAAATAATATTTTAAAATACACTATGTAACTCCACTTAAATATATTTGGTCGAAAACCACACATAAAATTGGATAAAGGCATGTGTTAAAGATATTTTAATGTTATGCCCCATAGTTTTAATCCAGTTTTACCCCTTTTACCGAGGTGAAAAATCTTCACCATGGTCATTATTCATAATGAACAAAATGAAGTTGAACCTATTATATTATATTAATTATTAATATTTTAAATATATAATAAATTTTATCAAATTCAATTCACATAAGTGGAAATTTTAAATTTGAAATTGAACATGCAAAACATGATGAAAAGCAGTTTTCCAGAAAAATTACTTCTAAAATGTGCAAAGTTTTTATAATAAAATAAAGAATATAATTGATTCAAATGATCTTAATTAGAATATTAATAATATAAATGAAATAATTTTACTTTTAAACTATTTAAAAAAATATAATCTTTTAAATGCTTGAAACAAAAAATACAGTTTTCAACAAAAATCTGTATTTTTCACTATTCATCAGAAAATAAATCTTTTCAGAAAATTATAAAAAATTAACTCTAATATAATTATGAAATTATGATTTTAAAATTTAATTTAATTTTTAAATAAATTTCTAAAAGTGGGAGAAATTAATTATATTATTTCCTCACAAAAATAAATAATAAAAAATTGAAGAAAATGTATTTTTGAAGCATAAAATGATTTTACTGGAAATTGTGTACTTATTTATCATTGAATTTAAATTATATAAAACCTTTATACATGTTTTCATAATGTATTTATTCTTATTCATACCTCCAATTTTAATGACTTGGTTATAACTTTCATGTTTAAATAATAATATTTTAATAGTATATCATGGTTCATTTAAACTTTGTCTTTCATGTAATGCAAGCTATCCAATAAATTAAATTTATTTAAATAGAAATATATTATAAAATTATGGGGTGTTACATCAACCTATTTTGAGTATGTTGACCCAACAGTTATGAAAAATACCCATTCTTTGTTGTTGTTGATCCTGGGTGAAAAGGTCTTGCAAGAAGTGGGCCATGAAACTTCTTTCAGTGCAATCTGTATAAAGTTAGAGCATCTTTACATGACTAAGACCATTTTAGGAAGGTTAAAAAATAAAATTAATCTTTATAATTTCAAAATGGTCTATGTAACTTCTATGTGGACACATTTAGATAACTTTAATAAGATGGCAATTGATTTAACCAATATGGATGTTGAAATTAAGGATGAGGATCATGACTATTTGTTGTTGAATTACTTAGATGATTAATTTAATCCTGTTAGAGTTTAATCCTGTTAGAGATTTAATGATATATGGAATAGATTTCATCACTTTTAAATAATTTAAGTCTACAATCACGTTTAAGGATCTTAAATTGATTTTTCAAAGATATAGGGTACGCTACTAGAAAACTGGGCATTTGTGATTGTCTATACGAGATACTGCCATTGGAGGTCGCTAATAGTGGGCATTAGTGGCTGTCAATGGTGGTCGTTGGCCTCAATTAAAAAGGCTCAATCACCCCTCCCCCCCTCAATCCCCTCCTCACCTTAACCCCCCCCCCCCCCCACCCATTCACTCCGCGCAAATACCTACAGCACAACCCCTCCCTCTCACCTCACACATTATTTAAACCACGCCATGAGACATTGTCACTACCCATCCTCCCTCACCGTCACCCCTCCCACATGCCTCACCCAGCCTCTAATTCCTCCCATGCCCCCATTTCTGCACCCGGAGCTGTTCTCGCCGCCCATCTTCCCTCACCACTGCCCCTTCCTCACTTCTCGCTCAGCCTATACTTCTGCCCCCACTCCTACCTATTCCTATGGCCTCTCCTTTATATGGATCTATAGGGCCTAGGGTTCTCGAAGTTTAGGTGAGCATTATTTCAACTTTGGATAATTTTTCTTCCAAGTATCTCATATTCGGATATTTTTTCTTCCAATCACCATTCTTCCAAGAATATCTACATCCCACTATTAAATAATGAGTGAACTAATATCTCTTGTTCCTACATTAATTTTGGAATTATTATTTTCACCTCAATATTGAGGTTAAATTGAAACTTGGGAAAATCATATTTTTAAAAGAATTTATCATCCACTTAACATAGGCTCTACACTTTGTAATTCCATGATCTCTAGTGATATGATGAGTATAGAATTTTCCTTATCATTTCCTTTTTTTATTTTACTTTTTTTAAGAAAACATGTTTTTTTAATGTAGTTGAGTTTTATGATTCTTTAGGTATAATATTGTTACAATAATCGATGAAATTTATTGGAAAAATCAACTGACTGAACATAATATGCCTTTTTTTATATAAGTGACGGCATTTTTTCAACTATGAATAGAAGGTATTATACACATATTTGTACCCAAAGAAAATTGTTATATTTTCTATTGACTATTTTTCCTTCATGAAGAGTATAAAAATTAGTCAACAACTATCACAGATATTAGAAAAATTGATGTCTACATGGTAATTTATGTGTTTGGAAGATTCACTTCTCAGGGTAAGAAATCTAATGGGTGGATCATACTTATCTAACACGGATCCTTAAGGAGCATTGGTTAGGTATATTTCAATAAATCAAAGTGGATTCTTGCATTTTCTCATGTTAAAATACTTTTTTTAGTCTATAACTGTGTTATATTTTTAAATTTTAGACAAACTATATCTTATTTCCAATGTATCAAACTTATTATGTTTCATGAATTTGGAAAATTAATCAATTATTATCTATAATACCATTATATATTCATGATCTACCTGAAAATTCCTAGTACTCGATCACCCATACAAGTACTTTTTTCTTTCTAAACATATTCTTTATGGAAATAATAAAATATTATTCTCTTCTTATTTTAATGTGGTCAAATATTGCCTTATTATTTTTATCTAATGTATGTTTAAATGGTTTGTTAGAATGATTTATTCAATTCATATTATCTGATATATCTTTCTAATAGTTACTAATTACTTCATTGTTGTATAAATTCTTCTTTTGTGTTTTATATAATATTGAACTTCAAAATTTTATCACTAGAAGACCTTCTCGCATGTCATGTACTTGGCTTAAAACATCGGTCAATATCAAAAAAATCTATTGTTCAATGGTAAGAATGTTATTTCTAAGAAGTTTTAAATTATATGAAATTGATAATTCAAAATATTTTTTCTCAACAACAAACTTACAAAGGTATGTTCATTATTAATAACTTTACTTACCATTAATACTCTACTAGTACAAGTAGTAATAACCATAACATATGGTAGTGGTCAATGCATCTTATCATTGACACAACATCCATGCATAAGTTTTTTTCATTATTACTATAACTTTTTTCTTATGTATTTCCTAGAAATTGGAAGTGATTCTCTCATTATTACCATAATTATGTCTATCCTTAATGTTTTTTCCACTAAATTCACTAGGAGAAACATATACTACTAGCCTACCTTTGCCTGTCTCAATTTCAAATGTGACTCCTACCAAGTGAATTACATTAGGAATGTATTTCATATCAAATAAATATATCATTTCCCTTTAAGTTATTCAATTTAATCACTATTATAACATGAAATACTATCATGATATTCATCCTTTATTTTTCTTAGATTACATGGATTAATTGGGGGTCTGATATATATGATTCAAAATTACTAGGGTGTAGTGAAAATTTATAACTGGGCAGGGTATCTAGATTTTTTGTTACATTCACTTGTAATCTAAACTATCTTGAAATTTCTAGGTATGTAAAATAACACAAACTTTTTCCATTGGACTGTTTATAAGTACTATCTTGAGTTCTTAATATGAAGGATAACCATCTATTTAAATATTTACGAGAAGAATGTATCTTTGGAACCTATTGTGGTATTTATTTCAATCCCATTTCTATATTTTTTTCATTTGGAGGACATTTTTTAATGTATACTTGTTTTAAAATGTTATTCATTCTTCTATTGTTATGTATTTATTTATATTGTATAATTCCAAAAAATGGGGTTTTTTTTCATGCACATATACTTATTAAAATTTGTTTACATACTTCTTACATTAGTTTGTGTTTCTTATTATAGGTTGACATGTATACATATTTGTTTATAGACTTCTTATATTAGTTTTTCGCATGTACATATTCATTCCAAAAATGAGGTATACGACATTTACATATTCATTTTTCCTGATTTGTTTTCCCTGTTAAATTTTTTTACATACTTCTTATATTAGTTTTGTCTTTATTTATTTCAGGTTGACATGTTCTCTGTGTAACAAACTGGCCCTGGTCGACATGAAACTTCACCCGATCTGGCCTAACAGAAGGTCGCATCTTGTACCCCCCCATCATATCCTTCATTGCTCCCACCCCCTCGCCTTACCTTCATTGTGCGCTTAGGAGTTATTGTCACTCCCCCTCGCCTCGTGCACTGATTCCACCTTCCATATCCCCTCTCTCACCCTAATTTCACCTAGTGTCAGAGCCTTTTCCACCACTACCCATGTATTTTGTTTTTGATCACATCACATATATTTTTGGTAATCCTAACAATATCATGTATTGGAAAACCTCTATTTTTATTTGATAGCTTAAAATTTCTATGTTTACTTTTATCATCAATTAACCAATGGGTATTGTTATCATGACATTTATTTCATTTATGCTTTTAGGTCAAGTATCATTGGCAATGGTTTACCAATATGAGTTAAAAGAGGGTTCAATGGGATGAGTTAGAGAAAAGGTGCATATTTTTATCATTTTTAAATTTTCAATTTATATTTTTTTAATTATTTCCATTTTACTCATTAAAATTACCAATGGGTGGGTTTTGCCACATTATATAGGCATATCAACATAAAAGTTTTTAGACATTTCAATTGTTTACCATCTTTATAATATTACCAGATATACAGTACTTTAAATTCATGTAACATTTGATTCCTCTAAGAAACTGTGGTTAATGTGATAAGGATCATCCTGCATGTTGATGGTGTCTCTCCACATACCCATATTAATTTCTTTAATGAGGAAGATTAGAAATATACCTTAAATATGCATCATTTTAAGTTCTATTAAATTTATAGTGGTGGTTCGCATACAGTTTTTTTCCCTATGTTTCTAAAATAGGATTTTTGTTTGACATCAATTTGATGTACTAATATTTTTTTGGAAATATGATTCATTATTTTAAATACTTGCATGTATGAAATTTTTTTCTTCAGTTACGTGTTATTTTAAAAGATAAATCATGTACTAATATATACTTTAAGATTGTGTGTTTCTTTATGGAGTTCTGGAGGTAGGAAATCTAGAATGGGGATCATACTTATCTTCCATGGATCCTTAAGGAGCATTGATCATGAATATTTTAATAACTCAAAGTGTCTTATTGTATATGCTCATGTTCATATTCTTTTTTTAGTCTATAAGTGTGTTATTTTATATTTTTAAATTATAAAAAAACTATATCTTATTTCCAATGTATCAAACTAATTATATTTCATGAATTTGGGCAATTGATCAATTATTATCCATGATATTATGTTTAAATTACTACTTCCCTATTCCATAGCGAAATTAAATATAGTTATAGTTAATATTGTAATTTTTTAATAACATACATTGTAAGATGTTATTTTTCCTATATGGTTTCATTCAATATTGTCATTTTTAGTTTTAATAAATTTTTTTGTAACTATGTATTTAATTTTATTATTTTCTAAAATTCTATTATTTTCAATTTTATTTTTTAAATATTGTTTTATTATTCACATAAATCCACAATGTTTATAGAAAATCTATAAAAATAATTTTAGAAAATGTTTTCATCAACAAAACACAACCTTGGGTTTTCATTGACATCATGGATTAAATTATTATTAAAAGTGTTTAAATTTTCCTTATTTCTCTTATTTTTATATTCATTTGTAAAAAATTGTTTTTAATTCACATAATTAAGCATAATATTCAGTGTATTTTAGATAATTGAATGCATAAAACATTTTTCTCAAATAAACACAACTTATTGTCTCTGTGAAGATCATGGATTCAAATGTTTTTAAAAAAATTATCTCTTATGACATGAGAAGTTTCCTGAAATGAAAACATACATGTTGGGATATGGAAATTAGATGATGCAATAAAAATAATTGCTTAGGGTTTTCAATGAAAATCTTGGACAAATCAATGGTGTAGTAGGCTAGATTTTTTAATTTTTTACACTAAATTAGGAAATTATGAGAAATATATTAAGATTGGTGAACTTCTTCATATTTAGAGATCTACAACATCATATTAGTTTGGTCAGTGAGTGATAAATGATTCCTTTGATAATTAATTTATATCATATTCAATATATAATATTTGAATCATGTGGTTTTTTTCTTTATAAACTAATTATATTTCTTAACATGGATGTTGGATGATAAGCATGGGGAAATGTGATTAAAACATTTCATGGTCCATTCACTTTTTTTATTTTACTTTAATGGTAGATACACCAATAGGGTATGAATTAATGATGATATGGGTTTTTTAAGACCATTTCATCATTTGAATGGAATCATAGTGGTGAGTTTCTCCATATATTGATGTCATCTAATACCCTTTTCATTAATTTTTCTCTTACATGCATTGGGATGATGTTGTTACTTCTTTATAGTTAGATTATGTAATTGTAATATACATTGAAGGTTACATAGTATCATGTTGATAAATATTTTTTGTTACATATTCAGTAGTAATAGAAGAACTAAGAATTGTATTATTTATTTATTCCACCATATTCTTGCTTTTAAATGTCATTAAATTTATAAATTAGTGATTGAATAGATGAATTGATGATTGGTTGATTTTTTTATTCTCTTTGTTTTTCATTTTTTCTATGCACTTCTCATTTATATATAGCAGTCTTTAGGGGTTTTATCCACATTTATATTATGGTTTTTTTATATTTAAGTATCAATATATATGTGTTCATTATATATTTATGATTTTTATGAATCTTCTTAATAATAAATCACCCATAGAAGTATTTTTTTTCTATCTAAACATATCCTTTATAAAAATAAAAAAATATTTTTCTCTTCTTATTTTAATTTGGTCAAACAGTGCCTTATTTTTTGAATAAGATATATGTTCCTATAATTCTATTTTCTTTGTATCATTCCTATTATATATAAGAGGTGAAAATAATCTTTCTTTATAGATCTGGTAAAGGCACCATCACAATTAACTAGCATGGCGGTTGAGATTTTTTTTATTCTCAATAAAATTTTAAAATAATTCCATGTGCCTAGGTTGTTATTTTGGTATGTTGATTAGATCTTCCCTTTCCATCCTTGATTCTAATTATTTACCCAAAGTAGATAGTATCGGTATGGAACCTCTAGGTATATAAAGAACTATTTCAAATTGTTATGATTATATATATTTCTTTACAATTGATCCGCTACTCTTGACATTTGTTAACATACTATTCCTCTACTTATTGACTATGAAATTGTTTTGTTTTGTTTGTTTAAATGTGTATACACGTACATGCATACACCAATGTTTTTACTATTGGGTTGAGACACCACTATTATTTCTATATTGAGTATTTTATACTCACATGCCACATGTACATATTGATGGACATAAAACTTATCTTTTTCTAATTTTAGGTATATATAGGGACACTCGGAATTGTTGGGACTATATGGAAAATTGGCCATGTTTGTTAGAAATTAAAATAAATATTTGACCCTTTTTTGATAAATACATCATATATTATAAGTTGTATAAAGTTTTATAGAGGTGGTATTTCCTGATTTTTAAATTAATTGAGGTTTAGGAGAGGCCATAGGAGTTAGCATCCAATGTAGTCTAATTGTTTGGATTAGGTAGCACACAACTGTCTGGTGTGAGCTAGTGCTTTTGATGTTTCTATTATGGTGGTATAGGATATCATGAGGATATATTTCTATTAATAGTTAACATTGATTTTTAAAAATATAAGCAAATAAAAGATTGGAGTAATGCATGTGGGAAGACTAATTAAGAACAAAAATGTAACAGATGCTGGTTCAAAAGGAGGCTGGTGGATGGGTATCCACATTACCCCGCATCTTCTTTATGGACTTCAATCAAGCATTCCTATAGTAATATTATGAAAAATTAAAAATTGATGGTATGTCAATAGTACACTCTTAACTATTGGAATACAACATGGATGGAAAGAGCACTCCGAGATATTATGAATGTCTCATTAGATAGGGTCCAGATGACAATCGCAGAGTTGTTGGAATACAATAATAGTATTGATGAACTTTTTCCCAACCCAACTGGTATGGAAATCAAGAGGTGTTCCTTCCTTGATTCAGACACACTCATATGTAATCCCAACATAAATGGTCAGTTTAGTGGAAGATAGTACTACATGATGGAGTGTGCTTTCTATAACATGACACCACCATGGATGGTGAAATTTAAGGTACCCTTCATAAAACCCTGAATATTCCTTCTTTATTGGAAAATATAGAAAAATAGGTTTCCTACCCATGACTGGTTGAAGAAGTCTATGAAGCAACTTGTTTTAGCATGCCACTTATTCTTAAGGGCTGAAGATAGAATGCATCACCTATCCATGGGATGCATATTTTCTCATAAGCTATAGCAGTATGTTGATAGCCTATTTGACATTAAAAAATTTACAAGCATACACCTAGAAGATCTCATAGTTGATATCAACATGATCGGTCTAAGTGTAAAGGTACACAACCAACTGTTAACTATTGTTTCCTATGTTTTCTTTTTCATTGTGTGGATAGTAATAAATGTTTTCATTTTCAATAACCAATCACCATCTTTCCATGAGGGATTCATCACATAGAACCCAAGGTAACACTAGGAGAGGCATGAAGATTCAGTAATTCAACAAAGAATCATCACCTAATATTAGATCCTTGGACTTAAGGTATATTTTCTTTCCAAGTACATTTTAATTTTCATAGATCCTATAAAAAACACCTATAATGTCTTATTAATTTCAAATTATATTTTTTCTCTAGACATAATTCCTACTAATCAAAATTTTAGTCATATGTTTTCAAACTACTTTTTTGTTTTGGTTATCTAGAGGCTGTAAAACTGTAAAAGAATTAAAACATTTCTTTAATTTAGCAACCACCATAGGCAATCGCTAATGATTTTATTTTCCTAGAGCATTATAGACTATTGTTGGTATCTTCTGTTCCTTTTATTCTTTAGGGGCATTAGTGGCTGTCTAGGGTGGTTTCTAATGATCTCCCTAGTGAATACCACTACGATCATCTGGAACTGCCTATAGCAACCATCTTTGGTGGTCACTAATACCCTTTAGAGACAGGCCAACCATGACAACCAAAAGTGTCTAGATAGTGGCCGCTAAATACCATTAGAGACTACTTTTGGCTATCACTAGTAGTCAATTTTTTAGTAGTGTTAGTGGGGTGAGTTCTAGGAATGAGTTTCTCAGTGTAAAGGGACAACCTAAAAATAAAATCAAAGAAAAGAAGGATAGTATTCAGGTTGAGAAGTTTAGGTTCTATTAGTGTGAAAAGACCTGCCACATTAATAGATACTTCCCTGAGGATAATTCTAGGGATAGTATGGCCCATAAAAATTTTGTATAACCCCGGTTATGATAATGTTGAGTTTCCCTAAGTCTGTCTAGAATCCCATGGTATAGAGTAGGCGTAGCTCTAGGTTGTATTTATTTTTTGTTCCTAGGTCTGGCTCTGCATGTGATTTTTAGGGACCCGGTTAGAAGAGAGGGTGTGGGTAGGGTTGGTTTTCTGAGCTATTTGGGATCATGTGGAGACTTTTCACTTTTCATCTTGTTGTAATTTCTTTTTGTGTGTTTTAGGTTGTTTTTACTAGTTTCATTTAGAACTGTTTAACTTTTGATCTTGTTTATACTCTACATTGTTTCTTTGGCATGTTTATTTTTGTTTGAGGTATTGGGTACTGGCCTATTTTATTCAATTTTTCTACAAGTAGAGGAGATAATAATGAGACCTCTGATGGAATGTGTGTAGCTGGTTGGAGTAATGTTGTGATGGAAGCTTAGATAAGTAGAGTTATGAGTTATGTTTAATGTTGTTGCTATGATCGTTTTGTTATTTGATCATGTTTTAGTGGTTGATAGTAGTAGATATGTTGGTATGAGTAGACATGTAACACTTTGGTACATGAAAGGCATTTGATTAGGTTGGGCTGACCAGGTTTGAGTTTATGATCTTTTTTAGTGAAGACTATCTAAACTAGATGATAGGTTATACTAGTGCAAGCCTTCAAGAACGTCGATATGTGTGTGTTACATTTTATTTTTTAAGGTGGAGATTTGTTATTTTGGAATGTTTTGTTTGATAAAAAATAAAATATTTGTTTTTTGTTTTTTTGATTTGTTAATGTCATGTGTTTTAATCTCCTGTTGTGTGTTAATCCATTCTTGTTTAAGTTTTATTTTGCTTATATTTTTTTGCAGCATCCTGACTTGTTTTTATTTACCCTTAATTGAGGTTGTTTACCCTTATATAAGTATTATTTTTCCCTTACATGGATTTGAGATGTGAGTTTTCACCTTTATGTGGGTGTCGTTGTACCCTTATGTGAGCTGGGGGATTGGATGTTTACCGTTATGTATGTATGGGTTGACCCTTACGTGAAGTGTGTAGCGGCGACATTACCTTTACATGGGGTATGTGTTACCTTTACATGACATGTTGATGGAGAGGATTACCCTTACATAAGACAAAATTTACTCATATACAATAACACTACAAAAAAACAGGGCTTAGTGGTGGTTTATTAGCTATTATTTTTAAAACCACCACTATATAAATCATATTTAAAAATAATTATAATATAGTGGAGGTTTCATTAAAACACTGCTATTTTTTATTTTAATATTTAGCGGTGATTTAAAACTGCTTATAAATATTTTAATAAACCCTATTTTATCTCCCCTTTCTTTCTGAGCCCCCCACCACCCTTTCTCCTCAAGCTCACGCCACCCCTTCCCCAATATGCCCCAATCTATCACTACTCCCCTTGTCTCCCCTCACCACTCATCACCCCCTCATATTCACTCACTGCCCATCACCACCCCTCAACCCCCCCCCCCCCACTACCCCTAGCCCTCGCCTGCTCTCCCCCCTCACCTGATCTCCCCCCACCCCTCGCCTGCTCACCCCCCTCACCCGCTCGCCCCCTCACCACCCCCATCGTTGTCAATGACCATTTTATCCACCCTTTTGATTCCTCTCTCTCATCATTTGTTATGATCATTTTTTTTCAATAATATTTGGTTGGGATCATTAAGGTATGTTTTTTATTCATGTTCAATGGAGGTATGTTATTTTTAGAATTCATAAATACCAACTACAGGTGTTTCTTTATTTCTCATAGTGGAATAACAATAGGTGTCGTTGGATTCATCATCTCTGGTGGGTGGTTCAATATACCTATTTCAGTTCCATAACCATGATTGATTTCATTAGTTTAAATTATTTTTTCTTGAAGATTAAATTGTTTTTATTAATGAGGATGAAATGGTGATAGTAATACGGTGAGTTTTCTTTGGTTTTAATGTGATAAATTGTGGTTTTTCCTTGAAAATGCAGTGAGCCAATTTTTAAAATAATTGTGCACATAAGGTGCTGGACAAAATGTAATTTTCTTATGAAATAATTTATTTTGTTACTATAAACGATTTATGGTGTGTTAGAAATATTGAGTTACATAGTTTTGATTATTTTTTTACCCAAATATAAATATTTTTTTGATTAATATCAATATTTTGAGTGTTTGTTAATATCAAAAATTGTTATGGGTTGTTAATTAATTTTATTGTTATGAGGTGTTATCTGTTGGGCGGAAAAGAAAAGAAGTGATGGCAAGAGGGGGGGTGAATTGCCTTTAAAAAATTAATTAACAATATAAAATCAAAGTTGAAAGTGCAGCGGAAATAAAAGAGGCAAGACACGCAACTTGATAACGGAGTTCGGCTTAAACCCAAGCCTACGTCTCCGCTCCCAACTCAACCGTTGAGAGATTTACTACCGCTTGCTTTTCAATGGTTTTATCAAGAAACCCACTAGACTTTAAGGTTAGTCTAGAACCTATTACAGCTTGCTTTTATTGGTTGAGCAAGAACCCACTTGCTTTCAATGGTTGAGCAAGAACCCACTAGCCTTCTTACAGGTGAAGGCTAGCTCACCTTTGATTCAAGCCTTTTAAAAGGTAAGGCTTGACTAACCTCTTCACACCTTGAAGGTGGTGTGAGAACCCAAATGAAAGGATGAGAGAAAGAGTTGGGGGTTTGTAGGCACAAACCCAAAATGATGCTCAAAATAAATAAAACAATGAAAAACCGTAATGGGGAAGTCTTGGGCGCCAATGGATTGATGGAGCTGATGAAGGGCGCTCCCAAGCTTCTTTGGAGGTGCTCCTTGGATGTAGAAGTGAGTTGGAGCAATTGGGGTTCCCTTGGAGGAATCCACCGGAGGTTCGCCAAATGATGGAAAATGTGTCTGTTGGCTTCACAATAGTTTCGGCTATGTTCCTTAGACTTCCGGGGGTTCCTAGTCCTTTATTTATAGAGGGGGAACCCTCAAATGGCCTTTGGAGGTCTTCGGAGCCATTGTAAAAGGCTTCGGAGCCGTTGGGAGGCAAGTGGATAGGTCTGGTCAAAGGCCCAACGGCTAGTTTGACTGGCTCTACCGGCTGACCGGTGCTAGGCCACCGGTTGGCCGGTGCTTGAAAAAAGGAGGAGGTTTTCTGTCCAGGAGCCACCGGCTGGCCGGTGAGGAGGCCACCGGTTGGCCGGTGCTGAGGCAGTGGCTGACACTGTTCTGGCTGGGTGCCACCAGCTGGCCGGTGCTGAGGCCACCGGTTGGCCGGTGCTGAGGCAGTGGCTCAGCCTTCTGTCTGGGTTCCACCGATCGGACGGTGATGAAGCCACCGGTTGGCCGGTGAGAAGGTAGTGGGTGTCCCTTCTGCTCAGGGTCCATCGGCTGGCCGGTGGTGAAGCCACCGGTTGGCCGGTGGACTGAAAAACAGTCCATTTTTGCATTCAGCCTTCTTGCCCTAATTCCTTGGCAATCTGAAATTATGCCTATCAACCAAAAACACTTAAAACAATATTAGATAAAAAAGAGAGTGATTGTGATCATGAAAATTAAACCACGAGGGGTACGAGAGGTACAACAATCTCCCCCTATTTTGATGATCACAATCACCAAAACAAACAATGTAGAAAATGAAATGAAAAGCATGCTTTAAAGAATTTTTCCCCCAATCAACCAAGAATTTCTCCCCCTTTGTGATTATCAAAATAGCACGGGGCATAAAACTTGATTGAGGGAATGAGTTGAAAAACAAAAATAGATTTAAAACCAATTGAAATTTTTGAAATTTGAATTGAAAGTTTTGAATCGAAATTTGAATTGGAAAATTTTGAATTGAAAGTTTTGAATTGAAAAAAAAAGCTTAAACGATCCTAACTCCCCCTAAATAAAAACAACAAATCACCGGGGAGAGGTTTTTGAAACCGAGACAAATTTTGGTCCGGTGAGACTCGCTAAAAGGGATTTTTCAATCCACACTTGTCTAGTGGCGGGTCTTCTACTATAAAATTCATCATTAAAGAAAATAGTTTTAGGCCTACCATACCGGGCATTTTTGCAATTGCACTCCTAAATTAAGTGCCCGGGTTTTTTGAAATAATTACAAAATTTAAATTGAGAGATCCCCCTTACAAAAATAGTTGGAGCATGGGAAGAGGAAGCTTGCTTGGAATAGCCAAGCCCTTGGGTGGTTCTAGATACGCGTTGGGAACCAAGGAGTTTGGTTAAATTTTGTTCACCTTGGGTGAACTTAGCTAGGGATTCCCTTAAATCCTTGATTGTTGATTCCATAGAATCAACATCGGGAAGATTTTGGATTTTGAGGGACAACTCCTCCTTTTCTTTGAGAAGTTTTTCCTTTTCGGAAGAAAGTTTTTTGAAATTCTTTTTTAAAGCAACAAATTTGGAAGAAAGTTCGTGAAAACCTTCCTCCAATTGATCTCTATCATGTTGGAGATCCTCATATGATAAATGATTGAAAGAATTTGAAGAACTAGAGGAAGAGGAGTCGGAAGAGGTTACCTCATGAAATGCCATTAGGCATTTGTTACCGTTGTCACTTGAGGAGGAGGAGGATGTGGAGCTATCACTCCATGTGGCCTTGAATTCCTTCTTCTTTTCCTTTTGCTTGGCCTTTTTCTTTTTGAGTGGACAATAGGGCTTGTAATGGCCTTTCGTACCTTCATGGGTTACTTCTAAAAGATTCCAAATTTCATAAGAAGTGGAGCAAGTAGAAATACGATTAAAATCATTACGGTCTAACCCACAATGAAGAGCATTCATGGCTTTGCCATCAAGCTCGAAATTTGCAATGTCTTCGGGGGTCCATTTGGACTCGTCCTTGTTAGATAAAGTAAAGACTTGCATAACAATTCTATATATAGGATAGCCAATACTTTTAAGAAAAGTAGACATGCGGGTTTTCCAAAAAGTGTAGTCGGTTCCATCAAAGAATGGAGCACGACCCAAAGAATAGCCTTCGGGGGCGAAAGAGGATGAAGCCATCACAATGGATCTTTAATTTGAAACCGGTTAGGGTATTACTCAAATTTTGCCTCTGATACCAATTGTTGGACGGAAAAGAAAAGAAGTGATGGCAAGAGGGGGGTGAATTGCCTTTAAAAAATTAATTAACAATATAAAATCAAAGTTGAAAGTGCAGCGGAAATAAAAGAGGCAAGACACGCAACTTGATAACGGAGTTCGGCTTAAACCCAAGCCTACGTCTCTGCTCCCAACTCAACCGTTGAGAGATTTACTACTGCTTGTTTTTCAATGGTTTTAGCAAGAAACCCACTAGACTTTAAGGTTAGTCTAGAACCTATTACAGCTTGCTTTTATTGGTTGAGCAAGAACCCACTTGCTTTCAATGGTTGAGCAAGAACCCACTAGCCTTCTTACAGGTGAAGGCTAGCTCACCTTTGATTCAAGCCTTTTAAAAGGTAAGGCTTGACTAACCTCTTCACACCTTGAAGGTGGTGTGAGAACCCAAATGAAAGGATGAGAGAAAGAGTTGGGGGTTTGTAGGCACAAACCCAAAATGATGCTCAAAATAAATAAAACAATGAAAAACTGTAATGGGGAAGTCTTGGGCGCCAATGGATTGATGGAGCTGATGAAGGGTGCTCCCAAGCTTCTTTGGAGGTGCTCCTTGGATGTGGAAGTGAGTTGGAGCAATTGGGGTTCCCTTGGAGGAATCCGCCGGAGGTTCGCCAAATGATGGAAAATGTGTCTGTTGGCTTCACAATAGTTCCGGCTATGTTCCTTAGACTTCCGGGGGTTCCTAGTCCTTTATTTATAGAGGGGGAACCCTCAAATGGCCTTTGGAGGTCTTTGGAGCCGTTGGAAAAGGCTTCGGAGCCGTTGGGAGGCAAGTGGACAGGTCTGGTCAAAGGCCCAACGGCTAGTTTGACTGGCTCTACCGGCTGACCGGTGTTAGGCCACCGGTTGGCCGGTGCTTGCAAAAAGGAGGAGTTTTTCTGTCCAGGAGCCACCGGCTGGCCGGTGAGGAGGCCACCGGTTGGCCGGTGCTGAGGCAGTGGCTGACACTGTTCTGGCTGGGTGCCACCGGCTGGCCGGTGCTGAGGCCACCGGTTGGCCGGTGCTGAGGCAGTGGCTCAGCCTTCTGTCTGGGTTCCACCGGTCGGCCGGTGATGAAGCCACCGGTTGGCCGGTGAGAAGGCAGTGGGTGTCCCTTCTGCTCAGGGTCCATCGGCTGGCCGGTGGTGAAGCCACCGGTTGGCCGGTGGACTGAAAAACAGTCCATTTTTTCTTTCAGCCTTCTTGCCCCAATTCCTTGGCAATCTGAAATTATGCCTATCAACCAAAAACACTTAAAACAATATTAGATAAAAAAGAGAGTGATTGTGATCATGAAAATTAAACCACGAGGGGTACGAGAGGTACAACATTATCAAGAATAGATTTAATTAATATCAATTTTAAGATGTTTTTATAGATGTTAAGAATTATTTAAGGGGAGCTATAAAAAATGATTTTTTTATTAATATCAAGAATTTTTTTCTAGGGTGTTTATTAATTTTATTGAAATAGTGGATGGTTTTTTAAAATTTCATAGAGAAGGCTTATATTTATGATTGTAGACATAATATCAGAGGGGGTTATCTTCAACACATAAAGTGAACTAAAATATATAAAAAAATTCATGAACCAAATCTATCACTACAGAAAAAAAATATGCCTCGGTGGTGGTTTATAAGCAGTGGTTTTAAAAACCACCATTAAATAAATCGTATTTTAAAAAAATATAATATAGCGGCAGTTTCATTAAACCACCGCTATATTTTTATAAATGGAATGTTGATCATCTTGGTGGTTATTTGGGTTTTATCCTTGATTTTAAATGAAATTACATTTACCATGAATATATTTTATATTTTATAAATGAAATAATTTGCAAGCTAGGCTAAAAGAGATTATGTCACAAGATATCACAGTGTCAAGTTCTTGTTTTGAGATACAAAAAATCTTGATTTGCATAATTATCAAAGAAAGAGCTAGTTATAGATACAATCATGTTTCTGTAATATAAAATAAAAATTTATAATGTGCAAATTAGAAAATTTAGAGATCTTTTAATGTTGGATTGAACCATTTTGATGTTGAATTTGTGATATGTTAAATCAAGACCCTACTCTGGTCAATGATGAAGTTGGGTTATGTTTAATTTTGATTATACTTGTTTGATTAACCAATTATATATTTATATCTAAATATACAGGGAGAATAGTAAAAATCCAATACCTATGGATAAAAGTTAGATTAATTTACCTTGAAACACACCTCGGTATGCTAAGGGTTTAGAAGAATTTTTAGATTATGTAATTGCAAACTAATTAGTATATGGTAGAATAAAATGTTTGTGTCCTAATTGTAAATTTAAGCGATGGTTGAATATTAATGAAGTATGTGAGCATTTGATATTGAAAAAGTTTTCTAGTTGATATGTATGTTGGATTTGGCATGGTGAATCAAATTTTATGTAAAGTAAAAACAATGAAAATAATATCAAAGAAACACAAAGTGACCCAATAGAGGATAATTTAGTTTGGAATTTTTTAAATGGTGAATTTGATTCTTCAGAATACAATTTCCAAGATTTTAATAGATCAACAAAACCTTCAGTTGATCTTGAGTAAGTTAATCTTTCTCAGAAATTCAGTGACCAAAAAAAGAGTTTTATGAATTAGTTGAATATGGAAAATAATAATTGTATGGAGGGTGTTCCAAGTATTCGAAGTGGTCTTTTCTACTTAAGTTTTATCATATCAAATGTATTTGTGGAATTACTGACAAAGAAATTTCCCTAATTTTAGAGATGCTTCATGATGCATTTAGGTAATCTAAGATTTCTACATCATTCTATGAGATGAATAAAGTCATCAAAAAACTTAGACTTGATTATAAAAAGATACATGCATTCTCTAATGATTCCATGATTTATTGGGGGAGAAGATTCTAATAAAGAATAATGTATAAGATGTAATACAAGAATATGGAATTCAATAAAAAATAATTATAGTATAAATCAATGCAACCTTGGGAAGAAATGGAAGAAGAAAACTCCTTAAAAGGTATTGTGTTCCTTCCCTCTCAAACTATGCTTTCAAATATTATTCATGTCTCCTAAGACTGCATACAACATGAAGTGGAATACTCAGGATAGTAATGATAGCTTGATGATACATCTAAAATATTTAAAATCATGGATGATGTTTTATTCTCTATATCCATATTTTCTTTGGATCCTAGGAATGTACGTTTGGGATTGAATTTTGATGGTTTTAACCCTTTTGGTACTTTAAGTGTTAATTCTAGAATTTAGATAGTTTTTTATCCCCTATAATCTACCTCCATGGATGTATATGAAGGAAAACTTATTTCATTATTTTTATGATTGATCTTATAAATAAAATTATTAGAAATGACATTGATGTATACCTTCAACCTCTAATTAAAGAATAGTGAGAATTATGGGATGATATCATGGAAACATATGATGCTTCAATGAGACAACTATTCAAACTGAATACTACTTTAATGTGGACAATTAGTGACTTTACTAGACTAGGAAATTTATCTTTTTTGAACAATCATATTGTTTTGGATTTTCTAGGTTGTAATTTTGATTTTGAACCTCAATGATTACCTCATAGTAGAAAATGGTGCTTTATGTGTCATCGTCAATTTCTTGATGATTCTCATAAATTTAGGTTGAAAAATACATGATTCAATGGAGATATTGAAATGATAAAATCACTGAAGGTGTTATCTGGTTTAGAAACCTTGAGAAAATTAATGAATGACACTGAAGAATTTGAAAATTTTCATTAGTTTAAAGAAGTGGGGGAAAGGGTGTGAAGTACAATATCCAAAGCAGTTGGAGCACAATAACGGAAGAAAAAAGTATATTTTTCAAACTTCGTTATTCAGAGTTTAATTTTATATTTCATAATCTTGACACAATTCATATTGAGAAGAACATTTATAATAATGTAATTTTTACATTTCTTTGCTCTTAAATTTTTGTATTATGGTGCCTTGAATGTTTTTAAGTCTTTGATGTCATGTATGGTTTCTCACTTTTCCTCAAAAGTGACTGAATAATGAAAAAAGTAATTTTCAGTCAGTAATTTTTACATTTCTTGACGAGCAGGGTAAATCGAAGGATCACCTTAATGCCCGTAAAGATTTGGATCCAATGAATATAAATCATTGTTTGTGGGAAAATGAGAATGGAAAGTATTCTTTGGATATTTTTACAATAAAAATCATGAGAAGGACGTATTCCTTCAAACTTTAAGGAATGTAAAAGTGCCATATGGATATTCAAGTAACATATCAAGGTGTGATGACTTAAAACATCGAAAGTTAAATGGATTGAAAAGTCATGACTCGCATATTTTTATGGATTAGTTTTTGTCATTGGAATTACGTAATACTTTACCTAGAAAAGTAACTATAGTTCTAGTTGATTTTTGTACCTTTTTTAGAGAGATTTGTGAAAAAAACTATAAATCCAACTGATCTTGATAAAATTCAAGAAAGAATTATTTTAACACTATGTCATTTGGAGATGTTATTTCTCCCTTAATTCTTCACAGTCATGATTCATTTCACTGTTCATTGGGTTAAAGAAGTTAAACTTGGTGGACTAGTACATTGTCGATGGATATATCCAATTGAGAGGTATTTTGATATTATTTTTATTTTCATTGGTGAATTATATTTTATCAAATCATTGCTTAAATTTTTTTAATATGTTTATTATTTTTTTCATCAGGTACTTAGGTCATTTGAAATCATATGTGAGGAATAAATCCCACCTAGAAGGATCTATTGTTAAAGGTTACATAGTCGAAGAGTGTTTGAACTTCTGTTCTAGGTATTTGGATGTGATTGAGACTAGATTCAATCATGCTAGACATACTGATGACATCTACATTGATTCTCATTCTAAAAACCAGTCATTGATATTTCTAACTATTGAACAACCAATTGGAAAGGGGTCAAAATTTACACTAACTGAATTGGAGTTTCTCCAAGCACATAGATATGTGTTACTCAATAGTGTTATTACAGATCCATTTATTGAATAATTGTGACTACAAACAGAGAGGTGACTAAGGGGTCGAGCTCAAAATGATCCTAAATTAACAAAATCTATTAATAAAGAGATTTTTTAATGGTTCTCCTATCATGTAAGTATATACTCATATTCATATTATTGATATGTAGATATTTTTTCTATGTTAAAAGTAATTCCTTATATATTTTTTTCTAGATAATGAATGTTGAGAATTGATCTAAAATATCAAATGATTTTAAGTTTTTGGCTCAAGGTCCTCTAAGGTAGGATAATAGATTTGATGCCTGCAATATTCATGGCTTTAGGTTTCGTACAATTTATCGTGAAGAAGACTTGAAAACTCAAAAAATAGTGGTGTATTTACACTTGCAAAGGTGGGATATTATGGGAAGTTGAATGATGTAATTGAGTTAAATTATCATGGCCAATTTTCAGTTGTCTTATTCAAATGAAAGTGGGTATACATTGATAGGGGTATAATGAAAGATTCATTACATTTTACTTTTGTCAACTTCTCTCGCTTGATCCATATCGGTGAGCATGTAGAGCATGATCCATTTATCTTGGATTCAAAAGTAAAGATGGTTTATTATGTGGATGACAAAATACATGAAGGTCGGAGTGTTTTTTTACACTTAAAGTATAGATACTTATATGATATGGGTGATGAAGATCAATTGGTGTTTTGTGATAGTGAACCTCATCGATCAAAAAACATTGAATAGTTTTTTCCTGAGAATATCAAAATAGTAGAACTTGAAAGAGAGGGTGAAAATGAAGGACTCGTCATAATGGAGGTTGATAACAACGAAGATAATGAAGATGAAGATAATTAAATGTATAAATTGGTAATGAAAATATATTACAATTTCTCATTGATAAGTGTTTCATACATATATACATTGTTCTAGTTTTTCTTTTTATTTTTGTAAAAAAATAGTTTTCATTTTTTATACATTTAATATACCTTAACCATTTGAATTTAAGTAATGTTGAGAACAAAACTATTCAGGATCCTATTCGATCAGTATCTCAGAGCACGTCGCTACTACCATCATCTTCTCTGCATCCTAGTGATTCTATTATACCTGATACTACTAGTGAGCCAGCTGTTTCCCTAGATTTTGTTGGTATCCCACCGCCTGATTCACCTCCAGTTATGGAGAAATTTTTCACCCCTCCATCTAGGGGATATTGGCGAGTTATCACTACTGGTATGTATGTCATTTTTCAAAAAAACCTATATATTTTATTAATTGTCTATTTCATTTGTCAAACAGATAAAGATAGTCATGGAAGGGATACAAATATGTGTTGGGTCGGAACAAATGAGAAAAGATGGCAAGAGGGGGGGTGAATTGCCTTTTAAAAAATAATTAACAAATTAAAATCAAAGTTGAAATGCAGCGGAAATAAAGGAGGCAAGACACACGAAATTGATAACGAAGTTCGGCCAAAACCCGGCCTACGTCTCCGCTCCCAACTCAACCGTTGAGAGATTCCTACCGCTTGCTTTTCAATGGTTTTAGCAAGAAACCCACTAGGCTTTGAGGTAGCACTAGGACCTATTACAGCTTGCTTTTATTGGTTTAGCAAGAACCCACTTGCTTTTAATGGAATAGCAAGAACCCACTAGCCTTTTTAACGGGTGAAGGCTAGCTCACCAAAAACTCAAGCCTTTTAAAAGGAAAGGCTTGAAGAAACCTCTTCACACCTTAATGGTGGTGTGAAACCCAAAAGAAAGGGAGGATGAGAAAAGGGTTTGGGGTTTGTAGGCACAAACCCAATTTTAAAGCTCAAAATAAATAAACAATAAAAACCGTATATGAGGAAGACTTGGGCGCCAAGGTATGATGGAGTTGATGTAGCGTGCTCTCCCAAGCTTCTTGAGGTGCTCCTTGGATTGGAAATGGATGGAGCACTTGGGGTTCCTTTGAAGTGGCTCGCCGGAGGATTGCCGAATGATGGAAAATGTGTCTGTTGGCTTCACAATAGTTCTGGTTGGTGTCCGGGGCTTCCTTGGCCTTTATTTATAGGCATGGAACCCTTGGGGAGGCTTCGGAGCCGTTGGAGAGGCTTAAAGAGCCGTTGGGAGCCAAAAGAAGGTTGACTGGTCAAACCCAACGGCTAGTTTGACTGGGCTACCGGCTGGCCGGTACAGCTCCACCGGCTGGCCGGTGCCTTGGCAGAGGAGAAGCATATTGATCCAGGCTCTACCGGCTGACCGGTGGAGGAGCCACCGGCTGGCCGGTGGTGAGGCAGTAGCCATCACTGTTGGGGCTGGATGCCACCGGCTGGCCGGTGCTGAGGCCACTGGTTGGCCGGTGGGGAGGCAGTAGCTACCCCTTGAGTCTGGGTTCCACCGGCTAGCCGGTGACAGAGCCACCGGCTGACCGGTGGAACCTGGCAGTGGGCAATGCCTCTGCCAGGTCCACCGGCTGGCCGGTGCTATCACACCGGTTGGCCGGTGGACTGAATTTCAGTCCATTTGCCAGCTTTCTTGGGCCAATCCTTTGGCAATATTTCGCCTATCAAAAAACACTTGAAACAAGGTTAGACAAATAAGAAGAGTGGTTGTGATCATGAAAATCAAACAACGAGGGGAACGAGATGTACAACAATCTCCCCCTATTTTGATGATCACAATCACCAAAACAATTAAAGTAAAAACATAAATGAGAAACATGCTTAAAGAAAGTAAATGCTAAGAACGATCAAAAGGATTCTCCCCCAATCAATCAAGAAATTCTCCCCCTTTGTGATTATCAAAATAGCGTGGGGCATAAAACTTGATTGAGGGAAAATTGAAAATCAAGATTTTGATTTGAAAATCAAGTGAGATTTTTGAAATTGAAATGAAAATTTAAATTTGAAACCAAATGAGGAAGCTTGGTTGGTATAGCCAAATGAAATTTTTTGAAATTGAGAGTTTTGAATCAAAAAAGAATTGAAAGATTTGAATGAAAAATTCGAATTGAATATTTTGAAATGAAAATTTTGATACCAAGTGTTGAAATTGAAAGTTGGAATCGAAAATTTTGGAATTGAAATCAAAAGGGCTTATTTTGAAATTTTGAATTGAAACAAAAAGCTTAAACAAACCTAACTCCCCCTAAATAAAAACAAAAAGTCACCGGGGAGAGGGGTTTTGAAAAGAGAAAATTTTAGGCCCGGAGAGACTCGCAAGAAGGGATTTTTCAATCCATACTTGTCTCATAGCGGGTCTTCTCCTATAAAACTCGTCACTATAGTAAATAGACTTGGGTTGGCCATACCGGGCGTTTTTACAATTACATTCATAAATAAGGTGCCCGGGTTTTTTACAATAATTACAAAATTTAAAAGCGGAGCTCCCCCTTACAAAAACAGTGGGTGCATGGGAGGAGGAAGCTTGGTTGGTATAGCCAAGTCCATTGGTGGTTCTAGAAATTCGTTGGGAACCTAGGAGATTGTTCAAATTTTGTTCCCCTTGGGTGAACTTAGCTAGGGTCTCCCTTAGGTCTTTGATGGTTGATTCCAAAGAATCAACATTTGGAAAATTTTGGATTTTTAGGGACATCTCCTCCTTCTCTTTGAGAAGTTGTTCTTTTTCGGAGGAGAGTTTTTTGAAAGACTTTTTTAAAGCAACAAATTTTGACGATAAAGCATGAAAACCTTTTTCTAGTTGGTCTCTAGCGTGTGAGAGTTCTTCATAAGAAAGATGATTTAATGAATTAGAAGAACTAGAGGAGGAAGAGGAGGAAGAGGAAGAAGATACCTCATGCTTTGCCATTAGGCATTTTGTACCTTGGTCGCTTGAGGAGGAGGAGGAGGAGGATGAGGTGTCACTCCATGTCGCCTTGAGGACCTTCTTCTTTCCTTTTTCCTTTTGCGTGGCCCGTTTCTTGTTGAGTGGGCAATCGGGCTTGTAATGGCCCTTTTCGCCGCACCCGTAGCATTTTACCTTGGGCTCGGATCTTGCGGTGGGTTCTTGCTTTCGATGCTTGCGGGATTTCTTCTTCTTGTGATGCTTCTTCATAAATTTATGCATTTTGCGGGCGAGATTCTCCATTTCCGAGTCGTCACTTGATGATGAAGAAGATGAAGATGATGATGAGGAGGAGGAGCTTACTTCTTTTTGTACCTTGAGGGCGATGTTCTTTGGTGTCTTGATTGGTGTGCCCTCCTTTTGAGCTTGCCTCCTCATCGTGATCTCGTACGTCATTAGGGATCCGATGAGCTCTTCTACTGGCATATTTTTGACGTCCTTAGCTTCTTGGATCGCCGTCACCTTTGGTGCCCATGAGCTCGGAAGGACCCATAAGATCTTATTGACCATCGTCTCGGCTGAAACATCATCACCAAGAGATTTCCTTCCATTGCACACGTCAGTAAAGCGAGTAAACATATCGGAAATAGACTCATTTGGATGCATTGAAAATGACTCAAAATCTTGCCTATACATATCCAATCTAGTGTCTTTGACTTTGTTAGTGCCCTCATGAGTTACTTCTAAAAGTTTCCAAATTTCATGTGAGGAGGTGCAAGTAGACACTCGATTGAATTCATTTCGGTCTAGGCCGCAATGGAGAGCATTCATGGCTTTGCCATCAAGCTCAAAATTTCTAATGTCGGCTTGGGTCCATTTGGATTCGTCGGGGGTAGACAAAGTGTAACCTTGCATGACTATTTTGTAAATGGGATATCCTATACTTCTTAAAAAAGTGGTCATGCGGGTTTTCCAATAATTATAGTCGGTCCCATCAAAAAATGGAGCCCGACCCAAAGAAAAGCCTTCGGGGGCGAAAGAGGTTGATGCCATCTTAATGGATCTTAAAATTTGTAACCGGTTAGGTTATTACACAAATTTCCCTCTGATACCAATTGTTGGGTCAGAACAAACGAGAAAAGATGGCAAGAGGGGGGGTGAATTGCCTTTTAAAAAATAATTAACAAATTAAAATCAAAGTTGAAATGCAGCGGAAATAAAGGAGGCAAGACACACGAAATTGATAACGGAGTTCGGCCAAAACCCGGCCTACGTCTCCGCTCCCAACTCAACCGTTGAGAGATTCCTACCGCTTGCTTTTCAATGGTTTTAGCAAGAAACCCACTAGGCTTTGAGGTAGCACTAGGACCTATTACAGCTTGCTTTTATTGGTTTAGCAAGAACCCACTTGCTTTTAATGGAATAGCAAGAACCCACTAGCCTTTTTAACGGGTGAAGGCTAGCTCACCGAAAACTCAAGACTTTTAAAAGGAAAGGCTTGAAGAAACCTCTTCACACCTTAATGGTGGTGTGAAACCCAAAAGAAAGGGAGGATGAGAAAAGGGTTTGGGGTTTGTAGGCACAAACCCAATTTTAAAGCTCAAAATAAATAAACAATAAAAACCGTATATGAGGAAGACTTGGGCGCCAAGGTATGATGGAGTTGATGTAGCGTGCTCTCCCAAGCTTCTTGAGGTGCTCCTTGGATTGGAAATGGATGGAGCACTTGGGGTTCCTTTGAAGTGGCTCGCCGGAGGATTGCCGAATGATGGAAAATGTGTCTGTTGGCTTCACAATAGTTCTGGTTGGTGTCCGGGGCTTCCTTGGCCTTTATTTATAGGCATGGAACCCTTGGGGAGGCTTCGGAGCCGTTGGAGAGGCTTAAAGAGCCGTTGGGAGCCAAAAGAAGGTTGACTGGTCAAACCCAACGGCTAGTTTGACTGGGCTACCGGCTGGCCGGTACAGCTCCACCGGCTGGCCGGTGCCTTGGCAGAGGAGAAGCATATTGATCCAGGCTCTACCGACTGACCGGTGGAGGAGCCACCGGCTGGCCGGTGGTGAGGCAGTAGCCATCACTGTTGGGGCTGGATGCCACCGGCTGGCCGGTGCTGAGGCCACCGGTTGGCCGGTGGGGAGGCAGTAGCTACCCCTTGAGTCTGGGTTCCACCGGCTAGCCGGTGACAGAGCCACCGGCTGACCGGTGGAACCTGGCAGTGGGCAATGCCTCTGCCAGGTCCACCGGCTGGCCGGTGCTATCACACCGGTTGGCCGGTGGACTGAATTTCAGTCCATTTGCCAGCTTTCTTGGGCCAATCCTTTGGCAATATTTCGCCTATCAAAAAACACTTGAAACAAGGTTAGACAAATAAGAAGAGTGATTGTGATCATGAAAATCAAACAACGAGGGGAACGAGATGTACAACAATATGAACACGAAATATGTATGGGACCTGAAGGACTTCAAGATTATCATTTCATTTGATGAGTTTGGGGTGCCTACCAATGACGGTGCCATAATCTATGGGTAGATTTTTGGGCAGCTTTATTGCAAGATGGTGAGATTTCTCATTAATTATAAAGATTAGAGGCATATTCCTACATCTTGGAAAATGAGGTCTTTGATACTCAAGTAAAGGTAATATTAATTTAATATTCCTTGATAACTAATTTAAAATACATGTGTAATTTTTTATAATATACTTATAAAGTGTTGTGTTTTTTATTTCTAGATGTTTTTTCATTTTGATGTCCTTAAATCCATTTCACGCCCATGGAATTTTGGGAAAGAAATAGAGAGATTATAAATGGAGATTATGGAATGATTTTAATGACACTTCGTCGAGCTCGCAATAGATGTATAAGGAAGTGTTTGAAGACATTTCTCATGAGCAATGTAAGATCTTTGTTGATATCAATAGAGATGCATCTCATGAGGTAATTGCATATTTTATAGTATATTAATAACATAAACACAATAAAATTATAATTTTTATTAATGTTTCTATTTCATGTAGGAATTATCTAAAAAAATACAATGAATCATGAGAAGAAATTCATTCCTCTCATCAATGGGTTGCAGAGTTTTTTAAGAAAAATGACAATTTTGGTTTGTATTTTATTCATTATTATTTATATCATTTTATTATAACTCAAGGTTTCTTCTAACTTGTTTTTATTTTTTTATTGAGGTTAATGAATTAGATCACTCTGTTGGTCGAACAGAGATGTGTTTTAAATTGTATAGGAAACCTAGTGATAGTTTTGTAAAAAACCCTACCAAAGACATTGGAGTAAGTAATTTTCATTACCATTTCATATTATTTAATTACTATAAAAACATAATAATGAAAAATATATTATATCAACTAATAAGCCTTAAACTCAATTAAATGGGGCCCACTACATGGATCAAACTATGCCAATTCGGCATCATTTGATCCATCTAGCTCGCCCCAATTTATTGGGTTTAATGGGTTCTAGGCCAATGCCATCAGTTGTCTTTGGTAGGGAGGCGTCATCCGTTACTGCTACACCTAGTGGGGGTTTGAGTATTGTCATTGATCGGGAATCATAAAGAGAAAATGTAAGATTGAAATAAAAATTGCAAGAACAATACTCTTATAGGAAAACACAGGATTAGTGGAATTCGGTAATGGAAATTGCTTTAGTTTCTGTATTTCAACGGATGATCGGCATGATCCCTGAGTAAATTTCTAGCCTTATAGCTCATCTCACTGAGGTAAATTCTAAATTCCATAGATCGTTCAAAAATTTGAAAAGAACACATAAAACATCCATAAATAAAACTAAAATGCCACTTTTATATAGAAAACATGCATTTCAAGTCATATTAACCACATCTTTTGTCAGATTAACATATGGTTGATTCCTACACGTCAAAAATGAATTACAGATCATTATCCATAAGTTTGAAAACAATCCGAGCTTTTTTTCTTGGTTTTGACTCGGTAAACACTTCTTAAAGGTAAAAAAATCTTTAAAAATATGTGTCAGGGGGTCAAAATCAGGAAAATGACATCGGATTTCCCAAACATCATAGGAAAATGATTGTAGATTGAGTTTTGAAATGTAGGAACTAATGGAACGTTATTCATAATTATGGTTTTCCTGGGATGGTCATAAATGTGTTTTTAATGTTTTAAAACACTAAAACATGCATGGAATGGTCAAGACCATAGAAAACAAACTCAAATTGACATGGAATCATGGGAAAACCACCATTGGATTATTTTTAATGTGTACACGAAGACAACACGTCAATACGACGTGCGGTGTTGTCAGAATGACTCGATAAATACTTTTTAAATGTAAAAAGCCTTTAAAAACATGTGTCGAGGTTTCAAAACTAAGAAAACAATGTTGAATTTCCCTGAAATCATAGTAAAATGACCATATATTGATTTTTAAAATGTAGGAACCAATGGCACATCATTCCAAATTGTGATTTTCTTGGGATGGCCGTAAATGTGTTTTTAATGTTTTAAAACACTAAAATGTGTGTGGAATGGTCAATACCATAGAAAATGACCTAATATTAATTTGAAATCATGATACAACCACCGCTAAGTTATTTTTGACGTGTACGCATAGACAACACATCAATATAACGTGCAGTGTGTTCAGAATGACTCAGTAAACACTTCTTAAAGGTACAAAAGCCTTTGAAAACATGTGTCAGGGGGTAAAAACTAGGTAAACGACGTTGGATTTACCTAAAATCAAATAACAATGACTGTATATTGAATTTTTAAATATAGGAATTGATGAAACATTGTTCCAAATTACGGTTTTCCTTAGATAACCTTAAACACGTTTTTAGTGTTTTAAAACACTAAAACATGTGTGGAACAGTCAAAAGCATAGAAATAAACCTCATATTGATGTAGAATCATGGGAAAACCACCACTGAGTTATTTTTGATGTGTAATCATATACAACATGTCAATTCAATGTGCGGTGTAGTCAGAATGACTCAGTAAACACTTTTTAAAGGTACAAAAAACCTTTAAAAACATGTATCTGGGGGTCAAAACCAGGAAAACAATGTCGCATTTACATGAAATAATAGGAAAATGACCATATATTGATTTTTGAAATGTAGGAACCGATGGAACGTCATTCCAAATTATGGTTTTCTCGGGATGACCGTAAACACGTTTTTAGTATTTTAAAACACTAAAACGCATGTTGAACGGTCAAGACCATAAAAAAGAACTTAGATTGACATGGAATCATAGGACAAACACCAATGAGTTATTTTTTATGTGTACATGCATACATCGCGTCAATATAGCATGTGGTGTTGTCAGAATGACTCGGTAAACACTTTGTAAAGGTACAAAAACCTTTAAAAACATGTGTCAGAGGGTAAAAACTTAAAAAACGATGTCGGATTGCCCTAAAATTAGAGTACAACGACCATGGATTGAGTTTTAAAATGTAGGAACCGACGGCGCATCATTCTGAATTACTATTTTCCCGAGATGACTATAAACACGTTTTTAGTGTTTTAAAACACTAAAACGTGTGTAGAACGATCAAGACCATAGAAAACAAACTCAGATTGAAGTGAAATCAAGGTAAAACCACTAATGAGTTATTTTTTACATGTACGTGTAGACAACACGTCAATCTGACGTGCGATGTGGTCAGAATGACTCGATAAACACTTTTTAAGGGTACAAAAGCCTTTAAAACGTATATTGGGGGTCAAAACTAGGAAAACGACATCAGATTGCCCTAAAATCATAGGAAAATGACCATATATTGAATTTTGAAATATAGGAACTGACGGCGCATCGTTCCAAATTATGATTTTCTCGGGATGGTCGTAAACACATTTTTAGTGTTTTAAAACACTAAAACGTGTGTAGAATGGTCAAGACCATAGAAAAATAACTCAGATTGATGTGGAATCATGTGACAACCACCGCTGAGTTATTTTTGATGTGTACACGTAGATAACACGTCAATCTGACGTGCGTTGTGGTTGAAATGACTCGATAAACACTTCTTAAAGGTACAAAAGCCTTTAAAAACATGTGTCAGGGGGTCAAAATTAGAAAAACGACATCGGATTGCCCTGAAATTAGAGTAAAATAACCATAAATTAAGTTGTGAAATATAGGAACCAACGACAAGTCATTCTGAATTACGGTTTTCCTGGGATGGCCATAAATGCATTTTTAGTGTTTTAAAACACTAAAATGTGTGTGGAACAGTAAAAATCATAGAAAATGACCTCATATTGATGTGGAATCATGGGACAACCACTGTTGAGTTATTTTTGATGTGCACGTGAAGAAAACTCATCAATCTGATGTGTGGTGTGGTCAGAATGACTCGATAAACACTTCTTAAAGGTACAAAAACCTTTAAAAACCTGTGTTGGAGGATCAAAACCAAGAAAACGATGTTGGATTACCCTAAAATTAGAGGATAATGGTCTTAGATTGAATTGTAAAATTTAGTAACCAATGACACATCATTCCGAATTACCGTTTTCCCGAGATGGTTGTAAACGTGTTTTTAGTGTTTTAAAACACTAAAACGTGCGTGAAATGGTCAAATCCCTAGAAAACGGCCTCAGATTGATGTGGAATCATGGGAAAATCATCGCTGAGTTATTTTTGATGTGTACGCAAAGACAACACGTTAATCTGACGTGTGGTATGGTCGAAATGACTTGATAAACACTTCTTAAAGGTACAAAAGTTTTTAAAAACATGTGTCGGGGGGGTCAAAACTAGGCAAACGACGTCGGATTGCCCTAAAATCATAGGAAAATGACCGTAAATTGAATTGTGAAATGTAGGAATCGACAACACGTCATTCTGAATTACAGTTTGGCCAGGATGGCCTTAAACGTGCTTTTAGTGTTTCAAAACACTAAAATATGTGTGGAAATATCAAAACAATAGCAATCAACCTCAGATTGACGTGAAATCATGGGACAACCACCACTAAGTAATTTTTGAAATATAGGGCATTTTTTTATATCAATGCCTTTAAAAATTGTTTAATAAGTAAATATCAAGTACACCGCACGTCGATTTAAAAATTAATTATAATATTTGCTTATCCCATTTCAATTTCAAGTGTTGAATCATATCTTAAATATGTGTGTTTATGTTTTCAAAGTGTTTTGCATTATATATTATTTGTTTTATGTTAAAATGTGTTCTGTTTGATTTACAAAATAACAAATTTTATGTGCAACATTCTGAATATTCTGTGTCGTTTCTCTTTCGCTTTTCTTTTCTTAAATGTTATGGTTTTCATTGTAGGTGACAGATGTCAGCAGTAGGCAGGAGGTTGACCGTTCTGATCCAAGAAATTCTTCAGAAGGTAGTCGTGATGGTTTTTTGTTTTCGTGGTATGTTAAAATTTTATCAATTATCCTACTGGAATTCTGATTTATTATGTTTAGTTTTAATTTCTGTTTTCTTTTTTGTCACAGTTGATGAGATGACATGGTCGGTTTTCAGTTGATGAGATGATGTGGAGGCAAATGGATGCAGTGGAGGTCGTGACGTGGATGTATATTGGGCATGGGTTGTTGTTGGACATATTTTATATGTATATATTGATGACTAAGGTATTGGTTGACTGATGTATGGATTGACTGAGATTGAGGTTATGATGACTGTGGATGTTTGTATGCATTACTATGAATGTATGACGTATGTATGATGAGTTTATCATGCATCTATGTTTTAGTTTATTGCATGTCGTTTTTTAGATTTACAGCTTTTTATTAAATATTTTACAAAAAAAATGATTTAGCGGTGGTTACTCTTAATTGATGCTACAAATAACCGTCGCTGATTCATTCAGCAATGGTTAGTTCCACTTTATTTATTTTCCCCATATATTTCTTTTAAAAAAACTATCACTAAATAAAAAAGAAACTGACGCTAAATGCTTCAAAAACGACACATATCAAAACCGCCGCGAAATTAAAGAAACCGCCGCTAAATGACCAGCGCTCGTGCAATACGCGATGGTTTTGGAAATCGCCGCTAAGACTTGTTATTTTTGTAGTGGAAGAGCGTTGGAGGACTTACCTTTACGCGAGGACCGAAAGACCCATATGCGGCGGATGGCACTACCTTTACGTAGTAGGTCGCGGTTCGCAGTATCCTTACGCACCGGGGGTGAGACCCTTGCGCAACGAGTGATTGACCCATACGCAGCATCAGGTCATCCTTTACACAGCGTTGACCATTCAAGTGTTGTTGCAACAACATCTTCCAGAAGCAGCTCGGGCGAACACGTGTCCCTATACAGTTAGAGGTTGTTCGAGGAGTTTTGTTTCTCCAGATTTAAGTGGTCGAGTCCTTACTTCAACGGTATAGATAGATAGATTAAAGGTCACATGGGATGAAGCCTAGAGAGAGATTGAGAGGAGGGAAGGAGATGGTCCAGAGGTGAGGGCTTGTTCGTGGCTATGTTGGTGATGGTGCTCACTGTTAGTTCTAAAATTGTTATTCCGATGGAGAGCTCGAGGATTGCGAGCCCTGAGAAGGATGATTGAGGCTGCAACAAATCTTGGAGGGATCTTTGACAAGTGAGGCTGAACCTTGGTAAGGGGTTTCCAGTTTGGTTTCTTCTTGTTCCTGTTGAATTTTGCTCTGGTTAATTTATTTTTGTTTATTTCTTCCTATTTGTACGAGTAATGTCGAGTTGTTCCTTTAATTTTATGTGATCATGTTGTTTCCCTCTCTCAAATTTAGGTTGTAAGGTGTCATAGTTTTCTTTGGTTAATAAAAGATGTTGGGTGGTGTTATTACTGTGGAGTAAAACCAGTGGTCCAAACCACATAAATTTCACGTGTTCTTTATCTGTTTGTAATTTATCATTCTCGTTGTACCTTTTGTATGTTTTGTTGGATTGAAGTTTGATATCGCAGCGGAATGAGTCACACAACACACCAAAAGGTTCACCCGAAGACCTTTTATCACCCGAAATCATTTTATCACCCAAAGATATTTTACACATCATTCGAAGGATTTTTTTTCAACACACTTGGAGAATTTTTCTCTCAACACACCTGAAGACATTTTTATCACACTCATTGAACGTACCATTTTGATGTACCGCCGATCATCACAACTGGGACACTCCTCTTGATTTCCGCAATTAAGAGGACATTCGATACATGACATCGTCGTCATATCTCATTGCATGACATCTTTGACACTTTCAATCATCATCGTCGACATGTCATCGTTGACGTAATCACCATATTCACTTCATTCTCATCGTCATCGCTTCACACCAGTTACCGTAATCGCGACAACCCCTCCTCGGTTCTCTCTCACAGCGGCTACATCTTGTCGGCTCATTCCCAAATATGCTACCGCATCCTCTTATATAGACATCAAGTCCATATCTCCAATTAATGCAACCAACATTAAATTATACATCCATTAATATTGAGAATTAACTCTTCATTAATATTGGGAGAAAATCCACTATTAATGTTAGAGATAAACCTCTCCATTAATAACTTCATCTCTCCTCAATATTTAAATTTAGATAAAAAAATCACAACATGTTGTTGTACCCATCGTTTTTTATCATGTTTTGTTGTTTTCTAATTCTTGTTTCTTCCTTGTCTTGTTTGTTGGTGTGTGGTTGGTTTGCGCCCCACTTATTTCTAACCTAGAGGTGTGTGTTTCATAGTATACCTCTCCATAATAATTTATCCAGTGATAAAAAAACTAGACATTAAAAAAAAATTAAAAAATCAATATTATTAAAAATAACGATAAAAGAAAGAAAAAATTGCATAACATATGTTGGGTGTTTTAAAATAATCAAAATATTTTAAAATTTCAATACTCTGTTTAAAATTTACAAATTATGTTTTGTGGTAAAAAACTAAACATTAATACTTTCTTTTGAAAAAAACATATATAAAATCAAAACTATTAAAAAACCAATAAAATAAACAGCGAATTCACATAATATGAGTTCTATATTTTCAAAACAATTAAAATATCTTAAAAACTAAATAATTAATATTTTAAACACATAACATACGCTATGGGTAAAAAAACCCAATTAGCTCGACCCGATAAAGAAGTGTTTTTTGCCTGATTGTTTTGACATTAGTATTAAACCGATCTATTTCTAAAGCCCGATTAATAATAGGGTCGGACCTGCTTGACTCGATTGTATTATATTATAATGATACTTTTTAAAAAACATATAATATTATGTATTTGTTATTTTAAATTAGTGATTATTGTATATAAATCTTATTTAATCTAATAATTTTTTAAAACCAATTAATAAAAAAGTTAATAAAATTAAATGAGTCATTGATGGGTTTTTTTTTCAAGGTTTGATTAATAAAATTTGGTTGTCCATGTACATGTTTACTCAAAAATAAAATTTGATTTTTTTTCTTTTCAAATAATTAGAAATGTTTTTAAAAATTGAATGATGAGTATTTAGAACACATAACATTTGTTATGTGTTAAAAAAAGTAAACTTTTTAATCTATATTTTCAATATATGAGTTAAAACTATTAAAAATGCCATAAAATAAAAAAAGCCCACATAAAATGCAATCATATTTTTCCGTCACTTATTCATAATTGGACCATATCTAATTAATTTTATTTGTCCCTAATTTAGAATACCATCACATGGGTGAAAATCATCCGTAGACCAAGCCCGCGTTCTCCATGTCAACCACACATGTCTAGCACGTGATTTACAATATTTTATTTATCTAATTAAGAAAAAGATATAAATTCCCATGTGCACGTTCTGTATTTAATTGAAGTCAAATCCCAATTTAATTGCGTGTATATTTTTATTTTAAAAACAAAATGGATCCGGAAAATCTTTCAAGATCCAAAAAATGAGTATTTTTAACTTTTTTTAAATCGTTTTATAGATTTTATTTTTCATTTTCATAATTTAATATATTTCTAAAAATACGTTTTAAAAAGTAAAACAAAATTTAATAAATCAATACTAAACATCTCTAATACCCTAATACAAATCCTAATACAATTAAGTATAATACCATCTCTAAAGCATGGTGAAAAAAAACATCAAAATTGTATGGTGAGGTTAAGTACATAAATGTTAAGAAAAATTTATTAGATGGACGTCATAATCCCAAAATCAATATTACTCCTCATTCCCAACTCCAACACTTCATATGATTAAACTTTCATTCCGTTGGTGTTCCAACCATTGGATATGACACGAGAGACATAGATTTATCTAGATCGTTCATTACAACTTCCATGTACCCTATATATACGTCACGATGTTAACGGAAGATCGAACTTTTGACCATCTATACTTACTCTCCATCTCTTGTGTACTGATTTCACATTGTCGCTTCTATTTTTCATCGTCATCATCATTATAAATATCCAACTCCATGTTTCGTCAATGCTTCACATCACTTACGATTGTTCACGTATTTCCAAATTTGAAATTTCTCACGATTTCAATCGACGTTCGATCAGTTAATCAACATGCTACCCACATAATCAATTTCTCAGCTTTGACAATTGTAATCACGTTATCTCCATCACCATCATTGTCGTAGTATAATTCTTTCATCAAAATGAAATGTCTCATATTTTTTCATACATTTGTTTGGCTTTCCTTCAGGTACACATCACCTCCACTCAGAGTCATATCAACAAGCAAACCCTATTTTATTTGTCATATATTGTTATATTTATTTCTATCCCTCTTGATAACTTTGAAAAAATGTTTGAATTGTTTTTTTAATCTTTTGTTAAGGAAGAAACGAATGAGCTCTTGAAGAACAGTAATAAATCACGACTGTCAAATTCCACTTCATTTCTTGAAATAAATGTTATTGGTTATCGAAATTGTGTTAATAATCAAGGTGGTTGATGTTGAGACATACAACAAACATTAAATGAAAATGTGAAATAACACCACTGGAAGTGATAAAATGATAAATATCACTACCTGTCATACACCTAAGTGGACATCGCTAAAAATGTCATGAACCACGATGCTAACAAAATAATACTTGTCATCTCCTATTTCTTTGTACACCCTGAAGGTGTTGAGATTGATTATAAATTATAATTGCTCACAATGATGAAGATATTTATTTTAATATATTTTAAATAAACATTGTATTGGTTTATTTCCTTTATCTTATATTTTATTTCTTATATGTAAAATATACGGAAGATATCAAACATTCACGAAGAACAACATAAATATATTTTATTAATATTTATCCTTTGAAGTGAATAAAAACATTTACATGAGTTTTCATGTTATCATCTTGGAGACATCATAAAACCAGATCAAATATTTTTTTTACGTTTCCTGGAGTAAATGAGAATGTTTGTTAAAACAATTTTATTTCATTCAGCGAAGTGAATGTAAATACACATGATTTTATATTAAAGTAAGCTCGTGGTGAATATAATAATTTGTGGCGATTGTTGCATCTTATTTAATTATAAGGAAAATAAACAAATAATAATAATATATCCACCTGAGTTGGTTTGACGTAAGCAAATATTTAAAGGGCACAATGAATTTTATTTATATTTATAAAATATTAATTTTCTCTTCTAGTACCAATAAAAAAAAAATTATTGTGTGACTATGAATTATCAATATCATATTGTGTAATTCATTTGAAATTACACCTTTTTAAAACCCCATGACATCACGAGTTGTAAAAATCAGAAGGAATTTGATTTTTTGGCCCCAAAGCAAGGGACATTTTGAGAATTGAGATTTAGATCAGGATTCCATGCATTGGGACATCTCAATGAAATGTTTTTGTACATGAAATGTGATCAAGGAAATGTTTTTTTTATGCGGAACAAGGTCTAGGAGGTGTTTTGGGTGCTTGAGTTAATGCCAAAAGGGATTGAGGTGACCCCCTCCGAGTGTCCGTTTTGGCACCAAGGGTCTTGTCGCACCGAGATGGGTGAGGGTCACACTGCAATGATCTATAGCGAGAGGGGTGTCACGACGGGGAACATGAAGCGCCACGCTGTGAGATAAGGCGATCGTGCCCAAGGGGTTGGGCCTCTCCTAGAAAGGGGCGTCGCACCACAAAGATGTTGGGCGAGGGGTTGACCCCTCTACTTGGGGGAGATCACATCGTAACCCATAGGGGCCGCGTTGTGACCCACCTTAGCACAGGGGGCCACGCCGCGATTAGGAGGATGCCATGAGACATTTTATAACTGGTCAATAGGGATGGCCCGTCACTTCGCTGCTTCAGAGAACGCGCCCCACACGCCCGTTGTTTTTCAAAAAGAATCGACCACTAACACTCAGATCGATCGTCCTCCGGTGAAGTTCTTGGCTCCGTCTAACTTCGATCCTAGCTTCGCTTCTTCGGTTGATGGTGCTTGGGCTTCGGGATCCTCCCCAGGCTCCCCGCCTAAGCTTCGGCGCCCGGACCTATTCTTCAAGGAGGCAATTGCGGCTTGTCCAATGGTGCTCATAACCCCTGCTTCCCAGATGTCCGGCCGTTTGTTCCTCAAGTTTCGCGGGATGGTCTGCGGCTGTCATTGGAGGTCCCCGCTGTGGCTTATGGTGACGTAGTTGCTTGTCTGCAATGGACCCTTGTGGCACACTTGCCTCAGCGAAGCCGTCTCTCCAGACCTTTCAGCGCTTCGTGGCTTCTTGGGGCTTGCTTGCTCCGGCTTGCATCTCCGCCATTCATAGAAACTCGTTCTGTCTGGTCATGGTTTCAGAATCAGATTTCGTTAAGGCTTGGTGTAATGCTCCTAGGCGCTGGGGCCGTTGGCACTTCAATCTGGCTCGGTGGTCGTTGGACGTTCATAGAGGTAAAGAGATCCCCTGCATGACTGTATGGATCAACTTTCCCGGTCTACCGCTACCCTTCCAGAATGACGCCTTCCTGAAGGCCATTGGTGACTCGCTTGGAGGTTTCCTCTTTGATGATGCTCGTACTCGCAGTGGTGAGGAAACCTTGGTGGCTTGACTTTGTGTTGAGCTGGACCTGTCACTGCCAGTCCCGGAGAAGATCATGGTGAAGGTGAAGGATTCGCTCAAGTGGTCTCAGGACATCGTCTAACCTGTTTTCCCTAGGTTTGCACCTCCTGTCTCCTCTAGGGCCACTCCTCGTAGGAGTGTAGGAAGCGACGCCAGGGGGGCCACCAACATGTTCCCAGAGGGGCCCTACATAGCCCTGCCTCCCCCCGAACGATGTAAAGCCCTGGCTTGGCGGTGCCTTGGGCTGGTCCTAGGGCTTCTGAAGCTGTTGTTCTGGATGCCCCTCCTCAAGCTTGCTCCTCTTCTTTGTCCTCTCCTGATCTTCGACCCAAGTCTCCTAGCTGGGCTCTCGTTCCTTATGCAGGTTGCCCTCCCCAGCAGGTGCACATGATTTGTTTCCCATGGATCCTAAGTCCTCGACATCCATTCTTCGAAGATGGCACTCTGGAGCATTTTCTCAATGTCCTAGATCAGACCTTTGGGCCTCTCCTCTCCTCCCCGCCTTTGCTTTCCCTGCCTCCTACCTCATGTGCTGCAGTGCATCCCCCACACACCATTCTTTGAAGATGGCACTCTGGAGCATTTTCTCAAGGTCCCGGATCAGACCTTTGGGCCTCTCCTCTCCTCCCCATCTTTGCTTTCCTTGCTTCCTACCTCATGTGTTGCGGTGCATCCCCCACTGATCGACCTTCAAGAGGCTTACCCCTCCCTGGCCCTGGAAGGTGGGCAGAACCTGAGGAAGCTCAAGCCTTTGGCCAAGTCATCACCCAGCTCCGCAAGAGGGAAGCTACCCAAATCTTTTTCTAGTCTTCACTTCCAAACATCAAAGGCTCCTGACAATAGCCCAAGCATGTGTACAAGGTATCGTTTGAAACTATTGCAATCCCGGGAGTGCTCTTCCCCCTTCTGAATGAGACCAGGATGCCCAGGGCCAAAGTCAGGCCTTCTTTTTCCCAATTATTCCCATCCTTATATGGAACTCCCATGGGTTAGGTGCATGGATAAAAACTGATTTCATAGTCCTAGAATCTAGGAAATACAAAGCTCAGATTGCAGAAGTTATTGAGTACAAACAGGCTCCCGCAACAATCAGTGAATTCATGCACAAACTTAGGATGCATGCATCCATGCATGCAGACCCAATCAACAGGAATATATGGATTTTATGGGCTAATACCATCTCGGTCGACTTGTTACAGGTGGGTGATCAGTACATTACGACTAATATATCCTCTGGTACGTGTTCTCTTCACAACCTTCGTGTATGGTAGATATGACTCGCAGAGAAGGGAAGTTTTATGACAACCCTGCTTTTTAATACAAATTTAAACATGATTTATTACATAAAACTTCACTCGATACAACAAAGAGGATCGAGAGGTTTAGTGTCTTTGGGGCTTAGGATCATTACATAAAAACTTGAAACATGAAATACAACATCTTTATTGAAAACTTCCTTTACATGACCACTACATTCCCTCGTACTTAGCATTGCATGGGATAACCTGAGGACATGCATACGAAAAGAGTGAGATATAAAGCCCAGTAAGGGAATACACATGGAATAACATGGGAGTACAATACATGTTAGACATTAGGCATATCAATAGAGAACAAGAGAAACATGAACACAAAGGCATGATGAAGCATGATAATCATAACATGGAAATGTGGCAACAACACTTAACATGGAATTAACATGAGCCAAGGCCCATTGCACATGGAGCATGAGTAAATCCTCATTGCACATGAAGCATGAGTAAACCCTCGTTGCACTTGAATTAGCATGAGTCAACACTCATTGCACATGACGCATCATGATACTATACTTTACCCAATGCATTGGAGCGCTATAAGGGCGCACCCTTCTTAAACATTTCATTTCATGCATAAGTGTGCCACATGGATCATAAAACATGGATTCATAAAACATAATCATTTATTCCATGATAAGGAATGTGGAATTCATACATGAAACTTTATAATAAATAAGTAAATGTGCATAAAGGTGAATACCCTTGATGAAGAAATGGACATGGTATTCACTACACAATGACATTGACTTAGAAAATCAGTGCAATTTCGGCAGCGTAACGACGTGACATAAGAATTCATAAAAATGGTTGATGAGAGAGAAAGGGGTGTCTCATCATATTTACATGAAATGGACAGTAAGGGGGGTCATATAGATACATGTCTAAACAATTGTAATGGAATTTAGATTCATGATACAAAAGTATTGCTTGAATGTAAAAGAGGAGAGAGAAGTTCCTTTCAGAATTTTGACATAGTAACGGGTGTACATGAGAGGCATTTAATGAGAGAGAAAGGGGTCTCCCATCATTCAAACAATAATAGGGCAGTATGGGGGAGGTGAAAAACCATACCCCAACATTTATAATTGAAATTAAAAGGGAATAACAATATGAAGAAAATTGGACAAAAATGAGAAAGGAAGAAAAACCCTTACTTGGAAGTGTGCTTACAAAGGCTAGAGAGAGGCTTGTGAGAGGCTTCTTGGGAGCCTGGGGCACCTTGGTAAGATTCTAGAGATAGTAGGGCAAAGGTTGGACGAACTCCAAAGGATTTGAGTGAGGAGGAAGTGGGATCTTGGGTGGGTTTATATAGGAAAGGTGAGAGAATTCTTTATTATTTAGGTTTGGGACCCCTTATATTAAATTAATCCAAACCACAAACCATCCCATGGTTTTTGACCATCTTTTTTGGAAAAGGTAAGAGGAAAATAATATTTTATAAGACCAAAGTCTGAACTTCTTAAAATAATAGGGTTGCTTATGTGGAGGTGAGTCACACTCCCATGGAAAACAATTTAAAAAGACAAGGTGTTTAATAAGTCTTGAGGGATCCATTAATGCTTTGAAAAATAATTTAAACAAACCCAAAATCACATTATTTTAATGGTAAAACATATATTGTCCGAACATAAAGATTATAGTATTTTATTACATCACCATTGGGTCATTATGATGTCATAAAACACATTATATATTTAAACGATATTTAATTTTTACCCAAAAATTTGACTGTCTTAGAAAATTATGAAAAATTCACCGTTGATAATTTCTACGTCCTAATTCCAGAAATAACATTTATTTTATCTAAATAATTTTCTAAATATGTTGATTTTCACTTTTAAAATAAAAACCGACATTTATAAAAAATTCACGGGTTTTGACAGAAATGGCTTTCAAACCTTAATACAAATTATAATTGCATTCATAAAATTATAGGATCATTTATATTTAATAAAAATTAATTTAATAATAATAATATTTTATTAAAATATTATTTAATTCAAAAATCCCTTAATTTAATAAAATATAATTCTTAATTAAATAATAACTAAAAACACTATTTGTACTTTAAAAACTAATTACAATGTATCAAAAATGACAAGGAGGTATATTCATTATTATATACAAAAATAATATACATGAACATAGTACTAGCGATTTGTTAAATAACCCCTTAAAATAACCGCATAAGACCCAAGGGTAAGGTGTGCGATGGTGACAGACTCTTGGGGTGGCTCAGATAACATTGTTCGAGTGGTAATCTCTATCAACTTCCACTTTTCCCGTAGATGGTCTCGTTCGAGCTTGACATGATGAAGCTCAGCTTAGGCTTGGTCAAGAGCGAAGCCCAAAGACGCCACCTCTTTTCCGAGCTCTGACAAATGGGCTTCGTATGTAGCAATTCTACTGGATGAGGCCATCACTTCCTTTGTTTGAGTAAATTGGGTTTGTTAAAACCTTATATTTATACTAATCATGTGATCACTGTTCAACGGCTATAAAAGCAATGATCACAATTCTTAACATAAAACCAAAGAATTTGACATTTTATATAAACATTTTACATAAAGATGCATTTAATTAGATTAAGAGGGATTTCCATTAATGAAACTTTGGGTCGTTACAAGTTTTGTGGCACGACCTTAGTGGATTCGAACCAGGGGGTATACTATGAATTATAGGGGGTTATTTCAATTCCATAACAGAGCCCGTAGAGAAGAAAGGAAGAGGAGTGTTCCCACGCAAGGCTAGCATGGATTTTTTTGAATTCGTGGTGGGGAAGGGTCTCCTGGACATGGGTTATACAAGGGACCTCTTCACATGGTGCAACAACCAGAAGGGGAGAAGACATTGCTGGAGCCGTATTGATCGATGCCTTGATAATATTCATGCTCTTTCGATGTTTCCCAATGCCAAGATGACTCATTTGGTTCGCGACATCTCAGATCATTCTCCACTTCTACTCTCCTTGACTCCATGACAGGAAATGAATGATAATTTCAAATTTGTTGGTTGATGGACAAGTGATCAGGGCTATCAGTAGTTGCTTAGGGAGTGTTGGGGTGAACCGTCCCAAGGTCACTCATGGGTGAACCTCCACAACAAGCTTAGACGTCTCAAGAAATTCCTTCAATATTGGGCTAGGGATATTCCTTTGGATAACTAGGACCTAATCGAACTCCAACGTGATACTGAGAGGATAGAAACAATCCTAGAGACTATGTGGGATGAACTGGTTTTTGGTGACCTATCCACCAAAAAGAGCACACTGTCGGAACTGATTCTTTCTCTGGAACAGAAGGAAAGGGAGGCCTCAAGGATAAAATGGCTTCGTGAAGGGGACAAAAACACCACATTTTTTAGGATTGCATTAAGGAGAAACGTCGCCCCATAAAACCAAACATTATATTGGAGGATGGCTCGTTCACTAATGACAGAGAGGTGGTCGGGGGAATGGATCATACCTTCTTCAAGGACATACTATCTAGGCCGAGTTTGAACTCAAAAAATGGTTACCCGGAGGGGGGAAATGAGCTATGGGATATGATCCCTTGCTATGTTAATACCCACAATAATACTCTCTTCGAATAGATACTGGAGTAAGGTGAGATTCATGCAGCCATGATGAGCTTAAACCCTGAGATTGTGCTGGGCCCAGATGGTTTCCCTGGTGCGTTTTACATGGGATCCTAGTAGGTGGTTAAGGGAGATGTTATCATTGGTATCCAGGACTTCTTCTACGGGGGAAGCCTGCCGCGGGCTGCATGTGCAACGAATCTGGTTCTCATCCCAAAGATCAAATACCCCTTCTCCCTCCTCCACTACATACTGATGATTATGTGCAATTTCCCCTACAAGATCCTCACAAGAATCCTAAATACTCATTATCCCAGTATCTCCCCTGGTGGCTATCCCTTGAGCAGTATGGTTTCATCAAGGGCCGCTCAATTCAAGAAGCAATTGCATTATCTATGGAAATGCTGAGAGATTTAAACACCAAGTCCCATGGATTTAATCTGGACATCAAATTGGACATGAAAAGGAATTTTAAAGGGTTGAATGGGGTTTAATCAATAGGGTGTTTAACAGAAAGAGATCCTCAGCATGGGCATGCGACCTCATCTTTAGGTGTTTTAGTTCTTCTTGGCTGGTAGTCTCCTTCATGGGACACTCTCATGGGGTTTTTAAAGCAGTAAGGGGGCTGTGATAGGGTGATCCTCTATCCCATAGTATCTTCATTTTAATTCAAGACACTCTCAGACGCATGATTAATAGGGGTGTGTCGAATGGTGATATTATCCCATACCGATGAAAATGGAACCGACCCTTTATCTCTCATTTAATGTTTGCGGATGACACATTCATCTTCATGAATGATGGTAGGAGGTCTCTAAGAGGACTCACCAGGATTCTCGATGACTATTTTCACTAGAGCGTCCAAATAATAAACAAGGATAAGAGAAAATTCTTCACTTCGAAATTATTTTTTGCAAATAGAGTCGCGAATATTAGTCTCAGTCTGGGCATGCAGCATGGTTCCTTCCCCATGGAGTATCTTGTCACTCCTATATCCTCAAGAAGACTCTTTATTCGTGACTTCGATCATGTGGTGAGAAAGATCATGAGACATGCCCTCAACTGGAAGAACCAATTATTATCCATTGGGGTCCGAATCGCTATGGTGAATAGTGACCTCACAGCCATACTGATCCATGCCCTAGCCTCTACCTTGGTACCGAAATCTGTTATCAAATCCATTTATAGAGTGCTTGAAAGATTTATATGGGATGCGCTCTTGGAGGGGAAGTTCCACTGGGTTTCCTGGGAAAAAATGGAAAGGCCCATTATCGAAGGAGGGATCAATGACAAGAGTCTTGATGAGACCATCCACTACATGCACACAAAACTTGTGTGGGAAATTATCAAGGGTCGAATGTTGTGGGGGTAAACCATATCCTGTGTCTGGGGTGGCAATGCAGACTCTTCTAGCCCTAGCTCTCACCTTTCGTCTAAACTTGGTTCCCTCCATCCTCCTCTCAAGAAGAACTCTCAATGGATTATAGGGGAGGGCAAGATCCTTTTCTGGCAGCATAACTGGGCGGGCAATATTGTTGGTTACCCAAGATGCCCTACTCCCACCATCTCTTTCTAGGAGGCATGCCTTTATCCATCCTTTTTCAGGATAGTTCTGGACTTGAATAAAAAATAGGTGTTCGAACTCATTTCCATCAACTCAGATCCTGACAGATGTGTCTTCACCCATTCCAACTCTGGGAGGTTCAATTCTAAGGACTTCTAAAGGTCTTCCAATACCATTCTTCAGCATGATCAATGGAACTCTCGAGTTTGGTGCAATAAAATCCTAACGAAGTATAATTTTCCCACTTGGAGGATTAGGATCCAAGACTTACCTTCAGATGAAAACGTTAAGAGGATGAGGATCATCCTTGTTTCATGCTTCCACTATTGTAAGAACAGGGTGGAAGAGATGAAAAACCACATATTTTTTGAAGGGGATTGGGCGCAGGATGTCTAGAGGGCCTTCAGTGAGCTTACTTCTTACACTTCAAGTGAGCTGAGGAATAATACCTTCCTGGAACGCTGGTAAAAAGGTACAGGGGAAGCCGTTCTAGAGAATACAGTGAGAACTGTGATCCTCAGTGCTAGGTGCTGGTGTTTATGGCAGGCCCACAACAGGGCTCGGTATGAGGGGTGTCCTACTCCAGGGAGGTCTATCATTGTGAGGGTGAGGAATCTTCTAGTGGACATGGTGTCTTTGATTACCAACTGGTAGGAAGATTTCTCCCTTTGGGTGTTGTGGTCTTCTTATCCTTTGGCTCATCCTTCTATCCCCAAGATTTAGGGTTATTGGGTGCGGTGGTTTCCCACAAAATTTGGCCTCAAGATGAACACATATGGTTCTTACAGCTTTGGGATCATGTGCGGTGGAGGAGTTTTGCGAGATTTCATGGGTAGTGTGTAGCTGGCCTTTACAGTTTATTATGGTAATGGTACCTCCATACTGGTAGAGGAAAAATCAGTTCTTAATGGTCTCATTATTTTCAATCAGAAGATCATACATCTATCCTAGGTTGAAACAGACTCCAATGTCTTTATGTATCGTTACAAGATAAAGGTTCCTTGCCTTGTTCCATTTCATACATCACCAGGAAATTCAAGATGATTCTAAATAGCAATGTAGAGGTCACTCACACTTGGCATGAGGGAAACAAAGTAGCAGATCACATTGCCTCTCTGGCAGATCAAGTCTCCAATGTCACACGCTTGTATAATGATTCTTCCCTCAAACCAAAGGGGGTGAATATGATTCGAGGGGATTCCCTTGGTCTACACTACTTTAGGACCCCTAGGCCTTTTCTCTCTAGTTTCCCTTGTTCCTTTACTTTTGAATAAAAATTTAACATCGACGATGATAAGGAGGATGCCACATCGCTCGGGCCGAGTGTCCTCAGGTGTATTTCTGCTACCGTGGGCATTACACCATGAGCTAGAAGGGCCACACCATGATAGAGGTAATTTTATGGTTAAGCCCTTTTTTTGGGGTAGTCACATCACGACTTATGTGGGTCGCGCCATGATAGAGCCGGGTGAGGAGGCATTGCGCTGCGACCCTCATGGTCGCGCCGTGACTGATGCCCAAGTCAGTTTTTTAGCAGGGGTAGACTAGTAATTTACCAGTCACCCCCTTTGAATTTTGGTCAAACATCCATGTGGAGGAGGGCCATTCGACCGACTCCTCCGTCTCTCTTCATCCCATGCGACCCCCCTTGAGAGGGGTGGATTTAGAGGCAATTTCATGATGATTCAAGGTACATTATTCCCTCTCCTCTCCATTCTTTCTTCCCTTTATAGTCGTTGATTTTGGTGCGATTCATGATAGAGTTTTAGCACCGATTCCACCAGAGCATGGCACAATTGGGCGAGGATGATGGGGCTTTCACTAAGGATGGAAAGAGGACGTCCTAGAAGGATGATCACATATTGTTGCTCACTATTTAGATGGAGGTACATCGCCCTATGATTTTTGACAGGGGTTTGATAAAACTGGATGAAATTAGTGATTGATTGAGTGCTGATTGTTAGAGATTTTTCTCAAGATGGTGTCAAGAATGCATTACAAACCTTCTAGGTGTGACTAGTTGTGGTTTTGGTATGAAGAGATGCTCTGATGGGGTTTTAGACAATTATGCACATCTGAATTAAATTGGAAAATAAATTATAAATGGATATATTTAATTATTATGATGTTATGTCTTGAGGCATAGGCTCAAGATTTGATACGAGGATTAGGCGAGCTTATACAGTGATGTGCAAGCTTTCTCAAAGGGAGTAACTCCATGTATAAGGTAGGCGGTACCTGAACATTCCCCCTAAATTTTATGCATCGTGTTTATGTGCACATGGTATGCTGTTTCACCACACATGAACTATCAACCTTATATTTAAAATAAATCATTCACTACTACCTATAGACAAAAAAATAACTTCCAAGGGCCACAATTGACCCTTGAGAATTAGCTTGATGCCTTGGGTGTCTATGGTTGAGGGCTTGACTATAAGTATGTGACATGAGGTATATGGAATCGAGAGGGGTATAATCATAGTGAATGAATGTAGAAGACCTTGGTATAGGTTCACTTAGTTCCCTTTGAATAGGGGTGAGTGATGGATGAGGAAATGGTTGGTCTAGGGATTATCCATGTAAGACCCTTGAAATACATTGTAACCTTTGGAATAGTTGACCAGAGAGGGGAAAGTGTTACCCCTACTGGTGTGTGAATACCTAAGTGGGTATACCTTAGGTAGGTTATGGATATATTGGGTGTGTGAGGACTGACCTAGGATGACTTGAAAGGGAGATGGGATTGTGGAAATCCCTCTAGTGTGATGATGATATGGTATTGTCAATGAGACTATTTAGAAAATGGTATATGCATGGTAATGTTGAGGGTCATTATATCCTCTGAGTGGTGGGTTTTGGCCCTAGAGGTGTAAATGTGATAGAGAAGACCATGTAGGGTGTCTGGATTATAGTACGACCTAGGTGACCTCACTGGGTTCCCCAATGTTACGTTGATCCTGAAGAGATGGGTAGCACAAAGAGATGTGTATTGTCAATTTAGGGTGTCACCTTGAGAGTTGACGGTGTGAGCCTAGAATGAACATAGTGATTAGGATGAATTGTGCGCTTGAGAGGCCAACCTAGGAGACATGTGTCGGGTTTGGGTGAGTGACCAATTCGCATAGCCTGATACGAGGTTCCATGGAGGATGTTACCCCCATGCATATGTGATGAATGTTTATATATATATATATATATATATATATAATATTTGAGGTTCTAGGGTGGGATGATCTAGTTGCATTCATAAAAGGTTCTGAGTGAGATGTGGCCCTAGGTGGATGCAAAATGAGGGTTCAGACACCGGGGGTGGGATTCGACCTCCAGGTAATGGAGTTTTGTGCATGTTCTGGGTAGGGGATGTATCCCCCAGATTATGATTTTATAGTTCCAAGGTTGGATGTGAATCCCCCTAGGTAGGATTCTCATGGTTCTTTAAATGGCTTTGGTTTTTTTAGTTTGATCCTTTGAATATTTCTTTATATATCTCTGATTTTTACTCATATTCAAAACTGTTTTTGGGTGTTGCAGGGAACCCGAATTAATATATTAAATATATATATATATATATATTAAATCACACACACACATATTTTAAAAATAAATGGTTTCCCCATTGATTGGGACCTCAGATGGGAAATTTGAGACCATGGTTGTTTATGGGATATGGGGTTTACCTTAAGCATGGCATTGAGTTGGTTAGTGTTAGAAGTTCAGTTGAAGGCCACCGTTGGTGGGTGCTTTAAGTGAATTAATTAATTAATTTAAATAATTTATTTAACAGCTAAACCTAATTACCTCCCTCTATATGAGTTCCATTAGGGAAAATCCCCACGGTTAGCTATGTAACCCTGGGAGATTAGAGAGGAGGAGAGCATTGGATTTGGTGACTTTAGAACGTGGATCAACAACATGTGATCATGGAGAATCATGAGACTAATAAAGAATACAATGGGATCATCACATTCATCTATAACAGGTTAATTCTTAACCAATGATAGATCATTTCTTCTTCTAGGGAACATTATTTCATGGATTAATTCCCTTTTTAATAATTTTCCAAACATTCATGGATTTTATATCTTATTTTGTTTTTTGGTGATTTCCATTTTTCACATGTGATGAGATTTAAATTGAGTTATTGAACCCAATTTTTTATATTTTTTGTGCCTTGATTTCAACCATGTTATATATTATGTAATTTTTGGATGGGATCTCATTGACTAACGATGTTTTTCACATAATTCTTGTGCTTCCCCCCACTTCTCTTCATGTTCTTCATTGTTGGCCCATGGGGTCAGCAATTCGACATTTTTGGGATGGATTAGAGCATGACCAAACCCCAAAATTCATGGGGGATGTGTGAATGACTTGGGATCAATGTTTTGTGGACATATCTAGGCATTTTTTGGGATGAAGGTGAAGAGGTATGACATATCCCCTACAGGTAATCAAAGTTCTAATTTCCATCCATTAGAGGGTAGGAATCAATGATCAGAGGACCCCCTTCAATTTTGGTGGATTTTGAGAAATCAATTGGAAAGTAAGGTGGAAGAAAAGGTGGACCTGGTGTCCAGATAAGGAGACTTCAATTTCTGGAAATTTCTAAAGTACACTATGTATACTTCATAGGAACACACACCATGTGGACCCTTGCTGTCACAGCTAGGGTTTCACACTGAATTAAATATCACACACTGTGTGGTCTATCCACACACCATGTGACTTGATGCTGGTGACCCAATGTGTACCCCCAGGGTACATGGGCATGGACACCACCCAATACATGGGCACAACCATAGTATATGGGCACATATATAGCCAGAGTACCCAGAAACACCCATAGTACCCAGGCATAACCTGGATACACGGGCACAACCAGAGTACATGGGCACAAACCAATGTATACGGGCATGGTCCGAAGGACATGGACATACCTGAGCTCCCAAGACACACCGTTTACTCCATGTACATGCCATTCACTTCTCCTGAATGGTCTGAAGGCCTTCATTTTTTATTCATTTTTGATAATCCCCATTTTAAGGGTTGAAGGGGAACCCATACATGTGTATATCCTTCTTTGGGACTCAAATTTGGGCCCATGAGTAGCCTATCCTAATTAGTTTTACATATAGGATGCGATGATAGCATTCGTTTAGGTGATAGAGATTTGAAATGAAGTTTTATGATTGATACACTTCTTTCAGCAATTCTTGGATGATGAAAGTGATTAGGTTGTTCATAAAAGAGATGATGGGGTCGGTACTCCCCCATAACACTAGGTCATGGGTCCTCCATACTCTTTACATAGGTATATTTGGTACTACCCCATATTACAAAGGGTGCGGGTCCTATATCTAAATAGTGGTAATCCCATATCTTTAAGCTTCGGTGGGGAGTAAGTCCTCCACTGGTGTTACTTTCTACCTCTACCGTGAGGCACAATGGTGACATGTGGGCCCTCCACCCTAATTCTAGTGAGGTTTCATGTGGTACTGGGCATTGGAGATAGACCTTTGGGAGATTCATTCGGAGTCATCATTCTTAGCTGGATATTGAGATGAAGATCCCATTTCTCTCTCACTTGAGTTTCTTTTGAGCATAACCAATGTTGGGTTTCCTTTACCCTCTTGCTTATGGGTTGAATTGACTGCTACTTCTTTCTATTGATTCCATCTTAGTTTTCTAGGTGTAATACTAGGTATTAATATACTCATCCCTACATGGGCTATGAACCCACATGTTATTTCTTATGCAGACAATAGGAAGATCGAAGGTGTTATTGGGGGGACTGGTTTCATAGAAGTATAGTGGTACTTGGTGTTGCTGGCCATGTTTGGTGTCCAGTCTTGGAGATTGTGATCCAAGCTATCTTTAGTCTTTACCTTTTTCTAGTTGTCAGATTGGTACTTCATTTTTGGTTAAGCATGTATTTTTCCCATTTACATCTTTTACTGTACACTATTGTACTTGATTTTTTCCTAGAGACTGTTGCATTTGTGGTTTACACTCTTGATATCTCAGTATTTTATTACATATATATATATATATATATGAACCATTTCATAGATATGGTTGTGTGCATGTGTATAGGTACTTAGTCTAAGGCCTAACATTTTAGTGATATGTCTACTCAGTGCTAGTCACCAGCCCTTAACCTATTAGAGGTAGTCTTAGGGTGTAACCCTTTTCTCAATATATATCACACCTGACTTTTAAATTTATTTTTATTTTATCATTTCTTGGATCTAGGTTCTCGCGCAAGAGCTGGTATGAGTACCAATTTAAAATTTTTGTCATTTAACAATTTTACTGGGTTTCAGACCCATGTGCGGTCACCGCGCGGTTGGCAGTAGCTGTGTAGTCGGCCCATGAGTCGTACAATTGCTCATTATTCTTATTCTTATGATTATTATTACTATTATTATTGTATTATTATTTATATTATTATTATTATTTGTATTATTATTATTATTACATTATAATAGAATGAAAAAAAAGAAAAAACATAGACTACCCGCGCCCCCCGTTTTTCCCCCTTCTCTTGCGAGAGCCGTGAACCCGGCCTCCTGCCGCTCCGGCCCTCCACCGCCCCTCGTCCTTGACACATCCCAAACCTCCATGCCCTGGCCCTCTACGATCCAGAACTCTACCTCTCAACCCCTATAGGTCCCCACCTCCCTCACCCTCACGCTCCCCTGCCTCGCCCTCATGCTCCCTGACCTCACCCACACGCTCCAGCCGACCGCCGAATCCCGACCTCACCTCTCACCCTCCCGACCCTCTGGCTTCCAGCCTTCCGCATATCTGAAAAGGCCTCCTCTAGCTTATAGCCTTTCACACCTATAGAATGGCCGCCTATGGCCTCCGACCTTACGTACCTCCTGCCAGGCCGTGCTCCGGCCTCCCGCACTCCATCCAGGCCGCCTCTGGCCTCCCATGCTCCAACCAACCTTTTTTCTGACCATGAACCCCTCTATCAGTGTGTTTTTTTCAATTTTTGGGGGTTTTCCTTCAATTTATCCAAACCCTTTTGTCCAAGTTTTAATTAATGTGTTTTTCTCACTATTTTAAGGTGTACTAAGGGACCACGAGGATCAGTTCTACCTTCCATAGAAGCAATGTCACATTTTCATGCCTTTGACATAGGAATTTTCCGAATTTTTCCTTTCCTGCACAATCCATGGAGCTTGTGTGTTTCAAATTTATTTTTAAATACCATTCACACCTCTATGAGTATTGTAGATAACTCATTGTATTATTTTTTATATAAGTTAAAATTGTTAAAAACAACTTTTGAAAGAACTCTCTGATTTTGCGTAGGTTGTTTGGTGTATAAACATTACTTGATAAATGATTTTGCCCATCAAATTAATTTAACATGTTCTTTAGTTAATTTATTTGGTTCAAACTTAGTTTTCAAGGAAGTTTTATGTGAGTGATTTATTTTTTTAACATGTTATGTGATATGGAGTGTGTTATTTTATGAAACCCATAATGTGTTATTTACTAAAGTTTTATGAACTGTGCAATTAGTGTATTTAACTGTGCAAGGACTGAAAACTGTGTTTTGGCACGGCGTTGATGTGCATTCAATCATAAGAGAAGATTTGAGTAAGTTTTTGTGTTTTAGGCCATGGGTTGCTTCATAAAATTGTTTAATAATTTTTCATAGTGGTTTATTTAATGGTGAAAATGATTTCTTTAATTGTGAAAATAGTGAATTTGGTTGTGCAAGTGGTGAGATTTAGTTTTTGAAAGGTGTTAAATTAGTTTTTTTAAAAGCGTTTGGGTATGCACTTGATTTTAAAATGGAATTAGCATGTGAACTTGGTGAGATCGTGATGTAAGCCTTTGCTTGGTCCTTTTGAAATGTTTTACTAAATGAGTAAATGATTTATTCAATGATGTTTGAAATGAAAATCATGGCTACAAAGTGTTTTGGTGTGCGTATAGGTTTGGTTTAAAGTGAATGGTAATTTTGTGAAAATGATTATTGTTTTCCAAATAATGCTGGGTTCTTTGTATGGTTTCTAAAATGGTTTGAAATGAAATATTTGAGCATATGATTGTTTGGATTTGTAAAGTAAAAAGTGGTATTTGTGTGATGTTTTGGGTAATACTTTTGGACATGTCAAGTTAAGGGTATGTTTGGAACTTTTAGTTTTAGTGTCATGTTTGTGTTGATTCCTTTAAAGGATGGTGTTTGATAACTGTGTGCCCATTTGGAAACTCTATTGTTTTGTAAAAAGTTTTAAATGGTTCTAATGATTGTATGACTTGAAGGCCTGGTTGGAACCTTTGATGATTTAATGCAAGTATGTATGTATATATATATATATGAGGCACCTCTATAGGGGGATATCCTTTTATGGGTTTTTATATAGAGTGTCCGTGTTTTGGGTAGGAAAGTATGGTGAGATGAATAATGCGTGCGAGGGCCTCCTACTTACACAATATTATTATAACCACCATGAGTTTCTGGGCATCTTTTAGAGGGTTGAGTGATGGTCTCTGATCAACCCCGATTAGATGGGTCGGTACCCCTAGATTTGTTGTTAGGCTAGGAGGGCCGTGCCACTACTAAGGCCAGGTTAGGGCAACTAATTGATTATTGACTTAGGGGATTCACCATACTTCGACAGGTGGTTCTAAATCGAGTACATACATGGGTCTTCTAGGGAAGTTTAGGATCACACATGGTTACTGGATTATTTTCATTATGTGTTCACTTTCAGTTATACTAGTTTATTTTATGCTTGCACTGTTTACATGTTCTACTTTAGCCCAGCTTTGATATATTTTATTTTGGGTTTTGTTTATAAAATGAAAAATGATTTTGGAAATGGTTTGTAACATGTGTTAGATTTTTAAATGGGGAAAACATGTTTCTTATTCTAAAAATTTAAAACCCTACTTTTAAATTTGTATTTAAATCTTGTGTCATTGGATTGTTTTGGGAATTGAGATTCTTGGATTCTATGATTTATCTTGGCAACCCTACTGAGCATTTTAAATGCTCATAGCTATTTTATTATTTCAGTTGCAGGTCCCCTTTGCTTAGGTTCTCTTGGATGATTTGTTCATTCTTGGAGCAAGGTTCCTTTGGTTGGGTGGTGACCTTGAAGGTCATGTGGAGGTATGTGCGGTTTTACTTTCTTTTTCCACTGTTAGAGTTTAGTTTTATTGTTTGGTTTATTCTTGTTTATTTATTTATATTGTATGGGCCAAATCATTCCTAGTGATTAAGTTTTCATGCTCGAAACTGGTTGCCATCCCGTGGGGATCAGGAACACCCTTTGGGACTTGTCGTGGACCGGCTCGGGTGACCGGTTCAGGGTTGAACCGGTCTGGTTTGTGAAAAAATGGTCTCAGAGTTGTCTCTTGTTATTTGGGGTGTCTGGTAGATGGAGATTAGGACTTTCGGGACTCAAGAGGTAGGTATGAGAAGGGCGTCATGAACCCTCACTCATTCCGAACCTCGAGTCACCAAGGGTAGTTCGGGAATTGAGTCCTTATCTTGTTCTGGTTTGTTTTAGATTGAGGGATGACAATGGAGGCAATCCTATTTTACATCATGATTTCACATGAAGTAGTGACCCATGTGGAATCTGAGTACACGATTTAAGTTTCTCATTGTTGTTGATGCTTGCTTGGGGTATGACCCACTATCGCGTCACCAGGTTAAGCATGACTACTAGTCCCTCACTCTGGTAATTTGATGAAAGTTGAGTGTCATCTTGGTTCTAGTTAGTGTAAGTATGCCTTTTAAAGTGGAAAAAGGATTTTTTAAATGAGAACGATTTCTTTTAAATGGATTTAAATTCATGAAATGGGTTTTAAAACTAAAAGCTCTTGGTCTAAAAATCTAGTGTTTGCTTGGAATTGATAGAGAAATGGTTTGGGTGCAACCTTGGGTACTCTTTATGAACGTTTTCATATGTGAGGGGTTGCATGGAAAGTGTGTGTTGGTGCATATGGATGAAAGTGGATGAAGACATGTGAAACGATTCATGGGATTAATTGGGTGTGTATTTGGAATTAAAGGCTTGACCTTGTTTTTCTAAAGTGATTTTAAAAAAAGGGAAATGATTTTTTGGAAATTGAATTTGGTTTGAAAAGTGGGTTTAGTATTTGGAAAGTGGCCTTGAAAGAATATATTTTTGAAATCTAAAATGAAAAGGGAATTTTGGGTTTTATTTGTGTTTGTTTAGTTTTTGAGCTGGTCATTTTTGCTCAAGATGTTATTTTTAATTATACTTTTATTTGATATCTATTTTAGATTTGTGTTTTATATGTTCAGAAAATGACGCCTAGAAAGGTCCCCAAGGTTTCTGATAAGTCATGCCTATTTTTTGGTCCTTCTCGGACATTGCCTATCCTTCATGGTGATTGAGGCCCGTTAGAGCTAGCAGAGTGGCTTGAAGAGGTTGAGTGTATCTTTAGGATATTGTGAACTCCTAAAGATGTTAGAGTGCGTTCCATTTTGGGTCTTTTTGAAGGTACCGCTTTGAATGAATGGGATTTGTTCACCCCACCATCACTGTAAGTTGGGATGAAATAGGATGTATTTAAATATATATTCGTTTCATGGTTCATACCTAAAGAGGTGAAGGAAAAGAAAAGGGAATAGCTAATTCATATTCAACAAGGCCAACAGTTGGTGAAAGTATATATTGACTATTTCAAGGAACTTGTGTCCTTTTCTCTCGAGGCAACGTCATAGGATTTGATGAAGACTTCTCTCTTCATCGGGGGTCTTCTTCCAGAGATCAAGGAGTGGGTCCTCCCTTCTAGGGACCATCGTTTCAAGAACCCGGTGGATTAGGTGTTCCTAGATGAATTGGTCTTCAGAGCACAGATGGTTGGAAATCCAATGTATCCAGTTGCTCATGAAGGTTCCCCATCTGGCGAGTAGAGTGTGCCAGATGGACCTATTTCTAAAGATTCCTCTATAGTGGTTCTAGCTTCCAGTTCATCGGTATGTTCAATGGTGTTCCATAAGTGTGGACTTTTAGGGCACATGAATCCATCATGTCACACCCCTCTGAAGACGTGTCATCATTGCGGCTGTCTGGGTCATTTGGAGAAGTTTTTAAAGAAGGGTCGCCTAAAGAAGATGCTATGAACGAAGTAATTCTAGTGTCTAACTGTGAGGTAGGAGATACTTCAACCATCAGAGCCCCAACCATAGGTCTTGGGGTGAAGCTCACATGCATTCAGGAGTTACTAGGGGTGTGAAGTCTCGGTTCGGGTTTTGTGTTCCATGTTGGGAGAGGAATATTTAAAGTATTTCTGTTCTTATTTTTCTGCTGTTAAAGTTTTGAAATTATTGTAAGTTCATTGTTTTGTTGTGAAGTTATGATGGACTCATTATATTATAATCAAAACAACCCTGGTTGTGTGGGTGTGGTTTTCTGAATTGTGTATTTTTCTTAAAAGCGTGTTTGTCCCTTATATGGGATGATCTTGGTTTAACTGTGTTGATTTGGAGATGTAAGTGACTGTGGAATAATCGATGTTTGTAGTTATTCTTAGGTTCACTACTTGGGTTAAGTTCTGCTTGGAGGTTTTTCTCTGGTATTGGGGGTTTTTGGTTTGGGATGAGAGTTCCAAGTTTCAGCGGAGGTGTTGTTTCGCTTGTGCTATAGAAGTTAGTTTGGATCAGTTGGGAGTTCTCGCATCGGCCCCCTTCCCAAGGTGATATGTTGGGTGTTAAATTTCCACACTAGTTGAGTTATTATGGTGGGGATAACCCTCTCTTGTTCTCCCATTCTATTGTATTGGGGTTTCTTTTGGTTTCGATCAAGCATGGATTCTTTTTTCGTCTATTGTTCAACTGGGTGAATTTATGGGGGTAGAAAGTGTCTGTGGTGGAGAGAATTGTCACACCTGAATTTTAAATTTATTTTTATTTCATTATTTCTTAGATATGGGTTCTCATGCCAAGGGTTGGGCTGGATCCCAGTTTAACATTTTTATCATTTAACAAATTTTCCGGGTTTCAGACCCGTGTGCGGTCGCTGCGCGGTTGGCGGTAGCCGCGCAATTGGCCCAGTAGTCATGAAATTGCTCATTATTATTATTCTTATTATTATTGTTATTATTGTATTATTATTATTCTTTATATTATTATTGTTATTATTTGTATTATTATTATTATTATTACATTATAATAGAATGAAAAAAACCCTAGACTACCCGCGATGCCCCCCCGTTTTTCCACTTCTCCTGTGCGAGCTTCAACCCCGACCTCCTGCTGCTCCGGCCCATCACCACCCCTCGTCCTTACTACGTCCCGACCCTCCACACCCCAACCCTCCATGGTCCAGGCCTCCACCTCTCACCCCTACAAATCCCTTCCTCCCTCACCCTCACGCTCCTCGACCTCACCTCATATTCCCCGACCTCTCTCTCATGCTCCAGCCGACCGCCGACTCTCAGAATCTCCTCTCGCACTCTCAGACCTCTGGATTCCGGCCTTCCGCACCTCTAAAAAGTCCGCCTCCAAATTCTGGCCTACCGCACCCCCGAAAAGGCCGCCTCCGGCCTCCAGCCTTCCACACCTCCGGCCAGCTGCACTTCGGCCTCCCGTGCTCCAGCCAAGCCGCCTCTGGCCTCCCGCGCTCCAACTAGGCTGATTCCGACCTCCTATGCTCCGACCATCCTTTTTCTGACCATTAACCCCTCTATCGGTGCATTTTTTTTCAATTATTGGGGGTTTTCCTTCGATTTATCCAAACCCTTTTGTCTGAGTTTTAATTTGTGCATTTTTCTATTTGTTTTAAGGTGTGTGAAGGAACCCCAATGATCGGTTCTAACTTCTGTGGAAGTGGCTTCACATTTTCACACCTTTGATGTAGGAATTTTCAAAAATTTTCCTTTCCCACACAATCCATGGCACTTGTGTGTTTCAAATTAATTTTTAAATACCATTCTCACCTCCATGATTATTGTAGATAACTCATTATAGTATTTTTCATATTAGTTAAAATTGTTAAAAATAAATTTTGAAGGAATTATTTGATTTTGTGAAGGTATTTTGGTTTATGAACATTAGTTGATAAATTATTTTTCCTATCTAATTAATTTAATATGTTCTTTAGTTAATTTATTTTGTGAGAACTTAGTTTTCAAGGTAGTTTTATGTGTGTGATTTATTTTTGTAACATGTTATGTGATATGGAGTGCATTATTTTATAAAACCCATAACATGTCATTTACTAGTGTTTTATGAAGTGTGAAATTAGTGTATTTAAATGTGCATGGACTTCAAACCGTGTTTTGGTGTGGCGTTGATGTTCATTCAATCATAAAAGAAGATTTAAGTAAGTTTTTGTGTTTTAGGCCATGGGTTGCTTCTTAAAATTGTTTAATAATTTTTCATAGTGGTTTATTTAATGGAGAAAATGATTTCTTTAATAGTTAAAATAGTGCATTTTGTTGTGAAAGTGGTGCGAGTTAGTTTTTTAAAGGTGTGAAAGTAGTTTTTTTAAAAGCGTTTGGGTATGTACTTGATTTTAAAATGGAATTCGCATGTGAACTCAGTGAGACTATGATGTAAGCCTTTGATTGGTCCTTTTGAAATGTTTTACTAAATGAGTAAATGATTTATTCAATGATGTTTGAAATGAAAATCATGGCTGCAAAGTGTTTCCGTGTGCATTTGGGTTTGGTTTAAAGTGAAAGTTAATTTTTTAAAAATGATTCTTGTTTTCCAAATGACGCTGGGTTGATTGTGTGGTTTCTAAAATGGTTTGAAATGAAATATTTGAGAATATTTATGTTTGTATTTGTAATGGATAAAGTGGTGTTTGAGTGAATTTTCGGGTAATAATTTTGTACATGTCAAGTTAAAGGTCTGTTTGGCACTTTTGGTTTTAGTGTAATATTTGTGTTGATTCCTTAAAAGGATGGTGTTTTATAATTGTGTGCCTGTTTGACAACTCTATTTTCTTGTAAAAAGTTTTAAATGGTTCTAATGATTATATGGCGTGATGGCCCAGTTGGCACCTTTGATGATATAATGCAAGTATGTATGTATGTATACATGGGGAACCTCTATAGTGGGGATATCCCTTTATGGGTTATCATATAGAGTTTCTGTGTTTGGGGTAGGCAAGTGCGGTGATATGAGTCACACTTGTGAGGAACTCTTACTTACACAATATTATTATAACCACCATGGAATCCTGGGTGTATTTTAGAGGGTCGAGTGATGGTTGTTGATCAACCCTGATTCAACGGGTTGGTACCCCCTGGATTTGCTGTTAGGCCAGGCGGGCTGTGCCACTAGTGAGGCCAGGTTAGGGAAGCTAGTTGGAAATTGACATAGTGGATTCACCATACACCGACAGGTGGTTCCAAACTAAGTACGTCCATAGGTTTTCTAAGGATTTTTAGGTTCACCCATGGTTAGTGGATTATTTTCATTACTTGTTTACTTTCCATTATACCAGTTTATTTCCATCTTGCACTGTTTACCTATTCTACTTTATCCCAGCTTTGGTATATTTTGTTTTGGGTTTTTTTTATAAAATGACAAATGATTTTGGAAATGGTATGTAGCATGTGTTGGAATTTTAAATGGGAAAAACATGTTATATATTTTAAAATGTGAAAACCATACTTTTATATTTTTATTTCAAACTCGTGTCATTGGATTGTTTTGGGAGTGAGATTCTTGGATTCCATGGTTTATCTTGGAAACACTACTGAGTATTTTAAATGACCACACCTATTTTATAATTTCAGTTGTAGGTCCCCTTTTCTTAGGTTATCTTGGATGAGTTTCTAATTATTGGAGCAAGGATGACTTTTGGTTGGGTGGTGACCTAGAAGGTCACTTGGAGGTATGTGCAACTTTACTTTCATTTTATGCTTCTAGATTTTAGTTTTATTGTTTCGTTTATTCTTGTTTATTTATTTATCTTGTATGGTCCAAATCATTCCCTGCGATTAAGTTTTGATGCCCGACACTGATTGCCATCTCGTGGGGATCAGGAATGCCCTTCGGGACTTGTCGCAGACCGGCTCGGGTGACTGGTTCAGGGTTGACCTAGGTTGGTTTGTGACACTATAAGATCAGGAGGGGTCCTGGTGGATTGGGTTGTGATAGAGTGGTACAGAGGTAGTTTTTCTTCAGGTTAGTGTTTGGATTTGGGCTCGTTGTGAGGATTGGTTTGGGAACTCAGGGAAATGGTGTCATATTTTCTCAAGTTTAACTCTCAGGCCAGATAACCCAGTGTTAGTGTAGAGGCTGACATATCCATTAACCAGGACTCTATCTACCTTCTTGTTAGCTCGACATGATGAGACATCAGTTTTAGGGAAACCAATGGTACATGAATTATATAGGATTGATTCTTTTTTTACTTTCATGTCCTTCTTGAGTAATCTCCCTATATATTCCCATTTAACCATGGTATAACTTTTTAACTTTTAGGATGAATCTGTGATGAAAGACAACTAGGATACTAAAACAGGATCATAAAGATGAGCGATGATGGATCATTATAAGGATCCAACAATGATGTTTTTCCTCTAGGTGGCTATAGAGATACGATACCACCTATTTAGTAGTACATGGATCCACCTCAAGTGGTCAGGGTGGATGATCATCTACATGTTGGATAATTAATAACTCTGGTAGGTCAAACGATAATGCGTGTAGGTTTAACACGTCATGTGAGTTCTAGAGATAAAGACCACTGAGGTTTCATAGCGATCCAGAACCTTAGGTATTAGAGGATTAGATCAAGGTGGTGGTCTAAGTATTCAGGCTTGTTTAGACCCCAGCTGATCAGATGGTTGCGCTTGCAACCAGTCTTCTTTATGGAGTAGCAGGAAATTGGTGGAATCTGATAGCCTAGACTCATGATGAGTTGACACTCTCATGGTTAGACTTCTAGTAGTTTTTATGATGAGTATGACACTTTGATCTTCCACTATGTGAAGATTTAGGATCTTCTTGAGCTACAACATGGCGATATCTCAGTTGTTAAGTACACTGTGAGGTTTACCACTCACTCAAAATAAATTTTTATTAAAGAAGCCATGTAACTCACAGTGCCTTAAATGGTGAAAACCAAGAGATTATTCATTTATAATAAGGTTACAATCATAAGGTAAGGATAATATACTATAGTAAATGACAATACTATCATCTTGAAACCCTTTTCTAGCAAGACTATCACCAGAATAATTTCCCTCCCTCCAAGTATGGATGATTTATATGTCACGATCAATTAGTAATTCACACTTCCTAATAAGAGATTAAATACCATGAAACTTTTGAATTTTCACACATGAAACCGATCATAATATTGGATTACAATTTTATCGAAGTGATATTGATATTGTAGAGATTTTACAGTTAAAGTATGCTAAGTAATGCTCTAGTATCTGCCTCTATTGAGTTTACCAGACCATAAAAGGCGATGTAACCTTGGATCACTGAACCTATTCCATCCCAAACCATCACTCCTCTCATAAATACCTACACACATTAACCATAAAAATTTAATTTTAAACTTGACATGGGAAGGTTCTAGTTGATCCACATCCCCTGAGGAGCATTTTATCCACTATTATGATCATAAGAGAGGAAAAATCTATTAACATCTAAGTCCTCACCACTGGAAAAGAGGGAATCAATATTTTCCTCCAGTGAAAGAATGAAAACCTTTAGGAACAAACATGAGTTTTATTTCCATTAATTCCCTATATTTATCATTTCCCAGATCACCCAAAAAACCAAAGAAAAAAACAAATCATAGAGCTTGAACTCACGATCACATGAATCCATCCCCTAGAACCATGAGATAATAAGATCTGTAATTCTATCTCCCTACACCAGAACACCAAACCACTTATTGACAAGTTCTAAAGAAAAACTATACCATTCGATGTAAGAAAATAGATTCCATACTAACTCAATACTCGATTTCTCACAACATAAGAAACATGAGGCAAGATGAATTCCATTATTTTGAATGTTTTCATACATCAGAATGTACTTGTTGTGCAACCTCTAGAAAAGGAATTTCATCTCTCTGAAATCTCCTTGAACCATAGTTTTCTATCCCACATGTTAGTATCCTAGTTGGCACACAAAGAAGAGAGTAGATCTTAAACTCTAAAAAAACCTGAAGCCAATTTAAAAAACACACACTTTTTTGGTTTATCAGTGAGGATATTCTATCATGAAATATCATTTGTTCATCATTGAGAGTAGTAAAAATAAATCTAGGATGAAATATTTACTATTTGAATGATATTTTCAAGACTGAGTATAGTGAACCTACTTTTTATTACATGACGATTACATCATTTTAAAGATAAACACCATAATAGTATTATAAATCTAGGATCCAAAGGTTTAATGTCTTTGGAAAATCAGGATTATACATAACTTTTACATAATAAAAAATATAAATTATTTAATTTTATATTCTTTATCTTCTTAGTATCCCTAACATTATAATTAGTACAAGTATCACCTGAGGATATACATCAATGAAAAGGGTGAGCTAAAATCCCAATAAGAGGATGATTAAAAGACATGAATCACTATAACATGAATGAGCATAATCATAATCATCATAACATAAACATAATATTATCATCAAAATCATGAGATAAAAAATGTATAAAGTCATGGAATGTGGTAATGAATAAAAATGAAACATCATGTCTTAGTTGTCAAATACCACACATAGTTGTGAACAAAGCCAATAGCATGTTCACACATAACATATGTGCATAATCATAACATAATTACTATGAAAAAATATAGCATTATGTTCACGCATATTTCATATTATATCATGAGATAAATCACATTTTTCAATGCATTGGGTTTGAGAATCCCCTTAAAAAAATTGTTTAGAAAGAGGGAAAACCTAAAGAAAGGGAGTTGGGTTTGAGAATCCCCTTACCTGAATTCCTACCTTATTTCGTCACTTTTCCGCCTCTTGAATAATGAAGTTAGATTTATTAAAACACTGATATAGAAGTGAATTATAGTCATTTATACAAATATTTATCAATTATAATAATTTTATTATATTTCATAATTTTTGTTGATGAAATTGAAGTGTTTTGATATCATGTTTTCTTAAAATTTTCCTGTTTCGCTTCAATTTCTCTATTTTGTTCAAGATAATTATTAAATAAGTATAATACATTATAGAAGCTTAAAATAAATACATTTATACATTTATATGTAATAAATAATTTATTTTAACCATTCATAGTTTTGGTGATATAAATGGAATTAGAAACATCCCCGTTGGCGGTTAACCGACCGTTATTGGGAATATTGTCCAAATATGAAGAAAAAGAGGTATAAAACATAAATAAATTAAAAATATATTTTTATAGAATGTTAAAATCATTAATATAATGTTAAAATTTTGATTAATTAAATATTATAATATTTTATTTTTAAATTATTTGGGAAAATAGAGAGGAGAAAAAGAAAATGAGTGAAGTGTTGAAAAACATACTATTTCTTTGGTGTAGATTCTCTTGTACGACACTATAAATCCTTTGATTTTTGGAGTTTAATTACTCCAAAACATACCTATGGATTCTAATAGGATTAAAGGGGAATATTTGGTAATATGTTTTTCTTTGAAATGGGTAGGAGGAGTGGTTTTCCAAGGGGAGGGAGAGGGGTTATTCATACGTAAAGAGATGAGTATTTTTAGAATAAAATATTGAATAAAATAATATATCAAAGGTTAAACTTGTAATAGTGATTTTTTTAATAATATAAATCATATATTAATATAATATAATGATTTTAAGACTTTAAATCCCATTTATAATTTTAATTCAGTAGTTAATTAAAAATTAAAGTGGAAATAAAGAAAAATTGTTATTTTAAGGAATCACTTTTGAATTTAGGTTTTGAAAAGTTCTTTTTAGCTTTGGAAATTAAGTTTATCATATTTTAATGAATAATTTATGAAATAAAATATATCATGACCAAACCCCAGGTTCTAGAAAGGATTATGTCACTATTACATCATGAATGATGTAATTTAAGATGTACCGGTTATGTGAAAAATTGTATTTTCACTATTCACTTGAAAATTGAAGTATTTTAGAAAATTACTAAAAAATAAGATGTTGGATAATTTAGATGTTATTATTTTAAAAATTCTATTCATTTTATAAAAATAAATTTCTGAAATAGTTAAATCTAATTTGTAATATAAAACAATGATTTTTACAAAAACTTTAAAATACATTTTATTAAAAATGTGCTTATATTTTCTTTGAGTTTCTTAATTATGATATTTATTTTTTTGAATAATAAAATTTATATTTACATAAATTAATCATGATAAATATTATTTTTATTAAAATTTATTATTTTCATGTGAAATTACTATTCCAACGGCCAAGTTACTATTCCCAACAGTCTGGTTACTATTACCAATGATCACATTACTCTTTCAACTATCACTTTAACTCCTATAAATTCCACTTTATTATTTCACTCAATATTCAATTCAATTACTCAAACAATTATGTATTTCCATTTTTGATTACTTTACTAATATTTTGTTTATTCTCTATAGTGTTTGTAGTGGGGGTGATAATTCTAATATATTGGGGCGATCACTATTTTCCCATTTTATCTTTTCTATTTTATATTTTTTGTCTAGTTCTAATGTTTGGAATTTTAATTGGTTTCATTACTGATTAATATAATAGTATTTAGTAATGAAACAAATTCTTTGTTGGTTTCTCTATAATTTGTATGTGTATAATATTATATAATATAATACAACACACATTTATTTATGAATTTTTTTTTCTAATAAACACCGAGTCATTAGATTCTTCCCCCTTTAGAAATTTCATCCTTGAAATTTCAACTCCCATTCTCAATTGAGAATAGGTGAGGGTAATTCTATTTCATTTCTTCCTTTGGTTCCTAAGTCACCTCTTTATACTTATGGTTTCTCCACATCACTTTAACAAGGTGAGTTGTCTTATTTAATAGAACATTGTCTCTATAATCCAATATATTCATCAGATGTTCTTTATATGAGAGGCAATTCTCCATTTGTACCACCTCTAGATTCAGTACATGTGAGGGATTAGGTATGTACTTCCTTAGGAGTTATACATTGAACATGTCATGAACATGATCCATACTTACTAGAAGTTCAAGTCGATAGGCCACTACACATATGCGATCAAGTATCTCAAAGGGTCCAATGTACCTTGGTCTAAGCTTCCCTTTCTTTACAAAAAGCATGACTCTCTTCCATGGTGATATTCAAAGGAAAAAATTTATCTCCAAAATCGAACCCCAATTCCCTTCAATGGTTGTTAGTATATCTATTTTTACAAATCTGAGAAGCTTTTATATGTTGTGGGATGGCTTGAACCTTCTCTGTCATCTCTTACAAAAGGTCAAGTCTAATTAGATTTCGTTCACCAACTTCATCCAAATAAGTTAGAGTTCTACATCGATTCCCTTATAGAGCTTCATATGGAGCCATATTAATATTTGAGTGGAAGCTATTGTTGTATGAGAACTCAAATAATGGGATATGTTGATACCATCCTCCCTTAAATTCCATTGAGTAGGATCTTATCATGTCCTCAAGTGTCTGAATAGTCCTTTCTGATTGACCATCAGTTTGGGGGTGATAGGCCGCGTTGAAATTCAATTCAGTACTCAAAGCATGTTGAAGACTTCTGAAAAATTTGGAAGCGAACATTGGATCATGATCAAATATGATCGAAAGTGGTACCCCATGTAGCCTCACCACTTCCTTCACATATATATTGTTAAGTTTTTCAAGTGAGAAATCTTCCCTAATAGTGATAAAGTGGGAAATTTTGGTGAGTCGTTCCACCATAACCCATATCACATTGTTTCCTTTGGATGTTTTCTGGATACCTGACAAAGTCCATAGTGACATTATCTAATTTCAACATTGGTATAGTCAATGGTTTCATAATCCATTTGGAATTATATCACTCTACTTTAACTTGCTGACATACCAAATACCTTGAGATGTACCTGACAATCTTCTTCTTCATGTTGTCCCACCAGAATTTTTCTTGAAGATCACGATAAATTTTGGTACTTTTAGGATGGATGGAGAAATATGATCTATGTGCATTATCTAATAGATCTTTCTTTATATCAGGTGACACAGTTACAAGAAGCCTCATTCCAAACTGAACCACACTATCATTATCGATGTGGAACTCATGTACCTTCCCTTACTTTACTTATTTAACTTTTATTTATAGATCAATGCCACCCCTTTGTGCCTCCTTGAGCTTCTCATGGATAGATGGTTGGTAAATCATTTGGTTAAGGTAGGATGTATTCTCTACCATTATGATTTCTAGATCTATCCTTTGGATATCCATGAAGATAGAGTATTTCTCAATTCACATCATGGATAGAGTAGTAGGTTATTTTCTGTGAAGAGCATCAACAAACTTGTTCACCTTTCCTAGATGGTAGTGAATAGATAAATACTAGTCCTTGATTAACTCTAACCATATTTTTTATGCATGTTGATATCCATGTATGTGAATATATACTGACACTTATTATTAGTATATATGTCACACTTCTCACCATATAGATAGTTCTTACAAATATTTAGATTGAAGATCACAACTTATAACTCTAGATCATGCATCAGGTAGTTCCTCTCATGGATCTTCAACTACCATAAGGTGTAGGCTATCACTTCATCATTATGCATGAGTAAACAACAAAATTCTTTCTTTGAAGAATAACTATATATCACAAAACCTACCCTATTTTTTGTTAGTGTGAGTATAGATGTAGTGATTAACCTCTTCTTGAGATCTTTGAATCTTTCCTCACATTCTTCCTTCATGACATACTTTACCCCTTTCTATGTTAACTTAGTTAACATGCTAGACAATCATGATAAATTTGTCACAAAATTTCGGTAGTACCCTACTAATCCAAGAAAACTATAGATTTACATACCACTAGTGGGTTTGGTCCATTCCTCAATTAAATTTATTTTTGAAGGGTCCATATAAATTCCCTCACTTGTGATCATGTTCCCCAAGAATGTGACTTTCTGTATTTAAAATTCACACTTGCTGAACTTAGTATTAATTTTCTAATTTCTTAATATCACCAAAACAATCCTTAGACGTTCTTCATGTTCTTCCTTTATCTTGGAGTAAATGTGAATATCATCAATAAAAACTACCAATTTTTTTTCAAGGTAGTCTCTAAAGACTCTGTTTATCAAATCTATGAAGATTACAGGGGAATTAGTAAGTCCTAAGGGCATCACTATGAACTCATAGTGCCCATACCTTGTACGGAAAGCAGTATTATGAATATATTACTTCTTCACCTTCAGTTAATGATATCTAGAATAAAGATACACCTTTTAGAAGTATTTATCTCCTCATAGTTGATCGAACAATTCATCAGTCCTTAGTAGATGACACTTTTTCTTTCTGGAGATCTTTTTGAGATCTCATTAATCGATACACAACCACATTGATCCATCATTCTTCTTGAAAAATAGAATTGGTGTAGCCTAAGGTGATTCACTAGGGCATAATAACCCTTTTTCTAAATTATCTTATAGTTGCTTCTTTAACTCCTCTTGTTCGATCGAGGTCATCCTGTAGGGGAATTTTGAGATAGGAGTAGCTTTGTGTATGATCTTTATTGAGAACTTTAACTCACAATCTGGGGGAAGTCCAAGAAACTATTTGGGAAATACATCACTTTATTCCCTCATAATGGGAATTTCCTATAGGTTTATACCTTCCTTTGACTCAACCATTTGGGAAAGTTATGATTATTCATAGGGTATCAACACCCACACTATTAAGGGATTTTACAAAGGAGTTTTATGACCATCCTTAATTTTTTAGAGGAGAATTGGGTGGTTTTTAGTATGAAAAAAGATTTCCTTTTCTTAACAATTGATGTGTAATATATATAATGATATCTAATCCATGCCCATTATAGTATCAAATTCCACCAAGGGAAGCATTATGAGATTCACTGGAAGAATATTCCCACATATTATAATAGGAGAAGAGTCCAACACTTGTGTTTCAAGGATTGAAACACTGTGTTTTTAAAGATATCTCTATCTACTTTACGTTATCAGGGCATAAATTCAATATTTCTTGAAAACTTGTAGGATATAAAGGAATGCATAGAATTAGAATCAAATAAAACTTTTTTCCATTCTTGAATGAATAGGAGCTGTAAATTATAAAACTTAATTTTCTTTCTCCACTTTAGCAGTAGTAATGGAATAAGATTTCCCTTTCTACTTTGGATTTAGTGGTTAGTGATGCTAAATACCCTCAGAGACCCAAGGTTTAGTACAATGTCTTGTATAGTTCCCTTACTCCCTATAATTGAAGCATCGAACCATATGTGGTGCATTAGGAGGTTTCCCCCTTTCCGCCATTATGTTGGTTGGATTATTTATGTCTCTTAGACATTCATGATCTTAATGTAATTCTCTCCCACAATTTAATAATTTACCTATCCCTTTGAGACAATTCCCATGATGCATATTCCTACATTTTTGACATGTGGATAGTTGGATTCTCTTTCTTCCTTTTTCATTTGACCCACCATATTGAAAATCTATTATTCTATTCTTATCTCTATAACCATGGAACCATTATCTTAACTCTATATACACTTTGAGAGAACATAAAACCACTTCTTCATAAATCCCAAAGTCTAAAATTTCTAGATACTTTTGAAGGTGTATTTTTTAACCACTAAAGAATCTATCTATTTTTCTTTCATTTTTGATAAAAAAACATGAGGTGTATCTTGAAATCCTGGTGAGGTTTTCCTTGTAATTAGTGATAAATTATCCTTCCTTTTGGTTCATCTCTACGAATTCTATCTCTATATTTGTTTGAAGAGTTTGAGGGAAATACTTGGTAAAAAATATTTTCTAAAAGTCTACCCATTCCATATATTCCATTTCATACTTTGGATTTGTGTTATTTATCAACACCCACTAGTGATTGGATTATCTATATAAATGATATATGAATAGAGTCAAATTATCCATTTGAAAATAATGGATCATAGAAAAGATCTTATCTATTGAGTTAACCCACTATTCGATGAAAAGTGGATTAGCATTTCTACTAAACATCAGTGGTCATTTCTGCATAATGGACTCAATGTCTAGTTGATCCTTATTGGGTGAATTCAGATGTTCCACATGATTCGGGTTATTATTCATAGACTAAGATAGCTAAGTAAGCATCAAAATAATGTTTTTAACTCCAACTCACATGGAATTGAGGATTTCATTTAGAAAATTTTTGCATTGTCCCTCACATGGGTTGTTGGACTAGTTTCTCCTGGTTCCCATTATTTTATAAACTATAAAAGGTTTGAATAAAAATAATCCAATAAAACATGAATAAATAATTTATTATTTCGTTAAATTAACTCTAAAGGAATCTCTTATGGGATAAATATGTTTATCCTTTACTAAAAATAGTCTTCTAAGATATTTTACCAATTCATAATTTTATACTTATGGTTTTCACTCTTGTATTCTAATCCTAATTACCAAGTTAACTAAACCACACTATGATACCAACTATATCGACCCTACATTTTCTTATATGACTATTACATCATTTTAAAGATAAAAAACATAATAACATTACAAATTCAGGATCCAAAGGTTTAGTGAAATGGGAAAATTAGGCTTATACATAACTTTTACATAATAAAACATAAAAATTATTTAAATAATTATTCTTTATCTTCTTAGTGTCCCTAAAATTTTCCTTAGTAAAAGTAATCACCTAAGGATATACATCAATAAAAGGGGTGAGCTAAAATCATAGTAAAAGGATGAATGAGGGACATGAATCAATATAACACGAGTGATCATAATCATCATCATCATAATATAAGCATAGGATTATCATAAACATCATGAGAGAAACAATGGATAAAGGCATTTAATGTGGCAATTCATAAAAATGAAACATCATGTCTTATTGGTCAAATACCACACATAGTTGTGAACAAAGCTAGCATCTTGTTTATACATAACATATGTGAATAATCACATCATAATAATTGTGAAATAATATAGAATCAAATTCATACATATTGAACATTATATCATGAGATACATCATATTACCCAACGTATTAGAGGGATATATAATTCTGGGCCCACCCGTCACATCATAACATTTACATATTTATGCATTCCACATAAAACGTATAACAATCATATTAATAAAATAACACATGGAAAGGAATGAGTTTCATATGAATTTCATAAAGAATACATTCATGAATGAACTTTGGGGTTACCAAATGAAAAAGTGGAAATTATACTTGGTATAAGAATCATCAACCTTGACTGAAGAAGAAACAATCTCAAGGGAGTCGAGATGTGTTTTTGGAAAGAAGAGTTATTTTGGAAAAATATTTATATTTTTCATAAAACCAAGTTGGAAAAATGTATATCCTAGAAAAGAAAAGGTAAGAATAATTAAATTATATTTAAGGAAAATTAAATGAATGTCCATACTGAAATTGTTGATAAATGGGGAAAACCCAAAGAAAGGGTGTTGAGTTCGAGAATCCCCTTACCTTAATTCCCACCTTATTTCGTTACATTTATACCTCCTAAATAATGAACTTAGATTTTTTAAAACATTGATATAGAAGTTAATTATAGTAATTTATACAAATATTTATCAATTATAATCATTTTATTAGATTTTTTAATTTTTGTTGATGAAATTGAAGTGGTTTGATAGCATGTTTTCTTAAAATTTTCCCATTTTGCTTCGATTTCGCTATTTTGTTAAAGGTAATTAATAAATAATTATAATATATTATATAAGATTAAAATAAATATATTTATAAATTTATATGTAATAAATAACTTATTTTAACCATTCATAGGGTTTGTGATTTGAAAGTAATTAGAAACATCCCCATTAGCGGTTAATCGACTATTATCGAGAATGTTGTCCAAATGTGAATAAAAAGAGGTATAAAAGATAAATATATTGAAAATATAATTTTAAAATCATGTAAAAATAATTAATATAATGTTAAAATTATGGCTAATTAAATCTTATAATATTTTATTTTGAAATAATTTGGGAAAATAGAGAGGATAAAGAGAAAAAGAGTGAAGAGTTGAAAAACACACTCTTTGATGTAGCTTCTTTTTTATGACACTACAAATCCTTTGATTTTTGGAGTTGGATTAATCTAGAACATACCTATGAATTATAAGAGGCTTAATAGTGAATATTTGGGTAGATATTTAGATTTTTAATGGGTGTGAGGAGTGGTTTTCCAAGGGGTGGGAGAGGGGTTATTTATACTTGAGGAGCGAGGTATTTTTAGAATAAAATATTGAATAAAATAATATATCAAAGGTAAAACTCATAATAGTGATTTTTGAAAATATAAATCACATATAAATATAACATAATAAAATTAAGACTTTAAATACCATTTATAATTCAAATTCATTAGTTTATTAAAAAGGAAAGTGGAAAAAAAGAAAAATTGTTATTTTAAGGAATCACTTTTGACTTTAGGTTTTGGAAAGTTTTTTTTGGGTTTTCATATTTTAATGAATCATTTATGAAATAAAATATATCATGACCTAACATCAGGTTCTATAATGGATTATTTCATTATAAAACCATGAATGATGTTATTTAATATTTACCGGTTATGTGAAAAACTATATTTTTACTATTCACCTAAAAATTGATGTATTTAAAAAAATTACCAAAAAAATCCCTTGGATAATTTCAACATTATGATTTCAAAAATGATATTAATTTTATCAATATAAATTTCTAAAATAGTTATTTTTATTTTTTAATATCAAAATAATGATTTTTTCAAAATATTTCAAAATATAATTTTATTAAAAATGTGATTTTATTTTCTTTGAGTTTCTTAATCATGATATTTATTTTTTGGAATTATAAAATTTATATTTACATTAATTAATAATGATAAATATTATTTTTATTAAAATTTATTATTTTGAGGTAAAATTACTATTCTAATGGTCAGGTTACTATTCCCAACAGCCAGGTTACTATTTCCAATAGTCACGTTACTGTTCTAATGATCACTTTGCCTATAATAAATACCGCTTCACTCTTTCACTAAATATTCAAATCAATTCCTCTCAAGGTTCTATATTTTTTATTTTTTCTTGGTTTACTAATATTTTTCTTCTTCTCTCAAGTGTTTGCAGTGGGGGCGGTGATTCTAGTAGATTTGGGTGATCCCTATTTTCTCATTATAGCTATTATATATTATATTTTTATCCAATTGTATTGTTTGGAATTTTAATTGGTTTTATTGATGATTAATGTAATACTATTTAGTAATGAAACAACGTAATTGTTGGTTTCTCTATATTTTATATGCCCATAATATTATATAATATAATACAACACACATTTATTTAGGAAGTAAATTTTACTAATAAACATTGGGTTATTACACTGGGCATACTAGGGAGAAGAGAAAATTACCTACCTAGTTATCTTTCTAGTACTAGATATCTCCTCTCTTTATCACCCAACACACATTTTACTCCAACACAATGAAATAATTTCACATGCATTGAGATAGAATAGAGAGTATGCCTGGATGAACACCCCAGTGTATCCATTCCTCCCCATACCTATCCTGCATGAACCTAGCCCATAGATAATTCCTCTTAATGATATCCCAAGCTAGTTTGGAAAGAATTCTTTGAATGCTCTCCTTCTTACTTCTCAAGTTGATACCTCCCCAAGGGAGGGGCTTCACCATCATTTCCAATATGTCCAATGGCACTTACCCTATTATCTATTATCCAAAATTAAGACATTCATGGTTTTTTATACATTGTGAATGATAACTTTGGGTAGGTTGATAACAGAAAAAATGTGAATTGGTATGAATGTAAGAACATTTTTTAAAATAGTGAGTCTACTTCCATATGAAAGTAATTTGTTTTTACAGTTGTATATTTGGGCAATAATTTGACTAAACAAGTTCTCAAATAGATCCTTCTCAACTTTTCCATTAGAGATAGGGGATCCTAAGTACTCCATCGGGAGTTTTTTTTATAATAATGACTAGTTTTTCTTGAATTATCTTTCCACAATGGGTTGAAAAATATTTAGAAAGGTAAATTATTTTATTTATAAGGTTGATATGTTTCCCACTCCAACTGCTATATGTCTACATGATTTTTTTAAAACCATTAATTGATCATGTATTTCCATTTATAATGATAAAAATTTTTCCCACATACATCAGGTGAGACACCAGGCTGAACCCAGATTTTTTCCTGAATAGAAGGATGCCCCCTCTTGTTATTTTACATCTAATGTTTCTTATGAGAGCCTCATGAACTAAAATGATCAAGATTGGAAATAATGTATCCCCCTGTTGTAGACCTTAACCCTATTTGAATAATCTAAAGAATCTCCCCAAAAGTGACACTGAGATCCATTGGGATGAAAAACATATAAAAATCAGATCATGGGTTCATTCCCTTAAGTAGAACTAGTCCATGACCTTTAAGATATAACTCTAGTCCATCCAATCATAATATTATTCCATGTCCAACATGATCATGATATTAGACCCAAGACACTTCATATTGATATCCTCTACCATCTCATTCATTATCCTGATAGTCCCCTATATATTCTTCCCCTACATGAATCTATGTTGTTATTCCACATAATCTAAGGAAGCATGCGACAAAGCCTTATATTTATTATGCTAGTGAGAATATTGTACAAGAAGCTGTGTAATCATATTGGTCTGTACTGCCCTAGTGTCTTCGACTTCCTAAATTTTAGGATCAAAACTATTTTAGAGGAAAAAATAGATCTAATAAGAGGTACCACTCAAAAGAAGTTTTGTACTGTATCAATGATATGTTTTTTAATGATATCCCATGAAAAAAATGAAATGTACCTGAGAATCCATTTTGGTTTGGGATCACTTTTGATGTTTAAGGAAAACACATCATCTTTTATCTCCTTAACATCTAGAATGAATTCCATCTCAACAATTTCATGATCATCAAATAGCATAATAATGTTATTTAAGAAGCCATCCTCTCTTACAAACCTCAAATTTGATTCATCCTCTAGATAAGGAGTACCCTCTAGTAGGTTTTCAAAATTTATTTCTATAAGTTTTAAATCCACCTCTAGATCTCTCATATATGATCTATCTTCCAACAAGAGTTTGATTTTTTCTGGTAGCCTTATTTTCCTTTACACAAGCATAAAAGAAGCCAGTGTTCGTATATCCCTCCTTTAGCCATAAAACCCTTGACCTTTACAAATCCACCCTTTCAATATTTTCTAATATTCTATCAATAAGGTTATTTTTACTAACCATGATTTCAAAAGTGTCTTCATCCCACCTCTCCTAAATCTTTCTCTCCAAAGTAACTATGTCCTCCTTTAATACATCTAATATAGAATCATTTTTGGATCTGTTATGGTTCCACTCCTAAAAATTCTTCCTTATCCTCTCCATCCTATCTCTAAGTCTCACTCATGAATTACCCTCTAGAAGTTAGTCCCAAAAATCTTTTACAACTTGCATGAACTCTTCATTTTGAGTCTATCTCTCTAAGAAAAATAAACTTGTATCCCTTATATCTTCTCTATTAAGGTGAAACATAAAAGAAAGTGATCAGAGAGTACTTGAGGTAAATGAATAACCTCAACCTAAAGATAAGAGTAGGATATTTATAGGTTATATAAACAGTGATCCATCTTGATCCATATTCACCCACACCCTTTTTTATTATTTCATCATGTGTACGGTTCTTCTAAAAAACCCATATCTATTAGGCCATTGGTTTCCAAGAACTCCTTGAAGTCTTGCATCATTCTAAGTGTGTACACCATACCTCCTTTCTTCTATGACGCATCTATGATGGATTTGAATTCCCCTACCATAAACCAAGGTAAATTTATAGGTTCAAAAGATTAAAGATGTTTCCATATATCCATCCTCACATTCTCTTCACACTTGGCATAAAAAAATGTGAATAAAAAAATTGATCTACTAGAGGAAACTTTGGAAGTGATGTGTTGAGAAGATAACTCCACCTTTTCAACCATAGTCTATTTTCTCTATAATATCCTAACATGGTTGTTGCATGTAATCCCATGTATAGAGTTCTCAAATCAAAGTCTTCTTTCCATAGCAATGAGTTGGTTCTATTTATATTTTTTTTCTAGAATGGATAAAATGGAGGCATGATGTTTATGAGTTTTGGATGAGATATATAAAAACATAGCCTATTCCTCTAGGCCTGTAGTGTTCAATATTTTTATATCAAGAATTAGAGGGATGATACATTAGCCTTTCAAACCCGTTGCTTGGTAGAGGATGAAACTGGGTTTGAGTTTTTAGAGGCCTCTTTGGCTTTAGTGTGGGTAACCCTTCATTCCTACTCAAAAAACATTTTTCCCTGGGACTTATCTCATTTCAATAAAATTGATATATATGAATATTCATCTTCTCTATGTGGAATAAAAAGAGACGTGAAATGATTAATCAAACTTAGAAAAATGATTGGGAAGGCTGGCTCTATCCCCACTAAATTTCCATGAGTACTCTTTTCATTAGATATACTAGCCTCCTCTAAGTGAAGTGGAGACACAAAAAATACATTCTCATCCTAAGGCTTGCATTCCAACCCGATCCCTACAAGCTCACTGTTATCAAAATTATTCTTCTTTACTTCATTTATAGATCCATGAAAATCAGACCAGAACCAGCCTCTGCCTTACCCACTTCTAAACCCAAAACCAGACTAGTAGGAGATTTATCAAGAGACTGATGCACCAACAGATGGGGGGAATATTTTCTATGATAATGAGGGAGAGGCACCATCTAGAGATCAGTAGGGGACCTAAGACCTTGAAAATACCTGAGATACATCGAACCTGAAGGACCCTAAGGGATCAAATCCTAGACATCCGCTATGGAGGGTAAATCATATGAGGAGACTCCCTCTATGATACACTTTCCTTTAATAGAAATTCATTTCCCACACACAACCACCAAATGACCATGGAGATGACACACCTTACAAAATTTTGATAGGGACAGAAAGAAAATCCATTATCACCATGAAAATCTATCTCCTATATGAATGAGAACATGATAAGGGAGAGGAGATGAAATATTAACTTCAACATAAATGTCGACTTTTGAGGATCAATAAAGTCTCTAGGTATCCTCATCCATATAGATGAATCCACCCAACACATCACCCACACTTTATAGGATGTAGGGGTTATGTAATGGTGGAGAGAGGCTAATGAGTTTCACCCAAACTATCACCGAGCAAGAGTACTTCCCATCATGAAAATCCCAGGACCAATGGAATAAAGAAAACCTCCATTCTCCACATCTACATGACTCAAAGGACCAAAATCAAACAAAATATTTCCTGGAGAAACAATGAATACATAAGGAATTCCTTGATATGGATGAAACCACTGTCGAGAGGGAAAAAAACCAAGATCCCAAAAAATCATGAAAGAAGGAAATTGTTGGTCATTTTCATCTTAACTTGGGAACCAGATACCATATATTATAAACTTATACCTCACCAAGATCATATGAAGACATATAAACCATCAGAAACCCATCCACCCTCACCAAACATATAGGAATGATGTATATGCATAGAGTTTAAGGAAGAAAATTCGATAGAAAAGGAGATTAAGAGTCTAAAAGATCATCACTAAAAGATTAAGGACTAGGAGATACATCTGCATCCATGATAGGTAATGGAGATACCAGACATTTTGATGAAGGAACCCCAATGAACTCTGTTCAAACTAGAGGAAAGGGATCCAAAACCTCTCAAACCTCTGGTGAGACCTCACTTTCAATGGTAGAAATATTTGAAAAAAGGAGGTGCATGAAGCATGTTATTTCCATCCAGAAGATCTATTTCAATGTGTCTTCCTTCATGATGTTTACCAACCTCACATATTAATCTCTAGATATGGTGTTATATTTATACTTAAAAGCATATAAGTTTGAGCAGATATTTCATAGATACATTCATGCTACTTTTGTCACTTTATGCATTCCCACTTATGTTGGAGTACTAGAGCGAGATTTGGTTATAGAGAATTTCCTAAAATATGGATGTCGGGTGTTTGGAGTTGGAAGTGGATATCATGGGGCCAGGTCATCTACAATATCTAACATGAATCAATCTTTAGGGTCTTGATAAAGGAGGCATACTCATACCCAGACTCAGACACGTGTAACTATAACATAAGTTTCGTGTAGAGGATCAAGTTATCCTAGTTATGGGTGATGAAAATCTTGTGATGAGTAGGGTCACATAGCTCATGATTTTTTGAACCAACATGATACTGATGGTTGACTAGAAGTGGAACACCATGATAGAGGAAAAAATCATGATCAGGAATATCCTAGGCGTGGTTAGAGATATCCCTAGGGAAAATTTTCTAATATAGGAGAAGGGGGTTATTTAGATGAAGGAGATATTAGTGGAGGATGATGGTACGATCTACTCTCACTACCCCCACTAGGTGGCCAATTTCAGGCTTAGTGGGATGGAAGTTGAGGGAACAGAGAGTTGTAGGCTATGGAGGTATATGATTAGGATCTCATGAGATGATTTGATGTATGATCTATGTATTCTATACTATTACTCCAATACTTATTGACACATGCACTAGTAATTACATTATCTATATATCCCTTGTGCGATAGCTAGAGATTCCATTTGAGTCTTTAGCCAAACAACTATGGATTGAGGTTCCAAAAATGTTAGGTTATTCTATATCGAACATCTTTTGAAAGTGTGTATTGGTGATTAGTGGAGAGAGTTTCTCATGGGACCTATTTATCATTATGATGAAACCTTATAACATCATCTTAGGTATGGAATGGTTGTCTAGGGTTCATGCCCAAATCAACTTTAATCATAGGAGAGCTAGATTACTTCATACATATGGGAAAAGATTCTCCTTTGTGGGTGAGAGAGATCTTATGTTCAAGTGAGTGGGACTCATGAATAAGAAGTTGCAACCTTCCACCCATTAGTTTCTGAGTTTATCCCTTAGTGTAGTGGGCTATTCAAGCATTTGGTTTCCAGTATTATTGTAGGATTATATGAACATATTTCTAAAAGACGTGTTATGATTACCTCCAAGGTGTGATATTGACTTCTACATTGAATTTCACCCTAGGGATACATTGATATCTTCTATGTAATATTAAATGACCCATATTGAGATTCAGTAGATGAAGGTGCCGTTGGAATTACTTTGATAGAAAGGTTTTATTAGGCCTAGTGTGTCCCCCTGGGCAGTTCCAATTCTATTTGTGAAAGGAGTACTTGAGATTGAGGTTTTGTGTTGACTATCACCACCTAAATCAGGTAAAAATCAAGAAAAGTACCCCTTGCTGAGGATTGATGATTTTTGGACCAATTGAAAGGTATGAGTTGGTTTTTAAAGATTTATCTCAGAACCAAATACCATCACTTGAGGGTTTATGAGGATGATATTCCAAATAAGAAATTCCAATGTCACTATGTAAACTATGAATACCTAGTGATTCCATTTGGTGTGACTAATGGCCCCACCGTGGTCATGGATTTTATGAACCAGATCTTCCATCCATACTTGTTATTATTCATAGTTTTCTTCATTAATGACATTAATATATACTCTACATCCAAGGAAGAGCATATTTTTCTTGGGAATTCCATTTCTAAGCATGGTGTAGCTGTAGATCCGGTGAAGATTGATGTATTGCAATATTGGGAACCACCCAAGATCATTTCGAAGGTGCATATTTTCCTTGGTTTGGTAGGGTACTAACAAAGGTTTTTGGAAGAATTTTCTAGGATATCATCCCCTTTGGATACCTTGACATGGAGATGGAATCCATTTTCCAAGACTGAATAGTGCCAGTGAGCCTTTGAGTTGCTAAGGTAGAGGTTTACCAATGCCCCTATTTTGAGACCACTAGAGGAGGGCATTGAGTATGTGGTGTTTTGAGATTCCTATAGAGTAGGGATCAGATGTGTGTTTATGTATAGGTAGATAGTTATCATTTATGGGTTGAGGTAGTTGAGGCCCCATAAACAAAATTACATGACCCATGACTTAGAATTGGTAGAGGTAGTCTTTTCCTTGAATATGTGGTGACATTATCTTCTAGGAGAGTGTTTCATTGTTTACTCATCCCACTATAGTCACATGTATATCTTCACCTAGAGAGAAATTAACCTGAGATAGATTCATTTTTAAAAATCCATACAGGACTATGACATCGATATAGTCTATACTTCTAGGAAGGTAAATGAGGTGGTAGATTCCCTTAGTTGTAAATTTCATTCTTTCTTGGTGGAGGAGGTTTCTAAGCAGTTGGATTTGTTGCACCTAAAATTTGTGGAGGAGAGTGGTTAAACTTATCTTCAGTCGATGGTGGTTAATCCACTACATTTTCAATGGGAAAGATATTCTCAGTCAGGAGATATTGATTGTGAGGTTTTACATGACCATATATCCTTAGGAGATGCACCAGATGGATTTTTGAAGGAGGGGAGAAGATCATCCTTTTTTAGAAATAGATGGTGGTTTTAGTCACATTGTGTAATGAGGTGTTGAGGGATTTTCATACCCCCTTAATAGTACATACGAGTTTGGAAAATATATACAAGTATCTTTAGCATTAGTTTTAATTAGATGGAATGAGGAAACACATGGTCAAGTTTGTTTCTCAACGTCTCACATGTCAACAGATAAAGGATGAACCTTGGATTATAATAGGTTTAAATCAACCTCTTGAGATCATTTAACATGGGTGGGATAAAATATCTATGTTTTTTTGTGATGGGATTTTATGGATAGTGAGAGGCCACTATGCTACTTGGGTGATTATTTCCAACTCACCATGTCGGCACACTTTCTTACCATCAGAGAGTAGAGTTTAGTCAAGAGATTGGTGGTAGTTGTACATATGGGAGATCATCCAACTTCATGAGGTAACCACTATAATCATATCCAACCATTATGCTTAGTTTACATCATGGATGTGGAGGGATCCGAAATAGTCTTTTATAACCTAGTTATGGATGAGTATGAAGTTTCACTCTCAGATGGATGGATAGACTGAGTAGACTATCTAGGAATTTAAGGATATGATAATAGCTTGTGTGTTAGCCTTTGGTCAGATTTTATAGGATTTTATTCCATTGGTGGAGTTTTCTTATAATTATAGTATTCACAATCCTATTGGTATTGGAACTTTTGAGGCCCTATACGGGAGACCCTATAGGTCACCCTTATTCTAGAATGAGATCAGAGATACATGTATTGTTGGACTAGAGATGGTGTAGGTAATGAAAAAGAAGGTTAAGGTGATCCTTGAGTGTATTATCACAACCTAGAGTTTACAAAAATCTTACACAGACTAACATTATAGGCCCTTAGATCTTGATCAGGGAGACCATATTTTCCTTAGAGTCTCTTCATGATGAGGATTACATATGTTTTGATGGGGAAAAAAGCTATCCCTAAGGTTTATCAGGCCATTACCAATCCTATGTAGGGTTGGTGAGGTTTCATACTGCTTGGAAATACCCCCACAGTTGGAGTGAGTGCATGATGACTTCCACGTGTTGCACATTATGGACTAGGGAGAGCTGTCCATCGAGGAAAAATACACCATCATGGAGTACCTGATGATGATTGGGGACTGATAGAAGAAGATACTCTATGGACAAACCATTCCTTTGGTTTAGGTGCTTTGGCAGTATGAGAGCATGCATAAGAGCTCCCGGGAGCATGAGAACTAGATGTGATCTTAGTACCCCCACTTTTTTGTGTAGCTTATGCCTTTTAGGATGAAAAAACTTGAAGGTGGGGATAATGTAATGAATCCAGTTTTTATAGTTTAATCCTTTTAATATTTAAAAGGTGGGTTCCATTACAACACATGCTACAAGAGAAAATAGCCTGAGGCCTAGAGTCAAAATTATGTTTAGGTGTTGCAAGATACCAAAATTAATATATTAAATATATATATATATATATATTAAATCATGCACACACACACACATTTTTGGAATTAATGGGGTTCTCACTGATCTAGACATAAAATGAGAAATATGATACCACATTTTCTTTAAAAATATTGGGTTTACCATAGGCGCGACATAAATTTGGTTGACATTGGGCATTCAGTTAAAGAAAACCATTGGTGGGTACATTAAGTGAATTTATTAATTAATTTAATGGATAAACCTAATTTCCCCCTCTATATAAGTTTCATTACAAAAAATACTCACGGTTAGCCATGTAACCCAGGTATATTAGAGAGGAGGAGTAGAGCATTGGTGTTGGAGACTTGGAAATGTGGATTGACAACATGAGATTATGGAGAATCATGATACAAATGAAGAATGTAGTGAGATCATCAAATTTATCTATAGAGGATGGATTATTTACCGAAAATCGATCTTTTCTTAAGGAAGGGAACATTATTTCATGGATTTACACCCATTTTAATAAATTTTCATGAATGGATTTTATATATTCTTTTATTTTCTGGAAATTAATGTTCTTCACATGAGCCCAGATTTAAATTGAGTTATTGAACCTAGTATTTTATATTTTTGGTGCCAAAACTTCACCCCTATTCCATATTATTAAATCATTAGATGGTATCTCAAAAACCAATTATGTTGTTCACTTAATTCTTGTGCTTTTCCCCTGTCGTTCTTTGTGTTCTTCATTTTTGTCCCATGGGGTTGCTGATTTGAAATTATCAGGATGATTTTGAGCACAATCAAACCCCTAAATTCATAATGGATGCATGAAAAACTTATAATCAATATTTTTAAGATGGATTGAGTCATATTTTGGGATGTGAGTAATGAAATCATGGATTGGGACCCCAGTACGATGAAAAAAGGTGTAGCATATCCTCCATAGGTAATTAGAGTTTTGGTTTCTGACCATATGTGGCCAAGAATTAATGATCAGAGCCCCCTATATTTTGGTGGATTTTTAGTAGTCTACTAGCGAGGAAGGTATAAAAAAAGGTGTATCTGGCCTATGAATGAAGAGACTTCGGTTTCTATAAATTTTCTAAGTACACGGTATGTAGTTTGGAGGAACTCACACCATGTGGACCCTTACTATGGTGGATAGGGTTTCACATTGAATTAAATATCACATGCCATGTGGTTTTTCAAAACACCCTAAAAATATATGGTGAATACCTGATGGGTACCCCTAGGGTAAATATTCATGGGGCAACTAGGTAGATATTCATGACCGTATTACATAGGTACAAACACGATCAGAGTACCCGAACACGCCTAGAGTACCCGAGTATGACTAGGAAACACAAGCATAACCAGAGTGCACATGCATGGGATATAGTACATGGGCATGGTATAGAGTACATAGGAATATCCAAGCTTCCAATACACGATGTTTACTTCAAGTACATGCCGTGTACTTATCTAATAACTTCTACCTTGTGTATCTACCTCTTCAAGACTATGATTTGGGCCTATGAGTAGTCTGTCCTAATATTTTTTCCACATAGGATGCGATGGTAACTTTATTTGGGTGATAAAGGAATAATATGAGTTTTTATGAGAATGATGCTTCTTTTAGTGATGCTTGGTTGATGGAAGTGATTGAGTTGATCATCAAAGAGATGCTGGGGTCGGTACTCTCCTGTCACACTAGGGTGAAACCCCCCTATAATCTTTATATAGGTAGAGTTAGTACTCTTATATTAAAAAGGGTGTGGGTCTTCTATATATAGAGTGTTAATACGCCATATTCAATCTTCAGCAAGGAGCGGGTCCTCCACTAGGGTTAGTTTCTCCCATGACTGTGGAGCACAATGGTGAGGTGCAGGCTCTCCACACTGATTTTGGTGAGGTTTCATGGGGTGCTGGGCATCAGAGATGGTACTCTGGGAGCTACAAGATGATTCATAATTCTTAGATGGAAGTGGATATGGTGACCCACTTTACCTATCACCTAGGTTTATTTTCCGCATACCTAACATTGGGTTTCCTTTACCCTCTTAATAATGGGTTGAGCTGAATATTGATTCTTTCTATTTCTTCCCTATTTATTTTTAGGGAATCCTACGGGATATGTATATCCTCACTCCTGCATGGGATTTTCCTATATGTGTTGTGTCTTATATAGATGATTGGAAGATCAATGGTGTTATTTGTGGACCTGATTTTAAAATAGAATAGTGGCAATTGGTGTTGTTGGCCATGTTTTGTGGTAAGTATTAGAGATCATGAGATGGACTCTCTTTAGTCATTCCCTTTTTCTAGTTGTTGTTAGGTTGGGAATTTATTTCTGGTTGGACTTGTATTTTACCTCTTTATATCTTTCAATATACACATATATACTTTGATGTTTTCCTAGAGGTTGTTGCATGCATGGTTTACACTCTAGATGTTTCAATATTTTATTAAATATCTACATTTTTATATAGATCTGTTTGTGTGCTTGCATATAGGTACATAGGCTAATTCATCCCATTTTAGTGATATGACTACTAGGTGTTAGTATCTGCCCCTTGTCCTATTGGTGCCAATCTTGGAGTGTCTCCCTCAACTTACTGCTAGGCTAGGAGGGGTCTGGGTGGGTCAGGTCATGACAGTTTAATCCTTTGAATATTTAAAAGGTGGGTTCCATTACAACACATGCTACAAGAGAAAAGAGCATGAGGCCCAAAGTCAGAATTGTGTTTAGGTGTCACAAGATCCCAAAATTAATATATTAAAAATATTAACACACACACACACACATATATATATATTAAATTACACACACACACACACACACATTTTTTGAATTAATGGGTTTCTCACTGATCAGGACATAAAATTAGAAATTCGAGACCACAGTTGTTTCCAAAATATGGGGTTTACCTTAGGAACGACATAAATTTGGTTGGCATTGGGAATTTGGTTGAAGAAAACCATTGGCGGGTGCATTAAGTGAATTTATTAATTAATTTAATTAATTTATTTAATGGATAAACCTAATTCCCCCCCTCTATATAAGTTTTATTATGAAAAATCCCCATAGTTATCTGTGTAACCCAGGGATATTAGAGAGGAGGAGGAGATCATTGATGTTGGATACTTGGGAATGTGGATTGACAACAAGAGATTGTGGAGAATCATGATACAACTAAAGAATGCAGTGGGATCATCACGTTTATATCTATAGGATGGATTATTTACCAAAAATAGATATGTTCTTGAGGTAGGGAACATTATTTCTTGGATTTACACCCCTTTGAATAATTTTTCATGCATGGATTTTATATCTTCTTTTATTTTCTGGCGATTGATGTTCTTCGCATGAGCCTAGATTTAAATTGAGTTCTTGAACCTAGTATTTTATATTTGTGGTGCCATGATTTCAACTCTGTTCCATATTATGAATTCATTGTATGATATATCACTGACCAATGACGTTGTTCACTTCTTTCTTGTGATTTCCCCTATCATTATGTGTGTTCTTGATCATTGTCCCATGGGGTTGGTGATTCAACATTATCAGGATGATTTTGAGCACAATCAAACCCCTGAATTCATGAATGATGCATGAAAAACTTGGGATCAGTGTTTTATAGATTTATTGAGTCATATTTTGGGATGTGGGTGATGAAAGCATGGATTGGGACCCCAATATTATGAAAAAAAGGTGTAGGGGATCCTCCATTGGTAATTGGAGTTTCAGTTTCTAACCATCAGAGGCCAAGAATTGATGATCAGAGACCCCCTTATATTTTGGTGGATTTTAGGTAGTCAACCAATGAGGAAGGTAGAGAAAAAGGTGTATCTATCCACTACATGAAGATACTTCAGGTTCTATAAATTTTCTAAGTACATGGTATATAGTTCAGAGGAACTCAGGCCTTGTGGACCCTTACTATGGTGGCTAGGGTTTCAAATTGAATTAAATATCAAATTCCATGTGGGTTTTAAACACACCATGAAAATATATGGTGAAGACATGACGTGTACCCCTAGGGTAAACAGGCACGAGCACAACTAGGTATATGGTCATGACTGTAGTACACATGTACAAACATGACCAGAGTACCCAGACACGCCTAGAGTACCCAGTAATGAACATGATACACAAGCACGATCGGAGTGTACATGCATGGGATATATTAAATGGGCGTGGTATAGAGGAAATAGGAATACCCAGGCTTCTAATACATGTCATGTACTTCATGTACATTCCATGTACTCCTCTAATAACTTCTACCTTGTGTATTTACCTCTTCGCGACTCGGATTTCGAACTATGAGTATCCTATCCTAGTTGTTTTCCACACATGATGTGATGGTTACCTTCTTTTGGGTGATAAAGACATGATATGACTTGTTATGAGAATGATTCTTCTTTTAGTTATGCTTGGTTGATGATAGTGATCGGGTTTTTCATTAAAGAAATGCCGGGGTCGGTACTTCCCTATCACACCATGGTGTGGGTCCTCTATAATCTTTACATAGGTAGAGTTGGCACTCCTTCCATATTAAAAAGGGTATGGTTACTCTATCTATAGAGTGGTAATCCCCTATATTCAACCTCCGGTAGGGAGTGGGTCCTCTACTAGGGTTATTTTCTTCCTCGACTGTGGAGCACAATGTTGAGGTGTGGGCCCTCCACACTGATTCTGGTGAGGTTTCACAGGGTTTTGGGAATCAGATATGGTACTATGAGAGATACAATATAACTCATAATTCTTATATGGAAGTGGATATGGTGACCTCCTTTCTCTCTCTCTTGGGTTTCTTTTCTGCATACCTAATGTTGGGGTTCCTTTAACCTCTTACTTATGGGTATAGCTGACTATTGATTCTTTATATTTATTTCCTCTTGGTTTTCAGAGAATCATATTGTGTATGTATATCCTCACTCATGAATGGACTTTTCCCACATTTTTTTTGTCTTATATAGATGATTGAAAGATCAATGGTTTTATTGGTGGACCTTATTTCAAAAGATCATAGCGGTACTTGGTGTTGTTGGACATGTTTTGTGGTTAGTATTCGAGATCGTGAGCTGGAATCTCTTTATTCATTCCCTTTTTCCAGTTTTAGTTAGGTTTGGAATTTATTTCTGGGTTGACATGTATTTTTTCCTTTTATATAATTTACTACACACATTTATACTTTGATGTTTTCCTAGAGGTTTTTGCATGTATGGTTTACACTCTATTTTTTTCAATATTTTATTAAATATCTACACTGTTATATAGAGATATTTTTGTGCCTGAATACAGGTAAATAGGCTAAGGCCTACCATTTTAGTGATATTTCTACTCAGTGTTAGTCTCTGGCCCCTGGCCTATTAGTGGTGGGCTTGGAGTGTCTCCCTCAGCTTACTATTGGCCTAGGAGGGGTCCTGGTGGGTCGAGTCATGACAGTTTTGAGGATGGACATGGGTACCCCTAGTAAAAATTTTCATGTTCTAAGGAGGGATTCCCCTTTTCTGTATTATATATAATGGTTCTGGGTAGGGTATAAGACACACTGTGTGGTGGATATATGATGGTTCCAAGTAGGGTGTACAAACCTCCTGGGTGGATGGATATGTTGGTTCTATGTAATGACCCATATTTTCTAAATGATATTTGTTTCCTGAATAAATGTTGTTACATATAATATACATGTTCAAAATAAAGGTAAAACAAAAAATTTTATATAATCAACAATGATCATTACATTAGTCATATATTAAACTAATTAAAATGACAAACATTACAAATCGACAAAAAATATAAAATAGAAAAGCTAAAATTGGAAAATAAGGCTCGCCCCAATAAACTAGAATCATCACCCCACTAAAAATTCTATATAAATAAAACAAATTATTAGTTAAATGGTCAACATCTTATGAAAATGAAAATATAGCCTTAAGAGAAATTTTAGTGAATTTTGAGTGAAAGAATGAAGTGGTATTTATAGGGTATAAAGGGATATGTGACCATTGGTATTCAATTTTTATATGACTATTGATCAATATTACCATTGGAAAATATACCATTGGGTGATAATTTATCATTATAATTAGTTTTTATAAGTAGTAATGATAAAGGATAATTGATATATAAAGGGGAATTGATGGCCTCAACCAGTAGAGTCGTGCCATTTGAAGCTCATTTGTCAGAACTTGGGAGGGAGGTATCATCACTGGGGTTCTCCCTTGACCAATCCCAAGCTGATCTTCAACTATTGAATCTTGAATGAAATCACCTATGAGATAAATTCAAGTTAGTGGAGATTACCACTCAATGGATGTTAGCCTAGGCACCCCACAAAACTACCATCATCGTAGGGTGTATGAAAGTGTAATAAGGGGTTTCATGTCCATACCTTAGTTACATAAACCATAAATTAATTTGTATAAATAAAATTTTCATTCCATCAATTACTCTTAAGAATAGTTTTTCTTAATTAAATATGTGTTTAATTGAGATGAATTTTATAATTTGATTTTTGGATGCAAATAAAAAATAATTGTATTTTTATAGAAAATATATACAATTTTTTATAATAAAACAAGATATTTTGAATAGAATTTTTTTTAATGAAATAGAATTTAAAAAAAATTATTTAATTAATAAATGATAAAATAATTTTATAATGACCTAGAATTTTTTTGTAAGTGTCAAAAATTTAACTTTGCCTTAAAAGTTGATATTTTTAAATAAATATGAATTTTTATATTTAAAATTTAAAATTACCATATTTATAAAATTATTATTGAGAAATAATCATCATTTTTGAAATCAGAATGTTTAATTTAGGTTAGGATGAATTTATGAGAATTTTCTAAAATAATTTATTTTTTTGTGAATATTAAAAATACAGTTTTAGGGTTTTAGTATATTTTATGACATCATATTAATGTCATAATGATTTAATAATTAATTAAAAACAATCCATGACCTAAAATATGTCATTTTATTAATATTAAGTATTTTAATATATTTTATTCAATTTTTAAAACTATAAGTTACTTTCAAAATTCTAAAAAGTAAAATTTGATTTTAAAAACATTACTTTGTGGAATCTTTAATTTTCCATGCCAAAAGATGTATTAAATAATGGTGTTCTATTCTAAAGGATTAAAGTATCATAAAATTTGACCCAAATGTCCAGAACCATGAGAAAAATCAAGGGTAAACTAATGGTTTTTCATTTTCCACAACCTAGTTTTCCAAGACTTATATTTAGAAATTATTAAACAATTCCTCCACTTCTTCTATAAATACCAACCCATTTATCCATTTCTGTTCACACTCCCAATCCATTCTCCATGAAGTTGTGGTTATTTTTCCTCCTAAGGGTTCCCCTTAAGGTGTCCTTAATCCCCCAAGGTTCCATCTTCAAGTTTTAGGATTAACTCTTCAGGGTAAGGGAAATCTCCAAATCTCTTTTCCAATTAAGTTCCCTTTTCATGTGGTATGTATTATAATTTACAAACTAAGTTAATTTTTACACTTTATTTTATCTATTTACTATAATAATAGTATTTTATGAATGTGATACCCTAGTCCCCCCTATTTTTACCTTTTCGAAAACCATGTTTTATACCCATCATGCTGCTGAATTTTCTTCTCAAAATTTTTCTCTTTTACATAATAAATTCCATTTTCCTTTTTATTTGAACACATGAACCTCTTTTATTTTCTATGGGTATTCAACTAGATTTAAAAATGAAATTTTTATTCATGTATTTACATATATGAAACTCACATTTATTTTTGTGGGTTAAAAATAATGTAATGAACATGTCTTTAAGCTCTTTTGTATGCCAATATTTATGATAAGAAATGAATTATTTATTATACATGGGTTATTAATGAAATAATTTATTATGATCTATGTGGCTCACATGAAATTGATCCATATGAAGGTTGAAACCTGATATCCCTCCAATTTATTGGGTAAATAATTTAATCTCTAGAGATGACATGTTTTATGATACCTTGGTGAATAACCTTGATAATTTTCATTTATAACACCTTCGCGATAATCCTTGGTGATGTGCTTATGAATGTATCATTTAAATGTTACATCCACATTTCCATGTTATGATTTGTGTTCTTTTTATTATTATATGCCTCTTTCTCATACCTTATCATTATGCCTTATGTTATTACTGATATGTCTCAAGATCACATGTTATATGTTTCTATTGTTTTTTATCTTAATAGGCTTAATTCTCACCCATTTCCTTTGATTTATGCTCCCATGTTATGATATATAGTAAATATAACTTAGGGTTAACCCATGAATATGTATTTTAAGTGGATTTAGAATAATTTTTTATGTTTTTATATATTCTGTACCTTTTTTACAAGAAACTAAACTTGAAAAGATCCTCTATTTTGTACCATGTAATGAAAAGTTATTGTTGGAAAAAAATCCCCCAAAGTGTCCTCTTGATATGTTTTGGGTGTGGTTGTGTTTGTTGAAAATTCCAGATGACCGCAAATGAGTATAGTTGGTGTTTTCTGAAGACTGGTTTTTAAGGCGGCACAGTTTCCCAATGTTTTCAAAATTTTGGGGCCTCAAAATCGGGAGATTGATGTTGGAAAAGGAATAATTTCTTCATAGGAGTGAATTTTATGAATAACGTTGAAGAAAATAGGCAAAGGGTGAGAACCACATACAATAATTCATGGGTTGCGTACCATGTTTCGGGAACGGTATGCGGAGCGGCGGAAATGGTATGTGGGTGCGGTTCGCGAAACTGAAAACGGTTCGCGGTGGAAGGTGGTGTGGTATGAAGATGGGTTATCATCATTAGAGGGGATCAACCATGTAATGGAAATGGTAGTATGAAAACCGCGTATGAAAAATAGTTCAGGAGTAGCTTGAGGTTCGTGATGGAGGAAGAATCAGTAAGCGGTGGAGGCTGGATTGAAGATTTGGTAGATCTTGGATTAGTGGATTTTGCAGATATCTTTGCCTATATAAGAACCTCTAATCATACTGATTACTTGGGAGATTAAATATCATTTAAAAACATATTTTTCTCCAAGAATTAGACAAATTCCAAAACTGGTTCACACTGATGGTGTTTGTGGGGGTTCTTAACCGGCAAAGGAAGTACGGTACGTGGAGGAGGAAGTATGGTACGTAGAAAAAGTTGACTTAGTATGCGGAGGAGGAATATACAATATGTGAGAGGGAGAGTTAATCAATTGGTATGTGGAGGGGGAGCTCCGGTACGCGGAAGTGAAGGTAGTATGCGAATAGAGAATAGTTTGCGAACAGGAGGGGTTTTGCAGAGGATGTTCGCAGAATCAGTACACGATAGCGGTATGCAATTGCGAAGGTGGAGGTAGTCCGCAGATGAGTGGCGGTTCATGGCAGTGGAAGTGGAACGTGAAGAAGGTGTCCCACGTACCAAACTCAGTACATAGTACGTGGCAGGATTAGGTGGTTCATGATTTTCACAAGGAAGCCTGTGAGAGCTTCAAATTAGTTTGCAAAATTATTTTCTGGTACCTAGAATTACCCGAGAAGGTGGACATAATCTACATTCCCAAAATGGACTTCAAAAACGCATCTACCTATAGTTTAGGATTCATTATTTTATGAAAATGAAGGGACCTACATGTCCATAAACTATGTTTTACCTACAAGTCAATAAACTGTGAGTGGATTCATTTCCAAGAGCAGTGAGAGAAGGAAGAGGAAGATGATGACCCTTTCCACCAGTAGTGATCAAGAGAAAGAGGTATAGGGAGTGACCCTTGGGAATGCAGTGAGGATACCCTAAAACTTGTAAAGGAAGTGAGCCTAGGCATAGAATATCTATCTTGAACATTGTACTCATTATTGGCAGTAAGCCTTAGTGAATTTGGTACATCGACACATTACCGTTGTATGCTCCTTGGACGTAGCTCAGTGAGGGTGAACCAAGTAAAAATTGCTATTTCCTTTTCATGATTTCATAGACGTTCATATATTGCTATGGTAGGGAGAGATAATTGATTTTTTTCTAACAACAAAACAAGATCCGAATGAGAAAAGGTTTTAATCTATCATACCCTGATTCACCCCCCCTTTCAGGGTATTTTACCTAGTGGACTCAACAATTGGTATCAGAGGGAAAGGTTGAAAGCCAGTGGTTCTATCTCAAGAAGAAGAAATTGAGGTGGTCAATCATAAAGGAATTTTGATCTTTAAAGGAAATAATTTTGAACTATGGAAGAATCAGATGCATCACTACTTCCGATCAGTTGGGATGGATGTCTTTACATCAGCTATGTATGGAATATCAGTTGAAATCAACAGTGGCTCTTTATCAGAAGATGAAAGAAGATAATTGGATGATGATGCTAAAGGGATCAATGCTTTAGGTGGTGCCCTATAAAATGAAATTTGTATGTAGGTGATGTCCTATAAAACATAAAATGAAATGTGGTAAAAATTGTTAAACATTTATGAGGGTGACAAAAAAGTTAGAGAAGCAAAGCTGCAGGTTATATGGAACAAGTATAAGGATCTCATAATGAATCCCAATGAGACCATTGATGCATTATTCGATAGGATAAATATTATTGTGAAAGACATGTGAGGTCTTGGATAAGTCATTTAAGATATAATGATTGTGAAACAAATCTTGAGGAAACTTCCACCACAGTTCAATACGAAAGTTTCAGTGTTGGAATACAAAGACCCAAAAGAGATGACACTAGATAACCTACACAGTACCCTTATAGCATATGAAATGAGAAATTATGATAATGATGCAATGGAAAAAGTTAAGAATAAGGAAGTGGCATTCAAGGCCATGAAGAATCTCTCTATTGATTATAGTCATAATGAGGACAATATGGATGATTTCATGTCATTTATCTCCTCCAATCTGCAAAGGGGAAAATGGAGTTTCAAAGGTAAACTTCCATTTGCATACTTTCGATGCGGAAAGATTTATCATTTTGTAGTAAAGTGTCCTAAGAAGTTTGATGATGAAAATGAATAAAATGATTAAATTATCCAAAATAAGTATTCATAAAATGAGAAAGGAAGGAGAATTACTAGGAGAAAGTTCTTCAAAAAGAAAAATCTGCTTTCAAGAGAGGATGGAAGTTTAGAAGAATCTGAGGTAGAAGAGTTGGAGGACTAGATATATCAAAAAGTAGATGCTTTGGTGGAAGTTACTTGAAATTATTTAAAAAGAGACTAAAGTAACAATGAAGAAGAAAAAATTAAAGGAAGAGTTAATCTTCAGGCTGGATTAGAATCTTCCCTTGAAGAGGTAGATATTTTGAGAGCCAAAACGAAGAAAACTAACAAAGTTGTTTGTAATACCAAACTCTTTACGCAACAAAAAAAAGAAGAGAATTCTGAGCTGAGTGAAGAAATTGAAAAGTCGAGGTATCCAATGCCAGAAAGCTCTAAAAAGGTGGTTGAGTACAAACTCAAAATTGAAGAACATAAAATTGAAATTGATAGTTTGACTAAAACTATAAAATATCAAATCATGAATATCAAAAAACTAGAATAATAAGTCATCATTATGAGAAGAACAATTGAAGATCAGGAAAAACTATTAGGAAAGAAGATCATAAAGGAAACATAGAAGATGAGATTTGAGTAGAGTGGTCCATTAGAACAGAAGAACAAATCCGATCTGAATGATAAGGCTGGTATGGGTCTTGATCTAAAAGAGAAAGTAGTTATGGTTCAAGTCAGACCATAAGAATCCAATACAAGACTGAATATTTATTTGGGCACAAAGTAGAATCAGAAGATTCAGAGAACCCAATGCACAACTAGTGATGCATCATTTCCACATAGGAATGTACCTCCCATAATATGCTATTGTTATGGTAAGATAGGACACTCTCAAAATGTATGTTCTATAGAAAAGAGGTACCAAAGGGAAAAAAAATAACAGAGGTGGTCGTAAAGAGATCAAAATTATAGGTCATCATTTTATGGTCATTGTTTTAGGTGTAAAGGACTCGGAAATATGGAATGATATTTTACATCAACAATGAAGAGGAATGTGCCGAGGCAAACTGAATTTGTTCCTAAGACACAACCAAAAGTATCTTCAAGTGAGATAAAAATTCAAAATCGATTTGTAGCTCTGCAGGTTGAAGCTGATGCATCAAATAATGAGGAATATCAAGATTATCATTCCATACCAGTTATTAATTTAAAGGATTGGGTCAAAAAATAAAAGGTCCGAGCAGGCCGTGGTTGCAGAAATTGCGTTCAAGGCATCAGATCACATAGGGATATGGATAATTGACAATGGATTCACTTCCCATATAATGGGAAATAAGAATCTAGTAATCAGAATTAGGTATGATAAAGAAGGTATTGTAAGCTTTAGTAATGATGAGGGCTTGAAAATTATTGGTTCAGAAAAAGCCAAGTTTGGAGGAAAAGATATGAGATGAGAAGATGTCTTGGTTGTTGAGGGGATTAGTCACAACTTTCTTAGTGTTAGTCAATTGTGTGACTTAGGACATGCCATAAGATTTTCCAAGAAATTATGGATCATCAAGGAAAAGGATGGTGCTATTGTGTTGTAAGGAAAGAGTATGAAAGGGAATCTCTACCTCGTGAGTGGAGAAGAAGATATCTTCTTTCTGTACAAGGATGAAGAAAACAAGTTTTGTAATAAGCATCTTGGGAACATAATCCAAGGTTCCTTGGAAGATCTGGTAAAATATGATGCAGCTCAAAATCTCCCTATATAATCACGTGATCGTACTCATATGTGCGATGTATGCCAACAGGGGAATATCATTTGAAAGACATATAAGAAAAAGGCGAAAAAGGCAATGAGGTTTCTTGAACTGGTGCATGTTGATGTTTGTGGGATAATTTCCCCAAGGGATATTGATGGGATGAGATATTATGTTCTATTCATTGATAACTATAGCATAATGGCATGGGTTTCAATAATCACCCACAAATATGAAGTGTTCAGTTGAATTACAAGATATCGATGAGAATGTGAGCAGATGCTTGGTTAGAAAATCCAAACTATTCGAATAAATAATGGAACAGAGTTTAAAATAGCCAAGTGGAGGATTATCTCTAAAAACATGGGATAATTCATCAAGTTTCAACAGTAAAAACTCCACAACAGAATGATGTAGTTGAGAGAAGAAATTGGATTTTCAACAATAGGGCCAGAACAATGCTCATTGAGAATGACCTTCTAGAGAAATTTTGGAAATAAGTAGTGATGAAAACAGTATACACTTAAAATAGAGATTTACTTCTTCCAAAAGAGGAGAAGACTCCATATGAGTTATGGTATGGAAATAAGCCGTCATTAAAATAATTTTGAATATTCGGAAGTAAATGTTTCATTCTCAATAAGGAGAAACATAGTAAATTTGAAAACCATGGGGATGAAGGGATATTTCTTGGATACTAAAAGAAAATAATAGCATATAAATGTTTTAATAAGCGGTTGGGAAAGATAGTTGAAATTCATGATGTGACTATTGTAGAAAATGAATAGAATCTTCAGAAAATACATGATCAGACTCAGGAGGATATCTATGAAGAGTTGAGAAGATCAGGAGACAATCCAGCTCCAATGATTGATTCAGAAGAAGGCTCAGATGATGAGAATAAATTAGTGTCTTCCTAGAGACCAACAAGTAGATATGAAATTGATAGGTAGAACATAATTGGTGATCATACATCACCAGTGATGATAAGGAGGATGAAGTCTATACAGAAAGCATCATACTTTTCACAAGTGGAGCCTAAATTCTTTGATTAAGCAACCAAATATGAGAATTAGGTTTAATAAATGAATTAAGAGCTTGACCAAATTGAGAAGAATCAAACATGGGAAATTGTTTCGAGACCAGAAGACAATAATGTCATAGGGACAAAATGGGTCTTTCGCAACAAAATGAATGAATATAGTGTTGTGATTTGAAACAAAACATGACTTGTAACTAAAGGGTACTCTTAGATATAGGGTATAGATATCGATGAAACATTCACACCTATTGCAAGGCTGTAGAAAATTAGATTATTCTTATCCATAGTTGTGCAACAAAAGTTTAAAGTTTTCCAGATGGATGTCAAGTTAGTATTTTTGAATGGAGTTCTGGAAGAAGTCTACATTAAGAAACCAAATGGTTTTCTCTTTCATGAATATGAGAATAGATTTTTTCGGCTAAAGAAGGTTTTATATGGTTTGAAGCAAGCACCAAGAGAATAGTATTCAAGGTTTGATCAGTTTCTAAAGAAGCTCAATTTTCAGCGTGGTGGAGTTGATTACAATTTGTATTACAACAATGGAAATAGTCAACGGATTATGGTCCTAGTTTATGTCGATGAAATAATATTTGGTGGATCAGATGAAGAACAATGTTGAAAATTTTACGAATTCATGAAAAGTGAGTTTGAAATGTCGATGATTGGAGAGCTGACATTTTTCCTTGGATTACAGGCGACATAAGGAAGGAATGACAATTTTATTTCTCAATATAAATATGCGAAGGAGGGTTTGAGATGTTTTGGAATGGATAATTCTAAAGAGATGAAGACTCCAATTTCTACCTGGTTGAAATTGTCACGGGATGATAAAGGCAAGCCAATTAATATAATAGAATACCGAAAAATCATTGGAAGTATGTTTTACCTAACAACGACAATGCCTGATATTGTATTTTCCACATTCCAAGTAGCGATGTATGTAATAAATCCCAAGGAGAGCCACATGATTATAGTAAAAATAATTTTTCAGTATATCAAGGGCATATTGGATTTTGGCCTAATGTATAATGAAAAATATCATCTAGAGTTATTGCGATATACAGATGCGGATTGGGCTGGTTCAACAGATGATAGGAAATAAACATCAGGAGGTTCCTTTTAACTTAGAGGGTTGTGTATTTCTTGGTTAAGCAAGAAACAGGATTTCATTTCATTGAGCACCGTAGAAGCTGAATACATTGCGGCTACTCAAGCTTAGACACAATTATTGTGGATGAAGAAACAACTTGAAGATATGGGAATTGAACTGAAATCTCGAATCAGAATCCATTGTGGTAATTAAAGTGCTATAAATCTGAGAAAAAATGTAGTCAATCATTCAAGGAAAAGTACATTGAAATAAAATATCATTTTATCAAGGAGAAAGTGGAGCAAGGGCTTGTGGAGTTGGAGTATGTGCCTACAGAACAACAATTTGAAAATATTCTTACAAAGGACTTACCCAAAGATGCATTTGAAAGGCATCGACTGGGTCTGAAGTCCAGTCTATCTCCTGTACTTGAAAAAGTGTGTATGTGGGTCCCCCTCTCCCCAAGGTATGATGTGTATTTCTCTTATGTGCTGATATGTGTTCTTTACCCTATTGCATACAACCATGAAGTGCCCTTCAGGTTTGTTGACAAAGGGGTATAAAGTGTGACTTCTAGGGGGAGAAAAGACACAGGGAGAAGCTATCAAGTGGAGTAGTGAGATAAGGGGAGTTGAAGTTGAGATGAATCTATTTGGAAGAGCTATAAGATAGGGGGAGCATTAAATATGATGATGCTATAGGTGATCGATCAATGATTAGATATCACGATAGCTGAGGTTCATAATGAAAGTAGTTCATTGGTATCCATGTATCTGTATAGTATCAGTAGTTTGTGACTAGTAATGAAGTGGTTCATTGATGAAATTCTCATTATACTCTTGTTTCTCACACCGATCATGGTTCATGTGGGCTTAGAGTATGTGTTGTGTAAATCCTTGATTGCTATCTTAATCGTATGAAGTGAATGCTAGTTGAAGTTGGAAGGAGTATTAATGAGATATCAAAATGAAAAGAATTGTTATGAGAAGAGTTGTCAATAAACCCAAAGGGGGAGATTTTTGGGAAAAAATCCACCAAAGTTTACTCTTGGTATGTTTTAGGATTGGTTGTGTTTGTTGACAAAGCCAGATGATCACAAATGAGTATGGTTGGTGTTTTTCGAAGACAGGTTTTTAAGGTGGCACAGTTTCCCAGTGTCTGACAAATTTTGGGGCCTCAAAATCAGGATTTTGATATTGGAAAAGGAATGATTTCTTCATAGGAGTGAATTTTATGAAGAATGTTAAAGAAAATTGGAAAATGGTGAGAACTACATACCATAATTCATGGGCCACATACCATATTCCAGGAACGGTACATGGAGTGGCGGAAATGGTACGCGAGTGTGGTTCGTGAAACCAAAAACGGTTTGTGATGGAAGGATATATGGTACTTGGACGGATTTTCATCGATGGAGGGGATCAACCACGTAAGATAAAAGGTAGTACGAGGACCGCATATGAAAAATGGTTCGCGAGTGGCTTGCGATTCACGATGGAGGAAGAATCGGTAAGCGGTGGAGGCTGGATTGAAGATTTGGTAAATCTTGGATTAACGGATTTTGTAGATATATTTTTCTATATAAGAATCTCTAATCCCACCAATTAATTGGGAGTTTGAACATCATTAGAAATCATATTTTTCTCCAGGAATTCGGCAAAGTCCGAAAGTGGTTCACGCTGAAGGTGTTTGCGAGGATTCTTAACCCGCAAAGGAAGTCTGGTACGCAGAGGATGAAGTCTGGTATGCGGAAGGAGTTGACTCGATACATGGAGGAGGAATCTACGGTATACATGAGGGAGAATTCTTCAAGTTTTATGCGGAGGGAGAGGTCAGGTACGTGGAAGCAAAGGCAGTCCGCGAATAGATAATTGTTCGTAGACAGGAGGGGTTTCACAGAGGAGGTTTGCTGAATTGGTATGCGGTAGCAGTATGTGATCGCGAAGGTAGAGGAAGTCCGAGGAAAAAGGGTGGTTCGTGGTAGTGGTGTTGGTACTCGAAGAAGGTTCCCCATGTACCAAAATCAGTACATAGTACATGGAAGGCTCAGGTGGTTCACAATTTGCACAAGGAATCTTGTGAGAGCTTCAAATCATTTTGAGAAAGTATTTTCTAGAACCTAGTAGTACCCGAGAACCTAGTATTTTGGTACATCGGCACATTGCCGTTGTATGATCCTTGGACGTAGCCTAGTGAGGGTGAACCAAGTAAAAATTTCTATGTCATTTTCATGATTTCATATCTGTTCATATATTGCTATGGGAGGGAGATAGAATTGAGTTTTGTCTAAGAACGAAACAAGATCTTAATGAGAAAATGTTTTAATCTGTCATACCTTGACTCAACCCCCTCTCAGGGTATTCGACCTAGTAGAATCAACAGTTATGTAATAAAAATATAGGATGCCATAGTTGGTATCAAAGGAACGTTTAGTTATTTGTGGAAATTAGGATTTTAAAACTTTAGGAAGAACCCTAGGGAAAATTTAAATATAGGAAAACATCCTAGTAATTTGGTGAGTATTAAGTAAGTGGTTTCCGAGCAATGAAATCTATGCGTGGATACAAACAAGTAGATGTGGCTCTAACACAGATGTATCTAGGGATAAAAACCAAAAAAAATTACTTTGATCTAGACTCAAATAAGAACTGGTTCATTAAAAAGGGCCTTTCTAAACTCTTAGTTCGACACTCCCGGGGGATATGATCAGTTAATCACAAGATTTTTATGAACCATTATGAAGGATATATAAAAAATAAAATTTTTATTAATGGAGAACAATAAAATATTTAATAATGATGTTTTAATACAAAAAATCCCTTTAGAATTATAATATTCATAAAAGTAACACATTTCTCACTAAGTTTTTCTTATTTTATAAAAATGGTAGAAAATAGGAGGAACTGTGTAAATGATAAGTGAAATGGATTATGCACTAATGGAATTGTGATGGAATCTATAATGGAAAAATTCACAAGTATGATGAATCAAATAACTCAAGTTATGAATAATAACTTGAATCAAGTCGAGAGACTGGATTCAACTCAAAGGTAATTTTTTGTTGAGTCCTTCATGCATCAATGACCAACTTATTTCAGTGGATCTACTGACCCATTGATTTATAAAAAATTGATAATCTCTATAGAAGAGATATTTTATGTACTCTATTGTTTATAGAAAGAGAAAGTAACCCTAGTAGTATACCTCTTAGAAGGAGAAGCTTATTAGTGGTGGACACTGATTAAAAAAACGAATCCAAGAAGGGATATCGATGCTATAGAGTGGTAAGAGTTCAAGGGAATATTTTTAAATAAATATTTTCCCCTTTTTATGTGAATGAAAATAGATAAGGAATTCCTAGAGTAGAATCACAAGGAAAATGAATTGGTGGGAGTCTATGAAATGGAATTTATAAGACTTACTCGATACATCTATAGCTTCATTATGTATCCTAAGGGAGAGGCTGACAGATTTTTCGATGGACTAAGACCCCATCTACAGTGGTATCTAGAAAATATTAACAGTGGAAGATATAAGGAGATAGTTTGGAGTGATATAGAGGTTGAATTAAAGTTTGGAGAGATTTAGTGGTCACATAGATCAAATTAAAAGAAGATATAAATTGATCTAAACTCAGGGAGTAACTTTGATCATAAAATAAAAGGAAAGAAAGTGTAACTTCCCACATGAAATAAATGTGGGAAGAATCATTTGGGGAAAAAATTTCTTTTTAGTAGAAAGTGATAAAATTGTGGAAGATATGGACATATATCTCAATACTATCATGGTGAGGTGAAGCCTCAACCTATCAACACTAATGAAAAAGGGAATATGGTGTGGGCCCAACAAGAAGTTCAATGATTCAAGTCTAGAAAACTTGGGAACTTTTCCAATCAATGTAAAAATCATAAGACACTAAAGGGGAACCACCATCAACCTCCACATAGGCCAGGGGATCAAGTTCAATCATTTTCTATCACAACGACTGAAGTGGAGACTCTGAATGATGTGGTGGTAGGTGCACTCATTATGCTCTCAAAGCTAGCAAGTACTTTGTTTGATTCAAATTCTAGGAATTCATTTATTTAATCCATGTTTTCAAATAATATTGAATCAATACCTATACTTCTATAAGTAGAGTTATCAATCAATACACCTGGTGGAATTTTACTAGAATCAACAGTGTATAAAAACTCTAGTATTAACTTTATAGAGTACAATCTCATCGAAAATATAGTAGTAATTCCCATTATAAAATTTGACACTATACTAGGGATGGAATGGATCTCAAATTATAATGATAATATCAACTGAAGAATCAAGGAAATTTCAGTATTCTTGAATGGATAACCCACAATCATTTTCAAAGGAGAGATATCCCAACCCGAGCTTTATCTAGAAGCACCTCCCATATCATTATTTATGGAGATGATCGGTGAAGTGAGATAATAAAATGAAATTATAAAGATAGATATTTTACTCATCATTTAGGAATACATTACCATATTACCTAAAGAGTTACCTAGAACTCCCACAGAAAGAGAGGTATAGTTCTCCATTGAACTCATACTCGGATCCAAGCCAATATCAAAGAACCCGTATAAAATGTAAAATATGGAGTTAGAGTAATTAAATAAAAAACTTAAAGATCTTATAGAGAAGGGATTTATCCAACCAAGTGTGTATCCTTGGTAATCAAATGTTCTATTTGTGAATAAGAAGGATGTATCAATGCAGATATGAATTTATTATAGAGAACTTAATGCGATCACAGTAAAGAACAAGTACCCTCTACCAAGGATTGATGATTTATTTGACCAAATTTGTGGGGATCAATTCTTATCCAAGATTGAACTATGATATGGGTATCATAAATTGAGGGTGAAGAAATAATATATTACAAAGACTACCTTCCGAATAATATATAAGAATTTTGAGTTTATTGTTATCACCTTTGACATGACTAATGATCCTTCTATATTTACAGATTCTATGAATAGAGTCTTTAAGGACTAACTTGATAAATTAATTGTAGTTTTTATTGATGATATTATGATATATTCCAAAATTCACGAGGATCAATGAGGATCATATAAGTTTTATTCTGGGAACTCTAAGGAAGGATAATATTTTTGGAAAATTCAGCATGTGAAATCTGGTTACAACAAGTTTTATTCTTGGGGTACATTTTAACCAATGAAGTAATCTCAGTTGACCCTATGAAGACAAAGTCTATAAAGGAGTGGACTCATCCTACAAAAGTAACTGATATTCATAGTTTCCTTGGTTTAGTAGGATATTATAGAAGGTTTTTGAAAAAAAAATCACGACTTTATAATCCACTTACCAAGTCAACTCGAAAAGAGACTTAGTTCATCTAGAAAAAGGAATGTGAAGAACGTTTCTAAAAACTAAATAAGAGATTGGATACTGTACTTGTGTTAACTATACCCTCTATTAGATAAAGATTCATTATTTATATCGATTCATATCTTAAAGGTCTTGGGTGCATCCTCATGAAAAATGAAAATGTGATTGCTTATACATCTCGACAATTAAAGATTTATGAGAAGAATTATCCTACACATGACCTGGAGGTAGCTATAGTATTTTTTTCTCTTAAAATATATAGGCACTATAATTATGGTGAGAAATGTGATATATGCATAGACCACCAAGTTTTAATTATATTTTCACACAAAAATAATTGGACATGAGACAAAGTAGATGGTTGTAACTTCCTAAAGACCATGACTGTTCAATTCATTATCACCCCAGAAGAGAAAAAAAGTCACTAATGCATAAAGTTGGAAAGACCCTATTGTGATAGAAATGATGAGGATTTGAGGAGATACTTTGATCAAGGACCTAGTAAAACTAGACATGAGAATCATAAGGGAAGGTACATCATTAACCCTATCCCAAATTATTTATAAAACATCATTACTAGAGAAGATCAATAAGGGTCAAAGAGAATATCCTTTGTTAAAAAATAATATATAGGTAGTGCAGAATGGGATGTTTCCTGAGTTCAATATTGATCAATAAGGTGTACTAAAATTTCATACAAGTCTATGTGTCCCATCTATTCTAGAGATAAAGAAGGATATAATGGATGAATCCCATAACTCAACATTCTCTAGAAATACTGGAAGAACTAAAATGTATAGGGACCTTCATGATCATTATTGGTGGGATAATATGAAAAGGGAGATTTCCAAATACACTGCATAGTGCTTAGTATGTCAATAAGTGAAGGCAGGGCGAAAAATTTATAAAGGGGTTTTGAAACCACAACCCATACCAACATGGAAGTGGCACAATATCACTGTGGAATTCATTGTTGGTCTCCAAAAAACATCTAAAGAAAACAATGTGATATGGGTTATAGTGGATCATCTAACCAATACTACCCATTTCATCACTATTCAGGAAGATTTCCCTCTTGAACAAATTGTTAATATATATATAAAGGAAGTGGTGAGGTTTCATATGGTGCCACTTTCTATGATTTATGATCGTGATCCAAGGTTTACATCTAAATTGTAGAGAAGTATTTAACATGATCTGAATATTGAATTGAATTTCAATATGACCTATCACCCCCAAACTTATGGACAATCTGAAAGGACTATCTAGACACTCAAGGAAATGCTGAGAACATGTTCAATGGAAATTAATGGTGGATGGATTAACACCTCCCATTAGTTGAGTTCTTATACAACAACAAATACCACTCGATGGAACCATATGAAGATCTATATGGAAAGAAATGAAGAAATCCTACTTTTTGGGATGAAGTTAGTGAGAAGAAAATTCTTGAGCCTAATATTATGTAAGATATGACAGAAAAGGTCCATTCCATCTAACAACATATATAGGATGATCAGAGTCGATAGAAGATATCTACTGAAAACTATCAAAGGGACGTGGAGTTTAATGTTGGAAACAAAGTTTTCCTTCAGATATCACCATGGAAGAGAGCCACATGATTTGGATAGAAAGGGAAGCTTATGTTTAGGTACATTGGCCCCTATGAAATCCTTGATAACATATGAGTAGTGTCCTATTAGATAAAACTTCCACTAAATCTATATCAAGATCATTAAATATTCTACATATACCTATTTAAAAAGTACATAACTGGTCCCTCACATGTATTGAATTTGGAGGTGGTACAATTGGAACATGACCTCTCTTACGAGGAGCATCTGGTGGAGATCTTGGACCATAAATACAAGGTTATAAGAAACAAGACTATCCACATAGTCAGAGTTTTGTGGAGGAACCATAAATATGAAGAATCAATAGGGGAACTAGAAGAGATAATGGGATAGAAGTACCCTTACATTTTCTCAATCAAGATAATGAGTTGAAATTTCAAGGATGAAATTTATTAATGGGGGAAGAATGTAACCATCCAGACTTTCTATATGATATTTGTTTCTTGAATAAATGTTGTTACATATTATATAAATGTAAAAAATAAAGAGAAACCAACAAAATTTATATCATTAACAATGATCATTACATTAGTCATCTATGAAACCAATTAAAATGCCAAAAATTACAAGTGAACAAAAAATATAAAATAAAAAAGCTAAAATGGGAAAATAAGGATCACCCCAATCTACTAGAATCATTGCCCCCACTTCAAATTCTATAGAAATAAAACAAAATATTAGTAAACCAATTAATATATTATGAATATGAAAATATAATCTTAAGATAAATTGTAGTGAATTTTTAATGAAAGAATGAAGTGGTATTTATAGGGTATAAAGGGATATTTGATCATTGGGATTCAACCATTTTATAACCATTGGTCAATATGAACATCGATCAAAATTAAATTTGGAAACTATACAACTGGGTGATTATTTAACATTATAATTTGTGTTTATAAGTAGTAATGACAAAGGATAATTTATAAAAAAAAGAGAATCGAAGGCCTTAACCAGTAGATTCATTCCGTTTCAAGCCCATTTTTCAGAACTTGGGAGGGAGGTATTATAAGTCCCCAGCCTTAAACATTACTTAATAATGAGTTATTTCAAGAATACACGTTGAGGATCTTTTCGGGTTTATAGTTTTAGAGAATTAGATCATAAATCATGCATTACATTCCACATTTAAATAAAGTGGTTACATAAAAGATAGTACTCATTTTTCCCATCTAAAATAAAACATGGATTCTTTCTTGACACTTCCTTGACACTATCATCACATCATGTACCTTTCCCTTGACATGTGAAAAACATTTCAAACACTTGGGATGAGAATAAAAATCTCAGTAAGGGATATAAAAGTACGAAATGAAAACATTAGTCCATGTACGAAATAATACTTTACTCATAAAACATAAGAATTTTAACATACCTCATCAAATCATGAATAAATCATAGAAATCATAAGACATAAAGGTAACTTGAGGCATTCATAACATTCTTACGTAGGGGGTAACCCTCATGGTTACGTTTGGAATACCCATCATAGTATATTCCCTAAATATCTTCAGAGAAACCTTAACATTTAACCCCTTCATGTTACCCAATGCATTGGAGAGCTATATCGGGCTCACCCGCCCTTAGTTTATCACGGAACCACCCGTATTCACAACAATGCCCAAGAACCATAACATAATCGTATCACATAAAACATGCATAAAGGAAACATAACATTTCCACATTTCAATCAGAAGATATCAATACAACACATTGATATAATAAAAACATTATGAAAACCATTTTCAATAGAAAAATAAAATAAAAGTAAAACATGGTATTTATTTTTCATTTAAAAAAAAGTTATGGCTTGTAGGGGAAGCCGAAACTCAAATAATGGTCACGGCGGCAGAGAAGCCGTTGTCGCCGCATACACACAACAAAAAAAACATTCCTTTTGTAGTTTAGTAAAATGCTTCGTATAAAAAAAGATTCATTTTTAATAGACGTAAAATTCAAAGGGGTTTATACACCATATAAAAGAAAGTTTTGTATAAAACAAAATATTCCTCAATGAAAGGAGACTGAGACGAAGTCCCTTACCTCGGGTCCGATTTGACTCGATCGTTCATTAATATTATGAATAATAAACTTGAGTTAATTTATAATTGCTTAAGGACCTTTTTCAAGTTCATTATTTCTTTTATATCACTTATTACCATGTTATGAACACTATGTGATTATTTAAGTTAGTAATGGTCTTTTTGTCGATCATTGGTACTTGAGTCAAAAATAAACTCTTTATAATTACAAGTTGTTCATGTGGTAAAATATCCATTATATCCAGAATTATATTCATGATGTAGATATAATATATATAATATATATCCAGTATATACATGAATTTATAATATTACATAACATTTAGAGGTAAGAAACGAAATTCACCATTCATGGAGATGGTAAGCCGTACGTAGGCATAAATGCTACTTTCATTTCTATTTAATATTTTATGGAATGGAATCATAATGATATAAAGGTATATTATAATTCTAGTATAATATCATATATAATATTATTAACTCCATCCTTTATACATCCCACATATGGCATTAACGAATCAAATCACTTTGAGGGGGCGGTAGTCCCCACTTCCTAAAATGAAGATATCGCGTTTACCCATAATGGAAACCATAAAGGTATGCCATAAATGAAAAATACAAAAGCATAAGGAAAACATAAACATATTATATATCATATATAAATATATTGACATCTTAATGGACACCTTTGAAGGTGTTATAATAATATTGAACAATCATCGTTTCGTGAGGCAGAAATTCACCATCCACGGAAACAGTATGTTCTTTAACCATTAGATGTAGGTGTGTGTAAGTGTAGCTCTAATAATTCTTATAACAACATCCTATTATATTTAATATACTGGTGTTTTTACAAAATAAATGAATAAAAAGAGTTTAGGGGGTTGGAGAATCAAAATAAAACAAAAGAACATTAGAGAAGACTTTACCTTTAAATCGGGTAACTCCTCTTGGTTTGAACCAAAAGGGTTTCTTGAAGAGCTTTCTACCTAAGGTAATGCTTCTATGATGAATAGAGGGATGTGGAGAGATAAAATGTGAAGAGTTTGGCCGAGCCAATGGCTTGATAAGTGTGGGTAAGGAGGTAGAGGTGGGGGCCTTTTATAAGAGGGAGGAGGGGCACTCTTGGAAATCCAAGAAATGTTTCTTTATTTTAAAATGAGTTTTGGATTTAAAAGGTCCCACATTGATATATTTATAGGATAAGGTGATAAGGGTTCTAAATATACTCATCCAATAGTTTTTTGAAAAGTTTATGTCTTATATTTTACATTATATTTTCATTTTATTTAAATCGTTCATTAATGAGATAATCACTGCATCATCATGATGTCATAAATAAATTAATTTATTTAATGTATAAAAACTATTAAAAATATACTATGATGTAGGAAATATTTTTACCATTCCAATGAATATTTATAGTCTAATATATCATTTACACATACAAAAATAATTTTTTTTACTCAGGTGATATATTCTTTAGTGATATTCTCCTTTCTATAAAAATAAAATGATAAAGTGTCACTTTCACCCAAAAGTGATTCCATGGGGTCCCAAAGTATGGAACAAGGCATACCATGGTCGTACATGACACAACCAATAGAATTATGACACAAGTTGGGGTCATTTGTTATTATTATGATATTATTTTATTATCCTTAACTACCCGATTACTAATTAATCAAGATAATTAAAGATAATTACCGTCGTTACTATTCATAATGTCCAAAAACAAAAGAGTCTTAATTACATAATTTGGAAATTATAATTCCAAATATGAAATCCATTTTACCAAATTACAAACACAGAAATTTCAATAATTAATTTAAAAATAATTTCTGTTGTCAAAACAAATAGCGGGTTTTTAGAAACAATTTCTATCAAAAGTTTGAGAATTATTTATGTCCAATTTCAAAGTGAAATTAATCCTAATGAACAAAATTGGATTAAATGGTAAAAATATATTCTAATTAAACTTTAAAACCAGTTAAAAAGATAATCTAACCATATAATTAAATTAGATGAAAAAGTAATTTTGATGTAAAATGCAGTATTTTTCACTATTCATTAAAAAATGAACATTGTCAGAAAAATAAAAAAAATTATCCAAAGTAAATTTCAATGTCCCAATCATAAAGAATAAGTTTATTTTGAAAAATAGAGCTTATAAAATTGTAAATTTTTTGATTTGAATATGGTTTTCCATCAAAAGGCAGTAAAACAATCTTTTAAAAATATTAGTGTATTCCATGCTTAAGATTGGATTTATTCTCATTTTAAGCCTCTAAAGCAATATCTAATTCATAAATAGACATAGATAAGAATATATATTATTAATTACTTACTTGGGATGTTAGATACTCCCCCCCTTTAGAAAATTGTGTCCCTACAATTTATTTACTTATCAAATAAGTGGGGGTATTTATCCCTCATTGTATTTTCAGATTCCCATGTTGCCTCTTCAATCATGTGGTTTTTCCACAAAACCTTTACTTGATGAATCACCTTATTCCGCAACACTTGCTCCCTATGGTCAATAATCTGGGCCGGTTGTTCCTCATAAGATAGATTCTCTTCCAGTTGAACTACCTCTGGACTCAAAAAATGAGATGGAACTGGCATGTACTTCCTTAACATTGAAACATGAAAAACATTGTGTACCTGAGATAAACTCGGAGGTAAATCCACTTGGTATAAAACTGATCCAACTCTCTCTAGAATTTCATATGGTCCAATGAACCTTGGACTAAACTTTCGTTTCTTACCAAATCGCATCACACTTTTCCATGGTGATACTTGAGAAAAACATGATCACCTACCTCAAAAGAGAGATCCTTCCTCCTGTTGTCCGCATAACTTTTCTGCCTGGTCTGAGTTGTTATCATGTTTTTCTGTATCAGCTGAACATTTTATGCTAACTCTTCTACCAACTTTGGTCCCATCAACTTCCTTTCACCTACTTCATCCAAAAAAGTTGGAGTTCGACACCGCTTCCCATATAATACCTCAAATGGTTCCATCTGTATACTGGAATGAAAACTGTTATTATAAGAAAACTTAACCAGAGAAAGATGTTGGTCCCAAATTACCTGATAATTCATCGAACAAGCACTTAGAATATCCTTCAAAGTCTGAATCATTCTTTCTGACTTCCCATATGATTGAGGATGAAAACTTGTACTAAAATTTAATTCAGTACCCAATGACTTCTGAAGGCCTTTCCAAACGTTATAAGTGAACCTGGGATCATGATCAGATAAAATGGAGAGGGGAACTCCATGTAACCTAACTATATCTTTAAGATACAAACAAGAAAGTTTATCCAGAGAAAAAGTATCTCGTATAGAAAGGAAATGAGCAGATTTAGTCAAGCGACCAACAATAACCCAGATTGCATTATTAACTCGAGGTGTCTTCGACAATCCCACAATGAAGTCCATGGATATATTCTCCCATTTCCACTCTGGCACTGGTAAAGGATGAAGCATCCCTTTTGGTAACTATCGCTCTACTTTAACCTGTTGACAAGTCAAACACTTCACAGTAAAATCAGCAATATCTCTTTTCATTCCATCCCACCAGTAATACTCCCAAAGATCTCTATACATCTCAGTACTGCCTGGATGAACTGAAAACAGAGAACTATGAGCTTCACATAACAAATCTATCTTCAATTGTAAATAACACGACACACACAATCTCTTCACAAATCTCAAAACACAATCATTATCAATGTTGAATTCAGGAAACTTACCTTTCTGAACCAGATCTACTTTTTTCTGCAACTCACTGTCTTGCTTCTGTGCTTGCTTAATTCTGTCTGATAGAGAAGATTTCACTGATACCTGAAATAAAACAGAAGGACATGCTACACCAACAAATTATATTCCAATGTTCATCAAATCCTTAACCAAAGGATCTCGTTCCAAATGCAACATTGTTAATGAAACATTACTTTTTTGGCTCAAAGCATCCACCACTTTATTTGCTTTTCTCGGATGGTAATGAATTGTATAATCATAATCCTTGATTAATTCCAGCCATCTCCTCTATCTCATGTTCAATTATTTCTGAGTGAATATATATTTTAAACTTTTGTGATCAGTATATATTTCACACTTTACACCATACAAATGATGCCTCTAAATTTTCAAAGCGAAAACAACAGCAGCTAATTCCAAATCATGTGTAGGGTAATTTACCTCATGAGTTTTCAACTGACATGAAGCATAAGCAATTACCTGATCATTCTGCATTAGGACGCAACCAAGTCCTTTCAAAGAAGGATCACTGTAGATAAAAAACTCACCATTCATAGAAGGTAGTGCCAAAACTGGAGAATTCACCAATCTTCTTTTCAGTTCCTGAAAACAATCATCACATTATTTTGTCCAGATAAACTTAACACCCTTCCAAGTTAGCTTAGTCATTGGACTAGATAGTTGGGAAAAATTTCTAACAAACCTTCGGTAATAGCCTATCAAACCAAGGAAGCTACGAATCTCAGTTACATTTGTGGGTCATGGCCATTATTCAACAACCTTTGTTTTTGCAGGATCAACTGTTATTCCATCTTTAGAAACAATATGACCAAGGAATGAAATTTGTTGCAACCAAAACTCACACTTACTGAATTTCCCATACAATTTCTTTTCTTTTAAGGTTTGTAAAATAAACCTTAAATGACTTTCATGCTCCTCTTTACTTTTAGAAAACACCAAAATATCATCAATGAAAACAACCAAAAACTTATCCAAGAACTCATGGAAAATTCTATTCATAAGGTCCATGAATACAGAAGGTGCATTGGTTATCCCAAAAGGCATTACTAAAAATTCATAATGGCCATATCTTGTATGAAATGCGGTCTTCAGAATATCCAATTCCTTTACCTTCAACTAATGGTACCCCGATATCAGGTCAATATTTGAAAAAAACTGATCTCTCTGGAGCTGATCAAACAAATCATCAATATGAGGAAAATGATATTTGTTCTTAACAGTGATGTTATTCAAGGCTCTATAATCAATGCAAAGTCTCATTGAACCATCTTTCTTTTTAACAAATAAAACAGGAGGACCCCATGGTGATGTTCTAGGTCGAATGAAACCTTTCTCTAATAAATCTTGAAATTTCTCCTTCAACTCTAAAAGTTCAATTTGAGCCATTCGATAAGGGGGTTTTGAAATTAGCTTAGCATCAGGAACTAAGTCAACAGTAAATTCAACTTTCTGATCTGGTATTATTCCAGGAAACTTATCAGGAAAAATATCAGGATACACATTTACCACTGGCACATCATTAATCTGATCAGTTCCTTTGTTTTCAACAATATGTGCAAGGTAACATTAATTCCCATCTTTTACAAGTTTCTCAGCCTCTTGATATGTTATCAACAGTAAGGGTTCATTCTTGTACACAAACTAAAAGTCTTTCTGAAAAGAAACTTCTTTATCTCTATAGTCAATATTAGCATGGTAAATAGAGAGCCAATCCATACCCAGGATAACATCAAACTCTACTAGAGGTAAAACAATAAGGTTTGCAAGTAGGTTCTTTCCATGGATAAGGATAGGAAGATTCTTATAAATTCTTTTTTGCCACAACATTTCCCCCAGGTGTTTTTACCACAAGTTCATGAGTCATTTCATGAGATGGTATTCCCATTTTACTAGAAAAGTTTTTAGAGATGAAGGAAAGTGTAGACCCTGAATCAAACAACACACTGGTATAATCTGAAAAAACAAACAAAGTACCTGATACCACTTCATTTGATGGCCCAACATCTGCTGAAGTAGTTGAAAAGGATTTCACCACCCCTTTCTGCTTGTAGTCTATCTTCTTCCTATCACTCGAGCTCTTTGTTGAACACTCGTTTGCATAGTGACCCATCTCATTGCACTTGAAACATTTCACTAACTGTAAATCAAATTTGGTTTTACCATCACCCTGATCTTTTTCAGTGAAATCACGAGCCTTATGTCCCATCTTACCACATCGGTAGCACTTTCCAGAATTCAAAATACATTCCCCAGCATGCCTTTTACCACATTTATCACAAACTGGAAACTCAGTTTTCTTACCATCAGACCTTTTTGAAGAATTATTCCCTTTCTCCTGCCACCTCGGTCTCTTCTTCTGTTGGTTTTTATAGAACACTTGATCATCAAAAAACTCCATTTCCACCTTCTCATCACATAGAACAAGCTTTTCATAACTATTGAACTCGTGAGAATCTAAAGACCTTCGATATTTTGGCTTTAATCCTGAGTAAAAACGATTGATTTTACTATCAAGGTCTTGGATAAAATTTGGAGCATACCTTGCCAATCGAGTGAACCTTTCTTCATAAGTAGCCACTGAGTCATCCTCTTTCCTCAATTCCAAGAATTGTTTTTCCATCCTAAGTTGAACAGCCTTAGGAAAATACTTCTCAAGAAACATACCTTTGAATTCATCCCAGTCGAGAGCATCAGTCTTATCAGCATCCCTGATATTTTTAACCATCGACCACCACTGACCTGCTTCATCCTCCAAACGGTAAATTGCAAGACTAACCTTTTGATTGTCTGAACACCCCATGACATCGAAAATATTATCCAGTGATTTAATCCACCCTTCAGCTAGAACATGGTCAGATGATCTTCTGAATGATTGGGGATGTTGCCTCATGAAATGTTCCACCAATGACATGTTCCTCTACAGTTGATTTGGATGATCTCATGCATGGATACCACCACCATTTATCACTTGAGTCAACTGCACCATTACTGTAACAAACTGTTCAGTTCCAATTCCAACCATCTTAGGATGCTGATTCAGAAGGTCATTTTCTTCTGTATTGCTTCCTGGCACTGCTTCCCTGTTTCCTCTGCGGAAAACCATTCTGAACAAACATGTCTTAGATGAATCAACATGGTAATCTTAAAATTCTTTATCATTTCAATTTGAACATAAAAAAAATATTTTTGGATAATCATTTAATAGGATTATAACTCCTAAAGTTATCTAAATCGACCTCTGATACCAACTATAATGCCCCAGCTTTAAACATTACTTAATCTTGAGTTATTTCAAGAATACACATTGAGGATCTTTTTGGGTTTAGAGTTTTAGGGAATTATATCATAAATCATGCATTACATTCCACATTTAAACAAAGTGGTTATATAAAAGATAGTAATCATTTTTACCATCAATAAAAACTTACTTAAAATAAAACATGGATTCTTTCTTGACACTTCCTTGACACTATCATCACATCATGTACCTTTCCCTTGACCTATGAAAAACATTTCAAAAACATGGGATGAGCATAAAAAGCTCAGTAAGGGATATAAAAGTACGAAATGAAAACATTAGTCCATGTACGAAATAATACTTTACTCATAAAACATAAGAATTTTAACATACCTCATCAAATCATGAATAAATCATAGAAATCATAAGACATAAAGGTAACTTGAGGCATTCATAACATTCTTACGTAGGGAGTAACCCTCATGGTTACGTTTGGAATACCCATCATAGTATATTCCCTAAATATCTTCAGAGAAACCTTAACATTTAACCCCTTCATGTTACCCAATGCATTGGAGAGCTATATCGGGCTCACCCGCCCTTAGTTTATCACGGAACCACCCATATTCACAACAATTCCCAAGAACCATAACATAATCGTATCACATAAAACATGCATAAAGGAAACATAACATTTCCACATTTCAATCAGAAGATATCAATACAACACATTGATATAATAAAAACATTATGAAAACCATTTTCAATAGCAAAATAAAATAAAAGTAAAACATGGTATTTATTTTTCATTTAAAAAAAAGTTATGGCTTGTAGGGGAAGCCGAAACTCAAATAATGGTCACGGCGGCAGATTGAGACGAAGTCCCTTACCTCATGTCCGACGTGACTCGATTGCTCTTTAATCTCCTGAATAATAAACTAAAGTTAATTTCTACTTGATTAATAACCTTTTTCAAGTTTATTATTCCTTTTATATAACTTATTTTCATGTTATAAACATTATGTAATCATTTAAGTTAATAATGTTCGTTTTGTCGATATTTGGTACTTAAGTCAAAAATGGACTTCTTACAATTACATGTTGTTCATGTGGTCAAAGGTTCATTATATCCCGAATGATATTCATGATTTGGATATCATATATATCATATATATCTAGCATATACATGTATTTATAATAATATATAACATTTAGAGGTAAGAAATGAAATGCACCGTTCATGGAGACGGTAAGCTATACGTACGCATGAACGCTACTTTCATTTCTATTTCATATTTTATGGAATGGAATCATAATTATATAAAGGTATATTATAATTCCAGTATAATATCATATATAATATCATTAACTCCATCCTTTATACATCCCACATATGGCATTAACGAATCAAATCACTTTGAGGGGGCGGTAGTCCGCACTTCCTAAAATGAAGATATCACGTTTACCCATAATGGAAACCATAAAGGTATGCCATAAATGAAAAATAAATAATCATAAGGAAAAAATAAACATATTATATATCATATATAAATATAGTTACATCTTAATGTCCACCTTTTAAGGTGTTATAATAATATTGAACAATCATCGTTTTGTGAGGCAGAAATTCGCTATCCACGGAAACAGTATATTCTTTAACCATTAGATGTAGGTGTGTGTAAGTGTAGCTCGAATACTTATATAACATAATCCTAGTATATTGAAGATACTGGTGTTTTTATAAAATAAATGAATAAAATGAGTTTAGGGGGTTGGAGAGGCAAAATAATACAAAAGAACATTAGAGAAGACTTTACCTTTAAATCAGGTAACTCCTCTTGGTTTGAACCAAAAGGGTTTCTTGAAGATCTTTATGCCTAAGGTAAGGCTTATATGATGAAGAGAGGGATGTGCAGAGATAAAATGTTCAGAGTTTGGTCGACCCAATGGCTTGAGAAGTGTGGGTAAGGAGGTAGAGGTGGGGGCCTTTTATAAGAGGGAGGAGGGGCACTCTTGGAAAGCCAAGAAATGTTTCTTTATTTTAAAATGAGCTTCGGATTTAAAAAGTCCCAAATTGATATATTTCGTGGATAAGGTGATAAGGGTTCTAAATATACTCATAAAATAGGTTTTTGACAAGTTTAAGCCTTAGATTTTACATTATCGTTTCATTTTATTTAAATCGTTCATTAATGAGATAATCGCTGCATCATCATGATGTCATAAATAAATTAATTTATTTAATGTCTAAAAATTATAAAAAAATACTATGATGTTGGAAATAGTTTTATATTTACAATTAATATTTATATTCTAAAATATAATTTACACAGACAAAACTAAAAATGTTTTACTCGGGTGATACAATCTTTAGTGATATTCTCCTTTCTTTAAAAATAAAATGATAAAGTGTCACTTTCACCCAAAAGTGATTCAATGGGGTCCCAAAGTTTAAAAAAAGACATCCCATGGTCGTCCATGACACAACCATTAGAATTAGGACACATTTTGGGGTCATTTGTTATTATTATGATATTATTTTATTATCCTTAACTACCAGATTACTAATTAATCAAGATAAATAAAGATAATTACTGTCGTTACTATTCATAATGTCCAAAAACAAAAGAGTCTTAATTACATAATCTGGAAATTATGATTCTAAATATGTAATCCATTTTACCAAATTACAAACACAGAAATTTCAATAATTAATTTAAATATAATCCCCGTTGTCAAAACAAGAAGCGGGTTTTTTAGAAACAATTTCTATCAAAAGTTTGAGAATTGTTTATGTCCAATTTCAAAGTGAAATTAATCCTAATGAACACCATTGGATTAAATGGTAAAAATATATTCTAATTAAACTTTAAAAACAATTAAAAAGATAATCTAACCATATAATTAAATTAGATGAAAAAGCAGTTTTGATCTAAAATGCAGTATTTTTCACTATTCATAAAAAAATGAACATTGTCAGAAAAATACCAAAATTTATACAAAGTAAATTTCAATGTCCCAATAATAAAGAATAAGTTTATTTTTACAAATATAGTTGATAAAATTGTCAAAATTTTGATTTAAAAATGGTTTTACATCAAAAGACAGTAAAACAATCTTTTAAAAATATTAGTGTATTCCATGCTTAAGATTGGATTTATTCTCATTTTAAGCCTCTAAAACACTATCTAATTCATAAATAGACATAGATAAGAATATCTATTATTAATTACTTACTTGGGATGTTACATTTATCATCATCGGGGTTCTCCCTTGACCAAGACCAAGAAGAGCTTCAATAAGTGAATCTTGAATAAGTTGACTATGAGAGAAGTTCAAGTTATTAGAGATTACCACTCAGTCGATGTTAGCCGAGGAAACCCATATAACTACCACCAATACACACCTTACCCTTAGGATGTATTTGGGGTATAATAAGGGGTTACCCGTCCAAACCTTAGTTACATAAAGTGTAAATTCTTTTGTATACATAAAATTGTTTTACCATCACTTCCTCTTAATAATAGTTTTCTTAATTAATTATATGTCTAATTGATATGAATTTGATAATTAGATTTTTGGATGCAAATGAAACATAATTATATTTTTATATAAAATTTATTAATTTTTTTATAATAAACCAAGGTATTATGTATATTATTTATTTTAATTAAATATTCTTTTAAAACACTTTTATTTAATTAATAAATGATAACATAATTTTATAATGGCCTAGTAATTTTTTTATAAGCATATGAAATTTAACTGTGCCTTAAAAACTGTTATTTTTAAATAAATAAGTATTCTTATATTTAAAAGTTAAAATTATAATATTTATAGATAAAAATTATTTTTCAAATTATTACATGGAATTTAGGTTAGGGTGAATTTATTAGAATTTTTAAAAATAATTTATTTTTTTTCTGAATAATAAAAATACAGTTTTAGAGTTTTGTATATTTTATGACATCATATCTGTGTCATAATTCTATAATAATTAATAAAACACAATAAAAACCTAAAATATGTTATTTTATTAAAATTAATTATTTTAAAACATTTTATTCAATTTTTAAAACTATAAGTTACTTTCCAATGTCTAAAAAGGGAAATTTGATTTTTAAAAACATTACTTTGTGGAATCTTTACTTTTCTAGGAAAAAATATGTATTAAATAATGGTGTTAAGTTATAGAGGATTAAATTATCATAAAATGTGACCTAGATGTCCAAAACCATGAGAAAAAACCATGGGTATGCCAATAGTTTGGTATTTTCCACAACCTATTTTTCCAAGACCTATATTTGAAAATTATTAAATAATTCCTTCACTTCGCCTATAAATATCCATCAATTTATCCATTTCCATTCAATACCAATATATACTACAATAAGTTATGGTTATTGTTCCTCCCAATTAGTCCCCTAGGTGTCCTAAACCTCCCAATGCTCCATCCTTAAGTTTTAGGAACAACTCTTCAATGTAAGGGAAATCTCTACTTCTCTTTTCCATTTAAGTTCCCTTTTCATGTGGTATGTATTCTAATATACAAAATAAGATAATTTTTACACTTTATTTTAGATATTTAATATAATAATAGTCTTCTATGAATGATATAACCTTGTTCCCTCCCATTTTCCCTTTTACTAAAACCATTTTTTATACCTGTCATGCAGTTGAATTTTCTTCTCAAAATTTCCTCTTTTACATGAAAATTTCTCTTTTCCTTTTTATTTGAATACCCAAACATCCTTTTATTTTATATGGATATTAAAATATATTTAAAAATTAATTTTTATTTTGGTATTTATATATATGAAACTAAAATTTCCTTTTGTGGGGTTAAAAATGATGCATTGATCATGTCTTTAAGCTCTTTTGTATGCCAATATTTTTGATAAAAAACCCCTTATTTATTCTCCATGAGTTATAAATGAAATTATTTATTATGATATATGTGGATCCCATGAAATTAAGATATGTAAGGACTATTTTAGGATACACCTAACACTAATTGGGGGGTGAATCAGTGTTGGGGACTTTTTAATCCAATTTCAACCTTTTATCCCTGTACCTCTTAGATCTGTTAGGATCTTGATTCTATTATTCTATTATCCATATCGCATGAAATTATATGAAATTAGTAAATATAACACACGATATTTTTAAAGTTTCACTACTTAATAAGAGTATCTAGTCCTTGTCTTGGTCAGAAATAATCCTGACCACACAACCACTAGAAAACAATCATTTGAATGTGGTTACAACGAGTCGGAAATTCCCTTACACTCGTGAGGAAATTTGAAAACAATCCAATAGTGCATGTTTTAAATCTCCTGGATGGATCTTCATACTACACCAAGACAATATTCTACTTGTTGATAAGGTCTTGTAACACTAAGAAACTCTTCCACCTATTGAGTCATGTCCAATGTTACAGTTCTGCTTTTATCTTCCGCTATTCACTTGTTACTTTCCCAATGGAACGCAAGTAACTCTTTTTAATTATTACAGTAGAAAAGTTAATAGATGTACCTTATTCTTCTTCTATCAGTCAAAATAATGTGAATGTGTTGTTGACTGATGAAAAAAATTCTTCCCGACCCAAATGAAAATCAACTAATATCAATTTTTTCAATCACTTCCTCTTATCGTCTTATGTCATCCTTTTCAGTTCCAGATAAAATGTGATAAGATATATTCTTTTTTTTCTTGAAATAATCAAAAAATACACATGTAATTATTAAATCAATGATTATCAGCTCAACTTACATCATCACAATTAGTATGGCCTGAATAACTAAATATGGACTGGACACTATCTTCTTCTTCTTTGACACACAATAATACAAAATATTGTAGAAATGTCTTAATCTCTTCCTTCAATACTCAATACCAACACATGAGTGTATCAATATAATTTCTTCTTCCTTGGGGAAAATATGAGTATAGTTTCATGTACAGTTCTTCTTCACAGAAAAAAACTATGTATGTTTTCTCTTCTCTATCTATTGTGTATCAACCGTGTACACACACGGTTTTACATTGTGAAACAATCCTCCACAAACTCCTTCACACCACATGGAGTGATTGCTTTGTGGACAACCTTCCCTTCTGTGAACTACCTCTACATTGCGGACGACCGATGCCCCATAAACTGTGGATGCTTTATGGATAGCTTCTTCTACTGTGGACCATACTTGCTTCCCTGGACCATATCTTCTTCCACATACCACCTATTATTCTAAAAAATGTTTTTAATTTGTGGATGGATGATGCCTCCATAAAAAATTAGTTCTTCATTAACAACCACTTTGCTCCAAGAACTGCCTTCATTGCACGGACTCCCCTCACTCTGCATACCGACTCTCCTTTGTGTTTCCTTTTCTTTTTTGAGCTACAATACCCCGCAAGACTCTTTATATTTTGAAGAATTTTACCTCACGAACCCTTTAGTACTTAACTGAATTCTTATTAGGGATATGATATTTTCTTATAAATTTCACTCTTACTTAATGATGGGATTAGGTTTTTTATATAGGAAAATAAATATGCAATTCCCACTAATTTTATTTACCTAAATTTTCAATGTGGTACAACCTTCACCACATACTATGTTATAAAGTCTCTTGACCTTTTCAAGATATAGAGCCCCCATAAAATTCTTCTGTGTACTATCCCTACAAACTATCTCTATCATAGAAATGATACCTCATGAACTACTTCCTCCTTCATAGCGGCAGACAACTTTTGGAGACGAGAACCCTTTACAGTAACCAAAATAACTACCTCTATTCTATAAATGATGATCCTCCCACGTATATTCAATACTTCTAAAAACTTAAAGTCTTCCACATAAAACTAACCTCCCATGAAGTGTTTTCCCTACACGGTCTGCATACTTTGCTTCATGGTCCACATAGCACTACTATGCAGAAATCTCCCTTTGTTGATTTTTCTTCTCTATTCCATGTACCTCCTATGTGGTCTGTGAAATGTACTTCATGGTCCATAAACTATGCTTCACGAAAGTACTTCCTTTTCCAAAAAACAAACTCCATGTGTTTAGGCCAAAAAATTTGGAAAAACTTGGAAAATGGTGCCACCTAAAATATCTACTTCGACAAGAACACCCACGCCAATTCACTATCATCTAGATTATTCAACAATCATCTTATTTCATCACAAACCTTATCTTTCATGATATAGTCTTTGATTAATCACCTTTAGCATTGTCATATTTTCAAAGGAATGTACTTTAACTCCCTTGTCTTCCAACAACATCATTCTTTCCAATCAACCCTGAATATGATTGGAAACACCTTTACTCCTCCTTTTTTTCATAAGGATTGCATCACAAGTTTTCCAACTAACTTATAGTATTTATAAAATATAGACCAAAAAATCATCTTTAGATTTACTAGGTGAATTATTTAACCATGAAATCCAATGTCATCAAATAAATTCATAACAATTCTCCAGGAATCACCATTAAACTTAAATTCTTCAAAACATTCATATGTTTCTTGTGATTTTAAGACTTGAGGACTTTATCCAAGATCTATTAACTTTGGAACAAGTTCATCATATTGGATACAATGAGATATTCTTATCTCATTGATCACCATTGAAAAAATGACAATCATTTGACAACAAATACAATCTATACACAAAGTGGCCTCTTCAATCTCCCCATTTTAGTTTGTTGGTAATACCTCCAAAGTTATTTCCAAGTGAATGTGTAAATATGTGGAACTATTATATTCTAACCCCACTTTAACTTTTAAACATTCATTACTTTCTATCCCCCTTATTTACAAGAAATAAAAAGTTCATGGGAAAAGGGTATCAATCCATAATTAAGCAATATGCCACCCATAATTTCACTCTAAATATACTTGAGCTATGCTCGATATAGAAAACAAGTGGATTTGATTTAGACAATAAAGCTATCCATTACTAACTGATCATGATACCTTATGAAATGAGAACTCATATAATTATTTTCAAGTATTGTTCACTTTCATTCCTAGATGAAATTACTAAATGTGAGATGAATCTTTTTCAAGAACAATAATCTTAAAACTCCTGCACTCAATTTTCAAATGACATGATCTTCAAGCAATTTTTAGAATAATTATATTTGATACAAATTAAAATAATAATTATGGAACCTTCTCTATTTTTATCCCTCTAAAGAGAAACAATTTTCATCATCTTCGTAATGGTGAATTTCATCAAGAATGTATTTCAAGAAATTATAGTATGGAGAATACACCAAAATGGGTCTTTAACTTGTGACATTATATATTTGAAAACTTTCACAACTTCATCAAGGATGATCTTCTAGATTTTTTTCAGAATACCCAGAAATAAGACCAAACCAAGATGAAATATTAATTATCCTAACTATACAGAATAGAATATCTTCTTAATCTTCATTAAGGATGATCCTCCATCATATTAGTATTTAAATATCAACTGAGGAATCATTCATGGATGGTAAATTATTCAGATTTGCTATAAAGAATTGAGAGAACCCACTACTTCTCAGGTTCTCTCCCTGAGAACTTTCTTCACCTTAAATTCCCTGTAATATAAGAAAAAATACAATACATAATTATTTAAGTGAATAATGTGGAACCTCTTTGATTTTTTAATATAAATATAAAGGTTTAGATGTTTTTCTCAACCAAGTTTCTCCACTTGATATAGTCTTCATGCTTTCACATATGAACTTATATTTGGATTTATATTGCAGTAGTATGGATCACTTTACATAATCTTCTAATTTATGTAGAGAAATTTTATTCTTAACATCCATCATGGATGATACACCATTAATACTATTTAGAACTTATTCTTGTTCTGGTATTAAGGTTAAAAAACCTTTTTCAATGTGACCAAATTTCTTGCATCTCTCACACAGAACTTCTTTAACACAAGAGTTTCATTTTCTTGAAAAAACCTCATGAACTTTTCCTTCATCATGTGGAATATTTTCTTCCCTCTTTTAACTAGATTTATCTTGTGCATATTCCATTTTTATCATTCTTTTTAAATCCTCAGGCCAGATAACTAACATATTATTTGGAACTATGGAAACAAGTTTGGATCATCCACATGGGTTATTTTGAGTTTCATCCCTCTTGACAGTTCTTTTGGATACACTACACTTCATCTTCTTGGATTTAGAATCCATGGTCTTCTCACCATTCTTCTTTGGTACCTTCCTAGGAGGATTTATCTTCACAAATTTCTTCTGATATCTTCCTAAGAATGCTTCATCTTTTCAAGCCAGATTTTGTGATCTTGTTTTCTTATTAGATTTGGATACATGTTGAGATGATCATGTACCAACATTGTAACCACTACCATTTTATACACCACAAATGTTATCAAGAATTACAAATATGTTTGTAGTATATATATGATTCTATACCTACATATGTTTAATCTTCTTCTCTACAATTATAACCCTTGAGACAAGCTTCCTTTGTGCTTTAACATTTTTAGGATTGTACCAACAATTTATTGTGCAGTGCCCAAATCTATCGCAACACCAACATTAACCTCCAATTCTTGATTTCATGATATTTTATGTATCAGTTTTTTGGGTATTATTCATGATTTTTGTGATTTTTTAGGGAATGACCTTCCATATTCATCTTCCTATATACCCTAGACATAGTGGTAAGTATATTTTAACCTTTATTCTTTTATACTTGTTCAGATTTTGTTTTATGACATGCACTGTTCATGATAAAAGGTTTAAAAAAATTAGTACAAGATGTTGTGGATGGTACCTAATTCTTCTCAGATATTTATGATAGATCATTGAGTAAAGTCATGATCTTCTTATCACAAGTTAGAGTTATTTCAACCTTATAATCCTCCATTGAACATTGAGTATCAGTAGAAATTGTATCCTTATTTTGTGAATTTTTAATTTGTGTCTTATTAATATTGGCCAACTGAGCTTCCAATTCTAGACATTCCATATATGGGATGATTTTATGATCTTTAATCACAATCACCTTATCTTTATAAACCTTCTTTAATCTTTCAACTTCCTCTTCAGGCATTGGAACTTTTTTTTAACAAAGAGTCAAGTTCCTTAATCTTCTTGGAATTTTATTCCAAATATAAACCCTCATCTTCAGTGCTCTTGTTTATTTTATCTTCAAGTGCATGGATCTTTTCTTCTAGATCCTTATTGAATAAATGTTGGGGAATTTTTCAATACAATTTATATTTTTTTATCCATGTACCTCTTAGAACTATTAAGATCTTGATTATGTTATTATCTTTTCTCTATCACATACAAGTATATGAAAGCAGTAAAGATATAACACAATATTTTTACAAGGTTCACTACTCAATAAGAGTAGCTAGTCCTTGGCATGGCCAGAAATAATCTTGACCACACAACCACTAGAAAAAAATCCTTTAAATGTGGTTAAAATGAGTAGGATATACCCTTACACTTATGAGGCACTTTGAAAACAATCCAATAGTTCATGTTTTACAGCTCTTGGATGGATATTTATACTACATCCCAAGACAGTATTATCCTTATTGATAAGAGTTTGTAACCCCAAGAAAGTCCTCTACCTATTGATTCATATCCAATGTTACAGTTCTGATTTGATCATTCTTTCTTCACTTGTTACTTGCCTAGCAGCATACAAGTAACTCTTCTAACTTCTTCCAGCAAAAAACTAGATAGCTACACCTTATTTTTCTTCTGTCAGTCACAATAATATTAATGTTTTTGTGGACTGATGAAAACAATTATTCATGACCCAAATGATAATCAAATGATATCAATTTGGATAGTCACTTCCTCTTATCCTCTTCTGTATTCCTTTTCAATGCCAAATTAAATGCATTGAGATCTCTTCTTCCTTTTTTTGGAATCACAAACTTCTTATGTGATTATTAAATTAATAAAGATGAGCTAAACTTAGCATCATCACAATTAGTATAGCCTGAATAACTAAATATAGGCCATCAACTCTCTTCTTATTATTTGACACACAACAATATGGAATAGTGTATTAGTGTCTTAATATCTTCCTTCAATTCTCAATACCAATACATGAGTGCGTCAATATACTTTCTTCTTACTTGGGGAAGATATGAGTTTAGTTGCACGTATGGTTTTTCTTCACACAATAAAACTATGTGTGTTTTCTCTTCTATGTCTGTTGTGTATCAACTTGGTACACACATAGTTTTACATCGTGAAACAATCCTCCACAAACTCCTTTTCACTACGTGGAGTGAGTATTTCACAGACAACCTTCCCTTTCATGAACTACCTCTACTTTGTAGACAATTGATGCCCCATGAACCATGGATGATTTTTAGATAGAATCTTCCTCCATAGACCATACCTATTTCCATGGACCTTCTCTTCTTCTATAGACCACCTCTTCTTCCATGGGATATTTTTGATTCACGGATGGATGATGCCTCAAAAAAATAACTGATGCTTCACAGAAAACCTCTTTTCTTTGCAAATTGCCTTCATTCCATGGACTCCACTCGCTCCACAGACTAACTCTCCTCTATGAATCCTTTTCTTTTGTGAGATACAATGCCCCAAAAGTCTCCCTATCTTTCGTGGATTTTTCCCTCCTGAACTCTTTTAGACCTAACTGAATTATTCCCAAAGAGATGATCCTTTCTTATAAAATTTTCTCTGAATTAATAATGGTATTAGGGTCCTTTATATAGGTAAATAAATCCAAAAATATCACTAATATGATTTACCCAAATTCTCAATGTGATACAACCTTCACTGTGTACATTTCTAAGTGGTATCTTTTCCTTTGCGGTATATAGTTCCCCCACAAACTTCATTCATGTACTGTCCCCACAAATTGTCTCTATCGAAGAAATGATACCCCATGAAATAATTCCTCCATCATGTCCATTGATGACTTCTATAAACGAAAAACCTTTGTTTCAGCCAAAATTACCATCTTCATTCTGCAAATAAAGAGCCTCCCGTGTATCTTAAATCCTTTTTTGAACTTAAAGTCTTATACATACAAAAAAACTTCCACAAACTATTTTCCCTATGTGTTGCTCATACCATTCTCCGCAATCCACATAGATATGCTATGTATAAATATCCCTTTACTAATTTTCCTTCACTATTCCACATACCTCCTATACAGTCCACAAAATTTCATTCATGGTCTGCAAACTGTGATTTATATAAATCCTTTTCCAAGAAACATACTCCAGATTTTTAGGCCCAAAAATTTGAAAAACACTAGAAAATGATGCCACCTAAAATATATACTTGGAAAAGAACACCCATGATGCTTCAATATCATCTGTAATATTCAAAAATCATATGATTTCATCACAACCCTTATCTATCATGATATATAGTCTTTGATCGATCACCTTTAACATCATCATATTTTCAAAGGAAAGTATTATTACTTCCCTATATTAAAGAAACATCATTATTTCCAATCAAAACTGAATACGATTGGAAACACCTTTACTTATACTTTCCTTTATAAGTCTTTCATCACAATTTCTCCAAATAACTTATGATATTTGTGAAATACAGACCAGAAAAACATCATCAGATTTACTAGGATAATTATTCCACCATGACATCCAATGTCATCAAATGAATCCATAAAAATTCTCCAGGCATCACCATGAAACTCATTGTATTAAAACCATTCATATTTTTCTCTTAAGATCAAGACTTTAAGACTTCATCCAATCTCTATTAACTTTTTGAACCACTTCATCATATTAACCACAATGATATCTTCTCATCTCATTGAACAATATTGACAAAAAATGAAAATCATTTGAAAAAAATAAAATTCATACACAAAGTGGGCTCTTCAAGACATACAAAGGGTGCACCCTGATAGTTCTCTAATTCATTTGGTAATGAATTTAATCTCTAGAGATGACATGTTTTATGATACCTTGGTGAATAACCTTGGTAATTTTAATTTATGAAACCATGGTGATAATCCTTGGTGATATTCTTATGAATATATCATTTAAATATTGTAGCCACATTTCTTGTTATGATTCATGCTATTTTTATTATGATATTCCTCTTGATAATTCCTTATCATTATTCCATATGTTCTTGTTGATATGTCTCAAGATCAGATGTTATATTTCTCTCTTATTTATTCTCTTACTAGGTTTTTTTCTCACCCATTTCCTTTGATGTATGTCCCCAGGTTATGATATGCATTAAATATAACTTAGGGTGAACCCATGAAGATGTATTTAAAGTTGTTTTAGAAGAATGTTTTATGTTTTCATGTATTATGTACCTTTTTCCCAAGAAACTAAACTTGAAAAGATTATCTATTTTGTACCATGTAATGAAATGTTATGTAATAAAAAGGCGGTATTACATATTTTGGTTTGGGAATGTGACCCCTAGGTTGATGGTTTTTCTATCAGAGGATCTAGGGAAGGAAATGGGTACCCCAAGTGTATGATATTATCATGATTTTGGGGTAGGATGTGGTTCCAACTAGGTGTTACTCAAAAGGTTTTGGGATGGATGTGGTTTCCCCTAGGTGTCATCCTTATGATTCCAGGATAGAACATGGTCCCCCTAGGTGGCATGACTTTTTTATTAGAGAAAATGTGGAACTGAATAAAGTAAGTATGGTTGATCTCATGTTTTACCTTATAACTTGTGGATCGATGATGGTTATTTTATTTCATTTTCATACTATATATTTTATTTTGATCATATCACACTTACACACATGCACATTATATTTATTGGTTATGTTATGGAAACCATTCGTGGTGGTCTACTATGTTTTACTCACACCTTGGTTGGTTGACTATAAAACTTTGGTACCCGAGCAGACATCATGTTCATAGGTTCTGGTAGGGAAGAGACCCGGTGTTACATGGTCGAGTAGGTTAACTCAGATAGAGTCTGGAGATTAGGATGAGTTGAGTCTTATAGATGGAAGTAAATACTCTTTTATATTTTATTTATTTTTCTTATTATTTGTATGTGATTGGTCTGGTGGGATATTGATTGATATATATTTCTGTATGCTTTCACATTATATTTTTTATAACATTTATCTTGTTTATTGGATTGTTCATACTCTGATTATTTTTAATGGATGATGGTTGATTTTTTTGCTATTTTTTTGCTATTATATAAGGGTATATTCTCCCCATGTTAACACATTATACCCTTACTATCATCTGGTAGCCTATGTAATATGTGGAGGTGCACCTGAGATCTCGTGAAAATCCCAACCCAAACATTTTTGAGTGGTTTAGGGATGATAGGGGAGTGTATTTTTTGTTTTCTTACTATTTGGGGTATGGTAGATAGGGAATAGATATGTGTTGAAGCATATGATAGACCTCATACTGGTGCATCAAAAACACCTTTTTTTGAGGGAAGTCTAGGTTACTAGGGACATGAGGTTGCTATTATTGGTTTTTGATGTTATATTTGAAATATTTATTCAATAATGGGGTGTTTATTTAAGATTTTTATTGAAGTTTTGGATCTTGGATAGTTGGTAAGAGGCCTATGTATATGCATCATATTTGGAATATTGTATTCTCATAACATACATGTTCTTTCCTATAATTGATATCACTGCTGATGATGGTTCAATTTTTTAAAGTTTCAACAATAACTTATAATGGTTTTTACCATAACTATAAAAATAATGGTTTTTTGTGATAGATTTATTATGATATATTCTCATCATAAAATGATAATTTCCATGGGAATCCATCACTAAACACCCGCCATGGAAAATCACATCATAAATAATAGTAATTGTGACAGGTTGTGGAAAATATCCTAATGATGATACTATTTATGATATAATTATACAACTATCACTAATACTATTTGTGATGTAACTTTTTATCCATCATAAATAATTTCCAGCAAGATTATTTGAGATGAAATTACAATTTTCTTTAAAAATACTATTTATGATGGACAAAAATTATCGTCACAAATATTATTTATGAAAAAATTACAATTTCTGTCACAAATAAATTTATACCATTGTATTTGTGATGAAATTATTATTTCATGTCAAATAATTATTTTCAATAAAGACTTACATTCATTTCAAATTACTGTATAAAAAATGAACTAAAAGATAAAAAACTATAAACAAGCATTTATTATAAAATTAAAACATATATGATATAAAATAATTTTAGAAAAAATAACATAAAAATAGTTTCACTAAGGGGGTGAGGGATCAAATCCATCAGGTGTAGGGAACTCCATCCATGAATCATGTTCATGTCATCGCATATACTTCATCATCTTCTCATATTGCTGCTCCTAATTTCACCACAGCTGCTTCTATTTCTGTCACTGCTGGTCCTAATACTGTCTCCATTATTATTTATCTCTATTTAGTCTCTATATAGTCTCTTATTGAGCTTATATCCTCACATCATACTCTATAGTGGTGAATGAAATTGATTTCACACACGATCCCTTCAAGATAAATGATGAAATCACTTCAGTGCTATAGTAACTAGACGAAGTTGATTATGATCCAATACTGATCACTTGAAATTTATGAATACCAATTTATGTCACTTATAGTAGCTGCCTCTTCAAAAAATGATTCACATGTGGCATCATCTCCAAAATCTATCTTGGCCCAACTCCCATGCATCCGATAAATCTATGTCTCTTATGCCTCCTATCAGTGTACATCCTCTTGTACACATATAATTCTGTAATGATTAGATCAACTACAGACCATATAAATTTATCATATTCATTTAGTATTTTATATATATATATATATATTATTAAATAATATTAATTACCAACTATTGATGATATATATTGAATGTATAACTCTCTAATCTGTGTACGACATCCTATCTCCTCAAATTATGTTTACTTGAAGTTGATCTCCTTATGAAAGTCTCTCCTATCCAGTAAGGGAACAATCCCTCCCAAGACTGGGTAGAGACATAATAAAGTTGACGAGGAAAAAGATACTCATCAAATATAGTCTTATATGATCACTCCATAGCTGTCCTCTGAAGGTTATGTAAAAACTAACAAAAACGATAACGCATGAAAGACTCTCATGCTTCCAAATAGAGGGTCTTACACTCCCATCAACATGAAACCATAACCCTTAAAAATATTTAATAATATATTAAATTAGAGATTATATAAATTTATAATAATATATATATTTTTATTTATACATACCATATAGTGCTCAAACATGTGATGAAACACATCGGTAGGAACCCGATCCCATGACACTCATAGAGAAAAAAAAGTTCCTCATAATAGCACTAGCCTAAACAATAACTAAATGTGAAAAATATGAGAATAAGAATAATTAGTAACACTAAATAATAAATAAATTAAATTAAATTAAAACTAAATCAAATTCATATTTAAACTTACTTCCTCTAACGAGGATCAAAGTTAAGAGCAGATTATCACTCAAGAATAGGATATGGAATCATCAATCACACAAGGACCCAACCCCTCCTAGTAGTTGGTGGCGCATGATCACCATTGACTGATGAACCAGGAGTATTTTCACTAGGTATATATTCCTTATTCAAGATATGCATAATTGTATCAAATTTATTTGGATCCATCTATGTGTTGAAAAGAAAAATAAATATTACCTATAAATAATTATTAATATATATATCTTATATAAAAACTAATAAATATTTATTGATAAAATAATATATATTGATTATGAATATAACTAAAATATAATACATCATTCTTCATGTTATTATTCATGTATGTCGATTTATTCATACCCCCCCTTAGCATCATCAATTTCTATATGATATTCAATTTCATTAGACAAATTATTTTAAACACTTTTGGTACATCATCAACATTATAAACACTAATGATCCTTAACTCTGGTGTCTCATCATCAATATATGTATCTATTTGGGTAAGATATGCATTTTGTTTTGTTTCTTGAAATGTTTCAGTAGTTTTCACTTCTATATAACCACTTTCATTTTTTTATAAACTGAACGTCATGATATTTCAGTTTTATTACACTCCACCAGTCATTTAGATCTCTCAAAATAGAATAATAATTTTCATAATAAACTTGATGTGATAACATATATGGTACATTTAATATAAGAATAATTTTATATTTATTTTAAATGAATCCATTTCATGGATGAATAAAAAATCCTTGATTAGTATCAAACTGGTGAATTTTAAACATCGTTACATAATTCTATCCCAAATAACATAATTAAATTATTTTATCTAGATGTCAAAAAGTAAAATACATTTTCTCTATTATGATATCCTTTTAAAAAAACACCAATGTTCATTTTTTTGATTCACCATATGTGTGTGTATAAAATTGAGAACCATTTACCACATATTCATTATAATATTTGACTAATTTGGATGGTGGGTTACTTAGTTAAAATAATCAACTATCAATTTTATTTCCATGTTGTAATACCTGAAAAAAAATTTAATTTAAAGTATATAAAATAACAAATTGATTTCATATGTTCAACTGTAAATAATTCAACTCACCAATATTTGAAACTAGTAAGTAAATTTACATTATTGATGTTCTTTAAGAGAAACCAAGGTAATTTGATTGAATAATTTAATATGATCCTCATATAATATTAAAACAAATTAATTTAAGTTTACATCTAATTTTTTTAAATATATATGTAAAAGTGTCACTTACTGTACAAATCATGTCATTTCTTTATAATTAAGCAGAACATATGTATGAGCTTTGTGTTGTTCATTATCTAAAATACATCAGTCATGATCACTACTAAAACCAAAATCATACTGATTAAACAATGATGATAAATAGTCTACGATATTATAAAAATGTCCCTCAATGTTACCCATTCGATTATATTTCTAAGGATATTCATATTGATAATAATATAAGTAGAAATTTGAATTTTCCTCTTGCAGGTATGCTTTTACAATTGAACCTTCAATAGATCCTTTGTCATATAACTTCTTATTTTATTTTTACACGAATCTATCATATGAGTACACCCATAAAAATTGTACCAGAATCCTACATTTTTATTCATAAAAAATGTAATATTAAATGTTCTATTGAATTTAGGAAGACCGGGGAAATATTTTTTCTAATTTATATAGATTTAGAACAACATCTTTTTCCACCGTACTCAGTAAATCATAGATTGTTTTTCCAAAAAAATGTCTTAGAAAAAATATGATATTTTTTTAAACACATCACAAATAAAATAATTAAATAACCCTTTAATGCTAGTAGGAAATAATATTTCCATTATGACATGAAAATAATGAATATTTAATACTTTAATATGACCATTTTTGAAAGAGTGAGAAAAATTTTAGGCATAACTATTTGGTAACCTCAAATATATAATCAATTAACATAATAATAAATAAAATTCTTTATAAAGTTCATATGATACTTCTAGATTTAGTAAAATTTATGAAATATCATTTTCAAATAACACATGTTTGGGATGTCTATAAATTTGGAAAGGATCTAACTAAGCCTTTACCATATCTTTAGTCTTATCAGGTGTGTCCAACACAGTATAAAACATGTTATCAAAATAGTTTTTCTCAATATAAATTAAATATATCATGTGAAAGAATAATAAATCAGACCAATATGACACGTCCAAATAAATACATCACTTTATCCAATTGTGATCTCCCCCAAAACCATATATTTATTTGGTTTATAGTTGGTCCAAAGGTAATAACTGTAAATAGAGAGATAATATACTTTACCTAAATACCTGTGAACACTAATAAAAATCCATCTCTTTTAATTATACCCTTTAAAAATTATTTCTATTCCTTTGTAAAGAGTGATCTACAAGAGGAAATCTATGATGATAGTCAAAAAACAAGGTTTTCTTCCATTAATAAGCATAAATGCTTTGTTGTCACCCATCCAGTATAGAAAATATTTTGGAACATGTTATCTTCTTCCAAATAACATAAAACACTATTAAAATTCACTAATTTTTCATATTAATATAGCTTTAAATGTAAAATTCTATTATGAAACTACATCATATATAGTCACACCATCACTTCACAGTAAAATTAACTCATCAATTAGTGGATTTAAATAAACATCGATATTATTTCTATGGATATCCTAAAATTAGTAATTAAAAAATGATTTATGGTTCCTTCATCAATATCTAAGGTGGTAAGTTGTACAGATGTGACGTACTGAGCTCAGTTCATAGATAAGTGCCCAGTTTGATTGTCCATAAGGGCTCAAGTGTGCCTCCCCATATTCCAATGGATACTAACTAGAAGAGAGGGTATATGGTGGCAGAGTGGGGAGATAATACCCTGTTTATCATAGTGAAACACATTGGTAGATAAAGTAGTGGAAATATTAAGGCAGTGGAAAATAAATCATCAAGACAATAAATGATAGAAATAATGTAGTAATCAATATAATCTAAAGAATATGACATGATAATTTAGAAAGTGAGTCAGACTAGACTTAGTTGTAGACATACAACCAATACAATATAAACAAAAAGGAAACAAAAAAATTATCTCCATATAAGAATCCCAGGAACTAGCTAGGTCCTTTGCTCCTAAGATCCAATTATAAAAGGAAATCAAACATCCATAGCTGGATGATTCCATTTATCCTTACCGACATCAATTAAATCTGTCCGAGTACCAAATGGCATCCTGAACAGAGTGTGAGTAAAACTCGGTAGGCCACCACCAATGGTGTATTCTGAAAATATAGTCTATTATTATGAGATGTAACACTATGTATTATATTAATAAAAAAACATATAACGTGAATGTGAACTAGGAAATACCACCAACTTCGATCTAAACTATTTGTATCTAAGAATAATAACTTTTTTCAGCCAGGAATATAAGGTACATGGACAAGGAATCCTCATAAAGTCCATGGATAAATTCCAAGGTAATCTCAAGAGATACTTGATTTGATTCCAAGGAGATAATCCAAGTCAGAAAATGTCTAGGTATATCAAGCCAAATCTTGGGATCTCATCCTAGGCATTCTCATTTTGAAAAAGTTCATAGGTTAATAGTCAACACCATGCTGAGTGATTCAATAATATAAGACATTGACTGTATCCAAGATTAGATTACCCCTTGTAATCTTCCTTAATGAATTATATGTATGGGATCCCACCTTTTTATTACATAATTTTTTTATTACATGCTACAAAACATCGGATCTTTTAAAGTGTAGTTTCTTGGAAATCAAGTGAATAATACATGAAAACATAAAAAATTCTTCTAATCCACTTGAAATCCTTCTTCATGTGTTTATCCTAACTTAAATTTACTTATCTCATAACATGGGGACATACATCGAAGGAAATGGTTGAGCATGAAGCCCAATAAGGTAGTAAGTAAGGGAAACAATTTACATGTGATCATTAGGAATATTTAAAAGAACACGAGGAATATAATTATGGAATGAGAAAGAGAAAATAAGGAATATAATAATAAAAAGAACATTATTCATAACATATAAATGTGACTAAAACATTTAAATGATATATTCATAAGCATATCACTAAGACTTGTCACCATGGTGTCATAAAAATTACCAAGGTTATTCACCAAGGTATCATAAAACATGTCATATCTAGAGATTAAATTATTTACCCACTGAATTGAAGTGATATTAGGGTGAATAATTCATATTTATTAATTAATGTGATCCAAATATATCAAAATAAATTATTTCATCAATAACCAGTGGAGAATAAATAGAACATTTCTTATCAAAATCACAGTGAACAAAAGTGATTAAAGACATGATTATTATGTCATTTTTAGCCCATGAAAATGGAATGTGGGTTTATTATGTGTAAATCAACAAATAAAATAATTAAATTTTACATATAGGAAAATAACCCTAAAAATAAATGGGTTTGGGTATTCACAAAAAGAAAATAAAAGAGAATTTCTTAAGTAGAGAGGGAAATTTGAGGAGTAAATTCAACAACATGACGGGTATAAAACATGGTTTTTGAAAAGGTTAAAGTGAGATTAAATAATGGTATTCCATTGATAAAATGTAATTTGGAAGTAAGTGTATGATCAAAATGGTAATAAAATAGGGTAACCATAACATTTAGAAGAAAAATACAAAAAAGAAGTTCTTGAGCTGAAGAGAAAAGAAGGATAATTCCCTTACCTTGAAAAGTTACTCCTAAATATTGAGGAATGGGAACTTGGGGGCTTGAGGACACCTTGGGAGAACTATTTTGGAGTAAAACTACCAGAACTTAGTGGAGTATGTATTTTTAGTAAAATTAAAAGGATAAATGAGTGGGTATTTATAGCAAAATTGGATGATTTGTTTAATACTTTCCAAATATAGGCATTTTAAATCTAGGTTGTGGAAAATGAAAACCATTGGATTACCCATGGGTTTTGCCCATGGTTTTGGAAATATGGGACACATTTAATGTTATTTTAACCCACAATAATTTATCATCAATTTTTATTACTTATTTTGTCATGGAAAATTAAAGTTTCCACAAAGTAATGTTTTTAAAAACAAATTTTCCATTTTAGAATTTGGAAAGTTACTTATATGATTTATAAATTGATTAAAATACATTAAAATAATTAATATTAATAAAATAGCATATTTTAGGTCATGTATTGTGGTAAATTAACTATTACACCATTATGAAATAATTATTAAGTCATTAAAAATATCAAAACCCTAAAACTGTATTTTTATTGTTCACGAAAAAATTAAAGTATTTTATAAAATTATCATAAATTCAACCTAACCTAATTTAGAAACATTGATTTAAAATATGAAATATTTTATCAGAATAATTCTCTAAATATGACAATTTTATCTTTTAAATATAAAAATCCTTATTTATTAAAAAAATTGCGGGTTGTAAGGCATAGTCAAATTTCTTACACTTTCCTAGGACATATTAATGTTATTTTATCATTTATATTTAAATAAGAGTATTTTGAACATACTATTTAATTAAAATAAATATTATTCAGAATACCTTAGTTTATTATAAAAAATTATATCTTTTTTGAAAAGGATGATTTGTGTATAAAAAATAAATTTATCAAATTTCATTTGAATTAAACCTACATTCTATTAAGTAAAACTATTATTAAAATGGAATTGATGGAATATGAATTTTATTTATTCAAAGGAATTGAACTTTAAGTAACTAATTCTTGAGCACATAACCCCTTATAACACCTGTGTATGACCTAAGGGTGAGATGTACGATGGTGATAGATTCACAGGGAAGCTCAGCTTACATCGACTGAGTGGTATTTTTCACTAATTTGAACTTATCTCATAGGTGATTTCATTAAATATTCACTTGTTGAAGCTCCACTTGGGCTTGGTCAAGGGTTAACCCCAGGGATGCTACCTCCCTACAAATTTCTGAGAAATAAACTTCATACGACATTACATTACAAATTGAGGCCATCACTTCTCCTTTTTTCATTAATTATCCCTTGTCATATTACTTTAAAATACTAATTATAACATTAGAATTATTAATAAAGGGTATAGTTCTCAATGATCAAATTTTTTAATGGTTGTATTGACTAACAATAATATTTGACCAACAGTCCTATAATGGTCAAATCCCAATGGTAACATTTCCCTTTATACTCTATAAATACCACTTCATTATTTTATTCAATATTCACTACAAAAATTTTATAATATGTTTATTGGTTTACTAATATTTTGTTTCATTTTTGAAGTGTTGGGGAGATGATTTTAACAGATTAGAGCAATCCACATTTTCCAATTTTGGTGAATAAAGTATTGATCATTATTAAATAGATATGGTTTTGTTGTGTAATATAATATAAGACACAATTTCTCAGGAAACAAATATCATTTAAAAAAACTTGGGTCATTATCGGGTGCTTGTTAACATTCCATTATGTCAAAGAGTCTAAAAAATGACAAAGGGAATCCCCTTAGGAAGAAAATGGGAAAATACACAAAGAAAATGAAGATTTGAAAATGCAAGAATTTTGGATCTCTCTAGTCTATCCAAATCACCGTCGGCGCGCAGGTCTACTTGGGTTCCACCCATCCGGCATGTAGCCACTTGCGCGCAAAAAAGTTGGTGAGAATCCTACTTGTGTGCCCAAATTTCTTTTGACAAAGGGACCATATTTTCCTATAAATAGACCATTGGGGCCCTCATTTGTATGGATGAATTTCCTTAAAGCCCATTTGTTGCTTTGGTTGCCCTATTACTTCACCCCAGTCTTCCGAAACATTCAAGGTAGTTCTTAAACACCTTTAATGGAGGATTTAAGGGTGGATAATTGGACTTAAGTCCTTTTAGTGTTTTAAAACCATAACACTTGCGTTCCTAAAGATCCCAACCTCCCCAAATCAGAAATACTTGCGCACTACCTATTCCTTTCATAGGAACTTGAGTGATCCACTTCTAGGACCACCTGTGAATATTATTTAAGGCTTGAGAAAGGTATCGCCCAAGTATTAACACATAGTTTGTTCATTTATTAAGTGAAAATCAGGTCTCCCAAGCCTACTTGCGCACCCATACTTGCGCGCCCTTCCCTACTTGGGCACCCCTCATTGATTCACTTACTCTCTTAAGTCTACAAGCCATCAAATATTCCTCAAAGCCATTCATGGAAAGGTTTCTTCTTCCTTGGATCCCTTATCTAAAAGGTATTCTCATGAGACCTCCATTAAAACCCCCCGACTTATCAAACCTTTGGGAAAGACACATCAGTATGTCTCCTATTTGGGTATGTATTTCCACAGTTAGAGCTTACCCACATTTTTTTATAGGGGAGTTAGGGTACATGAAATCTCTATGGGTTTGTATATCCACAGTCACATGGACCTTTCTCCTAGAAATAGTGTTGGGAAGTTTCCGGTTTGGAATAGGGTTTGGGTCTTGACCTCTCCCTTCTCAAAGAGATGACCCGAAACCTTAGGTATCTTGTAGGGAAGGTACGGTTCACACTAGATTTTCCATGAAAGTATAGGATAAGTCTCTCTCCCCTACCAGGATCAATTTTAGGGCATCCATCCTGGTGTAATTACCTAACCTTTATCCCTTATTCCTTTCATTGGAACCTTGTCCAATGTAAAGAGAACAGAGGGAAGGATCATCGCCTCACCCTTTTCCCTCGTCGCCTCACCCTCTTCCATAGTCGACGCACCCTCTTCCACTAGCGGAGGATGAAAAATTTAAAAGTGTGAATGCCTTTGTTGAATCTTTGACATCCTCTTATTTATCACATCAAACATGAATCACGTGGGCTTAGATATTTGTCATGGTCACAACATTTTCACAATTGAAGGAACTACGAGAACTCTAATTCATGTTCAAACCAGGATACATAGGAATCCCTTTCAGGGCCTGAGATCATTGGATATCCTCTTTAGGAATCCAACCTTAATTTATCTAATATGGGCATCCTCCTTAGGAATAAAACTCAAATTAAACCCCCAAAATCATTAAGGATTCCTTTTCAGGAAGTAAGCCAAAATTCATTTCTCTCAAAGGACTATACTCTCCTATGAGACCTAATAGAACTACGCGAGCTTTGATTCCCATATATATGGGACATGTAGGAAGCCTTCTTGAGGTTCAAACCCAATACCCTAAATCAACCCCATTATCCTTGAACTATATTCCCAACAGGGTCTGATCCTACTTGGAAACCCATATTCTTTCCAAGTTTATTGGGCTGCTTCAGTATAAGTCCCATATTATGTTTTTGACTAAGCACCTTCCACTTATATGTTCATACCACACAACATTAAACTATATAGCTAGGTCCTTATCACATGACCTTAAAAGGTATGATGTGTCCCATTAAGTGGAACCAAACTATGAGGGTTCTGATTCCTTTTACAAGGATACGTAGGTAGACCATTTTATGAGAACGATCCCAAAATCAAACCAAACCTTCATCTCCCTGGATGACAATAAATTCTAGAGTGCCCCACTGAGTGGATTAAAAACCAATATCATCACAACGGTGATTAAAAGAATCTCTAAGAAGTATATTAGATGATACCATTGATGTAAAACCTCAAATACATATGAATATTTCCATTAATGAAGAACCTTGAATGCATACTAATGATTATAAATTTTACACATGTTAATAAGTGATTGTAAATTCCAAGGGAAACTTATGCTATTCTTGGTGAATTAATAAGGATTCATGAAAATATCTTAAATTTACAAATAGAGTCTCAGAGTAGACAATAATTCCCCCCAAAAGGGTGTGATGAGTTCAACCTCCCATCCTCTCAACCAATGTACGTTCCTAAGTATCGTGAAGTTCAAACTTAACGAATACATGACTTTGGAAAGCAGGTCCCCTTTGGATAAAGAACTATTGGAAGTTTCCAGTTCCATAAATAAATCCAATGGAAACTGCTTGTAAGTAGTGATTCTTAAAATTAGAATACACGTTTCAAGGACCTAAGAAACAAAAATGGTGAACCCGACATGAATCCTTAACCAAGTTAATAATGTTACCCACCAGTTAGGACCATATCAATTGATAATGGAATGTCAGACAAAGGAATCAATAATACATGTATCCATATAAAAATATGTTACTTTAATGGAATTTTTTGTTGTTTCAAGTTTTTCTTATAATTCCCTTCATTCCAAAATGGATTTCTTCATGAAAATATCTGTGAACTTCCCGACCGTTGCTCAAGATGGATCCCTATCCACGGAAAGGACTTCATCACCAACCAAATGTCTTCAAAGCTGGGTCTCTAATGTGATGGTAAAGGAATATTTCTGGAATGGTACAATCCTAACTTTGGAGGCTGCTCGGCAGGCCCTTCAGGTCAATAACAATCCTTAATCACCGTGTCAATGGTGACCAATGATCAAGAAGAATACAATGCCAACCACTGTCTCCAACTTTTTTGAGTCTTTATCCCTAGAACACAACAATCAATCCCTACCATACTATAGGGAGGCGGATCAAGAGGCCAATCAAGGCCTTAATTCAAGAATTCAAGAGTCATTCTTGAGGACTCCCACCAACAATCGCCGCCAGCAGAATCGCGCGGTAGTGAACCCCCAACATGATGGGGGTGTTGTCTCTGGACGTTCATCCCAAGTCTCTCAGACCCAGGCATGCAAGATGAACCGTTAGGGATAGAATCTGGTCAATAGGGAGCAGGTTCTCAACTCTTCCACCTCTAGAAAAGTGCATCAACTTAACTTGATGGAAAACAACGAACGAACAAAGACACCCGTCCGTCCTAATTTGGATACTCAGTAGAATAATCTAGAAGCAACCCACTAATCCCACTAGATAAATCCAGAGGAGTACTGTGAATAATCACATACACCTACTTACAAGTTATCAACTAGTCATCAGGCTCATCTGGCTGCATTTAAGGAAGGCTGCCACTCTAATGTGGTGGCAACTGGTGGACAGGAACATACACCTATTTACAATAACCAATTATACCAGTAGTCTCGTCTACCCGTATTTAAGGAAGTCCATCAACCATACTTGATGGTAAATAGCTAGCAGGCATATACACCTGCCAATGTTCATCAAGTCTGCCAACATTCTCGTTTGGTATCACCAGGAGAAGTCAGTCGGAAAGCTCCGATGACAAATTTGGGGCAGACCCAACTCTCTGCCCCCATGCATGAGTACTGTCAATTCCCATTAATAGGAAAAGGAGGACAGGATCAGGCACATACACTACTCCAGATACAGAATGGACATATATTCTTGTTCTAATCACTGAAGTCACCAAACATATCTTATCCATAGTAAAAGGGCAGACGCAGATCCCTTCCCATATTCTGGAAGCATGTTAGGATATTATAACAACCACTTCAGCAGTACCAGGGAAACAAACATATAAATATGTACCCACACATGGGATGACACATTGGCATGCCATCCTAGAGCAGATACATACCTCTGTTCCAGTCCATGAGGGTCATGGGGAATACTCCCCCATATCATATGGACAACAAGATCGAGAACATACACCCTTTCCAATTGGAGGTAATCGGTCCGTTTCGGTATCCACTCTAAGGAAGGAACATACAATTGCCCATGATAACCACTTTTCCCCGCAAGTGTCCCCAAATAAGTATAAAAGAACATCAAAAAATAAGTCTCACCAAACACTGTTGGAAAATCAAGAGTCAAGCTGCGATTTGGATCCTCTTAATACTGGAGTTCTTGAAGCCCTCAGACATTTATCTATTACCACTCAAGATCCTATCCTCTCATTACCAAATTATGGGAGTGGTAGTATTTATTCTAAATTTCCACATCAGAAACTTCATCATGAAGGCTTGCTTTATGAAAATTCAGTCAATAAAGAGTACCTATCTCTGGATGAGAGCCACAGAAACCCTCTGTGTGGCCAGAAGACCAAGGAGTAAGAAGATTTATCCCTTGATGTAATCCACAATGGTGATACTACCCATGATGGAATTCACTGCAAAAGTCCTCTTGGTAGTAGTATTTCTCATTGTAAAGACAATTCTATAATTGTCAATATAGCGACAAGAAAGACCTATCTCGAGGCACTTGCAAACACAAGGCCAGTCATGTCTGATACCTTGTCATTGATAGGTGAAACACTTTCACAACTGAAATACATCTTAAGGGAATGGTCATTCTCCTAACCTCCTTTGGGTTATTTGTCTTTTAATACAGAACATCCACTTTGGTCAAAACAAGTGGAGAAACCTCTAGTGAAAGACAATGAAGATGTGTTAAACGTGAGGAAAAAATTGGATAAGGGAGAAGTACCAGTCATGTTCTGGAATTTTGAAAATTCTCAGTATAACAATCCAGAATTGATTGTAGAAGATTGAATTCATGGTATCTGCCTCAATTTATGGAAGAATCTTCGTCATTTGAAAACCAAAGTATTACCATATAATTAATATCAAACTCATGTAAAGGTAATATAAGGATTGCAACGCCAAATTAACTTAGCGTCTCTCTCAGTTTTCCAACATCCAAAGGTTGAAAAACAACAGAGAATCCTTCAACGTGCATGCTTCAATGCTATAAAGAGGCTATGACAGTTAATTTATGATTCCCCATCTAGTGTTCGTATCAAAGGATGAGGTTCATATGGAGCATTTCATTTCAATGCACTCCAAAATCAGCAAAGTCTGCCAAAGGTGGTATCATGAAATGTTATTGCCCACGGTCGGCCACAATCAATAGATTTTGTATGTAATCAAATGTACGCTTAAGAATAGGCCTTAACTAGATCTGATCAGAATCAGGACCAAAGTAAAGAAGTTGTTTAGTTGATTTCACATCAAGCATCTAATAATCTTGAGTAGGCATCCCGTTTAGAGGATGTCAAGCATCAGAGAATAAAAATGTCTGAAATAGAAAAACAATCTTATGAAACAGGTGATTTGAGTGGTTGTCAGATAATGCACCCAGCTAATGTCTGAACCAAAATTTGCAAAATCAGAAGAGCAGTTGCATGAATTTCATCCATAACAGTTCAAGAATCACCCCAGCTTGCAAGGCTAGGGGATCATTTAATTTAACCTTCAAATTTATAAAACAAAGTTCAATGATTTGAAGAAGAACAGGAAATGCCCCAACATACAGGGCTGGGGGATTTTCACATATGCAATCCCCTCTTAAATGGATGTTAGTTTTCTTCTGATTAGGGAAGAATCCATAAGTAAAGCATACAACTGAACTATCCAAGGATTCTCTTCAGGTTATTTTCCACCATAAAGTTCTTGGAAATTCACCATATAGAAGAATTGGATCTCATGGAAGATACAGAGGGATACAATCTTACAAAAATACTGACAGAATACCATTGATGCAATATGCATCAGTGAATTTCATTGGCACTGTTGTAGACAATCTTCCAGAAAATGAGTCCAGTTCAGGGGAATCAGAAGATGAAGTTCTTTTTCATAATACGGTACACACTGAGGAAAATGAAGAAGGTGTGCGTACCCAAAATTAGAGGCTTACCCAGAATCTTGGTATGCCTTCATATAACCAACTCCCACCCCTCTGAAAGGCATATAACAAGTGGAAAAGAAAAAGTCAGGTTGTATGTCACTTTTCCATTGGAGAAGGTCAATCTTTTTCACTTGAAGAGATATTTTCACAGCAAGAATATGAAATTAAGTATTTGAAAAGACTCAATACAAAGTTACTTCGAAGCATCATTTCTTCTAAACGTACTCCCCAGGAAGGTCCTCAACTTTCAAATCCTGTAGAAGCTCCTCAACAAAGAGTATTTGTAGTAACTACATATGTGGATAATTAATTCCCTCCACTGGGTACACAATCAAGGCAAGACCATATACATCCTAATAGGCCTATTCCTGTGGGTTATCCTAGGAAAATATTAGCACCACCATCAATAGTTTTTATGGTCATTACACCATCTCAAGCTCAAGTTTCTATACATTCACAAGTTCCATCTCATTCGGATGTTCCCCAAATTCTTATGAACACAATTGAGGAATTAATGACTCGATTGGAAGATATGGAGGAACAACGTGCACTAGTTTATCTGGAAAAGAGAGCCCACCCTGAATGGGTGGATGCAATTACTCCCCCACCAAATTTTGTGAATACCATATTCTAGATCTTCAATAGTTCAGGAGATCCGGAACAACACTTAACACATTTTGTTTCTTATTGTGATCCCATGATGGGAACTCCTCAAAAACAAGAAGTAGTAAATATTAAGTGTTTTGTGAAGTCATTACATGGGCCAACATTTTTATGGTATAAAATTTACAATCTTAATCAATTACTGTATGGGAAGATCTCTGTGAGAAATTACTTCTTCAATTTGGCTCAATGCTACCAAAGAAAACAATTTTTGATCTTACCAATTGTAAACAAAGAAAGAATGAAAGAGTTTTAGAATTCATTGTGCGATGGAAAGGATTAACATATTCCTTAAGTCTATCACTCCCTCAAGAAAAGTTGCTTCCAATTTGTGTGGAAAATCTACTTGATGAGTTATGCACACCATTGATCCCTTTAAAATACAAAGGAGGTTTAGAAACCTTACTTCAATCAGTCAATAGATAGAAGACTCAATTATAAAAACTAAGGCAAAAACTCGTGTAATTCCATCAGCTCCGGGGAGGAGTATATGAAAGGAAGAAGTAGCTATAGTTACACTCAAACAGGCATCTGTACCTTCTTCTACTTCAAGACCTTCATCATACCGAAGGGCTCCACCTCCTGAGCATCAAGAGCAATGACCGTCACATCAAGATGATAAAATAGATCAAAGGTGGAAACAATTTGAGTAATTAAATAATAAAGCTTATTCTTTCTAGAATTAAAAAGTTCCTGGTTACTTCATCTGAACCCTGGAAAACAATTTGGTTCAGTTTCCAAGGACGAAGAAACCAAATAAAGAAGGAGATGAAGATATTCTGAATTATTGTACCTTTTACCAGATGTTAGGGAATCCCATCCAGGAATGTTTTGTTTTTAAGGACCTCCTACAAAATATGGTAGATTCTGGACAAGTGAAATTGAAAAGTTCATCATCTCAAGTAGCATGTGTTACTTCTACCGATCTAGAGGAATAAAGTGAATGAAATGAAGTCAAAAGTAAAAATGTGAAGAAATATGATGATTGGATGATTAGAAAAATGATCAACTGGACTCATGAAATTTTACGAACATAGTTAAAACTACTGATTATGTCTTCTACCACTCCTGCCAGAGAAAAACCATCTTCATCAAAATGTTTTTCCTCAAATAAGGGAAGTGATTATAAGGACAAAGAGAATTCAGAAGAAGATGAGATCACGTTAAGGCCAAAGTTGTACTTGAACCTAGAAGATTTTATGCCATCTGTTTCAAAAGTATGGGCACCACCCCATCAAATAGAACAACCAGAATTAACCCATCAAGAAGAATCTTCATCAGATGAAGAGTTGATCTTTGGTTCCATCAACGTTATCCATTTAATGGATCCTTATACTGATGATGATTCTGATTATAATGAGCCAGAATTCCTTGTACCTAATTGGGGAACCAGAGGAAGAGGACAAGGTTGAGGATATATGGGAAGACATGGAAATTATAGAAACCACCATTTTAATTTTACCCCCACTCCAACCATATATGCAGCATAAACTCAGGGAGAGACCTTCAGTGGGCTCAACAGGAACAAGAAGTTTCTTCCATAAAATATAGGTTTTCTTCTGACATAATTATTTTGGAGGATTGATTAGAAATGACACCGTCTTCCTATCAACAAATGAATAAACCTAGTTAGTCTAATTTACCAAATCCAAGAATATTTCCAGCTTCTACTTTGACATAGAGTACATCTACATCAGACGCATCAACTTCTAAATCACCTAAAAAACCACATCTCCATGCTAGAAAACACAGACCTTTGGACCAAAAGTTTGATTTCCTGAAATAGTTGGCCCAATTACTGGCCAAGTTATCAATTTTGGATGCTTTAAATCTATCAAAAGAACTTCGGGAAGCACTCATTGAATCTTTTTCAAGTCCTCAATAATTTGAAATCAAAGTTGCTACTACTGAAGTTTACCATATAGAGAATGATCCTAGAGAATGTCATGTAGTCATATATTTTACAGATGAAGATGAAGATGATGTTGTACATGAACATATTAGACCCTTGTATTTTTCTAGCAAGGTCAATGACATAGACATCCAATGGGCCTTCATTGATAATGGATCTGGAGTCAACCTCATTAATTTTCATACACTTTATCAATTAGGCCTGACTAAATCTGACTTATCTCCTTCCAATTTAATTTTGAAAGCTTATGATAAGAATGAGAAAGAACCTCTGGGTGAGATTACACTCAGAACTTAGTTTGGAGATCTTGTATAAAATTCAGACTTCATGGTTGTTCTTCAGGACACAACATTCAATATTCTTCTTGGAAGGCCTTGGATGCATCAACATGCGACCATACCTTCATCATACCACCAGTGTATTAAGTACCATTTCAATGGTCAAATTGGGACATTGTATGGTGACAAATCTCCATTCAAAATGTGTGAATCTCAATACTTTGAGGCAAATTTTTATCACAAAAAAGGAATGAATTCTATAGCAAAGGAAATAACCAGAGTTAATGCTCCGAATAGATTGGAAAAAATTCCAGCAAATACATTCATACATTTGAGTATAGATTATGTGTTTCCTATTAATAAAATTAAAAAGGTAAACCTAAATCTGGGAACTCATCCAGTAACTTCCATAATGTCAATTATGGCAATTGATCCTGACAACATGGGAGAAGTGATTGATCCACCAAGCAGTGATGGAAGTTTAAATGGAGATGTCTTCATTTCATCCATTGAACTAAAACAAGCCTTTTCATTATCAACCAGAGTAGAAGAGATTGTAGAAATTCTAGAGGAAGACAAAGATGTTGATTCTCAATCAATCATTCCCTCTTTATTACCACAGGAAGACTCTTCATCATTAGTAGGGTCAGATATGGTGGCCTTTTCTTCAGGATGTTCAAATACTGACTTCCCCTTTAACTTTGGGAGTTTTGCCCCATCATCTACTATGAAAGTGGAAACCAAATAGGTAACACGTAATGAATAAGAAGAGTAAGATCTTGGGGATGCTTCTCTAACATTTGAGGAAGGTGTCTCTACCACCATGGATGATCTCAGAGAAATAAATCTGGGTACATAAGAAGATCCACGCCCCGCTCTAATTAGTGCGGCCATGACCTCTGAAGAGAAAGAGGTGTATACTTAATTTCTAAAGAAACATCGAGATATATTTGCTTAGAATTATATAGAAATGCAAGGACTTAATCCTGATGTATCCACCCATCATTTGGGTTTTCCAGAAGAACATCTTGCATTCAAGCAAGTAGCAAGAAGAACATACCCAAGTCATGACTCTATAATTGAAGCTGAAGTTGATAATATTATAAAGGATAACTTTTTCATAGAAGTTCAAAATCCCAAATGGCTGGAAAAAATTGTCCCAATGAAAAAGAAGAATGGAAAAATTAGAGTTTTCATTGATTTCAGAGATCTTAATCAGCATTGTCTTAAAGATGATTTTCCAGTTCCGTTTACAGAACTTTTAATTTATTCAATGATTAGTTGTGAATCTATTTCCTTCATGGATGGATACTATGGGTATAATCAAATCTGTATGGCCCTAGATGATGAAGAATCTACAGTCTTCAGAGCCCCTGAAAGTGTGTTTTTCTATCAGGTAATGCCCTTTGGCTTAAAGAATGGAGGCGCAACATACCAATGTTCTATACACCATATTTTCAAACCCTTCTTAGGGAAGTTTGTTGAATATTATGTGGATGGTTTGGTGGTTAAATCCAAACAACCTTCCAATCTCTTGGTTGATTTTGAGACTATATTCTATAAACTTCGACAACACAATTTGAAGATGAACCCCTTGAAATGTGCTTTTGGGTAACCTCAGGAATGTTCCTTAGCTTCGTTGTATGCCATCGTGGTATCGAAGTTGATATTGAGAAAACAAAATCAATACTTGGTATGCCACCTTCTCTAAATTTTGATGAATTAAGAGGACTACAAGGACATTTGGCCTACATTCAGTGCTTTATCGCTAATTTGGCAGGAAAGTGTTTTCCCTTCACCAGATTAATGAAGAAGGGAGTCACCTATCAATGGAATGAAGACTACCAAGAAGTATTTCAAACCCTCAAGAAATATCTATTGAGTCCACTGGTATTAATTCCACATGTTGAAGGAAGGCTGCTTATTCTTTATGTGACAGCTTTAGAGTGATCACTGGGTGATTTCCTTGCTCAAAAGAATAATGCTGAGAATGAAAATAGTCTTTACTATCTTAGTCTAACTATTCTTGATATGGAAACTTGGTATTCAAGTATTGAAAAGTGCTTCTTAGCATTAATCTTTGCAGTTCAGAAATTGAGGCACTATATACAACATCATGAGGTCAAATTGGTATCTTTCAATAACCTGCTCAATTTTATCTTCAGTCTTCCTATACTTACAGGGCATTTGTCACAGTGGGAAGTTATTTTGCAAAAGTTTGATATCCAGTTTGTACCTCAAAAGGAAATAAAGGTCCAAGCTCTAGCTTACTTCCTTGATGAACATTCATACACAGAAGATACGTCATTAAATACTAAGCTTCCTGATGACGAGGTCTTCTCTATTCAGAACAATTCCCAAACATGGGAAATGTACTTTGATTGTGCTTCCATAAGTACAACACGGAAGAGAATGGAAAAACCTAAACTCAACAAAATTGGGTTAGGAATTGTCCTTATTTCTGCAGAAAAGGCTGTGTTTCCTTATTCCTTCCTATTGTTGGAAGGTGGAACCAACAATGAGGAGGAGTGTCAAGCTCTCATCGCAGGTTTGGAATTAGCACTTCAGGTGAAAGTGAATCACTTAAAAGTGAAAGGTGATTCATAATTGGTAATAAATAAAATCAATGGAGAATATTCTATCAGAAAAGAAGAATTAATTCCTTTGTGTGATTACGTCATAAGGTTAATGGCTGAATTTCCCTCAGATCCGACATTGTCTTATGTCTTATGATCACAAGATACTCAAGTAGATGCACTGGATAATGTATCCACAACCTTGGAAAATTCAAATAAGGATGTGACAATCATTATCATAGCCCATCATCATGTGGTATTACCTTTTGTTCATACCATAATGAAGGAAATTAATGAAATTAGTCCTATCTATGATCCATATGGTCATACCATGGAATGGAGAAAACCCATCATGGAATATCTTCAAAATAGAGCACTTCCACCAAATAGGGATGAAAAAGAATAGATCCGACAATGAGTGGCCAATTTTACTCTTTTTGATAGTCCATACCACTAAAAGATCCTATACAAGAGTGGCTTTGATGGAATTCTCTTTAGATTTATTGATGGAGAAGACACTAAAACTTTCATTAAAGAAGTACATTTAGGAGATTTTGGTTCCCACCAGTCTGGGAACAGACTCTCCAATCAGATCTTAAGGCTTGAATACTTTTGGACTTCAATGACACATGATTTCACAGATTTCACTAAGAAATGTCATCCCTGCCAAGTGAATGCGAACTTCATTCATCAATCCCTGGAGTTTCTACATACAACTAAATACTCTTGGACATTTTCCACATGGGGAATGGATATAGTACGACCTTATCCTCCAGCCACAACTAATCAAATCAAGTATATTCTTACTACTATGTACTTATTCTCTAAATGGGCCGAGACAATACCTCTCAAAGAATTCGGAGCCAAAAGCATTGTTAGATTTTTCAAAACTAACATCATCACCAGATTTGGTGTCCCTCATACTATTTTGATGGACAATGGAACCAATTTCTGTTCTTCTAAGGTAAAAAAGTTACATCAGGAACATAATATCAAATCCAACCAATCATCTCGCTATCATGAGGTGTCCATTGGACAGATATAGGCCGTCAACAAAACCCTATCAAATATTCTCCAAAATATGGTGGATAAATATAAGAAATCATGGCCTGATATACTTTTGAATGCTTTATGGAATTATCGGACCACTACCCGTAATTCCACCCAAGAAACTCTTTATTCATTGGTATATGGAATCGAAGTTGTTTTTCCAATTGAAATGCAATTAACTTCACTCATATTTGCAATATGTGATCTGTTTTCTACAGATGAGAGGTCTTAGAAATGGTTCAATGTGTTGGAAAAATTATACGAGAAAAGATTGCATACTCTGCATCATTTAGAAGTCTATCAGAATAGAATAACCCAATCTTTTAACAAGAAAGTTCACCTCCATTCATTTCTTCAAGTATAATTGGTATTGGTCCTTAGGACTCCAATGATACCAGGGAAGAAACCTCCAAAGCTTTAGCCAAATTAGGAATGACCTTATTCCATACATAAGGTCTATTCAAATAGAGCTTGTTACTTAATATAAATGGATGTAGAGATCATTACAACTCCAACCAATGTGGGATTATTAAAGAAATACTTTGTGTAGTTTTACAATCATCCTCACTACAATACTTAAAAATGCACTGTATAATTTCCTCACTGCAAGACTAAAAACTACACAGCCCCCATTGTCCTTACTGTAAGACTTAAAACTGCATAGTATAACATCATAGTTGTAATACATTAAACTATATAACAATCATAATATTCCATGCTACATGACGTTAAAATGCGTAGTATCTTCATTATTATCACATGACATTAAACTACATGACATCATTTTTCATTGTTTCATGACATTAAACTGTACGACTAACATTTTCTCTATTTTACGTTAGAAGATTCCCTAAGAAAACATCATTGATATCATCACTACTCCTTAGTAGCACATGATTCCCTCAATTTACCATGTTTGATTCAGATCTGCATAGAGACCTTTTCAAGAACTATGTATGGCTTGATTTTCATTTTTTAATGAGATACGTAGAGACACCTAAATCTCCAATTTTGGGCCCAACCACAATCACAAAATATTCTTATTTTCTTTTTTCCTCCTGTATAGGAATCATATCTATACAGAGTGTTTCATTAAGATATATGATTTGGTCCTTATTCCATTTTATGTCTTAAGATTTACCGTTCTCTCAGAACGTGTCAAAATCCCCCATTCTTCATGTTAGACTCGATCAGCGTGGGAAATGATTGTTTCAGGAACTACATATGGCTTGATTCTCATTTTCAATGAGATATGTAGAAACACATAAATCTTTAATTTTGGGCCCATCCGCGATAAAAAAACCCTTTATTCCTTGTATAAGAATCAAACCAGCATAGTTAATGTTGTAAGAACTATGTGTGACTTGATTCTTTCCTTCAGCAAGACACATAGTGACACTTGGGTCATATCCTTAGTCCAGTTACAATATGTATTTCTTTTCAAATCGGTTCATCTTCATCCTTCACACATGATATTAAACTGTATGGAAATCTAACACCCAATTATTCACCCGTGTCACCTTTATATTATAGAAGAAACCTTTACTACTGAAAGTGCGGCCGATTGTCGCCTATCGACCGGTCAAAGTTCCGGTGCTCTGCTAATGTGTATAGCAGCACTCGGGTCGAATCCTCGGCGATGATACTTTGTAGTAGTCGTTTGTTTTTAGTTGATTGTATTTTGATTAGGGGGGTTTGTTTGCAGAGCTTAATTGAAATGATTTATGGATGATGTTTGATTTACCAAATTGATAAAGATTGGGGTGAGTTCATCATTAGGTTAGTTAAGCTTGTGATATCCTCGAGCTTTTCTTTATATTGCATTTAAATTAACACCCATGTCACAAGATGATGTTGATTAGAATTCTTAAGTGTTAAGGATTTAAACCAAGACTTAACTTAACTTAAGGTTATAATCTCAATCAGATCTTATTTATGGTTGTGTATTTATGGTTCCAATAATCCATGGAAACCACATGTTAAACAAAACAAGTCATTAATCCATGACATGTTAAGTTCAACATACACAATGTTAATTCAAAGAATATTCATCGAGCATAAGCTCTCAATCACTTAACATACCTAAATTATAACTCACCCCAATGAGATATTTACTCATCCATTTGGGTGATTAATAATCTGGTTATAATGATTATGATTATAAATTAATAAGATAAGAAAAAGAAATGGATAAGAAAAGAGTGGTACGTCGACACACACACACGAACAATGATGATAATTAAAAACGAACATTCGATTGAATGAGGAAGCTAAAGAAGGGAAGAGGATTGAACTGAATTTAAACTATTTTAAGAACATTAATATTAAAATACAGAAGGTGGAAGAGAATAAGAGATATTGAAGAAGTAACTTTCATTAAAACAGAATTACAAAGAAAGAAAATTACAAGATTACAAAAATGAAGAACACAAAAGTAAGTGAAAAGAAAGAGAGGAGGAAAGGTCTCTCAAGTGTAAACTTGAGTATGGAAGGTCCTCCCAAGCCTTTGGCAAAGCTTTGGTCGTTCCAATATGATCTCCTCTCTTCTGAAATGCCAACCCCTCTCAAGGAGAGAAGGGGAGAGTTTTTATAGCCCAAGGAGTGGACTGTTTGCATTCCCAATCTGTCCCTCCACTTGCATCGACAATTTGGCAATTCAGACAGCAGAATCTTCGAATCTCTCCTTCTTCAAAGTTGTAGACAATAATGTTGTCCGACTACTCTAAAAATTTGGAGTCAGGTGGACGTAAGGATAAAAAGTTATGTCCTGTTTAATAAACAAACTTAAACTGTCCATTTCAATCCAGTCTTTTTGAAGTCCATAATGTGAAAGGGTTTTTGAATATTAAGATGCCTTCAAATCCGAATGGTTTCTTCAACAAAGTCTGCCGCCTACATCTCCTATTTCACACTGAAAAATCTCAGCTCTCTTGGATGATTACATCAGGAGATATGTCATGAATACTATACTGATTTTCATTCTCGGACAGAATGGTGGGCTGGAATTAAAAGATTTATTTGGGCCCCTTGTACTTGGATTTGGGCCATGAAATTTTTATCCAAGATGACATGTAGTGTCCCCCGAATTATGGTGGAGAGTTAAGGTTTTTGGACTTCTGTATTGAGCCCAGTAAATAAATCTTCAAAGCTGGTCCAGTTTATTCACAGATTCTTTTATCTTGTTTGTGAGGACCATATGACCCTTCAAATGGCAGAATTGGATCATGGTGCCTTCTAATGAAATGTTGTATATTGAAAGGAGAATCCTAAAAAACAAGAACCACACAATTTGGATCAGTATAGTGATAGTTATAATTAAAACATTAAACTGACTCAATTTGACTACTTCTAAAAATGGTCAAATATTATACTTAATATTAAAACATTAATATTAAACACAAATTATGCACATTTCATATAAAATAAGTAAAGGGGGAATATAATAAGTCATGAAAATATTAATAACATCAACTCCCCCACACTTAGATTTGCGCGTGTCCTCATGTGCAACAAATATAAAAACATCGCAAAATCATTTTCACTCACCAACAAATATTAAAATTGTGTTTTCTTCAATCAGGGGAGGTTTACACTATTTCACTCATCCATATTGAATTCCATCACAAATTTGGTTCACAATAATTCATCAGAAACAATTCATTTTTTCATGTTCAAGGTTTGAATTAGAAAATGTAGGCACTCAAAACTTACTCTTCTCAAGATGATAAAAATGTATTTTAGGAGGTTCACTCATTCACCAACAAAAAGTGAAAATCAAGAGTTTGTAAGAGCTCTCAGCTTCCATTCCCAAATCTAATGTGTACAAGAATCAAGAGGTATTTTAAGGGGTTTTTCAGTGGCTATGGGACGGTAGGTATATAATGTCCAATTGAAAAGAGGGGTTAAAAACACCAACATGGAAAAATCAATGCACATTTTTTTTGAAATTTGATTTGAAAGGAAATAGAAAAATATATTTACAAGGGCATGAATGTCTGATGAATGAAAAGTGATGGAGATAGAAAATGGAATAGGGTGAGATGATGTAATATGTACAACATGGAAGACTTCCAATAATGACACAATACAAGATGATTCAAGTGTTCTTTTTTTTCTCTTTTTTCTCTTTTTTTTTCGAAAGTTGTGCTTGAAACAAGTCTCACAGTCATCTCCCAACCCATGTTTGATCTTCTCATGGAACTAATTTTAGTAGTTATAACACGATCAAAGGTTGATGATGAATGATTTTTTACCCACCCAAGACACAACCCATTCTTTTTTTTTCATCATTTTTTTAATATAATTTTTTTTCATTTTTTTTTGAACACTTTTCAATGACTTTTGTACAAATGACAATTACACATATACACCCCAAAGCTCGCAGAATTACAACCTCTCCCCCACACTTGAATGGATGCTTTCCCTCAAGCATATGATGACACATTGGAAATCAATGAAAGTACGCCCAAAAATGAAGTCCATTCCCCCCACACTTAAATTTCAATAAATTGTACAATGAAAATCCATGAAGATGTTGGGTGGGACAAAGTATTAGGCTTGTAATGTGGCTATCAAAAGAAAGGTTTTCATAGGATCAAAGGGGCTTTCAAAAGTAGGATCAATGTAAGGGTAACGGGAGGCTATTTGGCTATTCTGATTCTCATGTGGCTTAGAAAATGCCTCTATCATATTAATGCACACAAAAGATGGAAATTCAGCTCGAAGGTCCACAAACTCAAGACTCACAATTAGTGGTGAAGACACACAATGAAAAAGATGGCCATAGATGACCTTGGCATGAAGGCTAATGTTATTCCTCACGGTAGGGGAGAATCATTTTCCACCAAAAATTCTTCATTCAAAATGTTTGTTATTGACACAAAATTGTTTACCCAAGTTTGAGATAAAAATTCAATATATTTGAGTTTAAAACAAGCCTTTTGACTCCCCAAAATGGTTGGACAGAATTTCAATATTGGATGATGAGTAATTATGACACCCTTTTTTTTTCAATTTTCATTTTTTTAATTAATATTTTTTAATTTTTTTTATTTTTAATGACACATCCACACAAAAGAAAAAATAGAAAAAAGGTTGTGGAAGAATGTTGTAAAAAAATGAGAGGGAGAGAGGAAGAAGAAGAAATAGAGAGAAGAAGAGAGGGAAAAGAGATTGAGGAGAGAGAGAGTTAAACGGAAAGAGGTGCCCCCTGGTTTGGATTTGGCGGGTCTCCATCCAGTGGTGGTTCTATTGAAGTGGATGGGGTTTCGATGGAAGTCGACGTGGTTCCTGGATTGTGAGACCTCTCATGGTGATGCTTTAACCGATGTCCGTTAACCGCGAATGTTCTTTTTGAAGAAGGGTCTTCGACTTGCAATGCACCAAATGGGTAAACATTAGTAATAATAAAAGGTCCATCCCAACGAGAATTCAGCTTACCTGGGTGAAGTCGAAATCGAGAATTGAAGAGCATTACCTTTTCACCTTCATGAAATACCTTTCGAATAATGTGCTTGTCATGGAGTGACTTTGCATTTTCTTTGTAGAGAATGGAGTTCTCATACGAATCGAGTCGAAGCTCCTCCAATTCAGTCAACTGCAAAAATCTTTCTTCACAAGATTTTTCACAATCAAAATTACAAGTTTTGACAGCCCAAAATGAATTATGTTGGATTTCAACTGGTAAATGACAGGCCTTACCAAAAACTAGCCTAAATGGAGACATCCCAATGGGTGTCTTATAGGCTGTTCAATAGGCCCAAAGTGCTTCACCAAGTCTTTCGGGCCAGTCTTTTCTTGTGGGCTTAACAATTCTTTCAAGCACTCTTTTCACTTCTCTGTTAGAAAGTTCAGCCATTCCATTTGTTTGAGGGTGATATGCAGTGGATGTTTTATGTACAACCCCATTCTTTTTCAAAAGTGACTCCATGGTTCTATTACAGAAATGAGTTCCTAAGTCACTTATCAAAGCACGTGGTGTTCCGAATCGATGGAAGATATGGGTTTTGAGGAACTCACTCACAGTTTGAGCATCGTCTTTCCTAGTGGGTTTGGCCTCGACCCACCTAGAAACATAGTCAACAGCAAGGATAATGTAGGATAATCCATTGGAAGGGGGAAAAGGTCCCATGAAATCGATGCCCCAAACATCGAAAAGCTCACAGAAGATTAATGGCTTTTGAGGCATTTCGTTTCTTTTGAAAATTGTGCCAAACTTTTGGCAAGTGGGACATGATTGACAGAACTCGTGTGAGTCCTTGAAGAGTGAAGGCCAAAAGAATCCAGAATCTATGACCTTTCGAGAAGTCCGTTGTGGTCCAAAGTGGCCACCTCCAGGCATTGAGTGGCAGAATTCCAAGATGGAGGATTGTTCAGTTTCATCAAAACATCTCCTAATTACCATGTCAGCCCCAGTTTTCCAAAGTTTATTATCTTCCCAAAAATAATTCTTTGAATCACTTCTCATATTTTCTTTTTGTTCTTCTGAAAAATATTCAGGGAAAACACCAGAAACCAAGTAATTGACAATTGGGGCATACCATGGTAACTTTGGAGTGAGAGATGAGAGGTGTTCAGTTGGAAATTCAGGATCAATTATTTCAGAATGAGAAGAATTAGAAATTCTACTCAGGTGATCAGCTACAGGGTTTTCTTTTCCAGGTTTATCTTTTATCACAAGGTCAAACTCTTGGAGCATTAAAATCCATATTATTAGCCTTGGTTTGGAATCACTTTTCTTAAGTAAGAACTTTAATGCTGAGTGGTCCGTGAAGATGATGATTTTGGCACCTAAGAGATAGGACCAGAATTTATCCAAGGCAAAAACCACAGCTAAAAGTTCTTTTTCAGTCATAGTGTAGTGTGATTGAGTTTCATCCAATGTTTTTGAGACATAAAAGATGACATGAGGAATGTTTTCTCTTCTTTGACCAAGAACAGCCCCAATGGCCCTATCAGAAGCATCACACATCAATTCAAATGGTAAGGACCAATCTGGGGGTTGGATTATTGGAGCAGATGTGAGAGCAGATTTGAGTTCAATGAAGGCTCTCTTTCAAGCCTCATCAAAATTGAATGTGACATCATTTTGAAGTAAACGAGTAAGTGGGAGGGAAATCTTGCTGAAGTTCTGAATGAATCGCCGATAGAAACCGGCATGACCAAGGAAGGACCGAATGTCTCGAACTGATTTGGGTTCAGGAAGTGATTGGATCACCTCAATTTTGGCTGGATCAACTTGGATACCCTCTTGAGAAATTATGTGCCCTAGAACAATCCCATTTGAAACCATGAAGTGACATTTTTCAAAATTCAGCACAAGGTTGCACTTGACACACTTTTGAAGGACCAAAGAGAGTGAATGTAAGCAAGATTAAAATGACTCGCCATAAATGGTAAAGCCATCCATGAAGACCTCCATGCAATTCTCAATGAATTCAGAAAAGATACTCATCATACACCGCTGGAATGTTGCAGGATCATTACAAAGTCCAAAAGGCATTCGCCTATAGGCATAGGTTCCAAAGGGGAAAGTGAATGTGGTATTTTCTTGGTCTTGAGGTGCGATTGGAATTTAGAAGTAGCCGGTGTAACCATCAAGAAAGCAATAGTGTGACTTTCCGGCCAATCTCTCAAGCATTTGGTCAAGGAAAGGAAGTGGGTAGTGATCTTTTCGTGTTTCAACATTCAATTTGCGATAATCGATGCACACACGCCATTTGTTTTTCACTCGAGTTGTGACCACTTCTCCATGTTCATTTGTGACAAATGTTATCCCGCCCTTCTTAGGAATGACTAGAATTGGACTAACCCATTCACTATCAGAAATTGGGTAGATAATACCAGCTTGAAGAAGCTTGGTAATCTCTTCCCTAACTACCTCAAGTATGAGTGGATTGAGTCTTCTTTGAGGTTGCCTAATTGGTTTGGATGATTCCTCTAGATGGATGTGATGCATGCAAAGGGCAGGGTTGATTCCTGGAATATCCTCTAGGGTCCAACCTAAGGCATTTTTGTTTTCCTCTAACACTTGAACAAGTTGGGACTCCTCAGTTTCAGAAAGTGAAGCAGAGATAATGACAGGGTAGGAGGGATCATGGAAAAGGAATGCATACTTCAGGTGTGAAGGAAGTGGTTTTAGATCAGTTTTAGCCTTTATTTGAGAGCTAGACAAGTTAGGAGCAGGAGAAGGGATTCCAGATGGGTTTGGATCATTTTCCTCAACACAGTCCAAGGTGGAGCAGTAGAGATCAGAGTTGATGTGGGATTCAAGAGAGTTTTCAAGTTCCTCTAGATTGATGGAGTCTATGAATGAGAGGTCCACATCAACTTCACCATTTATGACTTTGTTAATCATGGTACAGATTTCACAAGATCCTTTATCATTAGAACATGAAGAACATGGTGGATTGGGGTTCGATTGAATCTTATAAGTGTCCTCAAAAGCATGGATTGAGAATGCAGAGTGATCCTCAGATGGGTATCGCATGGCTTGGAAAATGTTGAACTTGACTAGTTGGTCACCGAATTCCATGGATAAGATGCCTGAGTGGACATCAATCTTGGTTCTTGCAGTCATGAGGAATGGTCTTCCTAGAATTAGGGGAGATCGAGAAGAGGTTGTCTCACCTTCCATGTCAAGGACATAGAAATCAGCTGGGAAGATAAGATCATTGACCCGAACAAGAACATCCTCAATTATCCCCTCAGGACTGGCAGTGCTTCGATTGGCTAATTGAATGACAACACCCGTTGGGTGCAAGGGACCTAGACCAAGGTTGGAGAAAATGGATTTGGTCATGACATTTATTGAGGCTCCAAGGTCTATGAGTGCATCATCAAAGTTGGAACTTCCAATTTGGCATGGAACCGTGAAGGTCCCTGGATCTTTGCACTTCATGGGAATGGACTGTTGGGTTGAAACATTTTCAATGTTCCTAAGTTTCCTCTTATGGGTGCACAGTTCCTTAAGAAACTTGGCATACTTAGGGATTTGTTTGATGGAATCTAAGAGGGGGATGTTCACTTCAACACGTCTAAACATGTCAAGCATTTCAGGATCAGGTTCAAAGGACTTCTTAGGCTTGGAGATGGCTTGAGGAAAAGGAATTGGGTTCCTTAGAGGAATGGAAGGAGGTGAAAGAGTGGATTCAAGTTCCTTTTCCAGATTTTTGTTCTTTTCATTTTCTAGATCAACATCGAAAGGGGAGGTAGAGAAATCAGCATGGGGCATAGCAATTTGATTTCCCGATCTAAGTTCAATCGCACTTACATTACCCTTAGGGTTGGGTAATGGTTGAGCTGGGAGTTGGGATGAATTGGATGGTTGTTGCTGGCTCAGGTGGGATGCAAGTTGACCTATTTGGGTTTCAATGTTCTTGAGGCTAGAACGGGTGAAGGAAGAAATATCCTCTACAGCACTTTCCCATGGTTGTTTAGAAGAAGAGGCTTGTCCCAAATTGGGTTGGCCTTGATTTTGGTTCTTAGGAAAGCGATTGTATTGGGTGGGGAATTGGGAAGGCTCGTTAGGATAGTGGAATCCAGGAGGAGGATTGTTCCTTTGGGGTTGAGGAATAAAAGGATAAGGTTGTTAGAAGTTACCAACACCTTGACTATATTGAAACTGGTTTGGGTTTTGATGAGGTAACTGAGGAGGATGAGAAATGGGATTACCATACCTCAGAGGTGGGTTAAAGGTAGAAGAGAAGGGCTCAGAGTGGGGTTGGTTGAAGTTTCTAACAAACTGACCTGATTGTTGAGGGTTGAAGTTTCACTGAGCATATGCCGCATTGAGCTCCATTGGACTAGATGAATCAGATGGATCATCTTGAAGTTGTGGACATGTGTCAGTCGGATGAGATGGAGAGTTGCAGATTCCACAATTCTTGATAGGTCCAGGGAATAGTGACTGTGGAGAAGATGAGGTTGGGGCTTTGGTAGCCACCGCTAGTTGACGCACAAGACCTGTAAGTTCACTCATCCACTCAGTCATCTTGTTGGGCTCTATGGATTGATTCTCTTGGGCTTGTTTCACTTGAGCATGTGCTCGAGTATAGAATTTCTGCGTGTTTGCAGCCATGTTACTTATGAGATCTCTTGCAGCTGCATGAGTTTTGTCAACAAGAGCACCGCCACTTGCGGCATCAATGAGAGTTCGCTCCATAGCCAATAACCCCTCATAGAAGTATTGGATCAGGAGTTGGTCAGGGATTTGATGGTGTGGAAAAGTTGCCACAAGCTTTTTGAACCTCTCCCAATACTCATGGAGTGATTCATTAGGGAATTGACAGATGCCACTTATTTCCTTTCAGATAGAAGCTGTTCGGGAAGCGGGAAAGAACTTCTCAAGGAAAAGTCTCTTCATGTCAACCCATGAGTTTATGGAACCAGGTGGGAGGTAGTAGAACCAAGACTTGGCAGAATCCGCTAGGGAAAAGGGGAAAGCTCTAAGCTTTATTTGTTCTTCAGAAACCCCTTGAGGCTTCATGGTAGATCATACTACTTGGAACTCTTTAAGGTGAAGATGTGGATCCTCACCGGCTAGCCCGTGAAAATGAGGGAGAAGATGAATCAAACCCGATTTGAGTTCGAAGTCAGCTTCAATGTTTGGATATTGAATACCAAGAGGTTGGTAATTCATATCAGGGGTAGCAAGTTCTTTTAGGGTTTGTTCCCTAGGATTGGCCATTTCAATTTCAACTGGTTGGATGAGGACTGGTTCTTGAATTATTTGAGTATCTCTTATGTTCCTCCTAAGTTGGCGAAGTGTTCGCTCAATTTCAGGGTCAAACAAATCCGAGGGATTGTTTGGAAGGCTACGGGGAATTCAGAGAGATTTTGGAAGAAATAGGAAGATGGGTTTTTCTTTTTATTTTTTCAGTTTATGATTTTTAAGAGGAAGACGAGTTTTTCTTTGTGTTTTTTTTTCAATTTTTTTTTAAATTTTTGTTTTTTTTGGGTTTTTTTTACAATAACCAGAAACTAATGACTACTTAAATCACCATCCCCGGCAACGGCGCCATTTGAAAGTGCGGCGGATTGTCTCCTATCGACCGGTCAAAGTTCCGGTGCTCTGCTAATGTGTATAGCAGCACTCGGGTCGAATCCTCGGCGATGATACTTTGTAGTAGTCGTTTGTTTTTAGTTGATTGTATTTTGATTAGGGGGGTTTGTTTGCAGAGCTTAATTGAAATGATTTATGGATAATGTTTGATTTACCAAATTGATAAAGATTGGGGTGAGTTCATCATTAGGTTAGTTAAGCTTGTGATATCCTCGAGCTTTGCTTTATATTGCATTTAAATTAACACCCATGTCACAAGATGATGTTGATTAGAATTATTAAGTGTTAAGGCTTTAAACCAAGACTTAACTTAACTTAAGGTTATAATCTCAATCAGATCTTATTTATGGTTGTGTATTTATGGTTTCAATAATCCATGGAAACCACATGTTAAACAAAACAAGTCATTAATCCATGACATGTTAAGTCCAACATACACAATGTTAATTCAAAGAATATTCATCGAGCAGAAGCTCTCAATCACATAACATACCTAAATTATAACTCAACCCAATGAGAGATTTACTCATCCATTTGGGTGATTAATAATCTGGTTATAATGATTATGATTATAAATTAATAAGAGAAGAAAAAGAAAGGGATAAGAAAAGAGTGGTACGTCGACACACACACACGAACAATGATGATAATTAAAAACGAACTTTCGATTGAATGAGGAAGCTAAAGAAGGGAAGGGGATTGAACTGAATTTAAACTATTTTAAGAACATTAATATTAAAATACAGAAGGTGGAATAGAATAAGAGATATTGAAGAAGTAACTTTCATTAAAACAGAATTACAAAGAAAGAGAATTACAAGATTACAAAAATGAAGAACACAAAAGTAAGTGAAAAGAAAGAGAAGAGGAAAGGTCTCTCAAGTGTAAACTTGAGTATGGAAGGTCCTCCCAAGCCTTTGGAAAAGCTTTGGTCGTGCCAATATGATCTCCTCTCTTCTGAAATGCCAACCCCTCTCAAGGAGAGAAGGGGAGAGTTTTTATAGCCCAAGGAGTGGACTGTTTGCATTCCCAATCTGTCCCTCCACATGCATCGCCAATTTGGCAATTCATACAGCCGAATATTCAAATATCTCCTTCTTCAAAGTTGTAGATAATAATGTCTTCCGACTAATCTCAAAATGTGAAGTCATTTGGAAGTAAGGATAAAAAGTTATGTCCGGTTGAATAAACAAACTTAAACTGTCCATTTCAATCCAGTCTTTTTGAAGTCCATAATGTGAAAGGGTTTTTGAATATTAACATGCCTTCAAATCCGAATGGTTTCTTCAACAAAGTCGGCCACCTACATCTCCACTTTCACACTGAAAAATCTCATCTCTCTTGGATGATTAAATCAGGAGATATGTCATGAATACTATACTGATTTTCATTCTCGGCCAGAATGGTGGGCTGGACTTCAAAGATTTATTTGGGCCCCTTGTACTTGGATTTGGGACATGAAATTTTTATCCAAGATGACATGTAGTGTCCCCAGAATTATGGTGGAGAATTAAGGTTTTTGGACTTCTTTATTGAGCCCAGTAAATAAATCTTCAAGGCTGGTCCAGTTTGTTCACAGATTCTTTGGTCTTGTTTGTGAGGACCATATGACCCTTCAAATGGCAGAATTGGATCATGGTGCCTTCTAATGAAATGTTGTATATTGAAAGCAGAATCCTAAAAAACAAGAACCACACAATTTGGATCAGTATAGTGATAGTTATAATTAAAAAATTAAACTGACTCAATTTGACTACTTCTAAAAATGCTCAAATATTGTACTTAATATTAAAACATTAATATTAAACACAAATTATGCACATTTCATATAAAATAAGTAAAGGGGGAATATAATAAGTCATGAAAATATTAATAACATCAACTACTCCTTGTTTCTCACACCGAGCATAGCTCAAGTGGGCTTAGGAATTTGGTAACAGGCTTCTTTGTATAAATAAGGTGTCTCAATTTCCTATGGGGTTATTAATTTCTACACTGCATGACTTAAAACAACATAGTATAATGTCCTCAGTGCATGACTTTAAACTGCACATCATAATATTAATTCCGAGGAAACAAAGAAAGTATCCATTTTACATATGAGTCAGATCTATGTAAAGAAAGTTAAACTCATGGCCAATATTGGTTCAAATATTTCTCATATGCATTGGGAATAACCCCCTCCCATATTCCACACTCTTAATCTTGAATGTTTCTAGATCTTCATAATCTTTCTTAGGGTTTCTGGTGACAGAGTTTCCAATACCTGAGAGCTCTTTTTCCTGACTATGCAGCTCATTCCCTTAGGTGGCCTTGTATAATTTTCCTACATAATAGGCCTGTCAATCAAAATATGCCATTATTTGACTATATATCATTTTCCCCAGTTGGCCCTGCATAATACAGCCCCCATAACGGGTTTGTCAAATAATGGTAAATTCATTCTTGGTTATAGTATCTTTTGTACCCTTCAAACTTTGATGATAATATATAAGAATATGTATTTTAAAACAGTCATTCAATTATACTTGTCCCATAATCTTTATCCCAATATGAAAGAATTCAAGACCATAGTTTACACATTTCCATTACCATGTGTTCAATGCAATATGAAATAACCTTGGAATAACTTGGACACATTTCATATACTATTTAATTTTATGGTCTTAGTTGTATGGCCTAAAACTACAGACACCATACCTCTTATGTTTGGGTCAGACCTTCATAAAAGTCCTATTCCTCGGATTCTTTGGACATCTTGTTTGGAAATACCATGTCCATATTCAGGTACCTTTCTCCATGAACCAAACTCTATTCTTTGGAAAATCTAAATCTCCATAAACTTTCTTCAGCTTTTACCAGTAGAATTTCAGCCTTTTGAGATCTCTTTTTCCTAACTACGTGGCACGAGCCTTTAAGTGGCATTGCATAAGTTACCTATATAATAGGTCTGTTAGTAAAAAGATGTCACTATTTGGCTATGTAGCATATGCCCCAGTTGGCCCTGGATAACACAACCCCCAGAATGGTTTTGTCAAAATAATGGTAACTTTGTTCTTGGAAAAGACTTCCTCTAATTATTTTAAGACATTTTCCCAAATCATCCTTTGGATTCATAAATTCTTAAATTATGGTTTACGATTTTCCATTCCATACCTGGATATGGTAGTATATTTCTAAACAAATTATCAAGAAATTGGGAGAGTCTCATGCCTTTGGTCAAGGATAAAAACCTTAAATTAAATCCACAAAATGTCCTCACTGCATGACTTAAAACTGCACAGTACCAATGTCTTCACTGCATGACTCAAAACTGCACAGTTCCAATGTCTTCACTATATGACTTAAAACTGCATAGTACCAATGTACTCACTACATGACTTAAAAAAACACAATATGATATAAAAAATTCCCATTTTGTATAAATTTTAACCATTCTTCATACACCAAATTTGTATAGAAGTGGTTTTCCTACTCATGACATATGTCGGCATAAAATATCTCTTTATTATTAAAATTCTTTTCCTTGGAAAAACCACCCACTGTGGTCTTGAGTCACCCAAATATTATTTTCCCCTATCTATCAGCAGTAAAATATTAAACTTCAAAGATCTCTTTCTCTTGACTATGCAGTATGTGCCCTTAGGCGGCCTTGCATAAGTTGCCTACATAATAGGACTATCATCCAAAATATGCCACTATTTGGATATACAGCATATGCCCCAGTTGGCCCTACATATTACAGCCCCATAACGGATTTTGTCAAATAATGGTACCTTCGTTCTTGTAAGAGACTCCCCTTATTTTGATACAGGTTTGAAATTTGGTGGCCATAAAAATCATGGCTCAATATTCACTTGGGAAATATTTAAAGAATATTAAAGCAATTCTTAGCCGCAGAGTCTTATTTAGGAACTAATTTTAATTTTTTTGGTTAAAGATATTCAACCCTAAATATTATCCCTTTATAATCCAACATTCATGACTCTAAACAACCAAGAACAAAGGAATTGGTACTCACTAGATTGAGAACCCGAAAAGGGCACTCTAGACAAAAGTCGAGTCTCAACTCACTAAAAGTACATTTTTTTATGATTTTGGTAATAATAAGTAATAAAAAAATTCATGTGATATAAAGTTTGTGGGGTTGTCCATATAACCCTAGAAAAAATCAAACTATGCTTACTAGGCCCAATGGATTAAGTAAAACAAAAGCATTTAGCGAAAGTGAAAAAAAATGATTAAATACAAATTATTTTTCATTTATGAAATTTTTTCACAGAGGAGCATCCAGAAATTAGATTCTATCTCTTGTCAAAAATCATAAATTATAAAAGTCTTTCTACATAATTCCTCTTTTGTTTGACAGTCTCTTGAGCCTCGTCAGCTTCATGTTGAAGTTTTTTTATTTGACCAGCCTCGCTCTCTTCAGCATGATGAAGTGCTTCTCTAGCATCTACAATAGCTTTTAAACCATACTTCTGGACTTCTCATAATGAGCTATGAAGCTGGTTGAGTTCCTCTATAATGATATCTAATTCCTGTTGAAGGCACAGTTGCTAAACATTGTTTTCTTTAATTGTCTGCTTCATTTACTTCAACTTTGCAGTATGATTAGCCTTATCCTAGGACAACGCTGCCTGGAACTCTTCAATATTGATTGACAGTTTGGATTTTATCAAGTCTTGTCAAAGATTTTTATCTTGATCCCTCTTCTGAGTAATATATTTTACCGCAGTATGAATTTCATGAGATTCGAAACCGTAAAATCCTAGAATGATAAACAGAGATGAAATTCATGGAATTATTGAAGGAAGTTCCTGAAGGGGAATCTCAGATATTATCTTCCAGATATTTTTCCATGCCTTGTGGTTTCAAATATGAAGATCCTTCTGTAGTTCTAGGTCTGATTCATAATCATTGTCATAAGGAGGGATATACTCTTTGACTAACACACTCAAAGAAGTGCCCTGTACTATTCCTTCATGGACAATGGATGCTCCACCTTCCAATGTTTTTTAGGCTGATGCAGAGGCTTCAACTCTAGATATATCCATTGAAGTTGATAGTCCTATATGGTAAATCAAGAAGTATGGTTATGGTTAGATTCAAGAGATAACAAAAGTGAAGGAAATCACAATATCTGTATCTCTTACCTAATAGTAGGTCAAAAAATTGAGAATAATCCTCCCCAATATTCTCAGTTTTAGCAATTTTTTTGATGTCTCTAGATGATGAGTGTTATCTTTTATATGCTCAGGATATTTAGAGTGAATCCTAGGAAGATCTGTTGTCTCAAGATCCACCCGATCCAATGTATCTACAATGGTGGGGTTGATGTTAATATCAACATTTCATTCAAGTATTTTTGCAACAATTGTTTCTTTAGATGGAACTGCATATTTCAACCAACCATGGTTAGAAGGTTAATCATAGGAATATTAACAGGATGAATAATAAGAACTCACGTCTAGTTGATTCTATATAAGGAACTCCAAAATCTTCTAAATAATGGGATATATTAACATGTTCTAATATTTCTTCAGAAGACATGCCAAGGTTCATAATTTCATCTAACGACATCTCAGATCCCACATTAGTCTCACCCATGGGAGCACTTAGTGTATCTGATTTTCAAATTTCCTTTGGTAACCTTTGACCCTGAATAGATTCCTCAACAACAGTTGTGTGGTCAATGTCAGTTGTTTCCAAATGTTCTGGTGCATGTGATGAACCTAAAATCATCACATAATGGAAGTTAGTTTTTGTTACATTATATGCTTTATGAAGTAATGTTGATTTACTAGAAGCTTCCTCTCCCTTGATAGCAGGAACATGAACAGTGCTGGGAACATATGTTGGTTCTTTTGGCTTCAATGCCTCTTCAGAAACCACTAGATTTGCAAGAATTTGTGTCTGTTCAGCAGCACCTTTTATGGTTCCTTGAACCTTATCAGTAGTTTCTTTCAAATAAGAGACAGAAGAGGCCCCTATAATCCTAATAATTTTAAACACCTTTTCATGAATAAGGACTAAAATTCATCATTATTAGGGAGACTCACCACTTCTAAGAAAGTGCTTAACCATGTATATCTTTCTTCAGTGCTTTTGCTTCTTCACCTTCTTAGGAGGGCTTTCATCATCATCTCCAAATACAGGTATTGTAGATTCCAATACCCTCTCTATTTCCCCCTCCATGGCTTGTTGGCCCAGAGATATTTCTCCCGATTCATAGGGTGACCCGGTAACTCCAAGAGTAGTGCCTCCAGGGCTATATTGTGGTGAAGGAACTTCAGTTGTCTTTCCATTACCCAACTATACATTAAGATGATATTTATCCTAAGTAACAATGTTTTGACTAAATTTAATGTTGGAAAATGGAATAAAATGTGAGAAAAATAAAACTAACATCCCTAGGATCCACAAAGTCACGCCACTCTTCGTCTAATGAAGGATTAATCCCTTCGGTGTTACCATGATCTATCATTTACTTCACCTGCTTTGTAGTAGGAATTGATTCATTAGTGGAATATGTGATCATTTCTAGTTCTCAATTTTAGGTCCTCACCTCATTTTCATTATCCTTACAAAGAAAGTCAGAAGAATATCGCAAATCCCCTACTCCTGGAATATGCAGTCCTTCACACAAATCCATCCACGTGGTCTCATCATCATAGTATAGACTCTGACATGTTTAAATGGCCTCGAGCTATATATATTCAGAATGTATTTTATAAGGTTGTGAAGAGGATCCTACAATCTTGGATTTGAGTTTCTTCCCAACACCCACAGTCACAGATGAGGGATTAGAAAATGGAACTCGCCATTCTTCATAATGATGGAGACTTGATCGCCTCAATGTGATTTTGGTAGGGATTGATGGAGTAGATCTTTTAATTCTATCAGGAGGGTTATATCTGGCATGAGGTCTCTTTGATGAATTTAGAGCATCATCACCTATACCCTATGATTATAGAGAGTCGGCCCATGATGATGATGAACTATCTTAAAAACGATGTGGTTCCCTCCTACTACTTCTCTTCACCTCAAATCGAGGAATTACATGATTCAATACCCCTTCAGGGTAAGATGCAACTTAGTTTTTAGCATACTAGATAGTCAATCTGCTAACAACATCAGTGATGGGTAAATTAAATACCGCCCCAGTCTTATCCGTAGATGTCAACAACCATAGTTGTTGGAAAAACATTAGCTGTTTCTCTAATCTAACATGCACAAGAGGAGATACAATATTCTGTTGTAGAAAATTGAATTGACACACAAATCTATAAGAAGTATAGGCCTCACATATGATTTCTCCATCAATTATGGTGGCCAACATGCCATCTCTACAAGCTAGCATATATGCCCTCAGTTCCAAACTGGTCATCCCATCATCAATAAATCAACTCATAGGTGGATTCCCATAAGGAAAAAAATGGAATTCCTTATGCATGCTCAATATATCCTTGATGTTGTAAGCATTCAAGGACAAAGGTGAAATGCCAGAAAAAGCCTGAAGAGATGGTCGAAAATAACTTTCAAAAACCTGTAATCCACTTTGTACAACATAAGTTCTGAAGTGAGTAACGATCCATCCCCACAACAATTGGAATGGCCCTACTATTCTAAAGGGAGACTTCCCCTTGTAAATATGCATAAAACTTCTAGGAATCTTGGCCAAAATAGGAGTAGCCAACCCTACCGTCCTTTTATCTGCCAGATTTTCTGCAATAACAAAGGTTCTTGCCCTCACACCTCCTTTGGAATCTCTAACTGGTAATAAATACACACTGAGCCACATGGACAAGAAACCTTCCAGACATGTATTTGTAGGAATTTTTGGGTTGACTTCATATCCCCATTTGTCAAATTCTCCTTTCTCCAATGTTGGCTAGAAGGTGTTAGGAGTACCTATCTTCTCCGCCCTTGGACAGCTAGTCGTACGGGTGTAAGTGGGACCCTTTTCCTTCTTATTTATAAAAAATATCTCCATACATTCCTCTGGATGAATATCTCTCCTAGAGTGAGACTTTATGGTAGTCGTGTTCTTGAGTTTGTTAAATATTTTCATTAACTCACGAACCAAGGATGGTGTCTTCTCTAGGTCATTACATGTTACCTTGGGAGGAATAAACTCATCATACATGTCTCCAAGTATTGGAGCTCCAAAAATCTTATAAACATTCCACAAGATGATGCATAAATCTCCATGTGTTAAATGGAAGGAATTAGTCTCTAGAATCCATAGGCTTAATAATTATAGCACGAAATCATCATTACTGTACACATAAGTTTGTCCAACACAGAAAGCCTCATTAATCCTGACACCATTTAAGTCATCTGTAAATTCTGCACAGGTTTTATGAACCCAGTATGCCCACATCCATGTGGGGTTTACACCCCCTCCTGGGTGGAAGTCCCAACTTTTCTTCCAACCCTTGGACCGATCTGTCTGAGAATCCCAAAATATGGATGAATAACAGTGTGGCTGCAGCTCAGGTGTGTGTGCCTTCAAATCTGGAGCACACAGGATATGATGCATAATATGAGTTTTCTCTATTGTCCCAGAATTGGAATATGGGCCCCGAGCATAAACGTTGGCCGATGATAAGTTGGTATAATCTTAAAACCAAGAATGTGGGACATAGTTCTTTGGATTTGGAACATTAGCATCTTAAAAATGGATATAACTATACAAAGGTAGATAGGTGCTTTGGGGAAAGTTAAAATGTTACTTCTTAAAATATTTTGCTAAGTCTGTAAGGGTGTTGTCGTAAACTTAAAAGTAATAATGACCAAAACCATTCATCATGTCATCGATTCTCTTGCTGGAAAGCTCATCAGCAGTTCCAATTATTTTGGGATCCATTTGAACCTGCAAAAAGATAGAAATTATCTTTTAAAGTAAGTTCTTTTTTGGTATTTTTTTAAAAAAATGGTAAAGGCATTAAGGCGCACAAGTGTAAAATTAGAGTGCAAGTATAAGTTGGCGCACAAGTATGGTGCCCCAATTATTGAACACAACTAAAAAACATATAGAAGAAATGCGATGAAACAAAAGTGTCTGAGAAGACTTGCACGCCAAGAGCTGAAATTTCGGATTTTTTGAAGCTTTTCACAGAAGTGAAGACATTATATATAAGCGAATCATGTTACCCTATGCAGTAGCTTCATGCACGATAGAAACTTGCGTGACCAATTTCTCAAATGCGCATAACACTTGTGCTCCCCAGTACTCTTTTATTTCTCCTTCATTACTTTACCTCAGTATAGGATCCTCTCTTCATTTTCGGATCCAATTCTGAGGGGGGGGGTATTTCGTTGACACTTCATTCCATCAAATAGTCTAAAAAATGACAAAGGGAATCCCATTAGAAAGAAAATGAGAAAATACATGAATAAAATCAAGATTTTAAAAGGCATGAATTTGGATCGCTCTAGTATATCCAAATCACCATTGGCACACAAGTATACTTGGGCGCCACCTATCCGGTGTGCAACCACTTGTGTGCCACAAAGTTGGCACGTATCCTACTTTCTTTCCCAAATTCCTTTCACCCGAGGTCTCATATTTTCCTATAAATAGACCCTTGGGGCCCTCATTGGTACGAGCGAATTTCCCTGAAGCCCAATTGTTGCTCTGGTCACCCAAGTACTTCACCCCAGTCTTCCAAAACGTTCAAGGTAGTTCTTAAACACCTTGAGTGAAGGATTTAAGGGAGGATCATTGGACTTATGTCCTTTTATTGTTTGAAAACCATAACACTTTCATTCCCAAAGCTCCCAACCTCCCCACATTAGAAATACTTGCACACCACCTATTCCTTTCATAGGAACTTGAGCGCCCCACTTCTAAGAACACCTATGAAAACTCTTTAAGGATTAGGAAAGGTCTCACCCAAGTATTAACACATAGGTTGTTCATCTCTTAAGTGAACAACAGGTCACCCAAGCCTACTTGCGCGCCTTTCCCTAATTGGGTGCCCCTCCTTGATTCACTTACTCTCTTCATTCTACAAGCCATAAAGTATTCCTCAAAGACATTCATGGAAAGACTTATTCTTCCTTGGCTCCCTTGTCTAAGAGGGATTCTGTTGATACCTCCATCAAAACCTCCAGACTTATCAAACCTTTGGTAAAGGCACATCATTGTGTCTCCTATTTGGGTTTGTATTTCCACAGTCAGAGGTTTCACACATTTGTTTTATAAGGGAGTTAGGATAAATGGAATGTCTGTGGGTTTGTATATCTACAGTCATATGGACCTTTCTCCTAGAAAAAGTGCTGGGAAGTTCCCGGTTTGGAAGAGGGTTTGGGTCCTGACCTCTCCCTTCTCAAAGAGACTACTCAGAACCTCAAGTCTCTAGTAGGGAAGGTACCGTTCACACTTGATTTTCCATGCAAGTATAAGAGAAGTCTCCCTCCCCTACCTGGATAAATTTTAGGGAAACCATCCTATTGTAATCCCCTAACCTTCATCCCTTATTCCTTTCATTGAAATCTTGTCCAATGTGAAGAGAACATAGGGAAGGATCATCGCCTCGCCCTTTTCCCTCGTAACCTCACCCTCTTCCACGGTCGACACACCCTCTTCCACTAGCGGAGGAGGAAAAATTTTAAAGTGTGAATAACTTTGTTGAATCTTTTAAATCCTCTTGTTTCTCACACTAAGAATGAATCCCATGGGCTTAGAGATTTTTCATGGTCACAACATTTTCACAATTGAAGGAACTACAAGAACTCTGATTCATGTTCAAACCAGGATACGTAGGAATCCCTTTCAGGGCCTGAGATCACTGGATATCCTCTTTAGGAGTCCAACCTTAATTTCTCTAATATGGGAATACTCCTTTGGAATAATCTCCAAATTAATCCCCGCAAATCATTAAGGCATCCTTTTCAGTAAGTAATCCCAAATTCATTTCTCTCAAAGGACTATACTCTCTTATGAGACCTAATCGAACTACATGGGATTTGATTACCATCTATATTGGATACGTAGGAAGCCTCCTTGAGGTTCAAACCCAATACCCTAAATCAAACCTATTCTCCTTGGTCCATATTCCCAATAGGGACTGATCATACTTGGAAACCCATATTCTTTCCAAGTTCATTGGGCTGCTTCAGTATAAGTACCACACTATGTTTTGACTAAGAACCTTATGCTTAGATGTCCATACCACATGAAATTAAACTGTATGGATAGGTCCTTATCACATGACCTTAAAAGTTATGATGTGTCACATTCAGTAGCACCGAACTATGTGGGTTCTAATTCCTTTTACAAGGATACGTATGTATCCCATTTTATGGACATGATCCCAAAAATCAAACAAAAACTTCATCTCCCTGGATGACAATAATTTCTAGAGTCCCCCACTGAGTGGATTAAAAACTATTATCATCACAACGATGATTAAAATAATCTCTAAGCAGTATATTAGAGGATACCATTGATGGAAAACTGTGAATACATACAGATATTTCCATTAATGAAGAACCTGGAATGCATACTGATGATTCTAAATTTTACACATGTTAATAAGTGATTGTAAATTTTTAGGGAAACTTATTCTATGCCTCGTGAACTAATAAGGATTCATGAAAATATCTTAAATCTTCATAGAGAGTCCCGAAGTAGATAATAATTCCCCCCAAAGGGTGTGATGAGTCCGACCTCTCATTATCTCGACCAATGTACGTTCCTAAGTAACATGAAGTTCAAACATAACGAACACCTGCATTTGAAAAGCAGGTCTCCTTTGGATAAAGAACTGTTGGAAGTTTCCGGTTCCATAAATAAATCCAATGGAAACCACCTGGAAGTAGTGATTCTTAAAATTAGAATACTTGTTTCAAGGACCTACAAAATAGTGGTATCCTATCATTTTGATCAATGAATTATAGGTCTGTAATCCAAGTCACGCTCAAGGAAAGACATACCATTAGTAGTGTGGTCAAGTATATAGTTGTAGTAAAGTATTTATAATAATAAATCATTAGTGAAAGTGAAGTATTCATTCCATTTCATAATTTATTTAAATAAATTAAGACATAACACTAGCAAGTGACATGCTAAAAAATATTATATATGTTTTGATTAAAATGATGTTATGGTGGTCATGGGAATTTAGTCAAATTCACCAATATGTGATTAGGGTAGAGGTTTTAAACCTCCAATAGAGTATAAGAGTCTCATAGAAAATCTGGGTCAAGGTATAGGTGACTAATTAAAGGAGTTAAATTTTTTTGGAGTAACAACTAGAAAGTCTGGCATATGAAAAAATGAAACAAATTATAAACATAGAGACTTTTAGGGAAAAGAAATATACCACCTTTCTAGGACCCATAGAATATTCCTTATCTGATATCGATCTCATATTTTGGATATAATGATAAAAATCAATAGACCAGATAAAATATCTAAAAATAGGGTATATTAGCTCACATAGAGATAATGCAAAAGACAACAAAGAAGTAAAAGGATGGAAAAGTACTGTTATAATTATCAAGGGTGTTCCAAAATGACCCATGATGAAAGAATTAGAGGTGGAATGGAGTATATCCACTAAAAACTCCAAATAGGGGGAGGGAGAGTTCTTAATGAGTTGATGTGTGAAAATGAAGAAGGAGGAAAGAGTAAATTATATTTAAAGGCATGGTGGGGAAAATTATAATTTCTATCTTTTTAATAGGGTGCATGTTTTTTCCACATAGTTAACCAAACCATGCACCAACCATGAATACCTACTATCTAGGATCACCACACCTTTAATGGTTTAGGTGAATGGTTAGAGAAACCATGCACAAACCATACATGATGGACCTTCAATAAATTTCAATGATTGTATAGTTCATATGTCCCATTAACATGGTTTGTCAAACCATGATCCTTTCTTTATAGGCCACATGGTTGAGGTGTAAAATTATCCAAACTGTGCACTAAACGTATGCCTCATCCCACTTCTCCAAGAAACCTTAAATATAGACCCCTTAACTTCATTAAATCTCATGAAATCTCTTCTACCCCCTTGGGAACTTCTATTAAGGTATGTAAAAGAGGTTTTACAGATTTAAAAAGGAACTATTCCTTCATGGAAAACTAGTATCCTACAAACTCCCCTCCTAAAGAAAAATCTTACTTCAGTTTTCCTTCTGAGGGTCGTTGAACAACATCAAAGAACAACTTTGGCTACTGAGGACGTACTTCAGTATCCCATTCCCACATCTCCTACAACATTCATCTGTACATCTATAACAACCAAACTAGATGGATTGTTCTTCTTGAGAGAGTCTTCATACTAAAATCAATGATATAAACTAGATGCTCCTCAAAAGAAGAATCATCCTCTAACTCAACTTCCTCAGGATCAAAGGAATGAGATAGGTTGGAATAATAATGGTAGAGTTAAGAAAAATTGAAGACATTGTGCATAGCCCTATACCACTAAGGAATAGATATCTAATATACTAATATTCTAACCCTTTATAATATCTTGAAATTATTAATGAACCTAGGTGATACTTGGTTTCCTCTGAATCTCACGACGACCCAATCTTGGTGAGACTCAGAAGATGAACCAATCCCCCAAGTCAAACTCTAGAGGTTAGTGATAGCGATCAACATACGAATTCTTCCCAGAATAAACCATATACATATGGTTCTTGATTTGTTGTACCTGCTCTAATGTCTCATGAACATGAAATAGGCCCAATAACACTACCTCCCCTACCTCTAACCAACACATAGGTTAATGGAACAATATACTATACAATGGCTCATAAGGATCCATATGAATAGTTTCCTGGAAACTATTATTATAGGATAACTCATTAATAAGAAATTTATTTTCCCAAAAGCTTCCAAAATCAAATACCTATGCTCAAAGAATGTCTTCTAGTACTTGTATACTATGATCAAACCAACCATCGGTCTAAGGGTGGTATACTATACTCAGAAGAACCCTTGAACCCAAAGCCTTCTGTAACCCCTGCTAGAACTGAGAAGTGAAATAAGTGTCCCTATCTAATAAAATGGTATATGTAAACCCATGAAGGTGTATGGTTTCTCAGATATAGATCATCACAATATTTTCTATTTATAAGGTCTCTTGTATAGGTAAGAATTGGGCGACCTTTTGCAGTCTTTCCACTATCACCCATACAACGTCACTACCTCAGGGTGATCTCGAAAACTCCATCATGAAATCTATGATGACATCATCCCATTTACACTCTAGGATAAGAAACATCTGTAAAAGTATAGAAGTACATGGGTGTTACACTTTCACTTACTAACAAGTGGAATACCTAATAACAAAGCCTACAACCTCCCTTTGTATCCTAGTCCACCAATACTGGCGGAACACATGATGATACATCTTTGTGAGTCTAAGATTCACTACCCATTTTAAAGAATTATATTCTTGTATAAGTTCTGCTTACATGTCTATTGGAACCCAGACATGCCCATGGATATGTAGTATCTCATCCTCATCAACAACCTGACTAGTAAGTGGGTCCTTTCCAAAAACACTTTCCCTCAGGACCCAACCTTCAAGGTTAGAAATTTTCCTCCTCTTCACTCAATCCAAAAGTAAGGAATTCATTGATAAATCCATGAGGATATGTTTCCAGTGACATTGCTGAAATTCCAGATGTATCTCATAAATAATATTTATGAACTTACACTTTATACTAGATTCTTGAACCTCTTGAGTCCAAGTCTTTTGATTCAAAACATTAGTAACTTAATTTCATTTTCCTGGAATATAAGAAAGATCAAAGTTGAATGACTGAAGATATTCAAACCATCCTCACTATTGGAGGTTCAATTTACATTGATAGAATATTTATTTGAGTTTCATATAGTCCATGTATACCATAAACCAATCCTCCATCAATTAATATATCTAAAAATGAAAGGAATGAACAATAGATGCTAACTCAAGATAATACATTGGGTAATTATGCTGGTGAGAACTCAACTAATGAGACCCGTATGCAAAAACTAAGTCCCATTAAATTAAAAAAACTCCAAACCTAATGCATAATTCACCCAAATAAACTATTTATCCTATACCAGGCCTAGATAAAATTAGGATTAACACTGAGTTCAAACTTCCTTTCAACTCTTGAAAGGATTCCTCACAAGATTCAATATATAAAAACCTGACACTGTTCTTAGCCTATAAGTGATTTTGTAAGGAATGAAAGTTTTTGGATGAAATGAAAATAGTAACAAGAGAATCCCAATAATCTTCTAATATTGAAAACATTCTTGGGTTTCTCATAATAGAAAAAATATAACCTTTTCTGGATCAAGAAAATATCCTTACTTCTGAGATAATGAGAACTAGGAAGTGAACTATGTTGATCCAAAAGTGGAACTTAGTGAGTTTAGCATAAATCATATGATATCTTATTATACTATGTATGATTTAAAGTTATTTTGAATGATCATGTCTAGTCTAGGAGTACACCAAGATATCATCCATAAAAATGACCATAAAGGCATCCAGGTATGGGAGAAAAACCTAATTCATAAAGGCCACAAAGATAGTATGTGTGTTTGTTATATTAAACAACATCACCAAATATTCATATAATACACACCTACTTTGAAAATATATATAGGGTATATCTGAGGTCCTAAATCGCACTAGATGATATCTTGATCTCAAATCAATCTTTGAGAAGACCCTAGATCCTAAGAGATGGTTAAAAAGACCATCTGTATAAGGAAGTGGGTATTTGTTCTTAGCCATGAACTGATTCAACCATCAGTGATCCACACATATCCTTAGGGTACCATATACCTTTTTATATAAAAGTATTGGTGAACCCCAAGTATAATTAATAAGTTGCATAAACCCTTTAGATTTCAAGTCCTATAACTACCTCTTGAGTTCTTGTAGATCTGTTGGAGCCATCCCGTATGGAGGAATATACACATGTTCTGCTCTTGGAATAATCTTGATGGTGAACTACACCTCTATCTCAGGTGGTAGTATAAAAAATTCATTGGGAAAGACATATCTAAATCAACCCACCTCTGGATGAAATAAAATCTTCCATACCCTCTAATCATCAAGATAAATACTAGAAATTTATAGAGACACTCCACCCATACCATGATGATCAGACCTAGATTATGTTTCTTAGACATCCCATTATCCCTTGTGAATATATATGCCACCCTCAAGTGATAATAAAGACACCCTTTGATGATAAATATCAATATAGGCTTGAAAAGTTACTAACTAGTCCATCCTAAGAATTATATCTAAGCCTGTTATCTCGAGGATGAAAAGGTTCCATAATAAGTGGTAACTATCTATCTTGAGAGGACACTCCTTGCATCGGTGAACAATCTAAGCTCATATTAACAATAGAGTGTCAAGATACATCACCCCATAAAACTAATCAATCTCAAGACCAAGTCTTACTATTAAATTTGTAGATATGAATGAGCGTGAAGCACTTGAGTTAAACAAAGAAGTTACTAGAGTTGATTATACTAATATAGTACATTGTACTGTAGATGGTCTGACACTATGCTCCTCAGGTGTAGGATGAATTACATATAACTGGTCATATCCAAAACCCTAAGCTACAACCTGGTCTCCTTGAGTAGTTTTTATCTTCTACAACCTCACAACCTGTGTCTGGCTTCCCCAAACTCAAATAATTCTATTACCTGAATAGACAGTAGTACTCCAGTTTCCTACCTAGCGTGGAGTCAAAAATCACACTATAGAACTTTGATTTAGTGTAGATCCACTCTCACTAGAAACTGGTGGAAAGTTCCTAAAATATCTCTAGATATGTTCTATTATTCTATAATATCGACACTTTATTGGGTCTATATTACAAAGAGGCTCCATGTGACCCTGCCTTCTACACTGATGGCATGCCACATAACCACCAGGGTGCATAGTCTGACTGAAACTTCCCTTAAGATAAGTCTCAAAGAGATGCTTATTCCCATGGATGATGTACTACTTGGAATTTAATCCAAACCTCTATAACCTATACCATAATTTTAACTCATATTTTTCTCGTAGATAAGATACTAGTTTACCATCTCAATGATGGTGGTTAGTTAGAATATATTCACCTAAGATCAGATGGGATACCTAATCCTATCCTCAAAGAATATCACCCTATATAGTTTATCACCAGAAAGAGTGGGTGAAAAGAACTGGAGTTTAGTGAACTGAGTTGAGTAATCCATGATAGAAAAATCACTCTACTTTATATGAAATAATTCCCAAGCTCGATCATCTCTCAGCATCTCTGGGAAATAGTAGTCATAGAAACTAGTTTGGAAATTCCTCCAAGATATTTCCGAATAATGATCTACCTAAGAAATAACATCCCACCATATCTTTTAAGATCCATAGATTATATATGCTATGAGATTCTTACTCCTATCTAGAGGTTTTTATATATTCTCAAATATCATGAGTACTACCTCTAACCAAGACTCCACAGCTAGGGGACTTCCTTCCCCTAAGAAAGTGGTGGATGATTATGACAAACCATATTTTATTACACCTTAATTTAGGATTTATTACATAAATTCACACATAATACAATTCCAAAAGATCATGAAGCATAGTGTATTTTAGAAATTAGGGATATAACATAACAACTTGAAACAGGAATACAATGACATCATTGAAAACTTTCTTAACATGCTCCTAAAATTCCATCAGTATTCTAAAACTACACGGGATAACCTAGGGATGTACATAAGAAAGGAGAAAACTATAAATCCCAATAAGAAAATAAAAAAATTATAGAATAAGGTAAATAAATACATATGATCCAAGAGGAATATCAACTTAACATAAGAGGGGTGAGAATTATAATCAAGAACCAAGAGGCATGATATAACATGATAGCATAAAGGAAACATAGGAATAGAGAAACAACTTAAAACATGGAATAATAAACATAAGTCAAGGATAAATTCGAAGAAAACATAACATAGTGTACTTAGGATATCCACACGTGAACCATTCATGACATCTCATGAGATTAAAATATTATTCAATGCATTAAAGGGCTATACAGTTTTGGGCCCACCTGCCACTTTCATATCAGATACATTCATAAGTATGCCAGATAAATCATACAGCATAAGAATGTATTTGATAAATTTTAATACCATGATTAAGGAGTTTGAGATACATAAATAGAATTAACTAATTAATGAAGTATAGTTAGATCTATTTCAATACCTTTGGGTTGAAATGGGAATGGGTATTCACTATATAAAAATGTTTGGTAAGAAAAATCACAGGATGATTTCGATATCATAACGGGGGTACATAAAGATTCATGGAATGGTTGAATGAGAGTGAAAGGGGTATATAATCACATATAAATAATAATTATATTAATATGGATGTGTGAAAACATATCACAACATGAATAATTGAAAAAATGTATAATTTAAAGAAGGTTCTTGAATAAAGAGGAGAAGGAGAGGATCCCTTACCTCGAGAGGGAACTTCTAAAAGATTGGGAGGAGATTATTAAGATCTTGGGGGACCTATAGAAGACTATATAGAGGTAAGAGAAGATTAATTTCATGCAAAAATGGTTTTGATTGAGGATTAATGGTATTTTGGGTGAGTTTATATAGAAAAATAGAGAAGAATTCATTATTAATTTCCAAATTTAGGTTTTGGATTCTATATGATAAAGCAATCAAGAAAAAAAACCTTACCATGGTTTTTGACCATGTTTTATACCAAATTGAAGTAGTTTTCATTATTTTACAAGTTTAATAACTGATATCATTAAAATAATTCTCTTTGTTATGTGGAAGTGAGTCATGTTTACAAAGAATTTATTTTAAAACTATAAAATATAATATAGGTTTTGGTGGATTCATAGGCGTAAATAAAATTAATAAAATAACCTAAAAAATAATATAGTTTAAAGGGGAAATATGTATTAAGTCTTGGATTATGGAATATATTATATCATTTTTGGGTCATTATGATGTCATAATATATACCATATATTTATACCATATTTATTTTTTAACCAAAAATTTGACTGTCTTAGAAAATTATGAAAAAATTACCATTGGATAATTTTGATGTTCTGATTTCAAAAAGTAATATTTATTTTATAAAAATAATTTTCTATATAATATAATTTAAACTTTTAAAACACAATATGCATTTGTTGAAAAATACTGATTTTTTAACAATAACAGTTTTCTGACCCTTACAACAATTACATTTTACTTTTTAAAATTATATAATCCCTTATATTTAATAAATATTATATTATAATAACATTTTATTAAAAAATATATATATTTTTAATTTCATCAGAAAGAGCGTCTTGATTTGAATAATGTATTTACTAAAAAACTCACTTTGTGTTTCATCGTATCTGAATCTAATTTTTATCAAACTCATTATTTAATAATTTAAAAAGTAATATTTATAGGGATAAATATAATAACTGTTTAATTAAATGAAAAATGTACAAATTAATACTATTAGGGTCTAGAGACATATACCTTTATTACACCAGTGAATTCCCTAAGGGTATGGAGTGCGATGATGATATTTTCTTGGGGTGGTTCGATGTATGGTGGGGTTGTGATATCGATGAGCTTGAAATTCTCCAATAAAATGTCTCATTCATGATTTAGTTATTGAATCTTGGATTGGTATTGATCAAGGTCAAATCTCAATGATGCTATCTCCCTCAGATGATCTGATAAATGAGCTTTATGTGGTATGATCCTACTGGTTGAGGATATTGATTCTTATGTATATGTTAATTAGAATTTATTATAAACCTTTATATATATTAATAATACAATAACTTTTCAATAGCTATATTATAAATTTTTATGAAGCTTAAATTTATTTTAAATATTATTGGATATAATGTTTCAAAATAACCAAAGTAGTGCATGTGTTTTCTATAAATTCATTACTTGATAATGCATTTATTCATTTAGAAAGTTGGAATTTCATTTATAAATGTTTGAGTTGTTATATTATTCCCACCTTTAGAAATTTCATCCTCAATTTTTTTATTTTATATACTAAAATAGATGAGGTTATTTTTTTTCATCACCTCTTCTGGTTCCCATGTCAGTTCCTCAAACTTGTGGTTCCACCATAACACTTTGACTTGGTGAGTTGTATTATTTTATAGAAACTTGTATCTACACTATAATATATTAATTAACTAATACTCATATGAAAGATCATTATCTAATGGTACCACATCTAGATTCAGTATATGTGAGTGGGTCGGTATGTACTTCCTCAATAGGGATACATGGAACACATCATGTACTTGAGATAGGTTAGGTGGGAGTGCTAGTAAATAGGCCACCACACCAATGTGACCAAGGATCTAAAATTTGTTGATGTATCTAGGACTAATATTTCCCTTATTCCCAAACCACATGAATTTCTTCCATGATGATATATTAAGGAGTAATTTATCTCTGACCTCGAACTCTAGGTCTTGTCGACGATTTTTTTCATAGCTTCTCTATTGAATTTGTGTATATTTAATATGATGCTAAATGGTTTGAACCTTATCTATCATATCTTGGATAATATCAGGTACCATCAACTTCTGTACTCTAAATTTACCCCAACATGTCAAAGTCTGAAACCTCTTCTCATATAGAGTCTCATAAGGTGCCATTTGAATGCTAGAATGTAAACTGTTGTTATATAAAAACTCCACTAGGGGAAGGTGTTGGTCCCAACATCCATAGAAATCCATTGAACATAATATAAACATATAATATATAATTTGAATTATTTTTTCATATAGAGAGTCCTTTTTAGGGTGATAAGTATCTCTATAGCTTAGTTATGTATCCAATGATTGATGAAGGATTCTCCAAAACCTTAAGGAAAACCTTGAATATCGATCAAATATAACAGGGAGTGGAACTTCATATAGTCTCACCAATAACCTTATATATAACTTTTAAAGTTGGTTAAGATAGAAACATTCCTTAACAACAATGAAATGTGATGACTTTGTAAGGATATCAAGTACCACCCAGATGGTGTTATTTCCATAAGGTGGTTTGAGAGTCCAATGATGAAATCCATGGTTATTTTTTCCCATTTCTACATTAGTATGGGTAATGGTTGCGTCATACCCTTAGACTTATTCCATTACTCCTTGACTTATTGTCATATGAAGCACCGAGATACAAACTCCACAATCTCCCCCATCATGTTATCTCGCCAGAAGTTTTTCTTCAAATATATATACATATTAGTGATTCCTTAATTAATAGATAAGGATGAGATACACAAATCATCTATAAGTTCCCTCTATAGTTTTTTTAATGGGACACATATCTGAGTTCCAAACCTTATAACTCTATCTTCAGGAAAGTTGTACTCTGAAATATTCACTATCTTCTTCTGTAGAAATTCATCGTCCTTCTAAACCTCCTTGATCCTCTAAAGAATGGATGGTTAGGAAGTTATTTGATCAAGGTAGGATTAATATCCTCTTATCCTTACCATATAAATAATTTTTCATGTCCAATAATACTAGATCCATTGCAATTCTCATTACAGATAGGGTTGCAAGATCCTTTCTACTTAGAGAATATGCCACTTTGTTTGCTTTCCCATAATGGTAAAAGATTGAAAAATCATAATCCTTGATCATCTCTAAACACATTTTTGGTGAATATTAATATCATATTGTGTGAATATATACTTTAAGATTTTATAATATGTATATATGTCAAAATTTTCTTCATAGAGGTAGTTTCTCCACATCTTCAATTCAAAGATCACAATGTACAACTCTAGATCATGAGTTGGGAAGTTAAACTCATGGATATTGAATTGGAGGTAGGCATAGGCCATCACTTTTTCATCTTGCATGAGTACACAACACAATCCATTTTTGGATGCATCGTAGTAGATCATAAATCCTTCCCCACTAGTGGGTAATGTGAAAATATGTGCAGTGATTAACCTATTATTCATCTATTTAAATATTTACTCACATTCATCATTATAGAAAAAATTGTCTACCTTTAGATTAATATTGGTTAGTGGGATTGAAAAACATGATAAATTTCTCAAAAATAGATGATATTACCCAACCAATCTAAGGAAATTATGGATTTATATCTTAGATGTTGGTCTGGTCCATCCTTTGATTGCCTTTATTTTTGTGATATCCATATATATCCCATTTTTGGTGATAACATTCCCTAAGAAAGTTACTTACTTCAACCAAAACTCACATTTAATATACTTTACATATAATTTTTCCTTCCACAAGGTCTTCAATATAGTATTTAAATTCACTTGATATTCCTCCTTGATTTTGGTTTAAATAAGAATATCATTTATAAATACAACCATAAATTTGGAAAGGTAATACCTAAATACTATATTCATCAAGTACATGATAATGGCTAGATAATTAGTGATTCCAAATGGCATCACTATGAACTGTTAGTGCCTGTACCTTGTATGAAAAGTAGTATTTGTGACATCCTCCTTCTCCACCTTTTTTTGATAATATACCGATTGAAGATCCCCCTCATATAAGTACTGAACCCCACATTGCTGATCAAAAAAGTAATCAATTCATGGTAGTGGATACTTTTTATTTATCATGATCTTTTTGAGATCATGATAATAAATTATTAAGTTCATTGACCCTTCCTTATTCTTGATGAAGCGGACATGTGCACCCCATGGTAAATCACTTGGGAATATAAACCCTTTATCAATATTCTATTGTAATTGTTTCTTTAGTTCCTCAAGTTCAACAATAATTATTCTGTTTAATGTATTAGATGTTGGAAAATCTTTGAGAATGACATCAATTGAGAACTCAACATCACGTCTAGGGGGAAGACTAGGAAATTCTTTGGGAAACACATAAGTGAATTCCATTACAATGGTCATGTAATCAAGGATGAACTTTTCTTTAGTCTCAATCATTTGAGCTAGATAATATTGGCTGCAATGCAATAATATCCATGGTTGAGATGTTGGTACTAAATAATATTCATCCTTATCCATGAACTTGTATAGTATCAAACGGAGATTCACAATACAGAGGGTGATTTAATTCTCTCAAAAATTTATGTTGGATCTATATAAGTAAAAACAATCCCTACCTATAATTTTATAAAATTCATTTTAAGGGAGTATCACAACAGTTTTTGGAAAATTTATCCCACAAATATGGATAGGGGATGAGTTATATGCTTGGTATGAAACAATTGACTCATTCTCTGTCTTCAACGATAACTCAACTTCCATGTTATGAGGCAATTCTTGAATAGTTCTACAAACCTTGGTTGATATGAAATAATGCATATGACTAGAATAAAAAATTACATTCTCTATTATTAAATGAATAACCATCATAACTATCCCCACTTTATTTTCGGGATCCACCTCAGTAGTTGTGATTTTATAAGCTCACCCTTTCTATCTATGTCTTGGAGGTTATTTGCATTATTTTTCATAGACATGACTTAGTTTAGGAAATTGATTCATAAGGTGTCCTTTTTTTCCTTGTATTTGAAACATTATATAATAAGATGAGGGTTTAATGGAGCATTATTTTCTTCCATCACATTGGTGGGTTTCTCCCATCGATAATCTCTCACAAGGTTCTCTTCCTTCCCACACCTAATGAATTTCCTTCCCCCTTTCAGGAAATTTCTAGTATGGTTCTTCCCATACTTTTGACAAGTTGTATGATGGAATTTATTACCCCTATAAGATTTTTTGCATCACACCACTAGAATTAAAATCCATTATCTACTTATTATCTCTATTCCCAAGATATCCTCAAGATTCTTTGATATATTTTTCGATTTTGAGGGAATATCAGAATATTTCCTCACAGCTTTCAATGCCCTGAATGACTAAGGGTTTTTATAAATTCACCTTTATCCCTTCAATTAATTGGTCAAATTTACTTCAGTGGGACATGAAAAATCTAGAGGAATATCAGGATTGTCTTTTTCCTTGTACGCCCTGATAGATTCTTTATCCTTTTGATTGAGTCTAAAGAAACCCCTCTCCATTTTAAGTCAGAGTGTGTGAGAAAAATATTTTTCAAAAAACATTTTTGAAATTCCTTTCACTAAATTGCATTTATATCCTTCTCAAGCTTCAAATTTTTGACCAATTTCCACCATTTATCAGCTTCTCCCTCTATATGATAAATATACAACACAACCTTCTCTTTATAAGAGCATTTAAGGATGGATAAGATCTTTTAAATGGAGTTGTTCCATTTCTCTATGATTAAGGGATCTGAATATCTATTTAAATTTAGAGTCCTTTGTCCCATAAATATATTTGTTACAACATGATATTTATTTGGGGGATTCAGGTGTTCCTATGGATTTTATTTCCAGTACAAAACTTTAATCAATTAAGAAAGTACTGTCACGAAGTTTGTGATTCCAACTCCAACCGAGTTTGGAATTTCATTTGGGTAGTCATTACATTATTGTTCACATTGGTTATTGAATTAGTTCCTCCTATTCCCAGTTATTGACTAAAAATAAAGGTAAAATTAGGGGTGAGAATTTTTAAACTATTAAATACATAATAAGAGACAATAAACATTAAATGGATAACTCATAAATGACTTGAATTATATAATCTACAAATTTTTAGGTTTTAATCTAAGTTATCCATCATATATTTCCAAGCATAAAACCTTTTGAGAATTATTTTACCCTTAAAAATGTTTCATAATAATCTTGAAAAGTTATCAAAGCATATACCTTAGGAGTTTTAAACTAAGTGTGAAGCAATGTTTGTTTTCATGCACTAAGTAATGATCGATTCTAGCTCAATACATGCTTTTTGGGGTTATTACCCCTATGTACATCTGCTCTAGAGCCACATCAACCTGCAATATTCATATGGGGATTTATTTTCTTTGAATCCATTTAATATATACTTTACTAATATTTAGGGATGTTTTCATATGTTTAGTCTTGTCCCTAAGGCTTTTACTAGATTTTTCTAATCATAATCCCAAAAATAACTAGATTTTTCTCTAATACCAACTATGATAAACCATATTTTATTAAAACTCAATTAATTATTTATTACATAAAGTTACACACAATAAAATACCAAAATAATATGAATCATAGTTTATTTGGGAAATTAGGTACATAGAATAACAACTTGAAACAAGAATACATTGAAATTATTGACAACTTACTTAACAAGATCTTAAAATTACTTCATTCTACTAAAACTACAAGGGATAACCTGAGGACGTACATAAGAAATGGATGAGATATAAATCCCAATATGATAATAAACAAATCTTATCATAAAGTAAATAAGTAAATTCAATATAAGAGGTATATCAAGGTAACATAAGAAGGATGATAATCATAATATTAAACAATGAGAAATGATATAACATGATAGCATAAAGGTAACATAGGAATGTGGAAACAAATTAAAACATGTAATCATAAACATAAGTTAAGAATAAAAGACAAGAGAACATAAAATCGTGCAATTTGGATAAAATATCATGCAACAAAACATGGAATATCAGGAGATTAAAGCATTACGCAATGTATTGAAGGTCAATATAATTATGATCCCACTCGTGACTTTAATATCTTGTACATTCATAAGTGTGCCACATAGATCATATAACATAAGGATTTATTTCATCAATTTTAATACCATGATTAAGGAGTGTGAGATAAATACATGGAATTCCCCAATAAATCAAGGATAGGTTCATCTAGGTGAATACCTTTGAGTGGAAATGGGAATGAGTATTCAATAAAAAAATGTTTGTAATGGAAAATCACAGGATGATTTCAATAGCATAACAAAGGTACATAAATATTCATGGAAGGGTTAAATAAGAGTGAAAGGGGTATATTGAAGTTTCATAGTCAGGATCCAAGTATAAATGAGAGGGGGAGGGGGTGAATCAGTGATATATTTTTCTTTTATGCTTCCTTATTTTGGAAACAAACTTCACCTCATATCAAATATTTCTTTCCCTACTGAAAAAATCAAAAAAAAACATCCAGAGGAACATAATATTTACAAGGTTCACCACACAACAAGAGTATCTACGTCCTTGGTATGGTAGAAAAACAATCTAGTACTACATAATCCACTAGAAAATAATCCTTTTATGTGGAATACAGTGAGTAGGATATAACCTTACACTCGTGTAGCACTTGGAAAACAATACACAAGCATGTGTGCACCCTCTTAGCACAAATAGGGCAAAATAAAGTATTAATGCTTCTTAATCAGCTTTCATAGTTTGATCTTTCAAAACAATTCTTCTCCTCCCCACCCAGAAGCTGGTAAAATATACCTTTCACACAACAAACTTCTTGTGCTGAAATCAATTATTTCACACACCCTTTTAGATGTCTTGTGTGTAACTTCTATGCCTCGCATGCAAGTTTTGACTTTTATCATGAAACACATCTTGCGCACAACTTCAATCTTGCACAAAACTCTCATATTGCATGAAACTTCATCTTATTATGTGCGAAACTATTTCTTTCATGCACCTCCCTTTACTTAAAATTCTTATGTGATTATGAGATCAGGATTTCTAAGTTTTGATCTTATAAAATGAGAGGTGGTCACCTCTTATTTGTAGTAATCGCCGACCCCCGCATGAAAAAACCCAGATGTGTCGCACAAGATCCTAATACGTCATGAAAAAACCCATTTGACATCACATTGTGCGCATAAGTCTCTTTAGCACCAACCTCATCTTTCACACACTTCTTTAATATTTCATGCACTTTATGCCTTTTCCATTTTTTGATGTTTTGACCTCGAATCATGTCTTGCACGCAACATTCCAAACTTCCTTCAATCTTATGCACAAAAACCAATCTTTCATGTGATTATTTCCTTTTCCATATTTTTTTTGTTCAGATCTTGGAACTCCACTTGGGCACAACAAATCAATCTATCTTCAAACTTTTGCGCAACATTCTCGGACAAAATCACATTTCTCCATCTTCTGATTTTTAGCCCCAAAAATTTGGCAAACACTAGAAAATGATGCCATCTTAAAATCTACTTCAGAAAGAACACCAATGATACTTAATTGTAATATGGATTATTCAAAAAACAACTGATTTCATCATGAAACATATCTACTGTGATATATATTCTTTGGCCAAACACATTTATCACCATCATATTTTCAACGGAAAGTATTTTACCTTCCCTGTCTTCCACTAGCATATTTCCTTCTAATCAAAACTGAATATGAGCGGTAGAAACATTGGTACCCTTTCCTTCATAAGGTTTACATCAAAATTTCTCCAAAATTATGATATTTTTGAAATAAAAATAAGCAAATCATTATTTGGTTTTTAAGGATTTTACAAAGTGAATTGATTTATCCTCTTTGACAACAAAAGTCAACACTCTGCAAAAGCAAACTCTTTAATATTCCTTCACCATCCAAATTGGTCCCAACATATATAATCACTTTGAAATCATAATAAAAGTAATAGAAATGTGTTAAAACATATCCCAACATGAGTGGTGGGAAAAAGAACTAATTTAAATAAGGATCTTGAATAAAGAGGAGGCGAGGATCCCTTACCTTGAGAGGGAGCTTCTCAAATCTTGGGAGGAGATTATTAAGATCTTGGGGGATCCTTATGAGGAATATATAAATGTAAAGTTAGAGTAATGTCATGATTAAGTGATTTTTAGTGAATATTAATGGGATTTTTAGTGGGTTTATGTAACAAAAGATAGGAAAATTCATTATTAATATCTAAACGTAGGTTTTGGATTATATATGATGAAGTAATAAAAACTTCATATATTCACATGGTTCAACGAAAGTGATTTTTTTTATTTTACAAGTTTAAGAATCTATGTCTTTAAAATAATACTCTTGGTGATGGATAATTGAGTCATGTTTATAAAGAATTGATTTTAAAACCTTAAAATTTAATATACGTTTTAGAGGATTCATTAAGGGTTTATAAAATTAATAAAATAACCTAAAAAATACATTATTTTAATTTTAAAATATGTATTTGGTCATGGTTACCTTTTATGGAATATATTACATCACTTTTGGGTCATTATAATGTCATAATACATACTATATATTTATATTGTAGTTAATTTTTACCTAAATATTCGAATCGCTCAGAAAATTATAAAAAAATTACCACTGGATAATTTTCATTTTATGATTTAAAAAATAATATTTATTTTATCAAAATAATTTTCTAAATATGATAATTTATAATTTTAAATCAAAATACCAATTTATTTAAAAATATTGTTTTTTGAAAATTACAGTTTACTGACCCTTATAACAATTACATTTGATTCATAAAATTATATTATCATTTATATTTAATAAAAATATTTAATAATATAACTTTATTAAAATAAATTTATTTAAAAAATCTTAAATTCATCAAAAGCGTGTCTTTATGTAAAAAATATATTTCTCAATAAATACATTGTGTTTCATCATATCAGAATCTAATTTTTTATCGAAATCATTATTAAATCATTAAAAAGTAATATTAAAATGGGATTAATTTAATAATTGTTTAATTAAAATAAAATATAATAATTCATACTATTATGGTCTAGATACATATCTCTTTATTACACCAGTGAATTCCCTAATGTTAAAGTGTGCGATGGTGAGATTTTCTTGGGGTGGTTCTGCATGCATGGTGTGAGATGCAATCTTGATGAGCTTAAACTTCGACTATAAATGGTTTCATTTTTGATTTATTTGTTAAATATAGGCTTGGTATTAATCAAGGGAATAACCAAGTGATGATATTTTCCTCAAAAGTTCTAATAAATAGGCTTTATAGGGTACAATCCTACTGATCAAGGCTATAACTTCATTCATCCGTGTGAATTGGACTATATCACAACCCTTTATATATAATACTAATATGATCACTATTCAACAACTATATTATCAATGATTATGACAATTAATGGTATTTTAAACCCTATAGGATATAAAATTCCAAAATAACCAAAGTAGTGCATGTTTTTTCTATAACTTCATTACTTGATAATGTATTTATTTATTTAAAAAGCAGAAATTTCATTTATAATTTTTTTGGTAATTACAATGTTGCATATGTAACGCCCTCATTGACTTATAAATAGTTGGTGTAGGTCATATAGTTCTATCTAAAGACTAAACTAGATATAGAAAACCTTATCTTAGCTAATCATCAATGTGAAATCCAAGAGAAACATGTGGTACTATAGGAGGTACCATAGGTGGCACTACAGGTGGTTCAGGTAGCACCACCTTAGGAGAATGGTTGTCTCCACATACTTAGCACTTTACCTATGTCCATCATAGAGGAATATATATACAATTACAATCACATGACTCAAAAAAAGGTATAAGGTAGAAGATATTATAGATAGGAAAACAAGACATAGAAAAACCTCATTTCACAAGAGATATACTAACCCAACTTCCCATTCCAAAGTTAGTTAAAAAGATAATATTTCAAGTTTCACTTATAGAGGTTCAGTTATAAGGGCTTTCAATTCCAAGTTATAGAGGAAAACACTCTTTAAGTTGTAATTGTAATCCCCATTTAATGATAACTAAATTAATTTTTTTATATAAGGAATTTTAATTTTTTAGAAAGTCTGTATATAATGGTTTAGTTAGAAGAATTTCCATTATGATTTTATAAATACATAACTTTATAAGTTATAATTTCAATTCCATTTAACTATAACTATCCTTTTACATCCTCTATTATAATGTAACAATTCCATATAAAATAGATCAATTTTATAGATTTTCATTCATAATTTATATAGGCATAATAATATAAATTTATATTTTAATTCCATTTAACTATAACCAAATTAAAGTTTCAGATTATGTAAACAAATTTATATAGCTTAAACATATTAAAATTTTTTATATATGGTTCTACCATTAAGCTATATGGAACGATACTATTTATAATGATGAAAAAAATTATATAACCAAATTGTTTCTCTTATTTTCCTATAATAAATGTTAGGAATTATTAACATATCAATCTATGAAAGAAATAGGAAGTTCAAGTGATAAAATATGCATGGAATGACACATTCATGACATATAAATTTCTATGCTCTTATAATGATTCATGATACAATGATCCATTGTTGAACAATACCAAGGGTGGAAATCTATAATACATAACATCATAATCATATGCATCCCCCAATGGTGAAAATAGTACAATTGTAACAAGTGAATCCAAAAACAATAAATCCCATCCCCGAAAACTTGGATTTTCCCCTGCATGTGGATTAGCTACTCACATACACAACTCATTACTAATCTCTGACAGTTTCTTATCTATTATTTACCAATGTTAAATAGTAATATAAAGGAAAATAACCTCTGATACCACTTTATGATTCCCCAAGACTAGTTCATAGATAAGTGACTAGTAAAATTGGCCATAAGGCCTCAAGATCACCTCCCTGTATGTTAGAGGCTTCTAACTAGTAGTGAGAGTGTATAGTCGTATGATGGGGAGACTATACCGACTTTATCAGATTGAAACATAGTGGTAGATAAAGTAGAGGAAATAGTAAGGAATCAAAAAATAAATCATCCATATAATAAATGATAGAATAAGGTAGTAATCAACACAATATATAAATGATGTCAAGATAATATAAAAAGTGTGTCAGTCTAGACATAGTAGTAGACGTAAAACTAGTACAATAAAAAATAAAAGAAAAATCCAAAAAGCCTATCCCCAAATACATCCTGAGCATTGGATTGATCCTCTACTCCCAAGATCCCATATATAAAGGAAATCAAACATCCATAGTTGGGAACTTCCCTTCATCCTTACCTTCATCCATGAAATCTAACTAGGTACCAAACAGAAGTCTGAAGAGGGTGTTAGTACAACTTAGTAGGCCACCACCAATGGTGTCTATTAAAAATCCGGTTTGTAAGTATAAGATGTAATAATGTTAAGTATTTCAATAATGAAAGTTGTAAAGGGAAGGTGAACCAAGAAATAACACCATATTTGGCCTAATCTTGGTGTCTCTATGCATAATTCCTTTTTGTTATCTAGGAACCGAAGGAACATGGCTAAGGAATACTGATTAAGTTTGAGGAGAAAGTACTAGGTAATATTATGATAGAATTTATTGGGTTACAAAGAGACAATCCAATATAGATCGTGTCCGGGGACATCAAGATGAATCTTAGGAGCTTATCCTAAAAATTCTATTTTTTTGGAAATTCACAGATGAATTTTTGATTCCATGTCGATACATTCACTAATATAAGACATTGACTGGATTCTTGAGGGGATTACCCCTTTTACATCCACCTTAATGAATCAGGTGGTGTCCTATGAGTTTGATCAAGGTATTCAAAGTCTAGAATCCAAATCTTTCTTAAGGAAGGACACAACTTTATCAATGTGATCAAGTCCATAACAATAGTCAAGTATTTATAATAATAAATCCAAAGGTCAAGTTAAGTATCCACTCCATTTAAAAATTTATTAAAATCAATTGAAGTCATACCACTAGAAAGTGACAAGAAAAGACACCTAAGAGGTGTTTTGGTTAAAAGGAATTTATGTTGGTCATGGGAATTTAGTCAAATACACCAAGGGGTAGTTCATGTTGTGGTTTTCAACCACAAATGGAGTATAAGAGTATCATAGAATATTCATCTCAAGGTTTATGTGAATTATTAAATGAGTTATACATTTTAATATAAACACACGAGAATTTTGGCATGCAACACTACAACACAAATTATAAACAACAAGTATTTTAGGTAAAAGTAATAGTACCTACCTAGGACCCATATAATACTCCTTATTTGGTATCGACCTCATATTTGAGATAGAACGAGAGAAATCACTACACCAGAAAAAATCCCTAAAAAAAAATATATTATCTCGCACGGAGATAAGGCCAAGTACGTTGAATAAAACCGAGGAAGGAAGGTAAAAAAGTGTTAGACTTACCATGGGTGTTCCAATGTGATCAATGGAGAAGGAATCAGAGGTGGAATAGAGGAGATCCACCAAAAACTCTAAATAGGGGGAGGGAGAGCTCCCAATAAGCTAATATGCACAAATTAAGTAGAAGGAAGGATGAATTATATTTAAAGGTATGGTGTACAAAATGGTAATTTAAAATTTTTTAATAGGGTTCACGGTTTAGCCACATAGTTGAACAAACCATGTGACAAACATGAACACCTAGTGTTTAGGATCACCACACCTTCCACAGTTTTGGTGAATCATTAGAGAAACCATGAAAAAATAGTGTGATATGGACCTGTAATAAATTTTAGAGGTTGTATAGTTTACAGGTCCCATTTGCATGATCTTAAAATCGAGTTCCTTCCTTTATCACACACATGACTAAGGTTCATGATAAGAAAAATCATATTCTAACCATCTTCATCATCCCAATTCTCCCAAAAACCTTAACTCTAGGCTCCTTACATACCTAGAAGCTCTCAAAACCTCCTCTACCCCCTTGGGAAATTTCATTAAGACAAGAAACAGGGGTTTGAAATTACTAAAAGCTATTTGTATCTCAATGGATAACTAAGATCTTACAACAGAGTTATAAAAATAGTTTAATAAGAATATTGACTGCCATAAGCACCAAATGAATAGAAACCATTATTAGAAATACCCAAATGAATGTTATGAAATTTTCAAGAAAAAGGTGAATAAACCTGATCAAACTATTTACACGAATCACCATTAGAAGTTTGATTTAACCTTTTTCTAATATAAATATTGGATCTATAACATGCCATCAATGTGGATGTGTGGATAGAAAAAAATAGATGCTTCACTCTAGGTGTAATTAGAAAACACCTATATTATTTGACAATAACATATATGGACTTTACATGTTTTACCTATTTGTACCTCAATTTTCTATTTGTTAAACAATAAACTAACAATTCATATTCACCATAGTATAAGATGAAATCATTTGAATAAGCATGCATCTTATGATAAATATAACCCAAATTATAGAATAACTTCTTGCTTTCATAAAATTTTTAGGTAGTGTATTTTTCTAGATAAACAATAATTTAACCAAAGAAAATATTTAAACAAAACAACTACTTTACATTCCAACATATAACTTAATATCCATAAATTTTATAACTTCAAATTTTCTTATCTTGCATATAGGATATAAAATCACCTTAGAAGATTTTAATAAATCATTTTTTGGGAAAAAATCCCTCAAGGCATCATTGAAGCATTTTTGAGATGATTGTGTTTGTTGATAATGGAGGACTCCATGTTGTGTTTATTGAGAAAGCGTGTCTCAATGACTCAAATTGTTGAAAAAGGGGGTTTTCTTGGAGAATGGGGAAAAGTGTTTTTGGAAAAGGGAGTTGTGATATTGTGTTAAGGAGGTTTCTAATGTTGTACACAAGGAATTTTTCGAATTTAGAACATAAAAAATTTGGCAAAGGAAAAGTGGCACGTAAGTCCAAAAGTGGCGTGCAAGTCCAAAAGTGGCGCACAAGTGTGGCGTGCAAGTCCTAAAGTGGAACACAAGTGTGGCACGCAAGTATGGAACGCAAGTGTGGCATGAAATTCATATCTCAAATATCAACATATCAAAATATGACAAAGGAAAGAAAGAGGCACGCAAGTGTGGCGCGCAAGTGTGGCATGAAAGTCCTCAAAATTCCTATAAATAGACGTCTCCTCTCCTCATTTATCAACAAGATCACCACTTAGAGAAAATACAAGATTTGAACACACAAGTGAAAGTGATGTGAAAATTTCAGTGTGTGCACAAGTGGGGCGCACAAGTGTGACGCGCAAGTGTGACGTGCAAGTGTACCACGCAAGTGTACCATGAAAGTGTACTGTGCAAGTGTGTCGCACAAGCAGTGTGGCGCGCAAGTTTGGAGCGCTAGTGTGGTGTGCTATTGTGGCACACAAGTGTGTTGTGAAATATGATTTTTCCACAATGAAGGCAGAGGATGTGCGCTAATTAAAGGGGCACACAAGTCACCCTAGGGTTGTGTGAAAGTTAGAAATTTCCCAGAACATCTATGGTAAAGCGGTATTCATCAGTGGATGAAATATGGACTTCAACAGAGCATCTAAATACAGTGGAGGATGTATTCATTAGTGATAATGAAGATACCTACAGGTCTATAAACTCTAATTGGATCTTCTGAATAAGTAGTGAGATCACTTCAGTTGAGTGAGTAGTGAGTTATCAAATTGTGAGTTGTTGTAAACTAGGAGGGATAGTGAGTCCACTTCGAACTTGTAAATAACAGTGCGCTTATAGTGGAATTGGTACATCGGCACACTGCCGGTGTATGCTCCTTGGATGTAGCCCAGTGAGGGTGAACCAAGTAAAAATCGCTATGTCCTATGAATGCTTTAATTTTTATTCATACTCTGAACTAGGAAGGAGAGAGAAGAGGGTTTTGTCTAACAACAAAACAAGATCAAACAGGGCAGTTGTTTTAATCTGTCATACCCTGATTCACCCCCTCTCAGGATATCTAGCCTAGTATACCTAACATCATTAAAATTAATATGGTCCCAATTTTGGATTTGAATTATCATTTGGAGTTCCTTTTTACCAAAATGACAAACCGACATACTCATATACTAAATTTTGAAACTGTGATGGATCCAGAATAAAAAAATTTGTATCTTCTTCTAAGCTCGATTCACCATGTTGATCCCAAAATACATAATATTTTTGAAAACCAAAGAATAATAGATGAACCACAATATTATAAAATATTTTAAATCTCCTAATGTTAGATTTCTTACATAGGTACTAAATTGTACCTTTTGAAATAAATTATATGTTTTGTGATGTGAATGATATAAACATTTTGACCCCCTAAATTTCGAAAAAATTTATACTAAAACTATTTTGATTTCTATGATGATTTCTCCAATCATGATCTTGTAATAAAAACTGGTTTATACTTCCAAGGTTCATAGTTTTATAAAAAATAACAGTAATTAGTTTATTATATAAGATATTGAAATATAATTACATGAATAAATTTCACTAAATAGACCACTATTTTTTTTGAAATATATTTTATAATATTTAAAAATTTAGAAATATTATTTTTTCGGGGTTGGGATTTTCTATCATGTAAGTGTGAGAGGCTAGTTTCAGATGCCAAGGTGGGAACAAATGAAACATGTAGAGGCGACACACAATTGGTGTGAGAGACGGTGGATGCGAGATGCAGTGGGAATGACATGATGATGACTATGACTAAGCAAGCCGTTTAATGACTCATAGAGTGCATGACCAGTCATAATAATTTTTTACTCATTTATAATAATTTATAATAATTCATATTAATTTATAATAATTTATAATAATTTATATCAATTCATACTAATTTATGGAAATTTATATAATTTATAGTAATTTATAATAATTCATAGTAATTTATAACAATTTATACTAATTTATTATAATTTATAAAAATTTATACTAATTAATACAAACTTATACTAATTTATTATCATTTATTCAAATTTCTAACAATTTATCAAAATTTATACTAATTTATAATAATTTTTAATAACCCATAATAATTCATACTAATAAATATAAATTCACACTAATTCACACTAATTCATACGGGTTCATACAAAGTTATACTATTTTATAACAATTTATACTAATTTAACCCAATTTATAACATTTTATTCTAGTTTATAATAATTTATACTAGTATATTCATTATTTTTTTCTAATTTATACTAATTTATAATAATTTTTATTAATTTATACTAATTTATAGTAATTTATACTAATTTTGACTAATTTATAAAAATTTATTATAATTTATATTAACTTAATCATTATTTTATACTAATATATAATTGATTTTATTAATAAAAACTAATTTATACTAATTTATATAAATTTATACTAATTTATTTTAACTTATTCTAATTTATAATATTTAATGACTAGAAGTTTCTTATTTAATATTATTTATATTTATTATATATAATTTTATTATTATTTTTACAAATTATAACAAATATTTTTTATTTTAGATTAATTTTAATAATTTATAGTAATGTATAATAAATAAAGATCTCTTAATTTTTATTTAATATTTATTTATATTAAATTCTTTATAATTTTATTACTTTTTCCTAATTGTAACTAACATTTATAGCTTCAAATTGATTATTTTACCACTAAACTAAATTTAATTAATTTATTATAAATTATTATGTACAATAGTCTATAAATATTTAATAATAATAATTTTATTAGTTAACTAAATAACTGGTAAATTATTTGAAAAAATAATAATAAAAAGACATGAAAACATAATTTAAAATCTAATAAATTAAATCAAATAAAAAAATATATAATTAAAAAAAATAAATATAGAAAATTAATAACCATTTTTTTAAATAATACCTTTGTACGTTTTCCTTGATAGAAAATCAATGATCTGTAATCCATAAATCTTTAAACAAGACTCTGGATCTCAAAAAACAAATTTATTATCCATAAAATTTAAAGTAGGATTCTAGATTATAAACAAAGAGACTTTGAAAGGAAAGAATAGGGGATGTGAGTGAAAATGGAGATGAGAATTGATGATTCTCACATGGAATCAGGGGGTGGGGGTGGGGGTGGGGGGTTGAGTTTTATTTTTTATTGACTTTTTTATGATGAAGATTTATGACATATATTTTATTGGTGATGAGTATTTGCGATGAATAGACAATCTGTCATAAAAATGTAGCTGTCATAAATAATTTTCTCACTTATCCAAAAAAAAGTTGTGCCAGACTCTATATGCTGCAAATAATACCCCGATATATTATTTGTGATGGATATAATATTTTCATCACAAATATTCTTTCATGTAAGGAATATTTGTGATAAAATGAACTTTCTTCTTAAAAATATCATACAAAAAACTATATTTGTGATGAAAATCACTTTTTATCACAAATATTCCTTCGTGTAGGGGCTATTTGCTATATAATGTTTATTTTTCTCAAATAACAACCTCTTTCCCCCATGCATGCATTGTTGCTAGAATTATTTACGATGAACTTCTATTTTATCAATAATAACTATCATGAAATTTTTTATTTGTGCTAGAATAAATATTCTATTGCAAATAATCCCTTATAACACACTATTTTTGATGAACTTCTAGTTTCTTTCAAATGATCCATCCCAAAAATCCATTTTTTACTATAGTGCATATAACTTGTTGGTGGAATTATGATCATTTGAACCATGATATATTTTCTCTGATGATAGGTCACGCAAATATTACAACGAGTTATTCCTTCATGATAGTTACATAGTCCCTCCATGCAAGGGATGTGTAGTGACTCTTGGTGGGTTGATAAAAACATTGTTTTCCTTTGTAATAAACCCCTTACGGGTGGTTGTGATGGGGTTCTATTGCTTAAAGTATCAACAATAACCTATATTTTGTTTTCCCATATATATTCTTGGTGTAATTCTACTGAACTAAACCATAAGACTTTGGTTTTACTCAATATGAATCCCTTTAGGACGATATGGTAATATGTTTACATGGATGTGACTTGATCCTTGAGGGGTAGGCTAGTATGCGAATTCCTAATGAGGATGGGTGCCCATGGAGGGGTGGTTGACTTGGCATGTTATTCTTTATGTGTATATGTAATAACCTTAGACTAGGCATGTTGGAATATGGGTTTCATTGAGATATTTGGGTCATGATAAGAGGTTTTCCCTATAGACTATACCTTATGTGAGATATGGTTATGGGATTGGTAGGAATGAAAACTAGAATATTAGTGAGTCAGGTGTTATGAAATAAAGTATGAAACCTTCCTATTATTGTTAGATATGATTTGTGACTTATGAGGATATCCTGAGAGAGTGGGGTTATCTTAATGATTGTGAGTACCCTCATATATGGAAAGCATGGGTATATTATTTGTGCTTGAGAATGATGCACGATAGGTTACAATAGATATGTGGTTTAGACCTGAGGATGAATTATGTATCACGGTTCTTGGTCCTATAATATCAGATCTAGGATTGATAGAGAATGGGTAGATTCTTCAGGTTTTAGAATGATGCCCATGAGGTTGGTGATCGCATAGTTAGCCTCGACATGGGTGAGATGTCAAGATTATTGGAATGAAATCATTGAGGTACTTCTATCTAGATGGTATTGAAATGCGAGGGAAGCATGGTCTACTATTTTATTAGGTGGATGAGACTATGTTAGATACGATGTGACTCATGGGAGTGTGAAATAGGTTGTGTGATTGGGTGATAAAGAGGCATATACCCATTGGATTTGGATTAGATCAATATGGATAGTGGATAATAACATTATATAGGGTTCTTGTTAAACCAAATTTCCTTGGTAGAGGAGAGTGAGGGTTGGCCAAAATTTCCAGGAAAAACTCTAAGGTGTGAGGGTAAGTGTATGCTGGGTATGCACAATGCCATTTTATTTTTTAATCGACGAGTGGTCATGTGTGGGCTAAGGGAAAATGGATTTAACGAGATGATTGAAATAATGGTTTCTTAAGGTTTTTATAACAATGGGGTGTGTTTCCTTATAAATTTATGGAGACATAATAGATTTATGGTGTCCTGGATTGATAGGGTGGGAAAGTGTGGCTTAGGAGGAGAAACACACATGTGGTATTAGGACCCATTGAGTCAGCACTCGAGGAGTTGTGTATGGAAAATCCATATAGCAGGGAGAAAAACATTTTATATTGAAGGGTGTGACTTTCTATGAAAAATTTTAACCACAATCCCAGATCTAGTTTTCATAAATACCTTCTTTACATATTATCTTTGAAATGAACTCAAGTGACCCAATTTTAACCATCAGTAATTATAAAATAATCAAAAAATATTGAGGCAAATAAATTCTAAGAACATTTTAGGTTTGGATTTTTAGAGAGTTAGTAAATACAATTAACTAAAAAATACTATGCATATATCATAAAATTATTATTATTTTACTATATATGAAACTTCTTAATCTGTAATAATTCTTCAATATCTCCCAAAAAATTCTCAGTACAAGCTATTTTTTTAGACATATCATGTATAATACATTTCTTCATAACCTAGAGAAATGGAATTATACTAATCCTGAGCTCAAAAACTATATAAGGGTAAATATAAGCGATAAAAATCTAAGATCATAAGCGAGCATAAGATGAGCATAAATAATATGATAGGAATAGATAATAAAAACAATTCCATAATCAAAAGAAATTATGAGAATTATATATCCATGGTTGACATATCAATAAATAAATACCTGGATGAAAATAACTAGTTACTTAGTGATGAAATGAATAATTTTGGATAACTAATTCCATGTACTAATATAATTTATCATGATCATAGACGTCATAGTCTTATTGTCAAGTTCCCATGTCTAGGAAATATTTTGTTTTGGCCAGGTATACACCAAAACATCCAAGACAGTTTGTCTCATGAGAATTATAGATGGATTGAAGGGATTTCTATACTGATCCACACACATCACTAATTAATTCTAATGAATTTATCATATAATTTAATGAATAATATATACAATAAATTACCAATAGTCCGTAATAATCACTTAAAATATGTATTGGAATAACAAGCGTACAATTTTTCAATATTTCCCTAGTCAATACATGAGATAGATTTATATGTAAAAATCCCCCAAATTAACACAATATAGAGCAAGGGGTATATAATTAAGTTAATAATTTACCCAATCAATTGATGTATGGAATATTGGTGAACATCGTTCACTCAAAGGAATGAAATAAAGTGTGTTCATAGAGGAAACATATTGGAAAAAAATAATGCCTATAACATATGACGATTTGGAAAGATAAAATTAGTGATGGATTTACATGAGTTTAATCCCCCAAAATAAAATAGCATGAGAGGATTCATAAGGTAATCCATGATCAATTTATACACTATAAAATGGAAACTAGTGGTGAATATGAATCATATCTCAATGAATCAAAAATTAAATGAAAAAACCCTTACAGTAATGGTAGAGTAAAAATTAAAAGAAGATAAAATTGATACCATGAAATTAATATATATTGAAATGAAATATATTCATTATATTTTACATAAATTGGGTAGTGAATACATCATATAAAATAAAATATGGATCAAAATATCAAACATTTATTATGGAATTGAAAACAGAAAGATAACACTTACAAATTTATAATTTTTTTTATCAAAACCCCTTGAAGATATAATTTAAAATGAAACATTAAATAACACGAATAATGATAGTATCATGATACATAATATTAAAGTAGTAATATATACACCATATGAAAGAAAACATGGTGTATAATAATAAATATGTTTATAGGTGGTGAAAATTGAGAAAGAAACTTCATTCAAGTAACATAATCTTTGAGGTAAGAATCATTTGATAATGAGGCGATAAGGAAGAATTATATTAACCTATAAAGGAATTAGGAAATAAAATATTGGGTTTTAAATCTAGATCGAATAAATCACCATTGGAACAATAGAGTTCAATAAAAAAGTTTGTATCTCAATGGAAGAAAATTTAGTTAGGACAAACCCTTAGGATATTAGAAACTTTCAAATCAAAACCCCTTAAAAGATATGATTCAAAATGAATTATTAAATATCATGAAAAATGAGAGGATAATTATAAAAAATATTAAAGTGTTAGTATATACACAATTCAAAATAAAATATTTGGTATAATAGGAAATATGTCGCAAGGGGTGAAAATTTGAGACAAGAAACCCTTACAAGCAACAAAATCATTAAGGTAAGAATAATTTGGCATTGATTATAAATAAATAATTTTAGAACGCCCTAAATTAATTAGGAAATAAAATACCAATTATTTATTAGTCAAAATAAATCAAAATTGGACCAATAGAGTTCAATACGAAACTTGGTTACTTAATAGAATAAAATTGAGTTAGAACAAACCCATACGATATTATAAACTTTTCAATAAATACCAATTGATAGATATGATTTCAAATGACCCATTAAATAAGATAAAAAATTAGAGTATCATGATACAAAATAATAAAGGTATAGTATATACACAATTCCAAAAAAATATGGTGTATAATAGGAAATATCTCTCAAGGGGTGAAGATTTGAGACAAGAAACCCTTACAAGTAACATAATCATTGAGGTAAGAATCATTTAGTAATGAGGTTATAAGGAATATTTATAGTAACCTATAAATTAAGGAGGAAATAAAATTCAAAGTATTAATTAATTAAAATAAATCAAACTTGGAACAATAGATTTCAATAAGAAATTTTGTAACTCATTGGAAGAAAACCAAGTTAGCATAAACCCTTACCTTGTTCCCGATTCATTAGGTGCATGTTCCTAACTTGCTGAATAACTAAATTAAGGTTATTATATAACATATTATGAAACTTATTCATCTATATTTAATTTAATATAAATAATTTATTATCATATTTTATTTATTTATTATATATATTTTTTCTTATGTTTGTGTGAAAATTGAATCAGTGTCGTTTTATTTTTGTAGTTTTAGCAGTCAAAGATGATATTTTAATAATAAGTTAAATAGTTAATATAACCTTTCCAAAACCTTAAAACCATCATGATTTTATTATTAAATTATAACAACATTAGTATTTAAGATCCCATTTTCATCCATGATAGAGTTTTATAACAACATTCATGTAGGTGGTTAAACCAAACCAAACAAGAACACACTATAACTCGATGGGTGAGTATGGTTATTGAATTATATTTCAATTCCCCATGTGTAAATATAGGTCTTGAAACTTTGGAGTTTTTTTTTAATTTTGAATCATTGGGTGTTATAGAATTTTTACCTAGGTTCATAATAGAAATTTAAAAATTTGAACACCCAAAACAAGTGTTTTTGGAAATGGAATGAAGGTCAGAAGGTGGATGGGAGTAGTGGGAGAACACCAGAGGAAGGGATAGTTGGCTATGCTGCTGGTTTATAGTAGCCTGAAACAATATATGACTTTAATCAACCATATGTTGGGGCCTTTTTATTGGGGAAATTTACAAAAATTCCCCTTGTAATTTTAAGAAGGTGAAACCCTTTCTACCCTATTTTGGTGTGTGCAGCCGGCCCCTTTCCTCATCTACTTTTAAATAGCCTTATTTTTGGGATTTGTTTTTGATATTTTTTTGGAATTTTCCATTAATTAAAGGTATGCATTTGAATTCAGTGACCTCTATTGATAACCTCTTCCCCCCATTATAATTCTCCACTTCTTTAGTTAGGGTTTTCAGTTCTGATTTCACTGATGTATGGTGGAATCAACCAAGCTTGATGGGGATTACACTCAGCATAGGAATATGGAATCCTATAGTGTCATATAAATGTGGTTTCTCATCATTTTAAAAAGGTACATAAATGATGTAATTTTCTTAAGTCTTTATTTAAAAATATTGTGAAAGTATTATGGAATCATTTTTGGTGATTATGGATTTTGGTCATGTTAGCACCAAAGGTGTGGCACGGATCTCCCGCAAGTGTTTGGTCTCAATTTCAACATGATGAGACCATATAGTGATTTTTTACGAATATGTATTTATTTAATTAATTTTTTCAATTAATTATAAATGTTATAATTAACTATTTTGGATAGTGTGGTCTGAGATAGGGTCTCATGTAGTTTGGTGGTGGCCAAGTGAGTTGGAAGAGCTTGGTTGAAACTTTGTTGATATTAAGAAAATGTTCTAAGCAATATGATTTAATCATAAAGGATTTATAATGAGTTAGGTAGTCCTTGGTACTCATCATAGGGTATTATTCATATTATTGATTATTCATGTGATGTGTAGTCATGCCACCGATGAAATTGAACCATTTAAATTAATTAATTAAAATTTTAAATTATAATTAATATGTTTAATCTAAAACAAATTACCTTCATAAATTAAAATTCCCATGATTAGGATACACAAAGTGAAAAGGCCCTGATGGAACTTGAGAGATGGTTAGTTTTTCTCGACCGTTGATGGTTTATACCTTGATTATCATGTCACAAATTATGACATATATACCCCAAAGGGTGTTCACTTGTTGTTCTTTAATAAACATGACACAATGAAATAGTATTATGATCCCTTAGAGAAATTTGGTTAGAGGTTAGTGATGAGTTAGGACGAGTCACCTAGGGGTTTCCCATGTAAAACCAATGATACACCCTTAATATTTTGGGAAAGTGATTTGAACACTGTATTTTCTTTCCCCATCAAGACATAGAAACCAGAGGGGGTAATACCCTATTGAGATAAATAGATAAGTTGAGTGTTCAGGACAACCTAGATAATTTTATAAAGGATATAACCCAGAGGCTATCACCCAAATGATTATTTCCTTATTGGTCAGTGAGGTATTTGGGATATGGAGAGTTAGTTCATGCTCTTAGGAGCCCGAATTGGGTTATATTCCGAGGTAGGCTGATGGCCACCTATGTTTTTAATTTTTATATTGATACTTGCTATGGTATCCTACCATTGGGAATTTTTGTTATCAAATAGAAAACACTAATGTGTGGTCTTTTATAATAAATGGAAAACCACCACTTTGGTGGTCATGAATACTCCGTATAGGGATGTCATGATTAATACTTATAGGGAGGTTGTGAACAATACCTATGGGGAGGTCATGAAAACTACCTTTGGGGAGGTTAGTGATACTAATGGTGGGGATGCCATGGATTTGGAGTTGATATTAATTTGGTTCTAGGTAGAGGAAGGTATCCTTGACACATGAGAGATTCTAGGGGCCTATGGGGTCTTTGATGGGTATTATTGAACCTTGTAGAGGATAAAATTATTACCACATGAAATCCATTGGGGGCTTGTGTGGTCTTTGGTGGGTATGGTCAATCCTATTAGGTTATTGAGGCACAACTATCAGGACTATTGTGAGTTGGGATGAAGAAGTACCTAGGTTGTGGGATTGGGATGGAGCTCACCACAAGACATTATCATGTATATCAGGGTGAGTTTATCCTTCAAGTTACTATTACTATATACTAGGGTGAAAGACCCCATGTCATTATTATGGATGGAATGGTCATCAGGATGTGCTTAGAGACACCTTGAAACTATAAAAAGAAGGTATACTTGATTAGGTATGTGGTATCTAGGATCTAAAGTTTTTATTATTTATTCCAATAGGTTAGGTTTTGTTACTATGGTTTACATGAATACGTTATGTGGTCATATACATCCAGAACTGGCCAAATAAGGTACATCTAGCATCGACTAACATCGTGTACCCAAGGGCTAGAAACTATATTTATTTTATCATTATATAGTTATTTTATTTATTTATTCTGAGTATGTAACATGAAAATATCAATGAATTAACTTGTTATGTGTGAGACAACATTGGGGTTTCCTTACTGAGTTATGCACTCACAACCTCCTCAAGAATCCATTTAACTTGGGTACCTAATAAAACCTCACCTATTGTAGGTTCAGGTTGGGCTGAGACCTAATTATTTTGTGATTGAACAGGATAGATTAGATGGGGTTTTAGATCATGGGATGCATTATGTATCATAGTCTTAGTGCAGCCCTGTATTTTATTTTGTTTGGTTATTTTGAATATGGGATTATCCATGTGGGTGATCTGTTTTTTTTACTTGTATGTCAGTACTTCATTTATTATTATATGTTTCTGCTACCCATTTTATTATCTTCATACTATGATACTTGGTTATTTTTTATGACACTCAAATATAATGTTACAGTCTCCCCATGGTACCTCCTTAGTCCTCCACTACTAGTTGGTAACCTCTAGTGTACAGGGATGCCCACCTGAGGTCATGTAGTACCACTAGTTTGGTTACTGTTCATAGTGTTCCAACTTAGGATGTTATAAAGTGGAATCAAATTTGTTTTTATTTTTTTCTTACTATTTTGGATATGGTAAATAAGAGATTTAGGAATGTTTTAGAGCCTGTGATGGATATCAGGCTGGTGCATCATGAACACCTATTTTGGTAAAAATTCTAGGTTATCAGGGGATCAAGATTAATGTTCATGGCTTGCACTATTATGATTATTTTTAATTTTCACTACATTCTATGTAAAATATGTTTGAGGTTAATTATAAGTTATTTAATTTTTGGCTCTTGGACCATTGGCAAGAAGCCAATTATTGGATTTCGACTCTTGAAACATATAGATAAGGTATTATCATGCATCATATTAGACACTTAGGATTTACATGACATGTAGTCCTACTAGTGTGATAATTATCAGATAAGATAGAGGTTCATCTATTTAAAAATCCAATAAAAACTCATATTCCATTTTACCTATAAGATCTTAGTGTAATTCTACTCAGCCAAGATAATATATATGTTTTTATTTTAATGATTGGTCATGTGGATATATAAAGTGATGTTTGATGATGAGGATGATGATGAAATCCCATACAAATAGGATGTGTAGTGATCCTAATAGGTTGATGTAGGAATTGGATTCTATTATTATAATTGTGGGTTTTTTATATTCAGGTTTTGTTAATTAAAGGTTCTAGTAACAACCTATATGGAAATTTACTATATCTCTTGGAATGGAATTATACTTAACTGAGATAGTTTCTTTTATACTAATTGTCTATGAAAAATTCCAATGGTTAAGTAAGTGTTGATTGTTATTTTTCATTTCTCAAGTGATTATTCTCATAGGTTGGTGCTCAATGAAATTAGGGTCCTAGTAGGCTAATGACTTGTTATGGGATAATATATGTGGTTGTTAAGGACCCTATAGTGGGTATTTTGGTTTGTTGGATGCCATGGTTTGTTCAAGATGGGATAATGGGTGATTTCCCATGAGCTGTAACCTTTCTTGTGACTTTACCTATGGTACAAGTGAGAGATCATAGTGACCTTGATATGTGAATCAGGATAGTGGTGAGTTGATGTTTTATGATCATTTAGGGTAATCAACAAGAGGGGTTTCCGGAGATTGGGAGTGCATTGTAGGTAGAAAGCATAGTTAGGTTCTTCAGGTTGTCAAATAGTGAATGTGAGGTGATTCTAGGTTTATGATGTAGGCATGGTTACAAATTTGGGTTTTATAAAAACAACACATTTAGTGTTAAAACCTTGGGATGTGAGGCACTTAGAGTTCTGTGGTATTGAGACTATCTTTGAAGGGAATGACCATTCAGGTACCTAAACCTGTTGTTATATATGTATCTTAGTAACATGATGATATTATAAAGAAGAATTTATGGTTATGAAATGATATCGTTGAATGAAATACATGTGACAGACCATGGCATAAGTGAACAGACCAGTTTTGAAGAGTAGTGCCAAAGGCACTTAGTTGAGTTGGGGATATTGGTGACCAGGGAGCATAAAACCCTTGGGTTCTAATTATATCAATGTAACTCACACCATTATACATTGGATTAGTTAAAGTTGGTATTAAAAATGTTTTTTTGTGAGTCAAAGGTAGATGGATTCTAATGGGATGTGTTGATCATTGCTCGGAAGGACCAGAAAAATTACTTTAGTGGTGGACCATTTTAAGGTAACAACCAAAGAGAGATGTTTGGTAATCCATTTGGTGGATATTAAACCATAAACCATTTGAGGGATAAAGCTCATTTCATATAAATCTTTGTGAATACCATATTTTATGTTCCCATGAGTTTGGGATATAACAAATTTTACATTTTGAGTAGGTATAAGGTACAAATGAGTTGGATACATCTAACTATTGTGTTTAATGATATATAGGACATGGGATGTAGAGATTATGTTTTTATTTTGTGGTATGATGAAAGGGATGATCATATGGTGGAGATAAGAATGTCAGTTGTGGTGATATGACCCTCATATAAGAAGGATTGTAGATGCATGAGACCTATATTTGGATAGTTTATAGGGAATTGTGATTCCACTAAGTAAATGGATATAAATTTAGATTAATCCCTTGATGAATACTAATCATGAATCCATATGTAGTAGTAAGTGGAGATCAAGAATGGTCATTGGGAACAGGTGGGTTTAAAATAATCCAATAGTGTTGGATCATAAATGCATCGGTGCTCAGGTGGGAGTGTGATGGTGGATTTGGAAAGTTGGTATTTCCACCACAGAATTTCACCAAGATTTGGGAATGGACTTTAGTGAGTACTTTAATAAAATTACAGGATACCTTTGAAATTTAAGGAATTGTATTCAAGTGATTTTGGTGATGCATTTATGGGTGCAGTCAATCATTTTAGAGATGAGTCTATCAAAGGATGTTAAACTTTCATTATCATATATAATTGGATGTCATTATATTGGAATCACATCACATACATAGATTTAGAAATGAAAAGTATAATTGGGGAATTGGTTGGGATTTTTAGGAAAATCCAGTGTGATTGGATCTTAGGTATGGATGGTGGTAAATCATACATTTCATCTTGGATTTTGTAAATAAGGTTAGTACAAGTAGTTGTCTAGTGTTTTCATTATCAATGGGGTGAGGTTTTTAGAAAACATTATTATCATGTTTTTAGAGCTGCACTATAGAATCTAATTCAGTGTTTATATCTAGTTAATGATTATTTAATAGTGTTTTTATGGATAAGGTAGTTTAGTTTGTTCAGTTTTATGACCATCATGGATTCTCAGTGATGAGAAGTGTTATGGTTGGGAGTTTGTAATTCCCAATGTGTATAGACAGGTCGTGAAATTTAGGAGGTTTTTTAAAATTTTAAATAATGGGTGGGATGATATTTTAATTGAGGTTTGTAATTATATTATGAAAGTTTTAACACCTGAAATAGGTGTTTTTGGACATGGAAAGGAGGTCATAAGTCAGCCACGAGTAGCGAGTGATAATCATGGGAAGGTATGATTGGATACATTATAGATTGGGTATTTTATTTTTTTGTGAAATGGAAAGGATTATTTTATATTAGAGAGTTGGATTTCAGTCATGGTGATATGACCCTTGAATGATAGGGATCATGGATTCATGAGAGTGTTCATTGGACAATTGATAGGGAATTATGATAATAGTGAGTAAATGGATCTGAATTTCACTGAATACATTGGTGAATTCTGAGCATAAATATGGGTGTAATAGTAGGTGAATTATAAGCATGGAAATCAGGATCAAGTTGGTTTGAAATGATCAAAATGTGTTAGATCAAAAATGAATCATTTCTCAGGTGGGGGTCTGACAGTGGTTTTGGATGGTTAGTGTTTCAGTTGTGGAATGTCACCAATAGTTGGGAATGGAATTCATTGAGTTCTTTAAGAAAATCATGGGATACCATTAAGATTTTAGGCATTTTAGTTAGATGATTTTAGTGATGTTTCAATAAGTTGATTCAACTATTTTTTATATAGGTTGATTAAAGGAGGTTTAAATTATACTCTCATGTATAATTTGATGTCATGATCTTGGAATCACATTAGACATGTAGATTTAGAAATGATTGGTATGTTTGGATAATTATCTAGGATTTTAAGGATAAATCTTCATGATTAAATCTTGGGTATAGATAATTACTACTCATCCATGTTGGTTTGGATTTTGGAAATTAGTCTAGTACCAAAAGTTGGATGGGTTATTAGGATCAATGGGGTAGTGTGTTTAGAAATAATTTTAAGTGTATTGTTAAAACATAGGAGTGGTGTTTTGATAGGAAATTATGTTAGTGGAAGGTGACATGGTTCGAAACTACCCATCATGCTCTAGGTCCTATGTTTGGTAGTACCATAAACCAAATGACAAATCATCGATGGTGTTGTGATTCCTTGTGAGGGATGGGTGAGGTCATACACCATCTTGGTAGTTATTAACAGTGTCATGTAGTAGCTCGACTTTAGTGTTTTGGGTTCTGAGTGTTTAGATACATGTTTTGGAAGATCGTTCGATATTTGAAGTTAGAGTAGAAAAATATGATGGATATTTGACAATCGAGGTTGGCAAGGTGTTCAGTTGGATGACCACTAAGAGTTCTTGAGGAGGAAAAGTTTCTTTGTGGGGATTTTTTGATGCCCTATGTAAATTGACGAGTCTTGAAATTCCATAGGTCTTTAAACTTTTTAATCTGTGGGTGGTCAAAATTTTAACTAACCTTAACAACTCTAGTTTTATTGGATCATTCCTTTGAATATTTCTATAAATATATTTTAAATTTCCTTGAAGTCGGCGTAGTGTTTTGGTGTCTCAAGACCCTAGAATTAATATATTAAAAATATTTATTTATATTAAATAATTCACACACATTGTTCTAGTATAAATGGTTTTACCATTTTTTGAGACCTTAGATGGGAAATCTAAGATCATGATTGACTCCAAAACATGGGTTTCACCCTAGGTGTGATGTAAATTTGGTCAACATCGAACGTTTTTTTGTGTCATCCATTGGTTGGTGCATTAAGTGAATTGATTGATTTATTTTAATTAATTTATTTAATGAACTTAAACCTAGAATCATATATAAATACATCATTATGATGTTTTTACATGTTTATATGCATAAAAATAGGAGAATTAAAGGAGGTGAGAGAGTTCCACATTGTCGTTGATGGATCGAGGATTGACCACAACATGTATCGAGTTGAACCATGAGACAAACGGTGAATGTAGTGGAAATTATTTTCCATCACTAGTAGATGAATTATTCACTAATGATTAATCCCTAATAATTATAGGGCTTGATATTTGATTTTTCTACCATTTTATTATCTATTAAGCTTGGATTATTATATGATTTCTTCTTTCTGATGATTTCCATTCTTTATATGAGACCAAAATGTAAAAACAACCTTGATTCAGTTTATTTGTAACTGTTAGAACTGATTTCACACCTTGGTTTCTACATTATGTAATTTTTGGTCAAGATCACATCAAACAATGGTGTATTAAATTCTTTTATGTGTATTCATCTACATCATTCTTAGGTTTCTTATCCACTGGCCCATAGGGTCACAGGTCAACAATGTTGGGGCATGATCGAGCATGATCTAACCCAAGAATTCATGATGGTTGTGAAAATGAAATTTAGATTGGTAGTTTTGGAATGGATCAATGTGTGTTATAGGACATGGGTGATGGATTCATGGATTTGAGTTCTAGAGTGGTGATGTGATGTGTGACTATTTCCAAATGGGTGATCATATTTTTGATTCTCAACCACTTAAGGTTGGGAATCATCAGACATAGGTGTTTACTTCGACCTTGGTAGATTTTGGGTGGTTAAATAAGAAGAGATAGGGGTAGAGAAGGTTGATCTAGAATACAAATGAAGAAACTCAATTTATAAAAAATTCCCAACTACACATCATGTCTCCCAAAGTAACACATGTTGTATAATATGGGTTCTTATGGCCATTATGGTTTTCACCAAGTTAAGAATCACATGCCATGTGGTCGGGCCGACATTCCATGTGACCTTACCGAGATGGATAAGATGTGTTCCAGATGAACAAACCCGGGACCCCCGTGTGGTTAGACACGCTATGTACCTTGGGGGAAATGCTGTGTATATGTACATGGACATTCGTGCTATGTGCTAGGTGTACACAATGAGAACCATAGGTAGACATACATGCCGTGTCACTATGTGGACATGCCATGTATATATACATGGTTAGCCGAGCCATATTCTAGGTATATGTTCCCAATACCCTTGGTAGACATAAAAATCATGTGTTTTTTATACACACCATGTTTTGTAACACGGATTCCTAATCCGTGTCCAAATGAGAACACGACCTGGAGATTAGGTGAGGGAACTCGCTTTGTGACCCCTCGTAAATGCCGTGTACTTCTCCCAAGAACATCAAATTTTCGTAACTCCTTCTTTGGGAATAATATTTTAGAATGATATTAGACTATTTTAAGTGTTTTTCCATATAGGACATTATGGTAGCCTCAATTGTGGCCTACAAGATACAACATTAGGTGTTATGAGGGTGAATCTTCTTTAGGAGACACTTGAGTGATAAAAGTGATCAAGAAGGATCATCAAAGAGATTCTAGGGTTGGAAACCCCCTATCATAGTAGTATAAAGACCCCCCATAATATTTACTTAGGTGGAGTGGTACCACCTCATTATATAGAGGGTGTAGATCCTCTATCTATCGATTGGACCCCCCCCCCCCCCGACGCACTAGGGTGTGGGTCCTTTATTAGAGATTGTGCCCCTCAAATGTGGATCATAATGGCAAGGTGCGGGTCCTCCACATAGATTATTTTGTAGTTTCACATGATACTAGGAATTATAGATGGACTATTGGAGGTTCACAAAGACTCATCATCCTTCGATGGGATATGGATATAGATATCCCATTTCTCTTTATCTTAGTTTTCTTTATAAGAATTTATGTGTATTAGGCCGAGTTGACTATTGTATATTTCTATTATTACCTTTATGGTGTTAGATTCATCCTAATGGGTATGTATATACTCACCCATATATGGGATTTTCATTAACATGTCACGTATTATGTATATGAAAGGAAGATCAATGGAGATTTCGGTAGATCATAATAGTAGTTGGGTTCATTGACCACGTATAGTTTTCAGACTTAGAGATTAGGAGACGATCTTGGTCTAACTTTCCTTATTTATAGTTTTTGTTAGGATGGGACTTCATTTCTAGTTAGGAATGTATTTTTACCTCTATTATTTGGATATATATTGTCCTTATATAATATATACCCTAGAGGTTATTTCATCTATGGTTATACTCTAGATGTTGTAGTATTTTATTATTCCTATTCACTTTTCTAGGGATAGGGTTGTGTGTGTGTACAGGTACATTAGGACAAGGATAAACATTTTAGTTTATTCCTTATCAGTTATTATATCAACCCCATATCCTATTGGAGGTAGTCTTGGGGTGTCACACATGACGTGTCGTTAGCCAAGCGGGCCATGGTGGGCCGAGTTGTGAAAAATGGTATCAGAGAATTTCATCCTTAGGTCGGTGTTTCAAGTTGTAACCAAGGGGAATATTGGTTAGGAATTTAGGGAAACACTATTAGAGTGTCTTGAGTATATCTTTTAGGCCAAGTAACCCAGTTTTGGTGTGGTTACTGATGTATCCATTCAACAAGAATCTTACTACCTGCTTGTCAACTAAGCATACCAAGAGATAAGTTGCAGGAAAAAATGGCACATGAACCATATAACATTGACTCCTTTGACTATTATTCTTGAGTTAGTTCCTCAGATATGGTCATATAACCATAGTACATCTTGATAAATTTTAGGAATCCTCCGTGAAGATAGCCAGCTAGGATGATGATACGGGATTGTGACGATGATCAGTTGAGTGATGAGGCCTCACTTCAAGGAACTTATCATGAGGTGTTTCCTCTAGGAAGGAAGGGATTATTTCAACTATCTATCTATTAAAATATAGACCCATTAGGTTTGGATTAAAATGAATTCATGCTTAACATGATATGCGAGTTCCAACAATAGATACCATAGAGGTTTCACAATGATCTAAATCCTCAGGTAGCAGAGGTTTGGATTGAGTTGGTGGTCTGAGTCTTTAGACTGTTTTAGAACCTAAATAATCATATGGTTGCACATGGGGATATTATTCTTCATAGATAAATCTGTAACTATTAGAGTATGATTACCCAAACAAATGACGAGGTGACTCTCTCATGGAAATACTTCCAAAAACTATTTCCTGATGAGTATTAACTCCTAATCATGTTATTTTTACAAATTCAATAGAATATTGAGCTTCGGTAGGGTAAGATGAAAGTTACTGATTATTACATGGGGTTTTATGACCTCATGCATTACTCCCTTGACATGGAATTAGGTGGTTTCTTCTAGGCATGAAAGTTTTATTTGGGAATTCATAGAGACATCCATTCCAATGTAGTATCCTTTTTCATACCTACTTATTCTATGTTACAAGAGAGGGATCTGGTTACAAAGATATTCCTAACAGAGGGATTTCAGGTGGTTGGGGCTGGTAGTGGACATCATGAGGTTGAGTTTCCTACAATAGCTAGTAGATTTCATTTATCAGGGTATCAGAAGAGGATACCTCCCTATTTCTAGACTCAAGCATGTGGGTCTATGGTTTAGGGATGAAACATGATATTCACCTTATAGATGGTATATTATATGCTTATGACAAGTGAGGTCACATGGATAGATATTTCCTGACCTAATGTGTTGAGGAGGGAAGGTATGGAGTGGATAAACCACCAAGTCAGAGGCAGATTCATGACCAGGGATCTCCCATGTGTGGTCTAGGTGTCCCCTGGGAGGCAGTTCTAGTAGAGGAGATGATGGAGATATAGAGGGAGGAGAAATTAGTGTGGGAAAAATCATTGATCTAATCTCTCCAACACCAATAGGTGGCCTATGAAAGGCTCAAGAAGCTGGTAGTCAGGGTCGTGGGCAGCTGCAGACTACAGAGTGTTATAACTAGGTCTCTCATGAGATAATTAAAACTGCGATTTATGTCTTTTTATACTCTTTCTCTAGTAATTATAGACACATATGTGAGTCATTACTTTATATACTTATCATTTGTACAAGAGTTAGATCTTACAATTAAAAATTTAGACATGTAACTATGGGTAGAGGTTTCTATAGGGAACAATTCTTCTATATCGCATATATGACGACCGTGTGAGTTATTATTTAGTAGAGAAAGTTTCTCACAGGACCTGTTGGTCATTATGATTAGATTTTATGATTTAATATAGGGTATATATTGGTTATCCATGGTGTATGCCCAGATTGAGTGTTATCCTAGGTGATTTATCATCCATAAGACAGATGGTACAAGATTATACTTTGTGGTGGAGAGATATCTCATGGATTAGTGAGTGGGATTTTAGAGTAGGAAGCTAAATCCCATAAACCATCAGTTAGAAAGCTTATCCCTTGGTGAAATGGTCTCTACAGGCATATGGATTCCTTCATTAGTGGAGGACTATATAGAAATATTCCTTGAATATGTCTCGGGACTACCTATGAAGTGGGAGATGGACTTCTACATCAACTTTCACGATGTGACCATGCCAATATCTTTTTTGGCATATTATAAGGTACACATCGAGCTTCGAGAGCTGAGGGTGAAGTTGGAAGAATTTCTATAGATTTTTTTTTTCAAACCCAATATGTCCCCTGGGGTAGCTCTGGTTTTTTTCATGAAAAAGGAAGTTTAAATATTGAGGCTTTGTGTTGATTATCTTCACTTGAATATAGTAACAGTAAAGAAAAATTACCCCTTTATAAGGATTGATGACCTCTTCAACTAGTTGATAGGTGCTAATTGATTTTCAAATACTGATCTCAGGTTCTTCTACCACTAGATGAATTTTCATGAGGATGATATTATAAAGATTAAATTTTAATTTTTCTATATAAAAAATGAGTTTCTAGTGATGAATTTTAATGTGACGAATACCCCCAAAGTGTTCATGGATCTTATGATTCAAATCTTCCAGCCATACTTAGACTGATTTGTATTATTCTTCATCAATAAAATACTAATTTACTATGTGTTAGAGGAGGAGCATGCAGAGAATTTAAGGATGATCCTAGACTTACTCTAGAAACATAAACTTTATGTAATTATCTTGAAGTTCTAGTTTCAGATATGCAAGGTTCACTTTTTAGGGTATGTCATCTTTTATCATAGCTTATTGATGAACCTGGTTAATATTGATGTGGTTCTTTCTTGGGATCCACCCAAGATTGTTATACTGGTATGAGGTTTCCTTGGCTTGATAGGGTACTACAAGAGGTTCTTGGAAGACTTCTCTAGGATTGTATCCCCTTTGACCTATCTGACATAGAAAGGGACTCCATTTACCTAGAATGATTACTGTCATAGATCCTTTGATTAGTTGATGTTGAGATTTACTAGTTCTTCTATATTGATACTACTAGAGTAAGGTTTGGAGTATTTAGTATTTTATGATACCTCTGGAGCTTGTATTGATTACATGTATATGTAGTGTAAGGTAGTGATCACATATAGGTTTAGTCATTTTAGAACCCTTGGGAGGAACTATGTGACAAATGACTAAGTGCTAGTAATGGTAGTATTCACCCTAAAGATGTGAAGGCACTATCTTCTAGAATATTGTTGTTTTTTTACTTAGACCACCATAGTCTTAGGTATATCTCTTCATAGAGTGATCTTACCCTAATACAGAGGCACTGGTTGGTGTTCCTATAGGAATATGACTTCTAGATAGTCTATACTCTTAGTAAGTAAAATGTTATGGTAGATACCCTTACTAGGAATCCCATTCTTTCTTGGTAGAGGAGGTGTTTGAGAAGCTAGATTCGTTACAGATGACCATATTTTAGGAGAGGGGTGCATTTTTTTCTTCAGTTAATGGTGGAAACTCCACCACTTCTTCAGCATGTGAGAGATTATCAATTGAGAGACATCAAATGTTAGGTTCCACATGTCCAGATATCCTCAGGAGATGCTTCAATTGTATTTTCTAAATGAGGGGACCACATCATCATTTTTTAGGGACAAATGGTGGTTTCAGTCACATTGCGATAGGAGTTGATGAGTAATTTTCAACCTCTCCCCTTCGACATGTATCCCAATGTGTAAAATATGCACAAGTACCTTTAGTTATATTTTTAGTAGTATAGAATGAGGTAGAGAGTCACTGAGTTTGTCTCTCAATGTATCACATGTCAGTAGGTAAAGGATTATCATCATGTTCTATTAGGTTTTATAGAGCCTCTTCAGATCTTTAAGTGAAAGTGGGATGACATCTATATGGAATTTGTGATGGGGCTTCCATGGATAGCGAGAGGCTACAATGATGTTTGGGTGATTATTGACCGACTCTCTCAATTTTCACACTTTATTTCCCTATGATATTGAAGTTTGGTTGAGATTTTTTAGTGGTTATACATATGGGTGAACATATGAATTTATGGGGTACCCATGAAAATCATCTTTGACCATGATGCTCAGTTCACATTATAGTTTTGGAGAGATATACATGAGGATTTTGGGACTTAGTTATGAATGAGATCAATGTTTCACTCCTAGATGGATGGGAAAACCATGTGTACTATCTAGGTGTTGGAGGATATCCTGATATCGTATGCGTTTGAATTTTAATGGAGCTAGGAGGATCACTTTCCATTGGAAAAGTTTTCTTATAATAACATCTATCACTCTACTATCAACATGACACCTTTTGAGGACCTGTATGATAGAACCTATAGATCAAAATTTTTCTAGACTATGATTAGTGAGTTATCTCTTGTTGTACCATATATGGTGCATAAAATGATGAAGAAATTATAGGAGATCCATAATCATAAGAGGATATCCTAGATCTGATAGAAATCTTATGTAGATCGACATCGGAGGCCCCTGAAGTTTGAGAAGGGAGACCATGTTTTCATTAGAGTCTCCCCATGATGGGGATTATGAATATTTGGCTGGTGAAGAGAGCTATCCCCAAGGTTCATTAGTATTTTATAGATCCTATAGAGGGTTGAAAAGTTTTCTGAACACTTTTCCATTCCCCTATAGTTATACTGACTGCATGACATATTCCATGTGTTGCAGTAGAATAGATACGTGCCTAACCCTATGCATGTTATTGACTAGGAGGAGATGGATATCAAGGATGGATCTACATGTTTAGAGTACCCAATGGTGATCTAGGATCTATATGAGAGGATCCTACATGGATGAACCATCCCTTTGGTTCCTTTACTTTGGAAGCATGAGAGCGTGAAATAGAGAACTAGGGAGCATGAGATTCAGATGAGATATCAGTACCCCCACATTTTTTTGATTTTTTAGGGAAAAAAGCCTTAAATTAGGATATAATTTAGTGAATCTAATTTTATTAGATTAGTATTTAAAATACTTCTATGAATATATCTGAAGTTTTTCTCAGAGTCAGCATTGTGTTTGGGTGTCTTGGGACCCTGAAATTAATATACTAGAAATATTTACATATATTAATGATTATGTGCACACCATTTTGTTATAAATGGTATTCCTATTGTTTAGGTACTTGGAAAAGAATTATGAGACCACAATTTATTCTGAAATGTGGGGTTTACCCTAATCATTAATTAAATATGGTTGACGTTGGATGTTCGGTTGAGGCGGCCATTAACAGGTGTGTTAAGTGAATTAACTAATTTATTTAAAAACCCTAAACCTAAAATCCTCCATAAATACAACTTTATGATGTTTTTACAGGTTATCTACATAACATTATGAGAGTTAGAGGATGTTGTAGAGTTCCTAATTATCATTTTAAGATCGAGAATTGATAATAACATATATAGAGGTGAACTGTGAGGCAGACGGTGAATGAAGAAAATATTCTTCTCTATTTCTAGAAAATTTTTTCTTCACCAATGATAAATCCCTAATTGATGGAGGGATTTTTATTTATGGTTTCCAACCTTTGATTATCAATTAAACATTAATTATTATCTTCTTTTATTTTTTAGTGATTTCCATTATTTTTTTATGCCCATAATTGAAATATAATCTTGATGTAGTTTATTTGTAATCGTTGGGCTTGATCTCACCATCTGATTTATGCATTATGTAATCATTGGCTAAGATATCATCAACTAATGGTAAATTCCATTATTTTATGTGCATTTATCCTCAATTTTGTTCACATTATTCATCATTATCCCACAGAGTTTTGGTTCTACATTTTCAAGGTAGTTTGAGAATGATCGAACCCCCAAATTCATGGTGCTTATGTGAAAAACATTCAAAATAGTGGTCTGGGGATGTATCAAGGTTTATTGTGAGATAAAAGTGATGGATTCATGGATTTAATATTTGTATTAGTGATGATATTCATGATAATTTCCATATGGGTGATCAGATTTCTAATTTTAATCTACCAGATATGGGGAATCATTGTCCAGTGGTGTCTCCTTAGACATTAGGGGATTTTAGGTAGTCAAATAGGTACAAATGATGGTGTAGAATGCAGATATATAATCCATGTTAAGAAACCTAGTTTTTAAAAAATTACCAACTACACATTGTGTGTCCTAGAGAAACACATTCCATGTAGTTCGGGTTCTCACGGTCGATATGGTATTGGTCGAGTTAAGGATCACATGTTTTGTAGTGAGGACCATATGTCATGTGAACCTTTCGAGGTGGCTAAACCATAAAAAAGTTGCACATTACTAGGACCCCCATGTGTTCATACATTTCATGTACCTTAGGGGACACACTGTGTATATGTACATGGCCATCCAAGCCATGTTCTAGGTGTACATGCCCATAATCCAAGGTAGAAATAGACATCGCATGTCTGTGTAGATATGCCATGTAAATGTACATGTCTAGTCGAGCTATGTATCAGGTGTACATTCCCAGGACCCCAGGTAGACATACATTCCATGCACCTTGTAGACATCCCATTTAGTATGACATGGATTACCAATCTATGTCCATGGGAGAACATGCCCTGGAGATGAGGTGATGGAACACACCATGTGACCCTTCATATATATCATATACTTCTCCCAACAGCTTCATCCTTTCATATATCCTCATTTAGGACTTTAATTTTTTCATGTGAGTAGCCTATTCAATTTTTTTTCTATGTGGGATAAGATGGTAGCCTTAATAGTGGCTTATGAGAAATGACATGAGGTTTTATGAGCATGAAATTTTTTAAGTGATTCTTGAGTGATGATAGTGACCAAGAAAGATCGTTAGAGAGATTATGGGGTTTTTAATCCACATATCATATTAGGGAATATGTCCCCCATAATGTTTAATTAGGTGTAATGGTACCCCACTCATTCCATAAAGGTCATAAGTCCTATATTAACCAAGTTTCACCCCATTATGCACCAGGGTGTGGGTCCTCTATCAGAGATTGGTCATCCTCAACCGTGGAGCATAGTAGTGAGGTGAGGGTCTTCCACATGGATTATTGTGAGATTACACATGATGATATGAATTTGAGATAGACTATTGGAGATAGAGTTAGACTTACCATCCTTGATTGTACTGTAGATATTGAGATCCCCTTTCTGTGTTTCTTAGGTTTCTTTATGAGAATTTATGTGTATTGGGGTGAGGAAACTTTTGTATATTTATATTTCTCCCATTATAGTTTTTGGGGAATCCTACTGGGCATTTATATAATCACCCCTACATGGTATTTTCCGACATGTTTCATGTCTTATATAGATGATGGGAAGATTGGTGGTGACTTTGGTGGAGTATAGAAGTACTTGCGTACATTAACTATGTACGATGGTCAGACTTTGAGATTAAGAGTCAGTATCTCTCTAGATTTCATTATTTATAGTTTTTGTTAGGTTGGTATCTCATTTATGGTTGGGAGTATATTTTACCCTGTATAATTTTGCTATATATTATTGTACTCTAATGTATTCCCTAGATTTTATTTCATGCATGGTCATACTCTAGATGTTGCTGTTTTTTTGTTCCTCTACATTTTTTCATGGATATGGTTGTGTGCACGCATATAGGTATATTAGTACAAGGCCTCCCATTATTGTTTATGCATTATTGTAATTTGACACTAACCCCATGCCTATTGGAGGTAGGTCTGGGCTATCACTCTCGACTTACCACTAGCCAGGTGGGACCTAATGGGTCAGGTCCTGACTCCAAGGTTCATAATAGAATTTTGAAATTTTGAACACCCAAAAAAGTGTTTTTGGATATATAATGGTGGTAAAAGGTATCTGGGAATAACAGGTGAGCATCATAGGATTTTCCTAATAGCTGGTTTCGATTCCACTACAGTTTGGTGGAATTAGTAGAGCATGATATGGATTCCACTCTATTTAGGAAGATGGTATCCTACAGTGTCATCAACATATAGTTTCTCATCATTTTGATAAATATACATCACTGTTGGAATCTTATTAAGGTTTTATTTAAAACTAAATTCAAATGCTTATGGTAGGAGTTTCATTTATTAGGGATTTTCCCCGAGTTAGTGATAAAAGAGTGGCATGGACCTCCTATAGCTTTTTGGTCTCAGTTCCAGTGAAACATGGCTGTTTGGTGAGTTTTTAGTGCTTATTATTTTATTTAATTAATTTTTTCAAATTAATTAATTTTTTATAATTAATTTCTTTGGACCACATGGGTTTATATAGGTCCTCACAATGGTTAGTGGTGGTTAGATGAGTTAGATGGTCATTTTTGGGCCTTAGATGATCTTAAGTGAGGTGTCAAGCCATGTGATTTAAATGGAATATATTTGGAATGAGGCAAGTGGTCCTCGATACTCAACCTATGGAGTAATTCATGTTATTAATGGTGCATGTGATGGGAATTCACGTCACGAAAGGAAATGACTGATTTTAATTAATTAATTAAATTATTAAATTATAATTATGTTTTATAAAATAAAATAAATCTCCTTATTAAACTAAAATTCCCTTGATTAGGATGAAAAAAGTTCTCAGGACCTGATGGACCTTGAGCACTGGCTAGTTTACCTTAACCATCATTGGTCTAGAACTTTATTATTATGTTATTCCTTGTGATGTATAGACCCTGGGGGGGAGGGGGGGTATATACTTGTTGTTATTTAATGAATATGACATAATGAACTAGTATTAGGATCCCTTATAGACCTTCAGGTATATTTTAATAATGAGATGGGATGAGTGGACATGGGCTTATCCATGAGAAACCTAAGAGATAACCTTAATCCCTTAGGAAAGTAGATAACCATGGGGTGTTATTTCCCCACTAAAACATGATGAAATAGGATGGGTAGTCCCTGATGAGATAGATGGATAAGTTAGGTGTTCGATCCAATGTAGAGTAGTTTTGAAAGGGGATGGTCCCAAGTCCATCACCCTTATAATGATTTTCTTATAGACTAGTGGGACCATGTGGATGTGGAAAGATAGTAATAATCGTGGGAGTCCAACCAAGGTTTCGGGTTGGGTTAGGCTGATGGCCACCCATGTTTTTTATTTATATTTTTCGATACTTGATATGGTATATTCCCTTGGGATGATTTTATTATCAAAAGGAAAACAACTATGAGTAGTATTTTATAGTAATTGGAAAACAACCTCTTGGATGGTTGTGAATACTCTATAAAGGGAGGTTTTCAAAAGTACATATGGCTAGGTTGTTAATAATACCTATGGGGTGGTTATGAAAACACCCTTTAGGGAGGTCAATGATACTACTGATGGGGATTCCATGGGTTTGGATCCAATATTACTTTGTCTTTATGTGTACTAGCTACTGGGTGATTTCGGGGTCTTTGATGGGAATGATAAAGCCTTTTGGAGGATGGATTTACCACCATGTGTAAGATTCCAGGGGCTTGTGGGATCATCAATGGGCATGGTGAAGCCTTTTGGGTTGTTGGGGATTAGCTATTGGGACTATTACATACTAGAGTAGAGCATACTTCGAGTTATGGTGCTGGAATAGAGCTCTCCCTAGGAAATTATCCTGTATAATAGGGTGATTTTACCCCCAAAGTTGTTGTTTCTATATACCAGGGTGAAATAACTCCATGTCATTGTTATAGATGGCATTGTCATCATGACGTGTTCAGAGAAATCCCAACACCAGTCAAAGCATGTATAATCAATTAGGGATGTGATCTTAAGGATTATTGATGGTTATTTTTTATTCCCATGGGATGGGTTGAGTTACTTTTTTGGCATGATTATGTGATGTGTCACCACCCGTCCCTCGGGGCTTGTGCCGTGACTACCACAAGCCCGCCTTCCATAGGCTAGGGGATGGAGACTAGCACTAAAGGCATAAATCCATAAAAATGGGAAGGAATTGCCTTTATAAACTGAAATCACACACAAAAAAGAGTACGAGATGGAAGTAAATGCTAAGTAAAGTTGTATACAAAAGAGTGCTGAAAAGTAAAGGGGCCAGAAATACAAGCCTAACTGGAAAGTGAAAGTACAAATGAAAACAAGTATAACTGAAAATTAAAAGCAGCTTCTGGGTCATCCTCCTAGGTTCCTACCTGAAGGGTAGGTACAGATGGCCTCCTTAGCACTCCACATCCGTCACTCTCCTCCGTGTACCGACTCGTCATAAGGTCCACCTCCGGGTACTATCCAGTCCCGATACTCAGCCTCAATCAGTGCTGTCCATTGTCTGCATCCAACATAACGAGGTGCGGGCATAGCCCGTGGAGGGGTGAGTATAACGATACTCGGTAGGGACCTTGAGACCCTCAAGGTCTAAAAAAATCCAAAAAGGATAAACCATAATGTATGAAATCAACAGATAACCCCACTTAGGTATATACCCATACATATACCTAAGTTATCTAGTAATCCATCTCAATCATGAGGAAAACACAAGTTACTGACCCAGATCACATAGTTATACAACTTATGTAGAGAGATAGAGATGATCAGATATATCCACTAAATCATAAGAGCAGTCAGACCAACACATGATCCAGGACCAGTTATTCTGTCAGACCAACACATGATCTAGGAATAGAAGTTAGAACTGTTGGACCAACACATGATCTTGGAACAGTCGTCAGAGCTGTCGGACCAACACATGATCTAGGACCAACTATTCTGTCAGACCAAAACATGATCCAGGAAAAGAAGTCAGAACTATCAGACTAACACATGATCCAGGAACAGTAATCAGAACTGTCGGACCAACACATGATCCATGAATAGTCAAAAGTGCACATCCAGCCTCAGGGTTTCCACTAGCATGCTTGATTTTGGGAGGTTATTCTCATAAAGACAAGAGTCAATACATAAACTTCCATGTCGTCCCAAGTTTATGTATCCAAAAGTTCCATTTGACAAAAGGAACACAACACGACAGACGGTGCGTCAATTGGTTGCCCGGTCTGAGTGTTATTGGTATTTCCGTTCTGAGGGCCCGGTTTGATTTAGGTTCAATCCAAACTGACCATACCCTGACTGCGTCCAAACCTCAAGTGGGGTATTCCAAAATAACCATATCGCTCCAAGATTTTCACCTCCACAGATGGTTCATCAAATGGACACACGTAGCCCAAGTTATGGGTGAAAAGGTGAAATCAGGTCAAACGGGTCCGGGTCCTGTCCGGCCCAATCGGCCCGACCTGGGTCCGGACTTGGGTTCGACCCGGTCTGCAGGTCCAACCTGGTTTGCAAGTCTGACCTAGCCCGCAGGTTCGACTCAGCCCGTGGGGGCGGGCCAACCTGCAAAGGCGGCCTGACCCACTCTAGTGGCCCGACCCACGCTGGGTCCGGCCCAATGGCCCGATGGCTCGGTGGCCCGCATGGGTCCTCCCTAGCCGCGTACAAGGGGAAGGCCATGCCCCCTGGTTCCTGAATTTCTTAGATGTTTGGGCGGGTGGAACCGGCGCCAGGCTGGCGCCGATGTGTCACGTGGGACCCAGTGGGGTCCCGTTGTTTCCGATTGGCCGACCGGACAGCCGGCTCCTCGCGCGGCGCCGGTTGCGTTGTGCATCTTTCGGCGACCCGGAGGCTCGGGCCGATGGACCTCTTCGCGGCCGGGCTCAAGCCGGCCGCTGTTGAACCACTGCGTACAGGGGTTGTGGCCCTCCTTCGGTCCACTGTGCGGTGCCGGTTGTGCCGCGCCTTCTCCTCCGATGGCGCAGTTGCGCTGCCACTGTCCATGCGGTGACGATCGTCACACCAACCATCAGCGAACTTTCCACGAGTCATCGGACGAGTTCTGGTGGCCCGATTATCTCTCTGGAAGAAGTTGCGCCTTTTTTAGGTTGTCTCCTTCGATCCTCAACCATTGTTGATGGGTAACGCTCAACCTGGACTCATGCCACGTTGAGCATCAAAATCCAGAAAGAATGCGGAGGGGTCGGGCCATGTTTGTTCGGCCCGCACCCTTCGCGTTAGGGTGATATCAAGCGGCTTCAAATTCTAAACCATGATGGATGATGAAGAACACACAAAAATTATCAACTTGAACCCCTACCTCGGTTTCATTGTTTGTTGACGATGTTGCGGAAAGGCGTATGTCGATTCGTTGAAGTCGGGAAAGAAGATGAAGAGGTCAGGGAAGACGTCGTCGGTGTTCTTCAAGGACGACGCTTCCTCCCTTTTTCTGGTTGGAGATCAAAGGAGAAGTTATTCATCATTGGCAGAAGAAGTCCTTCGTTGGGAGGAGTGTTATTCATTGGAGAGAACAAGTTTCTCCCAAATTCTCTCCTCTTCCCAAGCTCCACCAAAAAGAAAATGAGTCCCTCAAAAAAATAATAGATTTATCTTATTATTTAGTTGTTGGAACACATTTCAAAGAGATTCAAATAAAGAATTTATTAGGATAGCCCCACTTAATCATTGTGGAGGATGGTGGAACCATTAAGTGGGGAGCTCAAGAGGTTTCTCCCCACTTAACAGGGAGTTCAAGAGTTTAAGTGGTCTCGGGTGGTCCCCACCACATTAACTCCACATGAAGAGTGGTTTTAGACCTCGGGTGGGCCCCACCACCCTAAACTCTCATGGGAGGTTAAGGTGTGGTGGCCCCCACCTCCAAACTCCTCTTGTAGGTTTCAACCAACTAAAAATAAAAATAAAGCTTCAAATTTATTTTTATATAATTTATTCATAAAAAAACCAAAAACTAACTTTCACTCCCGACCATCTGCCATCAAGGTGAAGGCCTTATTAAGTGAATACCAGTGCTACGAGTTCAACGGTGCCCTTGTATTTCAATTTCGAGCACCGGTTAAAAAGTTATAAAAACACGCTCGTACGTTTAATGAACGTACCCAAACAAAACATCAGAAATTGATTCCGGGCACACCGGGCCTCGGAATTAAGCGCCATAAATTTTCATGGACTCATAAAATTCCCATGCATTTAAGAAAAAAAATTTCCACAGAAATTCCAGGTCTTTAAATTCTCCCCACCTTATGGATTTATGTCCTCGTAAGCTTCAACTCGATCTATGGGAACAAATGGGGGTATTGAGCACGCATCTGAGCCTCCCGCTCCCATGTGCTCTCCTGGAGGTTCCCGTGCTACCAGCGAACGCGCACCATAGGTATCAACTGTCAATGTTGGACCCACTCCTATCAATCCTAAATCTCCACTGAATCCTCCGTAATAGTATCCCCATCATCAACGTCCATCTCTCCATGGTCAATAATGTGGGAAGGGTCATGCACGTATCTCCTCAACTGAGATATGTGGAAGACTTCGTGAACCTGGTGCAACTGAGGTGGAAGAGATAAGCGGTATGCCACCTCGCCAACTCTTCTGAGGACCTGAAAAGGTCCAATGAATCTCGGAGATAACTTTCCGCCTCATCCAAATCTCCATAGACCTCATCGAGGTGAGACCCATAGAAAGATGTGATCGCCATCCTCGAACTCCAGAGGTCTCCATCTCCTATCATCATATGAATTATGCCTACTCTGTTCAGTCTTCATCCACTTCTGGATGATTTGCTCCTTCTCCGTGGTAGCTCGATCCATCTCTGGTCCCATTAGTGCTGACTCTCCAGGGTATCTCCAGCATAAGGGTGATCTGCAAGGTCGCTCGTACAACACCTCGAAAGGTGCCATACTTATGGTGGAGTGATAGCTGTTGTTGTATGCAAACTACACCAAAGGAAAGTGATCCTCCTAGCTACGACTGAAGTCAAGGACACTTGCACGTAGCATGTCCTCGGGGGTCTGAATGGTCCGCTCAGTCTAACCATCCGTCTGAGGATGGAAGGCAGTGCTCAGACATAACTGCATCCCGAAATCCTCCTGTAACCCCTTACATAGCCTTGAAGTAAACTGTGCGTCATGATCGGAGACAATAGAAGAAGGTACTCCATATTGCTTCACAATATCCTGCACATAGAGGCATCCCAATATCTCTACTGAACCCTGCTCTCTAATTGGTAGGAAGTGGGATGACTTGGTGAGTCAGTCAATGATCACCCAAATCGAGTCATGATCCCTGTATGTGTGTGGAATACCCATCACGAAGTCTATGGATATCCCATCTAACCTCCACTATGGGACCTCTAAAGGCTGAACCAAGCCTTCTGGTACTTGATGCTCTACCTTCACTTACTGGAAAGTGAGGCATCGAGAGAAAAACTCTGCTACTTCCTTCTTCATATCTGGCCACCAGTACTATCGTCGAAGGTCCTGGTACATCTTCGCCACTCCGGGATGTACCACTAGAGGGGATGTGTGGAACTCCCTCAACACATCCTCTTAAAGTGATACTGGTACCATAGTACGTCCTCTGAAGAGGATGACAAGCTCCCCACCTTCAGAAAATCTATCAGGTGCCTACCCTATGGATATCTGAGCACGCCGTGTCTCGCAGTCAGCATCCCCATGCTATGCTTCCCTGACTCATTGAAGGAGTGGGGGAGTGACCACAAGAGACTGTATAAAGGCTGCTCCATCTCTATCTACAAAGGATATCTGTAAAGCAGCTAACTGCTCTGTTTCCTCACCTAGCAGCTGTATACCAGATCTCCTATTGAGTGAATCTGCAACAACGTTCCCCTTTCCAAGAGTATAAACTATCTCAAAGTCATAGTACTGGAGGAACTTAAGCCGATGTCTCTATCTCAGGTTTAGGTACTTCTGATAGAAGATATACCCGAGACTCTTGTGATCAGAGTACACGGTAAAACTCTCGCCCATCAGATAGTGTCACCACATCTTCAAGGCGAATACCATTGCTTCTAACTCCAGGTAATGGTTAGCATTGTTCTTCTCATGCTGTCTTAGCTGCCGAGAACCATACGTGATCACTGCTCGATCCTGCATCAGGACACACCTGAGTCTTGTCCCTGATGCGTCGTAGTAAACTACATACCCTACGCCTTCTTCTGGAAGCCTCAATATGGGGGCAATAGTCAGCCTTTGCCTCAGCTCTTAAAAGATCTTCTGGCATCTATCCGACCACACAAAGGGTATCCCCTACTTTGTTAAGGTTTATAGTGTTTCTGAAACTCTGTAAAAGTTTGGCACAAATATTCAGTAATATCCAGCCAAACCCAGGAAACTCCGTACCTCCATCACACTCCTGGGTGGCTCCCAAGTAAGTACCACTTCAATCTTCACTGGATCCACTGCAACTCCATCCTCCGACATGACGTGTCCCAATAAGTGAACCTATCGAATCCAAAACTGGCACTTCGAGATCTTACCATAAAGCTGGTGCTCTCGGAGTGTGTCCAGTACTACCCGCAAATGGTAGTCATGCTCCTCCTTAGCAGTCGAGTAGACTAGAATGTCGTCAATGAAGACTATAAAAAAACGATCGTTGTATGGCTGGAAGATCCTATTCATGAGTTCCATGAACACTAATGGAGCATTGGTTACACTGAAAGGCATAAACAAGAACTCGTAGTGGCCGTACTGACATCTGAAGGCTGTCTTCTGCACATCATCGTCTCAAAATCTGAGACGGTGATAGGTTGTTCGGAGTTATATATTCGAGAACCACCATGCTCCCTTTAGCTGATCAAAGAGGTCTTCAATCCTTAGGAGTGGTTACTTGGTCATCACGGTAACCTGGTTTAGGTGACAGTAGTCGACACAAATCCTCAAGCTCCCATCCGCCTTCTTGGCGAACAGAATTAGGGCTGCCCAGGGAGAAGCACTGGACCAGATGAATCCCTTCCCCTAAAAGTCCTCCAGCTGTACCCATAGCTCATGAATCTCAGCAGTATCAATATGATATGCTGTAGTAGATATCGGTGTCGTTACTTAGGATACAAGTTCAGTTGTGCGGGGCACACGATACAGAGCCAGTCATGCCAGGAGCGGGAAATGTTAAACTTGCGGCGGGCAGGGTCACATGGATCGTGACTGTCTGAACCACCGTAATGATGATCAGAAGACAGTTGAGGGACCTCCTAGGAAGAGGTAGAGGTTCGATCGAGGCAGACCACAAGGAGAAGGCGGACATGGCTAAGGAGCTTTCCGTGTAGCTGGTGGTGTATGACGATTCAGTGAACCTCGCTGAGTACTGCACCACCGTCATGCTACCCTGATGTATATGTAGTAGCTCCTGTATTTGTACTACACATAGGGTGGCTGGGACAAACTCCACCCGAAATAGGCTCTTGAAGTCAGCCTAAAGTAGTGTCACCACGTCATGTACCTGGAGCATCAGAATCCACCATCTGCCTACTGCTGCCTGAAGGAGACTCACGATAAGGATCACCATAAGGTCTGCTGGTGTCCCCACTAATCTGAAGACTCTCACCACAGCCTCCAGCCAATCCTCAGCTACTTGCGGGTCCGTCTCTCCCCTGAAATTGGTTGGTCTATGGCGCTGGAACTCGTGCAACCCGCTCAAGCAGTGTGCACTCTCTACTGTTGGGGCTGGTGGTATCGGTGGACCAACGGGTAATGGACCGCTGGTGCCTCTTCTATATTAGGGCCCTACACCAAGGCCTCATTGCTCAGTGGACTGTAATCTTGTATAACTCTCGGAACCCTGGCTGGTTGTCTATGTGGAGGCACCATGAAAAGAAATAGGTGAACCACGGTCAATAAGTTATACCTGGTGAGCTGACTCAAAGAGATAACAAAGAAAACTCCTGAAACATACACATAATCAGTGTTTTCATGCACTAACTCAGAAATTAGAAGTCAGGGTCCTGGTGTATGGATACGTCGGCCGACGCACCAACACTGGACTCCCTGGACCGAAAACCACACTCAGTACTCTTAACACTATTGCTTCACAGAAAATAAATATTAGAGTCCTAAGTTATGCGGTAGAATTGACACCTCTGATACCAATTTGTCATGACCCATCCCCGGGGCCCGTGCCGTGACTACCGCAATCCCGCCTTCCATAGGCTAGGGGTTGGAGACTAGCACCAAAGGTGTAAATACCTAAAACTGGGAAGGCATTGCCTTTATAAACTTAAAACACACACACAACATAGTACTAGTTGGAAGTAAACGCTAAGAAATTCTCTATACAAAAGAGTGCTGAAAAGTAATGGGGATGGAAATACAAGCCCAACTGGAAAGTGAAAATAAAACTGAAAAACAAGTACAACTGAAAAAGAAAAGTAGCTACTGGGTTGTCCTCCGGGTTTCCTACCTGAAGGGTAGGTATAGATGGGATCCTCATCACTCCACGTCCATTAGTCTCCTCAATGTATTGACTCGTCGTAAGGTCCACCTCTGGGTATCGTCTAGTCCTACTACTCATCCTCAATCAGCACTGTCCTTCGTCTGCATCCAACACAATGAGGTTCGAGCATAGACCATGAAGGTGTGAGTATAACGATACTGAGTAGGGACCCTGAGACCCTCTAGATCTCACAAAATCCAACAAGGATAAACCACAATTTATGAAATTAACATATAACCCCACTTAGGTATATGCCCATACACATTCCTAAGTTATCTAGTAATCCATCTCAATCATGAGGAAAACACAAGTTACTGATTCAACTCACACAGGTTTACAAATTATGTAGAGAGATAGAGATGATCAGATATAGCCACTGAATCATCAGAGAAATCGGACCAACACATGATCCAGGACCAGTTATTCTGTCGGACCAACACATGATCCAGGAACAAAAGTCAAAACTGCCTGACCAACACATGATCTAGGAATAGTCATCAGAGCTGTCGGACCAACACATGATCCAAGAACAGCTATTCTGTCGCACTAAAACTTAATCCAGGAACAAAATTCAGAACTGTCGGATGAACACATGATCCAGGAACAGTCATCAGAACTGTCAGACCAACACATGATCTAGGAACAATCAACAGTGAATAACCAGCCTCAGGGTTACCAATAACATGGTTGATTCTAGGAGGGTCTACTCCTCAAACCAAGAGTCGATACATCAACTGCCACATCGTCCCAATTTGATGTATCCCGAAGTTCCGTCTCATCAAAAGGAACACAACCTGACAGACGATTTGTCAATCGGACTCCCAATCTGAGTGTTATTGGCATTTCCATTCTGAGGGCCCAGTTGGATTTAGGTTCAATCCAACTCGACTGAACCCCAACCATGTACAAACCTCAAGTGGGGTTTTCCAAAAGAACCGTCCCACTCCAAGATTTTCGTCTCCATAGATGGTTCGTCAAACAGACACCTGTAGCCCAAGTTATGGGCGAAAAGGTGAAATTGGGTCAAACGGGTCCGGGTCTGGTCTGGCCCAGTCGAATCGACCTGGCCCGACCCAATTCCGAAATGGGGTTCGACCCGGTCTGCTGGTCCCACCCGGTCTGCGGGTCTGACCCGGCCCAAGGGTCTGGCCCGGTCCGCGGGGGCGGCCCGACCCGCGAAGGCGGCCCGACCCACACTGGGGGCCTGACCCACACTGGATCCGGCCCGTGCTGGGTCCGGCCTACGCTGGGTCTGTCCCGCACTGGGTCCGACCTACGCTGGGTCCGACCCGGCCCACCGGCGGCCTAGGCCGCCTGCGAGGGTCTGCCCTAGCCGCGTCAAGGGGGAAGGCCACTCCCCCTATTTCCTGAACGACTTAGCCATTCGGGCGGGTGGAACCGGCGCTAGGCTGGCACCGGTGTGTCACGCCAGACCCAGCGGGGTCCTGCTATTTCCGGCTGGCTGAGCGGCCAGCCAGCTCCCCGCGTGGCACCGGTTGCACTGCGCCTCTTCTGGTGACCCGACAACTTGGACCACTGGACCTCTTCGTGGCCGGGCTCGAGCCAGCCGCTACTGCCCCACCATGGCCAGGGGCCACGGCACGGTGCCGGTTGCGCCGCACCTTCTCCTCCAGCGGCGCGGTTGCGCCACCGCCGTCCATACGGTGATGATCGTCGCACCAACCATCATTGATATTTACGCGGGGCACCAGATGAGTTCCTGTGGCCCGATTCTCACTCCGGAAGAAGTTACGCATTCCTTGGGTCGTCTCCTTCGATCTGCAACCATTGTTGACAGGTAATGCTCAACACGGACTCATTCCGCGTTGAGCGTCAAAATCCACAAAGAATGCGAAGGGGTCGGGCCATATTTTTTCGGCCCACACCCTCCACGTTAGGGTGATATCAAGCGGCTTCGAATTCTAAACCATGATGGAAGACGAATAACACATAAAAATTAGCATGCTTGAACCCCTACCTCGGTTTCGTTGTTCGTTGACGATGTCGCGGAAAGGTGGACGTCGATTTATTGACATCGGGAAAGAATATGAATATGTCGAGGATGATGTCGTCGGCGTTCTTCATGGATGGTGCTTCCTCCCTTGTTCCAGTTGGAGATCAAAGGAGAAGTTTTTCGTCATTGGAAGAAGAATTCGTTCGTTGGGAGGAGCATTCTTCTTTGGAGAGAACAAGTTTCTCCCAAATTCTCCCCTCTTCCCAAGCTCCACTAAAAAGAAAATTAGTCCCTCAAAAAAATAATAGATTTATATTATTATTTAGTTGTTGGCACACATTTCAAAAATATTTAAATTAAGAATTAATTAGGCTAGCCCCACTTAATCTATGTGAAGGATGGTGGCACCATTAAGTTGGGAGCTCAAGAAGTTTCTCCCCACTTAATGGAGAGTTCAAGAGTTTTAGTGGTCTCGGGTGGTCCCCACCACATTAACTCCACATGAAGAGGGGTTTTAGACCTCGGGTGGGACCCACCACCATAACCTCTCATGGGAGGTTAAGGTGTGGTGGCCCCCACCTCCAACCTCCTCTTGGAGGTTTCAACCAAATAAAAATAAAAATAAAGCTACAACTTTATTTTTATTTAATTTATTCATAAAAACCCAAAAACTAACTTTCATTCCCGACTATCTGTCGTCGTGGTGAAAGACTTATTAAGTGAATACTGGTACTGTGAGTTCAACTATGCCCTTTGATTTTAATTTCAAGCACCAGTTCAAAAGTTATAAAAACCCGCTCATATGTTTATTAAACATACCCGAACAAAACTTCAGAAATTGATTCCGGGCACATCGTGCCTCAGAATGATGCACTATAAATTTTCGCGGACTCGTAATATTCCCATGTATTTAAGAAAAAAAAAATTTCCATGGAAATTCTAGGTATTTACATGATTTGCTCAAAGACATCTGGTACTGGCTGAAGTAGGTTTATCTGGCCTCAAGTGACATCATGGAACTGAGGGCCGATAGTGTTAATTTTTTTTCATTTTAAAATAATTTATTTATTTATTCTAAGCATGCCACATTCACATATCACTTAATTTATTTATTATTGGTAAGACATCATCCTTGTTTACCTATTGAGTTATGTACTCAAACAACCATTTTACTTGGCTACCCAAGATGCCCTCACTTATTATAGGTTTAGGTTGGGTCGATACCCAATTATTGCTTGACTGAGATGGATAAATCATATGGGTATATGGAGATTGGGAAAAGGTACGGCTAAAAGTTTTATTGGATCCTTATATTATATTTTTTATTTATTTTTTTATTTATTACTGACTCATTCGGTGATCTTTATTGTATCCTTTCATATAAGTACATCATTTGTTATCACATGTTTCTGCAACCCCTTTTATTATCTACGTACTATGATAGTTTTGGATTATGTATGATTCTTGGTTATTTACTTTATTATAACTCACTTATATACTGATAGTATATTCTCCCCATGTTACCTCCTTAGAACCCCACAACTAGTCAACAACCTCTAGTTCATGGGGAAGCGTGCCTGATGTTACTTTGTGCTACTAGTCCAATTACTATTCATACTGAGCTAGGTAGGGATGTTAAATGTTTAATATAATTAAAATATAATTATAATGATATTTTTTAGGTTTTTTTATGTTGGTGAATCAAATTTTTATTGTTTTGGATAAAAAATGAAAATCAAGATGAAAAAAGGTTACTTCATAGAGGTGGTAGTCCACATAATACATAGTCGAAATTTTCATTTCCCAATGAATGAGAGATAATATATGTGGATTATAATTTGTATATTAATATATTAATAATATTATATATTTAAAATTTACTCTTAATTACCATACTTATAACCAGTGAAGATAGGCGGTGATGAAAAACCAAAGATGTCACTTCTTGAAGGTGATAATTTTCATAACACACGATCATTGTTATTTTGTTTTTCTAAGTGGATGGAATGGAATAAATAAGGGTTGTAACCTTAATATAATTTTTTTATAATATTTATAATGAGGTAATTATATAACTATGTTTATGATAGGTTTTTAAAGGAAATAATATGATGAAAAATATGAGGATTAAGTAATACTAACTTTGGGACCTTAGACATTCTCATGGATGTCTCCATGGAACTGAAGGGATTAGGATAAATAATTGAAACTAAAGGCTTATAAACTTGGGATATTTTTCTAGGAGGATAAAAATTATATATTTTCAGGAATAAATTCGAAAAAATTATTTTGGCATGAAGTGGCGAAGTGTCCCCTTTTACAAGTGAAGAAAATGGCACTTTTGTGAACACCCATTATTTTTCAATAATGGAATGACACTATTCAAGAGTCAATGGTCCCAAAAGTGACAAATACTGGATATTAGGGTGATATTGGGTCTATAAATACTTATAAAAATTTTTACACACATTTTTTAAACATGTTTGAAGTCATTTACTCTTATATTTTTTACTTTTACCGTTTTTTTTGTTTTTATTTGGGTAACTTGTATTTACCCAAGTAACTTATGTTTCAATAAACATATAAAATAACCTGTATTAAAAGATTTGGGTGTAATGAAAATAAATTTAATCTTAATTTAGTCAAAATTTGTTTCAAAATAATATAAAAGTAACTTTTAAATTGAAACATTTAATATATAGAAAAACTATTTCATAGAAAAAATGTTTTTTTACCATTAAGTGTTCTTAAGATCAATTAGTATTGATTATGAATTGAATGAGTGATATAATATTTTTATATATGTGTAAAAATAATATACATTTATTATATAAAATAGAACAAATTAATTTATTAGATAAAAATTATGCAACATTAATAAAAAATACATTGAAAATAATCATTTCCCCATTATTATGATCATTAACTTTAATCTTAGTAATCATAATTTTATGCCAAATAATGATATTAAAATTATTATATAATATTATTACATTGATATAAAATATGAAATCCCTTTTTTATGTTTAATTTCTATAATCAATGAAAAATAATTTTTTAATATAAGCGAATAACATTAGTTTTTAGGGAAAAATATTACTATAGTTTCCAAAATGTTAAACATAAGTTTTATAAATTGAAAATAGTATTGTTAAATGATTTATTTTACTTTATAAATATATATTTTTATAAAAAAATGGTCTCAAATACTTTTAATTCATAAAATTTACTATATTAGAAAAATCAATATTTTTTCACTATTCACTTAAAAATCAATTATTTTAGAAAAACCTCAAAAATTAACCATAACCTAATTTTGACATCTAAATTCAGAAATGGATTTTATTTATATAAAATTCAATTTATAAAATTTATATATTTATTTTTTAAAATAAAATACAAAATATAAATAAAAAAATTCATTTATTAAAAAATGTTCTTTTGGAACATTAAGTGTTTTTAACACTATTTCATACCAATCTCTAGTTTAAATAATTTTAATATATTTTTATTACATTGAAATATCTATATTATTATTATAATATTTTAGAAGTGATGAATTTATTTTATTAGCATAAATTACACTATACTTAAAAAAATAGCTAATTGAAAAAAAATATCCTTTTTAATATTAAATATTTATCATTTAAATACAATAATTTTAAATTTATTAATATACTTTTATTTTCTACAGGTATTATGTTTCTAATATTTTTCTTAAAAATAACCATCTAATTTTTCATGAATCATTTTAGTTCAGTGTTGTTTGCGTTTTGTGCTGTGTGTGACATAAGTTATCGAAGATAGTGTTAATTGAAATGATATAAAATCCCAGGTCATTACATTCTACCCCCTTAAAAAAATTTCATCCTTATATTTTTTAATTATAGCTAACTGATAAAAGTATGTGAGGGTATTTTTAGCATATTCACTATTATAATTATAACTTCTAATATGAAATATACCTTACTCTCTTAGGATATATTATTTTACTAATCTTTCCTCCAGTAACATTAATTATTTACACAATTATATAAACAAGTAATTATATGCTCCAATCATACATCTTCCAAAATATACCTTTCCGAAAACCATTTGAATCTCAAAGACTTTAAACTATAGCGAAATCACATATTCCTCTAAAAATTAACTCTATCTTTGACTCTCAAATGCATTAAAAATTAGTTTATAATTTCACACACTAGTTAATATATATCATAATATAAAAAATGAGATAAATTCACAAAAAATGTCATGCATCACTTTTTCATTAGATTAATTATAAATTCTAGGGCTGTTAGGACTGTATAACTCAAGTTTTAAAAAATCAATCAATCCTATATTACATATACATTAATCATATATTAAACATTTGATTTTACATCCCTAAATCATATTTTCTCAAAAATCTATCCCAAAAAATATAACCTTGTCATAAAATCACTTTTCAAGGTTATTAATACCATTTAATATATGTTTCTAGCCTTTAAATCAAAATAAATGAAGAAAAATCCTTATATGTTTTACATAATCAACATAAATTTTAAAATATACTATAATATCATTGAAAAATATAAATCATTAATAAAAATAAATAAAAGTATCGATATTTATTTTATATTAATATATCTACCTCACTACTTTAGGTAAGACTAGGAAAATTACCTTTTCTATCTAAATAAGCATATACTAAAATTATCAACCATTTAAGCATTCTTCCTTTTTTTAGTAACAAGACATAATGGTTTCTAGATACATACATTTATCAGCTTTATTTTCATGATCCTGTTTCAACCAAATAGTAAAACTAAAAAGTAAATGATAATATCCAAAATATGAATATTAAAACATCATTACAAATATTACTTCTCAAATGGAACCTTTATTTCATCATTTGATACTTTTAGTTCAATATACTTTACTTTAAGTTAGGTTCTCTTTTACTTCTAATCATAATCCCAAAAAGAAATATCCAAGAATTTTAATAAAATTTCTTGAAAATAATTTAAATCTATGCTCTCAATGTTTGACTTACCCTTCATCTATAAAATAATATATCAATTAATATGTACCTTACTCATGAATCTCTAAGTTTCAATCTAAGTTGTCCATAGTCATTCCCTATTAAGTTTTATAACCTGAATATTTTAAAATCATTCATAATGGTTTGTAAAGATTGTGATTTAACCAAATCATATATCCTAGGAGTGTCTTACCCGGTGTATAATATTAGGCCCACTTGTCATGCATGAAGTAATGATCAAGTTTATTCTCAACTAGACTTTTTTAGGGTGATTACCCTTAGGCGAATCTCTGCCACAACTTTATCCACTTGACAATATCTATATATAGATATAATTTCTAGGAAACCATGAAATCTATAATTTTCCAAAACATTTGGATTTTATATTACAGTAATATTTATCCTTTAGACTTATACCTAGGGATTTTTCTAAAATTTTCTCATTCTATTCCATAAACAACATAAAACATTCAATACTATCTCAATAAATCCTAAAGGTTTATATATACCTTTGAAATTATGATCAAAATTAACTTATCATCCCATAATTTATCCTAAAATAACATCCTAACATCTAAAGACATCTAAAAACTACTTTGATATAAAATGTGATGCCCAAAACCCACACTACCGAGTCTAGTGATCATAAATACCATCTTTACATACCAACTTTTAATTGAACTTAAGTGACCTAATTTTAACCATTAATAATCACAATATCATCAAAAAATTTCGAGTCACATATATTTGAATAATCTTTTAGTTTTAGAGTTTTATAGAGTTATCAAATTTTCTTAACTAACAAATCCCATGCATATCTCTTCAAGTGGACATTTTTTCACTATATAAGAAACTACTTATTCCATAATAAGTCTTCAACATCTTATAAAAAATTATCCACACAAACTATTCTATTTAGACATATCATGTGTAATACATTTATTCATAACCCAAGGAAATGTAAACATAATAAGTGGTGAGATCAAACTTTTAGTAAGGATAAACATAGTAAATAACAACCAATCATCTTGGCCTTGGGCCTTCAGGCTATGTAATGGGTCTCCCTCTACCCACACTAAATAGGTCTTTGATTTCTTAATAAATTGAGGCTTAAACCCCAGACATTAAAACAAATAACAACCAATCATCACAAGTGATCATAATATGAGCATAAATAATATAAAATGAATAGCTAATCAAAATAATTCCATAATAAAATGAAACTATGAGTGTAACATATATATGGTTGAAATATCAATAAAGAAACACATGTATAAAAATAAATTGTTCCTTAGTGATGAAAATAATAATACTGGATAGATAATTACATTCCCTAAACTAAGACATCATAATCTTAGACATCATGATCTGTTATTCAAGGCTACATGTCTAAGAAATATTTTTTCCTAGGTAGGAATACACTGAAATACCTAAGCTAGTTTGTCTCATGATACCCATCGATAAATCTATGGACTATCTATACTATGTCCAACTCATCAATAATTAATTATAATGAATTAATACTATGAAGTAATGAATAATCTGTTGAATTCATAACCAATATTCCTTAATAATAAATAAACATCCATATTGTAATAAAAAGTATACATATTTTTAATATTTCCCCAATAAATAAATGAGATATTTTTCTATGTATTCCTCCCAAAAATTAATAACATATAGAGAACGGGGTATATAGTTAAGATAAAAATTTCAAAAATCAATCAATATATTAAATCTTTGTGATCACTCTTTAATAAAATGAAGGAAATATAGAGTGTTCATAGAGGAAATTCACTAGAAGAAAATTTATTCCTATAAGAGAGGATGATTTGGAAAGAAAAAGTTAGTGATTGATTTACTTTAGTTTAATCCCTCAAAATAAAATAGTATAAGAGGATTTATAAGGTAATATATGATCAATATATACACTATAATATGCAAACTTGTGGTGAACATGAATCATATCTCAATGAAAGAAAATTAAGATGAAAACCCTTATAGTAATACTAATATAAAAATAAAAAAACAAGATTGGTATTCCATGATATTAAAATATAATTAAATGAAATATATTCATTATAATTGAAGGTAATATGACATTTAATACACCATATAAAAAATATGGTGCACAATATCAAACACGTCTCATGTAATTGAAAATAGAGAAAAATAACACTTATGACTTTAGAATTTTTTGAATAAAAATCACTTGAGGGATATAATTTCAAATGAAATATTAAATTCAAAGAATAATGAGATTATGGTGATAAAAAATATTAAAGTGGTATTAAATACACCATAAAAAAGAAAACGTGGTGTATAATAAGAAATATCCTCTAAGTGAAAATAGGGTTAAAAAACCCCTTTAAAGTAACACAATATTTGAGGTAAGAATCATGTGATAATGTCGTTATAAGAAATAATTTTAGAAACCAATAAAGAAAGAATAATATATAATAAAAATTATTCATTAGGTATATGAAATAAAAAATAGAGCAATAGAATTAAAAAATATTGTTTCTAACTCAATGAAAAAAAATTGAGTTTGCACAAACCCTTATGACATTAGAAACCTTCAAATAAAAGACCCTTGAAAGATATGATTTCAAATGAGAAATTAAATACCATGAAAAATTATAGGATTATGATATAAAATATTAAGGGATAATTAGACACACCATTACAAGTAAAACATGGTGTATAATAAGAAATATGTCTCAAATGGTGAAAATTTGAGACAAGAAACCCTTATAAGTAAAATATTATTTGTGGTAAGAAAAGTTTGGTAATGAGATAATAAGAAATTATTATAGAACCCTATAAATTAATAATTAAATAAAATAAAAATTATTCATTAGGTATAATAAATCAAACTTCTAACAATAGAGTTTAATAAAAAATCTTGTAACTCAATGGAATAAAATTGGGTCAGCAAAAACCCTTACCTTATTCTAAATTCATTCTATACATGCAAATAACTTCATGAATAATAAAATTAATATTTTTCTATAAATTATTAGGAAAATTATTCATTTATATTTCATTTAATATATACCATTTATTATTATATTATATTTTTTTATTATATAGTTTTTTCTTATGTTTTCATGAAAAATTGAATCACTGGCGGCTTATTTCTTCAATTTTAGTGATTGAAGATGATATTTTAACAATAAGTTATGTAATTTATATAAACATTAAATAAGATTAAAAAATTATTATTTTATTATTAACACATAATAACATTAGTATTTAATTTATCACAGTCATCCATTATAGAGTTTTATAGTGTCGTTCTTATAGGTGGTTGAACCGACCCAAACAAGCAGACACTATAACTCGATGGGTGAGTATGGTTATAAAAGTATATAATATCATTATAAAAGAGTAATAAATATATTATTTATATATTTTTTAAGTTTTTAATTATATTTTATGTTTATTACATAATTAATGAAAATCAAGATGAAAAATGAAAAACATTACTTTGTGGTTGGGGTGGTCTGCACAACACACAAGTAACGTTTTCATTTCCTGATGAATGAGTGGGAATGTGGCTGGATTATATTTTTTCTCTTAATAATAATAATAATATTATATTTATCACATTTATTCTTCAATCCTATCCTTATAACTAGTTAATATTGGCGATGGTGAAAAAATGAATATGTTGACTCATGGAGGCGGTAGTCTGCGTAATGCACAACCGATGTTATTTCAATTTTCTAAGAGGATGGAATAGAATAAATAAGGGTTGTTCCAGTAATATAATAACAATTATGTATAATAATGATAATTATTTTATTATATTACTATGGTTAGGATAGTTTTTTTGTGGGAAATAATAAGAAGAAGAATATATAGATCAATTAATACTCATTTTGGGACCATGAACTTTCTCTTGGATATCTCTTAAAAAATGAAATTTTGAGGGTAAATAATTGAGAAAAAGGCATATAAACTTAATATAGGCTTATAGGAGGATAAAAATTTCATATTTTATGGAATAAATTTTAAGTAATGAGTATGGAATGAAGGGGTGGAAGTATCCCCTTTTATAAGTGAAGAAAAGGTCACTTTTGTGAACACCCATTATTTTTACAAAATGGCATGACACTATTCAAGGGTAAATGGTTCCAAAAGTGAGAAATAATTGAGTGCGGGGAGATATTGGTCCATAAATACTCAATTTGTTTCTACACATGTTTTAAACAAGTTTTAAGTTATTTACTCTTATATTTTTACTTTTACCATTTTTTTATGTTTTTATCGGAGTAACTAGATTTTTCCCAAGTAACTTATGTTCTACTAAACATATAAAATAAAAATTTTTCTAAAATTTGATAGTTATGAACATAAATTTAATCTCAATTTAATAAAATTCAATTTCTATATAATATAAAATTATATTTTAAATATTAATATTTAATATATAGAAAAACCATTTTATAGAAAATTTTTTGTTTTTACCATTAAGTGTTCTTAATCTCATTTAGTATTGATTATAAATTGAATGAGTGATAATATATTTGTATATATGATTAAAATTAACATAAAAGTAATTATATAAAATAGACCAATTTAATTTATTAGATAAAAATTACAAAACTCCAATAAAACAATTATTTGAAAATAAATATTTCACCATTATCATGGTTATTAACTTTAATATTAGTAATCATAATTTTATGACTAAGAATGATATTAAAATTATTATGTAATACGATCATGTTGATCTAAATTATGAAATAAATTTTTCAGTATTTAATTTATTTAAGTGATGAAAACTATTTTTTTAATATAAGAGAATAAAAATAGTTTTAGAGTTAAATATTACTTAAGTTTAAAAAATATTAAACATGAGTTTTATAAATTGAGAAAAATATTTTTAAATGATTTATTTTACTTTATAATTATATATAATTTTTTAGAAAAATGGTTTTAAATAATTTAAAGTCAAAAAAGTGACAGTATTATAAAATTAAGTGTTTTTTCACCACTCACCTAAAGATCAAATATTTTAGAAAAATATAAAAAATTAACCCTAATATATTTTTTAAATCTAAATTAAAAAATTATTTTATTTTTTTAAAATTAAATTTATAAAATTTATATAATTATTTTTAAAGTAAATAAAATTTATAAATAAAACCTTCTTTTTTTAAAAAAATAATCTTTTTGAACAGTAAGTGTTTTTTAATATTATTTAATGCCAATTTATAATTTAAATAATGTTAACATATTAGTTCATGTTTTGGAATATCATATATTTTTATAATAATATTTTGAAATTGGTGAATTTAATTTATTAGGGTAAATTAAATAATACTTAAAAAAAGAGTAATTTGAATTTTTTTATTATAAATTATTTTTCTTCTAAATATATGAATTTTAAATTTATTAATATCCTTTTATTTTATATATGTTTTATTGTTATTATATTTTTCTTAATAATAATATTTTAATATATCACAACTTATTTTAGTTCACTGTTGCATGTGTTCGGTGTTGCTTCTGACACAAGTTATTAAAGATATTATTAATTTAAGGATCTAAATGTTTCGGTTGCTACACCATTATTATAGATAGGAATTTATATAATGTTGAGGATAACATTCCTAGTGAGTCAGAAACATTTATCGATTGGTGTTTCGAGTTGGAACTTTGGTACGAGTGGGTTTACCTCATCTAGTCATTAAAAATTGTAATAGACAGAGCATTGGATACAAAGATTAATTTTTTGGTTCAATATACCAATGATAAGGATACTCCTATGGCGAGGAACATCTTATCATCCATGGAGGTACTATTCTCAAGTGGGTTGGGTTTTGGGTGTGATGAGTTTGGTATTTGAATGATCGTAATGACATCAAGATGTCAGCATGTAGGTGAATCTAATCTTATCTAGTTGCTTGTTAGGTATCTGGTTTATGACTTAGATATGATGTTGGGAGGGGCCATGTGTTGGAATTTGTCTTGAGATTGAAATAATTTGATCCAAGGGTGAGTCAAATCATTGGGTTTCCAATGGTCATGGTGATATTAAGATTGTTAGTTTGGTTATTTGAGGATCCAAACATATAATTACACTAAGTATCTAGTTTATACTTTAGTGTGAGTGTTTAGATGGTCACAAGATGCCTTTAAGAATTTAGACATCATGGATGGGCGATGTGGTAGCACGTTTGAAAGAGTGGTTGATTATTTTAGGGAAAGGTTGGGAAAAAGGGGTATGACATGAGGATTTTCATGAAATTTGGTATTGTGAGGTGGAAAACACACCAAGAGTGTTAATAAAACACCAATAATGTTATTCCGATAGGTGATTCATATGGGTAGGAGCTCTGTATAATTGAATCCAACTTTGTGACATGAATTTTATAATGATGATCACTATGATCCTAGGGATGAATCATTGTATGACACTTGGTTTTCATAGGATATACGAGTGTGGTTTATCTCTTTCATAGTGTTGAGGATGGTGATGAGCGGGTGGTTCGACCTTGGATGAGTAGTGCACCTCTGTGTTTGGAGTTTTGTAGTGGAATATAATTTTTTATTATAGGGTATAAATTGATTAGTAAATCAGGAATTAATGACTAAGGTAGGACAAACATGATGGTTTAAGGACCATAAAGTATTTTTATGGACAAGAAGTGCTTTGGTGGGGAGGTTGTAAAACCTTGGGTCTTTATAGGTTATAAAATTCAGACAGAATTTTATTTTTTGGTTTTAGAGTAGGGTCCATTTTTGAGAATTGGGATTTAGATCTGGATTATAAGATTTATTACATACTAAAGAGATGTTATTGGATGTTGATCGAAGTTCAAAAGTTGTTTTTGGTTCTCAAGTGAATGTTGGAGCAGGGCTGAGGTAACCCACTCCATGTGCTGGTTTTTTCTACAATTGGACCATCACACTATGATGGGTGAGGGTTATGCCCTAATAGTTTTTAGTGATCAGGGTTTCAAGGTAGTTCAAGGCATCATACCATGAGAGTGGGGAGGATATACCTCATGGGTTTATATTTACCTTGAAATGTGTGTTTCACTATGATTTATAGGGGCCACTCCCTATTGATATTGGGCAGTGGGCTGGCCCCTCTACCTAGGGGTGATCCCACTATGAAGAATACGGGGCACATAAAGACCTAACCTATAGAGGTTAAATTATGTGATGATAAATATGCCACACTATGAGGGATAGGGGGACTCAAGTGTGGTTCTACCATGGGGGAATAACACGATGATCTTAGAGGGTTTCATTATAATGAAGGCGGGTCTAGGTTTATGCCCTTTACTTGGGGTAGTTCTGTTGTGACCTATGAGGGAAACACCATGATAGATCTAGGATAGGTGGTATCACATTAGGACCCTCATGGTCACACCAAAATCGGTGCTCAAGATTGTTTTTCATCAAGTGAAGGATGATAATTTATCAGTAAGTCCCCTTCGAATTTTGGTCAAACTTTATGAAAGGGTGGGCCTTTTTATTATATCCTACCCCTATCTTCCTCACATGATACCCATAGATAAGGGTGGTTTTGGAGGTAATTTATTGGAAATACAAGGTTTGTTATTCCCTTTCATTATTTCCATTCATCCTTCCCTTCGTAACAGCTGATCTCAGTGTGATTTAGGCTAGGGTTTTAGAGATGATTCCATTAGAGTATGGTGCAATCAGGAGAGAACAATTTGGATTTCAATCAGTTTAGATAGAGGAAATCCCAGTAGGATGACCACACATCACTGGTCATCATTTTTTTGAGGTATATAACCCTATAAAATTTTATAGGGTTTTGATAAAACTGGATGAAATTAATGAATGTCCAGGTGATGGTTTTTATATATTTTTCTTAGGATGGTGTCAAGAATGTTCCATGGACCTTTGGATTATGGTTAGTCATGATTTTGGTGTAGTGAGATTGATTGGTGAGTTTTTAGTCCATTATGAATATTTTGATTATATTGGAAAATAAATTATAAATGTTTATAATTAATTATTTTGATTTTATGGATTACGGCATAGGCTTGGGAAAGCATTGGTGGTGATGGTCAAGATTTCTCACAGAGAGTAACTCTATGTTTGAGTTAGGTGGTCCTTGAACATTTTTTATTAGTTTAGTACATCATGATTATATTAATGTGGTATGTGGTATTTCCACACATGGTTCATAAAAAAATTATATTTAAAATTAATTGTTTTTTTCCACCTAAAGGAAGAATGAAAGTGCTAAAATCAATGATGGACCCTTGAGAACTAGCTTTATGCCTTAGCTATCGACGAGTGATGTATTGAATATAAATACATTACATGAAGTTTTTTGACCCAATAATGGTATAATCCCAGTTAATGAACATAAAAGAACTTGGTATAAGTTCTTTTAGTTCCCTTTTAATAAGGATGAGTGATGGATGTTGAAATATTTTTCCTAGGTATTGGCCATGTATGACCCTTGAGATACCCTATATCCTTTGGACTAGATGACTAGTGAGTGGGATGAGTGTTCCTCCCCTACTGGTGCATGAGTACCCAGGTGCTTATATCTTGTGAAGGTCATGGATAGGTTGGGTTCATGAGGATTGACCTAGTATAACATGAACATGATACAATCTTGAGGTCATCCCTATAGTGTGATACCAATATTGTTTTGTTAGCATGTTCGTTTAGTACATGATATGAGTGTGGTAATGTCAATATATTTTACACCCTATGAATTGATAGTTTTGAAATTATAGGTGTAAATGTGATAAAGGATTCCATGTAGATTTTTTAGACTATGGAGTGACCTAGGGGACCTTTGTGGGTTCATCGGTATTATATTTACCCTGAAGAAAGGGGTGGTGCAGGGAGACATGTATTGTTGATTTTGGGTGTCACCTTAGAACCAAAGTGTCAGTGACACAATCCTAGAATGTATATAGTGATGGAGATGGTTGTGTACTTGAGAGACCCACCTAAGAGATATATACTATGTCTAGTCATGTGACTAACCCATGTGGCATGATATAAGGTTCTGGGGAGGATGTTCCTGTGAGTATATGTTATGTACGTTTATATATATATATATATATATATGAAATATCTAATATTATTGTGTGGGATGGCCTGGGTGTATACTATAAAAGGTTTTGAGTGATTTAAAACCTAAAGTGTATGTGAAATGAGGTTTTAGGTGCCAAGGGAGGGATAAAACCGCTGAGTAATGGATCCCTGTACCTATTCCAAGTAGAGTATGAAACCCCTGAGGTGTATGATTCTATGGTTATGGGGAAAGACATGGATACCATTAGGGTATGATACTCATGGCTCTTTGGTTAGATGTGAGTCCCATTAAGTATTGTATTTATGTTCCATGGTGGGATTACCATTGGGTATATTCTATATAATGATTCTATATTGGGGATGTAACCCCTAGATTGTGGATATATACTGGTTTAGGGTATGGGATAAAACCCACCATGTGGATGGATACACTAGATTCAGATAGGAGAAGAGACCTCTTGAGTAGTGGATATATTCTATTTTTGGGTAGGGGATAAGTCCCCAAGGGTGGATGAATTTTCTATCATAGGCTTCCGGGTCAAACATGGGTCCCATAAGTGTATGATATTCTCATGGATTTGAAGTTGGAAGTGGTTCCCCTTGGGTGTTACTCATAAGGTATGGGGGAAGAACATGTCCCCCTGGGTATTACTCTTATGATTCTAGGTAAGGACTTGGTTAATATTGTGTGGTATGTTTAATTCTTAAATAAACTACATTACTAGATGAAGCATATATGGTTGATCCCAGGTGTCACCTTGGAACCTGAGGACCAAAAATGGTAATTTTATTATATTTTAACACTGTATGTTTTATTCTGAGCATATTACATGTTCATACACTCTATGTACTAGTTATGTTAGGGATACCAATTGTGGTGATCAACAGATTTTTACTCACAACTAGATTGGGTGGACTGAGTACTTTGGTACCCAAGTAGACCTCATGTTCACAAGTTTAGGTAAGGCATAAGCCCAACACTATTGGGTCAAGTGAGATAACTCAGATGGAGTTTTAAGATAGGAATGAGGTTTGGATTTGGGATGATAGTATATCCTATTTTTTATTTTTTTATTTTCTATATGGGATCAACCTGGTGTCTAATCAGTTGAGATGTATGAATTTATGCTTTCACATTACATTTATTAAAACATGATTATTTTTTATCAGACTATTATGACTCTGATTATTTGTTATAGGTGATTATTGGTCATTTTTATCTATTTTATTACTCTAATATGTGGCTATAGTCTTCTCATGGTAATGCCTTAGACCCTAATTTGTAGTTGATATACTCTATTATATGGGGAGTCACACTTGAGATCTCATGATAACCCTAGCCCAAACACTATGGAGTGGTCACAAATAATTGGAGCATTATACCCTAAAAGTGGATGTTATTCTTCTTGTTGTTTTTAAACAAGGTGATATAAGTATATAATTTTTATAGTCCAAAATATTTTATGAAAATAACTATATCACATAAAGTTTTTAAATAATGACCACAATGATAAATAAGATTAATATTTTTTTTTATAAAATTTGATCATTGTAGATAAATAATGATTTATCATTCATGAATCATGAAATCCATTGAATGGATTAATCCCTTAATATGAATTTAATTTAATTTAATTTAATTTTTTTGTCTTTAATGAAATAAAATTAATCATAAAATTTTTATATAATTTATGTTACTTGTATTTAAATTTTTATCATAAATATTTGGAACGTTATAAAATTTGATTATATGATTTCTTCTTTATTTACTGAAATGAACATTATTATAAAAATTAATCTATAAATTATAATTATAGTTGTGATGAGGTGTGTGTGTGAATCTATAATATTCTTCCACATTGATTCTTGCTACTCCATTCAATAGCCTTGAAATATATGGAGGGATTTTCTCCCTAGTAGATATATTTTAAAAATATATAGTCTAAGAATTATAATGCATACAATATCTACTAGGTGATGGGCCGAACTAATTAATATTTTATTAATTATTAATTAACTGATTATAAACCACTATAAGTGGAAATTATAATAATAATGAAAAATATGATTATTTCAAAATTTTTCATTACATACCATGAACAAGTTAAATATGGACAAAAGAATATCCTAAAGAAATTATATATATCAATATTGAAGTAAAGGTTTAGTAAGTATTATTTGGATTAAATGATTAAAAAATAACTCATATATGCTTTTTTTTAATTATAACTCTTCAAGAGTAGGTGTATGCTCATGTATGTACATTAACCAAAAGTGAAAATTAATCAAAGGATCCAAAAGAATGAATATATTCCTATCTAATGGTATTTTTTTTAATAAATAATGCTTTGAAATATCTAAATTCTTAATGAAATATATTTAGGATTAATTATATTCCTGAAAATGAATATCATATAGAGACATTAGGTAAATGAGGTATTAAATATCTCTATATATAGTAGGCATTTATAATAGATAAAAATTATTTCTAAATAATTTGTTAATATTTAATTTTTTACAATATTCAATTAACTCAATTATGTTAAACAAGAAGTTTAATGACCCTAATACATTAAATATATGAAATGATTATTTAGTTTATCCATGATTAAATGAAAAATATCAATACAAGTATACATGATCATCAAGAATGATGAATTTATTTAATGGATATATGTCTACTTAACTATCACTTATAAGAGAACTATTAATTCTCATAATTTTATTATGATCACCACTATAAAATAATATACCATTTCTAAAATATTATGGTAAATTATTTATATCATTATTAGTTATATTGTAAGTTTATTTCCAGTATTTATATAAAGTATTAATCTTGAAATATATATATGGGTTAAACAACCTACCATGTGAACCATTAAAATATACAATGAAAGACTCATCAATTAAATGGTCACATATATTATTAACTAGTGAGTATACATCACATGATTTTAATATTATTTAAAATAAATATTTAGAATCATATAACAAATATAATTAAATTTCATGGCCTTGGACCACTGATTAGTGTCTCGACTAGAGAACTATCGGGACCTCAGACGCACCTCCTTGCATGCCAGTGTCATCCAACTAGTAGCGAGGGTATAAAGTATTAACATGGGGAGACTATACCCACTTATCAATGTTGTAATAAAATTATAAATAACCAAACATAATACAATACGATTACCATTTGAGTATTCATAAGAAATAACAATAGTCATGCTAAAATAAATGTCATATAGAATCATACTATCATACAAACTCACAGTCGTTCCATCATACAATAATTTATCAATCACAGGGATAATCATATATAAAAGATATATAAAATAAATATATGAGACTAAGGCTTTCATACGATCCCAATCCTTACCTCATACAGTCTCTAAATCCCATCTGATCTATCCTGCTCAATCAAATTACTCCAGGAATCTGCCCAACTTGAACCCAAAATCAGTGAAGATCTTATTGGGTACTCAAGTTCCATGGATGCTCAATAAGGGTGTGAGTACAACTAATTAGGGAACCACCAATATATTCTCATTCATAACCAATAAATAAAGTGTATTTACCTGTGAAATACTCAATATAAATAAATAAACTACATAAGCATAAATAAATAAACATCGTCTATCCTCAAGCACTAATGTGACACATGAGATCGACTATACCTACTACATATAGTTACAGAGTATCTATGGGAATGTAAAATAATAATGTCAACCAATAATAAGTCCAATGTGTAAGATCCCATATTTTTATAGGTTTTCTTATCTTTAATATTTCATTTGAACCACTTTGAGTTTTGATAAACCATTTAATACTTGGAAAATCAGCCTCATTATTGGATTAAATCATGGATTCAGAGGTGTTCCTGAACTTGAGATGTTGACATAGTAAAGGAAAATAGTTAGATTATAGTTATAGAGATACTAGAGGTCCACCAGCTAGCTGGAGAGAGCTTAGTAGTGTGGGTATCCTACAGGAGATCCACCTACCAACCAGTGGGGTTCCCAATCATGCGATCTCACCGAAGGACACTATCAGCTACCATGTGTTGTTGGGATATGATAAAATTAAGAGTGGATAAGATGCATGTTTACCTCTTGAAACCCATTTTAATCACCTATTAACTTAAAATATGAACCTAACTCATAAATTCTGAATTTTTAAGTCTCCCTAAGGCTCTTGACGATTCACGAACACCCTTGGTTCTTTGATCCATTATTCAATCCAATTATCCTAAATCAACAAGTCTCTATTTTATTTTGTAAAATAAACTTATTTCTCTCTTTATATTCACTTATTACATCCTTTAATATGTGTTTCAATCACTATCTATAGGGGATCATTATGTTTAATGTTAATATGAAACCTTATCTTGGTTTCCTTCTTCTTCATTACTTGAGGTGGGTGGTCTAGAATACCTTCCTAATGTTTGTTTTGATTTTTCAAGTATGTGAAACATGTTTGATCTCATAGGAACATCGTGACAGTGAATTATTATAATTGGTAAGACACTAGAATTGATAAACACATAATATTTTACCTCCCTCAGGTCTCATTGGATTCATTGGCATTGAGACCAAGACTTGTGGCTACCCAAGATGTGTGCCTACCTATGAACCTAGGTTGGAACATAGAATATAAGAACCTAGATACCTTTATTAAATTGATAATTGTTAATATAATGGGTTAACATTGTTAATTGGGTTGAACATGGGATTGAAACAACTTTTTAATTGTGATAATTGTCTTGAGAATGGATTACATGTCTTAAAAGAGGTAAATTAGCATGTAATTGGATTTGGTGTAATGGCATGAAAAAATATGGATATAATGACACATGTAATGGTAATTGATATTGAATGATACCTGAAATGGAATCATTTCAATTATGGTGATAATTGGTAAATTGGAATAAAATGGTAATTATATTGTATTTGTATTTTGGCATGAATTGGTAAATTGAATAAAAGGGATGATAATTAGTCATTTTATAATTTAACAATATGGATTATTACAACATGTTTAGATTTTTTTGTGTTTGGTATTGTACATGGATTTATGTTTATATTTACTTATAATGAGTCTATATTAAGTTTGATACATGAGGGATAGGTGGATTGTTACATATCACCTGAGAGATATCTTTATGGTGACATACCGCCTGAGGGATAGATGTGTAGTTACATACCACATGGGGGCTAGATGTATGGTTTCATACCACCTTGAGGATATATGAATGTTATAAAATTCTTAAGGGATAAATGGATAGTGAACAATTCTTGAGGGATAGATTAATGGTTACACACTACCTGAGAGTTAGATACATGGTTATTTAACACCTATAGGAAATATGTATATTCATATTTTATGCATGAGGGAGTGATTATTGGTTATTTGATTTCACAAGGGAAAGAATATTTCGTTCTGGATTCATGGTATGGAAAATTAATTCTTCATAGGACAATCCAATGGAATCATGTGCGACTTATCTTAGGCATAAGAATCCACCAATTGAAATAGATATCTGGAATTGTGCCAAAGTAGGCTTGGCTGACCATGGGTGTCAACTTGAACTTTAGGATCATTTGGATATATGATGTTCTTTATTAATTTTTGAATTAATTCATCTATTTATCATATTATTACATACACTATATTTTCAGACTATATTTTTTACACACTATGGGTTTCAAAATACTGATTTATACTCACACCCTATATGGGAACCATTTTTCACCCAATAAGATTTCATGGTAACATGACTAGATAAGGGACAAGTGACGTATGTTTGATTTATTATTTTACTAGATGGAACTAAATTATGAATACGAGACTGGGAATGAGGTTTCATAATTAGGTATTGGAGTCTTTCATGAGTGTGTTTAGTCTTTTACTTTTGTGTGTTCAATATGACATTTATATTGACATACAATATGGGAAAATATGGTTTATTAATATTATTTGTATTGTTGTTTATTTATATATATATGGTTTGTGTTGTTTATGTCTTCATATCCACATGTTTATTTTATTGTTTTGTTTATCTTAATTTGACTATTATTGAAACACTGTACCAGAGGGTATAGACTCCTCACTATATTCTGTACACCATTTCTGCCAGTAGGAAACCTTTGGTGTACGGGGATGTGTGCTCCAGGTCTCGTTACCACCTGAATCAGTCACGTGAGGGAGAACTGATCCACGGATGTTACACAATGACCATAAAAGTTTAGGTGTAAGTAATAATTCCTAGGAGTGAATCCAAGGTAATTCAATAGTATCAAGCATAAAACCAATTCCTAGGTCAATTAACCAAGAAGGTTTAGTAGTATCAGTCCCATGACTGATTCCTAAGGTAAATTCTTAGGAAATTCAGTTTCAGGTATACATCCATTTATAAGAAGTAAGTATGGGGAAATAAAATGGACTTTAAGTCTAAATATTAGTCTTTTGGGTATTCTATATAGACCCAAATCCCAAAAACAAGTGGATTTACCAAGAAATTATAAATTAGAAGAAATCCAAACCAAATATTAGTGGAATTCCCATGGAATTATTTAACAACTAATCATCACTTTCGAATCAAGTGGTATTTCCCAAGATATTATATAGTGTCATATATAACACATGAATCCCGAGTGACCACCCAAGAATTCTATTTCTCATTATGAATTTAATTATAAAGACTCAATGGAAGGGAACCTATACCATAATATCTCATAAACCTTTAATCATAATTTTTTTTTCATCCACCCAAACTCATATCACACAATCAAGGTTGAACTATCAAGTGCACGCCATGCAAGTATCTCTATGACCATATAAGGACCACATCATAGAATAAGAACCCTATATGGGACCCTCAACCTCTATTTTGTATCTTGGGTCAATGATTGCTACTTAGAGGTTATCGTGTCCCTCAATAGCATCATAGTCATATCAAAAAATCACTTGCCACATAAAGTAATCCTCACTTGTGTCACTCTCAAGTGGTAGCATAATGCCCATCTCACATCCCATGTCACAGGTTGGTCCACTCACCCAACCTATCATGAAGTATTACCCAAGGCATACCAACTAAGGCACTCACCTCTCAATAGGGGAGGAAGGGTCTCCTCATGTTCAAATTAGTTAGAATTACATATTTTAGGCATCTAAAGGATCCACATGAACTATCCCTAGGTCATACATCCCAATTCAATGTTCCCCTCTATACAGAGGCCACTAAGGTAACCATGGCCATGAAACTTTGTTCATTTCATATATAGGAATTTAATTTTCATTAAAAAATATATATAATTTTAACATATCGATCAACTTTGGTGGAGATAATAGACATATCATATGCCACATAAATCATGCATAATACCATAGTGAAAATGTATAAGTAACACCTACCTCAAATAGAGTTACATCTTTTAAGCACAACTTTGGAGCTCTCCTGAGCTTGTCTAAGTCCAAATGGGATTTCCAAACCCCATAAGACCCTAACTCATAATAAATAATAAAAATTAATTAATTATAATTAATTATAATTAATTGAACAATTTAGAACTAGTTATTAAATTTAAATAGATTTTTTATAATCACCAAATAACTCACTGAGAAACCTCTGTGCACCTAAATCATGACCAACCACTCTTAGAAGGTATATGGCGTTATCCTACCACCATCCTAGTAAAAATCCCTAACAAAAAAATTAAATTAAGTTTCAAATCTAATTTAGTTTAAAAAAAAACCTTAAATAAACTATTCCCAATGAAATACCTTCAAAAGAAAGATGTGCGATGACATGTGATCATAATCTTAAGACATCCTCTATCCATCACATGAAAAAGGCTCAATATATTGGGATGATTCCAAAATGATCCTTTGAAACCATCAATCAAACCTTAAGCTGGGATACCTAAGATCTATGGGAGAAACAATAGTTATAGTAATGTTGAAGAAAATAGTATAAGATCACCTTAAATACTATTTTTTTTCCTAAAAACCCATCATTTAAGAGGAATTGAGGTAAAAAAAGGGAGGGATCCTCATTAGGTCAAGACACAATAATTTAGGGGAAAAGGGGGATACTATTCTTAAAAATGAAAACCGGAATGGTTGGAAAACCATTAGAATTTAACACTGTATATGGATCCAACATGGAAATGACCCCTTCCACCATGACTTGGTACACCTCATTGAGGAAGCCTTGTGATCCCGCACACCATGCACCATGATGAAGGAACTTAAAAATCTTCTCACTTTAGATATAATAACATTGAATACTTCCATGTATCACAACCAATCTCCAGCATATAATGGATTTTGATTCAATGTTTCTAGGAACCACAAGCTCCACCATAACCATTTTGGCATCCTTATTTCTAATCGATGCCTCTCCCAAGAATCACACCCAGCCAAGGCTCCACAACCTCATGCATTAGATGTTTCACCCTCTACCATGGTGAGCCCCATACCATGGTTCTCCCCATTTATTATAAGAACAATCCCTAAAAATCACATGGTCACCCAAGTGATACACCCTTCATAACACTTGTACTAATCATTGTTTCTCCCTTAGAACACATCACACACCATGATGTGGTGCTTACCATGGTCTATCCAAACACCCACTAAGATCAGAACATAATATAGAAGATGGTATTTTGACCACCAAAACTCTCGCCATGGATCTCCCTTATAGGATGCACTGTAGTCTACCTCGATCAGGACCAAGGTCACACCACATAGTGACCTTCCTAGTTGTAGCACAACCGATCCCATAACTCATATACAACCCCACCATAATATAGTGGCTGTGATACACCATTTCCTAGTTTCCTTTATAAAAATTTAAAAAAGGCCACAACACATGCTATACTATAATTTATAGATCTAGGACATGGTTTAAAGACTGCATCCACAACCAGCTCTTAGTTCACCCTTACCCATCTATGAAACTCACTCAAGTAGTTAATCCAATCATTGGGCCTTATTACATGTTCCAAAATATCTCCTCAAGATGTTAAAACTCTTAAAATTATAATATGTACCTCACTAAAAAATAATTTTTTTATGAGTTCCATAACTCACAAAGGACAAAAGGTTTCACAATATCTCCATAATAACACTACTCATCCATAGGAAGTCTCACTAGACTTTTAACTATTATCCAGGACCTATTATGGTGTTCTATTCATGATTAACTAATCATGTCCTACTTTGGAATCCCAAATGATCCAAAACTATGAAAATCCAATCACAAGGACTGCTATTCATCAAAACCCAATACAAAATCTCAAAACCATAACCAAAATACCATGATAGTACTCAATTACACCCGTATGTCTTGAGAAACCATAATTTTATCAATCGGTTCATGTCTAGGGATTATAATGCTTCCCACAATAAGAATTTTCTCATAAGGGGACGATTATGAGACATATTCCTCCCCACCACTAGATTCGCCTACTAAAAATGTGCCCTTAGTAGTTTAATGACCCACTAAAAGTGGCTTCCACCTCAACATAACCAATTATGTCTAAAATCACCAGCCGATCTTCCTTTGTCCAACCATTCTTGAAAACACCCAGTTTCACCCATAAACACATCAATCATTAATCAATCATAATTAAATTACAATAAAATACATCCTAAGATCATCCAAATAATGACACTGAATCCAGAACCTAAATTCTAATATAATTCCATGGTAAGATCCCCAACCCACTAAACTGGCCATCATGCTCTCACCTGAGCTCCAAAACATCTCTAATACAACTCCCACTTAGATTACATTAATACCATCCTAATACTAATTCTAATATAGAAAATTCATCTACTATTACATCCAAATATCAAATCTAGTACTCACTATAAAACCATAAAAAATTAGACCCACCTACTTACAAATATCAAAATTCCATTTCAAGCATTCAACGACCAGTTTCATCACACTAATGACCCTATCAACACAATGATCTTTCCTCTACAACCCATATTATATCCATTACCACATATACTAACTAGATGTGTCCATCCCACTCATACCTAAGTGTTCACATGAAGCATAAAATGACTACCATTACTGACTCACTAGGAACATCATTATCGATATCCACTAAAATTCATCCATAACAAGGGTTACACCCTCCAACTGTCTATGGTGAGATAACCACCATATGAATTCCATTATACCATTCCTCAACTTAAATATCAATAGGTTCCAATATCACATGTGTGTCACTCCTCCCGATCCATGGAACTATAAATTGTTAACCTCTAACACCATACTGTCAGGGTGTCATTATCATTATAGGGGAACATTCTCATCAAAGAACTAGGAAACCAAGATCACAGGTGTTTATTGAAACCCTCATTCCTTTGTTAGCACATGACCGCTCACTGATTCAAAATTTAATCATACTGCACATAGCAATCATGTGCTATCTAAATCAAATCTAACAAAATAGGTGAATGATCATGTACTTCCCGATCACACAACTTGAGTGACACTTCCATGAGTTACACACCACCATAAATACGATCAAAAAACTAAATAACTAACTATGAATCACATAATATCAATCATATATTTCCAAAATCACCCTCAACTATCCTATTCAAAATTGAGTCATTTTAGTATGAAAAGGAATATTTCACAATTGATAATAGATTACTATGTCATTGAATAGTATCTGTAAATTTTAAAATTTACAAACTAACTAACTACTTGTACAATTTTAAACTAGATCAAACCATAGGAGACGTAAAAAAGTTCATGACTAAAAAGTCGAAAAAATAAAATAAAAAAACAATCGAAGTGATGTTTAAATTTTGAGGCAATATTAAAAATAGAGTTGTGAAAGTGATAAAAGTGAGAAAAGTGGGAACAAAACAAGGAAGAGGAACCTTGGATAGTGGATAGATTTAGGTGATACTGGACTGAATATAATTGAAAGAAATAAAAACTAATATTACATGGAATTAATAATAGAAGCTCCAAAGTAGCATGAAGAGAGGATCGAAATACCTAACTATTATTTGATAAAAAACCTTGCCATAGAACCCTCCCAATATCTTCTATACCTAATAGAACTTGGTATGAGTATTCTTATTCACAAAGAATAGTAAAACCTTAACCTTTTATTTTTTTTACTATTGTTATAATTTCTATGAAAAAATAAACTCTATTATTCTCCAATAAATAGTTAGAGTAGAGGAAAAAGGATGATAATAAATAAGTGAAAAGAAAAATTCTGAAAAAATGAACAACATACCTTAATGATTTAAACCACACAATAACATTTAAATAAATATTTCAATTTATCCAATCCATCACCCCTAAACAATTTAGTTACTCATGAAAAACACAACAATAATGAAATTATTTAAAGAAATAATTTAGATACAACATTTCAAGAATTGAAGAGAAATAAAATAATAACCTTATCTTATTATATTTACTACTTTTACTAGATCTATGTTTTGAGCCATTGCTTAAAGTATTTTACTTTTGGTCCCACTCTAGTTGAAGTCGTATTCCCCAATTTCTCTATATAGGATGTGTTGAGTCTTATACATTAAATGCACCCATTCACATGTCCTCATCTTTAGTCAATAATCAACTCCAAAATCATACCCAATACCATTGAAAAAATATTTGGTCATCATGTACACAACCTCCACATAGAACTCCATGTTCATTACCTAATTCAAAGGTAACTCTAGAAAATTTCCTCAAAATGAATGTGCTCATCCCTGTGAAACTTGTTTACATTCGAGTGATATGGACTTAGATTAGTTACAAGATTGATTCAATATTCATAAGTTTATAGAAATATTTAGAATATTTATAGCTTTATCTTGCCTCTTATTTTTTTTTTAATTTCCAATTAGAATTAATTTTGGGCATAATAAATCAATTTATGGCTTAAAATAAACTTATTAATTAATCAATTCCCAAAATACACAATGTAATTAATTTTTTTCTCTAAAAACTAATATTTATAATAAAATAATTTAACTTGAAATAATTAAATCTAAAACACTAATTTTTACCAAGATATTCAATGAATTGAGTTTTGATCACATTTTTTTCCAAATATTCAATAATTTATTACTTAAAGCACATTTTAATATTAAAATCTCAATTATTGCCTAGAAAATATGTGAAAACATTTAATCAAAATATGAAAAAAAGAATTACCCCACACTAAAGTTATTTATTAGCCTTAATAAATATATTATTCCAATTAAATGGAATAAAATAAGTCAAAAGAATGAAAAACTGGAGTTTTAAAAATAATTTATTTTAAAAATTGTTTTTCCCCATGTACTCTCTCTTATATTCAATGTGATTTACCTCTTAAAATTAAATGATTTTAGTGAAATGTTTCTTTCTTGTTTTACAAAAATTATAGAAATTGAAAATTTTGAAAAGAATGAAAAAAATTTCAATTCATATCCTACTGAATCTTCCAAATTTCTTTTTACCTCTAGGTGAACAGACACACATAAATTAGAATCACAAAATATGTTAAACACACTATTGGATGGGAGGGGATTTAATACTTACTATAATAAACAACCCATCCAATAGTAAATTAATAAATAATAAAATGTTCAACCGGGACTATGATTTTCATTTCATTGCCTATTTAAATGAATATATTATGAGTTTAATTCACATTTAAAATTTCCATGTAAATGGTAATTGTAATATTTTCTCCCATTTTTTTTTGAAAAAATATTATGTAAAGAGGGAAAGAAAATGATGTTCCTAATTTAATCCATAGGATAAGAGTGACTAACCACATTAAAGAAACAAAAAAACCATCATATTTTAGAAAGGTTTTCACCCATTGAAAATACCTAAATGAATACTGAGAATTATAAAATCTGAAAATTTTTAGGGTTTTTTGATGTGCACTATTAAACACATATTAAGACCCCTCTCCCACACTATAAACCCAACCTTTTCCCCAATATTGAATCCTAAGGTGAATGAACATAATAAAAATATTTAGTTTCAAAAATTTTGGAAAAATAGTAGTGAGAAGTAATCCAAAGGGTAAAAGGTAAGCTCAAAAATCATTCCAACAGAAAAGTAAAAAAAAAGGTTAGGATAAATTATTTTCTCAACTAGCCACTACAAAATATTTTAAGTGTATATTCATAAATTTATTAAAGTTTTATGATCAACTATAGAGGTTTGAAAATAATTTTTAATAGAATAAAAAATCTAAATGCAATTAAATTACTCTATAGAATAATATAAATGATAGTTGAAATGAATAAGGATTTTTAAAATAGTACAACAAAAAATAGAACACTTTTAAGAACAATTATAATCCGTATACTTCACAAGATAACCAAAATATACTTAACTAATATAGAAAAAAATAAAACTATAGAAATTATAATATTTACTCCCATATTTTAGATGATCCTTCTATTTGAGTTTAGACAAAAGAAAACTTTCTCTTTATCCTTGATAAATATACCTGGATAAATAGTGGTTTTAATAAACATTTAAAATAGATTAACATTAGTATTGAAGGAGTTAAGATTAAAGTGACTAGAAACCAAATTTTTAGTGAAGGTGGGTTTGATTCTGTATACTCCATATTTTAACTCCCCTTGGATTTAATGAAAAGTTAATAAATATTTGATATATTTGATGCAAAGTCATTTGAGTAACTAAAATTCACTTGAAACTCTTATTGGAGTTACTTCACACCTTTTTTTGGGTTTATTCCTTTGTGTGTTTGATTGAAAAAATTCATGGTCACTTAAACACTTCATATAATCTCTTATTCACTATCATGGTAGGTCCATATTAGCATATGGTTAGTTGAAATCCAACATGAACACTTTATCTCATGATTATTTGTGAGCCCTCATGGTCATTTGATTCCCTCATGTGTCTGATTTGATCTCCATATTGTCAATTGCCATTGTTTTATAGCTTATTGATTGACTACTGGACTAATGAACTGATAGTATATATTTCTTTAACTCCTATGACCAATCATTTAATTAATCCTTATATTTAGTATATCTCTTCTTGTATTAGTTCCTTACTTCTTACAGTATTTTGACTAACTACATAATCACTTCATATCTTCATACAATCGCTTGATCTACCACACAACCACTTGATATAATTCATTCGATTGAGAATCTTTGTTTGGTAAATTAGAACTATGGTTGATCCAACTTTTAATCTTATATTAGTTCAAATCTTATTTCAATAGACCACCTATAACACCCTATAATTCTAATGTAAGAACATTATATTTGGTAGGGTATATGAAACACAACACCAAACGTAGAAAGGAATATAACCCCTTATAAATTTATGGTATATTTAATATCTTAAATAAATTTAATATTATATATATCCTGAAATAAATGTAAATCTTATTTATATTTTATCATACGAGTGTCTTTGATGAATTGAATTACACAAAAAGATCGAGTTTTACTGAACAATAATATATTATTAAAATATTATTATTTAATATAATAAGACTTAACCTAGCCGTTAAATTAGAGGTTATGAATAGTATTAAATAAATTATGAGAATATATATATTATATATCCAATAAATTTTCTTGAAATTCATACAATATATTTTATAGTCATAAGATAAGAGCTAACCCATTATTATGCATAAAACCCAATATTTTTCTAAAGGTAATTTTACTGCCTTATTATGGGGAACCTATTTTAAATATAAATTTTAACACTTTTATATATTATTCACATCACAATAAACTTAATATTTAAAATAAAAACTTCAAAATTAGGTTAGGGTTATTTTTTGGTATTTTTATGAAATATTTCATTTTTTGTAGAATAGTGAAAAATACAGAATTTTAATTCAAAATTATTTTCTCATAGAATTTATTTATAAGGTTAAATTATATTTTTAAATGGTTTTAAAGTTAAATTAATTTTTTTTACATCAATTAACATAATTTAGGTCATTATAATAAATTTAACTTTGAAATTGGATATAAAAACTGAGTAAAATTTTGAACATTTTTACTTTAAAAACTCGCTTTGTCGTCCCGTTTACGAGATTAATTTTAAATTAATGAGTTAAACATTTTAAATTTAAATTTTGTAAAAATTGGTTCCGTATTTGAAATAATAATAATTTTTAATTTTTAATAGGCTAAAATTATTTTTTTGATGAAAAATATTATTGAAATTAATTAAAACAAATTACAACGATTAATTGGAAAACAATCTTAACAAAGAGATAAACACTAAACATAAGGTGCAAAATAACATATAAACCTATAAAAAATAATTTTTTTCTCCATATTGAGACAATATTCTCCATTTTATTTAATATTTTTTATTATTAGATCCACTGAACATGGGTAAAATGTGGCTGGAATTCCCTTTTAAAAAATTTACATGAATGTCACTCCTCTTCCATTATAAAAAGGCACTCACCCCTTCCAATTATTCACACCTATAAAGCATTTTTTATCACAAAAAATATGAAAAAATAAGATCAAAAAATCCCTCCCATCATACTAGATGGTTCACCTTATGTAGAAATTAAACCAAGGAAGTATTTTTATTTAAATCAAAAAGAGTTACTCGAATAATAGGTAACGTTATTCAACGATCTCTTTTGTTTAATTTACTTATCCACTTATTAAATTATTTTTATATAATGTTATTATAATAAAATAAATATCCTAAATATAATTTAATTTTTTCATTATAATAATTCAACCTCCACCTACACAAACTTCCACCAAATGGGTAACAAACTTACCATTCGCGTACAATGAACTACCGGCTCGTGAAACAATGTCACTCATTTTTACTTTACCTCCTATCATGGTTTGGAATTATGATAGAAAAACTATTTTTATATGATATTTATTATATTTTGGTTGTATAAATACTTATGTATATGTTATATAACACATACCTTCATGATTTCTATTTTTAATATATGATATCATCGTTTTTGGAAGTGTGGACTACCGCATCCTCAAGGTGATGTGACTCGTTCACACTATACATGGAATGTATAAAGGATGGTTTTAACAAACCATTGTTAAATAAATGAAATAAATATTATAATTTAATAATAATAATATATATAAATATATATCATTTAATTTAAATTCTTTTAAACATGAGAATGAAATAGAAGTAGCGTTCATGCGTACGTACAGCCAACCATCTCCATGAATGGTGCATTTCATTTACTATCTACAAATATTATAGATTATTATAAATAATATATAATGAATAAATTTGATAATTAAATCATTTTTTAAATTCTTTATATGATTGAATCATAATTTATTTAAGAATAAAAAAAATTACAAGTCAAAACATACTCGAGAAACTAGGAAATTAACACCTGAAATGTTGAAAATAATGAAAGATTATTAACAAATGGGTAAAACGATATTATAAAATAATAATATAGGATATTATAAACATGATTATGGTTATATTATAAGTTATTGAAATTTTTAAAACCCTTATACGGGTGGTTAAAGAATATTCACGAGAAAGGAAACACAAGGTAGGGGATTTTCATCTCACTTTTAACATCTGTGAGATAAATTTTATATTTCCCACATACTTATTTTGTGTGGTGTGTATAATTCCCATTTTGATATATTATATCATGAATTATTTTATAATAATTTTATTTTGGGTTTTAATTTGAATTAGTTCTTTTAAGGGTATTTTAATTATAAATTATCAGGTGGTAAAGAATTTTATAACCCGATTCCTTTTCATTGGGTTATATTACTTTCTCATTGTCGTTAATATTATAATATTATGTATGAAATCAATTATTACTATATATTGTTGTATTTAATTTTTTTTACATGTATTTACATTTGAAAAACATAATCTATTCATTTATTTATTCTCACAACAATGTTATGGTCTTTTTAAGGGTTTATTTCACAATCTCATACTATTCGAGATTGTTTATTCTTGAATTTAAATTAAAGAAAATTATATGACCATTATTCAATAAATAATTTAATGTTCTTATCCTATGGATATTAATGAAAATTTTAAATTAATAGTTCTATTTTCAATTTTTTTTACTCATAATGTTTTATAAAATGTGTTTAAGAAAACCCAACTTCATTTCTTTCTTTAGTAGGAGAACCTAATTTCTTCTAAAAACCCTATTTTCTAAAAAGGTTTTCAATTTTTTTTCAAAATAAATTGGATATTTTTGTCATGATTTTTTAAATTATATTTTTATAATATTTCAATTTATTAATGGCAAAATGGTTTTATTTTTACTCCAATTATGATATTTTTTATTGATACTATCCTTATTCATACTTTGGATGGTTTATGATTTTTGTAACCAATGACAGTATTGAAATTCACTACCTTGATTCTTTTTAGTCCCCTTGAAATATTAAATTTCATATGATCATTGAAAATTTAATTTCCCATAGTTATCCATATCATTTATCATGGACATGCCCATTACCTAAACCATATACCATTTGTACTTATAGTGTTTAGTTTGAATGTTATTTGATTTACTAGGGAAATATTGAAAAATTTGTATCCTCTACTCAATACAGATTTTTGATAATGATTTTTTTTTTGAATTAAATAAATTAATAAACTTATATGGGATGCTTTGGACATGAAATACATGGGTTGGGGATACTTAAATTAATCCTCTTTATGTATCAGTAGTCTCATGAGATGAAATTTTCCACCAATAAACCCTTCGAGTTTGTTTCCATGTAGAATAGATGGGTTTATACCCATATATTTAAACTATCTTGTGAAAGGTATTTTTGGAAATATGATAAACCATGTTGAAGTTAACAGTATCATGTTCCTAAGAAACATGGTGTTTGATAATTAAGAATTTACTTCATTCATATTAAATATTTATTATCCATGATATTTTCACTACGATGAAATATATAGATTCATTTCATTCTCATTTAATTGATTAAATGGAATGTGTTTTTGTTATTTTCCTTGTTATATTTATTATTCCTTATCCAGTTATTTTAAATGGAATTTTTTTTAGTTATTTACCTTGGCATATTGTTTATTCACTTCCTTCTCAGTTTATTGATTACAAGGAATGTGTGTTCAGTTATTTACCATGACATAATGATTATTCTAATTGATTCATTATTTCTTACGTTTTACTTACCCTTAAAGAGTATTTAAACTCACCCTTATTATGTTTCTTTTCCCCAAGATTCCCTGAAGTGTACTAAGAAATATATCCAAGGATCTATTAGATGGAATAGAGTTATTATAATTAAAACATATAGTGTTGTAATTAGTGTATTTATTTGTAAAACAAGGCTCATGTATGTATCTGGTTTACCAAGAATACAAAATTATTTGGTCCTCTGGGACATGATTTAATTGTATCTTACACCAATGTAATGGTAGAATTACACCGACTCCAGTCTTTCTGGGGTCAGGTCACTATAGTTGGTATCAGATCATGTTTAGTAGAAACCTTGGAAACTAGATTTAGAAAACATAGATTAGGGAAAATAACCCTAATATGAACATTGAGGATAACTATATAAGAACATCCTAGAATTTTGGAAAGGCAGAAATTATGTGGGTATCACTAGAAAAAAGTTTCTTTCTAGATACTACAAGTAGACGTGGTTCTGGAATATATGCACCCATGGATGACAACTCAGAAAAAAGTGCATTAGGACTGACTGAAGTGGAACCCGGTACACAAAAATGAGCCTTACTTTACACCGGGTTTGACACTACCAGGGGATATGATTAGGATATTTCACATTATATTTAAAAACCATTATAATGGATTTAAATAGATAATGACAATTAATGACCTAGTTTAAACCTAAGGTGTCTTAGATTAAAAATAATGAGTTAAGATTTAGACATCCTAAAAATGATTATATAGTTTTTCCAATATGATAATTGATACTCACACTATAGATTTTGGTTTTAGGAATTTACCTCTTATAAAGGATAAAATCTAAACCAAAGAAGGACCTATGTGGAAATAAATGGATGGAGTATGTATGTATTGGGGTTGTATTGAAAACCTTAGTTAGAAGGATATTTAATGATTAAATTTATAGGATGTCAATCATACTTATTTTTGAAATTATATTAAAAATGGATTTAGAAAAAGGAAAACTTGTATATTGGGTGATAACCCATCATGTACGACAAGGCCACGAGACTTTAACCCATGACTAAAGGATTATAAGGGTTTTACACCAATGACTAACCTATTCAATTCCCTAGTTAACAAGTAATTGTTTTCAGTTAAACAATTTGTACAATAAATATTAATGATGAACCCGTAGTGTTACTTTTAAGGTTTATAGATTAATTTATTAACCAAACTGGACTTGAAAATAGTTATAGACAAATAGAAATAGTTGTCACTATTTTATGGATCTTATGACCAGAAAAATGTAAATTTTAGTTCCTAAAAAGGGGTTCATTCTAAGATATACATTTCATAGAGTAAGGTATGAATAAGAATTTGATTGAATACAAACCAAAAGATGAAATTGTTTTTATGAAATTGAAACATATCATATAAGTATATTTCCTTATATTCTTTATCAATAAAATAAATTTTCAATATTAGGAAAAAGATTTTAAAAACAATGTTTTCCTAGTACCTACATTTTTTTGAACTGATGGTCTTTTAAATCATCATAGATTTATGGCTTTAAGACCCTCAATATTTAATTTCTCATTCACCTATTTATGATCATTGGAATCAATCAATATCTATAATTATTTTTTCTTTTCCTATAAGTCCATATTTTCACTTACCATTAATGTTCTTTTATGTATAAACTTAAATATATATTATAAACGTGATCTTTGTACTATAATTCTCTCTTACTAAGAGGCTATTTTATTAAATTTTCTCATAATTTGTGATTTCAAAAAATTAATTTTAAAATATTGAACCCTAGAATATCGAGATCAAGTTTAAATTTTGAGAATGCAATTTAATTATGGTGGGGAGAATGCAATGCCCCAAAATTATAAAGTAAGAACATTGTATTCGATAGCGTGTATGGCATACAACACCAAATGTAAAAAGGAATATAATACCTTGAGACATTATGGTATATTTAATATATTAAATAAATTTAATGTAATAATTATATTTCAATACATGAAACACTGAATTATCTTTCATCGAATGAGTCTCTTTGATTACTTTCATTTCACGCAAGACTGGGTTTTACCAAACAATAATATATTATTAAAATATTATTATTTAATATAATAAGACATAACCTAGCCATTAAATTAGTGGGTATGAATATTATTAACTAAATTATAATAATATGTATATTATATATCAAATATAATGTTTTTAAAATCATCCAATATATTTTATAGTCATAATATAAGAGCAAAACCAATATTACGCATAAAAACCTATATTTTTCTAAAGGAAATTTTATCGCCTTTTTATGGTGAAAATATTTTAAATATAAATTTTGGAAGTTTTATATATTTTATATATAAAAAAACAATTTTTTAGAGTGTAATGAAAATATTTGGTAAGGGTGATTTTTTGTTATTTTTATGAAATATTTCCTTTTTTGATGAATAGTGAAAAATACTGAATTTTATTTCAAAACTATTTTTATCTAATTTATTTATAAGATTGAATTATTTTATTAATTTATTTTTAATTAAAATTATCTAAACTTTACATAAATTAATCCAATTTATGTAATTGTAATAATATTTACTTTGAATTGGATATAAAAATTTAGCAACCTTTCGAACATTTTTACTTTAAAAAACGGCTTGTTCATCCCATTCGCAGGATTAAATTTAAATTAATTTATAAATATTATATGATTGGAATTTTGAAAAATGGATTCAATATTTGGATTCATGATAATTTATAATTTCTAATAATGTTAACTTAGTTTTTTTAACAAGAAGACTGGTGAAAATAATTAAAATTAATCATGGTGATTAAGAGGAAAATTAGCTGAACAAAGGACTAAACCTTAAACTTATGGCCCAAAATGAGATATAAAATTTTTAAAAATATATTTTATGTTCATATTTAGACCATATACTCACTTTTATATAATTTATTTCATTATTTGATTCACATGACATGGGAAAAAACATGGGTGGAGTTTGCTTTTCAAAAATTTATAGGAATGCCACTCCTCCATCACTATAAAAAATGACCTCACCCATCCCACTTGTTTACAACTCTCAAGAAATTTTTTTCACCAAAACTATAACAAAATAATATTAAAAAATACCTACCCTAATCCTAAAAATTGAACCTTGGGAATAAAGAAAACCGAGGAAGTATTTTGGTTTAAACCAAAAGGAGTTACCTGAATAAGAGGTAACTTTCTTCAATGATATCTTTTGTTTCATTTAATTATACACCCCATAAATTCTTTTTATATTATGATATTATAATAAAATTAGTATCATAAATATAATTTAATTTTACTATGCTAATATTTTTACCTACACCTACACACACTTCCATCACATGGGTAACAAACTTACCGTTCGTGTACAGAGAACTACCGCCTTGTGAAACGATGTCGTTCATTTTTTCTTTACCACCTATTTTGGTTGGGGATTATGATGGAAAAATTGTTTTTATAATATATATATATTATATTTATGTTTTAATTATACTTATTAAAATTTTATATAACACATAACTTCATGCTTCCCATTTTTTGTAAATATGATAACATCATTTGTGGAAGTGGGGACTACCATCACCTCAAAGCGATGTGACTCATTCACACTATTCATGGAGCATATGAAGGATGGTTTTTATAAACTATGTAAAATATATGATATAAATATAATAATGGAATAATAATATACATATAAATATATATCATTTACTTTTAATTATTTTAAATATGATAAGGAAATGGAAGTAGTGTTCATGCGTACGTATGACCCACCATCTCCGTGAATGGTACATTTGATTTCCTATCTACAAATATTATGGATTATTATAAATAAAAATATACTTAATATATATGATAATTAAATCCGAGTTTAAATTCTGGATATTATGAAATCATGATTGACGTAAGAAGAACAAAAAATAACAAATCAAAACATGCTCGAGAAATTGGGCAATTAACAACCGAAATAGAAAAAATAATAAAATATTATTAACAAACTAGTAATAAGATATTATAAAAGAATCATATAGGATATTATAAATATGATTATGGTTTTGGTATAAGTTAGTGACATTTTTAAAACCATTATATAAGAGGTTAAAGATATTCACCTGAAAGAAAATGCAAGGTAAATGATTTTCATCTTAATTTTTTCATCTGTGAGATAAATGTCTTTTTCAACACTTACTTATTTTGTGTGGTGTATATACTTCCCATTTTTATATATTTTATCATGAATTATTTTATATTAATTGTATTTTTATTTTCAATTATAAATATTTATTCTAAGGGGATTTGAAATAAAAGTTACCAAGTGGAAAAGAATTTCATAACTTGATTCCTTTTCATTGGGTCATATTACTTCCTCGTTGTTGTTAATATTGTAATATTATGTGTGTGATAAATTTTTAATATCTATTTTTGTATTTAAAGATTTTTAATTTTGATTTAAATTTTACACATATAATCTATACATTTATTTATTCACACATCAATATTATAGTTGTTTTAAGGGTTTATTTCACAATCTCATTAAATTCGAGATTGTTTATTGTTGAATTTACATTTAAAAAACTATTTGACCATTATTCATTAAAAACTTTAAGTTTCTTATATTATGGTTATCAATGAACTTTTTTAAGTAATATTACCATTTTACCACTCTTTGTTACTCAAAATTTTTAATAAAATGTTTTTAAGAAAACCTGAATTCATTTATTTCTTTAGTCGAAGAACCTATTTTCTTCTAAATACCCTATTTTCTAAAAATATTTTCATTTTTTTTCAATATAAAGATAATATTTTCCTCAGTAATGTTTTCAAAATATTTTTTATAACATTTCCATTCATCAATGACAATAACCCTTTATTTTTACCCTACTTGGGATATGTCATATTGATACCATCCTTATTCTTCATTTGGATGGTTTATGATTTCATTAACCAAGGATAGTATTCACACATTTATTTCTTTTAATCCCCTAGAAATTTTGAATTTTGTATGATAATTGAACATTTAATTTACCATAATTATCTATATCATTTATCAGGTATATGTTCACTACCTAAACCATATACCATTTTTATATATTGTGTATAATTTGAAAGTTATTTGATTCATTAGGGAAATATTGATAAATATGTATTCTTTAATTAATACAGATATTTGATAAGGCACATTGTTTTTGAATTGAATCAATTTTTAGATATATGATGAATGCTTCGGACATGCAATACATAGACTGGGGGGTATTTAAAGTAATCCTCTCGATGCATCGATAGTCACATGAGATGAAATTAGTTGGCAACAAACCCTTCAAGTTTGTTTACAAGTATAATAGATGAGTTAATACCCAAAAATTTATACTATATTATTAATGTTCTTGATAGTAGTATGCTAAATGGTCTTTAAGGTAAAGGTATCATGTGCCTAAGAAAAACGACTTCTGATAATTAAGAATTTCATTCCTTCATATTCAATATTTATTGTCTATGAGATTTTCACTATGACAAAGTCTATGGATTTTATTCTCATTTCGTTGATTAAATGGCATGTGTTTTAATTATTTTACTTTCCATATTGATTTTACCTTATCTAGTTATTTAAAATGGAATGTGTTTTCATTTATTTACCTTATCATATTTTTATGCACTTCCTTCTCAATTTATTGATTACATGGAATGGTTGTTATGCTATTTACCATTCCATAATGATTATTCTTGTTGATTCCTCATTTATTCCACTTTACATACCCTTACTAAGCATTTGAGCTCACCCTTATTATGTTTCCTTTCCCCAGGATTCCATGGAATTTTTTGAGAATGATATGCAAGGATACACTACATAGAATATAGTAATTATCCTTAAAAAAATGATGTTATAATTAGTGTTTTCATTTGTAAAACAAGGATCATGTATGTATCTATTTTACCAAGACTACTAAAATATTTAGTCATTTGGGACACAATTTACTTATATATTATCTCAATTTAATGGTAGTATGACACCAGCTCTGAACTTTCTTGGATCGGTTCGCTTTACAAACTAATATAGGACCACATTACTCATGGTCTGTCCATTACTTCATGCAACCTGTCATATAATTTATTGATTTTTCATGGAATATTTCCATGATTGATATTGAGTGACCACGATATATATTGAAATCATGTCCAATCTAACCTTTGATCTAGTATCCATTTGAGGATAACCATGGTAGGTTCACTATATTCGTATGGTTGAATGAGGGATAGAACACAACAGAGCGAGATACATTTACTTATAGAGGAAACTAAAATAAAAATCTTTAAACCCATGGGTTTACTCCACTGAGATGTTGGGTCTAGGGCCATCCACCAAAATTTCCCCCTAAAATATATCCATTAACATTATATATGTATTATTTATTGTTGGTTTTGAATTCAATATTCTTGATGGAAATATTATCTTGTTCTCTAAGGGAATTAATGACACAAGCATCAACAAATATTATTTTTAAATTTATATAAGGAATTTGGACTAATCTTGTTATCCATTATTTATTATATACTTATAAGCTCATAAATATGACCAAGGAATGAAGAATAATCCAAAATTATCACTAAAATGACCATAATTACACCCCATGTTCCCCCCCATACATAAGACGTTTTAAAAAATAGTAGTATATAAAACAGTATCTATATCCTAATCACCATCATCCTCAATAACACTCTCAGGTGAAACATCTTTTTTCAAGTTGAGAGAGCATCATAAAGTTTTCTAAATAACTCATTATGATCTAGGATAGAAAAATAATTTTATAAGTATCTCAATTTAGTAGGAAAAAACCTATTGTTCATTTCAGTAATTCAATGTAGATTCTCATTTTTAGCACTCTAAATAGTATGGACAAACATAATTTCTGTAACTTCTAAAGGGAATGATCATTACTCAAAATTTAATTAAACATTGAAACAATCATTCTGAGGAAGAGGTATGAACTTTTTTGAATCATGTTTGTTTAGAAATGAGGATATTCCTAAAAAAATATAGGGATTTGAGTAATGTTCAATAGCCTGAGAAGCATTCTCAATTTTTTTTTGGTTTTGGATGGACCACTTCCTGATGCTTAAAAATCAATTTCCTATTTTGGCTCTCAAGTATCACCAATATTTGAAGTTCTTGTGTTGATTCAGAATCAAAATTAATGGATGTAAAGTGTTCATAACCATATTTTTGAAAATTACTCTTAGTCTCAGCTCTAAACAATTATTCAACAACATAAATCAGTTTTTATTTAACCTCAAGTTCATATTTCTAAAAAACATGAAATTATTTTAGATAATCCACACATTGGAGTTTTATTTTATCCTTATAAACCTCTATAACTACACCACCAGTAGCTTGAAAAGTTATACTTAAAATAATTAAATCCTTATCATCACTCTCTATTTCAAGAATAAAAAAACCAATGGGAAAATTAAGCTTCCCTACCTGGAATAGTAGGTTATCCACCCTTCCATAGGTATGAGTGAATGACCTATCATCTAAATTAAAATAAATATAGGTTGGCTTTAGTTTCCTTAGTAAAAAATTTTTAAATAAGAAAAAATGAATCAAGTAAATACTAGAACCCAAGTCACAAGCATAATTGAGTCCCCCATATTATACTATTCAACATTGAATAAAAAATCTTCTAGGGTTTCTTAAATTTCAAGGAATATTTTTTAATAATATAGAACTATAATAATATATTAGAATTATGGTGAATAATTCTTCCTAATATTTTTAATGGTCAATTTTTTTTAAGAAATTGAACATATGATTGAAAATTGTTTAAGGCTTTAGTAAAGATCATGGAAAGATTGAATGCTTTAAATAGTTGTAGTAAATTCAAGAATTAAGGTTCATCAATTTTTTAGGTCTTTGGGGAAAGGGAATGGGTGGGGCATAATTACTCAATATAGCTTGACTTCTCACCTTCTCGACATCCCTAATTTCTTTTTACCTTCATTTATAAACTTCCATTTCATTTTTATATGTTTGTTTTCTTTTTTTAGTGTAGATTCATCATTTTTTAGGTTAAAACTTTTTGTCTAGGATTTTAATTTATGTTTTATAAGATTTTGATTTTTATATTGAGTAAAATCCTCTATCTCATCATCTTTTGGATACTCCATACCTTGTTTTTATGTTTTAAGGACACTTAGAGTGGTGATATACATTATATTATCTTTTATATTGGGTTCATTTGTTCTAGGTAGCTTTACCTTATCTCTTCCTCCTAAACCTATTTCCATTTGAATCACTTGAGATTACATGTATCTAATGCAAAATTATTGGGATTTTACTTTTATGATCATCTACCGAATAAAAAATTATCAGTAATTATTAAAATTTAAAGGTCAATCCATATTATAAAACCGATTTCTAGGATTATTTGAATACCTAGGGAAAAAATAGGTTGTTTGACCACCTCTTGGTATCTCTAAGATATATGTGGGACATATTTATAGGAAAATTTAAATTATTCTGAAAAAATTATCATTGTTTTCATGTTTCCTAGACCTAAATTGTTTAAATTAGTCACTCTAATCATGTTGAAAAGGTACGTCAAATTTGGGAAAACTATAGAGAACCATATGTTTTATACATAAATATAACATCCTATTAGATTAATATTCAATACATAACATTAAGATCCATACTAGTATTGTATAGGTCTATCATTGTTGAAATCATGGTTACATAAACAAACAGTTCATAAGTAAACTACATAGTCACCCAATAATTTCTTCATAACTAGAACCCCTCTTAGACATATCATACTTAAGAACTTTCTTCATAACCCAAGGAATGGAAACATAGGAAAGAGTGAGATATGATGGTAAATAAGGTTAAATAAGTGATACATCAACGATCACTTAAACATTATGATTTTAAGTGTACGAGAACACGAGAATAACATTTTTAAACCATACCCTATACATCATAGATCATAATCTTGCACCATGGAAGAAATCTTGGCAGTTCATAAAACATGAATCATAATGTAATCAAAGAACACGATCTATGAAATCATAACATTGACATAAGACATAATTTTTTATACACATAAGAATAGAAAATCATTTCTCAAGTAGTCAAGGATTACTTTAAGGACTATCATAGTTTATTTAGTTAACTCCCCAAATCACCATATCCTTAGTTAAGGTTCACTGCTAAGACTATCACAATGGAAATAGTCCCTTTCTGAACTGGGTTCACTCACTATTCTAGTCCTTATTATCTCATGAGATATACATCTTACCCAATGCATTGGAGGGATATATAATTCTAGGCCCAACTGTCATATAATCCCAATACATTCCTATGTATTCCACAAGATCATAAGTCATTAATCATATATCATAAACTATATAAAGGAAAATAGTTTCATAAACATTTAAACATTTCATCACAATATAACTCGCAGTAAATAAATGGGTTTCATAAACATATCATCATAATCATAAACCATCTATGGAATGAATAATGATGGTATCATTGTATCATATCCGTAGTAAAGCATAAGTAACATAAAGTATGTCATCTTATAAAAAATGATTTTAAAAGATAACTTTTAATATTTCTTGAAGAAAATTCCCTTTTCACTTTGAAATAACTTAATCAAAATCTAAAAAATTCAAAAATATCATGGAAAAAAATTTCTTTGAAAAGAACATTGGAAACTTGTAAAGTAACCTTTAAATCATTGAGCATTTATTATGATAGGAAATTTTGTTAATGTTATGTATGTTACAAGAAATATTCCTTTAACATTTTTTTTAAAAAGAAAAAAGTGACTCATTCAGAAAATGACAAGAATATTCCATTCAATGTTTAACACCCGAGACTTTTATGTTATATGAATCATAAAAGCAATCTTTCACTACATACTAGCTTGGCTTACTTTACACGCAATCGCGACCTTCCTCGATAGCTTGCGTCGTACGCAATACCGAGTTTCACTAAACAACGATATGCTATAAAATATTATTAAAACTAGCCGTTATGAATAGTAATAACCACTTTTTGAAATTTTATAAATTTTATTTTTCAAAATAAACTTCATTTTTGGATTCGGAATACCGAAATTGGCCTAGGGTGAAATTTTGGTATTTTTCTGAAAACTTTCAATTTTGGATGAATAGTGAAACCACTAAGTGGTAGGTTAAAAACTGAATTTTGCATAAAACGTAATTTTACCGCTTCTGTGAATGAAATTTCGAAAATCCGACAGACACGGTTGATATCAGTAAGTAAAATGTGGTTCAATGAGATAAAAATAATTTTTTGGTGAATAGTAACTTTTTACTTTTTTTTACCGCGGTTAATAGTAAATAGGGTAACTAAGGGTAAATATGATATTACTATTACCCTAACACATGTCCTAATTCTATTGGATAAGTGTAATTCGACCAAAAACAACCTTATGAATAAAATATGACCATTTAGGCCCACTTGGGTTAGATTAGGACATTTATTATTAATTTATTTAAAGAAGGGTTAAAATAGTTAAAATCAAAGTTTAATAAGTAAATCATTTTTAATATGGGGTTATACATAAGATAAATTCGACAATAAATATTCATTAGAAAGATAAAACGATTTCCTACATAATGGTATTTTATTTATAATTTTTAGACATTAAATAATTTAATTTAATTATGACACAACGATGATGCAGTAATGATCTTATTTATGAAATATTGACATAATTGATGTTATAAACACCAAAATAAATGTAATTTGAGACTTTTTATGAATTACACTAATTTTATAGGTTACTATGATATATTAGTGTTGATTTAATCAACTTGGTTTGAACATATAATTCTGTTATAACTTTCACAAAAATCATATATCAAATAGTGTCAAAATTGACACAAAATAGTTTTTAAATAAAATATTATATTATTAATTGTTATTTTATTCCTAAAAATCTAAGGTTCGTCAAAATGACTTAGACAAGGATATATATATTAATAATAAACAATTTGGGGTTCGTTTGGCATGTTATAGTAAGTGTACTAACCATATAGTGAAAGAAAACAAAAAGACACGTAAAAGTTAAATTATTTAACTTAGAGTTAAATCTAATTGATAAGGTTAAAATAATACCCTAAACTTGTCTAAATCCTATTGGTTGATAGGATTTAAACCCATCCCCACTTTAGCTTCGAAATAAGACCCTTTGGAACCATTATATACCGATTGTGACATTAATATAAAATAATATTTTGAGATATTCCTAAGGTGCCCCTCTCCTCCCTTATAAAAGGGCACCTCCTCCCCCTCCTCCTCACACCAATTTGAGAACTCAAGCTCGGCCAAACCCTGACATTTTCTCCTCTCCACTTCCCTAGAATAATCCTAGAGGTCCTGGTCTTCTTCAAAGACCAATCTTAGTTCCCTAAGTGGAGGATTCAAAGAAGCGTTCCAAAGAAGAGGTAATATCCATTACCGATCTTTTCAATTTATTTCTTCTTCAACTTCTTCTTCTTTAGTTGTTTCATGATAAAGTAATAACATCAGTATTACTTACATACTGATATGTTATTATAAATATGAAACAACCCTAATTCACCTTCTATCCATCCTACGGAAAAATGAAATCACTGCGCGTGCGTACGTACGGAATACCGTCTCCACGCCGTGGTGTAATCTATTTTCCACCATCACTTTACAAGGATGGGTATAATGGTGTAATGAGGAACTATTTATGATTATTATTAAGTAATATTGATACTGAAATAATATATATATATACTCCAATACAATTCCACGATCATAGGAACGATATCATCACTCGTGCGTACGTACGGAATACCGTCTCCACGATGTGATGCGACTCGTTCTACATGATCATAATTACATAGTAATTATATAAATGAATTGAATGAATAAATATGATATATGTTACACTAATACCATTCTTGATATAAGGTATCTATAACCTTAAAATAAAAATAATAATTTATTCGACAAAACACGCATAAGAACAAAAGGCAATAAAGACCCGAGTAACAAGTAACAATGAAATATTACTAATAAGAAGCTAAGAATATGACCATATATGATATCATATCAATATGTATGATTCTGGAATAAGTCAATAACATTATTTAAACCATTATACAGGAGGTTCAGACACGTACAAAGCAAATCGGACCTAAGGTAAGGGAAATATCACAATCTCATTTTTATCCGAGATTGTTTATTCGTAAGTATTTATTGGGGTGTATTTTATCATCCACATACATGTTCCCTCAATATGTAATATTGTTTCCATCCACATACAATTTTTTAAATCCATTTTTACCCTTCGGTGAGTTTTTAGTAATATGTATGAAAGGAATCTTTTGTCGTTTTTCGTACGAGGTACTTTTTGACTTTTCCGACAAAAGTACGAAGAATGTTTTTTTAACTTATACGGCATGAATGGATTTTTAAAAAATTATTTCCAAGAAACTTCCTTTACAAGTTTTCAAGTTTATTTATAATCAACTTCTTTTATTTTAAAGTTGTATGACATGTTAAGAAAGGAAAAGTGTTTTTAAAGTAGAAAGGATATTTTCCTCAAGAATGGAGTTCAAGTATTTTATCAAAATTATTTTCCATATAAGATAATAAAAGGGTTCTATTTTTATCCCTATTATTACATTGGTTTGATTATTTTGTGATGGAAATATTTTTATGAATTCTTTTATCTTATATGAATTGTTTTATGATGTCATGTTGTTTAAGAATCCCATTTTTATTACATGGGTTACGCTATGATGTATGGTTTATGATTATGTGGTAGACATAAGAAAGGATTAATTATAAGATGGGTGGGACCTATATCTCCCTCCAATGCATTGGGTAAAGATTTTATATCTCATGAGATAGACATAGCTGGAACGGTATGTTATACCGGTTCAGTGAAACATGACTAGAATGAGGGTGACTCGGTTCAGAAAGGGACTTTGTCCACTAAGATAGTCTTGGAAATGAGTCCTGACTAACAAGAAATGATTTTCCATGATTATGTGTGCATGCCACAAAGTTTCAAGTTTCATGTTATGATTATGGGGATCTCATTTTCACTTCTATGATTTATTCCATGTTAAGATATTATGATCTCTTTTCCAGGTTATGATGTTCAAAAAGATATGATATGATTTTTATTTCCTTTATTTGCCCTTGCTGAGAATTTGAGCTCACCCTTTTATGTTTTCTTCTCCCCAGGTCAGGAAGATGGATATTAATTAGAATATGCTAAAAGGGACCCTAGATATGATGAAATAAATGGGAGACACTGTAGAAGATTTATGAACCAGTTGTTTATGTTTCCCAGTTTCTAAAGACACTATACCTATATGGTCCTTTGTGGTTTTGTCATATGTTGTAATAAGTGTGCTTCAATTTTGAAGTATTAACAATGTATGTGAAGTATGGGTCGTTATAGTTGGTATCAGAGGAAAGGTATAGTCAACCTTTGGAAACTAGGATGTGAAAGCCTTAGTAAGAACCCTAAGGATAAGTCTAAGCATAGAACACAATCTTAGTGTTTTAGAAATGGCCATGAATACCCTAGGATAAGACCTTAAGTGTGAAATTTTATCCTTGATTATGTGGTTTTCCTATTATAATTAGTGTTGCTCACACTATTCTTCTTGGTTTTAGTCAATGGCTAGAACCCGAAGGAACCGTGTTAATGCAGAATGCGATGGGCAATGCAATGATTGTCCCCCTGAGCAACCAAACGATATGGGAGCTGGAATGAAAAATCTTGTAGCCATGCTCAGAAAACTTTCTCAAGCTATGAATCATGCAGGACTTCTAAACGAGCAAAGGAAGGAGCAACATTCTATTAAATCCTTCATGAGGCAGCGTCCGCCTTCTTTCAGTGGGTCTACTGATCCATTAGTTGCTGAACAATGGATTAGTACTACTGAAAATATATTTTCAGTTCTTCAATGTTCTGAACATGATAAAGTCATCCTAGCAGTGTATCGTTTGGAAGGAGATGCTGATCAATGGTGGAATCTTATTAAGAATACGAGGCAAAGGGATGAAATTGAGTCTATGGAATGGGATGAGTTCAAGAACTTATTTTTCAATAAGTACTTCCCTCGTATTCTCCGAACAAATATGGAGAAAGAGTTTCTTGAACTGAAGCAAAGGGATGATGAATCTGTTGGTACCTATGAAGCAAATTTTACAAGACTTGCGAGGTACGCTTCTGGTATTATTATCCAACCTGAGAGTAAGATCGATCGATTCTTTAGTGGCTTAAAACCAAGTCTTCGAAGGGCATTAGCCATAAGGGACTTCAATAGCTACGAGGAAATCGTTCGATGTGCTCTCAAAGTCGAGATGGAGATTGGAGTAACCCATCAGTCACATGGGTTTGATAAGAAGAGGAAGATGGAATTCAAAGGAAAATCTAAAGAGCACACTGAAAAGAAGATGAACTTTCCCTTATGCTCAAAGTGTGGAAAGAAACATGGAGGGAGTTGTCTTAAAGGGACAAGTAAATGTTTTAAATGTGGAAAGGAAGGTCATCGAGCATTTGAATGCTGCGATAATGGGAAGAAGATGTCTAATGATGCAAACAAAGGAAGGGATACACAAAATGAACCTACTACACTTCAATGTTTCAAGTGCAAGGAGACAGGGCATTATGCCAATCAATGCCCAAATCCAAGGGTTGATGATGATGGTCGACGTCAACAAAATCTTAAGGCTAAAGACAAAGGAAAGTCACATGCAATTTCTATCAGCGATGTGGAATACGATAACGAAGTGGTGAAAGCTACACTTACCATCCACTCTAAAGTAGCAAATGTTTTATTTGATTCTGGATCCACCCACTCTTTTATTTCTGAAAACTTTTCTAAGGGTATCACCGTATTACCTCAACAATTAGATGTTGAGTTAGCTGTGACAACACCTAATGGAACAACAGTCGCATCAAAAGTTTATAATTCTTCTCCGATCAAAGTTTGTGGGAAAGTGCTTCCTGCAAATCTTGTGATCCTTCCTTTAGTGGAATTTGATGTGATTCTTGGCATGGATTGGATTTCTCTACATGGAGCTCATATCAATTTCCAAAGAAGGGAAGTCACATTTCATATTCCAGATCAATCTACGATCGTCTATCAATGCAAGGATGAACATAACCTTCCAGTGGAAATTCCTTCCATCTTATGGGTCTTGATTCCACTAAATGAAGGTTATTTATCTCAAATGGTTGGTGAGAAACTCACGATTAATAATATGCCCATTGTATGGGAGTTTGATGATGTCTTTCCGGAGGAATTACCGGGTCTTCCACCAAATCGTGAAGTTGAGTTTTCAATAGAACTCATACTGGGTGCTTTGCCTATTTCAAAGACACCTTATAGAATGGACCCAATTGAGTTGCAGGAATTGAAGAAGCAACTCCAAGAGAATCTTGATAAGGGATTCATACGCCCTAGTGCGTCACCTTGGGGAGCACCTGTTCTATTTGTTAAGAAGAAAGATGGATCAATGAGACTCTGCATTGATTATCGAGAACTTAACAAGATCACTATCAACAACAAATATCCTCTCCCACGCATTGATGACTTATTTGAACAACTACGCGGAGCTCAATACTTTTCCAAGATTGATCTTCGTTCAGGGTATCATCAATTAAGGGTCAAAAGGGAGGATATACCAAAGACGGCTTTCCGTACAAGGTATGGACACTATGAATTTATAGTGATGCCATTTGGTCTTACTAATGCCCCTGCTATCTTCATGGATCTAATGAATAGAGTCTTTAGAGACTATCTTGATCAATTTTTGGTAGTCTTTATAGACGATATTCTTGTCTATTCAAAGAGAAAGGAAGAGCATGAAGATCACTTGAGAATTATATTGAAGACCCTGAGAAAGGAGAAGCTTTATGCCAAATTTACCAAGTGTGAATTTTGGCTTAAAAAAGTTGCATTTTTGGGTCACATAATCTCAAAAGAGGGGATATCTGTGGATCCAGAAAAAACAGAGGTTATCAAAAGATGGTCAAGACCAACAACAGTAACTGAGATCCGAAGTTTTCTTGGTTTGGCTGGATATTATCGACGTTTTGTAAAGGATTTTTCACGATTATCTAATCCACTCACCAAGTTGACTCGGAAAGGAGTTAAGTTTGTATGGACAGAGGAATGTGAAGAGAATTTCAAGGAGTTGAAAAGAAGGTTATCCAGTGCACCTGTGCTCACACTGCCTTGTAGTGGAGAAAGGTTTGTGATATACAGTGATGCATCCAAGAAGGGATTGGGGTGTGTTCTTATGCAAAACGATATGGTGATAGCTTATGCCTCACGACAGTTGAAAATCCATGAGCAAAATTACCCAACACATGATTTGGATTTGGCTGCGGTAATCTTTGCATTAAAGATTTGGAGGCATTACCTTTATGGTGAAAGGTGTTATATTTATACTGATCATAAAAGTTTAAAGTATATTTTCACACAAAAGGAGCTGAATATGCGCCAAAGAAGATGGTTGGAGCTGATTAAGGATTATGACTGCTCAATCCATTACCACCCTGGGAAAGCAAACAAGGTGGCAGATGCATTAAGTCGACAAGACCATGCTAGTTTATCCATGATGAGGATCACAAAAGATCCAATATTTATGGATTTACAAAGGATGGATCTTGGAATTATAATGGAAGGGGAAAAATCTTATCTTTCTCAAATGAATGTTCAACCATCTATACATGTGAAGATTAAAGAGGCACAGAAAGAAGATGTCGAGTTACAAAAGAAGGTGATAAATGTTCCTGAATTCAACCTTGATTGTGATGGGATAATAAAGTTCAGGAATCGGGTTTGTGTTCCTCCCATCCCTGAATTAAAGAAGGAGCTGCTGGATAAGGCTCATAGTTCATCATTCTCTATTCATCCTGGAAGCACGAAGATGTATAGGGACCTGAAAGAGGACTTCTGGTGGGATGGCATGAAAAGAGATGTTGCTGAATATGTCTCTCGATGCTTGGTTTGTCAAAAAGTTAAAGCTGAGAGACAAAAGTCTAAGGGGATGTTACAACCATTGCCCATACCCGAATGGAAATGGGAAAACATCGCTATGGACTTTGTCACAGGACTTCCTAAAACATCCAAAGGCAATAATGCTATTTGGGTCATAGTTGATCGTCTTACAAAGTCTGCACACTTCATTGCTATTAGACAGGATTTCTCTCTAGATCAGATTGCCAGGATATATGTAAAGGAAGTGGTAAGATTGCATGGAGTACCACTTTCTATTATATCTGGTCGGGATCCGAGATTTACCTCGAAGTTCTGGCGAAGTCTTCAGCATACTCTGGATACAGAGTTGAGTTTCAGCACTGCTTATCATCCCCAGACAGACGGTCAGTCTGAAAGAACAATTCAAACCCTAGAATATATGTTGAGAGCTTGCTCTATGGATTCCAAAGGAGGTTGGGATCAACACCTACCTTTTGTGGAATTTTCTTATAATAATAGCTTTCACTCAAGTATTCAGATGGCTCCTTATGAAGCTCTCTATGGAAAGAAATGCAGGACTCCAACTTGCTGGGATGAAGTTGGGGAAAGAAAGCTATTAGGACCTGATCTCATTGATGAAATGGCAGAAACAGTCAAATCTATTCAGCAACACATAAGAGCAGCTCAGAGTTGACAGAAAAGTTATGCCGACAACCGAAGAAAAGACCTAGAGTTTGAAGTGGGTTATAAAGTGTTCTTATGAATATCTCCCAGGAAGAGGGTTATGAGATTTGGAAAGAAGGGGAAGTTGAGCCCTAGATATATCGGTCCTTTCGAAATACTGGATCGTGTTGGGAAGGTAGCTTACCGATTGGCGCTTCCACCGAATCTCTCTCAAGTTCACGATGTGTTCCATGTATCTCTCCTGAGAAAGTACATACCAGATCCTTCACATGTACTCATCTCAGAAGTTGTACCGCTGGAGCAAGATCATTCTTATGAAGAACAGCCGATAGAGATTCTGGATCGTAGCGAAAAAGTCTTACGAAACAAGACCACTCGATTGGTGAAAGTTTTATGGAGGAACCACCAACTTGAAGAAGCTACATGGGAGCTTGAGGATATGATGAGGGAGAAGTATCCTCATCTGTTTGTTAGAAAGTGACGAATTTCGAGGGTGAAATTCTTTTTAAGGGGGGTAGAATGTAACACCCGAGACTTTTATGTTATATGAATCATCAAAGGAATCATTCACTACATACTATCTTGGCTTACTTTACACGCAATCGCGACCTTCCTCGATATCTTGCGTCGTACGCAATACCGAGTTTCACTAAACAACGATATGCTATTAAAATATTATTAAAACTAGCCGTTATGAATAGTAATAACCACTTTTTGAAATTTTATAAATTTTATTTTTCAAAATAAACTTCATTTTTGGATTCGGAATACCGAAATTGGCCTAGGGTGAAATTTTGGTATTTTTCTGAAAACTTTCAATTTTTGATGAATAGTGAAACCACTAAGTGGTAGGTTAAAAACTGAATTTTGCATAAAACTTAATTTTACCGCTTCTGTGAATGGAATTTCGAAAATCCGACAGACACGGTTGATATCAGTAAGTAAAATGTGGTTCAATGAGAAAAAAATAATTTTTTGGTGAATAGTAACTTTTTACTTTTTTTTTACCGCGGTTAATAGTAAATAGGGTAACTAAGGGTAAATATGATATTACTATTACCCTAACACATGTCCTAATTCTATTGGATAAGTGTAATTCGACCAAAAACAACCTTATGAATAAAATATGACCATTTAGGCCCACTTGGGTTAGATTTGGACATTTATTATTAATTTATTTAAAGAAGGGTTAAAATAGTTAAAATCAAAGTTTAATAAGTAAATCATTTTTAATATGGGGTTATACATAAGATAAATTCGACAATAAATATTCATTAGAAAGATAAAGAGATTTCCTACATAATGTTATTTTATTTATAATTTTTGGACATTAAATAATTTAATTTAATTATGACACAACGATGATGCAGTAATTATCTTATTTATGAAATATTGACATAATTGATGTTATAAACACCAAAATAAATGTAATTTGAGACTTTTTATAAATTACACTAATTTTATAGGTTACTATGATATATTAGTGTTGATTTAATCAACTTGTTTTGAACATATAATTTTGTTATAACTTTCACAAAAAATCATATATCAAATAGTGTCAAAATTGACACAAAATAGTTTTTAAATCAAATATTATATTATTAATTGTTATTTTATTCATAAAAATCTAAGGTTCGGCCAAATGACTTAGATAAGGATATTTATATTAATAATAAACAATTTGGGGTTCGTTTGGCATGTTATAGTAAGTGTATTAACCATATAGTGAAAGAAAACAAAAAGACACGGTAAAAGTTAAATTATTTAACTTAGAGTTAAATCTAATTGATAAGGTTAAAATAATACCCTAAACTTGTATAAATCCTATTGTTTGATAGGATTTCGACCCATACCCACTTTAGCTTCGAAATAAGACCCTTTGGAACCATTATAAACCGATTTTGACTTTAATATAAAATAATATTTTGAGATATTCCTAAGGTGCCCCTCTCCTCCCTTATAAAAGGGCACCTCCTCCCCCTCCTCCTCACACCAATTTGAGCACTCAAGCTCGGCCAAACCCTGCCATTTTCTCCTCTCCACTTCCCTAGAATAATCCTAGAGGTCCTGGTCTTCTTCAAAGACCAATCTTAGTTCCCTAAGTGGAGGATTCAAAGAGGCGTTCCAAAGAAGAGGTAATATCCATTACCGATATTTTCAATTTCTTTCTTCTTCAACTTCTTCTTCTTTAGTTGTTTCATGATAAAGTAATAACATAATTATTACTTACATACTGATATGTTATTATAAATATGAAACAACCCTAATTCACCTTCTATCCATCCTACGGAAAAATGAAATCACCACGCGTACGTACGTACGGAATACCGTCTCCACGCCGTGGTGTAATCTATTTTCCACCATCACTTTACAAGGATGGGTATAATGGTGTAATGAGTAACTATTTATGATTATTATTAAGTAATATTGATACTGAAATAATATATATATATACTCCAATACAATTCCATGATCATAGGAACGATATCATCACTCGTGCGTACGTAGGAATACCGTCTCCACGATGTGATGCGACTCGTTCTACATGATCATCATTACATAGTAATTATATAAATGAATTGAATGAATAAATATGTTATATGTTACAATAATACCATTCTGGATATAAGGTATCTATAACCTTAAAAGAAGAATAAGAATTTATTCGACAAAACACGCATAAGAACAAAAGGCAATAAAGACCCGAGTAACAAGTAACAATGAAATATTACTAATAAGAAGCTAAGAATATGACCATATATGATATCATATAAATATTTATGATTCTGGAATAAGTCAATAACATTATTTAAACCATTATACAGGAGCTTCAGACATGTACAAAGCAAATCGGACCTAAGGTAAGGGAAATATCACAATCTCATTTTTATCCGAGATTGTTTATTCGTAAGTATTTATTGGGGTGTATTTTATAATCCACATCCATGTTCCCTCAATATGTAATATTGTTTCTATCCACCTACAATTTTTTAAATCCATTTTTACCCCTCGGTGAGTTTTTAGTAATATGTATGAAAGGAATCTTTTGTCGTTTTTCATACGAGGTACTTTTTGACTTTTCTGACAAAAGTACGAAGAATGTTTTTTTAACTTATACGGCATGAATGGATTTTTAAAACATTATTTCCAAGAAACTTCCTTTACAAGTTTTCAAGTTTATTTTTAATCAACTTATTTTATTTTAAAGTCGTATGACTTGTTAAGAAAGGAAAAGAGTTTTTGAAGTAGAAATGATATTTTCCTCAAGAATGGAGTTCAAGTATTTTATCAAAATTATTTTCCATCTAAGATAATAAAAGGGTTCTATTTTTATCCTTATTATTACATTGGTTTGATTATGTTGTGATGGAAATTTTTTTATGAATTCCTTTATCTTATATGAATTGTTTTATGATGTCATGTTGTTTAAGAATCCCATTTTTATTACATGGGTTACGCTATGATGTATGGTTTATGATTATGTGGCACACATAAGAAAGGATTCATTATAAGATGGGTGGGACCTATATCTACCTCCAATGCATTGGGTAAAGATTTTATATCTCATGAGATAGACATGGCTGGAACGGTAGGTTATACCGGTTCAGTGAAACAGGACTGGAACGAGAGTGACTCAGTTCAGAAAGGGACTTTGTCCACTAAGATAGTATTGGCAATGAGTCATGACTAACAAGAAATGATTTTCCATGATTATGTGTGCATTCCACAATGTTTCAAGTTTCATGTTATGATTATGGGGATCTCATTTTCAATTCTATGATTTATTCCATGTTAAGATATTATGATCTCTTTTCCAGGTTATGATGTTCAAAAAGATATGATATGATTTTTATTTCCTTTATTTGCCCTTGCTGAGCATTTGAGCTCACCCTTTTATGTTTTCTTCTCCCCAGGTCAGGAAGATGGATATTAAGTAGAATATGCTAAAAGGGACCCTAGATATGATGAAATAAATGGGAGACACTGTAGAAGATTTATGAACCAGTTGTTTTTGTTTCCCAGTTTCTAAAGACACTATACCTATACGGTCCTTTGTGGTTTTTTCATATGTTGTAATAAGTGTGCTTCAATTTTGAAGTATTAACAATGTATGTAAAGTATGGGTCGTTATACAATGATTTTTATAAAAATTAAAATATGGATAAAAAATGACCTTAAAGATTCATTTTATAAATTTAAATTAATATTTAAAACTTAGATATGGAAGAAAAATTATTTTTGACTGAAGAGAGAAATAAAGTCATATTTCCTTAAAAAGCATTATTTTAGTCTCCCAAGTACTTAAAGAGAGGAAAATGAAAGGAAAAATTAGAGTATCTAGAAATAACTATAGAATAATAAAATTCATTTGTTTCTTGAGAGATATGTTATAAAATTTAATCACAAAAAGTCATAATAAACTACGAGATTGTTACATGAATCTCTTACCTCAAGTTTGAATTGATTTAACAGAACTCTAAACTCTTGTATAATAAATTTAAATTTATTATAATTATATAAAAAATTCATGAAAGTACTTATAATATAATATATGATACATTTATAAAATTTCAACAACAATTGATTAATAATTCCTTATTAAAATCACCGTTCTAGGTGTTGACTATTTCATTTTTCATGAGAATTTTAGTTTGATAGTTCTGGTCCTAATACTTTGATCATGGTTCCGTCATATCTAAAATATTATTCATTATATAAATATTATATATATTAATTATATATATGTTTATATATATATATATATTTAATTATCCATAAATTGTAGAGATATAAAACTAAATTACATCATTCTTGGAGATGGTAGGCTGTACGTACACTTGAAGGATATTTTCACTATTCGAAAAGTGGAATGAAAGAAAGGTAAATAAAAATTAATATTCAAAAGATAATTTAATATAATATATATCTTATATATTCATTAATTATATCCTTATTACTATCCACGTAAACTAGAATCGAAAAATGAATCACATTTCTTTGTGGAGGCAGTAGTCCACACGTACGCACAAGTGACATTAACATTTTCTAAAGGATGGTAATGCAGTGGATAATGGTTTCTCCACCGTAATGATCACAATTAAATATATTTAATATACTTATTTTTTTATTTAATAATGTATTCCATTGATTTATAGGAGTTAGAATAAGATAACAAAATGAAAATTCTTGGTTAAGAGTTATACCATTTCATTAGGAAACCTTATTTGGATTAATCCTTAATCCTTGAAAGAATGATATTTTGAAAAGCAAAAAATATCAATGATTTGGTAAAGGAATAAATAAAGGTATTACAGTATGTATTGGTAGATATATAAAGATCAAACATTTTGAATAATGAAGGTGAGGAGGTGCCCCTTTATAAGTGAGGGTAGGGGTACTCTTGGAATCACTTAAAGTATTAAATTAATATAAATTAATTTTCATAGGAAAATGGTTCCAAATTGAAATAATTCTATTATAATACGAGTATTATTCTAAATAAAACTATAAAATAATTTTTTTAACAAGATTAGGTGATGAATTCAACCTTATTTCCTTGTTTTAACCCCTGTTAACCCTTTTGACAGTTACCAAAAATCAAAGTTTTTTTACACTTTAAGGGTAAAATATTTTTCCATAAAAAGAAAAGTGACCCATAAATGGAGAATGTTTGATATGTTAAATCATATGAAATTAAATTTTTTCAAGATAACATTTTTATGCAAATTAAATCATTTAATAAAATATTATTTATTATGAAATATTACTAATGTCATTTTTGGAACTATTCATTTAATTTAACTATTAAAACAATTTTACAGTGAAGGAATTAAAATATAAAACATGAAAAATTATCTAATAAGTTATATTCATATAAAAACCTCATGGAACATAAAAATTCATCCAAATTTTTTTATTTTTAACATTTTTAAATAATTTATTTTTTTCTATTAATTGAATAGATACTGTGTTGACATTGTATTTAAATTTAAGGTAAATATTCAATCACAAAAAATTAAAAATAAATTTCCATGATAAAAAGGATAATTCATCTTTCAAATGAAAATTTATAAATTAACTTACTCTCCATTTTTACTGATGTAAAAATATTAGAGATATTAATGTCAAGAGAGCAACATTTTGTATATATTCTTTTCTTATGTCAATATAAAATTCATAATAAATGAAAAATGGAACCAAGTTTCCATATATTCTAGAATTGGATGTAAATAGACTAAATAAACTTATCAAATATGACAAAGAAATATTATAGATAAATTTTAAACCCTTTCCAAAAGTATTATCTCTATTTTACTCATCTTTACCCTTACTAAGATGACAAAAATTTACCAAGGTTAATATTCATAATTACAAAAAATAAAATAGTAATATTCAGCAAATTTAAACATATTTATTCTAAATATAGGATATATTTTTAAATATTCAATTATTATAAGTGGTAGAATTTTATTTTAAAATAAGTACACAAAACACAATGAAAATCATTTTTTAGAAAAGTATATTTCTAAGAATAAAACTAGATCTATTCTTATCCCATTCATAATAAATATATTAGATTAATTTTAAAAAAAATTGTTGAATATATAATATATAATTTTCATTAAAATAATTCACCAATAGTAGTTAATTTAATTTATTAATATAAAAACACATTGTGTACATAAAAATAGTTTGTGAGAAAAAAAATCTATTTTACTTTCAAATGATTTTTATTTTAATTTATAATCAGTTGATAACCAATTAATTAAATATATACATGTATAAACCATACATTTTTCATCATTTATTTAGCCTTATTCATACTTTCCAATCCATTGTCTAGGTGATACCTACTAAATTAAATAATAATATTTTAATAGTATATCGTCGTTTGTTTAAATTTGGTGTTTCATATATCGTATACTATCAAAGAAACTAAATTTAGTTGAAAAGAATATATTTCATTAAATATTATAGTGTAACATTTTACCCCACTTAATATGAATTTATCCCTCTAAATTATATCACTATAATACAAAAAATTAGGATATCTCTATTTAATCACGTCCTGAGGTTCCCAAGTAGCTTCTTTGAATATCTAATTCATCCAGAGAACATTAAGTAAGTGAGTATCCATGTTCCATAGAACTATATATATATGATCCGTGTTTTCTGTTGATTGATCTTTATAAGAAATATCATGATTCAGCGGTATGATCTTTATTTCAGTGTTTGTGATGGATCAGGTAAGTACTTCCTCAAGAGAGATTCATGCAACACATCAGGAACTTAAGAGAGGTTCAGTGAAAGAGCCATGTGATAAGATACTGTAGTAACTCGATCTAGAATATAAAATGGACCAATAAACATAGGTTTTAACTTTACTTTGTTTCCAAATATCATAAACTTATTCCATATATAAATTCATAGGGATTCCTTCTCACCAACTTCAAATTCAATATTTCATCGATGATTGTCAGTATAAATTTTCTATCGACTCTGAACTATTTTGATATGATATTTAATGGATATAACCTTTTCTTCTATTTCCTCATATATCTTTATTCCTATTATATTTCCTTTTATAATTTCAAATATTACATTGGAGTTCTTCACTTATTTACATAGAGGGCTTCATAAGGATCCATCTAAATGATCGAGTGAAAGCTATTATTATAAGAAAAATTAACTAGAGGAAGGTGTTGATCCAAACTACCATTTAAATCCATTGAACCTGACCTCAGAATATACTACATGGTTTTAATGGTTCTCTTAGACTGACCATCTATCCAAGCATGATACGTAGTACTGAAACATAACTATATATCCAGAGCCTACTGTAGATTTTGTTAGAACTTTGATGTAAACCTCATATCCTGATAAAATATAGTATAATGTTGTACTACATGAAACCTTACCACTTACTTAATGTATATTTTGGAAATTTGATCAAGAGAAAAAACTCTCCAATTAAAATTAAGTTTACTGAATTTGTAACGAGGTCGACTACAACCCAAATAACATTATGGACATTAAATGTTTTGGGGAATCCAATAAAAAATCCATGGTGATGTTTTCCCATTTCCATTGTGGTATTGCTAATGGTTGTAACATCACCTTAGAATTCTATCTCTCAGCATTAAATTACTAACATACCAAGCACTGAGAAATATACTCCACAATATATCTTTTCATGTTGTTCCACTGTAAATACTCTTTGATGTCTTTATATATCTTTATACTTCTACGATTAATTAAGAATGATAAACTATGAACTTCTTCCAAAAACTCCTTTAAATCTGGTATGGATAAAACATATAAATGGTTCTTGAATATTATAATTCCATCACAATCAAGGTTGAACTCAAGAAAATTTCTAACCTTCTTTTACTTCTCCACATATTCCTTATACACCTCTTTAATTCTCACATGGATATATTGTTGAACACCCATATTAGAAAGTTAAGATATAGCCCCTTCCTCCAAAATTTCTAGATCCATCCTTTGTAAATATTTAAATATTGAATATTTTGTGATCCCCATCATAGATAATAAATCATGATCTTTTTGACTCAAATAATATATCACATTGTTCTATTTCCTAGTGTGGAAATGTATCGAGTAGTTTTTATCTATAAGAAAATCCAACCATATTATCTAGAACATATTTATCTCTTTTTGAGTGAATATGTAATTTAAACTTTTATGATTAGTATATATATCACACATTTCTATATAAATATAATTCCTTCATATCTTTAATGAAAAAATTACCACAAATAACATTAGATCATGAGTTGAGTAATATTTCTCATGAACCTTCAATTAGAGTGAGGCACATGCTATCACTATGTCATTATAAAAGAAGATTCACCCCAGTCTATTCTTCAATACATCCCTATAGGTTACAAAAAATTCTCTATTGTGGAGTAATATAATCACATATTTACTAACTAATATTCTCTTGAGTTCCATGAAATTTTCCTTACATTCATCTATCAAAAAAATCTTGACTCCCTTCAAAGTTAACATAGTTATATTAAATTTTCCTTACATTAATTTTTCTAAAAGATATTATCTTTCTTCCAAGTTAACAAAGTGAGTGGATTAAAATTCCATGAGAAATTATCCACAAATAATAGATAATATACAGATAAATAAAGAAAACCATGGATCTGAGTTATGGTGGTTGGTGTAGACTAATGTTCAATTACATCCACCTTTTATGGATCCAAAAATACACCCTCTCTTGAGATTATATGACCCAAAGAAGAAAATTTTTATATCCAAAATACAGACTTAATAAACTTTTTATATAGATTATCCTTCCTTAGGTTCTTTAGTATAATACTTAATTGATATTAATGCTCTTCCTTACTCATAAAATATATAAGAATATCATCTATAAAGACTACCAAAAACTCATTAAGGTAATCTATAAATAATATATTCATTAAATCTATAAAGATAACTAGGGAACTGGTAAGACCAAATGGGATCACTATAAACTTTAGTGTCCATACCTTATATGGAATAATTTCATGGGTATATCCTCCTTGTTGAACCCTAATTAATGATATACAGAATAAAGGTAAACCTTGAATAAGTATTGAGCTCTATACAATCGATCAAACAAGTCATAAATACTAGGTATAATATACTTCTTCTTCATAATGATCTATTTAAGTTCTTGGTAATCAATATGGAGTTTTTTAAATCCATATTTCTTATTAAAAAATAACAAGTGTACCTAAAGGTGATGTACTTGGACAATTTAATCCCATGTTAATATTCTCATATATTTTCTTCTTCAATACCCACAACTCAATCAGGGCTATTCTATATGGAGTATTTAAAATATGTGAAGCACCTGGTATGAGTTATATTAAAAACTCAACTTCACGATTAAGTAGAAGACTAAACGACTCTTCTAGAAAGTAATAAACAAACTCCCACACAGTAGGAATATATTTTATATGGATTTTATCTCTAAAAACCTGAGATAAACATCCCTTTTGAATAGGAATCAAGACCCATATAAGGATTTAATTTCCATTATCATTTCATATTAATTTTTTCACTGATATATGAGTATATATTGATTTATAATATCAAATGTTACTTCCCATCATCAATAATTGATGTTAAATTTTTGTAAATAAAGCCAATCCATGCTTAATATAATATCAAATTCAACTATAGGGAGAATAACATGATTTTTAGTAATTACATTCCCAAAAACATCAACTAGAGAATAATAATGAACTTCATATGTGATCATCATACCATTAGGGGTTTTTAATACTAATTCAAAATCCAATCATTGAGGTGGTATTATGATACCCTTATAAAATTATTCAGATATAAAATAGTTGGTAATTATAGAATAAAATAAGATATTAGTAGTTCTAGAGTGGATGGTAAGTGTAACTTTCACCAATTTATTATCTATATTAGAAATAGTGATCTCATGATAGTTTCCTTTGTCTTAAGGAATAATATTTTTCTGATATCAATCATCATCATTAACCAAAAAAAATTCAGAATTGGTTAACATAATTCCCATACTTCTTTCTTTTTAAACATTGGAGTGTGGGTGGTATATTTTATAATTATTTATTCTACATAGTTAGATAAATTTTTCTTTCCATTAAGTTGGAATTAGATTAACTAATGACATTACATTATACACTAAAAAAATTTACCAATTACCTTGAGAAAATTTCCTCCATGTTTCCTTCTACACCTCAAACATAAAAGAAATGTCACCTTCTTCTCTATATTGTTTTTAGAATTCCACCCGAATTAGACATTTCTTTTTTTATCATAAACATGTAATTTATGGGTAACTACTATATCTATCTCCACATTGATATAAAATCATAGAATTTATTCATATATTCTGAAGACTCTTATAGATAATTCCCTTTAGAGACTTGGTTTTAAGCTACTAAAGAATCAATCAATATTACTTTTAAATTAGATGATAATACCAGAATAATACCTCACAAGGCTTGTAAAAGTTTCCTCATAGGATTCATTATCCACCTATTTTATCTTAAGGAATTACTTCTCCATTTTCAAATGAAAAATATGAAAAAAGTAATTATCAAAAAATAATCTCTTAAACTCACCCTACTCGATGGAGTCACTATCTTCCCATTACCTTGTTTACTTAATGAGGGTCCACCATTAATTTTATTTTCCTTCTAAATGATAAATGAACAAAATAAAATTTTCATGGTACAATCACTAGAGAATATAAAATATATTTTTAATAGTACTTATCCATTTCCTAGAAACTTCTAGATCAATAAATCCACTAAAAGAAGGTAGATGTTGCCTCATGAAAGACTCAACCGAATGTTGTTCGATACTTTTATACTTTGGAATCACAACATGATTCATGGATTGAGAAAGTTTTGTAAGAATAAAAATAACATTTTTCATTCCATATCCTATAACATTTGGTTTCTTAGAAGGAAAATAGATGCATTGTCTATCACATTTGGAATTAACATGATTCCTTTGTGTTCTAACCATTAACTTGAACGAAAATCATAGTGTGAGAAATAATAATAATAGTAGGAAACCAAATAACCATGAAAAAACATTTATATTATAAGTGTATCATGAAATTATTTTCTATAAAACCTTAGGTTTAACCTCGGTTATTCATTATCATCCTCTATTAAAATCCTTTATGATCATTCATAAAGAAAATTTGAATTAATCCCAGCATATCCTCTAAGAGTTTCAAACCTGGTGCATAGTAAGGGAACACTCATCATGCACTAGAATAATGGTTGAGATGTATTGAACTAACTATTTTAGGTTTTATTACTCCTATATGGATCTATTCCAAAAGCCATGGCCCCTTGTAGTATCCAGACACATATGTTTTTCTAGGAAAATGAAACTCCTTTATTTACTATATATTTGTGTGTTTTCTTATACATGAGATTGATCTAATGGTAATCACTAAATTTTTTCCTTCCAATTTTCCAAAGGAAAGTAAATATTGATCTGATACCATCTATAGCTGCCCATACTTTTCATACATAAATATCATATCTTATTAGATGAATATAAATTACATAACTTTGTGATCCATACTAAAATCATATACATCTAGTATCCTTGGAATCCTAGATACATATAATACAGGATTGAAGAGTATAAAAATGGATACAATAGGTGTGTGTGTGTGTGGGGGGGGGGGGTTAATTGTACTTTATAAAATAAAACAAACAAAATTAATTAACCTATTTTATTAAAATTTTCAAATAAAAAGTTTATCTAAAATTCAGATTATACATTTGATAGACTCTTCATTTCAATATTAGTTTATAGTAAAGTATAGAATAAGTAAAACTATTCTTATACAAATGCACAATGAAAAATATAACATGTAAAAAATAAGCTGAAAAATACAATATAAAATTTTAAATAGAAACTTATAGAACTTTATAAAATATTTATGTTAAGTTTAACCTTCAATGTTAAGTAATCCTATATCCCAAACTTTTGGTATCCATGGTTTTAAAAAAATTGTAAAGGTATGTTTTAAATGATCAAGGAAAACCTTAATACTAAGATTGAAATAACTATGTTTCCATAGACACACGAACCCTTTATTAGATGATTATAAAAAACCTTTATCTTTATATTTACAAAATCCATCAATCAAATCAGTCAGGACAAACAATAGTGATTAGAAAAGAAAAATGTTCTCAGAAATTTATAATCTTCACACAAATTTATTAGAACAAAACAACTCTAATGATTTAAAAAGTACAATTAATAATATGTTATAACATAGTAAACATTAGATAGATTGATTTTCAAAATCATTGGCACCTCCTCCTTGAATTAAATTCTATTTACAATCAATGTTCCAATGGTTATATTTTGTGATTCTCAAAGTTGGTTATTACAAACTCATAATTATTTTTATCTTGATAGCTTAGCATGTTCTTCCGATGCTCATAAGACTATACACCATTATAATGTTCCTAGTTTTTGAACTATTGAATTAATTTTTTTCTGAAAAAATTTATATACAACTTTCTCAAATATTTAAGGAAAAGTCCATCCTAAAAACATGTCTTATTCCTTCTGAAAGATCTTGTTCGAAAGTATTAATTTAAAATATTCAATTTAGACTTGTTTATATTCTGACTTGGGGGATGTTATAAATCACTGTCCTAAAATATATGTAATAGTTTGTCCAAAATTTAGAACAAGTTCAGAAGAATATATAAATTTATTCTATTTAATAATTTATTATTCCTCTATCTAGAAAAATTAATTTTCTGAAAAAACATACTTAAAACTAAGGAAGTATAAAAGTTAGTAAAAAATATACTTTTAATGAAATTTTTTGTGATTTTAAAAGATATATTATAAACTTTTGAAATAAATTTTGACTCAACATAAAAAATGGGTTATAAGTGAGTTATATCATCTATCACTAAGTTATTAATAACTATAACCCTTCGTATACATATAATACTTAAAACAATTATTCATAACATGGGGAAAATAAACATAAGAAAGGGCGAACTATGATGATCAGTGATGGTAAAGAAGAGAGATATCAATGATCACTCAGACACAACATGATTATAAGGGTATGATAACACGTGAATGATAATTTAAAACCATACCCTGTATATCATAAATCATAATCCCAAATAATGGAATAAAACTTAGCAGTTTATAATACATGAATCATAATGTAATAAAGGAACATGATCCATTAAATCAAGACAATTTCATAAGACAAAAGTTTTTGGAATACACATAATCATAGAAAATTATTTCCTTATTAGTCAATTATGTATTCCAAAAACTATTATAGTTGATTGGGTTCACTCCCAAAACCATTGCATTCTTTATTAATGTTCACTCCCAATACTATCATTATGGAGAGTGTCCCTTAATTAACAAGGCACAATCCCAATTCCAATCTATATTATCTCATGAGATATCCATATTTACCCAATTAATTGGAGGTAAACATAATTCTGGTCCCACCCATCACATACTCATAATCCATTCATATGTGTGACATAAGATCATAAATCATTCATAATATATCATAAAAATGGAAAATAAGTGAGTTTCATAAACATTTAAAAAATTTATCATAACATAATCCATTTAAAATAAATGGGTTTCATAAAGATCTCATCATAATTATAAACCATCCAAGGAAATAATAAGGATGGTATTATTGGATCATATCCCTAGTAAATCATAAGTTACATAGAAGGATTCCATAATAGATGAAAATCACTTTAAAATATTCCTTGGAATTTTTCTTGAGGCTAATAACATTTTAAATTTGAAATCACTTTGTTAAAATATAAATATTTAAAAAATATTATAGAGAAAAATTATGTTAAAATACCATTTTAAGATTTTAAATGAAGTTTCAAAGTATTTAATGATCATGATGGCAGGAAGTTCTATTTTTTTAAATAGTTGGGGCCGAAGCGTCATTTTTATTATTAAAGAAAAGGCATATTTTTCTGATTGGTTAGATGGGGACCCATTACACATCCCATCAGCCCGCGGGCATAAAATACAAAATAAAAGGCCCCAAAGCCCATTTTTTTCCCAAAGGACCCTTCACATTTTTGAAAAATGTCAAAAGTGCCTTTTTTAGAAAATGAAAAGAAGATGGATTTAATTACTTTTTTATAAAAAGTTAAACATGGATAAAAATTAACATTAAAAATTAAAAATTTCATATTAAAATATTCTTGAAAATATTTTAAAGAAAACATAGACATGGAAGAAAATTATTTTTTTCCAAATAGAGAAATAAATTCTAATTTCCTTTAAAAAATATTATTTTGGTATCTTGAGTACTTAAAGAGAGGAAAATGGAAGGAAAACATGTAATCTATTGAAATAAATATAAAAGAATAAAATTCATGGGATTATTTATAGATCAGTCATAAAATTTCATCATTGAAAACATAATCATAAACAATTTCGATAAACAATGAGATTCTAACATAAATCCCTTACCTCAAGTTCAACTTACTTAGAGAGATATTTAACCTCCTACATTATAAATTTAAATATATGATACTTATATAACATAGTCATGAAAATAATTATAATATCATATATGATCCTGTTATGACATTTCAATACCCATTTATTAATTATTCCTGATTAAAATCACTATTTTTTGGTGTTAACTGTTTCATTTTTCTCGAGAATTTCGGTTAGGTTGTTCTGGTCCATGCACTTTAATCATTATTCCATAATCTATATAATTTTAATTATAATATAAATATCACACATATATATATATATATATATATATATATATATATTTATTCATAAAGTATACTGATATAAAAATTATTTACACTGTTCATGGAGATGATAGGCCATATGTACATATGAACACGGTTTTAACTTTTTGACGGATGGAATAAAAGAACGATAAATAATAATTAAAATTTATAGGATAATTTTTATCTCATATATACCTTATATATTCATTAAATATATCCTCATTACCTTATATGTAAATCGTAAATGAAAAATGATTTGCCTCGGTTCATGGTGGTGGTGGTCCACACGTACGCACGAGCGACATTATCATTTTCAAACAGATGAGAAGAAGGTGTATAATGGTTTTTTCATCATAATAATAAAAATTAATTATATTAAAGACAATTAATTAATTATTTTATAATGAATAACATGTAATTAGATGAGTTACAAGAAGAAAAAAATTTGAAAATGCTCGATTAAGAGTTATACCTCTTCACTGAGAAACATTATTTGTCTTAGACCTTAAGCAGTTAATGGATGGTCATTAAGAAAGACCATAAGATCTATGATCTATTAAAGGAATATATGAAGTTATTATTCTAGGAATTGGTGGATATATAAGTCTAAGAAGGTGTGAATAAGATCTATGTTTTCATCATTATCTCCTTGTTTTAATAATCAATTAATCCTTTTGACACTTACTATATGGTCAAATATTTTTACTATTTAAGGGTTAAGAATATTACCATAAAAATGAATGACACACATAAGTGGACCATGATTATTATTTTAAACCATATCCCATTAAATGGGTGAAATATATTATTTTTATGAATTTTAAATCATTTAATAAAATATTATTTATTATAAAATATCATTAATTTCATTTTTAGAACTATTCATTTAATTTCACTTTCAAAACAACTTGAAAATAAAATAATTTGAACATAAAACTTTTTAAATACCATAATATGTTATATTATTCTATTAAAGTTTTATAACACAATCATTAATTCAAATTTTATTACTTTTAATATACTTAAAATCAGTTATTTAAATTTTCTATTAATTGAATAAAGACCATGCCGACGTTGCGTAAACATTTAAGATAATTATTCAATCACTAAAAATTAAAAATAAATTATCATGATAAAAAATTAGTTGATATTTCTAATAAATATTTATAACCAAACTTATCCTCTTTTAATATTTATTTAAAAATATTACACTTATTAAAGTCAAGGGAGTGACATTTTTTATATATTCTTTTTTAAATTAATATAAATGTCACAATCAATGAAAAATGAAAAAAAAGTGTCCATATATTTGAAAATTGATGAAAATATAAGAAATAAACAAATAAAAGAGGATAAATTAAAGTGTTATTAGAATTTTAAATCCTTATGCCAAATTTTTAACCATATTTTCCTCATTTTTACTATTATTATGGTGGAAAATATTTTACAAAATAACTATTTCTAATGACAAAAAATAAAAGAGTCCTATTTATAAAATTTTCACCTCATAATTATAAATATTGTATCAATTTTTCAAGATATAATTCCCAGAATTTATATAAATTTATTTTTTAATAAGTGCGCCAAACACTACGAAAAATCATTTTTTTAAAAGTACATTTTAAGCATAAAACTAAATTTATTCCTATCATGTGGTTAATTTTTTATAAATGAATATTAAAACATTTTATTGAATATATATTATTTAAATTTCATTAAAATCATTCATTAATAGTGATTAATTTAATTTATTAAGATAAAAACACATTATACACATAAAAACAATTTTTCAAAAAAAACCTTTTTTAATTTAAAATGATTTTTTATTTTCATTTATAATCAATTGATAACCAATGAATTCATTTTAAAAAAATTTAAATCATAAATTTTCGATAATTTTTCTTCATATTCATACCCACTAATCCTATATCTAGGCAGTAACTGGCACATTAAAAGATAATATTTCAATGGTATATCACGGTTTATTTAAACTCTGTGTTGTGTGTATCACAAGCTATTGAATAAATTAAATTTATTTTAAAAAACATATCATAAAATATTTGGGCATTTTAAAAAATCTTATTAGTGTGAAAATATTTCCCACAATGATTACATTATTATATAAGTTATTTGTAAATGATAACTATAATAGCCTTTGTGTTTTTTTTTCACTTCTATGAATTGTTAACTTCCTAGAGCACTTATATTATGACTTTTAAGAAAGTTTTCAAAGATTAATTTGATATTTTAATTATTCATGTTTGAGAAATCACCACTATAAGACTGACCCATAAGATTTTGATAGTAAGTTGTAATACTATCGTAGATTTTTTCTATAAGAAATCGAGAGCAAATTAGTGGTGGGGACATTGCCTAAGTAAACCTATGATTCTATCTAATGATTCATAAAAGAGTTCCACCTCATCTTAGATAAACCCTTTGATTTTTACCTCACTTCAATTGTCTTACATCTAGGACAAAACATTGTAAAAAATGAGTTAAAAACATAGTCTTGGGGTTTAAAAATTTCCTCATCAAAGTTATGTAACTAGCACATAGATCTTACCTTGAGACAAAATGATAACACCCATAACCTAAGACTCACCTTACAAAACCCATGTAGAGGTAAGAATTTTAGAGTACTATAGAAATTTTTGATGAAATATAAATAATCCTCTATAAGATAAACATTAAAGGAGGGTAGCATAGAGAAGTAAGAATATTTGAATTCATAAGACATATAACTTAGGTAAATCCTTATACAAGATATATTTATAAACATGGAATGTAGTTGGAACTCCCTATGTATAGGAATATCAAGGACTTGATTTATATGTTTTTGTGGATTTTGATTTTAATTCCAAATTTTATCATTTTCAACTACTGAATTATCTATTTATTTTTTTTGGTTTTATTTTTAAGAGCAGTTCAGTGTTCCTCAATTTTTGATTTAATATGATTTTGTTTATATTTATAGGCCCTAGTGTGCATAAAATTTTGATCTTAGGACAATTTTAATAAACCACCCAAAAAAGATTCATATTTTTTTTAATATTATAATTTTATAGATTGAAAGTTTTTTTTGTTTGAACACTCATTAATTCCCTAGAAATAACACTAAACTTTTATTAGAGTCTACTAGGTAATTTAGTAGCATCTATCAAATTAATTATTTATAATCCTATGAACTATTAATATCATAGTAATTAATATTGAACCACAGAGATGGATAAAGGTGCATGATAAAAAAACAAAACTAAACAAAAGAAACAAACAAAAAACAAAAGGGATGGAGAAATTGTGAGGTTAAAATATAAATAGAGTTGTAAAAGTGATGAAAGTGAGAAAATATGGGAACAAAATAAGATAGAGTTAATAGTGGATGGTGTTTGGGGAGATTGGAATGGATGAAATTGATAGAAATAGACACTTATATTGCAAAGAATTAATCATAAAAGTGTTTAAGCTGTATGAACATATAATTAAAATACCTAACTATCACTAGATAGAAAACTCACTAGAGAGCTATCCATATAATTTATTTGACTAATATAACATAGGATGTGGATGATTTTTCATGAAGAATTGAATAAAAACAACCTTTTATAGTTCGTACTTTAATTTTAGTTACAAAGGAAAGAAAAATCTACACTTCTCCCATCAATAATTGAAGTAGAGGAAAATAATGATCATGAAGAAGAAAAAATTAGAAAAAAAATGAATAACCCACTTCTATGATTTAAAATACGAAAGAACAGTTAATGAAACGTTTCAATTGATCTAATCCATTACCCATAAACAATCCTATTACTCATAAGAGACACAACAATTACAAGACTATTCAATTAAACCATTTTAATATATCCATTAAAGAAGTGGAGAGAAACATAAGAGGAATATTCTCTAAGTAGATCATTTTAACCCTCCATCTCTAGATTATGAGGCACTACTTTATGTGTCTTACTTCTGCTTCCACTATACTCAAAGTCATGTGCCCAAATTCTGTACATAGGATATTTCAATTCTTTTCCACTAAATCCTCTCCCACATAGTCATGTTTCCTCCTCTTGAGGTCATGCCCAACCCCAACATCACCAATAACATGTTCGGTTATCGCCTGTATAGTCTTCATGTGGTGCACCTTTTGTTCAACACTTTATTCATAGGTGACTCTAGAAAAACCCTTCAAACCAACTCTTCTCCCCCATGAGATTGTTTATTTTTCTTGAGTGTGATGGATCTCGATGAGTTACCAACTCGATTCAATCTTTTTAAGTTTCCATAAATCTATAGAATCTTATTAGGTCAATCTCAGATCTCCATTTTTTTAATTTCCAATTAAAATGAAATTAGGGAATAATAAATTAATTCATGAATTAAAATAAACATATGAATTAATTAATTCCCAAAATGCACAATATAAGTAAAAAATGTTCTAACAATTAATATAAACTGTGGAACTTGAAGGAATTAGATCCAAAACACCAATTTTTACAAAGATATTAAATTAATTTCATTTTCATGAAATTTTAAAATAAATTCAATAATTTCTCACTTAAATCATATTGTGATATTGAAAAATTAATTATTCCCCCAAAATATATATATAAAAATACAATAAAAATACGTCAAATCAATAATCACTCACCAACTTGTCATCTTCTCAAACTAGAAGAGTATACTCATGCTATATCCATCCTAGATCTAACCATCTAGAATTATAATCTAATATCTAATCAAAAACCAAACACAAAACACTAGGTCTAGACATATTACCAATCATACCCTAGAAAACCATCCTTTGTACCAAGGAAATAGTACCCAAGGAACTTTATACATTAAAATTTAGGTAATCCCAATTTCTTACACCACATACCTAATAACACTTCCCATTATTTTATGTTCATGTAATTAAAAGCATTACTATGCCTATATACCATAATAAGAAGAAAATATCAGGCATTAATAACAATTTAGGGAATCTACACGTGATTAAGGAACTCATTACATGGGATAACCCATCACCACAGTTACCCTTACATATTATATATCATCTAAACCATAATATTTGGATCACTAATACCATGAATTTTTTTAGGATACCAGGATATCCCACTTAGACTATATATCGAATATCATATAGGCTATAAATCATAGTAAACACCTTTATATTCCCATATTAAATATCACACAACAAATCATGTTCCAAAACACCCATCTCTTTTCTTCATATATACACTAGACATCACATGAAAAATCGTCATCTTACTAGGGAACTGACTCTCAATGAGAATCTATATATGATATTACCCACTTGAGAACCATCATCTTATCCATATATATATACAATAAAATCATCTTAGATGATTTTTTTTCCGATTAGAGACATTGTTATTTGGTTTGGTAAAGTTGAATTCCTCCACAAATATATATGGTAAAACACCATATAGGTTGTTTTTGATACTTTCTATAACCAAAATTGATTTCTTTCTAGAAATAGTACCAGGGAATAGAATATTTTTAAAAAATTAATAAGCATCACTATAGATTTCTCACACAAGGAACCACATAGTCATAAAGGGGAATCCCTCTATAGAATCCACATGACCTGTCATTAGACGAAATATAATGCGGTTTAGATAAGTAGAATTCCCCCAAAAAGTTATATGGGAATGCATGATATAAGTTATTGGTTATACTTAAAATATCCAGATGCTATCTTTGATGATATAAATCACACACAAACAAACCTATGTCAATTGAATCCCATAGGAAAAATATGATGCATTGAAACTGTCCTCTTTCCAATGGGTCAAGATCCAAAACCACAATAAATCTTAAATTTATGAAAAATGAAGTGCTTCACACATGGTGAAATCATAAAACCATAAATGTTAAAACCAAGAATAAAAATATTATATTCCTATAAACATGGAATTTAAATCAGAAAATCTGTTCATTAAGAATCAATCCAAGGTTAATCACAAGCTCTGACACATTCCTATTCCCAATCCATAATGTCCTCAAATAGAAATACAAAAAAAATCCAGGATACAACTTTTTAGTACCTCAAACCTAGAACATAGATCTATGTCCTGGATGGAGAGATACTAGTGATTCAGGTTTTCTTCCATATATGCTAAAGTTTTTTGACAAGTAAAGGGGTCTAGGTTGTTACCATTGGGAAACTATACCCCCTTATCAAAGTAGCAATAGGAGGGGAAATAACGAAAAATCATCCAACATAATAACCATCATAATACAAATAATAAATAACAACAATCAAGTTATAATAAATACCATAAAAAAGCATACAATCATACAAACTCATGATCATTCCAATATAGAAAAATGGATTACCTACTAGGTCAATCACATATAAAAAATTTATAAAAGAAATAAAAGATACAAAGTGTCTACTACCATTCCAGGACTCACCTCATCCAAAATCTAAATTATATTTGAGTTATCCCACTTAATCTACCTACTTTGGTCCTCTACCCAACTTAAACCTATAATCGGTGAAGATCCACCTAAGAACCCAAGTGTCATGGCCACCCATGCAGGGTGTGAGTAAAAATAAGTAGGGCACCACTGACATGTTCCTATACAAAACCAGTAAATGTAGTGTATGTTCATGTGATCATGATCAACATAAAAAAAATAAACCATAAAATCATTAATAAATAAACACATTCCATCCTTGGGTTATAATATGACACTTGAGATCAATTATAATTTCTTTATCTAGTTCCATAATGTCTCTGATTATGTCACATAATCATTCCAACCAGTACCAATCCGAACGTCTATAAAGTAGTTGGTGCAAGCACTGATTCCTAAGAGGAAATAATTAGTAATCTAAAAGAATTAGACATAGAACTTATACCTAGATGTATGGACCTAAGAAACCCATTAGTATTTTTACAAAGGAAAATTTCTAGTATAAAATCCTAGGAAATCTAGTGTCAATCACATGGATGATTCCAAGGGGAAAGTCCAAGGTAATCATATTGACTAGAAGATCAAATCCCAACAACCTAGGAATTCTATATAGATCTAAAGGATTAATACAAGGGGATTTACCAAGGAATTATAAATCAATAGGCATCATAGGAAAATATAGTGGGACTTCCTAAGTAATTCTATATTAGATAAGAATATCTACTGAATCTAATGGGATTACCCAAGACATTCTATAGTATAAGGCATAGCAACTGAATCTTGTGTAACCATATAAGCATTGAATTTCTTATTATTTTTTAAATTATTAAGAATCAAGGGAATATAATATTTCCCATAATACCTCAAAAAATATAACTCATTAGGGTTATTTATCGTCCCAAATCCTCCTCACATAATCAATGTAGCCTACTCAAGCACACAACCTATAATCATTAATTTGACCATATAATGCTCACATCATTTAATTGACACCCTATATGTGTTCCTTGATTTATACATCATATATCAGGTTTATTACTATCATTTTTATGGAATAACATACCTCTACATCATCATAGTCATATAATGGCCTTACTGGACTCAAAAAACAAGCCTCATCGACATCATTACGAAGAGACAACATAACGAAACATCAAATGTCACAGGTCAGCCCACTCAACCAAACTATCATCAAGTATTATGCAATGTATACCCACCCAAACACTCATATATTAGTGGGGGAGTAAGGTTCAAACTTTGTTCAACTCAACTATACTAGAAACTCTATGGCGTCTCAAGGATCCACATGGATAATCCTTAAGTCATCCATCTTAATTCAATGCTCACTACTATCTCAATGTCACTGGGGAACCTATCACTAGAGACATTATATCTCATTTATTAAATTTTATTTTACACTCCTCCAGGTATATACATATTAATTAATATATTTTTAAACAAGTCCTTGACTATCGACAACCAAGTCACCAAGCTAGTGAACAAAGTCCATCATGGCCTTGACATTCTGTTGATTCCATACATAGGCATTTAATTTTAATTAAAAATCTATATAATTTTAACAATATGATATCCCTCATCGGTGATCCCACATATATTCACATAACACAAAAATAAATCAAAATTCCATAAATAAAATACATTAGGACCACCTACCTCAAATGAAGTTACCTTCTTTAAGAATAACCTGATAATTCTCACTCAATATAATCCTAGTCAAACCATCCATAAAAAAACCCCATGAGTTCCTAAATCATGCCAAAGTATCAAAATTAATTAATTACAAAAATTTATAATTAATTAATCAATAGAAAAGTAGTTATACAATTTAAATCGACTTGGAATAATCACTGAATAACTCACTGAGTTACCATGCTACACTAAAACCGTGACTAACCACATAAAGAAGGCCCATGGTTTACTCTCACAACCATCCCAAAAAAAATCCCTAAGACACAATATCGATTCAATATCTATTTTAATTTAATTTAAACAAAACCTCAAATAAAATATTATTGGAAACGTAACTTCAATGAAATGGCATTTGATGACATTTGATCATCATCTTGAGACATCCTTTATCCATTTCAGGAAAATAGCCCTATCATATCAGGATAATTACACCATTATCTAGTGGAATCATTAACAATAAACTAATATGTGTCACCTAAAATTAGTGGTAGAACCAATAGAATAGTATTGAATAAGAAAATAAGAGGGGATCACCCTAAATATTGAATAATAACTATAAAAAACACACCAAATTCAAAGGGGATCAGGGGAGAAAATGGAGGGTTCATACTTGGGTTGGGATTAATGAATTTGGGGGAAATAATAATCTTTAAAATCAAAGTGTTACATGATTGGATACCCATAAAAATTTTACACATTTCATGGATCCACCATAATGTGGTTCCCTTCCACCATGGTGTGGTGCACCTAACTGAGGTAGTCCCATGTGCCTGAAATTCCCAACACCATTATGAAGTCCATCATCCCCATTTCCATTTCAAATAGGACCAAACCAAAGCCTCCTGAATTCCATAACAATGATACACACAATCATGGATCTTCCTTACCTATTTATAGTTTGGATGGGATCCACTATGACTATTTTTGTCTCCCCATTTCTATTAGGTGACTCATCGAGGAACCACACCAAACCGAAGCTCCACACTATTATGAATTGAGAATTTGAACCTCCACTATAGAGAGCCCCACACTATGCTTCTCTATATTTCTTATAGGGACAAACCCTAGGTTCACATGCTCTCACAAGATCTACACCCTAGACAAATCCCTGAACTATCAATATTTCTCCCTAAGACCATGGAACACACCATGATGTGGTGTGTCACGCTCCTCCCTTCCAAAGGTACCCCTTTGGAGCCAGTAATGAAGGAAGAGAGATAATGACCCCTGAGTCCTGCCTCCATTAGGCACTAGTTTGGCCACTATCACTAAGGGTATAAAAATATCAAAAAATGGAAGGCATTACCCTATATAATAATAGGATAAGAAGATATGATAAATCCAACGAAAGAAACTTTATGAAATAATATAAAATGGAAACCAAAACCACCCCACCATGCATTGATAAATAAAACAGATACATATAAAAGCCTCTAAATAAATACCCAAAAGAAAATATAAGATAAAAACACATCAACAACCCAAAATGTCTAATCTTGTAATGTTCAACATGATCTATATAGTACTCTTGGAAACCAGAAAAAAGTATATATCTATAGGGTGGTCATATAAGTATAATCAGTTGGATAACTGAGGTCTCTTGTACACATATGGATAGATTATACTAATTCACTCATAATAAAACTATAGAACCAACAAAACCTAAACAAGTCAAATAACTAAATCCATATTCACCATGAAACTCTCACCAAATAACACATCCATGTATAATAACATAATATGAAGCATATAAATGATAGGGTTCCCCACAGCTCTTTCCCAATAATTTTCTACTGTCACACCCCAACATCATACGTCCTGACACTCCCATATGTTTAGAATATCAAAATATTCCATGCACCCCATGCGAAACTGCCCATCACACCAAATCTCTCCCAAAGATGCCCGAGACATCACATCAAATCTCACCTAATGATACCTGGGCTATCACATCACATATCACCCAAGGAAACTTAGGCCATCATATCACTAATCATCCAAAACTGTAACCAAAGTACTAGGATATCATGAACATCAAGGACATTAACCTCATTCCCTCATCCAACCATCCATGAACCCCATCATAATCTATCTCATAAACTCATAAAACATCAATACAATATAGTTTTAAATTCTATTCATCATAGTCTGTGCATATAATCACCACCTTGAAGAGAGAGTAGGAATTTGTGGGTAGCCATCCATCCATCCATACCAATGATATTTTGGAAAAACTCCTCACAAATATATGGGTGTTAGCACATGCTACTTGTTGCGGGTGGGGTGCATATAGAAAATCACAAGGATAATACATGATATATATGTATATATATATATATATAATTTCACCCAATCCGAACCAATGGGTTCAAAAAAACACTAACCAACTAAAAACATCACCAACCGGCCTTACAATACCACCACTTTCACTGCCACTACTTAATAAAAAACACCACATGACAAGCCACAAGCCACATGTCACATTTTACCTTCTTTATCAACTTAAACCATTTTTTAGATTTTACATTACCAACCAATCACATTATCCATACTATTAATTTCATTATTTAGACCATCTATTTTATAATAATCAATAACCATTTAATCAACAATTCCCCTTTAAATTTATTCATTATCCATTCAACCCATTAACAAACTACCCCATTCCATTTCAAATAATATTTAACCAATTCCATTATTACCCAGGACACTAGCACATCATAACACCACACACACAAACAACCCTTCATCCTAATTAATCCAAACAACTACACATCACCACCATTCAGATCAACACCCACTTATTACTTACCAAATCCACACGATATCAAGTTTACCACCATAACTACCCCATAGAATGACCACAACACTCATCACAAAATCTCCCTACATCCCAACTACACTTCACTGCCCATAACACGACCAAACCACAACACATCCACTCCATATCACAATGACACATCACATAACATTTTCAATAAAAAATAACATTTTAACAGGGATACTTTCATCAAATACAATTATTTATTTTAGGGGTATTATCACAAAAACATGAATCTCCCAGGGAAACCATTTCATCAATTGAATATAAGTGATGATTCAACTATATTTAAAGTGATTTAGATAAACACACCAATTTTTTTTCCAAAAAATGCATAAAATCAGTAAAAAATCCCCCAAATTACTCTAATTTTCATTGGGAGTATTTGGCATTTACAATCAAAATATCAATAATAATATAAAAGTTGTAAAAAAATTCAATTCAAACCCCTTCCCCTTCAATTTTAGTTGAAAATTTCATTATCTCTATTAGACCGATGAAAACCATAATACCATAGATAAAAATGAGTAATACCCTTATTTTATGATACAAGATATGAGAAATGAAAGATCCCCCACCATAAATGAATATTTATGATCCACTACACATGTTTGGTTTTAGAGGGAGACAACCATCAAGAACTTCAATGATGGGGAACACCAGGATCAACTTAGTACAACATCCCACCACACCTTATTTCAAAAAAACATCAAAAGAATAAGTTTCCCTTCAGAAAATAATTACTTGGATGAGAAAATGGAAAAAGTAGGAAAAAAAGAATAGATTTTACCTAGAAACACCAATGATTGGTATCCAAGGCCCAAGTCCATAATCCAATGATTATGTGACACAAGAGATCATTGGGATGCACTTTGGTCCCCAAATAAATGAAGGAAAGGTCAAAGGAATGATGGGTTTTGAGGGTATTTCAGAATTTATAGGTAGTATGAAATTTATAAGACCGTGGAAAAACATTGGCCACCGTGCTACATAATGGATGGAAGTATAATGGACCATGACATAGAGGGGAAGACCATGCCACAACCTTGCTGGTCAAAGGTGTAACGACCCAAGTATTTAAAGAATAATATATTTTCATATCTATTAATATTTATGAATAATATATTATTTTTAAATTAAAGGGTATGATTTTTCTGATAGCATACTCAACACGCAACAACAGGTTTTTTTGAAATCTTACATTGCACACAACTTTGAGTTATACTAAAAAATAATAATATATTATTTTTATTTTAAATGGCTGTTAATTCCTCACCTTTGTATTTGTAGGAATGAATAGAACTAACTAAAATATGACTATACATATTTGGTAATTTTTTTTTATATTTTTCCAATAAATTTTAGAGGCTTACAATGAGAATGAATCTAATTTTAAGCATAGAATACTCTAATATTTTTAAAAGGTCAGTTTACTACCTTTTGATGGAAAACCCTTTTTAAATATAGTTTTTTCCACTTTTATATGTTATATTTTCAAAAATAAACATCTTATTTAGAATTGTGACATCAAACTTTTCCATGTTTGATTTTTTTTATTTTTCTGATGAAATTCATATTTTAATAAATAGTGAAAAATACTGCATTTTAATTCAAAACTGTCTTTTAATTTAATTTATATATATATTTACATTGTCCTATTAATTACTTTTAAAGTTAAATTAGATATATTTTTTATAATTTAATCCAATTATTTCCATTTTACGTAATTTCACAGTTTAATTGGACATAAACACAAGCTAATCTTTTGATATATTTTACTTCTTAAAAACCCATTTTATGGTTTTGCCAACAAGAATTAATTTTAAATTAATTTATGAATATTTTTCATTTTGAATTTGGAAAAATGGATTCCATATTTGGAATCATAAGGTCCAAATTAGTAAATTGGTACCTTTTATTTTTATACATTTTTAATTATAACATAAATAATTATTTTTATTTACAATGGTTAAAGGGTAAATATGGTAAAAAAGGGTAAAAAATTAATATTAGAAAAATATTAAACAACCATAACCCATGTCCTAATCATATTAGATGAGATATTTCCAACCATGGGCATACTTGGGTCGATTTTGGATCCCATGGAGCCACTTGGGTGTGATAATGACATGTTATAAGAATTAATTTAAAGTAAATAGAAATATAACATAAATATGTATCTTCTTACTAAAATTTTTTTTATATAGGGTTATATAATATAAATCTTTGACTATAAATATTCACTAGAAATATAAAAATATTTAATACATCATTATATTTTATTTATAATTTTTAGACATTAAATAATTTTTTTTAATTAGGACACAATGATGATGCACTAATTGCTTCATTAAAAAATGATTCAAATAAATGATATTATAAATATTATATGACATGATTAATGTTATAAATGAATTATCTAGGTGAATATTATATTTTATGATTTATTCAAAGTTTTTTATAAGGAATTATTTTATTATAAATTTGTGAAAAAGTCAAGTATGAATAGTGTCAAAAAATTGGCATAATTCATAATGTAAATATAAAATAGTATGATAAATTATGTTAAATTACAAAAAATATAATAATCATCCAAATAGTTATGATAAGTCCAAATATTTGATAAATAACTTTTTTTGGGTCGTTTTACATGATATGATAATTAAATTAACTCACAATGTGTAAATAACATGATATCACTATAATATTAAAAATGGTAAAATAAGGGCTTGAAAAACAATATATGGATAAAAAATATATTCAAAACTTGTCTAAAAATAATTGTATTATGGGTATTCAAAGGAAAATAATCTTATATTATAATTAAATGAGTTTTGGACCATTTTTAATCAAAATTGAATTTATAATAAACTTATATTTCAAGACTTTCTTAAAGTTCCCCTCATCCCACTTATAAAAGGCTACCACCTCTACCCATATACTCTCACCACTCAATACCATTGAATATTCCAAATTCTACTCAAATAAGCTCCCAAAAGCCCTCCCTTCCTCTTAGTAACCTCACCTTGGGTATAAGGTAATACTAAAAATCCTTTTGGATCAAATCAGAAGAAGTTAACCGATTTTGAGGTAACATCTTCTCTCAAGTTCCTTTCCTTTATTTTCCTTTTCCACTACCTATTCTCTTATAATTATATGATTACATAAAAATTCAAGTATTATAACTATTATAGTATGTTTTTATTATAATAATTATAATAAAAAATTACACACACCTCCATCTAATGGATATGAAGATACAGTTTCTATGTACGGTGAACTACTTCCTCATGAAACGATGATTGTTCAATTTTCTCATACCACCTCTCATGGTAGACATTATGATGACACTGTATTTATATATGATAAATATTATATTTATGTTGTTTATATTCTTATGTAATTTTTATTTACAACATACCTTTATGCTTTCGATAAGGTATAAATACGATAATTTCATTTGAGGAAGTGCAAACTACTGCCCCCTCAAAGTGATACGACTCGTTCATTCCATATATGGAATGTATAAAAGATGATGTTATTAAAAATATGAGACATAAATGAAATAATAATAATATTGGTATTATAAAATACATTTATATCATTTAGTTTCTATTTCTTTAATATGACAAAGAAATGAAAGTAGCGTTCATGCGTACGTACGACCTACCGTCTCAATGAATGACACATTTAATTTATTATCACTAAATATTATGAACTATTATAAATAAATATATACAGGATATATATGATATTTAATTCATGAATATCATTCTGTAGATGATGGACTTATGACCATATAAATAATTTACAATCAAACAAGTTCATTTTTGACTCAAGTACCGAATATCAACAAAATGACCGATGTGAACTTAAATGATTATGTAATTTTTATTACATGATAATAAGTAATATAAAATGTATAATAAACTTAAAAAATGTTATTAATAAAGTATAAATTATCCTAATTTAATTATTCTGGAATATAAAGAATGAACGAGGCAAGTTAGACTTAAAGTAAGGGACTTCGTGTCAATCTCCTTTCATTGAGGCATATTTTGATTTATATACAAACTTCTTTTGTACAATGTATAATAAACCCCTATGACTTTTAATTTCAATAAAGTGGAATATTTTTTCTACAAAGTGTTTTACTAAATGACAAAAAGGAATTTTGTTAATGTATACTATGACAATGAATTCTCCACCGCCGTAACTATTATTTGATATTTGGATTCCTCTATAATCCTTAATATATTTTAAAATGAAAATAAATCAATTATTCCTTTATCTGGGTATCTTGGTTTTGAAAATATATTCTTAATTGAAAGTGGTATTTTTTATGGAAACTGTTTTCATATTGGATTATAAGAAGCTTTCAAAAATGGATTTTTGGATGAACGTGTTTTATTAATAAAATGGTAAATGAGAATTATATGAGATGCGTGATCAGGATATAGCTTATATGACAGGTTAAGCCTCATTATAGTTCACGTGTGAGCCTGAAACAACTTATATGAAGGGTTGAGGCACATTATAGCTGAGGGGTGAGACCAATATAGCATATATGAAGGGTGATCCCCATTATAGATCTCTAATTTCGATGTAGACCATATGGTTATTCAAATTGGAAGATATTTGACAGGTTTTTATGTATATTATGTTCTAATTCCCCTAAAGGAGTTTTATTTTCTTTATATTTGTTTTAGTATTTTTCATCAAGGAAAAAGTATGAGCATTATTTATCTGATTTTTTTTTGTTTCATCCGCTCAAAGAACATTGAATGGGCTACCAAGTTTTAACTAGACTCACGAGTTTTCTTTATTTTTATGTCCCTTGATGATACTTTTTATTCTCATCCTAAGTTTTAAATATTTTCATAGGATTTAAAGGAGAATAAAGTCAAGGATAGAGTCAAGGAAAAGTTATGATGATTAAAAATGAAAAGAAACCATGTTTCTTTTTAAATTTTTTTTATGGAAGAAACATATATTGTTGGAAGTGTCCAATTTTTATTTATATGTTTTTGTTATGTTACAGTTATGGACTAATTCTCTAAAGCTCTAAACCTGAAAAGATTCACAACGTGAATTCTTGACTTAACTCAATATTATGAAATGTTTAAGGATGGGGATTTGTAGTTGGTATCAGAGGTAAGTTTAGACAAATTTAGAGTTTAGGATGGTGTTAATTTATTTCATTTAGAGGATTTTACATTATGGTTAAATTGAAAAGATGTATCATTTTAATATTACCTTTTTTGCTTCATTAAAACTACATTTTTTCCGAATGGTTTTCTACAAAGGAAATAGAAAATATGTATTTGGTAGGCATCTAGAGGAAAACAACTTTTCAAGTCATTAACATGAGGTGGTGAGAATTGGAACAAAATAGTTTATTGTAGTGATTGAGTAGTTGAATTAGGCTATAAATGGAATTGGTATCCATGCATGAGATCACCCTGATCAACCAGAGAAGAATATGTCAATAGTTGAATTTTTTTTGAGGAAACATCCTCCATAATTCTATGGTTCATCTGTCCTAGTGGTAGATGAAGGATGGATCAATACCCTTTAGAAGATATTTGAAGTCCTGGGATGTTCAGAACGTTAAATGGCAACTCTTTACATCTATCGTTTAGAAGGTGAAGCTGATCGATGGTGGTCATTAGTTAAGAATACTAGAGAATAAAACCATCTTGATTCCATGGAATGGGAAGAATTTAAAGATATTTTACATGAGATATATTTCCCTAAGGTTGTTCGGATTATGACGGAGAAAAAATTCTTGGAATTAAAGAAAAAGGATGATGATTCAGTTTTCGCATAGGAAGTGAACTTTACAAGATTGGCCAGGTATGTTTTTGATTTTATTTAAGACAATGATATAAAAATTAATGTATTTTACTCCGGATTTAAATTAGGGATACTACGTGATTTGGACTCCCGAGAATTTAAAAGTTTTAAAAAATTGGTTTAGTGTTCTGAGAAAGTTGAAAAGGAGTTTGCCAAAACTTATGTTCCATGAGATGATAAGAGTAAGAAATAGTTAGGATACCAAGAAATGGAGAAGAAACAATATAATAATTCTATAGGTAAGCCCAAAACTTGTTCCAAGTGTGGAAATTTTTTTTGGAGAATGTATGTCAGGATCAAGAAAGTGTTACCAGTGTGGTAAGTTTTCTCACAAGGTTCGTGACTACAAAGAAAAGGGTCTTGAACAGTCCAATAATGAGATAATAGACAACTAGTATACAGTAAGATGATTTAGATGCAATGATTTGGGACATTATGCAAATAAGTTTTTGAAGTTAATTACCCAGGGAGAAAATCAGTATGATTGAAAACAAAAAGGTTTGGGAAAATATTTTTTTCTACTAAAGTTGATGTTGAGACATCTAGTGAAGTGATGGAAGCTCCTGACACACAAATATTTTTCTAAGGATAACCATAAGTTCAATGTTTTAGGCACACCTTCTTAGGTTTTATGTGACATGATAATAAGTTGTTAAGGACCTTTATAGGATATTTTTTGTGGGGTCATGTTTATGTATGTTTTTAATGTGGAAGTATGCCTTTAATTTTTGACCTTAGTTTTAAGATATTGATATCCTTTATGGTTTTTTTGATCTTTTATACTTAAGGTTATTCTTAGTTTTGTACATCATATTCTAGGAATATTATGAGGATGAAATTGTGATTATAAAATAGATATACATCAAGTAATTATGTTCCCTTATGTTCTTAGTCATGCTCATAAATAAATTCCCCAAATTTATGGAAAGTACATTAATTTTTTTTTCCCTTTAATTTTCAAACTGGGAAATCAATGATCATTTAACCCATCAAAAGTTTATAGTTTTCTGGTTGTTAACTTTCTCCTGATCATGTTTTCTATCACTCTCCATCAGAAGTTGATGGTTAGTTTTTTCTTCTATATCCATGTTTTCCAAAATTAAAACCTATTATTTTTTATCTTAGGTGACATTTGTACTTCTCTTTCATTATTTTAAAGTTAAATTTTAATTGAAACTTTTTCTGATGTGGGATTTTCACTGAAGTTTTCGAGCCCAATTTTAAAATTGCGAGGACGTAATTTCCAAAAGGGGGGAATGATGTAACGACGCAGGTATTTAAAGAATAATACATTTTCATATATTTTAATATTTATGAATAAGATACTATTTTTAAATTAAAGGTTATTCTTTTTTCTGACAACATAATCAACACGCAACAACGGGTTTCTATGAAATCTTACGTTGCACACAACTTTGAGTGATCCTGAAAAATAATATAATATTATTTTTATTTTAAATGGAAGTTAATGCCTATCCTTTGTATTTACAAGAATTAATTGAACTAACTACAATATAATTATATATATTTGATATTTTTTACATTTATCCAATAAATTTTAGAGTCTTAAAATGATAATGAATCCAATTTTAAGCATAAAATACTATAATATTTTTAAAAGGTCAATTTTCCACCTTTTGATGGAGAACCCTTTTAAAATATAGTTATTTTTCACTTTCATATGTTTTATTTTAAAATAATAAAATTCTTATTTAGAATAGGGATATAAAAATTTACCTTGGTTGAAATTTTGGTATTTTTCTAATGAAATTCATATTTTAATGAATAGTGAAAAATACTGCATTTTAATTCGAAACTATATTTTCATTTAATTTATTTTTATAGTTAGATTGTACTTTTAATTTGTTTTACAGTTTAGTTAGATTATGTTTATATCATTTAATCCAATTATGGTAATTGGAATTAATTTTATATTTTAATTGGACATAAACACATGTCAATCGTTTGATAGATTTTACTTCTTTTTTGACAACGAGAATTAATTTTAAATTATTTTATACCAATTATTTGTTTTGAATTTTGAAGAATATATTCCATATTTGGAATCAGAAGTTCCAAATTGTGTAAATAGGTACCTTTAATTTTTTTACTTTATGAATATTAACTTTAGTAATTATGTTTATTTACCATGGTTAAAGGGTAAATTTGGTAAATAGGGGTAAAAAAATAATATTATAATAAAATTAAACTACCCCAAAACATATCTTAATCCTATTGGATGAAATATGGCCTACCACGATCATCCTTGGGTCGATTTTGGGACCCCATGGAGCCACTTCGGTTTGATAATGACATGTTATAAGAATTAATTTAAAGTAAAGAGAAATATAACATGAACATGTATCTTCTTACTAAAACAATTTTTTACGGGGTTATATAAGTGATCTCTTCCAATATAAATATTAATTAGAAATATAAAAAATATTTTATGTATCATTATATTTTATTTATAATTTTTATACATTAAATAAATAAATTTAATTATAACACAATGATGATGCGATGATTGCTTCATTAACAAAGGATTCAAATAAATGATGTTATAAATATTAAAATAAATATTATATGACATAATTAATGTCATACATGAGTTATATAGGTTAATATTATATTTTTTTATTGATTAAATGTTTTTTAAGGAATCAAGTCATTATGAATTTGTGAAAAAGTCAAGTATGAATAGTGTCAAAAAATTGACATAATTCATAACTTAAATATAAAATAGTTTATTAAAAGATATTAAATTACTAAAAATATATTATTTGGAAAAATGGTTAATATATGTCCAAATATGTCATAAATGACTTTTTTGGGTCTTTTTACATGATATGGTAATTACATTAACCCACAATGTTTAAACAACATGATATCACTTTAAGATTAAAAAGGGTAAAATAAGTGTTTAACAAAAAAGACAAGGATAAATAATATATTAAAAACCTGTATAAAAATTATTAAATTATGGTTATTAGAACCAAAATCATATTATATTTTAATTAAATGAGTTTTGGACCTTTTTTAATTGAAATTTCATTTATAATAAATTAATATTTCAAGACATTCCTAAAGTGCCCCTCCTATCTCTTATAAAAGTACACCACATATACCCACTTAATAACACCTCTAAAGCCCCTTGGATCGTCCAAATTCTATTCCTATAATCTTCCAACTTCCCTCCCTTCTCCATATAAGCCTAAAATTGGGAATAAGAAAATTCAAGTAAGCCTTTCAGCTCAAATCAAAAGAATTTACCTGATTTAGAGGCAACATCTTCTCTCAAGTTCCTTTCATTTATTTTCATTATACACTCCCTATTATCTTCTAATTATTTGATTATATAAAAAAACCAGTATTCTAAATATTATAGGATGTTTTTATGACATTGATTCTAATTACACACACCTTTATCTAATGGATATGAACATACTGTTTCTGTGTACGAAAAACTACTGCCTGACAAAATGATGATTGTTCAATTTTCTCCTACCACCTCTCATGGTGAACGTTATGATGGAACTATATTTATATATTATATTTATTATATTTATATTGTCTATATTCTTCTATAATTGTTATTTAAAACATACATTTATGTTTTCCATAATGTGTAAATACGATAATTTCATTTGAGAAAGTGTGGACTACTACCCCCTCAAAGTGATATGACTCATTCATGCCATACATGGAACCTATAAAGGATGGTTTTATTAAAAATATGAGACATAAATGACATAAATATAATAATGGTATTGTAATATAAATTTATATCATTTAGTTTTTATTTCTTTAATAGGAAAAATAAATGAAAGTATCCTTCATGTGTACGTACGACCTACCATCTCCATGAACGGTTATTTTCATTTCTTATATCCAAATATTATGGACTATTATAAATACATATATACTGGATATATATGATATTTAAATCATGAATATCATTCTGGAGATTATGGAATTATGATCACATGGACAATTTACATAAAAAAAAGTTCATTTTAGACTCGAATACCAAATATCGATAAGATGACAGATACAAAATTAAATAATTATGTAATTTTTATAACATGATAATAAGTAATATAAAATTAATAATAAAATTGAAAAAGGTTTTGAAGAAATTATAAATGAACCTAATTTTATTATTCATGAATATAAAGAACGAATGGGACAAGCTAGACTGAAGGTAAGGGACTTCATCTCAATCTGCTTTCATTGGGGCTTATTTTGATTTATATACGGCCTTTTTTATACGTTATATAATATACCCCTTGGAAATTTAATTTCATTCAAAGGGAATATTTTTTCTATGAAGCGTTTTACTAAATGAAGAAAGGAATGTTTTTAACTTATACGGTGACAATGAATTCTCCATCGCCGTAACCATTAGTTGATATTTGGCTTCCTATATAAGCCTTAATATATTTTAAAATGAAAATAAATACCTATTAATTTATTTGGGTATCATGGTATTGAAAATGGTTTCTTAAATAAAAAATATTTTTTTTATGATTTTTTTTTCATATGGGATTAGAAGAAGCTTTCAAAAAGGGGTTTTTTTATGAAAATGTTTTATTCATAAAATGGTACAGGAACGTTATATGAGACATGTGATCCTGATATAGCTTATATGAAGGGTTGGACCCCATTATAGCTTACAAGTGAGCCCGATATAGCTGATATGAATGGTTGATCCCCATTATAGCTCACGGGTGAGCTCAACATAGCTTATATGAAGGGTTGAGCCCCATTATAGCTCATGGGTGAGCCCGATATAAATTATAAGAAGTGTGATCCCCATTATAGATATCCAACTTGGAAGTCGACCATATTTTTATTCCAATTAGAAGTTGTTTGAAAGGGTTTTCTATATATGATTCTCTATGTCACCTAAAAGATTTTTATTTTCATACTATTGGTTTTAGTGTTCTTTAATGAGAAAAAAGTGTAAGTGTTATTCAGGTTAAAATGTTTTGTTTCATCCGCTCAAAGAACATTGAATGGGTTATCAGGTTTTAACTAGACTAATGGTTTTTCTTTATTTTTATGTCCTTTATTGATATTTTTTGGATCATCCCAGGTTTTAAATTTTTTCACAAGATTTAAGGGATAATATAGTCAAGGATGTAGTCGAGGAAAAGATGTGATGATTAAACATGAAAATAAACACTGTTTCTTTTTAAAAGTTTTATTGTTATGAAAGAAATAGATACTATTGGAAGTGTCTAATTTTTATTTCTATTCTTTTATAATGTAATAGGTATGGCCTAATTCTCTAAAGCTCTAAACTTTAAAAGATATTAATTGTGAATTCGTGACTAAACTCAAGATTATGTAACATTTAAGGATGGGGCCTTATAAAAGGGGCCTCTAAGATCCATGCATATCTTTATGCTACTAATCTGATAAAGTAGGAAATTAACCATGACACAACTCATACTTCTAATCCATAGAACCCAACACTAGGAATAAGTATGCACTATAGCCCTTGATCCACAGCGTGGATACCCCCTAAAAAAATAGAACCTTAAAACCTATAGTATATTCCTCTACACTACAACAAATTCTCTATATCCACATAACACTCTAACCGACACTGAAATCACTCAACGTTATACCATAGGGAATAGAGGGCCACACCCCCACCCTTATCCATTGCGTAGGCATCCCCCCCAAAATGAAGGAGAACTAAGAACACCTCTCTATGAACCCTTTTCCAAAAAGGCCCTATCCAATGCTACATTTTACAACTTCATTCCATAACCCTAGGATCCTAACTCCATTTATATATAAAATACTCCAAAATTCTCCCAAAAACCTCCACCACCTGAATTTCCCACAAAGTAATGGGTTATATGTCTATTCCATTACATCAGATACCTAAGAAACTATTATTTAACTTGAGAATCAAAAAAAACTTGTAAGGAAAGGGAAAGAAGGTCTGAACAACCATCCCATAAGATTCTTGTCAAGTATCTTGTTAAAACCAAATAAAAAAACCAAAAAAACACAATAAACCCAACCAATAAAATTCAAAAAAAATTCTAAGCAACCAAATTAGCACAACACTTTACATTAAGCAAAAACCACCACCCTTTTCAAATAGATAACTGAACCACCATATCAACCTACACAAATCCCAAGACAAAAATCCCCACTACCATCACACAATAATACCCCTATGCACAAATCAAATAATTCTATCTTACGTGTCAAGATATTTTCAACAATAGGAAGTTCTAACTTAACCATATGGTTTTAATAATTTCAGAGTATAACACCTCTCTATTAAGAATTAGGTTTTCCCTTCTTCATAGATTGGAATATTTTATCACAAATCACATCAAAAAGAATAAAACATATCATAAACTAGAAAGATTCAAACATCACATCATCAACAAAAACAAAACAAGACAAACTCAAAAAAAAATCTTGGTCATGGGAATAAATCTTCATATCACACTACCAAGTAATCTCTTATAAAAAACTATGCCTCTACAACATACAAACCAAAGGAATAGTCCATACATGAAACATCTTCTCCCAAATATCGTATATATCAATTTTCTAATCCATAAACATTATGTCATCCTCAATATTCAACTCTACCTAGAAAATAAACTAGGAGTCATTGTGAAGATACCAAAGGAGATGATAGATGCGGAAGTCATCATGAATCTAGTCCATCCATAGAGAAAGTTCCAACCAATAATTCACTTGTCAAATGTGTGACAACACCTTAAAGGCCCAACAAACTAGGGAGATATCTTACTCTCCTTGACAAACCTTTACTTACCATGTCATGGTGAAATCTTCAAGAACATGTAGTCACTAACCTCTAACTTCAAGGTCTTCCTACAATGATCTACATAAACCTTACATCGGTCCTTCATTGATTTCATACTCTCATGAATAACTAGTAACATCTCTATTGTTTTCTACACCACATCAGATATGGAAACTAATGACTCTCCAACCTAATCCCAACACAATGAATTATGACATGGTTTCTCCTAAATATCCTCAAATGGGGAAATTATGATAGATGAGTGATATCTATTATTATATGTAAATTCGACCAAATGAAAGTTTTTTGCAAAGATCCAACAATGTATAAGATATACGTCTACAAAATATCCTCTAGTGTCTAGACATTTCACTCTATATTTCCATCCTCTTAGGGGAGGAAAGAAGTGTTGATGTGAAACTAAGTTCCAAAATTTTTCTATGATTACCTCTAGACTCATGAGAAAAAATGACTATACCAATCCAAGAAAATTGAATTTGGAACACCATGAAACTGTACCACCTCATTCACATACTTCGTCACCAAAACATCTACAATTCCTAAATACTTAATCACTAGGAAGTGAGCTGATTTCATCAACCAATACATGATTTCCTAGATAGACTCACAACCTCCCTAATATTGGGGTAACCCTATAAAGAATTCCGTTAAGATGTAATCCCATTTCTACCCAGGAACATAAAAGGGTTGTAATAAACCTACAAGAATATGATGCTCAACCTTTACCTACTGGAAAATGAAACACCAAGCTACAAACTCTTCCATCACCCATTTCATCCCAGGCCACAAAAACTACATCATTTATCTATAGTACATCTTAGACACTCTTGGGTGTTCCACAAATTATTATTCATGAAACTCACTAAAGACTACCTCATTCATCACTATTGAAACAAATAACTTTCCCTAAAACAACATCTAGTTCAAACCATCCAATACCATCCCCCTATATCATCATATGACTAACAGGATCACACATTACCTATTACTTTAAGTCTCCCAACTGATACTCCTTCACCTAATACATTAGATAAGGATTAAATTTTATACAAAATAATAAACCTCCACCATAAACCACTCTGGCATCTCTTTATAGGGTGGATAACTCCTCCATAAACCTCTAAGCATATCTAGAATCTCAAAAAACATCCTTACGTGACTTCTTACTCAAAGAATCGACCCAAAAATTTGTTTTTCCCAAGGTGTGGGAGAGATTAAAGTTATAATATTGAAGAAACTTCACCCACCTCCATTCTTTCAAATTTATATCATGCTAGGAAAATATATACCTCAAGATCTTGTGGTCCATGGAAGCCATAAAGTAATCCCCAATGAAGCAATTTTCCAGAACTTTAGTGAAAACACATACACCAATAAATCCTGATCATGGGAGACATTTTTATGTTATTGGGAAATGACTACGTAGTCCCATAATATATTACTACCTTCTGTTGTATGAAAACACATTCCAAGCTCTGATGGAAAGCATCACAAAACACCTCAAAAATCACCCTTCCTCTAGAAACTAGAGCATAAGATCACTCATTAACTTACCCTTCAGGTAGTTGAATGATTTCTGACACTAATCTATCTAGATAAAATCCTAGTTTTCTTGGTCAAAGATTCCAAAGGGGACATAATAAATAATAATTTTTTTATTAACCTCTAATAATATCCCGCAAGACCAAGGATGCTATAAACCTCTTCCACATTGTTGGATGTTTCCCATGAAAAAACTACTGAAAACTGTGATGGGTCTATGGAAACACCCTATTGAGACACCACATACCTTAGGAAATGAACCTCTCTTGTCCAAAAAGTAAACTTGGAAAAATTTCTATAGAGATGGTGGTGTTGAATAACCTACACGATAGTTCTGAGATGATCAGGATTTCCATCCTATAAATTCAAGTAGATCAATATGTCATTGATGAACATGTATATGAATTGGTCTGAGAATTCATGGAATATTGAGTTCATGACCCCCATGAATTCCAATAGTTTATTTTTAGCACCAAATGATATTGTCACGACCCGACCCTACCCGGGCTCGAGCCACAACTACCCCAAGCCCGCCTCCATAGGCCAGGGGCTGGTGACCAGCACTGAATGCACAACTACTCGGGGAGGATTTTGTCTAAGTACCTGTACACACACATGCAACACACTTATTGAAAAAGTGTAGAGTAAAAAGAAAAGAAAAGTAACAACTGCTATAAATAAACAACAAGAGTGCATCGACCTCTAAACAGTACAAATAAAGTGCTGAGGTAAACTGAAAAGAAAAGGGAAAAAACACGCGCCCAACTAAAAAAAGTGCCACAACTTGGCTACAGGTAAAAAAAAGAAAAACAGCTAAAAGGGTCCCCCACCTAGAACCCGACTCCGACCACCGCACGTGGTCCAAGATCCCAAGCTCCTAAACTCTTCTGAAGTCACGCTCCACCTGTCCGTCGTCTGCGAGGGCACACCAAGTGCGGGCAAAGCCCAAGAAGGGGTGAGTATAAATATACTCAGTAGGATACCCCGAAGTCTCGAGGGAGCAACAAAGGAGGTACCGAAGGGTGAGAAGTAGATCGAATAGGGAATAGTAAAGGAGTACAACAAGGAGCACAGTAGAGTACAGTAAAGAGTCCAGCTCAACCCAACAAGAGAAAGGAAGTAGACTCGTCCAAACACAAGGAGCTGGAAACGGTGAGAAGATAAACTTATCCTTGAGTCTTCGCTACCTATAACAGGAGAGTAGACTCATACAACCATAAGAAGCTAGACACGGAAAGCACGTGGCATACCCCATGCGTCTTCGCCTCTCTTGGAAGGAGAGTAACCAAAACCCAAAGAGTGGGTACTGGAACCAAGTATACATATATATATTCTCTGAAAAGAAACCCGAATAAGATTGTAAGGGGATCTCCATCCCATAGCTCAACCCAAGAAAGTGAGTAGCCAACAGTCTTAGAAGTAACCACCATTGATACCCAGCATCCCACACGTCTTCCCTAAACTTCAAGTCAGGGGGCTCAAATCACTGCACCTTGATATTATCTGCTTTGGGTGGCACTGACTCACCTGCACGGTTTTAGGTCGCGTCACAAGGACGCGTCTCAGTGGGGAAAGAACCCCTCGTAATTGAGAGTTCTGGGGAAAGTTGAACCACACCTCGTCACTACCCTGCAGCAGAGAGGTCTTCTCAAAGTCAAATCTGTCACATCACTAACCCATACAAACGATGGTCCCACTCTAGTAGTCACGGAGTAAAGCCATAGACTAGCCTATTAGAAATGACTGAGTCTGAAATGTCAACGGGTGACACACTTCCCAGCCCTACTGGAGGGTAAATCATAATAAGATATCGGGTGACCCATTAACCAGCCCTTCTAGAGGGTAAACCCTAATAAATCATTAGGTGACCCACTACCCATCCCTTCTAGAGGGTAAATCATAATAAGATATCGGGTGACCCACTGCCCAGCCCTGCTGAAGGGTAAACCCTAATAAATCATTAGGCGACCCACTACCCATCCCTCCGGGAGGGTAAACCTGGAATAAGTCATCAAGTGACCCATTGCTCAGCCCTGCTGGAGGGTAGACCTGGAAGAAGTCGACGGGTGACCCACCGCCCAGCCCTGCTGGAGGGTACACCTAGAACATGTCGACAGGAGACCCACTGCCCAGCCCTGCTGGAGGGTAGACTTGAAACAAGACGACGAGCGACCCACTGCCCAACCCTGCTGGAGGGTAGACCCTCAAGAGTCGTTGGGTGACCCACTGCCTATTATCTGCTGAAGGTTAAACCCCGAGAAGTCCATGAGCAACCCACTTCCCAACCCTACTAGAGGGTAAACCCTAAGAAGTCGATGAGTAACCCACTGCCCAGCCCTGCTGGAGGGTAAACCCAGAACTACTCTGGCCATCTCTACTGGATGGTACAACACTGGCCAACCGAATATGGAGTGGGTATCGCACAATCACCCGACTCCGGAACAAAACTAGGGGAACCCACTCAACTCTTCTAATCTAAACCATCGAGCACAGAGCTCGGGAAAAAACTCAACCCCGCTGGTCAAAAATCGAGAATAGAGGGACCCTCTACATCGCAAGAGGTCAAAAGTATGCAAAGTAGAACATGGCACGCACCTGGGGCCCAAATGACATGTGGCCCAAAGTCAACACCAACCAAGAGCACAAACTTTCTTATGTACAAACATCCAGATGTACCTCCCAGTGTTCTCACATACTCCTAGAGTATTCCACGCCTCCAACCAAAAAGGCTAACGTGCACAAGAAACCCATCGTCAACACGAAGGCGTAAGCATAACAACCCCAACTTGCCACCTCAACGACTGAGGCATGACCAACCACATCTCTTTAACCACCAACATCACTCTCCCAGGAGTGCACACGATCACACGCCAAGGGTCCGCTACAAACACGGTAGAAGAACCGCCACCGGGGCACCTTTCATATTTCCACATTTAATAAGATTGCGCACGAGGCTCCGCTCGCCTGAACATATTACACCGTTGTAATCCCCATGGAAAAACACGCAAGATAGACTACATACTCACCTGAAACGGTCAACCAGTGAAAAATGTACTATTCATCGTAACCAACCTGTGTAAGGCCCACCATAAGATCCCGAAACTGAACAAACCGATCACACCATTTCGATCCCCTCGAAAAAACACACGAAATTGACTACTCAATCGCCCAAAATGGACACCCTGTGAAAAATTTACTATTCACCGTAGCTGGGTCGGGTGGGACCCACACCACGTCCCCGAAAAAGGTCGGGCGAACTGCGCCATCACAATGCTCTTAGAAAAATAGGTCAAATTGACTGCTTACTTGAGTGCAATGGATATCCAGAGAAAAAGATGTATTTCGGCGCACCGCACACGAGTAGTGCTTCATGGGACCTGTATCCCGGTCCCGAAGCACTGCCAACAGATCACACTGTTCTGATCCTCTCAAAAAAGTACACAAGATGTACTATTCACTTGTCTAAAATGGACTCTTGGTGATAAATCTAGAAATCACCGCCAACTCCCAAAACGGTCCTCGCGGGGCCCACACCATCGTGCGGAATTAAAGCGGGCAGACTACGCCAATGCGATGCCCTCGGAAAAACACCCAAAAGCGACTGCTCGTATGCCTCGAAAGGACGTCTGATGGAAAAGTTACAAAACTATGCTCACAGCTTAAAAGAAGGGCCGTGGGGCCCACACCTCAACTCCGGTTCCAATGTCCGAAGCCACAATGAAAAACTCCGGCTCGACGCTAGGGTCACAATGCCACTGACAGTGCTCAAAACAGACTCTGGATGTGTCGTCGCCGCCCAAGACAAGAAAACCCAGAGAAAATGTCATTCCAATTAAAGTACACGTCGTGCCACCGAACTCCCGTCCCGGGAATTAAAATTTCCCGAAACCATTTCAAAACGTTCCCCTCGACGATACGGTTCTACTGCCGTAGACGGCATGCAAATCGGATGTCCGTAGCAAAAGATACAGGCGTCTGAATTTTCAAGGGGGGGAAAAAACACTTTAGGCCGGACCGGCCCGGTCCGGCAGGTCCGCCTTGCTCGGGCCGTCCCGCGCCAGCCGGCCCGATCTGCAGCGCCGCCCCACGACCTAGCCGCGTAGTGAGGCCCGCCTCCACCGACCGGCCGACCCGGCCGATCCTCTTTTTCCACGGAGACCCGCGAGATTCGAGTCTCGGTCCGCCGCCGGGGTCGCGTCGCGACCTCACTCGCCGCGCCCTGCCGACACCCTCGTCCTGCCGCCGCTCCCTGACAGAGTCGCCACCACCGTCCCTGAGTCGCTGCCGCTGTCCCGAAGCTTCCACCGCTGCCTGGAGCCGCCAGAAACCGCCAGACACCAAAAAAAAAACCAAAAACCTGCAGAACTTCGGCGGACTATTGCGATCCCCTCGGAGCTCAGAATTCAATTTCGGAAGAAGAATCGGAAAGATCAGAACATACTCTATGCGACTATGGGATTGGATCGAAGATCAGACAACAATTAAACACTAAAATCCCGGTTCAAAGTAGGTGTGGGAATTTAAAAACGGGAACAAAACCTCCTACCTCGTGGGAATAGCCCGACGCTTCGCCGTCAACCCGCCGGAGTGGCCGCGCCTCGCCGGAGGTGCCTCGCCGGAGTGGTCGTGCCTCACTTGAACTGCCTTGCCAGAGTGGAGGAGGAGTGGAAGGGGGCTTCCGCCTACCACTGTCCAGGCGAAGAAGAAGAATAAGAAGAGGGAGGGGGTGTGTTTAAGTAGAAAACACTTAAACCCCCCGCCCGACACGCCCCCGACTCCGCTCCCGACGCAGAAAAAAAGGAGGGCGCCCTTGGGGTAAACACGATGCTCCGAGTGCAACGGTGGTCTCAGAATTTTAATCTGAGGTCCCTTTGAAAAGTTATAAAATTTAACGATCGAGGCCGCTAAATTATGAAAACGCCCTTGGCGGCATTTTTCACAGGAGGCCCGCGTCCATGAAAGTTACACCCCTCCCAGGGTAAACGACATGTTACGAAATCAACGGTGCCCTCAGTTCCCCAATACGAGCCACCGTTTAAGAGATACTTGAGTTTAACCATTAAACGAATAAATAAATAAGTAAATTTATCCTTTTAACGTTTCGGTAGCGGGCGAGGGGTTCAAATGTCCCGCGACGATATGTTTTATGTCATTCCTAGGGTATACACCCCATTCCGGACCCATCCGTACACTCAGATCTATGATCTGATGCACTGTTGAGAAGTTATCCCATTTATTTGGCATGACCAGTGTGAACGCACTGAAAATTTAATTTCGGCCACACCGGGGCTCGGAATCGCACACAGTCTGAAGACGCTGCTATGGAATAATATCAAGAATATTACAAATTCCTTTACCCAAAAACCGGGTTCTTACAAATATGAACACAAAATCAAATTTCCCATACCTATATATGAAGGAAGTCTTTGAAATATCACCCTACTTCACCCTTAATTGGAATATCGATGTTATAAAACCAAATCACCACTCTCAAATGACCAAAATGATCACATATCCTTAGAATAGGGTAACAATTCTTGAACATCACTTGAATCAAACTCTGGTATTCTATACACAACCATAGACTACCATCTTCAATATTAGTGAATAAAACTATAACACTGCATGGTGACACAGTAGGATGGTTAAAAACATTCTGAATCTTATCATCTATCGGAATCCTTAATTCTTTCAACTTAGAGGGATCCATTTGATAACAACCCATCAAAATCGGAGAAGAACATGGCTGAAAATCTACCCCGATCTCAACATCACATTGAGGGGATGACATCTCAACCTACTTAGAAAAAACGTCCAAAACTATATGAAACCCCTGGGAGATTTTTTTAACCCAACAAACACTAATCACATATAAAACAAGGCCATAAAATAAAGAAGGGTCTCCACACATCTACTGCCTTCTTGACAACTCTGCTTACCAACAAAAACTACACACTAGCAATCCACAACTAGAAACATGTCCCTCCTCTAGAATCAATCAATAACAAAATATGTGGAATAAAACTAGTCAATGTTGTGAATGAAATCATACAACTACATCTATAGTAGGAAAATATCCACACATGACTGATGTGCCCCCATTATCAGTCTACACCCCCAAAAAGCATCATATAAATTAGTTTGGTCATTTAATGGAATGGTAAACCTCAGGGGTATGATAATATTATATATTTATAGTTACATATCATGGAATAGAGTGGGTTAAACAAATGAGTGTGAATCAACTGAATCATTCAAGGAACAAAAATGGTACATGATAAACTGATCTTACCTCTATGGATCTATGGGCCTTATGGTGCTTCCACCTCCACTACATGAAAATGATCTCTAACATCCTCTACAACTCTTTACTGGTGGAAACCTCTATGAACATGATCAGGTATTTCTACTTTAATATGAGAAATATCCAGAGGTTGGCCTCTACCTACTCGATCCCCTCTTAGTAGAGCATATGCATATTGTCCCTGCTACTAAAATAGTCTCAATGGTAGCTGTTGTTGAGGATGATACAAAACTCATTGACCTCTACCATACTGACCTCAAAGAACTATAAGGAAATGATTTTGAATATGTACATAAACCCAATAGACTAAACACACTATCCCAAATCCCCCAGGAAAATCACAGAAACCAATGGATCCAAAATCCCATAAAGTAATTTGATGTGGTCGAATCACCACTAGTAAAATCCTCATAGGCCTTGGTTTTTGATACCTTCCACTAATAATTATTCTCCTTGAGTAACCCTTATGGTTCCCCTCTCACAGTAAAACTCATCATATGTGCATATACTCAATCACCCATGCTTTATTCCGAACCGCCCAAATATGTTTTCACTGTAAAAGGAGTAACTATATACTGGGTCAAAGGATGGAGTACCTCTTGAATATGCCTCACATGAGAATCCTCATCAGAAAAAAGATCTAAGAAAAAATACATAAGGTCCTTAAACTGGATCCCCCACTCCCACATAGCTATACTCCCATGCTGAAGAGAGAGAAGCTCCTACCTCTTCACTACCTTCATGGTTGATGAGTGAAACTCTGATTAGGACTCCTAAAATTTGACCCATAAAATGACTATCTCTTTTAAATCACCAGATACAACATCCATTACTAATGCATAGCTCCCCACATATGACTGAGCACCCACTAGATCTAGTACTCCACTAGTACAGAGATCAAATTGAATGTGATCTCAAGCTCCTCTAACTATCTCTCTATTTCCATATAATAAACACTTCCCTTATACTTCCCTAAATACTACTGTTGAAAAACATGCAATTCTCTTTTCCAATGATCATCCGTATAAACTAGATCTACCCTCTGAGGATCATCCAGATTATCCTTCTAAACCTCCATTGCTTGAACCATGTATGGTAAATTACCAGGATCCATACCTGAAAGGGAAACAATTATTTCTTATGCCTGATAGAATATAATTTTTTAAAATTTATTTAATTCATTTTAACTTCCCAAAACTAGAACCACTGAATTATAACAATAACACAAGTCAATCATTATGCATGTACCTCTCCTAGTTATCTACCCTATAATCGGTTCCACCTCACTTGGGCGTTCGATAGTCTTATATTCTTAGTGTTGGATCATAGGGGGACCCTAAAATCCCGTTTCATATCCGTTCTTCCATGAAATATCTCATGAACCAAGATAAACTAAAACTATTTCCTTACTAACCCATGAAATCATCATAGTTCTTAACCCCAAACTCTATCATATCTCTCAACCATCACCTCTAATACCACTCTTTCATGACTTCCTCCATCTAAAGGTGCCCCTCCTAAGCTGAAAATGAAGTAAGTGAGATAATGGACCCTGAGTCCCACTGCTAGTAGGCCTTGGGTAAGCAATTAGCACTGAGTATATAAACATCTCACAAATGGGAGGAATTACCCCTATAATAATAAGATAAGGATATATGATAAATCAACTACAATCAATTCCATCACATAATATGAAAAGGAAACCAAAACCATTCCCCAATTTATGTATAAGTAAAACAAAGATAGATAAATGTCTCCAAATAAATACCCAAAAGAAAATACAAGGTACTAACACAAAAACAACCCCAAGGATTGAGAAATTAATGTCCAACATGGTTCATAAATTCCACCTAGATACCTAAAAATAATGTATATATATAGGGTGATCATACTTGTATACTAAATTGGATAACCAAAGTATATCTTGCACATGTGAAAAGAGAATACTAATGCACCCATGAGGTAATAAAAGAACCAAAAACACCTAAATAGGTCAACTAACCAAACCTCTCATCATCATTCCCTGCTCACCAAATTACACATCTAAGTATAATAACATAATATAAATCATATCAATGGTAGGGTACCCCACACCTATTTCTCACTGATTTAGAGCTCTCACACCTTAAAATCCTACGTCTTGGTGATCCTATCTCTTTAGAACATTAAATCATTCCAAGAACACCATGTGAAACTAACCCTCATATCATATATCACTTGAAGATACTTGGTCCACCACATTACATCTTGTATGAAGATACCTAGGCCAACACATCATAAATCTCCCAAAGGCACCTTGACCATCACATCAAATCTCATTTAAAATCATAACCAAAGTAGATGGGTATCATAAACATGAAGGAAACTAACCTCATTCCCTTCTATAACCATGCACAACACACATTATAAGACATCTCACCACCTCATCAAACATCAAAATAATGCACTTTTAAATTTTTTCCATAACATCACTTGTGCTTTGTTGTCACCAGGAAGAGAGAGTGGGAATTTGCGGGTATCCATCCATCCATCCCTACCACATTGATATTCATAAGACACCCCTTAAATATATGGGTGTTACCACATGGTTCTCAATGTGGGTGAGGTGTATATAGAAAATTATAAGGAACATAAATGATATATATATATATATATATATATAAACACACACAATCCCAAAATATGTGTTCAAAACAAAGTACTAAAAAACTCACAACATCACCACCCAACCTTACAATACCACCACTTTCAATACCACCAATAAATTCAAAACACCACCCAAAAGGCCTCAATCCAGATTTCACATTTTATCTTCTTTCTCAAGTTAAGACATTTTCTATATTTCCAATAACCTACCATTCCCATTATGCATCCAATTAATTTTATTATTCATCCAATTTAATTAACATTAAGAAATATCCATTTAATACATACATTCATTTTTAATGTTTTCATTATATATTCAACTCATTAACTAAACCAACCCATTTCATTTAAAATCATTATTAACCAATTCCATTATTACCGATGCATCTAGTATATCACAACACCACACAAACAATTAACCCACCATCCTTGTCAATCTAACTAGACCCAAATCACCACCATTCATAGCCAAATCCACTTCCTACTTACAAAAAACACAACAAAAACTACTTTACCATCACAAATGCACCATAGCATGACCACACAACTCATCAAACAACTTCACCACATCACAATTGCACTTCACCATCCCACCGAATGGACACACCGGTACACATCCACACAAAATCACAACCACACATCACATAACTTTTCACAACACAATACATAACATTTTCTAGATTAGAAAGGGGTATTTCATCAGTTCCACTTCATTATTTTGGTGGAATTATCCCACATACTTGAATCTCCCAGGGAACCATTTCATTAAACAGATATAAGTGATTAGAAAATTATATTTAATGTGATAATAAGAAACACATCAAACAAATTTCCACAACACATGTAAAATCAATATAAAAAAATCCCCCAATGAACACAATTTCTAGTGTAGAATTTATCCCATATAAACACATTATCAATAATAATATCAAAGATGTAAAAAATGGATTCAAACCCCTTACCCTTCAATATCAATTTACTATTTCATTATATTTATTAAGATGATGAAAAACATCTTCCAATAGGTAAAAAAGAGTAAACACCTTCCCACAGAATACACTGGATTATAAATAATGGTTTTCCCTACCTCAAATGAATATTTTCTATCCACTGTGCAAGGTTGGTTTGAGAGTGAGATAACATCTAAACACCTTGATAAAGGGGAAAACCAGGATCAACCTAGAACAACATCCCCCGACAACATATTTCAAAAATTCCAGAAAAATTAGAGGATTTTCTTGATATCATCCTTCCCAAGATGAGAAAACAAGAAGAAAACAAGGAGGAAAAAATTAGTAAAGGAAGGGAAATTACCTAGAAACGCCAATGATCTATCTCCAAGGTTCAAGGTCAAAACCCACTAATTGAGGGGAAAAAGAGATCCTTGGGACACAATGGGGTTGACCAATAAATGAAATAAGGGTCATGGGAATGATGGGTTTCAATGGGATATATAATTTATAGGTATTCTACAATTTATATGACCATAGAGAAAAACTAGCCACCATGCTACAGAATGGAAGGAAACAGATTGGACAATGATGGAGAGGGGAATACTATTCCATAACTTTGGTAGTCAAAGGGGCCACTCATATCTGTAACTATCTTTATGCCATAGATATGATAAAGAAAGAAAGAAACCCAGGTGTAGCTCAATATAATATGTCACATGGCCCAAAATCAGGAGGAAGGCTATGCTGTATCCCAATATCTATGGAATATCTACCTTAATAAACAATAGAACCTCAAAAATTACACCTTGAGCCTCTATGCTGCAACATCCTCCCCAAAGAATCATAACACTATAGCCTACCCTGCAGCCGCTCAACTCCACACTAAAGAGAATAGAGGGCTACATTTTAGCACTTTTCTATGTTATAGACACCCCCAAATGGGAGGATAGAAATGAACACCACCCTAGGAAAAATACACCACAAAAACCCGTATGTTGGCCTCCTCTAGTTTTAATGCTCCCAAATCAGGCTTCATCAAGTTAAATCAAGTTTAATTATGTTTAATCATTTTTATATATAATCTTAATCTATTATTTTAGTATTATACATTATAAGGAAGGTTGGAAAAATATGAAAAAGGATGAGTCACCATTAAGATGGAATCCCTGTTGGACATCTCACTAATGTCAAAAAATTGGATAAGTATGAGTTACCATTAAATAAGACTCACAATAAAGATGTATCACTATCAAGTTTCTCACTTTTAGCACAAATGATGAATTCTGAAAAAGTACTAGGCACAATTATTCACTCCACAGTCAAAAAATTCTCATAATTTTCACAAAGTATGAGTCACTATCGCATCAATATACTGTCGTGCTTAATTCATAATTTTCACTAAGTACTAGTTACCATTGGCATGATTCGCCACTAAGTCAACCTACTGCCATATACAAGTCACAGTCAAGTCAACCTACCACTAGAGAAATTTACTACAACTTGACTGACTATTCTAGAGTTAATTCTCCAAAGATTCACTATTATAAGATAGATTATAGAATGCATTAATTATGATTCACTGCTCCTGACTCACAACTCCTAACTTACAGCTAATTCCAAGACATCATTCCAAGACACCATTAAAAGACACCGTTTAGATACAATGTCATACCAAGTACCTATTCAAAGACTTCTTTAATTCTACCTTTATTATTTAAATTCAATCTTTTTATTAACAGTCATATTTGTGAAATTAAATTCAACTGATTAAATTTATGATGTTTTGCAGACAACATTAAAATCGTTGTCAGACTATAGTATGAGGTACAAGGTACCAAGATATGGATAAGATCATGATCTATATTAGATAAAATGTATAAATTAAATACCTGATCAAAAAGAAAAGAAGTCAGGTTCTTGAGAAAAACATGAAAACTCATAGTTGTGGATACAAGAAGATACTGTTGAGAACTCAAAGTGAAGAAAAAATTGCAGTAAAAAACTAAGAGAAGAGAAGAAATCATCGAGAAAATAAGTACCTCACTAAAAATAGAAGATTGAATCTCTCATGTAACTCTATTTTTCTATTTGTTTCTAAAATTCTACTCAACCTGCACTTCAAGATAACTTTGAGGAGTCTCAAGTTGCATTGCCTATAAAATAGATATTTCTAAATCTTTTCTATTTAATTTGATCTTCTTGTGTACTATTTTTACATTACGAGTAGTGTGTGTATATCTAAATTCTATGAACACACACTAGATCCTATGAGAAACTAGAAGATACACATATATCTTTACAATCTATCTTTTACACCTTACACTCCCACATATAATAATAGAAGAGGTCCCAGCATGGCCTGCTTGTTTTTTCACTCCCACAAAAACTGTGGAAGAGGTCTTGTTGACCTGGAAAACTATGTATGTTGTTGTTTACCCTAATATAGGATGTGGATAAATGTTTATTTATATAAAACACTATAAGGAATGTGATTTCCAATTGGAGTGGATTAAGTATCAACTCGAGACTAAACCTCTTGTTTAAATTCCATTTCGTTCTTTCAAGTTTAGTTTTCTATTTCTATGTTTATGTAAATCATAAAACTTCACTTTAATTTAATACTTAATTGTAGATAGCGTTTATATTAGAATTTAATTTAGTATATCAATTTAAAATTTTAAATTAACATTTTATATTGTTTTAACTGAGAACTAATCACTCTTTGTGAAATCCTTTGAATAACCAAATGTTTTATAACCTTCTCCTTTAGTTAATTGGACCATTTTTATTTAAAATTGGGGGAATTTTAAATAAATATTTTAGATAGAAATTTTTATAGAAACTCAATTCATCCCTATTGAGTATCCTACTCAGATAAAAATTTAGTATCAGAGGTTCTTAGTTTTTGGGTTTTAATGTTTTTAAAGTTTTAAAATATTTTCAACTGCTATTTTAGTTGTGTTTTAAATATCTCAAAATTTCTACCAGTTTAAAATTTTAATTTCATTAAAACTTGTTTTTATTCATTAAAATGGATAATATATATGAAGGTGTTTTTTCCAATAGACCTCCCTCCTTCAATGACACAAATAATGATCAGTGGAAAATCAAAATGAAAATGCATTTAGAAAACATAGGTTTTGAAATTTGGTATTCAATTAAAGATGAATATAAGATCTTAGCTACAACTAGAAGTACTTGGGATGACCCAACTAAGGAATCCTATTATAATAATTTAAAATAAATGAATTTTTTATATCTTGATCTAGGTGATGAACAATTCAATTGGATTTATTCATGTAAAAAAACCTTTGATATTTTAGTTACTTTAGTTGTTTCACATGAAGGAGACACTAATGTTAAGAAAGTGAGGCTTAACACATATACTATTAAATATTCTAACTTAAAATTGAAGCATGAAAAACCTATTCCTAACATGTACCTTAGGTTCAATGAGATTGTAAATACAATGAGTTCTCTTGGAAAGCTACTTGAAGCCAAGGAATAAATCATGCGACTAATCAGATGTTTACCAGAAAGATGGAGAGGAACCTTAGTATCAATAAGATAATCCTACGACATCAGTAATTTTCCAGTTAAAGAATGAATTGGAAAACTAATGATATATGAGAAAGATTTGAAGGTTAATTAAGAAGAATATTATGAACCTAGAAGAAAGTTAGTGGATTTCAAAACCACTGCATCCAAACAAAAAGAGAAAATTCAATTTCATGCTGAAAGTTCCTATAATGAAGACTCATCAACTGATAGTTATGAAGAAATGGATCATCTATCTAGTAGATTTAAGTAATTATATAGAAAGAAAAAGATATTTAGAAAGCCTAAATATAGAGGGAAATATTAAAATAAAGGTAACCAGAAAAAGGATTGGAAAAGAAGTGAGAATATGAATGAGATAACATGATATGAATATAAAAGAAAAGGACATGTGAATGCTGACTATCCAAAACAGAAGTGAAATAAGAAATTTGAAGACAAAGACATAAAATAAAATAAGGCTATTAAGGATACATAAACTGATTCTGAGGAACCTCCTATGAATATAAATCATCTCATGATTAAAAGGTTGAAAAATAAAACATGCGTTTTATAAAAAATGCATCCGAGTTAGCCTTAGTATCTCGAACACTAAATTATTACTACTGTAGAGATGAATCTAAATCTGACACTTATGAAAATATGAAAAATGAGGAGATGTTTGAATACTTCAAAATTATTTAAGACAATTTAAATGAGGTAAAAGATAAATACAAATCTTTCAAGAAACAATATACTATTTCTACTACTGTTAAATCTAAACTCACTATAGAAAAAGTGAATAATGCTCAACTTCTTAATGAGAATACTAAACTTAAACTTTCTAATGGGAAATTAAATAGAGATCTAGAAAAATTTATAAATGGTAAAAATAACTTAATTCAAATGATTGAAAAACAAGTTTATCTTAAATATACTAATGGAATTGGTTATCAACCTCAAGAACAAAATTTTGTTAAAAACAATTTTATATGAAAATATGGAAAATTCAGTTATATTCCCAAACCTAAATTTTTTTCTATAAGTTCTAGTGCTAGAAAATATTTTAATGCTTTTAATTATTCTAGAACTAATAAATTTTATTTTTATTGAAATTAAAAAAATGATTACTGAAAACTCATTAAGAAAATGAAGGTTCCTAAATCCTTAATTACTAATATTACTAGACCCAAGAAAATCTGGTTACCAAGACTTTTCTTGTTTAAGATATTTTTGTAGGAAAACTATTTGAGGAGTTCCTATAAGAGCTTATGGTACTTAGATAATAGCTGTTCAAGACACATGATAGGGGACTAATCTAGCTTCAAGAACCTCATAAAAATTTATGGTGGACATTTCACATTTGGTGATAATGAAAAAGGGGAAATTATTGGCCTCGACCAAATCAATAAAAAAATTCAGTTTTAATTTATAAATTTATTTTTTTGATGGTCTAAAGTATAATTTTCTTAGCATTTCATAGTTATGTGAAGATGGTTTTCATGTTGAATTTAAAAATAATTCTTGTAATGTTTTCAATTATAAGAATTATTTTTTCTTTATTACTTTTAGATAAGAGAATTTTTATACTGTTAATATGTATTCCTTTGTCTCACAAAAGGTTTCTTGCTTAATTGCCTTTTATAAAGAATCTTGGATCTAGAATAGGTGACTAGGCCATTGTAACATTCACTCTCTTAGAAAGCTTATTAGAAAAGGATTATTCAAGTATCTACCTAAACTAGATTTTCCAAATGATAAAGTTTGCGATCCTTGTCTAAAATGAAAACAACATGAAATATCTTTTAAACCAAAGAAAGAAGTTTCAACTTCTCAACCTCTTGAGTTGGGTCACATGAATTTGTTTAGACCATCTAGAGTTTCAAGTTTAAATGGGAAGCAATATGTATATATTATATTATGTGACTTTTTGAGGTATAATTGGACCTTATTTTTTGCTCACAAAAGTGTGGATTTTTCTTATTTCACTTTGTATTCTAGATTAATAGAAAATATAAGTGGAATTATAATCTGAAACATAATAAGTGATCATGATTGTGAGTTTGAAAATCAATAATTTGAATATTTTTTTCCTATAAAATGGATATAGTCATAACCTCTCTGTTCCCAGGACACCCTAGGATAATTGAGTTGTTGAAAGGAGAAATAAAACCTTACAAGAGATTTCATGGACTATGCTTAATGAATATGATATACGTATTTATTTTTGAGAAGAAGCTGTGCATACAACTTTCTATATAATAAATAGAGTCTTAATTAGACATATCTTAAAGAAAACCCCTGATGAACTGTGGAATAATAGGAAATATAACATTAATTACTGCAAATGTTTTTGTTAAAAAGACTTTATTCTTAATGTAAAATATAATCTTGAAAAAAATTTCTCCAATAGTGATGAAGGAATTTTTTAGGTTATTCAATATCCAGTAAAGTCTATATAGTCTTTAATAAAATAACCAAATGTGTAGAAGAATACATGCATGAAAATTTTTATGAAACATATCCAAATGAATCCAAAACCTCATTAGAAAATATTGAGGATAATCAATAAAATTTTGAATTAAATTAAAAATATTCTGAATCTATAGTTAAACAAGTAGAAAAATCCACCATTTTTGGAAAATATCTAGAATCTGTTCAAGTGGAACCAGAACCTATATAAGAACCTGAAGTGACCCGACCTTATTTTTCTAGACCTATTAGAACTCTTAAAAATCATTCTTTATATGATATAGTTGGAGACTTAGACAGAGGAACCCAGACAAGGGATTATCTAAGAAACCAGGTTGAACATTAAGCATTTTTTTCATTGCTTGAACCTAAGTACATCAATGATGTAATCTATGATGAATTCTGGGTGATGGTTATGCAAGAATATTGAAATCAGTTTGAAAGAAACAATGTTTGAGAACCTATTGATTGAACCAAAGACACCTTGACCATAGACACTAAATGGGTGTTTAGAAACAATGTGGATGAAGATGGAACTATAGTAATAAATAAAGCCAGACCAGTTTCACAAGGATATAGTCAATAAGAATGAATAGACTATAAAGAAACCTTTTCACCTGTGCCCTGACTTGAAGCCATAAGAATATTGCTATCATTTGCAGGACATCTAAATTTAAAAATTTATCAAATGAATATAAAAAGTGAATTCATTATTGGTTATATAGTTGAGGATATTTTTTTGATCAATCCCCATGACTTAAAAATCCGCATTTTCCAAATCATGTTTTGAAGTTAACAAAATATTTGTATGGTTTAAAATAAGCTCCAATATCTTGGTATGATAGGCTCAACACTTTTTTATTTATAAAGGTTTTTATATAGATATAGGCAATACAACTATTTTTATAAAAAATCTATAAAGATGTTTTAGTTCTTAAAATTTATGTTGATGTTATTATTTTTGGATCGTCAAAAAATTAATTATGTATTGAATTTTCAAAAATGATGCAAAATGAGTTTGAAATGAGTTTAATGGGTGAACTCAAATTCTTTATTGGATTCAAAAATTTTCAAAATAAAGAAGATATTAATTTAAATCAGAGTAAATATACTAATGATATTTTAATTTTTTTTGGCTTGGATATCACTAAAAGTAGTGATAGTCCTATCAGTACCACATGTAAATTGGATCTTGATGAAGATGGAAAATTAGTGGATAAAACCAGTTACAAAGATATGATTGGAAGTTTTCTATACTTAACTACTAGCTGACTTGATGTTATGTTTACTGTATGTATATCCTCTAATATTCAAGAATATACTAAAGAGTCACTCCTTCTTACTGTCAAAATAATTTTCAAATACCTTAAATATAATACCAACTTAAAACTGTTCTACCATAGAGGACAAAAATTTGACTTAATTAGTTATTTTAATGTTGATTTTCGTTGTTTAAAGTTAGATAGAAAAAGAACCTCTCGAACATGTCACTTTTTAGGCAAGTATCTATTTTCATGGTATAATAAGAAACAAAATTTTACTGCATTATCTACTCTTGAATCTGAATAAATAGTTGATGGTAGTTGTTGTGCTCAACTTTTTTTGGATGAAACACACATTACTAGACTATGGATATAAATTTAGGCATGTCCCTATAAACTATGACAACACAAGTGCTATTAATATTTCTTAGAAATCAGTTTCTCATTTGAGAACAAATAATATTGATGTTAGACATCACTTTTTGAGAGATTATTATAAAAAAGATGATATAACTCCTGAATTCATTAGCACTAAACATCAGCTTACTGATATTTTTACTAAGCCATCAAATTCTAAGATAATGAGTTACATCAGAAAATCCGCAAGATCATGATGTGTTCGAATACTTTAAAGCACCCAAAAGAAGTGATATGAATATAAAATTCATTATTGATGAAATATTCTCAACACGTTGTCAAAGTAACTTTATGAATTCTTTCAAGAAATAAAAAATTCATGTGAAATTTAAAATTCATTTGAATTAAAATAAAAATCTAAAGAATAAGGTACAAATAAATTTCTTATTTATAAGTATCTTGAATTTTAGATGGTTGATAACAATCCCAAACTCAAACAAGTTAATGAGTTACTTGTTTTTGTGAACACTTTTTCTTCTATATTAAAGGGATTACTAGAATTATTCCAAATAGGTATAATAATATTTAATTTTATTAATATGTGGGAAGAATTAGATAATTATATTATTAATAAAGGTGATGATATTTCTTTTGAATAACTTCATGAATTACTTTAAATTAAAGAAGAATCAATGGTGTGAAATGATTTCATGACATCTATTTGTGATTCTAAAGTAAATACCATTTAGGGTAAATATTGATATAGAAAAATCATTCATCATAAGAATACGAATCAATAATTCAATTAGAAGGGTAATAATTTAATGAATAAAGGGAATTGTTTTGATTTTTTTAAAAGAGGGAATTATATGAGGGGATGCCATCTGGATTAATGAAATAGAATATTGGAAAATATTTTAGTTGAGTAAGATATATATTCAAGATAACGTCTAAAGAAAATATAAGTACAATGGTGATCTGGTTGTGTCTTGATTCTTGAACCAAGATGCATGTCTATAAGGATCATTCACTATTCAAGATGTTTATCTAGATAAATGTCTAATAAAAATTATATCTTGGAAAAAATGTATAAATTATTATAGCTGTAAAAGGGTGTGTGGAACCAAATTTTAGTTCTGGGAAGAAGTTGAATCTTCATAGAATTATTTTTTATACCTAATATTAAAATAAATTTGGTTTTTTACCGCTTTTCTAGAAGATGTTTTTTGGTTTAATTGGATTATGAAAAGGTTATCATGTCAAAGGGTTGCATGTTGGTTCGGAAAGAATATTCAAGTGAAGGGATGTATAACATATCATTTAATTTGATCGAATCTTTATCTGATTACTTATTATAGTCTTCTAATTTGTTTCATGACTATATATAATATATTAGTTTTAATTTTTTAATATTAATGAATAATTTAAATATAAATAATTTTAAAACTGAATTAAATAAATTTAAAATTTATGTGGATTAAAAAATGATTAAAAATACATTTCATAGTATTGAGATATATTTAGTCTTTGTAGGATTAATAAATAATGTTTTTTTAAATTAATGGCATAAAACTCTGAGATTATATGTGTATATATATATATATATTTCTTTGAAAGAAACTTAAAATATTTGATAAATTTTTTTATATAAAACCCTGAGTGTAAATAAACCGTGATATAATGTACTATTATAACCTGGAAATTAGAATGGTGGGTATGAAAAATATTAAACACATTGAAAAATATATATAATGGTTAATGCATAATTAATAAGTACTCAATTTTCAGAAAAGTCATTTTATGTGTCACAAAACAACCCGGGTCGACCTTAAACTGATCACCTGATCCGGTCCGCGACATGGTCCAGGAGGCATTCCCGATCTTCCCGAGATGGCAACAAGCACTAGGGTATCAAAAGAGAGCAAGAGGGAATGATTTCTCCTAATGAAAACACACAGAGCAGCGGAAAGAAAATAGAACAACGCAATGTAAATAAACAACACGAAAAAGAAAGAACAACCAACAAAAAAAACTAACATGACCTTGACCAAAACTTCTTGTGACCTCGAGAGTCACTCTCCAAACCACAACCAAGTCTCTCACATGGTGAACTAGCTCCAGTCATACCTACACAAAACACAAAATATGAAAACACTATAGGTGTGAGTATTAAAACTCATTAGGTATGGAAAACAAACTATTCCCAATGCACTACCTTTAAATAAAGATTTCACTAATTCCAGGTTTGAACCAAATTATATAAAATATGGGTTTCCACACACATAATTTCATTTTTAATACTAGTAACAGTCCATTTTCCTTTTTAATTTTAAAAACAAGTTTAATGTGTGAAAGAAACAGGTGCATTGCATTTTTAAAACATTTTTTTGAGAATAATTTAGAAATCTAAATTTTAGTTATTAGCCAAAAGGAAAAAAACACATAACACACAACACACACGAAGCGAAATGGAACAAGTGGCACACATGGGTCAACAACCAAAAAAGACCTCTCAATCATCCGCCACGTACAAATGAACACTAAAGGAAACATGGGTCGAACCTAGGAGCTCGTGAATAATCCAGAACGTACTATAAATGTGACTCATTCTAAAGTCATGCCTACACTCGATGAAGTCATAATGCCCAAATTCTCAGTATCGCCTTACCTGGCCAAACCGAGGGGTCCAATCCCATAGCAGATTATAATCTGTACTAAGGGCCACTAGCCAGTGTGTTATCTAAACTAGTGCAATAATCGTTCTCAGAAGATTCATTTACTATGCCAGGTTCCCATGATAACACGTGTAATAAAAAAGGGGGTCAGTCAACAATTTCAATCAACCAGTAACGATGCAAAAACATCACACACAACTCACAGAGTCATCATACACAAAAAGATCACCCATGAGTCACCTCAAAGCATGTTTTCCAAAATAATTTATTTTATCAAAATTCTAAATGGGCCTTAACCAGCTTTAAATAAAATTTTTATTTCTCAAGAGACCCAAAACACTTGCTCACACATCAAAATAAATCATTTATCATCAAACCATAACTACAATTGAAATTACGTGACTTGTGTTCAAAGGACAAACAAGCATTTTTTCACTATTGTGCATCAATTCACCAGGAAAATATTTCATGTGACATGTATAAAATAAACATATCTTTTTTACATTGAGTAATTATTCCAAAATCAAATTATCTAATACTATTTATCTTTTATTAAAATTAATAATGTATCAAGCAATTAATAAATACTAAATTTAAAGGAAAGTGCAGTGGGGGAACTACGTCAACTTGCAGCTCGAACATGACTATGCGACACGCCTCACACAGGTGCACAAGCATGCGCAAGCCGATGATTGCGGTAATGTGAGGTTACCCCGCCAACACACTACAATAAATGCACAACAACAAAGGTACATAAACACAGAATTAAAACAATCCAAAAAAAAAAACAGAAACACCAGCATGACATGTTTTCAACACGCAAATCGCACCATCAACACTATTTACTAAAACCTTTTAAAATCCACAAAGTGTTTACAAAAACCACACAACTCCAAAATAACTCACTTAACATTTTAAAGAGACAACATACCATTTTAAGAAAACACCTAGAGTGCACAACCTGACAAAAGTGCACGACACGATGTGATCAACATGTAAAAGCACGTGCACCTAAACAAATTTTCAGAACCACGCTCACAACACCCATATTATTTAATAAATATTTTGAAAAGAATTTATAATTTTTTTTTAAAATGTATATCGCGGATTTAAACACATGAAACCAACTCAAGGATCATTTAACAAACTCTAAAAAATTTAAACTACGAGAAAGTTCCAGTGAGACAAATTAGGCCTTATCATGAAAAAACCGTCAAATTCAGACCACAAGTTTAAACAATTAATTGTGCACACAACATAAATTCACATAAACAGGGTGCAAAATATCAAACACAACTAAATTATTTTAAAAACTCAATTTACACCAAATTAATTACTTAGACCATGTACTAAACTAATTAATTAAAATTTAAACACTATAAAAACACAAGAAAATAATTCATTTAAATACTTAAAGGAGGAGAGTGCAAGGGGGTTCCTACCTGAACTGTGGATGGACCACCTGAAGTTAACCTCAAACCTCATTTGCACCACAACCGCACCTGCGAGAAGCCAAAACCGTCCCGTATAGCAAAGAAGATCACACAATTATAAGAGAAAGACAATAAAAAATAGACCTTACATTTAGGGTTTGGGAAAACCCAAAACCCTAAATCAAGAAGCAAACCAGGTGGTAGTCGCCGTCGGAGGGGGTGGCCAGACAGGAGGAGGTGGTGAGTCCGGGGCTTGCAGTCTGGTCATTCGGAGCATGGGTAAGAGGGGTCACGGCTAGATGGGGGGAGGGGGGTGCCGTTGCGGTCTGTTCGAAGGGAAAGGGGTCACCTGGAGGAGTCTCATGCAGCAAGGGTTCAATTGGAAGAGTTGTGCTTAGCAAGGTGGGGATCTTCATGGGTCTGGTCATCCAACGGGAAGGAGGCCGTGGATCGTCGATGTTGGACAACAGAAGGAGGCACCGCAGATCACTGAAGTTGGCCGGTAGGAGGAGGCGGCGTTGGGTGGAAGGGCCACACACCAAGGGGTCATGCTTGGGGGTGTGCTATGGAGATAGGAGAGGGGAAGAAGGTTGAGGCAAGGAGGAGGCAGTGCCGAGGGTGTTGACTAGCGGAGGGAGTCACACGGCTAGGTGGTGTGCATTGGTGAGGGTCGCACTGGTGGAGGTCACGACACTGGGGGAGGCTTGCTAGAGATGGCTAGTGCGGTGTGAGATGGATGAGAGGAGAGGAGAAGCGTTGGTGCTATGTGGAAGAAGAAGACAGGGGGGTGGCAGCATGTGAGAAAAATAAAGAAAGAAGGCGTGATTATGGTTAGGATGATGGGAAAAAATAATAATAATAATCAACAAAGAAAATCAAATAAAGAAAATAATACAAAACATTAACGTATAATAAAAACAATAAACATAAAAATTAATAATGATAATAATAAAAATAAAATTATTATTAATAATAATAGTAATAATAATAATAATAGTAATAATAATAAAATTATTAACCATGAAAATTTCAAACAACACAATAAATCACAAAATTCACTCATTTTAAATTTTCTGAAGGTAGGAGAATTGTGCCAAGGCCTAAGCGGAGTTGAGCAGGGTTTCCAAAATGTTCTTTGATCATGTGCCCAATGACTTCAGCTTAAAAATGTGCACTTCTTAACATAACTCAAAGTTTATCATCTGGGAATCAACCCGAACCTCAACAAAATTTATTTAAGGCCAACGAAATAATGAAATAAGATAATTAATTAGGTTGAGGTGTGACGATTATCCCCACCATAACTCTTCCTGCCCTCGAGAAGCCACAACAAGTCTTAGACCCAAATATGAAACTGCTTAAGTGTCACTCATCCCCAAAAGTCTAAGCACCTCCTGTTGATCGATCCAAATGAACACTGAACTCCCTTGATAGTCAAATTATCCTTAAAACAAAATCAATTTAAACACTAAAAAGACAAAACCCGAAATGAAACTCTGATACTGACACAAGGAGGCCCGGACAGACTCCCCACCATAGGAATCAAGCCAAATAGAATTCAGTGAGACTCATGATGGGTCTCCCCACTATAAGGACTGATGATATTAATCGAAATCGGAGACTTCCTGCATGGACCAGAGACCCCACCATAGGGGGAGGGGTGGTAAGGGGAGGGCCCAACCAATTGAGTATCAAAACTACCACCAACACTATACCAACAACTTCACACCCTTTAAAGAACACGAACCATGACGCCCTAAAGACAGAGATTAAATCCAAGACTTTACACCGCTGGGGTTCTCTTGACTACACGCCAACTTCACTTTGGGACCTAAGGCTGGAGCTCTGATGATTAAAGCATCTCCCACCTTGCATTTAGGATTCTAGGACCCGCAAACACCACACACCTACCAAAATTTTACCAGACACACTTCCATTCAAAATAAAGGTTTCAAAGAGGTTCAATGATAACCATTCTTACAACTGAAAAAAAAGAAACACCAAAAACGCTACAGGTGACGACTACTACATCCAAGAAATACTAAAGAGAGAAAACCTCAAACTGGTCCCCAAACCAGTCCCCAAACATCGCCCTACTCCTGCTGATGGTCTGAGGTGACCTTCGATGATCCGGGTCTAGCTTCAACACGCTTCTTGGAAACACCACAGCAGAATCACTGCAAGTGACCCAAACGCCCACAGGTGTGGCAGGGTCTCAGAGCACTCAGACACATCGGCCTCTTGTGACCCTGCCTACCACATTGGTGACAGATCACAACATTGCGCTGTGAAGAAAATGACTGAAGGTTTGAAGGTCTCTTGACCTCCCTACCAGTACCACCAACATTAGGTCGTTTCCCATTATTCTTATTCCATCCTCTGTGATACTACCCGGGGTTGAAGGATTCACCACCACAAGTCCCCCTGCTAACTCAGCTTCAACAAGAAAGGCTTTCCCCACAACATCCAAGAAGGTGGTTTGGTTGAGATCTTCACTTTCGATCGCAGTTTAGGTCAGAGTGTAGAATCAAATTATCAAGCCTTCCCGGGATTGTTTTTAACAAATCATTGGTCTTACAGAACTAGGTCTGAGAAACGTCGATATAATTCTAGTACTGAGTCAACACCCTACTCAATACAACACAACTCCATCCTCTTCCTCAGCTTCTTCAACTCAGAGAAGTATTGTTGGATAAACGAAGACTTGAAGAACTCCCATGTGAGATGTTATCAGGTCTTAATTTGAGACAAGGACTTACACCACTTCCAAGTTAGACCTTCACGCATAAAGGTCACCAACTTCACCTTTAATAACTCAGGAAACAAAATAAAATTGAAGTTTCTCTCAATCTTCTGAAACCACTCCTATGCCACAAGTGGATCTTATTGACCATAAAATAGGGGAGGGTTAAACTTTCAGAATTCTAGAACATAGTCTATAGGTTGATAAACTAGAGGATTTGCTAAGGATGCACCACCCAAAGCTGCACCTTGGGCATCCATCAAACCTTTGAGGGGGTGAACACCAAGGAACAAGAAAACAATGAGCATGATAAAAAAAAGATCATTTCCATTTCGAATTCAACTTTCCACAAATTCCAAAATAAAAACTGACAAACATTTTTTAGAATTAAAAATAACCAAACAATTCACCAAGGGAAACTAGTGTTGATGGGTGACTCGAACATATGGTTGGCGGCCATACGCTAGTCATGAAACCATCACAAGGAGAACTCTAGGGTAATGTTTTCATCTCCACATGGATTTCCTGACCATACGATCTCATGGAGGTCACTTTCTCGACTCCCATTTCATTTACCAATACCAAAAAAAACCATAATAATCAAAGGAAATCGACCAATCCGAACTTACCACGGTAACCCGAGGTTCGGAACGAGCAAGGGTTCATGACTCCCCTATTGTCTGTACACCCCGAGTCCTGACAATTCTACTCCTTCTACCATGGAAACCCCAATTAATGATGGGCACTCTGAAAAACAAGGTCTTCTCAAGAGAAAAACTCCCTCTGATACCATTTTGTCACGAACCAACATGGTTCAACCCTAAACCGATCACCCGAGCCAATTCGCGACATGGCCCGAGAGACATTTCTGATCCTCCCAGGCTGGCGACAAGCACGAGGGAATAAAAAGAGATAAATAAGGAATGATTTTACCCAATGAAAACAAACAAAGCAGTGGAAAGAAAATAGAACAACGCAAAGTAAATAAACAATAGGAAAAAGAAAGAATGACCAACAATAACAAACTAACCGGACCATGACCAAAACTCCTCGTGACCTCAAGAGTCTCGCTCCAAACCAAAACCAAGTCTCTCCCACCACGAACAAGTTCAAGTCATACCTGCAGAAAAAATAAAGACATGAAAACACTATAGGAAAGAGTATTAAAACTCAGTAGGCGTTCCCAACAAACTATTTCCAATGTAATACCTTTAAATTAAGAATTCAATAATTCTAGGTTTGGAATAAATTATATAAAATATGGGTTTCCACACACACACTTTCATTTATAAAACAAATAATGGTCCATTTTCCATTTTAATTTCAGAAACAAGTTTAATGTTTGAAAGAAATAGATGCATTGCATTTTTAAAAAAAAAAATTGTGAACAGTTTAGAAATCCAAATTTTTGTTATTTGACAAAAGGAAAAACGCACATAACACACAACACACACTAAGGAAAATGGAACAAGTGGCACACATGGGACATCAACTGAACTAGACCTCTCAATTATCCACCACGTATAAATAAACACTAAAAGAAACATGGGTCAAACCTAGGATCTCGTAAACAATCTGGAACATACTATACATATGACTCATCTAGAAGGCATGCCTACTCTCGATGACGTCAAAAGGACCAAATGCTCAGTATCACCCTACCTGGCCTAACTGAGGGGCCCAATCCCCTAGTAGAGTATAATATGTACTAAGGGACACTAGCCAGTGCGTAATCTAAACTAGTGCAGAAATCGTTCTCAGAAGATTCACTTACTATGACAAGTTCACATGTCAACACGTGTAATAAAAAAGGGGGTCTGTCAACAATGTCAATCAACTAGTCACGATGCACAAACATCACCCAGAACTCACACAATCAATGTTTACAAAAAGATCACCACTCAACCACATCAAAGAATGTTTTCCAAAATAATTTATTTTATCAAAATTCTAAATGGGTCTTAACCATTTTAAAGAAAAGCCTCATTTCTCAAGAGACACAAAACAATTGCTCACACATCAAAAGAAATCAATTATCATCAAAACAAAACTACAATTTAAATTCCGTGAATTATGTTCAAAGGCCAAACGAGCATTCTTTCACTATTGTTATTCAATTCACTAATAAAATATTTCAAGTGACATGTATAAAATAAACAGATCTTTTTACATTGAGTAATTATTCAAAAATTAAATTATCTAACACTATTTCTCTTTTATTAAAATTAATAAAATACCAACCAATTAATAAATTGTAAATTTAAAGGCAAGTGCAATGGGTGACTTACCTCAACTAATAGCTCGAACATGACTATGCAAAACGCCTCGCACATGCGCGTAAGCACACACAAGTCGATGATTGTGGTAACGCGGGGTTACCCCGCCAACACACTTTAATAACACACAACAACAAAGGTACATAAAAAAAAACTTAAAACAATCCAAACGAACAAACAACTCAAACACCACCACGACATGTTTTCAACACAAAAATTGCACTATCAACACTATTTAGTAAACCCCTTTAAAATCCACAAAGTGTTTACAAAATCCACACAACACCAAAATAACTCACTAAAAATTTAAAAGAGCCAACATACCATTTTATGAAAACACCTAGAGTGCACAACCTGAAAAAATCACACGACACAATGAAATCAAAATTTAAAAGAATGTGGGCCTAAATAAATTTTCAAAAACTAGGCTCGCAACACCCATATTATTTAATAAATCATTTAAACAAATTATAATTTTTTTAAAAAGTATACTGGAGCTTTAAACACATGAAACAAACTCAAGAATCATTTAATAAACTCTAAAAACATTAAACTACTGGCAAGAGCCAGCAGGATGAATTAGGCCTTTGCATGCAAAACCCATCAAATTCAGACCGCATGTTTAAACAAAATAATTTTGCACACAAAACCAATTCACATAAATAAGGTGAAAAATATCAAACGCAACTATATTATTTTAAAAACTCAATTTACACCAAACTAGTTACTTAGACCATGTAATAAACTAATTAATTAAAATTTAAACACAGGGAAAACACAAGAAAACAATGAATTTCAATACTTAAAGGAGGAGAGTGCAAGGGTGTTCCTACCTCAACCGTGGATGGACATCCTAAAGTCAGTGAGAAACCTCATTCGCACCGAAACTGCACCTGCGGGAAGCCAAAACCATCATGCGCAGCAAATAAGATCACACAATTTGAAGAGAAAGACCCTAAAAAACAATAGACCTTACATTTAGGATTTGGGGAAAACCCAAAAACATCAATCAAGAAGAAAACCAGGTGGTAGCCGCTGTCGGATGGGGTGGCTGGATAGGAGGAGGTCGGGAGTCCGGGGCTAGTGATCTGGTCATCCGGAGCATGGGTAAGAGGGGTCGCGACCGGATGGGGGGAGGGGTTTCCATTGTGGTCTGTTCCAAGGGTAAGGGGTTGCTTGGAGGAGTCTCACACAGCAAGGGGTCACCTGGAAGAGTCGCACACAAAAAGGTGGGGCTCTCCGTGGGTCTAGTCGTCTGGCGGGAAGGAGGATGCAGATCGCCAATGTTGGCCAGCAAAAGGAGGCGCCGTAGAGCACTGAAGTTGGCCAGTAGGAGGAGGCGACATCGGGTGGAAGGGGTGTGCACCAAGGGGTCGAGCCCGGGGGTGTTCTATGGGGCGAGGAGAGTAGAGGAAGGTTGCACCAAGGAGGAGGCATCACCATAGGGGATGACTGGTGAAGGGAGTCGTGTGGATGTGTGGTGCACGCCAGTGAGGGGTCACAATGGTGGAGTTCACAACACTGGGGGAGGCTCACATGAGATGGTTGGTGTGGCATGAGATAGAGGAGAGGAGAGGAGAAGTGTTGGTGCTACGCGGAAGAAGCAGACAGGGGGGTTTTGGTATGATAGAAAAAAAATAAAGAAGGTTCCATTAGGGTTAGGATAAGGGAAAAAATAATAATAAAAATCAACAGAGAAAATAAAATAAATAAAATATAACAAAACATTAATGTATAATAAAAAAAATATGAATAAAAATTAATAATAAGAATAATAATAACATAAATAATAATAATAATAATAATAGTAATAATGATAAAATTATTAACCATAAAAATTTAAAACAACACAATTAATCACAAAATTCACTCATTTTAAATTTTCTGAAGGCAGGAAAATCGTACCGAGGCATAAGCGGAGCCGCGTGGGGTTTCTAAAAATAGCTTCGCCCATGCACCCAGTGACGTCAGCTGAAAAACGTGCACTTTTAAACATAACTCAAAATTTTTTCATCCGAGACTCAGCCCGGACCCCAAAAAAATTTATTTGAGGACAAATAAATACTGAAATAAAATAATTAATTAGGTCGAGGTGTGATATTATGCCTCATAAATATGCTTCCCTCAAAAATGGTTTTTGTTGCAGTTTGTGCAAAGAAATTATAATTAATTTCTAAAATAATTCATATATTTTATCTTAGAAAATGAATATAATTTTTTAATAATAATTTCAATACTATATTAGGGAGAAATTTTGGGATTTGTTTAAAAGACTTATTTTTATGTGAATAGTAAAAATACCGATTTTTGTAAAACTGCCATTTCTTCATTAAATCAATAATTTAAAATCCTCATTATGTTTTAAATTTGATAATAAATGAAAATAAATATCCTTTAATTATAACTAATCAGACTAATTATATAATAATCAATATTATACTTGATTTTGGTAGAAGACCATTTTCAGGCTTAAAATGCATTTGTCTAAAAATCATCTTTATCATGTTTTATTAGTTTATTTTTTAATTAAAATATAAAACTTGTAGAAATTTAAATTGATAAAATATAATCCTTAATTATAATTAATATTTCCATATTTTTTAATGATACCAATTTCTTTTTTGGTCATTATTAACAGTTACAAGGTTAAAAACTCAATAGTATGGTAAAGTTTAAAAATATAACATGGAGGAGGGGGGGGGGGTGGTAAAAAAAGATAAGGGTTAAAATTACTTAAAGTTTATTTGAATACTATTAGATATTAATATTTAGATATTATTTATCTATACATTTAAAAATAGTGTAATTTGGAGCGACATGGATTGAGTAAGAGATTAATATATTTTAGTATTTTGAAAAATTAAAATTGTAGCCTCTCCCTCCATTATAAAAGGAAAAAAAATTCCCTTGTTAATTAAAATTTAATATCTATTAATATCATCCAATACTTACCCAAATACCTTCCTAACATGCCTCCCCATGATCTAGAGGTCCTGTTTTGATGAAAATACATACTTTATAGGTCTTAAGGTGTAAACTAAAGGGGGTTGTCCAAAGAAGAGGTATTATTATTAACCGAGTGTTTTAATTTTATTTATTCATACACATAATTAAATTATATGATATCCAAGATTATATAATAACATCATTATATCCCATATACTTAGATCATATTATGTCAATGGTGAAACCTTTATTCATATGATTCTTCATCAAAGGGGAAATGAAATCATCATTCTTGCGTACGTACAAACTACCACCTCGTGAAACAATTTTTTTTGTCCTCACCACCATTAATGTGTGGTTATTATTATTGATAAAATTTTTTATATGATATATAAAATATAATTATGGTTCTATAATTATAATATATAATATACCTTCTTCACTTTCATTAAAAGTGAAATAAAAAGTATCGCTCATGTGTACGCGTGGACTACCACCTCCACCCAGTGATATGATTTCTTTTGACTCACCATTACTGATGTTTGGTTACTATGATAGATTTAATGTTTATATATAATTGTTGACACCCAAAAAATAAAAATTGGAAAAATTGGAGTTCGGAAAAATACCCAAATCACATGTATCATTTTGGAATAAGGGAATGGAATAAAACATGAATAATTAGAAATAAATCATTTATGATTCGTAATCATGTTACCCATAATGGATCACGTGACTGCATGAGCCTTTTTGTGAATTCATCATTTAAAATATATCATATATCTCTAAAAATGGGTTCATTGCATCACATGATCTAGGGATGATCATGTGATGTCCTAGAGACATGTGGTGGTCAAACCTAAAGGCCTTGACTATTGAATATGGAAATAAAGGTACAATAAAATAATAAATATTCTTTATGTGATGCCCTTTGAGTCATGAAACTAACTCCATAAAAATATTAAAATTAAACTTATCTAATCAAGGCTTTCCTTAATGGGTTCTTTGGAGGAATGATCCAGGTATCCATGCATTGCACCATACTTCATCGTGTGATCTACTTTCATGATAACATGATGATTTGAACATCATGCAATGATCTCGGGATAAATCAGTCGCATAAAACCTTCATGTGGCCAAGTTTACATGACTTATTAATTAAATTGATTACAAAAACAAATCCATGAATCCTTGGTCATGCATCGCTCTTAAACACATGAACCCTCAATCATATGAAGCATTCATGTGATGTCTTTATGAGACACTATCCATGTATCCAACCTATGAAACCTTAGACATCACTTACTTATCATGAGTAGTACATCATATAACTTCATGAAACCCCTAAAATTTCATGGGTTTGACTAGTATGTTAATGAAAAAATGATCACATATTAACTGTTCTTCACATTTTCCCCCTTGGAATCACACGAAGACACCATGAAAATAAGGTCTTCACATGGATGCATTCACATAAGGGTGGATCACCCACCACATAAAGGTAAAGTAGCCTTCATGTAATGGTTCTGAGACTTATTTAGATAAAGTGGATTCCAATGGAAAGGTTTTAATACATTCTGTAAAATAATAATAATCATGTGATTCTCATTGAGTCATGCAATATACTCTTTGATAAGCCAACAACATGACTCAGCTAAGAAGAGAATCCATTCGTAACACGGTTTACAAGATTTCATGTGACCCATGATTGATCACATGAAATCATGAAGGCATATAGTGCCCAAAAAAGGAACTTCAATAAGAAAGGCTATCAATGATGGGAGTATCACACTATAACACTTTTTCATGAAAATACCGTTAAAATCATGAGACAAATCCATGGTAATAAGGATGAGTGGATCGTTCAAGGATAGAGGCGACCCCTAACATAGTTAGTATGCCATCATGATATCTATCCTTGATCATGTTATATAAAGGATACACATGGAAGAAAAATTCCTAGGTCCTTAGTCAATCAAGGTTTTCCATGATGGGAGGATCACATGCTCTTTGTTCTTAACTTGACACCCTATTGGATCTTGAAACTACCCCATGAAAACGAGGTCACATGACATGGATAGGTGTGGTTATCCATGATGGAACCTTATCTCAATTATATTTTATCATATGATGAAGGTGAGGACATTACTGATGACATGCGAATTGGTTATGCGAAGAACATGATACATAATTGACTTATGCTGATGGTCCTTCTCCTGACTTAAGCTGAGCTATGTGTCTTGTACACCATGAAAAAGTGACATATATATAAGGGAGATTATTACTATAACCCCCATACAATTAAGAATGATAGACACATAGTAGGAGAAATAGAGAGAAAATCTACAGTGAAGTAATCATGTGATCATAAGACTCTCCCACTTAATGATGTTCTATGAGTACCTTAGGATAAAATAAAAGAAGAATGAGTTGTGTAAGGTTATGTTAGGTGATAAAACCTAGTCATGAAATAACATGATATCCTGTTGATTATGAGACAAGAATTTTATCACAAGATGGACTCTTGGTTATGAAATGATACCATAAGATCTCATATACCCTCATCAGCTATGCGAGTTCATATCCCTCATTTTCTTTCACATTCACATTACTTCACAAGCTTCATGTTAATCACAAGAATTCATAGCCTTTATGCAGTGTACATAATCATTTTATATTCACACTAAGAACATGAACCTATAACACTTTCATGGTGTCATGACTCCCAAGGGTGTTATCCATGCACTCCTAAGTCTATCCTCACCCATAAAGGTCATCCCTCTTTAATATCCTCTCATACTCCCCAAGTGTAAATAAACCTTATTGCAAGTCCCCAAAATATTAAAATATTTCTAAAGTCTAAGGTAATAATCCTCATGAGTGTCAATCATCCTTCCCTACCCATCATTGGGCCAAGAATATAAACTATGATGACTTTTGGTTCCTATTATATGATGGATATGTATGATGCATTCCTAAGGCCCAAGCTCCATGTCTAACGTATTTCCATTTTCCATTTCATGTAGTTATATTCCATATGAATAATATAATACCCTCATTTAGATTATTTATTTCCATGAGGCTATATCCCTCATGAAGACCAAAAAACCCACATAAAACTTTTTGTATCGACATATTCCTTGTGAAAGATCATAACTATTCTCTTAGAAAGCCATATTCTACATGATACAGGTAATTATACCTTTATAAGAGTAGCATTATTGTGTAATCCTTAGACCATTACATCACTCTATGGGAATCCTTCTTAGGTGTAAGCCCCAACCATATCTTCATATTATTAAAAGGAACTTATTACCAATAAAACATCTCAAGGTAGCCTCAGTTTGTAATCCCCATAAAAATTCAATCCTATACTGTCATAAATTGTTTCTAATATTCTGTAATACATTGTTTCTAACACTGATCAGGAATCATATAGGCTTAGAGGATAATGATGGTTGTGACATTGTCATTATATAGATTCCTATAATGTGTTCCTCTTTTTAGATGTAAGTTTCAACTATATCATATTCTCATTTCAAAAGGATATATTTTTGATGAAGTTTCCTAGGTCATCTGCCACCTGCATAACTCCAATTCAAACCTCTATTTTTGTACCTTTTACAAAATAATAAACTTGTTGGAACTACATGATCTCTAATTCTTTTCTTCACAAGATATGTAGGATGACTCTCTGAGGCTCGACCCTATATCTAAGGTTAAAATTCAATCATATACATTATTTGAACATGAATTTAAACCACATGGTTTGTTCCCATACAAATTATGTGGGTTTTGATTCTTGTTTTCATAGGATATATGGGACAACTCTTTGAGATTCAATCCTAATTCTGAAGCACTAATTACCTCCCTGAATGGAAATAAATTCCAGAGTTCCCAGTCACATGGATTTAAAATATATCAATCCATAAAACCATCATCTCTAAATAATAATGGGTAGAAATATGGAGAACCTATGATACATATAGATGGTTTCATTAATAATACTCCTCCTCATTTTTATATGGATTTATATTGATAAAAGTCAACAACTAATTGTTTTTATTGCGTAACCAATCCTGTATCAGGATATGGAAAACATTCATGAACATATATTTAATCTATAAGAGAGTCCCATAGTAGGAAATAATTACCTGAAACAAGTTTTGATGAGACTGACCTACCATGCTCTCAACCAATGTGATATCATAAGCATGATTAATAAGGACCGCCAATAAACATCTTCCTTTGGAAATAAGGGTCATAGCCTTTTATAAATGTTATAGTTATTGGGTGTTTCAAAAAAATGGTGAAATAGATATGAAAACTTTAAAACTATGTTGATAACTTCACACATGGGAAAGGATTAGTTTTTCATTAAATATCTACAAAAAAATCAATTTTTTCCAGGAAACAAAATATATAAAACTTGACATGAAACTTTTAATAAAAAAATTGGTTGTCACACATCATACCATTTTTTTATTTCTCGTATGAAAGGAAAAAATGGTGAACTAGACGAGAATATTTCAATAAATAAACCTAATCATATCTCCCATACATAAGGAAATTTTTTCACACCTTTTACACAAACAAAATGGCCAAAGGAAAAATAAGAATAACCAATTTGTTACTCGTTCATAGATAATTGATAATGTTTCTTAATTATGATGCTGGACTGATTATAGACCTTGTTTATTATTTTCCTTTTGACTATGGATACCATTATCATAATAATTCACCTTGATCCAAGGACATGAAATCATCATGTAAACATTTTGTAACCCTAGATATAGTGAAATATTTTTTGGAACATGAAACGACATCATCTACTCGATGCCTTCAAAATCGGGTAAAAAATGTGATGGTTAAAGAGTACAACCAACATTCTATAATTCTGACCCTCGGGGATGAACACATGGGTCTTTAGGGATTGAATCCCACATGCCTACCTCACTCAAGGAATGTTGTGATTAAACTAAAAACGCCTTTCACCATTACTAACCAATTTAGGAGCCTATCCCTAGAGAATGTAAATAAAAATATTACTTACCTTAGGATGGTGGATCAAGGAGTAGACCATAGCTCCATCCCTATTCAAAATCCACCCTGGAGGATTCCTTTCAACCAACTCCACCAAAATCATCCTACAAAATCCTCCATGTCGATTGTTGAGGGAACTACCCAATAGATCACCTCCCAAGATACTCATATCTAGTAACCAATGAGATATCATCGGGTATGGAATGTTGTAGAATAGGGGAAGAAGTCCCACATTCCCGTATACATTGATGAAGCTCGTCGATATATTCTCTTGGTAGCTAGTGAGAATGCCCATATCCTTGCTCACCCAAACCAAGTCTTCCCACATATCCTAGTAGCACACACATGGAATGTATATATCCTATTAACATGTATGAATCCCATTATTATATTACCATGGAACAATGAGGTCAAGATTTTGAATATATCCCCATTTCAGTTGAAGATGTATACAGACATTTCCTTGAAATCGAGAACGTGTAGGCATATGTTTCTAAATACACCCTTCTAAAGTGTCTGTTTATTTTGACAACAATAAAGTTGATTCATCAAAATATTCTGGTGATAATATAGGGATAGGAACACATCTCTATCCCAATAGAAAAAGAAACATATCATCATTTTCAACTTGAATATATTTCTACTCTAGATCAAGCAAATATTCTTTCTCCCATCTAGGAGGATTATTGGAAAATCCTGATAAAGGAAGAGATAGAAAATTGAGCTCATATTCCCATTCCTTTTGGGGTTCTACAATCAATTTATGAAATTACCTAAGGAAAGGGGCATATTTCTAATCAATAAATCTAGTAAAATACTCAAAATGTATAGGACTAGGCTCATATTTCTTTTCCAAATGGGGTTTGGAAACCTAGTTTGGTAACCAACTTAGGACATGAATATATTCTTATTGAAGAAAGATAGTGGAATTATCTGAAGTCATAGGTATGATCTCATATTCCCATTCCAGTTGGGGTTATTCAACTTTGTTTGGATATCACCCCAGGTTAGGATTATATCCCTACACAAGTAGATTATAGGATCTAGAGAGATATTCCTACTCACACAGAATAAAGAAATCACCAACATCCTCTATAGGATATACCGAAGGATGCCCATATTCCTTCTCCCATTTCATAAGTCCATAGACATATTCTATCATGGAATACATATTTTAATTAGTCTTATACGCCCAATTCAACCAGGGTGACAAAAATATTTTGGAAACCATCCAATGGGGGGATCATATTCCCACCAATAATACAAAATACCATTGACATACTCTATAATATTCATGGTAGTGAGATTATGTTCTTATAGTAAAAAATGATAATCTACATATCTAGATGTCCACAATGCAATAGGATCATACTCTAACACAACCCCAAAAGGCAGGTCGGCATATTCTTATCATGAAATGGGATGACAATCATATTCTTACCCTACTCGATTCTAGTTTAATTAAGGCCATACAAATAAAATCTATAGCACCTCAAGGGTACAATAACTATTCATATATAACAAAAGTTCAAAACTACCACATTGGTCCTCCTTGCTGTCTTATAGAGATAAATTAAATGGATCTGATCCCTGACATCTTCCATGGATGACCTCCCAGTGGTGACATCTCACCTACGTAAAGAAATAATCCCATTTTGAAGACACCTTCATATATAAAGATGATAGGAAAACTAAGGTTAACCATATATAGAGCCTATCCACCACCACTACTGCCTCACCTTGGTTATCCGGTAGCCCAAATAAGAAAACTCTATGGTTTGACCAGGTAGAGGAACATTCCTCCATTTAAGAGGAGACTCACATGGATATATGGAAGGAGTTGGATGAAAAAAACCTTCCAACAAGGTTTTGGCCTATCAACACTTCCAATTATGAAGTCTTAGATTAGATAAAGAAAGCATGTAAGCCTTATTTATACTGGAACATGAGGGAAATGTTTCAATGGTTTAAGGATAGACACCTCCCTTATTAAGGATATAAAGGACATCATTATGACGTAAATAGAATCTATAATTAGGTGGACCTGACTGCTTTCTCCCTGATCCATGACTTGATATCATAAAGGAAATGAAAATGCGTATGAAATACTTTCCTCTATAGTCAAATAAGTCTTCAGAAAATAATCATTGAATCAATATCATATGTCCTTATTTGAGTATGGGGAAAGTATGAAGCATTTCACATCACCCCATACCCATGATATTAGAACATCACAAATATAAAATCATGTAATTTCATATCCATTGGAGTGAAACTACTCTAAAGAGGGAAGATCATGATGACAGTTTCTATGAAAACCATCTTTGATCAAACCCATCCCATTGTTATGGGATTTTTTTTACCACCACATCCACCCTTAGAGTTATCGAATACTAGGAGGGTCCCAAAAAGATCACACATAGATCCAAATCAACCCCATCCCCCAGGATTGGGATATTTTTATCATTCCCACAATCCCAAGAGTAATTAAATCCTCAATAACAGGATCCAAAAGTACCAATAGTGGACTTGAATCAACCCCAACTCATAGAGATTGTGTCATTTCTTCTTATACCCAAGGATATTGGTATGGTATAGGCTAGGTAGTGGATCCTAATTAATATCACCCCAAACATTACCCCCTTCGAGTGACATACCCCTGAAATTCAGTTCTTTCTCGAAAATCATGTTTGGAGACTCCTTCCGGGTCACATTTCGTAGACCAAAACCAAGGGAGTTTCTAGTAAGGAAAATAATACCTTGCAAAGGTTATAATTAAAAACAACCCAAAAAGACAAAGGGACATAGGGAAAACACCAATGTAACTCTCAAATGGGAGGCGAGTGATAAATAAATTCCTTATTATTAGGAGGACGACGAGATAATTCCTACCTTCCAATAAACGTCTGTGAATGTGGTCACCAAAAGTATAGTTAATGACACAAATTGAGATGAATATGTTTAGTGGTATAATAAAGAGATAGTTCCTCAATAGGCGAGTGATGTTGATGCACAAAATGTGATCGTACGTATATAGAATCAGAGGAGGAACTAGAACCTAGAACCTTAAAATGAGGATTTTCCACATCCTCAATGACATTACCCCAAGGATAAAAGGAAATAAATTTCCATATCCCACTTACCACCGAGAATGTCCAAAATCCCCTCCATGAAAGAATTTATAGAACAATATGAGTGTGAGATATAAAACCTCATATGACTAAATTATGAATTAATTGGGGGAAATACTCCCATTCAATACTTTCTCAAAGTGGAAGAAAATGTCACTCCTCCTTCCCAACATGAGAGATATAATCTTTCTGTATGGATGGAATCTGAGCATCATACTATCCCCGAATCCAGAAAATTGGATTATATAATCAAATTAATTGAGGAAGGGCATGATTTTACACTATTATGGTGACAACACCACCCTCTGTAGGGTGATCACCAACTCCTAACATGATATGTAAGTCAAGAGGAGGTGAAAGAAGGGACACCATGTTAAGAATCACCCATTTCACATTCCCAAGGTGTAGTTCAGATTGAGGTACCCCAGGACCCCTCAACACCTTTGAGTATCTATATACTCATATGGATTCTATGGATGGGAGATGAGAACCCATATCCAAAGATTAAGAGGTAACCCAAATGGGTAAATGATACATCAACCCTACCTAATTTTGAAAATCCCAACATCTCAAACATAAAAAAAACATGGTATCTAGAAAAGTATCTCATGCACTTTATGTCTTTATATGGTCCTATTATAGGCCCTCAAGACCAGTAATAAAAAACAAAACTAATATTATTTTTACATACTTTGGTGGGGAAAGCTTTTATTTGGTATAACATCCTTCCAAATGAGCCCATCATAGGTTGGGAAGATATTAATCATAAATTTATCTATTAATTTACCTTCAATCTAATGAAAATGATGGTTTTTGACCTCATAAATTGTAAAAAAATTTAATATGAGATACAATCATACTTTATTTACAAATGTAATTATATAGCATACTCACTTGACATTCCTCTTCTATAGGAGTAGTTTCTAGAAATTTTGGCTGAGATCCTATGCTATGAGATTCAGACACCTTGGGTCCCCATGAAATATTCAAGAATATTGAATGTGTTTGAAAAGATGGCACACCATCTAGAAAATTCCATTGGGAGAGTGAGTTCTAAATCATGACCCACTCCTTTGACCTAAAGGAAAAGGTCTAGAAAATTAGAAAACACCACTATCAAGCTCAAGCCAATATCAGTAACCACTAGAACACCCAGACAAGCCCTGCATTTCCTGACACCTCTTGTCAAGCAATATTAGTAGAAAAACCACCGTTGAGAAGGGAAAAATATAGACTGGGTCCTCTTTTGATTTGAGGAATATAAGAACAATTTAAATTACTTATTAAATGAATAGGTTCCTTGTTATTTAATTCTCTCTATAGAAAAAAATATCCTCAAGATACACGAGCCTAGGAAACCCAATGATGTCAGCCTTACTAACAATCTTGAATATTTCTCATTTCATTGGAGACTAGGTCACAAATTACTAGAATAATTTAGCTTAAAAGAAATAATATTGGGTTTGATTGATTCCGAATAGGTGATACTAGGTAAAGACCTAATGTATGTAGAAAATGTGGCTACCAACTGACTAGAAGATGAAGGTGAATTTCAAGAAGTTACAGTAATGTGTGAATAAACATTTGATAACTTGATGAATCGAAAGATAGTTACTCGAGATAATGCCACCCTTAGGTCATAGATTCATAGATTGGTCATGATTATGTCAATGAAGATGGATCCATTATTGGAACCATACCACTGAATGAAATACTCATCAGATAAAGAAATCATTTTCTGATCCGTTCATGTTATTTACTTAACATACCCTTTCAATGATGACGAATATGACAATGAATATGAGTTACTTGAACTTGACCAATGAGATGAAGTCCAAAGACACATAATCCATGGGAACAAGGTATGACATGATCATGAAAAAACCAAATATCCCTACCATATTGTCATTGAATCCATAAAATCATCCTAAACCAATGTTTGAGTGCTTTAGAAAGTTCGAAGAGAGCATAAAGATGCTTCATATTCTTTTAAAGATCATTAAAAACCCAATTGTTTGGGATGATCAGATGGAAGGTGTATATTGTTTTGATCATACCAAATAAATAGGTATACTAACACAACCCACTATATTAACAATAGATGTACCCTTGGACTCTTTCCAAGTTTCGGGCCATTTTACCTCCATAACTTTATCTCCTAGGATACATACCAATGATAAACCCCACCTTAGGAATCTACATCCCTTGTTATATCAATTTGAAATTTTGAAATTTTTAGTATATTTATTTACCTATAATTCATTACTGGATTCTCTTCATATTTTAAAATATCTTAGGGAGTTATTTATCTAGTCCCTCAAGATTCCCAAAGAGTTTGAAATAGAAGTCTCCATAATAGAGGTTAATCTAAAACAAATACTCTAGAAAAATGTCATGTCACCATCTCATTCATATTGAAATATCAAGAAGAAGATATAGAGAGACCTAAAATACCCCTATATGTTTTAGGAAAGCTTTATAATGGTGAAATTTTATGTGATATAGTTGAAGATGGTTTCCGAATAAATATCATCCTGGTCCATACCCTATGACATTTGAGATAAAATGAGAATGATTTGTCTCCAATAAAGTTGACCATTCAAGTATATGATAAGAGTGAGAAAATTCCCCTCATAAATATCCATATAAAGGTTGAATTTAGGGAAATAACATGTAATTACAAGTTTATAGTTATCCATTAATTCATGATATACGATGTCATAATCAAGAGACCTTGGTTTAATAGTCACATGACGGTGCAATCGACATTCCATCAATGTTTAAAATGATTCATAAATGGAAAGGTTAGTATTCTACGTGGTGATAGAACCACCTCGGAATATTGTAAATCCTGATATGTTGAGGAAATTATTTATAATAGGGAACGAAAACAACCCATGATAGAGGGATAAATATAGGTTGTTGCTCCAAACGGACTGAGAACCTCCCCTGAAAATCCCTAGAGATTGATCAGAAGTGACTATGTGCTACCTATAAACCTAATCAATGTATTTTGTCTAGTCCCATAAGGTTTTTAAAAATTATAAATTTCACCAAAACATGTCTATTCAATAATAGTTATGCTAGTTGGCATGAACCAATCAAAAAAAATTCAGACCAATTTTCTATATGAGTTAGAAAATTTTAATGCTCCATAAATATAAATCAACAGTGACCAAAGAAATTCCCTACAACTTAGGATTTTCATGACTCTCCTACTCTTAGTGGTAACTGAAATAAAATAAAGCATCTCCAAAATATCCCTGTGATTCCCATAGTATTTAGGGGTGTCGATGTTTCTTTTGAAATCCTCTCATCCTTTTTGAGGACATAGATATAGCCTTATTTTCTATAATGCATGAGGATGCTTCTATCAAATAGAGAAATAGAATAGGAAGAGGATAAAATTTTGGAAACCCCTCTAGAATTTAAGGAAGGAATATCCACCACCATTGTTGAGATCAAGTAGGTAAATCTTAGAACAGGATAGGACCCAAAACCTACATTACTTAGTGTTTCTATGCCTCTAAAAGAGAAGAAGATGTATGTTTCATTTTTTGAAGAAGAATTGATATGTGTTCTATTTTAATTATATAGAGATTACCAGGATGGACCTCGATTTCACTACTCATTAGCCAGGTCTTCCAGAATACCATTGTGATTTTAAGTAAGCAACTAGGAGAATGAACCCATCTCATGCTACCGGGGTAGAGTATAAAGTTGAAAAAAAGAATTAATCCAACTTTATCCAAGAGTTTTTGTACCCAAAATGGATTTATAATATCATTAAATTGACACTGATCGAAGGATGATTTACAAATACCATTCACAATACTCCCAATTTATGTGACTTTAGGCTTCCAAGCCCTTTCATTTATGGATGTGTAGTCATAGTCTAATTAAATCATTATGGAACCTAAATATGGGGAATCCAATACCTTTAGTGCTTATTAAAGAAAATTTTATTACTAATTAATTCATTTCATTTTAAAGAAAACTAATCCCACTTATCAATGCTCTATGAATCATATCTTTAAACCCTTCTTGGGGTGAATCACAGTGTGAAATAATTGACGACTTGGTAGATAAATCTTGATAGTTTTGTGACCACCTTTCCATTATTTAAATAATCATCAGAAAATTGTTGCAACGTAGTTTTAAAATGAATCCTATAATGTGTGGTTTTGGGGTAATTTCAAGGAAATTAATTGTCTTTTTAGTATGCCTCCGTGGAATTGAGGTTGATCTTGAAATATTAGTGAAATTATAGAAATTATACCTCCTCAGAATCTTTACATGTTAAGAGGACACTAAGGGGACCTCACTTATATCAAGTGTTTCATAGCCCACTGGGATGACAGATGTATCCACTTCACTAGACTAATGAAAAAGGGAGTCACCTACTAGTGGGATGGGGTCTACCATAAAGATTTTGAGAACTCTACGCAGTTACTACTACATCCACCAGTAATAATTCCATCAATATAAGGGAATACACTCATTATCTACTTGGACTCTATGGAGAGAACAATCAGCACCCTCATCACATATAATATTGATGGGTGGAGAAAAAAAGTATCTAGTATCTCAGTTAAATGATGTTGGATACTGAATCTTGATATTTTGATATCGATAAGAACTATCTCACACTGATCTTCATGGTGAAAAATAAATGACATTAATTATATCATCATGAAGACCACTTGGTCTCTCATATTGAACTTCTATAGTATATTCTTAAATTCCCAATGCTAACTGGGTGTTTGTCTTGAGGGGTGGTTGTCCTACAAGAGTACAAACTCTACTTTGTGTCACAAAGGTAATCAAAGTGAGGAATATTGATGATTTCCTCACGACTCATCCTTCCCTATAAATCATGCTAGTGACCACAAAACTCTTAGATGAGAAAGTATTCTATGCCCATGAATACCTCCAAACATGGGACATTCAGTTTTATGGGGCCTCCTGAAGTCCGACTAGGAAGAGGGTGGAAAACCTTAAACTCAACCGAGTTAGTCTTAGGATAATATTTATTCCATAGATAAAGAAAATTTACCCTAATACTTTATCAATGTTCGAAGTCTTCCCTAATAATGAGGAATAATACCAAGCCCTTATTGCAGGTCTGGAGCTAGACTTTCAACTATAGATATTCTATCTGAATGTTAAAGGTGACTTAGATCAAGTGATAAAAAATATAAATGGTGAATATGCCATCAAGAAGGATTGATTGAATGCTCTAATAAGTTATCTAAGGGGACTAAAGGTATAATTACTATTTGAACCAATGTTGTATCATGTCCCTCAATCAAAAAATGATTATGTTGATGCACTGTCCAATGCATCTACAGTACTGGATGATCTTGAATAGGAGGAGGTATTCTTCCATATTACACACCAAATGGTAGTTCCACCAGTAATCATTTGTAACATGTAAAAAATCAATCTGGTCAATTCATCCCCATAGAATGATGTGCCGACATCCACTCTTGGATGGATGAAGAACAAAAATGAACATATATGATGTCGAGAAATGAAATTCACCCATAGAGATTGTCCAAATGATGTAAATTCCTCTATAAAAAAGTATTTTATAGAGTTACCTTAGATGAATTGCAAAAGGAGAGACCCATATCATCATCAAGGTAGTCAACTCAGGCTCATGTGATGCTCAATAGTTCAGAACCAGGCTCTCCCACGAAATTTAGAGGCTTGATTTCTTGTGGAAAATGATGATATAGGAATATGTGGCGTTCGATAAGAAATGAAATACATGTTCGATACAAATAAATTTCATCCATCATCCCCCATAGTTTCTTCACACAGTTAAATATTCCAGGACATTTTCCATATAGGGGATGAACATCATGGGTCCATACCCCTAGGTATAGCTAAATATTTTTAGTACATCCTTATTACTAATATATTTTTTTCAAATGGTATGAGTTCATACCCCTCAAGGAATTAAGAAAAAAGAGTATCATTAACTTCTCAAAGTCTAATATCATCACCAAATTCAGTTCCCCTTACACAATACTGAATGACAACAATATCAATTTCCATTCTTCTAAGGTGGAGAATCTCTATCAAGTTTATAAAATCAAGTCCAAATATTCATATCACCATCATGTTATAGAAATGGTAGGACAATTTAATTTGATAAGACTCTTTAAAATATACTATATAAAATGGTGGACAAAGACAAGAAGCTTTGGTCATTCAAGATCCTACATACTTTATGGGCCTATCATACCACAAATAGAAATACCACAAAAGAAACTCCATACTCATTGGTTTTTGGAACTGATGAATTATTACCCATAGAATTATAATTGAATTCAATCTAAAATTCCATATGTGGAAAACTATTAATATATTAATAACTACTAAAGTGGAATGATGAGTTAGAATGACTCGATAAGAAATGGTTTTGTATACTGCACAACCTTGAAGTCCATCAAAACTAGATTATGTGAGCCTTTAACATGAAGGTTCTCCATCTCTCATTCCTCTAAGTATAATTGGTACTAATTCTCAAAATCTTGATGAATATTAGGAAATAAAATTCCAAATCTAGAACCCAAATGGGATGGTACTTGCATCATACATATAGTTTATTCCAAACGAGATTTCTCATTTGCCTTGATTGATGGAGAGCGCATCACGCCCCCTCCAATTAAAGGTTTTTTAAGAAATACTTTTCATAATTACCCCCTTATAAATAATTCCTCACCTCATGAATTTAAAATGAATATCATGATATTTCATTACCACTTGACATTAAGCTACTCGAAATACATCCTTATCGTCTGACGTTAAACTACACAGAAAATTCCCTTACCACATGAAATTAAACTACATAGAATATTTCTTTACTGTATGATGTTAAACTGTAAGAAACATGTCTTTATTGAATGATGTTAAACTACATGGAATATTTCCTTACCACATTAAATTAAGCTTCATGTAATATGTCCTTACTACATGACCTTAAAATACAAAGAATATGTCCTTAATGCATGATATTAAACTGAACTTAAGACATCCTTACTGCATACTATTAAATTTCATGGAATATATCCTTATTTAATGATGTTAAACTGCATGTAACACATAATAGTAACATGATGTTAAACATTGTGACATCCTAAGTCCTTGTTTCATGACTTTAAACTGTATAGTGTCCCTTTTCACAAGACCTTAAATGGAACAATATGTGTTTACCTAATTAGACTGGCCTTTCCTTTTATGTATAAACTAGATCTACTTAAAATATTTTTATAGTAGGGGTTTACCAGTGTGTGTTAAATATTTCCAATGACCCTATACAATAACAAAGTAGTACCACTATCACCCTAGAATTAAAACCTCATCAGTTTTAGGTTCCATTGTTTCTAACCCCAAGACTTATCTTTAATAGAACGTAATTATATATTATCCCTATCTATATTGAAAATTAAAATACTCACCCTTGTATAAGAGTCATATCTACATAAAGACCAAAACCTAAGAACTACATTTGGCATGATTCCCATATTCATGAGATATATAGTGCTGTCTGGATAATATTTCTCAGTCCTAACCATAGATCTTAATTACTTTTAACTATGTTACTCTATGAGAACCAGATTTTGGTGGGGATTATTAATCACATCAAAATGGGAATCCCCCCACATTTTTCTAGTCATGAAATCTTGTGTAGTTTAATCAAATTCCTAATTGTCTGTTATTTCTCATTCCAAGCGTTAATCATGTGATCTTAGAGAACCTAGAAATCCACTTTAACTAGAATTATTAAGATATATATTATTCACATTTAGGAACCCCATATTTTTTATATGATGTTAAAATAACTGACAAGAGGTATTTATATTGAACACATCATAACCCTTTTTAACCATGTTCTTAAGATTGACATGTTTTATCCATTTAAACTATTTTTTAATACACCTTAGTGTAACCTTTAGGGTGATTGAAATATTCTAGAGTATTATGTTCTCCATGAACCAACTTCATACCTCTAGTATCTGATTTAATACCAAATAATTACTTAAATTCATATTATCTTGGAATTGCATTTAACTTAACCCTATATAATCTTAGTTCTCCCCTGCAGCATATTGGAAATAGGGTCTGGTTGATATAAAAAACCCTACTTATATTTTCTGGTGAATAACATAATGCTTTAGAGATTGTGCCTAGGGGATGTTTTGGTCTTAGAGGAAAGGTCCCCCTTAAAACAAGGAGAAATTATCAGGACTATATGTGATGCTTGTTTCTTTACATTACAATTGATAAACATATACCCACCGATATCCACTCCAAATTGTCTTAGATATTATTGGGCTATGATTTACACTTACCTTAACACAACTATTAATGTGGAGTTAGACACCCTTGATGTTACACATCTGTGATGCATACTCAATGTCAAATTAATATTATAATATTGTATTCCTATACCCTTTCATTTTGGGGGACACATATCTCTGGAAGACCAAAAGTCCTTAAGTTAGTCATCCCTGTTAGAAATATCATTTGATCAAAGTCACATGGCCATAAAAAATCATCCCTTGGGTCCCCATTGATTAACCTTCAAATTGCACGACACCACCATCCCTTTTTAATGATGTTAAATTTTTAGGTGTGAGTGTATCCTACATGAAATTTAAGTGATCAAAGAAGACGAATCCTGATGTCTATTTTATCTCCCACAAGAGAAAAAGATACATGTAGAGGTTTTTGGAACATGGTTGGCCTATACTCGAGAGCATCAATATCCCCTATTCCTTTCATATTTTCTAGGAATGTGTAATGAATTTTCTAGAAAAGAATTATATGTGGATTAATTCTTATCCATGTAGGATATGCAGTGATGCATGGATCCAAAATCCTAAGACCAACTATAATGTCATGAAATGACATATCCCCATGTATTGGCTAGGATTATAAAGGGATTAATATCTACAATAACTACATGTGTCTTGATTCTTGTTATCACATGATATGTAGTGAAATCCATATCCCCTAATCCTAGACCCAACTATAATTCTAAGAGAAAATATAATACCTCCTCCTCTGTATATGTTTAAGATCTGTGTGGGGGACCGTTTCTTTAATAACTACATGTGGAATGACTCATAAACTTTTAGGATACATAGGTATTCCATGATATATGTTCTTCGGAACAACATTAGGTTTTTGACTATCAAATCCTACCTCAATGATTGTTTCGTATTGAATGTTGTCAGAATTTTGTGGACACAAGAATGTAATGATTCCCCCACCAATGAAATCCTCTCTTAATATGAGAGATCTTTACCTTAATGGAATCTTTTAATGTTGGATAACATGCACCTAGATTATAGAGTGTGAACTATCTTACAAGGAATAACATACCCCCTCCCTTGAATATGAGTCAAATCTATGTAGGGGACCCTTAAATTTTCTATAACTATGGCTGAATTGATTCATGTTGGTACATGTTACATATAAATGCTCAATTTACCCATTTTTGGGCCCATCTGTGGTTCCTAAGAATGATAATAACCCCTTTCTTTTCCCATTTATATAGTTGGGCGAGCATGGATGGTAGTCACGCATGTCATCATTAAAAGAATAAATTCTGGTGATACTCTTTTCATCTTGATGTATTGGCCCCCATGACCTCATTAAATAGATATTTTCCATTGTGAAACCCCTTTTCATCTTCATCACACGAGTTAGATATGTGCTTGGGATATTTATCTTTAATAACAACATATGTCTTGATTCCTATCTATACAAGATATGTAGTGATATTTGGATCACTCATCACAAGACCCTACCACAAATTTCAAAAATCCCCCTTCCTTTCATAGTGTTTTAACCTTTACAGTGACACTTCATTCACTCAATGGGTTTTTACTAGGGTAGTACATAATTCTACTTTCAGACATTAGTCTTTGTAGTGGGGGACCCACAAAAATTATTCATGGATTGATAAAAAATTCCATTATCCCTATGCATAAGTTCTATCTTCATAGGGTGCCTTAAAGAACTAAGTAGTGATTGATTCCTATCCTTATAAGATATATAGTGACACCAGTATTCTCCACCCAATGCCCTACTACAACTTATAAAAAAAATTACATCCCGCCTTTCTGCGTATGAGATAGATCTACACAGAGGTATTTCATTAAGATAGCCATATGTGGCAAGATTTCCTCCCTTACAAGATTCAAAGGGAAACCTAGGGAAAGTCCAGATTTTTTTAATAATCCCAAGATCACATTAGTACCTGAAAAGTCATCTTCCATTAAAAATGGGACATTTTTAATTCTCATCACCAAGACCAATTGATTTCTTAGTCACATTCCCATAGCTAGGACAATATGAGTTATTTATTATTCACCTCTTTTTTCTCACACCAAGAATAACTCACATGATCTTAGAGGATCAGACTGACCCATTTGACATAAAAAAGAGTATCATGACCAAAGGTGGGTGGAATTGATGATCTACCTTACATGACCTTAAACATATTAAGAATGATCAATTTATATGAACTTATTTCACCTATATATGATTCAGATCTATGTATGGATTGCTTCCAAATGAGTCTGAAAAATGGGTCCCATCATATGGATATCAACCTATCATCCTATGAAAGGATGAGAATAAATCCCACATTTTATTGCTCTCAACCAGTATAGGCTATCTCTATGGATACATTGCATAATATAATATCAGTTCATTACATTCTTATCACATGATGTTACAATAAGTGATATTTATATCCTGGCCCCATGATGTTAAACTTCATGGAAGGCTCATCCCCACTTCACAAAATTAAACTACATAGACCATCATCCATAATCACTCCATATCAAAGCACCACAAGATACTAACCATGGTCAACCAAAGTTTGAAGTGCTTCTATCCTATTTCAGAGCACCACATGTCTTGAGTATCTCGGATTAGAGTGAATCTTCCATGGGATTTGGAAAATAACACATGACTATAAGGGATCCTTGGTTTTAATATGAATTCCATCCCATGTACCCAACATTTTAAACCCTGGAAAATCTTCCAAATGTGTCTTTTCCTTTCAAAAGATCCTCTAATCCTTGTGATCCCTGAAAACATTGCAGTGGAACTTTTCACCCCAGCTTGATCTATAATCATCCTCAGTGTGTATGTCCTATACCATTATTCATGATTCAGTAATATTGAGCCATGATTTAAAATATCTTCAACCCATTTTTAAAAAGGTTATGGAGTAATACTAACCTTAGGAATCCTAATTAGGCTGTTGTGTAACACTCCCTTGATACCAGTTTTGTGCATTATTACCCGAAACTGTATGAACTTTGGTTAATGAAGTATGACATGAAACTCTAGCCTTATATGGTCCAAATTACAATACCTTAAAATAATAGTGAAAGATAAATGAAACTTTATATACTAAAAACCTACCAAGTGAGGTATGAGAAAATTTTAAGTCTCATATTTCTAGGCTCTCCATCTTCAGAGTCTTGAAAAAATCTATAGTGTAAATTAAAAAGGAATTAATCTCAAGTGTCATACCTTATGACCCTAGTAAGATCCGATCCGTGCTCAGTAGACCTCTTTGGTCTAGGAAAAAAGTTAAATAAATGATTCAACACATACCCTTATCATGATAGAGTATTTAATATGTGGTTATACAACTTCTTGGGTGCTCAAAACCTTCTTGAATATTATATTTTCCATAAATAAACATTGTGTATTCGAAGTTTGAATTAACACCCACAAGTTCCCTGAGTCTATACAATTCTACTGGAACCCCATATCATGGTCTAATTTCTATCATTTATCCCCTGTATCATATTGGTAACATGGACTAACTAATTCAAAGGGACCCTACTAAGACTCACTAGTTAATAAAATAATTCATTAGAGCTTGTTCCTATGAGATATTACGGTACTGGAAGAGAGGTCCCCCTTAAACACATGATCTATTTCCCTATCTGTGTGTGATACTGGTTTATTCCATTACTAATGGTTGGCCTATGTCCACAAGTATCCACTCCCCAATTGAATTATATATTATTGGATTATGATTTATAAGTTCTGTAACCAAACTATTTACGTTTATTATACATCCTTTATGTTATGTCAATATGTATTATACCCCTTCTCAAATAAAGAGTGTGATACCTCAATCTTAAAACTTTTAGTTTTCCTCATTGCATGACCCTAAAATGTATGATAAATGGGCCCAAGATTCATGACCAAAATCTAAATGCCCCATTTCTAGGGTATTCCATAAACTACCCCTTGGGTTCCAGATCCTTCCTTGTATAGTACTCTATCCATGCCCACTTCATTGTCTAAGTGTTTAAATCTTTTAAAACCTCCCAAAACCCTTGGAAATAGGTAGAGACCCCTATTATTGACAATAAATGAGTTATATTTTCATAAAGAACCTTGAACCATGAACTAGAGGAATATAATCCCTGCAAGAAAGGAAAAGAAATCCCCGTGAGCCCTCACAACATCATAGAAAAATTTGGTACCTAAGTGTGGTTTGTAATCATCCCTAATGTACTACCCTATTTCACTGTCCTCTATTCAAAATCCTGTGGTATAATTTAAATAGTCTATAATATAACTATATAAGTGGATTTTACATCCTTGACATCAAATTACCATATACCATAATCTTTCCTCATCAAGGATGCAAGGTGTCAGAACCCTTCATGAATATCTGTCCTTCATAATTCTAGTTAAGCAACAAGGTGATAGAAACCTTCCTGAATACCCATCCTTCATAACCTACTCCATTTGAATATATATAAAGTCCAAGATATATTACATAAAACTAAAAATTTTAGGGTACAATATGTTTGACCTAAAATAATGTCACTATGTCAGTCTATCTTTCAATACCTTAAACTGTCAATGGAAAGACACTATACTAACTTGAATGAAAACATTAAAGTGCAGTATAAGAAAAAATTTAGTCATTTATCAATAGACACATACTTTTTGAGATCTAGGAAAAAGTTATCATATAATAATATATATATATATATATATATAATAAAGGAGACATAAATTTTTTTGGATGAAATACCATGAAGGGAGGACAAAGAAAAAGTCAATTCCCCACCAATTAATATTTCATTATAGGAATATTAGGTAAACGTAAGGGTGATAAAAATGAAAGAGACATAAAATATTAAATATCCCATCATAAAACCTCTATAATAGTCAATATATTATCCCTTGGCCCATGATCTATAGAAAATTCATAGAACACTATTTCTCAATGGCACAAATTTAGATGAGTTGGCCATTTGAATTAGACAATTTTGAAAGGACTAAACCTAATACATCAAAATAAGAGTTGAAGAAAACGACGATTCATGATCCATTATAAAATAAAATATTCTATAATTTGAGTGTTTGAGTTCAAATTTGAGTTTACATATAATATTAAAAAAACATTATTATTTTAAATATCTATATGATATTAATTTTTCAAGATACCATAAATATAGTTAAAGGGGAAGAGGAAAGAAAAAACTATTAGGGTTTTAAAGACTTGTTAATTGAAAATTAAAAAAATTGAGGGGAGGAATATCCATAGTCTAGAGTCTCTCCCATGTTAACTAAGAAGGAATACAATAGGATTAAGGTAAATTTTTTTGTTGAGTTATCCAGATCAAGCAGAGTGTGCTGGGAGGGGTTAATTGAATACAAATGTGTCAGACACTTCATTTCCGTTGAAATCACAATAGGATGAAGAGCCTCAATTAAGGAGCATAACTCATGATGTAATTTTTGGATGGACTTGAGTAAAGATAATTCCATTGAAATATCATCCTTTATACGAGTTATGAACACTTCATGTTCTACTATCTATATATCTAGATTACTAATCTGATCACACTATTGATAGGATTTTATATGTTTTTTCATTAGTGACTTTAAGGATTCCCTAATATATTAGAGCATAAAATTTCTATAGTGAATGTTGCATAGATCACTTTTATGGCTGGATAGCTACTTCCAGGAGCAAACTATTCATTACATGACTTTATATAATCTTTGATAATTCAAGCCTCCATCCCTCAATTGAAAGAAGAGTTGGAGGAGCCACCCCTTGGCTGTAGTTTCCTCCAAAATCATGTCGAAGATTAAATAATAAATCTCATACCAGGATCATATTTGTGCAACCTTATTTATGGTATCTATATCAGAGAATGTGAGTGCATGAGTGATGATGACCGGGATATACTTGGGTATTAATCTAGTTGAAGGAAGGACCATCTCAAACGATGAGGAATCAAAAGAAGTGGCCTCATTTACTCTCACTCTTCCAATAATATTTTATAATACTAATTTGGGTGGTACAACATCTATTATTAGTATTGAGGGGCCAGTTCCCCAAAAAAACTACGCCTTATCATCTTAAGACTCATCCTCATGTTATGGGTTCTTTATTAGAGGGAATCTTAAGTCCTAAATCTATTCAATTACAGCCTTGAGTATGGGCTTCAAAGGGACACATGGTTTATCTACTTTGTGGATTGATTCGAAATGTACACCAGAGGGGTAGGATTCCGCCCAATCTTGAGAATTTCCTCGATACGAATAAGTAGGGGCATTAGTAGGTGCATGATTAATCTTGTTATTAGTACCCTTTCACATCAGTATCATCTAGAATTGATGAATAAGTTTGGGATGTTATTATCCTCACATTCTAGTAAAAGTAAGATAATATAATTTATAATTACAGTGAAAATGACAAGTAAAACTGTAAGGGGAAAAAGACTCATTAATGACTAGTTCATCTAAGTGAGCTATGAGAACCTTGTCCTAATGTGAGACTTTATATGACCTCTCATCAAGGTAACCTCTTCCATTTTTAATGATTATCATTGAAGGTGAAAGGTACAACATGAAATTGAAACTATGATGGTTTCAAAACATATCTACAACCTTATTAATGTCTCGATGAATTACATTGACCATAGAGAAATTTAGTAGACAGGAATGGAATAGGGAATGAGGAATCTTAATGGTGTTTTGATACCTATAACACTGTAAGTGCTCACCTATCTTAGTGAATAGAAACTGTAGGGGACCAATACTCTGGTAAGAGGTATTACCCTATTTAATGTGGCTAAGATTTCTAAAGAGACAATATGGGGTCGTCATAATTAGTATGAGGGGTATTCCTTCATCCAGTCGATATAACATCACCAATGTGGCAACCTATATTTCCAAACATGTATCCCCATCCAAGGAAATCAATCCATTTAAAATCATGAAAAACAATATCTTTAGATAAATACTTGGAGACTCTAATGGTTTCACTTTGGCCTCATTAGGTGTACTTTCTAGCCTCTATAAGGGTCCAATAAGATCCCTCTCTATCTCAAACATATAAGGAGGTATAGTGATAAGGATGTACTGGAGTTGTCCTAGACCCATTTGCACAAAGGAATATGGTTATCCAGTATTTGAAGGAAATGATTGTGTATAGGATCAACTCATTCTTATGTTTTTGTCTCACGATGGTGAGAATATCCTAAGATAAGGTGGGAGTCCATTCAGGGTCATCCCAAACATTCAAAACTAGAAGGAAATAATCATACATTACCCCTTATGGATGTATTCCCCTAAGATGTTGGATTCCCCAAAAGATAATTCCTACCTCCCTATGGGTCAAGTGAAAATTGTTGGGTTCCAGGACACCAATGAAAGGTAAATTCTCTAAGAATATCTAGTTGGTAGTATATAATAAACTATGAGATCCACATTACCTCATATATATTGATATTGAAATGTTTATTGGAAAATTATATACATCTTTTATTAATCTTGAATGTCTAGACCCATTCATTATAAAATTTATCTCTCGGGAATATGTACCATTTCGAACACCAACCACCTTTCAGATTGTCCGAAGAAGAAATGAGTAGTTTTTAAAATCATTGGGAAATATATTGATGAGCGAGATCATGACCTTAGGGATAATAGGGGTGTTCTTAAATATATAATATGAACCCTGGAATCACACCCAAATTAGTAGAATATTCTTAGAGACAATCACCTGGATACAATCAAAGGAGGATGAAAACAAAAAAGACAGAAGATTGTGGATAGGAAAAGTAATGGAAATATAATTTAAAATTATGAAGTTATATAAAGGAATACTATGTGATAGAGGATAATTATAAAGATTAATTAGAAGAAGTCCATTTAGAATCTCATTTTCAGACAAGACCCAATACCGAGGATTAGAGTTATGGTTCTTAACAATCATAGCCCTTCTCCTAACCACATTGGATGAAGTCTGTGAGATTTAAGCCATTTAATAATAAGGAAAAAATAAAACATATATTAGTAAAATCATAGATTTAAAAGGTCAAATAACCATGAGACTCATCTTGAGTCATAATATTTTTTTTAATTGGGAGACATCATGTGGAGCGCATGACCCATTATGAGTCACGTAATCATGTGACCATAGAAATGTCATGCAAATAATATAAAGCATTATGTGATCACATGACCCCCAAGTAAATCAAAAAAATCATAGAAATTAATCCTATGGATTAGGATTCATGATAAATTTTGAATGAGTTACTATTGGTTAGTTAGTTAATTAACTATTTTATTCATATGGACAATGTGGTTATGTGACCGGTTCTCATGATATGATCACTCAAAGGAGTTACGAAATAGGGTCTCACGAAGTAAACACATAGAACTGAGGATGAAAAAAATTAAGAGATCTCTAAGACTTTAAGTAAAAATTTAATACTATATCCCCTCTTCCTCCTATTTATAGTGTATCTCATGGAGTACCAAAGGTCATTCAAAAGAACAAAATTCACCCAAAATACCAAGGGATTCAGGAAATCATTTACTTTCTTAGAATCGATTCCTTGTTCTTTTTTCTAGACTTTACTTCAAGGGGGGATTATTGAAATATTTAAATGAGCATTGGAAAAATTAAATTTGGAAAAAACACAAAAAGAACAAGTATCATTTTGGAACAAGGGAAATGAAAAAATAATTACTACTTGGAAATCAAGCATTTAGGATACGCGATCACGTAACCTATAAGTGATCACATGATAACATGACCCTTAGAGTGAATGTGTCAAGGACAAGTAAAGAGGATTCCCCAAACAATGTTCTCATGTCGTCTCATGATTTAGTGATGGTAACGTGATGTTATAGTGACACATGGTGGAAGAAAAAAAAGGCCCTGATGATCAAAGCTAGAAATTATGGGCCAATTATGAAATAACTGCTTTTTATATGATTCCCTTAGAATTATATAATAGACTCCAGGATAAGAAAAAAATGAAAGTTGTCCAAGAAAGACTGTCCTAAATTGGGGCTTCAGAGGAATGATCTAGGTAACCACATATTGCATTAAGACTTTATTGTGTGATCCCCTTTCATAATCGCATGATGATTTGAACATCATGTGATTCCCTTATGAGGAATCAATCTTAGGACACCATTATAAAGATGGGGTTACATGACACATTCATGAGATGGATTAAAAACATAAATCCTTGAATCCTTTTTTGTGTTTCAATTTTGATCATACAAAATCATGGTTATATGAAGCGTGCATTGGATTGACTTACATGGCACTACCCATGAAGCCTATCCATTATCCCTTGGGCATGGGATTTCCTTTCATGCAGACACCATTATATGTTTTCATGAAACCCCAAACCTGTTATGGGTTCAAGGAAGATGGCAATAATGGACCGATCATGTAGTCACTCTTCTTCTTATGATGATCCCATGAAAATTAAGCCTTCATGTAGTCGTATTTGCGTAAGGGCGAATCACTTAATGAATAAAGGTAAGATATCTGTCATGTAAAAGCCACATGAATCAGTTAGAAAAAGTGAATATCCATAGAGAGATTTTCATACATTCACGTGACCTAATACTAATCACCCAACAAGCTAATGACACGACTTGACCATGAAGAGAAGTTGTCCATAACTAGGTTTGCACATTGTTATATGACACAAGATTTATCATGCGATGTACTAGAGACATGTTGTGGTTGAATAAAAAGGGATTTTGGAAAATAAGGTTTTCCATGATGGGAGGATCAAATGGTCACATTTTTTCACATGAAGCCCCTTGAAATTAGACAAGGACCCCATGAAAATAAGGACACATGACTCGGCCAAGTGGAGTGGTTGTTCCTGAGAGGGTTGAAATGCCTTCATCAGATCTAGTCTTGATCATGCAATGTTAAGGAGAAATGTGGTGGCTGAAATACAAGGGACTCCAATGATCGAGGCTGTCTCTGATGGGAGGACCATGTTATCATTATTATTCACGTGACACCCTCTTGTATTACATGAAGTCCCCATGAAAATCATGTCACATGACTCGATTGTGAGAGTCTATCCATGATGAACCCTTCTCATGATTTATATTTATCACATGATGAAGTAGTGGACATCACCGGTGACATGAGACTCAGTTATGTGAGGCGCATGATACATCATTGGCTGACGTGAATGGTTCTTTCACTAACTTAAGTCAAGGTACATGGATTTTACACCATGAAAATCAGCACATATATAGGGGAGGTGATGCCTATAATCCCCCCAAGAGGATAACCATAGAGAACGTTTTTGGAGAAGAGTAATCATGTAATCGCAAGAATATTTCTCTCAATAAATTTTAGTGACTACCTTAGGATAAACTAAAAGAAGTATGATTTTTAAAAGGGCCTCTCATGTGATAACCCCCAGTCATGCGATCATATGACATCTTACTGGGCATACGATGGACATGTGATCACAAGACAACCTCTTAGTTATGAGATATTTCCAAGAGATAACCTATCCCATCATCAGCAACACAATTGCATGGCCCTCATATCTTTGTGCACTCATGTGACTTCACAAGCATCATGCGAAGCGTATAACTCCACATCCTTTATAAAAATCACGAGATAATTTTTTCTTCATGCAGAGTGAATGAACCTATAACACCCATGTGGCCACATGAACCCAAAGGGGTTTTCCCTTGTGATTTTATGTCCTTCCTCACCTATAGAGACCATTCCAATTTAATATCCACTAATACTCCTAAGTGGGGATTCACATTGGTGTAAGTTATTAGTGTTGAAAATTTTAATTTGTATTTGATTTTTTTTGGTCAATTGAAAAACTAATTTAAATATAATTTTTTATAAAATCCATTAATTTAAATATTTTTTATTTAAATATAATTATTTAAATATCTATATTTTAATATCTTCATAAATTGAAAAACTAATTCAAAATTCAATTTAAAATAATCTAATTGTTCAAGTTGAATAATTTTTTTAATGTTGAAATTCTATTGGTTTTGTTAAGTTTTAATTTCAGTATTTTAAATTTTTTGTTTAGAAATTGTTTATTTTTACAGGAGTTAAATTTTTATAATTTATTTTTCAAGAAATATTTTTTTCTAAATATAAATATTAAATTTAGTTTTAGTATTTTATATTAGTTTGAGTATAAAAAATTTATATCCAATTTTAATGTTTGAAAATTTATGTTTACAATATATGATAATAAAAGTATTAATATTTTAATAAATATATTATTTATTTATTAATTATATATTTGATACAGTTTATAAATTTTTAAAATAGTATATATATAGATTTGAAACTATATATATAACAGTGTTTATATATATAATTTCATTTTTTCTATTTTTCAACTAGATACCCCCGCATCTCCATCCCTCTCTTGAAGGCAGAGATGCACACCAGCCTCAAGCACCAGGTTTCTCTCCATGTGTAGGAGTTCCCCATTTTGAGCTACACTAAGTTTGCTGACACTAGCACATTAGTGAAATCAATTTATAAACAAATATACCATGAATTTCTGAAAATTTATCATAAAGGTTTTTGTTTAAGTGGCTCTAAGTTTAATTTGAGTACTTACCATGAGTTTGAGTACATACTAAATGAATTATTTTTCCAGGTTACCGTGAACTAGGAAATTGAAGCTACCATGGAGTAGTAAAATATACAAACCTTGAGTAGGTATTTATAGATAAGATGAACCCAGTTTAAGTAAACTAAAATCTTATCCAAGTAACTATTAGGTATTTCAACAACCAATTATGTTGGTATTTTAACTTACCATTAATAATATTTTCTTTTTAATTGAATGTAAGTTTTTTTCAATGTGACTGCATGAGTTATTTCCAATTTGAACACATGAAAAACTTGTTCACATAGTTCATATATTGAATGTATGATTTTTTTTCATATGGTTAGTATACCGACCACATGTGATGACAAGATAAGTGTACCAACCACATGTATTATGCCTCAAATAAAAACATCTTTACTTTTTTTTTAAAAAAAATTATTATTTTATTATATAATTTGTTTTAGTGATATTTTAATAAATTTATTAAATAAAATTTTATTTATTTTTTTAAACTTTTATATTGATTCGAAAATTAAACTTATATAATAACAACTTTTCTATAATCCAGTGAATATAAAAGTTTCCTAAAAATAATAATTTTCATATCATTTATTTCATACTATGTTTTTATTATTTTTGAATTATTGATTTACTATAATCCAATGTGAGTGATTTTTACTATTATAATTATTTTAATGTTTCTCATTAGTTCTAAAAAATATATTATAATCTTTTTAATGAGTTTAATGAAAAAATTAAAGTGAGTCAATATTATTATACAATAGTCATGTGGTATTAACAGGTAATGAAGTGTTTCTATATTTTAAATATTTTCATCCTTTGTATGGAAGTGATAAGTTTAGGAAACTTCCATATAAAGAGAAAAAATATAAACATTCATGATTTATCGATAAATAGAGACCAATGCATGTAGTGCAAAAAACTCTGGATGAATTTCTTAATACACGATAACAAGAAATATTTTATTAATAATCGACTAGTTATTCTACGACTACAGTTACATTACTGTGATCATGAAGCATCTTATCTATTCAATTCTTAACTATTGAATAGATCAAAGATCATAGATCTAAATCATTTTGTATATCATTTGATATTTTCTAATTTAATTGTTTATGTTTTTCATTATATTATTATTTTTAACCTATTTGTAGCTGTTAAAATCAGTTTATACTTATCTCAATCAAAAGAAAGTATCATATTGGTTATTTTACCAATGAAAAATAAGTTTATTGGGTTTTGAATCCTGAATAAATGTTAGGTTAAATTGGGTTGTGACCCCCGAACAAAGTTAGGTTAAGACCATATTATAACTTATATAGAAAGTTAGGGTTATACCTACCGGTATTGTAAAAATTAGTGCCTGTAAATTGGTTACCAGACCTTTAAATGTGATTTTACTTAGTGGGTACCAATATTATCACAAAGTATGGAATATAAAAGTGTGTAATAGGATCTTGGTATTCTGAACCACTATAAATTATTATGTTTATATTTTCATTCCCACTACAAAGAATCTATAAAACTACAATGCACTGTTGATTATCCTATAATAAAAATCTGATTGATTTTTTGTTTTATTTTTTTAAAATATTTTTTACCCATAGTCTATTTTCCATTTATATTAATCCAACAATTGGTATCATATATTTGGTTCCTTAAAGGATATTTAACATATATATATATTTTTTTAATTTGATACCAAAGAATTTGTATTGGGTCATAAGACCTTCTTATGAATAGTATAGTTCTATTGTTTATTTTTAACAATTATGGTAACTTCAATATCCTAGACATAACTATCTATAGAACAAAATATAAGTTCTTGAATATGAAGGTATTATTTCTAATAATGGATGGATTACTTAAAATCTTAATATGTTTAATAGAAGTGACTATGGGTATTGGTAAGACAGAGTGGAACTCAACCTAAAATTTATAATTGAGGATCATTGAACTATCCTAGAAAAATCATATGAGCTACCAAAATATGATCCATATACACTATTAGGTAATGAAATTGTAAAGTATGTTTTAAATGATAACATGATTTTTTTACAATGATATAAGTAGAAGTGTATATAGCCATATATTAGCTTGTAAGATAGATGTAAAAGTTTGGATAATCCTTCAAGTAAATCAATACTGGATAAGAAAGAATAAAAGAACAATGATGAGAATAATTTGAGTAGAATAACCTAATTTAAAGATGGGATAAGATGAGTTAGTGAACCAGATTTTCCACTCGTTTACAAGTATTAAAAATGGAATGAGGGGACTTGGTGAAGTAATGAAAAACACCACTTTATTTTAAATAGTATTAATAATACTACCGAAAAGATGTCATGAAAAGAAAGTTTCAATTGATGGAAGTAATAATTTTAAATAGTATACTTTAGATAAAATAATCAGTTCTTTTCTACATTATGATCCTGATTTGAAACATATTGTTGATGATGAGACTATAAAGAGGAAATTTATAACTTTTATGTATGTTATTAATGAATAATATAATTCTTATAAATTCAAGTTCTTAGAAAGTGAAAAAGAGATGGATCATTTTGGAAATAAGTTTTTTAAGTTTTTGAAAAATAAAGAAGGCAAGAAGTATTTCAAAATAAATTTTAAAAAAGAGAACAATAATGGTTATACTAGTAATAACAATGATGTTTCAGATATAATAGTTGTGAGTGTAGTAATAAATGTCACATCAGTCCTAATTTCCCCAAAATCAAGAATTAAAAAATATAAAAGGAGAAAAGAAAAATTAGTTATTTTTTAGTGGATGATATTGCTCAGATATCTCTAATTCAATCAGTGACCCATGGAGTGAAGAGGAATTAGGTAAACTTGCTCTGATGGGTGTACAATGTGAGATACCTTACTCCTTATTTACTCAATTAATAAATCCTAAATATGTTGATTGTAATTATATTAGTGAAGATGAATAAGAAATTGAATTTTATTCTTGTTCTGATTCTAATTCTCATAATTCTAAAGTCAAACAGAAGCTTAAATAAAATTAAGAATTAAAAAGAATGACAGTATTGGGAATATTGAAAAAAACAGTGACATAAAAATTAAAAATAAGAAATTAGTCAAAAAATGACAAACTAAAAAGGGAATATGGAAATATGAATATTAGTGTTTCTAAGAATGATGAATAAAAAAGAAAATTAGTTTTATAGATTTTTATTCTGAAAGATTAAAATTATATAATAAATATTTTATAGAATTAAATAATAAATATCATAAAAGAAGGTTTGATTTAGTTTTATATGAATTGAATATATCTAAGAATAAATGTAATAAACTTATGAAAGAAAATATGAGATTGATAAATATAATTTCTGGTTATAATGAAAAAGTATATACTGATTTATAATATATTCTAAATGAGAATATGGATTTGAAAAGGGAAGTTTTCAATATTAATAGAAACTTATCTATATTTTATCATGGTAAAGAAAAATTTGAGAAAAAAATGATGTTTATGATGAAACCAAACTATAAGAAGAATGGTCCTGGTTATAATAGATTTACACTAAGAATGGATAATATTACTTTTGATAAAGGATTAAAAGGAGTATTTCTATTGTAACATGTTTTAAATGTATAATGCAAGGGAATTATGAAAATGAATACACTTTGAGATTTACTCAATCATTTGTTCACACTCAAACAATTTTATCTAAATTTTTTTTAGATATAACTAAAAATAGATGTTTGAAATCTATTTGGATTCTAGAAAGTTTTTATATTTATTTGGCTGAATTACAGTTGGGGTATTGGCCTAGTGGAAAGGAAACCTTGTAATACTGAATTATAAGCAAGGTTCAAATCCTGATGGTCTCCAATTACGGGGATTTAATCTAGGGAAGTATGACATTGGGGGAAGACTATGTAGAGAGGGATATATGAATTTGGGAGCGGTATACATAGTAGTGGGCCTTGAGAAGATCGAAAGTTGGATTCTTTCCATTGTGGAAACGACGATATCGAACGAAGGTTGCGCTGGGTGGATGGCCGTGAGGAGGGATTAAATGGGATGTAGTGCATTTGCTGTCTGAAAAATAGATGGTGATGGTGGATACCAGGCTGTGAAGGCAACAGATGAGATGAGCATGCGAGATGTAGGGTGGTAGTGGTGTGGTGTTTGTGTGGAGTATGTCGGTGTGGAAGAAGGTGGTATATGGATGCGCTAATGATGCTATTGGTGGAGGTTATTGGGCGCTCTCCATGGTAGACACTTGCACAGGTGAAGGTCTGATATTATAGTTGATGGGCTAGGCTTATGGCGGTTGGACTATGGGCCCAGTTTCAATTAATCCTCAAGGTTCTAGTCCTTCATGGCCATGTAATGGGGTCCCTCTACCTAAAAAGAACATGTGTTTATGGTTTATATAAAATAAAGGAGGGTCCTCCCTCCTAGATATTTATTAATTCTGATGAATCAACAAATATCATGGGTACTAAAAGGATGCTACTCAAATTCTATTAAACTTAATATGATCACCATGCTTTGGTAAGTATTTTCTATTGGCCAACATGCATACTATCTACTGTTATATAAACTAGTATGATGGCATGCATAATATATTTATATTTAAGTTCTAATATCCTTTATTATATTATTTTAATTATAGTACTTTTAGAATGCACCTTAAATTCTATTTGATTTGTGTTTTGTAAAGTAATCATGGTGTATCTTATTAAGTTAAAAATTTTCAATTTAATATATACTGATTATGTGCTTTATTTTTTATAAAGAGTTTAAATATTTTAATGTTCATGAATTTAGGGGGAGTCACCCCTTGTTTGTCAAGTCAAGTAATATGTAGAAATATGTGTTTTAAATTAGTGTTTAAATAGTTAGTATGTTAATATTTAATTTTGATTAATTTATTTTAAATATTTACCAATAGATGTGTAATTTTTCGGAAATAAACCATTTTTTATTTATTTTATTAAACTTTCTTCATTTTATACTTTAGTGTTGGGAATTTTTTGTTGGTAAAATTAGTTAACCACAAATTTCTTTAATAGTTTGTTTCTTATAGTGGCTGAAATACAATTTTGAATACTTATTATCTAGGGAAGTCTTATTTAAACTTCTAAATGAATTTTATGCATTACTATTTAGTTCTTTTAGTCTTTATTTTAAATATATTTGAACTTCTATATCAAGTTCACAAAGTTAAATTATGATCAAATTTTTTGATTATGTAAAAAGTGAACTTATTTTTTAATGCCAGAAATTAAGAGAAATTTATTAGATTAACTCATTTATTTAAACATGCTCCAACTTGTTTAATTTTTTTTATTTTATTAAATGGTTAAAATTATATTATTAATACAATTTTATTATTTGATACGTTTTAATCATATTTTCATGTTGCTTAACTCAGGTAGAGTTTTTTTTGCAAAGTATTAAAAGAAAATTGCTTTTTCCTTTTTTGGTTTAATGTTTTATCAATTCTTTTCAAGATATAAATCTTATTAAATGACTTGGTTCATGATAGAAATAATCTGAAATATTTTAGTGTTTAAAAAAATCTTAAATTGATTTAATGACCTTTAATATAATTTTAAATGAGTGTTACAAATATTTTTATTTGGGATTATTCATTAAAATAAAAGAGTTTGTTCAAGACTTAATTTTTATCTTTTTGACAAATTTCAAAAAGGGGGAGAAATTTTGGGTTTTTAAATAAAAAGTTTAGCTTTTGAATTTACAAAGAAAGGGATATTGTCAGTGTTGGGAATTTTAATTTGTATTTTATTTTTTTGGTAAATTATATACCTCATTTAAATATATTATGTTATAAAATAAATTTATTTAAATATTTTTTTATTTAAATATCATTATAAAAATATCTTCATTAAAATATATTTATAAATTGAAAAACAAATTTCAAATTTAATTTAAAATCTTTTAATTGTTTCATTTTAATAAGTTTTTTTTATTGTTGTAATTCTATTTTTTAAGTTTTAATTTTACTATTTAAAGTTGTTGGTTTAGAAAATGTTTTTTTTCTGAAATTAATTTTTTTTATTGAATTATTTTGTTTAAAAACTAAAAATAGTAAATTTAGTTTTAGTAATTTAAATCAGTTTGACTTTTAAAATTATATATCATGTGTTAATGTCTGAAAATGTATTTTTACATATTTTGACATTGGAAGTATTCATATTTTAATAAATATATAATTCATTTTATCATTCTATATTTTATATAGTTTATATAATTTTAAAGCAATATATATATATATGTATATATATATGTATACTTTCACTGTTTATGTTCTCCATCCAGTCGCCTCCTCATCTCCAGTGCTCTCTTAACGATAGTGACTTGCAGCAGCCTCAAGCATTAAGAAACTCTTTATGCATCAACATTCTCCTTGAAGTGTTACAGGAACTTCAGTAACACCCAGTAGTACAACCATGTCAACAATAATTTCCTAAGCTCCTTCATCCTAAATCTCCAATTCCATTATCTCTTTAACAACGCCTCCTCCACCTTACATGATATCACCTCACACCTATAGCTCCTACAACAACATGAGTTCATGTAGTGGCTTATCTATGTAGCAGATCCTCTTTAATGGATTTTTATTTTTTCTATAAAAGGGATAAACTTTCATATATTTTTAAAAATGGGATTTGATAAGTGTTAATTTGGTTTATACTTATCCTCTCTCCAGGAAGTGTGAACGGGGTTCACACCTCCTTTAACAATTTTAATTAAAAAATCATCAATATTTATAAATTCTAATTTAATATAAATCCATATCAATTAATAAATCTTCAATATGTATAAAATATCAACAAATATAAGTAAATATTATTATATATTGATTAAATAACGAAAAAAATTAATAAAATACAAACAAATATTAATAAACATCATCAAAATATTTTTCAAAATTTATAAACATTTATAAATATTAATTAAAAAATAATAAAACTTAAGTAAAAATTAAAAAATATTCATGAATATTAATAAATATCAACTAAGTAATAATAAATATTAAATTAATATTCATAAAGTTTAATATTTTTTAACAAGTTATGGGTGAAACCCTATTTTTAAGAAAATAAATATTAAATAAATATTAATGAATATTAATAAATATTTATTAAATATTAATAAATTTTAAATAAATATTAATAAATGCTAATAATTATTAATAAATATTCATGAATAATAGATATCCATTAAATAAATATTGAAAAATATTAATAAATATTACTAAATGTAAGTAAATAATAATATTTATTAATATTTGTGAATATTTATTAACATTTAGTAATATATATTGACATTTAGTAATATATATTCACATTTATTGATATTTATAAATATTTATGAATATTTAATTGATATTTAGTCATATTAAATGATATTATTTTTATCTTATAATTAATGTAAGATGGATATTTATTATATGAATATGTAGTATTATAATTTATAATATATATAATAAATAATCATATTAAATTAATTATTAAATAGTAATAATATTTATTAAATTCAAAATAATTAATATGGTTAATATTTAAAAATTAATTTAAGAATATTATTTATTATATGTATATAGGTAATAATACTAAGTATTAATATGAATAGAAAATCGTAATTATTGATTTTGATAGAAAATTGGATAACAATAAGGCACTTACTGAAAACAAGAATAAAACTCTATAAATGATAATAGTAAGACACATACAACATGTATCATCAATGTAATATCAATCTAATCTATTTCTGTGGCCTGGATGCTCCTCTGTCCCATAAATAGGCATATATAGGATACATTTAAGCAGATTCTGTCTATATCTCTGCTCTGGCATATGCTGATCTTGTATATCCTTATCAACATGAGTCATATAAAGAGGTAATGAATAGGAGTGTTGTGGAGGACCGACTTATACAGAGCTCACAAAACATGTTTCTATGGTAATAGGTTGGAGCATATCAATATCAGAAATCACCACATACAATTTCATCAAAACTTTACTACACCATTGCTGAAATAACAAAGATGCATCCATCCAATCCTCATCATTGGCCATTGGGTACACAGTGTTCCATTAAACTTTAGTATATTTAATATTTCAATATGTTTTTAAATTAATTGATTGATCAACCCTCATTTTTAACTGAATATTAATATTATTGGGAATTTCACCCAATGTTAGACAATCATGTTGATTTTCCGCTCTTACAAATGAAAAACTACAGCTAAAACGACAATCGGTATAAATTTTCTCACCATTGCAATATATTTGTAAATACATGATTACCAAGAAAAAAATAATTAATAAAATTTTATATACTACATGAAAATTTTAAATTGGTTATGATAGAATAATTGACTTGATCTTGATAATTTTTCAATGAATTATCTTATCATTATTTGATAAAACAACCAAAACCTGAGGGGGCTCTTTTCATGTCTATTATCTCACATTTTAGCTACCATCAGTCTCTTATAGGACTTGGTGTAAGAATATAACTTTAAACAATAAAAACTCTCGACTAACACCCTTTTATTACAATGATAATCACATGCAAGTGGGGGGATTTAGGGGGTTTAGATACATAACATTTTTAAAGTAGACATGCAGGTCCTTACATACTTAGAGAGAGGGATGAAACACAGGTTATTAATAAGGAACATCAAATGAAATTATTACATATTATATTACTAAAAAAACACAACATGCATTTTCAATCAATCATTGGTTGGTCAAATCAATATCATACAATTATTATAAATTAAAAAATCAAATACAAAAAAATAAACATGCAATTTTAATCATAAATTATACAGTCATCTTAAGATCAGTAAAAATTCTATATTTCTAACATGTTTGTCTAAGATATTTATTATGTTTTTAATCATGTCCCTTTATGTACTATGTTTAATAAACAATATATATAAATACATCAATTTATAATCAGATTGTCAGGAAAATTCATCATTGTTACATATAAGAAACTATAACTAAAACCTTGATCGATATAAACAAATTCACTGTTGATGAATATTGACTGTGATATTATTAACATTAAAATTTAATAAAATATTATATATTTTTATAACACATCATTTAATGTTTCATAAATTATAATTACTTATGAATAAATTACCACAAATTGATCATGAGATTTATTATATGGATTTTTTTTCATTATCTGATAAAAAAACCAAAACCTATGGGTGAACTCATAAATTATATATTATCGCATATTTCAACAACCACTAGCCTCTTTTAAAAAAACACTGTTTATCATGAACCTCTTTTGAAATGCCTCTTGCCAGACACTTTTTTATTACAGAGTCACTTACAAGGAAGTGATGGAGTCTGGGGGTATGAAATTCATAAATTTTTTTAGACAGACACACATATCCTTACAAAATTAGAGAGAGATGACTCATAGGTCATCAAAGCCGAAAATAAAATGCAATTATTATAAATTATTTAACCACATACATTAAAAAGACAAAAAATTTGAATTATGTATTGGTCGGTCATCTCAAGATCTACCATCACTCAATACTCTTAACTTGGTTTTTAGTATAATTATTTTTTTCTACATATTATATAACTTTACATATAACTATATATAATATATAATTTATATCTACAATTGAATTCCAAAATTTTATCTTTTTAACATCTGTATGTATATATTTATTTAATAATAAAATTTATTAAATTTAATTAAAAGTAATTTAATTACTATACACTTGTGTTAATATCATTTTTATAAAATTACACATGTATATATAATATTTTTTTTCATTTTTCTACTTTTCAAAATTTATGTAATTATATTTATAATTTATTACTTGGAAGATTAATTATTTATACGCAATATAATTTAAAATTATTACTTATAATAAACTTTTTGTATACTTTTAATAAAATATTACATATATATTTTAATAAATTTAAATATGATACTTAATAAAAATAATATATTTTTAATAATATATATATCTAATTACTACATACGTCTATAAAATATATAAATTTTAAAAAAAATCTCTAAATTAAATTACATTATATATATAATATTTAATTTTATAGAAACCTTATTTAAATTTTCTAAACATTCCATATAAATTAAATCATACAAAAACACTAATTTATACATCCATACATTCATGTATTGATAAATTTTAAACAAATAAATCATACAAACAAAATAAATAACATTTATACAATAAAAAGTTTTAACAGAAATTTTACCTTCTTAAAAAAGATGAAAATAAAAGTTGAGAAAGAAATCCTGTAAATCATTGCAACAAATATCAGAGGAGAAGAATGGGATTTAGAGGTGGGAAACCCTTTAAAAAAAGCCTATCCAGATGTGTGAACCCTATTCACGCATCCTTATTCCATTATGTGAAATAATCGTGAACGGAGTCCACACTTCTTTGGCGGTAGGGGTAGAAGTGTAAAACCTATTCATGTTTCTTGGGTCCCCTTTTTAAAAAAATTTGACACCTATCCTGTTTATAAAAAAAATTAAAAACCCATTAGAAAAACCCATTTATGAAAAATGAAAAAATAGACTCCTTCAACTCGTCCGACATGATTCGTCTCCAATGATGTACAACATCAACCATCCTTGCGAGCATGCATCACGCAACAATGACTGCAAGCACATTTTTGGTGATCCTCTATGGGAAGCTTTGTGACTCCATATTCTTCCAAACCTATTTTTTTGGGTGAAAAAACTATATATCCTTGCAAGAAGCACCACATCTCCATTTCACTGGCTCATCTTCAACACCAGCATGCAAATGTTATCTCTTGCTGTACTAACCAACCATGATTTAGTGAAAAGTTACTATGTAGGTTTTTCTAAAGTGACCATAAGTTCAATTTGAGTACTTTCCTAGAGTGTGAGTACCTACTACATGTGGTGTTTTTCCAACTAACCTGGAACCAACAAAATTTTATGATTTAATTTATGAATGAGTTATTTATTTGGTTTGTATGATTTATTTATTTAATATGTTTCAATGAATGAATATATGGATGTATAAATTAGTGTTTAATGTATGATTTAATTTATGAATGAGTTAGTTTTTGTTGTATGATATAATTTATATTGAATTTCTAGAAAATTTAAATAAGGTGTTTATATAATTATAATGTTATGTATAAGATGTAATTTATATTTAGGGAAATAATATTTTTTTTTAAATGTATTCATTCTATATACATAGGTAATTAGATATATATATTTTTAAAAATATATTATTTATATTAATTATCATATTTAAATTTATTAAAATATATATGTAATATTTTTTTAATAGTATTAAAAATGTTTATTATAAGTAATAATTTTAAATTATATTGAGTATAAATAATTAGTCTTCCAGGTAACAAAGTATAACATATAATTACTTATATTTTGAAAAGTAGAAAAATGATAAAAATATTATATATACATATGTAAATTTATAAAATTTTAAATAAGAAAAGCGTATGTAAATTATTTTACTTTTAATAATATTTAATAAATATTATTATTAAATAAATATATATATATACATACACACATTGAAAAGTTAAAATTTTGGAAATCAGTTTTATATATTTATTATATATTACATATAGTTATATGTAAAGTTTTATAATATGTAGAACATAATAAGTATATCAAAAAATGTTAAGAGTATTATATGATGATTGATCTTGAGATGACCGACCAATGAATAATAAATTACATGTATTATTTGTGTTTGTGGTTATATAATTTGTAATAATTACATTATCTATTTTGCATTGATGACATGTGAGCCATCCCTCACTAAGTACGAAAGGACCTGTGTTTTCACCTAAAAAATGTTATGTATTTTATACCCCTATACCCCCTAACTTGCATGTGAGTAACCTTGTAATAAAAAGGAATCCGATAAGTGGAATTCAACAAAAGGAGTTGTTATTTGAAATGAGACTTATGGTTACTAAAATATGTGATAATTGAGACTCTAGGAGTTCACCCATAGGTTATGGTTTGTTTATTAGATAATGATAAACTAATCTATAGAATAAGTGTCAAGATCAAGTCATGGTTATTTATAAGTAGTTAAAATTTATGAAACATTTGATGATGTGGTAAAAAAAATGCAATGTTTTATTAAATTTTATTTTGTAATAATATCACTGTCAATATACTTTAATAATGAGTTTATTTATTTGACCAACGTTTTAGTTATAGTTTGTCACATGTAACCTTGATAAATTTTCACAACAGTTTGATTATAAATAGATGTATTTATATATATTATTTATTCAATATAGTACATAAAGTGAAAAGATTTAGAATATAATAAATATGTCAATCAAACATGTTATAAATCTAGAATGTCTACTAATCTTCTGATTAACATTTAATATATGATTGAAATTTCATGTTTTTTTATATAAGACTATTTAATTTATAAAAATTGTATGATCTTGAGGTGACTGACCAATATTTGAATGAAAATGAAAGTTGTGTTTTTTTTTCTAATAGTATATTTTGTAATAATTCCAATTTTTTCCTCATTAATGACCTGCATGTCATCCCTCTCTTTATGTATGTAAGGAATTGCATGTCCACTTAAAAAATTCTATGTATTTGAAACCCCTAGACCAACTCACTTGCGTGTGAGTATCATTGTAATAATACTGTCTTTGTTAAGAACACATGTTTTTGAAGTTGTATTTCTTCACCATGTCTAAGAAGAGACTGATAGTAACTGAAATCTAAGATAATAGACTCACAATGAGCCCCCATAGGTTTTGGTTAGTTTATCCAATAATGATAAACTAATCCATATAAAATTTCTCAAAATTTGGTCAATTATTCAACCATACTAAATCTAAATAATTTAAAATTTTCATCTTGTATATAATACTTTATTAATTATTTTTTTCTAGGTAATCATGTCTGAACAAATATATTGAAATGATGAAGTAATTTATACCAAGATGGGTTTTATCTATATTTTTTCCACTGCAAGAGTGGAAAATCTTCATGATTGTTTTAAATTAGATAATGTTTACAATTAGATTCATAATCACTTAAAACATGGGGTTGATCAATAAATTACTTTAATAATATATTTACATCTTCAATATCCTAAAACTTTATGTCATATTGAGTACCCTATGGTAAATTATTAGGATTTAATGGATGCATCTTTGTTATTTAGGAAAGAGTGTAGTAATGTTCTGATGGAATTTTATGTGGTGATTTCTAATATTGATGTGGTGAAACCTACTACCAGAGAACCATGTTTTGTGATCTTTGTAAAAATTATTTCATCACAACCCTCTTATTTATTACCTCCTCATATAACACCTATGATAGAACAAAATTATGAAGAAGATTGTCATAATTTGGAAGGAAATGTAGGGGAGATCCCTTTGTGTATTCTTCATATACTTAATGATAGTTGATTTGAGGATGATGTATCTTTTGAGGCATTAGGAGATGATGTGGGTGGAGGTGATGTGGGGAAAAAAACTTTTGAGGTTCCTATGATAGACAGGTGCCCAAAACATCCACCATTCAGTGGTAATAATCCTTTAGTATTGAATTACTTATTTGAAGGAATTTTGCATGAACACCATTTTGATTGTGATGTCATTACACCAGATTCTCAATTCCCTTAAATTGTAGAGAATAGATCCTAATCAACTAATAACATTATATATATTTGTAAGGAGTTTGAAAGTAATGTTTCCATGAAAAATGCGATAAAAAATACCACATAGAGTGGAATTTCACATTTTTGATTAATGAGTCTAAGAAGGAAAAATATCTCTTTAGATGTAAAAAATATGGGCCAGAATGTAAATTTAGATTGAGGGAAATATTTGATAATTTTTTTCATGTTGGAATATAACCAAATTAGAAGGACTAGACACTTGTGTACATCCAATTTTATCACATGATCACTCTTCACTTGATGCGCAGTTCATATCAAATATTATTGTAGAGATGATACGAACATGTTAGGATGTACCCCAGGTCCTTGGTCAAGATTGAATACAAGAGTTGTTTGACTATAATATATCCTATGAAAAAGATTGGAATGAAAAGAGGAAAGCAATTTTAAAAGTTTTTATATATTGGTATGAATAATATGTTATTTCAAAACAAATTATAGAACTTTTTCCCCTCAAAAATATGATTATTTAGCATTTGGAAACTGTTGAGTGTGTCTCCCCCAATCACCATGATGATTGATCAAAAGTTAAGTTCAATAGTATTTTTTGGGAATTCCGGCCATGCATCCCTACTTTTACCTATTAAAAAAATTCATTCATGTCGATGAAACTTTCATTTATGTTAATTATACAAGTGTATTAATTATTGATGCCACAAAGGATGGTAATCATACTCCTCTGCCACTTGCATTCTCTATTGTTGAAAATGAGAATTTTGAATCCTGAAATTGGGTTTTTAGCATGTATACACATTCATGTCACACTAAACCAAGGAGTGTGTCTGATATCAAATCACTATCAAGAAATTATAGAGGATATAAATAGTGATGGGATTTAATAGAGATAGTCGGATCCTTATCATTGATATTGCATTAGACATATTTCAAGTAATGTGCATAAGAATTTCAATGTTGGGGTAATAATGAAGGTGATCCTCAAGTTGGGTATGTTTTTTCTAAACATACATTTTTTGAAAGAAAATTTAATAAAATTTTTAATACATTATTCTCTTATAGTTTTATCATATGATCCCTGACAAGAAAGGTTTTATTGAAGTCTTAAATAGATTATAAGGGCTAATAAATATTTTTATGAATATATGATGCTTATTTGAAAGGAAAAATATTCATTAGCATATGATGGTGGCAGGAGATATGGCTATATGACCACCAATATAGTGGAGTGCATAAATGGGGTCCTCAAGGGTGTGATCAAACTATCGATCATAAGGTTTGTATAAGATAAAATTTATTGATGTGTGCCATACTTTGATGAACGGTAATAAAAGTCCTATCAGAGGATGTAAAATGGAATGAGTTTTACTCTGCATTTCCAAAAGTGACAATGACCAGATACTATACGAGGGATCAAGATAGAGTGTTCTGAACTTTGACTGAGAAAATAGAATCTTTCAGGTAAGAGAGTGCTATGAACATGCTATATGAAACAGTGGTCAAGTGATTGTGTTCATGTTTGATAACAGGTTCTATGATTTCGACAACTTCTAGGAAATGAGAGATCTCTATGCACAAGTTGTTGTAGCTTGCGAATTAGTAAACATATCATCGGATCCCTATGTTAACCTTGTGTATCGCACAATCAATTTGATTAACTGTTATAGTGCATCTTGGATGCCTGTTGGGGGCATTCTTTCTATTCCATTTCCTGATGATTAGCTGACTGTCATTCCTGATATTTCAAGGTTTCTTAATTTAGTCTTTTTTTTGATTTTTTTTTTCAATTTCTATTTTTTTAAATCCTTATATTGATATTAACATGTTGTGCCCCAGGGGAAGACTATAGTCTACTTAAATTAGAAATGAGATGAACTAGCCTTGAAAATGGGTATGGGGACTACGATGCAACATTTGTCACATAGAAAGACCTACTCATATGGTATGTCTCCAAGTGGAAGGATGTCGATCCACTTCCCTTAATCCATGATCAAGTCTATGCATTTTGTCATAAATGTGTATATTTTGTTTCATATGATTATGTTTCATTAATGAGTCCTTTTATTTTTGACTGTATCCATTTCCAACCTACTTCAACTTTGGTTTGTTTAAATTTTGGATTCAATGTGGGTTTTTTCATGACTGCAGATTTATATAAAAACAATTAGAATAAATTAAACTTCATTGGAGATCAATGAAATAGGAAACTCATAGACTAAACCAACAACACTGACCACATATATTTTTTTACTTATTTTTCATCATAATACAGAATTATAGATGTTAATTTTCTACCTTATTTTTCTTGTTGTAGTTTTTTTAATTTTTTTTTACGATTTTTATTAAATTCAATATAAAAAATTAACGATGATATCATTTGTGAAGATGAAAGGTCGTTCGTTGATCATATACTAGGATACTCATGTTTCCCATATAGTTTTAGAGGTATGTCTAGATCCTCCTTTGAGTGTACGTAGATCATATCATTTCCATCAGACCGCACCACCTCCCATTATCATCCCCCATCATCATCATGCTAGTTTATATGATGTAGCAATGTGAAACTTCAAATTTTTTGACCATCATCTCATTGTTGACCTCATAGAAAGATGGAGGCCTAAGTCACATGCATTCCATTTTATAAATGGGGATATTATTATTACACTAAAATATATGTCAATTATGTTGGGCCTCCCCATCGATAGTGTGGTTGTGACATGCCAAGTCATTGTAGATTGGTTTGAGCTTGTTCATAGATTACTGGGAATTAAGGTCCATGATGTTGGAAGGTCCGTCATCTGTAGCAGATTATGCATGCCCTAGATAGACCATCACTTCCCACATATAGAAGAGGATGCCGATGAGATCATCATGCTAAGATTTTCACATGCTTACATTTTGTGTCTGTCCAGTGTAATGATTTTGTGATCACTCCACTACATTTGTACATGTGATGTATTTTCCTTTACTAGAGGACTTGGACCAGGAAGCCCGGTATAGATAGGGATTTTCCTTTATAGGGTCATATGTAGGGCTTGTCAAATCAATAAGATGAAGATCACATGATGCATTATTCTTATATAGATGTGGATATTGGAGCACATCTCATGCTTAGATCCACATGATCATGCACCATTGCATGTTGATATTGTAGAAGAGTCTCTACAAAGATGATGGTATATTATTCATTCCTTCTATTTTATAAGTCAATTATATAAATTTAAACTTTGAAATATATGTATAAAATGTTATCTTTTGGTGGAGTCAGGAACATTGACATTCAGATACAACCAGACACGATGTCTACACCTGTAGACTTATGGTATAAAACCATCTGCTTGACAATGTAAGTGGTTATTATTTATATAGGTAAATATTTATTCTTAAATGTACATCTCTTCATTTAATAACTGATTATTAATTTATTTTTTTAGATTACATGGATTTCATATACTGATGATATCATCCAAATCCTTCAACAGTTCTGTACGGTGATGATTGCTTCTGAATCCTGTATGGTTCCTTTGATTCATTTTCATACTGTCGAGCGACATCAGACTGACAGAGTTATGAGGCAGTTCAGATTCCTTCATCCTATTCCTAACCTTCCTAGTTAGTTACCTTTACTTCATTACCTAAAGATATTAGGGAAGAGAGACTTTGATTAGAGGAGGTATCACACATGATATATTGATCTATGGGATAAATGACATGAGTCCCAATTACGAGGGGTGAGGAAAATACGTATGTATATATTCAGTTAGCTAGATTATGTATCCTGATACTACAGTTCACCAGCCATATTTTTTTACAAGACATAGATAGGGATTTGATGACTTAGTAATAATTATTCATTCCACTATTAAATAGTATTTTTATTAAAATTACTTAATAATAGAATTTGTTTTTGCAGGATGCTCGTATCACTAGTCTCCTTCACATCTCTAATCTAGTAGAGGGAGGCAGACTTGACCATGTATATTTTTAGAGAGTTGTGACAGAGTTAATTCAATCCAAGGATGAGATTTATTATGGGATTTTCTTTGATCTTCCACATGATGGTAAGGTTGTTGAGCATGATATAGATGTGTCATGGGTGACGACCCTGTTATGGATGTTGATGTTGCACGGGAGGTGGGTGTTAATCATGATTAGCCAGATGATTCTCCGGTTTATTAGTCACGGACAGAGGCACATATAGACATTGACTAGTCTTAGCTGGATATTTTATTACTCTCTTCTTTTCAGACATCAATAAAACAATAAATATCTTTTTCATATGTTGGTAAGAGTTCCAGCCAACATCCACTATCCTTAGAGGCATGACATGGTATAGGCGGTAAGACTGGACATCCACTTCCTATCACACAAGATGATGTGTAGGTGGGTGCCGATGATGATATACATGAGCAACGTATTCCATAGTAGAGACATAGACAAACACAACGTGGAAGCATCATATATAGGTCTGGCTGTGGAACAAATATGCATCCAGGCCATAGACATAGATTAGATTGACATTAGACTAATGATACATGTTGTATGTTTTTATACTCATTATTTATACATTTATTAAAAAGATGATAAAATATAATGTTCTATAAATCAAATAATTTATATAATTATAAATTCATAGAAATAATTTTCAACAAATAAGAAACATTAATATTAATAACTGAATCGGTAATACTAATAATTAATTTTTTCTATTCATATTAATATTTATTATTATTATTTATAAATTTTTAATAAATAATATTTTTAAATTTATCATTAAATATTAATAATATTAATTATTTTAAAATCAATAAATTTTATTACTGTTTAATAATTAGTTTAAAATGAGTAATTATTATATATAATATAGATTATAATACTACATATTAATATAATAAATAACAATATTAAATTAGTTATTAAATATTTATAATATCATTAAATATGATTAAATATAAATTAAATATTCATAAACATTCATAAACATTCATAAATATTATTAAATATTAATAGATAGTACTAAATGTTAATAAATATTCATAAATATTAATATTTACTTATATTTAATATTATTTATGATTATTTATTTAATGGATATATATTATTCATGATTATTTAATAATAATTATTAACACTTATTAATAATTATTTAATATTTATTAATATTTAAGAAATATTTATTTATATTCATTAATATTTAGTTAATATTTATATTATTTATATGAGGATTTTACACTTACCATATTAAAAAATTTATTAAAATTTACGAATATTAATTTAATATTTATAAATATTTAATTAATCATTATTAATATTCATGAATATGTTTTAATATTTGCTTAAAGTTCATTAAATTTTAATTAATATTTATAAATATTTATAAATGTTAAAAAATATTTTGTTGATATTTATTAATATTTTTTAGTATTTTATTTATATTTTTGATTATTTAATTAATATCTTTTAATTTTTCATTATATTTATTGATATATTATAAATATTGATTATTTTTTAAATAATATTTATTTATATTAAATTAGTATTTGTAAATATTGATGTTTTTTAATTAAAAAATCTTGAGGAAGAGTGAATGGGGTTCATGATTCCCTTAGAAAACTCACACAAGAAGCATGAACCACATTCACGTTTCCTTGCGAGTGGAGAAGCCTAAACGTGATTCACGCTTCTCCAAACCCTTTTTTTAAAATACCAGGAACCCTATCATTTTTTTTAAAAAAACCCATTAAAAAAATTTATCCTAAAATCTACATTCACTGAATGGGTATTTAAATCTATTGTGAACCCATTTTAAGTATCCACAAAGATCATCCAAGTGACCAAGAAGTATTGTACCAAACTACCATGTAGGTATTTTAAGACACCACAAGTAATTTGTTTTTTCAAGTGACCACATGAATTTTTTTGAAAGTGATTACACAAAAAAATTCATACGTTCTGTATATCGACCACACAAAATATTTGTTTGTACAGTCAGTATGCAGACTGCTCTCAATGACACGATAAGTATACTGATCACAAGGCTTATTCCTCACACATTAACTTCATTAATTTATTTTATAAACATTTACATTTAATATATACTTGTTTTTGTGATATTTTAATAAATTGATTAGATGTAAGTTTATTTAATTATTTTAAATATTATATTACTTTGAAAATTAAACTTATATTATAATCACTTTGCAATAATCCAGTGAATAGAAAAATATTCTGAAAATAATAATTTTCATATCATTAATTAGATACTATTATTTTATTATTTTTGAATTATTTTTTTACTGTAATTTTATGCTAGTGATTTTTAGCATTTTAATTATTTGAATAATTCCCATTTGTTCTAATGAATATATTAGAATTTATTTTAGTGAGTGTAATGTATAAAGTAAAGGAAGTCAATATTATTATTGAATACACATGACATATTAACAAGTAATGTTGTGTGTCTATATTTCAAATATTTCTAATCGTTGAATAGCGAAGATAAGTTTAGGAAACTCTTTCTTGTAGAGAATAAAGATGATTGTTGATGATTAGTTGATAAATAGAGACAAAGGCATGCAGTGAGAACAACTCTAGATGACTTTTTGAACTCTGGATTAATTTGTGAATAGAAAAGAACAATGATAATTTTCTTTATACTTGATGAAGTTATTCTGTGACTACTGTCCCATTTCTGTGACCAAAAAGCAAATTCAACATTCAATTTGTTACTGCTGAAGTAATCAAATATCATTAAGCTACTTTATCTTCTACATCATCCAATCTCTGCTTATTTTTATTATTTCAATTTTCCATCATATTATTTTTCTTTAAAATGTTGGTTAGTGTCGGTTTATGATTTTCCCAATAAAAAGAATGTTTTGTCTTGGTAATTCTACCTACTAAAATGAACGCTCTTGGGTTGTGAATCATAAAGAAAAGTCTGGTAAAATTGTGTTGTGACTCCAAAACATATTCAGGCTAAGCCCAAGTTGTGACTTCTGTGAAAGGTTAGGGTTATGCCTCTAGGTATTATAAAAGATAAATTCTATGAATAGGTTATCACACCTTTAATAGTGATTTTAATTAGTGGGTACTGATCTTTTCTCGGAGTATAGAATATTAAAGAGTGAACTAGGATCTTGGTGATATGAACCACTACAAAATTATTGTGTTCATATTTTAATTTCTATTGCACTAAATCTTGAACACTGCACTGTATTGTTGATTATTCTATAATAAAACTCTATTAATTTAATTTTTTTATTCTCCCCACTTGTCAAGTTTTCCATCTATGTCGATCCAACATAAGTACCTAAAATATTATAACATTTCTGAACTCTAAGGAAATAATCTCCTTGACTATTAATCATACTTACCAACCCATAATGGACATCAATATAAATTATAAGGTTTGTGATTTCTGTTATAAGTAGGATACACAGGATACCTTCCTTAGTTATGTGATCCATATCCAACATATTCTCATTGGCTATTTTACACAGCTATATTCCCCATGAAAACCATAATTAAATCATTTGTATTATGTCTTTCCATGTGTTTATATCCCATGTGATGGCCAAAACACTCGCATATATATTTTCACATCACAATATTCATTATGAAAGATCCTAACTCTTCTCTCGTAGAGCCATATTCTCCGTGAGACTAATAATAATACCTTTATGAGGGCAACCTTAGTGTGTAATCCCCATACCGAGACACCTCTCTATGGGAACCCCCCTTAGGTGTAATCTTCAACCATATCTCCATCTTCTTCAAAAGTCCATATTCCAAATGAAGAATCACTGGGAAAACTCAATGTGTAAGCCCTGTACAAATTCAACCCTATAATATCATGAAATGTTTCTAATCTTTTACTATCGCTTTTTTCTCATAATGAAAATGACTCATATGTTCTTAGGGACTGATAATGAACGTTTCATTATCATTATGTAAATTCCTCTAATGTGGGACTCCTTTTAGATATATGATTCGACTATATATTTTTCTTCTTTCAAATAGTTATATTCTTAATGAAGATTCTCAGTGTTGCCCCACATGCATAACACTCATTCAAAACTCTATTGCCACACCTTTTATGACATCAAAACCTTAACTGAACTATATAAACTTTGATTGTTATCTCCACAAGATACATATGACTCCTCTATGAGGCTCAATCCCTACATCCAATGATCAAACCCCTTATATACATCCTTGTTGCATGACATTAAAATGCATGGTATGGTCCCAGATAATTTATGTGGGTTTTGATTACTATTTTAATATTATACATAAGACACCTCTCTGATATTCAATCCCAATTCTAAAGTACTAATTTCTTCCCTATATGGTAATAAACTTCAGAGTGCCTATTCACATGGCTTTAAGATATATCAATCCCCCAAACCATCATCGCTATGTAATAATGGTTACAACGATGGAGAATCTCTAATACATAAAAATGGTGTCATTAATAGTATTCCCTCTTTCTTGTACATGGATTCATATTGATGAAATTCAAAAACTAATCATTTTTAGGCTAACCAGTCTCATACCAAGATCAAGGAATGATTCAAAAACCAATATGGGAAAAATTGATATTTGCGACGGGAGATGATCCCCGTCACAATAGGTTTGGTGCGAGTTGTGCGCCAAACCACATGAAGGTTATTTGCGACAGGCATATAAGCCCATCACAAATACCCAACAATGTTTTTTAGTATTTGCGACGAGATTCATCTCCCGTCGCAAACAATATGTCGACAGGTTGGTATTTATGACATGTCCCTTTGCAAATACATTTTTAACCGAGTTAGCATTTCTGACAGGGCCCGTTACAAATAGTAGTATTTGCAGTGGGAATCCCGTAACAAATAGTACTATTACAAATAATCTAACCTATATATACCCCCATTCGTTTTTGCTCATTACACTACTTTCTCTACCCCTCTCTCCCTCTCTACTTACATTTTCTATCAATTTTTTTAAAGTTTATAATTCTAAATCAGAGAAATATTCACGACATATATCCCCCGAAAGAGTTAGTTTTAATGTATTTATTATTTCTATTATTTTATAGTTAATTCATTTTATTTTATATTAGTTATAATTATGGTTAATTAGCTTAACCTAAATTAAATTAAAATTTGATGTTTTTATATATCATTATTTCTTTTCACAAGTAATTACGTGTGATTAGTATTAATTAGTATTAATTAATAGTTATAATAATAATAATTATTAGTTAGTAGAAATTAATATTAATTAGAAAAATTATTAATAAGAAGTTATAATCAGCGACAATCAGCAATAATTAGCGATAATTAGTAATAAATTGAAATAAATATTTATAAATAGTAGTTAATAGTAATAATTTGTGATAATTAGAGATAATTATCGGTTACTAGTAGAAACTAGTAATAATTACAGGGAATAAGTAATAATTAGCGATAATTAGTAATAAATTTTAATAATTAGTAATATTTTGTAATAAATTGTAAAAAATTGTAATAAATTTTAATAATTAGTAATAAAATGAAATTAGTTTTAATAATTAGTAATAATTAGTAATTAATTGTAATAATTAATAATAAATTGAAATAATTAGTAATAAATAGTAATAATTAGTAATAATTTGGAATTATTTATAATAATTAGCAATAATTAGTAATAATTAGAAAAAATTAGTAACAATTAGTAACAATTAGTAATAATTGTAAATAATTAGAAATAAATTGTAATAATTAGTAATAAATAGTAATACATTGTAATAAATAGTAATAACTAGAAATAAATGGTAATAATTAGAAATAAATTGCAATAAATAGTAATAAATTTTAAAAATTTGTAACAATTAGAAATAATCTGTAATAAATTGTAATTAGTAACAAATAGTAAGAATTAGTAATGAGTAACAAATTGTAATATTGATAATTAGAAATAAATAGTAATAATTAGAAATAAATTGTAATAAATGGAAAAAATCGTAATAAATAGTAATAAATAGTAATAAATCGTAATAAATAGTAATAATTAGTAATAAATTGTAATAATTTGTAATTAGTTATAAAATTTAATAATTAGAAATTAGTAACAAATTGTAATACTTTGTTATTAGTAACAAATTCTAATATTTAGTAATTAGTTTCAAATTGCAATAATTAGTAATAATTAGTAACAAGTTGTAACAATTAGTAATAATTATTAATAATTTGTAATAATTAGTAATAATTAGTAATAATTAGTAATAATTATTTATAAATTGTAGCAATTTGAAATAAATTGTAATAAATAGGAATAAATTGTAATAAATTGAAATAATTAGAAATAAATTGTAATAATTACTAATAATTAGTAATAAATTGTAATAATTACTAATAATTAGTAATAAATTGTAATAATTAGTAATCGATAATTTTTTTAATATTTATTTATTAGTAATAAATTATAATAATTACTAATAAATTGTAATAAATTGTAATAAATTGTAATAATTAGTGATATAGTTTAATAATTACTAATAAATTATAATAAAGTGTAATAATTAGTAATTAATTTTAATAGTAAATAATAATTAGAAATAACTAGTAATAAATTGTAATAATTAGTATTAAATTGTAAAAATTAGTAATGAATTGTAACAATTTGTGATAATTTGTAATAATTAGTGATATTTAGTAATAAATTTTAATAATTAGTAATAATGAGATATAATTAGTAATAAATTGCAATAATTAGTAATAAATTGTAATAATTAGTAAAAATTTGTAACAATTAGAAATAATTAGTAATAATTTGTAAATTTTTTAATAATCAGTAAGAATTAGTAATACATTTTAATAATTAGTAATAAATTGTAATAATAAGTAATAATTAGTAATAAATAGGAATAAATAATAAATAATAATAAATATGAATAATTAGTAATAATTAGTAATAATTAGAAACAATTAGTAATAATTATAAATAATAAGTAAAAATTAAAAATAATTAGTAATAATTTGTAAGAATTAGTAATAAATATCAATAATTAAAAATAAATAACAATAATTAGGAAGAAATAGAAATAATTATAATGAATAGAAATAATTAGTAATAATTAGAATAAATAGAAATAATTGGAATATTTAGAATAAATCAGCATAATTTTAAGTGGAGTAATAATTAGTAATAAATTGGCACAATTTTTAATGGATTGGCATCATCTATTTTGCATAATGACTCATCTCCTTGAAACTTTCACCCACTAAAATCACTATGAAAAATATCCTCCGATGTATGGATATTTATTTTCGTATGCAAGTGAATAGAGAGAAGCGCGATGAGGCCTCCCTTCTCTCCATTATCATGCATACGAAAATGGATATGCGTATGTTGGAGGATAATTTTCATAAAAATTTCAGTCAGAGAATGTTGGAAGGAGATGAGCCATCGGAGAAAAGAGGATCTTTTTCCCGACAACTCATATACTTACAACTTTATTGTACTAAAATCACTATGAAAAATCTGATACGATGTACAAATATAAATTTCAATACACACAAGAATGAAGAGAAGCATGGAGAGGCCTCCCTGCTCTCCACTATCATCCATAAAAAATGGATATTGTTATATCAGAGAAGATTTTTCATAGCAATTTATGTTAGATAATGTTGTAAGAAGATGAGCCATCGGGAAAAAGATCTGCTACTAATCTACTGGAAATTATGCCCCTCAAAATTAGTATTAATTAATATAAATTAGTTGTAATTACTAATAATTAGTGGTAATTAGTATAAATTTTTATAGATTAGTATAAAATTTGAAAAAATACATTAAATAACTATGAAATAATAGAAATTATTTTAAATTTCTCAAAAAGTGAATTTAATTTTCTTCTATTTTTTGGATAGTGTATTCCATAAATGAAATTATTCCAAAAAAACTAATTATTCCATTGTTTTTCAAAGAAATATAGAACAAAAAAGTTGAAAAAAATCAGTATTAGATGATCTTGCTTTGATATATCAGTACAAAAATCCAAATGGTTCTGGTTTAAATCCTATATATATTGAGGATGTTGAAGATTTATTATCATTTGCATCATCAATGCCAGAATTTGTTTCAAAAGTTACAATTATGTGTCCTTATAAAAAATGAGTTATGAGTACGTTTGACATATTATAAAATGTTGGGGTTCATCTATTTCATTTTGGTTTTCAACCAAATTATGTTTTTTTTTATCAACATGGTGAAAAAATTTATAGGGAAGATGCTAATAATTTGGTTCTAGATCCATCATAGTTTAAAAAATTTAGTACATGAAGTGGAAGGTCTGTCATTTCAACAAATTGAAACTCATGATGATATTTATTGAACTTTATGAGTTGTTGAGGTTCGCTGAGGATGCCTTATATCCTGGATGCAAGATAAGAAAATTTGAAGCGGTTGAAAAATTTATAGCTATTAAATCAGATAATATAATGTCAAATAGATATTTAGATCAGATATTCTATTTGGATAAAACACTATTACTGGAAAGAAATGTGTTGCCTAAAAATTCATATAAGATAAAGAGGATGATTCGTAATCTAGGTCTTGTTTATCAAAATATTCATACATGTTCAAATGATTGCATCTTATATTATGGTGAAAATGATTCATTGGATAGTTGTCCCACATGTTGTAAATCGTGGTATAAATAGGATCAACTAGGGAAGTCTAGATCTATTCCTATAAAATAGTTGAGATATTTCCCAATTACACCCAGATTGCACCATTTATTTATCTCTCATAACATAGTGGCATTAATTTCATGGCATAAAACCAATATTTTAACTAGTAAAAGATTAAATCGTGCCTTTAATGGTGATTCCTAGAAACATTTTAACCAAGTGCATCCATCATTTTCTTCAGAATTCCAAAATGTGCAATTGGGTATTTCTACTGATGGTTTCTGTCCATTAGGTTCATATGGTAGTAATTATTCATGTTGACCTATCTTTATAACTAGGTAAAATTTACATCATTGGATGTTTATGAACGATCCATATAGCTTTTTAACCTTATTAATTCCTGGTCATTTGAGAAATAATATTGATGTTTATTTGAAACCATTTATTGATATGTTAAATTCATTGTGGATTAATGGTATCAGCACATATGATGTTGCTGATAAAAAAAATTTCCACTGAAAGTTGCATTGATGTGGATAATTAGTGACTTTCCAGCATAAGGAATGTTATCTAGATGAAGTACTTATGGTCCAAAATCATTTCCCTACTGTATTATAGATAGCAAAAAATTTATGCTCATTAATGGAAAGAACCTCATTTTTTTTACTGTCCTCGTAGATTCCTTCCAACCGATCATCCTTTTTAGAGGAAAAAATATCATTTCAATAAAAATTGAAAGATATGGAACTACAACAATTATATAAGGTATAGAGTTAAAATAAATTTTCTATTCATTACCTTCAATCACATTAGGACCAACATTAAACCAATATAAAATTGATGTTTTGGAAAAGAAAAAAATTGGATAAAATGAATCATTTTATGGGATCTTCTATATTGGTCATATTTGTTGGTCCGTAACATTTTGGATGTCATGAATGTTAATAAGAACTATTTTAATAATTTATTTCATACTGTTTTGGATACTCCAGGTAAGACAAAAGATAATATAAAGGCATGATTAGATCTTTCTCAAATTTGTAGGAGACCAAAACTTGAACTGTTTGAAAATATCTGATCACAAAAGTTAATGAATGAAAAAGAGTCTTATACATTGTTCAAAGAAAATTTATTATTATTTTTTCATTGTATTGGATATTTTATACTTATAGATGATTATGCTTTCAAATTGGGAAGATGTGTTAGAAATTGTCATATTACTAGATTAAAAAGTCCTTAATATCATGTTGTAATGGAAAGACATACAATACTTGGATTAATAGATTTATTAAATTATATGATTTGGGATGTGATGAAATACATATCATATTTTTTTCGAGACATTTGTGTGGCGAAAACAGAGTACGATGCCCTAAAAAGACTGTAAGAAGATATTGTTTTAAATTTATGTAAACTGGAAAAAATATTCATTCCATCTTTCTTTGACTCAATGGAACATTTGATATTAAATTTTACCCATGAAGAAAAATATGGAGGTCCAATATAGTTTTTATGGATGTATCCATTCAAGATATGCATGTAGAAATTGAAGAAAAAAGTATGCAACAAAGCATCAGTTGAAGGCTCAATTGCAGATACTTATTTTCAAGAAGATTTTTTTTCATCTCATTATTTTCAATCTGAAAATACCTCAAAACACAACCACATGGGTTATAATGAGGGAAATGTTAAATATGAAATGTGAAATCAATTATGAGTTTTTAATCAGCCTGAAATTGGATTTGGTGGAGTTCATGAACGATGAATTTTAGATAATGAACACCATAGATCTCATACATATGTTCTGTTAAACTGCGAAGAAATGTCACCATTTTTATTGCGAGTGATAATATCACTTATTATATAATATTTGTTATGGTAAATTAATATTATTTTATTTATAGGTTATATGATAATTATATCGAGAAACGGCTTCTATAAATTATAGCAACTTCTCATGAATAATGTCATAAAAATAATTTTTCCTATTGGTTTCAAAAGCTGGTAACATAAATTATTTATGGTTTAACATATGAAATCAATTTATTACTTTTAATATTGACAATTTTTTTCAAATTTTTAGGTATCTCAACATGATGATAAATTGATAATCAATTATGTGTATTGAGTAAACCACTATCCAAAATGGTTAAATCTCATTATTAGTATGTGGTGAATGGTTTTCGATTTCATACACGTGCCTATGGGGAACAAGAAAAACAATTAATTATGTTTTTTGAGAGGATATCATCATAGAAAAACTGAAGATGAATTTTATGGTATGCTAGAAGAAATTATTGAATTGTATTATCTGGGATAGAATTACTTAACGATATTTAAATTTTAGTGGTTAGATAATGAGAGAGGCTTGTGTGTTCATCTGACCCATGGAATTGTTATTGTTAAATATAGATGTATTATTTCCGTAAATGAACCATTTTTATTTGATAATCTATAACATAAAATTTATTATGAAAAATAACTGTGTTACATCAAGAGAGTTGGGTGATTGTTGGAGCATAATAAAAATGAAATCATGGGAAAACCATTTTACTCAAACTGAATATAGATCCTCTAAAGATCTTGGAATTGAAAAATTTCAAGAGACTGCTTCAAATACATTATTTTCACAAAGAGACACGAATATCAATGATGAAACCTCACAGTTAAGGGTCAATGGTGATGATGATGTTAATGATGTTACAAATGAATTTTAAATGACAAGAGACAAACAAACTAAAACTAATATAAAAATTGATGATGTTGAGGAGGAATATGAAGACATTGACATCGTTAGATATGAAGATGAGGATGAAGAGGAACATTGACATAGTGATATTATGATTATAATCATAATATATATATATATATAATAGTTGTTTTTAACTATTTTCCAACAACAATTATTTTGTGTTTTATGTGGATGAGGATTTGTTTCGTTAGTTGCATGAGGCTGACCTACCTTTGAATGAGCAGGATGTTGTATCATCTAACCCTCAAACTATTGGTGGTTTAGAGAGTACTCAGAGGGGGTGTGGTATAACATGATTGATGATTCCTGACCCTATCTCTGATTGACATCCATGTCTTGGATTTTATCCACACATGTAGAGGTATGTTTACCTATTTATTTTAGTTAGAATTCATTAATTTATTTATATACTAATTATTTTATTATTTTGTATTTTTTTCATAGCTATTCTCATATAGCTCTTGGATAGGGAAACACTATATTTAACAATTATCTTTCTGAATCATTGGCCACATGGGATTAGATTCCCATTGATGTTCAAAAAATCATGTTCAATCATTGGCTGGTACGTAAATGAATAATATTTATTTTGCAATTTATTTTAATAATAATTTGATATTATAAATTTTTTTTACGCTTTACGGTATCCCATTAATGAGAGCACGCATGACACTATTTGGAAGGAATGAGAGGAGTTTATGCGCGAGTGTTCCCATTAGTTTTTGCACAATTTGATATGGAAAGCAATGATGAAAGTAGGAGTGAGAGAGTTTAATGAGTCTTATCACACCCACCGACCTAATTAAATTTCATCCCAGGTTTGGGATAGATTATGTTCATACTGGTTGAGTGGTTTTTTTCATAGGATATCATTGGTATGTCAACAAAACTGGGGGAGACATGAGGTGAAAAATTGAGCTGGTAGTCGTACATTCAGTGCACATAAGGAATATATGGTAAGTATTTTTTAAATAATTTATATAACTTTAAAGGCCAATGATTTATTTTATATTCAAATAGGTATTTGAATAACCATATATGACAGAGTTTTACATTTATAAGAGGATGCACTACAATCCAGTCATTGGAGTGATTAGACCTGATCACCGACATCAGATTGTGGTGAGTATAATTTCTTTTTGAGTTTTAAAATTAACTAAAAATAATATTTTTAAAATTTTAATTTTAAATTTCAATTGAAAGAGTCATATGAGGTCGTGACATATCAGATACAGACTGAGAGTTAGGCTGAGGCAGATGATCAGACCATTGCCCACCGATTTGAGGAGGCAACATGGATGCCAATGACCTAGTATGCCTTCGTGAAAGGAAAAAATATGGGTATCAACACTCGATTGATGCCTAAGAGTCACTATGGTACCATTGTTGTGTCATATTCTAACTCAAGAGGAGTTCATAGAGAGGCATCACCATCTACTGCATAGTATTAGGAGTAGCCGTGAGATGAGGGTGAGATTTTAGAGAGTACAAATAGGGAGAAAGAGGTGATGCATCAATGGGAACAAGAACAATAGGAAGAGATTCGATGATAGTAGGAGGAGGAGGAGGAGATGCGTCGATGGCATCAGCAGCACCATGGGTAGATAGAGTACATGTAATGTCTAACTCATGGTTTGTGGAAGAAATTTCCTCCACCATCTCCTCCATAAGAGCCTCCCCCTTAGTGATGTATTTCTTTTTTATGATAAAAAATTTGAATGTAATTTTATTTTTTAATATTAACATTTTACATTTCTATATAGTGCGTTTTTCATATTATTGCAAATATTACACTTTTTTATTATTTATTAAAATTTTAATATTTTATTACTTTATTTAATTTTTTTATTTTTATGTATTATTTATTATTAATATTTTTATTATTTTTATATATTTACAAACATTGAGGTTTTCATTATTTTATAATTTTTATTATTTTACTAATATAAATATTACTATTTTATTAATAATAATAATAATATTATATAATTAATATTATCTTTTCATTAATATTAATACTATTTTAATAATAATATTAGTATATTAATATTATTAATATTATTAATATTATATTATATTTTTATTATTGTTGTTATTATTATTATTATTTTATTAATATTTTATTTATTTTTTTAATCTATTTGCGACAGTCCCTTTTGTGAAAGGTAGTCAAAATATGGTTTTTTAAAAAACCTCGAAAAAATTATTTTTGATGGGATATGGACTCGTAAAAAATATTTTTTTGCAACGACTCATCACAAAAAACTCTATTTGCGACACCCTTTTTTGCAACATGCCATTTTTAATAGGATCCCATTGCAAATGAATTCTTGTGAAGGGACCCCATCACCAATGACCCATCACAAATATACCAATTTACAGTAGTTAATATATCTTAAATCTATACGAGAGTCCCAAAGTAGGAAATAATTTAATCAAACATGGTGTGATGATCCTGACCTCCCATCTTATTAACCAACGAGAATTGTAAAGAATTATTTGTAAAAACCCCTAATGTCCATCTACCTTTGGAAATAATACCTGTATCCTATTATAGATGTGGTATGCATTGGATGTTTTTAAAAAAAAATGGTGAAATTGATGTGAAACCTTTCAAACTGTGCTAATATCTTCACACATGGGAAATGATCAATTTGTTATTAAACATTAGTCAACACAAATATTTTTGTTAGTAAGAGATGATATACATGATATAATTATGTTTTTGGAATTATAATATCTTATCTACCCTCTTACTTTCCCATCCGATGTGAAATGATAATGTTGCTCATGTGTAAGTGAGGACTACCACCTCTACGAAGTGATATGATTCATTTTTTATTTCTATTTTACATGGATGTTAATAAATAGAGATTTAATTGATATTTTTAATATTTATGATTTAATAATTATTATGGAATGGTGAATTATTATTTACATTTCTTTTGTTCCATCCATTGAAAAGTGGAAACATAACTCATTTATATGTATGAATTAATTTCTCCATGAAGTGATGTAATTCATTTTTCAAAACCACATTTTATGAATAGTTATAAAGGTTTATAAAATGATTGTAAATGATAATTATGAAATAATAAAATTTTTATAGATTATTTAAAGATAATTAAAGTACAAGTAATAGAACCTCAAATCAAAACATTCTTCAAAAATGAAATTTTTATCTTATGGAATAGTGATTTTAATAAATAATTGTTAATGAATAAGTGATAATATGTGATAAGTAAATAATATATGGTATGATATGTGTGAATATTGTTCTATAATAGATGTATAATAAATATTCATTTATTATATTGTAGGTTTGAACACATACAAACTAATATGGGACTTGAGGTAAGGGTTTCTGTTATAATCTGATTTTTTTGGGATTGCCTATATTGAATTTCCATTTAGGGAATTATATGATTGTAATATTTTAAAAACTATATATTTTATTAACCTATATTTATCCATGTAATTTTCAAGTAATATTATCATTTTTTTCTCTTTGGTTCTCAAAATGATCGAGAAATTTTTTTATAAGAAAAAATGTCTTTATTATATCTTTATACTAGAATCATTTTCTTTCATGTCCATATTTTCCTAAAAAATCTTTCAAGAATGTTTTTGATAATATAAATTTAATAATTAAATTCATTTTACCCATATTTTACTTTCTATAAAATGTTTTTTTTAAAATATACTTAATATTTTTTAACTGTGTTATTTTTTTAGAAAGGCATGGACAAAATATTTGTTTTAAAATATACTATATGAATGAAATTTCCCTCTATCTTGAATAATATTTGTTTGGAAGATTAATTTATATTATTATTTGGTTATTTTGAAAGAAAATATTTCCCTTAATTTTTTTTTATTTTTTGAGATTTTATATAAGTGATTTCAAAATGAAAAGGGTATTTTTCTTAAGAAACATTTCAGTGACCTTTTAAAAGAATTTTCCATATATGATAATATCATTTGATGTCCCCTATGTTTGAGTTAGTTCCCTAGTACCAACTTTTGTGTACTTTATGATAGCTTTTATTCATATTTTGGTATATTAATAAACTACTTGTCATATTATGATTGTTCTTATATGTAACATAGTATGTGATAATGTCCCCAGAGTGGCTACCATGATAAAAGATCATAGTAGTTCCACAGTATGATGAAAACCCAAAAGTTCTATTACATTATTCTTAAATACACATTATATAGATAGATGATATCATTTTAGGGACCTAAATGATACATGATACCTGGGGTGGATACTTATAGGACTCTAAGAAACCTTCTCATAGTGTACGCCCTTAGTAATATCAAGTAGTATATTATGAGAATAAAACCTACTAGTAGGAAATATAGATTTATGTGTGTCATTGGATTTTCCTATCTTCGTACATGTGTATTGGTCCTTAGACTTTAATAATATTTTTAATGATTATTATGAGTTATGTACTTTTATATATTGAGGAAAATCATTATGACATATATTTGTAGTGAAGCAGGATACATTGGGTGCATCACGAGTAATATTGAATTAATAAATAATGAGAGAAAATATTTTTCCATTCTGATCTTTAATAATAGTTGATATCTTAGGCCTGCTGATGAAAATGATATACCTTAAATAAATCCTTGGCAATGGTGTTCTATAGGCAATTTATATTTTGAAAATTTAAAGAAAGAGACATAGAGCACATAGGTTAATTGCACCAGCATGTAACCTGCTTGATTTGAGATATCATTAAAAATGGATTATGTTACATAGGAAGAATTCGTATAAGGTATTATTTCATTGCAACATTAACTTCTTTTTCTATGGGTGCCTTGACTGTTTCAAGATGCTAACCCTGTACTTTAGGCTGCTTCGCCTAATGGCACTGAGAAAGATGGCTGGAGGGTCACACACAAAGTGTATCCATAATCTCAGTTAAATAATATATTATTATTTATTATTTAACATGTTGAATTAATGTTATTCCTCCTTGTGGGTTAATAACTATTCATGTTTTCTTGATCTCATTTATTCTGCCACCAGTTATTCGAGAGAATATAATGTGAAAATAATTTTTAATAAATTTTTATTTTCTATTAAGTGAATATAATAGTTTTTTATTTATTGGTGAATAATAATGTTATGTTTATTTATTAAATAAATATTTACCATTCAAGGCCTGATAAATATTGTGAAGGAATGGTGGACCGTGTTTAATGATCCAATGATAAATGATAAATAATAAATATTGAATATTATTTAATTAAATAATATATAATTTAATTCACAAGTTCCGCTCATGTCGATAAATAATAATAATATTAGTATTGTTATTTTACATGGGGTTTTGAAGATATTTACTAAATAATAGTGCACTTGTGAAATTATTTTATTTTAACCCTAGTAGTATATAAACCCAATTATATTATTTTCTCAGAGAGCCAATTCATTTTTATTGGTTGTCCACAATAGATTTGGATAATACTATCAAGACCTAGAGAGATCTCTTATCCTAGAATGATTTCAAGAATAGAGAGATATCTTTATCTACCTACCACTCTTGAGTCAAGACAGATCTAGGAGAATGCTTTGGAAGTAGTTCTAAAGGAAATCAAAGACAAATGACGCAAATGCTTGGATACTCTATGTTTTCGCCCAAAAATTCCTACGACGATGTTTGCTGATTTTTGGAACACATGTGGATCATTTCTAGAGGGAATATACTTTCATTCTTACAACTCAATAATGGAAGAACACAGATCTCTGGTCAGATCCATCAACAAAGAAATAAATTCATCATGGTAATTATTTATTTAATTAAATTCATTATAAATAATATGTGATGATCCTCTCTTGGTTATGGAATTCTATCCCTTGTTAATATTCTTTGATTCACTTCACTAGATCATGAAGTTTATCATTTTTTAAATCTTGGATTGATCATCGATCATGGAAAAAAGAAAAGTTGGGCACAACCCATTTCATTATTTCACTATGCCCAGAACTGACAAGTGGTATTAGAGAGGTCACATAATTATTTTTAATTATTTAAATATTATTGATTGATTTTCTCATTTGTAATTTAGTTTTTCAATTAATAATTAGACATTCATTTAATCTGAATTGTGAGACCAGCTTCCCCCTCCTCTATTTCTCATTGAACTAATAGTGATGATTAATTTTATTAATAAAATAAAATCAAGGAACTTATCTGGAGGTGCCAAGGTTTATGGACATACAAAAAAGGATTACTCATCATGCAACCGGAATTACACCCCATGTACTTGTGTTCAAGGTATATGATGTTAATTCGGTAATTACTCAAACTATGTGCATTGATTACACACAGTGTAGTTAATTATAACACTGTGTGTTGACCGGCCAACCTGTTGCACAGTCAGCCAGATTACATGCCATGTATGCCTTGTACTTGGTGTGTAGTCCCGTTGAGTCATAGACAGGCCGTGTATTACCATAAATGGCCTACATGACTATTGACCATGTAATTTGGAGACCACACACTATCTATCCCATTGTACACACTGTGTAATCCATTTCTATAAGGTAAAATTTACACACTGAGTCCCTAGGATTTTACCTCAGATAGACGGTGAGAAATGTACATGCTTTGTAGCTCACTTGTACATGCCATGTACTTATACCAAATTACGTAGATTTAAAATTTATTTGTTATATCATGTAAACCTCATCGAAATGTTCTTTCATGTGGCCATTATATTGATAGGACATGCCATGTGATGGGTTTTAATATATATATATATATATATATATATATAAATTTTTAATTAACATCTGCATAATGTTCAGATATAAATGTCATGTGTGAGTCATATTATAGTTGTTACTCTACATGCAATGAAGTATAACAAATTACTGAAAAAACATGTAATTCGTGTAATCATTAAGTTAATACTACATGTCATGAAAGGACTTGATAATTCGTGCATGCTATATGTCACAAGAGTAAACAATATATGAGTATAATACATGTTTTGTATATTTGGATGGGTATTCACCATGTTTCCTCCAAGGTACATTTATTTACATAGTTAATTTTAAATGAATTTATTTAATTTGTTTAAAATTATAATGGATGAGAATCTCAAGGAAATTCATATGGGATTTAAGATAACATAATTTATTACTTAAAGATGACAATTAATTGATTTGAGTATGATTTATCTTAAATAAAAATGATTATGAATTCAATGATAGTTTTATTAAATGCATAATTCATTTCATGCATGTGGGTGATTATGAGAATAAACTAGGCCTTTGTATGTGATTGGTTTTATTTAATTCATTACTAAATTAAATTGGTGGCCTGTATGCCTTCTCTCATCTTATTATGTAAGGGAATGTGTACCCTTGGTATCTTTAATGTATACCCATTTACCCTCACCTATGTGTGACTAAAAACATATTTAATATATAGAGATCCAAAGCTAGTGGAGGCGGTTCAGGGTTGGAGATGAGGCGAAACCAATCCAAGAGAGATTCATTAGTGGATAGGTAGAAAGCTGTAAAATGAATCTTCATTGATTCAAGGTGTTCTTCCACTAGGTCAATGGTTATTTTATCAACCTACAGATAAAATGACAATTAGTAAAAGCTTGTGATCAAACCTCTTTATTATTATATTTCTTTTAGTTTCATGGTTATTTCATTATGAATGTTTTTTCGCGATCACATAAATGAATGAAATTAATGAGAAATCAATATAGAACTAAAATAAATTGGCTTATGTGAAAATATTATCTTAGAAAAGGTTAATCACTTATGTAAAACCAATTAATATTAAAAATCTTGTGATAAAGATAATAATTGGAAATTTAGGCATAAAATATAAAATCCCTCAATTATATTTATAATGTCGGTATAACCTTCCAATAATTTAGTTAAAATAAAACCATAGTTTAAATTGCTTGAACAATCAAAGTTAGGTGCTTTCAATTATCTGGGAATTTTAACTTGAATTTTTGTGTTGACTTAACTTAGTTCACATCAAAGGTTGACTTCTAAAAAAATACTTCACATAACTGAGATGCAATAGTTTGGGAAATCTAAATTAATGATTTTAGGATTGGGGAGTCCACTCAATAGATCAGGGAACTGTGAATTAATTTAGTTGTCATTTGAAATGTCTACCTAAAACCATTCATGTTTTTACTAACCAAATTTGGTGTAATGAAAAGGGGAATATGGATTCTTTCTACTATAATGTCAAAGAAATAAGATAATTTTAATCCAATGTTTAGGGTTATTAGGTTTTAAGAAAATAGTGGGAGACTAATAAATTTATTATTTATTTATTTGTCTAAAAGTTATTCGATAAAGTACTAAAATTATACTCATATTATTTTATAGAAACAACATTGAAATGAATTCAAACATATCACTGTGATTCATACTTGATAAGGATAATCTTCTCACCAACACAAATTTCCAGGAGTGGAAAATGCGCTTATGAATTATACTTAACCATGAAAGAAAATTGTGTGTACTGGAAGAAACTATTATAGTTTTTCCTGATAATGAGGAAAGTGATTAAGACATATGTCTCTATGATAAACATTTAAATAATGCTAAAAATGTTCCATGTTTCATGATATCATCCATATCCAATGAGATTTTGAAGAAACAATAGGACATGGATATGTATATAATGATGTATCATGTTTAGGATCTTTATCAAGAGATGAAGAGACAAGAGAGGTAGGAGATCTCAAATTCCTTGTTTACAACTGAGCTTGGAGAGTCTATGCTAGCTGGGCCTCTTGTAGTCAAGATTTTTCGTTATATTGAATGATTATATATCTTAGGGATTAAATTCCCAGATGAGTTGTGTACTGATCTAATAAATTCATCGCCACCCAATACCTTCTCTAGTTTTATTATTAATTCTAATATGATAAATAATGAGAAGAGTCTTTCGGAACTTCTAACCTTTGGTTAAGGATATGGGGCATGATAAACCCATAATCCTTATGGAGAAAAAGGATAAAAAGAACAAGGAAAATGGGACCAAGACCCATAGATAGTCTAAAGATCCCGGTCATCATCCTTACAAGAATAGGAAGATCCAGAGGCAAGGCTAGGAAAAGGTTGTAGTATGTATTTCATGTGGAAATTCAGGCCATTGGAAGAGAAACTATACCCAGAAGCAAGGGGATTCTAAAGGTGCATTCATTATTGAGTGTAATATTTCAATATCTACACATTGGGTATTAAATACAACTTATGGTGCTCAAATATATATCCATATGAATGGTACAAGTAGATTTCAAAAGATTTCATAAGGAGAGGTGGATCTAAGAGCAACTAATGGTGCCATGATGTCTAATCCAGCCATTGGTGACAACCACCTTTCATTACCAACATGAATTATTTTGGTTCTAAAATATTGTTATTATGTACCTATGGTTACCAAGAACATAATTTATTTATCATACCTAGATACAAATGAATTTATTTTCATGTTTGGAAATAATTTTTTTTATTTTATAAGTAAAACATATGTTATGGTATTTATTTAAATAATGGTCTTTATGTATTATATTATGAAACCAAGTGTTGGCAATTGATAATTAATCATGTTAACACAACTCATATAACACCCAGTATGGAATCACCATCTTGGTCATGTAAACAAGAATCGTTTGACAAAGCTCCATCAAGATGGATTTTTACAATCTTCTAAGCTAAAACAACTTAAAATATTTCATTCTTATTTACAAGAAAAAACTATCAAACCATTATTCAGTGGATAGGTTGAAAAGTCCACAGACCTTCTAGGATTGGTAAACACTAATGTGTGTAGACCATTTCCAGTAGAAGCTAGTTGTGGATATTCTTACTTCATAAAATTTTATGATTACTTGAGTGGATATAGATATATCTACTTGATGAGGTACAAGATTGATTCCTTTGAAAAATTAAAATAATAAAAGAATTAAGTAGAGACTCAACTTGGAAAGAAGATAAATAATCTTTGATCAGATCAAGGTGGAATATATATTAACCATGAGTTCATAAAATTTATATGGAATTTTTGGATTATATCTCAACTTACACCACCTTACACATCATAGTGGAATGGTGTTATTAAAAGGAGGAATAGTACCATGTTAGACATGGTGATGTTGATGATGAGTCATGAAGATCTTCCATTACCCTTTTGGGGATATACATTACAAACGGCAACATACACATTAAAATGAGTACTAGCTAAAGGGGAAAATAGAATTCCATTAAAGTTATTGAGGATAAAGAAACCTATTATGTGTCATACATATGTATGGGGTTGAGAGTCATTTTTATAGAATTATCAGGAAACAAACTAGCACCCTGGGGCACAAAGTGTACCTTTATTGGGAATCCCCAATAAACAAAGGGATACTACCTTTACAAACCCTTAGAAAAGAATGTTATTATCACTAGGAAAGTTGTATTTCTTGAGAGGGAGAACATACTAAAATATGAAAGTGGTAGAAAGATTGGATTAGATGAAGTTTATGCTCATGATACACAAGATTTGGTACATGAACATATTATATAGGTCCTTTTAGTAGAAGTAGTTCCTAAAACTTAAGTACTATGTAGGAGTGTAAGAGAGGTAAGAGAACTAGAGATATACGGTTTTCTACTCAACAACGATGGTGAATTATAATTGGTTGACAATGATGAAACCCAATCTTAAAGGAGACATTAAAAATATCAAAAGTTTAAAGATGGAAATAAGCCATGAAATCCTAAATGGATTCCATGTATTAGAACCAAGTTAGGGTTTTGGTTGATGCTCTAGTTGATTTAAAGGCTTTTGGATGCAAATCAGTATTCAAGAGGAAATTGGACATTAAAGTTAAAGTAAATACCTTTAAAGAAAGGCTAGAGGCAAAATGGTTTAAACAACATCATGTAATTGACTACGATGAAAACTTTTCACCAGTTCCCGTGTTTAAATCCATAAGAATTATACTTTTTATAGAAGCATACCATGACTATGAGATTTGGCAGATGGATGTCAAAATTTCATTCTTTAATGGAAAACTTTAGGAAGATGTATTTATGACATAACTTGAAGGGTTTGTGACTCCAGGTGATTCCAAATAGATTTTCAAGTTGTAGAGATCCATTTATGGATTGAATCAAGCATCTAGGTCATAGAAAATTTTATATGATCAATCCATAAAATATTAATTTTTCATTAAGAATTAATGTGATCAATATACTTGTAATATCTTCAGTGGGAATTTGGGTATCATCCTAGTAGTATATTTTGATTACATATAACTTATTGGAAATGACAATCCCGTCTTACAATATATTAAGGACTAGTTAAACAAGTGTTTCTCCATTAATAACTAATTTAAAGCCGCATAAATCTCATGGAATTTTTTTTATTAGATACATGGAAATTTTACAAGTCTGTAGTTTCTAATAGTGCTTGATTCTGAGGCCCGGTGTGCCCAGAATCAATTTTGGAATTTTTGTTTGGGTACGTTTAGTAAACGTACATGCGAGATTTTATATCTTTTGAACTAGTGCTCAGAATTGAAATCTAAGGACACTAATGAACTCACAACGCCGATATTTATTTAAGGATACCTTCACCGTAGTTGCGTTTTATCGAGAGTGGAAGTTAATTTTTGGGGGATTTCTAAATTTAATAAAAAATATGTGTAGCATATTTTTTTTAAATGTGTGGTGGTTGTTTTCTCTAAATGGAAGATGGAGGTGGGGTCCACAACCACATAACCTCCCATGGGAAGATAGTATGTGGTGGGGTCCACACGAGCACCTAACCCCTCAAATCCCCTTGAACCCCTTAAACTCTTTTGATTTTATTATAGCCAACACTCTTCTTAAATTTGGGTGAACTATCCACCTTACTCCTCTCATTAAGTGTGCCAACCATCTAATTAATGAATTGAACTTATTCAATTAAATTAATTCTAGCTTTTGAATTTTTAAAAGCTTGTCAACAATAAAATAATAGGAGAGCCTTTTATTTTAGTTTGGGTGTAGAAATTTTAGAAGAATTTGGAGGAACTCTTGGAGAAATAATATTCTCTTGACGAAGAACACCATTCTTCAACAAAGAATGCTCCACATCTTGTAGAACGTGAAGTAACACCTTCTACCTTCTTCAACCAGAGCAAGGAAGGGAAGCACCGCCGCCCACAAAGTACACCGACAGTGTCTACTCGACTCGACCACAGCGAGCTCTACTGCTTCCGACGTAGACGGAATGACGTCCATCTTCCGTGACGTCCAATTTCCACGACTCGTCAATGGTCAACAACAATCGAGGTAGGGTTTTGAATTCGAGGTTGAATTCCTTTCTTTTAATTTCTTCTTTTCCCTTTGATAAAAACAACAACCGTGGATCGACCCCCCGAACATGTCAATCCACATAACGGATGTTGATTGCGGGATGGGTTAGAGATTAAACAGGGGTTTTTTTCTGGTTCAACTATAAGTTGGATTACTGTCTGAGCCTCTAACTCGGAGGGAATGGTCTAACGAACAAGTCCAGACCCTCTGCGAATTCGTTCTTGATGCGCGGTTTGTTGGGAGATGGGTGAATGGAATGGAAACCCTGATTTGAGGTCGTAGTAGTGAAGAACATGACCTGAGGAGGTCATAGGAACAGACGAGAGGCGAAAAAGACCACTAGAATGACTTCGGTGGTCCATAGAGGAGTGCGGCGGGGGCCGACACCGGCCGACCACCTAGGGGCGGGGGCACCCCTCACGTGCCGCCGGCGGAAGGCCGTCGCGGCATTGGCTGATGCGGTGGAGCGGAACCTGCATCTGCGAGTTCTGGGAATTTCAGGCTACGCCATCTCGTGCCACCATTATGGGACACTGGGGGGCCGACCCCCCCCCCCCCCCCCCCCCCCCATGCGCCTTGCGCGTAACATGCTCGGTCAGCTGAGCTGAGCCGTGTCTGGCCGGGCGGGCTGGGCCGCCTGCCGTGAGGGCCGGGATTCCCTTGCTCGGTCCAGGACATAGCTACCGGGTCGGGTCGGGCCGTGCCCTATCAGGCCGGACCTAGATCTGGGTCAGGTCAGCCCGGTTCGGGCCGACCCAGGGTGTGTTGGGCCGGGTCGGACCGGACCCAGACCCCCCTCTTCGAACCACTTTTGGTTTTTTGACCACAACTTGAGCTACGAAAGTCCAATCGAAGAACCGTAAGTTGAGTAGGATTACTTGAATAAAGATGGTCGTTTAAATATATTAAAATCAAGGTTTTGGTGATGTTTTGGTATGGACAGGTTGGTTTGAACCCGGAAATAGTCGGACCCTCTGAGTGGAAACGCTTATAACTTAAGGACCGACCGTATGATTGACGTGCCATCAACTATGTTGGATTCCATTTGATTACATGATCCTTTTGGAATACTCCACACAGGATTCAGATGAGGTTGGAGTATGGCTAGGTTGGATTGTACCTAAAATCCAACTGACCCCTTGGAACAGAAATGCCAATAAATCTCAGACCGGGCATCTGATTGACACACTGTCTATCGCGTTGGGTTCCTTATGATGAGATGGAACTATGGGATACATCAACTCATGACTTCGTGATAGTTGATGTATCAACCCTTGGCTCGAGGATCAGACCCTCCCGGAATCAAGCATGCTTTGTGCGGGAACCCTAGGGCTGGCTGCGACTGAGATAACAGAATCCTACGTGGGTTCGACAGTGACAACTTATGTACTGGGATCCTCCATGGGTTCGACAGTAGTGACTTCTATACCATGATTCTATGTGGGTTCGATAGCGATGACTACTTTATAAGAACCCTATGTGGGTTTGACAATGATGACTTATGTACCAGGATCCTCTGTGGGTTCGACAGTAGTGACTTCTATACCAGGATCCTACGCGGGTTTGATAGCGATGAATGCTGTACCGAAATCCTACATGGGTTCGACAGTGATGACTTTTGTGCCAGGATCCTACGTGGGTTCGACAGCGCTGATATGTTTCTAGGATCCTACGTTGGTTCGACAGAGGAGAAATTTCAGAGGCTACATCTAATCATCTCTACCCCTCTTCGTGAGTTGTATACTTGTGTGAGCTGAGTCATGTCTTTCAACCATTATCAATGTGGTTATTGGCTTTACTTCATTTGTGGAATGGTTTGTGCTTGGGATCAAGAGTTGGAGCTGGACTGTGATTGATAACTTAGGTATTTGTAAGGGAATATACCTATATAGGGTTGGTTGATACTTCATGATTGTATCTGTCTACTGTGGTTTATCCTTTGTGAATTTTGTGAGACATTGAGGGTCTTAGGGTCCCTAATGAGTAATTTTATACTCACCCCTACACGGGCTATGCCCGCACCTCATTGTGTTGGATGTAGATGACGAACATCGCTGACCGAGGTGGAGTGTACGAGGATTGGACGGTACCTGGAGGTGGACCTCACGACAAGTCGGTACCTGGAGGAGACAGACAGACGTGGAGCACTGAGGAGGCTATCTGTACCTACCCTTTAGGTAGGATATGTGGTGGAAAATCCATGAGCTTCTAGGCACCTTCCATCTGTTGTCTTTTTAGTTGTACCTGTTTGTCCTTTCCTTGTACTTTACTATTGGGCTTGTATTTCTGGCCCTTGTAATTTCTAGCACTTCTTGTGTATTTAGTTTTTTACTTGGATTTTTCTTCTGCTTGTTCTCTGGTTGTGTTTGTTTGCATTTATAAAGGCAATGCCTTCCCAGTTTAGGGATTTACGCTTTTGGTGCTAGTTGCTAGCCCCTGGCCTATGGAAGGCGGGCTTGGGGTAGTTGCGACACGGGCCCCAGGGGACGGGTCGTGACAACTTAGGTGAAGTAGCCTACATTCTAGGGATCCTAATCATTCATCATAGATCCAAGAGGCTTATTATAATGATTCAAAGTATATATATTGATAATATACTAAAGAAATTTAGTATAGAACAATCCAAGATGGGATTGATTCTAGTGTCACATGGTTTATATATTTCTAATAAAATGTGTCCTCAGACACAACATGAGAAAGATAGAATGAGTAATATATAATATGCTTTATAAATATGTTCAATCATGTATTACATGTTATGTACAACACTAGATGTTTCCTATGCATTGAGCATGGTAGGTAGATATAAATACGATCTAGGAGAACAATATTGGAGTACTATTAAGTATATTCTTATGCATCTGAGAAGAGCTAAGGATATATTCCTAGTTTATGGCGGAGATTCGGTGATGATCATCAAGTGTTTTAAGAATGATAGTTTTTAGATAGATCAAAATTATAGGAATTCGTAGTTAGGATATGTTTTCTATCTCAACAGTGGAGCTGCGATCTTGAAGAGTTCAAATTAGCTAGTTTTTGCTGATTCTACAATCAAGTTTGAGTATATAGTGGATTCTAAAGTATGCAAGGAATCTGTTTTGATTTAGAACTTTTTTCAGAATCTTGATGTGGTACCCAGAATTAAAGACCCTATCACATTGTATTGTGATTTACTGGAATGGTGGCTCTTTCAAAAGAGCCATGGTCAGACCAATGGACAAAGAACATACTCCAAAAGTATCACAACATGAGGTATTTTTATAAAATGGGTGAATTTTTAGTGAGAATAGTACCCATGGAGGATAACATGGTGGAACCCTAGACTAAAGACCTATCTCAACAGAATAATGAGTATCATGTGAGAGCTAGAAAACTGAAGGTTGTTAGAAGTTGACTCTAGTTCAAGTGGGAGTCTATTGGAGTTGGTACTATAGAACCAATTTATATGTACTTTATGATAACTTGTATTATTAGTTTTGAATCTTAATAAACTACTTATCACATAATGATTATTCTTATTCACAACATTTCATGTGATAATGACACAGGAGTAGTTGTAGCACTAAAAGTTCATAGGATTTCCCTAATACGATGAGAACCTGAAAATGCTATGACACTATTCTTAACTATATGTTTTTAGCTAGATGATATCATTTTAGGGACACAAATGATACAGTATATTAAGGGTGGAGACTCATAAGACTTTGAGGCACCTTCTCATGGTGTACACCATTGGTAATATTTAGTAGGATATTATGAAAAAGAGACCCACCTATAGGAAATCCACATTTATGTGTTTAATTGGATGTTCCTATATTCAGACATGTGTATTGGTTCTTATAATTTAAGATTATTCTTGATGATTATTATGAGTTCCATACTTTGATGTATTGATGAAAACCGTGATGACACATGTTCTCAGTGAAGTAGGATACACTGGGAGCATCATGAGTAATATTACATTAATGAATAATGTGATAATGGATTTATACTTTCAATTATTTAATGGAAGTTGATATCTCAAAACCCTTTATATAAATTATATAGCCTAAATAAATCCACATACCTGGTTTTCTATGGATAAGTTATATTTTTTGAAATTCAAGGAAAGAGACATTGAGCACATTGGTTGATGATAGTGGCATGCAACTTGCATGATTTGAGATATCATGATAATGGGCTTATATTACACAAGATGTTTCTGTAAGGGGTATTATTTCATTGCAACATTATCTTCTTTCTCTATGGATGCCTTAGTATATTTCTAGATTCTAACCTTATACTTTATGCTACTTCACCTAATTCCACTGAGAAAGAGGCCTAAAGGGTCCCACAAAAAGTGTATCTAGAATCTCAATTAAATAATATATTAATATTTATTATTTATAAAATTTAATGAATATTATCCCCACATGTGGTTTAATAATTATTCATATTTTCTTGATCATATTTATTCCGTCACCAGTTATTCGAGAGAATATAATGTGAGTTGAATATTTAATAAATTTTAATTTTCTATTAAGTGAATATAATATTTATTTATTTATTGGTGAATAATATAGTAATATTTATTAAATAAATAAATAGTCATTATTTAAGACCTAATAAATATTGTGGAGGGATGTTGGAGTGTGTCTAATAGTCCAGTGAGAAATAATAAATATTGATTATTATGAAATTATATAATACTTAATTTAATTCAAAAGTTCAGTGCATGTTGATAAATAATAATAATATTATCATTATTTTTAATAGGGTTTTACAATAATTAAATAAATAATATGGAACTTGTGAAATTATTTTATTTTAACCATTGCTGTATATAAACCCAATTATGTTATTTTCTCAGAGATCCAAATAATTTATTTTAGTTGTGCCCAATAGATTTGAAGAATCCTCTAAAGACTTAGAGAGATAACTTCTCCAAGAATGCTCCCAAGAATGGAGATAGATCTTCCTCCACCTCTGACTCTCGAGTCAAGAGAGATCCATTAGAGCATGTTTGAAGCGGTTCACGAGGTGATCAAAGGTGGAACACACAAGCGCTGGGATATGTAGTGCCAACACCCAATGATTCCTACAGATATGTTCAAAGATTTGTGGGACACATGTGGATCACCTTTAGAGTTAATATATTTTTATTTTTACAATGAAACAATGGAACACTAAAAATATATTTTCAGATCCATCAATAAATAAATAATCCCATCAAGGAAATTCTTTATTTAATTAAATTGACTATAAATAATATGTTATGATTCAATATTAGTTCCATAATTCTATCATTTTTATATATTCTTTGATTTAATTATATATATCAGTTAATTTATCATTGTGTGAATCTTGGATTGATCACCGATCATAGAAAAATTTAATCTTGGGAATGACCCATCACATGCTTTCGCTACGCCCATAACCAACAACCTATGCATCAATGGGGACATAATGATCCAATGATATCATCCAATTATTTTATTTTAATGGTTCATGATGATGAAGTTTTTTGTATGTTTCTATGTAACTCATTACTTTACTATGAGCTAACTACGTTAAGTTGAAATATTCATGAAACTCATTTTTCCCATGGGTTATACAACAATTAAGAAATGAATGTTTTTATGATATTATAGAACATTTATGTTTTAAAGTTATGTTATGGGTGGGCCTGTTATATCCGTCCAACACACTGGGTAAATAAGGATTACTCATGAGATAACTATGTTGTGCATGGACCTAATTTCACGTTCACAATATTATACATGAAACTGGTTTCATGTCCATAAGTTTATGAGTTGACTTGGTTTCATATCCATAGGTTTCTGAGATGAAATTATTTCATTTCCTTAACTTAATGAGTGAACCTATTACAATTTATAAATGTTCACAGTGTTATGAGATTAATTTTTCCCCTATTTCTATGTTTATGATATGCTCTCATGGATCATGATTGGCTATTTATGATTCCACAATCTTATGACTTTTTTCTTTTTTTATATGAAAAATCCTTATGATGAAACTCAAGAATAATGATATATAATTGATTGAGTATGACTGTATTATATTATGATAATGTTCACACAAACTTATACTTACTTATGATCATTTATTGCTATCTCACATGTTTAACCTTACTAAGAATATGATCCCACCCTTTATTATGTTTCCATTTTCCCTATGTTATGAAGAAAGGTTTTCAGTAGGAAATGTATATGTAAAATACTATGACAGGATAAATTTCCGGGAGATATTTTTTGTGACCCAGACTTATCATAAATATATATTAATTCATTTTTGATAAAACATCAATACACTACACAAATATATTCTATAGGATCATAAAGGTATAGTTCCTTTGGAAACTTAAAAACATAAACGAATAGTTCATTAGTAAACTAAATCATCTGCCACAATGTTATTTAAATGCTTATTAAGGGTAAAAAAGGGATATACATAATAATAACATGAAAATAAGGGCATTAGAGCATGATAATAACATTTTTAATACCATACTCGTCATATTAATGATCATAATATTGAGCCATAGAATAATAATTGTATACTTATATAAAATTATTTATAAGAGAATTAAAGAACATGTCCCATGAGTACATAACATTGGAATAAGACATATATTTGGAGCATAAACAAAATTATAGAAAATCATTTCCATATTATTCCATGATGATTTCCAAGATTATCAAAGTGGTATGGGTTAATTCCCAAAAACATCGTAGTAGTCTTGGTTCACAGCCAAGACCATCATAGCGGAAAAATTACCTTTTTGAATCATGTTCACTCCCCATTCTAGTCCTATTTATCTTATGAGATATAAATATTTACCCAATGCATTAGAGTGATATATAAGTCCTAAATAGCACATAATGAAAATTATAAGTATGTGTTCCACACGATTATAAACAATTTATCATATCATAACCCATGAAATGAAATGGGGTTTATAAACATTACATCATAGCATAACCTGTAGAAAAGATGCAGGTTTTACAATAACTTTTTTATTTAATCATAAAATAACCCATAAAAAGAAGCAGGAACATGTTTTGAGAACATATTTTCATCATAAACATAAACCATTTAGAGAAATAATAATAATGGTATACTTGGATCATATCTTTAGTGAGGAATAAATAACATGAAAGGATTACATCTTAGATGGAGAATGATTTTGAAATATTACATGGAACTGTTCTTGAGTAATGTAATATTTTTTTTGAAAAATACATTTTTTAAAACATAAAACATTTTAAAAAATCTTTTATTTGAAAATAAACATTTAATTTTTTTAAAGGAATCTTTAAAATTCATTTAAAACATTTCTTGAGTAAAATATCATTTTTGAGTTGAAGAAATTTTTTTAAAACATAAAACATTAAAAAAAAACTGTTCTTTGAAAATAAAATTGAAAAATAATAATGTAATATTCAAATAAAATATTATTCATTATGGTGGAAAACTCCGTTCATGTCATACAAATTATAATAAAGATTCATTTCACATTTTGGATCAAAGACAACCGATAATTTCTTAGAAAATGACATGAATATTCCTTCTGAAACATTTCAAAAAGATCAAACAGGGGTGGAAATTTCTTTCAATATATCATTATAGAATAGTAAAACATTTTTTAAAACATTTTTAAAATACATGTTTTTTGAAGAAGACAAGTTTCTGACCGAAGAGAGAAATAAAGGAGTATTTTATGAAAAGCATATGCTCAAATATTTTAAATAAAAAATTGTGAAAAATGGTACTATTATTATCATTAATAGATATAAGATAATAAAAATCCTGAGTTTATTGAGAGATGGATTGTAATATTTTATCATAAAAAACACACTCATAATAATCTTGTTAAACGATGAGATTGTAACATGAAATATTTACCACTTTGCTAACTTTGAATCATAAGCCTCATGAAAGAATAAAATAAAATAAAACTTCAAATACCATGAGGATAAATAAATACATGATATTACATTTCAATTTTTTTGTATATACACCTCGTAAAAGAATATAGGTGCATAATATAACATATGTCTCAATGACGAAAAATTGAGACCAAAATCACTTACTTTAACCCTTGACTTCCATCAGAAACATTCTAACCTAATGTATAATAAATATAAGTTTATTATGTATATATTAAAGAACTATAATTATATATACCATACAATATATTACTTTCTTATTACCTTTTATTACCCATTTATTAACAATTCTATGTTACAGTCATGTTTTAGGCAATAAATGCTTTGTTTTTTGTGTATGTTTTGATTTTTTATCTTTGGTCATCTTAAATTGATCATGTTTACATCATATAAAAAATAATAAAAATTATATAAATATATTATATAGTAATTATCTATGTATTTATAATACTCTATAAAATTTATAGAAATAAAATGAAATACACCATTCACAGAGACGGTAGGCCGTACGTATGCATGAACGCTATTTAAATTTTCTTGCAGGATTGAAAGAAAGAAATGTAAATAGTATATTAATTTTTAAAAATATTTTAAGGTAATATATATCAAATATTTTCATTAAAACCATCCTTATTACATTCCATGTGAAGTGTGAATGAATCACATCGCTTTGCGAGGTGGTAGTCCGCCGTACAGACAAGTGGTGTTGTTGTATTACCAAGAAAAGGAATGTATGAAGGTATGTGTGATATAATAATTAAATAAGTATTAAAATATAATAAATATAATATATAAAAATTTAATTTATCATTATAACTAGTTGTGAGAGGTGGTAATGGAAAAATGAATGACATCGGTTTGCGAGGCAGTAGTCTGCCGTACACAAGAATGGCGATTTTGTAACCCATATGATGGAAGTGGATATGGTTGTAGGTCATAAAATTTAAATTGTAAAATATATGTATATGGAAGATAATTTTTTTATTATATTTTTATTTAATAACAATAATTTAAGGAGTTTTAGGAAAAAATAAAATACAAATGCTGGTTGAAGAAAGTTACCTCTTCTTCGAGAATCCTCTTTAGGTTTGCACCAAAATCCTTTCTAGGTTAGATTTATATCCAAAATAAGTTTTTTGGGATTATAATAGGGATTTTGGTAAGTTATTTGGGTATTTATTGATAGAAAAAAATGGTCTGATGGTGTGAGTAATAGAGGAGAAGGGGTGACCTTTTATAAGAGCGGTGAGTGGCACACCTATAGTATTTTGAAATAAAAAAGGTGTACCCATGTTTTTCTCATGATAAAAGGATAAGAAATGGATTATTATAGAGAATTATAAATTATTGGTTTTAATTTTTTCCATAAAATCTTAATTGTAAAAGTTTTGGGTTATTTGTAACCCTTATCGTTTTAGTTTAACCCCTAGTAAACCCATTTTTACCTTAACTACGGTAAATAATTTTTATATTTTTACTATTAATTTGGATCAAAAAATAAATTAAACTTATTAGAAATTACAAATTATTATTATTAAAAATATGGAATCCATTTTTACATATTAAAGTCAAAAAATTGATAAAATTTAACTTAAAATTAATCCAGCAGACGTGATGAGAAAACATGTGTTTTTCAAGAGAAAATATGGAAATGTTTGAAAAGACGTTTCATCAAAATTCAATATAAAATTGATTAAAATGAACTAAATATTATTTTTAGATATATAATTGAAATATTATTTATTTATAAAATAATTAAAATACAATTCAACTTTATAAATAATTTAAATTAAAATGGAGTTTTTAATTAAAATTCGAAAATTTTCACTATTCATCAAAAAAATATTCTTTTTTAAAAATTATCAAAAATTGACCCTAACATAATTTTGATATGACGATTTAAAAAATGAAGTTTATTTAGTTAGAGAAACTTTCTAAAATTGTCAACAATTAATTTTATTATTTTTTACAAAATAAATAAAAATCACTTTTTTGAAAAATAGTATTTTCGAAACATATAAATACATTATTAAAAAATGAATTATTTTTTTATCAATATATTTTATTTATATAAATATATTATAATTAATAATTTAAATGTAGTTACTAAAATTCATATCACTAAGTTTAATGACTAGGTTATAATGGTGTCTTTTGAATAATATTAATTTATCACAGTTTGGTTAAAACTCAGTGTCGTGGGTTATGAAAGCTAAAATTAGTGAGGTGTGTAGCAAAATATTAACTTGGTGTTGTGCGCAATGTATCATGTTAAAGAAATTTAATTTATTAGAAGAAAATAATTCATAAAAATTTAGGGTCTTATATTATACCCCCTTAAATTGAATTTCTCCCTCTAATAAAAATAGATGAGGATACTTTTTCCTCATAATTTCCTTAGGATCCCATATAGCTTCCCCAAAATGGTGGTTTCGACACAAAACATTGACCAAACGAGTGGCCTTATTTTAAAAAACTTTCTCTGTATGATCCAAAATCTCTACCAATTATTCCTTATAATAAAGATCTTTTTCTAGCAGTATAAACATTAAGTTCAGTACATGTGAAGGATCAGGTACGTACTTCCTTAGTATATATTTATGGAACACATCATGAACTTAATAGAGGTTTTTTGAAAGAGAAAATTGATTGGAAACCATCTTTATAACCTCAAAAACATCCAAGGGACATATATACCCAGGGCTAGGATTCCCTTTATTCCCGAATCTCATAACCTTATTCTATTGGGGAATTCTTAAAAAGATCTTGAAGCCAACTTAAAATTCTAGATCGTGCTTGTGATTGTGAGCATAAATGTTATGCTAAATCTAAGATACCCTGATGTGTTGTTTAATGACTCTAACCTTCTCTACTATATCTTTAGTTATATTAGGCCCCAATAAATTTCTTTCTCCAACTTCGTTCCAAAACGTTGGAGCTATACACTTATTTCCTTTAAGGGATTCATAAGGATCCATCTAAATTATTGATTAAAATCTATAATTGTAAGAAAACTAAAATTTTAGATGGTGTTTATCCCAACCAACTTTTAATTCCAATGAATAATATCTAAACATGTACTAAAGGTTTTTAAATTGTTCTCTCATACTATCCATCTTTATAAGGATGATACACAACATTGAAACTCAAATCCTTATAAATATCTTACTGAAGACTTCACCAGAACATTGAGTTAAACCTCAGATTCTGATCAGACACAATAGAATTTGGTACTCCATTCAACCTAAAAACTTCTTTAATATATATCCAAAAAAATATTATTCAGAGAGAAGACTTTTCTAGTAGGGATGAAGGGTGATGATTTTTTAAAGTGATTGACTACAACCCATATCGAATATTCTATTTAGATATTTTGGGAAGTCCAATGACAAAATCAATGGTGGTGTTTCCCAATTTCCATTTTGGTATAGGTATTAGATGTAACATCCCCTTAGACTCTTATCTCTCACCCTTAACTTGTTAACATACCAAGCTTCGTGATAAAAACTCTATGATATCTTTCTTTATTCCATCCCACAAAAAGTAACCTTTCAAAACTTTATACATCTTTGTACTTATAAGATAAAGAGGGAATAAAAACTATGATTTTCTTAGAAAAAATAGTTCTTCAAATCTGGTATGTAAGGACCATATACACGATTCTTGAACCTTATAATTCCATCATGAGAATTGTTAAACTCAAGAATGTTTCTAACCTTATTTTTTAACTCAACATATTCCATTTGTGACTCTTTAATCTTAACTTAGATAGATGGTTGATCATTTAATTGAGTAAGATAAGATTTATCCCCTTTATTCATGATTTCCAAATTCATCCTTTGCAATTCCAAAAATATTGGATCTTTAGTGATCATCATCATGGATAAGCTAGCATAATCCATTCGACTTAAAGCATCATCCACATTGTTTATTTTTCTTAGGGCGGTAATGTATCGAGTAGTTATAATATTTAATTATCTTTAAAAATATTCTCTAACCCATATTCTACTCCTTCTATGTGAACATATACTTTAAACTATTAAGATTGATATATATGTCATAATTTTCTCTATAAAGATAATTCTTCTATATCTTCAATCAAAAAATTACCAGATCTCACTCAAATTCATGAGTTGGGTAATGTTTCTCATGAATCTTCAATTATCGTGAGACATAAGCTATAACCATTTCATTATATATAATAACACATCCCAATAATTTCTTACATGTATCACTATAGATTACCAACCAATCCCCACTAGAGGGTAATGTAAGCACAAGTGCGCTGACTAATCTTATCTTTTGTTCCTTGATATTTTCCTCACATTCATCTATCTAGAGGAACATGGATCAATTTAGAGTGGTGATTTTAATAGATATTCATGGAAAATTCTCCCCAAACTGTCAATAATATTTAGCTAAACCAAGAAAACTATGGATCTCAATCATCGTGACTTGTATGGGCCCACACTCAATAGAATATATCTTTGATGGATCAACTGATATACCATATCTTGAGATTATATAATAAAAAATTGAATGCTTTTACATATTAAATTCACACTTTTTGAATTTGGATTATAGTTTACACTTACTTAGGGTCTTTAGTACAATTATCAAGTGATCTTCATGCTATTCCTTACAATTTGAATAAATAATAATATCAACTATAAATACTACAAAAATATGATTAGGGTAATCTATAAATACTATATTCATTAAATCCGTGAATATAATAGGGGAATTAGTAAGACCAAATTGCATCACTATATATTCATAGTCTATATACCTCTGTGGAATACTATCTTAGGTATATCCTTTTTCTTGACCATTAATTGGTGATATACTGAATGAATGGAAATCTTGGAAAAGTGTTGATCTCTACAAAGTTGATCAAATAAGCCATCAATATGAGGAATACGATACTTTTTATTGATTTTGATATTGTTCATCTCATAATAATAAATCCAAGGTCACACCAATTCATCTTTATTTTTAACAAAAAGAATATGTTCTCCCTAAGGTGACATAGTTGGTCAAATGAATCCCTTGTCAAGTATTTATTAGAGTTGTATCTCCAATTCTTACAAATTAATCAAGTCCATTCTATATGGAGTCATTGAAATTTGTGCGACACCAGGTATGAGTTATTTTGAGAACTCAACTTCATGATTTGGTGGAAGTTAAGGAAACTCTTTCAAAATGACATAAATATATTCGCACACAATTTTCATATCATTATTTTCAAGATTATCCCCAACCATTTGAGATAAACACCCATTATGAATAGGAATTAAGACCCAAATAATAGACTTGATCCCCATCATAAGTTCATAGTTATCATCATACAAATGGAAAATCATAGGTTGGATTAGAATATAAAATTTCACTTCCCTTCGTCGACTATTGATGTGGGATTTATGTAGAGAAATTCAATCTAGGCCGAAGATAACATCAAATTCAACTGGGAGAAGAATGAAAATATTTGCAAGAATCACATTTCCACCAACATTAATCAGAGTGGAATCAAATACATGATATGTGATCATCGTAATATTATGGGTTTTCACTACTAATTCTACATATAATCATTTGGGTGGAATTTTGATTCCCTTAGAAAATTATTCAGATATGAAAGAATTTGTAGATATAGAGTCAAATAATATATTAGCAGTTCTAGAGTGGATAGTAAGTATACATTTCACCAAGTTGTTACTTCAACCCCCATTAGAATCAATGATCACATTATATTTTTCTTTATCTCTCAGAATAAAAGTTTTTTTAGGTTGATCATTTTCATTAAACTTCATATTTAGGAGCTGGTTAGTATAGTTTCTATACTAATTGAATTTAAAATATAAGAGTGTGGGTGGTGAATTCTGTGTAGATTTCTCTCTATTATCATAGTTATTTAACTTCTTCCCCTCAAGTTAGAAATCAATTTACTAATGACATTCCATTCCAAACTTGGAATATTTACTTGTCCCATTAAGATAATTTCCTTCATGATTCCTCCCACACTTTGAGCATAAATAAAAGATCATATTATTCTCTCCATAGTTCTTATGTTTTCCCTTGAATATAATTTTTATCTTCTTATCAAAACCCTTGGATTGATACATAAATCTAACCTCTATTTCCACCTTGACATCACATCAAAAAATATATTCATAGCTAATGAAGTGTATCATGGATAATTCCATTTGGATACTTGGTTTTAATCCACCAATTAATAGACCAGCCTTAAATTCAGGTTGGATAACAATAATATAAGTATTCCTTGCATGTATTTGAAAATTTTCCTTGTAGGTACAAAAAAATTCATCATCATTTTTCATTATCTCAAAAAACTCCTTATATATATTTGTATAATGAATATGAGGAAAGTACTTAATAAAAAAATAAGTTCTTGAACTCATCCCAATCTTTGGAGTCAATTTCATTTGATTTCCTTGTATTATTGATAATATTCCACCATTTATCTACTTCTCCTTAAAACTGTTAGATAGACAAAATGACATTTTCATGTTTTGAACACTAGATAATGGAAAATGTATTTTTAGTGCTGTTTATCTATTGTTTAACAACTAGTGGATCATATGAACCACTGAATAAAGGAGGGTGTTGCCTCCTTAAGGACTCAACAAAATTTTGTTCCCTCATTTGTTTGTTTGGAATTCTATAATAATTCATATATTGAGTAGGTTGCATGAGCATAGAAACAAGATTTTTCATTCCATATCCCATAACATTTGGATTCTCAGAATAAAAATCATTTCAATTTGATTTTCACATAGAATTAACATGGTTTTTTCAGGTTCCAACAATTAACTAAAACCAAAAATCATAGTGTAAGAAACTATAATAATAGTATGAAATCACAAAATCACGAAAAATAAATTATAGGATGTATAAATTCAAACACCTTATTTTTAATCGATGAAAGCTTAGGTTTATCCTAGGTCATTCATAGTTATCTTGTGTTTAAATCCTTCAAGATGGTTCATAACGAGTGTGTGAATTTTCAAAGAATATCCCCCTGGAGTACCAAACCAGGTGTGCATCAAGGCCTGTTTTTGTGCACCAGGTGACAATCGAGTCCAGCTTAATGAACCATTTTTAGATTTATTACCCACAAAACCTCTGTAAAATAGCTTTATCTACTTTTAGTATCCATAAAGTGATGAAATTTCTTGGAAACCACTTTCTCTATCCTTAACCAAATTTTAAGGACATTTCCCTAAACATTGAATCATCCTTAGACATATCCTTAGACATATCCTTAGGGATATCACTAATTTTTTCTCATACTAGATTCAAAAGTTTAACTAAAACTATCCTCTAATACCAAATATATAGACCCATGCTTTACATACATATGTATTACATCATTTTAGATGAATATTTAGCAGATTAAACAAACAAATTCATGAGGTTTATAATGGTATAGTTTTTTTGGAAACATGGAAACACAAACAACTGGTTCATAGGTAAAATACATCACCTCCTACAACATAATTCAAAACTATCACCCTTCTTAATCATGTCATACATAATAATTTTTTTCTTAACCCAGGGAAATGAAACATAATAAAGGGTGAGCATAGATTCTTAGTAAATGTTAACAAGGGAGATACATAATCATAAAATTAACATAAGGGTATGAGAACATGAGAATAAAATTTGAAAACCATACCCTACACATAAAATATCATAATATTGAGTCATGGAAGAACAATTGGATGTTCATTAGACATAGATCATAATAGAATCATAGAACATGAAATATGAGTGGATTACATTGGCATAAGATATAGATTTGTTACATACACATAAGAATATAAAACCATTTGCATAGTAGTCAACTCTCACTTCCAAGGCCATCATAGTGGTATGGGTTCACTCCTCAAACAATCATAATAGTCAAGGTTAACTCCCAAGACCATCATAGTGTACAAAGTCCCTTATTGAATTGGGTTCACTACCCATTCTAGTCTCGTCTATCTCATCAGATGTAAATCTTTATCCAATGAATAGAATAGAGATATGGGTCCCACACACCATATAAAGAAAATCATTGGTATGTGTGCTATAATATCAAAAAATTAATTATATAACAACCCATGATATGAAATGGGTTTCATAAACATTGTATCATATAAAAACATATGTAAAATATATAGGTTTTATAATATTTTCATCATTTTATCATAGTATAACCCATGAAGAAATGTGGGTTTTAAACAATTTGTTTTTAAAATTTTTCTAAAATAGAACAAGGAATTATGTAAAATATGATATAAATACTCCTTTAATTTTTTTTAAAAATAACACATGGTTAAAAATGTCTAAGAAAAAACATAAAAAAATAATAAAATATTTTTGAAAACATTTTAATAAACATGTTTTTGGAAGAAAAAGGATTTTTGAATGAAGAGAGATAATGTTGTATTTTAATAAAAAAATTATAAATTATTTTATAAACCAAAGATTGAAAAATGTTACTATTAATATCACGAATAACCATAGTATAAAAAATTCATGATCTTCTTGAGAGATGAGTCATAATATTTTATCATAAAAAACATAATCTTAAAAAATCATGATAAAAGATGAGATTGTAACATAACATATTTACCACTTTAGTAGATTTGAATCGTAAGCCCCATGAATGAATAAGAGAAGATAAACATCAAAAATCATGAGGATAAATGAATTCATGATATTAAATTCAATGGTTTCATATATACACCTAGTTAAATAATATAAGCTCATAACATACCATTTGTCTCAAAGAAGGAATATTGTGAGAGAAATACCTTTCCTTAAGTATTAAATTACATCATACATGTTAAAACCTCCTATATTATAAATTTAAGTTTATTATACATTTATTATATAACTATACTTATATATATATACATCATACTATATCTGATTAAATTCTGGATCTATGTACTTTATTCATGTTATAGTTGTGTACATTTTTTATGATGTTGGGTGGTTCTGTTATAAACTAAAGACGAGTGGTTACACTATAAAATAAGGACAAATGGTTTTGTTATAAACCATGGACAATTGGATCTGTTATAGATCTCCAATGCATTGGGTAAAGAGACATAGTTAACCGATTAATTATTTCTCTTAAGAGATTGTTTGAATTTACTATGTAAGGATTTCCATTTGTAATATTGATTGTAAGAGTGATATAATTATGATGTTACAAGATACCAACATATTTTATTTATGATTTATATTAGTTTTTAATATTTCCTTTGATCAATATTGATATCGCATGGCTCATCATTATTTATTCTCATGACATTTTCTTTTGATAAAGATTTATTCCATGTTACATGTTATATGATCTAGGTTTTTATGGGTATGAATTATCTTATGTTATGATCACACATTTTAATTTTTTCATTATACCCTTATTCCTATCTTATATCCAATTATCACATTCTATAATTAATTATTCGGCTTACCCTTATCAAGGGTTTGAGCTCCCCCTTTCTTATGTTACCTTTTCCCCATATTGAGAACAAAATTTTTATGTATATCATGTCTAAGGATGTTAATATATGTGAAGTACTTAGTGAGATATGGTCTATACTTTTATGAAGGAGTTATATATATATCTATGTTATTATATAAGAGTTTTTCCTAATTCTCTAAAACTCTAAACCTAAAAGGTCCTCAGGTATGTAGGTGATCCAATATTTCCTTTTGATGTTTTAGTTATTTGATGGTTAAAATTGGGTCGCATTTATTGGTATCAAAGCTATAAATATAAAGATCATGCTTTAAGAACCAGATTTAGGAGTGTGGGTTCAGGTCTATTATATGTATTATTGGGTTATGTATTGAATATTTATATAAAATGATATAATATTTATTCATGTTATGCTCAGGTCCCCTCAAATGGTTTTTTGAAATCTTGGGAAAAAAGTAATTTCATTACTTTTATAGATTATTGGAATATATATTTTTATATTACATCTTTAGAATAAAGGATGAAGCTTCCTTGGTATTTAAGAAATATAAAATGGAATTATAAATTCAATTGGATAAGAAAATTAAAATTTTACACTCTAATAGAGGTGGGGACTATTTCATTAATTAATTTAGTGATTTTTTGAGGAGAATGGTATTATAAATCATTTTATTAGAACATAAACCCCATAAAAATGTTTTAACTAAAATAAATAATCAAAAATTAGTAGAAAGACTGAATTATAAAATTAATAAATCAAAAATACTAATGAATTTATGGGGTGAAACATTTCTTGCTTTGTTTTCTTTTCATAATTGAAATGTTACACATAAATCTAATCTAAACCCTTATGAAATATAGAAATGTTGTCAGAATATAATTTAATATTTTAATGTATGGGGTTTTTTGTAAAACTATTGTGTGCCTAATCCTAAACAATCATAATTTTGTGAGAGAGATGTTAATGGATTTTTATGGGATATTCTGAAAATAGTTAAGTATATAGGGTTTTTAATTTGGAAGATAATGTTATTTTTGAATGTTGAAATATATAATTATTTGAATTTAAGTTCTATAAATAAAATATAGGATATAAGTTTCCACAAGTTTCTAGTTCAGGTATGTACTTAGATTTAAAATTAGATATAGAGGGTAATGTCGAATTTCAGGTTGAAACTAAAAGAAGCACTTGACTGATAAAATAGAAGTATATTTATCCATATTTTATATCTCTTTATTTATTAATTTTACTTATAGAATGTGATCAAAATAAAAATATTATTGATAAACATTGAATGATTTTATCCTTAGTTGATTATTTAAAATCATATCAATAAACTATGTCTTGTAGAGATGAATCCTTTTGGAAAGAGATGATAAAAGATGAGATAAATTCATTTATAGGAAACCATACATGGATCATCACTGAATTTCCAAAAGGTTCAAATCATATTGGGTGTAAGTGGTGTTTTAAAAGACAATATTATTCTAATGTAAGGATTCATGATTTTAAAGAAATATTTGTTGCTAAAAGATTGTAATTTAAAGGAGTGTATTGATAATTTTGACACCTACACTCCTTTAAATCATATTACTTTCATAAAGATTTTGTTTTCATTAGATTTAATCCATGATATATGTGTTCATAAATGGATATTGGATATTTAAAATAGTGTTTTATATGAATAAATATACATATAACAAGCATATTTATTTGTTTTATAAGCAAATAATCATAAGTTTTGTAAGTTAGATAAATATATCTACAACATCAAGAAAGTTACAGAGTAGTGACATGAAATAATTGAATTTATTATCTTATCTAATCATTTTAGACATAAAACTAATGTTAAGTGTATCTATTTGAAATTTAAAACAGATTATGATTTTCTCTTTGTATAAAAGATTTGTTATTTTTTGATCCAATATAATTGGTTGTTGGATCCAATACAATTGGTTTAAGTGAGAATAAAGGATATATTTCTTATATTTTTATGATAAAGGATATCAGAGTAGTTGATACCATTTTTTGAATAAAAATAATGAAATATAGTGGGAGATATTTCTTAATCCATTCTCATTATATTAGTCAAATTTAAAAAAATTCAATCATCTTGGTGGCAAAGATTCAAATAATTCATCTGAATCACGTGTCAAGTCTATTTCTAATATATTCATGAAGTTTCTAGTTAATTAGTTATGGTGCAATATTGGGAGGCGGGGGGGGGGGGGGGGATGAATGAGTGTTACCCATTTTATAATTTCTTTATTAAATAAAACTTTTGTGAGCTATTAAATTCAACGAACATTTATTATTTTAATCTCACTCTCACACATATAAAAAATAAATAAACATGAATAAAAAAGAACATATTATTTTTTCATGGTTTCCAACCAATATGGGTAACTATATCATAGTGTTTTTCGGGTTGATTATAAGATAAAAATGTATCAATAATATCATAAAGAGATTATAATGAGGGATTGTATCATCCTTAACTTGAGAGTGCTTCCCAAAAACTTATGTATCTCAATAGTTATTTATACTAGTTCCCTATTGTTTACAAAATAGCAATCAAACTAGATTAAAAATATATTTTTCAAACCTATAAAAACATTATAACCAATAAAATATATTCTCATAAAGCCTTCGTAATCTTCATCATGGACTTATTATTGTTACTCTCCAAAAACATACACATCCATAAAAGTCAACATTAGCAATAAATCATTAGACATACTCTCTTATAATCTAAATAATTATAATCTATAAATTAATGTCTCTCTCATATTAAAATATATTAATATCAATTTTCCTATTTTTAAATATTTAGCATGATCAGATTGATATTTCCATAATTGAAATATATAAACTCCTTATAAAAGAGTGGCATATTGATTCCAATATTTGAAACTGGTAAAAAATTTATTATGGAAAATCCTCCAAATTTGATCATAAGAACAGGGAAAGAAACTTTCTTATTTAATCCTCCTGTAATATATTTCAAGGATTTTCTATCTTAATTTTTGAAAAAACTTTTATTTCTCCCTTTATTTAAATTTCCATAAATCCCACTACTTATTTTTCATGTTTGTATGTTCTCATGAAAATAAAAATATTACAGTGCAAAGCTCTAGCTCATGATGTTATCTTCTTCATTTAATATCAAAACCATAATCATCAGATTCAATCATTGATTAACAAATAACATCATGATATCCATTTATTTAATAAAAAAATTATATAGTCATATTTAAAATTACATATCACTTGAAAACACAAATTTAATATTACATAAATTTGAAAAAAATCATACATAGAAAAAACAAGATAATATTATGCATCTTTAAATTTATTATTTTACATGAAATTAATATTCAAATCTATCATTATGTACTATCATATTACTCTTGTGCATTCTACAAGTCACTCTTACATATCATAGTGAGATTCAGATTTATTCTTACTAATTCTATTACTTTCAAATTTTTTATACAATATCTTATAAATCATTTATGAGATAATATGTATAATTTAAAAATATATAGTTATTATTATTCATGATAAAGAAACCATTACATATCCAAATAATTTCTTCTGAATCATAAAAAAATAAAAATCACAATTTTCATAGAATATATCAAATTTTCATTAAGTACAGTCGAAACGACTTATAACAGATTAACATAGCACAAAAACAAACTCAATATCATCAAAATAATCATTAATCATCATTTAAAAATCATATAATATTAACTACATAAATTAGTGGGTTATTCGGTCTCTGAAATTGAATTTTTTTCAGCATAATAAACCCAAAAACTAGCATTTATCAAATAGAAACATCCTGATGCTACACTAATAGATAAACCAATGTTGTTAAGAGAATTCTATCTCTTAGGGAAAATTAATTAATAGATTATAAATATAATTTATCCCTATTTTATAGAAGAACAAAATCCCACTTTTATCAATAAGTACAAATTCTAATTACTCAAACCTATCACATAAGTTATGCTTATTTCTTCCCTTTTGAAAACAGAATCCAAGGGCCTATAAGGAAAAGACAGTTTAATATAAGTAATATAGAATGACTGAACATACATTTTAAACCTTAACTCTCTAATTTTTTCCCTCTGGAATAACCTTTTTGAAAACAATAGTAATATGATGTGGTGTGGAAGAATATTTCCCCCCAGAACTCCATTTTCAAAATTCTCATTAATAAAATGATTTATAATATCAATTTGTTTGGATATAGAGTCTTTCATTAGATTTTTTTGATAAATAAATTCCACTTTAATTATCAGAGGAAATTCTTAGTGACTTCTCAATATACACCATCTGGTCTTCCAATTCCTATTTTATCTAAATAATTTGGGTGCATGCATGTGTTTCTACAACATACTCTACTTATACAGTTCCCAAGTTACATAATCTTTATTCTTACAATTTAAGCTCACAAAAATTTCACCAAAAATGAATGAACCTACTAATATTGATTTTCTATTATCATATTATTCTACACAATTAGCATTAGTATACCAAAATAATCTCAGTAATTTACTTCTCTTGTAATAAAAACATAACTCAAATTTCATTTGATGTATTTGAGTATTTTCTAAGAATCCTTCACATATTATTATTTTGGATCACTTTGGTAACTTTTACAAAATATTACAACATAAAAAATGTTAAATCATGATGATATGTGATAATGTAGACTTCTAATTCATTTCCTGAAGTCATTTTGATTCACATTTTTTCATACTTCATCCTTTCTTAGTTTCAAACTAACTTTCATGGTCTAGGTCACCTCTTTAGAGTCTTCCATACCAAATTTGTTTAATAATTCCTTTTTATATATTTTTTGAGATGATAAAATATACTTATAAATTTTCACAATTTGTAATCCAATAAATAATCTCATCTCACCAATCATAGACATCTCAAAATTTCCCTTCGTCTAATTTACAAAATACATTCAAGAATATTCCCTACCAACTGTAAAGATTATGTCAACAAAATTTATAATAAAAATGAGAGTACCTATTAACATATTGTTCATATATAGGTATCTTTCCACCTTCATTTTAGTGAAATTCATTTTTAAACCCATATAAGGATTTCTTCAATGTTCTCACCTTTTTTACTTTTATTGGTAAGGATATATCATTTATGTTTTTTAATAAATACCTATTCTTCAATATCCCCAGTTAATAAATTATATTTCACATCCATTTGATAGAATTTATATTTCATATGTGATAAAATATCCACATTCTTTATTATTTACTCAAATCCTACAAAAATAGAAAATGTTTTCTCAAAATTAACCCTTTCAACTTGAGAGTAGTCTTTTCAATCTAATCGAATCTCGTTTCTTGAAATCTCAACTTTTTTATTGAGATTGCAACTAAAAATCCACCTAGTTTTGATGATATTATTTCCATATGTTCTTGGAAAAGAATATCAAGTTATAGTATTTTTAATTTGATTTAGGTCATCATTCATAACATATATCAACTCTTTATGCTAAACAACCTTAGCAATAGATTATGGATCAACTTGTGATAGAATATCTGTTTGATTATTTCAACTTAGTCCTCTCATAGTCTAAACCCATTCCCTTTAATTTTCAATGATATTTCTAGGTCAAATATATTTTTATTGGATTTAATACTTTTTTATTCCCTATTCAGTAACACCCTAATCATCAATGGTATGATATAAATCAATATCAATATAGATTGATTTATTTTTTATCTTCTTATTTAGTTACTTTTTCTGAATTCTTCATGTTTTATTCATTATTATTTTTAAAATATTATTTATTTTCCTCAGTGATATTTGTTTTATTTTTAATTATATAAAAATTATATTCATCTACTAGTTTTTTTATTCATTTGTTCTAACAATTATATCCTCTTATTTTGGTTAATTATCCCTTAAATTATCTCACCCCTACATTTTTATCAAACTTTTATAGATATGAATTTCATTAAGAATAAATTTACAAACACTTTGAAATAATTAAAAATTGGATTTCTTTTATAAAATTTTTATAAAAACCATGTTTCATTCAAGTTTCAATAAAAATATTCTTTTAACATAATAAACTGCACTTAAAATATCTCTCTAAGAAACATTGAAAGTTTGAATTTATGAATTTGGGTTCTTCCCATTTTAAACAAGACTCGTTTTTTCTTTTTCAACACTATTCTACTAGGATGAAAATGGATGACTATATTTACGTTTAATATCATTCTTAGTAAAATAGGATTCAAAATATTTTCTGGTGTGCTCCCTTTCATTATTATTTCTCAACTTGTTGATATAGAATTAAAGCTCTTTCTCAACATTCCCTCTTAACATTTTGAAAATCTCCACTACCTCAAACATGATCTTTATGAAAATTACATTAGTTATCTTGATGATATCAATAATGAATGTAATAAAATAATAAAAATAATTTCTAGTTGATTTATGTATCATTGACTATATATATCAGAATATATTAATTCATGTTTCCTGGTATATTAAATTTACACACTCTTGTGACTTCCTTACACCATTTTCTATTTTTTACAAGTCTAAAAAATGATATCTCTTTCACTCTTTAGTTGGGGAATGTCTCTCACCACATTTATCTTTGATATTTTTATTATACTCCTTTGACAAATATGAAAAATTATTCCATTACATATCTTATTATCATCTATTGAACTCAAATATAATGAGTCACTAGAATTTACAACTTGAAATAAACAACCATCTATTCTCCATCCCTTATTTATGATTATTTCATTTTAATCAATTTATGATCCAATTTTTCTTTATAAAATTTAATTTATTCCCATTATAACAATATTGGATAATAGTCAATAATTTTTTTTTGATACCATGCATAAATGTTTTTGGTAGAATAAGGACTTTACCAAAGGGAAATCTTCCTTTATTAAAATAAATAAATGCTACCGAAGTCTAAAATGTGGCCTTTTTACAATAATATTTTTTCCAAAAAGGAAACATATATATTATGAACATCAATGTGCTAGGTTAATCCATCGGTTGTCACCTCTTTGTTTTCCAATCCATCAACCACAAAAGTTTCCTCACAAAAGGAATGAGTGATCATGTAATTATTGTTTGAGAGGGATTCAAATCAACTAATCCATCTGCCAGCGAGTTTCTATGATAGATAAATTGTACCATTTAAAATTGCTTGCACCACTGAGGCAGAGTATCACTCAAGCCATAAGTTGGACCATTCGTGCTGTCATGCTGCCTCAACCACATTAGTGATCCCTAGAATTTTAGAATCAAAATATGTGGTGAAGTTACATGGACCATAGAGACAACCTTTTACACTACCTATGTAGTCTCGAAAGATAACACCATACCCCTAGAGAAGTGGGTTACCTCTTAAAGAACCTTTCTATTGCATTTGATCCATCTAGTAAAACGAGGAATCTAGAAGACTTCTAAGGTCCTTTATGGAGGATGGTAATTACCAATAACACCAAAACATTTAAGGATAGAGATATCATGTACAGAATTGTCACAATAGCCATGTTGAATGTAATTTTTCCCTTTAACATCTTGAAAAATGAGATCAAAATCAGATTATGGGAACAAAACTGGAAAATGAAGCATGTGTGGTGAGTCATTTTCAATGGAGTCCCATAAAAAATGACCCATTATAGAATAGCGCATCACAAATAATTTAGTTGGGTTTAAAAAAATCTTTTATGACGGGGTCATCACAAATAATTATTTGCGGTGGGATTAACTACCAGTAAGAAACAACATAAGAAATACGTAATAATAATAAATTAATATTAATAAAATTTAATAAAATAATAATAATAATTGAAATAAAATAATAAAATAATAAAAAAATAAAAAAATAACAAATACAAATAAATGTTTTAAAAATATAATCAAAATTATGAAAAAAATTTAAAAAAATCAAATAATCAAATACATAATATTCAAAAAAATATTAAAAAAATAATAAAAATAATGAATTAATAAAATAAGGATAACAATAATAAAATAATAAATAAATAATAAAATAATAAAAATAATAAATAAATAATAAAATAATAAAAAATAAGAAAAAAAAACAAAAAACACAATATTCGAAACAATATAAAAAACAAACTATATAGAAATGTAAATATTCGGATTAATAAAAATATTATAAAATAATTTTAAATTCAAATATTTATCAGAAAAAATATATAAATCACTAAGGGGGAGAGCTATCTGGAGGAGCTAGTTGAGTGAACTCCATCCCTAAACCATGAGTAATACGTCACATATACTCCTTTGTCTCCTCGTGATACTATTGTTTCTATCAATGTATATCCTCATGTTACTGCTTCTGCTATCAACATAACTCTTCCTACTCCATAGGCATAGTCTCTATAAGCTCAACCGGAGCACACAATTGCTCCAAATATTATGTAAAATATGATGATGAATCTCCCAGAGATCCTCTCAAGATGCTTGAAAACATCACAAGAGTACCATAATTACACCCATGCATCAATCAAGAGTCGATACCTATAACTCATCCTTTCTAGAAGGCATACTAAGCCGCCTGCTTCCATATTGAATCAAAAAATCCTACTACACTAGAGGTCTGATCATTTGTCTCAGCCTGAATCTCAGTCTATGTCTAAGACTTTATGGCCTCATATGACTCCTTAAATTCCAATTTAGAATGAAAATAGTTAAAATATTATTTGTATTTAATTTTAAAACTCCAAAAGAAATTATACTGACCATAATATGACACTCTCAATCACATCTAATCTATTTAGTGACAGGATCACTATACATCCTCATATAAACATTGAAATCCGTAATATTAGGTTGTTCGACTGCCTATATGAGTATAAAATAAACACATTACATTTAAATTTATATAAATTATTAAGAAAATTTACCTACCAATTTTTTTTGATGCATAATGAAAGTATGACTACCATCTTGATACGTCACCTCATATCTCCCCCGATTCGTTCAACCTAATGATACCCTATTATAAAGAGTAGCTTCTATCCAATATGAAGATAACCCATAACAAACCTGACATGAGATGTAATCTGGTTAGTGGGTGGAGTAAGACTGATCAAAATCTATGACTCCCACATTACGCATAACCATCCTCATCAGATTGTGTAGAAATTGAAAGAGACCGTCATGCATACAACCCTCCCAATCCTTCCATATAGAGTATTACATTCTATTATTGACGAGATACCATAAACCCTACAAATAATTAACTATATAAAGATATAAATTAAAAAAATTTCAAAATTAATACTATTTATTTATGTACCATCCAATGATAAAACATTTAGTGCTGAACATCAATATAAATTTGATCCCATGTAACCCATGCTCCGAAAAAATAATTCCACAAAATAGTACTTCTCTGTCCAACAACTATATGCAAAATTCTATGAAAAAAGAGAAAAAATAATCGAACAGTTAGTATATAAATAAATTAATGAAAATTAATGAAAACTAACTAAAATACACAACTGAGCATACCTCTACATTCCTTGATTAAAGTCAAGATATGGATTTCCCTAAGAGATAGGGTCAGTAATTATCAATCTATCAATACTATGACCCCTATGAGTGGTCGTTGAACTGCCAACAGTCTGAGGATCATATGATGAAACATCATACTCATCACTAAGTATATCATCCCCCTCCAACTCATGAAAAATATCAGAGTCCATCTGAAACACGAAATGACTATTTTTAGAAAATAGTTGAAAATAACACTTATATATAGATATATAGTATATATGATTATAACCAGCATTTAACTAAGTAAATATTCATCTTCATCCTCATCTTCAAATACGATGGAGTCAATATCTTCATATTCCTTCTATATATCATCAATTTACATAGGATTTTAAGTTTCATCATCTCTTACCATTTCAAATTAACGTTTTACATCAATAATTTCATCATCACCATCGACCCTTACCTGTGGAGTGTCATCATAGATATTCAAATATTTTCATAAAAAAGATGGATTTAGAGTAGTCTTCTAAAAAAATTCTATTCCTTGAACTTTGTAAGAACAAAATTCACTTTGAATAAACTAATTTTTTTGAGATTTTATTTTTATTATGATCTACCAATCACTTAACTCTCTTAAAGTATCAAAATAATTTGCATAATAATTTTTATGTTCCTGATGAGCCAATAAAAATGGTTAATTTACAACAAGAATCCTTTTATATTTAATATCAACAATTCCATGGCATGTGAAAACACGCAAGGCTCTCTAAATATCCAACTAGTGACATTTAAACATTTTTATGTAATTATTTCATAGATAACACATTTCAATTATTTCTTCCAGCATTCCATAAAATCTAAATTCACTTTCTCTATGATGAGGTCCTCTCAAGAAAACACCACTATTCATTGTTTTGTTTGATTCCCCATATGAACGTGTATGAAATTTAAAACCATTAACCACATATGAATTATAAGATTTAACCATTTTGGACGGTGGGTAACTCGATACACACAATCAATTAACAATTTTATCAGCATATTGAGAAATATAAAAATTTGAAAAACAGTTATCAATATGACAAATAATAAATTTATTTTATATGTAAAACCAAAAACAATATATTCTACTAATTTTTTAAACTAGTTGTAAAAATTATTTTGCCGATGTTCTTCAAGAGAAGTTGCTATAATTTGTGGAAACTATTTCTTGATATGATTATTATACATTCTATAAATAAAATAATATTAATTTAGTATAAAAAATATATAGAATAAGTGATATGAGAACTCCCAGTAAAAAGGGTTTCATTCCTTCACTGTTGAGAAGAACATATATATTATCCCTATGATGTTCATCATCTAAAATCCATCGTCCATGAACTCCACCAAAACCATGTTTGGGCTGATTAAAAATTGATAATTGATTGTTCATTTCATCATTAAAATTTTCCTCATTATGGACCATGCATTTATGTTTTTAGTGATATTCAGATTAAAAATAATAAGATTAGAAAAATAAAATTTCCTCCTACAAATAAGATTATGCAATTGATCCTTCAAACGATACTTTATTACACCTTTTTCTTTAAATTCTACATGCATCTCTTGAATGGGTATATCCATTGGAATTGTACCAGACCTACAAATTTTTCTTTATAAAACAAATAAAATATCAAATGTTCTATTTAATTAAATAAAGTTGGCGAGAAGATTTTTTTCTTGTTTACCTAAATTAAAACAACATATTCTTTTAGTCTACTAAGTATATCATAATCTGTTGTTTCCATACAAATGACTTGAAAAAATATGATATTTCTATTAGTGCATCCCTAATCATAGAATTTAACAAACCGCTAAATCAAATTAGTATAAGAATTTAAATTATTGCCTGATAGTTATGACTTTTTAATCCAGTAATATGACTATTTGTGACACATCTATTGGAATTGTAAAAAAAAAATTTCTAGAATTATCAAATCCGTAATCCACTAAAAAAATAATAAATGATATTATTTGGAAACTATATAAGACACTTTTGGCTTCATTAACTTATGTGATCTATCATTTTCAAATAGTTCAGGTTCTGGTCGGTTAAAAATTTCAGCAAGATCTAACTAAGCATTTACATTATCTTTGGTCTTAGCAAGTGTGCCCAAAACTGTATGAAATATATTATCAAAATATTTGTTTCCCAATATTCATGAAATCTAACACGTGACAAGAAAACAAATCAGACGAATATTCCAGATCCCAAAAAATTCCAAGTTTTATCCAATTGTGTTGTTTCTCAAAGCCACTTATTTTTTTAGTTTATAGTTAGTCCAAAGGTAATGAGAGGTAATGAAGAGATAATGGATTTTAACTCAATACTTGAGATCATTATTATATGTCCATCTCTTTCAATTTTACATTTACTGAAATGATATCTTTAAAAAGGATGATCGGTAGGAAGTAATCATTGATGATGGTCAAAGAAACAATGTTTTCTTCCATTGAAGAGAATAAATGCTTTTTTGTCTCTCATATAGTATAGAAATTATTTTTGACCATGTATACTCCAGCCACATAACATTACATGTGATGGGAAGTAACTAATTTTCCACATCAATGATACTTTCATTATAATTTTTTACTACAACATCTTATGTAATAACACCATTACTCCCCAATAAAGTTAACTCATTAATCAATGGATTCAAATAAATGACCATATTATTTTCCAGATGTCCTAAAATTTATAATTTCAAAAAGATATATGGCTCATTCATCAACATCCAAGGAGTTAAATTGTGCAGAGTTATAAATATGAGACCATAAGAATATTGACTACCATATGAATCAAATGGATGGAAACCGTTAGTGTAAAGACCCAATCACATGTTTCTAGATTCTGACAAAAAATACAGATGTACTTGCCCAAAATGTTTCCATGAATCACCATTATCGAGATGGTTTAAGCCTTTACCAGTTCAAATATTGGTTTTGTTCCATGACATCAAATATGATGTGTTCTGAGATATAAATAAATGCTGTAATATGGGCGTAAGTGGGAAATATCTCAACTATTTTATATGAATCAATTTGTACTTCCCTAGTTGAGCCTCTTTGTACTTTTATTATCCATGCATAGGATAAATAACTAATGAATCGTTTTAATCATAATATAAGATTAAATCATTTGAACAAGCGTTAATCTTATGATAACCAAGACCCAAATTACGAAAAAGCATTTTTCTCTCATAGAAATTTATAGGTAACACATTTCCTTCAGGTGTGAGTGCTTTAACCAAAGAGAATATCTGATTAAAATAGTTATTTGACATCCCTTTATCTGATTTAATTTCCATAAATTTTGCAAGTGCTTCAAAATTTATTATCTTGTAAGCACGATATAAGGCATCCTTAGTAGAATTCAACAAATCATAAAATTTTGTCTATTCTGACTCAGGAGTTAAATAGATATCATCCTGTTTTTTAGTTTGTTGAAAAGTCAGACCAGTCAAATCATGTACTAAATTTTGAAACCGTGAGGGATTTGGAACTAAAAATTTTAATATCTTCTCTGATGATTCGTCGACCATGTTGATATCAAAAAACATAAACATTTTGAAATTAAAATCTCAATAGATGACCCCCAACATTTTCAAATGTGTCAAACAACCTCAAATCATATTTCTCACAAGGACACTTAATTTTCTCTTCTGAAACAACGTTCTGATTTGATGATGCAAATTATAAAAAAGCTTTAATACCCTCATTGTATTAAGGGTTTATACCGGAACCGTTTGGATTCCTACAACGATTAATCCAATCAGAATCATGTAATAAATATTTATGTCGACTTCCTTGCTCCATATTATTCTAAAGAATATAAAATAAATATTTTTTTTATGATTAATTTGATAAAATATAAATGAGATAAAAAAATATTTGAAATTAAACAATCATAATTTACTTGTATATATTTTCAATTTTATCTATTTGTTGTAGATTATTACTAATTATTACTAAGTATAACTATTCATTACCAATTATTAATAATTATTACAAATTATTACAAATTATTACTAATTATTAGCAATTATTACTAATTATTAATAATTATTAATATTTATTACTATTTACTACTAATTATTACTATTTATTACTAATTAATCTTAATTATTACTAATTATTATTGTTTATTAATATTTGTTACCAATTATTACCAATTATTACTAATTATTAGCAATTAATACCATTTATTACAAATTATTACAAATTATTACTATTTATTACAATTTATTACAAATTATTACTATTTATTACCAATTACTTAAATTTATTAATAATTATTACAATTAATTACAATTTATTACAAATTATTATTAATTATTACTAATTATTAAAATTTATTACAATTTATTACTAATTTTTACAAATTTTTACTAATTATCACTAATTATCACTAATTATTAGTAATTATGAAAAAATATTACTAATTTTTACAAATTGTTAAAAATTATTATTCATTATTAATATTTATTAATAATTAGTACTAATTAGTACTATTTATTACTAATTATTACTATTTAACACTAATTATTAAAAATTATTAGTAATTTTTACTAACTATTACTATTCATTACTAATTATTTTTAGTTATTTGTAATTATTACAAACTATTACTAATTATTACTAACTATTACTTACTATTACTAATTATTATTAATTATTACTAATTATTACTATTTATTACTAATTAATAATTTTTATTACTATTTATTACTAATTATTACTATTTATTACTAATTATGACTATTTATCACTAATTACAACAATTTATTATTAATTAGTACAAATTATAACTAATTATTATAAATTATTACAATTTATTATTATATATTACAATTTATTACAATTTATTATTATTTATTACTATTTATTACCAATTATTACCAATTATTACCAATTATTACCAGTTTTTACCAATTAATACCAATTAATACCAATTATTACCAATTATTATTATTTATTACCAATTATTACTATTTATTACTATTTACTACAATTTATTACATTTTATTACTACTTATTACAATTTGTTAAATTTATTACAATTTATTTCAACTTATTACAATTTATTAGTTATTATTACTAACTATTACAAATTATTACTAATTATTAATAATTAATACTATGTTTTACTAATTTTTACTAATTATTACTAATTATTACTTATTATTACTTATTATTACTATTTATTAATATTTATAACTATTTGTTACTGTTTATTACTATTTAATACTATTTAATACTATTTGTTACTAATTAGTACTATTTAATACTATTTAATACTATTTACTACTAATTATTAAAAATCATTACAAATAATTACTGATTATTACCGATTATTACTGATTATTACTGATTATTATTGATTATTACTAATTATTACTGATTATTACTAATTATTACTGATTATTACAGATTATTACTCATTATTACAAATTATTAATAATTATTACATGTTATTTATCATTATTACTCATCATTACTTTTTATTACTTTTTATTACTTATTATTACAAATTATTCCAAATTATTACCCATTTTTGCCAATTATGATGAATTATTATGAATTATTACCAACTATTATGAATTATTACCCATTATTACCAATTATTACCAATTATTACAAATTAATACAAACTTATTATTATTTATTATTATTTATTAATATTTATTTCTTTTTTCTACTAATTATTATTAATTATTACTCTTTATTACTAATTGTAACTAATTATTACAATTTATTACTAATTATAACAAATTATTACAATTTATTACAATTAATTACTATTAATTACTAATTATTACAATTTATTACTATTTATTACTATTAATCACTATTTATTACCAATTATTACTAATTATTACTAAATATTTTTAATTATTTCTAATTATTAGTAATTATTACTAATTATTATTAATTATTACCAATTATTACTATTTATTACTATTTATTACTAATTAGTGCAAATTATTGTCATTTATTACGATTTATTACTATTTATTAGTAATTATTACTAATTGTTACTAATTAGTTCTATTTATTACAAATTTGTAATATTTATTACAAATTTGTAATATTTATTACAAATATGTACAATTTATTACAAATTTGTACTATTTATTACTAATTATTACTAATTATTACTATTTATTAATATTTTATTACTATTTATTAATAATGGTTACTCTTTATTTATAATTCTTATTATTTATTACCAATTACTAATTTTTATGAACAATTACTACTACTTATTAATAATTTGTACTATTTACTACTAATTCGAACTATTTATTTCTATTTATTTCAATTTATTACTAATTATTACTATTTATTACTAATTACTACTATATATTACTAATAACTACTAATTATTACTAATTACTACAATTTATTAATATTTATTATTATTTATTAATAATCGTTACTATTTATTACTAATTATTACTATTTATTACTAATAATTACTAATAATTACTATTTATTACTAATTACTACTATTTATTAATAATTATTACAATTTATTATTAATTTTTATTAATTTTTACTAATTATTACTATTTATTAATAATTATTTCTAATAGAAAAATAAAAAAAATAAAACGAATAAATACCTTTAAACTCAATACTTCTTTGGATGCGCACCATGAAAACTGCTCCACTGGTAAATCTGAAACTTTGAAAAAACTCAAGAGAAAAATATGAGAGTAGAGAATGAGAGGGGTGTATGGAGAAGAGTGAAATGGGAAAAATCGGAGGTGGGGGGGGGGTATATAGGTTAGCTCATTTGCGATGGAAGTATTTGCGACGTGACTCTTGTTGCAAATGTTTCCCCCCGTATTAATTGCAGTGGTGGTAAAAAGAAACTATTTTCGACGAGTCCAACTGCAAATACTTTTTTAAAACCGACTATTTGTGATGGGTCCCTATTCCCATCCCAAATGACCCGTTGCAAAAATCTATTTTTCCCGTAGTGGTAGAATGGTCGTCCCTCATGACTGAGATGATTTCTACTAGACCAGATTATATGTAGAATTTCCCGGCTGGCCGTATGGTGCATGTTCTGTAATTACATCAAAGACTACACACGTAGGAAAGATATTACATCCTCTCTCCTTGAGCTACATCATGGAAGTCATATCTGGAACAAATCCTCTATTGTTGTCCACAAGGCATAGGTCGTGACACATCTGAGAAAAAGATAATCAATGTCTTCCTTGTGCTGAGTACATAAGACACAATTTGAATTGAGATTAATGCCAAAAATTTAAAGAGTATCATTAGTGGAAAGTTTAGAATAAAACACTCTCTAGGAAATAGTAAATCAGGATGGAAGAATCCAAGGCTTGTTAAGTGTTTTTGTCAATCTATTAATGTAATCAATAGTTGTCATACAATCGAAGGCTGTTGAGGATGGGATTCCATTAATAACATGCTCCCAAATAAGGATGTCATCTCCACCGGTAAAGTTGTAATTCAAAAAGTGTATCTTTAATCTCCTTAGGAAGGATGTCAACAGAATTCTCTTTTTGATCTTTAATAGAGACAATGGTATCCGAAGACATTTACTATGAGACAATGTAACACTACAAGCTTCCATGGTACGCTTCTTTTTAAATAATTCAGTAGCTTGCGCTACATGAAACACTGAATTCGAGGACCCCATGACCAATTAAACTAGCCATTGAAAAAGTGGTTTTGAATAGAATTAACCAAATTTTTAAATATATATATATATATCACATACAATTTTATCATTCATCTAATGTGTTTCCTTGACATAATATAAGGACAAATTCATATTTTTAGATAAAAGAAGTATTAAAAAATAGTGTTTCTACCTTTTAATGGAGAACCCTTTTTAAATCTTATATTTGATTCTATTATATATTCAATTTGACAAAATCAAATTATTCTTTATAATCTGGAGATAAAAATTTATTTTGGAAGAATTTTGGGTACTTTTCCAATAACTTTCATATTTTGATGAATAATGAAAAATACCAAATTTTAATTGAAAACATTTTATTAAATGAAATAATTTATTGTGTTAAATTATACATTTGAGTGGTTTTAAAGTATAATTAGATTATATTTTTATTATTTAATATAATTCAGGTCATTTAAAGTAATTTCACATTTAATTGGACATAATCACATGTTAATCTTTTGATAGTTTTTACTTCTTAAAAACTCGCATTCTTGTTTTGACAACGAGTATTAATTTTAAATTAGTTTATACAAATTATTTATTTTAAATTTGGAAAAATTGATTCCATATTTGGAATCAGAATTTCCAAATTATGTAAATAGGTACCTTTTATTTTTGGACATTATTAATATTAACTTTAGTAATTATTTAATTTACTATGGTTAATGGGTAAATCAGGTAAATAAGGGTAAAAAATAATATGATAATAATGTAAGACTACTCTAACACATGTCATAATATTATTGGTTGAGAAATATTCGACCATGATCATCCTTAGGATGATTTTAGGACCCCATGGGATCATTTGGGTGTGATAATGACATGTTATAAGAATTAATTTAAAGTAAAACTAAATATAACATAAACATGTATCTTTTACTAAAAACATTTTTAATAGAGGGTTATATAACTGATCTGTTTGACTATAAATAATAATTTTAAAGCTAATTTTTTTTCCTAAATCATGGTATATTATTTATAATTTTTATACATTAAATGAATATATTTATTTATGACACTATTATGATGCAGTGATTGCCTAATTAATGAATGATTAAAATAAATGAATTTATAAATATTAAAATAAATGTAATTTGAACATTTTGATGACCTCCATGAATTTTATGGACGACATTGACATATTAGGAATATTTTAATGCCTTTTTTTCTAAGTAATCAAGTTTTTATGACTTTTAAAAAAATCAATTACAAAATAGTGCTAAAATTGACATAAATGGGATTTTAAAGTAAATACTATTTTTTTAATGGATATAAAAATTGTAAAAATATAACATTCATCCAAATAACTTATATAGTGATACTAATGTCATAAATGATCCACTTTAGGTTCTCTTGGAATTTTATAGTAAATATATTAACCTTGTAGTATAAAAATACAAGAGGACATGGTAAAGGTTAACTTATTTTACAAAGGGTTAAATATAAAAGATAAGGTTAATTTTATGACCTAAACATATATGAAACCTATTTTTTTAAAGGATTTAGACCCATAAAAATCTTATTCTAGAAATAAATAAATTTGGAGTTATTATAAATTGAAAATATTTTTAAAATAAATTAATATTTCAAGATTTTTCCTATATTTCCCCTTACCTCTCTTATAAAAGGGCACCTACCTTTCACATTAACTAACACCAATAAAACCTTTTGGTTCAGCCAAAACTTGATCATTTATCCTCCCAACCTCCCTCAATTCATCCTTGAGGCCTAACTTCAGGCATATAGACATCTTATGAAGCCCTTTTGTTCAAATCAAAAGAAAACACCCAAAGAAGAGGTAATCGTTTTATCACTTCTTTCAAAGTTATTTTTTTTATTATACTTCTTCTTTCAATATTGTTTCACTACCAAAGTGACAAATATAGTATCAAACATACAATTAGATTTTAATATAATCATGGGACAACTATATTCATCATTTTATCCATCCTATGAATAATAATATCACCATACGTTCGTGCGTACAACTTACCCCCTCCATGCCACGATGTAATTGGTTATTCCACATTACTTTATTTGAATGGGAATAATTATGAGTATAATTGACATAAATATTGAATATGAAATGATTATTATTATTTATAATTAATATACCATCCAGTTCCATATCATTTAATCATTAAAATAACGATATCGTCGCTCGTGCGTACGCATGACCTACTGTCTCCACAACGCGATGAGATTCTTTCTCTACTTTAACCATCCAAGAATGATTAAAAAAATTTATATTATTCATAATTATGAAATATATGACATAATAAGTCTATTTTAATTATATATATATATATATATGTATATACATATGTGTCCTTTACTTACTTCCATTCAGTACGGTATGAAAACAGAAACAACGTTCATGCGTACGTACAACCTACTATCTCCATGAACAGTGTATTCCATTTTATATATATATCTATTATATATATTTATATTATGAATATATATGATATATAAATCATATTATACATTTTTATGTAATTAAATCCCGATCTAAATAATATGATCAGGAATAACAAGTCAAAACCTGAAAGATAAACAAAGCGATATTACTCAAAAAGTTGAATTAACATGGAATTGTTAATAAACGGGTGATACTAGATCTTTAATAAAATCTAAAAATCATCATAAGTACTACTCCTCCTTACCAAGAATATTGATCACTAGATCTTCAGGCAAAGATAATAATCCTGCGTTAGAGTCAAGACAGGATGTATAAGCACAAGCTGATGATATCTCTTAAGAGCTAGGTATGCAGGGTAATCCAATTCCAGCCTCCACTGTCAGAGATGAGGAGGATCAACGTGATAAGTGATTGAAATAATAATCCTTGAGGGGATATGGGGATAACAGGGATATCACCCTAGTGCCTTACTCGGCTGCAAATATTATTTTTCCAAGGGAGGCCAAGATATAGGTTGCTGAAGAAGTAGTGGTTCGAGAGATTCTCCTTCATTCCAACGAAGAAATGAGAGAGGAATCATTCATGATAATTGTGTCCAAGGAGGATGCACATATAATATTTGAAATACCACTGCAGGTTAATTTTAGTGAATAACAACTCTCCTAGATCTACAAGAAAAATCAAATTTTGATATGTGGCTTCAATGAGGGGATGACCAGCTTAGAGGAACATATACGGGCATGGGAACTGAAGGACTTTCAATTTGAGGATCTCATCGAGATCAATCAAGAACTAGAGTTATCTTCTATACAATGGAAACTATATAGACTATTTCCTTATAACTCTTTTAATTTTATCTTGAATAAACATGCCTTTCCCTTTGAGGTTTGATCTCCTTTTGAATTTGTGTATTTGGTTTCTCACTTTTTCCTTAAAATCGATTACTTGGATAAAAAGTTAAATTTAGTAGTATTTAAAAAATGTGTGATATAAAGTCATAAAATAATCATATATTTTATCATAAATATAATTGTTATTATCATATAAGTTAATCATATGTTTAAAAACATTATTCAAGAGTTTCAGACATGTACATATGGTATCAGATCTATGGTATGAGTTAATTCATCAATATCATTATTATTTTAGATTGTTTATGTGTAATTATTATCTGGGAAATATTAAACATCTTTTTCCATGTTTCATAAAAATGTTTTCAAAAGAAATATTTTAAGGCTTTATAGAAGGTATTCTTTAACTAGATCATCATTTTAAATGTTTTAATGATTTATTTTTCTCAATATTTTTATTTAATGTCCATGTTTTAAAAATGATTTTAAGGATTTATTTATATGGACATGATAATTTTATAATGTTAATTCCTTTAAAAATATTCAATGTGGTATGGGAGAATTTGATTCAAAAATCTCTTTTAAATAACTTCTTTTATAAATTGGGAAAATTTTAAATCATTTCAAGAAAAAATAATTTTTCTCTCAAAGTTTTTTAATGATTATTTTCATCTATGTTGACATATTTTATTGGATTTTTTTCTTTATTGAGGTTTATTTATTATAATAAATCTTTTGTATTTTATTGAACGAGTTATGATATGTTTGACTATGGATGTGCTGTTTTTAAACCATTCATGGTTTATGGTCAAAGTATTGACATTTTGTATTCAAGTTTTAATACGAATGATTATGTTACATTTCAACCTTTAAATAAGTTGAATAAATTGGACTTAGTAAGTGACGGACGAGGCCTACTATATCCCTTCGATTCATTAGTTGGTCTAATGAGACAAACTAGTGTCTTGACAAAAGGCATTGACTGAATATTTTTGAATGGTCTTGGCACAAGGCCTCGATGTAAGGGTTATGATTTCCTACATTATGCATTCCCTAATTATGAAATTGGTTATTACATTATATTATTTGACTAGTAGAATATCCATGTGAATGTTTATATGGTCATGTTTGATTTATTTTTTCCATATTATGTTCAAGGTTTTGTTTAAAAGGCTTCTATTTTTATTATACATCTTTCCTTAAAAATTTATAGCTTTTTCCTAATTATTTACCCTTATCGAGCATCTGATCTCACCCCATTTTATGTTTTATTCTCCTAGGATGTCATGAAGTGTATTAAGATTGATATAAAGTATTAAACTTGGGAAATAATGTTGTTCTTGAAGGATTATCTATGCTGTATTTTATGTTATACATTTTAATGTAGAGTTCATGTATGTAATCTATTTTCCAAGACTGTTGAACTGATAGATCCTTTAGGACTTGATTCCTTTTAATCATTCCAATGTTTTAAAATAATGCACCAGCTCTATGATTCTGGGGTTGGGGCATTATTGTTGGTATCAGAGGAAGTATTGAAACAAACTTGGAAATAGATTTAGAAAACATAGATTAGGGATCATAACCCTAATATAGACTTTGAGGATATGCATAGATGAACCCCCTAGAAGTTTGGTAAAGTAGTGATTACTTAGAAATTCCAATCAGAACATCCCTTTATAGATACTATATGTGGACATGGTTGTGGAATAGATGTACCTAGGAGTGAAAAATCTAACAAGGTGTTCCGGGCTTGACTCGGGGTAACCTGGTACACGACAATGAACCCTACAATGCTCTTGGTTTGACACTCTTGGGGGATATTCTTAGGATAATTCATATCTTATTTAAAAACCATTATTAAGGATTTATAATTAACTATGTCCTCAAAAAAACCATATTTATGACTATGGACTAGAGATGAATAATTTTTTCAATTTATATTATGTATTTTTTTTATTTCTAATTATGGATCATGATTCATAATCTAATCTTGTGTATTACATTGTTTAGAAATGGTTCCTAGTGGAAGAAATAGAAAATGTATAAATTCACATAATCCATCTAGGGACTTCCCTCCTATGCTAGATAATGATAGTAGAGTTGGGGATACAATTGGAACTGATCAGCTTATAACTATACTGGGATAACAGGCTCAGGTTATGAATAATAACCTTACCAATATAGACAATCCTGATCCACAACATGGATGATCAATGATAGACTGCTTCATGAGACAAAAAACTCCATCATTTAATGGGACTACAAATCATTTTGTAGCTGGACAATAGATAAGTTCCATGGAAAAAATATTTCTTTATTTGGGGAGTAATGAAAGGGAAAAAGTTGTTATGGTAGTCTACCATATTTTAGGAGATGCAGATAAATGGTGGTCATTAATTCAAATAATTAAGTAGGATGAAGAGGATTTAAATATGGAATGGAGGTAATTTAAATAACTCTTCCTAGAAAAATAATTTCTTCTTGATCTACGAGCGGATATGGAAAATGAAATTTCTGAGTCTGAAGAAAAAAGAGGATGAGAATGTTTCAAAGTATGAGGCTAACTTCATGAGGATAGCAAGTCATGATACAAACTATATTCGTATTCCAAGAAGTAATATTAATCGATTATTTTATGGGTTAAAACCATTCCTCTGATGGGCATTAGTCTCATAATCATTCTCACTATATGAAGATATAGTCTCATGTGCTATCATGAATGAAAATGAACTCTCTAAGTCCTATGACATTAAAGTAATGTAATAGAATAAGAGAATATTGGATCAATAGACAGATAAAGGGGAAAAGGGATAGAAGTATTTTAACCTATGTGATAATTATGGGAAGAAACACCCTGGTACAGGCCTAAAATGGATGGGAGTCAGTTACAAATGTGGAGAAAATGGTCATAAGGATTGTCATTGAAAGGGAAAGAAATAAGTTGTGCAATGTTGTAATTGTAAATAAATAGGAAATTATTAAAAGTATTGTCCAAAGTATCAAGTAAATATATCTCAAAAGAATAAAATAGATCATGGTCAAGCTTATGATATTACTATGATGAAAGTGGAATAATTAATGTATTTGTGTTTTTTTGAATTCAAGAATTATATTCTGGTTATAAGAAGAATGTGATATATATAAAGATTGTACAATAGTAAATATTTATTTTCATTAAGGTTTTAATATGATGAAGGTAATCATATATTCAATATGGGACAATAATAGAAACATTACGTTGTTTGGGGAATCTGTGGTTAAAATTTACAGAACTTTTAGAGAGAGATTGGACAAAAGTATTTTAGAAAAATCTAATTGTTGGAATGGATTAATTTGAAATTTGGATAGTATTTTTTAAGGTTAAAACATTTCTTAACATTATTTTTAAAACATTATAATTCTATAGTTTTAGAAAAAGGAAAACCCATAGGCTGAGAGACAACCCATCAGGTCGTAAAAGGATGTGGGAATCGAACCCACAACCGATGAGCGACAAAGCTATATCACCTACCACAAGCCTACATGATGTAACTAGTTATTATAAAATAGTTTTCTTCATTTAAACGGTATATGTCTATATTTGGGAAACTTATACGATTAATATAAATAGAGTTTTTTTGAATTTTATTATCTTCTGAAAATAAAGATGAGTTTTTGGTAGGAATTAGTTAATGGATGAAACTATACAGGTCAATTAAGTATTTTTCCTTGTGTTCTTAGTCTATTAATTAAATTCTTAAAAACTAGGGAAATGATCTTGAAACAAAAAAATGTTATCCTAGTCATACTTCTGATGAATCAAATGGCCCCTTAGATTATCACATATTTATAGCTTTGTGATTGTAAACATTATCTTGATCATGTTATCTACCACTATCCATCATAACTTTGTGGATTTTTTTCTCTTCAATATCCATGTTTTCTTACATGTAACCCGAGTATGTGTTATTTTTGGTAACCATCATACTACCCTTTATTTTAAAATAGAGGTCTCATTAATCAATTTTCGATGTGAGATTTCAAAAAAGATATTTTGAAATGTAAAACCCCTAGTTTTCAATCCCAAGTTTAAATTAATAGGAAAAAAGTTATTTATGTAGGGGATAATGTAACAACCCAGCTTCCATGACATGCTTCCTTTTAAATAATTCAATAACTTGCACTACACACAACACTGAGTTCGAGCGCACCATGACCTATCAAACTAAGCATTTAAAAAGTGGTTAGGAATAGTATTAACTATATTTTTAATTTTTTATATATCACATATAACTTCATCATTCATCTAATGTGTTTCTTAGACATAATTTAATGAAAAATTCATTTTTTAGATAAAAGAGGTATAAAAAAACAACTTTTCTTCCTTTTAATGGAGAACCCTTTTTAAATCCAATATTTGAAACTATTATATATTAAATTTGATGAAATCATATTATTATTTAGAATAAGGACATAAATATTTAGTTTCTATGATGTTTTGGTACTTTTCTGATAACTTTCATATTTTGATGAATAGTGAAAACTCCAAATTTTAATTGAAAATAACTTTTTTATTCGAAATAATTTATAGTGTTAAATTATAAATTTTAGTGGTTTTAAATTATAATCAGATTATATTTTTATCATTTAATATAATTTAGGTAATTATAAGTAATTTAACTTTTAAATTTTACATAAACACATGTCAATCTTTTTATAGTTTTTAATTCTTAAAAACCCGCTTTCTTGTTTTAACAATGGGAATTAATTTTAAATTAATTTCTTCCAATTCTGTGTTTTGAATTTTGAAAAATGTATTTGATATTTGTTATCATAAGGACCAAATTGTTTAAATAGTTAATTTTTATTTTTGGACATTATGAGTAGCAACTTTAGTAATTATTTTTATTTACCATGGTTAAATGGTAAATCACACTACTGGAAAACTAACCTATACCAACAGTTTGGAACTGTTGGTATAGGCCTCCAAACTGTTGGTATAGCCTATACCAACGGTTTGGAGAACCATTTCCAAGTAAGCCGTTGGGATAGGTCTATACCAACGGTTTTCCAAAAACCGTTGGTATAGACCTATCCCAACGGTTTTGGAAACCGTTGGTATAATTAATATGAAAATCTATACCAACGGTTATGGAACCTTTGGTATATGTATTTCAAAAAAAAAACATTTGCTGGGATTTGATCCCAGGACCCCTAGTTTATTATTCAATGTCTTAACCACTAACCTAACACGACTTTTGTGAATATAATTACATAAATATATATATGTATTCTCATAATGATTTTATATTTTGATTTATATAATCTTCTGGGTAAGAAGAAATGATAAAAAATCAAAGGATATATACCAACGGTTGTCAAAACCGTTGATATAGTCCTATACCAACGGTTTGGAAAACCGTTGGTATAGATTTTGATTCTAGATTTTGTTTTTGGGGCAATATTGATTTGTGGGGGACCTATCCCAACAGTTTGCCAAAACCGTTGGGAAAGGTGGCCAAAATGTGGGCTTTCCCAACGGTTTGGCTAAACCGTTGGGAAAGCCATACCCTTTCCCAACAGTTTGGCCAAACCGTTGGGAAAGGTGGCCTCAAAGTGGGATTTCCCAATGGTTTAGCCAAACCGTTGGGAAAGGGAACCTATACCAATGGTTTTTACGAACCGTTGGTATAGAAGCGTTGGGAAAGGTCAAATTCCCAGTAGTGTCAGGTAAATAAGGGTAAGAAATAATATTATAATAATATAAACATTCTCTAAAACATTTCCTAATCCTATTAGGCGAGATATATTCGACCATGACCATCCTTAATAATATTTTAGGACCCCATGGGACAAGTTGGGTGTGATAATGACATGCTATAAGAATTAATTTAAAGTAAAGATAAATATAACATAAAAATGTATCTTTTGCTAAATTTTTTTTAATATAGTGTTATATGAGTGATATCTTTGACTATAAATAGTAATTATAAATATAAAAAGATATCCTAAATCATGTTATTTTATTTATAATTTTTATTTCTTAAATAAATATATTTATTTATGACACAATTATGATGCACTGATTACCTCATTAATGAAAGATAACATAAATGTAATTTTGAACATTTTGATGCCCTAAATGAATTTTATGGATGAAATTTACATATTTGGGTTGAGTTAATTTTTTTTGAAGTAATAAATTTGTTATGACATTAAAAAAACCAATTACTAATAGTGTCAAAATTGACATATATGAGATTTTAAAATAAATTTTATTTTTTTAAATGATATAAAAATTCTAAAAATATAAATTTCAAAAAGATAACAAAGATAGTGATAAATTTTTTAAAAATGACCCACTTTAGGTTCTCATAAAATTTTATAGCAATGATATTAACCATGTAGTATAAAAATATAAGAGGACATGGTAAGAGTTAACTTATTTTACAAAGGGTTAAATCTAAAAGATAAGGTTAATTTTATTACTTAAACATGTATAAAACCTATTGGTTGAGAGAGTTTAAACCCATCCTCATCTTAGACTATAAATAAATCAATTTTGAGCTATAATAAACCTAATTTTTTTTAATAAATTTATAGTTCAATATTTTTTTACAAAGTTCTCCTCACCTCACTTATAAAAGGGAAGCTCCCTTTCTCTTTAACTCACACCTCTATAGCCTTTTGGTTCGGCTAAAACTGAATAATTTCTCCTCAAAACCTCCATAAATTCATCCTATAGGCCAAAATTTTGTCATAGAGATATTTTATGGAGCTCTTTTGTTCAAATCCAAAGAAAACACCCAAAGAAGATGTAATCGTTTTATCCCTTCTTTCAAAGTTCTTTTTTTCTTCTACTTATTCTTTCTATATTGTTTCAATACCAAAGTAATAAAACTAGTATCATTTATATAATTATATTTTAATATAATCTTTGGAAAACTATATTCATCATTTTATGCATCCTACGAATAATAATATCACAATGAATGTGTACGTACGGCTTACCGTCTCCACGCTATAGAGTAATTTGTTATTCCACATTACTTTATTTGAATGGGTATAATGATGACTACAATAGACATAAATGATTAATATGAAAATAATATGATTATTTATAATTAATATTACATCCATTTACATATCATTTAATCATTAAAATAATGATATCATCGCTCGTGTACGTACGACCTACCGTCTCCACGACGCTATGAGATTCATTCTCCACTTTAAACATCAAAAAATGATTATAAAAAATATATATTATTCATAATTATGTAATATATGACATAATAAGTCTATTGAAATGATATATATATATATTTAAATATTTATGTACATATATTTCATTCACCTACTTCCATTAAATACGACAGGAAAATGGAAATATCGTTCTTGCGTACGTACGACATACCGTCTCCCTGAATGATGTATTACATTATATATATATATATATATGTTATATTTATATTATGAATATATTTTATTTATAAATCATATTATACATTCTGTAAGTAAGTAAATCATGATATAAGTAATATGTTCAAGAAAAAAAGTCAAAACACGAACGATACACAAAGCGATATTACTGGAAATTTTTCATTAACTTGGAATTATTAATAAAAGAGCAATATAAATTCATAAAAGAATCATATATGATATCATAAATATTATTATGATTCTGATATAAGTTAATAATATGTTTAAAAAATTATACAAGAGTTTTAGACATGTTTGAAGAGTATCAGATCTAGGGTAAGGGTAAATTCTACAATCTCATTATTATTCGAGATAGTTTATGTGTAAGTATTTAAAAGTTCATATTTATCATCCATGTCCACATTTCATAAAAATATTTTCTAAATAAATATTTAACATTTTATGGAATGGTATCTTTTACTATATCATCATTTTAAATGTTTTAAAGATTCATTTTTCTAAATATTTGTAATCAATGTCCATGTTTTTAAAATGATTTTAAGGATTTATTTATATGGACATGATTGTTTTAAAATGATAATTCCATTAATAATTTTCAAAGTTTTATGGGAAACATTTATTCAAAAATCTCTTTTAAATGATTTCTATTGTAAATTGTGAAACTTTTAAGTGATTTCAACAAAAAAGAATTTTTATTTTTAGAAGAAGGTAGTGACTCCGTCAAAGACCGAGGAACAATTTATTAAATAGAAATAAAGAATCTAAATGAGTCTTAAGTAAGGTAACTTATTAAAATATTTATCACAAAGAGGGAGAAGATCAACAGGCAGGTCATCCCACCATGTTATGTTCTGGTTGACACCCTTGTTAGCAAGACTTTCTACAACCATGTTCGCTTCACGAAATGCATGAGTGACAATGTATTTGGTCTCTAGAAGCGAAGAAAGGTATTTCATCTAATGGGTAGTAAGTGGATAGGAAATATGAAACACACCATTCCAAATAGTGTGGACAATAGTGGTCGAATAAATTTTAATCCAAATATTTTTCCAGCCCTTTTTCTTGGAAAATTAAATGGAATGGATCACAACTATAATTTCTGATTCTAGAGACAAGGTATTACTGTAGCTGCCAAAAAATAATTTGTGACACTGACCAAGATAGTCTCTGAAAATAGAACCACAACCCACAAGACCTGAGTTTCCTTTAAAAGCACCATCAACATTCACTTTGATCCATCCTAGGAGCGGGGCTAGCCAAAACACCTCAAAAGTGCACCTCAGTTGTCTGTATAGACCATCAATCTACAGATGAAAAAGGATATAATATTCTCCAACAGTGTTGTCACAATAAGATTTCTGAATCGAGGAAGCATCGCTAATGGAAATGAGAATCCTCATTCGATCTAAATTAAGACTGATTGAGCAATTGTTGTGGAGAATAGACTTTCTATCATACCAGATCACAGGGAGGAGATCAACCACAACAGTTAAGAAGAGATTATAGATTTGATGGGAGGTTTCAAGCTCTGAACAAAAATATAATTAGGAACTTATGGAATCAAGGATTAACCATCTGTAATCAAATATGTCAATAATATAGTTCCAAAGGGATGAAGTCGTGGCACCAAGAAAAAACAGATGATTAATATCTTCTATATGTTGGTTACAAAAATGATACCTAGATAAAAGTTAAATCCCAAAAGAATAAAGATATAACTCAGTGGGGAATCTGTTGTGAGCAATAAACCAATAAAGTGTAAGTTTCTAGGGTTTAATCCATGGTTTGTTAAAGTATTTCAACTAAAAAATGTTAGAATCAGAATTTGAAAAATTGTGGCTGTAATTTTTTTTTGAATCAAGGACACCATTTTGGGAAGGCTCCCAAATAAGGAAATAGTTAGTATGTTTATATGGTAATGTTTGATTTATTCTTTCTATATTATGTTGATTTTTATTTTTAAAAGGCTGCTGTTTTTATTATACATCTTGCCTAAAAAGTCTATAGCTTCTACTGAATTATTTCCCCTTACTGAGCATCTAAGCTCACCCTTTTTATGTTTTATTTTCCTAGTATGACAAGAAGTGTATTATGATTGATATGAATGATTAAATTTGGGGAATAATGGTGTCTTAAAAGATTATATATTCTATATTTTATGTTATAAATTGTAACGTAAATTTCATGTATGTAATCTATTTTTCAAGACTGCTAAACATATCAATATTTTGGGACTTGATTCCTTGTAATCATGCCAATGTATTAAAATAATGCATCGCATCTAGGCTTTTGGGGTGGGTAATTTCAAACAATATTATTAATAAGATGATTCCCAGTCTAGTTTTCCATCTGGAAATTGCATGAGGAGTTAGTACTAACAATTCAATGAGAGTCCATCATGATCGTGGAATAAGAATTCATAAAAATAGACCATGTGGAGGATTACACATAATTGAAATATCATGCTTTATGTTTACCATGTAATCTTGATATAAGAAATTTAATAGAATCAGATTTCTCACTGATGAGTTTCCACATGAAACTAATCAGAGAATCATGATTGAAATTACTGATATTTTTTATTCCCATCCCACCATTATCAATTGGTTGATAGTAATGTTTCAAGGGAACATTGGAAATTTTCCTTTTAAGAATTATTCCACTCAAAATAATTTTTTTAAAGATTTTTTCTTACTTTTCAGAAGGAAATACGGCCATATGTAATCCATAAAATAATATAATAATGTTGTATTTAACAAGAATAATTCATCCCACCATTGAAATCATTTTTTTCCTTTTCCATGAAGAAATTTGATTCCTGATTTGACTTACAACATGAGATAAATGGAAGGCTTGGGGTTTTACCCAAAACACAGGTACACCCAGATAAATGAATGGATTACTGCCTTCTTTGATCACCAAATCGGTGGCGATGCTCACCCATCTAGGAGAAGTTATTAATTTTCCAAAGTATAGAAAAATATTTGATCTAACTTATTTCATGACCAGATAATTTTTCACAGTAAAGAAGAGATTTTAAAAGGGTTTTATTTTTTCTTTTGTCTCCTTGGATGAAAAGAATTATATTGTTATCATATAAAAGATGAGTGGGATAGTAATGCCAGTACCCTCCCTGATGGAAGTGGTCTTATTTTCCTCAACCAGACAGAGAATGAGAATACTCAAATAGTCTCCAGTAATAGAGAAAATAGTGGCCCAAAGGGTATCACCTTGTCTAAAAACCATTGATTACAAGAAATATCCATAAGGAGATCCATTTATCTGTTGTTCTAACTCCTCTAAAACATCTTAGTCATTTTTCATTGTGAAAATTAATTGAAATTCCATCATAATATTCTATATTTTTAGATATTTTGGTATCTTTTATCAAGTGGGATGAACAAAAACTATCAATTATCCATTTCCTCCTTCTATTTTATAGATTTTAGGGCCATCTCAATAAGAAATGACTTCTTCATATTTTTATTTATTTGAAATATATCAACTCAATCAATTTGTTTTGTCTGTCATAGAAAAGTGTTCATACATTATTAAATATAATTATATCGTTTCTGATATATTCTATAAATTTATTCGAAACTACTAAATATTTTTTAAGTATATATATTTTTTGAAATTTTACTCACAATGTGTTTTTTTATTAAATTACTTATTATATTCTCAGAATTACTCACCCTCAATTCAGGCCTTCATTGAATACAAATAAAAGATATTCTATACAAACAAATAATGGTTTTATTCTAATTCATCTCATAATACCAAAAATATCCTTTACATATGAATCTTCTATGATAGTTTGACTTTTTCCAGAAAAGTATTTTGTATTTCTCGATAAATTTGACCCAAAGTTTGTCTTTATCATGGGGAAGTTTTCACTATGAAGTTTCTTTTAACTACCATTGATATAAGAGTGAGTTTTTCATAATTTTATTAGCCTAGACATGACTAGATTTTTTATAACCTTTACTATTAGTAAAAAAAATTAACACCATTTGGATATACATGAGTTGATTTTATCTGAATATTATGGATAAATTTCTTAGTAGCTTGATATGATTTATTTTTTATTTCCAAATATTTTTTATAATATTTCATCATTTTCTTTAATTTATTTCTAGCATCAATAAACCTTTATTATTTATTTTTTCACTCATATTATTTTATAGAATATTGTTCTTTAAAAACATTTAATATTTTATCATATTATTCAATTATCACCTTAATAAGATTAAGTTTTAAATGAAATTTTATTATTTATTGATTAAATAATATTCAATTTCCTTTAGGTTCCAAAATTATTTCTTTATAACCCTTATTTCTTTCTTGAGATTTGTTCTTTTCTCATGAAAAGATTCCAGGACAGCTTTCAAGATATGTTCTATGTATGTCTCTTCACCTTCTTAATCAAAACCCAAGGATTATTTATGTATTTCATCATTGTCTATAAATTCCCTTAACCTTTATATAGTACCATCATATGTTTTAATACTTATAGCCAAGTTATTTGGATTATCCTTGAGAAATATATAGAGTATAACTATGAATTCCAACAACATTGATCTCTATAGAAATAAAGCTTCAACACATTGAAGCTCAACAATGTGTTATGTAATTATGTATATAGATGTGTAAAACACTACTATGTGAAGTTTCACTAATTTTCCAAGTTTTATAGTTCATAAAACATTACCAATTCCTTCTCACATATCACCATTTCTATAAGAAATATTATTTATAGAGTTCGTTTATCATATTTGACTCAAATATCAAAGTACAAACCTCCATTTCCATATCCATTTGGTTTTCCCATAGAATATAAAATGATTTTTTTTCAGATAATAATTTTATTATATTGATTCATTTATTATCAGATAAATCAATAATTTATTACTATAAAAAACTCAAAAAATGAATTTTAGATAATTTATGGATTTTGAAAAATAAAATAATAATTAAAATAATGAATATGAAATTTTGTAAAAGAAATTCATACACATAATCATGTCTTATTGGTGGTGAAGAAAGATATATGAAGACCAAAACCTTTAATACGGAGTGGTGTTCTTCCACAAGCTATTTTTCACAAAGGATGTCAATCATAGTCAACACTATAGTGTGTCAAACTCAAGTAAGTCAATTTTTTTGTAACTTAAGACAAACCTGAATTTTCAAAAGCACCTTTAACTCTCCACTGTAGGTTTTATAATTATCCATTTCTTATATATTTTCAAACTCGATAAAAAATAATGAACCATAGCTCCCATAATGGTGAAATGGTAATCATGTCGTAATCATAATTCTAACATGAGGCATGGTTAACATGACTATGGTGTGGTGACTATTATGGAATGTTTTGACTTTAAGTTTACATACTTTTTACCAAGACATTTTTAACTTAGATTCACCCATTTTGAATTTATCATTTTATACTGATAACTACCCATATCATAGATCCTTCCATTATGGCATGTTCCAAAATCATTGTTTGTTTTGGATATATCCAATCAATTAAAATAATTCTTTTATTCTCAAGACACCTAGTTCCATGACATTATGCTTAAAGCCAAACTTTTTTTTGGATAAACACAAATTATTCTATGCTGTGTAAATTTCCAATTTCTTTGAAACTATATAAAAAATTGAAAAAATCATAACATAAATTTTTTTATTTTTCTACAAGTTCACTTCCTACAATCAATGAAAAATGTGAAGAGAAAATAAGGATATAATGATAATAAGAATATAATAATACCATAACTATAATTCAGTTCCACTTCAAAAAGTTCAAGCTTTAAAAAAAATAAACTCATATTAGAGGGAATAAATATTATTTTTTAATTATATCAAAATAAAACATATAAAGTGGTTTAAAGTGAAACACTATCAACATCCCCCTTTTTAATAATTTTAAAAAATATCATAATTTGAAAATGTTTCCCACCTTTTGAAAATATCAAATAGACTAAATAGAAAATTTTATCTTTATAGTAAAAGAAAATAACTCTTATTAATTTATTGTTGAAAATAGATTTTGGATCCCCCTAAACATAACTCTTAAAAACACTTGTTAATGAGATACTTAAAATTACCATATTTTTAAAATAGTAGGCTGTAAATGAAAAATTTAAAGTATATTTTTTAAAATTCTAAATTAAAAAAATCATATTAAACTTAACAACTCCCATTAAACACATGACAAGTAGTAAATAATTATAACTAAATCACACCAAGATCAAATTAAAATTTCTCAAACTTAGATAAATCCAATATTTAGTAAAAAAATTAGCCAATTGATTATTAGTTGGAAAAAAGTTCAATTTTTTTTTATTTTTTGAATAAGATCTCTAATATAATTATATCTAATATTAATATATTTAGTTCTATAACAATGTAATGGATTATTATAAATATAAATAGATGAATTATTACTAAAATAGATATTAATCCATTCAAAATTAAATCCAAAATCTGATAAAATTTTATTAATTTGTAATGATTGAGAATAATAAGATTCAGTAGTAACATATTCACATTCAGTAGTTGATAGAGAAATATAATTCCATTTATTTGAAATCCATGAATCCAAAAATTTACTAATACAGTGAAAAATACATGTGAAAAATTTTCTATCAATTTTTCATCCTCCAAGATTATAATAAAAAAAACTAACTATGTAAACAAGATTTAATAGAATAAGAAAATAATGATTAAAATAACCTTAAACACATTTAATAATCTTCTTACCAAATTTTAAATGGATCTCCTTAGGATTAGATTAACATCTAGAATATAAATTGATACTAATAATTAAATCATTCCAAAAAGATACAAAATATAATAAACTATCAATAAAAATTATAAAAAATGTAGTATCAATAGATATTCTATATTCATTTATTTTTAATTGAGATAAAGCACTCATTTAATTTTTTAAACTTTTACTTAAATATATACCAAATATTGTAACTAAATCTTTATTTTATGTATATTTATTAAGAAACATATCATAATTCTGAGCTCTAGGAGTTTGTTTTAAACCATATGATTCCTTATAAACTGTTAATACATAATTAATATATTTATTATTTTTAAACAAGGACTATTTTTTAAACAAACATCTTCCAAAAAGAACTTCGAGAATCAATTTTAACATCCATTTAATATAATTTGAAACCATAAAAGATAAATATGATAATAAAATCCTAATACATTCTAATCTAGAAACATTTAAAAAACATTCCTTAAATTATATTTCTTCTTCTAGTGAATATTATTGAGAAACTAATTATGATTTATTTCTTTTAATATTTCATGTTTCATAAAGTTTTTTTCTAAATATCTATTTAGTTCCAATAACTTGATATTTTTCAGGATCTTCATCCAAATTCTAAAAAAAATTTATATATAAGTTTTTATCACTTATTATATAAGAAATATACATTTATAATCTATTAAATATTCATTAATATTATTATTTAAAAAATTGAAATTAAAATTAGGATAATCAAAAAAATTCCATAAATATTTTTTAGTTTGAAAATTTGAATAAATATTTCCAATTATATTTTCAGTATGATTATCTCTATAAATTTTTAAAGTTATTTTAGGAGAGTGTTTCTTACCCTCAATAGGTGCATTCAAAATTTTTTATTATCCTTAATGATAAAATATCTAATATTTATTCAATCTAATTTTCATCAATTAATTTATCATTTAAATGTTTCTCATAAAATTTAACATTAATTTAATCTTTAATAATTGTATTTCTTTTATTATATACCGTTAATGCTTTAATAAAATTTCTGTAACCATAGAAAATACCTTCATTATATTCAGAATAAAATATTCGAATGTATCCTTGATATTCAAAATAAATACTTAGTAACCAAAAACAATAAAAAATTTCTTGGTTTTCCACCTTTCCAAAGTTTATAAGGTATTTTTTTTTTCAAAATGGATCTTAAAATAAATCTATTACTAATATATAATGTATTATTCATTGCTTCTTCCCAAAAGTATTTGGGTAAATTATAGTCATTAAAATTTTTAGAATCCATTTATATATATTTTTACATTTCCTTTTTTAACAATATTTTGTTGAGGTGTCATAAGTGTTAAAAAATTACGAGAATATCCATTTTCCTCATAAGGAAAGGTAAATTAATTGTTTATGACTCAACACCATTATAAATTCCTATTCATATAATTATATATACCTATTCATTTTGAAATTATTTTCAATAACCCATAAATTTAGTCAAAATTTCATATTTGTGTGTATTAAAATAAACCCTTTTATATATACTAAAATCATCTATAATTACTAAAAAATACTTCTTTCCCGTTAGACCACTAGATTTTATCTCGAAAAATAAATCTAATTATAAGAGTTGAATATGAATTTCTATTTGTAAGACATTAATAGATCCAAAATATAATTTCTATTGTTTACCTTTTATTTATGACTCACATAAATATGTATTTTCCTAATATAAACTAAGTAAATACATAATTTGTTTCTATTTGGATAGCTTGTATAATATTATAAAATTCACATGGAATTACCTCATTTTAAATAAAATATCATTAGATTGAACAATATTTAAACACTTAACACTTTGTTTAGTCAATTCAGAAAAATTAATTGAATTAATATTGCATTTTTATTAGCATAAAGTAAGACAGATTCACCATTCAAAAGTAAAACACTTGTCATTTTAAAATTTGAAAAAAATTTCATCATCACCTAGATGTGAAACAATTATTAAATTATTATTTAAACTTTCAAATTTATTTTTTGAAATAAAGACTAAATATGAAATTCCTTTTTCACCAAGACCTTATATTTTATTTTGTAATTATCACAAAATTTAATATTCCCACCCTAAATTTTTTTAATGGGGAAATATTTTCAGTTATCACTATTCATGTGTATTAAGAAAACTCTATCCATATACCATGTGTTTGTTTGACACTTGAAAGTCAAAATTACTACAAAAAATTTAAGAATATTTTGTTACCTAGGAAAATTTGTGTTCAATGGGATTAGTTTAACAATTATTAGGAACCCTTAATGATTATAAAAAAGTATTTACATGTAATATTGAGGTTAATGATTTTAAAATAAAACCCTTAGTGTGGATAAGATATTTTTGAAATTTTAAGGAACTCTTATTTATATAATGACCCTTCATCTAACATCTAAAAAATATTGTAGTTTATGTATTTTTTATAGAACTCAAAACATATAATATCATGTACATATTGGGTAAATGATTATCATATCCAAGACTAGTTTTATCTTATATTATTTATATTCAAAATAATTATTTTATCATATATTTACACACCTTTAATTTTTTTGGAATGATTTAATTTTAAATACTAAATCTTGAAAGTTTCATTCTCAACATAAAAATAATTAAAATTTATTTATTTTGATTCATTATTCTTTGAAATTAAATAAATATTCCTTATATTTTATTTCATTATTTTCTAATTTTCACCATGTTTAGTTTTTAGTTCAATATGAGCCTAATTTAAATCTATACAAGTAGATTGTAAAGAAGATTTATATTATATAATTTCTCTTTATTAATTTTCAATTCCCATTACATTATTTTTTTCATTTTCAATAAGAATAATCTAATTTTATCCCTTAAGATATTTATATATTCTAGAAATAATTTCAATTTCATTACTGATTATTTTAATATCTTTAAAAATACCTCCTTTAGTGGGGTGTTTTTAGGACTATATTTAAGAGAATAATAAAAATTAAACTCACATACTTGGTTGGATGATTCCATTAAACATAGTTTTGTGACTTGATTCTTAAAACCAAAGTCATATCTTTGATTAGAATTTCCCATATCAATCTAATGGGTCAGCATAACATCATTCTTCTTTATATAATTATTTCACTTGTTTTTTATTTAAAATTGGACATTCATTCTTGATGGGAACTTTATTTATACCCTTGTTGAAAATAATTTCAAGGGTATCATTAGAGTTAGAATTACATTTCTTAATTAATTTTTATCTTAATGATAATCCTTATTAAATCTCTTTGGGTAACCTATCTTATATCTTTCTTTGGAAACTTGAAAAAATTGATCTATTTCACTGATTTGTAACTCAAAATCAATGGTGTGAGTAGTAACTTGCATTTATGGTTTAAAATGAAATATTTTTTTATAGTTATCACATAAAACATATTTTTTAATTCAAATTCATATTTTAGTAAAGAACCAATAATCTCATAAATAGTATTTTCTTTAATTTTGGTACCTCTATTAATTACCACTTTCATAGAATGCCACTTATTAGATAATTCTCTTTGAAATATTTTAAACTATTTCAAACACAAACAAATTATATATAGTTTCTCTTAAATAACTCATTCCATTTACTATAATAGTAAATCTATAAAACATTTTATTAATAGTTTCTTCTTCCCCAATGTTAAATTCCTGATATTCATCACTTAATATGCTAATCTTAGGTCTTATTAGATAATATGTCCAAATATGAGTGACATGAAATATTTTACAAGTATCATGTGCTATTTTTCATGTAGATATATGAATATAAACATTTATAATTTTAGAATATCATAAATTATTCATTACTTTTTTGTTAAGAAAACATATAATGGATTAATTATCAATTAATATATCAAGGTCAACTTCAAGAACTTCATAAGGCTCGACTGTGATATTCCAACCATCAATTACCAAATGATTAAGGTAAGATTACAAGCTTGAATACGAATATCTATAATATGACTTATCAGATAATAGAGGCTTTTAGGAATCCAACCTTTATTTGAACTTGTGCATTCCATATAAAAAAGATTTTTCACCTTGACAGTTAAGTAGGGAATTGATTAACACAATTAAATATATACCTAATAAATCTATGGGTTAATATTTTATACCAATTATTGAGTACCAATATAGATTTTTCTAAACAGTTAAGAGGACTTCAGGGTGAATTGAACACTTTAATAAATCTAAAATAATTATCTAAGTTAATGTAACTATATAGTGGAAAATTTAGAAATAGACACAATATATTTTTATATCAGTTCAGATCAAATTGATCATATATCTATAATTCACTCTTCACAAAGTTAGAGAAAAATAAATAACACTAAAATAGAATCCATTTAAAGTAGAGGAAGAATAATTTTTTATGTTAAAACTAAGGAAGAACTAAATTCATCTTTCCTTTTACTGGTTAAGAACAAACCACACTTACCTTTTATAAGGGTGGTATAACCTGACACAACGATCCTACTTTTGACAAAAAATCATAAAACAAAATAAAAACACATAGAAATGATAGAACAAGGTAATACTATAAAACTAGATTTAAAATGGTTAGTACTTGAGTATTGAGGTCACTAAATTCTCCATGATATCTGTAAAGTTTATTATTATGGAGTTCAATAACAATGATCTCAAAATTTTTGAATATTCACCATGTTTAAGTTCAATTGAGTGCGTTGTAAGGATGTATGTAAATGTGTAAAACACCATTATGTGAAGTTATATTAGTTTTAATTTTGTATAGTTCATCCACCTCTACCAATACCTTATCACACATCATGTTTTCTTTGAAAAATTATATTTATCAGGGTTCTTTATTATATTTGGTTTAGTGATCAAAATAATAAAAACCATAATATTTTCTATATGGATTTCCCAAAGAATGCATCATGAAAGGTGTTTTCAAATAATTTGACATTTGTACTACTTTATTTATTACATGGGAAATCAGTCCTTTATTTATATAAAACAAAAAATAATAAAAAAATAATATTATATAATTTATTCATTTAGAATAATGAAATAATAATTAAAAATATATAGATGAAAATTTGGAATAGAAATTCAAATATTGAATCCTGAATAACTAGAAGTGAAGAAGGATGGTTTAAGAACACAAACTTCAATATGACATGGAGTTATTTTTCAAGCATTTTATCATACTTAATATCGAACACGATATGTACTATAGTGTAACAAACTCTAGTAATCCATTTCTCATAGTTTAATGTAGAACATATTTTTTAAAAAAATGACTTGAAATATTTTATTTGAGTGTTTTAAATAGATATTTCATATATCTTTTGAATCTTGATAAAGAATTATGTAACATGGATTCCATAATCTTGAACTGGTCCCTCTGTTGTAATCGAAATTCTCATATGAGTTACAATTAACACAACTGCAACATGGTGAAAAGAAGTTGAGCACTTTTACCTTAAGTTGATATTCCTTCTACGATGACATGTTCAAATTTAAAAATACTATTTTGAATTTATTTTTTTTACATAGGTAATTCCCTATATTTAAAAAATTAATTATGGAATGTTCCAAAATCTATGATCATTTTGGATATTTCTATAAATTTAATGTATTCTTTTATTCTTGAAATTCCCAATGCCCTGGAGTGATGCTTGATGCCAGGTCATTTTGGATTACCACATATTTTTCTATTCGACGTAGATTTATGTTTTAATTTCTAGTGTATAAATAATTGATAAAATAAATAAAAGATAAAAAATATAATATTTCACCAAGAAAAGTTCATAAAATCAAAGGAAAACGTAAAGATAAAATAAAATAATATAATGGTAAAAATATTATAATAATACCATAATTTATAATTTAGTTCTAATTAAAGAAGTTCATAATTCAGAAAAACTATACTCATGTTAGAAGGGATAAATAGTTTTTTATAATTATCAAAACATAAAATTAATAAATATTTTCATGGATCCACACAAACAGATGTATCACTAATGTAATAAAGTAAATATAATGATGGAATATATCATCCATAACTTGAGTATTTTCCAAGCCCCTTATGTCTTCCAACTGTTCTATATATTGTATCCTTCTAGTTTATGAAATTTTTTTCAGACCTATATAAAATGATCTCATTATAACTTTTGGATACTTTGACACTAGTAAAATACATTCTACTAAATCCTTTATAAAAACCATCATGAAATTAGGATTTATCCAGTTAAAGAACTTCAATATTTAGAAATTTCAATTGTTAAAGAAGGTCATTGGACTTACTCACTTGTCAACTCAGTAATTCTCTTTTTAACTCAGTTGTTCTGTTATCATAATATTTATTCACCTCAATATTCATCAATTTAATTCTCCAGTAGAATCTACAAGATATTTTCATAACTCAAATATGGAAACTATCCAAAATATCACAACATCACGATTCTAATATTTGAAATTTGTGAAATATTTTTTTTATAGGAAAATATACCAACTAAGTGTAACATCCTAATGTTTTCTAAAAATAAATTGAAATTCAAGAAACATTGATTTAATTATATATTTATAACTATCCTTTAAACATAATTTTGCTGATATTATGTTTTGAATTTCTAAAAACAGTCATCTAAAATTCTGTTTAGTAAGTTATTTGAAGTCTGATGGAACCAACATATTTTTTGGTGAATAGTAACATACCCTTATGAATAGTAATACGAACCTAATGAATAGTAAATTGTATTATTATTTTTATTTTCTTAAGGATTTAGGAAAATGACATTTTTGTTAATTTTTCAATGTGATATAAAGGCAGTTATATTTTTAAAACAGTTAATTTTGGAATATAGTATGAATTTATTTAAATATTAAATTAATAATATTTAGAAAAATATTTTCAAAATATGAAGTTAATTTTTTAATTCTACATGTCAAAAAATGGTAAGGGTGATTTTTTGGATTTTTTTTGAAATTCAGGAATTTTTGATGAATAGTGAAATACGGTAAAATACCGTATATTCAAATTATTAGTTAAATACACTATTTATGACATCATAAGTGATTTAATACCATTTGGTTCGATATATAATTCCATTATTACTATTTGTGGTCACATGAATTAAGACTATTCATAGGGTTGATCATATATATTATAATAATGGTTATAATAATGAAAAATATCCTCTCTTCTCCACTATAAATACCACCCTCATTTACATCTTCCTCCCACACCTCTCAAGCCTTGAGCCTTACCTATGTTCTACTCAATAATCATACCAAGGATCTTCCCCACTTCCTAGAGCTTCTAGTCTCATTAAAAGGCCAAAACCAAAGGCTTTAAGGGGGATCTGAAGGAGAAGAGATCGAGGGGTAAGAATCTTATTTCATTTTCATGTGTTTTCCTTTCATTTCATTTTATTTTATTATACTCTGTTTCCCATCATCTTATCCAATATGAATGAAAGCCCTATATTAATTTATTTTTTGGATGTTCTCAGGTTCATGGAATATTCCCCATCAATTTTCTTCTCCTCTCCCACTCTTTCATGAAATTAAAACACCATCCCTGATGTGTCGATTTACCAACATCATGGAAGATGTGATTTCAATTTCATTAAACTTTTTCTAGAGTGGTCATGAAAACATTTATATGTTTTAACAAAATTAAAATATATTTATTCTATATTATATCAGGTTCTGGAATCATTTTTCACACATTTTATTAATTTATAAAACAAATGAGTTTTTTACGATCAAAGAATCGCTAAAATGACGTAAACAAATATCAATAATGTTTTAACTTATGAATCATCCTCATGTTAGAATTAAAATTGATAAATGGTATAATTAATGATTCTATAAATATGTAAATACCATTACATTAAAATTATGTATTTTCACTTCCAATCGACAAGAATATCCATCATGATCGGATCAAGGGAACCATGTGAAGAACTCAACCAATACATTGTAAGAAACAAAATAAAAACAATTAATGGGTGAAATGATGTAATAAAATGATCATATAAGGTATTATATACATCAGTATGTTTCTTTATGTTATTAATAACACTTTTTTAACCATTATACCTGAGGTTTAAATGAGTTTTAAGTAAGACAAACCTGGGGTAAGGGAATTCTTAACCCGATTTCCATTCTTTGGGTTTACCATATAATTCATTTTTTATGTGGTATTAATATTTTTTGGGATATGATTTTTTTTATATTATTTTTAATTATGGGTATTTAAATTGTTTATACTTATTAAATTAATTCTATTAAGTGTCACTTGAATTATATGATATTTTTAAGGAGATTTTATTTAAAAATCCTATTTAAAAATTCTATTTTACAAAATTCAAAAGAAAATTTTTTATGAAATTATTATTGTTGTATGATTGTGTTATAGTTCTTGGGAATTTTTTATGACTAAGTGCGGGACCGATATATACCTCTAATGAATTGGGTATGTGTAGGTTGGTGGTCCATTGTATTGTTACTCTTAGTGTAACTGTGATGGTCACACAAATTGTAAGGTAGCCATGAGGGTTACAAATTTTAAGGTAGCCGAGAGGGTTAAAATATTATGTAAGTAGTACCCCAAGATACCTTTACAGTTCTTTTTAGGTTCTTATGTTTTTTGTGGATCTTGTGGAATTCTCATCCTTCACAAAGTAAGTATATATGGGTGGAAATTATGTCTTTTGGAAATGATTTCATATGTTTCAAGTGTTGATGGACTAATATATTCTTTACTTATTTTTATATCCCGTACTAAGATTTTTATTCTCATACCAAGTTTTTAAATGATTTTCATAGGTTATAAGGATGTTTAAGATATATAAGGAAGCCTTGTTAAATTTTTGAATAATTGTCAATAAAATCGTGTTTTATATGAAAAGTTTTATATTTTTTTGGGAAGAAACGAATACTATTTTTATAGTATCCACTCTGTATTAATATGTATTATTATGAATGTATTATGTCCCAATTCTCTAAAAATATAAACTTTAAAATATCCTTAATGCGAAATGGAGTGATTTCTTGACTAAATTCAAGATTATGTAATGTAATAAGGCCGTGTCCTTATAGTTGATATCAGCGGATGGTTTAGATAACTGTAGGGGTTAGGATGATGTTAATAGAATATCATAAATGATTTTTACTCTATGACTAATTCGAAATGTTATAGAATTTAAATATTACCATGTTGATTTGACTAAGATATATTTGATTAGAATGGTTGTCTGTAGAAGGATCAAGGAATCTAAAGAGGAGAGGAACCAACATAATGACATCCTTTCAAATATGTAACCCGAAATGGTAGGGATTGGATCCGAGTAGTTTGTGATAGTAATGGCTCTGATAACATAAGAAATAAATAGTCATGAAATCCATGAAATAGAACAACGAGATGTACCACAATGGAACATGACAATAGGGGAACATTTTAGGAGACAACATCCTCCATCTTTCAACGGATCTTCTGACCCTATAGCCAATTAATGATGGATTAAAGACCTTTAAAAGATATTTGATGTAATGGGTTGTTCAGATAATCAAAAGTTAAGTCTTTCCATTTCTCATTTTGAAGGTGAAGCAGATCAGTTGTGGTCAATGGTAAAGTATATCAAGGATAGAGTGGCTATTGATACCTTATATTGGGATGAATTTAAAATAATTTTCCATGAAAAATATTTTCTTAAGGTGGAGTGACTTATGATAGAGAAGTAATTCATTGAATTGAAGAAAAAGGAAGAAGATTCAGTGGCTGTTTATGAAGTGAACTTCACCCGAATGACAAGGTATGATCGAAATCTTATTCTAGATCATGATAGAAAAATCAACCACTTTTACTCCAGACTGATGCCATGGTATTGAAGGGTGTTGGCATCCTATGAATTCAAAAGTTATGGTAAACTTTTCTGATGTGCTGGGGTTTTAGAGATGGAGTTTGCTGATGATCACATGCATTTTAGAAACACGTAAAAGAAGAGGTCCATTTGAAAAGAGATGGGTAAGAATCAACCAAATAAATCTAATGGTAAGAAAATCCAGTTTCTAGTTTGTGAAATGTGTGGTAAGAAGAACCTTGGGGAATGTGTTACCCAAATCAAGAAGTGTTTTCGATGTGGTAAGTTTGGAAATATGACCTGAGATTGTAATGAAAATGATCCTAAGAGTAATCCTGATAAGCAATCTGTTAAGTGTTTTAAATGATGTGATATGGGTCATTATAAAAATACCTGGCCAAAGAGAGATCCAGTGGTAAATGAACACCTTGATGTTTTTCCTGATGAGTTGCCCGGTGGCACACCAGATCAAGAATTCGAATTCACAATTGTCTTATTTCTGATGCTAAGACAATTTCAAAACCCCCATATCATATGACTCAAATAGAACTTCTTGAATTGAAAAATCAGTTACAAGATTTGCTTGATAAAGGCTTCATTCATCCTAGAACTTCACCATGGAGTGCTCTTGTTTTGTTCATTAAAAAAAACATTGTTGCAAGAGACATTTCATTGATTATAATTCTTTGAATAACATCACTATTAAAAACAAGTATATTTTTCCTCACATCAATGGTTTTTTTAATCAGCTACAGTGAGATCAATATTTTTCCACGATTGAATTGAGATCAGGATACCATCAGCTAATGGTTAAGGAGGATGACATCCCCAAATAAACCGTTCATACTAGATATGGGCATTATGAATTTGTTTTTATGTAGTTTTGGTTAAATAATGCACCTGTTATATTCATGAAAATTATGAATAGAATATTTCATGAGTTCTTGGATATGTTTTTGGTTGTGTTTATAGATTTCATTCTGGTATTTTCTAAGACTAAATAAGAGAATAAAAAACATCTAAGGGTAGTTTTACAAACCTTAAAGGAAAAAAAACTGTATGGAAAATTCAGAAACCGTGATTTTTTGGTTACAACAATTTTCTTTTCTTGGAAACATTGTAAATAAGGATGGAATAATAGTTGATCCTACCCAAAAAAAGTGGTTGATCAATGACCAAAAACTAAAAATGTTAAAGAGATTTGTATTTTTCTTAGATTAGCAGGTTATTTCCAATGGATTGTTAAAAACTTTGCACGTTAATCTAGCCTGATAACTAAGTTAACACGAAAACAGGTTAAATTTATTTGAAAAGAATAATGTGATGTTTGTTTTTAGGAACTTAAGAAGAGATTGGTGAATACTCCGGTTTTGGATTTTCCTTCCTGAAATGGTGAGTTTTCCATCTAGAATGATGCTTCTTTGAGGGTAATTGGTTGTGTTTTGATGCAGAATGATTAAGTAATTACTTATGATTCAAGAGAACTAATACCCCATAACTTAAATTATCCCACACATGATTTAAAATTGGTATCTATGGTTTTTGATTATAAAATTTTGAGGCATAATTTATACAGATCCAAATTTCTAAAATATAATGACCATAAAATTCTGAAGTATATATTCACTTTGAAGGAATTAAACATGAAGCAGAGGAGATGGCTTGAACTGATAAAGAATTATGATTGCATGATCAATTAATATCTGGGAAAAGCAAGAAAAGTGGTGGATGAATTTATATGGAAACATCATGCATCATTAACCATGTTACGTTTGGAACATGATCCCTTGATTAATGGATTGAGGAATTTTGGCATAGAAGTTATTGGTGCAGAAAATAGCTCTATTTTTTTTTTCAGGTTTCAGTGCTGTCATCATTTTCAGATAGAATTATGCATGTTCATAAGGAAGAACTTGAGCTACAAAAAGGGGGTTAAAGTGGGTATGTTTCTAGAATTTTACCTCGATAAATATTGTGTTTTAAAATTTGGAAAAAGGTTGTGTGTGCCTTGTGAATCCCAGTTGAAGAAATAATTGTTGCATGAAGCTCCTAGTTCTCCATTTTTAGTTTATAATGGGAGTAAAAAGATATACAGAGACCTTAAAAGGTATTATTGATGGAATGAAATGAAAAGAGATATTTCTTATTTTACCATGAAATGTTTGACATGTCAACAAGTTAAATTAGAGAAACAGTTACTAAAGGGGATTCTTCAGCCTTTTATAGTGCTAGAGTTGAAATGGGAAAATGTATCCATTGAATTTTTGGTGGGACTACCTAAGACCACTCTAGGTAACCATGTGATTTGGGTTATTGTTATTGACAAAATAATTTTTTACATTTTCTTTCTAATCGAGATACAATGTCGTTGGATCAAATTTTTAGACTATAACTCAAGGAGATTGTCAGGTTACATGGTGTTCCTATTTATATTGTTTCTAATAAGGATCTCAGGTTATCTTCTAGGATTTGGAAGGGCCTTCAGAATTCATTGGGAAAAAAAATTAAATTTTACTATAGCTTTTCATCCTCAATTAGATGGTCAGTTAGAACATGCAATTCAGAATTTGGAGGATATGCTTCAAGCTTGTTCAATGGACTACCAGTGAAGTTGGTATCCACATCTTTCTTTAGTTGAGTTTTCTTATAACAATCGTTTTCATTCCATTATGCAGCTAGAACCTTTTGAGGTATTGTATATGAAGCAGTGTAGGACTCCAGCATTTTGGGATGAAGTCGGTAAAGGAATGTTGATGGGGCCATAATTAGTATAGGAAGTGGCTAAAAAAGTGATGATGATCTAGAAACACATGGGGCAAACTAATAGTAGGAAAAAAAGTTATATAGATAACAGAAGGAAAGACTTCTCTTTCGAAGTTGGTGACCATGTTTTCCTTAAAATATCTCATTGGAAAAGTGTGATGTGTTTTGGTAAGAAAGGGAAGCTATGTACGTGGTTCATCATTCCATTTGAAATCTTGGAGAAAGTTGGATCAATTTCATATTTAGTATCTTTGCCTCTATATTTTTCTTAGGTACACAATTTTTTCCATGTTTTGATGTTGAGTAAGTATGTATCAGATTCAACTCATATTTAGAGCCCAGAAGTAGTTCAGCTGGTAGAGAGCCTTTCTTATGAAGAGAAACCATATTAGATTCTTGATCGAATGGAACAAGTATTTCGGAATAAGGTAATCCACTAGGTAAAGCTTTTGTGGAGAAATAACATGGTTGAAGAAGCAACATGGGAGTCTAAAAATTATATGAGGGAAAAATACCGTCACTTTCTTAATAAGTAAATAAAATTGTGTGGATTCAATTTCCAGATCGCCGGGCTAATGTAACATCCCAGGGTTTTCTAAAAATAAGTTGAAATGGATGATTTTTTTAAATAGATATTTATAAGTATAATTTAAACATAATTTTTCCTATTCTACATTTTGAATTTTGAAAAGCATCCATTTATAATTATGTTCAATAAGTTATTTGGAGTCTAATAGAACCAACTTGTTTTTTGGTGAATAGTAAGATACCCTTATGAATAGTAATATGAATAGTAATATGACCATAATGACTATTAAATTGTATTATTATTTTTAATTTCTTAAGTCTTTAATATAATGACATTTTGTTTAATTTTTCAATGCGATATAAAGGCAATTATAGTTTTAAAATTTTTAAATTTTGAAAAAAGTATGATTTTATTTAAAAATAAATTAATGATATTTAGAAGATTATTTTCAAAAAATAGAGTTCATTTTTGAATTGTACACATCAAAAAATGGTAAGGGTTAATTTTTGGTATTTTTATGAAATTCTTGAATTTTTGATGAATAGTGTAATACGGCAAAATACCGTATATTCAAATTATCAGTTTAATACACTATTTATGACATAATAAGTGATTTAATACCACATGGTTATAACTCGAATTCCATTATTACTGTTTGGTGTCACATGAATTAATAATATTCATTTTCATGTCCAGAAATATTATAATAATGATTAAAATAATGAAAAATACCTCTTCTCCTCCAATATAAATACCACCAACATTCCACTCTTCCTCCCACACCTCACAAGCATTGAAACATAACTATGTTCTACCCAATACTCCTCCCAAGTATCTTCTAAACTTACTAGAGATTTTGGTCTCATAAAAAGGCCAAATCCAAAGGACTTAAGGAGCTTCTCAAGGAGAATTGATCAAGGGGTAATAATCACTTTTTATTTTTATGTGTTTTCCTTTCATTCCATCCTCTTATCCAATAGATATGAAATCCCCAGGATCTTTTATATTTTATATGTTATCATCTTCATGGAAAATTTCTCATGAATCTTCTTCTCCTCTCCCAATCATTCAAGAAATTAATACACCACCCGTGATGTGTCGATTTACCGACATCGTGGATGATGTGATTTCAATTTAATTTACTTTATTCAATACTGGTAATGAAACCATTTCAATGGTTGAACCATATTAAAATTTATGTATTATATATTATATAATGTTATGGAATCATTTTTCATACATGTTATTAATTTTTTAAATAAATTAGTTCTTTACGATTGTAGAATCACCAAAATGACCTAAACAAATATAAATAATGTTTAAACTTATGAATCATACTCATGTCAGATTTAAAAATAATAAATTGTATAATTTAGTCTTATGAAAAAATTTAAATACCATTCCATTCCAATTCTGTTGTTTCACTTCTAATTGACAAGAATAACCATCATCAACTGATCATGGGAACCATGTAAATAACGCACCCGAAACAATGCAAGGAACAAAATACAAACAATTAAAGGGTGAAATAATGTAATGAAATGATTATATAATGTATTATAAACATCTGTATGTTTTTGTATGATATTAATATCTATCTTTTAAATATTATACAGGAGGTTTGAATGAGTTTGAAGTCAGACAAACGTGAGGTAAGGGAATTCATAACCCAATTTCCATTCTTTGGGTTAACCTTCTACTTCGTTATTTATGAGGTATTAATATTTTTTATGTGATGGGTTTTGATTATATTATGTTTAATTATGTTTATTTATAGTTTATATACATATTCCATCCACTATATTAATTATTACATGAATTATATGATATTTTTTAGGGGATTTTCTTTTAAAATCCTTTTTTAAAAGTCTGTTTTACAAAATTCAAAAGGAATGTTTTTATGAAATTATTTTTGTTATATGAATGTGTTCTGGTTCTTTTTAATTGTTTATAATGAAGGTTGGGAATTATATATCCCTCAAATTCTTTGGGTATGTGTATGTTGGTGGTCAGATGTATGGTTACTCCTAGTGTAATTATGATGGTTACAGAAATTGTAAGGTAGCAGTGAGGGTTATAAATTATAATGTAGCTAAGAGGGTTACAAGATTATGTAAGTAATTCCCCAAGATAACTTTATTGTTCTATTTATGTTCTTATGTTTTGTTTTTATCTTATTTAATTATCATGTTTCAGAAAGTATGTATATATGGGTGTAAATATGTATTTTGGAAATGATTTCATACATTACAAGGGTTCATGGACTAATGTGTTCTTTCCTTCTTTCTTATATCCCTTTCTGAGCTTTTTTATGATCATCCCAAGTCTTTAAATTATTTTAAGAGTTTATATGGTTTTGTAAGATAAAGAAGAAATCCAAGTTAAAATTTTGAATAATTTTTAATGAAATCATGTTTTATTTGAAAAGTTTAATATTTTTTGGAAGAAATGATTACTCTTTTATAGTATCCACTCTGTATTAATGTGTAACGTTGTGAATGTATTATGTCCCAATTCACTAAATCTCTAAAATTGAAAAGATCCTAAATGTGAAATGTAGTTATTTCTTGACTAAATTCAAGATTATGTAATTTAATAAGGTCGATTCCTTATACTTATATCCTAAGAATAATGGAAGAAATATTTTTATTCAAACCTCATTCAATATAATACAATGATATTCTCATTTAATTTTCCCGTAGACTTCAGATTAATCATTTATTTGAAATTATAAAAATCCCCCTCTTTCCTTTTCGTATGTTCATACTCATTTTTATTAAAAAACATTATGATTAATAGATAAAGATAATTTTGTAATATCCTTATTCAAATCTCAATATTAGAATTCTCAACTTGAATAAAATATTCACACTTAGCATTGTGATATTCATTTATTAAAGAAAAACATAACATCAAAACATTTTATATTATTTATCACTTTAGAAAAATTGTTTAACATAACATGACCTTAAACAGATTTTATGTCTCGACATAAAATATAGATTGATATTACTCATTCTTCAAATTTATTGTCATGTATGTAATGAATCTTCATAGTTATCTTTACACGCCATCAGATCAATCTTATGTCTGCTCCAAGTTCTTTATATTTATCATAATGATCTTTATATTTATTCTTAAAAATTATGTTCATTTTCTAAATCCATATACAATGTCCTATATATCATTTGTGAGATGTTAAATTATTTATAAATATATATTCATTCATACTCATAAGAAAGTGAATATTATATATCAAAATAATTTGTTAAAATGTTTAAAACCTGCTGCTAATAATTTTTAGAACTCAACTACAGCCTAGTTAAACTCTAAAATAATAAACTTATTCCTATTAAATGTGGATAAAATATATTATTAGTATATTCTAAATGATCCTTACAAATTTTTAATAATAAATACCCCAAATCATCAATAATTCTCTGGGTTCTTCAAGATAAAATTGTTATACAACTTGAATATGGTAGTTTATTTGGATCTCTCAAGTGTAAAATGAATTTCACTTGGATTGATATTGGTTATGAATATTATAAAATAATTATATATAATATTTATATAAATGAGGATCATTAAAAGTCTGTAAGTAAGATCTTTTGATACATTAAGAAGACCAAAGATCCAGATTTACTTTCACAATGGTTACACGACTATATTAGAAGGATAAGATGATGTGAGTTGCATTTGAAATGTGGGATATAATCAATCCCCATATAGTTGGCCATTCACTCTAAGAAAAGCTAAAATTTCTTTGGTGATAAGTAAATATACATTCATTTTACATTTGACCATTGATTCAGAATTTATTTCATTAACATCATATGAGAGTGAGGTAGTGTTGATTATGTATATGTTATTAGATATTTATTTATGTCCTAAAATGATGCCTCGTATTTACATGCATTGTGATAGAGAAATAAAACTACCAAGAGTATATAGTCTCATGTACAATCGGATATCTAGACACATTATCTTAGTGAATGATTATGTGAGGAAAATACTGAAATATGTTATGATAATAATTATTTAAGTGAAATCATATAAGAAATTATCTGATGCTTTATTAAAATCTTTTCCAAGAGATATTTTATGTTTCACTAACAGGGAAATGGTTATGATTTGTGGTTTATGGGTAGATCCTAATGAATCAATAAAAATCACAGAGTTTTATAGAAATAATAATAGGATCACAATACAATGTTTCACCAATATAAAATTATAAAAGGTTATGCTTCTTGTGGGGGTTTATGGGTTTAACTTTTAATAAATTTTATGGAAGGATCAAAAAACATTTCAATAATGGTGATATGAATTTGGGATACTATGATGAAGTATAAAGTTTTCTGTGTGTGATGTCTCTGGTGGTGTCATAATAATATGTAGTTTAATTTTTAGTTAACATCAAATCTTCCATTATTTTGATATTTTTACCCTAAGTATTTGTTTAAGTCAAAGGATACCTATTATACACCCTTTGGTGAGTTTTGGGTTTGCTAAAAATCTGTATGGACTCTAATATAAGGGCTTAACATTAATAATTACATACTCTATTGTTTTTGAACTAGAATTTAATTTCTTAAAATTTTAAGGTTCTTTTGGTTTAGAGTTTTAGATAATTAGTTTAAACTCTTAAAAAGTAAACACATACATTACAAGTGGAAACTTATATAAGGTATCTATTTTTTTGCATAAATGAAAAATCATTTAAAATAAAACATGATTTCATTTCATGACAAATCTTCATTATTTTCTTCTTGACCTAATCCTTGTCCATACCCATCTTTAATCCATATGAATTTTTTTTAAAAATGTGGTATGAGTAAAACAATCTCAGTAAGGGACATAAAAATAAATAAATAAATCATTACTCTACAAGTACTTATAGATATTTACCTTTTTCAAAATAAACATTGGGTTAAAAAATCAATTTCATACCCAAGAAATCACCCTTATTTAAAAAATGTTTCCATAAAATATTTCATAATAAATATTAAAGGAAAAATAAAATACATATAGGTTTCTTTTAAAACATGATAAAATTATGAAAACTTTTTCAAAAATCTAAGAAACATATACTTTACTTTGAACATAAACTCAAAAACTTACTTTGTGAGAACATGATATTTCTGTAAAAATCAACATAGAAAGCATAATAAAACATATAGGTTACTTGTTTAATATTTTTCTTATCATACTTACTAATAATTCAACCCTAATAGACACCATATGATTAATCCCCCATAACTATAATGCAATAACACTCACATATATACTTTACATGACCCTCATGATTATCTTGGAGTAAGCATCACAGTTACACTTGGAATAACCATAATTGTCCACCTACAACATACCTAATGAATTAGAGGGACATCATGGAACCAAAAATATTTAGTTTATAATGGGACCAACCATAATCATAAATAATTCTCAAGAACCATTACATAATCATAAAACATGAATACTCACATCATAAAAATATTCCTTGATGAAAATAACTTATTTTAAAAGAATACTATGCACATAAAAAGGAAAAAATTTTATTTTAAAATAACCATGTATTATTGTAAATTAATCTTCCCAAATATATGGAATCATGAAATAGTGAAAAAAATCTCATTTATTATAATAAAAAAACATCTTTTCTACTTTTGTAAAAAGAAGCATTAAAAGGGGATTTTGAAAGAAACCCCCTTACATAAAACATTAAAAATATTCCTTATTTAAAACATTTGAGATAAATTAAAAATTTCCCCTTTTTAAACATTATTTTTTTAAGTAAATTTATAAAAATCATTTTAAAATCATAGCTGTGGATGAGAAAGATTTAGAAATTTATTCCTTAAAATATTTAAAATAAGGTTTTTTTGATAGAGTCCCTTACATTGAGTCTCACTCATCACGTACATTATTTAGTTTCCCAAATAATAAAAATAGGATAATTATTAACATACATGAGAAAATGTTTCATGTTTATTAATTATTTTATTCCACTTATTAGCATTTTATAATAATTACTTAATTATTTAAACCTATGTGAGATGCTTTGATGATATTTGGGTCATATGTCCATAATGACTTTGGTCAGTTAACTATCATCCATGTGGTAAGTTTTAAATTATAACTAGAATAATATTCCTGAAATAATTTTTACTTTTATACATCAATTATAATTTGAAATCCATCCATTAAATATGGTTTTGAAAAATGAACTATGTTACAATCATAGAGATGGTAGGTCGTACGTACGCATGAGTAATGTTTTCATTTTTCAATGATCCTTATGAAAAGAAGGTAAATATTATTTTATCTTTCCATAATGATAATTTTATTGAAAATATCCTTTAAACCATATTATTACATGTTTTTAATCAAAATTATTCATCAAATAACATCTGGCTTGAGAGTGATTCTACGACTGTTGTTTCAGCTATCAGGTTGGGATCTATTTACTTATCTCGGAAGCTAACTAATCATTGGACGAATTTCTTGGATTCAATTATTTCCTTGAATCATATCATTACTCACACTGATTAAGAAACTAATTTAGTGGCGGATGACCTTGAAAATATAAGCAGTGACGATGTTTTCATTTGTATTATCATCTTCTGGAAGAGTTTTTACCCCTTTTCAGTAGGGATTGTGATAAGACTCCTATTTTTAGACTTGTATAAGTGGTTTTTTTGTTAAATAATGGAGCCTTACTTTTTTGGAGAAGGTCTCATCTAGTTTAAAAAAATCAAGGATCATAAAGTCTAGGGTCTTTCGAAGATTATGTACATAAAACTGAAAAAATGGAACTAGAATAAAATATAATTATATTAATCATCCATAATGAGATCCTAAATTCCTTTGAGATACTATATATTCATAGAATAAAATAGGGAATACATGAACCAGGGGATGATCTAAAAATACCAGTAAGAGAATAAGAATACAAATATTGCATAATACTTGTGTTAGAAGACATAATATGATAACATAAAACGCATTGCACAAGAATAATCATAAGGAAGAGTAACACTTAAAAAATGGAATCATATAATCATAGAAACATAGGAATGTGGAAGAAACATACAACTGGACATTAGAATTAATCAAGGTTAACTACCAATAGTATATCACATAGTGGAAAAAATCCCGTAATGGATTAGGTTTACTCCCTAATCTCATACATGATGTCCAATGTGATAAAAAATTACCCAATGTATTGGAGTGATATCTTGGTGCACCCATCATAACATGTTAATGCATATGAGTTACACATAAAGAATCAAACATATGTAATGAATATAAGGGTTCCCTATGGAAAGAAATAGGTTTCATAATTATGTCATATTGAATAACCTAAGAGTGTATCATAAGGGTGTATAAGAAAGAGTGGATTTAAATAATAATTGGACATTAATAAGTAATATTAGGAATATATATTGATAAATTATGTCCAAATTAAGTGAAAATTTGTAAAAACATTGGAAATGATCCACTTTTGTGTGGTTTAAGGGAAAATATTTAGGAGTCTTTAAAGAAGAGAAATGATTTTTACGTTAAAAAAAGAAATAAACTATGATTGTTTTTCATGATGTGATGAATGATTTTATAAAAATAACTATGCATTAAAATATATTATGGATTGTACTTTAAAATGGATAATAAATTAGGAAGTTCCCTTTAATCAGGCATTCTTATCGAGAGGAATTGAGAAATGAATATTATAAAACATGTATTTCCCCATAAAAGAAGGATTTATTGATCTAGATGCATCATTTTGGAGTATATTAACATAATTTAGAATAATTAAATAGTAATAATTAAGAAATACATTGGTGTAGTGAAAGAGAAAGCATTACCCAAAGATAATTTGAAGGTTCGGAGAGATCCCTTAACTTATATACGAATGTGTTCTTCACTTGCACTTAATTTCATTGATAATAAAATTATATTCATTAATAAAATAATCAATAACCTATTAATAATTTTTTTACTTATTAAAAATTTTATTAAATTGATTTATGGAAATTTTGATGGGTTATAATATTTCATCTCATTATTCTGAAAGCATTTGTTTATTTCTTTCATGGTTAGTTTTCTTGTGCATAATTATAAAAGTTATTTTCAAATGGAATAAAAATTACAAGAGTGGAATTATATGATATAAATAAACTCCTACAAATTTAAATGGTCCCACATATCATTTTTGTCATATATGAGAATTATTCATTAGGTGAAATGTTAATGAAAATAATGATTAGTTTATTTTGGATGTTTTTCAATCATCATGTACTAGTGTTGTTTTATTATTAAATAATATATATATATATTAGTTATATAACGTGAAAAAACATTATAATATACATTTTAAAACCTTTTTAATCATTATAATGTTTTTATGACAAGCCATGAAGGTGGTAATAAAAAAAAGTCTTCATCCATGAAGTCGGTGGACCGATACATCATAGACAATCTTTTCATTTTTACAAGAAAAGGAAGAGAGAGGAGGTTTGATGATGGATATTACTTTAACATAAAAAATTATAGTATATATATGATACATGATTATCATACTATTTTTGGATAGGGGAGGAGAGGGGTATTTATTTACTATTATATTCATTAGTTTATTATTTTTGATCAAGAATATAAATAACACTAATAAATATCACTAACTGAATTAAATAATGAAGGAAATTTTGATATAATGGTTCTTACATCATCCTTACATCATTCACGACTAAAAATTTCATGTATTAAGAAAATACTGCAAATTACAGTATTACACTATTCCTAAAAATTTCAACTATTTTTGAAAAATACCAAAAATTCACCCTAACCATTTTCTGACATGTAGATTTAAAAAATGGACTCTAATTCATGAAGATAATTATCTAAATAGGATAACTTTTATTTTTAATTAAGATAACCATTTTTTAGAAAAATAACTATTATAATATTATAAATACTTTTATGATACCTTGAAAATTTAGTTAAGGTATCATAAAATTATCTTATAATTATAGTACAAAAAATAATAATTTATAAATATATTTTATGAAAATAAATTATCTATTAAATCATTATATTAATTATAAAATTGTAAATAATCATTTATGTTTTAGAAAAACACCAATACATAATTTATAATTATAATTTCTTGACATATTCCATGATATAAATATATAATATATTCATTTATAAGATAAATAAATTTTATTTATAATTTCATATGTTAGGTTATAATTCTAATTGCCATATTACTCTTCCTAAGAGTCACATTACTATTCCAATAGTTAGGTTACTATTCCAATAGTCCGATTTTGAATGGTCATAAGGGTTGACTACTTTTTATAAATACCTCTTATTACATTCATTATTCACTTCTATTTTCTCCAGGGTTATAAATAATATCATCTTTAAAATGAATGTTCTATTATTAACATTATATTTTATTTCTAAAACATTGTTTTTGAGAGTGGTCATTCTAGTGGATCATGCAGATCTGAAAAAGTCCATGGTTTTATTCTTATATTTCCTTTTAGTTATGTGTAATGGTTGCCACATCCCCTTAGACTTTTCTCTTTCATAATCAACTTGTTGACATACTAGGCATTTTTATGTACATTTAGCACTCTCCTTCTTCATATTTTCTCACTAATAGTGCTCTTGGAGATCACGATACATATCTTTTCTCCCTAGGTGGATCGAGAAAGTGAAGCTATTTGCATCATTCAAAACATATTTATTTACCTTAGGATTATATGGTACACATAGTCATGCACCAAATCTTACAACTATTTCCCCATAAAAGTTTAACTCTTAGGGGTTCCCCTTTGTTATAGCTTCTAATTTTTTCTGTATTTCCACATCATTTCTTTGAGAATCCATTATTTATTCCATAAGGGCTGGTAGAGCAATCATTTGTGAAAGGATTGATAGTGTTAGTTACTTAATGATAACCATGTCCATCCTTTTCAAGTCTAAAAAGAGTAGATATTTCTCAATTCCCATCATTTATAATATTATATGATCCCTTCTATTTAGAGAATATTCTAATTTATTTGATTTAAAAGGATGGTAGTGGAATGAGAAGTCATAATACCTAATAAGATATGACCATATTTTCTGATTAATATTAATCTCCATCTATGTGAATATATATTTTAGGCTCTTATGATCAATATATATCGCCAAATTCTCCCCACAGGGACAATGATGCCATATTTTCAATGTAAAGATAACAACCGCCAACTCCTTATCATTAATGAGAAAGTTTTTCTCAAAATATTTCAACTATCCTAAGTCTTAGGCCATTATTTTACCATATCGAATCAATAAAAAACCTAATCCTTTATTTTAAGAAACATTTCATACCACGAAGATTTACTCAATTGCTGGTAGTGTATGTACGGGTGAAGTGATAAACGCCATTTTTAACTCTTTAAAATAGTATTCACATTTACTAGTCTAGAAAAACATTACTAAATTCAGATTCATCTTAGATAGTTGGCTTGAAAATAGTGAGAAGTTATTCAAAAATCATCAGTAATACCCATATAGACCAAGGAAACTATGAATCTCCATTACATATGTTTTCCTTGTCCACACTTTAATTACATTTTTCTGGGAAGTGTATACAAATATTCCTTTACTCATGATAACTTACACCAATAATGACACTGCCTTCATCCATAATTCACATTTACTATACTTTTCATGAAATTTCTCCATTCACAATGTCATTAGCACATTATTAAAATTATCCTCCTACTCCTACTTTATTTTGGTGTATAATATAATATAATATATAAGTAATACCACAAATTTGTTAAGGTAAGCCTTAAAGACTCCATTCATTAAGTATATGAATATTACGGGATAATTAGTGAGTTCAAAGGGAATCACTATGAAATCATAGTGTCTATACCTAATTTGAAAGGCAATCTTTGAAATATCTTCCTTCCTCACCTTTAATTGATGATATCCAAACCAGAGGTCCACCTTATAGAAATACATAGCCCCATGTAGTTTGTCGAACATTTAATATATTTTTGGTTGGGGATAATTGTTCTTTATCATTATTTTGTTGATCTCACAATAACCGATGTAGACTAAAATTGATCCATCCTTATTCAAAAAGAGGACTTGCTTACCCCAGTGTGAAGAAATTTTCTATATAAAAACATTGTCCATATTCTCTTGTAACTTCTTATTTAGTTCCTCTAACTCAATGGTGGATACTATATATGGTGTATTTGATATAAGTAGATATCTAGGAATAAGTTCAATTGAAAACTAAACTTATTAGTGAGGAGGAAGTCAAAGAAATTATTCAGGGAACACACCATTATTGTCCCTCATAATGGTCATTTATTCAAGCATGATTTCTTCCATTATCTAAATTTTTTAAGCTTTATATGATTTCTCATAAGGTAATAATATCCACAATTCTAATAATGATTATAAAGGAGACAACTTGTAAAAAATTGGAGGATTCCTTGGGATGTGAAGAGTTATATCTCTTTCCCTAATGTTGATGTTGACTTTATGTAATGATATCCATTCTATGCCCAATATAGAATCAAAATCTACTAAGGGAACTATGAAAAGGTTTTCTAGGAGTTTCAATCCAAAAACATTGATTGGGGAGAAATTATACACTTTTGATGTAATAAGTTTTTCATTTTTTTTCACATTGATATATAACTCAACCACTATATTTTTATGTGAATTTTTAATAGCTCTAATATACTTTTAAGATATGAATGAATGCATTGAGTAAGAATAAAAAATCACATTAACTATAGTTTAATGAATAACTATCATACCTGAGATGATATCATTATCAGGATCCATCTCATTAGTAATGATAGAATATTCCCTTCCTTGTTTCTGTGGAGCTTGTTGTTGTTGATTGACTCTAATAACCCTTGTCTTAGGCCATTAGCTCACATAATTCTCAAGTTCTTTGTATTTGAAACACTATAATACATCCTATGTTTTGATCTAAACCTTTATTTTTTTTCTTCCCCATTTGTGGAATTATTCATTTACCATTAGAATTAATTAGCATGATTCCCCTCTCTTCCACATTTGATGAATCTATTGGTTCCCTTTATATAGTTCTTGGGATGCTTTTTTTTACACTTTGACACATGGTTTGTTGTGATTTATTTCCACATTGTGGTTTATATATTTATACTCCCATATTAAAATCTGTTTTTCTCTTTTTATCATCAAATCCACATGACCATTGAGAGTATGTGATATCCATTTCAACCTTAAGGGAACAACGAACAATATCTTCATAACTATCAAAGTATCGAATCACTGACACTTTTCATAGACTTAGATTTAGTCCACTAAAGAAGTAATAAACATTTCTTTCATTGTTCATGACTAATCCAATGGAATATAGAAAAATCCTCGTAAACTTTTCCTTATATTCCCTGATAGACTCTTCTTTAATTTTCTTCAGTCAAAGGGACTCCTTTTCCATCTTAATATGGATTGTTTAGGGAAAATATTTATTGAATTTTTTTCTTTTAAGCTTCCAGATAAATTGAATCAATTTCCTCCTTATACTTCATGTTTGGGATAAATGTCTATAACTGGTCAGATTCCCCATAAAATTGATGATTTCTAGCACAAATGTCTCTTCTTATAACTATCATAGGACATAGAATATATTATCAATGAAGTTAATCTATTTTTCCATGATGATGGGACGAGAAGATCCACTAAAGATAGGATGAATTTTCTTCATAAAGTATTTGACTAAAATTTTTAGGATAAGGAGGTCGTTAAACATTATTCAAGTTATTATTCATAACATAATCAAGTAGTGTTAGTACTTTCATAATGTTTTGATATGTTTTCCCATCATATTTGGAATTTTATTAGGGAAATAATCAGATTTACTATCCCATTGATTGTTGGCATGAGTTCTCTTATTTCTACACCTTAATAAAGAAAAAAGTACAATTATGGTTTTCAATACTTAGCTAATAAGAACATAAAAAAGAGACATTGAACATTTAAGGATAAACTTGTAAATTATAAGTATAGCCTTTCATATGATTCCCAAAGTTTCAATCTAGGAAATCCATGGTGATTGATTTATCCCTAGGGTTATTACTAAAGTTTTCTAGTCCTAATATCAAAAAATAACTAGACCTCACTATGATACCAAATATATTGAACCTATCCTTTTACACATATGATTATATTTTTTAAGCATAATTCTCGATCAATACAAACCAAGGGTCGTAATGTCTTGCATCTTTAGAAGATTAGATACATAAAAATGAAAATTGAGAAATAGAATAAAAAATATTTATATTATTAATCCATAATGATCCCCTAAATTGTTTTGATCTTTTACATCTATATATGATAACCTAGGGAATAAAAGAACAAAGGGATGAGCTAAAAATCCCAGTAAGAGAGTAATCATAGGACTATTGTATAATGAATGAGTTAGAAGACACAACATGAATACAAAAAAGGGATAGAACATGAATAATCATAAGGAATCATAGTACATAGAACATGGAATAATATGAGAATGGTAATACAAGAATGTTGTAGAACTATACAACATGACATGAACATGAGTCAAGGATAACTACAAAAACTATATCACATGATGGAAATCCCCATAATGAATTAGATTTACTTCCTAATACCATTCATAATGTCTCATGAGACTAAAAATTACCCAATTAATTCTATAACAATCTATTAACACCTATCATAATATGTTCGAGCATTTGTGTTCCTTATAAAAAATCAAAATTAAGGAACGAACATAAGTGTTACCCATGGAAGGAAATTGGAATCATAATCATGTCATATCCCATAAAAAAGTTCATATCATAATATTGTATAAGAAAGAATAGATTAAAATAGTACTTAGACATTTATAAGGGATAATAGGAATAGATCATGATAAATTATGTCCAACTGAAGTGAAAACATGTAAAAAAAGAATTTAAGAGACTTTAGAAATGACTCACTTCAGTGAGGTTTAAGGGAAAATATTAATGAGTCTTTAAATAGGAAAGAGGAATAATTATTTATATAAAACAAAAAATGAACTAAACTAGTTTTTCCGGATGAAATTAGTGATTTTATAACAATAATTGGGGATTAAAATAGATTATGGAGATTAATTTAAAATGCTTAAGAAATTAGGAAGTTCCATTTAATCAGTCTTCCTTATCCAGAGGAATTGAGAGTGGATCCTTATAAATAATTTATTTCCACATAAAAGAAATATGGATCAATTTGGATATATAATTTGGAAAAATATAAATTGAATTTAGAGGAATTAAAAATTAATAATGAATAAATACATTGTTGCAATGAAATATAAACTCCAACCCAAAGGTAATTTGAATGTTCAGAGAGATCCCTTATCTTTTGACCGAATGTGTTCATCAATTTAACTTAATGTCATAGATAATCAAGTTATATTCATTTATAACATAATTTAAAACCTATTAATCCTATATTTGTTTTATTAAAATTTTATTAAGTTAATTTATGGGCATTTATATGGGTTATAATGTGTAATTTCATTGTTCCAGAAGAGTTCATTTCATGGTTTCATGGTGAGTTCACTTGTGTATAATTATGGACGTTCTTGTAAAATGGAAGAAAAACTCAAAAAGTGGAATTATATGGTATTAATTAACTTCCTAAAATTTAAAACATTTCCGATATATAATTTTTTTTTTCAGATATTAGATTAATTCATTAGGATAAATGTTATTGAAAAATTATTAGTTTATTTTTGCAATTTTTTGATCACCATACATTAGTTTTGATTTGTTATTTAATATAATATATATATATATATATATATATATATCTATTCCAAAACATGAAAAAATTTACAATATAAAATTTTAATTATGGTTTAACCATTATAATGGTTTTATGACCACCCATGAAGGTTTTAATGAAAGAAAACTTTCCATCCATGAAGGCGGTGAATCGATAGATCAAGGATGATGTTTTCATTTTTAGAATAAATGGAAAAGAGATGAAGTTTGATGATGGATATTACATTAACATAATAAAATTAAAATATGTATATGAAAAAATAGTTATCATGTTGTTTTTGATAGGGTAGGTGAGAGGAGACTAATATAAGAAAAGAAATTAAAAGAGAAAGTAAGATTTTACCACTTCTATATCATCTCTTACAGAACCTCTTATTGCACTTTGAATTGGTCTTTTGGTGTGAAATACAAGACCAAGACATAGGGGAAATGATTGTTAGAGGAATTGGTCAGAATATTACCAAGCTCCAGATCTTTGAAACACTAAGGATAAGAGGTGGTGAGGGGTGGCATTTTATTGGGGAGGAGAGGGGTGTTTGTTTGATTATTTTATTTATTCGTTTATTATTTTGGATCAATACTATCAGTGGTTTTGATCTTTATCACTGAATATATTAAATAATTAAGGGTAGTTTGAGACAATGGTTCTTAGGTTATACATACAACATATATGATGGAAAATTTTTGTATTTAACTTATACAGTAAATTATTGTATTTCACTATTCACAAAAATTCAATTATTTTTGAAAAATCCCAAAAATTCACCCTAGCCATTTTTTGATGTGAATATTTCAAAAATAAAATCCATTTTATGAAAATAATTTTCAAAATATGATAAATTTAATGTTTATTTTAAATCATCATTTATTCAAAAAACACAGATTATAATATTATAAATGATTTTATGATATTTTGAATAATTAATTAAGGTATCATAACATTATTTTATAATTATGATATGAAAAAATATTAATTATTTAATAAATTTGATGAAAATAATTTTTCTTTCAAATCATTAAATTAATAATAAAATTGTGTATAAACATTTATATTTCACTAAAATACCAATACTTTTACCACTTTAAAACATTTATTTACAAATTCCAATCTATAAATATAAAAAAATTTCATTTATAATATTCATAAATTTTATATATACTTTTATAGGTAATGTTATTATTCCAATGACCATCTTACTATTCCTAACAGTCACGTTACTATTCCAATAATCAGGTTAATATTCTAATGGTGAGATTTCCAATGGTCATAAGGGTTTACTACTTCTTATAAATACCTCTTATTACATTAATTAGTCACTTATATTTTCTCCAATGGTATATATAATTTCATCTTCAAAATTAATGTTTTATAATTAACATTATGTTTTATTTATATATCTTTGTACTTGTGTGTGGTCATTCTAGTTGAACAAGCCTATCCAAATTTTCCTGTTCTCATTAACTTATTTTCGATTTATTTTACTATGGTAATATTTAACATTTTTATTGGTTTTTTGGTCGACTAAAGTATCATTAATTATTTATAAGAATAATATTTTTTGATTTCTCTATATGATGTTGGTTCTTTATACTAGATGACATAATTATAAGAAGTGAAATTTCATTGATAGAATTTTGGTAAATTAAAATAATAATATCATATATATCACAATTATTATTTTAATATATATTTATATATATATCATCCTTGTTATGTGGTGATGATAAATGAATTACATCGCTTTGTGGAGGTGGTAGTCCCAACGTACACACGAATGACGTTATCATTTTTCTTTGTATGGAATGATAAGAAAATTAATTATATAATATCTTTTCAGAATGATAAATATTTCATGAATATAATATGTAAACATTAATTCCATCTTTATAACTTGTATTGAAAGATAGTGTTGAGAAACGAATTATGTCGGATTGCGAGGCGGTAGTTCGACACACACATGAATGATGAATTATTTTCTCATTTGCTGGAAGAAGTGATGTATACGGGTCATTACATTGAAAAAAAACATATCAATATATTTAGGATACTTTATTTATAATTTTATAATTTTTGAACAATTTTTTTAGGAAGTGCAGGAAGAAATAAAGTAGAAACACTTCATTAAAAATGATACCTCCTCTTCGGACAACATTTTTTTCTTAACACATTAAGGCCACTAAGGTTGGTGTTCTATCTAAAATAAGGGATCAAGAATGAGGGAAGGGATTCTAGGAAGATATTGGTGGTAGATATTTGATAGAAAAAAATAGTTTTTATGTGTGAAGAAATGGGAAGAAGAGGTTCCCTTTTATAAGAGAGTGGAGGGGCATTCTTGGAAGTTCTCAAAATATCAAAACGTAATAAGGCTATTGTAGATAAATAAACATTAAAATGGACTATATATGAATAGTAGATGAGATTTTAGACCATATATTATCTTCTTTTTCATATTTAATATTTTTATGATTTTTAATTAATTTAATGAAATACTAATCCAATAAAATATCATTATTTTCAAATTTGATACTATTCGTTAATTTGAATTTAAAACCATCTAAAAAAATTAAAATTTTTAAAAAATATTTCAATACATCCTAAACATGTCAAGTTAATATATAATATTCTTTTACCACATTAAATATCTCAAATTTTATTTATTTTAATATTTTAATAACATTTATTTTATTTTTCTATTAATTAACTAATTACTACATTAGTATTGTTCCGAAATTTTATGTAATTATTTCTTACCTAAAAATTAAAATTAAATTAATTTGATGGAGAAAGATATTTTAGTTTTATAAATACTATTTATATTCTAACATATATTTTGAATAACCACATATTAAAAATATCACACATATTAAAAACAACAGTGTGAAAATTTTTACTTTCCTTTAAATAAAATATTATAAAGGTCTTAATGTCAAAAAAGTGGATCCAAAAGGTCATAAATTCGACCCCTAGGTGATTATTTTTAAAAATACTCCTATAATATAATTGGTAATGTTTTTTTGTTATTTTATAAACCCTAACAAATTATTTTTAACCTTAATTACACGATTTACCCTTAACAATGATAAAAATATTTTATAAGGTTAGAATTCATATCGAACAAAAAATAAAATGGTCATATTTAATTAATCTGGACCCAATGATTAAAAATATTGGATCCATTTTTTAAAATTAATATTATATATATTTTGGAATTTAATTTAATTTTAACCAGAAAAATGCAATGAGAAACTATTTTTAAAAAAATGCCTTTTTAAATATAAAATGTCTCTATACTAAATTTATGTATAAAAACCATTCCAAAAACCATAACTGGATTAAATAAAATAATAATTATGTAGTTAAAATTAAAAACTAATCCATAACATAATTTTACCTTGTAAATACTATGAAAGAAATTATAAATCTTAATAAAAATGGATATTTTTCACTATTCCTTGAAAAATAAATATGTTCCAAAAAATATAAAACATTAATTATGTGATAATATTTAAATTATTAGTTAAAAAATGAAATTAATTTTATAAAATAAATTTTCAATAACATCTATAATTTATAATATTTAGTTATTGAAATAAGAAAACTAATAAAAATAAATCAAAATCATTTTTGTATAAAACATTTTTTATTTTTGAAAAATAAAATGACTAAAAGTATATATAAATTGTTTAAATTGAAAAAATTTAACAATTATAAATGAGTAGGACCATTATATATTTTAAAATGTGGTTAATAATATTCATTCTTTCTAATTTAATGACTATGTTATTATGATCACAATTAAATAATAATATTTAGTATTTTATTTAAGCATGATGTGGAGTATATGTATGCTATCAAACATAGTGTTTCATTTAAAAATATCAAGATGTTACATTCCACCCACCTTTTGAAATTGATTCCTCTTAATTTTGAACTCTAGATCGGTAACCAAGTTTTGAATTTTCTAAATATGTTTTTTTGAAACCCTACACTGTAAAAACAATCAATAAAACATCCACTTAGAAAGGGAGAGAGGGAAGTATGATGGTCATATGAAATATAACATAATAGGTTTCCATGTAGAAAAAATGTACATGTAACATAAAAGATAATTTCAAGGGTTGATATAGCATGAAAAATAACATAATCATGATAATGTTTACCCCCCCCCCCAAATCGTAAATTTGTAATAAGTTAAAAGGCCTTTAGTTTCTCAGTATACAAATAAAATGGATAATATTATTATTTAAAGAACATTTCCCTAGTTTTTTGGAATTAATTTACTATCTAAGTAAATACACTTACTTTAAAATTATATTTTTATCCTTTAATCAATTTATACCACAAACTAATAATTTACTTCTAATGATTATTATGAATTCTTTTCTACATGAAGCACTAGAATCTACTTTTATGGACCATGAAATCCACAAAAGAAAAAAATTTATCCTTCTATTCTCTATACATTAACCAAGAAAAAAATGGTTAGTATAAGATAAAATAATTCCTCAAAAATAATAAACCAATATATGATGAAAAACTACTTTAATATCCAAAATTCATTTGTAATACCCAAAGTTAAACCTAGAGTATTCAACAAATAAATATCCCTAAAATTACTCAAAATATTATAAAATAATATTGAAACCAAAAATTTCTAATTATTTAATCACATAATCTTACAAGATAAATTTAAAGTTTATCTCAAGAAATAACATTAATCACTCTTAATGTCTTATACAAAAATGTAACATCAAAAATCACATAATATCTAATATCTACGAATCAATTCCAAAAAACAACCAAATACCCATAAATTCAAATTATAATAATCTATGATTACAAAATATAGTTGAAATTTTATTCCTTAAATAAAATCCCATAGTATTCTATTTACCTTAATAATATAGGGTTCTTGAAGTAGTGAACATATTCTAAAATAGCATTAATCACTTAACAACACAGGAGCCTTAGCCTGGTTGGTAAGGACTCTGTAAGTGCATCCAAATGACCAGGGATCAAATCCAGGTGAAGGTAGGAATTCCAAATACTGTAGCAGTACTGTAGCAGGTACTATGCGAGGTACTGTAGCCGAAAATGTGTAGTACGATAGCAGGTACTATAGCGGGAACGGTAGAAGGAACTATTTGGAACTGTAGCAGCTGGGAATATGCCCCCATTTGGGCCTTCGGGCCACCGATTTGGCCCCTGGGTCCTGTAAGGCCTTCAGGCCACCCAGGCCTTTGGGTCATTAAGTCCTTTGGGCCACCTCATGACCTTAGGGCCACCTTATGTGCAGATGAAAACCGGAAAACCTATAAGGAAAAAGTTTACAAGGAGGATGAGCAAGGAGATTTCACCATAGTAGAAGCTAAACGGATTGAAATAATGAGAGGGTATGACACCTGCCATCGGGAAAATCATGTGCATGCTTGGGAATTCCTAGCCGAACAGCCATGCGAAGGGGGAGAGCTGATTTCACGATGAAGATTCTGGGGAAGAGTAGTTCCAAGTAATTTTTCTGGGTTGTATGTAATGTTTGAAGCCTACGGGCAATGAATTACTCTAAGGCCTACAATCCATATAATACTTATGCATACAGGCCTTGTAAGGGTTTCACCTCACCACTTTAAAGGTTTATTATCAAAATAAATAAAAAATGAAGGCCTTCGGGCCATTGGAGGACATTAATCACTTAACATTAAAAAATTCCAGTCCCGTGGCTATTTATTCGATAAAACATATGTTCCCAAAATGAACATAACCTTTAATCATCATATAATTTAACAGAAAATAAAATTTCATACTAATAAGGACTTCACAAAGGCTGATGGTAAGCAATGAACTCTTGTTTCCCTTCAGCTATGGGTTCAATTCCTACAGCTTTGTACTATGTGACAGGTTGTCACCCATCCCGTGAGTTGTCATTTTTATAAATCTATAGCGATATAATAATTACAAAATTCTTGAAACATGAAAAACATCCTTAAATATAACCTTAATATATTCAAAATTAAATAAGAGTTTTAACCTTTATGGTTATGTCTTACCTTTCAGTTTTCATCTAAAGATGTAATAACCTATAATTAACTCCAAGATAAATGTCTCTACAAATATCATTTGTGACATTATAATTTCATAACGTAAGAAATGAAAGGTGTTTAAATACATATAACTTATTATTAAACTTAAAATTATAAACCTATCATGGTATCCATCACTCTTAATATATCCTCTCATGTAAACATCCTAATCTCCAAAGTTAACAAAACCTTCCTCTAATACCTAATATAAGGGATTGTCCTTAAGAATTTAATATTCTTTTATTTTTAAACTAGAATCCACTTCCTAGAATTTCAAAGGATATTTTAGTATATTGTTTTAGTGAATTAGGAAAACAATTATGCAGTAAAATCATACATTACCAATGGAAAAGTTTACACAGTATCCATTTTTTAAATAAATATAGATGTCTTTAAAATAAAACATGATTTCTTTTCTTGATAAATCTTCACAATTTTATTATTTACATAATAATTTCTGTAAACTTCCTTATGTTATATGAAAAACATTTTAAAAATGTTGTATGAGATAAAAATATCAGTAAGGTACATAAAAATAAATAAATAAATCATTAGGCTATAAATACATATAAAAAATTATAATTTCCAAAAATAATCATTTAGCTAAAAATAAACATTTTTACACCCAATAAATTAAATTTTCTACAAAATTTTTTTCTATAAAACATTTTATAAGAAATATTAACCGAATATAAAATCTATATATGTTTCTTTAAAACAATATAAACTCATGAAAACTTTTTCATTAAGTTAAGTAACATATAATAGGATTTGAACCAAAAATCAATAATCTACTTTTCAAAAAAATGATATTTATTTGAAAAATCCAAGAAATCATAATAAAACATATATGTAAATTAGGGCATAATTTTATTATCATAATTACTTATGATGTAACCCTCATGAATAACATATGATTTAACTCTCAAAACTACAATTAAATAAGCCTAATGGTTATACTGGACATAATGCTCTGTGTCATCTTATAGTATCCATCGAAGTTCTACTAGGAATAACAATCAATACCAACTTGAAAAATAAAAAAATAATTTTAGGACTACCATAGATCCATATATATTTTTTATAATGGAACCACTTGTCATCAAAAATAATTCTAAAAAACCAAAACATAATTGTAAAACATGAATTCTTGTAACATAAAAACATTCATTGTAAAAAATAACTTATTTTAAAATAATAACACACACATACAAATGAAATAAATTTATTTGAAAACAACTATTTAATATTGTAAATAAATCTTTACAACATTAATTCACCATGGAAGTAGAAAAATCTACTAATTAAGTATAATTTTGAAAAATCATTTCATTAGACTTTTGTAAATAGAAATATTCAAAGAGGATTCTAAAAAAAATTCACCTTATATAAAACCTTATAAACATTAATTTTTGAAAATATTTGAGAGAACTTAAAAAATAACATTTTTAAACATTATTTTATATTTATATATATACATAAAAATAATTTTAAAAATATGTACTTGAAAGATAAATAATTAGAAAAAATTCAATAAATTATTTTAAATATGATTTTGTACTTAAAGAGTTCCTTACCTTGAGTTCAACTTGTCACTTAGATTATTTTTCTTCCTGAATAATAAAATTAGGTTAATTATTTACTAACATGATAAAAATTTTCAAGTTTATTGTTACTTTTATTTCACTTATTAACTTGTTATAAAATTTACTTAATTATTTATGTTTAGGTTGGATTCTTTGAGGATATTCAGTTCTTAAGGACTAAATGAATTTTGTCAGTTGACTATGGTCTAAGTGGATAGTATTAAAATATATCTATATTAATATTCATGAAATAATTATCACTTTTAAAAATCAATTATACTTTTAAATCCATCCGTTAAATATTATTATGAAAAATGAACTACGTTACAATCATGGAGATGGTAGGACGTACGTACACATGAGTAATGTTTTCATTTTTGAATGATTATTATGGAAATAAGGTAAAAATTATTTTTCTATTTACAGAATTATTATAATATAATAATATGAAATTTATTATTTTAATAAAATTATATATATCATCCATGTGACGGGCGGATGAAAAATGAATCACATCACTTTGTGGATGAGGTAGTCCACATGTACGCACCAACAACATTATCATTTTACTTTGTATGAAATGATAAGAATTTTAATTATTTATTATCATTTAATAATGATAAATATTTCATTAATATAATATATAAAAATTAATTCCATCATTATAATCTATCTTGAGAGATGGTGATGGAAAATTAATTACATCAGTTCTCGAGGTGGTAGTCCGTCGTAGAGATGAATGATGTATTATTTCACCATTTTATGGAAGTAGAGAGGATATGGGTGATTAAAATAACATAAAAACATATCATTATATGGAGAATGATGTAATTTTTTATTTTAGCATGGTTGAATAATATTTTTATGAATTGGAAGAATAAATAAAATACAAACACTTGATTAAAAACGATACATCTTCTTCAGGCAACCTTCTTTTCTATTCACTTTAAGACCACTAAGGTTAGTGTTCTACCTGAAACCATGCCTCTATAACTAGTGGAAGTACTATAGTAATATATTAAGTCAGATATTTTCTAAACCAAAATGGGTTTTATGTCTGAAGAAATGGGTATAAGGGGTTCCCTTTTATAAGATAGGGGATGGTCTCTCTTAGAATTTCTCTAAATATTAACATATAATAAGGATATTTTGGAGATAAAGACTTTTAAAAGAGCTATAAATTCATAGGGAGAAAAAATTTAGAACCTATATAATCCATGCTTTTCATATTTAATATATTTGTGTTTTTTAAATAATGTTATAAAATATTAATCCCATAAAATATCATTATCGTCAAAATTTTATACTATTAATTAATTTGGCTTTAAAATCATCAAGAAAAAAAGTGACATTAGGAAAAAATATTTCCAAATATCCTAAAAATTTAAAGGAATTTTATAAAATTCATGGATCACTTTAATTATCTCAAACTATATTTAATTTAATATTTTTAACATAATTTGTTTTATTTTTATGTAAATTAAATAATTATCGTGTCACTGTTGTTCAAGAATTTCTATTATTTATTTCTTAACTAAAAATTAATATTAGATTTCCATGACGAAGATAAATATTTTATATTTAAAAATACAATTTATAGATGAAAATATATTCTAAATAATTGGACGGGATGAGAGAGGCTGCTCTCTCTCTCTCTAGAACCCGCATGCTCTAGGGTTTCGGCATCTCGTTCTTCTCCAAGATTCAGCTCTGGTTCAGCGGTACCCAGTGGATCTTGGTAACGCATTTTCTTCTTCTCGGTTTGCTTCAGATTTCCGCGGCTTGCATCCTCGGTGGTCCGGCACCAAAGATGGAGGTCTCGGCGATTCGGCTCCAACGCCTTTTCTTCCTCGGCGTCTTGACTCCAAATTCGGAGGTCTCGGCGTTTTGGAGTCGGGGTTCTTGGCATTCATCTTCCCTTGTTTTGTTGAGAGATCTACAAAAATTCTCCTTTCGCGGCGATTCGGTTCTGGATCTGCGCACGATCTTGGTTTTTCTCCCTTTATGGCTTTTCCGCACTTTCTTGGATTCAACCGGATCGATGAGAGGCGATCCATTGAAAGGGATGATTTACGAGCACCAGTCCGGCTGTTTGGGGATGTGCAGGAGCAGGATTGTGCGGCTCAGCCTCTGACCAATGCTGCTCGGTCATGGACTGGTGCTATTCGAGGTCCTGCTCGGCTGGATGTGGATGTGCAGAAGAAGGCAAGGGCGGCTAGCCCAGTTGCTTCCCGACCTCGAGATATGGCTGAAGCAAGGGTTTCGGTTGGAGATTCTTTGGGTATAAGGCCCCAGCCTTAAACCTTACTTAATCTTGAGTTATTACAAGATTACACATTGAGGATCTTTTCGGGTTTAGAGTTTTAGAGAATTAGATCATAAAACTTGCATTACATTCCACATATAAACAAAGTGTTTACATAAAGATAGTATTCTTCCTTCCCATCAATGGAAACATATTTAAAATAAAACATGGATTATTTCTTGACACATCCTTGACTCTATCATCTTATCATGTACCTTTCCCTTGACCTGTGAAAAACATTTCAAAAACTTGGGATGAGCATAAAAACTCAGTATGGGTTATAAAAAAAACATGGAAAGGAAACATGAGTTCATATATACATAAGAATGAAATCATACTTTACCCATAAAACATAGGCACTTTAACATACCTCATAAAATCATGAATAAATCATAGAAATCATAATATGTAACGGTAACTTGAGGCATTCATAACATTCTTATGTAGGGAGTAACCCTCTTGGTTACGTTTGGAATACCCATCACAGTATATTCCCTAAAATCTCTTCGGAGAAACCTTAACGTTTAACTCCTTCGCGTTACCCAATGCATTGGAGAGCTATAACGGGCTCACCCGCCCTTAGTTTATCACGGAACCACCCGTCTTCATAATAATGCCCAAGAACCATAACATAATAATATCACATAAAACATGCATAAAGGAAACATAAAATTTCCACATTTCAATCACGAGATATCAATACAACACATTGATATAAAAACATTATGAAAACCATTTTCAATACCAAAGTAAAACATGGTATTTATTTTTCTTTTAAAAAGATGGAATGGCTTGTAGAGGAAGCCGAAACTCAAATAACGGTTACGACGGCGGAGAAGTCGTTGTCGCCGCATACGTACGACAAAAACATTCCCTTTTGTCGTTTAGTAAACGCTTCGTATAAAAAAGATTCCTTTTGAATAAACGTAAAAGTCAAAGGGGTTTATACACCGTATAAAAGAAAGTTGTGTATAAAATAAAATATGCCTCAACGAAAGGAGATTGAGACGAAGTCCCATACAAAGATAATTTTTAAAATAAAATAGATATATTATGTGCATTCTCTATAAGTACACATAAATAAAGTACAAATACAAGATATGGCATAATAATATAATGACATACTTTGAAAGTACGAGATTAACCCAAAGAATGGAAATTGGGTTAAGAAGTTCCCATACCTCGTATCTGACTTGACCCGACCGTTCTTTAAACTCCTGAATAATAAACTTTAGTTAATCTCTACTTGATTATGAATCTTTTGCAAGTTCATTATTCCTTTTATACCATGTTATGAACATCATGTAATCATTTAAGTTAATAATGTTCATTTTGTCGGTATTTGGTTCTTAAGTCAAAAATAGACTTCTTACACTTACATGTTGTTAATTTGGTCAATGCTTCATTATATCCAGAATGGTATTCATGATGTAGATATCATATATGTCATATATATCCAGTACATACATGTATTTAAAATATTACATAATCATTTAGAGGTAATAAATGAAATGCACCGTTAATGGAGACGGTAAGCCGTACGTACGCATGAACGCTACTTTCATTTCTTTGTCATATTAACGGAATTAAAACTAAATGAGAGGTATGTATATTTTAATTCCAGAATTATATTAATCATTTAGATATATCATTAATTATATATATCCATTATATACATGTACTTTTAATAATACATTACATTTGGGGATAAGAAATGAAATGCACCGTTCATGGAGACGGTAGTCCGTACGTACGCATGAACGCTACTTTCATTTCTATCTCATACTTTAATGGAAATAAATGATAATGATATATATAGGTATATTATAATTCCAGTATAACATCATGTATAATATCATTAAATTTATCCTTTACACATCCCACATATGGTATTAACGAATCAAATCACTTTCAGGGGGCGGTAGTCCGCACTTCCTAAAATGAAGATATCGTGTTTTACCCATAATGGAAACCATAAAGGTATGCCCAAAATGAAAAAACAGAAGCTTAAGGAAAACATAAACATATTATATATCATATATAAAAATAGTGACATCATAATGGCCACCTTTGAAGGTGTTAAATGAGTGTTGAACAATCATCGTTTCGGGAGGCAGAATTTCGCCATCCACGGAAACCTTATGTTCTTTAACCATTTGATGTAGTTGTGTGAGAGTGTAGCTCAAATAAATCTTATAACAACATCCTAGTATATTTATTATACTGGTGTTGTTACAAAAGAAGTATATAAAAAGAGTTTAGGGGGTTGGAGAAGCAAAATAAAACAAATGAACATGAGAGAATGAATTACCTTAAAAAGTGTAACTCCTTTTGAGTTGAGCCTAAAGGCTTCCTTTGAAAGGATTCTGCCCAAAGGGAATCCTCTAGGATGAGGAGAGGGATGTGGAGAGAGCAAATGGGCAGGGGTTGGCCGAGCCAAAGGCTTGAAGAGTGTGTGAAATGAGGTAGAGGTGGGGGCCTTTTATAAGAGGAGAGGAGGGGCACTTTTGGAAAGTAAAGAAATATAACTTAATTTGAAAATGTGTTTCGGTTTTAAAAGGTCCCACATTGATAGGATTCGTGGATAAGGTGATAAGGGTTCGAAATCCACTCATCCAATTGGTTTTGGACATGTGTAGTTCATAGATATTACATTCTCTTTCCATTTTATTTAAATCGTCAAATAATGATGTCATCGCTGCATCATTATTATGTCATAAATAATTAAATTTATTTAATGTCTAAAAATTATAAAAAAAATACTATGATATAGGAAATCTTTTTATCTTTCCAATGACTATTTATAATCAAAATTTGGACTTGTATAACCCTACTTAAAAATTGTTTTCGTAAAACATATTATGTTTGTGTCATTTTCACTTTAACATTAAATAAAAAGTAATTTATGTCATTTCCAAACAAAAGTGGATCCATGGGGTCCCCAAGTTAGGTCATGGATTGTCTTGGTCGGCCATGACACAACCAATGAGGTTGGGACATGTGTCTAGGTCATTTTATATTATTAAAGCATTATTTATTCCTTAAACTACACTAATTACCACTAATCGCGATTAAAAACTTAATAAGTTACTATTCACCAAAAAATTATTTTAATCTCATTGAACCACATTTTACTTCTTAATGACAACCATGTATGTCGGATTTTCAAAATTCAACACACATTAGTGGTAAAATTTCATTTAACCGAAAAATCAGTTTGCTTGATTACCACTTAGTGGTTTCACTATTCATCAAAAATTGAAGTTTTTCAGAAAATTACAAAAAATTCACTCTAAGCTATATGTGATATTCCGAATTCAAAAATGAAGTCTATTTTACAAAATTCAAATCATATAAGTCACATTAATTAATTTAATAATTAATTCCCGCTGCCAGAGCAAATAGTGTGTTTTTACAAAACAATAAGTATCAAAAGATTGACACCAGTTTAAGTCTAATTTCAAAGTGAAATTGATTCCAATGACCACCATTAGATAAAATGGTAAAAATATATTCTAATTTCACTTCAAAACCAATTCAAAACATAATCTAATCATATAAATAAATTAGATTAAAAGTAGTTTTTATGTAAAATACAACATTTTACACTATTCATAAAAAAATGAACTTTATCAGAAAGGTACCACAAATTTACACAAAGTAAATTTTGATGTCCCGATTCTAAAGAAGAGTTATATTTGGTCCAAAAGAATGTATAAGAGTGATCAAAACTATATTTAATGACGGTTCACCATTAAAAGGTGATAAGTGAACCTTTAGTGAAAATTAGAGTATAAAAGTCTAAAATTGAACTCTTTCCGTATTTTAAGCCTTTATCTTTTATTGGGTAAATGTAAAAACATATAAAAACATATCTATTAATATTTTAGTTATTTCTATTCATTCCCGCCAGTACAACGGCTACTTGTTAACTAACATAATATTATTATATTACTAGTGTGCTACGTAAGTTTCAAAGAAACTCATCGTTGCGTATCGGGTACGCTATCGAACATAGCAACCCCTTTTAATTAAAATTCATATTTAATTCTCTAATATTAATAAATATGAAAATTATTTATTCTTTAATTACCTGGGATGTTACATCCTTCCCCCCTTTTGGGAATTGCGTCCTCGCAATTTTATTCACTTATCAAAATAAGTGGGGGTATTTATCCCTCATAGCATTTTCAGATTCCCATGTTGCCTCTTCAATCATGTGGTTTTTCCACAAAACCTTTACCTGGTGAATCACCTTATTCCGTAACACTTGATCCCTGTGGTCAAGAATCTGGACCGGTTGTTCCTCATAAGATAGGTTCTCTTCCAGCTGAACTACCTCTGGACTCAAAACATGAGATGCATCTGGCATATACTTTCTCAACATCGAAACGTGAAAAACATTGTGTACATGAGATAAACTCGGAGGTAAAGCCACTCGGTATGCAACTGATCCAACTCTCTCCAGAATTTCGTATGGTCCAACAAACCTTGGACTCAACTTTCCTTTCTTACCAAATCTCATCACACTTTTCCAAGGAGAAACCTTGAGAAAAACATGATCACCTACCTCGAAAGATAGATCCTTCCTCCGGTTATCCGCATAAATCTTCTGCCTGCTCTGAGCTGTTCTCATGTGTTTCTGAATCAGCTGAACTTTTTCTGCCATCTCTTCTACCAATTCTGGTCCAATCAACTTCCTTTCACCCACTTCATCCCAGAAAGCTGGAGTTCGACACCGCTTCCCATATAATGCCTGAAATGGTGCCATCTGTATACTGGAATGAAAACTGTTATTATATGAAAACTCAAACAAAGAAAGATGTTGGTCCCAACTTCCCTGATAATCCATAGAACAAGCTCGTAGCATATCCTCCAATGTCTGAATTGTTCGTTCTGACTGCCCATCTGATTGAGGATGAAAAGCTGTACTAAAATTTAATTCAGTACCCAACGACTTCTGAAGGCCTTTCCAAAAGTTAGAAGTAAACCTGGGATCACGATCCGATACAATGGAGAGAGGAACTCCATGTAACCTGACTATCTCTTTAAGATACAAACGGTAAAGTTGATCAAGAGAGAAAGTATCTCGTATAGCAAGGAAAAGAGCAGATTTGGTCAAGCGATCAACAATAACCCAAATTGCATTATTACCTCGAGATGTCTTTGGTAATCCAACACAAAGTCCATGGATATATTCTCCCATTCCCACTCTAGAACTGGTAAAGGCTGAAGCATCCCTTTCGGTAACTGCCGCTCTGCTTTAACCTGTTGACAAGTCAAACACTTCACAGTAAAATCAGCAATATCCCTTTTCATTCCATCCCACCAGTAATACTCCCGCAGATATCTATACATCTTAGTACTGCCCGGATGAACTGAAAACGGAGAACTATGAGCTTCACATAACAACTCTCTCTTCAACTGTGAATCAGAAGGCACACACAATCTCTTCCCAAATCTCAAAACGCAAACACAAACTTATCCAAGAACTCATGGAAAATTTTATTCATAAGGTCCATGAATACAACAGGTGCATTGGTTAACCCAAAAGGCATAACTACAAATTCATAATGGCCATATCTAGTACGGAACACAGTCTTCGGAACGTCGGCTTCTTTTAATTTCAACTGATGGTACCCTGACCTCAAGTCAATCTTCGAAAAATACTGAGCTCCCTGGAGCTGACACCACTTCATTCGATGGCCCAACATCTGCTGAAGTAGTTGCAAAGGATTTCACCACCCCTTTCTGCTTGTAGTCTAACTGCTTCCCATCACTCAAGCTCCTTGTCGGACACTCGTTTGCATAGTGACCCATCTCATTGGACTTATAACATTTCACTAACTGTAAATCAAATTTATTCTTACCTTCACCTTGATCCTTTTCAGTGCAATCACGAGCCTTATGTCCCATATTACCACATCGGTAGCACTTCCCAGAATTCAGAAGACATTCCCCAGCATGCCTTTTTCCACATTTATCACAAACTGAAAACTTAGTTTTCTTACCATCAGACTTTTTTGAAGAATTCTTACCTTTCTCCTGCCACCTCGGTCTCTTCTTCTGCTGGTTGTTATAGAAAACTTGGTCATCGGCAAACTCCATTTCCACCTTCTAAGCACATTGAACAAGCTTTTCATAACTTTTAAACTCACGAGAAGCTAATGCCCTTCGATATTTTGGCTTTAATCCTGAGTAAAAACGATTGATTTTACTATCAAGGTCCCGGATAAAATTTGGAGCATACCTTGCCAATCGAGTGAACTTTTCTTCATAGGCAGCCACTGAGTCTTCCTCTTGCCTCAATTACAAGAATTGCGTTTCCATCCAAAGTCGAACAGCCTTAGGAAAATACTTCTCAAGAAACATACCTTTGAATTCATCCCAGTCAAGAGCATCAATCTCATCGGCATCCCTGATATTTTTAACCATAGACCACCACTGATCTGCTTCACCCTCCAAACGGTAAATAGCAAGACTAACCTTTTGATTGTCTGAACACCCCATGACATCAAAAATCTTCTCCAGTGCTTTAATCCACCCTTCAGCTAGCATAGGGTCAGATGATCCTCTGAATGATGGGGGATGTTGCCTCATGAAATGTTCCACCACTGACATGTTCCTCTGCGGTTGATCTGGCTGATCTCGTGCATGGATACCACCACCATTTATAGCCTCAGTAAACTGTGCCATCACTGCAACAAACTGTTCAGTTCCGATTCCGACCATCTCAGGTTGCTGATTTGGAAGGCAGTCTTCCTCCTGATGTCGTCCCAACATAGCTGCTTTGTTTCCCCTACGGAAAACCATTCTGAACATGGAAATATCTTAGGCGAAACAACATGGTAATCCGTAAATGCTATATCATTTCAATCATATTATAATTTAACACTTTTCTAACTCCTAAAGTTGTCTAAACCGACCTCTGATACCAACTATAAGGCCCCAGCCTTAAACCTTACTTAATCTTGAGTTATTACAAGATTACACATTGAGGATCTTTTCGGGTTTAGAGTTTTAGAGAATTAGATCATAAAACTTGCATTACATTCCACATATAAACAAAGTGGTTACATAAAGATAGTATTCTTCATTCCCATCAATGGAAACATATTTAAAATAAAACATGGATTATTTCTTGACACATCCTTGACTCTATCATCTTATCATGTACCTTTCCCTTGACCTGTGAAAAACATTTCAAAAACTTGGGATGAGCATAAAAACTCAGTATGGGTTATAAAAAAAACATGGAAAGGAAACATGAGTTCATATATACATAAGAATGAAATCATACTTTACCCATAAAACATAGGCACTTTAACATACCTCATAAAATCATGAATAAATCATATAAATCATAATATGTAAAGGTAACTTGAGGCATTCATAACATTCTTATGTAGGGAGTAACCCTCTTGGTTACGTTTGGAATACCCATCACAGTATATTCCCTAAAATCTCTTCGGAGAAACCTTAACGTTTCACTCCTTCGCGTTACCCAATGCATTGGAGAGCTATAACGGGCTCACCCGCCCTTAGTTTATCACGAAACCACCCGTCTTCATAATAATGCCCAAGAACCATAACATAATCATATCACATAAAACATGCATAAAGGAAACATAAAATTTCCACATTTCAATCACGAGATATCAATACAACACATTGATATAAAAACATTATGAAAACCATTTTCAATACCAAAGTAAAACATGGTATTTATTTTTCTTTTAAAAAGAAGGAATGGCTTGTAGAGGAAGCCGAAACTCAAATAACGGTTACGACGGCGGAGAAGTCGTTGTCGCCGCATACGTACGACAAAAACATTCCCTTTTGTCGTTTAGTAAACGCTTCGTATAAAAAAGATTCCTTTTGAATAAACGTAAAAGTCAAAGGGGTTTATACACCGTATAAAAGAAAGTTGTGTATAAAATAAAATATGCCTCAACGAAAGGAGATTGAGACGAAGTCCCATACAAAGATAATTTTTAAAATAAAATAGATATATTATGTGCATTCTCTATAAGTACACATAAATAAAGTACAAATACAAGATATGGCATAATAATATAATGACATACTTTGAAAGTACGAGATTAACCCAAAGAATGGAAATTGGGTTAAGAAGTTCCCATACCTCGTATCTGACTTGACCCGACCGTTCTTTAAACTCCTGAATAATAAACTTTAGTTAATCTCTAATTGATTATGAATCTTTTCCAAGTTCATTATTCCTTTTATACCATGTTATGAACATCATGTAATCATTTAAGTTAATAATGTTCATTTTGTCGGTATTTGGTTCTTAAGTCAAAAATAGACTTCTTACACTTACATGTTGTTAATTTGGTCAATGCTTCATTATATCCAGAATGGTATTCATGATGTAGATATCATATATGTCATATATATCCAGTACATACATGTATTTAAAATATTACATAATCATTTAGAGGTAAGAAATGAAATGCACCGTTAATGGAGACGGTAAGCCGTACGTACGCATGAACGCTACTTTCATTTCTTTGTCATATTAACGGAATTAAAACTAAATGAGAGGTATGTATATTTTAATTCCAGAATTATATTCATCATTTAGATATATCATTAATTATATATATCCATTATATACATGTACTTTTAATAATACATTACATTTGGGGATAAGAAATGAAATGCACCGTTCATGGAGACGGTAGTCCGTACGTACGCATGAACGCTACTTTCATTTCTATCTCATACTTTAATGGAAATAAATGATAATGATATATATAGGTATATTATAATTCCAGTATAACATCATGTATAATATCATTAAATTTATCCTTTACACATCCCACATATGGTATTAACGAATCAAATCACTTTCAGGGGGCGGTAGTCCGCACTTCCTAAAATGAAGATATCGTGTTTTACCCATAATGGAAACCATAAAGGTATGCCCAAAATGAAAAAACAGAAGCTTAAGGAAAACATAAACATATTATATATCATATATAAAAATAGTGACATCATAATGGCCACCTTTGAAGGTGTTAAATGAGTGTTGAACAATCATCGTTTCGGGAGGCAGAATTTCGCCATCCACGGAAACCTTATGTTCTTTAACCATTTGATGTAGTTGTGTGAGAGTGTAGCTCAAATAAATCTTATAACAACATCCTAGTATATTGATTATACTGGTGTTGTTACAAAAGAAGTATATAAAAAGAGTTTAGGGGGTTGGAGAAGCAAAATAAAACAAATGAACATGAGAGAATGAATTACCTTAAAAAGTGTAACTCCTTTTGAGTTGAGCCTAAAGGCTTCCTTTGAAAGGATTCTGCCCAAAGGGAATCCTCTAGGATGAGGAGAGGGATGTGGAGAGAGCAAATGGGTAGGGGTTGGCCGAGCCAAAGGCTTGAAGAGTGTGTGAAATGAGGTAGAGGTGGGGGCCTTTTATAAGAGGAGAGGAGGGGCACTTTTGGAAAGTAAAGAAATATAACTTAATTTGAAAATGTGTTTCGGTTTTAAAAGGTCCCACATTGATAGGATTCGTGGATAAGGTGATAAGGGTTCGAAATCCACTCATCCAATTGGTTTTGGACATGTGTAGTTCATAGATATTACATTCTCTTTCCATTTTATTTAAATTGTCAAATAATGATGTCATCGCTGCATCATTATTATGTCATAAATAATTAAATTTATTTAATGTCTAAAAATTATAAAACAAATACTATGATATAGTACATCTTTTTATCTTTCCAATGACTATTTATAATCAAAATTTGGACTTTTATAACCCTACTTAAAAATTGTTTTCGTAAAACATATTATGTTTGTGTCATTTTCACTTTAACATTAAATAAAAAGTAATTTATGTCATTTCCCAACAAAAGTGGATCCATGGGGTCCCCAAGTTAGGTCATGGATTTTCTTGGTCGGCCATGACACAACCAATGAGGTTGGGACATGTGTCTAGGTCATTTTATATTATTAAAGCATTATTTATTCCTTAAACTACACTAATTACCACTAATCGCGATTAAAAACTTAATAAGTTACTATTCACCAAAAAATTATTTTAATCTCATTGAACCACATTTTACTTCTTAATGAAAACCATGTATGTCGGATTTTCAAAATTCAACACACATTAGTGGTAAAATTTCATTTAACCGAAAAATCAGTTTGCTTGATTACCACTTAGTGGTTTCACTATTCATCAAAAATTGAAGTTTTTCAGAAAATTACAAAAAATTCACTCTAAGATATATGTGATATTCCGAATTCAAAAATGAAGTCTATTTTACAAAATTCAAATCATATAAGTCACATTAATTAATTTAATAATTAATTCCCGCTGCCAGAGCAAATAGTGTGTTTTTACAAAACAATAAGTATCAAAAGATTGACACCAGTTTAAGTCTAATTTCAAAGTGAAATTGATTCCAATGACCACCATTAGATAAAATGGTAAAAATATATTCTAATTTCACTTCAAAACCAATTCAAAACATAATCTAATCATATAAATAAATTAGATTAAAAGTAGTTTTTATGTAAAATACAACATTTTACACTATTCATAAAAAAATGAACTTTATCAGAAAGGTACCACAAATTTACACAAAGTAAATTTTGATGTCCCGATTCTAAAGAAGAGTTATATTTGGTCCAAAAGAATGTATAAGAGTGATCAAAACTATATTTAATGACGGTTCACCATTAAAAGGTTATAAGTGAACCTTTAGTGAAAATTAGAGTATAAAAGCCTAAAATTGAACTCTTTCCGTATTTTAAGCCTTTATCTTTTATTGGGTAAATGTAAAAACATCTAAAAACATATCTATTAATATTTTAGTTATTTCTATTCATTCCCGCCAGTACAACGGCTACTTGTTAACTAACATAATATTATTATATTACTAGTGTGCTACGTAAGTTTCAAAGAAACTCATCGTTGCGTATCGGGTACGCTATCGAACATAGCAACCCCTTTTAATTAAAATTCATATTTAATTCTCTAATATTAATAAATATGAAAATTATTTATTCTTTAATTACCTGGGATGTTACATTGGGAGCATCGCACGGGCAGCGATCCTTCGTGGATGTCATGAAGGCATCGACACCTGTGTCTAAGAAAGAGGACCGTAGGAGGATTCTTCGAAAGGGTTCTCTTGCCCATGTGGAGGCTAACCCTGGTGTCATTGCAGAACGACTGGCACTAGGGGAGAACTCTTTGATTGCTCGTGTTTTCCTTCCTAAAGGTGTTTTCCATGGAAATGTGAAGATTTATTCCAAAGGATTTCGACATTGTGGGGTTTTGGCAACTGGAAATGTGTCTCTCTTGGTCGAGGATTCTTTCACTGTTTATTTCCATCGGATGATGTGAAGATGAAAGCTTGGAGCTTTGGATCCATGTTCTTAAAGCCGGGTTGGATTCATCTGCATGAATGGTCATTGGATTTTAATGTATCAAGTGCTAAGAATGTCTTCGCCCAGGTATGGGTTCGTCTTCATGGGCTGAACTGGGTTCTTTGGCATCCAGAAATATTGCATGATATTGGAACGACAATCAAAACACCCATCCGTCTTGATAAGGAGACGACAGATGTCAGGTATGGGCACTTTGCCAGAATGTTGGTGGAAGTTGACCTCAGGTCCACTCTCATTGACACGGTTACACTTTCTATTCCCTCTGATCAAATTCTGATTGATGTTGAATATGAAAACAAACCCCTCTTCTGCACGAAATGCATGGCTGTGGGGCACTCTTTGGAGTCATGTCGTAAAAACATTTCTTGTAAAGAATGTGGACTACGAGGGCACCCCTCCAATCAATGTCGCCGTAAAGTGAATCTAAAGGATCCGCCTTCACCAAAGCCTGACACTAGGGACAATGACCCTCTTTTGGAATCTGACACTCGTGAGCTGCCGCTTTATAGGAATGGGAAAGAGGTGATAACTGATGCTTCTCCGCCTCGATCTTCTGATCATATTGGAGCTCAAGAGCCTCTCTCTATAAAGGCTCTGAGTACAGCCCCCGCTATGATGGTGATTGATCCTCCACATCAGAATGCACAACCCTCCTCCTCTGCGTCTGAGAAAGGAAGGGCGGAGGAATCCACTCCTAGAGTTGGGGACCTAACCCTCTGCAAAGGGGTTGCCTCTCATGTTGAGACCAAGGGAAGAGATATGGATGCAAATACGATATCATATAGTGATATTGTCCGAGGAGAAAAGAAAAGAGGCTCTGACAATGAGGGTGTCAGATCTGCCCCTGTTTCAAGGAAACCAAGGAAGGACTACTCTGCAGTTCCGAGGACTGTGACCACTAGGGAATCTGCCAAGAAGGAGATTGAGAAGCTATCGAAGGAGCAATTGGACAAACAGAAGTTCTATAAGAAGTTTCTTAAACGATACGAGACCCAATCAGAATGGGAATCAGCTGATGCTGATGACACTATCGGGTATGGGGGTGGTGACTATGAATGTTTTGACTTGTAATCTCTCTCTCTTCCTTCTCATGTTTCTGCACTTTTATTTTATTAATAAATTTTGTGGTCCAAGCTTGCTTGGATCGGACTTTCTGGTATATTCTAAATAATAACATATTAAAAATATTACACTTGTTAATAACAAGAGTGTGACAAGTTTGACTATCCTTTAAATAAAATACTCTAAAGGCATAAATGTTAGCCATGTGGATAAAAAATATCATAAACATTATCCATGAATTATTATGGTTTAAAATTAATAATAAAATTGAATTTATAAAGTTTTGGGGTCATTTTTTAATCCATAACAACTTATGGTTACCATTAATGACCAGATTTACCCTTAACTATGGTAACAAAATTTGCCATGGCTACTATTCATATTGACCAAAAAATAAAAGAAGACTATTTAAAAAATTTGGAATCAATAATTAAATGTATGTGATCCATTTTTTAAAATCCAAATTATAAAATTTTTATAATTTAATTTCAATTAACCCGAAAAAACGAAAATAATTTTTTTCAAAAAAATTCCTTTGTTTTAAATATAAAATGTTTATATTCTAAATTGAAGTATAAAAACCATTACAAAATCATAATTGGATTAAAATATTTATATGATAATATTAACGTGATTAATTTTAAAATGAAATAGATATTATAAAATATATTCTCTATAATTTATGGAAATTATAATATTTACTTATAAAATGAAGACAAGTCATAAAAAGAAATAAATATATTTTTTGAAGAAAACATATTTTGCATTTAAAATATAAAATCACTTTAGTAAAACCTACTACTTATTTAGAAAGAGTAAAATGAATACATTTTAAATGTGTAGGAATATTATATTTTTTATAATTTTTTTAATGTTATTCATCCTTCTAACTTAACGACAAGATTATAAAAGTGAAATTTAAATTACAATATTTAGTTGTTCTTTTAAGCTCGATGTGGCATATATTGTAGCCTATGAAACAAAATGTTTTAATTTAAAATATATGGATGTCACATACAGATAATGTTTTTTATAGATAGAGATGGAAATTATTGGATACCAATAAATTGATTTGGGATTGTTAGCAAGGGTCTGAGTATATTCTTAAATTTATTATCAAATAGAGCTCATTACTATACATGTTGGAATTATAGAAAAATTAATGTAGTGGATGAAGGGTTTTGTTAGATTTTTAATGAAGATATAATATTCATATGAATAAATTATTCCATGATGTAATACCCTGATATTTTATGATATGTTTCTTTTCAAATAAATTTGATTTATTTAATAGCTTGTGGTACACACAACCCCAAGTCTAAATGAATCATATTATTGTTTTCCAAAATAACCTAAACATTAAATTAGTAGATTGAATAAGAATGGATAATTTTTGAAAAAAACATGTATAATTTATTTGGATAATGTAAATATATTGATAAATAATTAATCAATTTTTAATAAAGTCATTATATACTTCAAAAATACATTTTTCCTCAAAAATGGTTTTTATTTATTTTTTGAGAAAATAATATTATTACATTATCCCAAATTTAAAAAAACTTTTTTTAAGAAATAAATTTATTTTTTAAATCAACATGTCAAAATTATCTTACAGTAAAATTTTCATAATTTTCGAAGGAGTTTTATTTTTTGATGAATAGGGAAAATACAATTATTTCTTAAAAAGGCATTTTCGTTTAAAGAATTTATAAAGTTACATTTTTTTTGAAAAAAAATTCTTTAAAAAGTAGAATTAGTTTATTTAAATTATTAATAGTTTAAATAAGGTTATTGTAATTAAATTTATGTTGTATTTTGGCAAAAAAATGTTTTATATGTAAGACAATATTATTTCGGAAGAACTAATTTTCATCACTTTTTACGGGTTTAATTTTAAATTAAATTCTGAAACTTAATTGATTTGAATTGGATAAAATGGATTGAATATTTTTAACCAAAATTTATAAATTTGGTATAGTGGACAATTTTATTTTTTCTCATAATGAATTTTAAGAACATTAAAAATTTTGTCACATCGGTAAGAGTAAAATAGGTAAAAAAATGAAAAAACTTTGTGATAAGGAATTAAAATTTATCTAAAACTTACATTTATCCAATTAGATGAATTTAATTTTGTTATACCCATCCATGTTTCAAACTTATGGCGAATTGGTGCAATATTTCTTTAATTATGACCTTTATATTATTTTAAGAAATGAATAAATACAGAATTCGACTCTCTTGACTTTAATATCTCAAATACATTATAATAAGGAATAAAAGTGTTCATTTTTTCTTATATATGTTGATTTTGAATTTAAAATATTTTTTTATCATAGTTATTAATTTCTAATTTTTTAGTAACTGAATAATTACCTTAATTACTTACACAATCCCAACATAATATTTATTCAATCAATAGAAAAATAAAAATAAATTATTTTATAAATATTTTATGTGATATAATTTATGTTAATTATTACATTCCAAGAATGTTTCATGTAAATATAACATATTTTGGATCTATGAAAGGTTTATATTCTAATTACAAAACTATATTGATGAATTTAATGTTAAAGTAAATGAATAGTTCCAAAAATGAAATTAATGATATTTTATTAAATGATTTGAAATTCATAAATATCATATCCTTGGTTAAGTTAATGATATATGGTTTAAAATATAATTTTTTTCCATTTATGAATCACTTATCCTTTTATAGTAACATTCTCGGCCGTTAAAGGTAAAATACATTTATATTGTTGTATTAATAAAAAGGGTTAACGTGGGTTACAATTAAGAGATAGGGGGTTAAAAAATCACATATAATTATCTAAATGTTATGGGATTAGATTTTTTACTTATAATCATCATATATTTAAAATATATCTATTTGGATAAATGTTCTCATAAACATTAATTTATATTAATTAAACACTTCATGTAATTTCAAGAATTCCCCTCCCCTAACTTATAAAAGGGAACCATTTATCCTCTATTCCTCACACATTTTGACCCATCTAGATCAATAATTACTATAAAAAATATATTATAAAACTTCATATATATTAAGTGAAGGTTCTTTTCTTCTTAAAAGATAAATTCAAGGGTATTTAAGAATGGATCTAAATAAATATTATAGAAGAATATGTTGTAACTCCCCAACCCCAGTTACCCAGAATCGGTGCATTATTACATAACATTGGAATGATACAAGGAATAATGTTCTAAAAGTCCAATTAGTTCAGTAGCCTTAGAAGTGGTAGATACATAAATATATTTTACATTACATCATGAAATAAAAAAACAACATTTTTTCCCCTTTGAACACTCTTATATCCCTTCGCCTATTCGTGCAGGTTAATCATAATATACTTCTTTTCATCCTCAGAAAAATAAAACATAAGAAAGGGGTGAGCTCCGATGCTCAGTAAGGATAACAATATAGTGTAAACTTTCAAAAATAAGAATAAACATTAAATGTAATGTATAATACCAGAACACAAGCCTTTTAATCTTAAACATCAGCATAACATGGAAAAGATAAATCAAATAATGCCATTTAGTTATTAACATTGATTGTATAGTAGTCGAATAATCACCTGTAATATCAATAACCCATTTCATAATGATGGAATGCATAATGTCAGACATCATTACCATATAGTCAAGGCCTCATGCCATAACTATAAATAAGATGTTGTCAAAGCCCTGTACCAAGACATTAGTGTGTCTCATGAGACCTACCGATGCATCGAGGAGTTATAGAAGACTCCACCCATCACTTACTAAGTCCAATGCATTCCTCATATGAAAAGGATGAAGCATAACATAAACATTCGTATTAACACTAGTATACGAAATGTTAATACTTTAACATTAAACTGTGAATGGTATAAAAATAACACATCCACAGTCAACTCTGACTCTACCACCCAACTCTTCCACCGCACAGACACTGCCCCAAAATAGCCGCCCCACCTCCTCCTATGGCGCGCCTCTAATGTGGCTACCCCACCTCCGCAGATCATCCTCCTCCTCGGCCGATAAGACCTCTTAATTACCCACTGAAGGTATTTAGGGTTTTAACCCCTCAAATTTCACTCATTTTTATTTTCTCCAATGGTTGGATATTATGATTTACACCAGTTGTATGCATCAAGAACACCTGTACGGTGGAATCCCAAGTCACCAAGGGTGTTGTTTTCCATTATAGATTTACACTGTTATCATTGAAATATTTATTCAAGTATTATTTTTGGGTTGAGATTGTTATTTTTTGTTTGACTCTTGGAATGGGGTGGAAATAGAATCCGATTTCATGATTCGTACTTGAAATATAGGTATTTTCTACATGTTCATGAATACATAGCTATGAAAAATAGTTTCAAAAAAGGAAAGTCTGTTTAGAACGTGGGTTTGAGAAAGTAATATTTGTGGTCATGTTTTTGGAAAATTAATTTGAAAGTGGTTTTGATTAATTAAGACATCAATAATATATGAATTGGTGTTTTCTAGAATAATCTATTGACAATGTATTAATTAATAGAGTCTAAAATAGTTGTTTTCACGTGTTTTTGTTTGATTTATGATATCTTATTCATGTTTATATGGTAGATGAAAACATTTAGTTGGTTTGTTAGGAAATTAGATTCCTAGTAGTTTGGAGTATGATGGTTATGTATTGGGTATGGTTTGGTTTTGTCTTTGGGGTTTTTGTTGGTGGTAATCCATAAAGTTGGTGGATCTTGTTTGGGTTTTTTTGATGTTTTAATGTAAAACTCTCGATATAGGGAATTTTGGTGATTTCTGGGTGATTTAATTGTGTATTTTTATTAGGAAGTTTCTTGTTAGATTAGTTAAGGGGTGGATGGTTTCTTATTATCTGTGGTGAATGTGTGGGGTTTGGTTGTTATGCTTGGTGTGTAGGAGAGTAACCCTTATATTATTATGATAAACCTTAGTGTTTGGTGTTTTGGAAATGATATTTTGTTATGAAGTATGGATTAAAGGTAGTTTCATGATTTTGTGGTAATAATGCATGCTTAGGATTATGGCGCGATGGGTTTCTAATTTGTAATGTTGTTATTACTGAATAATGTTTAGTCAAAATTAATCAACAAAACATCTAATTAGGATGGCACTGTGTTCTCATGGGAAATATGATCAAGTGGTTGTTTCCCTCATATTATGTTACAACTACTTTGATCCATTGACCAAGGCCTTTGAAAAGGAAAAACAGTGGTTTTCTAAGTTATCCATGAGTTCTAGGAGTAGCAGTATCTAATTTTCAGTAGTGACATGGGATCGTAAGATGTTTAGAATATGTTGAAGAAAGTTTAGTTCCTATTTGAAAGGATTGGAACTCTAGAAGATATATGTGTGAATCTAGAAGTTTCTGAATTTAAAGGAGATGAATCAGAATGGATAAATTCATTCGATCATAAAAGAAGGAATGATGAGGTTTTATGGATCGATTTTGAGTCCCTCTTCTATGAGAGGCTATGGTAGATTTACAGAATAAGAGCATGTTTTGGGAATTCATGAAGCAATATCATTTTTGGGCCAGGATCTTCTATAGTGATCATAATGTGATATTAGGAACTAGACATGTGTTTGTAGGATTGATGATGGTATCGATAATACTATAGTGGGGATATTCATACTCGTCTTTTTTGAGTGAAATCTATATCAAGGTATGGTGATCATTATTAAGGTTGTGAAATGTATGAACACAGATAGTAAATGGGTGAATTTAGTGTCTGGAGTTGGATGTTGGATGAACCATATTTGGTTCCAAGACCACACCAAATTAATGATTTACCTATAGTGGTTGGTATAGTCAGTGTGTTCAGTTAATTATGAGGAGTTAATATTGGTAAATATGCTATTTAGAGCTTTTGTATTTCTAAGATGTCATTCAGATCAATGTGTTGGGTTATGTATCAATATTTGATATTGTATTGGGCTAGTTCTTGACAATTCTATTGTGGATTTTGAAAGGGAGCCTAAAAAGGGTACTCTAAAGGCTATTGAAAGTGTGTGTGGAAGGGAAACCAAGTAGTCCAAATTGTTAAGAATTTATGAGATAGATTCCATAGCAATAATAATTGTTGAAAGATAAAAGGAAAGAACCAATTATCGCATGTTTGGAAATAGTTTCTACAAAGAAGGAATATACCATCAAGAAGAAAGAAGATCATGCACCAAAATATTGTCTAGTCATATTAGAAAACTAGTTTGAAAAATCCAAGAGGATTGAGTAAGAATAAGAGAAGGAAAATTCTCTTCTTTATAAAATTGTCAAACCTATATAAAAAAAGAATAAAGGTAAATTCCAGAAGAAGAACATGCTAAAAAATGAGGTTTAAATCTAGAAAATTAAGAAGGATATAGGAATGAAGAGGTTTAAATATTTTATACATTCAAGTAATGGATTTTCTATGTTAAGAACAATGTCTAATCCCTATTTCTCACTTTTAAGTGATGATGGAGGTTTACTTTATTCTCATATTTTGGTGATTTTTGATATTTGAATAGGCAATTGAAGGTGTTGTTTAAAAAATAAAGAGCTTTATTAATGATCATGTTATTTAGTATTGAGATGTACATATCAATTTGAATATTATTTGTTCATTTTTGGTTATGGATTCATGTATCATTTATCATGTACAGTTGAAACACTAATCACATATATATAAGAAGTTGATATATCTAATTTATTTTCCCTCTATTTTCTTATAGGTGGTTTCTTATGATAAGAACGGTTCTATCCGCCACCATCTAAGACAATGAGTTCAAGATTTGGGTAAGGTTTATTCTGTTTTTATTCTTTGGCCCAATTTTAATTAGGGATTTTTTTTGTTTTTTGGGTTCCTTATATTTTTGTTGTGTGTTTTGGCTTTCGTTGAGGTGGATTCGAGTCGCCGTTGATGAAGGCTTACATGTGTATGCATAGGTAGGCATATGCATATATAAGTTCCCTCTTTATATATATTCACTCAAGGCAGTATGAATATATATATTGGGGCTAGGTGGGTTATATATAGATATGAAAAATGCATACACGTGTAAGTGTAAAAGGGTATATGCATGTATAAACATATATCTAAGGACCCCCTTGTGCATATTTAGGCATGAAAATATGTACATAGGGGCTAGGTTTCCATATATATATGTTAAGTTTCATATGCTTGCAAGCGGAAAAAAGGAAGATTCGAGTTGTCGTCGTCAAAAGAAAATGCGCCTTGAGGTTGAGGTAGGGTCCCTCTCCTATCCTATTTAATTCAAGAATGTTTTAAATTGCATTTAGTTGCCTTCTTAATTCTGCATGTTTATATTAAATTGCAATTTTTGAATAAGTGTTAGTTAAGATAATTGTTTCGTTTGATAAATAAGTCATGGTTTTGTAATAAAACCCCTCCAACGAAGGTGCGCTGTCTGTGAAAACTCACAGTGGTATACCTTGCTTAACATTATTGCATTGATGTTTTCCTTATACATGATGTCATTGTTAGTCATAAAACACACATCGTACTTGACCCTTTTTATATCCCTGTAGGGGGTTTCCCTCTTTTTATTAATACGGTTGTTTGAACCAAGACACTCTTTATGTTCCGTTAGACTTTTAAGATGGGTCCCATGTTGTGTGACCGTGTCACATGGCATGTGATATTTAAATCCAACCAAAATCCCGGTTCCACAACCCAGGGGTCCCACAGTACCAGTAATGTCAGATTAAATGTTATGTAACCTGTGATTTTCCTGATCCCATGGGGTATTCCTCTAGGTATTCCTATACATTACTAGATCTCCAAACCTCACCGAATTAGGTATATCAGGGGTAATCCAATATTCTAGTCATCACAGATTAGCATTAATTTCTTTAAATCCTCTGAGAAAACATCCTATCATGCCATCCATATCATCCTATTTGAAACTAAGTGGAAGATGCTGCCCCGCGGATGTCACTGGACCGGGCCAAGATGATGCGGTCACACCGCGGTCACGCTGCTGTCCTGCCGCAGTCACGCCGCAGTAATGCCGTGATTTGGCCCTGCTCCAGCAACATCCAGCCCACACCAACCTCTTCCACCTTCATTTCATCCCACTGCCACCAACATTCCAGCCCACAACAGCCCCCCTGCCACCTTCGAATCAGCCCAGACCATCCCCCCAGCACCTGAAACCAGCCCCCTTCCACCAGCATTCGAGCCCTCACCGAATTAGGTATATCAGGGGTCATACAATCCTCTAGTCGTCACAGATTAGAATTCATTTCTTTGAAATATTCGGAGAAAACATCCTCTCATGCCATCCATATCATCCTATTTGAAACTAAGTGGAAGATACTGCCACGTGGATGTCGTCGGACCGGGACAACACGCTGCGGTCACTCCACGGTCCTGCCGCGGTCTTGCCGTGGTCACGCCGCGGTCACGCCGCGGTCACCCTGCGGTAATTCCATGATTTGGCCCTGCTCCAGCCACATCTAGCCCACACCATCCCCCTTCCACCTTCATTTCAGCTTGCTGCCACCAGCATTACATCCTACAATAGCCCCCCTGGCACCTTCGAATCAGCCCGCACCATCCCCCCAGCTCCTCCAACCGGCCCCCTTCCACCAGCATTCGAGCCCTCACTGAATTAGGTATATCAGGGGTCATCCAATCCTCTAGTCATCACAAATTAGCATTCATTTCTTTAGATATTCTGAGAAAACATCCTCTCATTCCATCCATATCATCCTATTTGAAACTAAGTAGAAGATACTGCCCCACAGATGTCAATGGATCGGGCCAACACGTTGCGGTCATGCCGTGGTCACACCACTGTCACGCCGCGGTCACGTCGCGGTAATGCCGGGATTTGGCCCTGATCCAGCCAAAAGCCCAGTTCCATAGCCCAGGGGTCCTACAGTAGCAGTAATGTCAGATTATATGTTATGTAACCTGTGATTTTTCTGATCCCATGGGGTATTCCTCTAGGTATTCCTACACATTTCTAGATCTCCAAACCTCACCAAATTAGGTATATCAGGGGTCATCTAATACTCTAGTCATCACAGATTAACATTCATTTCTTTAAATCTTCTGAGAAAACATCCTATCATTCCATCCATATCATCCTCTTTGAAACTAAGTGGAATAGATACTCTAATTCCATTCAAATCCACCTCCAAAATCCATGATAAAAATGACATAAATTGCCCTTATAAAAACAAGGTCAATGAAGGCACTGATTACCCAGTGGAAAAACACCAACCAACCAATGGACACAAACCTTTTGGTTCCAACCATAAACCATACAGTAGTTAGTCTAGAGCCAACACTCCCCCACTATCACTATTAATATGTTCATGGTGCTTTATAATAGCTAACTGGTGGCCCCATCTACTGCTTTTTAGGAACACCACATACTTCTTCCCCCCTTTACTAAATCTATCCACCCGAAACATAAAATATCAATTAAAACTTAATAATTTTAATTATAAATCACCAAAATTAAATTTTAAGAACCCAAAAAAGAAATCCATAGTCATTACAAACTATCCAGTATAAGATTTCTCATCCATGAGAAACATTACTAAGAATCACTAGTGACATGAGGTTTTAGGGGTTTGGAGATGCCTTCGGGCCTACTCCTTCCTTTCATAGTTTCCCATCCTTTACCTTATCTATTATTCAGTAACTTGAAGTCTCATTTACCTTCTTATTCTACGTCTTTTTTACTGGGGTTCGACATGCATCAATTTTGAAATCAATTATTTCAAGATCGATCACTAGTATTCTCTTACCAATCATGTTGATTTTCCTTGTATAATCTCTAACTAAAGAGATTCTTGAGAGCCTCATGATCTTTATAAATAATAAAATTATTGTTGAACAAATTCATTCTTCAATGGATAGATTCTAAAACAAGATCCATCACTTCTTTTTCATAAACAATTTTTGAGGGGTTTATGTCTGCTATTGCCTTTCTGAATTAAGAAACTGTAAGTTCTTATTACACGAGGATAACATTGACCCCATCCAAAATCATCGCATAAAATGATAAAATCTATAGGTAATTAGGTTAGGTAAGAATGATAGAAGAAGGTAAACACTTTTTAAGGGTAATAAACGCCTGTTCAAAAACTGAAGACCAATGGAAGTTGTTTTTTTGGTCGATTTTGTGAGAGGATTTTTTATCTTTATATAAATTTTAAAAAATATCTATAGTATATAGTTAAACCCAAAAATATAAGAACACCATTAATATGTTTAATTTAGGTCTATCCCAAAACACATTCAATTTTCAAGGTGTCTATTGAAACTCCCTTGGAAGAAATGACATGTCCAATGTTTTCCATGAATGGATGTGCAAAAAAACATTTTTTTCTTATAAATGTGGAGATGATTTTTCTATAGTAATGAAATATGGTTCCATGGTGTTGAAATTTTTATTAATTTTTTTATTATAAACAACAATACCATCAAAAAAATAGTAAGGAAATATTCCTCAAATGTTCTTTGAACATTCTATTCATTGTATATTTAAAACAGGATAGAGAGTTCATCAACAAAAATAAAATGTGATGGAATTCATAATTTCCATTTTATGTATGAAACACTATCTTTTTAAGACCCTTATTCATACTCATATCTAGTGAAACCTAGATTTTAAGTCTTATATTGATAAAAATAAAGCTCATTTCAACTCTTACAATTGATCACATGGTCTGGTTTTGATATCAATGGCTACAAATTTTACACAAAAAACCTGGATGACAAGAGTGCCGTTCAAAATAGTGGTGTGATGTTATTCACTGAAGTAGTGCATTTTTCGAGTGTCAAAGATAAAAACCCAATTTCTGCATCAATGTCATATTTTGGATTTATTGAACACATATGGGAAATTGATTATATTAAATTTCGAGTCACTATTTTTAAGTGTAATTGGGTTGATAGTAATAGTGGCGTGAAACAAGATGAATATGGGTTTAAACTGGTTGAGTTGAAAAGAATTAATCACAATGAGGAACCATTTATCATGGAGACACATGAAAAACAAGTATTTTATGTCATTGATCCGTCGAATGATCAGGGGTCAGTTGTTTTGCAAGGGAAAAGATACCATTTGGGTGATGAGGATGATTCTGATGATGCTAGTGATTTACATGAGCCTTATTCATCTATTACGCAATTTCCAGATGATTACAATGAGTAGAAGACAGACATAGTGCATGCAATACGTACCGATCATGATGAAGGAATGTGGGAAAACACTAAATTTTTTTTCCTAATTTTTCTGGTAAATATTTATATTATGTGTCTATTTTTAAAACATACAAATGCATGCCTCTATTTATACATATTTATTTTTTTCTTCCTTGTTTCTAATTATTCATTTTTCTAATGATATGAAGGTACACAAAATTTCATTACACATTCTAGTAGCAATGTCAGATACAGATAGAGAGGAGCAGTTACCGAGGTATATCTATTTTGACATATTATTAAATATTCAGTAATATACTTATTTAATGAAATAAAACAATTAATTTACAATTTTTTTTACAAGACTACTGATGCATCCTCGGCGGAGGAGACTTCTCCAGTTACTACTCAAAAATCAAGTTCTCAAGTTGGTAAACGTGATATTACAGGTTTACCAAAACTATCATTTGCTCGTGATGATAACAAAGTACACATCCATTTTGATGATAATAATAATGCAGTTGGCCCAAATGCAGTTCAGTTTGTCTATTATATAGCGATTTAGAGCCATTGCATGATTATTATTTTATATCCTGATTGGAAGTCAGTGGACAGGACGTCGAAGCAACAACTTTGGGAGGTCGTGAGGGCAAAATATCTTACTTTATTTCTTTTATCTCATTTTTTGAATATTATATATTTTAAATGACATATTTAATTTATTCAATTATAGATGAAATTCAATTTTGAGGAAACCAAAGAAATTAAGATAAGACATCTCTCTTTAGCGGCGGTTTGATGGAGAGATTTTAAAAATAAATTGACAAAAAATTATGTTTTTGGAAAGAGAACGTTTGAAATCCCATGTCTTAAGTATCCATATATAGATGAAGAAACATGGAAGAGATTTTTTGACAGTCTTCAGGAAGGGAAATTTTAGCTATGGTAATTGTTATATATTTTAAAATTTATGCTATATTTTTCTTATTACTTAGTAGTTTATTTTTATATAACAGGCCTCCAGGAGATCTCATCAGGAAATCCAGTTGAAAAATGTATACCCACATACTTTATCACACAGAGGGTATTCGTATTTGGAGAAGAAAATGAGTGATGAAAAATTTGAAGCATTAAGAGCTCAATCAAGTAGTGGTTCAGAAGAGGTCTAGTTTGTTCCTCCATCTCCTCCCACTCGCCATGAGAAATGGAAACGAGCAAGAAGAAGAAAAAATAAACAATATATTACAGAGGAAGCTCATCAAGTGGATGATAAAATTGTAAGTAAATATTATTTATTTATTAACAATTTTTCTATTTTATAATTTATAAACACTAATATAACCTTTTTATTTTTCATTTCAGGATGAACTTCAGGAGCAAGAGACACAAGGATCTTTTATCCCTAAGGGTATGATGGACATCCTAGCCACTTCTTTGGGAAAGGCAGAACACCCCGACTGTGTTAGAGGATATCTGGTGGGTGTTAGTATTCGGAAGGTTTTTCGTAAGAGTAAGAAATCAAAAGACCCAAAAATATAATCCTTAAAAGAAGAGTTGAAAGATATAAAACAGTCTATGGGTGATCAAATTCAAGCAGTAGTGCAGAAGGCTTTATTAGAACACATGGAAAGACAATCATAGTCTGCGCAACCTTCCCTGGTATATTATTTATTTGTCGTCAATTTTTCTATTTTATAAATTATAATCACTAATATAATATTTTCATTTTTCAGCCTTCCCATTCTGCTCACCCGGACTACCCTGCCTCATGTGCTTACCCTTCCACATCTCCGCAACCTTCTGAGGTATATTATTTATTTGTCATCAATTGTTCTATTTTATAAATTATAAACACTAATATAAGTTTTTCATTTTCAGAATTATCATCCTACTCACTCGGACTACCCTTACCCATATGCTTACCCAGACCCGTCTGTGCAAACAGTCGAGGTATATTATTTTATTTTAATAAATTTTTCTATTTTATAAATTTTAAACACTAATATTACTTTTTCATTTTTCTGCCTTCTCAGCCTCCTCACTCGGATTACCCTGCCCCATCTGCTTACCCTTCCCCACCTACATACTTTGAGCCTCCACCTCCTCCCTCGGATCAACCCTTATATTGTGAGTTGTTTGCGGGAGATCCTCATGTACATATTGTTGCGTTAGGACATGTGCATTTGTTGGGGGACTCGGTACATCATCAGCCTATCCAGATGGGCCAGGTTAGAGTATCAGTACTTGTTATTATAGATCCTACTGCTCTACTACCATTTCCTACTGTGGAGATCACCAGTGTTGGGGAATGTCTGTGCCATTTTTTTACTTTGGCCAACTGCCCTTCTTCGTTATATTTTACCTGAGTTATGCATTTTTTTAAATACTAACTACAAATGATTCAAAATTACTTATAATGTTTTCTAAAATTTAACTTATATAAAAATATCTGAAAGCAAAAGAAACTGCACAAATGCAACAAAATGTTCAGGAATAGTTGTTTGTAGATACTTCTGATATTTTTTAATGGTTTAAAAAGATTATATGAGTCCTATTCTTCCTTGAATTTTATCTATGAGTTTCGGATGATGCCCGATATATGTGGAAGAAATTATGGATTGAAATTAATGAAAGAAGATATCATGAATTTAGTTAATTTTTAAGAGATCGCGCAAAGTATGGTGCAGTTGTTTATTATGTAAGTAAATTGATGTTTGAATTGATATTTCTTTAATAAAAGATTGTTATGTCATTGACTAACTATATTTTCTTTTTAAATTAGGTATCTACAGAAGCTTCTTTTAATAAAGTAAACAACAGGAATTTACATCTTTATAGATCCAGAGTATATTTCCTTGGAAGCCAAACATGTGAAGAATCATGAAAGGGTTGAATATATATCCGAGAGATTAACACAGAAAGAGATTCAGTGCTTGTTTTTTCTATTTCATGATAAGTAAGAACATCAACATTTTTATGAACTAATTATCATTATAATGTCATTAATAGTGAAATTTTTGTATTGTAGGGGGCATTGGATGTTAGGCGTATTTTTCCCAAGTGAATGCACCTTATATTGGTTTTTCACTTTTTTAGGAGGAGTGCATAAACCATTTATCACTTTATTAAACAGGTCGTTTTTTTATTTTTTATAACCTCATTATATTTAATTTTTATTGTTTACACAAGTATTATTAGTTCATATATAAAAAAATGCAGATCATGGCAACATTTTAACAAGGAATACATGTCAGAAAAGCAACCAACATAAATCAAATATGTGGAAGTACAGGTAATTAGTTTTTATATTTTTGTTATATATTGTTTTTTTAATTAAATTTTTTATAACTTCGGTTTCATTTTCAAAATGTACATGTTGAATGTGGTTATAATATTCTTCGATTCATGTACGAGATAATCACAACTGGGAAAACTACTGATTTTCATAAGGTTAGTTGCATTAATTTTTTATATATTTTCTCCCATATTTTTTTTAATTTCATATCATTCAATATTATTGTATTCATTCAATGATTCACAGCCTTATTATGAATCTGATATGACCCATATTCAATATACTTTTGCGAACTATTTGTTAAGTCTGATTAAGATTTGAGGTATGTATATTCTAATATTTATAAATAATAATACACATGGGTACAAAAACCAAACTCTTTTAATATATTAGGTGTTTGAACCTACTAATAATCAAATGAATGCTTCAATAAGAACCAACAATGAGCATGACGTAAATGCTGGAGTCGTGGGACTTGAAAATGTCACAAAATTTCTTGAAGTCATTGATTGCAGGTACGTGTATTTTAATTTTACTTTAGATATTTTTTTTATTTACTAGATATAATCATTGAATTTATATGAGGCATTTGATGATAAATACTGTTTAATTGTTTTTGCATATTGTGTTATTTTTACAGGGGTTCTGAATTTTTTTGGAAGTGTAATTGGAAATAATTTATAAAAAAATTTATTTATAGCGTCGGTTATTTAAATAATCGATGCTAAAATATTTAAAAAAAATTAACTTCGGTGTAAGTTATAGATATAACTGACGCTAAAGGCCAGGTCTAACCAGCTTTCAACGTCGGTTTGAGAAAAAAAGGATGCCGAATATTCTGTCAAAAATTAGTTTCGGCGTCGGTTTTATGTAAAACCGACGCCGAAACACTTAATGAAATTGTTTTCAGCGTCAGTTTTTGAAAAACCGATGGTGAAAACTATATTTTTTACGTCACCTTTATAGATGTCGGTTTAAAACCGATGTCAAAAATTTAAAAAAAATGATGTTAAAATATGTTTTTCCACTAGTTAAATAATTAATAGGGTCATCCCAAGCACCAGATAAATAGCGTGGTTGGATTTCCAATATAGTTGTAGGCACTACAGTTTTCTAAACATAAACTGGATGTTTTTCTAAAATTCACCCAAATAAAACCAATCTACGAGCTTACGGTTTGATTCTTATTCTAGAAACTGAATCTGCACTTACCAATCCCATCACTCAATAATAATATTCTTTGTTGAATGTGGTTTTGAAGTCCCCATGGTCACACTATAGCGGTTTCATTTACATAGAGATCAATTTCCTACCCATACTATAAAAATCCATTGGTTTTATAACCCTGTCTAGTCAAAAAACTATGCAGTATTGTTATCCATTATATCTTGAAGACTATATATAGTCCCATAGGGTCAAAAACAAATGTATCAACTGTACTGATGGAATTCTCTATACTGACCTAAATCTATTTTCACAGGTCTTGTAAAAAATAATGATAACCACACCCATGAGTAAAAAAAAATGGTTTTGTAATTAAAACCTTCATGTTTGTGAGTTTGGGAAGATGTCTAGAAGTAAATAGATGGATGGCTATTTTATCCAGTAAAATAACTACCATAACACTTGATATATATCTTGTGATCATCATCTAATTTTCCTTTACCTCATGCATACTCTGGAGATCAATTGATTATTTTGCTCATTCTACTAGTTTCCTACCATGTTCTCATTCTCCAGCTTCTATGACCAAATATTTTTATTTTTTCCATGTCTCCCTCCTCCTTAAATTCCCTAAGTTCTCTGAATTCCTGGATTCACACATGAAAAAAATTTTCAGGTCATTTGTGCATTGGTCGGTATGGTTGGTCACAGTGGAATCATAACCCATTCAACTTCTATTCCCCCAATTCATGATGAATCATTTCTCTCACACCATTACATTGGTCATATCTATTTATGTTATTCATATATTTTTCTCATTGGTTTCATTAAAAAATAAGTCATTTTGTGGGTAAATTTGTTTACATGACTATAGAATATTGAGTCATAGGAGGTTACACTGGACATGTACAAGTACTCTGGAGCACTCCCTCACTAATAAATTCCCTTTCAAAATTCCTTTCCAATATTATCATATGAAATTTATTATATAGTTCATGAATTTAAATTATATTCTCTATCATGGGTTGAAAACCACCCATAAACAGACTCATATGCCATGGTTTTGGGCAAATGGGTAGCCTAAAGGAAATTCATTTGATTTCTTCAATGTAATCATTCATTGAGCTAGTCCATCTTTACTTCTTAAAAAATATCAATGGATCTCCATAGATATTTTTACTATATTAGTCCAAAAATGTAGGAATGAAATAGTTCTAGGTAGTTTTTGGTGTGGCACTATGCAAAGATAAAAACCAATACAGTATCGTTTCTTCCATAGGAATTTGTGTGTAATGAAGTTTCATGTCCATAGTGGTTTGACATATTAGGAATTAGGTGTATCCTTTTGTAATCCATACTAATGGATTGTCTCCAAATAATGTTGGCAATTCCACTAACTATGAGATGCTTCATAGCTATTCAGATTGTTCGACAACCTCTGTAACCAGAAATGTCTCAAGGTGAACACTACAATCCATCCATCCCATTTATCTGAATTATGGATTTTTCAGTGATTATCATGTTTTTTTTCATTTTCTAATCCTCACTGCATATGGTTGTCAATTCTATTCAAACTCTCAAGAGTTTGTTCTTCTAAATCACAAACTAATAACATCAGGCAATCGTCTTTCTTCTATGCCTCATGCAGAGCCATATGTTGGCTCTTGTTCTACCCTCTCTTATTTTATTCCATGTTTTATTACATCAATACCATATTTTCTTTAATACTCACCATAAAAAAGTATATCTAAGCCACTTTTGTTTCCATTCGTGTTTACCTAAAAATTGTAATACACAATTTTCCAACCTAAACATAGGTAGCGATCAAGTTGTCTTCCACCCAATGTGTGTGTGAAACTATGATTTGTGAATTGATGATCATCACATTATTGTTTCTTTGAGTTTCCATTAGATTCATCCTCACCTATTTCCATCCAATAATGATCACCCCATACACAAATACATCATCCTTTCTTGATCCATTAAACTCATAGTTCCCCATTAGAGTCACTAAACCATTATGATTATGTGTGTGTTCTTGGAGAGAAATAAGAACACAAGCAAAAAAGATGAATTATAGGGGTATTAATGCTAATTCGTGTTACTAGTTTGGTAAGATAAATCGGGACAATGGTTTGGAGCTAGATATTCCTCCTTGACATCCACCTACTGCAAGAATGTAAAAGAACAATAGTCAGACCACTTCCATCGGTAGGTGTATGTTCTAGCATGATTTATTTTCATTTATAACTGAATTTTATATTGTATCAAAATACATGATGAACATATACTAAATCATGTTCCCTATCAGTACCACTAACCAACATAGGATTCTTTTCCCATCTTGTACCTCCTCCACTTATAATTATGTTTAATGGGAGGGCTTTTGGAGAAAGGGGTAACACCACCATGGCTCAGACCCCAGTAGATACCAACTTCTATTGAGCCTAAAACTAAAAATTGATGTTGTTCTTGAACCTCAATTGTTTAGTTGGTCCCACATTTTCCTTTCCTCCAACAATTTTGAACCTCATCACCTCTAACCTGACAATTGGAGCACAGATCACTTCTACATATAGATTTTGAGTGACCAATAATTTTACAGGACTCACAGAACACATGAATTTTCTTGTATTCTATTTTAATAGATATTTCACATTGTTGAGTGGAAAGATAAACTTGATCAATTAATGTATAACATAAATCCACTTCTACCAATACACATGCATAATGACAAAAAATTACATTTTTAGTGGAATAGTTCATCCTGATTGGAATGAAAATCACGAATGAGATATCATATAAGATTTCCTAGTGCCATAGTACCCAATTAAGTATGTGAATATTAAACTAGATCTGTCCACAAGTTTCTTTTAAGTCATTAGAACTAAATTTTTGCTTCCAGTCAAAAACCCGCAAGGTACTGGGCCATAGGTTGAGCGATCCAATGCTCCAGGATCATCCTTTTAGATCTGTTGAGGGAAACTGAAAGTCGAAAAATCATCAATAAAATGATACACATTTAAATTCTACAATTCCCAAATAGATGATAGAGGATAAACCAGGTCAACAACTTTCCAGTGTATAGCACCATGTATCAGTAAAATTCGTGCAATAAATGAGAACTTACAAAAATAAAGCCTTTTGTAAATTGGTGGGGACCTGGAAGGGGGGGGGGATACTGGAGGGGGGGGGGGGTGTAGGGGGGTCTGTCTGCAGGGCAGGGGGAGGGTGCAGGAGGGTGTCCAAGGTTTGTCCGGGGGGGGGGGGTCTGTCTGCAGGGGAGGGGTTTCTGCAGGGCAGGGGGGAGGGTGAAGGTGGGTGTCCAGGGTTTGTCCGGGGGGGGGGGGGGGGGTGTCTGCAGGGGAGGGGTTTCTGTAGGGCAGGGGGAGGGTGCAGGCGGGTGTCCAGGAGGGGGGGGGGGGTCTGCAGGGCTAGGGGGAGGGTGCAGGTGGGGTGCCCCGGGGGTGTCTGGGGGGGGGGGGGGGTCCAGGAGCGGTGGTGCAAGGGGGGTCCAGCCGGGGGGAGGGCGAGGGGTGTGAAAGGGATGTGGGGGGGGGGGGATGTTGTCCAGTAGTGTGGGAGGAGGGATGCTATCTAGGGGGGTCCAGCAGGGGGGGGGGGGCTGTCCATGGGGGTCCACTAGGGGAGGGGGCTTCTGTCTAGGGGGTCTGGGGGGGGGGGGGTGGCTGCTGTCCAGGGGGAAAGGGGTGTGAAAGGGATGTGTGTGTGTGTGTGTGGGGGGGGGGTGTCCAAAAGGGGGGGGGGGCGCTACTATCCAAGGGGGTCTTGCAGGGGGGCTTCTGTCCAGGGGGTCCAGCGGGGGGGGGGGGGGGGCTTCTATCCAGGGCGGCTAGGGATGCTGTCTAGCAGTGGGTGGGGGGCTGCTGTCTAGGGGGGTCCAGCAGGGGGTGAAAGGGATGTGGGGGGGGGGGGGGGGCTACTCTCCAGGGGGTCCAACGGGGGGGGGGGGGTGCTATCCAGTAGGGGGGGGGGGTGTTGGATTGGTGTTGCCCAATCCGGTTGGGCCGAATGCTTGTGGCCCACAACTATCGCGGGTTGAGCTGTCCAGGGGGGGTCCAGTAGGGGGGGGGCTACTGTCCAGCGGGGTCCATCAGGGGGGGCTGTTGTCCAGGGGGGTCCAGTAGGGGGGGGGGGTGGGGCTGCTGTCCCGGGGGGCTGGGGCTGCTGTCTAGGGGGGTCCAGTAGGGGGGTGGGAGGTGGGGGGGCTGCTGTCCAAGGGGGTCCAATAGGGGGGGGGGTGTTTTTTATGAAATGGGATGGGTTTTAGTTGTTAGGTTTACAGGGTGAAGGTATTATTTTTTGTAAGGTATGCATGATGGAGATTCAAAGGTTTCCATGTTTAAAGATTTCAATGTTTTGAGGTTATAAGATCACATGTTTACAGATCATTTTTCAGATTGGTTTACAGGTTTTAAGTTTACAGGTTATTAGATTACAGGTTTTCCATGAAGGTATTATTGTTTTTAGGATGAAGGTATTATTGTTTTTTTATGTTTTTCTTGTTTTACAGATTTTATTACAGGTATTATTGTTTTTAAGGTATGCATGATTATTTTATTGGTTTCCATGTTTATAGTTTGTTTTTAGGTTATAAGATTATAGTTTTGTGGGTTTTACAGATTTTTTTCAATGTTTTCAAAGGATTTCATGTTTGTTTTTAAGGTATTCATGATTGGTTTACAGATTATTTTATTAATTTTAGGTTACATATTCTATTTACATGTTGCTTCAGGTTAATGGTTTCCAAATTGAATGTTGTGGGAGGTGTGCAAGAGAAAGGGGCGGGGGGGGGGGGGGGGGGTGGGGGTACTGGTGCAGGGTGGGGGGTGTGCAGTGAGGAGGGGGCAGGGGGGGGGGGTGGGGTGGGGTGTAAGGTGTAGGGGGTGGGGCAAAGAAGGTGTGAAGGAGCAGGGGGTTGGGGGTGCTGGTGCAGGGTGGGGTGGGGGCTGTCTAGGGGGAGGGGGGTGTGCAGTGAGGAGGGGGCAGGGGGTGGAGCAGGGGAGGTGTGTAGGATCAGGGGGTGCTGGTGTAGGGTAGTGGAGATGTGGGTGGGGGGAGGGGGGAGTTGGTAGTGTCCTCCCAACAGCCATCACGGTGAACCATGATGGTTTTTTATGTAGTTGAAAGTCCTATAGCCAGGGTTTTAAACCGTGGCTAAAGCCCTATAGCCAAGGGTTGAACTGTGGCTATAGGCTCCGACCTATATCCACACCAATACCAGCCACAGTTCATGAAACCATGGATACAACCTATAGCCATGGTTTTTGGGCCTATATCCATGGTTTAGAACCACGTCTATATCCTAAATTTCTAGTAGTGAGAGGACATTCACACATATTCTTGTAAAGAAAATACCAATGACTTGGATTTTTAAATTAATGAATAGATATTGAGGTAAAATTACTCTTATCAAGTTCATATAGATGACTACAGAATTTATCAGTGAAGTGATTATGTGTATCAAAAGTATATACACACAAAGGGGAGTGAAAATTACTACATAAGAAAATAAATAGTGATTTCACACATAATCTTGGAGTAAAATAATCATTGAAGTTTGCGTAAAACTAAATGAGTGGAAATTGAAATTTGAAATTCCCTTACCGATTTAGTAACTTATGAAAAATACACCACATAAAAGAAGAATCATCCAATGATGATGTAAATACCCAAAAATTAAATTATATTATGAAATTAATACAATCATTTCCAGTACATACACCACACAAAAGGTAATAGTGGAAAATATTGCATGAATCTCACTAGAATAAAAGTGAGATGAACACCCCTTACCTTGTACTTTTCCTTAGTATAGGGTAGGTTAACTCCTGTATAATGGTGAAATTATTTTTATTAAATTATAATTTAACCAAATACAGAAATATTATATTGTATATTATCTTCTAATATTGCTTTGTAAATGATATTTCTGTAGTATCATTGTTTTGGTTGTTAACTGATTCATTTTCCTTTATATGTTTTGTTTCAAAAGTCATGTTTGTTATGTATAAGATATATTTGATTCATATATAGGATTATATTAAGTTATTAAAAATTATTCTTAATCATAAAATGAAATTTATTCTTGAATGATTACGATGGGGAATGAATATCACCACGTTCGTGGAGATGGTAAACCGTATGCACGCACAAGCGACAATATCATTATATTGATGGTGAAATCGTATGTAATTGGATGGTATATCATATATACAGAATAATTTTCATTTTATATTTATTATATAAATCAGTTATACTCATTGTTATACCCATTCAAACAATGAATTGTTTGAATAACAAACTACACCACGACGTGGAGACGGTAAGCTGTATGCACACACATATGCTTACTTTGTCATTTATTGGATGGATAGAATAATGAATATGGTTGTACCATATTTATAATAACATGAAAATATGTATAAGGTACTGGAGTTTTTATTTTGGTATGGAAACAACAAAGAAAGAGGAAGTGGAAGAGGAATAGAACTTAAAATAGGGTGGTGAAATTATTACCTCTTCTTTGGGTGTTTCCTTTTGAGTTGATCAAAAGGGATCCTTAGGATGGATTTATGATCAAAGTAAGGCCTCTAGGTCGACGTGAGGATAGTTTTGAGGATATTTGTACTGGGTTTGGTTGAGCCAAATGGCTTTGGAGGTGTGATTTTGAGAGAAGTGGAAGTACCCTATTATAAGAGAGGTGAGAGTCACATTAGGGAAACCTTGAAATATTATTTTATACTAAAATCATTTTCAGTTTATAATGGCTCTAGAATAAGTTATTTCGAAGATAAGTTAGGTATGGGTCTAAAACCTCATAACCAATAGGTTTTAGATAGGTTTAGGTCACCATATTATCCTTATCCTTTAAGTTTAACTCTTAGTTAAATAGTTTAACTTTTACCTTGTATTCTTGTATTATTATATTATATGGTTAATAATATTACTATAAAATTACAAGAGAAACCAAAGTGGTTCATTAATGATATATATATATATATATTATTATATAAGTCTTTTGGCCAAACCATTGATTTTTAGGACTATTATATCTTTTAATAATATAGTATTTGTTTTTAAAAACTCATTTAAGTCAATTTGGCGACTATTTAGTATTTTGTTTCTCTTAAAGTCATAATAGCATGATGAATTCGAAAACATTAATTGAATCAACACTAGAATATCCTGTTAACCTATAAAATTAGTTAAATTCATCAAAAGTCTCAAATTAAATTTATTTGGATCTTTATAATATCAATTATTTTAGTCATTCATTAAAAAGTAATTGATGCATCATCATTGTGTCACAAATAAATTAAATTATATAATGTCTAAAAATTGTAAATAAAATACCATTATTTAGGTAATATTCTTATCATTCTAATTATAATTTATATTTGAATTTATCTTTTGTTTAACCCTATACTAAATATGATTTAGTTATTAAACTTTGAATTTACTACTTTTAACTATTCTTTAAGTAAAATAATAATAAATGTCCTAATCTAATCCAAGTGGACCAAAATGATCATATTTTATTTCTAAGGTTGTTTTTTGTCTAAATAAAGTTATCCAATAGATTTAGGACATGTGTTAGGGTAATAATAATATCATTTTTACCTTTAATTACCATATTTACTTTTAACCGTGGTAAATAAAAGTTAACAGTTACTATTCATCAAAAATTATTTTCATCTTATTGAACCAAATTATATTTACTGATATCAACCATGTATTTTTTATTTTTAAAGTTCAAATCATAGAAGTGGTAAAATTATGTTTTATGAAAATTTGAAAATTCTCCTAGAAGGTGGGTAAACGACGATAAAAAGTGGGTATTACAATTCATAACGGCTATTTTGATTGGTCGCGGTGTGTTAAAACTCCAAGTTCCATACAACGCAACCTACTACATTATTCGAAGAGAAACACATCATAGAAGCTTAAGGTGTTATATTCTTCCCTCCATCAATAAATTCTATCCTCACAATTTGAAATTGTTTTTTGTAAATAAAAGGTAAAAAATTAAAAAATACCTTTGTGGAAAACCTACATCAGAAATAGGGTTAATAAATTTTTGTCTTAATAAGTGGGAAAGGGAAATGAAGATGTCACCATCATATTAGGATTTTGAATAGGAAAACATTGGTGGAAAATGTAATTGGAGGAAAAACATAAATATTTATAAAGAGTTATTAAGGTCATAAATCACAAACAAGTTAATTAAAAATTGAGGGTCTCAAAGCCATAAATTTGTGATGAATAACGTAAGGTTTTAGGATAACACATTTTTGGGTTTAAAATACTTTCCCTAATGTTTAAGAGCTAATTTATTCATTGAATAAGAAAAAAATACATGAAAAGTATAGTTCCATACTTTAACTAATTTTTGACACAAACTCATCTTTCACTCTAAACGATGAGTATTGAAGATGACTTGGTCACACCTGAAGCGCTATAATAAATTTATAGAGAATAACATAAATCACAAAGGTTGAACTATATATTTTCCCTGTGTTTAGAGATTAACCAAAACCAAAATGGTCATTAAAATATAAGATGATCCCCAAAAAGGATAATCCTTTAGAGAAATAAATACTAATAAAAATTTCTAAAATTAAACCAAAAATACCAAAATTTCAATAAATACCATTCAATAAAAAAATTGTCCTTAAAATCCTTCAATATAATCCAAACTATAATTGAAACCCAAAACTCAGAAGAATTTGATTAAGTAATCTTCCATGTTAAATTATATATCTATATAACATCGACAACTCTTAAAGCCACATACTTAAAATTAATTAACATAATCAAATATTCTCCATGATATGTTAATAATTTATATAAATAACCTAAATCACTGTAAGTACACAATAAAAAGATAGATCGAAATCCACCTTTACTCCAAAAATGAAATCCCATATTATTCTATTTTTTAGGCATATAGTGTTACCAACAGAGCGAACGCATTCCAAAACAACATTGATCACTTAATCACAAAATCATGTTCCTATTATAAGGATAAACATTTGATAAAAATACAATCCCAAATAAACTTATTATTGATAAATAAAATCATTTAACTAAAAATAATTAGTCACACTAACCAGTGACTTCACGTAGTCCAGTGGTAGATGATAGATCTCAGTTGCACTTTAGTTGTGGGTTCGATTCCCGTAGCTTTTTTCCGACATGAAGGATTGTCACATGATCTGCATGTTGTCATTTTTCAGAAACTATATTTTATACCATTCCCAAAATGAGATAAATTCATAAAAATAACCATAAAATTATTTCACCACAAATGTTATCTCATACTTCACATTTTCATCCCAAAATTCAATGACTTGTAATTTCCTTAAATTCAAGGATCATATAAACCAAAATGGTAATTTATAACTATATACACAATAGAAAAGATAATTATTCCTAAAATAGCATTTTCACATAATAAACTATAGGGTTACACATACAAGAGAAAAGTCCTCCAAAGTAATCCCATCAATAAAGATCACTAATAATTTTAAACATTAATCCATATATTTATTTCAACATAAGTTCTTCCTTTACCAAGAGGTTATCCTATAGAATAGGTAATTCACTCAGGTAATTCTCAGGTCCCCAACATTTACGAAAAATGACTATAAATGGATTCTTGGCTTCATTTTTATTTTCTTCCATATTACTCTTCATTTTTTCACATCAATTTTTAACTTTATGTCCTTCTTTCCCACACATAAATCATTTATTTCTTCTATTGAGACACTTTTCAAGTTATATCCTTCCACATTTCCTTCATGATGGAAATTTAGCTTTGTTTTCTCCATGGTCTCCACTACTAGAGCTCTTATCCTTCACCACCTTTCTCTTTTTTGTTGAGTCCAGGAGTTAGTTAATATATATATTTTTGATCATATTTTTGGAAAAATTATTTGGCAAGAACACGATATCTTTTAAACCTATCAACATTCCATTTTGTTGCTCACTTCCACCACCATTCCCACCATGTACATCATGTTCAATGTTAATATCAATTCCTTGAAATCCAGCCATTGACTAACACAATAAAGATTAGTGTGAGTCATAAAATCATTTAGAGAATATAATAACACCTTATTTTAAATCTAAAACACCTTAGGATTAACCAAGTTCTTTTATTCTCATCTTATATTAAAATAATTCAAATTGGTTTGTAAAGAAAATGTGAATTATCCTAAGTATATCCCCTGGGAGTTTCTTAACCAAGAGTGCAGCAAGACCCGTTGTTGTGTACCATGATACCTCAGGTCCAGCCCGAAACTCTTTGTCATAGTTTTCACTCCTAGGTACATCTGTGCCAGATCCACCTCTACCTACTCATATCCAGACTGGGATGTATTTCTTGTAAAACACACATAATATTTACATTACCAATTTTTTTGAATGTTATTCTATACTAATCCTCTATGACTATCTTTGGGTAGTGTTTTCTAATCATAGTTTTTCTAAATGTAGCTTCCAAGGTTTGTACTAAACTTCCTATGATACCAACTATAATTCCCTAACCCCAGTTACCCAGAATCGATGAATTATTACATAAAATTGGCATGGTACAAGGAATCATGTCCTGAAATACCGATCATTTTAGTATCCTTGGAAGTAATAGATACATACATAAGTTTTACATTACATCATGAAATTAAAAAAACAACATTGTGTCCCCTTTGAACATTCTTATATCCCTTATCCTATTCCTATAGGTTAATCGAAATATACTTCTTTGTTTCTTGGGAAAAAATAAAACATAATAAAGGGGCGAGCTCAGATGCTCAGTAAGGATAATAATATAGAGAAAACTTTCATAAATAAGAATAAACATTTAAGGTAATGTATAATACTAGAACAAAATCCTTTTAAACTTATACTTCAGCATAATATGGAAAAGATAAATTAAATAATTCCATTTACTTATTCACATGGATATTCTAATTGTGTAATAATCACATTTAATGTTAATATCAAATTTCATAATAATAGAATGCATAATGCCGGACATCATAACCACATAGTCAAGGCCTTATGCCAAGACTACAAATAATATTTTTTCAAGGACTTTTTCCAACACACTAGTTTTTCTCATGAGACATACCGATGCATATAGGAGCTATAGAGGGATCCACTAATCACATACTATGTCCAATGCATTTCTCATATGAAAAGGTTGAAACATAACATAAACATTAGTATTAAAACTAGCATACGAAATGTTAATACTTAAACTATAAACCATGAATGGTAAAAAAATAACACATCCACGGTCAAACATATTAAAAAACCGTCAATACCATTGGAAAGATTGTATCATAATGAATCAACATTAAAAAAACGTAAAAGACAATGAATTATATTTACATAGATGAAATTAATCATTAAAACCATTTGAGAGAAATATCCCCTTTTTTCTTGAAAACATTTAAAAGTCTCACTATTTATCATGAAGCCGTTTAAAATATATTTTGGAATCAAAGTGTCTCATACCACATTGAATCTTTCACAAGGAATTTTAAGTTTAAAAACATCATATCCATATAAATAAATCCTCAAAACTATTTTTAAAACATGGACATTAATTAGAAAGATTTAGAAGAATAAAATTTTAAAACATTTAAAATGATATTTTAGTTAGAGTTCTTAACCAGATGAGAGAAATTGGAATACAAATAATTAAGGTAATCAAAACTTTATAATATCATGAGAATAAATGGATTCAAGATATACTATGTCAAAGTACAGTATATGCACCAAATAAATATGAATTGGTGCATAAAAACAAAGATAACTAAATTGAATGTAAGTTGAGATGAATTCCTTTATAAAGACTGTATCCTTAGGTTAAGGATAAATCAATGAAATAATTATGTGTGAAAAATATAAATAAACTCAATATTATGGGATATTCAGTGTAAATAAATCTTAGGACATTCAGACATATTATTTTAAAAACAACACCAATGACTTGGATGTTTAACTCAATGAATAATGATTGAGTTAAAATTACACTTATAATGTTTATATCGATGAATTGATAATTTATAAATGGAGTGATTATGTGTATAAAAAATATATTCATACAAAGGGGAGTGGAAATTACTACATAATTAAATAATTAGCGATTTCACACATAAAATTAGAGTAAAACAATCAATGAAGTTCGTGTAAACCCGAATGAGTGGAAATTGAAATTTGAAATTCCCTTACCAATTTGGAAACTTACGAAACATACACCCCATTAAATAAGGATGAACCAATGATGATTTAAATAATCATAAATTAAAGTATATTATGAAAACATATAATCATTGGGAGTAAATACACCACACAAAGGGTAATAGTGGCAAATATAGCATTAGTCTCACTGGAATAAAAGTGAGATGAAAAACCCATACCTTGTACTTTTCCTTATTATATGGTAGTTTAAATCTTGTATAATGGTTTAATCATTGTGAGTAAATTATAAAATAACCAAATACATAAATATCATAACATATATGATCTTCTAATATTTCATTGTTATTGATATTTCAATAGTATCATTGTTTTGGTTGTTAACTGATTTGTTTTCCTTAATATGTTTTGTTATGTAAGTCATGTTTGTTTTGTATAGTATGTATTTGATTCATATAAAAAATGATATTAAGTTCTTAAAAATTATTTTTAATCCAAAAATGAAAATTATTCTTGAATGATTGTGATGGGGAATGAATCTCATCACGTTCGTGGATACAGAATTCTGTACGTACGCACGAGTGAAAATATCATTATATTGATGGTGAAATCATATGTAATCGGATGTTATATCATATATACAGAATCATTATAATGTTATATTTATAATTTATATTAGTTATACTCATATATACGCACGTATGGTGACTTTTTCATTTATTGGATGGATAGAATAATGAAAATGGTTGTACCATTTTTATAATAACATAAAAATATGTAGTAGGTACTGAATTTGTTATTTTTGGTATGAAAAAAAAATAAATAGGAAGTGGAAGAGGAAAGGAACTTGAAAAAGGGTGGTGAAATTATTACCTCTTTTTCAGGTGTTTCCTTTTGAGATAATAAAAATGGATCCTTTGGTTGGATTTATGATCAAAGTAAAGAATCTAGGTCTAATTGAGGATAATAGAGAAGATATTCAGGTAGTAATGGGCAAGCCAAATGGCTTTAATGGTGTGATTTTGAGAGAAGTCTAACCACCCTTTTATAAGAGAGGTGAGGGTCACTTTAGGAAAACCTTGAAATATTGTTTTATAATAAACTCATTTTTGGTTTATAATGGCTAAAAAATAATTAATTTAGAAGTTAAGGTAGGTATGGGTCGAAAAAATATCAACCAATTTGTTTTAGACAGGTTCAGGTCACCATATTAACTTTATCTTTGAGATTTAACTCTTAGTTAAATTGTTTAACTTTTACCATTTATTCTTGTATTATTATATAATATGGTTATTAATATTACAATAAAATGATAAGAGAACTAAAATTGGTTCAATAATGATATATATATTATTATATAATTCCTTTTTTCAAATATCATATTTTAGAACTATTATATCTTTTAATAATATAGTATTTGTTTTAAAAACTCATTTATGACAATTTCGACAATATTTAGTATTCTGTTTTTGTTAAAGTCATAACGACATGATTACATAGAAAAATATAAATTGAATCAACCCTAACATGTAGTATTAACCTATAAAATTAGTTAAATTCATCAAAAGTCTCAAATTACATTTATTTGGATATTTATAATATCAATTATTTTAATCTTTCATTAATAACGTAATTACTGAATCATCATTGTGTCATAAATCAATTAAATTATATAATGTCTAAAAATTATAAATAAAATCCCATTATTTAGGATATATTTTTTATCTTTATAATTTATATTTATATTCGAATTTATCTTATTTTAAAACCTATATTAAAAATTATTTAGTTATTAAACCTTGAATTTAACACTTTTAACTCTTCTTTAAATAAAATAATAATAAATGTCCTAATCTAATCCAAGTGTACCAAAAGGATCATATTTTATCCCTAAGATTTTTTTTTTCTAAATACACTTATACAATATAATTAGGTCAGGTGTTCGAGTAATAATAATATCATTTGTACCTTTAATTACCCTATTTACTTTTAATCGTGGTAAATAAAAGTTAAAAGTTACTATTCACCAAAAATTATTGTCGTCTTATTGAAGAAAATTTTACTTTCTGATATCAGCCATGTCTCTCAAAATTTTTAAATTAAATTCATAGAAGTGGTAAAATTATATTTTATGCAAATTTGAAAATGCTCCTAGAAGGTGGGTAAAAGACGGTAAAAAGTTCAATGAAATTTTATATATATAATATTATTATAAAATGACTCCAATGAAATACATTGAACATATATAGATATTATGTGTTTATTTTTACCTAAAATAAATTTAAATATAATAATTAATTATTTAAATAAAAATCCAATTTTAAACAATAACACAATTTTTTTCACTATTCATCAAAAATTGAATGTCTTTAGAAAAATACAAAAAATTCACCCTATGCTAATTTTGATATTCTGAATTAAAAAATGAGGTCCATTTTGAAAAATAAAATTAATAAAATTTCAAAAATTGTGTATTACTATTCATAAAGGATTGTTTGATTGGTTGTGGTGTGTTAAAACTCCGAGTTGCGTACAACGCATGCTACTACATTATCCAAAGGGAAGCGTACCATACAAGCTTGGGGTGTTACATAAGTAATCATCCTACCCAACCAATTTCAATTTATTTCTTCTTCTACCACATTAATTTATTTGGTATTCATCATAAAATAATAACTTAAGTAACCTAAGTACACTAAAATGTTTTTATGATTACTTAACTAGCATTTTCCACCCTCTTTTACATCAAATGGGAGGTGAAATTAGCACTTGTGCATACATGTGGACTACCACCTCCACAAAGTGATTCAATAAATTTTTTATCACACTAATTAATGGATGGTTATTATGATATATTTAAGGGTTATATATGATATATATTATATACTATTTACATTTTAAGGTTAATTATTTTCTACCTTTCCTTCATTCTATCCATTGAATAATGGAAACATTATTCGTGCATACATGTGCCCTACCATCTCTATGAATGGTGTACTTAATTTTTCTACCTCTACATTTTATTGATTAATTTAAATATAACTGTAAAATACATGATTAAATTATAGTAAGTGAACATTATATTTTAGTATAACTATTATAATATTCAGATTTTAATATTTTGTGGCATACAAAAAAATTCTTGTTCAATATGATGATTTTGAACATACTAGGTCAAAATAATCCTAGACTAATTTTTTAAAATCTCCCTTAAAAATATGATTTTATGAACAATAGAAAATTTAGTATTTAATTGTTAGTCATTTTACGTATTTTTTTTTCAATATTTATAATTAACCATGTATTCACTATCAATTTGAATAAATAAAGTAAAGATCATTTTGAGGTAAAAACTATATTTTTTAGAAAAACTATTTTTAAATTCAAAGTGTCGTTCCATTTTAATTATTTATGATAATATTTATTAATGAATTATTTAAATGAAAATTATTGATTTATATATAAATATATTAATATAAATCCATATAAGTATGACTAATATTTTTATATTTAATGTAAGTTTACCTTATGCTAAAAAATGAATTTTCAAGGAAAATTGTTTTCAACACTTTTTGAAGGTTTATTTTTAAATTAAATTCTGACATATTTGTGAATTTATTTTTTTAAAATGGATTCCATATTTGAAATCATAATTTGATTTTTTTTAAGGAGTGCACTTTCATTTTTTGTCATAATTAATAATTAAAATAGAAAACATTTGTCACCACAGTTAGTGTTAAAGCATTTTTATTGGGAATTTAACCGAAAATGATAAGGGTTAAAATGAAATAAACACTTTATGAAACACTATTTAGGTTCTATATATTATTTAACCTTATAAAAAATAAATATGATCCATTTTAGATCCATTTTTTCAATAAAGTGACTTAATATTAATTAAGAAACTAAAATATTACTGGTGTTCCACTCACCTCAATTATAAAAGGGAACATCACCCCCTTACTTATTCACACATCTTGAACCATTTATCTCAAAAGACCCATGAAAAAAATATCTCCCAAACGTCTTTATAGAAATTATATAGATTCTATTCTTCCCAAAAGACCAACCCTAGGGTTTGTAATAAAATATCCAATGGTGGTTTTCCTAAGCGAAGGTAATCATCTTCACCATGCTATTTATTTTTTTAGTTCTTATTTTAGGATCTAAAATTAAAAAATACAAATTACAATAAAATAACAAAATTATATAACTTATACTAAGTTTTTATTATGTTTATTTCATAATATTTTTCCATATATTTCTCTGTCAAATGGGAAACAAAACCATCACTTGTGTGTACATCGGAGTAATGCCTCACAAACTGATGTAATTTTTTTCCATCACTGTCTCATAGGGATAGTCATAATATTGGAACTTATGAATATATATGATAATTATGACCTAATATTGGTTCTTTAAAAATAATATATCATCTAATTTCTTACCCTTTCTCCCATTAATAAAATTATAATGTCACTCGTGCGTACGTACGACCTACCATCTCCACGAAGCGATGAGATTCATTATCCATGTCCAAATTTAAAGAATTATTATAAAAATATATATAATGATTAAATGTGATACTTATAACATTAATATAATTCTGGAGATGATTTAAATATATAAAATTCAAAATAATTGAACTTCTATGATAAAACATGCTTGATAAAATGAATTAGTTATCACCCAGAAGTAAGGTTATAATAGAGTATTATTAGAGAATGAGTGATATGATATTATAATAGAATAAAATATGATATTATAAATATTCATATGGCTATATGATAAACTAATTAAAAGTTTAATACAATTATATAAGAGGTTAATTAATTTTTAACAAAAGGGAAGTGTGAGGTTAGGGATTTTTTTAACACAATTTCCATTCATTGGGTTGTAGTTATGCATCATTAACAATGTCATTCCATAATTATGTGTAAAATAAAATGAAATTGTATTATATTGTATTTCAAAAAACCTTTTTGGGTTTAATTTTTGTACACATAATCACTTCATTTATTTATTCTTACTTCAATGATATGATATTTGTAATGGAGTTTTCCTCAATTTCCACTCCATTGGGAAATATTTAGAATTATAAGCCTATTTATTTTTATGTGGTGTATATAAATCCATATATATATATATATATTAATAAATATTTATTAATTCTTATTAATGTTTCAATTAATGTTTATTCTTTCTAACGGTTATAATAAAAAAGTTACCTAAGTGGTAACATAATATTTTATAAACTCATTTTTAAGGATTAGATTTATTTTTATTGAAGAAATATTGTAATATATTATTTTTAAAATACACCACTTTTTTATCCTCTATATATTTTAAGAGTTTACATTTTTATGCCAACTTTTTCAATAATTTCAATTTGAATCCGGAAATTAAAAATTAAAAAGAAAATAGAATATTATTTTTATTTTCGATAGGGTACATTTTTCTTCTATATCCATATTTTTCAGAAAAAATTACATAAGTTATTTTTATTTTCACAATTGATTTATTAAGTAATTTTTTTTATCCTTGAATTTTTACAAGGGAATAAAGTAATATATATAATGGTTTCTGAAAGGTTCAATTTTAATATTCTTTTAAAAAGTCATAAGGAATGATTTTTAATGTATACAAGTTTTATATATTTTCCCACCACTATAACTATTTCATGCTCTTTTATTATTCAAAAAGTTTTCTACAGTTTTATAAATAAATATATTTAGTGATTTTTTAATGATTTAATTCCATTTTATTTTATTATTTGTTTGACATGAATTTATTTCAAAATGTATATTTCTGATGAATTGATGGTTATATTTTATCTCTTATTAATATTTTGGTGATTAAATTTATCTTAAGACATACATTTTTTTATGATCACTATAAAAACAATTCTCTTATATATCCATATTCGTTGTAAAATAGATTTTATTTTTTCCTAAACCATTAACCATTTCTATATATGGTGTTTAAATTGAAATTTAATCAATTTACTTGGGAAATGTTGATATTCCATATTATTTTATTAGTATGAATGTTTTTTGATAAGGAATATTTTTTGTAAATTAAATTTATTATTAATTATACGTTGAATGCATTGGAAATAAAGTAATGGTTGGGGAATCGAGTTATATTTACCCTCAATGAATTTAAATTTCTCTTGAGATAAAAAAGCTAGCTAAATTAAAAAGCTTTCTAGTGTATACCTACATATATATTAAACTCCCTAAGTGAAAGGATTTGGTGGTATAAATATCATGATGTATAAGATCTTGACATACAATATTATCCATTTTATTATTTGAGAATTCTTTTATTATTATTCATTATATCATTACATTTATATTATCCATGGATTATTTTTATTCTCATGTTGATTAAATTGTTTTTATGAGTTATTTACCTAGACATATTGTTTATGACTTATTTAATCTAGACTGATTCTATTGTACAAAACCGTTATTGATAATTATATTTTACCCTAATTAATTTTCCTTTCCCTATGATATAAAAAATAATTATTTGAATGAGTTTAAGGATGAACAATGTTTTCTAATACTATATTTTATGTTTTATTTCTAATGTATAAAATGGGAATCACATGTGTATCTAGTTCTTGAAGAAAACTAAACCAATAAATAATTTGGTATTAGATCCCTTTTATTAATTATAATGTAATAAAAAAGAAACTGACTCTAGGTTAATGGTGTTGGGGTTATTATAATTGGAATCAAAGAAATTTTATTAAAAACCATGAGAACTAGATTTAGTAAAACACAGATTAAGGAATACAACACTATGAAAAACTTTGAGGATATGTTTAATTATGGAATAATATCACAAATATTTTATTAATATAGAGATTATATGATTATTACAAGGAATACATATCTTTATGGATACTACAAGTAGATGTGGGTTTTTTAGAAAAGCATCTAGGTGTAATAACCACAAAAAAGAGTTGGTCGAGTATATATCGACCATTATTCTTATGCACAATGAGTGCGCCCTTACTATGCACCAGATTTAACACTCTAGGGGGATATTCTTTAGATAAATGATATTTTATTTACAAGACACTATAAAAATTGGAAAATATTATATTTATTTAAATATATTCCCAAAGAAACAATGTTTATAATTATGAGATTAACAATGCATAAATTTTCAATTTATGTTGAATATTATATGAAATTTGAATTATTTATTGTTATTTAAAATACATAATGATATGATAAAATACATTATATTACATTATTTAGAAATAGTTCCTAGAATAAATAATGGTATCAACACTCATGACCAATATAGAAATTTCCTAGCTGAGAAATCCAATATAACTGGTGTAGGAGTGGAGTAGAATATGAACATATTTTGAAAGATGGCCGAGTTTATGACTAATAAACTTGAAAATATAGAGAAAAATGATATTAAATGATATGATAGACCCATATTTGATTATTTAATGTGATCTAAGACCCCATATTTTATTGGAACTACAAATCTTCTGTTGGATGAGAGATAGATTAGGTCTCTTGTACAGATATTTATAGCCCTGGGATGTGATGAAAGGGAAAATTTTATATTGGAAGTATATTATCTAAAAGGAAATACTAATCATTTTTATTCATTTTTTTAGAATGATCGACCTAAATAAGAAATAAAACACATTTAATTGAGAGATTTTAATGTAATATTATTCAAAAAAAGTTTTCCTCATGAGAAACGAACTGAAATAAATTGAATGTTTCTCAGTTTAAGGAAAAATAAAAAATGAATGTTGTGTAGAGTATGAGGATACCTTTACATTACTAGCCTGGTATGTTATGAATAATATATGTTATATGGAAATCATGATTGAGAATTTATTTGAAGGGATTAATCCATTTCAATAAAGGGAATTGGTTCCTAAAACTTTTTAATCATATGTTGAAATAGTTTTATGCAAACTAAAAAATATAGAATGATTATTATAGATCATATATATTATAAATAAATAGATAGAATAATAGTTTGTATGAACCCTAAAAAAGGGAATGTGTCAAATAAAAAGAATAAAATGAAGCAATTTTCATCATGTTAAAATTGTGTAAAGAAACATACAAGAATATTATTGAAGGGAATGGGAGTTTTTTACAAGTGAAAAGATAAGGGTCATCTAGCTAATAAATTTGTGGGAAATAATGTTTCCAATAATATGCTGTTCTTTAACTATAACTTAATAGGGAATTATTCAAACTAATTTTCCTAGTGTTTAGGGAATCGTCTGTAAAAGAGGCCATAGGGGGAATACTAGACTTATGCAATCACTACAACTATGGTTGAAGTTACTAAAGATGTTGTTTAAATTAATTTAATCATATCATTAAATTTATACAATTTTTTATTTAAGTTTGGATTTTACACTCTTTTATCATTCATGTTTTTAATAAAATTAGATATTACCTGAGAACCTTAAAAAGGGAGTTTCCAGTCGAAACTCCTTGTGGAAATCTCACAATAATAAGGATGTGTCATAATGTTTCCATGATGAGAAATGAATATTCCATATTTTTATAATTTATTATTATGACTATGTATTTCTTTTATATAATCCTTAGAATGGACTATAATTCAAAATATTATGATAAAATCTAATTCAAAGAGAATGAAAATATGAATCATAATGAATTTGTGGAATTTATTATCGTTAGAGGGGAGAATTAATCATCTAAATCATCTCTAGATATTCCACCAATAGCTTTTCAAAGTGAGATTATTTGGGAATAATAAGAGAAACAGTCTATCTATAGAAAAGATAATCATCAAATTGACGACATACCTATTATTCATGATTGTATTGATGTATTTTTTGGAATTACCTGAATATAAAATTAAGAATGAAATTTAGTTTTCCAATGATTTGATCCACAACTAAATAATAATATCAAAGACTCCCTATAGAATAAACACTATGGAATTATTGGAGTTAAATAAATAACTTGAAGAGTTGTGTGATATTGTATTTTTACACCCTAGTGTTTCACCACAGGGAGCCCCTATTCTTTTATTAAGAGGAAATAAAGGTCATTTAGGCTATGCCTTGATTATATTTAAATCAATGCTATTATAAATAAAAAAGTACCCCTACCTTGAATTGATAACTAATTCATCAGGATTCATGGAGCTCAATATTTTACAAAGACTGGCCTTTATTTTGGTTATCATCAATTGCAAGTAAAGAAGAAAGACATTTTGAGGACTAAATTTTAAATATGGTATAGAAATTATGAGTTTACAAAAATTCTATTTGGATTGAATAGTTAACCCTCTATTTTTAAGAATCTCATGAATATTTTATTCAAATAATATCTTGATAAATTTGTTTTAGTATTTATTTATGATATCATGGTGTATTCTAAAATCTATGAGTATCATGAGAATAATTTTGGAATCATTCTTGAAACTATGAGAAGAAAAGGGTTATATGGGAAATTAAGTAGTGAATTCTTAAATCAAAATATTTATTTTGTTTATCAAATTTTTCCAACGATGGAATCTTAGTTGATCACGAGAAAAAAATTCAGGAAAAGAGTGACCTATGTCAATGAACATAGCTGAGGAATTTAGTTTCATTAGTTTGGTAGGTTACTCTCAGTGATTTTTAAAAAAAAAATTTATATTAGATAACCCATAAACAAAGATTAAACATAAAGGGGTTAAGTTCTTATAGACAAATAAATGTGAATAATATTTTGATGAATTGAAGAGGATATCAGTTAATACCCTGATCCGAAATCTACCATTAGGAAGTGATGGATTTGTGATATATATTGACCCATCAATGAAGGGACTTGTTTGTGTCCTTATGAGTTAATATAAAGTTATTTCATATACATCAAGGTAGTTTTGGATCATTGAACATTACTGTCAAAATCAAGAGAAATACACGATATATTCATAGATCATATGAGTTTGGAATAATTATTTAGAATTAAACTTTTTGTGAGTCGATGTTGATGTCTTTAACTACTCAAGGATTATGATTGGTCAATACACTACCACCCAGGGAATGAAAATATTGTAGTGGATGCCTTGAGCAAGAAAGATCATAGATTTATTACCAAAATGAGGACTGGAATTGATTTGATGATCATGGTTGTGTTAAAGATAGATATATGAATAATTGGGGATTGAGAGAAATCACTCATATTTTCCAATGATTACAAAACCATATTTATCAGAAAAGATAAAAATTTCCTAGACTAATGACGAGAATTTTCAAAAGAAAACCGATGCTGTGAATGATGGGAAATTAGAAGATGTCATATATGAATATGGCTATCATGACCCGTCCCAGTGGGGCCCATGCCACGACTCCCCAAGCCCACCTCCAATAGGCCAGGGGATAGTGACTACCACCGAGTAGGAATATTACTAACATGGGAGGCATTGCCTAAGCACCTGTATACACGCACACATCTCCAAGCCCACAAATGCTGAAATGAGAAAAAACACTAGGAAGAAAATGCATGCATACAACTAAACCCAATAAAGAGAGTACGACGAAAGTTAAAGTACTAAAAATAAACTGGTCCCAAATACAATCCCACCAAAACAAGAGTCCAAAAAATGAAAATTCCAACCTGTAAATTGAAAAGGTACTGGGACTGCTGCTCGTAGCTATAGGAACGCCTCAGCCTGTAGGGAACTCAGAAAGCTCGGTCATATCCTGGTCCACCCTGGAATCTATCAAAAGGATGCTCGTCTGCACAAGACATGACATGTGCGCACAAAGACCATGTAGGGGTGAGTATAACAATACTCAGTAGAGGACCCCAAAAAACCACAAATCAGTACTCAAAGTAAAGGTATAGTCATCTATACACAGTTCATGTCTACAAAACATATAGCACAAATCAGATATACTCAAAACCCAGACCTATAGTCTAGAGACAAGTCATACGACTGCATACCCCTATCTAGGGGTTCAGTTCGAAGATTCCACGAAGCACTCATTCTGGGAGAACACACTCGACGAATACTATAGCTATGATGACATCCTTTTGTGAAGTACTGTTCATCAGGAAATGTCACGAGAGGTAGTTACACAAATTACAAAGACACACTCCTAAGTGAGAAGGTTACGATAAATAGATGCACTCATTACGGGAGACACACTCCTGAGTGGGAAGGATCATGATACATAGATGAGGATCACTACCAGGGCCTTGGAGTATAACATGACTCATCCAGAATTCACCTGCTAGGTAGAGTATCGACGCCCGGTGGAGTTGTTCACGTCGATGTCGGACCCTACCAAGGGTCATTAATGGATAGAGGATCTCGATTCGGGCATCTCGGATGGATGCCTGACTCTATCACAGAAAGTCCTACTGAAGGGATCATACTCTTATAGAAGGAAACGATGCTTGACCTTTAGGCGAACGAGAAGAAGGGGCACTAACCCAAATGTAAGATGTTCAAGATGCGGTGAACAAGAGGACCATGTCGTTTTCTAAAAATTACACGGTGCGTAGAAAAGTTACACACCGTGTAGTCTGAACCAGGGTATTTCCCATGTACAACGGCCCATGTCATAATGCTGGTCATATAGAAAAGCTAAGTACACAACATGTCGTAAGATGTACACGCCGTTTCCGTGTGACTGGGGTTGGATCCATGTATGCTGGCCATGTGATCATACACAGTCATCAACCCATGTACACCAACCCGTGCAATTTGTACATGGGGTGACCCATGTTACTAGACTCGCCTGGACGTGTGATGGAGTAAATGGTCGTGTACTCCATCCCATGTCCGTGTACCCCTTGGACACATGTTGAGTTCCACGTAGCTGCCTCTGCCATGCGGTACATGCCGTGTCATCTGAAGCTGTGTAGTCTAACCCATGTCTGTGTACTTCCCAAAGTACGTGCCGAGCATCAGGGAAAGTCTAACACACCGTGTGACCAGGGTCACACGCCGCGTGATTCCTCTCTACCCCCAAAACCCTATCCCTAGCTTCCAGTACTACACAGTTTGTTCTTCGGAAGTATATGTCGTGTATTCTGGAAATTTCAAGAAAAGATTCTCTTCACCAGCACGCCTCTCGTGCTACACCGATCATCAATATGGCTGTCCGATTGCCACGAAACTCCTGGGTTTTGGTCGCCCCGATACCCCAAATATTCTTCTGGTGTTTCCAGACCTCTGATCGGCCCCAAAAACATGCTTTGATCTACCCGCGCGGAGAACGCTCGAAGAACAACCCTTCTTGGTCTAGTCTGATCCGTCATCCTCCATCTTCGTCCCACCTTTTCATGGTCACTGTGGTGTGGATTCTTCAATTTGGGATTATTGCATCGCAAAAATGTCACGCAATGATCCATTGTTCATCACCCTGTGAAGAACACAAAGAACGCACGGAAGAAAAGGGAAGAAATCCAGTAAAACAACTTTGTGGAACGAACCTCCGCCATCGTTCGTCATGGTGTTGATCCACTCCCGTTAGTAGGATTAAAAAGAAATGAATCAAACAAAAACAATCAACAAGGATCAATTCCAAAAATCATCAAAATGAAATCCCTCCAGCAAAAACGTACGAATCCGTGGATCAACTTGTTCATGGTTGATCCGAGTTCGTCATTTTAAATCAAAAGCAGTGAAAAGAAAATTTAAATAATAAACCCCTACCTTTATGAAAGGATCGATCCTTGACTAAAGGGTCACACTGTCGTCATCTTCAAGATCCTTCAATTTCATTGGTGCAACAAATCTCAACTTCCATCCATCGTCGTTCGTCCTTGAGAGTTTTCTTCAACGCTCCGCAGATTCTCCAGATATTTATCTCAATCATCGCCAATGAGAAAAATCGATTATCATAATAAAAAGGGAAACATATTTGACATCCCATCATGCTGCGGCATTAATGAGTTAGAATTGCTGTTTTTGAGTCATTATGACATGAAATTAATGACTGAAACAGCTACCCATCACTGCGCTGCTCGGATATTTCAAAAAAGAAATAAAATAAACGTTGAAAATTTATTTTATTTTATTTGACTTAAAACATCCAAAAATTAACATTTCCCCTCGACCTGCGTTGGTTGAGGTTAGGATCTTTCATAAGTAAAGTCGTCGTCTCGGACGCAACGGTTCCCTCAGATTTTTAATCCGTGGATCCATTTGGAAACTGCCACAACCGCACACAAGTGACGACTCACTTGACTTAATAATGTTCAAACCACCATTCCATGCTCACTAGTCCCTAGAATGATGTGTCGCCTTCATGCCCAGGCTCTAAATAATTCCATATAAACTATAAAAACAATACATAGAAAATCTGAGATATTACATTCCCCCCACCTTGGGGTTTTACGTTCCTAAAAATCTAAAACAAAGGCTTCTAAAAAAGATGTGGGTATTGGGCATGGATCTGGGACTCCCTCTCCCATGTGCTCTCCTAAAGATTCCCATGCTGCCACCATATGCGCACCAAAGGAATCGATCGACCATGAAGGATTCTCTCCTGCCGATCCTCTATCTCCACCGTGTACTCAGCAAAGGTCACTCCATCCTTGATGCCCAGCTCACCCCAGTAGATGACGTGTGATGGGTCATGCATGTACCTCCTCAGCTGCGACACGTAGAAGACATAATGTACCTGATGAAACTATGGAGGTAGAGCTAGGCGGTACACCACCTCACCAACTCTGCACAGTACCTGGAAAGGTCTGATGAACCTTGGAGATAGCTTGCCACCTTAGCCAAATCTCTATAACCCTCATTGTGGTGAGACCCGAAGAAAGATGTGGTCTCCCTCTTCAAACTCCAGAGATCTCCATCACCTGTCAGAATAAGAATTTTTCAAGCTCTCTGTAGTCTTTATCCTCTCTTGGATGATCTACACCTTCTCAGTAGTAGCTCACACCAACTCTGGACCCATGAGTGCTGACTCTCCGGGGTCAGTCCAGTAAAGCGGTGGCCGGCAGGGTCTCCCATACAAGGCCTCGAATGGTTCCATAATAATGGTGGAGTAGTATCTATTGTTGTATGCAAACTCCACTAGTGGTAGGTGGTCCTCCCAACTATGACCAATGTCCATGACACCATCTCGCAACATATCCTCCAGAACCTGAATGGTCTTCTCCGTCTGACCATCAGTCTGGGGATGAAATGCTATGCTAAAGCATAGTTGAGTCCCAAAAGCCTCCTACAATCCCTTATACAACTGGGATGTGAAATGGGCATCTCGTTCTGAGACTATTTTCGAGGGGACTCCATGAAGCCGAACTATCTCCTGCATGTAGAGGTGTCCCAAGATTTCTACGGAACTCCGCTCCCTAATAGCTAGGAAGTGGGCCGACTTGGTGAGTTGTTCTATGATCACCCATATGGAATCATGCCTCTTGGACATCCATGGTAAGCCTATCACGAAGTACATCGATATTACATCCCACTTCGACTTTGTAACTTCCATGGGTGAGCTAATCCTGCTGGAACCTGGTGCTCAGCCTTCACCTGCTGGCATGTGAGGTATCGAGAAATGAACTCTGCTACACCCTTCATCATGCCCGACCACCAGTACTATTGTTGGAGATACTGTTACATATTTTACACTCTAGGATGTACCACCAAAGGGGATGTATGAAACTCCCTAAGGACCTCCTCTTGCAACACCACCGGTACAACAGTGCATCCTCTTAAAATAAGTACGTGCTTCCCACCTTGTCAATATCTATCAGAAGCATGTCCTGTGGATAACTGAGCACGTAAATCCACACAGTCGACATATCCTAGCTGTGCCTCCATAACCCGCTGTAAGAATGGAGGTGAGACAACCATTGATGGTAGGTAGGGTTCATCTTCCATATCCATGAAGGACAACTGCAACGTGGCTAACTACTCTGTTGCCTCACTCAACAGCTGTGAGCTCAATCTTCTTCTCAGAGCATCCGCCACTTTGTTCCCCTTCCCAACTGTATAGATGATCTCAAAATAATATTATTGGAGGAAATATAGCCAACACCTCTATCTTAGATTCAGATCTTTCTGCAATTAGATGTACCTGAGGCTTTTGTGGTCAGATTATATGATAAACCACCAGCCCATAAGGTAGTGTCACCACATATTCAATGCGACGACTACCACTGCCAACTCGAGATCATGGGTCACATAGTTCTGCTCATGTGGTCTATACTGGCACGAACCATAAGAAATCACCTCCTACCTCTTCATCAAGATACAGCTAAGCCCGATCCCTAATGCATCGTAAAATACTATGTACTCAACACCCTCTTCTGGCAATCTCAATACTGGGGCGCTCGTCAAACTATTTCTCAATTTCTCAAAAGCCTACTGGCACTTCTCTATCCACACGAAGGGTTTCCACTACCTGTTCATGTCCATCATTGGTGCTGATATCTAGGGGAAATCAAGAATGAATCTTTGGAAATATCCTACAAACCCAAGGAAGTTACACACCTTCGTTATGCTCTGAGGTGGCTCCCATCCTAACACAGCCTCCACCTTGGCTGGGTCTAAAACTACTCCATCTGCTGAGATGACATGTCCCAGAAAGTGGACCTCCAGAATCTAGAACTTGCACTTTGAGAGATTCCCATAAAACTGGTGCTACTGAAGTACGTCTAGAACCATCCGCAGGTGTCTTGCATGATCCTATTCTGACGCTGAGTACACAAGGATGTCGTCAATGAATACCTCTATGAACTGGTACAAGTACAGCTAGAAGATGAGGTTCATCAGTATTATGAACACTACATGGGCATTCGTCATGCCTAAAGGTATAAACTAGTACTCATAGTGACCGTAGCGGCATATGAAAGCTATCTTCGGTATATCCTTATCCCACACTCGTAGCTGGTGATAGCCTGATCGTAGGTCAACCTTCGAGAACCAGTGTTCCAATCTTAGCTAATCAAAGAGTTCATTGATCCTTGGTAGGGGATACTTGTTCTTCACCATAACCTAGTTCAGGCGCTGGTAATCCACGCACAACCTCAGAATCCCATCTTCCTTCTTGGCAAACAATTCTGGGGCTTCCCAGGGTGGAACGCTGGGTCTCACGAAATCCTTGCTTTGCAAATCCTCCAACTTCAATATCAGCTTGTAAAGCTCTACAGGGGATACCTGATATGCTGATGAGGAAATCAGTGTCGTCCTAGGGTGCAAGTCGATGCACAAGTCGATTTCCCAGCGGGGAGGTAATCCTGGAACATCTTCGGGAAATATGTCCACATACTCAGCCACCACTGCTGGGAACTAGAATCTCACAACATCCACTACTCCGAGGGAACAGATATCCAACTCATGAGTGATTGAGTGTACCCTCCTATTCATAAGCCCATTCTGCGCTGCCTAGGTTTTCCTTTGTCCGATTAAGGAAAACCTCGTTCCATCACGGAGGAATCACTGCACTCTTCGCCTAAAACAGTCAATCTAGGCATGGATCGAAGATAACCAATCCATATCGAGAATCACATTTTAAGGACTTGAAGATACCACCAAGTGGTTCCAACCAAAACTCTCATGTCCAGGGGTAATATTGCACTGTCTGCAAAGGTGTGTGATAATAGAGTCTCCTCTCATTGTAGTCTCCAAGCATAAGTATTGAGTCAACAGTTCTATCGGAATCTTGAGGTTTCGTACAAGACATGTGACTATGAAGGAATGAATAGAAACTGTGTCTATAAGTATATAAGCTAAGGTAGAAAAGACATAGATCATACCTCAAATCATCCCTGGAGCCCCTGGGTTGTATGACTTGACCGCATGCATCAGTCCTCGACCTTGTCTCCCATATCCTTGAGCTTAGTGCAGACCTCCTGGGGGTGGTGGTGGAAGTAAGTCAAAGCATCTTCCACCACTGCAGCTCTCCCTACTCTTCTGCCATGTTCGCCACCTAGCGGGTCTTTCTGCTCCACTCTCTACCTCGGCCTCGGTGGTCTATCCACCGCTTCCCCGTCAGCAGCTCGACGGCTCAGAAAATCTCTTGCGAGATGTCCCCTACTGTCGCAGGCATAACATCGCTTCTCCCTAGGCTGACTGGATCCATCCTGAGAGGCGTTGACTATTGAGTATCTGTCCTGGGTCCTCCTATGATGCCTCCATCGTCCAGATCCCTGTGCTTGATGTCGGATCCCTACTGCCGGGGTCTCTGCACTTGTCTTCCTACTTCCGACTTTCGTAAGCTGTCTCTGCTCTGCCAAGAAGCTCTCGATCACCAAGGCCCGCTCGAGCACTCTGGCATAAGTCGATATGCATAGAGGCACAACAATATCTCAGATGTCTCATCGTATACCTTGCTCGAAGGTCCGAGATCTGAAGTTCTGATCCCTGACCATATCCATCGAGTACCGGGTGAGGTTGTTGAACCTCGAGGAATAGTCAGATACTGTCATACTGCCCTGCTGGAGCTGAAGAAGCTCCTGGATGGGCACAACTCTCAGTGTAACCGGAGAGAACTCCTCCCTGAAGAGTCTCTCAAACTACTTCCATGAAAGAGTCTCCTCGTCGTGAGTCTGTGTGGTCAGACTCTACCATCGTCCCACCGAACCCTGAAAAAGGATCACTCCTAGGATCACCATTTGGTTTGCTGGTGTCCTCACTAGACAAAAAACTCTAGTCACCTCCTCAAGACAGTCCTCAGCTGCCTGAGGGTCGGGCTCTCCTCAGAACCTAAGGGGTCTCTGTCTCTGGAACTCATGGAGCACTCTCAACCTGCACTCCTCGTGGGTCGGTATCGCAGGTACCACGGGATGCTCTACTGGTGGTGGCATAGTGGGTGCACCACCTGGTGGAAATGCCTGGGGAACTGGTCCCTGAATCGAAGCCTCATCACTGATGAGGTCATCCTTGTGATCGCGCTACTGAATACTAGTGGGTATATGTTGTGGAGGCATCCTGTAAGGAAACAAGATGTACCATGGTCAGTGAGTATATCTGGATTACTAACACAAAGGACATGGAAAACACAACCCATTCCTATATGATGCATGTACCTTTCTTTTATTTACCGGCAACCAGTGTTTTCATGTACCAAGTCCAAAATTAGGTTATCAGAGTCCTAATGTATGGATACGTCAGCCACTGCACCAACATTGGAGTCTCTGGCTAGAAAGCCAAACTCGAAACACTTAACAATGTTGCCCCAAACCCATCTCAGAACTCTTGGTCCTAAGGTAGAACCGGACCCTATGATACCACTATGTCACGACCCGTCCCAGTGGGGCCCGCGCTGCGGCTCCCCAAGCCCACCTCCAATAGGCTAGGGGCTGGTGACTAGCACCGAGTAGTAATATTACTAACATTGGAGGCATTTCCTAAGCACCTGTACACACACACACACACATCTCCAAGCCCAGAAATTCTCAAATGAAAAAAAACACTAAGGAACAAAATTCATGCATAGAACTAAAACCAACAAACAAAGTAGGACAAAAGGTAAAGTACTGAAAGTAGACTGGGCTGAAATAAAATCCCACCTAAACAAGAGTATGAAAACTAAAAATTCCAACCTGTAAACACAAAAGTTACTGGGACTACTGGTCATAGCCGTAGGAACACCTCGGCCTTTAGGTAACTTAGAAAGCTCAGTCATGTCCTGGTCCGCCCTGGACTCAAGAAAATGGCTGATCGTCTTCACAAGACATGAAACATGCGGGAAAAGCCTGTGCAGGTATGAGTATAACAATACTTAGTAGAGGACCCCGAAAAACCACAAAGCAGTACACAAAGTAAAGGTAAAGTCAGCTATGCACAGTACATGTCTACAGAACATATAGCACAAACCCGATATACTCAAAACCCAGACCTGTATTCCAGAGACAAGTCATACAACAATATACCCCCAGCTAGGGGTTCAGTTCAGAGATTCCACAAAGCACTCATTCTGGGAGAACACACTCCACGAGTCTTATAGCTCTGATGACATTTGTCCGAGAAGTACTGTACGTCGGGAAATGTCATGAGAGTTAGTTACACTTATTACGGGAGACACACTCTTATGTGAGAAGGTTATGATAGATAGATGCAATCATTACGGGAGAAATAATCATGAGCAAGAAAGATCACGATACACAGATGAGGATCACTGCCAGGGCCATGGCGGATACCGCGACTCATTTAGAATTTACCTGCTAGGTAGAAGATCGATGGCCAGTGAAATTGGTCATGCTGATGCCGAACCGTACTTAGGGTCAAGAATGGATAAAGGATCTCGATCTGGGCCTCTCGGATGGATTCCTGACTCTATCACAGAATGTCCTAATGAAGGGATCATACTCTTGTAGAAGGAAATGATGCATGACCTTTAGGGGAACAAGAAGAAGGGGCACTAACCCAAATGAAGGATGTCCAAGATGCGGTGAACAAGAGGAGCATGTTGTTTTCCAAAAAGTACACGACGTGTAGAAAAGTAACACACCTTGTAGTCTGACACCGGGTATTACCCATGTACAACAGCCTGTGTCATAATACTATTCATATTGAAAAACTGATTACACGACATGTAGTATGACGTACATGCCGTATCTGAGTGACTGGGGTTGGCTCCATGTACGCTGGCCATGTGCACGTACATGGTCATCAACCCGTGTACACCAACCCATGTAATCTGTACATGGGGTGACCCGCGTTGTGGGCCTCGCTTGGCTGTGTGTTGGAGTACACGGTCATGTACTCCATACCATGCCTTTGTACCCCCTAGACACACACTGAGTTCTGTGTAGCCGCCTTTTCCATGCTGTACACGCCGTGTCTTTAGAAGCCGTGTAGTCCAACCCGTGTCCATGTACTTCGCAAAGTACATGCCGAGCTTCAAGGAATGTCTAACACACAGTGTGACTAGGGTCACATGCCGTGTGATTCCTATCTGGCTCCCAAAACTCTAGCCACTGCCGCCAATACTACACAGTGTGTTCTTCGGAAGTACACGCCATGTATTCTAGAAATTTCCAAAAATGAGACTCTTCACCAGCGTGCCTCCCGTGCTGCCCCGATCATTAATCCGGTTATTTGATCGACACAAAAATCCCAGGTTTTGGTCTACTTGATGCCACAGAGCTTCTTCTAGTGTTTTTGGACCTCTTATTGGCCCCGAAAACATGCTTTGATCTTCACACGCAAAGAATGATTAAAGAACAACCCTTCTCGATCCGGTCTGATCCGTCATCCGCCATCGTCGTCGCAACTCCGAAAGGTCGTTGTGGTGTCGATTCTTCAATTTGGGATTGTTGTATCGAAAAATGGTCGTGCAACGATCCGTTGTTCGTCGCCCCGTGAAGAACACGAACAAAAGTGCGAAAGAAAAGTTAAGAAAACAAATAAAACAAATTTGAGGAATGAACCTCCAACGACATTCATTACGACATTGATCTTCTCCCATTAGTAGGAATAAACGGAGTAGAATAAAAAAAAATCAACATGTATCAATTCCCCAAATCATCCCAAAGAAATCCCTCCTGCATGAACGTACGAATCCACGGATCAACTTGTTCGTGGTTGATCCACCTTTGTCATTTTAAATCAAAAGCGGGGAAAAGAAAAATTAAATAACAAACCCTTACCTTTAAGGAAGGATAAATTGTTGATGATAGGGTTTCACTGCCATCATCGTCGAGATCCTTCAATTTCATTGGTGCAACGAATATCAACTTCGATCTGTCATCGTTCGTTTCTTAGAGTTCACTCCAACGCTCCGCAGATTCTCTAGATATTTCTCTCAAACGTTGCTAATGAGAAAAATAGATTATCCTAATAAAAAGGGAAACATATTTGACATCCCGTCATGCTGTGGAATTAATGAGTCAGCATTTCTGTTTCAGATTCATTATGACATGACATTAATGACTGAAATAGTTGCCCTGTCGTTGCGCTGCAGCAGACATTTCCAAAAATAAATAAATTAAACTTTTCCAATTTATTTTATTTTATTTCACTTAAAACGTCCGAAAATTAACTTTTCACCTCGACCCGTGCCGATCGAGGTTAGGCACATTATTAATTAAAGTCTTAATCCCAGACACAACAGTGCCATCATATTTTTAATCCGGGCATCCGTTTGGAAACTGCCACAACCACGCTCAAGTGCCGAATCACTTGACTTAAAAAAGTTCAAACCTCAATTTCGGGCTCGCTGGGCCTTGGAATGATGTTCCCTCTTCGCGCCCGGTCTTGAAATAATTCCATATAAAATTTAAAAATAATACACGGAAAATCCGAGACATTCTAATTGTGTAATAAAATTTTGAAAGTGGATATGTTTTTCAATGATATCTTAGATAAAAAAATAAATATTGAATGATTCTCATAGATTGAATTTATCTATACACCCAAATAGAATATATATGTATATTGATTTGGAGGAACTTTTTTGGTGGGATAATTTGAAGTGGGAGATTTTTGATTATGTATCTAGATCCTTATTTTTTCAATAGGTGAAGGATGAGGGACAAAATCCTAGAAGAGGGATTCAATATTTACCTATTCTTATGTTAAAATGGGATGAAATTACTGTGTAAATTTTTATTTGGTTAATAAATACTCATATAAATATTTTTTCAATATGGTTGATCAACTTAACAAATATTGAAATTTCTCTCTATAAGAGAAGATTTAACTATGGAGTTCCTTGCACGAATCTATATTCCTAATGTTATATGTCTTCATGGAGAACCATTTTAAAATGAGTAAGATTTTAGTTCATGATTTTTTTCCAAATTATGGAAATTTATTAAAAAGGATATTAATACCATGATTTACAAAATCACCTCCCATCATCCTCAAAATGATCGGTTATTTAAATGGATTATTCAAAAATTAGAAATCATGTTGATGTCGTTATACCTTGACTTTCAAGGTATGTGCAATTAGTATATACCCATGGTAGAGTTTTCCTATAACAATATCTTCTATTAAATTATTAAAATGGAACTGTATGATGTATTAAATGGAAAGATATTTTTTACTATAACTTATTGGGATAAAGTTAGTTAAAAGAATCTTGTACGAGGAGAACTTTTTGATGAGACAATGATAAATGTAAATGAAATTCATAATCATATTAAACAATCTAAAAAGATAAAGAAGCATTATACTGATAACCAAAGGAAAGATTTGGAATTTCATGTGGGATATCATGTTTATTGAAATAATCTCTATTGAAGGGTGTTATAAGGTTATATAAGAAAGGTAAAATGATCATTAGGTACATCAAACCTTTTTATTTTTTAAATAATTAGATTTGTGGCTTACCATTATGAAATGTCATCAAGACTCTCTAAAGTAAATTATGTGTTCTCTATATCATTGTTAAGTAAGCATATGTTAGAACCAAAACATCATTATTTGTTATCTATATCATTGTTAAGGAAGAATATGTTAGACTCAACCCATATTCCCACCTATGAATAAATATAATTTGAACTTGATCAATCTTATTGTTAAAACCATATCATGATTTTTGAAACTATTGAGAAAGTTTTAACAGATTAGATGAATCAAACAGAAAATTTATTTTATATAAATAATAAAATAGAGGAAGAAATATGGGAACCTCCTGATTTTATGAAGAAGAACCACCCTTATATGTTTAGAAGGTAATATCCATGAATATTTTGAGGGTGAAATTTTTAGAGAGAATAATGTTACACTTGAGCTTCAACTATATTAAGTAAAAATTATATTTTAATATAACAACAATAAAATTCAGATATTAATATTCCATTGAATAAGAAATTATAATTTTATATGATGAATATCGACTTTGAACTTACCTGTTTAAAATAATCATTTAATGAGTTTTTGAAATATTCTTAAGAAAAAAGATTTTACGATTAATTAAAAATGTACTCTTTAACTATTACTAATATTATTTATAATAAATTTCGATAATATTTATAATTAACTATTTATTGACTATAAATTTGATTTAAATAAAGATAAAATCATATGGAGGTAACAGATATATTTTTCAGGAAATAATTTAAAATGAAAAATGTTTTTCCATTTTAAATAATTTAAATAATATTTAATGATGAATGATTTAAATGAAATAAATATATTATATATAAACATATATGAATTTAAATCTGTATAATTATTTTTATAAGTTATATAGATAATGTAAGATCATATTATTCTTAAAAAAATCATTTTTTTTGAAAAACGGGCTTTCAACCAGTTTTTTGTCTTTATTTTTAAATTAAATTATTTTACTTCTAGGAATTTAATTTAATTAAATGGATTCCGTAATTATACACATCATGTATAAATTTGGTAATTTGGTAATTTTAATTTTAATTTATAATGAATTGTAAGAATCGTAAAAAATTATCACCACAGTTAAGGTTAAGATGGATTTAACAGGGGTGTTAATCGATAAAGATAAGAGTTAAAATGACTTAAAAATTTTTGGAAACACCATTAGTTTGTTTTATATTGATATTAACCTTATAAAATTCTCATATGAGTCCATTTTTAGCAATTTTTCCAAGAAAATGATTTGATATATTTTTAAAACATGAAAAAATTACAATTGTGCCCCTCACCTCAATTATAAAAGGAACCTCCTCACCTCAATTCATCAAACATATTGAGCCATTTATATAAAAAATCCCTTAAAAAATCAATCCCATAATTATTTATCCACATTCTAGTTCTATTTTTCTTCCCAAAATACCAACCCTAGAGTTCTTTATAAGAGATCTAAAGGAGGTTTTTTTAAGTTAATGTAATCACCTCCAACAAGCTCTTTTTTTAGTTCCTCTTTTACCAATTTGAATTACATCATCAAAATTACAATATAATAACACCCTTATCTCCCATATAATAATATGTTATTATGTTGAATTCATGATATTTATTCTTGTCCTTCTCCATCAAATGGGAATCAAAACCATCACTTGTGTGTATGAAGTACTATAGCCTCGAAAAACGTTGTAATTTGTTTTCCATCACTAAATCACATGGATAGTCATAATGATGGAACTAATGAATTTATATGATAATTATTTCATAATATTTATTCTAGGAAATTAATATATCCTCCACTTCCTTACCCTTTAACCCATTATGTAAATGATAACGTCGCTCACACATACCTGTGGCATACCATCTCTATGAAGTGATGTGATTCATTTTCCATGTTAACAATTAAATAATGATTCAAAAAATACTTCTAGTGTATTAATATTATATTTAAAACATTAATATAATTTTTGGAGATAATTTATCTATATCCAATGCACAGGAATAAGAACTTTCACTGAAAAACATGCATGAGAAAGTGAAGGAGTCAACATCTGAAACAATTGTAATAATGAAATATTATTAGCGAAAAAGTGACAAGATGATATAATAGGATAATGGATGATATTACAAATATGAAAATGGTTCTATTATAAATTAATAACATATTTAAATCCATTATAATTTTGGTTAAGGTATGTTAATCTAAAAGGAAGCATGAGGTATGGGTTCTCTTAAATCAATTTTCATTTCTTGGGTTATACTTTTACTTAATTGACTATGTTATGCCATTATTATGTGTGACATAGAATGTAATTGTTTTATGTTTTATTTAAACTTTTTTTGGATTTAAATTCATTACACAAAACTAATTCATTTATTAATTTTCACTACAATGATACAATTTTTGTAAATGATTTCATCTCAATTTCCACTCTATTGAGACATATTTTGAATTACTCACCCATATACTTTTATGTTGTTTATATAGTACCCATTTGATATATTTGACATGAATAAATATTTATTTTAAAATTACTAATGTTTCAATAAATGTTTATTATTTCAATGGGTTATAATTTAAAAGTTAACAAAGTGGTAAAGATTTATTTTACAATATCATATTTTGGGATTTCTTTTCATTTAATTGAAGAAATATTATAATATATTATTCATAAACTCAATTTATTTTCTTATCCTCCAGATATTTAATGAGTTTCAATATTTTATTCCAATATTACATTTATTTTTCACTTGATTAATACAATGAAACATTTAAAATAAAATATAATCTTATTTCTCTTTTTAGTAAGGTACATTTTTCATCAATATCAATATTTTTCAAAATTATTTTACAAAAATTATTTTTATTTAATCAAATGATTAATTAATGATATTTTATGTTATCATTGTATGTTTATAATTTTTAAAGGAATATTTCTATTATTTTCTAAAGTTTAATTTTCAATATTCTTGACTAAATGTTAGAAGGAATGTTTTTAAAATATATAAAATTTATGAATTTTTCTGCTTGCATTATCATTTTACACTATTAGATTCTTATATAGGTTATCCATGAATTTATAAATTAAAATATTTAATGAAAAAATATTTTAAATTTTTACTTACATTTTCTTTTATTCTCTAAATGTCATGAATTTATTAAAAAACCTCTTTTTCTGATGAATTGGTTGCCATGTTTTATCTCTTATAAATTTTATGGTTATTAACTTTCCATTAAGACATTAAATTTGTTGTGATCATTGGAAATTATATTTCTCTTAAATATCTATATTCTTTATGTCATGGATTTTGTTATTTCCTAAATTGTATACCATTTATACAAATTGCATTTACTTTTAAAGTTAATCAATTGACTAGGGAAATTTTGGTACACCAGGTTCTTTACTTAATACATATATTTGTTGATAAATAATATTTTTTGTGAATTAAATAGATCAAATTGTATATGAGAAATTCATTGGACATGTAGTGATATATGTGTCCTGAAATTATATATCTCTCGATGCATCGATAGGTCTCATGTGAAAAATCATTTGTCCAAATTAAATGGGTTTCAGATACTTATCTCCCCTTCAATTAAACTATCTTGGAAAAATGATTTGATGGTATATATATCATGACGTCTGAGATCATGTCATCAAACATCATGCATTTTCTTTGTTGAAAATTTAGTCATTATCATCCACGAGAATATTACATTGATATTATTGATATATTCTTTAATTACTAATTTTTTTATTAAATGGATTGTTTTTTTCAGTTATTTAACTTAAGATATTGTTTATTCTATAATTAATATTTATATCTTCCACTATAAGTAACCCTTTTTGAGAATTTAAGATCATAATTATTATTTTCACTCCCCTAAAGATATCAGAAAGAATTATTTAAATGTGTTCAATGATTTTAGATGTTTTTTTGACAATATTTTTTGTTATATTTCCAATGTATAAATGAGAAGCACATATTTACCTGGCTCTTCAAGACTACTAAATAGATCATACCTTTAGGATTACATCCCTTGTATCTATTCTAATGTAATAAAGTATACATAGGATATGAGTTATTAGAGTTGTAGTTGTTACATATATATAATTAATATATATGACATTTATCTCATAATTAAAATTATAGAGATGATGAAACCATGATCAGTGTAAAAATAATGGAACATCAAAACAAAAATTCTTGTGAAAAATAAAACAATTTATGCTCATAAAAAATTACATTAATAAGTAATTATTAATAAATAGGTGTTGAAATGTTATAATTGGATCATATATGACATTATAAGTATGTAAATGAATATGTTATAGAAGTATAATAAATTTAAATTTTTTTACATGAGGTTAGAGTTCATTCAAATAAAGTCAAATTTAGGTTAGGATATTTATATTATAATTTCATTGTTTATTGAAATTATTTATAATTATGTTTTCAGTGAGGAATTTTTTTGTTCTACCACTCAATAATCTTATGATTTTTATTTTCCTATGGTTATATATCAATAATACATGTTTTTGTCTCTTTTTTCTATCTTTACGTACTCAAGAGGATGAAATAATGTTTGTAAGGAAAACCAACATTATTTCTCTTTTTGATTGAAAATCATTTTTCTTCCATATCCATGTTTTATTAAAATATTTTTTATAATATTAATAATATACTTATATGATTGTTTAAATTAATTTTACCCATGAATTATTTTTTTTAAAATGGTTTAAAAGGAATCTTCTTATCATTTTTCAAATAGGGGTACTTTGGAATTTTTTTCCAAAATGTTAAAGGAATATTTGTTTTAACAAACGATGATTGAATGTAGTTTACCACTATCATGAATGTTAAATGTTTTAATTATTATTGTAAAATTTTCTATGGTTATTTTCAATGAAATTTATTTCCATAATATCTTGGAAGTTTTTTTAATATTTTAATCAATTGATTTTAAAATAAAAATGTAACAGCCCGACCCTAGATGCCAAGAGTCGGTGTATTATTTTATTACATTGGCATTGTTAAAAGGAAAAAAAATCCATAAGGACATACTAGTTTAATAGTCTTAAAGAACGAGATATGTAAATGGTTCCCTTATTACATAAGTAAACCATAAAATATAATAAATAAAAATAATTTGAATCCTTCAACTCAATCAAAAAATTTAGCATCATAATTTGGGGAAAATAGAAAAAGTAAAAGGGTGAGATAAAATTATTAGTAAGGTTAATTAAAGTGGATTAAATAATGAATTAATGAAAATAAATCAACATGTCATTCTAAATAACTAATAAAAAATTCCATTTAAAAAACTGGATAAGGCATAATTAATATGGAAATGTATATAACAGAGAACACATTCCATATCCAAAAATGGATAAGACATAATTAACATAAAAAGTTAAATAAATTAGACACATTCAATTTATCCAATAATTTGTGAATGAAATGAATATGTAGATTTTATCATATAAAAATATCATAGATAATAACAATAATAACTAAAATATCTATAAATATAAGCTTAATTATTGGACGTCATGTCTGAGGAACATGAAAACCTATACCATCAGGATATTTCACAAGGATTTTTAAATTCAATGGTTGAAACCTGTTTAATTTTTACAACTAATTTGTCTAATGAGAACCTATTGATGCATTAAGTGGCCATATAAAGTCCAGCCTCCACCCGTCACTGCCAGTCCGAAGCATTCCTCATATAGAGTAATTGATTTAATTAATAATTATTATTCTTTATCAAATATCCATATTTGATAAATAATATATATCTTATCAATAATTCCTTAGTAAAGGATAAGTAACAAAAATATTAGTTGACATTGATGAATGAAAATATTACTGAAATATTATTAAAAACATTCTTAAGTGAAATGATTTTTAAAGATTCGAAAGTGTCCCGTACCACTTTCAAATATTTGAATCATAATTCCCATGATGGAATTACATTAAATTTAACATATAATATCATGAAAATAAATATATTCCTGATATAACAGGTTTAAAGGTAGTATATAATCAATATAAAAGAAACAAGGTGCATCACATTACAATATTCCTCAATGAAATGAAATTGAGAAGAAATAACATAGCACTTTATAATCATTTTTTAAAAGATTGGGTACTTATGTAATAAAATATTTTATTTTAAAATTACCCTGTAAAAATATAAAGTAATATTTAAAAATTTAGGCCATCATGACAACATGAAAATTTGTTCATGCCTTATATGTAAAAAATATTCCTTTTACTTTTTTAAGAAAAGTAATAAAGTACCATATTCATAAAAATGAGAGGAATATTCCTTTTTAATTAATTTTTTAAAAATATAAAAGGGGTTGAAAATGAATTTAAATAATACATGTAAATTAGTAAAAACAGGTTTGACATTTTCTTAGAAAACGGTAACATATAAGAGAAATATTCCATACTGGAGACTTGAAAAAAAATAATCCTGAATAATGGTGAGATTGTGAAATAAATACATATCACATTACAATTTGTAGAATCATATTATCATGAAGTAAATAAAATTATATATATTTGAAAATACCATAATATTCAGAATAATACTCATAAAATACATCCATGTGTAGTTTATACACGACACAAAATAATCATGTTGTTTATAAGGTATCTGTCTCACAAAAATAAAAGTGAGACAACAATCCCTTACCTCAAATTTACATTTTATTATTACCTAATTTAAACTTCTTTATAATGGTTTAAATCATGTTATTAACTTATAATATAACCATATCCTTATTTATGATTTCATACATAGTCACAAACCAACCCGGGTACCTTGGTAACCCGAAAACCGAGTCGGCCCTGACATAGCTCGAAGGGCGTTCCCGATCCCCATGAGTCGACGACTATCACGTGGAATCACATAACATGCATGTGGGAACGATTTTCCACCAACAATGTGGAATAAAAGAAACAAGACAGTAATGCATAACAAAAAGAAATTCCACTGGGAGTAATGTACCAGAAAACAAAGAGGCATAAAACACCCAAAGTTATACAACCCAAGTACTAAAAATGGGAAAAAAGCCCCAAGGTCCCTAAGGACACAACTCACCAAGACCAAAGATCAACAACTGGATCCACTTCCAAGAGATCCCTTCCCTTTTCTCGAACCTAGAAGAAAAAAGTCTACAAACACCCAAAGGAAAAAGTAGGGTGTGAGCCTAAGCCTAGTAGGATACCACCAAAGATTCCGTAACAGATGCCAAATATAGATCATCCAAACAAATGCTTTAAATTTTCAAATAAAAAGGAATGGAAATTCAAAAGCATATTTTAACAAAACATGCTATACATATTCAAATGATGGAAATAAATATTTTTAAGAAATGATTTTGCAAATGATGGAATATTTCTAAAATAATGGCATAAATAAAACATTTATATAAAATAGTTTATATAAATTCAGTAGGCATGTAAATCAGTTTAGAAGCCTTGGAATACATTTATATCTCAAATATAAATAAACAAGTGAGAAATAGGGTCATCTTCTAAAAGGTATGATAGTATTAACCAGTTTTAGGATTCCACACACTCAATGTAAAATCATAAAAATGTGTATACACACGTCCCTATGACACTGGGAAAAGGAGACTCATCAACAACCCATCTGGTATGTGACCTGCCGCAAGTATGTTTTAGAACTTTGTTGTAGTGTAGAGTGTATCCAAATAACTCACTAACTACCAAAGGCTTGCATGCGCTCTTACATGATGGGTGAACTATTTTAAGAATGATTAAAAATATGATCAATCCCATTATTCCATTTCAAAAGTTCCAATTTATTTCCATTTAACACCAAATAGGTTTTATTCAAAAACATGCATTTTTCACAAGATAAAACCACTGAGTTTATATCAAAAAATTTTAAGGCATTTTCACCTGTTTGAAATCCATTCAAAACCAATTCCATCATTACACAATTTATTTCCACAATTAAATTCAACAATTTAATTGAAATCATTTACATCAAATCTACAATTTAAATTAAACAATTTAAATCAGCCAATTTCCATAAACACACCCTATTCAATGGAATTGGGGTTTCCCAAATTTCCATGCCAAAACAATTTCAAATATCTCGATTCACTGGAATCAAGTTTTTGACAATTTAATTGAAATCAAATTTGAGGAATTGAATTTAAATCAAAACTTGAAATATATCATGAAATACAAGGATGATCAATTTGGAAAGTCAAGACGAAACTACCTACCTCGATTTATTGACGGGAGTTAGCCCAACGAGAAACCCAAAAAATCGAGCGGCACAATGTCATCGATCATGTTCTGGATATAAATCCTTAAAACCAAATAAATATCAATGGCATCAAGATCTTGTAAAATTAGATCTAGATCCACAATCCTAGATCTAGATCTCAACTCATAGGTTTGAAACCATGGAAAATGGTGGAAATATCCCATGAAAAGATCAAGTAAAGATAGAGGAAAGAACGAGAGAAGTAATAGGTTGAAATCCACTTATGAAAAGGAGAGTGGATCTTCAATTCGTGCCTTCAATCATGAGAAAAGGTGTTTAGATTGCCTTGGAATCTCTCAAAGAGGCTTTATAAACCCCATGAAATTTCCAAGCTCGAGCCAAGGTCAGAAAATAATGAAGTCCCAGGGTTCGAGTGGGTTTAAAAAGTATTTTAGGAATTAAAAATCGCATCACGGTTTCCTGGATAGTGGCACACGGTTTGTCAAACCGTGCAAAAATCGTGTGGACCTCACTATCCATATTTGAACAGTCCACACGGTTTTTGCACATAGTTTGTCAAGCCATGCATAAGTCATGCATACCTCTTTGTCCATTTCTGCTTGGTTGGCATGGTTTGGTCACACGGTTTGTCCAACCGTGGCAAACCGTGCACAACTCACGGTCCTTTAGTTATCCTTAAAAGTTCACCAAAACACACCCCAAGTCACTACTCGAAAACAGAGGTACTTAGAAACATCAAAGGTACCTGAAAACATAACTCGATGTTACATACATGATATTTTTATATTATTTTATTACCCATTTTTTGATAGTATTTTGTTATTACCCTTGTTTCGGGTGTTAATTGCTTCATTTTACTTTGCATGTTTTGTTACGAATGTCTCGATTATTTTTAAAAGGGTATGTATCCAAAATCTATAGAATGATATTTATATCATAAATATAAAATTTAATAATTAATTAATTTTTTTATAATAATTATTTAATTAATATATGGAAAATGAATCACATCATGTCTTGGAGATGGTAGAACGTACGTACGCATGAGCGAAGATATAATTCCGTTAACTATGAATGGTTAAGGAAGGGGATGATATGTTAATATTTCCTGAAGAAAGATCTTATCTTAATTTTCATACACATACATTATTTCCATCATTATACCCATCCAAGTAAAGTGGTGATTAAAAAATGTTTACACCACGACATAGAGACGGAAAGCCATACATACACACGCACGATGATTTTTCTTTTCATAGGTTGTATAAAAGGTGAAATATAGTTGTTACACAATCATAATAACATCTTAGAACATAGATGTTACTGTATTTATTTAATTATCGAAGAAACAATACATTAATAGTAATTAGAAGAATAAATTAACTTGATTGAGTTAGTAAGAATGATCACCTCTTCTTCGTTGGACTTCCCATAGATCTTTTCTTAAGGGATTTATGGTAGGTCTTTTGAGAGAACTCAAACACCCATAAATTGGATAAAGATGTTTTTAGGAGAAATGTTCATGACATAGTAAATCTATAAGGATCAATGTTTTTCGTGGAAGTGAGGGTGGATGTGACCTTTCATAATTGATGTGGGGGGAACTTTCAGAAATTTTCAAAATATTAAAATATAATAAGAATATTCTAGAGGAAGACTTCCTTTGGACTATAAATGAATAATTTAATAAATTGATTACAATATCTTATCCCCTTTGTGAATATTTAACATTTTTGTGATATTTTAAAAAATTAACAATATATTAATTTAATAAAGTATCATTTTTTTCATATATGATACCATTCTTTTAATTTGACTTCAAGAACATCAATAAAAAGTGGGAATTCGAATATAATGATTTAAAAAATATATAATATATTATATATATCTATATAATTTATTATATACATTAAAACATCCCAAATATATCAAAATCAATAGTTTTAAAATTAATTATTTTTTTCATCTGTTAATTAAAAAAACATTATTTTAGCATTGAAAAAAAATTTAAGGTAATTATATAGTTTTTTAAAAATTTACCAAAATTATATAATTAAAATAGTTTCATTAATATCAAATTACACATTTATTTCATTCATATCAAAATTTTTTCCCGGTGTGGGAATTAAAAAGATATTAAATATAAAGAGAGTGAAATTTTGTAATTATCTTTGATTTAAATAATATATAAGTTATTTTCATTGAAACATGTCCATTAAACAACTCCAATTTGATATTAAGGTGATAAGGGTAGAATAAACTTCATCCAATAAATTTTGGGCAATTATAGGTCATTGTTATACCATTATATATTGGTTTTAACCCTTCATTAAACCCTTTTACTCTTACTTTGACAAATTGGATTTTTTACTATTTGAGGATTAAAGTAGTTATAATAAAAAGTGAAATGACCAATAAATGAGTCATTAGTGATTTCTTTCAGGTTATCCGAACCAGTTGGACTAAATTAAGATAATTTTAAATTTTATATAATTTAATATAATGTTATTTATTTTAAAATATCAATAATGTCAATTTTACACTATTCATTATTTGAATTTTTAAAAATATCTCCACAATACTATAAATTCAAAAAAATACTTATTAAAAATCAATAACATGTGAAATTAATCATAAAATTCATGGACGACATAAATAATCATTAATTATTTTTATTTTATTTTTTTAATAGCTTTTATTTGATATTTCCTTTAATTAAAAAATTACTGCATCATAATTATGCAAGAAATTAATTAAATTATTTATTCTATGAAAATTAAAAATAAATAATCACGATGAAGATAAATTTTTTAGATTTCCAATGATTATTTAAATTTGAAGATATATTCTTAATAACCATATATAAATAATATAATAATTATTAAAAACAAGAGTGTTATATATTGGACTTCCGATAGAATAAAATAATATAAAATCCTTAAAGTCATCGAAGTGGATCCAAGAAGACATAAAATTGGAATAATGATTATTTTGGTCTAAAAAACTCTTCCAATTATATTAGGACAAGTGTTATTTTAATTTTATAGTCTTTATAATGTTATTTTTATCCATAATTACCTGATTTACCCTTAACTATGGTTATTAAAATATTACTAAATTTACCATTCATATTCCCAAAAATAAAAGATAACTAATTAAATAATTTTAACCATTTATTAAAAATATTCAATATATTTTTCAAAATTAAAAACATTGAATTTTTTGTAATTAATTTAAAATTAACCCAATTGATGGGTTGAGAAAACGAGTTATTAAAATTGAAACATAAAAAATAATGAAATGTTTTTATATCTAAATTCAATTTAAAATTGATGTCAATAAACTAAATTGGATTAAATAATAAAAAATAATTGAGTTATACTTTAAAACCATTAAATAATATAATTTAACACTATTAATTATTTTGATGAAAAAGAACTATTTTTAATTAAAATGAAATATTTATCATTATTCATCAAAACATGAATCTTATCCAGAAAATACCAAAATTTCTAGAAAAGTAAATTTTCATATTCTGATTTAAAACAATAATATTATTTTTTAAAATAAAATATATAAAAGTGTAAAAAATTGGATTTAAAATATGGTCTCCACTAAAATGTGATAAAAATACCCTTAGAAAAATATTGTCTTTTAATGTGTGAAATATGATTCATTCTTATATTGTGACTATAAAATCATTTAGATGTATGTAATTTTTTTTATTAAATATATAATGTATAAATTACATAATTTTGTGAATACTATTCTTCAATGCTAATTTAATATCTAGGTTATAATTTCATTTTAAATGGTAATATAAATAATATATCATGGTTCATTTAGGTTCGGTGTTCTGTGAAACATAAGCTATCGAAAAAATTGAATTTATTTAAGAAGAGACATACTGTAAAATATTATAGTATCATAGACAATGGTATTTTCCCCAATAAATATTTCAGATATCTTTTAAAGTAATTTCTATATAAGATTACATGCTTTCATACTACATTTGTTTTGATGGGGATATTATCCAATGATACCATTCTTATTATTTATCTAGATGGTATTGGATTATAATGATGAGTTGTTTATGAAACCCATATATTTTCCATGGTTTATGTTATGGTGAAATGTTGAAATATTTATATAACTTATTTCTTTTCCATGGGTTCTAATGTATGATGAATGTTTTATGATCTTGTGGATCAAATATTCATGGTTTTCATGATTTGATGGGTGGGACATGAATTATATATCCCTCCAATTAATTAGGTAAAAAAAGATATCTCATGAGATAATAATGATTGGAATGAGTATTGATCTCTAGTTCTATAAGGGAAATTTTCAACTATGATAGTGTTGGGAGTGAACCATGATTAAGGATATGATAGAATAAAGATTGAAATCAATCCACCACAACAATCTTGTATGTTTTCATTAAATAAATAAATGTTTTTTATTATTAGGTGTATTCCAAAATCATAGGTATTATGCCAATGTTTTTCTCTCATGGATCATTTTCATTTATTCCTTTATGATTCATGTCTTACGAACTACAATTTTTTATGTCATGAGTCATGATTATGATCTTTTAAACACTTGATATGCTTTTCAAATGTTAATCACAATGTTTCATACCCTTATACCCATTATATGATTAATTTATCATTGATATCTACCTTGTTTTCCCTAACTAAGAATCTGAGCTCACCCATTGTTATGTTTCTCTTCCCAAGGTTATGAAGATTGGTTTTATACATGATATGTCTAATAAGGTTTTTTTATGCATAACTTATTGGGATATGATTTAGATCTTTTTTGAAAAAAGTTTTTATGTATAAATATTTCCAAATACACTATAACTATAAGTTTCTGGCATGTATCGTAATGTTGTGTATTGAATATTCTTGAAATAAGATGTATTATTTATGTATGAAATGTATGGGAAACTATATATTAAATAGCCATTAAAGAGTTCTTGGGAAGATCCATGAATCATACAAGTCAAGGGAACAATGGCCAGTGGTAGTCATACCCAAATCTATAAGTGTATTAGAAATATAGAAAATTAGTAAAAATGGATGAATACCCACATATGAGAATTTCATACATAAGTTAGTTCACCATTTAATCGAATTTTTCTATATGAAACATCCATGTAAATGAATTTCAATGACGTATAAAAATATGTCTATTTGAGTGAATTCACATATATAAAGGCCCTCATGTATGAAAATGATATTGTAAGGAAATTCAGTCACATGAAGAAGTTCAAATATGAAATTTGGCCAATATATGTGAAACAAGCTATATAAGGGTTATTTCCAGGAAAAATATTGACATAGAGAAATTCAGGTACGTGATAAACTACATAAGGGTTTTTATATATGAAATCTTAGAACCTTATGGCCATATATGTGAATTTGTCTTGATTTATGGGAATTATGCAGTGAAACAAGGGGATTTATCTATATTTTTCCTGACATTTTTGTCTATTTTTAAAACAATACATGAAATACAGAAACCGTTAATAACTATTCAAAACATCATGCAACTTAAAAGGGTAGATATGATCCATGATGAGAATGAAGAATGAATTTTAAGGTGTAGTGTTATGAATGAAATGAAAAATATTCATACTCCAAGTAGTGTTTCAAGCCATAAATTAAAGAGGTACCTCCAAAAAGCAGTAACACAAATAAGAGATTTTAAATGTTATTTTAAAACATCTTCATGTGATGAAAGATCATGAATCATGTAATATCATGAGGTTTTTCATGAAACACTCCATAAAAAATATACGTGACATCATGAAATAATTTTTTCCAAGATTTATAAAAATAAAAAGAAGTGATAAAATAAATGAGGTGAATCTAATCTAAAATGAATATCATGGAAGTTGTAATTTAACCCCTAAATGAAAAAAATATTTGACACCTATTAAATTGGGGATCTCGACATAAAAAGTGTGACCCCATCAATAAATAGAATTCATCAACATTTTCCCATATTGATAAGAGTATTTCAAGTGTACAGTTCTTTGATGGTAAATATTCCACGCCTCAAAGTGAAGAAGGGAACCCAATTCATTCTTGAATATTTAAATTATATGAAGAATTAAGAGATTTATTATGAAGGAGAAATAAGAAGATTCAATAATGAATCTATTCATATCTGTGGATAAATCTCAATATAAGTTTTACTTTATAATGAAAATTACAATTCCATAAAATTTACACTGATCTTTACCGAAAGTAGTGAGAAAATTAGGATGAAATAGTAGTGATATATTGTGAAGAAAAACCTCATGACAGTGTATAAAGAAGAAGTAAACAAAGTGAGCCTTAGGTGAGAGTGAGGCGAACTAGAACTTATAAATTCAGTAAGCCTTGGGTGGGAATTATTGAACCTAGAACCTTATAACCACAAAAATTAATGATGTTAGTTGTTAATTGGTGCGTTGATACAATGAAATATAGTATGATCCATGGAATATCCCAACATGGTTTGGCAAAGTAAAATTCAATATAACCTTTCATGTGTAACATAAATGCATATATTTGTGAATTTAGTGAGGTTAGGGGTTCATATATCAAAATAAAATAGTTCATATGAATGTGAGAACAATATCCATAAGGTAAAATTAGTAATAATGTTTTAATTTGGGTGCACCCTAATTCACCCCGTCTTAGGGTGTAATAAGAGGACCAAAAAATTTATATCAAAGGGTGTGATTCAGAGTGTGTTTCACCACTGAAGTGATTTTAATTCTTAGTTTTTTTACCCTTATTATTTGTTGGAATTAAGAGAAATTTAATAATATTGAAAAATATAAAAAAATACATATAAATTCTATAATGAAAAATAGGTTTTGGAAATTGTAAGATACAATGGTAAGAATAAAACATCATAGAAAATAAAGGTACAAATAATTTATATTTTGAATCAAATTACCTATTTAACGATGTTATAGTAATGTATAAATCGAATGATATTCTAGGTGAGGTTGGAACTACTTATGATGAGGAGATCCCAAGGAGGATTAAGTTGGAAGCTATCAACATTTCTAAGGAAGTTGATCAACATTTTAGAAAATAGAACATGAAATCAAAATGTTTTAAAAAGAGACTCGTGGTAGTGGCTCATGATCTAAGGGATAATAATGACTCACAAGTTTATATATTGAAAGTAATCATTTACAATGTAAAATAGTTCAAGTTATATTTTTATGAGATGGGATATAACTCAAATTAATTTTATAATTTGAAGGTCTAGAGGTTATAACTTTCTTCACATATGATTGAGATAGTTGAAAATAATAGAAGGCTATAATAGAGGAATAAAACATTTAAAGACCATATTTCTCATCTGAAATCTAAATTTATGGATAAATGAAAAATTCTATAAAACCTCTCCAAATAATTGTATGAAGTTATATTTAGTGTGAAGACATTCAATAGAATTTTAAATTATCACCTTTAATTAGATATAAATAGAATTTAGTAATTGCAATAGGAGGTGATATCAAACAACAAACAACTAGATACCATGGGTAAACAAGATGGAAACCTTCCATGGAATGAGAAGAATATATCCTTAGAAATTCTCAAGTAGTGGGAATATTCTAGATTTGTGGGAAATATTTTAAAAGAAGTCCCTATAATAGGAATGGTAAAATGGATTAACACTCCAAGAAGACATGGAAACAATTGGTACATTCGTACGATGCAAAGACATATATATAGTTTTTATTTTTAGGCACTATAACTTATATCCTATAATTAATCTAGTGGTAGTTATGATAAATAGAACTCTCATTAATAGTATAAGAGGTAGAATATGTATTCTCATAATGTTCATTATACTAACTATGTATTAATTGAAAATTTCAAGAGGATCTCACTTTGAATAATATGGTGGAAACAAACTTGCAGCAATGAAAATACCTATCCCTATCAATAACAAATTTCAATGGATGATTGAAGAGGACCCCAATGTTAAATGAAACTCAATAAGAAAATATTAATTTATTGATGAAACCATGACGTGTAAGAAATAAATAATATATTTTTGGAGGAAAAACCATGAAGTAACTTCATCTGTGAAGAATATGAACAAGGATACCCTAGTTAAGATGAATGAAAATAAATCCCTAAAGAATAATATTTCCAAAATCGATCTTATGGATATCAATAAAGATAAATTCCCACATGGTCATAGAAAAACCACCAGGAGGAAAGGATATAATATTATTGTAAGTGAACCATAATAGAGAATGGAAATTTATAATTGAAGGGATGATAAGGAAAAAAGGGAAGAAATATTCATAGGTGGTATTTTTATCAAATTGGAAAAGAAGACTAAGCCAAGGAATAATAAGATCATAATAAAATATGAACAATAAGTAAAAGAAGTGGATAAAGTGAGGACTTTTCTCTCTCTGAAATTAAAAATGGGAGAATGAAAGGTATAAATAAATGGGTTAGTCCAACATGACCACTTATAAACCACTACTTGAGGAGGATTGAGGTGATCCTTTCACCATGAATTAAATATTTTATAAATTTCTATGAGGTGATGTAATCATATTTGGGAGAAAGAACCCATGGGTAAGTCTGCTAAAAAATAACTTGTTAATAAGCTGAAAGATGATTTGTTCAAATAAATAATAAGTTAAAGTGAGGAACATTATAAGAGCCTAGTAGAATAAATAATGAATAATATGTTAAAAAGAACAACGACACTATCCCTAATTGTCCAGTAACATGTTTTCAATTAACTAATGCATGAAGAATTTTTCTTCTAGAAAAAAATATAACATCTAGAATCTGAAAACAAATAACCATTTATAACAAGTTTAAAAAGAAAGAGATTAAAAATTAGCTAAAATAGGTGTTATAGCCCTATATGTGATAAAAACTATTATCAATTCCAATATGTGGATAAAAAATTGGTATTAATCCTTGATATAAGTAAAAATAAAACACTTAAGTGGAAATAATAATAGCATAAATATTTTTTCATTTAATGATTTTGTGTGTGTTTTTGTTCAAACATTTTGTATCAAATGTCTATTGTGTATATGATTCCCATTGATAATAAATTGTAGATTTTTTTTCTCAATAATTAGAACCCAGAAATTGAGAAACAATAATTGGGTTTATAAGATAAAAACTAAAGGGGACCTGGTGATGTATATTTATGGCTGTTAAGCCTCATTTGTACTACGATAAATCTTGTGAAGAGATAAAAGGCATGGAATTATAGTTTTATCACTATATTATTATGTACAAGTGGTATAAAATGGTTTTCTAAGTGCTATGTGTAACACCTATCGTGTTAAAAAATTATTCACTAACGTTTTGGAATGAAAGTGTTTTAAATATCAAAGGTTTTTGTTTATGGTAAAGTGAAAGTTGAAGATGATAAAAAAAATTCAATAATAAGTGGCCTGAAAAAATTTAGTGTTTTTATGAAAAATATTATTTCTTGTACTGAGGTTAAGCTCATTTTTCTTAGATAATTTGTTGATATCCAAAGTGATCTATGGTAAAATCACTCAGTGATTTTCTTAGGCATGTAAAAGAGTATAAGAGAAGAATGTTCTAGAATTGGGTAGTCCAACCAAATATTTATAATTTAAAAATTGATCTATAGAGCGCAAAGGTTTCCCCATAGGTGAATCTATAATTTTTATAATCAATAGAAATGAAAAAATAAGAGGCTTCAAGATCTAGTGGATTGATAATGGGGGAGATAAATAATAATTGAAGAATCCTCCCCTATACTCAAAAATAATATTTAATCCCATGAAAAATAGCTCTTGGGAAAATTGGGAGTTAAGAATTATTAGAGTTTCTACACATAAATTCAGGGGACAAAAAATATTGTGTAAGCCCATGTATTGAGAAATGGGGAAAGTAATATCTCTTTATATGAAGTCAGAAAAGGAAAAAATCATTCAAAGGGGGAGTTTTATAATAAAATGGACGAACCCATTATAAAGGCAGAGTAATCTAAAGAACACTCTAAGAGGGAGAAAAATAAAGGATCCAATTTGATCATCATTTACCCCTTTTCATTTCATTGAAAAAGAGGGAGATAATGAATATTGGATAATCTTTTGAAAAAAATCAAAAGCATTATATTTTTGGAAACACTTTTTTGAGTGTGATATTTGTTGAAAAGATTTATGTAACATGACCATGGTGTTTTGTTAAAAATATTGGGAGATAATTGGATGCCCCTAAATTGAGTTGGAATTATTTACAAGGTTTTGAGGTGGAGATTAAATTTTTTAAAAAGTAGATCTCATGGCAATACATGATGGAATTTTTGAAAAAGAGATATGTAAGACTAAGGGTTTTATTGGATCTCTCCTTTAATATATAATGTACATATAAATAAAAGAGGCCATGTGAAATCCCTTGAATATTTCATTAGATGATTGAGAAGGGCCACAAGTTTGGGATCCATGTATAGAGGTAGTTTGGCCAAAATTGGGAAACGTAATAAGAATCCATAAAATTTGATAAAAATGGATAAGTACTCACGTATATGAATTTACACCATAAAAAAATTCTCCAAATATTTGAATATGGATATGTAGAAGTTACACATAATGAAATTTTGGTTATGTATGAGAATTTGGTTTTATGAAAGAATTTTCATATACAAAGGCTCTATGTAAAAAAATTCCCACATAAAGAATGTTGGCTATGTGAGAAAGTTAACATAAGAAATTTGGTTAATGTAGGATAATCAACCTACATATGGGTTCACATATGAAAATATATTAATGTATAGAAATTCAGGCATGTGATATACCACATATGGGTTTTTATGTATGAAATTCTAGAACCCACTGTCCAAGTACGTGAATTTTTCTTGATGTGTGGGAATTGTATGGTTATGTAAAAGTTTTTCACTATATTTTTCTAGGGATGTTGGACAGATATTCATATACTTTAAGTGATGTTGGTTCAATTTCAAATTTCTTGATACATTATAAAAAATAAAATGGGATCCATTATCCAAGTGGAGAATGGAGATGAAATTTATAGGTTTGATGTGTCTATTTAAATAGAAAATATTCACACTACAAGTGGTGTTTCATGTAGGGAATAAAGTTGGTCCAACCCTTAAACAATAGTATTGAAGGGATCATTTGAATATTATTTTAAAAAAGCTACATGTTATGGGAAATTATGGATCATAGAAGATATTGAGGATTTATATGTAAAAAGTTATGAAAAATAAATGTGGCATCATTGAATGTGGATTTTCTATATTCTAGAAGAAGAAAAATATATTAGAGGATCAATGACTTGAATATACTCAAAAAATAAGATCATGGAAGATTCGATGGCATTAAAAAAAATATTTCTCCTACCAAATTGGGAATCTCAACATTAAAAGGGACACCTTCTCAATATAGATCTTTGATCATAAAAACGTTTTATTGATAATAAGAAGAGTTCAAATATTTTTTTAATGAAAAATATTTTTCTCATTGAAATGAAGAATAAAACCTAACACCTTCACATGACGCACATTCTTAGATGATGCAAGATATTGAAACCATGTATCAAACTGAAGATTATGAGTTTATGCAGTGCTATAAGGCGAATAATCTATTCCATATTTATCATGGAATGAAGAATATGTTTTTCAAATAAAATTTCACAACATTCCTACGAATGAGCCATAAGGATATTCAACAGTTCACATATTCAGATATAAGGATTAAACCTAATATAATTGTTTCTATTTGAAGTGAACTAAAATTCAATAAACTATGTGGTGTTATTTATATGGATCAGTGAAAAGATTTGGAATAACGAGCAATGAACTTGTTTGAATTCCTACCCCAAAGTAGTATGCAATGGAGGATGAAAGCTAGTGAGCCTTGGGAGGTAGTGAGCCAACCCAAAATTTCTGATGTCAGTGAGCTTTGGGTGGTAGTGAATCGGCAAAGAACCCTGTAACGACTGAAAGAAACTATCCTAGTGATTAATTGATGCACCTATGAAATATTAATGACATACACCTTGGACTATCCTAGTGTGGGTGAAATAAGTAAAAATCAATGCATCCCCACATAAATTATATTTATTCATTTATATATGAATTCAATAAGGTTTATGGTAAAGATATTAGTTAGAAATAGCTATTACACATTTGGGAACAAGATCATACAAATAAAATTAGTAAAAAGTTTTTAAATTTTTCTCACCATAATTCAACCCATCTTCGGGTGTCTAAATGGGACTTAGCAATGAATTTTTATGTATAAACCTTTATTTGAAAACCTATAAATTTAAGGATTATGTTTAACATTAATAAATATTTGGGAAATTTTATATTATATATTTATATATATAATGTTTTATATATTATTATAAAATCAAATTAAATAATTTAGGATGATAATGATTGATTCTGATGGTTCCAATGATTATAATGCTAATAGCATTATCCCTTGGGAAGACAAAGGTTGTTGCTATTGTAAATTCAATGTTTGGGATATTATAGGTTATGATTCTTCATTCCAAAATCATGTCTCAATAAATTAGGATGAAGAGAATTATCTTTGGTGAAGAAATATAAAAAAACATTACCATCATCATAGTGACAAAAAAAACATAACTTTCTATCAGGATTTTTTTCATTAGTGTTCCATAGAATCCTCAAGGAAGTCATGATTTCTCACCAGAGACTTGGTGTGGTTTGAATGAGAGCCTTGAATATAGTTTTCTTGAATTAATCTATGAACAATCATATTCCTCAATTTTTCCTCAATAATTAATGATTCATAATTTTTAGGAATTTGATTTTTATTTATTTATCATAATTAGACATTTGAATATTTTGTTCTCGATAATTAATATATTGGAGGAGTTAAAATAAAAAATTTAATTAATTAATAGAAAATTAATTTTTTTTGAAATTAATTAAATTTTACAAGTAATATTTCTACAAATAAATGAATCCAAAATAAAAATTAATATATCTATCAACAATGTTACAAATTCAAAATTTTGAATTTCAGACCCCAAGACACCCAATGTTTATAAATAAGGGATTAATGCTTGTTTGGTACACTTAAAATGTGGGGTTAAAAATGGAAAATAGAAATAGAATCCATTTTTTCCTTATTTTTTTAGAACAATGGATTTTTATTTGTAAAGACCTAGATTTTCCAATTTTTTTTAATTATTTCGGATTATTGTAAGTCTTCAAAAAATTACGGAACATGATTTCGAGGCCTGGAGAGCATGGGGCGGAATTTTAAACTTTTTTTAAGGTACGTTCGGTAAACTTATATGAAAAGATTTATATCTTTTGAACGATTGTTCGGATTAAAAATTTGAGGTCACTGTTGAATCCGCAGTGTCAGTATTCTATTAAAGGAAGCTTAACTTCGACCATAAAGGGTAAATGAAAAAGTTTATTTTTGGACTTTAGAAAAATAATAATAAAATAACTCAACGATTTATTTTATTTGTTTCTTTATAACCATTTTGTTGTGGTGGCATGACCGCAAGGTTGTCAGACCATTTAATGGTCGGTTATATTTTGTTTTATAACCACACCGTTGGAAGAATTAATAGGTTCATTAATTAAATTCATTAATGAACCTCATTAATTGTGTGGAGGGTTGATCTTCTCTTTTATTCTATTTAAACTATGATCAGGCATGAGATCTTAGATGAAAGCGAGGAACCTCTAAAAAAGTTCCGGAGATGTCTTCCACCATCGTAGAATGAAGCTTTGACGATTGTCGGGGGATTCGATGACGAGTGCCAAAGGACATGAATCTTATCCTTTGTCCTCAAAACCCTTGAAATTGGACACTCCTTCGTTATCTACAGTGAGTTCCAACAAACTCAAGCTATGGGGTTTCATTGTTTAACTAGGATTTTTTCATTCTGGAAACACTTCCCCTGATATAATGCCAACACGGAGAGAGCAGGCCGAACGAACAACGTTCAGACCCTCTGCCGATCTCAGTATTTGTTATATTCTTCCTTGGCGACCAAACGATATGGAAGAAAGGTGGAACCAAGTTCCTTGCAACATAGGCACCGTCTGGTGAATCCAATAGGTGCAAACAAGATTAAAATCGGACCACCGGAGCTTCACCGGTGGCCCGTAGAAGCTATGTCGGTGCGATGATGTTGGTGACTGAGGGAGGTGGTAGTTAGCAACTACCGTCTACGAAGAGGAGGCGATGCATGAAGGTGACATGATGGACAACAACGGCCGGCTGATGCCAGCCGCATTGACAATGATGGCATTCCACGATAGTGCTCTATGGAGGAGGACCGTGACTCCGAGCCGCTGTTAATGAAAGGGGTGGTTGGCCATCAATGACCACATTGACACCAGGTGGCGCTCCACGCCAGTGCGCTGTAGAGGAAGGACACATCACCAATCTGCGACGGAGGGAAGACCCATGCCCTGTGGGTCCTATAGAAGACCGGTCCGAGTGGACCAGCCACGTGGTGTGACATCATTCAACAAATATGGTTTAAAGACCAAAACTACTCGGTCGTTCATGAGGAGATCAGACCCCTGCACCTGACCATCGGGCCGAGTGGTTCCGCGGCAGAGCTGACTGTACCTAGCTGGGTGAGTTGGGCCAAACCCATGTCCAGCGGGCTGTGACCAAAACCCAGCGGGCTGAGCCCGACCCCTTCAGACAGGGCCCATTGGGCTGGGCTGGGTCGGTCTAATCGGGTCAGACTATACCTGGACCCTGTTTCGATCAGGTACGTTTAAATAGGCAAATATCCTAAATAAGAAATCTGTTTGATGAACTTTCTGTGGTGATGGAACCCTTAGGACGAGGTGGTCCTTTTGAGATGCTCCAGGAGAGACTCGAATAATTTTGGAGTTTTTCCAAGTTGGATCGTACTGGAATCCAACCGGGCCCTCGGCACTAAAATTCCTATAACTTACAGACTAGGTGTTCGGTTGACACATACTCTATTGCAATGGAACCTTATTACCTGGAGGATCATTGTGTTAATTCTTCAATTGAATTCATTCCAGTTGAAATATGACCGATGGATTGAGGATCGGTTCTCCCAAGTTCACTACCTACGGAACCCTACGACTAGTTGATACCTGAAGACTACTGGCTTTCGACTATGTGTGACTCAACATCCTAGTGGGAAGAACCTCTCTGGGACATTGAATTCCCACGATGGGGAGTGACGCTGTGTGACCTGACATACCCATGATACGTGATGGGGAGGAGTACCTAAGTAGTTCAAGGTTAGCGAGGAGAACCTCTGTGTGACTTGGTAGGCCCACTGCACTCGATAGAGGAGGAGTTCTCCAACAGCCGAGGTGTCCGATGATGAGACTGATGATTCTACTATTACTACCATAGAATATACCTGGTGTGAGCTATATTTTTCTTATTCTTTGTGATTGAGATCATGTTTTGTGTTTTTTCCTTTGTAGAATTCTGAGATACCTCCCGGGGTCTTGGGGTCCCTATTGAGTATTATTATACTCACCCCTGCATAGGCTTTTCCCGCACCTCGTTGTGTCTTGTGAAGATGATGAGTATCTTTGAATAAGTCTCAAGTAGCCAGGACTTGAGGGTGCATGAAGATGACCATTGGTAATGGAGAGACGCATTGACGAGTTGTACCTACCCTTCTGGTAGGATCCTTAGAAGACAACCTCAGGACTTGTTTTCCCTTTCTTATGTATTTCTATTTTAGTTGGCCTTGTATTCTTTCCCATTTACATCAATATGTACTTTTACACTCTATAGTTGTATTTAGTTGTGGTTGTAAATTTCCCCTTCTGTTGTGTTTTACTTGGGTGCAGTGTACCATGTCTGTGTGTGTACAAATTTTGAGGCAAAACCTTTCTATTTTAGGGAAATCTCTATTCGGTGCTAGTCTCCAACCCCAGGCCTATAGAAGGCAGGCTTGGGGTAGTCATGACACGGGCCCTAGTTGACGGGTCGTGATAAAGTGGTATCAGAGGGTGGCTGGTTCCCCCTCAAAGACTGTGAGTCTAAGGTTTTGTTTTTGTGAAATAATGTTATGTGTTGCGAGTCCAACTTTCATATTCAGGGAGTCTAGTGTCGGTGCGACAATCAACATATATATACACCAAGATATTGAATTCTATTCTCGGCTCAATACATGAAAATAGTGGTTGCATACATACCTCATTTATTTGAATAAAAGTCATCTCAGTAGGTATAAACTTCTAACTATGGTACATCTTGATCTATCTCAGAATGCCTCCTTGTGGACGACCAACCAGGATCTCGATACGATGTCATGAGAACAGCCCTCCAAGCGATGATGCATTCGTTTTTGGACCAGTGCTTGAGATGGCCCCACTGGTTGGTGCACTAGTGCTACCACCAACTGGTGGTCAACATCTACTACTATCGGTTCTAGAAAAGGAAGTTCGTAGGCTTAGTTCCCTACATGTGTTTCAAAGATAGAGTCTCCCAGGTTTAGGGGAGAGACAGATCCTCTGGTCACTAAGGAAATCCTAGAGGCTGTGATGTGAGTCTTCCACTTATTGAGGACACCGCCTGACCAGATGAAGATCTTTTAAGTGAGCCTTCTATAGGAATCAATAGAAAAATAGTGGAGTTTGACCATCCCGACTCAAGATGAGGCGACCCTCACTTGGGTTGATTTGAAGAGGATTTTCTTGGAGGAATTTTTCCCAGTGACGTTGTGCTCTGTGGGCATTAAGGAGATTCTCCACCTATAGTGGGGCAGTATGACAGTGGCTGAGTACTCGACAAGGTTCACCGATATTTCTCACTACTCCACAGACATGGTTCAAGACCCTTTCTTCAGTGCTTGAGCATTCAAGCAAGGAATCAGGTGGGAGATCAAGGCTTCATTGGTGTCTCTCTACTTCCGTACCCAGGCTAGGGTGCTGAAACGAGCCCTTCTGATGGAGAGCTTCTTGGCAGAGTAGGCACCTTCAGTTAGAGTTGCTAGCATACCCCAAGAGGCAGAGCCTTTGATAGGAAGTAGACAATAGACGCATGCACCCAAGAGGGCTAGTTCTTTCAGAGTTCGACCCTAGGACTCAAGGTAGGTAGTGAGAGGCTCCTGGGACAGAAGGAGTCAGATGGCCCCCAGTATTTTCATTTCGTGCGATGGGTAAGAACACATGGCATGTGACTGCCTGACCCTCCAAATGAATGACCAACATATGGTTGATGGGCTACTGAGATAGTAGCAACGGTTCGAGTGAGGTGGTCCATATGGCGGCAGACTTATCCTGGGAGTTGGCTGAGCAGTAGGCGTTGGGTGACGGTTCGAGGTGTTACCACCACCTCCCCCATGTGGTCCACCCTAAACTTGAGAAGTAGGAAGACAATGACGAGCTCATCCCCATGTAGTAGAGTCTTAAGACCACGACACTATGGAAATTATTAGAGGTATGATCTATGTCTATTTCACCATACCTGCAGTTTTTATTGATATAGGTGCCAGTCACTTTTTCATTGCCACAAAACTCGTTCGGAGCTTGGGGATTCTGATGGAGCCGTTGGCTCGATCCTTACAAATATAGACTCCAACAATAGAGGATTCGATGATTACACATTGGTGCAGATAGTGTGAGCTCACTCTAGGAGGAGAGAGCTTCGATTGGTATCTTCTAGTAGCAGCGTTGAGGCCTTACGACATCATCTTAGGTATGGGCTGGCTATCCATAGTCTATGTTTAGATCGAATGTTTTAGGTTCCAAGTGTTGTGTGTTTGTGAGGATGTGATCATTTTTTCCTTCACTAGTGAGAATTAAACCTTTGAAGCACAGTATGGTCTTTCTCGGAAGAGGGTACAGCCGATAACTCATTAGTTGGCTAGCCTCACCCTCAGAGTAGTGGACGAGAGGAGTCTAAGCTATCTTTTTGTGGTGGTCCAGTATGCTGATGTCTTTCCTGATGATGTTCTGGGAATAATTCCTCGTAGAGAGGTTGAATTTTACATTGAGTTGTACCCCAGGGTGACACTGATATCTACACCATCATTTCGGATGGCCCTTACAGAACATCTTCAGTTGAGTGTATAACTGGAGGACTTGAAGGGTAAGTGGTTAACACAGCCCAGTATTTCTCCATAGGTATCCCCAATTTTGTCTGCGAATAAGGAAGATGAGAGACTATGGCTTTGTGAGGACTATCGATTCCTGAACCAGGTGATCGTAAAGAACAGGTATCCTCGGCCGAGGAGCGATAATCTCTTAGACCAACTGAAGGGATCATAGTGGTTTTCAAAGATAGACCCTATATCAGGCTATAATCAACTCAGGGTCTGAGATAAGGGTGTACCGAAGAAAACCTTGAAATTTTGGTATGTCCATTACAAGTTCTTGGTGATTCCATTTGGCATGAACAATGCTCCAACATTGTTCATGGGGCTAATGAATAGGATCTTCCAGCCTTCCCTCAATCACATCATGGTAGTCTTCTTTGATGACATCTTGGTGTACTCGACGACAGAGGAGGAGCACACCACACACCTACATATAGTTCTGGATACACTCTGAGAACACCAGATTTATGGAAAGTGCTTGAAGTGTAAGTTCCTCATATGGGAAGTCCACTTCCTAGGGCATGTTATCTCAGAGGATGTAGTTGAAGTGGATCCGATAAAGATAGAGGCATTTCTTTCTTGGGAGCCACCTAGGAGTGTGGCCGAGGTGCAGAGTTTCCTGGGATTGGCTGGGGACTACCAAATATTCGTACCTAACTTCTCCGGGGCAGAGAAACCCTTGTAAGATTTGACAAAGAAGGGGAAGCCTTTCTTGTTGAAAGATAAGTTCAAGAAGAGTTTCAAAGTGTGGAGGAGGAGAGAAAAGAGTACCCCCATCTTGAAGCTACTAGAATAAGGTGTTGGGTATGTAGTCTACAACTACACATTAGGGAACATACTAGGTTGGATTCTGATGAAGGAGCTAGTAGTGACCGCCTACGGCTCACACAAGTTGAGCCAGCACGAGCAGAACTATTCTACCCATGACCTGGAGTTTGCAGCAGTGGTCTTTGCATTGAATATGTGGCAGCACTACTCAATTGGTGAAAAATTTACTGTTTACTCCAATCAAAAGAGTATAAAGTATATCTTATCACATAAGGACTTGAACCTGAGACATCGGCAATGACTAGAGTTACTCCAGGACTATGACTTTCAAACAGTCTACACTAATGGAATGGGGAACATAGTTACAGACACACTTAGCAAAAGGTCTGGACTGTAGTTGTTGAGTGAGGCGGAAAATTAACTAGTCGTGTGCTGATATCCTTTGTGGATATAGATGGAGCAGCTTACCTCTAGTATATAACTGTCACTCCCTGACTTCTTCAATGAGTTTTGGAGGCTCATCTTGGGGACATTTACTGTGAGGCCCTATGTGCTCATATATCCTCAGGACATTCTCCTTAAGTATTTTCTGAAGGTGGGTAGCACACCGTCCTCCATAGAGGATGCACCGTGGTACTGGTGATTCTATGAGAGGAAGTTTTTAAGGAGTTCCACACTTCCCCTTTGGAGGTACATCCGGGTGGGGTGAAGATGTACTAGGACCTCCAGTGTTAGTACTGGTGGCTAGGGATGAAGAAAGTCATGGCATAGTTTGTATCACAATGACTCACTTGTCAGAAAGTGATGGCCGAGCATTATGTACTAGTAGGATTATCCCAGCCACTTTAGGTTCCAGAATGGAAGAGAGTTGGTGTCTCTATAGACTATGTGATAGGTCTACCATGTATGTCATGGGGCCACAATTCCATCTGGGTGATCATTGACTAACTCACCAAGTCGGTCCAATTCCTACCTATCTGAGAGTAATGATCAATAGAGGGCTTGTGACTTCTCAACATACATGAGATTGTACATCTTCATAGGGTTCTATCAATGATTGTCTCAAATCATGATGCTCTTTTTACATCCTACTTTTGGAAGGGATTACAGGATGTGTTCAGGACTTAACTATGCTTGAGCACCTCCTTTCGCCCTCAGAAAGATGGTCAGATGGAGCAGACCATACATACACTTGAGGAAATTCTTCTTGATTTTGTTCCTAATTTTGACCATATTTGGGAGGACCACCTGCCACTGTTGGATTTTTCATTCGAAAACTGTTATTGCTCCTCCATCAGCATGACTCCATTTGAGGCCTTGTACGAGCGACCTTACAGATCACCTCTATACTGGACAGACCCAGGGGAGTCCACACTTATGGGTCCAAAGTTGGTAGAGGCTACCACAGAGAAGGTTCAGATCATCCAAGAGTGGATGAAGACTAAATAAAGCTGAAAGAAGTCTTATGCTGACAGATAAAAGAGACCCTTGGAGTTTGAGGAGGGATACCATGTCTTCCTAAGGGTCTCACCCTGATGAGGATTATGGAGGTTTAGATGAGGTGACACACTATCTCTGAGGCACATCCAAACTTTCCAGATCCTTAGAAGAGAAAGCGAGGTGGCGTACAATATGGATCTTCCCCCTCAAATTCACTAGGTACATAATGTTTTCAATATTCTGTAGATGATGAGGTACATGAATGATCCATCACACATTGTCGACTGGGTTGAGTTGGACATAGACGTTTGAATACATTTGTTGAGTACCAATTTGAGATAGAGGATTGACAATAGAGGGTCCTTCATGGGTGGTCGATTCCTTTGGTGTGAGTTTGGTGGCAGAACATGAACCTCTAGGAGAGCACATGTGAGCGGGAGACTCAAATACATGCTCAGTACCCCCATTTGTTTCCCCAGTTTTGTTATGGATTTTGGAGATAAAAATCCTTATGGTTTGGAGAATTTAAATATATAGATTTTCCATATAATTTTTTTAAAATTATTTGGGATTATTACGAGTTTGTAAAAATTTACGGCACATGATTCTGAGGCCTTGAGAGCGTAGAACAGAATTTTGAATTTTTTTAAGGTACATCCAGTAAATGTGTGGGGCAACGATTTCTATCTTTTAAACCAGTTATTAGATTAAAAATATGATGGCGTTGTTGAATCTATAGCTCTAAGATTCACTTAAGGGAAGATTATCTTCAACTGACAAGGGTCAGACAAAAAAGTTAATAATAAAATAACTGAACGAGTTTTTTTATTTGTTTGTTTGTGACTGTTGAGTGGAAGTGGCAGGAAAAATAGGTTTTAAGACCATTTAATAGCTAGTTACACTTGGTTTTGTATCCGAACTGTTATGAGAATTAATAGGTTCATCAATTAAATTCATTAATGAACCTCATTAATTGTATGGTGGGTTGATCTTCTCGTTCCTTCTATTTAAAAAAAGCTCAGAAATGCGTTTTTAGGAAAAAGAGTGGAACATATTAAGAAGTGTCGACAACATCTTGCACCAATATAGAATAGATCTTCGATGACCATTTGGGGGTTTGAGGCTGAGCAAAAAAGGACATGAACCTTTTATTTTGTCTGCAACACCCTCAAACATGGACACTCTTTCCTCCTCTACAATGACTTCCAATGAACTCGAGGTATGGGATATCATTGTTTAACTAAGAGTTGTTAATTATTGAAATACTTCCCTTGTTATAATGCTAACGCGGAGAGAGTGGGAAAAATGAACAAGGAATGGACCCTCTACAGATCTAGGTATTGGTTTCGTTCTTCATGGGAGACCGAAAGAGATGGTGGATATGGAGAACCAAGGGCCGCACAACATAGGAACCACCCCCGGGAATCTCATAGGCGTAGACATGAATAAAATCAGGCCACCAAAGCTTCACTAACGGCCAACAGAAGCTCCATCAGCGTGGCGACATTGTCGACCGAGGAATTCGGTGGTCAACAACCACCATCTGTGAAGAGGAGGTGATGCCTGAAGGCATCACAACAGACAAGGGTGGCTGGCCGATGCTGACTACATTGATGATGATGGCGCACCTTAAAGGAGGTTCGCGACTCCAAGATGCAGTGGACGAATGGGGTGGAAGACCATCACCGACTATAGTGATGCCGGGCAGCACGCAATGGAGGAAGGCCACAAAGTTATGTCGTGGTGGAGGGGGGAACCACGCCCTGCGGGTCCTACGGGTGACCAGTCCGAGTGGACAGGGCGGGTGGTGTTGTGCCATCAGGCGCCACTACTTTGAAGTCCTAAATAGTTGAGACATTCATGAGGGGAGAAGACCCCCACCCCCAACCAGTAGTCCGGGCGGTTCTATGACCCTGCGGGCCGCGCCCAGCCGGGTTAGCCGGGCTGAACCTCTGTCAAGTGTGTCGAGCCCAACCCCTTCAGACATGGCCCAATGGGCCGGGTCAGGTTGGTCCAACCCGGGTAGACCGTTTCCAAACCCCCTTTTTCCCAGTTATGCTTAAATGTGTGTCTCTCCTAAATGGGACGTTCGTTTGATGAACCGTCTACAGTGCCGAAACCCTTAGGACGAGGAATTCCTTTTGAAATCCTTCATGAGAGACTCAGAGAAGGTTGGAATTTGGCCAGGTTGGATCACACAATAATCCAACCGGGCCCACGACACTAATATACCTATAACTTACAGACCAGACATTTGGTTGATGCACCGTATATTGTGATGGAACCCTTATGAGATGGAAGATCATCAGGTTACTTCTTCAAGGGTCTTCATGCCTGTTGAAGTAAGCCAATGGATTGAGGAGAGGTTCTACCAAGCACGCTACGTGCGGAACCCTACGATGTGCTGAGATCTGAAGACTGCTGACATTAGACTCAGGGTGAATCGACGACCTTGTGTGAAGCACCAACATTTTACTTTTTAGGACCACAGTGGGGAGTAGATCTATGTGACCCGACAGACCCACGATACTTGATAGGAGGAGAACCTCAATAGGAAACAGTGGGGAGTGGCTCTGTGTGACCCGACAGACCCATGGTACACAATGGGGATGAGTACCTAAGCAGTTCATGGTTAATGGGAAGCACCACTTTGTGACTTGGAAAGCCCACTGTACTAGATAGAGGAGGAGTTTTCCAACAGATGAGGTGTTTGATGATGAGAATGATGATTCTACTATTACTAACCTAGAATATACTTGGTGTGAGCTGTCTTTTTCTTGTGCTTTGTGATCTATATCATTATTTTCTTTGTTGAATTCTGAGAGAACTTTGTGGGTGTCAGGGTCCCTTCTGAGTGTTTTTATACTCACCCCTCCCTGGGCTTCGCTCGCACCTGGTTGTGTCTTGTGCAGACGATGGAAAGCTTTGTCTGAGTCTCGAGGAGCCAGGATATAACGGTGTATGGAGGTGATCGGTGGATGTAGAGAGCTGCAATGACAAGAAGTACCTACCCTTCATGTAGGATCCTTGGTGGATGACCTCAGGATCAGTTTTCCCTTTCTGAGGTATTTCCATTTTAGTTGGGCTTGTATTCTTGTCCCTTTACTTCAGTACTTACTTTTACACTATGTGGTGGTTTTTAGTTGTGGTTGTACCTTTATCCTTTCGTCGTGTTTTACTTGAGCATAGTGTACCCTATCTGTGTGTGTACATGTTTTGAGGCAACACCTTTTCATTTTATTGAAATGCCTTTCCAGTTCTAGTCTTCATCCCTTGGCCTATGGAAGGAGGGCTTGGGGTAGTCATGGAACGAGCCTCGAGGGACGGGTCGTGACATCATCCCTCACAATGGAGGATGAAACCCATCATTATTTATAGGTTGTCAGATTATTTGACTAGACTATCTATATATTCACATTGATGATAAAATTATTCCACCAAATGAATACTATAAACTTCTTTCACTGTAAACATGACCACAAAATAATTTTCTTCTAGAATTTTGTAACTTATTGCTATTACATATCACCAAATTCTTATTCCCATCCTTATGAACTTATTCAACCATATTTAATTTATTCTACCTCCCATATATCATGTTATTTTTCCTTTTTCATTTTTGTTACCATAGAATTTTTTTCTTATACTTATCTAGGTTGATTCTTCATCCTATATCAAAATGAATCCACATATTCTTCATCCCCCATGATGAATCTGGGGGCCATATTTAACTTTGGGGATGAAATTATGGATGAATTGATTCAATAAAATCATAGGTATTTATTTTTAGTTGTCTCGTATATTGAGAATAAATTTTTATTTAGTTGTTATCCAACTTGTGGATGAAACCAATAGTGAACAAAGGATTTTCATGTGTGGATAAAAAATATTTGAACTCAATGCACAAGTTCATATTAAAAAATTGAATAGAATCCAATGAATGAACAAAACTATAATTATCTATATATCATATTTCTTTTTCCCAGAGTTAAATGAAATAAGAGATATAGGCTTGTATCTATTGAGGATATAGGCACACTAAAAAACCTTTTAAATTCTTTAATTCTCTATATTTTTCTTCTCTTTTTATGTGTGATTCATTATATGGGACTTTTTTTGGCCAACAAATGTGCTATCAAAGCCCTTATAATTGAAATAATGATTAAGAAGAGGGGTTTCTTGATGGATAAAAAATTTAAGTTCATTATAATATTTTTTCAAAATAATATTCTAAAATATATCATTGATATGATTCCATTGATGGAAATGAAAATCAAATTGTAGATAAAATGAAATTGGTAGAGTCAATTAAATTTCGAGTAAAACTCGGTGTGCTACAGTACCCATTTTTGAAAAGAATGTGTTATTCACACCATTGGATATGTTCTCAGGAATTTTCATATAACATCTATAATGTTCCATTTCAACACCATGTTATCACTGTATGATCGATAGATCTCAACCACTGATATTATTTTGAGGATATCTTGGTCAATCAGAGTTTAGTTTCAGTGACCCAAGAGTTTATTCTAACTATTTCTCCATTATGGAAACATCAGTGTTGTTTGATTTTAAAAAATTATTATTTCATAAATAGTGTAAATTAGTAGTAACATTATTAAACTTACTGATTTTAATTATGGAGTCAGGAAACCCAAAATAAAATATCACTTGTATATTTACAAATTTTGGAATCCCATAATAGTGGCCACTAAGCCCATTAGAGAGTCATTAAAGGGACCAGTAGATGATGGTTAATCCACTGAGAAGGAGGTTTCTACTAGTACCCCTGTAGTCAATTTAGAGTGGGTTTTTCTCAATAATAAGTGCATTTCTCAAACCAGCCAATAGATTGAAAATATTATCTTCCAAATTTTTCTAGTAAATATGAATATTCTTTTGTATTGTGAAAATTGTAAAATATATATACAAGGAAGATTTAAAGGAATAAATAAATACTGATATGCTTCCTTGGTAAAAAATTAAAATAATGAGAATAATATACCATATAACATGAGCGAGTTCCAAGGTATTGTGTTTCATTAAAATTCAATGGAAATGATTGTTGATGTTGAGTTACAAGAACTCTTGATGTATTGTTATTTTCCAAAAATGTGGGACATGCTAGTCATGTCTATCAACAACTCTATTCTTTATGGAAATCTCACTAATGAAATGGTGAAGGATATAATGCTGAATAATAGGTCCTATATAAAGGATGAGGGATGTACTCTGGAATCATAAGCTCTATAGTTACCAGGAATGTGTATACCACTAAGATGGGGTGGTTGAATTATCAGTGATATTTTATAATATCCTTTCTCCCAAAATTAAACTCTGTAAATTTGTAGAGTATTATTCGTATGAACTTAATAACTCAACCTTTCTCACATTAAAAAATAAGAATGAAAATTAAGGATTTTTTAAAAGGTTATCCCCTAGTATGGTCGACTAAATCCTTTTCATATCTACTCTCATCAGTATAAAATGAACTAAATAATATTGAGCTAACTCCCATCAAGATCATTATATCTCCCAATATGAAAAATGATAAAAATTGATAGTTGTTCAAAAACGTTATCGAAAATAACATTCTAGTGGCTCTCTATTTGATACACCTTCCTCTAATGCACTAAATTATATGTCTATTATGCCTCCATCTATTGTAACCCAATTTAGATTACTTATGTTCTATTTCTTTATCAAATTATTCTCCATCCATTACACCTATGTGTGATGCACCAATTCTTCAACCAAGAGATTCCTTGGATGCATACTTACACTGAAAAACCATCATCACTTAAACTCTATGATATTATCAATAATCACTTACTAACATTATTTTAAACTTGTATATAATCAATCCTTCTTCCAAAATCAATGAGGTAGGAATAGGTATAAATTCAAATTTATTTCTCAACTAAACATTCATTTTAATGTCTTTAAACACTCTAAATGTCAGAGATAATAATATCCACATGAAATTTATTAAATATCATCATCAATAAACTAATAAAAAATCCATAAATTTTGAATACATTAATGAATACTGAAATAAAATCTCAACATCATCATGGTTAGGATCATTTCAATGGTTATATAAAGTTTCACAAGGCGCTATTTGGTGAATTAATGTGTGATGCCTTCACTAGAAAACCTATGTGTAGTGTTAATTTTTTAAATAACATCTATCAGATATGAATCATCTAATTGACTTTGTATGGGACACTCATACTTTCTCTATTCAGTGATATAAAAATGTATCATATGTCTGATGGAAATCACATAGGTTTGTCAAACATGGTCTCTATGATGATTTGACATGTCTCTGTCTAGCTATCCATCATCCACTAAATCATTATTTAGGGATTAGTTTAAAAAATATAGTATGGTATAACTTCATAGAAATTTCCATATGATGACACCTTATTTCTCTTCCTGAAGCTCATATGTCTAATGATCCCTTGGATACCTGTATAGTTTATCTTATTCAAAAGTAAATTTAGTAGAAATGGATCTCTCTATATGGTCAAACCCCACATTCTAATTCCATCAAATCATTTTTTTAGATTATATTGACTTGTTATAATTATTTTAATGATTTCATTAAGTATTTATTTTTATGGTATATTAATATTTATTTGTATAATATAACATTATACCTTTCTCTTCCATGAACCCTAGATAATTCATAATCTAATTGAGTTACAAAGTCTCCATTTGTGTAGCCATTTTCTGTTTACAACTTCAAAGATCAACCTCTATTCTGCATGAGATTTATTATTTCCTAAATTTTAACTTTTTATTAACGGGAACCTGAAATTTATAACCTGAAAATTGTATAAATTATATTTTTTCATTAACTTCATGAGGCATCTTAATGTTTTTATAACTCCTTACGCATTATTAAAACTCATGTAGAATCATGGATATATTCATGATATTTATTACATTGAATATTGGTAAATAATCATCTAAATTTATATGTAAAATTGTCTAAAATATGTTATGAGGAGTACTGAAATACTTTTACCTAAAATAAATAAACATTTATAAACTAGATTTTGGTATAAAATACAAAAATAATTATAAAAACAACCCAAAGGATCTCCAAAATATTATCACTCAACGAAAAGGGATTAGAAAATTGTAGGGAAGAAGTACAGGAAATGAATCACATGATCAAAATAAATAAAGGAAGAAGAAATAAAAATTCAAATTGAGATATGACATGAAGTGCCACCATTATATAAATCCAAAAAACTCTGTTTGAGTGTGTAAAAACTTTAGGTAGAGTAGATGAATCATAAAGGTGAACCTCAAAATAATTATTTCATAGTTTTTGATGATGTGATATTACTTTAAGAGCATGTCAACAATTCATGGCAAGAATTTATATGGGTGATTCATTCAAGCGACTCTTACGATGTCATAGCTAGATGAATTTTTTTCTCATCTTAAACTCTAGGGAGTTTCAAACACATAAATATGGGAAATGATGGTGCATAAAAAATATTTGTATTGGTAATATTTTTTAGAGACTTATATTAGATGCAAGTTACTATTGAATGTTACAAGGAATGTTCTAAATATTTTCCTTAATCTGATATACAATGCAATTATTAAAGGTGATAGATAGATTTGTTCCATTATTGAATGAAAATGGAAGATTACTAAAGGTGATATGATAAATGATTAATGAAATAAGGATAATTCTATCTACCTCAATGATTATGGACCATGTGGAAGAGACATTAATGAAGGTGGAAAGGGGTTTCCTACATATGTATTATTTCATCATTATTTACTATTAAGAAAATAAAATGTCTTGGTTATGACACACACTAATGTATATATGTTGAGTAGAAACTCAATGAGTGGGGATATTTATTTTTTGAACCTTATAGATGATCATTGTAGGACTGTTTGATATTATTCTTTGAAAACTAAACATTAAGTGTAGGATATTTTCATGTTGTTTCATATAAAGGTGGATAGAGAAATATAAGAATAACAAACGTGTGTGTGTAATTGAAGATAAAAAAGAAGAGGGCCATGGTTTATTTTATAAATACTATAGGAGTTTAATCATATTGATAAGAAAATCATTACTAATGTCACTTAGAATAATAATGTTAATGAGAGAATGAAAAAAATATAAATGAGATGGTAAGGTTTTTGATATTGAATGTAAAGATTCCAAACAAATTTTGTGGGTGGGGGGGGATGTGTAAAATAACTAATCTTATCTAACTATCTCTATAATTTATAGTTAACTAAGATACACTAGAATATTTTATAGTTAAATACGATTCATTCAAGTACTTGAGAGTATGTTTCTATATATAATTTGTTCACATCGCAAAAGATGATAGGGTGAAGCTAGATGAAAATGAAAATCATTTTATCTTTTTGGGATATGGTCATAAAGATTTTTGAATATTGAATATATGAAATTATTACAAGGAGAATCATTAGAAGAAGATATGTGGTATTTCTTGATGATATAAAAAATAGTGATTTTGAGAAGTGTAAAAATACATAGAATCTATAGTTTGAGAAAATTCCAATCAATTTGGAACCAGTATCACCATTATAAGTTTCAAATATTGGGGGATTTTTTTTTGAAATAGTGATGATACATCACCAACATATAATTGTTATCTATTTGGTAATATGTAACCACTATATGATATTATTGAGCTAGTCTAATTTAAAGAATCATTGAGGAGTTCTACCAAATAATGAAATATAATTCAAAGATAATCACCAAATTAGAATGTGATTATCATTATAGGTTGACATCCAAACAATTATGATGATGTGATCAAGAGTTAGTAGATGATGGAATAGAAAAAGGCCATGTTAAAGAAGTTATGATTATCAAAAAATAATTGAACATTTTATTTGGTAATGTTAACAGAAAGAATTGAAGCACTTAAGATCAAGTGTGTGTATAATATCAAAGGGAAAGATGGAATCACACAACCATGTTAAAAATATGGAAATTTTGTAACGGTATTCAATCTATAGAAATTTTTTAACATAGATGAAGTTTTTTATCCTGTGGTAAAAATGTATTTTATCATAGTTATTTGTAATTAGTGGATAATATCTACCTGGTGGTTCAAAACATGATGTAAAGTATATATTCATACATATGGATCTCAAAGAGAAGATATACATGGAGTAACTATAGTGATTTCTGGTTTAAGGAAATGAAAACATGGTATGTAAACTTAGGAAAACTATATATGGTTTAAAATTGGAGATGAGAAAATGGTATAAGAAATTTTAATCTTTTATAGAGAAAAATGAGTAGAGGGGAATGAATGTTGATCACTGTGTTTTTATCAAATATTTTTATAATATAGATTTCATTATTTTATTGATTTATTTTTATCATATGATTATTATTGGTAGATATATCACCATGATTGAGAGTTTAAATTAGGATCTGAATAAGTCTTTTGAAATGAAATACTTGGGAGAGGCTACATATATATACTTGGTATGATTAATATACATGCTAAGAGAAACAAAAATATTTGTCTATATTTAGAATGATTCGTTGAAGAGGCTATCAAAATATTTACATGTGTAATTTTAAATTGGTTAGTATGTGACTTGTGATTAATTTTAGGATCATGAAAATTTAGAGTCCACCAAAAGAATAGGAGAAATAAGAGAGATAAAATTTCTTTATCAATTAGTATTTGACTGTCTTGTGTATGCTATGGTGTGAGCCAAACTAATAATTTCTCACACTTTAGGAGTTGTGTGTAAATTATTATTAAATCATGGAAATTCTAATTGTAAAATGGTTAAATATATGTTTAGATATATCCAAGGTACATCAAGTCATTTTTTATATTTTGGAAGTGATAAACTTATTTTCGAAGGATTCATAGATTCTGATATAGATGGAGATATGGAGATGAGTAAATGTATATATGGGTACCTCATATCATTTATAGGCGAATAATTTTAATGGAAATCTCAATATCATATGTGTGTTTAATTTTCTACTACAAAAGAAAATTAGATGACAATCAGTAAATGTATTAAGGTGATTTTGTTGATAAAGAAGTTTCTTGGGAGTTATACAAAATTTCAAAAATTATATTATCTATTATGATAATCATGACACTATTCATCTAAATAGGAACCAAATATATCATTATAGGTCCAAACAAATCAATATTTGATATCACTATATTCGTAATTTGTCTTAAGAAAGATTGTTGAAAACTATGAAAATCCACACCAATGACAATGGGGAAGTTATTATGAAATATTTTCTATAAAAAGGGAAGATAGAAACCTGTAAGGAAATAGTAGTTTTAGATTCTACCCAAAATTAGTCACGAGGGGGTATTTTTGAATCCCACTTCTAATTTGGGGAATAAAACATTGCATTAATTGATTCAAAACATTCATAGGAGTCAATTGTCAACAGTCTCTTATGTTAAAAAAACCTTTTCCTCAGTTGGTAGCCAACCTGTGGACATAGTCGATGTATAATAAAGTATTTTCGTGGGTGGATAAACCACCCTTCACATAATATCATACCTTAATCTAAAACAATGAAAAAATTTAATGAATGAAAAATATAAACCCCCCACGCATTATTTGAAGATTATATAGAGAAGAAAGAAATAAGAGATCTGGACTCCTTTCTCCTTGGGACATAGGAACAACACCAAATAATGAAAACTCTTAGATTATTTATGTTTTTATATTTTTTTGTGTGTTCTTTATTTTGGTAATTACATTTCCCCAACACTGATGATAATAGTTTTCTGAGTACATAAAACTATCCATGTAGAAGCCTGCCACTATAAATCACCCCATTATCATCGACATCATGCCCCTTTCACCACATCGCATCCCCTTCTTCGAACTTCCTAAACCCCGAACATCACTCCCTCAACATTACTTCCTGCTAGAATAGGGGAGATACTAATTTCTAGGGTAGTTATGGATTTTTAGAGGGGGGAAAATGTTACTATTTTTTTCTCTTTCAAGTCTTGAAATTATATTATAACCACCCATTTGATTTTTTAATAATACCAAACACGATTTTAAAAAAATTACTTATTCAACTTCACATTCAATTTAAAATTATTTTACAAATTTAATTTATTTTTTTGGATATATCAAACTACATTTAAGTATTTACATTTGAACCTTTTTTTAGAAGATAAGGCCCCCTAATTCCAGAGTGAGTAAAATGAATATCTCCATAGATAATATTAAAGAATATCTCATGTAATTATAAGCTTATGAATTTTAAAATTTTTATAAAAAATTTAATATAATTTTTAAATATAATTTTAACTTAAATTTGATTTATTTTTTATTAATTAAGATTTAATTAAATTATGAAAGAGATGGAGAGTTCCACAAGATCCCCTTCAAATATTTGATTGTATATATTTTTAATTTATTTTTGATAATATATTATATTAAATGTGTATATGGGAAACGAAAATTTGTTAACATTTATTAAATAAATTATTGATATGATAAGATAACTAAAGAAAATATATTTTTTGTATAAATAATAAATAAATGATAAATATATATTATTAATACATATATCATATAGTTTTTGATTTATATTTTAAAAAAATTAATAAATATGTATAATTATATACTAGTTATAATATTTTATGGAATCTATTTTCCAGTAAAATTAATTATTAAAAGGGAAAATTTATTTTACTTGGTTTATAATAAGAATTAAATATTTTAAAATTAGTTTATTAATATAAATATTTTTTTATTTAATAATGTTTAACATTGTATTTATTTGTTTTTTTATTTGACTAAATATAATGATTATTTCAAGTTATTTATGAAATAAAATACAATTTATAATTATTTTAAACATATATTATACATTAGTTAATTTAATTTTATTCTTTTATTATAAGTGAAAAAATTATTTCATTTTACCTTTTTTGGAAGTTAAAAATAAAAATCATTGAAATTACATCACACTATTAAACATATTTTTTTTAAAATTTTCATTTTTATTGATTATTTTTTAACAATGTAAATTGATTTAAGTGTGACAATATTTTATGCATCATTAACTATTTTGATTTTATAATGGATTGATGTCGGATAGATGTTCTTGACAAGGTGTTGAATGAATTTCAGAATCAACATTAATTATTCTTGGAATTTACTTTTAGTAGTACTTCAAAATGAGAACATATTTGATGTTATAGTTATAATTTCATTGAAAAATATTTATTATATCATGAACTAGTAAGTTATTATATAACTAATTTGGTTCTCAAAACCAATTTTTAAGTATGAACCCATAATGGGGAAACAATTCCAGAACAAAATAATATAAAGAAACATGAAATATTTAGTTTGAAAGATATGATTTTAAAACTATATCTATTCATTTTTTAACTTAAAAATACACATAAAATTGGGTGAGAATTAGTGGGTACAAACTCAATTCCATATTTCATTTTTATTAGTTAAAATGATGAATTTGAGAGATTTAATAATGTAATGGAAAATTCCATGACACCAATGTATCTTTATTATGATAAGATGACAATAATTAAATATTAGAAACAATCATTTTATAGGAAAAAAATTAATAATTTATTAATATAGTGATTCTATATTTTGATATTTTTGAAGTAATTACTTCTTAAAGATGAAAAAATTACTAGAAATTATTACAAATCTCCAAATTTTATTTATATGTTTGTATTTTATTCCCAATAATATATGTTATAAAGAAATATTATATATTTTTTTGAATGAATTAAAATCATTAAAGTAGTATAAGAAATGTAGTTTAGTTAAATTGAAACATAATTTAGAAGGCATGCCAAATCTTGTACTCTAATTGGTTTTGTATAACTTTCATTTTATACTGAGACTTCTAAATTTTTCTTTGTAAACAAAAATGTAAGCATAAAATAGATGAAGTAGAGAGTAAAATGAATATATTGAATAATTAATTTACTTGAGAAATATATTATCACGGCAGGAGTTTAATAGGTATTATATTTATTCTTAATCTAAGATATATAATGTAATGTTGGGTTATCATATGTAAGGTTTATTAAAAACAATTAGACTCATACTACAAAAAACCACCTGACCCATCTTCATTTATACATAAAAAATTCCATATAAGATATAAATGAAATAGTCATCATATTTAATGATAATATGAATTTTTGGAATGATTTTTGAATGAAAATAATATTTATGTGACCTTGAAAATAATTATTGTATAGTTGAAAAAATTATGGAATGTGGGTATTACATCATTTGATATCTATTTAATTATTCCACTTTACATTCATATTACACTTATATGGATCATAAATGATTTTTTAACTTATGGTATTATTTATTTTTAGTACTTGAAGAAGAAGCTATTTTTCTCAATATATAGAAAAAATGCGTGATTCATAATATAAAAACACTTGATTAATTTTAGTTTTATGAGATCCTGATAGTTTATATCATAAATATAAAAAATAGAAATGATGTTTTTATTTTTGACAATGTTGTTGAGAAATATAATACATATTAAATTATGTTTAGAAATGAAGTGTTATAATAGTTAAATGGGAAAATTAGAGTTTTCGGAAAGGGTTATCAATTTTTGAGAAAGTGACTAAGTGCTCATGAAGATACCCGATTTTATATGAGATAAAACACATATCATTATATTTACCCTATTGGTCATCAATTTGTTTGGGAAATTTTTTATATGTGATACATATTAAAAAAATTATTTTAAACATTTACTTGAATTTATAATAAATATTATCTAAAAACAAAAAGATGGTTTGATAGTTAATTTAGACATGATTAACCTAGGTATTAAGATATAAATTCATCTGATGTTAATTGGTATAAATATGTGGATGATTTATTATACTTGTTATATGGTAATGAATTAATATAAATAAATATGTCTATATGTCTTAGTGAGTATCAAGGTTTTTGATGATTATTAAAGAAATATATCCCAATGTGTGAATAATTTATTATTGAAGTTAAAATACATGAAATCAAATTATTATTACATATTTTTACATGATTTTATTCCAAGAATAATTCAACATACACTAAAATAAAAACCTGAGGCTGGTTATTATTTATTTTTGTAACTTATATATGAATATTTGTTATAAAATACTGGTTAAATGTTTTGTGAAAACTTGTAAAAAAATTCATTGATCTTTATTTTTGAATAAAAATTATTTTCATAATTGGTATTTACGTTTATGACGCATCTCACTATGCACCTTTGAGCAAAATTTCTTCTTAACGGTCTATTTTATTGTAATTATATGTATCCTTGAAAAATAAATATATTGAACAATAATTATTATATATTAAATTAGAACCATCATAATATATCCATTGTTAAATGTTATTTGGATCAATAATATATGAATTTATGAGTAATGTATTTACATAATTTTTATATAAAAAGTAATTGAAGAATGGGAAATTTATTTGTCTAAGAAAGTGTTTCCAAAAACTCAATATTATCGTCATGAGTTCCAAGATCATGGATATTGACTTATTTAAACCTTTAGAAGAGGTAGATGAAATAACATACCATGTTGTTTAATATTTATTTTTTGGATAATTACATCAATTTACTAACTACATTTATAAATTATTATATTTTAATTCAGTTAAATAAATCATTTACTACTATAAAATTGACACTTTTTACAAGTATCATAAAGATATTTTAAAGAAAAACTCATCGTTTTTTACACCTTTAAAGAGATAATGTTATATAATCAATAGTTACTTTCTTACATTTTATTTCTCAAAAATAAAAATACTTGATACATTAGTTATTTGGAATTATATTTGTTTTTATGATTATCGAAATGTTAATATATCCACGGTTAATAGTTTTTTTTAAAAACAAATGAGTTTAGATCACACACATTTATTCAAAATAATTTGGTACATGTGTGTAAATAAATAGTTTCTAATGGGAAAGAAGTTCATTATTATAATCTATTTGGTAAACAAGAATAAAAATATGATGGTGTTATCTTAATTAAAAAAAGAAACTGCTAAGATAGGGAATGTGATATAAATCCAAATTTCAATAATGTACTATATTATGGATTGGGGGAGAAAATAATTATATTGGATTAGTACTCTATAAGTAACGTTTCTATAATTAAAAGTAAGTGGTTTGATATATTTACTTGGTATAAAGTGTATCTTAATAAAATATGCATTACAGATGTTAAAATGAATCATTATATTCAAAATTTATAACCATATATATTTTCATCCCTTGCTAAACATGTTTTGTATTTTAATGACTCATCGAATCCTTATTTTGATGTTGTTGTAAAAAGAACACCAAAATATATTTTTAATGATGATGTAAAATTTATTTTCTTATAAAATGTTCATGTAGGTGATCACCTTATTATTTGATTTGATGATGGAAATAATTCAATTTTTAGGGTTCATTGTGAAGCAGAAGTCACTTTAGAAAATGAATATCATTAATGATAATGTTACTTTCCTTTAAATTTTTTTGTAAATTAATTTATTTATTGTTATTTTATAATAATTTTAGTCAATTTTTTAGTAATATAAAATATCAATCAACATATTTACTTACTTTAATTCAATTTTGTAATTAAGAATTTACAAATCATTTAATTATTTACTCATATTTATTTTTAATTAACTTAAAAATTATTTCATCAATATTAATAATGAATATTTTGTTATTTTCATTTCAATTTTAACATTATATTTATTATTTATAAATTTAAAAATTCATATCAAAAAATATTTTACTTTAAAATTGAATCCTTGAAATTCTATTTTATATAATTTTTGAGCATGTTTTCTTAAACTATGTAAAATTATGAATGAAAAATAAGGCAAAGGATTTTCAAAATGAGAACAAATATAAGCAGAAATAAAGACAACATTTAACAATTGTGTGAGTATTTTTTTAAATAATTTATAACATGTTTTTAAAGTATAATAATTTATATATCATGGTTAATTTTTTTCCAGAAATCTTCATAATGTAAGTGGAATCAACATGAACTCAAGGGGGATTCATAAGAGGGGTCCAGGAGGTTATCATGACATTTGAATTCCTAGGAGATGCCTCCATCAATTGTGTCGACCCCTACCTTTCCTCTTACTATGAAAATAATTTCCCCATGTATTGATTTCATAAAATATTTAATAACATTATATCCATTGGGACAATATTATACTTTAATGATGCCATAGGTTATTTTTTTAAAATAACTTTGGGTTTTATTAGCGGGGAACCATTTTATCTCAATGGGAATTATTTTCCTAGAGACTCTCATTACAAATAAAATCTATATTATGTGATTGTTACCATTTATTATCACTAAATATATACTTATTTTTTACTTCATGATATTAATTATAATTATAATCATATTCATACTATTGATTCTCCTTTTTATGAGGGGTTTAAGGCTCTAAGTGGCACGAAAGATTTTGATAATTCCATGTTCTTAAAAGATACCAAGACTCTCGAGCTTGATATATCATGTTCATGATTACTATTTTTAAATAATAGAAATATATTTCCCATGGTATTTATTTTATTTTTTAAAATATTTATTTTTTATTATTTTTTATGATATTTCATTTAATAGTCAATGTTATAATTTGAAAATAATATGTGCTATTTGGAACTAACAAACACAGGTCTTAGTTAAATACAATTAAGATCAAGAAAAGATTTAAAAAAAGGAAAAGAGTGTTACATATTTATATGTATTCCTATTAGATATAGATATATAATTCATATTTAATAAATAATATAGAAAAATATTCATTTTTCATTAAGTAAATAGCATGAACCCAGACATGGGTATGAATGTTTATTAAATATTTAGTTGATATCTGTATATGTTCAAGTAAATGTCTATTTATTTACATTTTTTAACCCCAATTCAACCTCTCCTAGTGGAAAAAATGATTAGGTATCTTTCATGATGGAAGTAAGTGAGATATAAAGGAAATATAAATATTATATTTTTTAAGGATGGTTGGATAGAGTTGGAACCTCACATGAAGGTTTTCCTTGCATTAATAATCATATAATAAATCAATAGTATAATATGTTTTATAGTCGCAAAATACCCATGTTTAATGGAATATTTTTTTTTCAGTTATAATATGAATTAATTATAATTTTTTATAATTTAATTGTATAAATGAATTTTTAGTGTTGGATTTATTGAAACAAAATAAAAAAGTATACAATACAATATTTTCACATTATCGGGAACACTAATATTAATGAATATGAATAAAAGTATTCAAATATTTATTTAATATTATATATACATACTATCCAAAATTTATTTTCTAATATTTAATTTTAATGCCTAAAATATTATTAAACCAGGAGGGTTGAGTACCCTGATATTTTTTAAGTTTGGATAAATGCAAAAAGATGGATTTATAATCAATTAGACAACGCAAGACAATATCATAATAATTTTAAGTTAAATTTAAAACATTTAAAATTTTATTTATCTATTTACGTATATATTAAATATTTGTTAATTTTTTTACACACAACATCTGATACCCTTGATGACTAAGAAAATAGTCATTTAGGTCCAAGTAACAACTTCTATTATATTGTTGGTTGGGATCACCCATAAATGATTAATCACAGTCCTTGAAAATGGATTTCACCATCAATTTATCAATCTTCATTGAGTAATAGTTGTGGTATGACCACAAAAATTATAGAGGAATAATTTATAGATCCCATTAAATAGACTTGATGAGTCAAAAAAGAAACAGAAAAAACACAATAACGAATAGAATAGATGGGTCAATATGTTATGAATGGTTTTAATTTTATGTGTTTGATGATATTTATAGATTTATCATCATAGTTCAAAGCATTATTTTATCAGTATAGAAAAACTTTAGTCTTGGTGCATCACATGCCTCTATAGACCCAAATAATTATGCAATGATTTTTTAGAAATCCTAAAAAGGATGATACAGTTGTAGAATGTGGCATAGATAGAGAAGGTGGTGGTAGTTTTGGTGGTGACCTTATAATTTTTTAATTGAATTATCCTTTACAAATGCATGCATTTTTTTAGAAAAGATTAAAAAATGTTTCACATTTGAAAAGGAAACACATTGTACATGTCAATAAATAAATAAAAAAGTGATAACAAAAAATAAAAGTGTCTAAAAATAAATATTTATAAAAAAATTAATAGTGGGGTATAATTATTTAGAGATTTAATTAAAATTAAAATTAAAATTAGATATTTTAGCCAAATAATTTCATATAATTTATCTATTTTTACGATGATAGAGTAGTTTTGATCTTTTTTCTACTTATTTATATAAAAATATCAATATTTGTGTCTTTTATTGTTTTGGATGGTTTTAGATGTTTAATTTTAATTGATATAGGTGAGATAATAATATTTTATGTTTAATATTATTTATATCTCTCTATCTATCTCAATGTTTATGATTCATTTTTTTTTACCCACTCCATTAACTAAATTGAATCATTTGAATTGAAACTAAATTTTAAGCTATTATATATCTGTTCCATTTTCCCTCACTAAATATTTTCCCTTCCCTCTTGGTAATTAGGTAATTAATCTTCACCCTAATTGGAGATACCTAGACCTTGGATTTGGAGAAAAAAAAAACCTATGACCAAAACATTTATTGAGAATATGAAAATGTATAAAGAAAAACAGGGAGAGATGTTACATGGTACAAGTACCCAATTATAAACACTTATAAAGGCCACATAAAATAGCTACATAAAATCGGGTGGTCGACTATGAATATAGGAACATATGGGAGTTATACTTGCCTGCAAGACTTCGAAATAAAATTTAAAGGCCTATAAAGGGACTCTAAATTTTGGTCCAAAACTGATAATTCCTCCTAGAACTAGTAGAGATAAAGGGTTTTTCATATTAAAATTAATTTTTATTTTCTAGAAAACGATTCTAAAATCACTGTAGCAATCTTTTAACATTAGTTTTTTTTATAAAAAAAATAGTAATGTTTCTTCTGATTCACCTTTAATGTCAATTTTATAAAATAATGAAATTAAAAGTAATTGAGAATAATTTTAGCATTAGTTTTATGAAAAACCTTATTTAAAATTATAAAAAACCCATTTAACATCGATTTTCAATAAAACCAAAATAAGAAGTTTTTTTAAAAAATTTGACCCCTAAAACCCTCTTTTTTTCACTCAAAACGCTATTCTCTTGACTGATGATGGAACCTAAAGGCACCTGATAACCCTCTACATCCCTTGATCTTCTATTTCAATTTATTTTCATCATATTTTCATGTTTCCCTAAATCTTTTATTATTTTACAATACTTCAAGATCCAAGAGCTATTCCGATCAATGTGCAACTGTGGTTAATGGTTTTTATTGGTTCATTTTTTTACTTATCTTTTATACTTGTTTTTGTTCAATATTGTAGCATTTTCCTTATTTCCATCATATTTCAGTTATTTAATCATTTTTTAGAATCTATTTTTCATTATCAACATCTAAAATGTTTAGGTTATTTATTGAATATAAATTAATTATATTTTAGATAAAATTTTGATTCATCCACTCATTTGTTTTTATGAATTGATTAAAAATTAAAAAATATTTTTATAATTTTTTTAATGATATAATTTTTTAATGATTTTATTTTTTTATCATTATATTTTAATCGTAATTTTATTATTTATATTTTTTTTGTAATTATAATTTTTTACTATAAATCATTTATTTTCATTTCAAAATAGTTTTTGTAGATTTTGAATAATTTTTTCCAACTCATTTTTCATTTTTCATTTATTTTAATGATGGAAATTATTTTATGAAATTTTTTTCTTGTTTAAAATATAAATTTTGAAATATTCTAATAACTAGTATTTATATTTTTCAATGATATGTTTTTATCATTAATTATAATTGTTTGTTATGATCAAATATTTATGAATAATTGATCATTTTGATTATATGTTTTTATGTTTAAAATTTATTTATTCATCTATATATTTAAATGTTTATATTTTTTAATATATTGTTATTTTATATTATGATATTAGGAGAATAATTGATCATAATTGGATAAATTTACAATGAACCACTAATTAATATTTAAAATTTGTTGATGATTTCTAGGAATTTTCTAAATTAAATCTTCAAAACAAATATTTTATTTTTTGTCCATGAATAAAGTTGTTAAGTATAAAATTTTTAAATACCATTGAAATAATTAAATATCTTATTTTATATGGTTTTATCCAAAATTATACACATTTAATATTTTATGGTGAAATAATAGAAAATTCAACATCTATAATAGATGAAAATATTCAGTATGAGACATAAAATCATATTGATAAATTAATTCATGATGTAAGTGTTGAAACTAATGAAAAATAGAAATTATTGAACAATTATATGGATATTCAAAAAACAATTATTCTTAGGTTGTACTAAATTTACAGTGTTATCAATGGTTGTGAAATTAGGAAACATGAAGGAAAGAAATGTGTGGGGTTATAAAAGTTTATATAAATGGATTGAAATTCTAAATGGTATTTTTCCAAAAGGCATGAGGCTTATAGATTTTAATTATGAAATAGGGAAAATATGATGCCCAATATGACTAGGGTATAAAAAGATACGTTCTTTCCCCAGTTATTCTGAGTTTTATAAGAAAGAATATGGATGTTTATAAAAATTTCCTAAATATGGTACATTACTATAAAATATGGATGAAAAATTCAACTCCCATTCAATATTAGACACTGGAATCAAACCACATAATAAATAAATTTGGTACATTACAATATTTCTTCATTTAAATCTTAAATTTTCCTATTCAAATATTGTAAAAAAGTGAATATGGAATACCTATGAGGTCATCTCTAATGGAAACTTACATCACCCCCTTGATTCACCAAAGTGGAATAAATTTTGTTTTATTTTTCGAATTTTTCATGTGAAGAATGAAATATCAGAATTGGACAGTGTATAGATGGAATGAATTCATATAGGAGCCTCAGTATCCAATATTTCACATGGAACATTTGTTGGAAATTTACAACTTTTCCCATATGATATTTATGAATAAATAATGTTACGATTAGATTGATGATATTTGGACTAAAATATTCATGAAAAAATACTACTGTGCATCCTTCACCATTGATTGATGATTAGGAAACTCTATGAGAGACAAGTTTTACTGTCTATGATTCCTATAATAAAGAGTATTTTATTTTTTATTCTATGATTTTGTTCACCATAACTAACTTTCTTTCATATGAAAAATTATATGGATACAATGTTAAGGTAAATAAATCATGTCCAATTTGTGAATAAGAGACTTTATATTTTCAATTTCATAATGGAAGAAAGATAATGTATATGGTATATCAAATATTTTTACAAATTTATTATCTTTATCATATATCGAAAAATGAATTTAACATTTTAAAGGAATATAATCACCCCCTATAATAATTTTAAGCTGAAGAATATTATAATAGGATGAAAAATATTTATTTCACAATTTTAAATAAAGGATGTTTTATTTATTAAAAAAATATATAGAAGAAAAAATATATCTTATTCAAATTACCTTATTGGATATTTTTAGAGATAAATTATAAATTTGAAATTATTCATGTGGATAAAAACATATGTGACAGTTTGATTGATTTTTTTTTGACATAATTGGAAAGACAAAATATGGATTGCATACAAGATTGGGTATGGTATTTGTGAGAATATATTTGGATTTATCTCCCACTATGAATGTAAATTGAACATAATTACATATGACTAATAACACATTAAGAAAGATTGAGAGGATGATTTTTTCAGTGCCCTCTTGGTATTAAAGTACCCATTGGATATTCTTAAAATGCGAAGAACATGGTTTCATTGATGGATTTTATATTAATAAATATGAAAACTCATGACTTTCACGTATTGATACAATAATTGGTACCGGTAACACTGTATGGTATATTGCAGACACCAATCAGAAATTCTATCATGTGGTTATATTTTTTATCAAATACTTTTTTATAAATTAGTTCATCCACAATTGTTATATTAGTTAGATGATGAATAATTTCTCATAATTTTTCAACTATAAATGAATTTCCCACAAATTGTCTTTGAGATAATGGTCATTCTAAGATTAATTTGGTGAGTGGGATATGAATATGTGGGCCTATTTGTTTATGTTGTATGTATCCTTTTGAAAGATATATGAAAATTTAATGTATTATATTAAAACCCCCATCTAATATAGGCCTATATTGATCAAAAACATGTTTTGGAAGAGTTTATTTTTTATTGTATTGATTCAAACATAAAGTCGATCATAATGGTATTCATATATCTCAATATTTGATAGTTGATAGTGAAGGTAGAGGAATTAATTTGTTAATGGTAAAGTTAATTCCACATAATAACGTGACACAAGAACATTTATATATTTTAAAAAACATAGATGGGGTTAAACCATATATATCATCACATATTTTTTTGATTAATGGTACGATATCACAAATGAAATTAAAACTGATTGATGATTCACCATAAAAAATAATTTGTTTTATGGTTTAAAGAGAAATGCATCACATATTTATTTTCATTAGAAACATTGAAATTCTGGGAAGGGGGACTGTCTCAAAATGTGATCACATGGTCTAGTTTTCATATTTGTGGTTACACATTTTACATAACAAAATAGGATAAAAATGTTCTATTCAGAATAGTGGGGTAATAGTCATCACTAAAGCATGAAAATTTTTTAGTGAGAAAGATAAAAACCCAATTTCTACATTAATGATATATTTTTTGGTTCATTGGGATATATGGGAAATTCATTATAATAAATTTTGAGGAACAATGTTTAAGTGTTACTAGGATGATTGTAATAGTCGTGTGAAAATATATTGTTATAGACTTATACTCATTGATTTGAAAATATTTTTTTGCAAAGAGGAACCATTTATCATGGTGACATATGAAAAGAAGATATTTTGTGTTATCATCCATAAAATGATCAGTGGCCTGTTGTTTTTTAATGGAAAATAATTCTTTTGGAAGATGAAGATGATAATTTTGTTATGCATTTATGTGAGGTTTCTTTATCTAAATTGATATTTATGGATGATAATAATGTCTATGACATAGTCATAGACCATGCTGTATGAAATTATCTTGCTGAAGGGATATGGGAAAACTCTAAATTACTATCCTAATTATTCTTGTAAATATTTATATTTTATTACCTTTTTGAAATTTACATGTGTAATAACTTGATTTTTTTAATTTGGATTTTGAATTATATATATTTTGATTATTTATATGATATTTGTGTTAAATTTCATATCCAATATTTATGGTTAAAAAATTTTAATTGAACATCTCACACACATCATTATATTTTGGTTAAATTTACACATATAAAAATACATTTTTTTAACTATGAAATTTATATTTATAAATGATGATAATTTATATTTTTTTAGGGTTAATGTTTGTATTTAATAGTTTAAGTTGTGTATATTTTTTTTAAGAATCATTAAATCACATTTTTGAAACGCACACATGTGTGTCATTATTTTTTTAATTCTATATTTTTATTTATTATTTTAAATATTCAATTTTATAATAATATGTAGGTACATATAATATCATTATATTCATCTATTTTAATTACATATATAGAGGAAGATGATTATTTATCATTATAAATGAATGTTTTTTTCATGATATAAAATATACATAAAACAATTATTTAATGAAAATAAATTTTTTATTTTAAAAAAGTATTTACAAGAGTACCAGTGCACCCCCTATGGTTGCATTTTCTGTTTCTATAGAAAAAATGATTCTTAGAGTTGGTAGACCTTAGTTGACACATTTTAAAAAACTTTCAATTTCTCGAGGAGAGTAAAAGATACAAGTAAATTTAGATGATAATTGTAATGAAACCAGACTAAATGGAATGTATTTTATGAGTTATATCATAATATAGAGCTATATCAGGGTTAAAATTTCATGTATTGATTGGTATTCCATCTAAAAGATAAAGTAAGAGATATTGTGGGAGATTTTAAATGTAAACTTTTCTCAATTTATTTATTTTTATCTCATTATTTTAATATTATATATTTTATATGATTAATATTTAGTGTATTAATATACAAATTATATTTTTCTTTCATGAAATGAATGAAATTAACAAAAGGTGAATGTCATCAATAACAGTTCAATGATGATATTTTTTAAAAAAATTGATAAATAATTATATTTTTAGGAATTTAAAAAATGAAAACATATGCCTCAAGTATGAGTTTTTAGATATAGAGACACTAGATAAATTTTTTCGATCTATTATGTTGAAACATTTATACTATAATTATTGTTGTATAGTGTAAAATATATTATATATTAACTAATTTATTATTATTTTATTTTTTTCAGTAGGAATCTGGGAGATCTTATCAAAATATCCAGTCACCTAATGTATACCCTAATACTTTATCATGTATCGGGTATGATTTATTAAAGGAGTAGTGAATTTCTGAAAATCTTGATGCCTTAATATATAAATAGAGTAGTTGTTCAGAAGGGGAATAGTTTTTTCCTCTATCTCTCCCAAATCATCATGAAAATTAGAATAAATAAATAAGGTAAATAATAAATAGTGTCTTATAGAGAAATCTAATGAAGTAAATGATAAAATTATAAGAAATTATTTTTTTATTTTCCTTGAATGTTTGTATTTTTTTTAAATTAATAACACTAATATACCATTTTAATTCATTATATTAGGATGAGATTTAATTTAAAGTGATATAGTGGACCTTTATCCCAATGGGTAGGATAAACATTCTAGTTGCTTCTTTAAGAAATCCAGAAAACCCTGACTATATAAGAGGATATGAAGTAGGTGTCATCATTAAGAAACTTTTTGGTCATCAAAGTAAGAAATCAAGGGACACAAAAATAAAATCCTTATAAGCTAAGGTGAAAACACTAAAATATTTAATGGGTGATAAAAAAATTAGCCATGGATTCTAGTTTGGAAAAAATAATGTGAAAATCATAGCCTACACAACCTTCCTACTTGGATCCTCCACCTCCTCATTTAGACCTGAACTTATACTGTGAGTTGTATGTTGGATATCTCTCTGTATCTATTGTAAAATATAGATTCATATATATATATATTTTGGGATTCTATACATTAACAACCAATGTATTTTTTTAGGTAAGTGTATTATTACATGACATTATTGATCCAAATGCTCTATGGACATTTCCAACAGAAGGGTTTAATCTCACTTTTTATTCCAATGAGATTCATGTAATTTTTTCCACTATTTCCTTTTTTGTGGTGGATGTGCTTCACATGATTGTATTATTTGTGTAATATAATTTAATTTATGGGTATTTATATCTTCATTGAATTATCCTCCTTTTATGGGGTGTATGTTTCATATGTTTCCAAATTATTAAGGGAACCTTTCACCCTCCTCTTTTAGTGAAGAGCATCCTTTCTGTTATGTCTTTTAATTTAAATCTTCTTATATCCGGATACATTTTTCTATATCCTTATAGTAGTAAATTTTATGTCCAAGTGATGATATTATGTTTTCTCTCTCATCAACTAATTTTATGAATTTTAAAGTGACGTCGTTAGGTTGTCAAATTTTTGTAAGGGAACTTCTTCACCTAATTTAAATTCATTGGGTTAAACTTATACTTCTAGATTATGTCGTTCTATGAATATATTTGAATAAACTCTAATTGTTTTACAATTAATATCCACTTATATTGGGTATTTTTATATATTTCACACATAATTATGTTAGCCATTTATCCATAATCTATGTATACTGTCTTTATAAGGGATTTCATATCAATTTACATTTCATTGAGATATAATTTTTATTATGCACCAATTATATTTTATATGGTGTATATACTATCCATTGTAATATTATACCATGCATACATTTATTTTCATGATATTATAAATTTTTGATTAATGTTATTCCTCTATTGTTTGTATTTAATCATCTCTCATTTTGTTAAAAACTCTTTAACTAAAATTTCATTTTAAATGTTTTAAAGATTTATTCTTTTAAATCATTCTAACTAATGTCCATGTTTTAGTAATGGTTTTTATGATTTATTTATATGAAAATTAATGTTTTAAAATTTTAATTCCCTTAAATGTTTTAAATTGGTATGGGACACTTCAATTCCAAAAATCTCTTTATTAAATGTTTTAAATGGTTTTGAAAATTGTTTGATAAAGTATTCTTTATTTCAATATCTTGATTTGTTTTTTTGTGATTAGAATGTGGAAATGTTATCTTAACATTATGCTAGTGTTATGTGTTATGATTATGTTATGGTTATTGGGAATTGTTTACGTATATGTGTGGTTCTATGAAAAACATAGGGTGGGTGAGCACGAGATAACTCTCCAGTGCGTTGGGTAATGTGATTGAGGTAAATGTGAATGTTTCTCCTAAGATATTTAGGGAATATGCTAGAATGGTTATTCCAAGGTAACTCCCTACATATCTATGATGAAATCAATTTATGTATGATATGGATTCCATAAGTTACATTTATGATTTATGTTTTCTATGTGTTATTCATAAATCTTATGATTTCAGGATTTATGTTATAATTGAAAAGTATGGTTTCATTGATCTGTATTTATTGATGGGTTAATGTTTCATTTACTAATTTTATAACCCTTACTGAGCTTTTTATACTCATCCCATGTTTTTGAAATGTTTTCCACATGACTTAATGATGAACAGGGTCAAGGATGGGATGAAGGAAAAGTCATGTTGTCTAAAACATGGAACTAGACGAGTTTCATTTTAAGAGTTTTTTTTAAAAAATGGATACTTAGTAGTAGTGTCTACACGAAATCTTCAAGTTGATATATAATAGTTATGGCCTAATTATATAAAACTCTAAACCTAAAAAGATCATTAATGTGAATGATTTATTTAATTCAAGATTATTTAATGTTTTAAGGCTGAGTCCTTATAATTGGCATCCGAGGTCGATTTACACAACTTTAGGGATTATTAGTTTTCATTATACACATGGTTAGTCCCTTTGTGTATTATTTCAGTTAAATCCTTGTTTTATAAATTTTTTCAGATCAAGGAAATTCAGTTATAAATGGAAGGAGTAGGACCTCAAATGAAATTCCTATCTCTTTCTAATGACATGCATGCAATAATTATTGCAAAGTCATGTTCGGATGATGGTGAAACTTTTTCTAGCACACAACTCACTTGCAAGAAGTTGTTTGGGATATCAAACACCTCCACTACACCTAAATATCATAGTGGATCATGGGTCGTATTTAATCAAATCATATTTTCTCAATATTCTAATATTTTCATGAAAGGTAAATATTATCAAGAAGTTTTCAAATATTTTACCTTATCACATGATTTTAAAGCATATTATGATTTTGAAAAAAATTGCTGAATAAGGAGACCCTTACGCAACCTATTTATATTTTATTTAACAATATAGTCTCTCAGCACATACTTATGCTATTTTAAAAGGACCATTGATTTAAAAATTCAACTCAAATTCAGTCCGACATTTTTATAAAGATCATGTTTTATTAGAAGTTTCGAAATTATATGTCATACATGATTATTTTCCAAAACTATTTTTCTGTGAACATACATATGACCCTAGTTGTATAAGGTGTATTTGGATGAAGGAATAAAATGATTTTGAAGGAAATATAAATCATTGTTTTTATGAATGTACCTTCTACCTATGTGGACACCATGATCAAGGCATGATGTTATTTCTATTGGAAATAGTTTTATTTTATCATATGGAGGTCAAAAAAATGAAAATATATAAGATTTCGAGGTCTTAATGTATTGGGATGAAAATGAAAGGTATATGAAAACCTTTGAGGTTAAAACATGGTAGGGTTATTTTTGAGTTTTATAAAAAGGACGACCCATAAGATTGGTGACAACCCATCACGTCTGGAAGGGTGGCAAGAATCAATCCCACAACCAAAGGGTGACAAGGGCGCATCGCCTACCACTATCCTATGTGAAGTTCATGATTAGTATGACTTATCCTTTTAAGTTAAATGATTTTATGGATCATGAATAAGTTGTTTTTGGGAACTTATATTTTATCAAATGGATATGCTTAATATAGGAAAATTATTTGGTGATTAAGTGATAATGGTTATTTAAAATATGTTTTCTCTTTTGGAAAAATTATATGCTTAAGGTAAATAGAATACTATGGTATCTCATTTGTGGAGTAATGTTTGAAATTTTATTTTGGAAGAATTTATGTTTTTATTTTAGACATATGAGGATTATATTTATTTATGGAAATGATTAACCAATCATGGATAATATGTGATTAGGTTAATTACATTTCAATATGAGACTTTAAGATTAACTGGTGTTATTTGGAGACAAATGTTAAAATTCATCTTGGAAGACTATGATTAAATCCTTATGAGTTTTAGGTTTCAATCTTAGTTTGGATTAATTTTACGAATTTTAAGTATATTTTGTTATTGAGTGGTCTTTTTTTAACTTTGGGAATTGTTTGAATAATTTTGGATATTAAGAGTAGTTTTTCTTTTTATAAAAGATTATCCTTTTTGGGGATTATCTAATCTTGTAATAACCAATTGTTTGGTTAATTTCTAATAACATGGAAAAAAAATAGTTCCTCTATTGTGGATTATGTGATTCTCTAGAAGTTGATTATAGCGATTTCAATGTGAAGAAGTAATCTTGAATACTCATCATTTGGAGAAAAGATGAGTTTGTGGTAGAAATATAGTAGAGGATGAATGTCTACAGGAAAAGTAAGTATGTCTCCTTATGTTTTTATTCATGATCTAAAATAAAATTTTCAACATCATGAAAAGTAACTTAAAAAAACATTGTCCATTAACTATTGCTACTGGGGAATCAAATACTGTTTAACCCATCACTATTTTATGATTTTCTAGTCGTTAACTTTCTCCTAATCATGTTTTCTACCACTCACCATCAAACCTTAATGGTTTGTTTCTCTTCTATATCAATGTTTTACTACCTGGAATTTTAATAGGGGCTTTCTCGGGTGACCTTTGTATTTCTCTTTCTTTCTTTTAAAGTGATATTTTTATTGACTCTTTTTTCTGATGTGGGACTTTCAATGAAGTTTCCAAGCCCAATTTTAAAATTGTGAAGGTGCAATTCCCAAAAGGGGGAGGATATAACATCCCAGGTAAATAAAGAATATAAAAATTTCATATTTATTAAAATTTGTTAATTAAATATTAATTTTACTTTAAAGTGGATTCTATATTCGATGGCGTACCCGATACACAACAACAAGTTTCTTTGAAATCTTATGTTGCACACAATGTGAAGTCATACTGAAAAATAATAACATAATATTATTTTAAATGGTAGTTAACACCTAGCTGTTGTATTGGAGGTAATGAATAAAACTCACTAAAATATTAATATACATATTTGTTAAATGTTTTTACATTTACCCAATAAATTTTAGAGGATTAAAATAAGATAGAATCTGATTTTAATCCTAAATACTCTTATATTCATTAAAAGGTTGATTTACCTCATTTTGATGGATAACCATCTTAAAATATAGTTTTGGTCCCTTTTATATATTCTATTTGACAAAATAAAATTCTTATTTAGAATTAGGACATAAAAATTTAGTTTGGGTAAATTTTTGGCATTTTTCTGATAAAATTCATTTTTAATGAATAGTGAAAAAAATAATGTATTCTAATTCAAAACAGCATTTTAATATAATTTATTTATAAGGTTATATTATCTTTTTAATTGGTTTTAAAGTGTAATTATATTACATTTTTACCATTTAATACAATTTTGTTCATTGTATGTAATTTAACTTTGAAATTAGACATAAATAAGTGTATATCTTTTGATAGTTATCATTTCTTAAAAAATACACTTTTTGTTTTGAGAGCGAGAATTAATTTTAAATTATTTGATATCACTTATGTGTTTTGAGTTTGGAAAAATGGATTTCATATTTAGAATCAGGAGGTTCAAATTGTGTAAATAGGTTACTTTTATTTTTATACATTTTGAATATTTACTTCACTAAAAAATTTATTTACCATGGTTAAAGAGTACATCTGGTAAATAAGGGTAACGAAATATTATTACAATAATATTAAATTAAATTAAAATGTGTCTTAATCATATTGTTTAATACATTTACAACCATGGTCATCCTTGGGTCTATTTTGGGTTCCCATGGAGCCACTTGGGAGTGATAATGACACATTATATTAATTAATTTAAAGTAAAGGAAAAAATGACACGAAAATATATCTTTTAGTAAATAAATTATTACATGGGGTTATATAAGTTATCCCTTGGACTATAAATATTCATTTGAAACAATAAAAATATTTCCTACATCATGATATTTGTTTATAATTTTTAGACATCAAATAATTAAAAATATTTATGACACAATAATTATGTAGTGTTTACATCATTAATGAATGATTTAAATAAATAAGATAATAAAAATTAAATCAATATCCAAAGCCTGTAAAATTATTATTAAATGTTATTTTTGAATAGTAGTCATCGTATCTTTGACTTTAATGAGTTTTGGACCTTTAGAAACCTAAAATCATTATATAATAAAATAATATTTTCAAGATTTCCTAAAGAGCCCCTCCTCCCCCATATAAAAATCCCACACTTCTAACCCACTACACAAACTTATAAAGCCCCTTGGATCATCCAAACTCTGCCCAATTAAGCTCCGTACATCCCTCTCACCCTATAATCCTTCCCCTAGGTAGAAGGAAATTAAACTAAACCTTTTGGTTCAAACCAAAGGGAGATATCTAATTTAAAAGTAACATCTTCTCTTAAGTTCTTTTGTTTTATTTTACTTCTCCAACCCCAAAAACACTTTTAATTTATTTATTTTATAACAACACCAGTATCATCAATATAATAGGTTTTTTAATGAGAAGTCTTCAAACTAAAATTGCACAAACCTCCATAGAATGGGTAAAGAACATACTGTTTTTGTGGACAATGAACTACTGCCTCATGAAATGATGATTGTTCAATCTTCTCCTACCACCTCTCATGATGGCCATTATGATGAAAATAAATTTATATATGATATATAATATTTTAATGATTTATCTATTCTAATGTAATTTTTATTTACAAACATACCTTTATTCTTCCCAATATGTGTAAATACGATATTTTAATTGGAGGAAGTGCGGACTACTACCCCCTCAAGATGATATGATTTGTTAATGACATACATAGAATGTATAAAGGATGGAGTTAATTAAATTATGTAACATGTATATCATATTATATTATAATGGAATTATAATATACAAATTTATCATTATATTTTCATTCCATTAAATATGAAATAGAAATGAAAGTATCTTTCATGTGTATGTACAACTTACCGCCTCCATGAATGGTGAATTTCATTTAATATCTCCAAATATTATGCAATATTATAAATACATACATATATTGGATATTTATGATATATATTATATCTAAATCATTAATATCATTCTGGATATAATGGAATTTTGACCACATGAACAACTTGTAATTGTAAGAAGTTCATTTTTGACTCAAGTACCAAATATTGACAAAACGACCATTATTAACATAAATTATTAAATAATGTTTATAACTTTGTAAAAAGTGATATAAAAGGAATAATAAACATAAAAAAGGTTCTTAAACAAGTATAAATTAACTTTATAATACTATTCAGGAGATTAATGAACGAACTGGTCAAGTCGGACACGAGGTAATGGTGTTTTATCTAACTTCTAATTCCATGAGATTTCCATTGTTCACCACGTATTTATTGCATGTGGTGTTTTGTGTACTTTAATTTGATATATATTATCATGATTCTTTTTATATTCATGGTATTATTTTATTCATTTTTTGGTTTTTAAATTTTGGTCATATGACTCAATTGATTACAACTTGGTAATGGGTTTTCATCCCACTTTTTATTCCCGTGAGATTCATGATATATTTGCCACTATTTCCTTTTGTGTGGTGGATGTACTACCCTTGATTTTATTATTTGTGTAATATAATTTAATTTAATGGTATTTAAATCTTCATTGAATTATTCTTCTTTCATGGGGTGTATGTTTCATATGTTACCAAATCGGTATGGGTACCTTTCACCATCCTCTTTCGGTGAAAGACAACCTTTCTGTTATGTCTTTTAATTTAAATCTTCTTATGTTGGGATATGTTCTTCTATATCTTTATTTCTATAAATTATATGTACAAGTGTCGGGATAATGATTTCTCTCTCATCAACTTATTTTCTGAATTTTAAAGTGATGTTTTTAGGGTGTTGGATTTTTGTAAGGGAACTTCTTCACCCAATTTCAATTCTTTGGGTTAAACTTCTACTTCCAGATTATGTCATGATATGAATATGTGTGAAAACCTCTGATTTTTTTACACTTAATATCCACTTATATTTGGGGTATTTATATTTTTCACACATAATTATGTCATTGATTTATCCTTAATCTAAGGATATCGTATTTATAAGGTATTTTGTCTCAATTTACATTCCATTGAGATTTCATTGTTGTTATGGCCCAATTCACTTTTATATGGTGTATATACTGTCCATTGGAATATTATACCATGGATACATTTATTCTCATGATATTATAATGTTTTGATTAATGTTATTATTCAATTGTTTGTATTCAAGCATCTCTCATTTTGTTGAAAAATATTTAACTAAAATATCGTTTTAAATTTTTTAATGATTTATTATTTTAAATATTTCAAATTAATTTCCATGTTTTAAAAATGTTTTTAGGATTTATTTATATGGAAATTAATGTTTTAAAATGTTTATTCCTTTAAAATTTTCAAAGTGGTATGGGACACTTTGACTCTAAAAATCTTTTTATTTAATGTTTTAAATGGTTTTATAAATGGTTTGATAAAGCATTGTTTATTTTAATATATTGATTTGATATATTGAGACTAGAATGTGTAAATGTGATATTTCCTTTATGATTGTGTTATGTGTTATTATTATGTTATGGTTATTGGGAATTGTTTACACATAAGGGTGGTTCCATGAGAAACCTAGGGAAGGTGAGCCTGATATAGCTCTCTAATGCATTGGGTAACGTGACAGAGGTAAATGTGAATATTTCTCCTAAGAGATTTAAGGAATATATTGTGATGAGGATTCTGACATAACTTTCTATATAGAGTGACAACATCAATGTAAGTATGATATGAATGACATAAGATACCTTTATGATTTATTATATATATATGTTATTCATAAATCTTATAATTTCATGAGGTATGTTATGATAGAAAATAATGGTTTTCTTTATGTTTATTTATGGATGAGTTAATGTTTCCTTATCTTATTTTATAACACTTACTTAGATTTTTTATGCTCATCCCAAGTTTTGGAAATGTTTTCTATAGGACTTAAAGATGAATAGGGTCAAGAATGAGATCAAGGAAAAGTCATTCTGTCTAAAACTTAGAACAAGACATGTTTTGTTTACAGAATGTTTTTTATTCTATGAAAAAATGGACACTGAGTAGTAGTGTCTACCTGTAATTTTCAAGTTGATATGTAATAGTTATGGACTAATTCTCTAAAACTCTAAACTAGAAAATATCCTCAATGTGAATTATTCATTTAATTCAATATTATGTAATGTTTTAAATCCATGTCCTTATAATAATAATACATAACATTTTTTTATTATTCCTTTATGTTTGTAATTATCCATTTATTAATAATTTCATCCTTAAAAATGAATATTCAAGTGAAAATTGATTTGTTTTCCAAGAGTGTTTCAATTTTATGGTTCTGGTAATTTAACCTTGTTTGTGGTTTCATCATATATAGAATAATAATCATTATATAATTATTATATTTATTCATTATATACAATTTTTTTATTTTTAATATAATGTTGTGATGAAAAATAATCACATCACTACATGTATGTTGTTGTCAACACATACACACGAGGGACATAATTGTTTTCTAAACATTAGAAATATAAGAAGGTACATTATATATTTTAATTATATAAACATAATTATGTCATAAATAAAATTTATAAAATTTATATCAATCTTAATAAAAATTTGAGAAATGTGGTCGTGGAAAACAAAAAACATTTCTTTTGGAGTTATTAGTCCGCAAAAATGCTTGAACAATGAATTCATTTCCTATTTGTTGGAGAATAAGATGAATAAATGTTATACCATAGGAATTATAATATATATTTATATTTATTTTACAATATTCAGAATGTTATTATTTATAAATAAATTTTAGAGTGGGAGGAAGAAGAAATAAAATTTAAATTTTTTGGTCAAGAGTTACACCTCTTTTTAGAGAGACCACTTTTGACTTGCACGTTAATATTTTAAAGAATGGAATTGTGATAAAAAGATACCTATATGATTTAGTTAGTTATGTTATAAAATTATTTGTTAAGGTATTTTATGAGATAAGAGACTCTTGAAGTGTGTATAATCAAAGAGAGTGGGAATCCATTTATAATTCCAGGAGAAAAAAAATGGGGAATTTTTCAAAAGATTAAAATATATTAATGTATTAATCAAGAAATATTTTTCAAAAAGAATCATAATATAATATAATATGATTTATGTTGTAATTATGACCATAAAATAGATATTAGACACGTTTTAAGTACATTTTAATCACTTTAATTTTAGTTTTAACCCTTTTACCTCTTTTAACATTAACCATGGTAACTAAATTTTTACCGAATATATAATTCCTAGTAGAAAAAAGTGAAAGTGTACTCATTAATAAATTTGGATATGATTATACAATTTTTTTTTGAAAATTTATCAGATTAATTTTCATGAAGTGAATGAAATTAATTTAAAAGTAAACCCACAGAACATGATGGAAAGAAATTTTCCTAAAAAATAAATTTTTAACTACAAAATATTTTTCAATACCAAAATTAAGCATAATATAGATAATTAATCCAAAAAAACCAATATTTATGGATATATTAATCTTTAAATAAACATTATTCATTTTTTATATTTCTGTACACACAAAGAATTTATCATGGTAAGTAAATAAGTTATCTTAATTAAGGTTAAAATTAGTATTAAGTTGTTTATCTAGTAGATAAGGATTCAAATGTGTCAAAAAAATTAATAAACATTACTGTTAGAGCTTAGTATGACTCTATAAAATCTTATATTATAATTTTTTATAACTTGGTTCAACTTGACATTATTATGATATATATATATCATTTAATATTCTATATAATTCGAAAAATGTGTGTTCTCTCACTTATAAAAGGGAACATCCTCTACTCATCTATCCACAAAATTTGAGCCTTATATATCATAAAATACCTTCCATAATACATTCCTAGATTCCTTACTCATATCATAAGGCTTATTTTATTTCCAAATTTAAAATATTTCTAGGATTAAGGTGGAATCCTAAAGAGGTTTCTCAATGAGGAGGTATAACTCTTAACCATGTACATTTAATTTTATTTCTTATAATAAATACTTTAAATCAATTATATCCATTATGAAAAATTACTTTATTATATTAAATATATTTATTTTTAATTATTATTATGTAAAATAAATTATCTACCTCATTTCCATCATTTGGGAAAAGAAAACATCGATCATGCCTTAGTATGTACCGCCACCTTCATGAAGCGATGCATTTTTTCATCACCATTTCACATGACAGTTATAATGATGGATTTACTGAATAAATGTTATTTTTATTTTATAATTATAGTTTCTTAAAGGTCTATTATTATTTAATTTTCTTTCATTCCATCCATAAAAAAGTAGAAATTTCACTCATGAATATGTACGAACCATGGTTTCCATGAAGGAATGTAATTCATTCATCATCACTAATTTATATGAATTTTCATAAAAGTGTATATAATTATAAAATATAATACTAATTAAATGAGTAAAATTATCTATATTGTGGAACCATTATCTATGTATAAGGATGGAGACTTACAAACCGAAACATGCATGAACAACGAAGTAGTTATCACCTGAAACATTGATTTTAATAAATAATTGATAATAAATGTGTGATAAGATGATATGAGTAAATCATATATGGTATGATATATATAATTTTGGTTATATAATATATTTATAATAAATATATATTTACTATATAGGATGTTTTAACACATACGAAGGAAGATAAGACTTGAGGTAATGGATTTATCTTTCAATCTCATTTTAATCGAGATTGTTTTTTTAAATTTACATTGAGGGAAATTATTTTAACCTTATATAATAAACACAATTATTTTTTCTCTAGTTATTCTTTGATTTTTATCAATTAAAATAGTTTTATCTATGTTTAATTAAAATGATCATGATAATTCCTTTAAAAAAATCTGACATTATTTTCTCTTTGGTTGAAGAACTTTCTCTTCCATGTCCATGATCTCTAAATTTATTTTTTAAAAGTTCTTACATATAGTTGAAATGTCTTAAAAATTTTATTTTCTTTGACACTTAATTTATTAAAAAAAATTCAAAATAAATATTTCTAAATGTTTTTTGAACATGTTTTTTTTAATTTTTAAAAAAGTGTTAATGGAATGTTTCATTTTTACACATAAGTCATGAATAGATTTTTCTGAAATCATAAATTTATTTTCTTTGAATATTTATCTAAAATATTTCTTATTTTCAGTGAAATAAAATTTTCCCCTTTATATTTTTGAAATTTATAGATTTTAAAAAAGTGATCTCCAAATGAAAAGGGCATTTATTCATGAAATATTGCAGTAACATTTTATTGGAATTTTTTATCTATGAAAACATCCTGTAAAGATACTTCTGATTTAATGGGGATGATATCCAATGACGCCATATTTATTCTTTATATAGATGGATTATGATTATGATGATATGATGTTAATAGAACATGTTTATTTTATTTGAGTTATGCTATGATGATATAGAGAATGTTTTAAGATCTTATGAAATACATTTGTTTGGATTCATGATTATACGATGGGTGTACCTAGAATTATATATCTCTCAATTGAATTAGGTAAATATTAATTATTTATGAGCTCCAAGGGTAAATATTTGGTTATCCCAAACCCAAAAGAGGGTACATGGTAGGTTATAAGAAGCTATAAAAATGGTACATATGAGGTTATACCAAGTATAAAATAGGGTTATTAGGGGTTATACCAAGCCTAATGAAGGTACATGTGTGATTCGACTATCTTGAAACAACTCTAGTTGACCCTGAACCAATCACCCGAGCCTACCCACAATAAGGTATCAGAGTTGTTCCCAATCGTCAAAGGCTTGAAACTAGTGTTGGGCATCAATAATAAATCTATTTGGAATGATTTAGCCAAAAATTGGAAAATAAATATTGAGAAAAAAATTAATCTATAAGTAAAAGCAAATAATAAATTAACAAGATGTCTAAACTGACCTCCAAGTCAATTCGTGGGTCACCACCATTCATAGAACCATGCTCACTCTAAGAGATATCTAACAATATAATAACCTGAAATTGCAGAAGATAATGTAGGTATGAGCACAAATATGCTCATTTGGGAATCCAAAATAAGGACCACAACCTATACTATACCTTTAAAGAGAAAAACATGTCTTGAAAATTTTAAATACATATATTTAAAATATAGTTTTCATTTACTTTTAAAACAAGTAACATGTTAATATTTTCAAAAGAACCATTTTTCTATGATTTTTCCAAAATTGATTCCATACAATGAAAGGTTTTCTAATAAAATATTTTAACAAAGAAGATCAAGCTGTGAAGGAATTAACCTAGTAAAAAACAAAAGTGGAAAACATTGTACAAGTAAATAAGTTCTGATTTAATAAATACCAGTGGAAATAAAATAGTTGAAATGATTTAACTAAAAAATAAAGAATGTTGGAAATTTGAATACATATATATCAGATATCATGGGATATACCTAAAAAAAGAGATGAGATCTTATACATAATCGGTTCCTAATTCTTCTATCATACTATTGATGCGATCTATTGTCAATGACCAACCTTTCTTATCTAAACTACCCTCACTGGTGGAACAACCTATATTTCCTTTTCCATTCCATGAGGATCTTGTCCACATCATTGGGAATAAATATAAACTATCTATTGACTCCCACTACAATGCCTAGGATATGATGACAATAATATAAAGTATAACTAAGGAGTCCATTACACCCTTTTCACTAACATAGGTGCCAACGTGCATGCCTTTCCCACTAACCAATAATTTTCATGTAGATACCCTCTCCAACTTGATGACATCCATTAGGGTTCCCATTATATATAAATTGTTTTGAAGGTGCCAACATGGCCTACAGATCACGAGGGATTAAAACCATTTTCCAAGAAGTATTTTTTCCCAACATATATTAGTTTTTTTGAAATAAATATTAATCATTTGGAAACCTCATTTTATACATTTATTTTATATTTTAAAAGATTTAAAAAATAAATCAATCATCCAATTTTCTTGACATTTAAAAAAACATGGAAACATGCTTCAATAAAGGAAAAGCTAGATGAAAAATTAGGAAAATTTTGAAAAACATGGAAGAAACTCTTTCCAATCAGAATAACCATTTCCTAAATTATATTTACTACATAATATAATAAAAACATGAGAATAAACAAGCAACAAATCATAGTTTTGAAATTAAAGTCTTGGACTTAGGGAAACTAACTCAAAACATAATAGTCCTGACGATGGAAACCTGAATCCATTTTAGGGGGACTACAGAAGCAAGAGAGTCCATGAGGGACTCTGGGGAACTAAAAAACTCCTTTACACATACACAAAGATGGACCTATACAAACACACACACACACACACACATATCTCTATTTGCAATACACATATTATCCTCACTATAAGTGAACATTTTTAAGGAGGATATTTATATATACACCTTACCCATGCATATATGTGAATGTAACTCTCATGAAATGCATTTCAAAACACACTAGAAAAGTGTAAGAAATATAAAAAATACAAAAGACTTAATAAAAAATTGTTGAAACAATTAAAATGGAAGAACATCTTAGAGTTTAATAAATTTCCTATCTGAATCTATATAAAACTAAAAATAACACATGATACATTAAAATACCCAATTCAATTTTAAGAATAATTACCATTGTTTTTCTGGGAAAGAGAAGAATTTATTTTTCAAAGGTAGAAGGAGCCAAGGTGGAAAATCAAAGAAAATATAAGTTAATTAATGATTTTATCATAAAATTTTATAAATTCCCATAATAAAAATATTAGATATTGATAATGATAATTTAAAAGTCAATAATTTAAATTCCCAACCTTAATCAAATGAAGATACACTGTAACCCTTAAATACGAGTTGAGGGATGTATGGGATAATGATCTCCCACCCTAGAAACCCACAATCGCAAGATATGAGAAGCTAAAAATATATAGGGTTTGACCTAAATCCAATCAAAATGAGATGGAGAGAAAAATATAAGAAGGAAAAGGATGGTAATAAAGGAGGTGGAGCTTGATCATGCGGAGTTTTCTTGTGAAAACAAGGATGAAATCGATAAGGAGAGGAGACTGGGGGAAAGGGGGGTCGTGTGCCTGGGGGCTCTTGGCTATGTGTTGTGTGAAGAGGGGGGAATGGGGGAACGAGCATCACAAAATAGGACGAGAGGGGGATGGGGTATAGATTTTATTTTATTTTATTTTAAATATTATTATTATAATTACTATTTTATTTGCATTTTTTAAAAACTAAGAGGGACTCACATTGCCTTAGAGCACAGTTTAACAAAACGTTTGCGGACTAAGGAACCTTTACTAGATGCACTAATTTCCCACATGATTTGATGGAATAGTTTAATAAACTGTGTACGAAACATATGAAACCACTCTTCCACGGTGACAAATTCACTTGTATGGTTTTCGTATAGTTTGTCTATCCATGCGGCCTAATAGTGTGACACGTTGATAAATTAATTTTTTTTAAATTATCCCAGATTAAAATACTCGAGCCTTTGGAAAAAAAATATAATTAATTAATGTAATAAAATAATTATTCAATAATGGTTAGGGTGTGAGAACTCTTACTATGATGACCATTTCTTCAACCCCAGATAGCCATCCGACTTGAAAAGGAAGACACATAGAAGGAACCTTAACTAGAAAATAGAACTACCCAAACCACTCATCTTTCGAATTTACATATTACACCAGAACACCTTGATAAAATAATACAAATTTATGATAATCATAGTGGATCTACCAAACTTTTAAATATTCTATTATAATGGTGGATCAATAATAAAAGGATTCTCAAATAGAATTTATAAAAAACACCACACAAACTCCTAAATGAATGACCTCAAGTAGAATATATGACCACTAGCTTATCCAAAACCCCACATAATTTAACACTAATTCTCCAATGTACTAGAACTGGGATCAAAACTAATATTAATTTTAGAGCACTAGATAAGAAGAAATAGAAAATAAAATGAAAAGGTAAATAAAGGGATTGAAAAAAATATTTAACCCACCATTATCAAATAAGAACAAAACCTTAAGAGAACCCAAATGATTTCCCCAAATCAATGACCACCAACACACTCATCAGCACACTCCTACCTAGGGATGAAGGGGGAAGAGGGATAAATGAAAAACATGCCCAATGAAAAATGACATTGGATCCTCTACGGTGTTATAGATAAAAAGGGGATGACCTAGGTCCTCAAATCCAAAACCACCAACTTGGAGATCTCAATAATAACCAAACCAACACCATCCCAAGTGTAAACATGATTGGTGTAGAAATATTCCCAGTCACCCAAAGAAAACACTGAGGATTTTCCATGTATATTCAATCTTAAGAAGACCACACTACCACCCTCATCACAAAAATCATAAAGAATCACATACCCAATAATGAGTTAGAAATGTAACCCAAAAGCATCTCAAACAGAATGAGAAATCAAAGAAAGACTTACAGAAAAAAACCCAAGTAAGCACTACCTTAAGAACTCAACTGACCAAGAATCCAATATTAGAAATCTCCAAGAACTAACAATACTCTATGTTTTTTGGGAGTCATATCCAAACAACAACAAAAAGTTCAAAATGAATACTAAACTCATAATAAAAAGATAAGTGAAAATACCTTTCAAAAAAAGATGAAATAAAAACTTCAAGATCCATGAATTTGCATGAAAAATTGTTTTTTTCTTTCTAAAAAAACTTATTTTTCACACCCTTTTACAAAATTTAAGCCCAATTTAAAACACTTCATCTATAAGAAAATCACATTTCAGAACAATAACTCCATAACACCAATCATAATTATTTTTCAAATAAATCTAAAACCAAACAAAGCCACTAATTCCATCTTTATATTCATTTTCACAACAACATGTTTGGAATTCAAAATCAGGGGAACCTTATCAAAAAACCATTTTGATCCTTTCCAATTTCAAAATCTTTGGTTACCAATAGAACTTATTTAAACTAACACAATTACATTCCTTAAACCCTAAACATCAATTGAAAATAATTTTAAAATGGAACAAGTTATTTTCGAAAGCACATCTTGAGTCTTTAATAAAAAACACATTTTTCATGATTTTAATGAAAAACCCCATTAACCATTTCAAAACTCAATTTTATAATTTTAAAAAAAAAATCCATTTGAAAATTTCTCTAAAAATAAAACCAAAACCTTATCAATATATCAATTCAAAAAAAATTCAAAGGCATAGGTACTCAAAAAAAATTGAAATGGGCTAGTGGTCATTCATGATTCGACCGCATGGGTTGATGGACCATAGGCCAATCATGGAACTGTCATGAAGAGTCTCTTAGAACCATCCGTAGTGGCTCCAAATGGCATATTAAGCCATATAAGAAACAAATTCCCTCTATTACCCTCCCATTTTACCCTAAAACAAAAGTTCTAAATTAAAATCAAAATCCCAACATTCCTTGGAAACTCAGGTTTCACCATTATTGATGGTGATTAGGTGTCAAACCATGACGCACCTCATAAGTCCCAAAGATAATATATCCATATACCAAACATCCCTAATTAGTTAGGGATAAAGCCTATAATGACATTTTGTCCTGAAATAACCCAATTAAACCCCAAATCGGTCACCTGAGTTGGCTAAAAACTAGGCCTGAGAGGTATTCCCAATCCCCCCAATCTGGAAACTAGTTTTGGGAATTAATAATTACTCTATTGGGAATAAATTATACCCCCAAAGATATTCAACTATATTGAAAAAAATAAAACTATTACTGGTATCAGATAATAAATTATTTAAATGGTTAAACATACCACCAAGTGACCTTATGGGTTACCACCAATCACCGAACCATGCTCGCTTCAAGAGAGATCCAAAACTATAAGAACTTTAAACCAAATAATTTTATGTTAGCGCAAGCACCAATATTCTTATAATGGATTAAAAAATAAAACCACATCCTAATCCTTACCTTAAAAAAGATTACTATGACATGATATTTTTAGATACATATCTTTAAAATAAGATTTTCATTTCCCTATTAAATTAGTTTAAAGCTAATAATTTAAAAGGAATCAGTTTTCAATCCTTTTACAAAATATTTTATAAATAATTAATTCTTTTAAAATAAAATATTTTTGAAACAATATTATGTTGTGAAGAAAATACCGTAGTGGGAAACAAGTAATTTAAAGCGAAGTACAAGTAAATGAATGCCGATATAAAAACAACCAGTGGAAAAATAAAAGTTGAATTGATTTTAATAAAAACATCAAAAAAGGAGGGATAGTAAAATACATGTGAATAAGATATCATGGGATATACCTAGACCCCATGTCAAGGTGCTCTGGACATAGTCGGTTTATAATATATCTATTGGGCTATTGATGTGATCTATATTCGATAACAAATATGATTACTCTCAACTATCCTGACCAGTGGAATAACCTACATGGCCTTTCCTTACCATGGGGAACTAGTCCATATTATCTAGAATAAACAGAAACCATCTATCAACTCACACTATGATTTTTAGGATCCCATAATAGTAACATAAAGAAGAAGGAAGGAGGTCGTCTTTTGATAAACACTACCATGGGTGCCAATGTGCACCCCTTGCGCACTTCCTGACAATATCAATGAGGATACCCTCTATAACTTGATGAAAAACATTGGGGTTACCATTATATAGAAATCATTTCAATGGTGCTAACCAGGACTATAAATCATTAGTGTTGAAAAAAAATTTCTAATAAGTAGTTATTCCAAACATTGGTTATCATATTAAATGATTATTAATCATTTAAAAACACATTTTTTACAAAAATTTCATATTTTAAAACCATTTATAAAATAAATCAAACATATAAGGTTTTTTAAATTTTACAAAAACATGAAAAATACTTCAATAAAGGAAACCCTAGGTGGAAACTTAAGTAAGTATTAAAAATAGGTAAGAAACTCATTCAAATTAGTAGAAACATTTAATATGTTATATATTCTTCACACTATAATAATTAAACATGAATAAAAAAGTAGTCAATTATAGTTTTCAAATTATAGTCTTGGATATAGTGAACCTACATAAAAAAATTCCCTCTGATGATGGAAACCTAAATCCAGTTGGGGGGGGGGAGTTCCACGGAAGCAAGAGACACCACGATAGACTTTGGTGAAGAAAAAAAACTCCTTTAAAATTACCCACATCTGAACCTATACATGTATATATACCCATAATACAATCCACATTTTCCACTCTCAATGAGGGAATGTTTATAAGGAGGATATTTATATACATTATTTAGCCACTTGTATATGTGAAAGTAACCTTTATGATTGATGGGCCAAGACACACTAAAAATATAAGAAATAAAAAAATTACCAAAGTCCAAATTAACAATTTCCTAAAAAATTGAATAGAAGATCACATGAGAGTTTAATAATATTACTTTAACAATCCATATAAAAATTGAAAATATCACTTTATACATTAATATAACCAATTTAATTTCAATAACAATCACCATTGTTTTTTTAATAAAAAGAAGAATATTTTTTCAATGAAAGAAGGAACCAATGTGGAAAATCAAGGAAAATATATGCTGAAGAAAGATTTCATCATAAAATTTATTAAATACCCATAATAAGATTATTAGATATCAATACTAATAATTTAAAATTTCAAAAGTCAAATGTATTACCTTATTAAATTTTGAATATGTTGAAATCCTAGAATACTAGCTGATGGATACCCGAGATGGAGAATGCTCACCCTAGAAACCCACAATAAAAATAAATCTGAATCCAAACCCATATAGGGCTTGACATAAATCATAGATAAAAGAGTGGGAGAGTTAAAGAGGAGAATAAAAATTAAGGTAACAGAGGAAGTGGAACTCAAAACTGAGGAGATCACATATTAAAATAACGAGAAATCGATAATCAGAGGAGGCTAGGAGCAAGGGGTTGTGTGCCATGGGGATCATGGCCATGCATCGCATGAGAGGGAGACTGAGAGGGTGGGGGTGATATCACAAGTGTAGGGTAGGGGAGAGGGTTTATGTTTTATTATTATTATTATTATTATTATTATTATTTCATTTAAAATTTTTTAAACAATGAGGGACTCACACTGTCTAGATGCACAATTTTCTAAACCCTACCTTGATAATGCTCCATTTACTGGGAAGACTAGGTAACCACATAGGTTGGTCCTAAAATTTAATAAACCCTTAACTAACCATGCCAAACCACTCTACCAAGGTGATAGATTAAACAATGTGGTTTCCTCAGGGGTAGACCAACTATTCGACCAAACTGTTTGAGATAATGAAAGATTAATTTTTTTAAAATTTTCTTATAATAAAACACTCAAACATCCAAAAATATTATAGGTAATTAAATATATAAAATATTTAATAAATAAGGGTAGATGTGTGACATTTCCCAAGGATAACATGTGAGGAATGTATTTGTGGGTATCCTTAAAACAATATTTTTAGGATTATAATTATAACACTATTTATGCCACTATTTTTTGAATTGATATTATAAAAATATTATGCACTCATATATTTTGTTATTTATTTACTTTATGATTCCTGTCTTGTAAACTTCCATGATTTAGCCATCACACATTTTTAGGATCTATGAATTTATTTGGTTGGTTTTCAATGGTTAATCCCATATTTTCATACCCTTATTCTCATATTATACATAAATGATTAATTATATCACCATTTTTTACCCTTAATGAACATATGATTTCACCCTATATTATGTGTTATTTTCCCTAGGATAAGAGGAAAGTTTTTAAGTATGATATATCTAAGAAGGGTACTATTTTTTAATAACTAAGGGTGGGATGATGTAGATCTTATTGGTACCATTGGTTCATGTATCCAAGTTCAAAATGACACTAAACCCTAATGGTTTGGACATTGATCATAATTTTATGTAGTGAATAATTATATACTAAGATGTAATATTTATATATGAAAAGCATTGTTCTTTATAATTGGTATCAAAGTAAGGTTTATATATTTTTGGAAACAAGGGTGATAGAAATTATGTGATAAAAATTATGATAATACTAAGTATTAGAGAATATCCTAATTTATAATAAATAAATTTGTGTGGGTTTTCTGTAAATATATCCCTGTATGGATACTACAAGTGCATGTTGTTTTTGTACAGATGCATCTAGGGGTAATAACCTTGAAAATAGTTGGTTGAGTATATCTTGGCCATAACTTGAGTTCATTGTGAATGGAACCTTACTTTTAACCTAGTTTAGGACTCCCAAAGGATATTCTTGGTTTAATTCACATTTTTTACAAACCATTGTAAATAATTTTAATAAATAATGACCATGGAGGACCTATGTAAAACCTAATGTTTCATATATTGAAAAGAATATGGTATAATTAAATAAATATCAGTAATGAATTTCAAATGATTGTATATCGATATGAGGATTGTAACACCATATACTGATAAAGGGTTAAATGAATAAATTATATGACTCTTATCAACAAAGTGTACCTTCCTTTTTGAGAACCAATCTAATTTGAGCTTCACAAAAAAGCGTGCTTAGCCTTGAGTAGTGATCATGATGGGTATACATATAGGAACTTTTTAGGGTGTGTGTGAGTGAGGAAAAAACAATATAGAAAGGACATGTGCTGGCACGTGGGGAAAATTATTAGTCAGAAAACACATTCTGGCAGATGGGTGGGTCCCATGGTGGGGACCAAGTGTCTCTGAGGAAATTGGAGGTACTGGGAGGGCCAGGACCTGAAGACTGTGTTAAGGTAGTGTGTCTATGATGTCTTCAGGGTCTAATAGATACATTTTAAATTAGAAGTGGTACCCTTCCTTAAGTTTAGTGTAGTACTTGTGTTGAGATGTAGGGCCCAGAATGAGGACGTTGTGCCCTAGGGGGGGGGGAAGGTGAATGTAATACCACAGAATGATAAAGAGTTAAATAAAACAATGACATGACTCTTGTTAACAAGGTGCACCTTCCTTTTGGAGATCCTACATAACTAGAACTACACAGTTTAGCATTCTTGGCTTGGAGTAGTTATCATGATGGGTGACCTTATGGGATATTTCCCAGGGTGTGTGTGAGTGAGGAAAATACCACACTAGAAAGGAAATGTATTGGAATGTGGAGAAAATCAGTAGTCAGATGACCCGTTTGGGCACAGGGGTGGGCCCTAGGAAGGGACCATATGTCTACGGGGTAACTGGTGGTGCTTAGAAGATTTTGTCCTGATAGTCCTGTTAAGGCAGGGTGTCTTTGCTGTCAGCAGGGAGTAGTTTTTATAAGGATGAATATGAAATTACAGTGGAAGTTACATTATTTTTATGGTTGTTATTACTTATTTAAGGGGGATATTTATCTCAAATCATTGGGTATAAATTCAATATTTTGTATATTCATATATTTTTTAGAAATCCTATGATGTATTTCTTGGAAAGGACATTTGTTGGCATGTGGGAAAAATCATTAGTCAGATGACCCATTCGAGCACATGGGTGGGCACCATGGTGGGGACCACATGGTTAAAAGGAAAATGGTGGTACCTAGAAGGAAAATACCTAACAACCATGTTTAGGTAGGGTGTATGTGCTATCAACATGGACTAGTTGTTACATTTAGAATTAGAGGTGGTACTAAGCCTTAAGCGCAGTTCACTGCTTGGGTTGTGATGTAGGGCCCAAAACATGGATGTTGTGCTCTAAGGGGGGGGGGGTGAATGTAATACCCCAAATTGATAAAGGGATAAATGAATCAATGATATGACTCATCAATAAGGTGAACCTTCATTTTTTGGAGCCTTCCTGATTAGAACTTCAGAGTTAAGAGTTATTTCCTTAGAGTAGTGATCAGGATTTGTGAAGTAGTTGGACGTTTCCCATGGTGTGTGTGAGTGAGGTAAAATGAACACTAGAAAGGAAATGTGTTGGCCTGTGGGGAAAATCATTTGTCAGATGACCCATTCGGGCGCATGGGTGGGCCCATGGGAGGGGACCATGTGTTTGTGGGGTAACTGGTGGTACCTAGAGGTCTAGGACCTGATGGTCATGTTAAGGCGGGGCTTCTGTGCTGTCAGTTTGGCCTAGTTGTTACAAGGATTAATATGAAATTATAATGGAAGTTACTTTATTTTTATGGGTGTTATTACCTTTTAAAGGAAAATATTTATCTCAAATGGTTGGGTATATACTCAATATTATATATATTCATATTTTTTGGAAATTCCATGATGTATTTCTGGAATTTTTTTCCCAGTATTCCACTAAATCAAGAAGTTAATTTTTCAATAGAATTCATATCTGGTTCTCTAACTATTTCAAATGATCCATAAAAAATTACATTAATAAGGAAATTACAATGGAATTTACTTCATTTTATGGGTCTAATTTATTATTTAAGGGGGATATTTATCTCAAATGGATGGGTATAAACTCAATATTAAAGACATTCATATTTTTTTGGAAATTTGATGATGTATTTCTTGAATAATTTCTTATCATTACCCAAAATCATGAATTTGATTTTTCAATAGAACTCCTATTTGGTGTTCTATCTATTTCAAAGAATATATATAAAATAACCCTGATTGAGTTTCAAGAATTGATGAAGGAACTCCAGGTGAATCTATAAATGGGACTCATAGGATAAAATGAATCACATTTGGGTGAACCTATTATTTTTTTTAATATGAATAATTGGTCAATGCATCTTTGAGTTTATTATCGAGAAATTTTCAAGATCCCAATCAAGAACATATATCATCTACCCCATATTTATGATTTCCTTGATTAATTACTAGGATCTTAATATTTTTCCAAGTTTAACTTTGTTATGGATATCCTCAATTGAGGGTTAAGAAGGAGTATATTCCCAAGAAGTCATTCCATGATAGGTGTGAATTTGTTTTATTATAATTATTAAATTTTTTTATTACTAATGACCCTACAATATTCACAGATTTAATGAATAGATTCCTTAGAGATTATCTTTATCAGTTTATGATAGTATTTATATATGATAATATTTTATATTAAATGATCAAGGTAGAGAATATATATCATTTGAGAATTATACTTAAGACATCGAGGAAGTATAAATTGCATGATAAATTTACCATGTGTGAATATTTATTTTATAAGGTTTCATTATTATGTCATATAATCTCATATGAGGTCATATAAGTGGAACATTAAAAGAAAACATTTATCGAGGAATCGCCTAGGGTGGGCCCTATGGTGGGGACCACGTGTCTATTGGGAAATTGGTGGAACTTGGAGGGTTAGAATATGAAGACCATGTTAAGGCGGGGTGCCTATGCTATCAGGGAGGCCCAGTTGGCTCAAGTATGAATATGAAATTACAATAGAAGTTACTTCATTTTTATGGGTCTTATTTCCTATTTAAGTGGGATATTTATCTCAAATAGTTGGGATTAAAATCAATATTAAAGAGATTCATATAACTTTTTGGAAATGTGATGATGTATTTTTTGAATACTTTCCTATTATTCCCCCAAATTAGGAAGTTGATTTTTCAATAGAACTCGTATCCAATACTCCAACTGTTTTGAAGAATCTATATAAAATGACCCTGATTGAGTTACAAGAATTGAAGAAGGAACTCTAGGTGAATATAGAAAATGGATTCATATGATTGAGTGCATCAGCTTGGGGTGTATCTATTTTTTCTATTAATAAGAATAATGGGTCAATGCATATTTTCATTTATTGTCGAGAACGTTATAAGATCAAAATCAAGATCATGTAACCTCTAACCCATATTGACAATTTCATTGATTATCTACTAGGTGGTAAATATTTTTTCAAGTTTACCAATGTCATGGATATCACAAATTGAGGGTTAATAAAGATTATATTCCCAATAAATCATTATGTATTAGGTATAGAAATTATGAATTACAATTATTCTATTGGGTATTACTAATGACCCTACAATCTTCTTGGATTTAATGAATAGATTCCTTAGATATTATCTTTATTACTTTGTGTTAGTCTTTATATATGATAATATTATATATTCAATGAGAAAGGAAGAGCATGTATATCATTTGATAATTATACTTAATACTTTGAAGAAGTATAAATTTCTTGACAAATTTACCATGTGTGAATATTTATTTCAGAAGGTTTCATTACTGGGTCATATAATCTCAAGTGAGGGCATATCAGTGGATCTGGGAAAGAAACAAGTCATCAGGGAATGTCCTAGTCCAACCATGGTAGTTTATATTTATAGTTTTCATGGGTATGATGGATACTACATATTCTTTGTGAGATATTTCTCATGACTATATAATCCAATAACCATTTTTACTCTAAAGGGGTTATGTTTATATGGATAAACGACTTTGAAGATAATTTTAAGGTGTTGAAGAGAAGGATGGTTAGTGCACCTGTGCTCACACTAAATTATAGTGGAGAATGGTTCTTGATATATAATGATGCATCACCTAAGTGAGTAGGATTTTTTATGAAGTATAATTATCTTATGACATAATAAACATCTCTCCAATTTAAAATTCAAGAGAAAAATTATCCAACTCATGATATCATGTTGGCTATTGTAATTTGTGAATTGATAATATAGAGGAATAATATTTATGGTGAAATGTGTGATATATAAAATTATCATAAAAAGTTTAAGTATATATTAACATAGAAAGAGTTTAATATTCACCAAATAAGATAGAGTTTATTAGAGATTATGAATTCTTAATAAATTTCCACCTGATGAAAGTGAATAAAGTTACTAATATGATCAGTCTAAAATACCATGTATGTTTTTCCATGATAAGGATAGAAAAAATATGATATTTATTGATATTAAGAGTATGGATGTTTAAATATTGAAGAAAGGGGATAGATCGCATCTTTATAATATGTACATTCAACCATCCATCCATGTCAGGATTAAAGAGGTGTAGAAGGAGGATGTGGAACTATAGAAGAAGGTGAGAATTGTTCATGAGTTAAACCCTGATAGTGATGGAATGTTAATGTTCTGGAACTGATTATATACCCCTTCAATACTAGTTATTAATGAAGACCTATTTTATGAAGATCAAACATCTTCATTCTATATTCATCTTGGAAGTGAAAATATGTATAGAGGTTTGAAAGAGAATTCTTGGTGGGATAAAATAAAGATTCAAATTGTAGAGTTTGTATCTCAATTAATGGTATGTTATAATGATAAGGATAAGAGACAAAAGTCTAAGGTGATGTTAAAACCATTACTGATACTAGAATGTAAATGAGAAAGTATCACCAATGATTATTTTTTTCAGAGTACCCGAAACATTTAAAGGCAAAAATGCTATCTGAGATGTAGTCAATCACATTAATAAGTTAGCACACATTATTAATATCATAGAATATTTCTCTCTCGATCAAATTTTTAGTATAAATATTAATTAGGTGTTAGTTTTTCATGGAGTACCATATTCTACTATATTTGATCTAGATACGAGGATTACGTTGATGTTTTGGAAAATTATTAAATAATATTTAGATAAAAAGATGTGTTTTATAACTAAATATCATCCTCATATAGTTTTTTATTTTTACTTGAACAATCAAAATCTAGAGGATATATTGAGATCATATTCCTTATATTTCAAAGGTGGTTTGTATCATCACCTTCCTCTTATTGAATTATCTTATAATATGATAATTAACATGAGAATTTAGATGGATCCTTATGAGGTCCTCTATGGAAGGAAGATTATAACTCTATGTAAATGAGATAAATTTGTTGAATGAAAGCTATTGGATCCAGATTTATTTTAGTAAATAACAGATAATGTCATATCTGGTAAGTAGAACATCAATGCAGTTCATATTTGAAATAAATTTTATGATAAGAATCTTTAGTGAAATTTTGAATTTAATGTTGATGAAACAATATTTATTTAAATTTTACCATGGTAGAAGGTTATGAGATTTATAAAGAAGGTAAAGCTGAGACCTAGGTATATTATACAGATTGATATTCTTTATTGAGTTCAGATGATATCTTAAAACATGACATTTAAACCAATCCCCACTCAAGTTCATGATGTGTTCCATGTATCTCTTTTTAGGAAGTACATACATGATCCTTCAAATGTACCTAAATTATAAGTTGATCTACTGGATCATGATATTTACTATGTAAAACAACTAGTATAAATGTTTTATCATAAAGATAAAGTGTTATGAAATAAGAAAACACAAGTGATTAAAGTTCTGTAGATGAAGATAAAAATTTAAGGAAGTTACAGTAGAACACGAAGATGTGTTGATATATAAGTATCTATAGGTGTTTGTATCAGAGTGATATAATTGCAGGCTATAAAGTTTTATAAGGGGGTATATGATAATACATTGATATTTTATAATATATTTATCTTCAAATAAATTTAATTTATTTGATAACATTATTCACATGAAAGACCGACTTTAAATAAACCGTGATATAAGTATAATTATTTGAAAAAGGATGTTATGACCCATCCGTTAAAATTAAATGTATTAATATGAATAAATACATATTAAAAAATATTTATAGCGGTTTAATATAATTAAAATTCATTGAATAATTCCTAATAAATAAGTTCTCAATTTTAGTATTCATATTATGATTTCAGAATACATTTTCTTCAAAAATGGTTGTAATTTATTTTAATGAGTGAATGTTATAACCAATATCAACCAATTTTCAAAATTATATTTTATAAAATTACATCATTTTTGAAATTATTATATAAAAAATTTCTTGGGATGAATTGTTTGGATTTTTCTGAAAAGATTTACTTCTCATTGAATAATGAAAATAACCTCATTTCAATGAAAAATTACGATAATAATTTGTATTTTATCCTAAATAAACATAAGAAATATTTATTTAAAAATAATCAAAATAATTATAAGAAGATAAGATTTATACTTGATTTTGGTATAAATTGGTTTTTGGTCTTAAAAACACATTTTTTTCTAATGAATTTATTTCACTACATTTTACACGTTTGTTTATAAATAAACTTATTACACATATAAATTTTTTTTAAATTAATTCCATATCTATAATCATAATAATTAATATTATGTAATATTAAGAACATAATTTTTGGTCATTGTAAATAGTAACCATAGTAATGTTTTGTCACCATGAAAGAAGAGGTAAATCTTAGTTAAATATATGAGGTAAGGTTTTAAAAAATATATAAAAATTTCCTTTGTAATATTTAATGAGTTATTTTTGAACAAATATATATTTAATCTTTCAAATAATGTTTTTGAAAAAATTATTTTGAAATTGGGAACCAAAGCTGGAATTTTCTGTAGATAAGTTATTTTTTATTCAAATTAAAAAATATTTTTTTGGTATTTTTATTTAAAGGCATGGTTGGAAGATTACATTTGATTTTTTATTTCTCTAAAATTATTAAAAAATTATTTTATTATTTTTAAAATAAATTCTATAAAACCAAATATTTACTTATTTCAAGGTGAAATGATTTTACTCTTAAATCAGTTATTCTACAAAAAACTGTTTTTAATGTATTTTTTGTTTTATATTAAATTTAATTTATAAAACCTATAGAAATTTTATATGATAAATTGGATAAAAAATAGGTATCATAATTTTCTATGAAAATTAGAATTCCCCTTTTATGTTTGGCCTTATAATTTAGTTATCATGGTACAAATTTAAGTTATCATGATTATGTTTAAAGTGGGATTAAAGTGGTTTAACTAAGAGATACATAATAAAATGTATCCAAAACTTTTCTAAATGTGATTTTCTGATTTTATATAATCCATAAAACTTCCTATATTTTAATTTTGGGTTCATTGGCTTCACTTTTCCTAATTATGATATATAAACTATTTAACCTTTTATATAATTCCAAGTGTGTCCTTTCACTTTTGTATAAATGGGAGCATCCTATCATACCTTATTCACAATGGTTGATCCTCATATACCAAATATTAGCTTCGTTAATAACTTAATATATACCATCACTTGGTATTATATCTTTATTTCTTTACAAAATGTCCCCCTTTCAAGGTTGATGGTGTTGGCAAAAAGAGGTTTCTCAAGGAAGAGGTATAACTTTTGATTGAGTAATTTCAATTTTATTTCTTCTTCTAAATCCTATAAATATATGGTATCCATTATAAAATAATGATTTATGTATCTTAAATATACATAATGGCTACTTTTATAGAAAAACTATTATACAACTTCTTTCTATCTTATGGGAAAAGACACATAATTCTTGCATTCGTTTTCACTACCACCTCTATGAAGTGATGCATATATTTTTTCATTACATTTTCAAATTGATGATAATAATGATGGATATAAAGAAGAAATATGATATTTATGATATTATTACAGTTTTGTAAAGGTGAATTATTATTTAATATTCTTTTTTCCATCCATAAAAAGTGAAAACATTACTCAGGCCTACATATATACGACTATCTCTATGAAATGATGTAATTATTTTATCATCACTACATTATATGAATATTTATAATAGTGTATATATTGATTACATATGATACTATTTAAACTGTTAACATTCTGGATATTATATAACCTAGATTAATTTATAAGGACCAGGACAACTAAATTGAAACATGCATGAAAAATAGTTTTCCTCAAGAATAATGATTTTAATAAAGAATTATTAATAAATGGGTAATAAGATGTTATAGAAAAATCATATAGGGTATGATATATATGAGTATGGTTATATAATATATGTATAATAAATATATATTTATTATAAATTATTTTTTAACACATATAAAGCAATACACAACTTTAGGTATGATATTCATGTTTTAATATTATTTAAATTTGGATTTATTATGCATGAATTTCCCTTGAGGGAAATTATATGATACTTATATAATAATCCCCATTAATTTTTATTGTCCTCTAATAATTTCTATATTTTTTTGTATTAGTAATATTTCCCCTCTTTTATACTTAAAATGAATGATAGTTTTTAATGAAAAGTTGACCATATTTCCTCTTTGGTCGGCTACGTTTCTTTAATGTCCATGCACTTCAAAACTGTTTTATAAAATTTATTATTTATAAATTATTTTTAGCAGGGTCAGCTTAACTACCTTTGGCTTTTTATTTGAAGTCTTAAAAATGAACCATTCTAAATTTTTTCTAAACAAGTCAATTTTGACTATTTATAATAGTTTTAAAGGAATGATTTCATTTTATGTATATGTAATGAATTGATTTTCTTGACATCATGAACGTTCTTTTAATTGAGGAATTATTTTCCTATTTTCATTTCCATTGTTGAATAAAATTTTTCCATTAATATTTTGGAATTTTTAATATTTCAAATTAAAAAGGTAATTTTCCTCAATAAATATTTCAATGGTATTTTAAAGGAATTTTTCATAAATACTAATATTTATTATTGTTACATGTACTTTACTAGTTTTATGATCAAACTATGACATATTTATTCTTTCTATATATATTTTATGATTATGATGGTGAGATATTTAGGAAACCCATTCATTTTATATTGGATTTGATATGATGATATGGTGCACGTTTTGTGATCTTATGGGATAGATATAAATAGATTTATGATTATGTAATTGGTGAGTATAGAATAATATATCCCTATAATGTATTCAATAATGATTATGGTTTTAAAAGTTCAAAGGGTACCCAAGAAATTATCCCATGCCCAAATGAGAGTACATTGGAGGTTATACAAAGCCTAAAAAAGGGTACAGGGGAGGTTGTCACGCCCGGACTTTGTTGAGGTAGAACTTTAATTTTAATTTTTTATTATGTGAATTAATTTCCTGTTTATTTAAATTGCTTAGTTGTAGCACGGGCTGAACACGATGCGGGTTGCCCGTTGTGGCTACGATGTGTGTGCTTGAGCCTTACACTGCTCGGCGCACGGGCAGGGCCTGGGCGAAGCCGTGCGGCTTTTCCATTTCAATGTGCGATGCCCATTGGGCGAATGTTTCAAATACCAGATGATTAACATTAGTTTCCTTATTATTATTATTATTATTATTATTATTATTGTTATTTATATTATTAGTAGTAGTAAACCCCTTCATTTTATTTTATTTTATCTTGTCATCTTTCTATTCTTATTCATTTTATTTTCATTTCTTTTATTTTTATTATTACTTCCTTTATTTATTTTTTTATTATTTCCTTTGTTTTTTTCTCTCCCTCCTAAACCCTACCCTAGACGCTACCACCCCCCCTTTCTATTTTTTTCCTACCCCTTTTCTTCTTCCCCCGTTCCGTATCTTCCCTGCTCCCTTCTCTCTTTCCTCTTCTACCTCTCCCCCTGTCCCCCTTCTCTTCCCCGAGACCACCGTCTCTCCATCCCTTTCCCTGTGTGCCCCCTCTCTTTTACCCTACTTAGCCTCCACGCTCCCCTCCCTTCTTCCCCCCCCCTCAGCCCGTGCTCACATTTACCCTCTCCTAGCCAACCGCCCCTCCACCTACTGCCTCCCTCTCACCAGGTCGTCACCCCTCCTTCCCATCACTAGACCGACCAGCCAGCTCCCCCTTCCTCCTCCTCTGATCCACGACCAGCCCCCCCCCCCCAACTCCCCTCCTCCTATCCTCCTTCCCTTCACCGGACCGACCAGTCGGCTCCCCCTTCCTCTTCCTCTGCACCACACCCCCCCAAACTCCCTTCCTCCTCTCCTCCTCCCTTCCCGGGACGACTAGACGTCGCCCTATTTCCTCTTGCTGGACTGCCACCCGCACCCCGCTCACACTACCAGACCGCCTCCCGCACCCCGATCGCACTGCCGGACCGCCTTTCGCACACCGCTTGCGCTCACCAGGCAACCGACATACCGCCCCTTGCTTTCCCAACGTTTCACAATAAGGGTTTGTTTTTATTTTTATTTAATTATTTTGATTGGTTTAATTGATAATTAAGTTATTTAATTATTAATGAATTTGTTTAAGTGTTACTTAATTAATTTATTGTTATTAAATTTTTTAATCTTTTTATTTATTTGAATTGGTTAAATTGATAATTAATTTATTTAATGATCATTACATTTTGTAAATTGTTAATTAATTTAATTGATTATTATTAAATTTGTTAATCGTCTTATTTAATTGAAATTGTTGAATAGGTAATTAGTTTATTTAGTTAGTTTTAGAGTTGAATAATTATTAATCAACTTATTTAATTGTTATTGGATTTGTTTAACGGTTAATTAAATTGCTGATATTTTCTGGGTTGGAACTATGGTGATTTGGTCTACTATTTTAGGACCTTTTTGACGGCTCCATACGGTGTGACATTTACACAATGGGAGTTTTGCGCCATGTCGTTTTTCATACCCATTTGAGGTAGGTGGTTTCTCATGCTTAGGGAATTTGATCATTTAGTTTGATGGTTTGATTAATTTAATCAGTCTTTTATTTAAATGCTGTTGTGAGTTGTTGGTTGATTGGTAGAGCGTGGTGTTTTACCTTTATTAATGGATTATTTAGATTTCCGGGTTTATACCGTGTTGAGCCTTGGTTTTTGAACAAATGCAGCAGTTGAAATTTAATCCTTGAAACAATCTTAGTGTGCGTCTGAGTGGGTTTTTCACTTATGATAGTGTTGTTTTATTTTCTTAAAACTTATAAACCAATTTTCCAAATGTTTGATAAACTTTAGTTTGGTTCTCGAAATTCCATAGTTCTTGCGTGTTGGGAGGTTCTATGTTGTGTGTTGTGTCTTGGCCTTGATGTGTAGGGTGAGCTTTGATTATTGGGCACAAAAGGGGAAGCCTGTGTAATAGGTGGGCAGACTAGACTAGCGTGCTAGTGATACAGGAGTGGTCTCGGCCAAGTTTCACTTAGCGGGATTGATACTTACAACACTAACTAAACATTGAATGATGACTGGAGACCACTATGGTAGGAGGTTTTTCCCTACTAGTGGCTCATGCATGGGAAATGTATGATATGGTTCACCGAGACGTGAGGTTTTAGGGCCCCACGCAGCTTTAGTACTTTAGGGCCTCTCCCACTTTTTGTTCCTCCTGTGCGATTATATACTCATCACTGGTTGGTTTTGGTGACTTCTGTGGATTCAGAAGTTAAGAATGTTTCATTTTCTTTCAGTAAAAAAAACCCCTTTTCCTATTTAAAAACTGTCTTTCTTTCTTTAAATATTGTTGCCATCAAAATGTTAGTACATTTATTTAATTTATTCAAAATTTGAACCTGAAAACTGCTTTGGTCATCTAACCCTTTTTATGCTGAATATTTTACCTGGTGCCAACCTATTGAGTGTCGTTGACACCCTACTTACACCCTTGGGTGTAATTAGATATGAATATGTCTGATGTAGGGAAATTCCAAGGTTTTGAGCATGGTGGTCTGAGTTGTTAGTTGGCTCATCTGTTTTGGCGCTGGTGTCAGAGGCCTGACGGTGATATTCTTCCATCAGGTGACTGCTATGGTTTGTTTTCTGGTCACATTATTTTGGGAGTTATTTGTGGTTGAGTTGTAGTTTCTCTTTTTTTTGAGACTCGTTCTTTCTATTTTTAAAACTTGTGGTTGTAATGTTGATTTCGGAATTCAGTTTACTTATAGTCTGTTTTGGTTGTTATATGGGTAAATCGTTCCCAAAAATTCTAAATTGATACCCAGGCACTTGTGCCAGACCGTGGGGATCGGGAACGCCCTTTGGGCCTTGCCACGGGATGGTCCGGACGTCGGGTTGATGGGGACCCAATTCGTTTCGTGACAAAATGGTATCAAAGGAAGGTTTCATCTCTTGGTTTATGTTATTTGGGATGGGTTTGGTTATATAGAAGTTGGGGCTGTCGGGGCTCAGAATTCATATTGCGAGTAGAGTGTCTGGCCAGCATGCCTTGTGACAGATACTGAGTCACCATGGGAAGTCAGGATGCTTGTTTGAATTATTTTCTAGGAGGGACATACAGGCTGCAGATTGTATGTGGACACTAGGCAGGAAAGTAGAGTTTTGACATGAAGTCATTTTTGTATGTTTGGTTTACTGATGATTATTTATCTTGCTGAAAAATTTGGTTCCTCTTGAGATATGTGATATTGATGGTATTCCTTTATGATTTTTCCCTTTGCATCATGATGCCTCCCTAGAGAGCTCCCATGAACCCACAGGACAAATCCGGAGAGAGTTCTCTCGCGCCGCTTGATCAGAGATTGGTAGAGGTTGTGGTCCGAGCCGTTCAGGCTTTGGGAAAAGGGGAAGCTCCTGCCCCCACCCCTATTCTAGCTAGAGGGGAATAATCTGGCTCTAGGAAAGATAGAGCTCAGGAGTTTCTGAAGAAAAAACCTCCTTCTTTCCGAGGTATTTCAGAACATCAGGAGGTAGAGGAATGTCTTGAAAAGATAGAACGCCTGTTCGAATTCCTTGAAACGCCCGAGGAAGCCAGGGTGAAGTGTGCATCGTTCTATATAGAGGGTCCCAGTTGCAAATGGTGGGAATTAGTGGTCCAGGATGGGAAACATGAGCACATGAGTTAGAAAGATTTCAAGGATATATTCAATGAGCAGCATTGTACAGAGTTCCTAGCCTATGCTAGATCTTGAGAGTTCATGGATCTCTCGCAAGAGAATCAGATAGTAATGGAATATGCGAACCACTATACTGGGCTGGTGCGGTACACACATGAGATAATTTCGAGCAAATTCTTGAAATCTTGGATGTTTGAGTAGGGCCTTGGACCAGAAATCCACTCTCAGGTTTTCTTATTCAATCTGAAGACTTATGCTGAGGTGGTCGATCGTTCTTGAATGGCCGATATTGACCAAAGTTGAAAGTCGAGGTTTTGTAGATCAGTGTCAGACTTTGGAAGCGGTAGTTCCTCAGAGAAGAAGAAGAAGTGTGTTGAGCAGTGGAAGAAGAGTGGTGGTGACTCAGGCCATCCCTCCAGACAGACAACATCTAGGGATTCTGATGTGAGGCCCATTGTGTGCCATCAGTGCAGAATGGAAGGGCACATCCGACCTGCATGTCCGCATCCTCTTAGACCTTTCTATGGGTGTGGAGTCATGGGGTACCTACAGAGTTTTTGCGGGACTGTATTCCCTTACCAGAGTGGGACTAGATCTATAGCTTCCAGGGGTGTATCAGTGCAGTTAGAGCCAACCAGGATGCCGGGATCTCGGTTTGGTGGTCATGGTTGAAGGACCAGATCATCTTTCGGGCAGAGCCAGATTAGGGTGGAACCATAGACGAGCGGTCGTTCTCAGGCAGGGACCAGGAAACTGCATGCCGTGGATCATGCACCATCGGGATCTGATGCAGGGCCTTCGACTGTTCGAGGTACCATTCTGGTCACATCTTCTATATCTATAGTTTTATTTGATACTGGTGCTTTAGTTTCTTTCATATATGCTCGCCTTTTGAATCTTCTGAACCTGCCAACCGAGCTGTTATCGTTTTCTATGGAGTTGGCAACACCGTTGGGGAAAAAGAGGGAGCAAGGCCTTAGGTTCCCATCGTGCGCACTCTATTTGTCGGGAGTCTATATGGAATGAGATTTCATGGTACTTCACATGGACCTATTTGATGTGATCCTCGGTATGGATTGTCTAGTGCGCTTTCAGGCACACATTGATTGTTAGCGGCACTGAGTCAGTTTTACAGCACCAGATGGGACTCCGCAGTTATTTCATGGAGAATGGGATCCTTGGTCAGGACGCGCGGGACCTCCACTCCCTGAGTTGGAAAATATTTCTTATCAGTTATCGTTGCTCACACCGGAGGACGATGGTGGTGTTTCTTAGGGCGGGTTACTTCGTGTAGTGGATGAGTTCCCAAAGGTCTTCCCAGATGATTTTTCGGGATTACCCCCAGAGAGGGACATGGAGTTCTCGATTGAGTTGGTGCTGGGAACACAGCCTATATCTATTTCCTTATATTGCATGGCCCCCACCGAATTGAGAGAATTAAAGATACAGCTGGACGATTTGGAATACAAAGGATTCATTCACCCGAGCGTCTCTCCTTGGGCCGCCCCGATTTTATTCACGAAGAAGGCCGATGGAACCCTCCGATTGTGCATTGATTACCGGATATTGTACAAGGTAACCATCAAAAATTGACACCCTTTTCCCCGGATTGATGATTTATTCGACCAGCTGAAGGGGGAAATTTTTTTCTCCAAGATTGATTTGTGTTCAGGTTACCATCAGCTCATGGTGAGAGAAGCAGACATCCCGAAGACAGCTTTCTGAAGCAGGTATGGTCACTTCGAGTATCTAGTAATGCCTATCGGTTTGACAAATGATCCTTCAGTTTTCATGGAGCTCATGAATATGGTGTTCCACCAATATCTCGACTCATTTGTCATGGTATTCGTGGATAACATCCTGGTTTATTCTAGATCTGATGAGGAGTATGAGAATCACCTACGCGTTGTTTTGGGCACTTTGAGGGACCATCACCTATATGGAAAACTCTCAAAGTGCACATTCTGGATTAGGGAAGTGATGTTTCTGGCGCATGTCGTCTCATAATAAGGGTTTTTAGTGGATCTTGAGAAGATCAGTGCAATTATGTCGTGGGAGTAGCCGAGAAACGTGTTTGAGATCAGGAGTTTTCTAGGATTGGCTGGTTATTACATGCACTTTGTCCGAGACTTCTTGCGGCTTGCATCCCCCATGACTGCACTCACCCAGAAACGAGTGAATTTTGAGTGGATCCCTCAGTGTCGGGCATCCTTTGAGGATTTGAAGTGGCAGTTGACCAATGCACCTGTGTTGTCCTTATAAGAGTTAGGAAAGGGCTATGTGGTTTACTGTGATGCTTCAGGTACGGGCCTTGGATGTGTGCTCATGCAGGATGACCATGTTGTGGCTTATGGTTCTCGCCATCTCCGGCCACATGAGAAGAATTATCTGACTCACGACTTAGAGTAGGCAGCGGTGATACATGCTTTGAATACATGGCGTCACTACCTCTTTGGGGAGAAGTTTGTGGTCTATTCTGACCATAAGAGCCTGGCCTACATTTTCTCTCAGAAGGATATCAATTTGAGGTAGTGCCGCTGGGTCGAGTAGCTGCAGGGTTTTGTTTTTGACATTGTCTATACCCTTGTAAAGGGTAATGTGGTAGCCGACGCCTTGAGCAGGAAAGTACCAGTGTAGGCATTGAGGAATTCCAGCGATGAGTGGACTTTGATATGGCTTTTTGCCCAGATGCACCTGGAGAGCAGCGAGCATAGTGGAGGTACCTTCTTGTCTAGTATTCAGTTGACTCCTGCTCTTCTGGAGTTGATTCAGCAGGAGCATCCTGAAGATGAGTTGTGTCAGCGATCTATGCAGCTTCTTCATGGTCGGAAGACTCCTTCAGATTGGTCTTTGTCTTTTGAGAGGGTCTTGTGCTTCAAGGGCCGTGTAGTGGTGCCGTTGTCTCTGCGGAAGTTGGTGATGCAGGATAGCCACCAATCTTAGTGGGCCGTCCATCCTGGTACCACAAATATGTATTACGATGTGCGCCATCAGTTCTGGTGTCCATGTATGAGATTGGATATAGCCGACTTTGTGTCGAGGTGCTACACTTGTCAGCAAATAAAAGCAGAGCATCCGATGCCATCTGGGTTGCTGCAGCCACTACCCATTCCTACATGGAAGTGGGACGAGGTCACCATGGACTTCATCATTGGATTGCCTCGGACACCTCGGGGGAGGAATGCGATTTGGGTAGTGATTGATCGTTTGACCAAGTCATCTCACTTTATCCCGATCAGAGACACATCGAAGGTAGATGAGCTGGGCCGCTTGTATATTCAGGAGGTGGTCAGACTTCATGGTGTTTCGTCGATAGTTGTTTCTGATAGGGAACCCCACTTTACCTCTTAGTTTTGGGGTGGCCTCCAGAAGGATTTGGGATCGAAAATTAAGATAAACACAACATACCACCCTCAGACGGATGGACTAACAGAGTGAGCGAATCAGATTCTGGAAGACATGCTCCGCACATGTGTGTTAGATTTTTGAGGCTCATGGGATAGCCATTTGGGATTGGTCAAGTTTGATTATAATAAAAGTTTCCAATATTCCATCAGAAGGGCCCCCTTTGAGGCGCTCTCTGGTCGTCCTTGTCAGTCTCCTCTATGTTGGGATGCGGTAGGCGAGACCTCGCTCTTGGGACCAAGCCTTTTTCAGGAGACGTCTGAGAAGATAAAGCTGATTAGGCAGTGGTTGTTGACAGCTCAGAGTCGTCACAAGTCTTATGGAGATCAGAGGCGGAGGGATCTTCAGTTTTCAGTGGGGGACAGAGTGTTCCTGAAAGTGGCCCCTCTCTTGGGTCACCATCGTTAGGGGAAGCAGAGGAAGCTGACATCGAGGTATATCTGACATTTTGAGGTTCTTGAGTGGATTGGCAAGGTGGTATAAGGTTAGCTTTTCCCTCGTAGTTGACGTCAATTCACGACGTATTTCATGTCTCCCAACTAATGAAGTACAACCCCAATCCGTCGCATGTTCTAAATTGGGAGGTGCTGGAGATAGAGCTAGACTTATCAGTGTTTGAGCGACCAGTGCAGGTAGTGGACTCTCAAGAGAAGGTGCTGCGTGGAAAGTCCATTCCTTTGGTCCGTACTCTCTGGCAGCATGGGAATGATGAGCACGAGACTTGGGTGCGGAAGTCGTCGGTTGTGAAAGAGTACCCATTTCTATTCTCTAATCGGGCATCGAGCTGACTTTCCGAGGGCAGAAAGTTTTCATGGTGGGGAGAATTTTCACGCCCGAACTTAATTGAAGTAAAAATTTAATTTTAAATTTTTATTTTGTGAATTAATTTCCTGTTTATTTAAATTTCTTAGTTATAGCACGGGCTGAACCCGATGAGGGTTGGCCATTGTGGAAACGATGTGTGTGTGCGAGTCTTACACCGCTCGGCGCATGGGCATGGCACGGGCGAATCCGTGCGGATTTTCCATTTCAACATGCGGTGCCCGTTGCGCGAACATTTCAAATACCAGATGATTAACTTCAGTTTACTTATTGTTGTTGTTGTTATTATTATTATTATTATTATTATTATTATTATTATTATTATTATTAGTAGTAGTAGTAGTAAAACCCCTTCATTTAATTTAATTTAATTTAATTTAATTTTATTTTATTTTCTCATCTTTCTATTCTTATTCATTTTATTTTATTTTCTTTTATTTTTATTATTTCTTCTTTTATTTATTTATTTTTATTATTTTCTTTGTTTTTTTCTCTCCCTCCTAAACCCTAACCTAGCCGCCGCCACCCCCCATTTCTCTTTTTTCCCCGCCCCCTTCTCTCCTTCCCCTGTTACCTCTCTTCCCCGCCCCTTCTCTCCTTCCTCTTCTACCTCTCCCCCTGTCCCCATTCTCTTCCCCGCGGCCACCCTCTCCCCATACCTTTCCCTGCATGCCCCCTCTCTTATACCCTCCTTAGCCATCGTGTTCCCCTCCCTTCTTTCCCCCCTCGGCCCGCGCTCACCCTTCCACTCTCCCAGCCAACCGCCCCTTCGCATGCTACCTCCCGCTCACCAGGACGACACCCTTCCTTCCCTTCCCCGGACTGACCAGCCAACCCCCTTCCTCCTCCTATGCTCCACGACCAGCCCACCCAAATCCCTTCCTCCTCTCCTCTTTCCCTTCACCGGACCGACCAGACGGCTCCCCCTTCCTTCTCCTCTGCTCTACAACCAGCCCCCCCCCCAACTCCCTTCTTCCTCTCCTCCCCCCTTCCCGGGCCGACCAGCCGGTGCCCTATTTCCTCTTGCCGGACTACCTCCCGCACCCTGCTCACACTGCCGGACCGCCTCCTACACCCTGATCGTGCTGCTGGAATGCCTCCCGCACACTGCTTGCACTCGCCGGACAACCGCCGTGCCACGCCTCGCTTTCCCAACGTTCCACAATAAGGGTTCGTTTTTATTTTTATTTAATTATTTTGATTGGTTTAATTGATATTTAAGTTATTTGATTATTAATGTATTTGATTAAGTGTTAATTAATTAATTTATTGTTATTAAAATTTTTAACCATTTTATTTATTTGAATTGGTTAAATTGATAATTAATTTAATTAATGATCATTACATTTGGTAAATTGTTAATTAATTTAATTGATTATTATCAAATTAGTTAATCATCTTATTTAATTGAAATTGTTGAATCGTTAATTAGTTTATTTAGTTAATTTTGGAGTTGTATACTTATTAATCAACTTATTTAATTGTTATTGGATTTTTTTAACAGTTAATTAAATTGCTGATATTTTCTGGGATGGCACCGTGGTGATTTGGTCTACAGTTTTAGGACCTTTTTGACGGCTCCATACGGTGCGACCGTTGCACAACAGGAGTTTTGCACCGTGTCATTTTTCATAGCCATTTGAGGAAGGTGGTTTCACATGCTTAGGTCATTTGATCATTTATTTTGTTGGTTTGATTAATTTAATATATCTTTTATTTAAATGCTACTGTGAGTTGTCGGTTGACTGGTAGAGTGTGGTGTTTTACCTTTATTAGTGGCTTATTTAGATTTCTGGGTTTATACCGTGTTGCACCTTGGTTTTTGAACAAATGAAGCAGTTGAAAATTGATCCTTGCTACAATATTAGTGTGCATCCGAGTGGGTTTTTCACTGTTGATTGTGTTGTATTATTTTCTTAAAACTTATAATCCAATTTTCCAAATGTTTGATAAACTCTAGTTTGGTTCTCGAAATTCTATAGTTCTTGCATGTTGTGAGGTTCTATGTTGTGTGTTGTGTATTGAACTTTATGAGTAGGGTGAAATTTTAATATTGAGCACAAAAGGGGAAGGATTGGTACTAGGTGGGCGGACTAGACTAGCTTGCTAGGGATACAGGAGTGGCCTCGACCCAGTTTCACTTAGTGGGATTGGCGCTTACAACACTCACTAAACATTGGATGATGACTGGAGACAACTATGGTAGGAGGTGTTTTTCTACCAGTGGCTCGTGCACGGGGAATGTATGATATGGTTTACCAAGACGTGAGGTTCTAGGGCCCCACACAGCTTTAGTACATTAGGGCCTCTCCCACTTTTTGTTGCTCCTGTGCGATTATATACTCATCACTGGTTGGTTTTGGTGAGTTCCGTCATTTCATAAGGTAAGAATGATTAATTTTCTTTCAGTACCAAAACCCCCCTTTTCCTATTTTAAAACTTTCTTTCTTTCTTTAAAAACTATTTCCATCAAAATGTTAGTACATTTATTTACATTCTCCAAGATTTGAACCTGCAAACTGCTTTGGTCATCTAAACCTTTTTATGCAGAATCTTTTCCCTCATGCCAACCTATTGAGCATCGCTCACACCCTACTTACACCCTTATGTGTAAGTGGATCTGATTATGTCTGATGAAGGGAAATGTCAAGGTTTTGAGCACGGTGGTTCGAGTTTTTATTTGGCTCATCTGTTTTGGCGCTGGTGGCAGAGGCCTGACGGTGATATTCTTCCATCAGGTGACTATTGCTGGTTTTGTTTTTGGTCACCTTCTTTTTGGAGTTAGTTTTGGTTGAGTTGTAGTTTCTCTTTTAGTTGAGACTCGTTCTTGCTATTTTTAAAACTTGTGGTTGTAATGTTGAATTCGGAATTCAGTTTACTTATGGTTTGTTTTGGTTGTTATACTGGTAAATTGTTCCCAAAAATTCTAAATTGATACTCGGGTACTTGTGCAAGCCCGTATTGATTGGGAATTCCCTTTGGGCCTTTCCGCGGGCTGGGTCGGGCGTTGAGTTGATGGAGACCTGATTCCATTCGTGACAGAGGTTATCCCCAGCCTACAATAGTTACGCAGGTCGTTATCTCAAACCTAACTTGTGATGAATGTATTGGTGGGTATACATGATAATAAAATATCTCTAATTATGATTATGAAACACTTTTGACACATGATCATATTTGAATGTTATGTTCTCATGGATAATGTTCTTTGATTCCCTTATGATTCATGTCTTACGAATTACCATGAATTATTCCATGAATCTTGTTTTTGATCCATGAATTACTGGGTACGGTTTTACAAGGATAATATCATGTTCTCATAACCTTATTATAGTCTCATAATTAAATGATCATTGATATATCCCTTTTTTATCCTTAATGAGCATCTGGGATCACCCTTTATTATGTTTCTTTTATCCAAAAATATAATGAATGGTTTTTCGCATTCTATGTCTAAGAGGGGTGATTATTTTAATGAACTAAGTGGGAGATGAAGTAGATATTTTGTGTACAGTGGTTTATGTTTCAAGGTTTCCCAAAACACTAAAACATTATTATTTTGGCATGGATTGTAATGAATGATTGAAAATTTAATTTTTTTTATTAAGATAAGACCCCTTTTAAGGTGTAAGGGGGAACCTAAACGACTTCAAAAACTTAAAGACGATCCAGACCCATGGTCCAAAATCCCATAACCAAAAACAATATGATTCAAATATGCCAAGATGGTCCCATACCCATCATCAAAATCATTGTTATGGGATTCCAACTTCACATCGCTGCACGACAAGCAGTCCAGTGCATGAATACATGGGCACGGAACCGACGACAAATGCCATAACCTCTCAAACAACCAATTCTAAAAAGTCATGATCTGTGAAATCTCATTCCTCTGAACTTCTTCTGAAGCCGTACATTGAGAAGAATTGGATGCATTGACCCGAGACTGTAGAACGTAGTGCCATAAAACAATCATACCAACATAATATCCAAACCGCAACTTCAACAATTTAACCAACAAATGATCAATCACGAATTCAGAAATCTAGTAAAATCTTACACTGAAAACTACAAACCAGGAGAAATCTATTTCATATTGAACCAAAAATTCATGAACCATGGACAAGATTTAAAAATTACATAACACAACCCATTCCAAATCAATTATGAAAGCTGAACATATCCAAGGTTGAACCGTGCAGCACATAGAAGGTTAAGAAAAATTCATAAATCCTGAAACAAGAATACCAGTGTCAAACGTTGTTACCTCTACCAGTCAGCCAAACACTAGTACGTCAGAAGAAAGATCCACTACAAGCTAGGTCTGAACTCCCATCGCCGCCTCCGATACTGAACTCGAATCCCACTATGAACCTCTCAATGCACATAGAGCAACCACAATTGCAACCCACAGACATGGAACACAGCCTCCGATCCTTCCATGTGCCACCTTGAAAAGCCTTATCAAATTCAGGGATAGGGAAAGGAGGCAGGTGGAAAATGGTGTAAACGATGGAAGAGGAGACCCAAAGTCACAAGCCACACCCTGATTCGCATATTTGAAAATATTTTTTTCCATAAAATAAATATTTTTTTACCATTCACTAAAAAGTAATTCCTTTCCAAAAAACCCCAAAACTTATAACTTGGTTAATGTTGATATTATAATTTAAAAATTTATAACCTTTTTATAAAATAAAATTTATAAGTGCTAGAAATTAATTATAATATGCATATATAAAATTCAATAAAAATCATTTTTGAAGAAAACACATTTCTGAAGTGTGAAATTACTTTACTGAAAATTGAGTACTTATTTTTTTGCATTAATAAATAAATTATATAAAAAAATTATTTTATTTTTCATAATTTATTTATTCTAATTAATACCATCAATTTAATCTCTAGGTTATCACAATATACTATATCATGGTTTTTTTAAACCCATAGTTTTGTGTGAAGCAAACTATTAAAAAAATTAAATTTATTTAAGAAGAAAAAATATAAAATCATATGGTGTAGAATTATACCACCATTATAATAATTCATACCCAATAATTATAGTACTATAATACATGAATTCTAGGATACTTCTTCCTTATCACATCCTCAGGTTTCCACATAATTTTCTCATGTTTATGATTTCACTACAAAACAATGACCGAGTGAGTGGTCTTATTCAGAAAAATTTTGATCATGGATACATAATCTCTAATAATTGATCCTCGTAATAGAGACCATGATCTAGTGGTATGAAATCTGAGTTCAATACATTTGAAGGATTTTGTAGAACTTTATAATCCGAGATACATGGAACACATTTGGAAATTGAGAGAGATTTAGTGGAAACACCAATCCATAAACAATTGTCTCGATATAATAAATAATTTTAGTGGGATATATATATATGGATTATATTTCAATTATTTAAAAATATCATAAACATATTATATATATAAATTCATAGTATTTCCTTATCACTATCTTCAAATTGATGATTTCACTCATGATTATCATCTTAACTTTTCTGTCAAATCTATGATTCCATGATGTGTTGTAAAATGACTCTAACATTCTATACCATTTCCTAGAAAAAATATGTCTCAATATTTTTTTCTACAACTTATTACCAACATGTTGTATTTATTAACATAATATCTAATAGGGATTCATAATGATCCATTTTAATTATTGGGTAAAAGCTGTTGTTGTAAGAAAACTCAATCAGAGAATGGTCTTGATCCAAACCACCTTTAAATTACAAATAATATTATGTCAACATATATTTAAGGGGTTAAATGTTCTTAATATATTTAACACATGTTTTCAAATGATATGTGATTCTAAATTTCAACTCTATATTCAATTACAGCTGAAGACTTCTTCAGAAATTCATGGTAAGTGTAACACCCCAAGACCTTAAAAGAGAAACATCATGTTAAATAACATATATGAAAAGTAAAAACATGATTAAAATATAAGATAACACATTTAGAAATTAATATATATTTATTTTGAATGAATTAAATCTATTTTATTTCTTATGATGCATACAACAACATTTTTAAACGAAACACTATACTATATCAATGTATTACTATTTAAGCTTTACCATTATAACATAGCCTTTAATATGGTGGGTATGAATAGGAATATATAAATTATTAAAATTATACTGTTTAAAAATGTATAAAATAAATTCAATGGTTATATATTGATCAAAAATAAAATAAGAACCATTTGAATTTCTTTTAAACTATATTTTTCTAAAAGGCCATTTAGTCACACTTTGTACACATAATTTTAAATTAATTTTTAATTTCTTTTAAAAAATATATTTTAGAAAAAAAGTATATATTTATTTTATAAAATTAATATTAAGTTAATCTAAAATTTTAATATTTTTTTAAAATATTTATTTCTCAGTGAATAGTGAAAATACTGATATTTGTAATATTGTCATTTCATTTCACCAAATTAAGTAATATATAAGTATCATTATGTTTTTATTAATATTTAAAAGTAAAATAATAATTATTTATTTATAAATAATCCACCTAAAAAACATTATATTTTATTTTTGTATAACTTTATTTTTGAGTTAAAAAACATGTTTTTTTCCTGAAAACTGTTTTAATGTGCATAATGATTCTCCTATTTAATTGAATAAAAATACCATAATTAGGAGTAATTTGAATAAATTTAATGTATTATATATCATTAAATAGTAATTGGTATTTATATGATGAATATTATTAGTCATAGTGTTAATATAAAATCACCATTCACTTGAAAAATACACTTACTAAAAACCCAATATTTTATCGCGTTTTCCATTTCAATTTTAAATTAAAAAATTTCACGTACATGATTTGAATTTTTTAAAATGAATTAATTATTATGATTCAAAATAATTTAAAATTTTTAAAAAGTTAAAAGTATTTTTTATCAATATGAATTATGATAACAGTAAAAAATATTTATGGTGGTTAAGGTAAAAAGGGGTTTATCATGGGGATAATGTAAAATCATAATGGTCAAAAAAAGAGTAAAAACTTTTATAATTCTACTTGATGTCCATAATTCAATTATATATCTTCTATTTCTACTTTTGAGCCTAGTTGAATGAGAAAACTATGGATGGAACTCTTTATTTTTAAAAATTCAATGTGTGATCTCTCCCCTATTTATAAAAGGCCACCCCTCTCCTGTAATTTCCACACTAACAGAACCCATTAGTTTGGCGAATAACTAACCAAATAATATCCCTAATTCTATAATATCATCCAAGAATCCTTATTGTTCCATAAATAAAACCTAATTTCAATTTTTTGGAACAAAAGATGTTATTTGAAGAAGAAGTAACACCCTCAACCGCTGATTTTATTTTATTTATTCTTACAACTCATTAAAAATTATTAAACCATTATGATATCATAACATCAGTATAAGAAATATAATTCTATTTTTTATGGTAATGACCTATGACCATCTCTTCCCCCCTAAAATTGGAAACATAACCTTTTATCATGTGTACGACGAACTATCTCCTTGAAAACTAATGTAATTCGTTTTCTAGTTATACTTCTAAAATATAGATATAATGGTGTATATAATGTATATATTGTTTATATATGATATTTATGATGTAATTTTACTTATATAGTAATAATATAATCTATACCTTCTTAATTTTCATTCTATGTAGAATTTGATAACTTCATTCATGTTTACAATGAATTACCGCCTCGCGAAGCGATGTTATTAATTTTACACTTATTATTTACATGGAAGGTAATAAGGATTATATTGATGTATATTTATGAAACTAATTAAATTTTTATTATTTTTTAGAATTAACATAAAAACCAATTCCTTGCCCTTTCTTCCATTAAGGAAATGATAATGTTACTCGTGTGTATGTACGTATGACCTACCATCTCCACAAAGTGATGAAATTTTTTGTACATGTTAAAAAATAAACAATGATTATAAAGAATTATATAATTAAAAAATTATATTTAAATAATTAATATAATTATGAAAATTATTAAACTATAATCTATGTTCATGATGTGGAACACTCACGACAAAACATGCAGGAGAATAGAAGATCATTAACACCCAAAGTAAAAGTGATAACGAATGATTATTAATGAATGAGTAATAAGATGTTATAAAAGGAATATATATGAAACTATAAATAATAATAATAATTTTTTAATTTAATAACCTGTTTAAATCCGAAATACAGAAGTTTAAGAGCACTCAACTATAAAAAAGCATGATGCAAGGAATTTCTTAACTCAATTATCCTTAATTGGGTTATATGTATACTTCGTTGAATAAATTCTACCAAGATTATGCGTGAAATGAAATTTCATTTATTTATGTTTTTTCCAAATTTCCCTGTTTTATTATAAACTTGTTACACATAATCACCACATTGATTAACTCTTACTGCAATGAAATAACCTTTTAAGGTATTTTTTTTCTCAATTTGTCTTCTTTGAGATGTATGAAATTTTATTCAGCTATATTCGTTTATGAGTTTATATAAAACCACTTTGAAATGTAATATCATTAATTTAGGTATTTTTATTATATTTTATGTTTTTTAAATATTATCCATTCAAGGGTATTATGATTAAATTTTTACTATAGTGATAACTGTTTTAGGGTACAATCTCATTATTATCAAGATTATTTATGTTTATGATTCTTATGAAGAAATATTGTAATGCATATCTCGCCAAATTCATTGATTTTCCCGAAATTTGGTTATTTCATCAGAATATATTTTCCCTTCCTTTTAAACTATTTATGTACTCAAGAGTTCAAAATAACTTTTTTAATAAAATTCGACTTCATTTCTCTCTTTGGTCTAAAATACATTTTCTTCTAAAATCCATGTTTTCTAAATAGGTATTCCACATAGAAGAATACCACAAAGGTATCACCATGAAGGAATCTGCTAAACAGGTACGCCACATAGAAGAATACCACAAAGGTATCACCACAAAGGAAAGTAAGACACACGTGCACCACACTAAAGAATACCACATAAGCATCACCATGAAGGAAAGGACTCAGCTCACACTAGTTATAAATTATGTACGGTAGTAAATATGATTATATATAACTACAAGATTATCTTACTCTGTTAAGAAGCAGACCTATGAAGGATCCTAAATCATCAAACCCACGTAGAATCCTAAATCACCAGACCCACGAAGGATCCTAGTACAGCAGACCCACATAAGATTCTAGAGTAGTCCCACGTGGATTCCTAGAGTGTATCCTAGTGAGAATAATGAACACAGACCCACATAGGATCTCAAAGTAGAGACCCAGATAATATCCCAAAGTATAGACTCACATAGGATCCCAAAGCACTGACCAACATAGGATCCATTTCCCATGTTACAACCAGGTTCAGGGTTCCCGCACTAAGCTCTCTTGATTCTGGGAGGGTGCGCTATTCAAGACACATGTCGATACTCCAAATACCACAAAGTCCCACGATAATGTATCCCAAAGGACCACCGCGAAAAGGGGGTCTCAACGCAATAGATGTTTCATCAATCAGACGTCCGGTCTGTAAGTTATTATCCTTTTAGTCCCGAGGGCCCAGTTGGATTCATGTTCGATCCAACCCATCCGTACCCCAAATTTATAGAAAACCCAAGTGGGGAATACCAAAAGTTATGTCTCAATGAAAGGTTTCTAGTAGCGTAGACGGTTCCTCAAACGAACGCCCATAGCTCAAGATGTGGCCTAAATAATGAAAATGGTCGAAGTTGGTCTGGGTCCAGTTCGACCTGGTCGGACTGATCTCGTCCGACTCAGCCTGGGCTGACCCAACCTGGTTCTTGTTTACCCTTTCCGACCTGAGTTTGGACCTAGGTCAGACCCGGACCATGTTGGGCAGCCCGCGGTGCGGCAGACAAGGGTGGAGCAGCATCCCTCGGTGGTGCGGCGGGCCGCAGTGCGGCGGCCCGCCGCGGCTGGCCATACGTCCAACCCCCTCCACCGTACTGCATAGTCAGGCATCACGCCTTCTCCTACGGATGACATCAAGCCATCCTCCCTCCTCTTGCCGCCGCGACACAAGGTCACGGATCCTGTATGCTGGGCGGCAGAGACATGTGCCACCTTCTGCTTTATGCGGCCGCCCGGAGTGCCAGCCGCATCCCTTGCTTCACCACGACTGATGTGCCCCGGATTTTCTCCAGTGGCTTGATTGCGCCGCCGGGGTCTTCAGGGTCGGACTTGGTGCCGAACGCCACTCTCGAGTCTCACCAGTGCCAATCGCCGACACTAGTCGCCATCATCCTCCACCGCGAAGAACGCGTCAAAAACCACAAAGGTTACGGAGAGGTCGGGCGATGTTCGTTTTTCCCGAAACCTCCACATTAGGGTGGTAGCAAGAGGTTCAATAATTTTTTAATCAAGAAGAACATTAATAACAGGTAAGGGTGTATTCAAAACCAGAAACCCTACATCAAGAACAATGTTGAGCGTGCGTTTGTAAAAGCAGGTTGGTGTTCGTCATCCCCCGCAAGTACCCTCCAATGACATCAATCATTTGTCGATTTCTGATTTGGGGTTTCAGTGTCACTTTTTCCCTCCTACTGGTACCAGATCTCTCCTCCAAGGGTTTGGAATCATTTCACTTTGTCATCACTTCGTTTCTTGGCGGTTCAGTGCCGACACATCTCCCCAAGCTCTATATAAATAGGGGATGGGAAGGGTGTTCAACATTCGTGAGATTAATGGAGGCCCATTAATTAGGAACCTTAATAATTCCCCAATGGTCTGGTTACTTAGAATTTAATGTTCAAGTCCTTTATTGGCTTGACACATCACCATTCCCACCTTATTACTCGTCTGTTGGAGGAATAGAATAAAAATAAAATAATAAAGTTATTTTATTTATTCTACTAAATGTTCCAAAAAAAACTTTTTCTCTGAACCAACTATGGTTGAAGTGAAGGCATCCTTAAGAGAATATCGGTGCTACAAGTTCTATAGTGTCCTCATTTTTCAATTCCGAGCACCGTTTAAAAAGTTACAAAATTCCGGATGCATGTTTACTGAACATACACGAAAAAACGTTCAGAAAGTTATTTACAGTGACTCTCAACCCGCGTTAGTTAATGATAGGCTCTTCCAAAGTGAAAGACACCTCAACGAACCTGACGGTACTCTATAATTTCTCATCCAAGTTACCATTTAAAAGTTATGGATTTTACAATAAAATAATTATCACTTAATGTTTTTATTTACGACAAAAAACTATCTTTCACTGGTGGCCCGCGCCGACCAATGTTAGTATCTTCCTAAAGAGAGTATACTCTCATCAGTTCAGTGGTGGTCTCAAATTTTCAAACTGAGTTACCATTTGTGAGTTATAATAATTTGAAAAGTAAAATAATTTATTTAATTATTTTATTTACGGTTATTCCATTTTTGGGTTTTCTCATAGGAGGCCCGCGTCGACTAAACTTAAGTTGCACCTATATTAAACCTACCATCCTAAAAGCAACCATGACCTCATATTTCTGACCAAGTTATCGTTTAAAAGTTAATCCAATCTTTCAGGAAAAATACTTACACATGCTAATTAAAACATAACCAGACATCGACGGATCATTCCGGGCACTCTGGGCCTCGGAATCGCGCGCCGTTAGATTTCGCGATCTCGAAATAATTCTATATAAATAAAAAAAATTATAAGGAATTTCCAGGACATTAAATTCTCCCCACCTTAGTGATTTACATCCCCAAAATCCACAACAAAGGAAAAACAACAAAAAGACGGTACTGAGCATGAATCTGGTCCTCCCTCTCCCATGTTCTCTCCTGGAGGTTCCCGTGCTGCCAAAAAATACCCACTAGAGGTATCAACCGCCCAAGAAGGACCCATTACTGTCAATCCTCAATCTCTACTTGAACCTCTTTAAACATCACCCCATCATCGATGTCCAGCTCACCATGGTCGATGAAGTGGGGTGGGTCATGCACTTATCTCATTAGCTTAGATATATGGAAGACATCGTGCACCATCTCCAATTGCGGTGGAAGAGCCAAGTGGTATGCTACCTTTCCAATCCTCTGATGTATTAGAAAAGGATGGATAAACCTCAGTGATAACTTGCTACCTTGGCCAAATATTCGTAGTCCCTATTGAGGTGTGACTCACAAGAATACGTGGTCCCCATCCTAGAACACCAAGGATTTCCATATGTTTTCGACATAAGTCTTTTGCAAACTATGTGTAGTCTTCACTTGCTGACAAGTGAGACATCATGATACAAACTCTACCACTGCTTCCTTCATCCTGGTCCATCAGTACTAACATCAGATATCCTAATACATCTTCACCACACCAGGATGTACCGTCCAAGGGGACATATGGGACTACCTCAACCCTTCCTCTTGTAGAACTATTGGTACCATGGTACATCCTCTGAAGAGGATGTCTTGCTCCCCACCTTCAGAAAATCCATCAGTTGGCTGCCCTGAGGATTTCTGAACCCGTCAATCCTTGCAGTCCATGTCCCCATGTTGTGGCTCCCGGACTCGCTAAAGAAGTGGGGGAGTTACTGTCAGAGATTCAATATAAGATACTTCATCTCGATCCACATAAGATATCCACAAAGCTGATAGCTGCTCTGTCGCCTCACTTAGGAGCTAAAAGCCAGACCTCCTGCTGAGTGCATCTGCTACCAATTTTCCCTTCCCAGGACCATAGATTATCTCGAAGTCATAGTCTTGGGGGAAATCTAGCCACTCCATTGGGAACTGAAAACTAAAAACTCCAACTGCAATGAGGGTAAGGCTAGCCGAATTAAGTGTAATCAGCTACACCCTTCTATGCATGAGTTTATCCTGTGCTGCATGGGTTCCTTTTTCTCCGACTAAGGAAAACCTCATCCCAAGGCTGTTGATAAACCACTGTGTTTTTTCCTAATATTTTTAATCTGGGTATGAATTTTGGATGTTTATTCATACCCAAACTAACATCATAAGGCCTTGAAGCTGCCTCCAGGAGGTCTCAACCAAAACTCTCGCCTCAAGGGTCAGATCACACCATAGGCATAAGTGTGACTATTGAGTCCTCTCCCAAAGGTATCTCTAGACGTGAGGGTCAATTCAATTATTTAACCAAAAACTCTAGGTCTTGGACACGATTCGTGGAAGGATGGAATGAATGGTATCCATGTCTATTGATACAACAGTTAGTAGTAGAAAAAGACCATACCTCGAATCATTCCTAGAACCCTTGGAACACACTCCTTGACTGCATGCAGTTACTCTCTACCCCTATCCTACAACTCCCTATGCCTGGAGAGGACCACAATGAGGGTTGGTTGTAAAATGTTGAAATCTACACCACCTATTTCTTCTCTCCTAGCTCTGCTTCCACATATGAAACCCTGTAGATTTATCTATACCTAACACTTCTTCTTTCCGAAGCATTTTTACATGCCCAAGTCTCTGAGACTAGTGCCATTTTTTTGTTTTCCCACTACTAACTTTCACAGGTTGTATCTTCTCAGCCAGAGAACATTCAACCAAGAAGGAAATCTCTAGCACTCCAATATAAGTAGGAAGTCATAGAGTAATAGAGCTGGCTCAGACGTCTTTAAAGACACTATGCTTGAAAGTCCGATCCCTAAAGAATTAATCGTATCGTATTCATTATGTACGAGGAATTATAGGTATGTCTAGATGAATACTCTGATACTGGCATGTCGTCCTGCCAAAGCTGTAGAAGTTATAGAGAACTCTTATCCACCTCCACAAGCTAGTCCTCTCCCACATGTGAGTCGGGATCGCCTCCTAACCTGAGGGGTATCTGATGCTGAATCAGGCATAAGGCACTAAGCCTATATATGTCCTCTACCAGTATTGTTGATTATAACTGCGGACCGATGGTTTTTGGAATAGCTGACACACTACCTGAAGGTATCATCTTAGGAAATGATCCTAGTACCGAAGCCTCCTCACTATGCAGACCATCCTCTTGGTCACTCACTAGAAAATACTTGTAGATAAGATCCGCACCTGCTCTACTAGTGTCTCAAATAGGTAGAAAACTATAGAAACCACCTCCAACCAGCCCTCAACCGTGTGGGAATCTATCTTGCCTCGAAACCTCATAGGCCTCTACTGTTGAAACTTGTGAAACGTGCTCAGTCGGCGTGCACTGTCTACAAGTATAGCTAGTGGTAACTACTGTCCAATGGGTGGTGGTGCTGCTGGTACACCACCTGAAGGTTCCAACATAGTAAGAGGGCCCTACACCGAAGCCTCGTCGCTCGGTGGGCCATCATCATGTACTCTCTCTCGAGAATCCTAGCTGGATGTCTACGTAGGAAAATCCTGATAAAGAAGAGGTGTGAGATGGTAATTAAGTTATACCCAGTTATCTTACTGATGGAAATCACGAGAAACTCTTCAAAAACACATGCAATCAATGCTTTAGTGTACTTATTTAGAAATCATAACTCAGGGTCCGGGTGTATGGATACGTCGACCACCGCACCAACACTGGACTCCCTAAACTTAAAACCACACTCATTACACTTAACACTATCGCTTCATAGAAAACATCAGAGTCCTAGTTCTTTGGTAGAACCGAACTCTTCTGATACCAATTTGTCACAACCCATCCACTGAGGCCAGTGCTGTGACTACCCCAAGCCTGCCTTCAATAGGCCTTGGGTTGGAGACTAGCAACGAAAGGCGTATTCCCTGAAACCGGGAAGGAATTTCCTTTTTAACCTTTAAACAAACACTACCATGCATAAAACAATATACGAACATAAGTAAACTGTATAGGAAAAATGGTGTGTATAGTTAGAAAAAGGGTCCAGAATACAAGCCCAACTATAAAGTACAAGGAAACTGAAATGTAGAAGTAAACTGAAAAAGCTTCTATGAACACCCGCCAAGGATCCTACCTGAAGGGTAGATATAACTCTCGACTGGTTGTCTCTGTAGTATGCCTCATCTAAGGACCAAATCTGAGCTACCTCTAGTCCTGGCACCCTCGTCCTTAGTCATCGTTGTGCATCATCTGCACCAAACACAAAAAGGTTTAGGAGTAGCCTATGAAGGGGTGAGTATAATGATCCTCTGTAGGGACCCTAATACCCTCAAAGGTCACACAAAAAACACAAAGGATAAACCACAAATCATGAGAACAACTGACAACCCTACTTAGTTATATGTCCATACATATACCTAATTTACCAAGTATACCCATCTCATAAATGAGGAAACACAAGGACCAACTCATTAGCTCAAATCTCAACTGTTCCACGAAAGAAAGAATACCATGAAGGTAACACCACAAAGGTAAGTACCCCAAAGGTAACACCACAGAGAAGAATACCACAAAGGTATCACCAAGAAGTAAAGTACCACATAGGTATGCCACACAGAAGAATACCACAAAGGTATCACTATGAAGGAAGGTGCCACACAAGTTTTCCAGAAAGAAGAATACCACTAAGGTATCACCACGAAGGAACACACCACACAGGTACGCCCCACAAAAGAATACCACCAACATATCACCACGATGTAAAGTACCACATAGGCATGCCACATAGAAGAATACCACAGAGGTATCACCACGAATGAAAGTGCCACAAAGGTACGCCACATAGAATAATACCACAAAGGTATCACCACGAAGGAAATTTACACACAGGTACACCTCATAGATTAATACCACATAGGTATCACCAAAAAGGAAAGGACTCAACTCACACCAAGTATAACTTTGGTACAGTAGTAAAGATGAATAGATGTAACTACTAAATCTTCTTACTCTATTAAGAGGAAGACCCACAAAGGATCCTAAATCATCAGACCCATGTAGGATCCAAAATCATCAGACCCATGAAGGATCCTAGTACAACAGACCCACATAGGATCCTATAGTAGTCCCACATGAATTTATAGAGTGGATCCAACTGAGACTCTCAAACAAATACCCACGTAGGATCCAAAAGAATAGACCCACATAGAATCCCAAAGTACAGACTCACATTGGATCCCAAAGCACAGACCCACATATGATCTCTTTATCATGTTACAGCCTGATTTAGGGTTCCTCCACTAAGCTCGCTTGATTCCAGGAGGGTCCGCTCCTCAAGCCACATGTCGATACTCAAACTACCATGAGTCCCCAAAAGGAAGTATCCCAAAGGAAATATGTGAAAAATGTGTCTCAACGCAATAGACGGTGCATCAATCGGACACCCAATCTGTAAGTTATTATCCTTTTAGTCCCAAGGATCCGGTTGGATTTATATTTGATCCAGCCCAGACATACTGCAACTTTATTGAAAACCCATGTAGGGTATAACAAAAGGACCATCTTGATCCAAGGTTTCTGGAACCAAAAACCATTTGTCAAATGAATGTCGGTAGATCAAGATTTGACCGAAAGAACGAAAAGGGTTGAAGTTGGTTCGGGTACGGACCGACCCGACCCTACCCGTCCCGGTTCTGGTCGATTCGGCCTGACTTGGGTCTAGCCTTGGGTTGGACCCAACCCACTGGGTCTGGCCCGACCTGTCGGCGTCGCCCGCGCTAGGTGGCCCACAGTGCGGTGGCCCATGGTGCGGAAGCCCACGGTGGTGCGACGAACCACCTCGGTAGGCCGGACGAACAAACACCTCCTCCGCACGGTGCTGTCACGCGCCCCGCCTTCACCGAGGTAGCGAGCCTTCCTCCATCCTCTTGCTTCTATATCACAAGGTCACAGATCCTGTATACTGGACAATGCAGACGCGCGCCGCCGTCCCCTTCGTTTGGCCGGCCGGAGTATTGACCATCGCCCTTGCTCACCATGACTGATGGGCCATGACTCTTCTCTAGTGGCGCGGTTGTACCGACGCTATCTTCACAGCTGGAAGTGGTGCCAACGGCTGCTCTCGAGTCCCACTAGTGCCAATCGCCAGCACTGTTCTCCATCCTCCTCCACTACGAAGAACGTGTCAAAACTCACCAAGGTTGCGGAGAGTTTGGGCCATGTTCGTTTGGCATGCACCCTCTCTGTTAGGGTGGTAGAAAGCGGTTTAATAATTCCTTAATCATGAAGAACGTCAAGAACAGGAAATGAGATATTCAAAACAACGAAACCTACCTCACGAATGATGGTGAGCGCGCGTTTGTGGATGCAGGTCGGTGTTCGTCATCCCCCGCAACTAGCCTCCAATGACGTCAATCATTCGTCGATCTCGGGTTTGGGGTTTCGGTGTTTCTCATCACCTACTGTTGGTACCAGATCCATCCTCCAAGGGTTTGGAATCACTGCGCTTTGTCAGTACTTCGTTTCTTGGTGAAGCAGTGCCGACACCTCTCCCCAAGTTCTATATAAATTGGATAGGGGAAAGTTGTTCAATGTTCGTGGGATTGATGGAGGCCCATTAATTAGGAACATTCCTAATTTCCCAGTAGTGAGGTTACTTATAATTGAAAGGTCAAGCCATTAATTTTCTTGACACATCAGCGGTCCCACCTTACTGCTCATTCGTTGGAGGAATAGAATAAAAAAATAATAATAAAGTTATGTTATTTATTCTATTAAAAGTTCTAAAAACTATCTTTTTCTCCGAACCTACTACAGTCGAAGTGAAGGTCTCCTTAAGAGAATATAGATGTTTTGAGTTCAATGGTGTCCTCAGATTTCAATTCCAAGCACTGGTTCGAAAGTTACAAAATGCTGCTTGCGCATTTACTGAACATACCCGGAAAAAAGTTTGGAAAATTATTTACAGTCACCCTCAACCCGTGACGGTCAAGGTTACGATCTACCTAAGTGAAACACAACCCAAAAAACCAAACCGTACTCTCAGATTTCCCATCTGAGTTACCGTTTAAAAGTTATGGATTTTAAAATAAAATAATTATCAATTAATTTTTTTATTTACGACCAAAAACTAACTTTTTCTAGTGGCCCGTTACGATTAACGTTAGTATCTTCCTAAAGAGAGTATACCCTCATGAGTTCAGTGGTGATCTCAGATTTTCAATCTGAGTTTCCTTTTGTGAGTTATATGCATTTGAAAAATAAAATATTTGATTTAATTATTTTATTTACGATTATACCATTTTTGGGTTTTCTCATTGGAGGCCCACGCCGACTAAACTTAAGATGCGCCTAGAGTAAACCCGACTTCCTAAACACAATGGATCCCTTATATATCTGATACGAGTTACCATTTAAGAGTTATTTGACTTTTTCAAGAAGACTATTTATACACGCTAATTAAAACATAACCAAACTTCGACGGATCATTTCGGGCACTTCAGGCCTCGGAATCACGCACCGTCAGATTTCACTATCTCTAAATAATTATATATAATTAAAATAAATTATATTGAATTTCTGGGACTTTACATGTTATATTATTCCATGTGATTGGTTTCATTTATGTGGAACACATAGATCCCAAAAATGTGATAATTGGTGCACCTAGATAGCGGTTCAATGGATTGGGTAATTTTATAGTCTCATGAGATGTCACGTACGAGACCAAGAAGCTAACCTAATCTATTATGGGACTTTTTCCACACTGTGATATTTTTTATGATGTTTTTATTAGCTCATGTTTATGTCATGTTTTTGTGTTGCTTCCACATTTCCTATGATTCCATGATATTATGATACCGTGTTATTTAGGTTATGATTCCATGAAATTAGTCTCGTGACTTATATGATATGATATCATGATATAACTTTGACTCACATGTTATCCTTCCCCTTCATTTTTATTGCCTTATTGGGATTTGCAACTCACCACTTTCTTATTGTATTCCCCAGGTCATCCCAAGAAAATTTAGGAGCTCAAATGTATTCTAGGATCTCACTATGGAAAATAAAATGAATATTCCATGTTTAATGTAATAAGTACCTATTATTTCAAAGACACTATGATTTTATGGTCATCTTGTTGTATTATAGGATATTTATATTTAAAAATCATGTAATAATATATGTAAAAGGATCGGGTCTCTATACAGAATTATTTTCATGGTTGGAATAAGGTTTTACAAACCTTGAAACTTCTCTAATATCCTAGAAAGGGGTGCATGGTAGGAGAACTATATTCCAAACCATGTGTAAAACGTGAAAATGCATCTTTATTGTGGTACAATACTTTTAAACTTATTATTACATGTATTTTTTAAAATACTCAATAATAGAAGACAAGGATTATAACGTCCAACATCCCTTCAAAGACTGGATTCAAAATTAATAAAACATATAATCCTTATTTTATTTTCCATAGTGACTTCATATAATCCATTTTAGAACCTAAATCTACATAGGATAACCAATGGAATACATTAGGAATGGAGTGAGCTAAAAATCCTAGTAAGGGAATAATGTTTATAAGGAATCATAACTTGTGAGTCAAAGGTATTACATAATATCATGTAAGAAAAGGAACATGATTATTCACATGGAATGATAACGTAAAGAACATGGTATCATAAAATCATGGATTCATAGTAAATATGGTGGCAACCCAAAAACATGACATAAACAAGAGTCAATGCTAACTTCCTAGACAATATCACATTGTGGGAAAAGTCCCCTAATGGATTAGGCTTACTCCCAAAACCCATACATGACTTCCCAGGACACCATAATATTACCCTATTCATTAGAGAACCATCTAGGCACACCCATTATAACATGTTCATGATCCTTGTGTGCCATATAAAGAAAATCAGTCATAATTCATAACATAAAAACTGTTTGTGAAAAGAAAATGGGTTTCATAATATTGCTTCATATAATATTCAACAAAAATTTCATAAATAATTCATTTGAGAAATTATCATAAGGAATGTAATACCCCACAATAGGAAGGGAGACTAAATTAGGTATATATGTGAGACACCCACACGCACACACATATATAAAATTTAGAATCAATCCATAACATGAAATGTTATTTTCTTTGATGAAAATACTTTTAAAAATATTAAAATAATTGTTGAGGAAAATTACCTTTTAACTTTTTGTAACATTAAAGGATGCAATATTAGTTTGAAAATGATTTTAAAAGACCACTTTGAACATTTCATGAGTAAAATAAAGTTTCTATTTTTAAAAAAAGTTATTTAAAATCTAAATTTTTTATAAATTAAATATTTTTTTTTGAAAATAAAATTTTAAACTTTATATGGGAATCATTAAAACATTGAGTTTTCATGATTGAAGAAGATATCCATTTATGATGGATATGTAAAAAAAGTGTCCTTTCAATTTTATGTAATAGAATTCAAAATATCCTTGTTTATAAAATGATGGAAAAAAGTATTTTAATTATTTTTTAAAATCCAATAAAGGGTAAAAATGAATTTAAATAATCATAGTAAAACATTTAAAAAAAAATTTATAAAACATTTATTTGGTAGAAAAATGGTTTTCAAATGAATGGAGAAATGAAGCCGGTTATTCTTAAAAATATTCTTTTGACCACTTGAGTACATAAAGAGAGAAAAAATAAGGGAAAACATGTATAATAATAAAATAACCATAGGAGAATAATATATTTGAGTTTATTTTTATATGGATCATAATATTTATTTATTGGAAGCACAAACACACACATGCTTGATAAATAATGCGACTCTACCATAAAACTCTTACTACTAATAATAATCCTCATGATTTAATAAAATTATATAGAACGTAAAATATCAGAAGAAATAAATAATTCCATGACTTTACAAATCAATGGGGTTATATATACACCGCATAAAGGAATATAACTGCATAACATGACTTATTTCTCAAAGAAGGGAAATTAAGAGAAAAATCCCATACAAAGTTAGTATCATTGAGGTGAAAGTTATAAAATGGGGTGATACTATGTAATAATTTTAGGCCCACATAGAGATAGTGTAAATATAACTTAAATAAATAAAAAATCATTTCACACATAATATTGGCATAATATAATCTTCAAAATAGACATATAACCCAATGAATGAAAATTTAATTAATAAATTCTTTACCTCGTGCTTTTCTATAGTTGAGCACTATTAACATCATTAATAGTGGTTTTAAAAACGTTTTTAACTTATAATTTTTTTAACAAAATATATTATCATTTTATAATATATTATTACCCATTTGATTATAATATTTAATTATCACTATAGTTTTGGGTGTTAATTGCCTTGTTTTCTCCTGAAAATTTCATCTTGAAGGTTATAGATATTGAACAAAGGTTATAGTTAAATAATATTCAGAATGATATTCACATTATTTATATTATTGTTGCATTAGTTATACCATTATATTCATTATTTAATCTTGAACACAGATAATGAATCACAACTCTTCATGGAGACGGTAGGTTGTATATATACACGAGGGACACTATCATTTCCGCAATTATTGAAAGGGTAACGAAGTAGATTGTATATTATTTTTTCATAATGATTAATAAATAATTAATGTCATATATTAACCTTAATTTAACAATTATTACCTTCCATTTAAATGTTAAGTAAAAAATGAATCACATTGCTTCGCGAGGTGGTAGTCCGCTGTACACATGAATGATGTTATCACATTCTATATGGAATGAAAAGTAATAAAGTATATATTTTATTATTTTCATATTATTATTATAATATCATAAATATAATATATAAAAATTATATACATCATTATATCCATATGTGATAAGTGGTTTGGGGAAACAACTTACATCAGTTCGTAGGGCGGTAGTCCTCCACACACACAATTAATAGTTTCGTTTACCATTTGGGGGTGGGGGAGATAGTTTCATGTCATTAACATAATATAAAAAATAAAAATATTTTAATGATATTTATCTCCTTATTTAATCATTTTTAATAATTTTTTAATGATTTGGAATGAGAAATAAAATAAAATTCTCAATTAAGGATGTTACCTCTTCTTGAAAATTCTTATTCTGCTTTAAATTGAAATCCTTACTAGATTAGATTTTTGACCAAAAAAATAATTTTATGATGATGGTAGGGAATTAGGGTAGTTATTTTCTTAGTTATTGTTCGAACCAATGTGTTTTGGATGTGTTTAAAAGGGAGGATAGGTTGTGTCCTGTTATAAGTGTGGGAGAGGATACAATTGAAATTTTGGAAAATAATGAATTGAACACATATTTTTCTTATAAAAAATGGATAAAAATTTAATTTTTTTGATAATTATAATATAAAGGGTATAATTATTACCATAAAATAAGAATTTAAAAAACAATTGGGTAATTTTTAACCTTTATCGTTTTAGTTTGACCCCCAATAAACTCATTTTTACCTTAACAGTGGTAATTATTTATACCTTTTTCCCTATTCATTTTGGTAAAAAATTTAGTATAAATCAATAAATAATATAAATTATTCTGATGAATAATTTTTAATATATTTTACCAAATGAAATTTATATAATTGGAAAATTGTATTTTAAATTTAAACCTGCAATCATGATTAAAATGGGGGTTTTCAAAAAGTGTATTTTTCAAGAAAAAGATGATTTTATATTAACATTATGACTAATAATATTCATGATATGAATCCCAATTAGTATTTAATGATATATAATCTATAAATATTATTTAAATCATTCCACATTAGGGGTTATTTTAATTAAATAAAATGGATAAACATTATGGAATTTAAAATAGTTTTCAGAAAAAAACCATTTTTAAACACAAAATTAAAATTATACAAAAATAAAATAAAAAGATTATTTAAGTGAAAAAAATATGAAGAGTAAATTATTATTTTTAAATTATATAATAATAAAAATAATAATGGTACATTTAAATTATTTACATTTTAATAATGAATGATATTTTTTAAAAAATTAGTATATTCACTATTTAGTGAAAAATAAATATTTGTTAAAAAATTACAAAAATTAAAAATAATTTGTTATTAATATGTTGATTTAAAAAATAAATATTTTTTTCCAAATAAATTTTCTAAATATGGTAAAATTTAATTTTAAATTATGTGTGAAAAATGCGACTAAACCACATTTTAATAAAATATAGTTTTTCAGAAAACATTATTTTTCTTTCAAATGGTTATTATTTTATTTTTAATAGATAGGTTACCATTGAATTCATTTTATAAAATATTAAACCATATAATTTACGTAATTTATTTATTCTTATTTATACCTTCTAACTTTATAATGAGGTTATAATGGGAATGTTTGAATAATAATATTATAATTGAGTATCACATTTTGTTTAAACCCATTGTTGCATGCATCACTAGATATCAAAGAGTTTGAATTTATTTAAAAATTAATATATCTTAATGTCTAAAGGAAATACCGTCTCTTCTAATCTTGTTGTTACATGTCAAATATTCTACTGAACATGTTTTCTCCTTTTGAAATTTTACGGTGTCACATATGGGTAATGTTTCTCATGAATTTTCAATTCCCATGAGCCATAAGCTATCATAATATATCATTATTCATAAGGAAACATCCCAGTACCTTAATCACTTTATATCTATATTCCAAAAACCCTTATCCAGTATATTTTATTGTGAGAACATGAATTTTGGCCATGTTTTTTTAGTTCATTGAAACTTTCTTCGCTCTCATCTATCCATAGAAACATGGATACCGTCCTTTTTAAAAATGGATAGTGGATTATATTTCCATTATATATTATTTAAACCCCATATATAATATATATCCAATCCAATAAAATAATGGATCTAATTCATAGTGGTTAACCAGGCCATTGGTCTATAACTTTCTTCTTCGAACGCTCTAATGATATACACCATACTGAGATTATATGACCCAAGAATAAAACCTTTTATATCTAGAATTCATACTTTGTATACTTGGAAAAAAAATTATCCTTACTTTGGTTAGTCAATAAAATCCTTGAATTATCTCCATTCTCCTCACTCCACTTTTAATATATATGAACATCTTCTATAGAAACTATCAAAAAACAGATCATGGTAATATCTAAAGACGCTATTCATTTGATCCCTAAAGACAAAGGAGGCACTAATAAGTATAAATGACATTATTATAAATTTATAATTACTATAGCTCATGTAGAATAATTTCTTAGTTATTAAATCCTTATTGACCCCCTAATTAATGATATTTAAAACAAAGGAAAATCTTGGAATATATTGAGATCTGAATCGATGATCAAATAACTCATCTATATGGGGTATATGATACATGTTCTTGATAGAAAAATTGTTAATTTATCAATAATTAATGAGAATATGCATTGGACCATATATATTCTTTTAAAAAAATAGGTACACACCACAATGATTAACTAGGGAATACAAATACCTTTTCTAGATTCTCTTAGAGTTTCTTCTTTAATTCCTGTAACTCAATCCAGGATATTCTACATGGAGACTTTGAAATATGTGTAACAATAGGAATGGGTTCTATTGAAAACTCAAATTCATGATTTGGTGGAAGTATATATAAGTATTTATTAAATACATTAGTTTAACACTAAACAATAAAAATCTATTTTATATTGAGTCTCTCCCCAACTATTTTAGATAAATATCCCCCATGAATAGGTACTAAGACCCATATAATGAAAGTAACTTGCATTGTAATTTTATATTCATGTATTCAATAATAAATTATCATAGGTAATTGTGATTTCTTTATTCTAGAAATCAATAAGGACGATTTGTTGGGATATCCAATCAATTCTCAAAAGAATATCAAATTCTACTAATGGGTCAATAATAATATTTTTATACAGATCATTCTTAAAAACCTTAACATGGAATCCTTAACTATGGAGTGGAAGATAAGAATTCCTTAACCATTATTATCCACTTTCATGATTTTCATATCATAAAACCTTCCTTTGTATAGATGTTATCCCTTATATTAGGGAATTCAATAAGATAATTCCCAAGTTCACCACGCATAATACATTGAATAATAGAAGTTACTTTAGAATTTAATTTCATTCCCTCCATTGATATCTTCATTTTAATTATTAATTACTTGCTTTATACCCTGATTTTAAGCATATAAAACACCTTTTCATTCTTATTAAACATTTAAATTGGTGTTTCTTCTTTCATACATGACATGTATGAAGACGAATCTTCTTCCCCATTTAGGCTTTATCATTTTAACTCTAGAGAAATTCCATTTTTCTCTTAATAGGAGTTCTATGAAACATAACTATATTATGATTGTTAATCATATAAAGAGATATATTATTATGAATAATTGAAAAAATTCACATTCAGAATCTTATTTAATTTGGTTTCTCATGAAGAAAATCATTTAATTTCCCATCCCATTCAGTGTTAACATGATTCCTCCAAGTTTTATCCATTCACCAAAACCCAAAATAACAGTATGAGAGACAATAATGATAGTGAATAATAACATAATCATTAAAAATCATTTATATTATGCCTTAGTCATGAGTAATTATTTTGAGTCTTTTACAACATGAATTTAACCTAGATTATCCGTGGTCATCAGTTCAAATCTATTATGGTTATACAAAATGAAAATACATATTATCATAAGTATATTCCCCAGAAGTTTCTAACAACTAGTGTAGTCTTATCCTGACTCATCATGAACTAGTGATGATTTAGTTAATACCCACATTCCCCATTAAATTTTGTAAACCCTAGTTATATCTATTCCATAGCTAAATTAACTTACATGTATCCCGACATGGATGTATTTTCTACGAAAACACACAATATACACATCTCTAAAACTGTAGGATGTTATCATATAGTTAGAACTATCTCTAGGGGTTTCAAAAAATATTTATAATCCTAATATAAAAAAGTAAGTAGACCATACACTGATACAAATTAAGGTGACTTGAGCATAACATACAAAAATATTACATTATTCTAGATGAATATTCATTCAAATCATAATACCCATAACCTAAAACCATAATGTTTTACTTTATTTAGAGACTAGATATATAAAAATCCTATTTTATAAATGATATTAAACATCTATAACAAATATCTTGATGTTAGTATCCTTATAGTGATATAATAATTATAACCTTCTATCAAAATAAAGTGATGTAAAACTTAAAAAAGGTTGAGCTCATATATTTAGTAAGGGTAAACCAGAGAGATATTAATTATAAGATAAAAAATGATCACAAGGGTTTGATAAAATAATCAAGTGTAATAATGTGAAATATTCATACTAAGAAAATATTAGACCATAAACTCCAAAATCAATTCATATCCTATAGTTTGATCAATAAGGGTGTCACATCCATAATTATCATTCAAGAGTGATAACAAACACCTATGGATTCATATGCATAAGAAATTATAATCTTGTAAACATATATATTGGTAATACATTACATGTATAATATTGTGATAATATCTAGAAGAAATAATTTTCACACAAAAAATATGAATAAAACTATTTCCAATCATGTCCACACATTATTTTATTTCGATAACTCTAAGCAGTCAAAATCACACATCAAAATGTGCACAAATATATTAACAATAATTTTCCCACTTATCATAATAATCTCATAAGATATCAATAGAACGCCACTAAATGAATTATTGGGCCTTAAATAACCTACCTATCATATAATCATAATCTATTTTTATATATTTAAAAAGATTAAGAAAACATTTATCATTTCATCATAATTTAACTAGTATGAAGGAAAACAGATTTCATAAAGATTTTATCTTAATGAAAAACAACCATAGTGGTAAATAATAATTATGAAATAATTATATCATGTCCCAAATGAATCATAATTAATAAAAGGGTTGTTTGCCTTGATCAAAATAATTTTGAAAGATCACTGGAACATTTCTTGAGGAAAATACCTCTTTCTTTCGAAAATCACCTATTTAGGATAAAAAATTTCAATAATATTAGGGGAAAAAATTTATTTGAAAAGAACCATGTAACAATTTAAATATAACTCAATGAAAAAATTATTCATGATGGTGGGATAATATCTTCTTGCAATTTACATTGAAACAATGATTCCATTCCCCCATTGGTTAAAAATTCCTCATTCGAAAGATGACAAAAAAATACATTTAAATTTTTTTTATTGAAAGTAAAATATGGGTAAATATATATTTAATAAATCATTTGAGAATATAAAAAAAAATTATAAAAAAATTTAATGAAAATATGGTCAAGAAAGAAAAATATTCTTATTTAAAGAGGAAATAAATTATGTTTTTATTAAAAAACATTTCTGGAAAATTTTAAGTACTAAAGAGAGAAAATATAAATAATAATTGGAAATTATATGAATTTAAATTGTTGAAAATTAGATAGGTTTTAAAGTATAAGAACCATATAATTTACCTTAATAGAAATTTAGTAGAGGCAATCCTAAAAATAAATGATATTAAAAGATAAATGGATTTCCTCAAGTACCGTCGTGCTTCCAACATGTTAAAATACCATGTATAATGAATATATATTTATTAGAATTATATTAAAAATCCATATTAGTTCAATGTTTAGTATTTATCATTTTTTTATAATTTGTAACTATCCTTTTATTAATAATTACATCACTAAAAGTGAATATTCAGGTGAACTGGTCTATTTTCTTTGGATGTTTCAGTTCTATGGTTCTGGTAACTGTATTGTTGTCATGGTTTCATGATATATTGAATATTAATAATGAAATAATTATTATGGTTATTTATAATATACACATTTATAACTATTCATAGAAATTATTTATGAAAAAAGAATCGCATCGCTTCCTGGAGGTGGTATTCTACACATATGCATGAGCGACGTTATCATTTTCTAACAGGTGAAAAGCTAAGGAGGAAGATAAGATATTATAACTAAATATGGTTAATATTTATATAAATATCATACATAAACATTATATCGATCATAATAACCATATGATAAATCTGGAACTGAATAAATAAATACATTGATTCACAAGGAAGAAGTTCACACATACACAATAACGATGCATTCATTTCCCATTTAATTGATTATGATATGAATAATGTCTGATCCATTGATATATAATCATATTAGTATATTTATTATACAAGACTCATCATGTTATGATAGATATGAAATTTTTATAGAAGGTGGAAGAAGAAATTAAATTGAAAGTACTTGTTTTTCATCATTGAGAGACCTCCTTTGTATTACAACTTAAGCATTAAAGGAATTATATTATAATCAAAATTGGACCTCTTAGAAGTTGAGATGGATTTTGAAAATTATTTTTCTTGGTATTTTCCATGATCAGAGGTTATTGAAGTTTATATAATAGAGAATATGATGTGTCCTTGTATAAATGAGGTAGAGGACAGAATTGGATAATTTTAAAATATTTAATTATATTAAAATATTATTCAATAAAAATGATTCCAAAAGACTCATAATTGAATCTAATATGATATATGGTAAATATATGTCTAGAAAATAGGATTTAGACAAGTTGTTAAGTCATTTTAACCATTATAATTTTATTTTTAACCCATTAAACCCTGTTTAACTCTTACCATGGTAAGATTATTTTTACTAAATTTACTATTCACAAAAGAAAAAAATTGAACCTGACTCATTAAAAAATATAGAAATGATGATACTAAATATGGAGTTCATTTTATCAAAATCAATTTATATAAGGGAAAAAAATTAAAAAGAAAACCTGTAAAACATGATGAAAAATGGTATTAAATAATGATATAAATTTTACAAAATAAATTTTCCAAAGTTGTATAAATTAATGACAATAATAAAGTAATAAATGAAAGAAAAATATTTTTCAAGAAAAATATTTTTGAATCATAAAATGACTGTACAAAAAATTGAGTACTTATTAAATATGAAATAATCAACAAATTATATAAAATATTAATACATTTTTTAAAATATAGAGTTATTCATATTCATACTACTGATTTAAAAACTATGTCATAATGGTGCACTATTTCATAGTTCATTTAGGCTCAGAGTTTCATGTAAAGAAAGATGTAAGAAAATTATTTATTGGGAAAAATATCACAGAAACTCTTGGAGTTAAAATAACATAGGCATAAATATGATGTTTTTAAATAACTACTATTTTTTATTTTTAAACATACCAAATTGGTCTACCATATTCCTATGGATTTAATATTGTTTGAATATTTTACAATTTTGGTCATTGATCAAAGATATATCATTCTTATATCTCTTAACTCCTTCACATTTATCTCATATATCTTAGAGGAATCATTACCACAAGTATTTTAATGATATTTGGATTAATATTAATGATAAATGGACACTTTTTTAGGCTGTTATAAAGGGAAGAGAGTGATAATAGCTATATTAGATGATCTCTATTTTACTATGGTGAAGTATTTTTGGTAGGTGACTTCTTATATTCAATATCATGGGAAAAATCATGTTTTACAGGATGTTATATTTAAAATAAATTATTTAAATTTTATAAAATTATTTATATATTCTGAATAATTTATTTTGATCATTGGTGTTGGAGTGTATGGATTTAAAAAAAATAGAGTGTGTATTGTTTTGGGTCTATGGAAATTTTTCAAACTATTATGATTTTTTGAAAATGTGGGTTTTATGATTGATTATTATTTTTATTGGGATTTATGAAGTGTATTTTTACATTTTCAAATGGATTTTCAGTTGTGGTAAACGTTTTTATATATGGTTTTCACTTTAGAGTATTGACCCCCTTCAAGAGGTGGAGTTGAGGCCATACATTATACCACAAAGTGACAATTCACGAATGGTGGGGTAACGACCCACATAAAAGTGGTTTTACCCTTTTAAATTATAAATGTTTCTTTTGGATTATATTATCCCTTATATTTTAAAAAATAACTGAGCGGGTGGGTAGGTTTATGTGGAAAGGGTAGAGTTTTTGAACTGTAATGTTAGCTTATAATATTAATTATTATTTAAATGGTCAGATTTGGTTACATGAAATGGCCTGAATAAGGCATGTTTTAATAAAACATATATGAACATACTCTGTTTTTATATACTAGGGTTGCATTGAATTTCAAATGGTATATCTTATAATGTTTCATTACTCACCCTATACATGTATAAATTAGTGTCTGTGTAGATTTTATTAACCATGATACAAGTAAATGAAAGAGGTCATAATGCACATGTAAGGGACCATAAGAATATTGGTGTAAAAAAACTTCAATGGTTTTTATAATTGAATGGTTATAAATTATTGAGTTTTGAGTCTATATAGATTATTTATAAGAAACTCCCTATTTTAAGTGTCATTTTTTTGGAAATATCAACCCTTCATTTTTGGGTTTTAAACATGTAAAATTACCTTTGGTTTGGTTTGTTATTGCATGGTTTCTTTATATTTTAGTGTGGGATATGTATAATTATGATACTGAAATATTGTGAACTCAATGTATACTATTATTTTGGTTTCTTACTTTGTTCTAATACGTCCAATTAAAAATAACTTGTTTGGAAATTCTAATAGAACATTAGCATGATGAAGGTGCATTAAACATAGGTAAAACCATCCTAGGATAAAATTTTATTGTCAATTAGTATTTATTTAAAGACTTTTGAGATTTTGGGGGTACGTTTAATAACTATTATCATTTCCATATTTAGTTGGGTTTTGTTAGTGTTATCAGGTTAAGTTGTTACAAATTGTATCATTTTTCCTGATTAGGTGGCTCGTTTAGTAATAGGTTTTATTAAAACGTATGTGTCAGTTATAAAAGTTCAAAAATTAAAAAAAAATAATGAATTATAGAGAATTGTTTGTAGACTAACTGTTTATATAACCTCTTAAAGATTTTTATTTCGGTTATTTTAATGGTGTTTCATTTTCTAATGACAATATTAATATTTTTAAAAAATGTAGACATTTATAGATTATAATAAAATTATATTTTAATGAATTTGAGAGAAATATTAATCGTGAAAATAAATTATTTTCAAATAATATTTTTTTAAAAATGTAAATTTTCTAAATGGTTTTATGAATTGGGAAGTGTATGTTGGGTTTGTGGGTTATAATTATTATATAACTTGTGAAATTATTGAATAATTTTTGGGTTTCTATAAGCAGTTGTTTCTTGTAATTTCAAAGAATAAATTCTGTTAGAATTGTGGAATTATGTTTCTAAGTATACCTCCCAATAATTTTTGGGAGGAAGCTAATGAGAATGTGCAATGATCCCCATCATTATGTGCTAATGAAAATCTGATATGGGTTAGAATCCAATGAAATTAGAATTGAGATAAATTTAAATTTTGAGTTTTTAATTGGGAGAGGAATTATTTTGACAATTTTGGAGGATTAAAGTGGGTGTTTTAGAACTATAGTAATTACTTGAAGATGCCTAGATCAAAATTTAAGGTATATGGTAATTAAAGGCCCTTACTGGGATACAAAATATATCACTAAGAATCAAGTAGGAAGAAAAATTGTAGGGTTTCGTTGGCTAAGACACTAAGATCGTAGTGGAAGGACACTAAAAACTAGTTGTCTGCCAAATTCCAGATGGGATTCCCCCAGGAGTTTGGTGGGAATTAAACTATTTTTTTAATTTTAATAATTAAAATTTTATAAAATATGGGAGATACTATAAAAGTCCATACATAATTTATATAATTATTATGACATTTTTAGTAAAAACATTTATAATAAAACAAATCCCAAAATTTGAAAGGGTTATCACACCATAGAACTTGTTCATATAACATTAGTATATATAAAACTTGAATTTATATTTAAATCATCTATAATATTACTATTTTAGTATTCAATAATATTTTTAATGCTTGAAATTTTCCAAGAATACACATTAATGAAATGGTGAGCTAAAATCCCTTTAAGGGGAGGAATAATATGGCTGCAAAGAAGGAATAAATCCATATCATTACCTGGGTAATCATAATAATAATAATACCATCATAATCATAGGATTATATTCAAAAAAATATGTTCGATCATAAAATTTATCAAATAATATTTTTAAATCATGTTTTCCATATATAAAAGCAATATACATCCCACATAAAGATGAAATAAACCCATGAAAAGATAATGGGTTCCATAATAATTTCATAAATCATATATAGATGGATAAACTTGGAGACATCCAAAATAATAAGGGAATAAATTTTCTTATTCATTTAAGGATAGGATATATAAATAAAGAGTAAATCCTTGAGGAGAGGAAGAAACAATCTAAAAAATATGAAAGATAGTTTTTGAAAATAATGTCTATAAAAATCATTTGAGGTGGGTAATAATTATTCCCAAGAATTAAATACATATATAAACTAATAAGAAAGGGAAAATGGAATAAAATACCATTAAAGAGATTTAATTAAAATTTAGAATAAGCATAGGGAAAAGAGAAGAAAAGAAAAACTATAAAGCCAAAGAAAAAGGATAGAGTTTCAAAGTCCCCTTACCTTTGGTATGGTTTTTTTTCATCTTGATTACAACTCATATATAAAAAAATTATATCAATTAAGACATTGTTATAGAAATATTTTTGATTTATTTTTGTTATTAATGATTATTTATTATTATTAGAAATTATGTGTTAATTTTTTAGTTTAATATAGAAAGGGATAAAGTTATGTTTGTTTGAATTATTCCATTTTAGATTAGAATTCATAGTTTTTTTAATCATTTTTTAATCTATTATTCAAATTATATATGTCATGACCCATCCTCAGGGCCAGTGCCGTGACTACCCCAAGCCCACCTTCTATAGGCCAGGGGCTAGCGACTAGCACCCAAGGCGTAAATCCCTAAGTTGGGATAGCATTGCCTTTATGAATGTAAACAAACAAAACAGAGTATGCAACAGGAAGTAAACACTAAGTCAAACTGAATATAAAAGAGTCTACTGGAAAGTAAATGTGTCAGTATACAAACCCAACTGAACAACAAGTACATGTAAAGGGACAAATAGCAGAAAGTAAAGAGAAGCTCATGGATGGTCCTCTGGGGATTCCTACCTGAAGGGTAGGTACATAGGTCCACCTCATCACCCACGTCTTTTATTCTCCACCGTGTGCTGACTCGTCGCAAGGTCCATCTCCAGGTACCATCCAGTCGTGGTGCTCTGGGCCTCCGTCAGCACTGTCCATCTTCTACATCCAACACAACGAGGTGCGGACATATCCCGTGCATGGGTGAGTATAACGATACTCAGTAGGGACCCTGAGACTCGCGAGGTCTCACAATATTCACTAAGGATAAGAAAATTAAGAAAAATACAACCACAATGTATCAACCAAACCTACATAGGTATATGCCCATACATATACCTAAGTTACTAGTCAAAATCTGGCTCCAACTCATGAGCCCAAGCACAACACAGTCCACACAGGAAGTAAAGTAAAACACCATGATGATAATGGTTGAATGACATGACTCAAATCACATAGGTATTCCAAAATTGTAGAGAGTTATAGATGATAATATGTAGCCACTAGATCATCTAAGCTGTCGGACCCACACTAGATACAGTCCAGTTAAGCTATCAGACCCACACAGGATACAGTCTAGCTATCTTTTCTAAGCTGTCGGTCCCACACAGGATACATTCCAGCTATCTCGTCTAAGATTTTGGACCCACACAGGATACATTCCAGTTATCTCGTCGAAGCTGTCGGACCCACACAGGAAAACAGTACAGAAGTCGATGCAGATGCATCCAACTCTAGGGTTCCCGCACACAGCACACTCGATTCTAGGAAGATCTAATCCTCGAGAAAAGGGGTTGATACATAAAATATCATGAATTCCTGAGTTTATGTATCTCGAAGTTCCATTTTGTCAAAAGAAACCCAACGCGATAGACGGTGGCTCAATCAGACGCCTAGTCTGAGAGTTATTGGCTTTTCCGTTCCAAGGGCCCTGTTGAATTTAATCTCGATCCAAACCCGAAAGTTTTCCAAATTCATCGAAAACACACTTATATTATCTCAAAAGTTCTGCCTCATCACAAGGGTCCCAGTGCCGCAGACTGAACATCGATTGGATGTGCGGTCTAAAAGTTATTCACGTTTAAGTGAAACGGGGCCGACCTGTCAAGCCCAGTGGGTTGGCAGGTCAGCCTGACCTGGTTCGGCGGGTCTGACTAGGCTGGGGGTCGGCCCAGCCCGGTGGAGCACGACCCACCTTGAGACCTGGCCCGGCGGGTCTAACCCGGATATGGGGCCGGCTTGGCCCGGTGGGGCGCGACCCACCCGTGGACCCGGCCTCGGTCGCAAGCCGGTTCGGCCTGCCCGGCGGCGCCGAGCAGCGCCGCCCCTCCTTGCTGCCCGGCCGACCAAAGACAGACGGCTTGTCCAATGTGAGACGCCCGCACAATGGGCCGTTTTCCTCCCAAGCGGTGTCGCGGTTTCTTCTGCCCGACCGGCAGGCGGTCGTCCGGTTCACCAGTGAGCGGCTTGCTGTTTCGGGTCGCGGTTTCTCCGCCGCGTAGCGCCTGCGGGGACCGAAAATCTCCAGCCTGGCCGGTTCTATCTGGCCGGTTCATCCAGCAAGTGGCCCGATGTTTGGGTCCACATCTCCTTCACACGGCACCTATGAGTGCCGCAGTTCACCAGCCCAGCCGGCCAGTTCTTCAGCCCGAGCGGCCCTCGGTTGCGGGCCACAATTTTCCTTTATGCTTCCGGTGCACGAACTCCGCTTCTTTCATTCACCGCTGCCCGCATGGCCATGGCCCCTTCCTTCCTCTGGCGTGTTGTAATGGAACCGTGCCCTACCAGTTCTGCCACCGTCATCAATTCAAAAGAATCAACGGAGGGTCGTCGGGCTGTGTTTGTTAGGCACACGCCCTCCGCGTAATGTGATAACAAATGGCCAACGTCAAACCATATTAAAACGATGAATGAGGATTTAATTTAATGAAGGCAAACCCATACCTCATTTATCATTCATAGACTATGTCTCGGGGAGGCGGCGTCAATTCGTTGACTTTGCGGAAGGAGCCGAGGATGGCACGTCCTCGACGTTCCTTGCGGGCGGCTCCTTCTCTTTTGGATGGCGAAATATCGAAGGAGATGTTCATCATTCTTCGGCAGTTCTTCATTGTAAGGATGAATCTCTCCTATCTCCAGCCTTTCCAAAGGATTATACCAACCCTAAAAAATAGCGGTGATCTCTATTAATCCTTTCGCACAACAACACATGGTTGTGTTTAATTAAATGAGGTGACTCATTTAATTAATTCTTAGGAATGGTTCAAATTCAAATCTTAGAGGAGGTGGAGAGTCCCAATTAAAGGGGGGAGGTGTCAAATTAATTAATGGTGGTTAATGGGGATTTAAAGGGGGATTTGAGGGGTTTGAGCTCATGTGGGCCCCACCCCTAGTTATATCCTTCTAAGGGAGGTTAGGACGTGATGTGACCCACCCCTAACCTCCACCTAGAGACTTTAACCAGCATTCAAAATAAAAATGTGTTGCACACACATTTTTATTTAAACTTTTAATTTTAATTGGAAACCCCAAATTATAACTTCCATCTTGTATAAAATACAATTACGGTAAAGATCCCCTTAACTGAATACCGACGTTGTGAGTTCATCGGTGTCCTCAGATTTCAATTCTGAGCACCGGTTCAAAAGATAGAAAAACCTGTACATACGTTTACTAAATGTACCTGAACAAAACTTCAAAAACTGATTTCGGGCACCCCGGGCCTCGGAATCAGGCGCCTTTAGAAACTGAGGACGCGTAAAATTCCAAATAAATTAAGAAATAAAATTCCTTGAAATTTACGGGTTTATACAATACCCCCACCTCAGGGCTTTACATCTTCTTAAAGCTACAACACACACTATAGAAACAAATGAGGGTACTAAGCACACATCTGAGCTTCTCAATCCCATGTTGTCTCCTAGAGGTTCTCGTGCTGCCAGCGAACGCGCACCAGAGGAATCGGACATCCACATAGGACCCAATCCTGTCGATCCTCGATCTCCACTGGGACCTCCATGAAAGTCTCTCTATCATCAATATCTATCTCTGTAACACCCGAGATTTTTATGAGTAATATTTTGTTTTTATATATCATAAAAGGAATCTTTCACTACATACTAGATTGGCTTACTTTACACGCAATCACGACCTTCCTCGATAGCTTGCGTCGTACGCAATACCGAGTTTCACTAAACAACGATATGCTATTAAAATATTATTAAAACTAGACGTTATGAATAGTAATAAGCTCTTTTTGAAATTTTATAAATTTTATTTTTCAAAATGGACTTCATTTTTGGATTCGGAATAACGAAATTAGCCTAGGGTGAAATTTTGGTATTTTTCTGAAAACATTCAATTTTTGATGAATAGTGAAACCACTAAGTGGTAGGTTAAAAACTGAATTTTGCTTAAAACTTAATTTTACCACTTCTGTGAATGGAATTTCGAAAATCCGACAGACATGGTTGATATCAGTAAGTAAAATGTGGTTCAATGAGATAAAAATAATTTTTTGGTGAATAGTAACTTTTTACTTTTTTTACCGCGGTTAATAGTAAATAGGGGTAAATATGATATTAATATTACCCTAACACATGTCCTAATTCTATTGGATAAGTGTAATTCGACCAAAAACAACCTTATGAATAAAATATGACCATTTAGGCCCACTTGGGTTAGATTAGGACATTTATTATTAATTTATTTAAATAAGGGTTAAAATAGTTAAAATCAATGTTTAATAAGTAAATAATTTTTAATATGGGGTTATACATAAGATAAATTCGACTATAAATATTCATTAGAAATCTAAAAAGATTTCCTACATAATGGTATTTTTTTTATAATTTTTATACATTAAATAATTTAATTTATTTATGACACAATGATGATGCATTAATTATCTTATTTATGAAATATTGACATAATTGATGTTATAAACACCAAAATAAATGTAATTTGAGACTTTTTATGAATTACACTAATTTTCTAGGTTACTATGATATATTAGTGTTGATTTAATAAACTTGGTTCGAACATATAATTCTGTTATGACTTTCACAAAAATCATATATCAAATAGTGTTAAAATTGACACAAAATAGTTTTTAAATCAAATATTATATTATTAATTGTTATTTTATTCCTAAAAATCTATGGTTCGGCCAAATGACTTCGATAAGGATATATATATTAATAATAAACAATTTGGGGTTAGTTTGGCATGTTATAGTAAGTGTATTAACCATATAGTGAAAGCAAAAAAAAGACACGGTAAAAGTTAAATTATTTAACTTAGAGTTAAATATAATTGATAAGGTTAAAATAATACCCTAAACTTGTCTAAATACTATTGGTTGATATGATTTCGACCCATACCCACTTTATCTTCGAAATAAGACCCTTTGGAACCATTATAAATCGATTTTTACTTTAATATAAAATAATATTTTGAGATATTCCTAAGGTGCCCTTCTCCTCCCTTATAAAAGGGCACCTCCTCCCCCTCCTCCTCACACCAATTTGAGCACTCAAGCTCGGACAAACCCTGAAATTTTCTCCTCTCCACTTCCCTAGAATAATCCTAGAGGTCCTGGTCTTCTTCAATGACCAATCTTAGTTCCCTAAGTGGAGGATTCAAAGAGGCGTTCCAAAGAAGAGGTAATATCCATTACCGATCTTTTCAATTTCTTTCTTCTTCAGCTTCTTCTTCTTTAGTTGTTTCCTGATAAAGTAATAACATCAGTATTACTTAAATAATGATATGTTATTATAAATATGAAACAACCCTAATTCACCTTCTATCCATCCTACGGAAAAATGAAATCACCACGCGTGCGTACGTACGGAATACCGTCTCCACGCCGTGGTGTAATCTATTTTCCACCATCACCTTACAAGGATGGGTATAATGGTGTAATGAGTAACTATTTAAGATTATTATAAAGTAATATTGATAATGAAATAATATATATATACTCCAATACAATTCCACGATCATATGAACGATATCATCACTCGTGCGTACGTACGGAATACCGTCTCCACGATGTGATGCGACTCGTTCTACATGATCATCATTACATAGTAATTATATAAATGAATTGAATGAATAAATATTATATATGTTACACTAATACCATTATGGATATAAGGTATCTATAACCTTAAAATAAGAATAAGAATTTATTCGGCAAAACACGCATAAGAACAAAAGGCAATAAAGACCCAAGTAACAAGTAACACTGAAATATTACTAAGAAGAACCTAAGAATATGACCATATATGATATCATATCAATATGTATGATTCTATAATAAGTCAATAACATTATTTAAACCATTATACAGGAGCTTCGGACACGTACAAAGCAAATCGGACCTAAGGTAAGGGAATATATCACAATCCCATTTTATCCGAGATTGTTTTTTTGTAAGTATTTACTGGGGTGTATTTTATCATCCACATCCATGTTCCCTCAATATTTAATATTATTTCCATCCACCTACAATTTTTTAAATCCATTTTTACCCTTAGGTGAGTTTTTAGTAAAAGAAATGAAAGGAATCTTATGTCATTTTTCGTACGAGGTACTTTTTGACTTTTCCGACAAAAGTACAAAGAATGTTTTTCATAATTTATACGACATGAATGGATTTCTAAAACATTATTTCCAAGAAGCTTCCTTTACAAGTATTCAAGTGTATTTTTAATCAACTTCTTTTAGTTTAAAATTGTATGACATGTTAAGAAAGGAAAAGTGTTTTTGTAGTAGAAAGGATATTTTCCTCAAGAATAGAGTTCAAGTATTTTATCAAAATTATTTTCCATCTAAGATAATAAAAGGGTTCTGTTTTTATCCCTATTATTACATGGATTTGATTATGTTGTGATGGAAATATTTTTATGAATTCCTTAATCTTATATGAAATTTTTTATGATGTCATGTTGTTTAAGAATCCCATTTTTATTACGTGGATTACGCTATGATGTATGGTATATGATTATGTGGCACACATAAGAAAGGATTAATTATAAGATGGGTGGGACCTATATCTCCCTCCAATGCATTGGGTAAAGATTTTATATCTCATGAGATAGACATTGCTGGAACGGTAGGTTATACCGGTTCAGTGAAACAAGACTGGAACGAGGGTGACTCGGTTCAGAAAGGGACTTTGTCCACTAAGATAGTCTTGGAAATGAGTCATGACTAACAAGAAATGATTTTCCATGATTATGTGTGCATGCCACAAAGTTTCAAGTTTCATGTTATGATTATGGGGATCTCATTTTCACTTCTATGATTTATTCCATGTTAAGATATTATGATCTCTTTTGCAGGTTATGATTTTCAAAAAGATATGATATGATTTTTATTTCCTTTATTTTCCCTTGCTGAGAATTTGAGCTCACCCTTTTATGTTTTCTTTTCCCCAGGTCAGGAAGATGGATATTAAGTAATATAGGCTAAAAGGGACCCTAGATATGATGAAATAAATGGGAGACACTGTAGAAGATTTATGAACCAGTTGTTTATGTTTCCCAGTTTCTAAAGACACTATACTTATACGGTCCTTTGTGGTTTTGTCATATGTTGTAATAAGTGTGCTTCCATTTTGAAGTATTAACAATGTATGTAAAGTATGGGTCGTTATAGTTGGTATCAAAGGAAAGGTATAGTCAACCTTTGGAAACTAGGATGTGAAAGCCTTAGTAAGAACCCTAAGTATAAGTCTAAGCATAGAACACAATCTTAGTGTTTTAGAAATGGCCATGAATACCCTAGGATAAGACCTTAAGTGTGAAATTTTATCCTTGATTATGTGGTTTTCCTATTATAATTAGTGTTTCTCACACTATTCTTCTTGGTTTTAGTCAATGGCTGGAACCCGAAGGAACCGTGTTAATGCGGAATGCGATGGACAATGCAATGATTGTCCCTATGAGAAACCAAACGATATGGGAGCTGGAATGAAAAATCTTGTAGCCATGCTCACACAACTTTCTCAAGCTATGAATCATGCATGACTTCCAAACGAGCAAAGGAAGGAGCAACATTCTGTTGAATCCTTCATGAGGCAGCGTCCACCTTCTTTTAGCGGGTCTACTGATCCATTAGTGGCTGAACAATGGATTAGTACTACTGAAAAGATATTTTCAGTTCTTCAATGTTCTGAACATGATAAAGTCATCCTAGCAGTGTATCGTTTGGAAGGAGATGCTGATCAATGGTGGAATCTTATAAAGAATACGAGGCAAAGGGATGAAATTGAGTCTATGGAATGGGACGAGTTCAAGAACTTATTTTTCAATAAGTACTACCCTCGTATTCTCCGAACAAAGATGGAGAAAGAGTTTCTTGAACTGAAGTAAAGGGATGATGAATCTGTTGGTACCTATGAAGAAAATTTTACATGACTTGCAAGGTACGCTTCTGGTATTATTATCCAACCTGAGAGTAGGATCGATCGATTCTTTAGTGGCTTAAAACCAAGTCTTTGAAGGGTGTTAGCCATAAGGGACTTCAATAAATATGAGGAAATCGTTCGATGTGATCTCAAAGTCGAGATGGAGATTGGAGTAACCCATCAGTCACTTGGGTTTGATAAGAAGAAGAAGATGGAATTCAAAGGAAAATCTAAAGAGCACACTGAAAAGAAGATGAGCTTTCCCTTATGCTCAAAGTGTGGAAAGAAACATGGAGGGAGTTGTCTTAAAGGGACAAGTAAATGTTTCAAATGTGGAAAGGAAGGTCATCGGGCATTTGAATGCCTCAATATTGGGAAGAAGATGTCTAATGATGCAAACAAAGGAAGGGATACAAAGAATGAACCTACTACACTTCAATGTTTCAAGTGCAAGGATATGGGGCATTATGCCAATCAATGCCCAAATCCAAGGGTTGATGATGATGGTCGACGTCAACAAAATCTTAAGGGTAAAGACAAAGGAAAGTCACATGCAATTTCTACCAGCGGTGTGGAGTACGATAACGAAGTGGTGAAAGGTACACTTATCATCCACTCTAAAGTAGAAAATGTTTTATTTGATTCTGGATCCACACACTCTTTTATTTATAAAGAATTTTCTAAGGGTATCACCATATTACCTCAACAATTAGATGTTGAGTTAGCTGTGACAACACCTAATGGCACAATAGTCGCATCAAAAGTTTATAATTCTTCTCCGATCAAAGTTTGTGGGGAAGTGCTTCCTGCAAATCTTGTGATCCTTCATTTAGTGGAATTTGATGTGATTCTTGGAATGGATTGGCTTTCTCTACATGGATCTCATATCAATTGCCAAATAAGGGAAGTCACATTTCATATTCCAGATCAATCTACGATCGTCTATCGATGCAAGGATGAATATAACCTTCCAGTGGAAATCCCTTCCATCTTATTGGTCCTGATTCCACTAAATGAAGGTTATTTATCTCAAATGGTTGGTGAGAAACTCATGATTAAGAATATTCCCATCGTACGGGAGTTTGATGATGTCTTTCTGGAGGAATTACCAGGTCTTCCACCAAATCGTGAAGTTGAGTTTTCAATAGAACTCGTACCGGGTGCTTTGCCTATTTCAAAGACACCTTATAGAATGGCCCCAATTGAGTTGCAGGAATTGAAGAAGCAACTCCAAGAGAATCTTGATAAGGGATTCATACTCCCTAGTGTGTCACCTTGGGGAGCACCTATTCTATTTGTTAAGAAGAAAGATGGATCAATGAGACTCTGCATTGATTATCGAGAACTTAACAAGATCACTATCAAGAACAAATATCCTCTCCCACGCATTGATGACTTATTTGACCAACTACGCGGAGCTAAATACTTTTCCAAGATTGATCTTCGTTCAGGGTATCATCAATTAAGGTTCAAAAGGGAGGATATACCAAAGACGGCTTTCCGTACAAGGTATGGACACTATGAATTTATAGTGATGCCATTTGGTCTTACTAATGCCCCTGCTATCTTCATGGATCTAATGAATAGAGTCTTTAGAGATTATCTTGATCAATTTGTGATAGTCTTTATAGATGATATTCTTGTCTATTCAAAGAGAAAGGAAGAGCATGAAGATCACTTGAGAATTATAATGAAGACCCTGAGAAATGAGAAGCTTTATGCCAAATTTACCAAGTGTGAATTTTGGCTTCAAAAAGTTGCATTTTTGGGTCACATAATCTCAAAAGAGGGGATATCTGTGGATCCAGCAAAAATAGAGGTTATCGAAAGATGGTCAAGACCAACAACAGTAACTGAGATCCGAAGTTTTCTTGGTTTGGCTGGATATTATCGACGTTTTGTAAAAGATTTTTCACGATTATCTAATACACTCGCCAAGTTGACTCGGAATGGAGTTAAGTTTGTTTGGACAGAGGAATTTGAAGATAATTTCAAGGAGTTGAAAAGAAGGTTATCCAGTGCACCTGTGCTCACACTGCCTTGTAGTGGAGAAAGGTTTGTGATCTACAGTGATGCATCCAAGAAGGGATTGGGGTGTGTTCTTATGCAAAATGATATGGTGATAGCTTATGCCTCACGACAGTTGAAAATCCATGAGCAAAATTACCCAACACATGATTTGGAGTTGGCTGCGGTAATCTTTGCATTAAAGATTTGGAGGAATTATGTTTATGGTGAAAGGTGTGATATTTATACTGATCATAAAAGTTTAATGTATATTTTCACACAAAAGGAGCTGAATATGCATCAAAGAAGATGGTTGGAGCTGATTAAGGATTATGACTGCTCAATCCATTACCACCCTGGGAAAGAAAACAAGGTGGCAGATGCATTAAGTCGACAAGACCATGCTAGTTTATCCATGATGAGGATCACAAAAGATTCAATATTTATGGATTTACAAAGTATGGATCTTGGAATTATAATGGAAGGGGAAAAATCTTATCTTTCTCAAATGAATGTTCAACCATCTATACATGTGAAGATTAAAGAGGTACAAAAAGAAGATGTCGAGTTACAAAAGAAGGTGAGAAATGTTCCTGAATTCAACCTTGATTGTGATGGGATAATAATGTTCAGGAATCGGGTTTTTGTTCCTCCCATCCCCGAATTAAAGAAGGAGCTTCTGGATGAGGCTCATAGTTCTTCATTATCTATTCATCCTAGAAGCACGAAGATGTATAGGGACCTAAAAGAGTACTTCTGGTGGGATGGCATGAAAAGAGATGTTGCTGAATATGTCTCTCGATGCTTGGTTTGTCAACATGTTAAAGCTGAGAGACAGAAGTCTAAGGGGATGTTACAACCATTACCCATACCCGAATGGAAATGGGAAAACATCACTATGGACTTTGTCACAGGACTTCCTAAAACATCCAAAGGCAATAATGCTATCTGGGTCATAGTTGATCGTCTTACAAAGTCTTCACACTTCATTGCTATTAGAGAGGATTTCTCTCTAGATCAGCTTGCCAGGATATATGTAAAGGAAGTGGTAAGATTGCATGGAGTACCACTTTCTATTATATCTGATCGGGATCTGAGATTTACCTCGAAGTTCTGGCGAAGTCTTCAGCATACTCTGGATACAGAGTTGAGTTTCAGCACTGCTTATCATCCCCAGACAGACGGTCAGTCTGAGAGAACAATTCAAACCCTAGAAGATATGTTGAGAGCTTGCTCTATGGATTCCAAAGGAGGTTGGGATCAACACCTACCTTTGGTGGAATTTTATTATAATAATAGCTTTCACTCCAGTATTCAGATGGCTCCTTATGAAGCTCTCTATGGAAATAGATGCAGGACTCCAACTTGCTGGGATGAAGTTGGGGAAAGAAAGCTATTAGGACCTAATCTCGTTGATGAAATGGCAGAAAAGGTCAGATCTATTCAACAACACATAAGAGCAGCTCAGAGTCGACAGAAAAGTTATGCCGACAACCGAAGAAAAGACCTAGAGTTTGAAGTGGGTGATAAACTGTTCTTACGAATATCTCCCTCGAAGAGGGTTATGAGATTTGGAAAGAAGGGGAAGTTGAGCCCTAGATATATCGGTCCTTTCGAAATACTGGATCGTGTTGGAAAGGTAGCTTACCGATTGGCGCTTCCACTGAATCTCTCTCAAGTTCACGATGTGTTCCATGTATCTCTCCTGACAAAGTACATACCTGATCCTTCACATGTACTCAGCTCAGAAGTTGTACCGCTGGAGCAAGATCTTTCTTATGAAGAACAACCGATAGAGATTCTGGATCGTAGCGAAAAAGTCCTACGAAACAAGACCACTCGATTGGTGAAAGTTTTATGGAGGAACCACCAACTTGAAGAAGCTACATGGGAGCTTGAGGATATGATGATGGAGAAGTATCCTCATCTGTTTGTTACAAAGTGACGAATTTCGAGGGCGAAATTCGTTTTAAGGGGGGTAGAATGTAACACCCGAGATTTTTATGAGTAATATTTTGTTTTTATATATCATCAAAGGAATCTTTCACTACATACTATCTTGGCTTACTTTACACGCAATCGCGACCTTCCTCGATAGCTTGCGTCGTACGCAATACCGAGTTTCACTAAACAGTGATATGCTATTAAAATATTATTAAAACTAGCCGTTATGAATAGTAATAACCACTTTTTGAAATTTTATAAATTTTATTTTTCAAAATGGACTTCATTTTTGGATTCGGAATACCGAAATTATCCTAGCGTGAAATTTTGGTATTTTTCTGAAAACTTTCAATTTTTGATGAATAGTGAAACCACTAAGTGGTAGGTTAAAAATTGAATTTTGCAAAAAACTTAATTTTACCGCTTCTGTGAATGGAATTTCAAAAATCCGACTGACACGATTGATATCAGTAAGTAAAATGTGGTTCAATGAGATAAAAATAATTTTTTGGTGAATAGTAACTTTTTACTTTTTTTACCGCGGTTAATAGTAAATAGGGGTAAATATGATATTACTATTACCCTAACACATGTCCTAATTCTATTGGATAAGTGTAATTCGACCAAAAACAACCTTATGAATAAAATATGACCATTTAGGCCCACTTGGGTTAGATTAGGACATTTATTATTAATTTATTTAAAGAAGGGTTAAAATAGTTAAAATCAAAGTTTAATAAGTAAATCATTTTTAATATGGGGTTATACATATGATAAATTAGACTATAAATATTCATTAGAAATATAAAAAGATTTCCTACATAATGGTATTTTATTTATAATTTTTAGACATTAAATAATTTAATTTATTTATGACACAATGATGATGTAGTAATTATCTTATTTATGAAATATTGACATAATTGATGTTATAAACACCAAAATAAATGTAATTTGAGACTTTTTATGAATTACACTAATTATATAGGTTACTATGATATATTAGTGTTGATTTAATCAACTTGGTTTGAACATATAATTCTGTTATGACTTTCACAAAAATCATATATCAAATAGTGTCAAAATTGACACAAAATAGTTTTTAAATCAAATATTATATTATTAATTGTTATTTTATTCCTAAAAAATCTATGGTTAGAAAAAATGACTTAGATAAGGATATATATATTAATAATAAACAATTTGGGGTTCGTTTGTCATGTTATAGTAAGTGTATTAACCATATAGTGAAAGAAAACAAAAAGACATGGTAAAAGTTAAATTATTTAACTTAGAGTTAAATCTAATTGATAAGGTTAAAATAATACCCTAAACTTGTCTAAATCCTATTGGTTGATAGGATTTCGACCCATCCCCACTTTATCTTTGAAATAAGACCCTTTGGAACCATTATAAACCGATTTTGACTTTAATATAAAATAATATTTTGAGATATTCCTAAGGTGCCCCTCTCCTCCCTTATAAAAGGGCACCTCCTCCCCCTCCTCCTCACACCAATTTGAGCACTCATGCTCGGCCAAACCCTGCCATTTTCTCCTCTACACTTCCCTAGAATAATCCTAGAGGTCCTGGTCTTCTTCAAAGACCAATCTTAGTTCCCTAAGTGGAGGATTCAAAGAGGCGTTCCAAAGAAGAGGTAATATCCATTACCGATCTTTTCAATTTCTATCTTCTTCAACTTCTTCTTCTTTAGTTGTTTCATGATAAAGTAATAACATCAGTATTACTTACATATTGATATGTTATTATAAATATGAAACATCCCTAATTCACCTTTTATCCATCCTACGGAAAAATGAAATCACCGCGCGTGCGTACGTACGGAATACCGTCTCCACGCCGTGGTGTAATCTATTTTCCACCATTACCTTACAAGGATGGGTATAATGGTGTAATGAGTAACTATTTATGATTATTATAAAGTAATATTGATACTTAAATAATATATATATACTCCAATACAATTCCACGATCATAGGAACGATATCATCACTCGTGCGTACGTACGGAATACCGTCTCCACGATGTGATGCGACTCGTTCTACATGATCATCATTACATAGTAATTATATAAATGAATTGAATTAACAAATATGATATATGTTACACTAATACCATTATGGATATAAGGTATCTATAACCATAAAATAAGAATAATAATTTATTCGGCAAAACACGCATAATAACAAAAGGCAATAAAGACCCGAGTAACAAGTAACAATGAAATATTACTAACAAGAAGCTAAGAATATGACCATATATGATATCATATCAATATGTATGATTCTGGAATAAGTCAATAACATTATTTAAACCATTATACCGGAGCTTCGGACACGTACAAAGCAAATCGGACCTAAGGTAAGGGAATATATCACAATCCCATTTTATCCGAGATTGTTTAATCGTAAGTATTTACTGGGGTGTATTTTATCATCCACATCCATGTTCCCTCAATATGTAATATTATTTCCATCCACCTACAATTTTTTAAATCCATTTTTACCCTTCGGTGAGTTTTTAGTAAAATAAATGAATGGAATCTTTTGTCGTTTTTCGTACGAGGTACTTTTTGACTTTTCCGACAAAAGTACAAAGAATGTTTTTTTTAACTTATACGACATGAATGGATTTCGAAAACATTATTTCCAAGAAGCTTCCTTTAAAAGTATTCAAGTTTAATTTTAATCAACTTCTTTTAGTTTAAAATTATATGACATGTTAAGAAAAGAAAAGTGTTTTTGAAGTAGAAAGGATATTTTTCTCAAGAATAGAGTTCAAGTATTTTATCAAAATTATTTTCCATCTAAGATAATAAAAGGGTTCTGTTTTTATCCCTATTATTACATGGATTTGATTATGTTGTGATGGAAATATTTTTATGAATTCCTTTATCTTATATGAATTGTTTTATGATGTCATGTTGTTTAAGAATCCCATTTTTATTACGTGGATTACGCTATGATGTATGGTTTATGATTATGTGGCACACATAAGAAAGGATTCATTATAAGATGGGTGGGACCTATATCTCCCTTCAATGCATTGGGTAAAGATTTTATATCTCATGAGATAGACATGGCTGGAACGGTAGGTTATACCGGTTCAGTGAAACAGGGCTGGAACGAGGGTGACTCGGTTCAGAAAGGGACTTTGTCCACTAAGATAGTCTTGGCAATGAGTCATGACTAACAAGAAATGATTTTCCATGATTATGTGTGCATGACACAAAGTTTCAAGTTTCATGTTATGATTATGGGGATCTCATTTTCACTTCTATGATTTATTCCATGTTATGATATTATGATCTCTTTTGCAGGTTATGATTTTCAAAAAGATATGATATGATTTTTATTTCCTTTATTTTCCCTTTCTGAGCATTTGAGCTTACCCTTTTATGTTTTCTTTTCCCCAGGTCAGGAAGATGGATATTAAGTAGAATATGCTAAAAGGGACCCTAGATATGATGAAGTAAATGGGAGACACTGTAGAAGATTTATGAACCAGTTGTTTATGTTTCCCAGTTTCTAAAGACATTATACCTATACGGTCCTTTGTGGTTTTGTCATATGTTGTAATAAGTGTTCTTCCATTTTGAAGTATTAACAATGTATGTAAAGTATGGGTCGTTATAATCTCCCCATGGTCGATGATGTGGGACGGGTCGTGCACGTATCTCCTTAGCTGAGATACATGGAAGAAGTCGTGCACCCAATGCGATTGAGGTGGAAGGGACAGGCGGTAAGCCACCTCACCTACTCTGCTGAGGACCTAGGACGACCCGATAAAATGCAGATATAACTTTCCTCCTTAGCCAAATCTCCGTAGACCTCGTCTAGGTGAGACCCGTAAGAAGAAATGGTCTACATCTTCGAACTCCAATGGTCTCTATATCCTATCAGCATAGGACTTATGTCTGCTCTATGAAGTCTTCATCCGCTCCTAGATGATCTGCACCTTCTCTGTTGTAGCCTTCACCATCTCTAGTCTTACAAGTGCTGACTCCCCAGGGTTAGTCCATCACAGAGGTGATCTTCATGGTCGGCCGTACAGTGCCTCGTAAAGTGCCATCCCGATCGTGTAGTGGTATCTGTTGTTGTACGCAAACTCCACCAATGGTAAGTGTTCCTCCCAGCTGCGACCAAAGTCGAAGTCACATGCACGGATCATGTCCTTGAGAGTCTGAATGGTCCTCTCTATCTGACCATCCATCTTAGGATGGAAGGTGGTGCTCAAGCGAAGCTGCGTCCCAAAATCCTTCTACAACCACTTCTATAGCCGAGAAGTGAAACGAGCATCTCGATCGGAGACGATAGTCTATGGCTCACCCTGAAGTCATACGATCTCCTTAATGTAGAGGCGTCCCAAGATCTCTACTGAGCCCTGCTCTCTAATCGGTAGGAAGTGGGCCAACATGGTGAGTCGGTCTACGATCACCCAGATAGATTTGTGTCCTCTGGATGTACGTGGAAGCCCCATCATGAAATCCATGGATATCCTGTCCCACTTCCACTCTGGGACCTCTAAGGGTTGTACCAAGCCTGTTGGTACCTGGTGCTCCGCCTTAACCTACTGACAAGTGAGGCACCATGAAACAAACTCTGCTACCACCTTCTTCATACCCGGCCACCAGTGCTATCTTCTAAGGTCCTAATACATATTCAATACTCATGTATGTACCGCTAGAGGGGAAGTGTGAAAATCCCTCAAAACATTCTCCTGTAGTGAAACTGGTACCATGGTACGACCCGTGAAGAGGATGACATGCTCTCCACCTTCAGAAAACCCTTCAGGTGCCTCCCCTGAGGATATCTGAGCATGTCGTGTCTCACAGTAAACGTCCCCATGTTGTGCCTCCCTAACTCATAGAAGAAGTGGAAGAGTGACTGTGAGAGACTGAAAGAAGACTGCACCATCTCTATACACAAAGGATATCCACAACACAGCCAGCTTCTCTGTCACCTCTCTTAACAGATGAATGCCCGATCTCCTGTTGAGAGCATCATTCACAACGTTCCCATTCCCAGGAGTATAGACTATCTCAAATTCATATTCTTCGAGTAACTCGAGCCATTGCCACTGTCTCAGGTTTGGGGCCTTCCGCGGAAAGATATACCTGAGACTCTGGTGGTCAGAGTATACTATAAAATGCTTGCCCATCAGATAGTGCCACCACATCTTCAAGGAAAATACCACGGCTGCTAACTCCAGTTCAGGTGTAGCATAGTTCTGCTCGTGCTGTCTCAAATTCCGTGAACCATACACAATCACTGCTCACTCCTGCATCAGGACACACCCGATTCCGGTCCCTGATGCGTCGAAGTAAACTACGTACCCTACACCCTCCTCCGGTAGCCTAAATATGGGAGCACTAGTCAAACTCTACCTCAACTCTTGAAATATCTACTAGCATCTCTCTGACCATACAAAGAGTTTTCCCTTCTTCTTCAAAGCTGATAGTGGTACTGCAACTCTGGAGAAGTCTGGAAAAAATCTTCGATAGTATCCAGCCAGACCCAGAAACTCTGTACCTCCGCCACACTCCTGGGTGGCTCCCAAGAAAGTATTTCATCGATCTTCACTGGATCCACTACTTCTCCAGCCTCCAAGATGACGTGTCCCAAGAAGTGAACCTCTCAAATCCAAAACTGGTACTTTGAGAGCTTACCATAAAGCTGGTGCTCTCGGAGTGTATCCAGTACCACCGATAAATGATGGCATGCTCCTCCTTAGTATTCGAGTAAATCAGTATGTTTTCCATGAAGACAACATCAAAAAGATCGAGGTAAGTCTGGAAGATCCTATTCATGAGACTCATGAACATTGCTAGTGCATTGGTTACACCGAAGAGAATAACCAAGAACTCATAATGGCCATACCGACACCTTAAGGACGTCTTCTACACATCCTCGCCTCGAACTATGAGTTGGTGATAGCTTGATCTGAGGTCTATCTTTGAGAACCATCGTGCTCCCTTGAGCAAATCGAAGAGGTTTTCTATCCTCGGGAGTGGGTACTTGTTCTTCATAGTCACCTGATTCAGGCGACGGTAGTCGACACACAGTCGCAATCTCTCATCCACCTTCTTGGCGAACAAAATTGGTGATGACCAGGGTGAAACACTAGGTCGGATTAATCACTTCCCCTACAAGTCCATCGGCTATACCCGAGGCTCATGAAGCTCAGCAGGAGCCATCCGATATGATGGAGTAGATATCGGTGTTGTCCCAGGGTACTGGTCAATGTAGAAGTCTACCTCTCTATGAGGAGGTAGTCCTAGAACGTTGTCAGGGAAAACATCTGTGTACTGATCCACCATAATAGGAAAACTCGGACTCCACACATCAACTGCTCTGAGGATGAGACTATCCAACAGATGTGTGATCGACTTCCCCCTCCTCTACGTATGTCCATTCTGCGCTGCAAAGGCTCCCTTCTCACCAGTGAAGGTGAACATGGTCCCATCCGTGCAGATACACAGCACCTTGTGCCTAATACAGTCAATCTGAGAAGGAACTATGGATAAAAAGTCCATACCCAAGATGAAGTCGTAAAGCCTCGATTCCACTACACGAAGATCCCAGCCGAAACTCTTGCCTCCTAGAGTAAGCACACACTACCGACACCAGTGCATAATCATCAAGTCTACTCCCATAGGAGTCTCTAGATGTAAGGATCGAGCCAACGGCTCCGTCGGTATCTCCGAGCTCCGAACAAGGGCAACAGAAAAAAAATAATGACTCACACCTATGTCTATAAGAACTGCAGAAAGGGTGGAGTAGACACAGATAGTACCTCGAATCATCTCTGGTGCACCGTGGTCATAGGCCTTAATTGCCACGAGCTGAGCCCACCTTTGTCTACCAGCTCCCTTTGTTCGGGGTGGACCTACTGGTGGTGGTGGTGGTGGTAGAGCCTCAAAACGTCGTCCACCACCCACTCCTCGGCCAGCTCATCTGCCACATCCACCTGCTCTCTGCAGAACACAATGGTCGAGCCTCTGCCTCTGACTGGGAGGTCCCTCTACTGACTGTTGCTCATCTACATGGCGGTTCGGCCAGTCACGAGCCATGTGGCCCCACCTTCCACATGCATAGCACTGCCTCTTCTCATATAGCTGACTCTGTCTCATGTGCCCCGCACAACAGAACCTGTATCTTGAGGTCAGCCACCTGATGTCCTAGTCCGCTTGGACATTTGCATCATCCGTCTACTGCCGGCTGCAGAAGACTCCGCTACATGTTGCCCTGTGGTGGGTCTCACAGCTGGGGACTGCTCAGCGTGAAATCTATCCACTAGAAGGGCTCCCTCCAGCACCCCCTCTTGCGTCAGAATGATGAGGGGAATCGTCGATGACCAGATCTCATGCTTGAGTCCCTACTCGAAGGTTCGGGACCTGAAGAATGGGTCCCACACCATATCCGTGGAGTAGTGTGAGAGGTCAGTGAACCTTGCTGAGTACTGAGCTACTGTCATGTTGCCCTGCAACAAATGAAGTAACTTCTAAATCTGCACCAGATGAAGGCTGGCTGGAACAAACTCTGAGTGAAAGAGACTCTCGAAGTCCATCCAGAGTAAAGATGCCCTGTCAAGCACCAGGAGCATCAGGCTCCACCATCTGAATGCTGCTGCATGCAAGAGACTCACGACAAGGATCACCATAAGGTCGGCAGGTGTCCCTACCAATATGAAAACTCTCAGGACAGCCTCCATCCAATCCTCAACTGCCTTTGGGTCTATCTCTCCCCGAAACTTGGGTGGACTCTATCGTTGGACCTCATCCAACACACTTAGGCGGCGTTCACTCTCTGCTACTGGGGATGGTGGTATCGGTGGCACAGCGTGTAGTGGTACTGCTGGTTCCTTCACTGTGATGGGGCCCTGCACCGAGGCCTCATCACTCAGTGGGCTACCATCTCGTATGTAACTTGGAACCCTAGTTGGCTATCTTCATGGGGCCATCCTGAAAATAAACAGGTGCGCCATGATTAAACAAAATACCTAGTGATTTGACACAAAGTAATCACAAAGAAAACTTTTCAAATAAAACACACACGCAATCAATGTTTTCATGCATTGAGCTGGAAATCAGAGGTCATGGTCTTGGTGTATGGATACGTCGGCCGCCACACCAACACTGGACTCCTTGGATTGAAAACCACACTCAAAAACCTTAACACTATTACTTCATAGAATAAAATGATCAGAGTCCTGAGTTATGTGGTAGAACCGACTCCTCTGATAACAAATTATCACGACCCGTCCTCGAGACCCGTGTCGTGACTACACCAAGCCCGCCTTCCATAGGCCAAGGGCTGGAGACTAGCACCAAAGGCGTAAATCCCTAAGCTGGGAAGGCATTGCCATTATGAAAGTAAAAAAACACAACAGAATACACAACAGGAAGTAAACACTAAGTAAAACTGAATACGAATGAGTGTGCTGGAAAATAAATGGGCCAGTATACAAACCCAACTGTACAACAGGTACAAGTAAAGGGACAAACAACTGAAAGTAAAGAGCAGCTCCTAGATCGTCCTTCGGGGATTTCTACCGGAAGGGTAGGTATAGATGGCCACCTCAGCACCCACGTCCGTTAGTCTCCACTGTGTGCCGACTCATCACAAGGTCCACCTCCAGGTACTGTACAGTCGTGGCGCTCTCGGCCTCCACCAGCATTGTCCGTCTTCTACATCCAACACAACAAGGTGCAAGCATAACCCGTGCAGGGGTGAGTATAACGATCCTCAGTAGGGACCTCGAGACTCACGAGGTCTCACAATATCCACTAAGGATAAGCAAAAGAAGAAAAATAAAACCACTATGTATCAACCAACCCTACTTAGCTATATGCCCATACATATACCTATGTTACCAGTCACAGTCCGACTCCAACTCACGAGCCCAAGCACAACTCAGTACACACAGGAAGTAAAGTCAAACACCCTGATGATAATGGTTGAAAGACATGACTCAACTCACGCAGGTATTCCATAATTTTTGAGAGATATAGATGATCAGATGTAGCCACTGGATCATCTAAGTTGTCAGACCCACATAGGATACAGTCATGCTAAGCTGTCGGACCCACACAGGATACAGTCCAGCTATCTCATCTAAGCTGTCGGACCCACACAGGATATAGTCCAGCTATCTCATCTAAGCAATCCGACCCACACATGATACATTCCAGCTATCTCATCTAAGCGGTCAGACCCACACATGATACTAGTACAGAAGTCGACGCAGACGCAACCAGCTATAGGGTTCCCGCACACAGCACGCTCGATTCCTGGAGGATCCTCTCCTGAAGTAAAGGGGTTCATACATCAACTATCACAAATTTCTGATTTGATCTATCCCAAAGATCCATCTCGTAAAAAGAAACCCAACATGATAGATGGCGCCTCAATCAGACGCCCGGTGTGAAAGTTATTGGATTTTCCGTTACATGGGCCCAATTGAATTTACACTCGATCCAAACCTGGATATTTTCAAAATTCATCCAAAACTCACTTAGAGTATAGAAAAAGGACTGCCTCATCGTAAGGGTCCCAGTGCCGTAGACGGCGCGTCTATCAGATGCACGGTGTAAAGGTTATTTACGTTAAAGTAAAACGGTTCTAGCTCGTGAAGCCTAGTGGGCTGGCGGGTCAGCCCGACCCGATTCAGTAGGTCCGACTTGGCTGGGGGTCAGCTCGGCCCGGTGGTGCGTGGCCCACCTAGGTACCTGGCTTGGATAGGGGTCCAGCCTTGCCCAGTGGGGCGCAACCCACCCACGGGCACGGCCCGGGTCGCAGGTCGGTTCGGCTTGCCCGGCGGCGCCACCCCTCCTTGCTACCCGGCCGGCCGAAGCCGGCCGGTTTGTCCAGTGATATCGGCACGAACAACAGGTCGTTGTCCTCCCATGTGGTGCCAATAAGCGCAGTGATTTCTTCCGCTCGGCTGGCAGGCGGCCAGTCAGGCGGTTTTCCAACGGGCGGCCCACAGTTGTGGCCCACGGTTCCTCCGCCAAGCGGCGCCTGCGGGCGCCGCGAGTATCCAGCCTGGCCGGTTCTGTCCAGCCGGTTCGTCCATCAAGTGTCTCGTGGTTGCGGTCCACATCTCTTTTTCACGGTACCTATGGGTGCTGCGGTTCACCAGCCCAGCTGGCTATAGCCGGCCGGTTCATCAGCCTAAGCGGCCTGCGTTTGCGGGCCGCAGTTTTCTTCCACGCAGCTGGAGCACGACCACCACCTCTTCTGTCCACCGCGGACCACATGGTCGTGACCCCTTCCTTCTTCTAGCGTGGTGTGATGGCAACGCCCCCTACAGGTTCTGCCACCATCATCAATTCAAGAGAATCAACGGAGGGTCGTCATGCCGTATTTGTTCGGCCCGCACCCTCCACGTAAGGTGATAACAAATGGTCAACGTCGAACCATATAAAAACGAGGAACGCGGATTAAATTTAATATACACAAACCCCTACCACATTTTTTGTTTTTAGATGAAGTCACGGGGAGGCGGCATCAATAAGTTGACATCGGGGAAGAAGGATCCGAGGATGGCGTATCGTCTGCGTTCCTTGCGGGCAACTCCTTCTCTTTTGGCTTGGCCGAAGATCGAAGGAGATGTTCGTCATTATTTGGAGGTTCTTCTATGGAAGGATGAAGCTCTCCTCTCTCCAGCCATTTCAAAGGATTATGCCAACCCTAAAAAAATAGAGGTGATCTCAATTAATCATTTCGCACAACAACACATGGTTGTGTTTAATTAAATGAGGTGACTCATTTAATTAATTCTTAGGAATGGTTCAAATTCAAATCGTAGAGGAGGTGGAGAGTCCCAATTAAAGAGGGGAGGTGTCAAATTAATTAATGGGAGTTAATGGGGAGATTAAGGGGGATTTGAGGGGTTTGAACTCATGTGGGACCCACCCATAGTTATATCCTCCAATGGGAGGTTTGAGTGTGGTGGTCCCCACCCTAACCTCCACCTAGAGACTTCAACCACCTTTCAAAATCAAAATGTGTTGCACACACATTTTTATTTAAAATTCTAATTTTAATTTGAAACCCCAATTTATAACTTCCATCCTGTATAAAACACAACTTCGGTAAAGGTCCTCTTAAGCAAATATCGGTGTTGTGAGCTCATCGATGTCCTCTGATTCCATTTCCGAGCACTGGTTCAAAATATAGAAAAACCCACACGTACGTTTACTAAACGTACCCAAAAAAAACTTCAGAAATAGATTCCGGGCACACCGGGCCTCAAAATCAGGCGCCGTAAAAAACTGTGGACTCGTAAAATTCCAAAGAAATTAAGAATAAAATTTCCATGAATTTTCCGGGATTTTACAATATATGGAAGTATAAAATTTATAAAAAAAAATTAATATTTCATTTATAATCTAAAATAGTTTGATACGTTAGTAGTGATAATAAAATAATTTACAATACCCTCTTAGGAGGTAAAGCCAACCATTAAAGGTATGTATTGAATATAGGGAGAGATGATATAAATATATATGTATATTACAAATAATTTATCGAAAATATAATATGTCATAATTACATTTTTAAAATTTAGAGATCTTAATTAGTTAGTGTTGAAATTTAAAATATTGAATTAAAAAATATGATATTTTAAGAAGAAAAATGAAAGGAATTGGAGGGAATGTTACCATATCCTTGTAGTTTACTCCTTTTCTAAGGGCCTAATGTTTTGAAGGGTTAAAATACAAAGAGAGAAAAACATCTACAAGGTTCAAGGTTGTATTAAAAGGATGGATTTATAAAAATATTAGTAAATTGGATGAATTTTGTTTGTTATTTTCCATGCGGGTGAGAGGGGGTATTTATACTTGTAGGTAATGCATATTTTGGGTTAAAATATTGAATACAATATTATTTCAAGACCAAGACATGCAAAAAATTCCCACTTTCAAACTATGAATAGTATTTAATTAAAAATATATATCATTATAACCTTTAAACCCTTTGATCATGAAATTTATACATTCATTCAAAATAATGAAACAAAATTTGGAAAATAATTTTTTTAATGAAATAAATTATACTTTTACATTTAAAATTTTAATTTTCATGTTAAAAAATTGATTTTATTTTTTGTTAATAGTTTATATATATTATTAATCGTAATTTTGGTTTATGAAAACATTATATAATTTATTATATCATTATTACACTAATATTATTTTATTAAATATATTTTATTTTAAAAAATATAAATTAACTATTAAAAAAATTACATTCTAAAAAAATACCAAAAAGTCAATCTTGGATAATTTTGACTTATAGACATAAAAAATGAAATCCATTTTTATCAAATTTTATTTCAAACTTAATTAATTTTATTATTAAAATATTAATATAATAAATAAGTTTTTTTTATAAAATAAGGTAAAACACATGAATTAAAAATATACACTTATACTTTCTTTGAGTGATATGATTGGAATAATTATTTTATGTCATTATAATATTTATATTTAATTAATTTATTAATGGTATACATTGCTTTTCAATAATTTTATTATTTCAACAGTCAAGTTACTAATCTAATGATCATGTTATTGTTCTAACTGTCAGGTTATTGTTCCAACAATTATATTTCAATTATAATTCATAAACACATCTTATCTACTTTTTGTTATTTAATTGTTTTTTATGATCCTTTTATACTATATTATAATTTTATGGTTTTCATTTTTTACTTCATACACAATTTTATATATTTATGATATAAATAAATGTTAGTTTTTATTATGTGGTGCATTTGATTTATTCAATACCTTATACCTAAATTAGGAAAACATATATATTAAGAAGAATGATTTTCATATTAAAAATTATAGGTTGATGAAATCTTTAACACTTTATAAAATTTTCACTGGAAATTTCAATTCATTTCATTAGTTAATAATAGTTTGGGGAAACTTCTATTTCATTGCATCCTCAGGTTATTAAGGTTCCACTTTATAATTTCTGGTTTATCAAAGTACATTTACAAGGTGAGTTGTATTGTTCCCTATAACTATGTCTATATAATCTAATATGCTCAATAATGTTTTATAATAATATAGATCAATCTATAGTATTATCACCTCTAGATTATATACAATCTAGGGAACTGGTATGTGTTTCCTTAAGAAAGATACATGGGACATGGTATACACATGAGGCATGTTTTTTGGTAGTACCAGTTGATAAGATACTATAGTAAAATGATCATGGATATCTAAGGGGATAGTGTACCTACAACTCTTCATTCCATTATTTCTATATATTATAACACTCTTCCATGGAGATATTTAATGGAAAAATATATCTCCAATATCATACTCTAGGCCTGTTCGATGATCATTTACATAACCTTTCTATCAACTTTGTTGTGATTTAATGTGTTGTTTAATATATTAAACCTTACAAGATATTTTTTACACAATTTAAGATTACAACAACTCCCATTGACCAACTTCATTCCAATATTTTTTAATTCTACATCTCTTCCTATATAGTGCTTCATATGGGTCCATTTTAATAGATGATTGGAAATGTTTATTGTTTGATAACTCAACTAGTGGAATATTTTGATCTCAAGCTCTTTTAAAGTCTACTGAGAAATATCTCAGTATATATTCAAGTGTCTTAATGGTCCTTATGTTTGGGTGAAACACCCTGAGTTGTTTTTAAAAAATGAAAATTATTCATAAAAATATATAAAACACACAATACTGAGTCTAAAAGAACCATGATTATTTATGAATATTATAATATAACCGTTAAATTGTTGGGTATGATCTGTGTTAAATATTTTATGAAATATATATAAATTTTTGAATTGAATTAATTGTATTGATAAATACTTAGGAAATAATCACTGAATGTTTAATAAAAAACTTTATTCTTCAAGAAATACGTTTCCTTAAAAAATAAATTTTATTGATTTTTGCATGAAAATATTATAATTAATTTATGAAACATATAGAAATTTTATTTTAAAAAATGTACTTCATTTTTTATGTTTATTTTTATTTTTATGTGAATAGTAAAAAATGCCAATTTTTGAAATACGGTCATTTATTTTTACTAAATCATGTAATTTAAAATTGGATTATTTTTTGGATATCTTATTAAAGTAAAATGTAAAAAATAGTATTTATAATTATCTAATTAATTATATTTTAATCATAAATTTACATTATCTATGAAAAATAATATCTTTATTCATAAAAATGAGATTTTAGGCAAACTATTTTTGAAACATCCCACCACGTATTATTGGATTGAGAAGGTTGGAGGATATTATTTTGCCTTATACAACATCCCCAAGTCACCAAAGCCTAAAAATAAATTCCAAGGGATTCATTTATATTTAGGGGATGATTTTCACATTGAAAACAAACAACTAACCAAACATTCTATAACCACATAGACTACCATGATGCATGATAAAAATAGAAGAAGATTAAATATTATAATTTATATCAAACCAACCCCAAAGAGTATCACAAAAGAAGACTACAAAACAACTAATTACACAACAGAAGACTACAAAACCAACAAAAATAAAAGAAAATAATAACTCCAAAGCTAAAACCTACTCAATGGTCTAATCCACAAAAAAACCCAAGTAACACTAACTACCACTAGTTATGTGTGACAATTTAACTTTTTTGCATTTCTCGAAAAATGACATTTGGAAATCACCAAATTTATGACGATGGGGTGTGTAATGAAACTCAGTAGGCTTTCCCCAAATGAATTCCCTACTCAGCCCACTAGGATAGAACATGTTAACACATTTATATAAAATATTTTATATAAAAAATTTATAAAATTTTTTGTATCAAAATATAAACTACTGGCGTAATGAAACACTTATCAAAAAACAATATCAAGTTACAAGTATAAACTACCAAATGATACTTCAACACCATTGGACGAGTTTCATTTTGGCATACAATATGATAAAAAGGGCTTTTTGCGACGGGCCATTTGCGAGGAGAATAAATCTCGTCACAAAAGGTCTGTCCAAGAGGATATTTTCGACGGGTCATTGTGCCCGTCTCAAATATCCAACTATTTGCGACGGGATTTCGTTTCCCTTTGCAAATAGTTTGGCACGGATAGCGCGCCAAACCATCCGAAGGTTATTTGCGACGGTGGGATCCCACCGTCGTAAAAAGCTAAGTATTTGCAAAGGGGCCCGTCACAAATAACCGGCGGCGGTTTATAGATTTTTGCAACACGACACCTTTTGCGATGGGCCCCGTCGCAAATAACCAGAGGCGATTTATAGCCTTTTGCGACGGGTTGTCGTCCCGTCGCAAAAGGTGTGTCGGTAGGGACTATTTGCGATGGGTCCCGTCACAAATAACTTTTAAAACGCCGACCGTAATTAATTTGGGTGTAGGTATTGGCGACATATCTTATCACAAAAGATACTATTTGTGACAGGATACACGTCGCAAATAATCCCTTCACAGCTAATCTGACCTTTATATACCTCCATCCTTTCTTCCTCTCATTCCACTCAAATTTCAGATCCTGTTTCTCTCTAAACTCTTATTTTTTAGAGAGAATTTTCTAAGTTTATTTTTTGGTTCACGAAGAAGTTGTGAAGCCGTCTGCATCAATAGAAAATCAGTCTTAAAGGTATTTATGTTTTTTAATTTATTATTTATTTCATTTTTTATGTTAATTTTTTTATTTTTGATTATTTGTAATTAAATTAAATTTAAATTTTTTTGTCATTAGTATTTATTTGTACTAATAAATTGGAATTTTTAGTTTAGTTTTTAATAATTAGTAGTAATTATTAATTATTAACTATAATTAGCAATGTATATAATTAATTTGTAGTAATTAATAATAACTGGTAATAAATATCAATAAACAGTAATAAATAGGAATAATTAGTAATAATTAGGAATAATTAGTAATAATTAGGAATAATTAGTAATAATTAGGAATAATTATGAATAAATATTAATAATTAGTAATAATTAGAAATAATTAGCAATAATTAGCAATAATTAAGAATAATTAGCAATAATTAGTAATAATTTTCGATAATTAGAAATAAATAGCAATAATTATTAATAATTTGTAATAATTTGTAATAGTAACTGATAAATTGTAATAATAAGTAATAAATACTAAAAATTACTAATAATTAGCAATAAATACTAAAAATTAGGAATAAATACTAATAATTAGGAATAATTAGCAATAATTGGAAATAAATAGCAATAATTAGCAATAATTAGCAATAATTAGCAATAAATAGCAATAATTAGCAATAATTAGTATTAAATAGCAATAATTACCAATAATTAGAAATAATTAGCAATAATTAGAAATAATTAACAATAATTAGGAATAATTAGCAATAATTAGTTATAAATAGCAATAATTAGGAATAATTAGCAATAATTAGCAATAATTAGTAATAAATAGAAATAATTTGTAATAAACAGCAATAACTTGTAATAGTTATTAATAAATTGTAATATTTAGTAATAAATTGTAATATTTAGTAATAAATACTAATAATTAGTAATAATTACTAATAATTAGTAATAATTACAAATAATTACCAATAATTAGAAATAATTAGCAATAATTAGGAATAATTAGAAATAAATATTAATAAATATGAATAATTATTAATAAATAGGAATAATTAGTAATAATTAGGAATAATTAGTAATAATTAGGAATAATTAGTAATAATAGGAATAATTATAAATATTTAGGAATAAATACTTATAATTAGTAATACTTACTAATAATTAGTAATAATTAGAAATAATTAGGAATAATTATAAATAATTAGGAATAATTAGCAATAATTATGAATAATTAGCAATAAATAGGAATAATTAGCAATAATTAGTAATAAATTGTAATAATTAGTAATAAATTTTAATAATTAGTGATAAATCGAAATAATTAGTAATAAATTGTAATAAATAGTAATAAATACTAATAATTAGTAATAAATACTAATAAATACTAATAATTAGCAAAAAAATAATAATTTGCAATAAATACTAATTATTAGAAATAAATTGCAATAATTAAGAATAATTAGCAATAATATGGAATAATTAGTAATAGTTAGAAATAATTAGCAATACTTAGGAATAATTAGAAATAATTAGCAATAAATATAAATAATTAGAAATAATTAGCAATAATTAGAAATAAATAGCAATAATTAGAAATAAATTGTAACACCCCAAGATTTCATAAGGTGTTATTTCTTCAAAATAATTCAATAACTTGCACTACACGCAACACCGAGTTCAAGCGCACCATGACTTACCAAACAAGACATTCAAAAGAGGTTGTGAATAGTATTAACTAAATTTTAAACTTTATATAATCCTTATAATTTTAGATTCCATTTTATGAGTTTCTTAGACATAATGAAAGAAGAAATTCATTTTCAGTATTGCACTTTTACCAACTTTTAATAGTGACCCCTTTATAAATACAATATTTTAAAATTTTTGACTAAATGGGGGCATCAAAAATTTAAAATAAAACATCCCAAGCTTCTATGGTACGCTTCTCTTTGAATAATGCGATAACATTTGTTGTACGCAACATCATGTTCTAACACACCACAACCAATCAAACTAGCCGTTATGAATAGTAATACCAACTTTTTGAAATTATATATATTTTATATTTCAAAATGGCCTTAATTTTTGGATTCGGGATATCGAATTTAGCCTAAGGTGAAATTTTGGTTCTTTTCGGATATCTTTAATATTTTGATGAATGGTGAAAATTTCTAAATTTTAATTAAAAACAACTTTTTTAATCAAAATAATTAATAGTGATAAATTATGAATTTGAGTGGTTTTAAAGTATATTTAGAATAAATTTTTACCATTTAATATAATGTTGGTCATTGGACATAATTTTACAATTAAACCGAACATAAAAAAGTGTCAATCTTTTGATAGTTATTATCTCTTAAAAACACGCTTTTTGTTTTAACAACGGGAATTAATTTTAAATTAATTTCTGCCACTTCTGTGTTTTGAATTTGGAAAAATGGATTCCATATTTGGAATCAGGATTTTCAAATTGTGTAAATAGGTAACTTTTATTTTTTGAAATTTTGAATAATTACTGCGGTAAATATTTTATTTACCATGGTTAAGGGTAAATCCGGTAAATAAGGGTTAAAAAATAATATTATAATAATAATAAATTACCCTAAAACGTGTCCTAACCTTATTGGTTGATACATGTTCTACCATAGGCATATTTGGGTCTATTTTGGGATGCCATGGAGCTACTTGTAGGTGATAGGGATACTTTATTTTAATTAAGCTAAAATGAATACAAAAATGACACAAGCATATATCTTTTAGCAAAACGATTTTTACATAGGGTTATATATGTTGGATTTTTGACCATAAATATTAATTAATAAGATAAAAGGATTTCCTACATAATGATATATTATTTATAAATTTTAGACATAAAATAATTTAATTTATTTATGACACAATGATGGTGCATTAATAACCATAATAGGGAAAATTAAACTAATGGATATTATAAATACACAAATAAATATAATTTGAGACTTTTTATGAATTAAACTAAATTTATAAGTCAATATGACATGTTAGGAATTATTTAATTAAATTTTTTCGAAGTAATCATACTGTTATGAGTTTCACAAAAATCAACTATTGAATAGTGTCACAATTGACATAAAAGAGTTTTTAAAAAATATTTATATTATTAATTGATACTCAATTTCTTTATAATCTAAGGTTCGACCAAGAGACTTATATAATGACAGGTTCATCATTAATGGACCCCTTGGGGGTCGCTTAAATGTATATGGTAAGTTTATTAACCATATAATATAAAAATACAAAGAGACATTGTAAAAGTGAAACTAATTAACTTAGAGTTAATACTTAAAGATAAGGTTAATATAATGACCCAAACCTGTATAAATTATGTTGGTTGAGTTGTTTTCGACCCATACCCACCTTATAATTTAAATAATCAACTTTGAAGACATTAGAAACCAAATATGAATTTATTATAAACTAATATTTCTAGCTTTTCCAAAGGTGCCCCTCACCTCTCTTATAAAAGGGCACTCCCCCTTCTCATTAACTCAAACCTTCAAAGCCTTTTGGTTCAGAAAAAATCTACCCAAATACTCTCCCAACTTCCTTCACTACAACCTATAGGCCTTAGTTTGATCAGAAAGCCAACCTAAGGAGCCCTTTTGATCAAATCAAAAGGAAGAACCCTAGGAAGAGGTAATGATTTCACCACCCTTTTCCAAGTTCCTTTCTTCTTCCACTTCTTCTTCCTTTGTTGTTACCATTATAAAATAATAACTCCAGTATCATATATATACTGTGATGTTATTATAAATATGGTACAACCATATTCAGTATTCTATCCATCCTTTAAATAACATGTCACCATACGTGCGTACGTACGGCTTACCGTCTCCACGTCGTGGTGTAATTGTTATTCAATAAATTATTATTTCGATGGGTATAATAATGATGTGTAATTCATGTAAATAATAAATGTAACATGATAATGATTCTGTATATATGATATTCCATCCAATTATATATTATTTTAATATCAAAAGAATGATATTGTCGCGCGTGCGTACGTACGGACTACCGTCTGCATGAACGTGCTGAGATTCATTATCCATCATATCCATTCAAGTATAATTCTCATTTGATGATTAATAATAGTATCTAAGTACTTGATATAATTTTGGATATGATTAAGATACAACCTATCCATGAAAAACATGGCTTATGTAATAAAACATATAAAAGAAAACGAGTAAGTTAACACCCTAAACGATGATAATTCTAAGATATTATTAACAAATCAATGTTAAAAGATCATATATGATATAATATTAATATATATGATTACTGTATAATTTAATAACAATTATTTCACCATTATACAGGAGGTTAAACTACCCTCAACCAAGGAAATGTGCAAGGTAAGGGTTATTTCACAATCTCTTCATTATCCGAGGTTGTTTATACGTAATAATCTACGGGGATCTCTTTATCATCCACATCCATGTTTCTTAAAAATAAATTTCAAAACATTTTTACTATTTACTAGAATATGGGCTAAATTCATTTATACCCTTGTTTGACTTTTTATAAGAGGTTTATAAGGGAATATTTCCGTCATTTTCCAAACAAGGTTCTTTTTAACCTTTTCGACAAAATTAAGGTAAGAATGTTTTTTTAACTTATACGGCGGGTGCGGCTATTTTCCGCCGTTATAAAATCGTCGAAGCTTCCCTTACAAGCTTATAAGAATATTTTCAAAGAAAATTTTTTATTTCATAAATATAAGACTCTTAAATGATTTCAAAATAGAAAGAGATATTTATCTAAAAAGAGTTTCCATTTCATCTATGTCAACATCCTTTGTTGGATTTTACGCTTATTTGAAGTTGATTTATTATGGTACAAAACTTCTATATTGTATTGAAGGTTTTGTGATATGTTTGACTGTGGATGTGTAATTGTTTTATACCGTTCATATTTTATGGTGAAAGTATTGACATTTCGTATGCTAGTTTTAATACGAATGTTTATGTTATGTTTAAACCTTTTCATATGGGAATGCATTGGACTTAATATGTGACGGGTGGAGCCCTCTATAGCTCCTCGATGCATCGGTAGGTCTCATGAGACAAACTAGTGTCTTGGCACAAGGCCTTGGAAAAATATTATTTCTAGTCATGGTACGAGGCCTTGGCTATGTGGTTATGATAGTCTGGCATTATGCATTCCATCCTTATGAAAGTGGTTATTGATATTCCATGTGATTATTCGATTAGTAGAATATCCATGTGAATAAGTAAATGGAATTATTTAATTTTACTTTTTCCATACTATATTGAAGTTCAAGTTTAAAAGGCTTTTGTTTTAGTTATACATTACCTTAAATGTTTATGCTTATTTTTGAATGTTTCCGCTATATTGTTATCCTTACTGGGCATTTGAGCTCACCCCTTTTCTATGTTTTATTTTTCCCAAGATGTGAAGAAGTAAGTTATGAATGACCTGCAGGGATAGTATATGGGGATATGAGTGAGGGATATGGAGACTATGTTTTAGTAGTAGTTTTGCATTTTATGATGTAATGTAAAACTTTATGAATATATCTAGTGTTTCCAAGGCTACTAAACCAATCGGTCTTTCGAGATTTGATCTTTCTTGTGATCATGACAATGTTATCTAATAATGCACCGACTCTGGGTAACTGGGGTCGGGGCGTTACATATATAGAAATAAATAGCATTAAATAGCAATAATTAGGAATAATTATAAATAATTAGCAATAATTAGCAATAATTAGTAATAATTAGAAATAATTAGTAATAAATAGCAATAATTAGTAATAAATAACAGTAAATATTAATAAATAATAATTAGTAATAATTAGAAATAATTAGTAATAAGTATGAATAATTAGTAATAAATATGAATAATTAGTAATAATTAGGAATAAATACTAATAATTAGGAATAAATACTAATAATTAGTAATATTTACTAAAAATTAGGAATAAATACTAATAATTAGTAATATTTAGCAATTATTAGTATTATTTACTAATAATTAGTAATAATTAGCAATAATTAGGAATAATTAGGAATAATTAGGAATAATTAGGAATAATTAGTAATAATTAGCTATAATTAGTAATAATTTGCTATAATTAGAAATAATTAGCTATAATTAGTAATAATTACTAATAAATACTAATAATTAGTAATAATTACTAATAAATACTAATAATTTGGAATAATTAGGAATAATTGGAAATAATTAGGAATAATTAGCAATAATTAGGACTAATTAGTAATAAATAGGAATAAATTCTAATAATTAGTAATAAATTGTAATAAATTTTAATAATTAGTAATAATTAGTAATAAATAGTAATTATAATTATATCTAATTACTAAAAAAAAAATATATTATCGATATTTATGAAAAAACAATATTAATATTATTAACATAATTTTTTTACAAAATATTAAAATTATCAATATTCACAACAGGCTTTGCTATATTCATAACTTGTTAAAATATCAAAGGGTCATCAATTTTCCGGTCATGCGCAATAAAACAGTTTATGTCAGCCATGTACAATGTAAACCTTATAATTGTCCTTGCTTGGTTGATCACCTTGCAAGTAGCATTGCAATAGGACAACTCAATTCAATCCCTTCTCATCTATAAGAATTATCTCAGATGACCCTTTACAAAGAACATTCTTCCTTGAAAATTTATGGGAACGATACTGATGTCCCATCAAAATTTTAAGGATTAATGATCTATGTAAAGGGAGAAAGATGATTCTTAGATACGAGAACGACATTACTTTGGTCATCCTATTGCAACACTACTTGCGAGGTGATCAAATATGCAAGGAAAATTATAGAGTTCACATTGGACATGTTTGACACAAAATTTTTATTGCTCATGACCTGACAATTGGAGACTCTTTGAGATTTGAACATGTTAAGAATAGATAAATGCATGTTGTGAATATTGATAATTTTAATATTTTATATATTTTTTATTATTTTAATAATATTAATATTTTTTTCATAAATATTGATAATATAATTTTTTTTTGTAATAATTAGATACAATTATAATTAGTAAATTAAAACTGCTTGGATAATGAAGGGAAAATTTGTAATTATCTCCACAATGATGATTAACAAATTTCCTTTCATTATTCAAACAATTTTCATTTTTCTAAGTATTGTTATGTATTGCTAAATTAGTAATAATTAGAAATATATAGTAATAAATAGTAATAATTAATTTGGAATAGTTAGAATGAAATTTTAATAAATTTTAATAAATTCCAAGAACCTGGCACAATTTCCAGTGGATTGACAACACTACTTTTTCTCGATGACTTTTCTCCATTCAACTCTCACTGACTCAAAACAATATGAAAAATGTGCTGCTAGATAGGCATATTCAATATCGTATACACAAAATTGGATATGCATTCGTGGGATCATATTTTTTATAATGTTTTCAGGTGGTGACAGTTGGAAGAAGATGATTCATCGAAGAAAATGGGGCTCTTTTGTCCGAAGGCTCATTTACTTGCATCTTTATAAAACTGAAATCACAATGAAGAATCTGGTCAGAGATACACATATTCATACTCGTGTATACGATAATGAATATGCATACCTCCGACCATATTCTTCATTGTGATGTCAGTGTGAGAAAGATGCAAGTAAATGAGCCCACAGACAAAAGAGAAGCCATCAATCCACTGGAAATTGTGTCACCTTTAATTAATGATAATTTTTAAGTAGTAGTAATTTTTTTTTCAGATAGTATTTTTATAATTTCAAATTATTTAAAAACAGTTATGATTTTATATTTTGTAGAAAAAATGGAACAAGGAATTTGACATCAGTCATTATTAGATGATCACACTTGGATAAATCAGCGCTAAAATCCAAATGGTTCTGGTTTAAATCCTGTATATATTGAGGGTGTTGAAGCCTTCTTAGAATTTTCATCATCAAAACCAGAATATGTTTCAGAAGGCACAATTAAGTGTCCTTGTAAAAAATGTGCGCTGAGAACGTTTGACACATTGGACAAGGTTGGGGGACATCTCTAGCAGTTTGGTTTTCAACCAGATTATGTTTGTTCGTATAATCATGGTGAACTCAGTTCCAGAGAAGATACTAATAACTTGATTCCGGATCCATCACAGTTCCAGAATTTAGTACATGATGTTGCAGGTCTATCAGTTCATCAAACTGAAACTCACGATGATATTGATTTAACTCCTGAGTTGGCCCCATCTGAATTTTATGAGTTGTTGAGGTCTGTTGAGGATGCATTAAATCCTCGTTTCAAGATGAGAAAATTAGAAGCGGTTGCAAAATTTATGGCTATTAAATCAGATAATGCAATGTAAAACAACTGTTTTGATCAGATATTTTCTTTGGTTAAATCACTATTACCTGAAGGAAATGTGTTGCCTAAAAATTACTATGACAGAAAGAGGTAGGTTCGTAATCTAGGACTTAGTTATCAGAAGATTCATGCATGTGAAAATGATTGCATCTTATATTTTGGTGAAAATGAGTCATTGGATAGTTTTCCAACATGTGGACAATCGAGGTATAAAGAATCTACACCAGGGATGTCTGGATCGATTCTTATAAAATAGTTTAGATATTTCCCCCTTACACCGTGGATGCAACGTTTATTTATGTCTCATAACACAACATCAATGATTTCATGGCACACAACCAATATTTCAACTGGTAAAAGCTTTAATCATCTATCTGATAGTGATTCATGAAAAAATTTTAATCGTCTACATCCGTCTTTTACTTTAGAAGCCCGAAACGTGCGATTGTGTCTTTCTACTGATGGTTTCTGTCCGTTTGGTTCTTATGGTAGTCATTATTCATGTTTGGCCTATCTTTATAACTCCGTACAATCTACCTCCAAGGATTTTGATGAAGGTTTCCTATATCTTTTTGACTTTATAAATCACAGGACATCCGAAAAAGAATATTGATGTTTATTTGAAACCATTCATTGATGAGTTAAATACATTGTGGAGTAATCGTGTTAGTACATATGTTTTTGCTGTGAAAAAAATTTTCACATTAAAAGCTGCATTGATGTGGACGATTAGTGACTTTTTGGCATATTTCATGTTATCTGGCTGAAGTACACATGGTCTGAAATCATGTACTTACTATTTGAAAGATAACAAAGCTTTTATGCTCATCAATGGAAAAACATTGATATTTTGACGGTCATCATAGATTTATTCCAACTGATCATCCTTTTCGAAGGATCAAATATCATTTCAGATGAGGCATAATTGAAAAGGATGAACCTCCAAAAATGATCTCAGGTACAGATTTAAAATCAGTTGTATTTTCATTAACTCCCATCACATTTTGGCTAATAGTAAACAAACAGAAAATTCATGGCTTTGGGGAAAAACATAATTGGATAAAACAAAGCATTTTTTGGGATCTCCCTTATTGGTATGATTTTTTGGTCTACCACATGTCGGGTGTCATACACATTGAGAATAAATATTTTGATAATTTATTTCTTAGAGTTTTGGATACACCATGTAAGACCAAAGATACTGTAAAATCATGATTAGATCTTGCCCAAATTTGTAGGTGACCCGAAGTTGAACTATTTGAAAATGTCAGACCATGGAGGTTAATGAAGCCAAAAGAAGCTTATACACTGTCCAAAGAGAGTCGTTTATTATTTTGTCAGTGGATTGCAGATTTGAGACTTCTAGATGGCTATACATCCAATTTGGGAAGATGTGTTAAGAATGGTCATATTATGAGATTAAAAGTCATGATTGTCATGTTATAATGGATGGAATTATGCTGATTGGATTCATAGGTTTGTTTAATTCTATGATTTTGGATTCGATAACATACATATCATATTTTTTTGAGACATTTCTGCAGTGACAACTAACTACAATGCGCTAAGAAAACTGGAAGAAGATGTTTCTATAATTATATGTAAACTGGAAAAAATATTTACACCTAATTTCATTGACTAAATGGAACATCTGATATTACATTTTCCACATGAAGCTAAATGTGGAGGTCCAGTACAGTTTCGATGGATGTACCCATTCGATAGATACATGCAGAAATTGAAGAGAAAAGTACGTAACAAAGCATCAGTTGAAGGCTCAATTACTTAAGCTTATTTGCAAGAGGAAATTGATTTTTTCTGCTCTCACTATTTTGAATCTGAATATCCCTAAAAAAAACCACATGGGACGAAACGAGGGAAATGTTAATGATGAAATGGACAATCATTTATCAGTTTTTAATTAGCCAAATCATGGCTTTGGTGGAGTTCAAGAATGCTGGCTTTCAGATGATGAACATTACAGAGCGTTTACATATGTTCTTCTCAACTGTGAAGAAATGACAACATTTTTACTGTGAGTGCTTCTATCACTTATTCAATAATTTCTATTAGCGTATGTAAATTTATTTTATTGGTAGGTTATATGATAATCATATCAAGAAAAAAGTTCCAAAAATTACAGCAAATACTCTTGAAGAACGTAGACAATTTTTTTTCTCAATGGTTTCAAAAACTGGTAACATCAATTATTGATGGTTTAATATCAATACAGTTTACTATTTATTATATTGGTAATTATTTTACAAATTTTCTGGTGTCTTAACATGATGATAAAATTGATAAGTGACTATGTATATTGTGTTACCCAGCATCCAAAATCGTTAAAGATTATAATAAATATGTGGTGAATGGTTTTCAATTTCATACACGTGACTATGGGGAATCAAAAACAACAATTAATAGTGGAGTTTGTTTTAGAGGATCGCATCATAGAGAAACTGAAGGTGACTTTTACGGCATCATGGATAAAATTATTGAGCTATGTTATCTTGTAAAAAATTATATAATGATATTTAAATGTTGGTGGTTGGATACTGAGAGAGGACTATGTGTTCATCCGACTCATGGAATCATTGATATTAAATATAAAAGTCTTCTTTCAGTAAATGGACCATTTTTACTGGCTCAACAGGGACATCAAGTTTATTATGCAAAGTGCTATTCTACTTCGGGAGACCTAGGTGATTGGTGGAGCATAATAAAAATGAAATCTCAGGAAAATCAATTTACTCAAACTGAATGTGGTTCTGCTGAAGTGGAAGAAATTGAAAATTTTCAAGAGACTACTCAAAATCCATCTTTTTCACAAAGAAACATGAATATAGATGAGGACACCCCATAATTAAGGGTCCATGGTAACGAAGATGTTAATGATGTTACAAATGAAATTGAAATGACAAGGGATGATGGAAGTGAAACTTATATGGATATTGATGATGCCGAGGAGGAATATGAAGACATTAACGTCGTCAGATATGAAGATGATGATGAAGGTGAACATTGGCATCGTTAAATGCTGTTTATAATCATAATTGATATATATATATATATAATAGTTATTTTCACTTATCTCCTAACGACAATTATTTTGTGTTTCAAATGGACTCTGATCTATTTCATGAGTTAGAGGAGGCAGAGCTACCTTTGGATGATGGGGATGTCGGATCATCTGACCCTCAACATACTGGGGGTTCAAGATGTACGCGGAGGGGGTGCGGTCTTGTACGACTGATGATTCCTGACCCTATCCCTGAGTGATGTCCACATCTTGGCTTTGATCCATGCACATAGAGGTACAGTAACCTGTATATTTTAGTTAGGTTTCATTAATTTATATATATATAAAATAATTGTTTGATTATTTATTCTTTTTTCATAGTTTTACACATGTAGCTGTTGGACATGGGAGTGCTATCTTGCACAATTATTTTTCTCAGCCATGAACTACATGGGAATAGATTCCCGTTGATGTGAAGATTAGCAAGTACAATCATTGGATGGTATGATAAATAATATTTTTTTGGTAATGTATTTTATTAATAACTTAATATTATAAATTATTTGTAGGGTTTATGGTATCCCATCAAGGATAGCATGCGTGACGCTATCCATGCAGTATGGGAGGTGGCTATGCATGACCATTTGTGTCATTTTTTGCACAATTCGAGAAAGGCGACCATTAAGAAAGTAGGAGCGACAATATTTGATGAGTTGTGTAGAGACCACCGAACATAGTACATTTCATCTCAATTTTGGGATAGATTATGTGCATACTGGTTGGGCGGTGGATTTCAGAGGAGGTCTTCATTGGGTCGGCAGAACCGGGGGAGACAGGAGGTGATGCATCGAGCTGGTAGTCGTACATTCAATACGCATAGAGAGAATCTGGTAAGTATTTTTTTAAATATTTTATATAACTTCAAATATAACCATTTTATTTTAAATTCATATAGGCAGTCGATCATCTCGATATTAGAGAGTACGATGTTTATCAGAGGATGTACAATGAACCAACTATTAGAGAGATTAGAGGTGATCATCAGCGTCAGATTGTGGTTAGTCTTATTTTATTCAGTTTGACAATTAACTGCATATAATATTTTCACAGTTTTAATTTCAAATTGGAAATGAAGAAGTCATATGAGGCCGCGACTTCTCAAACACAGGTTGAGGGTCAGGACAAGACGACTGATTAGACCAGCACCCACCATTTCGACGAGGTGGCATGGATGCAGGCGACTCAGTATGGATTTGAGAAGAGCTGAGTAGTTGGTATCAGCTCTCATGTGACTCCTGGTAATTATTATGGTACTACTGCCATGTCGGCGTCCAGCTCGAGAGGAGCTCATGGAAAGGTATCATCTTCTTGCTCATAGTATCAGGAGAAGTTCCGAGCTCAGAATGACCTTATAGAAAGTTTGCATAAGCTGCAAGAAGAGATGCATCAGTAGCAGAAGCAGGAGGGGCAAGAGATATGTCGATGGCAGCAGCAGCATCACGAGCAGATGGAGTACATGTGCCGTCTGATTCGTAGTTTATGGATGAAGTTTCCTCCAACATCCCTTTCAGCTCCTCCACCTCCTCCAAAAGACGACCCATAGTGATTTTTATGTCAAAAACATTTGAATTTAAATTTGTTGTAATATAAAATATTTACAGTTTCTGTCATTTATATCGGTGTGATTATTACATAATTTAATTTTTAATATTTTATGATTTGTTTTTGTGAATATTGTGAATTTAAATATTTTTTATATTTTTTATTTTTATAATAATATTAATATTATTGGTTCATTAATCATAATTTTATTAAATATATTTTTTCAGTATTATATTATTTAATATTTTTTTATTTTACTAATAATAATAATAAAAATAATATTTTATGATTTATTTATATTTGTTGTGAATATTGAGAATTTTAATTTTTTTAATATTTCTTAATATTTTAATAATATTAAAAATAATTTTTCAATAATCATAAAAATAGTGTATGATTTTTTTTATTTTTTTTGTGAATATTGATAATTTTAATTTTTTTTATATTTTTGTTTTTTAATAATATTAAAATTAATTTTTCAATAGTAATAATTTTTTTAAATTTAATTTTTATAAAATTTATTTATTATTTGTGATGGGATCTGTTGCGACGGGATCCCGTTCCAAATAGTATAAATACGTTTTTTCATAAAAAAGGTATTTGCGACGGGATTAGGGGTCCATCCCAAAAAGTATTTGCGATGGGCCCGTCGCAAATAATCTGAATAAATATTTTCAAAAATCATTTGCGATGGGATTATGGGCCCGTCGCAAAAGATTATTTGCGACGGGCCCATCACAAAAGAATTTATATATAAATAAGTATATAATCTGATACTTATCTGTGATGGTGAAGTTTCCCATCGCAAAAAATATTTTTTGCGACGATGTTTTCTACAACGAGCTATTTACGACAGGGCCCCATCGCTAAAGCCTATGTGAAACGAGATCCTGTCTCAAATAACCCATCGCAAATACCTTGAATTCTATTAGTGATAATACATTCCATTTCATATATCCATACATATAACCATGAATGCAACCTGGGCCTCCCTATACTCGTGAGTGGTGATTTATCCTTTCACTAATCCTTCACATAGTGAACCATCTTGATTGGATTACTTCACAGCCCTATCCATCTTAAACTTTTGATGGGGGATACTTCATGCCCTTATCCATGATAATAAATATAAACACACACAAAATAACCATTAAAAAGCCATCCCAAACCCAACTGTGCCCAACCAATATCAATAAAAACAATTTATTGAAAACCAATATGTATTATATTTTTCATAAATCATGCCAAACAATTGATTTTAAAATAAAACTATAATTATTTTTTCAAAATAATCCCACAATTTTCAGAAACAAATACAAACCACCCCCTAAGAGGATTTATATAATGCTTCACACAATAATTTCACAATAAAATTCAATCAACATAAACAATTTCAAATTAATCCTTAATGTTTTAAATAGTTGAGTTGAGAGAGAATCCATCTACCTTGTAAATTTGGTGAACATGATAAATGGAATAAAAAACTTCCATGAAACTAGGTTAAAACTTAAAAAACCCACGAAATATCTATTCCACTAACAATAAAAATACAAATCTAATCATATTTGACGTCAACTACCTTATATCTATCCATAACGGATGAAGATGTAAGAAACCGAAAGAGGGGGAGAAGTATATCTAAGGAAAACCAACCAAAAATACAAATAACAAAGTATTACCATGAGAATTTTATTTTATTGCACCAATAGATGTCTTATGATCACCTCTAGATCAATGGGATAAGCCTCTATTATATTTGGGATGTTAAAATCTTGAGTTAGGGATGTTTTGGGAAACATTTGGGGTCAAATATTAATCCCTAACCAGATCCAAAATTTAAGGATATTTTTTTTAAACCATGCGTGGCTAGTCACATGATTTGGATAACTGTACACTAACCGTTTGTCGACCATTTAACCTTGGTCTGGTTTTTCATAGTTTCCTATTGGATTTGTATGATTTTCACTAACTGTGAACCAACCATCCACCATTAGAAAAGCCTAAAAAAAAATCAAGAAGCCCCCTAGAACCTCCCATACATCACCTACAAACAATAAATACATAAAAAAGCATAATAGAAGGGTTACATACATAAAACTGGGGGTGATCTATTCTCCCCACCATCAGCCTTTCCATCCCATGAAAGTAGAAAACCAACACTATCCTTAAAGATTTCTGGCCATTTCTCTTTTATTTCCTTTTACTATTCCCAAGTCTCTTCCAAAATCTGACCATGTTTCCACAAAAACTATACTGGACTAATGATTTTTCAATGCAATACTTTCTCTTTCCTATCCACAATCTGTACTGGGATATGTACCAGTGAAGAATCCATATCTCGTTCTACGTGATCCCATCGAATCACGTGATTAGGATCTAGCTGATACCTTTTCAATTTAGATGCATAAAAAACATTATACACTACACTAAATCCTGGTGGTAAATCCAACTGATTTTCAAAATCTTCAAACTACTCCAGTATCTCAAGAGGGCCTATGTATCATGGATATAAATTTCCCTACATTCAAAAAAGATGATTCCCAAGACTTGGAGATATCTTCAAGAACACATGATCACTCACCTATAATGAAAACTACCATCGAAAATGATCCACATAGTACTTCTTATGATTCTGAATCATCTCCATCCATTTTCTGATCAATATAATTTTCTATATTTTTTTTGGACAAGGCTTGCTCCAACTAATGAAGTCTTACATGTTTCCACCCATAAGAGTGGGGAACGAAAAGGACACCCATACAATGCTTCCAAAGGAGCCATATGTATTGAGGATTGATAACTATTGTTATACGAGAAATCTACTAATGGGAAATGATCCTACCATGGGACAAAAAAATCAATTACACAAGTCCGCAACATGTCTTCCAACTTTTTTATCATCCTTTTGGATTGGCCATCTGTCTGGGGATGATACACCGTACTCATAGTCAACTGAGTACCAATGGATTTCTATAAGGATTTATATATTTGAGACATAAACCTCATATATTTGTCTGACATAATTAAAATTGGTATGACATTCCTCTTTACAACTTCTCAAATATAGATTATTGACATGTAATCCACCGTATGGGATTTATGAATAGAGACGATGTGATCTGACTTTGTGAGTTGATCCACTACCACCCATATGGAATCATGTTTAGAAACTATTTTTGGGAGACCTATTTCTAAATACAGGTCAATATGATCCCATTTTGACATTGGTATAAGTAAAGACTACAACATATCTATTGGTCACTGATGTTATGCCTTAACTTTTTAACATTTTAAGCATCTTGAAACAAACACATCCACTATAATTTTCATGTCGATTCACCAAAACTATGATTTCAATGCCTTATACATATTATGTATTATTGGATGAACATCCCATATCGAATGGTGTTAAGCACAATGAAGTTATTCCAGATAATCCATTAGTATGGCCATACAATTTTAGAACCACAACACTGAACTCTCATCCAGCTTTCAGCCCTCAATGTTCTCCCTACCATCGAGTTTTAACCTCATTGACACACATTCTGAATCAAATGTTTGTGCCTCTTTAACTGTCATCACTAAATTCACAACCCATAAAAATGTAAATAAAATCATTAAATCAACTCATTAGTTACATTCGAATATCATTTTGTCTAGGATCGTCATCAACTCCCTCTAATCCGAAGCTTTCATTGGCAACTGGGCATATGACTTTCTTCTTAATGCATATGAAACCAAATTTCTCTTTCCCAGTGTATACATCCTATAAATGTCAATCATTTTGAGATACTCTATCCATATTCTTTGTCTTAGATTCAATTACCTTTGTGGAGAAATATGTTTGATCCTTTTAGGATTTATAATCATAGTAAATTTCTCACTAAATAGATAATGATGCCAAGTATTCAAAGAATATAATATGAAATCTAACTACAAATAAAATTTTGGGTAATTATTATCATGAAACCAAAAATTAATTAATCCATAAGTAACAACATGATCTCATTTCATGACAACATATCCCAACCCTGATCCTGAAGCATCACAATACACAACATACCATTATCCTGATTTTGAGAAATCCAATATTAATGCTAATGTAATGAGGACATTAATCTCTTGAAAAGACATATAAAATTCTTCATTCCATTGAAATAGAACATTTTTATTTGTGAAATCTATAATAAGTGAATCCTTTCATGAAAAATGAGGAAGAAAGCATTGGTAATAACCATTTAGAACCAAGGAAACTCTATATCTGGAAGACATTCTTCGGCTGTTCCCAAGAGATAATAACTTCTATATTTTATGGACCTACAGAATTTTTTTTTTGTGATTACATGGCTAAGTAAATGTACTTATTGAATCCAAAAATCACACTTCGATAATTTAGAATACATAGGATGATCCCTCAATATTCCCAACATTGTTGCCAAGTAATAAACATGCTTAGCCCTTGTTCTTGAATACACCAATATGATATACAAAAAAACTACCACAAAAGAATCAAGATACCTCTAAAATATCCTACTCATTAATTCTGTAAATACCACTAGTAAATTTGTTATTCTGAAAGTCATTTCCACATATTTATAATGACCACATGTATTTATAAAATCCACCTTTGGAATATCATCCTTCCAAACCTACAATTAGTAATATCCTGATCACATGTCAACTTTCAAATACTACTGAGATCCCCTTTAATTGATAGAAAAAATAATAAATGTGTAGAAGTGGATACATGTTTTTTATTATAACTTGGTTAAGATTATGATAATTCACATATAGATGAAGAGTTCTATCCTCCATTTTGACAAACAAAACGAGTGTTTCCCCAAAGACGTTCTCAGCCGAATAAATTCTTTGATTTCTAGATCTTCCAATGATAATTTTAGTTATCTTAATTCTATTTGTTCCATCAGATAATATTTATGGTAAATAGGTCCTGTCCTTGTAAAGAGATAAATGGAAAAATCCACTTCTCACATAGGTGGAAACTTTGTGAAATTTTAGGGAAACACATTTGGAAAATGATCCATAATTCCTGGAAAAAAACCTTCTTGATCAATTCTATTGATGAAAAAGACAAAGATTCCAATGCGTATGATATAATTCAAACCATCAGTTCCAAAGGAATATTGCACTTACATCTACATTCTAGTCTCCTTGAAAGAGATTATCGACATAATCCTCAGTTATAAAACTAAACCTTCAGGTATAACATTCGATGTGATCCTATAACATTTTCAAAAAATCTGTACTCAGGATTATATCATAGAAATTCATCTCATGCCAAGATAAATCTCATATCAACTCATCTCCATTAATAGTTATAGAACATTATCTAGAAATAAAGCCTCCACATTCTCTTTATCCAAGAGGAGTTTTATGTTTTAACATAGAAGGCATCATCTCAACTTTTATACTCAGAAAAAGAACAAAATTAGAATAAAAAATGGTTTTAGATGCACCAGTATTAAAAAAAGTTTACATAAGGGTAAAATTAAAAGCAATATTACCTCTCCCTAATGATGATCCAGAATGATCATCCATCATTACCAACTCAGCTCCATATAATTGCATACTAACTAAACATTGGTCCTTATGGACTTCTTGAGGAGTCATTGTATTCCTAGAATCAATGTGGATAACATTGTTCTGAAGAAAATAATGATTATTATTTCCTCATCCCGTCGAAGAATATGACGCCTATAACACCTTAAAAGTGCATCTGAAACTCGACCTTGGGGCATTACCACTGTAGAACTGAAGATTCCCCATATGATTGTAGTAATGGAATGCTCTAGGTTTTTCCATACACTCTCACATTATGTGGTAAAGCAAACCATAATAGAAATATTCCACTTTTCTCATGGGTCATGGATGAATGTTTAATACTCTAGCTGTCTGATTTTGATTTATGCTCCCACCTTGGAAGTAGGTTTCCCACTTCTTCTTTCTACCAACATTATGGTTCGCACCATTTCCCAGGGGTATCAACACTATTCCTACTCCTATACCTCATGAGATGTCCCAATCAACTACCACAACTCTATTGACCATATCTATATGATCATTACTACAAAGAACAATAATATTCGAGATAATATCTTACCACATCGCCGATTAAAAAACGCGTGCCTTATAGGACACACTTGCATCAAAATCAAGTGAAAAGTATAATAAATTAATGAATTTAGATTCATACCTCGTGAAAAAACATTTTCCTGCTTCAATTTGAAGAAGTAAATCATTCTATGAATTATAAATTTATGTGCATAGAATTTTTTGTTTAATAATTCCTAAAAACCCTCCCAACCAATTCCTTAATCTAATTTTGACTGCACAACTAAATCCAACCACTAGCGTGTAATATCTTCCAGTATATAAGTTTCCATATTGAATTTTAGTTCTTCTAGTGTGCTGATGAAATTGAAGATACGATTCATCATATGCATCCACACCTCTACTTTTTCTGGTTCATAATCACCCCAAAATATTGGTGGATTCTATTTGTAGAATTGGACGGAATGATCCACCTTCTATGGATCATCCCTCTTTTAGTTTTCCATAACAAGAAATTCTTGGATAATTCTCTGAACCAACTATTGGTTCACATGTGACTCAGGTGAAACCACATTATTTTTTCAACTTCCTTCAGTTCGTTTCTACGACTCATACCATGGGCCATTTCTTATACAAATAAAAAATTATAAAATTTTTACTCTATCAATAGAGGGCTTAACATTTCATATTATACCACATCATACAATCACAACATTAATTCCAAAATTAAAAATTTTCCATGTTCAACCATTTTTAGAAATTTCAACATGATTTTGAAAAACACACCACTTTCAAAATTACACAACCATACTATATTTCAATTTTCATATTTGAGAACAACATTATCATTTTTCAGAAATTAACATGCTTCCACCAACTAAAATATCAATACTAAAAATAAAATAATCACTCCTAGTGCGATGTGTTTGCTTCAATGTATGTCATGCTCATATCATTGGATAAACTCAGGACAATGAGATTTCAAATCTAATAAGTGTCTCCAAAACACTTATATACCCAACTCCTTGGTAACATAATGATCAACAAAAAAGGTTAGATTTGTCTTTTTAGGATCTACATTTCACATCTTGATAATCATACTCCTTTCTAACAACCTGACATAAGGAATATACCAGAATGGATTTCAACTCCAATACCAAAAGAAATGAAGACCACTTGTTGGTCAAGGAATGAAAAAGATGATACCACATATTTACCAATGATATTTAGAATACCAAGATTGATACCACATGTAACATATCTCCCCTTATCATTGTCTTGAGAAGGTGGGAGGATATTAAATGGCCTTAAGAGACATACCCAAGATGCCAAAGATAGGAAATAAATTCCAAGGGCTTCATTTATATTTGGGGTACGATTTTCCCTTTGAAAATAAAACAACCAACCAAACAAGCCATAAGTAAAGAGACCACTACATGATTCATGATAAAAATGAAAGACCACTCAATAATAACATTTATATCAAACCAACTCCAAAGTGTACCATTGAAGAAGACTACAAAATAACAAAGTACACATTAAAAGACTACAAAACCAACAAAAATCAATGCCAAACATAACTCCAAATTTCCAAAAAATCCACGATTCACTCCACGAAAGAGTGAAAGTGTCACTAAGTACCACTAAATAAGTGTGATAATTTATCTTTTCCCATGTCCTAATAAACTACATTTACAAAATCCCCAAGGTTTTATAGTATAGGTGTGTAACGAAACATAGTATGCTTTCCCCAAACGACCTACCTACTAACATCCCTAAGATAGAACATGTTAAAACATTTATATAAAAACTTGTATACAAAAAAATTCTAAAAACGTTTATATCATAATACAAAGATGTTCCATAATAAAATAGTTTTCACAAAACAATATCAACATCCATGGAAAAGAAACCAAATGATACTTCAAAACCATTTAAGGAGTTTTATTTGGGAATAATCCATTCTATCAAAGATATCCACAGAATTAATCATGAATACAACCTATAACTCCCTATACTGGTGATTGGTGATTTATCCTTTCACTAATGAATCACTTAGTGAACCATATTTATTGGGGTACTTTACACCATTATTTGTCACAAACTTTTGATGGGGGTGCTTCACACCCTTATCTATCCTAATGCACATGAACACACACCAAACAACCATGACATAACTATTCAAACCTAAGTGTACTAAACTGCTTTAAATAAAAAAACATTTTTTTTGAAAATATTCCATTTTTTTCAAAATAAATCAAAACATTCAATTTTTAGATCATTATTTTAAAATCTAAATACAAATACTTTTTCACAACAATTACACAATTTCCACTAAAAATACACACCATATCCTAAGAGGGTTTCTACCATGATTTTTACAACAATTTCACAAAAAAAATCAATCTATTTTGAAAAATTTAATATAATCATTTATGTTATAAATAGGGGAGTCGAGAGAGAAGCAACGTTCCTTGTAAATTGGTCAAAAATGATAAAAAGTATGAAAAATATCCCTAAACCTAGGTTGAAATTCCAAAACCAACCTTAGATATCTTCCCCTAACAACATAAAATCTAAATATAACCATATTTAGGAAAAATTCCATATATATATATATCCATTATAGACATAGATTTAAGAAACCAAGAGAGAGGGAGAAATAGATCTAAGGAAAACCAACCAAAACTACCAAGAATGCTAGATTTCTACGAGAATCTTGCTTCAATGCACCAATAGAAGTATTTTAATCACATAAAAATTGATTGGAGAAGCCTATAGTACATTTGGTAGGATGAAATTTAGAGTTAGAGCCATTTTGGGCAAAATTATATGTCAAATCTTAATCCTAACCTAGATCCACAATTTAATAACCTATTTTTGAAACCATGCATTGTTAGTCTCATGGTTAGGAAAACTATGTACAAACCGTGTGCTAGCCACCACCTCAAGGTTTAACTTTCTAGGATGGATCACATTTTTAGACAAACCATGCACCAACCATTCAAAATCGAATTGTCCCACTTTTCATGGTTTCTCTTGGGTGGCCTCATGGTTTGGCCTAACCACGTGCCTTAACAGTTTTCCAACCCTTTATCCCATGTCTCATTGTACACAGTTTCATTTAGAAATTTCATGGATTTAAATAACCATACACCTTTATAAAAGACCGAAAAAATTTATAAGACACTAAAAACCACTCAAACATCACCCATAAACATCACATACATAAAAACTTAAAATATGGGTTAATTACTAAAAACCAGTGGTGCTACAATATTTAGGTTCATAAATCTATCCATTTTTTAATTAACACACTATATTAAAGAAATATTTAATGTAAATTTAAAGAGTATTTTATTTATTTATATTTATTTAAAATAATTTAATTATGATTATTAGTGGTATAGTTAATGTAATATTCTATATTTCTTGAAAAATACATTTCTAGAAAAACTATTGTTTGTCACATTTTACAGGTTAAATTTGAAATTATAATTTTAAAATTATTTGAACTAAACCTGATAAAATGGATTATATATTTTGAATCAGAATAATTAATATTACATAATATGTTCAACATTATTTTTGGTCTTAATGAATAATAATAAAAGTAAGAATTTGTCATTATGGTTATGTTAAAACCGGGTTACTGAGGGGTTAAAATAAAGAGGTAAATAGAGTAACATGTTTATATAATGTTTCTTTTTGAATGATGGGTGTGTTTTTAGATCATATCATCTTTACACTAAATTATTCATCTATTTCTTTGGAACATGGATTGGGAGTGACTTCATGTGATTGAATAGTTTGGGGTATTTTCAGAAATGTCACTCTCTATCACTTATAAATGGGAACCACCTATCCCCTATTTTAAAAACATAAAAATGTATTTTGTTTATATAAAAAATAAAAAATAAATCCCATAATTTCCTACCCATTTCATATAATAACTTTCTTGATAATAAAACCAGTCAAGTGAGGCTTTAGGTATAATCCTAAAGAGGTAGTCTGAAGAAGAGGTATGATTCTTAACCAAACAAATTTATTTTATTTCTTCTACCACATCCTTAAATTATTAATAAATCATGATGATATATTAAAATTATTATCTATAATATACTAATATGTTATTTTTTAATGTAATAAACTAAATCCATCCCCACTTGAATAAAATGAGAAATGAAACCGTCATTTGTGTGCACGGTGGACTTCTGCCTCACGAACTAATGTAATTAATTTTCCATCATATCCTCCCATGGTTTTATATTATGACGGATTTATTAGATATATATATTATATTCATTAAATATTTGAAATTATATAAAATTTTTATATCTTCTATTTTCTTACCTTTTCATTCATAGAAAAATTAAAACGCCATTAATGCGTATGTGTGAATTACCAGCTCCATAAAGAAATGTGATTCTTTTTTAATTACTGAATCATATTTATTGTATATATAAGTGTATTTAAAGATACAATATTATATTTATGTTATTATAATAATTTTTTAAAGATGAAATAACCCTTACATTCCTTCAGTCATGATTGTTGAAAATGGAAATGTCACTCATGCATAGGTACAACCTACGTTCTCCATGATTGCAACTTAGTTAATTTTTCATAATTATCCTTCATTATTTTTTTTTAAAATTATATTTGGTGTATAAAAATAAAAAATATATCATGATTATTATTCTATATAATATTAAATAATAATCTCTTTGATCTTATTCATCTTTCCAAAGTTATTTTGAACATATGAGATGTACATCATCAGAACATTCGACTTGAAACTAAATTAATATGTAATTGAATATAACCTGATAATGAATAAAATAAAAGTATTAATAAACTCAAAAATATTTATTATGAAATTAAATAATAAATATAAATTTAATATTTAGGAATATAAATAACATTCATTTAAAATCATGCTTAAGGTAAGGGATCTCTCTAAAACACCCTTTCATTTAGGTTATGACTACTCCCTAGCTAAGTCACATTAAAGGTATTTAATTTTATGGAATCATTATAAATTTTATATATTTTCCTATCACATATATATCTATCTTATTCTATCATCCTTTTATAGGGTAATAAATGCCTTATGCTCATTTCTCTAAGGCCTTCATTATGAAATTTCCTTTGATTGTGTTAAGGAAATATTATACAACCCATGTTCATTCCATGGGTAATTATTATGTTATACCTTATAATTTATTTTACTTATACGTAATAGATAAATAATTAACATTTTATCATGGGTGCACCCATATAGTGCTTCAATGCATTAGGTGAATCTTTAGTCTTATGAGGCAACATGTATGGGATTAGGGAGCAAACTTGATCCATTATGGTACTTTTTCCACCATGTGATATTGTCTACGAAGTTATCCTGATGCATTTTTATGTCATTTTATATATTTTTTACCTCATTTAAAATATTACCATGATATTATGATTCCATGTTAGTTATGTTATTCCACCATTTGATTACTCACAAGCCTTATCTTTTATGACATCATGTTGTACCTTTGACTCAAATGTTATGTTTCGTTATCATGTGTATTATCTTACTGGGATTTTTTATTCACCCCTTTCATTGATGCATTCCATAGGTTATCCTATGAAGTGTTAGAGTCTTAACTATAATTAGGATCTCATTATGGAGAATAAATCATGGTTGTATTGATTTAGTCTATGTTTTTTGTACTATGAACCAAGAATTAAAAATACTCTAGGACTCAAGGGATTTGGTTGTAATTAATGTATGTATATGTTAAAAATCATGTGATAATATGTGTAAATGTCTTGAGTGTATATATTGACCATATCACCATGAATTATAGGTCATAATGAAGTATAAATCTATATACAAGGTGTGTTGATGATTCCCTTATAACATAGTCGTGAACCTTGGATCTCAACAGAATATGATTAAAACTGGTTCCCTATATAGTCTCACTACTTCTTTAACATATATCTTAGAAAGTTGAAAAATTGAAAAATATTAATTAATGGTGATGAAGTGAGAAATGATAATAATTATATCCACTAAAAACCATATGGAATTGTGTTATTTAAATATTGTTGTATGAATATTGAAAAAATACACAGTAATGTTCTCACATTTTCATGTTGGGTTGGATAATGGTTTTACATCCATATATAATTCTTATTTTCATCCATAAAATTAAAAAATATCATGAAACTAAATGTTTATTTTTAATTTCCATATTCATATTTTCCCACCCAATGGGATCATGTTATATATTTTTTACTTCAAGGGTGGATAGAAAATTATGATCTATGTGTATAACATAATATATCCTTCTTTATGCATATAATTGATAACATATAATTCCTAGTTATAAAATAAATGAATATATCATTATCAATGTTGAATTCGTGAAGTTCCCCTTCCTCTATTTTTATCAGCTTATTTTAAAGCTTCATACTATATGTTTTCACATCCTTGATATTATCTTAAATAGATGGTTTTTAAATCATTTGGTAAATTTAGAATGTATTCCTTAGTTATATAATTTTTTTATGCATCCTTTCTATATTAATAATGGTATTATCTTTCTCATCCTACATTATGGATTGGGTAGTAATTTAATTTCTTTTAAGATCATCATATACCTTATTTACCTTCCTATAATGGAAATGTAATGATCTATCATAGTCTTTGATTAAATCTAACCATATTTATTGACTCTTGTTCAAATCTGTCTATATGAATATATAAATTAAACCCTAGTAATCTATATATATTTCACACATATCTTCATATATGAAATTCCCCTAAATCTCAAATTCAAATATAAAAGCTTCTAACTCCCTATCATGTTTCAGGACAACTATGTTCTTGAATATCCAATTTTTAAGAGTTATATTCCATCAATTTAACATTATATATATATATATAATTGAAAATTTTCATTAAATAATCTTTATATATCACAAAACCTTATACACATGTGGTTAGTGTGAGTATTGGAATAGTGATTAGCTGATTATCGAATTCCATAAATCTATCTTCACATTCATTCATCCAGACACATGTTTTCTCCCTTTCTTGTTAACTTAGTTAGTGGGACATATAGTCATTAAGAGTTTCTCACAATGCATCTACAATATCCATCTAATCTATAAATACTATTTAACTCTACGATGCTTATTTATCGAGGATATTATTTGATTACATTTATCATTAAAGGATCTAGGAAAATTATTTTAACAAGTGATCATATTACTGAAGAATGTGACTAATTATATTCAAAATCTATACTTACTAAACATATCAAATATATTTTCCTTTCTTAAAGGATATAGTAAAATCCGTATATGTTCTTATATCAACATAGATCATATGAGAATATCAAATATATAGGCAACCATAAATTTTTGGAGGTAATATCTAAAGAATCTATTCATAAAATCCATAGAGTTATTTTTGGGAAATTTTAATTATAAATAGTATCCCTAGGAACGTAATGTGACCATATTTTGTATTCAAGGTTTAATTTTTAATATTGTATATCTTCACCTTTATTTGATGATATACATAACTGTGATATGCTTTTGAGAAGTACTGGGTTCCTTGATGTTCACTAAACATGTCCTAAATTCATGGTCCTAGATACTTGTTTTTTATGGTGATCATGTTGTGCTATCAATGAACAATGTAAAAATTTATTCAACTATCATTATTATTGAAAACAAATATTGGTTCACACTGAAGTGATATTCGAGGGAATATATATTTTATAAAATACTCTTTCATTTGTATCTTAAATTCCTCTATTTATTTAGTTCCATTATATTGGTGCTATTTTATATAGGCATCACACATGGTATATGTTCTATTATAAAATCAACCTCATATTTTCAGGGATATCAAATAAATTATTTGATGAAGACATTATTATATTCCATTACAATATAAATTTATTAAATGTTGAAAAACTATTTATTCTCAATCATTTGGGTAAGATACGTTTATTCTTTAGGTATCAATACCCTTAAATTTAAGGGATATGATAAAGGAGATTCATAATCCATATTAAATTTTTATACAATCATGGTCTGCTTTGGGATATAAAAATAAATTTATTTTTATTTTTAGTAGATATAAGATATATATAAAAACATTCAATCGATTCCGGATATAAAATCCAATTCCAATAAAGAAATAATTATTGTATTGAATGTATATATCTTTCTAAAAAATGTTGATTACGGAATTTTTAAAAACATGGGAGACAATAATTTCCCCACTATGTGTTTTTATAGATATATATACTTCATGGTTTTAGGGATGTGATTTAATATTTCTTAGTAACTTAAAAGATATGATGGAATTATTTGAACAAGATTCAAATAAAAATTTATTGAATATTGAGTGGATTAATAGCACGTCTTTCATCACAAAATTTTATTTCCCCTCCTTAACTGTGGTGATGTTATAAAATTCCCCTTACTCCCATTACTTTTAAAGTTGATGGAATTGATTATTTGCGAAGATTCTTGGTCTGGTTTACTTAATTACATATTTTCCACATTCCTTTTTGTTGAATAAGTGAACTATGAGTAGTGTATTAGATTGACCCTTCATTTCCTCCCTTGTATTAAGTTCCAATTTTATATCCCTTCTACACCATTAAAATTTATTCCATTCATTTATATGATTAAAAAATTTCTGAGTTACTTTAAGATACTTCATTGGTTTTTTCTTACCTTATCATTGAAATATGGGTAGTTGGATCTTCATTACTCTATGTACTTAATAATTTTATTCTCCAATATGATACTCTATAAATTATTTCCTATCTTCATTTTAATGGGAATAATGTCTAGACCTAATATCTAATTTTGGAGAACATCAACGTACTTATACATAATCCCAAAATTCTAATAAAAATAGAAACATTTAGATATTTTATTTTTAACCACTAAAGAATCTAACTGTTTTTCTATTATGGTAAATAATAAAACCATATTAATAAATTAGAATCCTTATAAAATTCACCTCATATACCGTATGAAATTTATTTCCGTCTTTATTGATCTATAGAAACTTTGTCCCCATTTTGGACAGAAGTTATTGGGAAAGTAATTGTTAATAATTATAATATTAAACTCTATCCACTTTGTTGAATCAAATACATCATCCTAATATATATTCTTTATCAATTTATACTATTTATCCATTTCTCTTTCGGGACTGTAGATGAACAGAGAAAAGGTTTTTTATCAACATTGTAAAGCATATAAAATATCTTTCCAATGAAGTTTACAAATTATTCCACAATAAGTATATCAAAATATAGACTTAATAAAGGTTGTGGCTGTCATATAAATTAATAAATTGATAAATTATTATTCTTCGGTAAAAGTGGATATTTAAAACCGTCAAGGTTATTATTCCTGAACATGGAAAATTGGTTAAGTACTAACATGAGGTTTTGAATTAAGTCTCCCATTGAATTTGATTTTTTATAAATCATTTTATTTTCCATAATATTGGGTTTTGAATATGTTTCTAAAAGTTAGTAACCTTTAGAAAAAGTATAGGAGAAAACAGTAGTCAATAAAGATAAGATGGACAACATGTTTAATAAAGTAATTGTATTATGAGGTCTTAACTTATGAAATACCTACGTTTAACTTTGGTTGTATTTTATTATATGACTTAATCCATAAATTAAGTAAAACTTTAATTTATTCCCACTATATAATCCCATATATCACATACATAATTAATAAATCATTTTAAAAAAAACATACATAGTAATTCACCTCTCGATGCATATAGGTTTAGTGTCATTGAAAACCAGGTTCATACAACATTAATAGACACACACAAAATTATTTAATTCACTTAACATAGTCAACCTATGTTATTTCATAATATTTTTTATAAATTTTGTCACTTGAGGAAATATATGAAAAAATTGGGATGTTAAAAGCTTAGTAATGGTATGGATAACAAGAATGAAAATGAGACATAAATTAATATAAGTGTATGGGTGATCATAATAATAATCATCACATCATAAGACATGGATCATAAACATATAAATAATATGAAGTAGACATGGATTGTGCTACATTAACATAAAGGAAACAGTACAAGGTTTGTCTCATTTATGGGACATAATTACATAATGAAAATGATAAATGCATCATGTTAATTTATAATATTATAGTCAAAGCTAAAAATATTATCTTCATGGATAATAATCTCATGAGATAAAAATATTTACCCAATTGATAGAGAGATGTATATTTTCGGGATGAACTGAAATAATACAATTTGTTCAACATTATGTGAGACACATTTAAAAGAAACATACATCAAGAATAAATATGAAATAAACCCATGATAAGATAATGAGTTTAATAATAATTCCAAAAATATTATATCAATGAATAAATTTAGTGGTATAGAAATGAATATAGTAATACAATATATTTCCCAATAGAGGGTAGGATCAAAAAACAGAAATAGAGTGTTCTATGAATAGAAAACAAAATAATAATAAAAAGTCTAAAGAGTGTTTTTTAAAAATAAATTATTTATCAAAAATCATTGGAGGTGGATATGAATTAATCTTAAAGAGATAAAGACATATATGCACCTAAAATAAGGAAATATAAAATGAAATAGAGGACCTTTATAAGATATGTAATGAAAATTTAGAATAATTTTAGGGAAAATAGAAATGAAGAGAGAAGATAAATCTAAAAATAGAAATATTTTGTGATTTATCTTAGTTTAGGTTCCATTTTTTTCATTCCAAAAAATCATGTATAACCTAAATATATTTACTAGAACATTATTATATAAGTATTTTATATTTATTTATATTTATATTTATTATTTAGTATTACTGAAAATTATTCATTATGTTTTTAGTTAAATATTCAAAAGTGTAGTGAATTTCTTTTTACTCCAATCCCATATTTTTTATTCAGTAATAAAATTTTTTAACTGGGTTTAGAGGGACTATTACATGAGACAATGTTCTAGAGGAATAAATATTGATGTATATGGATTTTAATTATAGGGGTATAAACCCTTACATCCCAATGAAGTAACTAAACTAGAATAACCCCTTCCCTGTAACTCTTCAATCCTATATCTGTTTACCACCTTATATTAAAAATAAATTATAGTTCCCTTGTGAAGAGATGCATGAGAAAATGGCTGGTGCAATATCACTCCTTTAGTCATGGGTTTGGTTTTTTCCACCTGATGTCTGGTCTACTTTGATCCATTATCCTGGGGTTGCTCAAATAAGATGATACTACTTTGCTTCGAGGGTCAAGGAACCTATAGACTATAGGTATTTAATATTTTGTCCTTGGATTATGTTACACAAATGCCCATGTATAGACCAGTGGCCCTGTGGCTTGAATAGATATTCATAAAACATAGATGATGATATGCATGTTTAAATCATTCAATTTTATTTTCAATATCATGTATCTAATTAAAATTATTTCCCCTTTAGTTAAATTACCTATTGAAGCATAAAAAATATTAAAATTATATATTTATATGTTATATATAAGATACAGTAAAAAACCAAGAATGTAGTGATAATTTAATAATTTACAACATCCTCATAGGTGGTAAAACCAACAATTAACGTGCGATGTCAAAAAATGTAGTGAAATAAAATATCTATTATAGAAAATATATAACAATAAAACAATATAATAACAAGATTTTTATCATGTAGATTTGTTAATTAATTAACTTATAATGGATACATATGAAATGATAATATGATAACAGAAGATGGAAAAGTTCAAGCCTAAGGAAGGAATTGTACCTCATCCTTGATTTTTACCCATTCTAAAATGGTTTAATGCCTTTTATGGTTGAATTAAGGTGAAAAAAACATATTGAAGGATATAAATATTTAATTGGGAAGGCCTTTGATAATGAGATAAATTTTTGAAGTGTTTTTCCATGGGGGCGATTTGTATTTTTACTTGTAAGGGAGGAGTATAATGAATAAAATATAATTTCATGACGAAGACTTACAATTGTAATATTACTTTGGACCATGAATGAAATTTAATTAAAAATATATGTTTTTATTACTTTTAGACCATTACACCATCGATTTTTTAGTTTATAAAAAAAATAAAAATGGTTTTTAAAGGAATAAATTTTCCATTAAGATTTTTTAAATTACTTTTTGGATTTTGAAATTGATTTTATTATTTTTAAATATATTATTTAACTTATTAAACATAATTTGGGATTAATAAGACTATTTTATAATTTATGAGGACATTATTACATAAATATTATGTTGTAGAACTTACCATATTAGAAAAGAAAGTTTTTACTATTCACCAAAAAATCGTGTTTTTCAGAAAAATACAAAAAAATCACTATCGGATAATTTTTATGTTTTAATTTCCAAAATTTCATTAATATGTTAAAATATTTCTTAAAATTATTGAATTATAAAATTTAAATGTTAATATAAAATTATGGTTTTCACAAAATATGTTAAAACATACCTTTTTAAAAATATGCAGTTGTACATTATTTTAGTTACCATATTTGTATATTTATTTTATAAAATTATTATATTTATATTTACTTGTTTTATTAATGGTAAATATCACTTTGTAGGAATTTTACAATTCCATTTTTCATGTTACCATTATAAGGTTTGTTGTACTATTTTAACATCATGTTACTATTCCAATAACCATATTTCCTTTAAACTTCATATAAATAATAATTATTTCCACTAATAATTTCTCTTTTATCAAGAATCTATATATGATTTACCAAATAAAAATTCTATTTATAATGTTATGTTTCATTTTGATATTATTTTTTGTGATTGCGATATATCAAGGAGATAATAACCCAATGGATTTTCAAATTTTACTTACGTTGTTTATTTTTTTATTGTCCAATTATACTATTTTAAAATTTATATAATATATGTAATGTTCTATATTGATGAAATAAAGTAGTTTTTATTTTTATTATATGGTTTATGAAATTTATAGTATACCTTACACCTAATTATGATTCACATTTATATTAAGAAGGAAAATTTTCATATTGAAATTTCTATTTCATTATAGTACCCCACATAGATAGTTGCTCAATTAGTGGGAACATATTACCACCCCCCTCTCATTATTTTGTCTCTCAAACACTGGATCATTATTCTATTGGTGATCTATCTATATTAGAACCACTTTAGGGATAAGTTTAACCATGTTCATCGTAGTAATTGTGGTTTCTATTACACCATATTCCACATCATTTTAAATCCCTTATTTCCATTATTTTGGTATTTTTGATAGATATTTTAATACCATTTAATGAGAATGAATTAAGAGATGATACTGTGTGTGGGGGGGGGGGGGGTTAACTCGTATTACAAAAATATATATACTCTTTAACATATGAACTACTATGTTTAGTTTTTTTACTTATTACATGCTTGTGTGTTTAGGAAATCAGGGTAAGGAGACTAAGAAATTGAGTAAAATAGAGAATATTTATGAGGGAGAATATAAATATCCTTATAGTAGTTGAATAACATTTCACACATGTTCATATTGAATTAATATTTCATATAGGATGCATCACTAAGGTGTGATTCAAATAGTTTTATTTGAAAATACTTAAAATATATTCTCAGAATATTATAAACCTTGAGAAGACATTGATGTATTCTTACATGCTAGTTTGATAGGTAAAGTGTAGGTGGGCCCCTAGTTCTTGGTTTGGTGAACATATGTGTATGGGATTTATTATAATTGAATTGAATATGGAATATGGTATATGAGTTTTCCTATAACTGGAATGATACATGTTATGTCCTTAGTTAAGCATTAATAAACATACTATATTTGTAAATTTTGAGAAGTTCATAGTGGTTACTTGATGAGTGACCTCTCATACGAGTGGCATCATGAAGGATGATTTGTCCGATGAGATTTTGAATATTTATTTTATGGATGACTGGAGGATTATGTTTAGTATTTATCTCATTATCCTTATGAGGCTTGTGATGCTTCAGTTTCAGGGATTTTCTTGGATATTCTATGAGTTTTTTGATATATTTACTTAAGGGATGGGTGATGGGATATCCTAGAAATTCAATCACCCATACATTATGTAATGTTTTGATATCGGTAAAGGAATCAAGTTGTGACATAGCTACAATGTTATTTTTGAGACATAAACTATAGTTAGGATTAGGGTGGGGGCCTAAATGGATTTGTATGATATTATAATTTCTTTTTGATATAGAATCTATTTAGTTGAACTCAGTGAAACCTATGATTCATACTTTGTTGTATGGGTTACGATCATTGGGTTTAGTGATTGTTAAATGGTGTTAGTAAGTATTACAATCCACATCTATGATGACTGAGCATTGAACCAAATGTGTTGGGGTACAATGATCTCGGATTGACTAGTATTATCGGTGATAGGTGATTCTGATGATTTTTAGTTGATGGATAAGTATAGTTTGGGTATACCAAATTAGTGTTATATTTTTCCTATTAATATTGATACTTTTATCTCATAAATGGAGTCTGAATTCACAATAAAGGCCACATATTATAGATAATAAAACGTCCTGGATACTCCAATGAAAATAAATCTTATGTTGAATTAAATTCATGTACCATTCTTATATATATTATAAATTTCCATTATAATGAATACATATTCCATTTTTATAAACCTATTCAATTAATTTTATAATGAATTCATGCATCGTTATAATGGACATAATTATTTTCAATTAGTATGGATGAATGTACCACTATTATTCATATATTTATTCCATATTATTATTGATACACATCCCATGATTATAGATATAGTTATGTCCTCTTGTTACAGATTGTCATCCCATTACCATATATATTTTTGATGTAGCTGGAGTATCCTACTCTGTAGCACAATCTAAAATAGAACCTCGTAAATGATTAGAGAAACCCTTGGGGATAACTATGAATATGCTTAATGTTTTTATCAAATTTTATTTTTAAAGACCAGAAAATTCTATATATATTTTTTTAAAATTATTTTGGATTATTATGTGTCTGTAAAAATTAATGGCACTTAAATCTGAGGCCTAGTGTGCCTGGAAGGGAATGTTTTTCCTTTTTTAGGGTACATTTAGTAAACGTATGGGAGACGTTTCCTATCTTTTGGAATGATGCTCAAAATTGAAATACGAGGACACCATTGAATCCACTATGCTAGGATTCTCTTAAGGAGGTCTTCACTTCGACCATAGTAGGTCAGGGGAAAAAGTTAGTTTTTGTAATTTTTAAAGAATAATAAAATAACATGAAATTATTATTTTATTTTTCTCCAATAGTTTAGAAGTAGTGGTGGGATCACTGGGTTATCAATCGATTTAATGGATTAACTCATTTGATGTGTAACCACACCACATTGAAGTAATGTGACTCATAATTTTCACCAATTAATGAGCCCTTAATTAAATGATGAACTAATTCCTTAAATATTACATTGTTTTATTAAAACATGGGAAAAGGGATATTTGGGGGGAATTTGGTGTTGATCTCTGAAGAAGTGCTGATGAGCCTTATTCAAACGAAGAATGGAGGACTTGACACCACCCATTATGGGATCGATCTGGAGGTCGACAGTTAAAGAATGTCAACGCACACGAACCATCTCCTATGTTTGAAATACCCTCGAATGTGGAAGCACCTCTGTCCACAATGGTCAAAAATTATTCTCAAGGTAGGGGTTATTATTAAGTTTATCTTTGATGAATTAAATTTATTTTCGCTTGTTATGATTTCAACAGGGAGGGCACGATCCAAATGAACAACGCCCATACCCTCCTCCACTACATTATTGTTGCATTCTTCAGGGGGAAAATATAAAAATTCAGAAGAACCTTGATTATGGGAATCACGCAAATACCACAACATCCTGAGAGGCCTATAGGCATGAGAGGAAGGAAAAATAGACCACTAGAGCTCACTTGATGTCCCACAAAAGATCTTCTAGTGAAGCACCGACAAAACGACACCGACGACCGGCGCCGACGATTAAGGTAGTGGTCGATGAACATCGACCGTAGAAGGGGGGAGGCGCCTGAAGTTGTGGTGGATGGATAGGGGGTTGGATCTCGTCTAGCTGTGGAGGCGAGAGGTGGTGCACTAACGCGTGCCGTAGTGAGGCATGCTGCAGCTTAGAAGCCGCGACAAAGGGTGGGAACCCGCTCCCTGTTGGTCTTACAGACATTTAGGAGACTCCACCTGATGCCACCAGTTAACTATTTAATGTCTCTTTGAACCGTTCATGAGGTGGACCACACGATCCTCATGCGGGTCACTTAAGCTAGCGGCCCATCCCAACCGGGCCGGCCTAGGCCAGGTCGGTCCGACCAGGTCAGACCGCACCCAGACTCCTTTTGGGCCTAGATAGGCATAAAAGGTCATATCTTACAAACCAAATGTTCATTTGATGAACTATCTATATTACTGGGATCCTTGTAGTAAGATGGTCCTTTTGAGATACTCAACCAGAGTTTTTGAGAAAGGTGGAGTACAGTTGGGTTGGATTGTACCCGAATCCAATGGGTTGCTCGGCACTAAAATTATTATAACTCTCAGACTAGGCATTCTATAGATGTGGTGTCTACTATGTTGGAACCCTTACAATATGGAGGTATAAGGTTTCATTCCTTTCTAGAATCCTATGGCTAGCTGTCACTTCAAAGAGACCCTGTGTGGATCAACATTCATAGTGACCTTGTGTGGATCAACATTATTAGTGACCCTATGTGGATCCTCATTCATAGAGACCCTATGTGAATGAACATTCAAAGAGACCCTATGTGAATTAGCATCATAGAGATTCTGTGTGGCTCAGAATCATAGAGACACTGTGTGGATCAGCATTATAGAGACCAGATGAGGACTATCCTTAGAGTGGTCCATCGTGGATCAGTTCCATAGTGACCATGTGTGGATCAATATTATAGAAACCATGTTTGGATCAGCAATATAGAGATGATATGTGGATCAAAATTATATCTATACTGTGTGGGTCTTGGTGGGGGGGGGGGGGGGTTAGTACCAACTGATCCTGTGTGGATCTTGCGAGGGTTATTACCTACCGATCCTGTGCTGGTCTTGCGGGGTTTAGTACTTATCGATTCTGTGTGGGTCATCAGTAGATCCAATTAATAGAATGAGATGATCTTTCCCTATGATTAATCATTTGTAGTTATGTACTTAAGATATACCTGGTTTGAGTTGAGTCTATTTCTTTGTGATTTGTGGTTTCCTTTGAGAATTATGAGGGACCTTTGGGGATCATGGGGTCATTATTGAGTATCGTTATACTCATTCCTACACGTGCTTCACCCGCACGTTTTTGTGTGTTGTGCAGACCATGGTAGCCTTGACTGAGACTTGGGGAGCATGGAAATGATGGTGGATGGCTATGACGGTCGATGTGGAGAGATGTGGAGATGAGTTGAACCTACCCTTCAGGTAGGATCCTTGTTGGATTATCCCTGGAGCTATTTACTATTTTCTATTATAGTTGTATCTTTCTGTTGGGCTTTTATTAAGGCCCCTTTACTTTCAGTACACCGTTTTACTACTGCAGTTTTAGTTCGTGGTTGTATATTTTAGTGTTCTAGGACTATGTTTTTTACAGGTTTGAAGGAAATGCCTTCTGATTTAGGGATATGCCTTTCCGGTGCTAGTATCCAATCCCTGTCCTATGGAATGCACAATTGGGATTGTCATGGAACATGCCCTAGGGGACGGGTTGTGACAAAGTGGCATCAGAAGAGTCGGTTCTACTGAAAAACTATGACTTTGATCTTTCTTGTGTAGAAATAGTGTTAAGTGTTTTGAGTGTGGTTTTTAGTTTGGGGAGTCCAATTTTGTTGCAGCGACCGAAGTATCCATACACCATGACCCAAAATTCTGATTTCTGACTTGGTGCATGAAAACACTAATTGCGTGTGTTTTGGAAATGTTTTTTATCACTTTGAGTCAGCTCACCAGGTATAGCAATTTGATCATGAATCACCTATTTCCTTTCAGGATGCATCCGTGTAGATAGTCAGGTAGGATTCCAGAGAGAGTATGTGATGAAGGATCACTGAGTGACGAGGCTTCAGTGCATGTCCTTCTTACTATGTTGTAAACTTTAGGTGGTGTACCAGCAGCCCCACCACTCATAGGGCATCAGTTGCAACCAGCCCCACTAGTAGAACATGCACGCTGACTAAGCGTATTGCATGAGTTATAGAGATAGAGGCCTCCGAGGTTTCGAGGTAAGATAGATTCCCAGGAAACTGAGGACTAGCTAGAGGTTGTGGAACAAATGTTTAGTTTAGTTGATACATTAGTAGATCAGATGCTGATCCTAACTGCTAGACTATTATAGGGAACAATAAGGGGATGGTGAAGTCTAATGCTCTAGACGCATGAGGAGGTTACACTCTCCTGGTTGGACTTCGAGATAATCTTCATGGTGGAGTTCGTACTAGAGAATTTACAGTCAGTGTGTATCAATGAGCTATTGCAATTACCATAGGGCAGTCTATCAGTGGCCCAGTACTCGACGAGATTCACTGACCTCTTAGTCTAGTTCACTAACATGGTACGAGATCCTATATTCAGTGCTCAGACCATTGAGCAGGGTATCCTATGGAAGATCAGAGTGACGATGATATTACTAAATATCCCGAAGTAGACTTGAGTGCTCGAGATAGCATTATTGGTGATAGATTTTAGTCAAACAGGCACTGATAGTGAGAGCCACCACCATACAATAGATAATTGAGTCATCTGCATGAGGCAGTAGGCAGATGACGCAGAGGTCCAAGAGGGCCAGATCTTATGGAGGGCGACCAAAGGGTATAGGGTCAGAGGTTCATAGCTCACGATGTAGAGGGGTTAGCAGGGAAGCAAACTGTGCTTCATGTGTGGCGGGCAGGGCCACATGGCTCGTGACTGCCCAACCTGTCCTATCGATGATCAGCAGACGGTCAAGGAACCACCAAGGTAGCAAACAAGGTTCGCGCGAGGAGGTCCATAGGGATGTAGATGTGGTAGAGGAGAAGGTCGTGCAGTAGGTGGTGAATGACGGTTTGAGGTTCTACCACCACCACCCAAGGTGGTCCACCCCGACTATAGGGAGCAGGTGGACATGGGTGAGCTCTGCTATAGGTGAATGAGGCCTACAACAACAATGCACTAGATATGATTAGAGGTATGATCCTTGTCTATTACACCCTAGCTGCAATTCTTATAGACACACGTTCCAATCACTCTTTTATCGTCAGGACACTCGTTTGGAGCTTGAAGATTCTGATGGAACTGTTGCCTCGATCTTTTTGATTAGATACTCCTACGGGAGATGATTCAATGATTACACACTCGTGCAGACAGTGTGATCTCACTCTAGGAGGCGAGATCTTCGACTTGGATCTCCAAGTAGCAGTATCAAGGATTTACGATATTTTTTTTGGTATGGACTAGCTATCCACAGTCCATTCTTAGATCAACTATTTTTGGCACAAAGTGAAGTGTGTCTCTGAGGATGGGTTTAGGTTTTCCTTCACCAGTGAGAAGGGAACCTTTGCAACACTGGATAGACTTTCTCAAAGGAGGGTACAACCAATCATTCATCAATTATCTAGCCTTACTCTCAGGATAGTTGACGTGAGGTGTTTGAGTTATACTATAATGGTGGACCAGTATGCTGATGTCTTTCTTGATTATTTTCTAGGACAACCTCCTCGTAGAGAGGAAGACTTCTACATCGACCCAGACCCTAGGATGAAACTAATATCTATGGCAGCATATCAGAAGGCTCCTGTGGAGCTTCGTGAGTTCCAAGTAAAGTTTTAGGACTTGTAGAGGAAGGGGTTTATAAGGCCCAGGGTTTCTCTATGGGCATCCTTGATTTTTTTCCAAGAAGGAAGATGGGATCTTGAGGAATTGTGTGGACTATCGGTGCCTGAACCTGGTGACCATGAAAAACAAGTATCCTTTGTCGAGGATCGATGATCTTTTCAACCATCAGAAGGGAGATCAATGGTTTTCAAAGATAGATGTAACACCCCAATATTTCATAGTCTGTTATCTATTCAATGTGATTCAATAACTTGCGCTACATGCAACAACGAGTTCGAGCGCACCACGACATACCAACTAGCCGTTCAAAAAGTAGTTACGAATAGAATTAACTACATTTAGAATTATATATATATCCTATATAATCTTAACATCCCTATAATTTTTTTATACATAATATAAGAACAAATTCAATTTTTCAGATAAAAGAAGTATTTTTCAAAAAATAAAAATTTATTACCTTTTAATATAGAACCGTTTTTAAATAAAATATTTGACACCTTTTTCAATTTGAAAAAAAAACTTCTTCTTTTGAATCAGTACATACAAATTTAGTTTAGATAAAATTTTGGTGTTTTTTTGATAACATTCATATTTTGATAAATATTGAGAAATACTAAATTTTAATAGAAATGTTTTTTTTAATAAAAAAAAATTATAGTGTTAAATTATAAATTTGAATGGTTTTAATGTATAATTAGATTACATTTTTACCATTAAATATAATGTTGGTTATTGGAAGTAATTTCATTTTGAAATTGTACACAAAAAAGTGCCAACCTTTTGATTGTTACTGTTTCTTAAAAATACACACTACTGTAAATTTCACCTATTCAAATGGTTTAAAACCATTATAACAACCCATGCAAACATTGGGATAGCCTATCCCAACAGTTTTAGGAACCATTGGGTTGCTGGGCATTATAGTAGCTCTATACCAATGGTTTCTGGGGAACCGTTGGTATAAGTGGTTTGAAATTAATCTGACCCAAAGGTTTTACTTAAACTGTTGGTATATATGTGTACCAACGGTTCATGAACCGTTTGTATACATACCATCCAACATACATACCAACTGTTTTTGAACATTTTTTATATATTCTATCTGTAACGCCCCGACCCTAGTTACCCAGAGTCGGTGCATTATTACATAACATTGACATGATCACAAGAAAGATCAAATCTCAAAAGACCGATTGGTTTAGTAGCCTTGGAAACACTAGATATATTCATAAGTCGTACATTACATCATAAAATGAAAAACTACTACAACAACATATTGTCTCCATAAACCACACTCATATCCCCACATAATATCCCTGCAGGTCATTCATAATTCACTTCTTCACTTCCTGGGAAAAATAAAACATAGAAAAGGGGTGAGCTCAAACGCCCAGTAAGAATAACAATATACCAGAAACTTTCATAAATAAGAATAAACATTTAAGGCTATGTATAACTAAAACAAAAGCCTTTTAAACTTGAACATCAACATAGTATGGCAAAAGTAAAATGAATTAATGCCATTTTCTTGTTCACATGGATATTATACTAATTGAATAATCACATGCAATATCAATAACCACTTTCATAATGTTGGAATGCATAATTCCAGACTATCATAACCACATAGCCAAGGCCTCGTGCCAAGACTACAAATAAGATTTTTCCAAGGCCTTGTTCCAAGACACTAGTTTGTCTCATGAGACCTACTGATGCAATTTTTTTTAGAAGATACTTACGTTTAAAATTGCTAAAATACACTCCAGTGTTTTTCTAAAAACATTATGCAATCTTCTGAAAACAAAATAACTAATTCTAAGACTGCTCGACTAATTACAGACCATGATGGGTCCAATCCCAATCCCTTCCTGTCTACCAAACTCGAGAGTCAGGTTTTCTGAAAACATTTTTAAGCTTGCGTTAAATACGTATACATTTTCACTGGATTTTCATATATTTGAGAGAAATATCTTTTTTTTAAATCATTTAAAAATCAAATAATTATAAAAGAAAACCTTTATTTTGAAAATATCCTTATAAGCGTGTAATGGAAGCTTCAAAGGTGTAATAATGGCAGATAATAACCACACCTGTTGTATAAGTTAAAAAAACATTCTTACCTTAATTCTGTCGAAAAGGTTAAAAAGCACCTTGTTTAGAAAACGACGAAAAGATTCCTTTATAAAACCATAAGGGTATAAATTACTTTAACTCATATTCTTTGTAAATAGTAAAAATGTTTTGAAATACATTTTGAAGAAACATGGATGTGGATGATAAAGAAATCCCAGTAGATTATTACGTATAAACAACCTCGGATAATGAAGAGATTGTGAAATAACCCTTACCAATTTGGTAACTTATGAAACATACAACCCATGAAAGAGGTATCAAACAATGAATATGTAAATACACATAAATTAGAGTGTATTACAAAATGAATATAATTATGGGCAGTACATACACCACACAAAAGGTGATGGTGGCAATATGGCATGAATCTCACGGGAATAAGGAGTGAGATGAAAACCCCTTACCTTGTAATTTCCTTGGTTGGGGTAGGTTAACCTCCTGTATAATGGTGAACTAATTGTTATTAAATTATACAAGAATCATATAAATTAATATGATATCATATATGATCTTTTAATATTGATTTGATAATAATATCTTAGTATTATCATTGTTTCGGGTGTTAACTTACTTGTTTTCTTTTATATGTTTTGTTACGTAAGAAATGTTTGTAAAGGATAGGTTGTACTTTATTCATATCCAGAATGATATCAAGTCCTTAAACATCATTTTTTAAATCATCAAATGATAATTATACTTGAATGGATACGATGGAGAATGAATCTCATCCCGTTTGTGGAGACGGTAGTCCGTACGTACGCACGAGCGACAATATCATTCTTTTGATATTAAAATAATATATAAATGGATGGTATATCATATATAAATAATCATTAACATGTTATATTTATTATTTACATGAGTTACACATCATTATTATACCCATCCAAATAATATATTATTGAATAACAATTACACCACGGCGTGGAGACGGTAAGCCGTACGTACGCACGTATGGTGACATGTTATTCAAAGGGTGGATAGAATACTGTATATGGTTGTACCATATTTATAATAACATCACAGTATATATATGATACTGGAGTTATTATTTTATAATGGTAACAATAAAGGAAGAAGAAGTGGAAGAAGAAAGGAACTTGGAAAAGGGTGGTGAAATCATTATCTCTTCTTCGGTTTCTTCCTTTTGATTTGAACAAAAGGGCTCCTTAGGATGGATTTATGATCAAACTAAGGCCTCTAGGGTGTAGTGATGGAAGTTGGGAGAGTATTTGGGCAGAGTTTGGCCGAACCAAAAGGCTTTGAAGGTGTGAAGAAATGAGAAGGAGGAGTGCCCTTTTATAAGAGGGGTGAGGGGCACCTTTGGTAAAGCTAGAGATATTAGTTTATAATAAATTCATATTCGGTTTCCAATGGCTCCAAAGTTGACTATTCAAAGGTTAAGGTGGGGATGGGTCGAAAAAAACTCAACCAATAGAATTTATACAGGTTTGGGTACTTATATTAACCTTATCATTAAGTATTAACTCTAAGTTAATTAGTTTCACTTTTACAATGTCTCTTTGTATTTTTATATAATATGGTTAATAAACCTACTATATACATCCAAGATACCCCCAAGTGGTTCATTAATGATGAAACTATCATGATATAATCCTCTTGACCTAACATTAGATTTTTAGGAATTTAATATCCATTAATAATATAATATTTGTTTTAAGAACTCTTTTATGTCAATTTTGACACTATTCAATAGTTGATTTTTTTGAAACTCATAACAGATTGATTACTTCGAACAAAGTAAATTAAATCAATCCTAATATATCGTAGTATCCTAGAAAATTAGTTTAATTCATTAAACGTTTCATATTATATTTATTTGGGTATTTATAATATCAATTAATTTAATTTTTCACTATTTTAGTAATTACTGCATCATCATTGTGTCATAAATAAAATAAATTATTTAATGTCTAAAAATTGTAAATAAAATATCACCATGTAGGAAATATTTTTATCTTTCTAATTAATATTTATAGTCGAAAATCCAACATATATAACCCTATGTAAAAATTGTTTTTCTAAAAGATATATGTTTGTGTCATTTTTGTATTCATTTTAACTTAATTAAAATAAAGTGTCCCTATCACCTACAAGTGGAACCATGGGGTCCCCAAATCGACCCAATGATGACTAGGTTCGAACATGTATCAACCAATAAGTCTAGGACATGTTTTAGGGTAATTTAGTATTATTATAATATTATTTTTTAACCCTTATTTACCAGATTTACCCTTAACCATGGTAAATAAAATATTTACCACAGTAATTATTCAAAATGTCTAAAATAAAAGTTACCTATTTACACAATTTGTACATCCTGATTCCAAATATGGAATCCATTTTTCTAAATTCAAAACACATAAGTGGCAGAAATTAATTTAAAATTAATTCCCGCTGTCAAAACAAAAAGCGTGTTTTTAAGTGATAATAACTATCAAAAGATTGAAACTTGTTTATGTTCGGTTTAATTGTAAAATTATGTCCAATGACCAACATTATATTAAATGGTAAAAATATATTCTAAATATACTTTAAAACCACTCAAATTCATAATTTATCACTATTAATTATTTTGATTAAAAAAGTTGTTTTTAATTAAAATTTAGTAATTTTCACTATTCATCAAAATATGAAAGTTATCCGAAAAGTACCAAAATTTCACCTTAGGCTAAATTCGATATTCCGAATCCAAAAATGAAGTCCATTTTGAAATATATATAATTTCAAAAAGTAGGTATTACTATTCATAACGACTAGTTTGATTGGTTGTGGTGTGTGTTAGAACTCGAAGTTGCGTACAACACACGCTACTGTATTATTCAAAGGAAAGCGTACCGTGGAAGCATGGGATGTTTCATTTTAAATTTTTTGATGTACCCATTTATTCAAAAAGTTTAAAATATTGTATTTAAAAAGGTTTCACTATTAAAAGTTGATAAAAGTGCAATAATGAAAATGAATCTGTTCTTGCATTATGACTAAGAAACTTATAATAGGGATTCTAAAATTATAAGGATTATATAAAGTTTAAAATGTAGTTAATACTATTCATGACCTCTTTTAATGGATTCTTTTTTTGTAATTCATGGTGTGATTGAACTCGGTGTTGCGTGTAGTGCATGTTATTGAATTATTTTGAAGAAATAACACACTATGAAATCTTGGGGTGTCACATTCTCCCCTCCTTTAATAAATTGCGTCCTCACAATTTGAAATTGTTCTTCGAAAATAAAAGGTTGAAAATAGAAAATATATTTGTGGGAAAACCCACATCAGAAATTGGGTTACTAAAATTTAGTCTTAATATGAGGAAAAGAGAAATGAAAGGGTCACCACCAAATTATGATCTCGATTAGGAGAACATTGGTGGAAATTAGAGACATATAATTAGAGGAAAAACGTAAATATTTATAGGTAGTGATTGAGGTCATCAATCACAAACAAGTGTAAAATTGAGGTCCATAAATTCATCAATCTATGATGATTTGAAATACCATCGGTACAACAAAACATAGGATATTAGGATAACACATTTTTGACGTTTCAAAATATCTTAGTTGAAATTCCACATCGAAAAATGAATTAATGAGGCCTCTATTTAAAATAAAGAGTGGAAAGTATGAAGATTACCGAAAATAACACATACTAGGGTTCCATGTAGGAAAATATGGATATGGAAGAGAAATCTAACCATCAATTATTTGATGGAGAGTGGTAGAGAACATGGCTATGAAAAGGCCAACAATCCCAAAGCTATAAATTAGTGATGATTTAAGGTACCATCTAGGACAACATTTTTGTTCTAAGTTCCTTTTATTAATGTTGAGGAATTTATTTATGAGATTGGATAAGATCATAAGGAGATATACTTAATTTATAATTAGAGTTTTATCCATTAATAAATTTCTACCACAAACTCATCTTTCACTCTAAAAGATAATAGAACATAATTTTTTTTTCTATTTATACTATTCGTACAGGGTTCCAAAATAAATGAATTTATAATTCATCTACCAGATCTTTTTAAAAAAAACTACATTATTTAATCCAGGACATCTCGTGGGCCAGTGGTAGGTGATACACCCTTGTCGCCCTTCAGTTGCAGGTTCAAGTCTCGCGGCCTTGCTGGTCGCGACGGGTTGCCTCCCGATCTCCGGGTTGTCCTTTTATGGAAATCCAAAATAATCCAAACTAGAACTATCCAAAATACTTCTGTCCAAACTCACAGTCCAACATTTATAAGGAAGGTAAACATAATTTAGATCCTTTTTTCCCCGTAATATCATATGAATACCTTCATCATGTATTCTTTTAATACACTGAAACATCCTGAATTACCATATTCTTTATTGATTACATTCATGCTCCCTTATTCCATATAGAATGCTGGATATACTTCATCAATCCAAAAATGTTTTAAACCCCAACAATGATGGAATATACAAATCATTAATCAGTTCCAAGGTAGTCAAGAATATCCAATATAATTTATCCAAAATAATCATGTATTATTCCAAAATCACTACCTCGGTACCAGAACTATATTATGGTTTATCATTCTCTCAACCATATATTTTCCAAAAATTTATCCTGCTATTGAGTCACTTTTCTTTGTTCCACACAATCTCAAGTCCTTAATGAAATATTACTGCAGTACAATCCTTATATACTCCATAATTATTATAATAAGTACATTGTTGATACAACACTCAATTGACATAATCAACATAAGAACTCTAATCATTCCTCTTCATCTGTGGTAGTATCATAACTTGATTATTATCCAATAGCATCATTTGCGGCATAGTCTGATGACTGGGAAATAAGTTCGCGTAGTGTCCAAACTCCTTGCAAATGAAGTATTGTACATTTGAAACCATTTCCTTACCCTTTCAGTCACGTACTTTGTGCCCATTTCCTCCACGATTATAACAAACTCTCATTCCTTTCAGGCAAGTTCCTGGGTGTTTATTCCCACAGTTATCACATATGGGAAAATTCATCTTTTTCCTCTTCCCTTTATCCATCTTTCTCTCTTCCATCCTTTTCTTCTCTTTCTTCCCTTCAAATCCATAGGACTCAGTAAACTCTTTACTTATCTTATCAACACATGATATTATTTATTCATATTATGATAATACATGCGAGACTATTTCTCTTATAAATTCTGGCTTAAGACCATGAAATATATTATCCTTCTTTCTCTTTGTATCATGTGCATTTCTGGAGTTCTCATTCCTTCTACTAGGCGCCATTTCTAAACAATGGCATAAATTAGACCAGTTTATGAATCAAAATACATAATCCCATACTTATAAAACACTTAACATAAATTGAACTATTTATGGATATAATCCATAATCATAAAAATTTTTCCTTTGAGGATGTATATACTCATAAACCCTTCACAATGGTTTGTAAAGAAAATGAGAATTATCCTAAGCATATCCCCCGGGAGTGTCGTAACCAAGAGTGCAGCAAGGCCCGTTGTCGTGCACCAATTCCCGTTCGAGTCTGGCTCAATGCAGTGTTTTCGGGTTTTACCCCTAGGTACATCTGTGCCAGAGCCACCTCTACCTGCTCGTATCCAGACAGGGATGTATTGCTCGGAAAACTCACAAAATCTCTACAATATCAAAATTCTAGGAAGTTCTTCTATACTAATCCTCAAAGTTCATCTGAGGTATACGTGCTCTAATCAGGGTTTATCTAAATCTAGCTTCCAAGGTTTGTACTAGACTTCCTCTGATACCAACTGTAACGCCCCGACCCTAGTTACCCAGAGTCGGTGCATTATTACATAACATTGGCATGATCACAAGAAAGATCAAATCTCGAAAGACCGATTGGTTTAGTAGCCTTGGAAACACTAGATATATTCATAAGTCTTACATTACATCATAAAATGAAAAACTACTACAACAAAATATTGTCTCCATAAACCACACTCATATCCCCACATAATATCCCTGCAGGTCATTCATAATTTACTTCTTCACTTCCTGGGAAAAATAAAACATAGAAAAGGGGTGAGCTCAAACGCCCAGTAAGGATAACAATATACCGAAAAATTTTATAAATAAGAATAAACATTTAAGGCTATGTATAACTAAAACAAAAGCCTTTAAAACTTGAACATCAAAATAGTATGGAAAAAGTAAAATGAAATAATGCCATTTACTTGTTCACATGGATATTCTAATAATCGAATAATCACATGCAATATCAATAACCACTTTCATAATGTTGGAATGCATAATGCCAGACTATCATAACCACATAGCCAAGGCCTCGTGCCAAGACTACAAATAAGATTTTGCCAAGGCCTTGTGCCAAGACACTAGTTTGTCTCATGAGACCTACCGATGCAATTTTTTTTAGAAGATACTTACGTTTAAAATTGCTAAAATACACTCCAGTGTTTTTCTAAAAACATTATGCAAGCTTATGAAAACAAAATAACTAATTCTAAGACTGCTCGACTAATTACAGACCATTATGGGTCCAATCCCAATCCCTTCCTGTCTACCAAACTCGAGAGTCAGGTTTTCTGAAAACATTTTTAAGCTTGCGTTAAATACGTATACATTTGCACTGGATTTTCATATATTTGAAAGAAATATCTTTTTTTTGAAATCATTTAAAAATAAAATAATTATAAAATAAAACCTTTATTTTGAAAATATCCTTACAAGCGTGTAATGGATGCTTCAAAGGTGTAATAATGGCAGAGAATAACCACACCTGTCGTATAAGTTAAAAAAACATTCTTACCTTAATTCTGTCGAAATGGTTAAAAAGCACCTTGTTTAGAAAATGACGGAAAGATTCCTTTATAAAACCATAAGGGTATAAATTACTTTAACTCATATTCTTTGTAAATAGTAAAAATGTTTTGAAATACATTTTGAAGAAACATGGATGTGGATGATAAAGAAATCCCAGTAGATTATTACGTATAAACAACCTCTGATAATGAAGAGATTGTGAAATAACCCTTACCAATTTGGTAACTTATGAAACATACAACCCATGAAAGAGGTATCATACAATGAATATGTAAATACACATAAATTAGAGTGTATTACACAATGAATATAATTATGGGCAGTACATACACCACAGAAAAGGTGATGGTGGCAATATGACATGAATCTCACGGGAATAAGGAGTGAGATGAAAACCCCTTACCTTGTAATTTCCTTGGTTGGGGTAGGTTAACCTCCTGTATAATGGTGAAATAATTGTTATTAAACTATACAAGAATCATATACCTTAATATGATATCATATATGATCTGTTAATATTGATTTGATAATAATATCTTAGTATTATCATTGTTTCGGGTGTTAACTTACTTGTTTTCTTTTATATGTTTTGTTACGTAAGAAATGTTTGTAAAGGATAGGTTGTATATTATTCATATCCAGAATGATATCAAGTTCTTAAACATCATTTTTTAAATCATCAAATGATAATTATACTTGAATGGATACGATGGAGAATGAATCTCATCGCGTTCGTGGAGACGGTAGTCCGTACGTACGCACGAGCGACAATATCATTCTTTTGATATTAAAATAATATATAAATGGATGGTATATCATATATACAGAATCATTAACATGTTATATTTATTATTTACATGAGTTACACATCATTATTATACACATCCAAATAATATATTATTGAATAACAATTACACCACGACGTGGAGACGGTAAGCCGTACGTACGCACGTATAGTGACATGTTATTCAAAGGGTGGATAGAATACTGAATATGGTTGTACCATATTTATAATAACATCACAGTATATATATTATACTAGAGTTATTATTTTATAATGGTAAAAATAAAGGAGGAAGAAGTGGAAGAAGAAAGGAACATGGAAAAGGGTGGTGAAATCATTACCTCTTCTTCGGTTTCTTCCTTTTGATTTGATCAAAAGGGCTCCTTATGTTGGCTTTCTGATCAAACTAAGGCCTCTAGGGTGTATTGAGGGAAGTTGGGAGAGTATTTGGGCAGAGTTTGGCCGAACCAAAAGGCTTTGATGGTGTGACGAAATGAGAAGGAGGAGTGCCCTTTTATAAGAGGGGTGAGGGGCACCTTTGGAAAAGCTAGAGATATTAGTTTATAATAAATTCATATTCGGTTTCCAATGGCTCCAAAGTTGACTATTAAAATTTTAAGGTGGGTATGGGTCGAAAAAAACTCAACCAATAGAATTTAGACAGGTTTGGGTACTTATATTAACCTTATCTTTAAGTATTAACTCTAATTTAATTAGTTTCACTTTTACAATGTCTCTTTGTATTTTTATATAATATGGTTAATAAACTTACTATATACATCCAAGAGACACCCCAAGTGGTCCATTAATGATGAAAATATCATTATATAAGTCTCTTGGCCTAACATTAGATTTTTAGGAATTTAATATCAATTAATAATATAATATTTGTTTTAAGAACTCTTTTATGTCAATTTTGACACTATTCAATAGTTGATTTTTTTGAAACTCATAACAGATTGATTACTTCGAACAAAGTAAATTACATCAATAATAATATATCATATTATCCTAGAAAATTAGTTTAATTCATTAAAAGTTTCATATTATATTTATTTGGGTATTTATAATATCAATTAATATAATTTTGCACTATTTTAGTAATTACTGCATCATCATTGTGTCATAAATAAAATAAATTATTTAATGTCTAAAAATTATAAATAAAATATCATAATTTAGGAAATCGTTTTATCTTTCTAATGAATATTTATAGTCGAAAATCCAACATATAGAACTCTATGTAAAAATTGTTTGTCTAAAAGATATATGCTTGTGTCATTTTTGTATTCATTTTAACTTAATTAAAATAAAGTGTCCCTATCACCTACAAGTGGCACCATGGGGTCCCCAAATCGACCCAAAGATGCCTATGGTCGAACATGTATCAACCAATAAGGCTAGGACACGTTTTAGGGTAATTTATTATTATTATAATATTATTTTTTAACCCTTACTTACCAGATTTACCCTTAACCATGGTAAATAAAATATTTACCACAGTAATTATTCAAAATGTCTAAAAATAAAAGTTACCTATTTAAACAATTTTGGACATCCTGATTACAAATATGGAATCCATTTTTCTAAATTCAAAACACATAAGTGACAGAAATTAATTTAAAATTAATTCCCGCTGTCAAAAAAAAGCGTGTTTTTAAGAGATAATAACTATCAAAAGATTGACACTTGTTTATGTTCAGTTTAATTGTAAAATTATGTCCAATGACCAAAATTATATTAAATGGTAAAAATATATTATAAATATACTTTAAAACCACTCAAATTCATAATTTATCACTATTAATTATTTTGATTAAAAAAGTTGTTTTTAATTAAAATTTAGTAATTTTCAATATTCATCAAAATATGAAAGTTATCCGAAAAGTACCAAAATTTCACCTTAGGCTAAATTCGATATTCCGAATCCAAAAATGAAGTCCATTTTGAAATATATATAATTTCAAAAAGTAGGTATTACTACTCATAACGACTAGTTTGATTGGTTGTGGTGTGTGTTAGAACTCGAAGTTGCGTACAACACACGCTACTGTATTATTCAAAGGAAAGCGTACCGTGGAAGCTTGGGATGTTTCATTTTAAATTTTTTGATGTCCCCATTTATTCAAAAAGTTTAAAATATTGTATTTAAAAAGGTTTCATTATTAAAAGTTGATAAAAGTGCAATACTGAAAATGAATCTGTTCTTGCATTATGACTAAGAAACTTATAATAGGGATTCTAAAATTATAAGGATTATATAAAGTTTAAAATGTAGTTAATACTATTCATGAACTCTTTTAATGGATTCTTTTTTTTAATTCATGGTGTGATTGAACTTGGTGTTGCGTGTAGTGCAAGTTATTGAATTATTTTGAATAAATAACACACTATGAAATCTTGGGGTGTCACACTATCCTAACGATTTCATTGAAACTATTCGAATATATGTTGTCCAGACTGAATACCAATGGTTATATGAACCGTTGGTATATGTATTCCAGCTTTTGAATACCAACAGTTCTATGAACAATTGTCATATTTTTTCAATGATATTGAATACCAACAGTTATATGAACCATTGGTATTTCGTCTACTCCCCAACAAACATCAAAGCAGGGTAGAGGACCAAAACCAAACCTGTAAACCCACTAGAAATAGTAAAACTACACATGTAAACCTATAGAACATGCACCTATAAACTTGTAAAACCTGCACCTATAATCCTGTAAAACCTGCACCTGTAAACCTGCACCTCTAACAGTCTTCCAAAGAACACTTTACAACTTTAAACCTAAACCTGTAACTGTAAACCTGCACATCTAACAGTCTTCCAAAGCACCTGTAAACCAGCACTATCATCCACCTAATATTGAAGTAGATTCATAGGATGAGTGGAAAAAGTCACTAGATTTTTTCCATCTTGGTTTAGCTTATTCAGAGTTTAGAAATGTTGAAGAAGTTGTTGGAGAGCATAGAGATGATCAAGGTGGTTTTAATATGGGGTAGAGGATGAGGTGTCATGTAAGGGGGATCCCTCCACTAGTACAATATTTCCGAGACTATCATATCCAGACAGATATGGAGATAGTGATGGTGATGACTATAGTATTCCACCGGAGCATGGTGGTCCTACTATCTCATTTGGAGTTGGGACATATCCTAAGGGATCCTTAGTTAAGAAGATTGACCAAGAAGGTGATATTCAGGATTTTTTCTTTAATGTACCTACCAAATCATAACATTTAGAAGATACTTTACCTAGTGTTGAGAGATTTGATTCCCTAGTGCCTTCATATTTTGTATCCATAGTATGTTTTTAATATTTCAGAGAAAGGATTCTTTTAGATTTCCATGGAATTTTGAGTTATCAAGAACCTCCTATTTTTGCATCTACATCTAGTGCCCCACCTCCTTCGGCTTTAATTGATGTAGATTCGATCTTGTCTATAGTCAAATAGTATCTCCAAGTTATTATAGGTGATGTGCATTCATCTCATCAAGATTAATTGAGGCAGATTATATAGAATGGGTTTCGAAGGAATTGGTTGACCTGTTAAAAGTGACACTAATGGAAAAGAAGGTTATACCAATGGTTAAAAACCTTAGGTATAGGCTGGAAAACCGTTGGTATACCCTATACCAACAGTTTTCCAAACCGTTGGCTAGTAAGCCGTGAGGAAAGACTTATACCAACGGTTTGATCCAAACCGTTGGTATATGGGTTATATATATTTAACCCAATGTATACCAACAGTTTATAACCGTTGGTAATGAATTTGAGGAAGTCTTATACCAACGGTTTTAAACTGTTGGTAATGTGATTTTCAGGAAAACCAATACCAACGATTTAGAACCGTTGGTATTGGATTTCCAAAAATCCAGACACCTATACCAACGGTTTTAAACCTTTGGTATAGGTTATTCTAGAAATACAGAACACCTATACCTACAGTTTTAAACCTTTGGTATAGTGGTTTTTCAAAATCCCAACACCCTTATACCAACGGTTTATAACCGTTGGTATAGAGTTTTTCCAGAACTGCACACAACATCCCCCTCCCTCCAGTAGCCCCTCCACTTTACACCTGCATATAGACTTGAAACAGACTTGAAAATGGTTTTTTCACCTCATGTAAATGAAAAATCCATTTTCATGAAAACCCATTACAAAACCATCTCATGTTATGCAATTACATGAAAATGGATTTTTCAGCTCTCCCATGCACCAACATTTTCAAAACCAAAATGAACATGCTGTATTATCAATGCAAACTAATTTTAAAACCCAACTCACTAAACTAAATGACAATGTAGAAACACACAACATCCAATATCTTATCACCTCAATAATACTCCTTAGCATGAAATATTGTATAAAATAATTTTAATGTAATATTAACAAGTAATGATATATTGAATGTGAACAACTAATTGATACAATAAATAAAAGTTGGAACAAATAATTTACACATTATTAAAGATATTAACCTTCAGTTGAGGTCATTAGTAATGAGAAAATCTATAATCAAATGCATTATGAAGCTGAATAAAACCAGAATGTGCAAATATTATAATGCGAGACTAAATAAAACATGATAAAAAATCATTAGTTAGAGATTCCATGCCAAATAATGACCAAAAAGAGAGAAATAAACAAATTTGGCTTGCTTCAGATCTATCATGGATCTGTTACATGGGGTCGATGAATCATAAGGCTTTAATAAGATCGTAATGTGATATTAGACCACTAGATTGAAGAAACCAATGATTTTGGTGCTTGTTTGAGATAGAAACTAGATCTATGGTGTGATAATCAAACTGTAAGAATGCAATTACCCATTTCCATGTATGGATTTTGTATTCTGGTTTCTTTGAGGAAAATGTAAAATTGGGGAATTTTGATGTACAATCCATGTACTTCAGTGTACACACCATGAACATTGATGTCCTTTCCAGGCCACGTACAGGTCGTGTCTCAGCCATTTACCAAGTCATGTTGTGTCGTGGTCGTGCCTCTTAAGGTGAGACCCAGTAAAAGCTTGTACATAGTGTGTATTGTTAAAGGAAATGTCGTGTATTTTATTTTTTATTTAATATAAGGGAGAGGGGTTATGTCTCATTTACAGAATTAACTTCTTTTAACCTTGGTTCATCTAATTTCGGCCAGGAGTGACAATTATTCTCTGAGCCATTGATTCTCTTATTAATGTCCAATCAGAACTCTGGAAGGTGCATTGGGATCCCACCAATGAGTTCTCCCTCAACCTTAATCCTATCCTCCTGATTCCTCTCCTCATTTTATAGATATAGACATGATAATTTATGAATCTTTTGTGGATTTTCAATGATCTAGGATGAATCAAGATCCGATATTCAACAATATTGTTCTCACGACTACGAGGTAGGTGGGTTGTGCCTATATGTTGTTTTGTCAAGAATTATATGTTCCTAAAACTCATATACCCATGTTTTTGGTATACATGACTTGGAATTACACCGTGATTATCATATGATATTGGTTGATTAGGTTACTAAGGTTATTTCTTTGAGATAGGGAACCACAGGGTTGTGTTTCCCTTGACTAATTTGTTAGATCATTGGCCCATGACGCCTTAGATGCATACTGCTTTCCATGACTTTTTTTTGTTTAGGATAGATTTTTGATTATTAAAAATCGATGTGATAGTAAGATTACATGAGGTGATTTGATTATTATAATGCCATTTAATAGTTAGATTAGATGAGGTGTGTTGATAATAGTCTGCGATGTAATAATTTAAATTAAATGAGGTACTTATTTTTACCTGTTAATAGATTAATTACATATGATACATGTGGGTGAGACTGTGATATATCTGAGGGAGAGACTGTGATGCCTGAGGGAGAGGATGTGTTTTTTTCCTGAGGTCAAGACAGTGACATGCGTTTAGGCAAGATATTGATGTCTCCAAGGAAAGTTTTAGCTATTCTTTACTTCAATATTTAATGGTTGTTGATTTATTTATACTATGTTTAATTTTTTACCTTGTTTTTATACATGTATATTCACTAAAATTTGGGCACAAATCTTGTGGTGGATGCCAACTGGTATTATGTCTCACAACCTATTTGGTTCATGCTTTGGGACCATGAAGATTACACTGAAAAATCCATTTTCATTTTCATGTAAATGAAAAATCCATTTTCATTTGTGACTCGTGCACTTCACAAATGACCCATGGATCGTTTTCCTAAAGTTTCAACAGAATCCGAATGCATTTGGTCAGTTTTCCGTATGCTGATAGTTGTTTTCACTTAAAATCATGTCCATTTCAAATAAAAGTGAGACTATTTGAGTGGTACCAGCCACACCATGCCTCATATTGAGGCGGGGTTGACTCTTACACGACACAAATGACCCATGGATACTTGTCCTAATGTATCAACATAATCCGAATGCGTTTGGTCCATTTCCCGTATGTCAGTTGTTGTTTTTATGTAAACTGTTGTCCATTTCAAAGAAAAGTGACACACTTTGAGTGGTGTCGGCCACACCGCGCCTCGGATTGAGGCGGGGTTGACTCGTACACGTCAAAAATGACCCATGGATCGTTTTCATAAAGTATCAAGACAATCCAAATTCGTTTGGTCAGTTTTCCGTATGTCGTTTATTTTAATTAAAAGCACATTCATTTTAAACAAAAGAAAGACACTTTTAGTGGTACTGGCCACACCGGCCCTCAGATTGAGGCGGGGTTGACTTGTACACATAAAAAATGACCCATTGATAGTTTTTCTAAAGTTTCAAAAGAATCCGAATGCGTTTGGTCGGTTTTCCTTATGCCGGTAGTTGTTTTCACTTAAAATCCTGTCCATTTCAAATAAAAGTGACAGAGTTTGAGTGGTATTGGCCACACCATGCCTCATATTGAGGCGGGGTTGACTCTTACACGACCCAAATGACCCATGGATACTTGTCCTAAAGTATCAACAGAATCCGAATGCGTTTGGTCTGTTTCCCGTATGTCAGTTGTTGTTTTTACTTAAATTGTTGTCCATTTCAAAGAAAAGTGAGACACTTTGAGTGGTTCCGGCCACACCGGCCCTCATATTGAGGCGAGGTTGACTCGTACACGTCACAAATGATGCATGGATCGTTTTCCTAAAGTTTCAACAGAATCCAAATGCATTTGGTTGGTTTTCCATATGTCGTTTATTTTAATTAAAAGCGCATCCATTTTAAAAAAAAGAAAGACAATTTTAGTGGTACCGGCCACACATGCCCTCAGATTGAGGCAGGGTTGACTCGTACACGTCACAAATGACCCATGGATCGTTTTTCCTAAAGTTTCAACAGAATCCGAATGCGTTTGGTCGGTTTTCTGTATGCCGGTAGTTGTTTTCACTTAAAATCATGTCCATTTCCAATAAAAGTGAGACGGTTTGAGTGGTACCGGCCACACCGTGCTTCATATTGAGGCGGGGTTGACTCTTCCACGACACAAATGACCCCTGGATACTTGTCCTAAAGTATCAATAAATTCCGAATGCATTTGGTCTGTTTCCCATATGTCAGTTGTTGTTTTTACTTAAACTGTTGTCCATTTCAAAGAAAAGTGAGACACTTTGAGTGGTGCCGGCCACCCCGCACCTCGGATTGAGGCGGGGATTACTCGTACACATCACAAATGACCCATGGATCGTTTTTCTAAAGTTTCAACAGAATCCGAATGCGTTTGGTCGGTTTTCCGTATGCCGGTAGTTGTTTTCACTTAAAATCCTGTCCATTTCAAAAAAAAGTAATACAGTTTGAGTGGTACCGGCCACACCATGCCTCAGATTGAGACGGGGTTGACTAGTACCTGACACAAATTACCCATGGATACTTGTCTTAAAGTATCAATAGAATCTGAATGCGTTTGGTCCATTTCCCGTATGTCAGTTGTTGTTTTTACTTAAACTGTTGTCCATTTCAAAGAAAACTGAGAGACTTTGAGTGGTGTTGGCCACACCGCACCTCGGATTGATTCGGGGTTGACTCGTACATGTAAAAAATGACCCATGGATCGTTTTCATAAATTATAAACACAATCCGAATGCGTTTGGTTGGTTTTCCGTATGTCATTTATTTTAATTAAAAGCGCATTCATTTTAAACAAAAGAAAGAAACTTTTAGTGGTACTGGCCACACCGGCCCTCAGATGTAGGCGAGGTTGACTTGTACACGTCAAAAATGACCCATGGATCGTTTTACTAAAGTTTCAATAGAATCTGAATGCATTTGGTCGGTTTTCCTTATGCCGGTAGTTGTTTTCACTTAAAATCCTGTCCATTTCAAAGAAAAGTGAGAAAGTTTGAGTGGTAATGACCACACCGTGCCTCAGATTGAGGCGGGGTTGACTCGTACATGACACAAATGACCCATGGATACTTTTCCTAAAGTATCAACAGAATCCAAATGCCTTTGGTCTATTTCTCGTATGTCAGTTGTTGTTTTTACTTAAACTGTTGTCCATTTCAAAGGAATGTGAGACACTTTGAGTGGTTCCAGGCACACCGACCCTCGGATTGAGGCGGAGTTGACTTTTACATGTCACAAATGACCCATGGATCGTTTTCATAAAGCTTAAACAGAATCTGAATGCGTTTGGTTGGTTTTCCCTATGTCATTTATTTTAACTAAAAGCGTATCCATTTTAAACAAAAGAAAGACATTTTTAGTGGTACCAGCCACACCGGCCCTCAGATTGAGGCAGGGTTTACTCTTACACATCAAAAATGACCCATTGATCGTTTTCCTAAAGTTTCAACAGAATCCGAATGTGTTTGGTCAGTTTTCCATTGTCGGTAGTTGTTTTCACTTAAAATCATGTCCATTTCAAATAAAAGTGAGATAGTTTGAGTGGTACCGGCCACACTATACCTCAGATTGAGGTGGGGTTGACTCGTACACGACAAAAATGACCCATTTATACTTGTCCTAAAGAATCAAAAGAATCCGAATGCATTTGGTCTGCTTCCCGTATGTCAGTTGTTGTTTTTACTTAAACTGTTGTCCATTTCAAAGAAAAGTGAGACACTTTGAGTGGTGCCGGCCACACCCTGCCTCGGATTGAGACGGGGTTGACTCTTACACGTCAAAAATGACCCATGGATCGTTTTCCTAAAGTTTCAACAGAATCCGAATGCGTTTGGTCGGTTTTCTGTATGTCGGTAGTTATTTTCACTTAAAATCCTGTCCATTTCAAATAAAAGTGAGACAGTTTGAGTGGTACCGGCCACACCGTGCCTCAGATCGAGGCGGGGTTGACTCGTACACTACACAAATGACCCATGGATACTTTTCCTAAATTATCAACAGAATACGAATTCGTTTGGTCTGTTTCCTGTATGTCAGTTGTTGTTTTTACTTAAACTGTTGTCCATTTCAAAGAAAAGTGAGACACTTTGAGTGGTGCCGGCCACACCGGACCTCGGATTGAGGCGGGGTTAACTCGTACACATCACAAATGACCAATTTATTGTTTTACTAAAGTTTCAACATAATCCGAATGTGTTTGGTCAGTTTTCTGTATGCCATTTATTTTAATTAAAAGCGCATCCATTTTAAACAAAAGAAAGACACTTTTAGTGGTGCCGGCCACACCAACCCTCGGATTGAGGCGGGGTTTACTCGTACACGTCACAAATGAAAATATAAAAATTTCTCAAAATTAATCAATTTAATACATATAAATATTATAAGTAATTGGATATTTTTTTGTTTGTAAATTATATTCCTAATCAATGAAAAAATATAAAATAGAGAATAAAAATGTTAAAAATAATTTTTTTAACCAAAGAAATTAACCAATATTTCATTATCATTAAAATCCATTTATCAAAATCAAAAAGACACACACTTATTTATATTTTTTAACCAAGGGAATTCATCACCTAATAAATCATTTTCCACCTAAAAAAACCTCATTTTATTATTTTTAAAATGAACCCCCAATATTACCCATGGATCTAAAACACATAATTTTTCATGTCATGTCCTTAGGCCCTAAATCTTACTTATGGATGACCATATGTCCTTAGGCCCTAGAACACCCATGACCTTACCCGACCCGACCCGGCCCATGGACACCCCTAATTTCGAGTGATTGTTTTTGAATATTAAGATGTACATATTAACTTATCAAACTAGATATCATACAGGGAATCACAATACCAAGGAATACTAAAGGTCTAGGTAGTAGACTAATCATACAATAATAATCAAGTGCAAAAAATAGATCTGATAACAACATCCCTATGAAGCAGAGGAAAACCCCGGAGTGGAAAACCCAGTTCAAAAATAAAGAGTTATACAGAATTCAAAAATAAAATGGATCAATTTGCCCCTGATCAGCATCATCAACACCACTATCATCATCGGCCTCATCCTCGCCACCATCTCTGTCCTCGTCATCATCCTCGTCATCATCCCCATGCTCATCATTGGCCTCATCCTCATCCTCAGCTCCATCCTCACCCTCGGGCCCATCCTCGCCCTCGGCCCCATCCTCACCCTCGTCCTCATCCTCATCCTCGTCCTCGTCCTATTCAGCATCCTCGTCATTGCCAAGAATGTCATGATCTTGATCACCACTAGAGCTATCGCATGGTTCATTGGATAATGCACCCATCGATGTCATAAATTTCTGACAAGCTGCGCTAGCCTCTGGTGGAAGTGATGAAGATAAAGCATTCATCGGTTTCATAAATTCTTTGTCCCTCATTTGAACATGTACTTCCAACTCTGTGACACTTTTATCAGATTGTCTTGCTTACTATTTGACCTGTTCCAACTCAGTCATACTAGAATGGATACCTGGAGAGGACCAATACCTCGTCGGGACTATATTCTTACCAGGTCGGCAGCGTACTCGACCAGAGTGCTCCTCTCCCAAAACCTGATATAAATGATCATGTGGCCCAAAATTTTCAGGATAATGGGCATCAAGAGCCTCTAAAATAGACTGTTAAAAATATTAATAGATTAATAAATTCAAAATAGATAATAAACTTTGAAATAAACAAATTAAAACTTACAATCTTTTCTTGGGTTGATTCATTTACCGCAGTTCCATCTTTTCTTCTTCTACTCCAGTAAAACAATTTTGCTCGAGGGATATGTCCTTAAATATTCAATTTGTGCTTCTGTAATGACATTGAGGCAATATAAAGTTCAAGTATAATCATATATTCAATATTCAATAAATCACATAATTTATGAAGGAAATAATAAAAAGAGAAAGTCCTAAAGAAAAATTATAAACAACTATATCGTACCAGCTGCCTCTCATGATCTGACATAGTTGTGCACCCCAAAGTGTGGAGGTACTGCTTTGAATCATTGTTTTTTTGTTTTTCTCAGAATATTCCTATATAATGTTTAATAATAAATATGATTATATTAATGAAAAATATGAAAACTCTGATTTAAATACCTCAAATGAGATTAATACCTTAAATTTGGAAGTTGCCCAATGGGTAATCATTTGGCGATATTGCTCTATTGGGTAGTCATCCACGATAGGTAAAGTCTCTAAATCCGTGCCCACCCTATCACACCATCCAACAAACAGGTCATGCTTATAAGCTCTCCAAAGCTCTCCTAACTCTTTTAAACGCGCTGGTCGTGCACCTTCGCCATCTGGGAAGTTAAACCGAAGCTGAAACCCAATAGATTAGTTCATATAAATACAAAAAAATACTACATTAAATCCAATAGTTTTTTTACTCATATTTGTTCCCACACGTTATCTTTGACTTCGTGTTGAAGTTGTCTCCAAGAGAGAGGGCTGACCGGAATGATATCGGAGTATTTGGCTAGTGTTGCCAAAAACCCCTGACATTCCTGCCCAAATTTCTCAATCATTTTTCCATCTGCATTATATTCAACCATCAACTGTGTCTGGTGGTTCCATACCACACGCAAGCGAGTACGCACCCTCACCTGCCTCCTATCTGTAGATGAATCTGTTATTAAAGAAAAATAATATCAGTACAAGTTATAATAAAATAAATTTTGGTATAAAAATTTGATAGAGTCAGATAAATATACCTGTGGTAGTCGGATCAATGGGCGTCACTAGATGTGCAGAAGCTGAAGGAATATCCTATACAGGTAGATTGACCCTCAGTGTACACTCCTCAGCCGCATACAGTGTCGCATCAGGAGTCGAAGAAGGTGGAATATAATAGCTCGGGGATAATGAACCAGAAGCAAAAGATGATGGCATAGACGTCTGGCCAACTGGTAGTGTAAACATCGGAGGTCCAAATATCTCGTGTGTCCCTGGAGACACAATAGGATCAAAATGGGGTGAAGAATATACGTCTGTAGCGGTGGATCATCTAACTCTCACCCCATGAGCTCTCGTACCACCGGCATCAGTACCTGACCCACTAGATGATCGTACATCTCTGACACCACCCCCCTCCTACCACCAGCCACTCTTCTGGGAGCAATATCAGTCTCCTCGTCAGATATCTCTCGTCTAGGGGGTCGATCCTGAAAAAAAGTTTAACACATAAGTAAACACATGATATTATAAGTTATTAAAATATTTATATTATAAATAAAATACTCACAACAGGGATGAGTGGAGGAACACCCATCTGTATCATGTGACGATTATTATCTATCATCTTTTTCTGTCGCCTCTCTTCAATGGGTGTCATTTCCTGCAATGAAAACAAATATGGAAGTAATTAAAAACAGATAACTAATTTGTAACCCAAAAAAAAATATAGAAAAACCATTCTGATAAAAAACATAAAGTAAAAGAAGATTTATGGTGGTTTGAAGGTAAGTACAAGGATACACACTCTAAATGATGTAGGTGAAACATGTAGGTGAGAATACGACTGTATGATTCTATATATTTCCCACCACAACTTTAGGTTCACAATCAACTCTGACAATTGAGTTATTGGCGTCATCATAAGTAATAAACAGATTGCTTCCAATTGCAGTAGGGATAGTGTCAACTTCATCATCACCATCATCAAAAACATATCTGGGATTTACTTCAATAATCACACCGAATTTAGGATGACAATGATCTTTGACATAAAAAACTTGTTTCACCATTGATGCCAATACATATGGTTCATCTATGGAAAGAGTGCGAGTCATGTCAATAACTCGAAATCCACAATCATCAATAAAGGTGCCTTGCCTCATCATTGAATCAAACCATTTACATTTCATCATCGTGACTCGACCATGTGAGTAATCATCCAAAATTATTATTTTCTCTACGAATCCATAATAAGAAACATTTTCAGAACGAGGTCTAGTATCCGATGAACTGGCATAACAGTCTGTTGTGGCAGTTAGCATAACACCATTATGCTGTGTTCTCATGTTTCTTGCTCATTTAGTGATAATAAATTTGTATCCATTGATCACAAGTGATTTACAAGCATGAACCATGGTATTTGGACCAAAAGACAAAGCTCTTGTTTCCTTAGAAATAGAGTCAGCAGGAAAAATCGATACCTAAAATATAAACAAATAGAAATCTTAATTAAATATTATTTTTATTTAGTTATTACTGAAATATTTTTACCTTCAATTTCAACCAAGAAGAGAACCCTTTGCTATGAAAAGTCTCTTTCCTTCTCAAAGATAAAGAACGATTCTGTCTATATATAAATTCTTTATGTTCTCTGTAGATAAAAATAATAATAGTTTAAAAAATATTTAAAATTACAAGAGATAATATAAGAGATAAATGTAAAATTTATTTGATATACTCATCGAAAAAATCACAATTGAACAACACTTTGCGATGTGCCATCTCTCGCTCTTCGAGGCTTAATATCGTCAATGTATATGATCCCGAAATTCCTCCTGTCTGAGGAAGTGATGGAAAACTGGGTTCAATTTTCCCATACTATTCTTCTTCATTTCTCATTGGTCTGTTTACTCTCGTAGTAAGATCAGACAAATACATTGCGTAGAAATGTATACATTCTTGATCCAAGTAACCGTTCACAATAGAACCTTCGAGATAATTTCTGTTCCGAACATATGATTTCAATGTGCACATGTTTCTTTCAGTTGGATACATCCAACGGAATGCAACGGGTCCTCCAAGAAGTATTTATGTCGGAAGATGGAAATTCAGATGCAATATGCATCTAGAAAATGATGGAGGGAATATTTTCTCTAACTCGCACAAAATTAATGGTGTCTCTACCAACAGTTTTTGCAATAAGGATTTAGATAGCCTCTTAGAACAAAGATCTCTAAACAAATAGCACAACTGAATAACTGAGAATCTAAAATTATTGGAAAAAAGATGACGGATTTTTATTGGAATCAACTCATGTAAAAGGACGTGATAGTCACGAGTCTTCAAAGATTTTAGCTCCAACACTTTTCTGTTGACCCGTTTTGATATATTTCTTGAATAGCCATCAGGAACTTTAATAGACTCTAGAACTTCCATTTAAATATAAATTTAGTGAAATATTAGTAGAGACATTTAAAATTAATTGTGGAATATGATTTAAAGTGTATAAGTAAAAATGAAATATCAAATAAAAAAAAATTGAATTTTAATATTGAATGTTTAAATTAAGTCTCGACCCAGATTAATAGTTTTAGTGGGAAAAAAGAAGTGTCACTAGTTTTTTTTATGATTATATTCCATTACATCTCTAGTTTTTGGAGAATTTTGTGTTTAATGACATGTTTTAAAGTGTGAAGGAAATGTCCTATAATTTTGAGATACGAACTATGATATTTTTCATTTATGATGTGAGGTTTTGGAATTTAAATACCTGCAACTATGAGGACCTCCAGTTATAAAAAATGAGGGAGGAAATGAACATGATCTAGAGGTAGAGTTCCATGGGATACATGTGGATCATACATTTTTTCTATATGTGGAGCCACATGTTGATTCAGACATGGGTTCTGAATAAATATTCTTTGAGGGGTTTTATCACTTCATGAAGACTTTTTGAGGAACTCTGATGCGTACCTTGATTACGGTTGAGATGACATGTGTGTTCTGGTAGATTTGTTGTCCAATAATTTCAATTGATGGTCTCCCATGATAAATTGGTATTTGGATTGAGACTATGATATTCACCTTAAATAATCCGTATAGACCTCATCATTAGAGAGATAAAATCATGAGATATATGCTATGTGAGGAGGAAAAGTGTGGGTGTGATTTACCAAACAAGACTAGCTATCTATGAGGCATGGTATGGGATGATTTATAGACTAGGATATATAACTAATTTTACTTCAAGAATCTGTCGACATATAGGGATAATGAATTCATGCATTAGAAGTAGGGCACCATGACTATTATTGAGTACAAAAAATGTTTTATAGAGTTTCATCATTTTTCACCAATGTACATTTTTGATGAGATATTGTGAGAGAGACACATTAAGGTAAGTCGTTTAAATGTTGTATGATTCATGGATGACGTGTTAATATTGACCTATAATACTGAAATTATGAAGCAGACACTATTTATATATTATAAGCTGAGGGAGGTCATGGGAGAATATGATAGAATTATAGACTATTGAACTAGTATACCGACATCATGTGGTAGGATTTTTTTGGGGATTCCTATGAGATGAGTAACGGTCATGATTGAAGTACTAGTTTCTCAGTTTTCCTACAACAGTGTGGAAGAGGGGGCATTAAGAACATTTCATGTGATGATGACCCAATAGAGTCTCAACCATGTGGAAGGATAGTCAACATGAAGTGTTTCTACTGGACCACCCCTCTAGCAGTGGCTTGTGATAGACATATTCGAAAACAAGTTTTGGAATTGTTTTAATAGCTAAATATAATAAATGAAGATATATAAGTGATGTTTTATCATGTTGTGGATGTGGTGGTTGTGGCTATGTCATCCATGCCATAATTACACTGAGAAATCAGTGTGTTCCTATTCCAAACATTGAGGTTTTATTACATGTACATGGTTCATGAAATATCTATTATGTAAAACCTACCCACATGGAGAAGGGTGGCATACGATCTATAGTGAGAGGTAAGATCAAAGTAGCCTCTACCGGTAAATCCTCTCATTTTGATACTGATGCATCACATGGATTCATATCCTCACATGTGGTGAAAATCCTATGTCTCATTATATTGTCTTCAATGAGTGTAATGATTCTAGAAATCTAAAAACTGAAATATTAGATAAAGAAGAAGAGGAACCTGAAGGAGGTCGAAGATCCAAACTGGTCCGGCAGAAGGAGCTCCAAAATCTCCTAAATCGGTTGCTGCTGCTCCCGTTTAGGGTTCTGTATCTGGATGGGGAGAGGACGGGTGACTGGCAATTTGGTGGAAACTTGTGCCAACAGTTTTTAGAAACCGTTGGTATATACATTCAGGGAAAAACTATACCAATGGTTCTAAAGAACTATTGGGAAAAAGCTCCCCAACCAAACCTATACCAAGCGTTTAATAAACCGTTGGTAAAAACCTCCCCCAGCCACATTTTCCCCCAACGGTTCTCATTGAACCGTTGGTAAAAATCCCCTTAAACACATCATTACCAACGGTTTACTATAACCGTTGGTAAAACCTTCTCTAAACCATCCTTTACAAATGGTTCTATGAAACCATTGGTATGCAAGTGTGGGGAAAAACCCACATTCTAGTAGTGTGATGAAAACTCTACCCAAGCTATTCATAGAGGAGAAGAAATATTTATTTAATAGTATGGAGAGATGATGAAATATTATTATAGGAATTTTCAATCTTATGAAGCCTTTCCTATATATATACAACAATCTCTCTTGTTGCATCCCTTGATGAGAATGATGTTAAGAGTGCCCATTTTTCTCTGTATCTTGAGTGTGTGGCTGGTCCTGATGGGTTCACAAATAAATTATTTATGTTATACTGGGACATAGTTCGTGATGAGGTCGTTAATGATATGAGAGAGTTCTTTAACCATGCATTAATTCCCTATGGAATCAACTCCAATTTTATTGTGCTGATCCCAAAGAAGGAAAATGCAGTGGATGTAAAGGCTATTGGTAATAACTTTAAAAAAATCATTAGAAAAATTATTTCTATGAGGTTAGGTCCCATTACTCTTGGATTTATCTCTTCAAATTAGTTTTGATTTATCCCTATTAGGAATATTCCAAACTACCTCTGAATGTGTTAACATCATGAAATGAAAGGTTTAACATGGTAACTTTGATTTAAAGCTCGGTATCTCAAAGGAATTAGATACAATAAAGTGGATTTTAATTTTTAAAATCCTCATAAGGTATAGACACCCCCTTCACCACCATGTCCCCCTAGATAACCCCCATTCACCTCCTTTGAACACCCCATACCCCTTTGGACAACCCCCTTGCACCCCCTGGACAACCCCGTTCACCCCCACTGGACACCCCCCTAGACACCCCTCTAGGGACAGCCCCCCCGACACCCCCCCCCCCCCCCATGATAGCTCCCTGGACACCCCCTCATAGACACCCCACCTACACCCTCCCCCCTACCCTGAACCCCCCCCCCCCCCCCCCGACATCCCTTGGACCCCCCTAGACACACCACCAGCACCCTTCCCTAAAGACCCCCGAACCCCTAGACATCCCTTGGACACCCCCTCCTAGACACCACACATGCACCCCCCCGTGATTTTTATAGTTTCAATAACAAGAATACAATAGTTGTTGATATACTAAACCAACAAGTTACATTTAATCAGGATTTCTTTACACCAGTATAGATTTTCACCCACCAATGACACCATTTGTAAAATGATGTATAGACCTGTTAATCTTAGCCAGGAAAACCCCCATTGGAGACTTCGTGAAGACTAAACATTCCATTAAGAAGATATAATAATGTTATCAAAACATTCAATTTTATGGTGGTTAAGAAAAACAATGTGTAAAATAGGGGTAACAACATGCCTTGGAAAACAAAAGTTTGGATTCGCACAACCTGGAAAGCCAAGAGGGGAACCTTCCCAATTGTCGAACCAGATATTTATGTTTCTTCATTCCACAATCCCCTGAAAGTGCTTCTTGAGAAATAGAATGTTCCCATGAAACTCTTTTCACATCCATGAGACTTTCCCCCTAGATCCTCTAGGTCAGATCAATACTTTGACAGATATGAAATTTCCCCATAGAGAACGACCTTCAAGAACCTCCCACGCAAGCTTAGATTGTAGAATGTGCATTGATCCCTCAACACTGCAAAAGGTTGATACCAATATCTACCAATAGTCCTTTCATCCTCATCCAAAAAAACCATAAGAAAAATCTTCCCTCCCCATGGGAATACAATATGAAATAAGTCATTATCTTTTCAATATTCCGAAATATCAGTTTCAAAGCCCTTTAGCACCGATAAAACATGAATTGTAATGGAGTTAAGGATAAAATTCACTAGCGTAATTCATCCAATAACGGATAAAAAGTAGTTCTAGAATTTAGTAATACGACTTGTTATATTATTATAACCCCCTCACAAATGACTTAAACATAATCTCCCTGGGGAAAAACGAGAACCATGGTACTCTAGAGAAAAATGCCTTCATCAGCATGTTTTGGTTATTTTTTTCCCTCTTTGGATTGAATGTTAATATTTTGAAGTCCCTAATGTCTGTGGCAAGTATCTCTCCTGATGTTCGTGATTCTATTGATACTGTTATGATGGTTAGGAAGGGTTATCTTCCCCTTTGTTATCTGGGAGTTCCCCTCATCCCTTCCAAGCATATAGCTTCTGATTTTGTGGTCTTGGAAGAGACAATTGTTCGAAGAGTTAAATTTTGGACTAATAACTCTCTCTCATTTGTTGGGAGGTTACAAATTGTTCAATTGGTTCATTTTATTATGAAACCTTATTGGTGTTAACACTTCATTTTACCCAAGATATTGGTCAAATCCATTGAAACCACCCTTAGGAATTTTCTTTGGAAAGGTCCTTCGTTGGCTTCCTCTGGGTGTGGCCTAAAATTTATTCTGTGTTGGAGGTGTGGTTTGGATGGGGGCTGGAGTACTGGTTTTCAGGATGGTTGTTTTGGATGTATGTAGTGGCAGTGGTTTTCTGGAGGCTAGGGTGCTGGTTTCTTGTAGAGATGGGTGTAGGCTAGTGGTGTGCATGGGATGCGGTTTTTTGGCTACTGTGGTTTGTGTTTGTGGCTGGTTTGGGCTGGGGTGGCTGGTGTGGGTTAAAATGAAGGTGACAGGGGGTTGGAAGGTGGATGGTGCAAGTTCTAAATGGTGTTATGGGGTTGTTTTTTAGGTATAAGGGGGTTTGATGCAGGATGGAATGTAGGAGGCTGGGGGCTGGTGTGGTTGCTAGTGTGGGCTGGAGTGGCTGGTGCGGGTGGAAGGCAGGTGAAAGGGGATTTCTGGGGGCTGGTGTGGGCTGGAATTGGTGGCAAGGGGCTGGTGTGGGCTGGATTGCTAGTGGATGGGGGCTGTTGGGCATTTGGAAAGGGCTGGTACAGGTTGGGATGTAGGAGGTCGGGGGCTGCGAGGGCTGGAACTGCTGGATGGGGCTATTTTTCAGGTGGCAGAGGAATGACATGAGTGTTTTGTATAAGGCTGGGGGTGGGGGCTGGTTTGGTGGCTGGTCTGGTATGGATTGCAGGTGGCTGGGGTGTGACCACGACATGACCGTGGCGTGACCGCAGCATGACTGCGGCGTGACCACGACGTGATCGCAGTGTGTTGGCCCGGTCCTGTGACATCCGCGAGGCAGTATCTTCCGACCAAGAATAAAGGGAGTGGGAGGAGGCGGGGGAAACATTCCGGCCGTCACCCCCGCCAGCAGTAATTGTGATTAGTCTGTCTCAACATTGATCATAAGACTCATGTAATAATATCACAGATCTAATCATCTACCAGATTCCCCATTTTTGTAGAAATCTCCAACTACACTATATGTGGTGTGTGTTGTTTATTGTTCTCACACATTAAAAGAAAGATAATGTAGAATAATTTTCTCTATGAGTGTCAAAACACTCATCAGATCATCGAGATCATAAAAATATCAAAATCTGAAGGACTCTTTTCCAAATAAAAATATCATTATAAAAGTATTCTCAAGTATTCTTATTGTCCAACATTTACTATGATGTCCCTCGAGCACTTGATGGTCCTTGTAGAATACAAGTATCAAGCTTCACCCTCACCTCCAATGTTGTCTACAAGTGATTGAATATTTTCATGAGGGAATCAATCCAGAGATTTTCTACCTGGGGGCCTCCTTCCCGATTAACTATGGGGGGGTAATGTATATAAAACTCTATCTAGGTATCATACATCGAATTCTAACAGAACTATGAACCTTCGCGGGGTGTCATCCTAGATCATGGTGAAATCACGACATTACCACGGTGTGACCACTGCGTGACCGCATCTTGACTGCGGCGTGACCACGGCGTGACTGCGGAATGTTGGTTCGGTCTAGCGACATCCGCAGGGCATCATCTTCCGTCCAGGAGTGAAGGGAGCATGAGGAGGCGGGGCAACATTCTGGCAATCACCCTGCCGATGGAAATTGTGATTATTCATTCTCAAGATTGATCACAAGACTCATGGAATTCTATCATAGAGATGATCATCCATCCGATTCTCCATTTTTGTAGAAATATCCAACTACACTATATGATGTGTGTGTTGTTTACCGTTCTCACACATTAAAAAAAAGATAATGTAGAAGCATTTTCTCTCCAAGGGTCAAAACACTCATCAGATCATCGGGATTATAAAAATATAAAACTCTAAAGGAAAACATTCCAAATACAAATATCAATATAAAAGTGTTATCAAGTATTCTTATTGTCCAACATTCACTATGATGTCCCTTGAGCACTTAGATGGTCTTTGTAGAATACAATTAGCAAGCTTCACCCTCATATCCAATGTTATCTACAGGTGACTAAATATTTTCATGAGAGACTCACTCCAGAGATTTGCTACCCGAGGTCCTCCATCCCCGTTACATATGGGAGGGTAATGTATCTAAAACTCTATGTAGGTTTCATACACCGAATTCCAACAGGCCTACGAACTGCCGCATGGTCTCATCCTGGAGTAGGGCCAAATAACGGCTTGACCGCAGTGAGATGGCCCGATCCAACGACATCCATGGGGTGACATCTTCTGTCTAGGATCAAAGGTAGCAGGAGGAGGTGGGGAAACATTCTGGCCATCGACCCACCAGCAGAAATTTTGATTAATCTGTCTCAACATTGATCACATGATAGATGGAATACTATCACAGAGCTGATCATCCATCAGATTCATCATTGTTGTAGAAAGATCCAACTACACTATAGGAGGTGTGTGTTGTTTACTGTTCTCATGCATAAAAATAGATAATGTAGAATCATTTTCTCTAGAAGGGTCAAAACACTCATCAGATCATCGAGATCATAAAAAAATAAAACTCTGAAGAACAATTTTCCAAAAAACAAATATCATTATTAAATTGTTATCAAGTCTTATTATTGTCCAATATTTACTATTATGTCCCTAAAACACTTAGATGGTCATTTAATAATACAAGTAGCAAGCTTCACCCTCATATCCGATGTTTTTTATAGGTGACTAAATATTTTCATGAGAGACTCAATCCAGAGATTTGATACTTGAGGGCCTCCCTCCCCATTAACTATGGATGGGTAATGTATCTAAAACTCTCTCTAGGTATCATACATCGAATTCCGACAGGACTGCGAACTGTCACAGGGTTTCGTCTTGGAGCAGGTCCAAATCATGACATTACCACGGTGTGACTGCAGCGTGACCACAACTTGACTATAGCTTGACCGTGACGTGACCGCGACGTGACCACAATGTGACCGTGGCGTGACCGCAGCGTGACCGTGGTGTGTTGGCCTAGTCCCACGACATCTGCAGGGCAGCATATTCCAGCCAGGAGCGAAGGGATCAGGAGGAGTCCACGCAACATTTTGGTCATCACCCTGCCGGAATAAATTGTGGTTAGTTAGTCACAACATTTATCACAAGACTCATGGAATACTATCACAGAGCTGATCATCACTATTCTTTAGTTTAGAAGATAGAAGACCTCTATTGGAGGGGTTTTATTATAAAATCAGGACATTGATTTATCACAAAATTCATTTAATTATATTTAACATTTATTCTAAAACTCATTCCGCACAAATCAAATGAAATAAGTTAAGCATCTAGATCAACATAACTATCACTATTAGTTTTCGCAGACAGTGCACCTCCATTGGAGGGGTTTTATTATAAAAACATGACTTTATTTATCAAATGAAACAATTATATTACAGAATTTTTTTTCAAGATATGAAATTCAATATAATTAATCAGAATTAAGAAAGAAGCTAAATTTAATTTAAATAATTCATAAATTAAAGAGGCTAGGGGAGGGACCCTACCTCAAGGTGGAACCAAGCCATCCACTTCAGTTCTTGGAGCATTCTAACTAAAAGCGGCTACTCCCCTACTCAGTATACACACCTTCAAACACATTCAAGTATACCTAGCCCCTATGCACACACCCGCATGTCCATGAGAATGTGAAAGGGGATCCTTGAACATATTCTTAAATGCATATCCTAGTCTCCACTCACTTAAATATGCATATATATATATACATGGGAACACCTAGCCCCATAAGTGCATAATCACTGCCATGGGTGACTATACATGTAACGGGGGAACCCACATATATATACTTACTTACCTTTGCACACACAAGAGAGTCACCATTGACTTGGTGACTTGAAACCAATGACCAGGGATCAACACACTACACAAAGGATATTGGGAACCTTAAAAGACATAAAGGATGCTAAATAAACAGTGAGAAACCAACCAATGACATTGAAGCCTCACCTCGATTGGAAGAAAAGATCAAAATCCTCCCAAACCAACACGAAACAACCCAAGACCCTACCGAAACCATAATATGGAGTAAAAAAAATTGAAATCACCCAAAACTTGAGGTGGAAGACAAGTAATAACCATAAAATTTTACTTCGGATAATAGCCGGTGGACTGAATCAAATATAAACCCCTTCTCGCCCCTTCGTAGAACATAACTACTATTTATCCATAGAATGTAATAAAATACCTAAGTGTCCAATGAGGTACAGAAAATAAAATAAAAACTAAACTAAAACATACCTGTCTCTCATGACTATAAACGTCACCGCCCAACATATAAGAACCACAACACCCCATGTGTCAAATCATGTTCCTATAAAAAGGGGGAAATAGATCCATGTTTCCAAATAATAATATAAAATAGTACATTCCTATTAATTAACAATTACTCTTCCTATTAATGGTATATAATCAGTTTGGATTGAGTTTCAACATAGTTTGATTTTGTTCGATACAAGTTTGTGTGGGAAATTTCCATTAGATTTAGTTTGTCTTGTTTTTTTATATTATCTTGGACAATTTTATTCATTTGGGTTCTAGTAGATCATGAAATTCTCATTATTCATGAAATTCATACCTAATATAGATTTTTCTTGGGCATATAAATCCCCAGAAGCCCCAAATTAAATTGGGTCAAACAAAGAGGGAAGAATAAACCAACCTCAAATCCACTTGGACACCCACCCCCACACCTTAGACACCACCACCTCCATGGATAGCCCCCCCAATCCCCTAGATAGCCCCACTACCCCCTGGACACCACCCCACCACCCAGACACCCCCACCCCTAGACACCCCCACCCCCATGGACTACCCCCACACACATGGACACCCCCACCCACCTGAACACCCCCAACCCCTTCGACACCCCCCAACCCCCTTGGACAACCCCAACCCCCTAGACAACCCCCACCCCCTGAACACCACCCCAGCCCCTGAACACCCCCACCCCGGGACACCCCCACCCCGGGACACCCACACCCCAAAAGATAGCCCCCACCCCCTAGACCCCCACCCCAACCCCATGGATAGCCCCCAACCCCCTTGGATAGCCCCCAACCCCCTTAAATAACCCCCAACCCCCTGGACACCCCCACCCCCACATGGACCCCCCCACCTACCTATACCCCCACCACCCTCTTGGACCCCCCCACCCACCCACCTGAACACCCCCAACCCCCTTGGACAACCCCCAACCCCCTGGACAACCCCCACACCCTGGACACCCCCACCCCCTAGATAACCCCCACCCCCTCAACATAAAAATGTTTAGAATGTGAGAAATAAGAAAACGCAAATAAAATCAAACATTTTTGTGCTACAAAGAAGAGTGCTTTAGTAGAAAAAAACATCATTCAGTGTTATAACATAGAAGTTGATAAACCCACATTATTACCATACTTGTTGATATAAAACAACACTCTAATGGAAATGTCACATAACATTCACTTCACACACATATTTTTTTCATGGAATAAAATTTTGAAAAATGAATCCTTCATATAGTGTTGTTATTCCAATGAAAAAACCAACATGGAGAAAATATGAAAATACATTCTAGTTAATAATATCTCTAAAAAAGTTTCAACACATTTCCCTTGAGTTAATTACATATTTATAGGGAACTTAGAATCTAGATTAAAATTTTCAATTTAATAAAATATGGTTACCCATTCAGCTGTATGTGAATCCAAAAAGAACGTCACATTTATCCACAAACCAATTTCCCTTCACATGCATCATGTACATATTAAAATAGTATGCATTAGATCACATTTTCATTTTCAAATCATAGCACTCCATTCACATGACAATGAAATCCACAAAGAATCAGTGGTATGAATAATTCTACGCATAAAATATTCTTAACATTTTTATAAGATCCAAATGATTTAACATACAATATGATATTCTTTATGAAACTAGAAACACATCATAACCTAAAGCACAAAGAAATAATGTTCTCATGGTATCTTCTATGTGATCTTCCAATGATTTAAATCTTCAAACACTACAGTGATAACTATTTTTATGTATTGAGAATACCAAAATTAATCATATATCATAGATGAATGAAACAATATTTAATGATACAAATTGAATCAACAAAATTCAAACTAAACAATGAATCAATTAATCATACCAGAAGAATATTTGGGACATACTGCCAAATAATACTGGAAATGTAGAAGGGGATGCATGGCCAGAGGGGAACCTCGATCTAGGTGGGATTCCAGACCACCAGATGGGATTCTAGACCTTCTTGACCTAGAGGGGATTCACTTCCGGTGAGGGAAAGCTCGACCTAGGAGAGACTAGGGTCCAGTGAGAAACAATATTTAATGATACAAATTGAATCAACAAAATTCAAACTAAACAATGAATCGATTAATCATACCAGAAGAAGATTTGGGACTTACTGCCAAATAATACTGGAAATGTAGAAGGGGATGCTTGTCCAGAGGGGAACCTCGATGTAGGTGGGATGCCAGACCACCAGATGGGATTCTCGACCTTCTTGACCTAGGGGGGATTCACTTCCAGTGAGGGAATGCTGACCTAGGAGAGACTAGGGTCCAGTAAGTCAAATATCAACCTAGGGGGGGATGTGCGACCTCATAAGGGATTATATAATAGAGGAGGACGAGTAGGGGGATGCGTGAGTGACGATGAGTGGTGATCGGTGAGTGGGGAGCGGTGCGGGAGAGTTCCAATGGGAGGAGGGGAGCGCGCATCGAGCTGCAGGCGGCAGAGAGGGGGAGTCAGGATGGGTGCAGTGGCAAGGGGGAGTTGGGATGGGAGTGGTGTCAAGGGGGATTCAGGATGTAGAGGAGCATTTCGGGATGGATAAGTGGGGGTGCGATGCGAGGGGAAGTCAGGATTGGAGGAGGGTCACATTTTAGGTTGGTTTATCCCAACTCTTCATAAGAACTCCTTCCTATTAAGAACGTTTTTCCAACGGTTCACTAAAACCATTGGTAAAACCAACTTATATTAATGTATACCAATGGTTTGAGAGAACCATTGGTATAGCCTCTTTATTACAATGGTTTTTTCAAACCATTGTGAAATAACTGTTGGTATTGGTGGGATTTCCACCAGGGACACTATTTGTATTGAAAACAACAATTAATTCTAAATTAATTTCTGCTACTTTTGTGTTTTGAATTTTTAATAATTGATTACATATTTTGAATCAGGAGGTCAAAATTTTGTAAATAGGTAAGTTTTATTTTTAGACATTGTTAATATTTACTTCATTAAATATTTTATTTACTGTGGTTAAAGGAGAAAATCCAGAAAATAAAGGTATAAAATAATATTATAATAATATTAAATTACCCTAACATGTGTCCTATTCCTATTGGTTGATACATGTATGACCATGGTAATCCATGAGTCGATTTTGGGACCACTTGGAGCAACTTGAGAGTGATAACGACACTTTATATAAATTAATTTATAGTAAGGACAAAAATGACATACAAATATCTTTTAGTAAAATAATTTTTAAAAAGTGTTATATAAGTTATCTTTTCAACTATAAAATTTCATTATAAAGATAAAAAATTTCTAAATAATGGTATTTTATTTGTAATTTTTAGAAATTAAAAAATTAAATTTATATATAACAAAATGATGATGCAACAATTACCTTATTAATGAAAGAATCAAATAAATGGTATTATAAATATTAAAATAAATATAAGTTTAATGTTTTTATGACATCCACAAATTTTATAGGTGAATATGACATTTTAGGATTTATTTAATGTAACTTGTTTTTATGTAATCATGTTTTGGTGAATTTCCAAAAAAAAACAAATACTAAATAGTGTCAAAATTGACCTAAATGTGTTTTTTAAACAAATATTATATTATTAAATTATATAATATTCGTAAAAACCTAAAGATCAGACAAAGGGATTAAATAATATTATATATGTCATTAACGAACATGTTTAGGTTCTATTGTATGTTAAGAGTACGTTTATTAACCATATAGTGTAAGAATACAAGAAGACACTGTAAAAGTTAAACTATTTAAGTAAGAGTTAAATCTAAAAGATAAGTTTAATATGCTTACCTAAACATTTCTAAAACATATTGGTTGAGTGGTTTTAGACCCATATCTACCTTATCATTGAAATAAATAATTTTTGAGCCATTAGAAAATGTAATTATTTTATTATAAAATAATATTTCAAGCTTTTCCTAAAGTGACCCTCACCTCTCTTGTAAAAGGGCACTTCCCCTTCTCTCAAAATCACACCTCGAAATCCATTTATCTTGTCCAAAACCTACCCAAATATCCTCTCAACTTCCCTCAAATAAAATTATATTCCTTACTTTGATCATAAATCCAACCAAAGGAGCTCTTTTCATCAACTCAAAAGGATACAACGGATGGAGAGGTAATAATTTCACCACCCACTTTCATGTTTTTTCCTTCTTCCACATCACCATTCATTGTGGTTTCCATACCAAAATAATAACTCCAATACCTCCTACATACTAAGATATTATTATAAATATGGTACAACCATATTCTTTATTCTATCCATCCTATAAATGAAATAGTCACTATACGTGCGTATGTACGACTTACCGTCTCCACGTTGGGGTGTACTTTGTTATTCAAACACTTCATTATTTGGATGGGTGTAATAATGAGTATAACTGATGTAAATAATAAATATAACATGTTAATGGTTATGTATATATGATATAATATCCAATTACATACTATTTCACCATCAATATATTGATATTGTCGCTCGTGCGTACGTAAGGATTACCGTCTCAACGACGCGATGAGATTCATTCCCACGTTCACCATTCAATGATGATTATAAAAATATATATTATTAATATGTATGTAATATATGACATAATAATTCTACTTTAGATATAAATGTATGTATGTATGTACTTACATATGCCTTATTCACTTAAAACCATTCAATACGATATGAAAACGGAGACATCGTTTATGTGTACGTACGACCTACCGTCTCCATAAATGGTGCCTTCCATTTAATATATATATCTATGATAAATATTTATATTCTAAATAGATTTGATATATAAATTATTTTTTATATTCTAGAAGTATTTAAATCATTATCTAAATGATACGATCAAGAATAACAAGTAAAAACACGTACGATAAAGAAAGCAATTATTACCCAAAATGTTAATTTACATGAAAATCATTATCCAATGCCTAGTATAAAGACATATATGAATCATGTATCATATTATAAATATGAATATGGTTATTTTAAAATTTAATAACATAATATGGCCATTATAAAGGAGGTTAAACATACCCTCGACCAACTAATGTTCAAGGTAAGGGTTAATTCTTCAATCTCATTATTATTCAAGAATGTTTTTGGGTATGTTTTTACTGGTACATATGTATTATCCATGTCCATGTTTCATAAAAAAGTTTTCAAAGGGATTATTTTTAAGGGTCGCTTTTATTAAAACATCATTTTAAATGTTTTAAACATTCATTCTTCTAAATCATTTCTATTAATGTATATGTTTTTAAAATAGTTTTTAAGGATTTATTTATATGGTCATGAATGTTTTTAAAATTTTAATTCCATTCAAAAGGTTCCATGTGGAATGGGACACTTTGATTCAAAAATGTCTTTAAATGTCTTCCTTTCTAAATTGTGGGACTTTTAAATGTTTTCATGAAAAATGGACATTTCTCTCAAAGAGTTTTACAAATAATTTTAATATATGTCAACATCCTTTGATGGATTTTAAACTTGTTTGAAGTCGATTTATTATGATACAAATCTTCTATATTTTATTGATGGTTTTGTGATATTTTTTACTAAGGATGTGTTATTTCTAAACCATTCATAGTGTGTGGTTATTGTATTGGAATTTCATATGCTAGTTCTAATATTAATGTTTATATTATGTTTCATCCTTTTCATATGAGGAATGTATTGGATATAGTAAATGATGGGTGAAGCCCGCTATAGCTCCTCAATCCATCGGTAGGTCTCATGAGACAATTTGATGTGGAATTGGCTGAGGCCTTTCCCACTTTAATATATGATTTTGGCTGAGTCCTTAATCATTTTTAGATGTCTTTCTCAAGGCCTTGAAAAAATGATTCATAATTTCCTGCATTATACATTCCCTCATTATGAAATTAATATTGCTGGTTCATGTGGTTATTCGACTAGTAGAATACCCTTGACTATGTTTTATTAGGGCATTATTTACTCAACCCAAATTTCGGCTATAATGTGTTCATGTCTATTGTCTGTAAAGGCATGTGTTTTAAATTATTCACCATGCCTATTTTCTATGTTATCTTCGACTAAATATTTTACCTTTATTGAGCATCAGAAATCACCCATTTATTATGTTTTATTTTCCCAAGATTTCCAAGAAGTGTATTATGATTCATATGCATGGTTGAGCTACAAATGAATAGTGGTGTTCTCAAAGAATTATCTATGCAGTATTTTATGTTTGGAATTGTAATGTGAAGTTAATGTATGTAATCTATTTCCAAGACTAATAACTGATCGGTCTTTCTAGACTTGATTCCCAGTAATCAAGCCGATTTATTAAAATAATACACCGACTCTGGGCTTCTGGGGTCGGGGCATTATAGTTGGTATCAGAGGAAATGTAGAAACATCCTTGGAAATAGATTTAGATAAACTCCGATTAGAGAACATTACCCTAAGATTGAATTTGAGGATTAGTATAGAAGAACTTCCTAGAATTTTGGTAACGTAGAGATTTTTTGTATTTTCCAATAAATACATCCCTGTCTTGATACAAGTAGGTATAGGCAGATCTGGAATAGATGTACCTAGGAGGGAAGACTTCAACAAAGAGTTTCGGGTTTGACTCGAGGTATCCTGTTACACGATAGTAGGACTTGCTGTAGTCTTGGTTATGACACTCCCGGGGGATATTCATAGGATAATTTACATTTTAATTACAATCCATTATGAAAAATTTAAGAGAAAATACTTCCTCAAAGAAAAAATGTTATGATTATTGATTATATGAATATTATTTTCAATTTACATTAGGTATTTTACATGTTCAGAATTATGCATTGGGATTCATTAACTAACCTATTGTATTCCATTGTTTGGAAATGGTTCCTAGTAGAAGGAATAAGAACTCCAATAATACACATGATCCAAAGATTAAGAAGGATAATATCTTTCATGGTATTAAGCCAACATTTAGAAGGTAGATATTCTCCCACATATTCTCATCATATGATGAAATGGTATCATGTGTTAATAAGATAAGCAAAGAATTCTATGAGTCCTATGGCTTTGAAGTGAAGCAAGAGAAGAAAAGGATGGAAGAGAGAAAGATGGATAAAGGGAATATGGGAAGGAAGGATTTTCCAATATTTGATAACTGTGGAATGAATTATCTTGGTAAATTCATGAAGGTAATGGGAGTTTTACATAAGTGGGGAGAAAAATCAAACCAAGTACGTGATTTAAAAGGTAAGAAAAAGGTTTCAAATGTACAATGATTCATCTGCAAGGAGTGAGACACAAGGCGAACTAATGTCCCAATCATCAGAGTATACCAGATAAGATTATATAGCCTTATGACTAATCATCTGTACTTTTTTACTTAAGATATACTTGGTTTTAGCAGAGTCTATTGTTTTGTGCTTTGTAGTTTTACTTGGTGTAATTCTAAGAGACCTTAGAGGGTCTCAATGTCACTACTAAGTGTTGTTATACTCACCTCATCATAGGCTTCACTCGAACCTTTTTGTGCCTTGTGATGATGATGGGAAACCTTGAAATAGACTCATGGATCTAGGACTTGACGATGGTTGGTGGTGAAGATCAATGTGGAGAGATGTGGAGACAAGTTGTATCTACCCTTTAGATAGGATCCTTGGTGGACGATCCCATGAGATGTTTATTGTTAGTTTTTGTAGTTTTATCTTTCTGTTTGGCTTGTATTCCGGTCCCTTTACTTTCAATACACACTTTTACTACTACAGTTTTATTTTGCGGTTTCATCTTGTTATGTTCATGGAATATGTGTTTGTATTTGTTTAAAGGAAATACCTTCCAGTTTAGGGATACGCCTTTCTAGTTCCAATCTCTAACCCCTAGCTTATGGAAGGTGAGCTTGGGGTAATAATGACACAGGCCCCAGGGGATGGGTCGTGACCTGATTCACATGGTTTCCCAAAAAATATGGCCTAACTATGTGACACTCCAGGTGTACCCAATGAAGGGTGAATAATTAGTGCATGATTTAGATAACCATTCTTTCTTCCTAGAGTCTCCAAAAGTGTGAATTATCTATTATAAATTATCAATTTTAAATCTCTCCCACCCTTATCCATTTCAAAATCATTCATGATATAATAGGGGATACCTTGGTGGCCTCCCCTTTCCTTTTTTCCTTGGATATTTTCTCTTTTCTCTTTGATTCATGTTGAGTTCTCAAGATTTTGGATTCCTTCCTCTCTTTATGATTCTATCTTCTTTTTTTCTTTTTCCTCAATTGTCCTAGGTTAGTCATGGACTAAAAATAGGTGGGGGTTTTTATCTAAAATATCATGTTTTAGATTCCTAGGGATTGTGGACTTTATATTATCCCTTTCTATAAAATTTATCAAAGGATTCACATCATTTATTATTCACCTAGGTAAGTGTTTTTATCAAATCCACTTTTTCTTTACATTCCATATGATGTTTTTGTTTTATAAAATAAATTCAATGAAATTATGTATGTTATGTATATCATCAAATGATGATATAGTGTTTCTAAATTGGCATTGTCATTTTAAAAAGGGGTGTTTTAAATATCAAGATGAGTTCCATAGGTTATACTTTGGAATTGACGCTTAAGATGGATTATATGTATGTTTATACATATTACCTAATCTTTTCATTTATTTCATATGTTTTGGTGTTTGATTACTTAGTTATGGATATTGGGTCTTATTGTTTTATGATACCTCTATGATATTTTAGTTTCAAATAATGTTTTCCTCCAGTGTTTCAAATGCGTTTTAAGCATCACATTCTTATATATATATATATATATTCAAATAGGACTTGAATAAATATACATATATATATGTGTATTCTCATGAGTGTACATATATACATAAATATATATTTGTTTTTATATATAAATATTTATTGATATATATGTATATATATAAACATTTAATGGAATATAAAGGACCGTTTTCACTTGAAAATGGGCTTTCAAAATATGGTCATATTTTCAAAATGTGGTTTCCAATAATATTTCAAAATTATGTTATTATTTTCAACATATTAGGCTCATTTGGAAATTTATGTAAATGGATTATTCCAAAATGACCCACACCCTTCAACTAAAGGTCTAAAAATATATTTTAAAATGGGATAAATGATTATATGTAATATTTATATAACCTTTTTATGTTAGAATAAGTTATTTAGGGAGAAGAGTGTGTTAGGGTGGGTTGAGGATTGGTCATTGGCATGGTTTTTCGTACATACTTTTACTATCATATGTTAGATAAGGCAAACATCCTTAATCACGCTCAATTACTATTATCATGGTGATACTTGGAGTCCTATTGAGATAATTAGAGATGGTTACTATCTAGTTATGATTATGTAGACTAAATCCCCCATGTAATCAGAGGCCATAGGAGAGTTCCCATAACGAGGCTAGGCTAGTGAATCCAACTAGTTATAGATTCAACATTCATCAGTAGGTCAACATATTATTTATAATTTTTAAATCTAGGATAGTATCACTTCAATTTTATAGGTTTCCAATGATTTATACAAAATAACTTGTCATTTATTATTACTCCTTAGGACTTATTTATTTTGAATTACATATTTTCTATTTGTATATTTTTGATTCTTAGTTGCATTAAAAGGTTTGGATTATTCACATGGGTAAATTGAATCATTTTCCATGATTTTATAAAAAATACTAAATAATTTTTCAAAGGTAAATTTAAAGGAGGGGTTTTGAAATGAAAATATATTTTAATTTAATTTCAATCATTGATCACGTATCTTATTAAAATGATTTTTAATGGAAACACTTATGAGTTGATTTTAAAAGTGATGGAAAATATAATTTTAAGTTATTTTCTTTCAAAATGGTGTATCTATAATTTATTTAAAATGGAAAGAATTAAATCCATGGTACTCGACTATTGATCTATTTATGCTCACAACATACTTAAACCAATTGGTGTGTAGATTGAGTGGCTTTCTTATAGGATTCAGTTTGGGTTCTCAGAGAGATTTAACTAGTAAACTGATATTTGAGGGAATATCATAGAGGGGATGTGTTGGTATTTTAGAATGATGGAGGTGAATAGGTCATAGATAGATCTATAGGTATTTTGGATGTTTATTTTTTTATTGTTATTGTATTATCAATCATGGATTATTATTTTATTTTTCCTCTACATCATTTTATATTTCTTCTGGGATGGTTGTTATTCAAGTTTATGCATCATTTAGTTTTATTATTATTTTAATTTGTTTATTTTTCTTTTGGATGGATATCCATTTTATAGATTAACCATATAAAATTCTAGGTATAATTCCATTACTCATTAAATATTACTTAGTTGTCGAAATTTTTCCCATAGGTTATCATGTGATTCCCTGGTGGTTATCACCAACCCGGGGTGATTGAGAATGCACCAAGAGGTATATCACTTGTCAAATTTGGCAACAAAGATGATATTTTAAATATTTATTACATTTTTTAAATGAATATATCTCCATAAATGTTCTATTATAACTTAAATTGAATAATTTTTGTAATTTTGAAGTGTTTTAAGATGAATTGTGAGAATGACCTAATTCTAGAATTTTAAGAGTTTTTAATTAGTTTGGCGTTATATGAATAATGGTTTTAATACTGAAACAAATTTATTAATTAATTTTTCATATAATTATTACATTTTAATTCTACATCTTTTTAAACTGGTCCATGTGTTTAATAGACTATATGGTATCCCAATAATATCAATAAATATGGAAAATCATCTTTTTTATAAAATTGATAACCCTTTAATGAATAAGATATAATTCATTCCATAAATATAAAAATGAGGTTATTATAACTAAAATATATATATTACTCAGAGTCTCATCACATCATTAAATTATAGGTTTATATTCATTAATTAGCATGTTCATGTGGTACATGAAATTGGTGGAATTTGAAGAGTCTATTAGGCTAGAAATTATTTGTTCATTAAATCAGATATAAATTTTTCTACACGTGTTAAAAGGAGTTCAATTTTTGTGGTTGAAAATAAAATACCCATTATTACATCATTTATGAATAAAACAAAAAATTATTTTCTGAGGATAAGGGTTAAAATAGAACCACCATTGGTGGGAAAAACCAGATCGAAGACTTCCATCCCTAGTCTTCTTTATATTGTCAACATCATTTCAGTAAAAGGATGGTTATATTGAGGGAGTGAGATAATATGGATAATATATTATGGAGGATATTTTTATTCCTTGACGTAATCACACCATTAAGTTTTAAACTCCACATGGTACTGGGAATATAAGATCCCAATGCATTTCCCCTTTTGAGTTTGTGATTTTAACTGTAAACATTTCTCTTTTGAATTATCCTAGAAATTATTTTATTTATTAAATAAGGTCTATTTATTTATTGTTTAAATTTTATTCTATATTTTTAAATATTTTTTATCATATTATCACTATTAAATGATTTTCTTAATATGTTAACTTCTTTGGGTGAGGTCTCTCCATTGAGTAAAACAACCTCAATTAGTTTCAATTCCTCAGAGGTCTCTGGGTAATCAAATAACATTTATAAGAGGGTAAAAACCCATATTTGAGGTATTAATTTTTTTTTATAAAAGAATTAGTTGTTTATATTTAGGTATTTAGGTATACATTAGATAATTAAATTGGAATTCAATTTTTGAAAATGATAGAGGGAGTGTCCAATGTTAGAAGCTTGTCCACTAATGCTACCTTTAGTTAATCTTTTCTAGTCCGGTTTACATATGATTTCCAATAACTAACATATATTATATTTTAAATATAATTTACTTAAATTTTACTTAGTTTTACTCATTTCAATCCTAATTTATAATTCTAACATTTAACAAAAATAAATTCAAAAAGTGATAGTTTGATAACATAGTCTACACCTCCTCACGAGATAACCCTATGGTTACCAATATAATATATTTTTAAGGGAAACATTATCGACTGGAGTTTCACAAAAAAAATAGATATGTCAATTTTTGGTGCCTTTTATGGGGAGATTTCCATGTTTTTTTCTAATTGGTTTTTTAATTTTTTGGATTTTTAGCCATTAATTCGGTGTGTTTATGAAAACAAAAGAAAATAGATTTTCAAATAGAATACCCATATGATTTCATTAAGTATAAAAAATTATAGGATTCTATTAATGAATAAGTTTTAAAATATCAATATAATTAAAATTATTTAATTATAAACGAAAATAATTTCATGATTTAATTAGAGAATTTGGTTCTTTAAAAAAATAAAGTTATGATTCAAGAAGTAAGCAACTGAATTGAAAATATTTACCCAATTTTAAAATAAATGAAATAAATAAAAGCTCAAATAGTATATTAAGAAATGAATTATTTTATCCCACAGACTTTTTTTTGTTATGGATACTTTTATGGATGATTTGAAAATTAATTTGAAATATCCCTTTTAAAATTTGATGGAAGAAATTATCACCGATTCTCCAATTCATGCATCTTTTGAAAATCAAATGTATTTGGAAAATTATTTTGCTAAATTGGTTGAAAATGAAATTTCATATGAATCCCCAGTGTTTGAAATTAATAATTTAGAAGCTCTCAATGAATCCTTGGAGATATAGGAAAAGAAACACAAGACATTCTTTTTTGAAGATCATATGGAGGAATCCGAGATGCTATGTATATTAAACAAAAATGTTATCCACTACCATATAGTGCAAGAACCTGGGAATCCACATGGATATGTCTCAAATATTGATCCATGTTTTCTTGATTATTTTGATCACAACTTGATAAATACTCCTCCCAATGGATATTTAGTTCCCATTGATTTTGAGTGGACTTATTTTTCTATTGAAGAGGATGTCATGGTTTTAATGAAAGAAATTATTGTGTTTCCATTTGAGAACACTGGTGTACATATAAATGATGGTAGAAAAGGGGATTTTCAATGATGAAACAATATTGGAATATGAAATTTAATATGAACCACATCCTATAATTACATTTAATCAACCATTTGGGTTTTATGTGAGGATAATGTGTTGAGGAATCACACCTACATTTTATTCCATCATCCACTACATTGTTAGAACCAAAAACATAGGAGGATAACTTGTTGTAATATATTTTTATGATATTCTAAAATTTGTGAGAGTTGAAGAATATTGGTTTAAACCCATATTTCGAGTCCATGATGTAGAAAATTCACCAACCATCATATTATGGATGATCATCTTGAACTAGATAACTTGGGGTAGTGAAATACTATCACCCACATAAGGGTTTCATTCCATGGAAATTTTAGATTTTATTTATTTTTATTTTCTCCTGGATTTTAGATAAATTTTAATTCATTTTTTCATGTTTGTTTCCATGTTACATCTTTTAGGAGGTTACCTCAAGGCTGCTGTATCTTAATAAAAACCTGGTCATATCATTCCATTCCACTTATTTTGTCATTTCTTATCTTTTTTAATTAAAATTAATATATAAACTATTAAAATTGAGGACATTGTAAAAAATATTTGGGTGGGGAAGAACATGTTGGTTAGAATGGGATTTTTTGAGTTTTCTTTTCAAATTTTGTGTTTTTAATTTAAATATTGTGTAAAACAAAACTTTTGAGCTTCAGGGTAGTATACTATATGAATTGAAAATTTTTGCTGTGGAAAAAAATATTCATATAATTTAACTTAAAATATTTCTAAAATGTGTTTTTTGGACTCAAATTGTGTAAATTCATGAAATGACCATTGAATTTTGAATTACATTCCATCAATGTTGTCTAATGTTCAAAATAAACTTCCTATGAGGACGCTAAAACTTTTTTGAATTTTATTAAAATTCACCCCAATTATTGAATGAAACTAATGAATGGTTTTTTAACCATACATTTAATTGTTTTTCTATCAAATTTGATGATATTTAATAAAGTTGTTTTAAAAATTTGTGAGGCAATTCATTTGTGACTGAATGTTACCTTTTTTATGAGAATAATTTTACTTCTAGACTGAACTAATCATTTTAACCTTATGAGTCCTTAGTATCCATGTATTACCTAATATATAACCACATTGAAAGCCAGTTTCACAATACAACCCTATCTTGATGTAAATTTCATGATTTTGGTGAAGCATAAGTGTGAGGGGAAGATGACTTGTGGGGTACTACACAATTTGGAGCTGTTGTAGGTGAAAATTCATATTGTGAAGAGTTTTCTTGAGGAATAATCTACTAAACTACAATATGTTCCCATATATTGAATTAAATAAATAAGGAGCTTTGTTTTTCTAGATCTTTCAAAAAAGAAACAACAAAGATGTTCCTTTCGAGATCTTTAAAAAGAAAAAATCTACAATTTCTAGAAGAAATTTTTGTTTCATATATGAAGATTTGAAGAAGTGATTTGATTTCCAGGAAAAATAATCTGATTTTATTTTGGATCCAAATTTAAGACATGAAGAAAGATAAGAGGTCCATGATTAAGTGGAAAATAGAATCATACAATTTTCCTTCAATAAGGATCCAACCCATCTCCTTCTGCCTCTTATTTTTTCACATTTCAAAACAAAAAACTATAAAACCTCAGTAAAACCCTTTCTAATCCCCCATGATATAAAAAAATTATTAACTCAATTGGGTTGAAATTTAATTTTTTTTAAGAATATGGTAACCCTTGAATTTATTTTTATGAGAAAATCGTTGTTCAAAATCAAAAATATATGTTGAGAGAAACAATGTGAGGTAGGTATATCTGTGAATGGAGGTATAAATTAAATGGGATTATATTAAATAAAAATAATTAATAACTTTTAATTGAATCTATTGAATATTTATTATAAGTTTTATACCCTGGTTTTGCGATTTCTCAATTTCATTGACATGCGTTCTGAATTTTCATTGGAAATATATTTTAAGTGCTCACTTGTCTGGGAGACCAAATTTTTATGTGGGGTAATTGATAGATATAATATCTTAAATATATATTACTTGTATTTCAATGATTATACCCCAATAAATTTGTCATTTTATGTGAAATTTCATCATTTTTATAATTTGAAACTGTTTTGAGATTAATTGTGAAAATGACCTAATTCTGGAATTGTAACAGTTTTTCACCTATTTGGTGTTTTGGGCATAAATATTTCAATATTGATCCAAATTGATAAAATAATTTTTCCCAGGATTTCTAAACATGTGGGACACATCATTGTCAACTGGGCCAAGTGTTGAACCGACCATATAGTGTCCCAAAAAATCAATTAATTCAGAAAATTAATTTTTGGAAATAATTGACTACCTTTAAATAAATGAGGTATAACTAGGCCAAAAGATGTCCAAGTTATGTAAATCCACCTATAAAATAGATAATAATAAAACTAAAATCTCAAAATTAAATATGAAGTTTAAAATCATTCATCAGAAAGGTAAATTTCCATATAAAATTGGAGGAATTCGAAGAGTCATTTCTACTAGAAAATAGTTTTTTACAGTAAATTAGATATAAATTTTACACTATGTGTTTAAAGGATATTTGGTTTTTTGTTTGGAAATAAAGACCTATGTGAAAAATAATTATGAATAAAACTAAGAAAGATTCTATTGGAGGAGGCCCAAAATAGATGTTACATTTCAGAGACCAAAATAACCGGATAGAATATTTCAACCCCTTGTATTCTTTATATTATCATATTCATTTCATTCCATAGGGTGATTAGATTGATAGAGTGGAATATTATAGAAAAGATATTCTATAGGAGATGAATATTCAAGCATGTAATAAATCCATCATTATCTAAACTCCAGATGGTGGTGGGCAGTGAAGATCCAAAGGCATTTCCACTTTTGAGTTTGTTCTTTTAACTGTAAACTGTAATCTTTTGAATTATCTTCAATTTTTTTTCTGGAATAAAGAAGGTATATATATTTTTTTTAATTTTATTCTAATTTTTTCTTTATTTTTTGTCATCTTATTAATTTATAATTATTGTTTTTTATTGAAAATTCATGGGGAAAGGTATCCCTATTGATTAGAACAAGTTCAATTATATTTGATTTCTTGAGGGTAATTAAGTAAACAAATGACTTTATTAAGTGGATAACCACCCATATTTTGTGACACCTTAAGATTCTACGGTACACTTCGATTTGAATAGTACAGTACCGTGTGTTGTACGCAACTTCGAGTTCTAACACACCACAACCAATCAAACTAACTGTTATGAATAGTAATAACCACTTTTTCAAATTTTATAAATTTTATCTTTCGAAATGGACTTCATTTTTGGATTCAGAATATTGAAATTAGCTTTAGGTTAATATTTGGTATTTTTTTGAAAACATTCAATTTTAGATGAATAGTAAAAAACACACTGAGTTATAGTTTAAACCAAATTTTTATTTAAATAATTATTTATTTTATTAAAATTTAATTATGGTCAAAATAGATATATAATACCTATATAAGTTCTATGTAATTATTTGGATTCAGTTTAGAATAATTTTAGATATATAAAAATTTTATTGAACTTTTGACCGTCTTTTACCCACCTCCTAAGAGAATATGAAAATTCACATAAAACTTAATTTTACCGCTTCTGTGAGTTAAATTTTGAAAAACAGAGAGACACGGTAAATATCAAGGAGTAAAATGTGGTTCAATAAGATAAAAATAATTTTTGGTGAATAATAACTATTTACTTTTATTTACCACGATTAAAATTAAATAGAATAATTAATGGTAAAAATGATATTATTATTACCCTACACATGTACTAATTCTATTGGATAAGTATAATTAGACCCAAAAAACCTTAGGAATAAAATATGAACCTCTTTGGTCCACTTGGATTAGATTAGGACATTTATTATTATTTAATTCAAATATGAGTTAAAAGAGTTAAAATAAACGTTTAATAACTATAACATTTATAATATAGGGTTATACATAAGATAATTCAATTATAAATAATAATTAGAAAGATAAAAATATTTCCTACATAATGGTATTTTATTTATAATTTTAATACATTAAATTATATAATTTATTTATGACACAATAGTGATGCAGTAATTACCTAATTAATGAAATATTAAAATAATTGATATTATAAATATCCAAATAAATGTAATTTGAGACTTTTTATGAATTAAAATAATTTTATAGGTTAATATGACATATTAGGGTTGGTTATATTAATTTATTTCTAAGTAATAATGTTGTTAGAAATTTTGAAAAAACTAAATACCCAATAGTGTCAAGATTGACATAAAAGTGTTTTAAAAACAAATATTATATTATTAATTGATATTCTATTCTTAAAAATATAAGGTTCGGAAAAAGGACATATATAATGATAGGTGTATCATTAATTAACGACTTGGGGTTCTCTTGGAAGTATATAGTACGTTTATAGACCATATAATATAAAAATACAAAGAGACATGGTAAATGTCAAACTATTTACTAAGAGTTAAATCTAAAAAATAAAGTTAATATAGTGGCCCAAACCTGTCTAAAACCTATTGTTTTAGTGTTTTGAGAACCATCCCCACCTTATAATTTATATAATCTATTTTGGATCCATTAGAAACCAAAAATGATTTTATTATAAAATAATATTTCTATCTTTTTCCTAAGGTGCCCCTCACCCCTCTTATAAAAGGGCACTCCCCCTTCTATCTAATTCACACCTTCAAAGCCTATTGGCTCATCCAACCCCTGCCCAAATATCCTCTCAACTTACCTCAATTCATCCTAGGGGACTCCTTTAGTCATAAAGCCAACTTAAGAATCCCTTTTGATCAATTCAAAAGGAAGAACCTGAAGAAGAGGTAATAATTTCACCACCCTCTTTCAAGTTATTTTCTTCTTACACTTCTTCTTTCATTGTTATTTCCATTATAAAATAATAACCTTATTACCTTACATATAATGTGATGTTATTATAAATATGGAACTTCCATATTAATTATTCTATCTGACGTGCCCAGATCAGTGTGAATCACTGAGAGGGGGAGGGGGTGAATCAGTGATCCCTTAAAACTTTTTACTAATTGATTCTTATCAATTAAACCTCTATGGCTGGTTAAAGCCTCGATCCACTCTTCTTGTATCTCTCAACCTTTCCCTAATGATGCAGTAATGAAAAGGCACAGGACACAAGAATTTACAAGGTTCGGCACCAAAGGCCTACATCCTTGCCAGGCTCTCCCAGCATGGATTCTCCCATTATAATCTGTTAGTATTACAATGGTCGATACAGAGTCCCACTGTATCTCTCCTGAGTCCCACAGGAGGGTCTTTATACTGCGTCCCACAGTGTTACCAGAGTCCCACTGGCCTGCTCCAGAATCCCACTAAAGACTTCTTCCACCCAGAGTCTCACAGGGGGCTTCTCCTGGCTCCTCGAGTCACACGAGTAGCTCTTCTTTACTTTAAGTTCTTCAAGTATCCTCAGCAGCCTGTGATAAAGGCTGCTGGCCTTGCTCTTCTTCTGATCACTTGTGGTGAACAGGTCTTCTCCTCTTGCTCAGGATTTATCACCTTCTTCTAAGGATGACCTGGCTTCTCTCTTCAACTACTGAAAACTCCGACAACTGATATCTATAACTCCAGTCTGGTCCAGTCTCAGTTCACATCAACTTCATGGACTGAATGCATGGCAATTCTGAATCCTCATGTACTGACTGCATGGCCTTCTCAAATTCTTCAAGATCCTCTGGTCTTGGTCAACTCAAATGCACACAAGCATATTTGACTTGTTTACGTGTTCACGTGCATGCATGCATGCATGCACTTCCCTGTTCTTCTTCTAGGTGCAGTAAACCCACAAAGGTATAATTATTTTTAGCACACACCTTTTCGAACTTCACACACACTTTATTCTTTTTGTTCACACACTCACAAGTGTGTTGTACTTTAGTGTGAGGGTCTCTTCTTTCTTCATTCTTCTAAGTGTGTTCACTTCACTTAGTGCACACACACTAGGTTCGTCCTTTTAGTTCTTTTGCACACACAAATGCCTATGACCTTCTTCCCTTCTTGTACTCTTCCACTTTGCACACACACTTTGTTTTTCTCTTTTAATCTTCAAGTGTGCACAACCATAAGGCTACGGGCTTCATTTGTTCAATTTGCACACAAAGGCACTAAGCCTTGGGTTCACCCTCTTTGCACAAGCTACTGCCCGTAGGGCCTTCTCCTCACTTGGCACACAAGCACAAAGGCTCGGCCTTCTCAATGTTCACACACGAGGCACTGCCTCGTTCTTCACTTCCTCTTCAAGGCGCGCAGGTGCTTGGTTCGGCCTCTCCTCTACTCCATTGTCGCGCAGGTGCACAAGGCACAAGAACCGTGCAAGCCCTCGGGTGCAAGGCAGCCGTGCAAGGCCTAGGGTGCAAGAGCAACCGCGGGGCGCTTCCTCCTGTCGCGCAAATTCGCGAGCAGATAGGGTGACAACCACGGGCGCGCAAGGATGCGACCGCGGGTCTTCCGGTCGCGCAAGGAAGGCGCACAGGGGACTCCCTTTCTTCTTTAGTGCAAGGAGTGCACAAAAGGAACACAGCCGCGCAAGTGGGTTGCGCGGGGCTTCAGCTTCGCGAGGCACAAAGTGCTCTGCGGGACTTCGGGTTTTCAATAAAACTTCAGCAAGCACAATGAGAGCCTCACCTCCCTTTTTATAGGCAGAGACGTCTCGGATCATTCGCGTGTGATAAATATTTGATCTCCCGAAGATTTAGGATCTTCAAGATTCTTTGAAATCTTCTTTTCTTCTCTCTGTTTCCACGCGGGTTCATTTATTTTTCATTCCTCTACATGCATGCGCATGCAAATGCATGCATACCTTCGTTTAAAAACAATCCACGCAAAGCACGAATACACCGAGGCCTCAGCAACGTTTTTTTTCCTCGAACGAACTCAAAATTCTCCATTCAACGTGTGCATGCATATTTTATTGCATGATTGTGTTCAGTACGTCGAGACGAACTCAATGGAGCCTTCGGCTTCGGAAATGGTGGCCGGGAACTCAAAAACCATGCTCGGATGGCGCCTGGTTCGTCGGTAGCTCGCGGGAGACTTTGGACGAGCTCGGGGTTGAAGGCGGTCTCGCAGCCGTTGGATCGGCGATTCAATTGATCTCGGACGGCCTGGATCCGATCATCTCGCCGCAGATCAGATGTGCGGCTCGGATCTGGCGCGCGATCAATCGTGCGGCCAGGATGCGCTCCCGGGAATTTTTCCGCGTCCCACATCGAAACGCCGAGCGGTTTTTCCGCGGTTTATCACCCAGTCGCTCCCTCTCAACGCTCAGTTGTACTTCCCCCTCCACGGTGCCGCCCCGCATCGTGTTCTCCCTGCGGGCGCGCTCTGCGCCCACTCTCTGCTCCCTGCGGGCGCGCTACTGGCGCCCACTATGCTTCCTCGGGTGCGCGGGCTTCACCACCGCGTTCCCTCGGGGGCTTATACACGGCCCCTGCCGCGCTCCTCCGGGCGTGCCCCAGGCGCCCATGCGGTGTCCTACGGGTGCGCCCCTGCCTCAAGGATGCTACCCTGGCCTTTGAGGGTTCCCCATGGGCGTGGTGACCTTGAGTCCCACAAGTGCCTTGGGTGATGACCCTCGGCTGGCCTCCTTGGTGGCCTTATTTTTTGCTAAGTATAGGAATAAAGACTTTGTATAAAAACAAAGTATCCCCATATGCCAAATGCCACTTGAAGCCTTCTTCCTCATTTTTTCTCATCTTCTTCATAATAATTCCTCCAATTCTCTTTATTCATCACTTTGGAATGGAATTCCCGAAGGGTCTTCATCTTCAACCGAACTCCTGAATCAAAGATTTCTTCAATAATCTTCATTGATCTAATCAGAGATCAAGTTGGATCATCTTCATGTTCACATGCACTAAGTGATAGTGCATGGACTCTTCCATCCGCTCACATCATCCACTTTGAACTTGTGGATGGATCACTTAATCTCCTCATGCATTGTGAAGACAATGCATGGTCTTCAAACAATGTTGTGACATTGTATCTACTTGATACAAGTTCTTGGAACTTTAAGAACAGCTCAACAATCGTCTGATTTAACTAGAGAATGTTTCAACCACATCTCCTATGTCACTTAGTGAATCTCCTAAGTGACATGCATCTTAGTACCATGGCCATTCTCCATTCATCACCAACACCATCACATCCTTTGTCATTCGCATATTGAAACTCCTTGACATCCATCCATTCATTCCTTGACAACAACATACCTCATTGACAACAAATGCAACACAGTGCACTTCAATCTCCCCCTTTGTATTTGTTGTCAATACACTCGAGCACATATGAATGGGTCAATATGTGTGCCAATATTTCTCCCCCTTATTGGCAATCAAATGCAAAGGTGTGGTGTGGTTCTCTTTCAAAAATCTCTTCCTCCCTTATAAAAGCATTTTCTTGAAAAACACTGAGATAGGGATGATGTCACGTGTTCTTTTTAGCAAAGAACCTTTAGTAAATCAGCTCTAAGTATACTTGGGCTAACCCGGTGTAGAAAACAAGAGTGATATGACCAAGGAATTCAAAGCTGTCCATAATTCTCTACACATGTGAGATCATGCTTAGGGGTTTGAAATTTTTCAGATATAACAATGAATTGCTGAATCCTGCACATACTTCACAAAACACATTAGAATGTTCAGGTGCAAAGATAAAGCTCCCCCTTTCATCTACTTTCTCAAGATGATATTAATTTCAGAACATCATCTTCTCCAGATTGGCTCCCCCTCAAGGGGTGCACTCCATTCTGTCCAAACCATCCTTCAGTTGAGAATGATCATCATCTTCAATTCCCTGCAATGTCAGCACATGTAAATACCAATAGTATAAGGGAATAAGATGGAACCTCCTTGGTTCATCAATGTGAACAACAAGGTTGAGAAGATTCTCTCAAACGAGATGTCCCATTTTCACCAGTCTTCACACTTGCACATTTGATCTTCATTGATGATTGTGCTGGTGTGGTTCTCAAAACATCTTCATGTGAAACCTTCTTCTTCCCTTTTGCTTTAGCAATTGCCAGAGCTTCATCTTCAACTCTTTGTAGTTCTCTGGCAAGTTGCAACTGATGTGGCCATATGACAAGTAAATCATTTGGAAGAGTGGCCCCAGTTCTGGAAGTTCCACATGGTTCCTTAGATGCTGTCAAGCTACCTTTCTTAGGCAACTTGTTTTCAATCAATCCCTTCTTCTTCTTCTCGATTGATTGTCTTTTTGAGTCCAGTCTTCTTCTATTTAATTTCATGGCATCTTTACAAAGATCCATGATATGTCCTTTCTTCCCACAGTAGAAGCATTTCTTGGTGGTCCTTCTGGATGCATCACCCTTCTTGGATTTGAATTCCAAGGACTTCTCTTCATTCTTCAAACTCTTCTTGGGAGCATCTTCCACTTTCTTCTGCTTACTTCCCAAGGAATCTCTTTTATCCAGGTTCAGTGATCTTCTCTTCATTCCAGCTTTGGATACAGTTGGAGATTGACATGTATCATTCTTTTGACCACTTTTGCAGCCATCCCAGATGTTGTCAAGCAATCCAAATCTGTTAGCAGTAAACCGATGTCTCTGGACCTATGGATGTTGCTTATTTCCTTCTGGCTTGCTCCCCCTTGGCATGGGCTTCCTTTGTGCTTTGACATTTAGTGGATTGTACCAACAATCCTTTGCACAGTGCCCATACTTATTACAACACCAACACTGACCCAAAAATCTTGACCTCTTCAGTCCTTCTGATTGTTGGGTACTTTTCTTGACTTGCTGTGTTGTTTCAGGAGAGCTATGCTTCTTCATTTTCTTCATCCATACTTGTTTGGAATTATTTTTCCATCCTGCACTTTTTGTGGAAACACATTTAGAAGCATCAATACAAGATGGTATGGATGGTACCTTCTTTCTAGAAGATGTTGCACTTTTATTAGAGGATGTATTTCTCTTAGAATCATCCTGCTAAAAGTATACTTGAGTAGCAACATGTCTTCTTCCAGCTGACTGGGAGGATTCAGCTTTAGGTGATTGCAGATGTTTCAATATCACCTCCAGTTCTATGTATTTCATGTTGAGGGAGTTCTTCTCATCCTCAACAGTTCTTAGCCTTCCTTCCCATTTCTCTTCCAGCTGCTTTATCTGGTCTTCGTGCACCTTATTCATTTCAAGCAATGAGTTGTCAAGATCCTTCACCCTTTTTACTTTGTCTTCAAGTTGAGCATCTTTAACAACCATTGATACTCTATGCCTCTTATACAGTGCATGGTAAACATCTTTGATTATTACTTTAAAGAATTCTTTCTCAGAAAGGCTTCTTTGCAATTCTTCAGCAGTGTCTTCATATCTTTCATTGCAAAGAGAAACAGTTTCATCTTTAGCCTTCACCAGCTTTCTGAGAGTGTTGGTTATGCAAACCCTTTTAGCCAATTGATCTTCCATTGCATTGGCTTCTTCTTCTAACTGTGATTTTTCTTCTTGAAGATCAAGGATGCCTGTAGCTATACACATTGCTACTTCCCTGGGGACTGTCTTCCGAAGATATTCGATTGCATTTAGAAGATCATTGTTTCTTCCATCTTCATCACATCTAGGACAGGCTTCACCAGAAGAGTGATAAAAGGAATTTTCAGGTGTTTCTCTATCAACAAAAATCTTCTTCTTCATCTTCTTGGCCTGTTTCTTCATCCGGTTTTTCTGAGTCTTGGCAGATATCTCCATTTGAGGATGGTCGCTCATTTCCTCAAATCTGCACTTCATAAAGACTCTCTTGGATCTTTTAGAGGTAACCTTCCCTCTGATACCAATTGAAGTGCCCAGACCAGTGTGAATCACTGAGAGGGGGAGGGGGTGAATCAGTGATCCCTTAAAACTTTTTACTAATTGATTCTTATCAATTAAACCTCTATGGCTGGTTAAAGCCTCGATCCACTCTTCTTGTATCTCTCAACCTTTACCGAATGATGCAGTAATGAAAAGGCACAGGACACAAGGATTTACAAGGTTCGGCACCAAAGGCCTACATCCTTGCCATGCTCTCCCAGCATGGATTCTCCCATTATAATCTGTTAGTATTACAATGGTCGATACAGAGTCCCACTGTATCTCTCCTGAGTCCCACAGGAGGGTCTTTATACTGCGTCCCACAGTGTTACCAGAGTCCCACTGGCCTGCTCCAGAATCCCACTGAAGACTTCTTCCACCCTGAGTCTCACAGGGGGCTTCTCCTGGCTCCTCGAGTCACACGAGTAGCTCTTCTTTACTTTATGTTCTTCAAGTATCCTCAGCAGCCTGGTATAAAGGCTGCTGGCATTGCTCTTCTTCTGATCACTTGTGGTGAACAGGTCTTCTCGTCTTGCTCAGGATTTATCACCTTCTTCTAAGGATGACCTGGTTTCTCTCTTCAACTACAGAATACTCAGACAACTGATATCTATAACTCCAGTCTGGTCCAGTCTCAGTTCACATCAACTTCTTGCACTGAATGCATGGCAATTCTGAATCCTCATGCACTGACTGCATGGCCTTCTCAAATTCTTCAAGATCCTCTGGTCTTGGTCAACTCAAATGCACACAAGCAGATTTGACTTGTTTACGTGTGCACGTGCATGCATGCATGCATGCACTTCCCTTTTCTTCTTCTAGGTGCAGTTAACCCACAAAGGTATAATTCTTTTTAGCACACACCTTTTCGAACTTCACACACACTTTATTCTTTTTGTTCACACACTCACAAGTGTGTTGTACTTTAGTGTGAGGGTCTCCTCTTTCTTCCTTCTTCTAAGTGTGTTCACTTCACTTAGTGCACACACACTAGGTTCGGCCTTTTAGTTCTTTTGCACACACAAATGCCTATGGCCTTCTTCCCTTCTTGTACTCTTCCACTTTGCACACACACTTTGTTTTTCTCTTTTAATCTTCAAGTGTGCACAACCACAAGGCTACGGGATTCATTTCTTCAATTTGCACACAAAGGCACTAAGCCTTGGGTTCACCCTCTTTGCACAAGCTACTGCCCATAGGGCCTTCTCCTCACTTGGCACACAAGCACAAAGGCTCGACCTTCTCAATGTTCACACACGAGGCACTGCCTCGTTCTTCACTTCCTCTTCAAGGCGCGCAGGTGCTTGGTTCGGCCTCTCCTCTACTCCATTGTCGCGCAAGTGCACAAGGCACAAGAACCGTGCAAGCCCACGGGTGCAAGGCAGTCGTGCAAGGACTAGGGTGCAAGAGAAACCGCGAGGCGCTTCCTCCTGTCGCGCAAATTCGCGAGCAGAGAGGGTGACAACCACGGGCGCGCAAGGATGCGGCCGCGGGTCTTCCTGTCGCGCAAGGAAGGCGCAAAGGGGACTCCCTTTCTTCTTTCGTGCAAGGAGTGCACAAAAGGAACACAGCCGCACAAGTGGGTTGCGCGGGGCTTCAGCTTCGCGAGGCACAAAGTGCTCCGCGGGACTTCAGGTTTTCAATAAAACTTCAGCAAGCACAATGAGAGCCTCACCTCTCTTTTTATAGGCATAGACGTCTCAGATCATCCGCGTGCGATAAATCTTTGATCTCCCGAGGATTTCGGATCATCAAGATTCTTTGAAATCTTCTTTTCTTCTCTCTGTTTCCACGCGGGTTCATTTATTTTTCATTCCTCTACGTACATGCGCATGCAAATTCATGCATACCTTCGTTTAAAAACAATCCACGCAAAGCACGAATACACCGAGGCCTCGGCAACGTTGTTTGACTTGGCCGAACTCGAAATGCTCCATTCAACGTGTGCATGCATATTTTATTGCATGATTGTGTTCAGTACGTCGAGACGAACTCAATGGAGCCTTCGACTTCGGAAATGGTGGCCGGGAACTCAAAAACCATGCTCGGATGGTGCCTGGTTCGTCGGCAGCTCGCGGGAGACTTCGGATGAGCTTGGGGTTGAAGGCGGTCTCGCAGCCGTTGGATCGGCGATTCAATTGATCTCGGATGGCCTGGATCAGATCATCTTGCCGCGGATCAGATGTGCGGCTCGGATCTGGCGCGTGATCAATCGTGCGGCCAGGATGCGCTCCAGGGAATTTTTCCGCGTCCCACATCGAAACGCCGAGCGGTTTTTCCGCGGTTTATCACCCAACCGCTCCCTCTCAACGCTCAGTTGTACTTCTCCCTCCACGGTGCCGCCCCGCACCGTGTTCTCCCTGTGGGCGCGCTCTGCGCCCACTCTCTGCTCCCTGCGGGCGCGCTACTGGCGCCCACTATGCTTCCTCGGGTGCGCGGGCTTCACCACCGCGTGCCCTCGGGGGCTTATACACGGCCCCTGCCGCGCTCCTCCGGGAATGCCCCAGGCGCCCATGCGGTGTCCTACGGGTGCGCCCCTGCCTCAAGGATGCTGCCCTGGCCTTTGAGGGTTCCCCATGGGCGTGGTGACCTTGAGTCCCACAAGTGCCTTGGGTGATGACCCTCGGCTGGCCTCCTTGGTGGCCTTATTTTTTGCTAAGTATAAGAATAAAGACTTTGTATAAAAACAAAGTATCCCCATATGCCAAATGCCACTTGAAGCCTTCTTCCTGATTTTTTCTCATCTTCTTCATAATAATTCCTCCAATTCTCTTTATTCATCACTTTGGAATGGAATTCCTGAAGGGTCTTCATCTTCAACCGAACTCCTGAATCAAAGATTTCTTCAATAATTTTCATTGATCTAATAAGAGATCAAGTTGGATCATCTTCATGTTCACATGCACTAAGTGATAGTGCATGGACTCTTCCATCCGCTCACTTCATCCACTTTGATCTTGTGTATGGATCACTTCATCTCCTCATGCATTGTGAAGACAATGCATGGTCTTAAAACAATGTTGTGACATTGTATCTACTTGATACAAGTTCTTGGAACTTTAAGAACAGCTCAACAATCGTCTGATTTAACTAGAAAATGTTTCAACCACATCTCCTATGTCACTTAGTGAATCTCTTAAGTGACATGCATCTTAGTACCATAGCCATTCTCCATTCATCACCAACACCATCACATCCTTTGTCATTCGCATATTGAAACTTCTTGACATCCATCCATTCATTCCTTGACAACAACATACCTCATTGACAAAAAATTCAACACAGTGCACTTCACTATCCATCATTTGAATGACATATCAACATACATGCGTACGTACAGATTACCGTCTCCACCTCGTGTTGTAATTGTTATTCAATACATTATTATTTGGATGGGTATAATAATGATGTGTAATTCATGTAAATAACAAATATAACATGTTAATTATTATGTATATATGATATAACATCCAATTATATTTTATTTTAATATCAAAAGAATGATATTGTCTCTTGTGCCTATGTACGGATTACCGTCTCCACAAACGGGACGAGACTCCTTCCCATCGTATCCATTCAAGAAAATTTTTCATTAGATGAATAAAAATAATGTTTAATGACTTGATATAATTATGTATATTAATATGATACATCCCATACATAACAAATATGACTCAAATAACAAATAATATAAAGGAAAACAAATCTGTTAACACCCGAAACGCCGATAATACTACGATATTATTAACAAAACAATGTTAAAAGATCATATATGATATCATATTAATGTATATGATTTTTTTATAATTTTATAACAATTATTCCACTATTATAAATGATTTTACTCTATCCTATACCAAGGAAAAGTAAAAGGTAAGGTATAATTTCACAATCTTTTCATTATCGGAGGTTGTTTATATGTAATTATCTACTGGGACATCTTTATCATCCACATCCATGTGTCTTAAAAATGCATTTAAAAACATTATTACTATTCTATTGACTATGAGTTAAAGTAATTTATACCCTTTTTTGAATTTTTATAATATTCTTATAAAGGAATCTTTCTATCATTTTCCAAACAAGGTCCTTTTTAACCTTTTTGACAGAATTAAGGTAAGAATGTCTTTTCTTAACTTATACGGCGGGTGCGGCTATTTTCCGCAATTATAAAATCATAAAATCTTCCCTTACAAAATTATAAGAATATTTTCAAAATAAATGTTTTATTTTATAATTATTTGACTTTTAAATGATTTAAAATTATGATATTGTTTCTCCCAAATAGTTTTGATTTCATCTATGTCAACATACTTTGATGGATTTTATGATTACTTGAAGTTAATTTATTATGATACAAAACTTCCATATAGTATTTAAGGTTTTATGATAGGTTTGAATTTGGATGTGTTATTTTTATACCATTCATGGTTTATAGAAAAAGTTTTGAAATTTCGTATGCTAGATTTAATACAAATGTTTATGTTATGTTTAAACTTGTTCATAAAAGGAATGCATTAGAATTAGTAAGTGATGGGTGGAGCCCTCTATAGATCCTTGATGCATCTGTAGGTCTCATGAGAAAAAATAGTGTCTTGGCACAAGGCCTTGACAAAATCATATTTTTCATATTGGAACAAGGCCCTGACAATGTGGTTATGATAGTCTAGCATTATGCATTCCATCATTATTAAAGTGGTTATTGATATTTCATGTGATTATTCAACTAGTAGAATATTCATGTGAATATGTAAATGGAAATATTACATTTCATTTTTTCCATATTATTCTGAATTTCAAGTTTAAAATACATTTATTTTAGTTATTCATTGCCTCAAATGTTTATTCTTATTTATGAAAGTTTTTTCTATATTGTTACCCTTAATGAGCATACGAGCTCACTTATTTGTATGTTTTATTTTTCCCAGGATGTTAAGAAGTATTTTATGATTGGCCTACAGGGATAGTCTGATGGGATATGAGAGTGGACTATGGAGACTATGTTGTTGTAGTTTTCCACTTTATGATGTAATATAAGACTTAAGAATGTATCTAGTGTTTCCAAGGCTACTAAACTAATCATTCTATCGAGACTTGATCTTTTTTGATCATGACAATGTTATATAATAATCCACTGACTCTGGGTAACTGGAGTTGGGGAATTATAGTTGGTATTAGAGGAAGTTTTATACAAACCTTAGAAGATAGATTTAGATAAAATCTAATTTGAGAATATAAACCTAAGATGGACTTTGAGGATTTGTATAGAAAAACTTCCTAGAATTTTTGTATTGTAGAGATTTTTTGAGTTTTCCAAACAATACATCCTTGTCTTGATATGAGAATGTAGAGGAGGCTCTGGTATAGATGTACCTAGGGGTAAAACCCGAAAACAACGCTTTGAGCTAGAATCAAATGAGAATAGGTGCACGACAACGGGCCTTGCTGCACTCTTGGTTATGACACTCCCGGGGTATATTCTTAGGATAATTATCATTTTATTTACAAACCATTATGAAGGGTTTATGAGTATATACTTATCAATTTTTTTTAATGATTATGGATTATAACCATAATCTATTCAATTTATGTTAAGTGTTTTAGAAGTTTGGATTTACGCATTGTGATTCATAAACTAATCTAGTGTATGCCGTTGTTTATAAATCATGGCTAGTGGAAGGGATGGAAACTGTATCAATGCACTCACTCCATGTAGGGGTTTACCTCTCTCTCAATATAATTATAGTGGAACTGGTGATGCAACTGGTGCTGATCAGCTACTCACCATACTGGGACAACTCACTCAGGTTATGAATAATAACGTTACCCGTATGGAGCACCCTGATCCGCAGCGTGAAGGGTCAATATAGATAGCTTCATGAGGAAACAACCACCAACATTCAATGGAGGTAAAAATCCACTAGTAGCTGAGAAATGGATAAATTAATTAGAAAAAATATTCTACGCCTAGGGGAGTAGTGAAAGGGAAAAAGTTGTCCTAGTAGTTTACCGCCTCACTGGAGGTGCTGATCAATGGTGGCCATTGATTCAAAACATGAAAGAAGATGATGAAGTATCAAATATGGAATAAAGTGAGTTTAAAGATATTTTCTTAGAAAAATACTTTCCTCATGACCATCAAGCAGATATGGAAAGACAATTTCTGAGTCTGAGGAAAAATGAGGACAAGAATGTTGCAAAGTATGAGTCTAACATTACAAGGATAGCGAGGCATGCTACAGATTATATACGTAACCCAAGATGTAAGATTGATTGTTTATTTTCTGGGATAAAACCATTTCTCCATCGAGCATTAGTTTCACAATCCTTTTCGTCGTACGAAGATATTGTCTCATGTGCTATCAAGACAGAAAAGGAATTCTCTAAGTCTTACAACTTTAAAGAAAAACAAGAGAAGAAGAGATCTACTGATCACTCTGGAAATGGAAATTAATGGAATAAGGGAAAAGTTAAATATCCATCCTGCATTAAATGTGGGAAGAAACACCCCAGTACTTGGTTGAAGGGAAATGAGAGTTTGTTACAAGTGTGGTGATAAAGGCCACCAAGCCCCAGATTGCAAGGGGATGAAGGAGGCTGTCAATGTTCAATGCTACAATTGTAGGGAGATGGGACATTATTCAAATGAATGTCCTAAGCGTCCGGGGAACTTACCTCAAAAAATGAAAAGGGATCAATTCCAAGTTTATGTTATCACTACTGTTGAGGTGGAAGCTCCAAAAGATGTGGTGGCATGTAATTTAATGGTTTCCTCATGTTTAGCCAATGCTTTATTTGATTCTGGATCATCGCATTGTTTCATATCTTCCCAGTTTTCTAAAAAAATTAGATATTTCCAATTTTATTTAACAAGGAAGTTTTCAGTCAAAAATCCTAATGGAAGTATCATTGCTACAAAGTTATATGAATCAGTTCCCATTAGGGATTATAAAAATTCTTTATCTTCTGATCTCATCGTTATACCCATGATTGAATTTTATATAATCCTCGGTATGGATCGACATTCAGACCATGATGCAAAAATTTATTGTAAGAAGAAGGAGTTTACTATTTTTGATGATGATGATAAAGAACACCTTATCTTTAGATCAGAATCATCACCACCTAATTCTTATCTAGATCTACCCCTAGTAGCTCAAATAAATTCATTTATTGGGGAGGAAGAGAATGAAATAACTGTGGGTGAGGAAAGGAATTTTCAAATAGAGAATGTACCTATTGTGAAAGAATATGTTGATGTGTTTCCAGAAGATTTACCTATACATCCTCCAGAACAAGAAATTGAGTTTTCCATTGATTTAAATCTGGGTTCAAGGCCCATATCGAAGACCCCTTATAGAATTGCCTATTTGGAATTAGTGGAAATAAAGAAACAACTAGATTAATTGAGTAATAAGGGATTTATTCTCCCTACTGTTTCTCCATGGGGAGACACTATCCTTTTTGTTAAGAAGAAAGATGTATCTATGAGGTTATGTATTGACTACATAGAGATCAATGCTATAACAATAATGAAAAAGTATCCCCTACCTCGTATTGATGATTTATTTGACCTACTACATGGAGGTCAATTCTTTTCAAATATTGACCTTCGATCTGGATACCATAAGTTGTGTGTGAAAAAGGAAGACATTCTGAAGACAACATTTTGAACCATGTACAAAAATTAAGAGTTTACAGTATTTACTTTTGGATTGACTAATGCACCCTCTGTCTTCATGGATCTAATTAAAAAAATTCCAAGGAATATCTCGATGATTTTGTAGTGGTATTTATTAATGATATCTTGGTATAGTCCAAAAGTTTCTAAGATTATGAAAATAACTTGCGCATTATTTTGAAGACTCTTAGAAGACATGAATTATAGGGGAAGTTTAGCAAGTGTGAATTCTGGATTCAAGAGATTTCTTTTCTTGGATATATTGTCTCTAAGGACGGATTCTCCATTGATACTTCTAAGATAAGAGCAATCCAAGAATGGCCAGCACCAATGAGTATAAATAAGGTAAGCAGTTTTATTGGTTTAGGAGGTTATTATCGATGTTTCGTACAAAATTTTTCCCGTTTTCCTAACTCATTAACAAAGCTCATAAGAAAAGGGGTTAAATTTTTTTGGACAAAATATTGTGACAAATGTTATAAAGAACTGAAGAGAATATTAGTCAATGCTTCTATATTGACTCTACCATCAGGGAATGATGGGTTTGTTATTTATAGTGATGCTTCAAAGAAAGGACTTGGTTGTATCCTTATGTAGAATGATATGGTTATTGCTTATGCATCATGATAGTTAAAAACTCATGAGAAAAACTATCCTACTCATGATCTTGAGTTAGCAGCTGTAATCTTTTCTTTGAATATATGGAGAAATTATCACTATGGTGAAAAATTTCAGTTATATACCAATCGTAAGAGTTTGAAGTATATTTTCTCATAGAAAGAACTCAACATGAGTCAAAGGTGATGCTTGAACTACTCAAGGATTATGATTGCACGATACACTACCACCCGGGGAAGGAAAATAAGGTGGAAGATGCTTTGAGCAGAAAGGATCATGGAGTATTGAATAAGATGAGTGTTGAAAGGGATCCTATTTTCTTGGATCTAGTAAATATGAATATATGAATAACCATGGTAGGTAAAACATCAATTCCTTTTCAAATGGTTGAAAACCCATATTTATTAGAAAGTATAAAAAGTTCTCATGCTGATGATGTGGAGTTTCAAAAGAATATTAAAGATGTGAATGATGGGAGATTGAGTGACTTCATATATGAAGATAAAAATTTGAAATATGGGAAGATAATTTTTGTTCCCGATATACCTGATCTAAAAAGGGAATTTTTGGATGATGCACATAGTTCCAATTTCTCTATACACCCTGGTATCACTATGATGTATAGATATTTGAAGGATCATTTTTGGTGGGAGAACATAAAGAGGGAGATTGATGATTTTGTGTCAAGATGTATGGGTTTTCAACAAGTGAAAGCTGGAAGGCACCACCCTAGAAGAGTATTTAAAAACTCTTCCCATACCTGAGTGGAAATGAGATAATATCACAATGGGATTTTTCATGGGACTACCAAAGACTCCTAGAAGGAATGATTAAATATGGGTCATTGTTGATCGTATTACCAATTCAACACATTTTATTGCTATAAGATAAGATTTACCACTTGAACATCTAGAAAGACAATAGATTAATGAAGTAGTGAGACTTCATGGAGCAACCCTATCAATTGTTTATGATCATGACCCACATTTTACTACATGATTTTGGAAAATTTTTCAGAATGCCCTGGATACTGAGCTTCGTTTGAGCACTTCTAACCACCCCCAAACTGATGGAAAATTAGAATAGAATATTAAATCCTTAGAAGACATGTTGAGATCATTCTCACTTGACTTTCAAGGTATGTGGGATCAATATTTACCTTTGGTAGAATTTTTCTATAACAATACCTTCCGTTCAAGTATTCAGATGGCACAATATGACGCGTTTTGTGGAAAGAGATGTCACACACCAAATTATTGGGATGATGTCGGTGAAAGAAAACATGTAGGCCTATAACTTGTTGAGGAAATGATGGAAAAGGTGGAGGTAATACAAACCCACATCAATGCAGCTCAATGTAGGTAGAAGAGCTTTTCCAATAACCGAAGGAAGGATTTGGAAATTATGGTAGGAGATCATGTTTTCTTGAAGGTATCTCCATGGAAGGGTGTTATACGCTTCGGTAAAAAGGGTAAATTGAGTCACATGTACATAAGACCTTTTGAAATTATAGAACGAATTGGGGCTGTAGCTTATCGTTTGGCAATGCTTCCAAATCTCTCCAAAGTGCACGATATGTTCCACATATCACTGTTGAGAAAATACATGCATGATCCAAATCATGTACTCACCTATGAGGAATTAGAACCAGAACCCGATATGTCTTATTGCGAAGATCCTTTTATGATTCTTGATTCAAGAGAACAAGTGCTAAGAAACCGGACGACTCTTGTGGTAAAAGTTTTATGGAGAAATCATAAGATGGAAGAGGCAATGTGGGAACCTGGGGAACTTATGATGAAGGACCACCCAAGTCTTTTTATGCAGTAATACTCTAGAAATTTTGAGGATGAAATTATTTGAAGGAGGGGAGAACGTGACACCCCAATCTTCTACGATACACTTCTCTTTGAATAATATAATAGCGTGTGTTGTACGCAACTTTGAGTTCTAACACACCACAACCAATCAAACTAGGCGTTATGAATAGAAATACCCATTTTTTGAAATTTTATAAATTTTATCTTTCAAAATTGACTTCATTTTTGGATTCGGAATATCGAAATTATCTTAGGGCGAATTTTTAGTATTTTTCTGAAAACATTCAATTTTTGATGAATAGTGAAAAACACTAAGTTATTGTCTAAAACCGAATTTTTATTTAAATAATTATTTATTTTATTTAAATTTAATTAAGGTCAAAATAGATAAATAATACATATATAAGTTCAATCTAATTCATTGGATTCAGTTCAGAATAATTTTAGATATATAAAAATTTTATTGAACTTTTCTCCGCCTTTTACCAACCTCCTAGGAGAATTTCCAAATTCATATAAAACATAATTTTAACATTTCTGTGAGTTGAATTTTGAAAATCCTAGAGACATGGTTAATATCAAGTAGTAATATGTGGTTCAATAAGATAAAAATAATTTTTGATGAATTGTAACTTTTTACTTTTATTTGCCACGATTAAAAGTAAATAGGGTAATTAAGGGTAAAAATGATATTATTATTACCATAAAACATGTACTAATTCTATTGGAGAAGTATAATTCTACCAAAAACAACCTTATGAATAAAATATGAACCTCTTTGGTCCACTTGGATTAGATTAGGACATTTATTATTATTATTGAATTCAAAGAAGAGTTAAAAGAGTTAAAATCAAAGTTTAATAACTAAATGATTTTTAATATAGGGTTATACATAAGATAAATTCGATTATAAATACTAATTAAAAAGAAAAAAATATTTCCAACATAATGGTATTTTATTTATAATTTTTAGACCTTATATAATTTAATTTATTTATGACATAATGGTGATGCATTAATTACCTAATTAATGAAATATTAAAATAATTGATATTATAAATATGAAAATAAATCTAACTTTAGACTGTTTATAAATTAAAATAATTTTATAGGTTAATATGACATATTAGGGTTGGTTAGATGAATTTTCATTGAAGTAATAATGCTGTTTTTAATTTAGCAAAAACAAAATACCAAATAGTGTCAAAATTTACATAAAAGAGTTTTTAAAGGAAATATTACATTATTAATTGATATTCTATTCCTAAAAATATAAGGTTCGGACAAATGACTTATATAATGATAGTTTTATAATTAATTAACCACTTAGGGTTCTTTTGTAATTATATAGTATGATTATTTACCATATAATATAAAAATATAAAGAGAGCTGGTAAATATCAAACTATTTAACTAAGAGTTAAATCTAAAAGATAAAGTTAATATAGTGACCCAAACCTGTCTAAAACCTATTGGTTGAGTGGATTTAGACCCATCCCCTACTTTTAATTTAAATAATAAATTTTTTTCTATTAGAAACTGAAAATGATTTTATTATAAAATAATATTTCTAGCTTTTCCTAAGGTTCCCCACAACCCTTTTATAAAAGGGCACTCCCCCTTCTCTCTAATTCACACCTTCAAATCCTTTTGGCTCAGCCAAAAAGTACCCATATATAGTCTAAACTTCCCTAAATTCATCCTAGAGGCCTTACTTTAGTCATAAAGCTATATTAATGATCCTTTTTGATCAAATAAAAATGAAGAACCCGAAGAAGTGGTAATAATTTCCTCACCCCCTTTCAAGTTCTTTTCTTCTTCCACTTCTTATTTATTTTTTATTTCCATTATAAAATAAAAACTCCAGTATATTATATATATTGTAATGTTATAATAAATATGGTACAACCATATTCATTATTCTATCCATCCTTTGAATGACATGTCCCCATACGTGTGTACATAAGGATTACAGTCTCCACGTCGTGGTGTAATTGTTATTCAATACATTATTATTTGGATGGGTATAATAATGATGTGTAATTAATTTAAATAATAAACATAACATGAAAATTATTCTGTATATAAGATATAAAATCCAATTATATATTATTTTATTTTCAAAATAATGATATTGTCGCACGTGCGTACGTACAGATTATCGTCTCCACGAACGCGATGAGATTCATTCCTCATCGTATCCATTCAAGGATGATTTTCATTAGATGATTAAAAATAACATTTAAAGACTTGATATAATTCTGTATATCAATAAGATACATCCCATTCATAACAAATATGACTCACATAACAAATAATATAAATGAAAACGAATCCGTTAACACCCGAAATGTCAATAATAGTAAGATATTATTAACAAAACAATGTTAAGAGATAAAATATGATATCATATTAATGTATATGATTCTTGTATAATTTAATAACAATTATTTCACCATTATATAGGAGGAAAACCTACTATAGTCCAAGTAAAAGTACAAGGTAAGGGTTAACTTCACAATCTCTTCATTATCCGACGTTGTTTATATGTAATTATCTACTAGGACCGCTTTATCATCCACATCCATGTTTCTTAAAAATTTATTTCAAAATATTCATACTATTTTATAGAATATGGTTTAAAAACATTTATAACCTCTTTTGACTTTTTATTAGATGTTTATAAAGGAATCTGTCTGTCATTTTCCAAATGAGGTCCTTTTTAACCTTTTCAACAGAATTAAGGTAAGAATGTCTTTTTTTATCTTATACGGTGGTTGCTTCTATTTTCCACTGTTATAAAATCATCGAAGCTTCCCTTACAAGCATATAAGAATATTTTCAAAGTAAATGTTTTATTTTATAACTATTTGAATTTTAAATGATTTAAAAAAACGAGATATTTCTCTCTAATAGTTTTGATTTCATCTATGTCAACATCCTTTGATGGATTTTAAGTTTATTTGAAGTGGATTTATTATGATAAAAAACATTCATATATTATTGAAGGTTTTGTGATATTTTTGACTGTGGATGTGTTATTTTTATACATTCATGGTTTATGGATAAATTATTGACATTTCGTATGCTAGTTTTAATACAAATATTTAAGTTGTTTTTAAACATGTTCATATGAGGAAAGAATTGGACTTAGTAAGTGATGGTTGTAGCCCGTTATAGCTCCTCGAAGCATCGGTAGGTTTCATGAGACAAACTAGTGTCTTGACACAAGGCCTTGAAAAAATCTTATTTTTAGTCTTGGAACAAGGCCTTGACTATGTGGTTATGATAGTCTGACATTATGCATTCCATCATTATGAAGGAAGATATTGATATTTCATGTGATTATTCAACTAGAAGAATATCCATGTCAATAAGTAAAGGGAATTTTTTCATTTCATTATTTCCATATTATGTTGAAGTTAAAGTTTAAAAGGATTTTTTATTTATACATTGCTTTAAATGTTTATGATTATTTATGAATGTTTCCGCTATATTGTTACCCTTACCGAGAATTTTCGCTCACCCCATTATATGTTTTATTTTTTCCAGGATGTGAATAAGTATATTATGACTGACCTGCTGGGATAGTCTGAGGGGATATGACTATGGACTATGGAGACTATGTTACTATAGTTTTTCACTTTATGATTTAATGTAAGACTTATAAATGTATCTAGTGTTTCCAAGGATACTAAACTAATCGGTCTTTCAAGACTTGATCTTTTGTGATCTTGCCAATGTTATGTAATAATGCACCAACTCTGGGTTACTGGGGTAAGGGCATCACATATTTGAGGTCTAGATATGGGTTGTATTCAATTTATGTTTATATATTGATGTATCTATGAATATATTTGATACATAAATTGGAAATAAATGGTCGACAATGATAAAGGGAGTGGCCAAGATTGAAGCTTGTCCACTACTGCTCCTTTTAGTTTTTATTCAGTTTTGTTTGATTTTTATTTCTAATAGATAACTTTGATTTATAATTTTAATTGGATTTAATTTAATATAAATTTTTTTAAATAATTCTAATCCCTATTTTTAATTCATAAATTTAATAAAAAAATAAAGTCACAGTTTGATAACTTAGCGTGAAACCTCTCTGTCATAAAACCCTATGGTCACCACAATATTTCTTTTTTAAATGGAAAATTATTGAATGTAGATTCATAAAAATAACCATATCATCATTGGTTACAAAATTTGGGGGTGACCTGGGTTAGTTCATGAGAAAATGGTATGAGTTCCTAGGTTATTAAACTGAATTTGGTTCTTGAGGGGATTGTGTTCTATGGGATGTCTGGTAGATGTGGGATATGATCATTGGTTCTTGGGAGGTATCTCATGGGTAGGTTTTTTATCACCTCAAATCATGATGAAACATGAGATACCATGTTATTTTTGGGCTTGAATAATTATTCTATGTTTTATTTTTGGGTCTTCTTGATGAATTTTTATTTGAATTAATGGTGTATTAATTATGCTATGTGGTTTAAAGGTTTTCTTATGATTTTTGTGATTATTGGGGTGAAAAACATTATACTAGAGGTGAAATATTATCTCACATGGTCTAGTAAACTATGTGGAGATTTTATACATGGTCCTATGTGGCCTCTAGTGATATTCTCATGGTTGGAACATGGCTTTGAAAATAATGTGACCAAATCATGAACAACCAATAACCTATTTAAAATTTTCATTTTCATCCTCCTCTTCATTGGTATTTCTATAGGTATTTTTTCATACTATCTGGTAATGAATTTAATGAATTTTACATGGTGTTTTTATAATATGTTATTGGATTTAATTTGTATTTTTTGATAAAAAGGTGATTTAAAAGAATGAAAAACATTATTTTGAAAGTTATAATGAATTTTATAAATATTATCTAAAAATGATAAATATTATAAATTTTTAAGATGAGTTTCTTAATGAAAGGGTGATTTAATACTTAGTCTTCAGTAGAATGACATGATTTTAAAGTGGGAATAGAGGAAAATTTTAAAATTATAATTCAATATAATGTTATTTAAAATAATGTCTTGATTTGAATAAAAGATATTCTTTTTAATTTGAGTGGGATTTTATTTTTGTATTCTGATTGAGTCATGTGATTTGTTTTGATATTTAGATTATACATCTTGAAAAATATCTGAGGAATTATGGAAATTTTGTATTTAAGAAAGTTCCTTATCCCAATGTCTCTCAGAATTTAGGTGTAGTTTTTCCTATTACTGACTCCTCCAAGACTCAAGCCAGAGTAATACAGATGACTTATTTCTTGGGTTTTCTCATTTTCCTCATTGATTATGGACCTCAAGAGGATATGGAGTGGTTAGATAAATTAAAAGGAGTGTTTAATTCACTATACATCCTTGAATCCTCATGAGTGAATACAATCTCGAACTTATTCAAATAATAAAGACTAGAATGGTGGAGGGATATTTTTCCCCTCCTGATGAAATGTGACATGTCTTGGAAATTCAATAAGCCCACATTTATTCTATGAAACATTCTTGTGATGGTGAAATTGGAGTGGAAAATTGTGATTTTTAATATATAGTATGATGATCAGTCAGTGAATGAGTATGATTCCTATTAAATCTAGTATATACTTTAACTAATGTGTTTATGTTTGAGGAATTTCATTAGGTCTCCCTTTTAAGGAGGGGTCTTCATCTTGAACTCAGTTCCATATTTTCCTTATTAAATCCAACATTAATTTTGTATTTGATCAAAAAATCTATGGTGATTGTTGTGGTATCTAGGGGCCAACCCTACAGGGGTGATGAAATTATGTTTTTTATTTTTTTTGAAGGATAAATTTCTCATGAGAAGAGAACGAAAGATTAATATGAGTTGAGGAAACATGATATCTTGGGAGGATCTTCTTTTTGTGTTATTCCTCTGATAAAGAAGTATTATATAGTATACTATTAGTGTGGTCAGTTTGGTCATGTTAAGCCTTCCTGTTAAAGAGTCTTCAAGATTTACTATAGCATAGGTTTCTTAGGCGATCATTAGTTTTTTTATAAATTTGACCATCAGTTGATGAAAGTGTCTTAGTCATGTATGGATCTCAGACATTCTCTAATATATCCCTTTAAAGGTACATCATTTTACTTGTTTTTTTTTTAATTTTTTACCCATTTGGTGACTTCCATTTTTATTCGGGCATTCTTCCCATGTTTCACTTTAGAGAGAGTTATTTGATGGAATTAAGGTTGGGGACTAGGTTTGTTGTTTCATATTGGTTTTCCTAGTTAAGAGGGTAGAGTGTGTTTTTGGGTGCCTCCTCTAGAACCGTTAGTCTAATTTAGTTCTCCATATAAAATAGAAGTCTAATATAGTGGTGAGACCTATTAATGGTCTCAAACTTCATCTTGTTCACATGTTTTACTCTTAGAACTTCTTTTTCCAAGGTAGTGATATATGATATGTTTTATTTTCTATATTATGTACTGTCTCTAATATAGAAATATGTAAAACATCTTCACTATTTTTTACTGTATTAATCCTCCATGACATTAGTTACATTCTAGGGGTATAAGGTTCTTTTTTGGGGACAATTATCATACCCCAACCTCTCACTTATTCATTTTTTTATATATTTACGAACATTTGTGTTTGTCTTTGATTTTCAGGCCTTTATTTCATGAAAATTTTGAAATATAGAGTTTTATAGATGAGAAAATGAATAAAACATTATTAGTATAAACCATGTGGATAATCGAGATAAAGGAATATAACATTCAGAATAGGTCTTTTATATGTTTTTTCTATATTTTAAAAAACTGTTTGGACTAATCATATGATAGGTAACATGGTCAGTTCATAGGTTGGAAAACCATTCGACCAAACCTTATCATCTACCAAAAATTTTCATATTTGAGAATTTTTTATTATACCATCTTTATTTTAAATCTCTTCTACCCTCTTGTGTTTTTCAATAATTATTAATACCCCAATAGATCCCTATCTTACATAACCCTTGACTCCTCCTTGTATTTTTTCCCTTTCTCTTCACTTATTATTGAGTTCTAAGGGTTTTGGCCCTCTCTTCCTTTCTATCCCTTCTTGTTTTCCTCTTTCTATATTATCTTGGGTTGGGTTGGGCTGAACCCTAGGTGGGTTGTGGCTCTAAAATATTGTGGTTTGAATTATTATGTTGTATAAACTTCATCTTGGACTTTCCGATCTCAATTATTAAAGAATTCACATCATCTCAAATTGACCTAGGTAGGTGTTTCAATGCCTTTTTTACGTTATATTCCATGTGATGTTGTTATTTTCTAAAGTATTTTTCCTGAAAGTATTTATTCCCTATATATGATTCAATTATTATGATGTGTTTATAAATGGTGTTTTAATTAATAGGGGTGTTTTTAATCTCAATCATACTTTTTTTTGTTTTACACAGTAATCCACTCTTAAGTGTTCATATATGTGGGTTTTTACTTGAACCCTTATTGTTCATTGATTGTATTTTTTTTGTGTTTGAATAATTGGATAAGGTTAATGATATTATATTTTTATAATTTCTCTAAGCTATATTGGTTTCTAGTAAAGGTTTCCTCCTTAGATTAAAATATTTTTTCAAGCATCACATGTTTTTTTTAAAATAATGTTTGCATAAAATTAAAAATTAAACTTTGACCATGAGAATATATATATACATATATTATTATTTATTTATATATCTAACTATATATCTATTTATATCTATATTACAATTAATTGAAAATCTACAGTCCGTTTGGAACTTGAAAATGGGGATTTCAAAATATAATTTTTTTTGAAAATTATTTTTCAAATATTATTTCAAAAGAATATTGTTATTTTTAAAATATAAGGCTTTATTGGGACTTTATGTAATTGTATTTTTACCAAATGAGCTACACTGATTAACTAAAAACACATCTATTTAAAATGAAATGGTCTTGATGATTATATACTATTTTAATGTTATTTTCATGATTTGGAATCGGTAATTTAGTGAGAAGTGTGTGTGTGGGTAAGTTGCAGATTGGTCATTGGAATTGCTTTGCTTGCAATCAATTATTGGTGTGTGTTAGATAAGGAACAAAACCATCATCATCATCTGTTACTATTATTATCTAGATTGTAGGTTTATTTTTAATATTTTGAGATAAAACTAAAATCATGTACCAATTTTGTAGACAATTTTCCCAATATTATTGGAGGCCACATGGAAAAATGAAATAATGGACTCTATGGTGTTGAACATCCAGACTATTTAAACTCACAGCTTACTGACAATGCTCAATGTCTGTAGAAAGAGTTGGTTTCATATGGTTACATGTTGAGGTTCTCAAGAAGCTTCGACTAGTGGAATTTTTTTTGGGATGCTCGTGGTGAAACCGTGTTGGTATTATGGATAAATGGTGACCAAGTGGTCATAGGGATATCTCCCTGGTATTTTGGTTTTGATTTTGTTTCAGTTTTATACCTTTTATATATAAATTTAATTGTATTTTGGTTTTGGTTCAGTTGATATTTATTCATGGAATAATTATATTCCTGCTTATGCATCATTTGATTCATTATTAATTTGTATCTATTTATTATTCTATTTTATAGACTTCAAATAAATAGACACACCATGCCGAATTCTATGTATAATTATAATAATTTACAAATGTTAATAATTGGGTAAAATCAATCACAATGATTATCATGATATTCCTTGACACTTTTTTGCCAGCCTGGGGTGATTGAGAACACACATTAGGCAATGTCATAGATCGAATCAGGTTCCCATATTAGGGGGTCTCTGATTTTTTTATAACACATTCTTGAGGATATGTAATGCTTCATGATTGACTATTATTTAGGTGAGGGAGGTTCGGAAATTAAAAATGAAATCATAACATTGTTTGAATTGGACTTTATATTTTGGGATTTGGTAGATAGAGATAGAGAAGGTTAGAACATAATAAAGACACCATATTTTTACCAAAATATCCCTTATTCAATGAAATCCCAATTATTGAGGGATGGATGGAATTTTTCATTTCATTCTCATATTATAGTTGAGATAATTTTAATAATGTTTGGTACTTGTGTTTTTATTTATCATTTTTCTAATGAACCTGGGGTGCCTAAAGCCCAACAAACTCAGCCACGACCGAGTCCAGCCGTTTGGCAGATAGCAGACTCCCACCCCCAGGTAGATAATAGGCCCCCACCTCATATTGTCCCAGATAACATGTGGCAGGAACTGTCCTTTGCCTGGTGAGGATTTAATACACCTCCCCTGTAACTCAAACCTGAGACCACATGCTTAAAGGAAAACCCGAAATCGTTTCTATTACCACTAGGCCAATGGCTCAGTGGTACTCATTAAAGCTCATGGTTGGCCATTAAGCCTCTGGTCGCCGGTTCGAGTTGCGAGGGAGGCAATTTAATTCCTTGTCAGGGAGGGGACAGTTCCTACCACATGTTATCTGGGCCAGTCTGAGGTGGGGGCCTGTTATTTACCCGTGGGGTGGGGGTCTGCTATCTGCCAGAGGGCTGGGCTCAGGCGTGGAAAAGTTTGGTTGGGCTTTAGGCCTACCGTGTTTGTTACATAATAGGCGCCTTTTTAAATATCAAACCCGGCAGGCCTAAATCCCAACCAAACTTGGTCATGCTTGAGCCCAGCCCTCTGGAAGATAGTAGACCCCTACCCCACCGGCAGATAACAAGCCCCCACCTCAGACTGGCCCAGATAACAGGTGAAAGGAAATGTTCCCTCCCCGGCAGGAATTTTAATTCGCCACCCTCGCAACTCGAACCGGTGGGCCTAAAACCCAACGAACTCGGCCACGCCCATGCCCATCCCTCTGGAAGATACCAGACACCCACCCTCAGGTAGATAATAGGTACCTATCTCAGACTGTCCTAGATATCCCATGGTAGGAACTGTCCCCTGCCTCACACGGATTTGATAAGCCTCCCCAGCAACTTGAACTCGTGACCACATACTTATAGGGAAACCAGGCCAGTTTCTGCCACGTTTTATCTGGGCCAGTCTGAGGTGGGGGCCTATTATCTTCCCAATGGGCGAGGGTCTTCTATCTTCCAGAGGGCCAGGCTCGGGCGAGACTGAGTATGGTTGGGCTTTAGGCCTGCCTGGTTCGTTACAATTTTACTCTCAACCCTGTCCTATAATAACTTATGTACATACATAATACTTTTTATGTAGGATTACCTGAGGTGTACATCCATTTCTATAATGATAAAACACTTTAGTGATTTTTTTAGTAAAATGTTTTTAAAAAATTGGATTTTTATAATTTTTTATTAAAAATTATCTTTCAAAGTATTCTTTTGAAAATGTGGGTGAGGATAATTAAATGTCAATAATAAGTTATTCAATGGTTTCATAAATTACCTATTGGGAGAATAATAATTAACTTAACCCAACAATAATGTTTTCTCTGAATGATTACCACTTTAATATGATTTTATGATGAAGATACACTTATTCCTAAAAGACACATATAGTGGGATAATGTTGAAATTAAACGATCATGGTATGGATTTGTGATGGTGTCAAATTCCATGGGTATTATTGGGTATATACATGAGATACCTGGATAGATGGAAACCATAATAGGGGTTAGAGTTGGAATAATAATTTAATTGATTATATTGGGATTATAAGAGCATGTGGGGATTGATGAGCCTATAGTTTGGGATATATGTATTGAATCATTAAAGGGGTTAAGTATTAATTTAGTTTTGGTTAGATAAAACTCATGAGAGTGTGATTAGGTAGTGTTATTAGGGTAGGATAGGATAGTTCGTACCCTTTCACTAAAGACATGATGTATTGGAGTCTGTGTGGGTTATCTAGTTCATGATTTCCATGGAGACAAGTAAGATTTTGTTTGTCTGATTTATGTGGTAAGATAATGTGGGAGTATCATTTTGAGATTCGGTATTATCTAATTATCTATTACCCAAGATGAAAAAAGGAGTGTGACTAATATATAGAATTGGGTGACATGAGATCAATTGATTTAAGACAAAATTAATATTTTCATTGGACATGACTAGGGGTATATGTGAGTATGGGATTACAGATTCTTATGGGGCATGGGGGTGGAAAATTTTGTTTGGTTTTGGAAACTGATGACGGTTTAAAGAGGTTGGGACTATTAATGAAACCATTGAGAAGAGTTTTATTTTTCCAGTTGGTGTGAAAAATATTAATACAAATGTGAGGATAATGACTAAGAATTATTTTTCCTAAAATACAAATCATTAAAAAAGGACACCTTAAAATTTAAATGTTCTTTTGGTTATAATTGTTTGGTAAGAGTTTTTGTGTTATCATAGAGGTGTTTCAAAGGCCAGTACTCAGGCTATTATTCAATTTTGATGTGGAATACCATTGGGAAAAGTATTCTTCATGATATGTGAGAAAGGTGTAGGGATATCATGATGCGGTGTGTTAAGAGTTTATGAATAATATCACTCCATACATATGGGGAATGAGAGATATATTAAAATTTGTGCATTAGGATAAATAACAAACAACATGTTATCATTGATGATAGGTTATTGTAAGAATGTTAAACATTTATGGTTCTAGTAAAGTGAATGTTATGTAATATATACATCAATACCAGTGAGATGAATGTTAGATGTGATAACAGAGCACTGGGTTGTTCGAAAAGGGTTTCTTAGAGAAACACTACATCATTGGATACTAGATAAAAGCTACCATAAATATATTTCTTGGTTATGATGGGAAAGTCACATGAGTAGAGGATTCAAAATGCTGCTAGAATTTTGTGAACATCAATGTCGATAGGATGTTGATATCGAAAATCCAAGTGTGGGTTGATTTTTATCAATTAGTAGATGGTGTAGATAATATAAAGTGTGGATCCTGATAAATTCCTAGGTTGGTCAGTATAAAAAACCCATTACATGGATTTTTGTGAATCGTTGTGGATTCTAGATTAGGATGAATAATATATTTCTAGAGAAACACCATATTTATAAATTTATTTACAAGTTATTAAGAACAGTTTTTGTCGTAGAAATCAACACAGGTATGAGTATGATGAAAATATTGATTACAAATAAATTTAAAATAACATTAGCACTCATAAAGAGGATATGATGTCAAGATTATTTAATTAAGGTACTATTAATGAAATTCGGTTCTAGTAAGCATTATGAATCAAGTGTGGGCAGTTGAGGATGCTCATTTTATAATCGGATCTCATCGTGGTTTACCATAAAACAAATCTAATGGTTAATGGGATCAATAATTAGGGTCTACATAATTTCATGTTACCATATAGATGGAATCATGATAAGAACATGGAATTAACACTTTAGTTATTAGTGTAACACAATGAGATTTAAATATATATTTGTTTAAATAAATATCTTATTTAATATATTTTATCACATGAAGAAGTAGACTAAAATTGACTGATAAATACACACACACATACAATTTACTATAATGAAATCTAATAATTAATGAATTTTTAATATAAAATGTGTAAAAAATAAATTAATACACAGTGGTAATTAATATAAAATAAGGTTAATAAAAATTATAGAATAAAGAAAAATTTATTAATTTTAGAATTTTAATTTTATGAAATTAACATCGCTTTTGATACCAATATATCAAATTATTCCAGGATGATGTTTTGGTGGGTTTTTGAAATTGTTTATTTTTCTGTGAATAGTGAGAAATAAAAATTTTTCAAAATATTATCACTTTTATGATGTCATCATGATATTGAAATGACTTGACTATTTTCAAATTTTTTAGAGGATAAATATATATTTAATAAGTAAAATATTTTTTTTAAAAAATTATTATGGATTTAAAAATACATGTTGAACATTTCAGAACAGAAGTGATATTTTATTTCAATAAAATAACAATGTTTTGATGATTTTAAATAATTAATAAATAACTTGTTTAATTTAAATTTTTTATTGGTTTTAATTTTAGATAACTCTGATTGGGTTAATAATATTCTACTTATTTTTCTAATAACCCATTATATACTCAATTTTAGTGTATATGTATTTTTATAATTAAAATAGATTTTTTTCTTCTAAAAACTGTTTTTCATTACATATTGTGTTATTATATTAAAATTAATTTTTACCACCAAATAAAATTAAATATTTTATTTTTTTCCATATTTTGAATCAATATATTTAAATTACAAAACAATTACAATTTCATTGTGGTCATAATGAATAGTTAATATAGTAAACGTTGGTCGCAACAGTAAGTTTTAAAACGTCTAATAATGGAGTTAAAATAACATATAAGTATTAAAATGTCAATAAAAACTTTCGAAATATGATTTAATAAGGGTATTTATACCCTACCATATCCCATATTTTATTTTATTTTCTATTTAGTTCTACATGGCCATGGAAATGACTTTGTATTATTTTAATCTTTAGTGTATATACAAAGGGGCCTATCTTCTCAACTATAAATAGATCATATCCCCTTAACCTCTACACACTATTTAATAAGTTTAGATAAAATAGTATCTATTAAAATCCCTTCCTAACATCCATACCCATGGTTTAGTGGTTGAAGTATCAACAATGGACCATCCTATGATGGATTAGAGAGAGATCTGAAAGAGGATACACAAGGAAGATGTAATCATCCTAACTGAGTTCGTCTAAGTTTGTCAATTTTTATAAATCCTAAAAATATTCTATAACTAACATTATTATTAATTTTTTAATGAAAATTTATTATTTTAATAAAACAACCATCACCCACCTCATTTGTATCCATTTTAATATGAAAACGTAACACATGCGTACTTACAGACTACATCCTCCACTAATGACATATTTCATTTTCATCATCAATTAGCATGGAAGGTTATAAAATAGGTATCTAATGAAAAAATATTTTATTTATGGAATAATTTTAATTATTTGAATATAAACTATTATATACCTTCCTTCCCTCACATTCATTAGAAAATGAAAACATCGCTCTTGTGTACATATAAATTTCCACCACCAAGAAAGGACTATTTCATTTTAAATACCCACCAACCATGATTAGTTATACAAATGGATTTAAAGAATAAATATTATATTAATATAATTATTATTTATTTTTAATGTTTTAGAAAACACTTTTATTCACTAATAAAATCAATTCCTTTTATAGAATCATAATTTCTAAAAGAAAGAGAATTTTAAATATTCCATGAGAATCATCACCATAAGTACCATGAGTGACCCAGAAGTCTAATAATATATTAAAAGAATAATAAGAAATTAAATAAATAGTCTTTATATGATTCAATCATGACCAAGGTTCAAGGACCTAAATCACTAAATAAATGCTTGGAAAAGTAAATATTTAACAAAAAAATATTGATTATAACAGTGAATTATTACTAACTATGTAATAATAAATTATAATTTTACATTATATAATAATATAAATTAAATCATAGTTCCAATATATATATATATATTAAATTTAAATTTATTATATTGGGAATATAGAATGCGTCCGACCAAAAAAAATTCCACGGTAAGAGTTTATCACCTAAAATCAATTTCTTTGAGATATGTTCCATATAATGTAGCCATTTTTGTGTATTTGGTTTGTGTATTTACTATTATAAAAAAATTACCTTGGTTATATTTTTTTTCATGGTAAGTAATGATTCATTTAAAGTTATATATTTTAATTGGTTTTGGTTCATGTGTTATATGTATGGAAAGGGGTTCTTTATCTCAATTTAAATTTATTGAGAAATATACCATATTGTACTCCAGGTGTTCTTCTATATGATGATTTTTATGATCTTCGAAAAATAATATCATGATTTTATTTTTATTAATGTTATTTTAATATCAAATTTGAGTTATCATATTATAATTATTTTGATATAAAAATTACTAAAGCGGTAAGAGTTTATGTTCCAATCTATCTTTTAATCGGGATTGTTTGTGAAAAAATATACATTAGAGGAACTATATACAATTTATCTCGTAAAAAATATATTTTTTCTTCTGTACTAGTTATTATTGAATATTACATGTATTCTTATCTCTTCTCTCTTTGTTTTAATTATCAACTAAAAATAAATATTAAAAGAGAATCAAAAATTTTCTCTTCTTTTAGGTTTGGAATATTTTTCTTCAACGTTCATGTACATTATATTTATTTAATAATGTTTTTATATAAAATAAAATGGTTTTTTAAATTTATTTTTAAATAGATTTTATTTTTAATTAAGGTTTAAAAATGTATCATGTTAACATGTTTCATATGGATTACTTTTAACACTATATACAAAAGCAAGAAATGAATATGTTTTCATATGTATTCAAAATGACCACATTTTTCTCTGTAATGATCAATTTTCATTATTAACTTTCTTATACATGATTCCATTATGTTCTTGAGAAAATAATTACCACATTATTTGATCAATTTTTCCTTTTATAATAAATAAAAAAGATATTATCTTTCTCAAAAATGTTTTGAAATTGGATTTCATTTCACTAATGTATATTTTTTTATCTTTCAATCCAAATTTTATTATGTATGAATAATTTTTTATTCATGAGTATGTTATTATAAATAATTTTAGAAATAATTGTTCAAAATTATCTTTGAAATATTTTGAAGAGAGTTTGGAATGTGATTTTTAACTTCATTTTTACAACTAATATACAAAAGATTATAGAATTTGTTTTTATTAAATTTACACTTCTATTTTAATATCTAATTATAAAAATATTTACCTTCTGTAAAAATATTATTTATAATTTATTTATAGTATACTTTCATATTTTAATGATTTATGGTTTACATCTCATTTAGTGCACATCAAATTATTCTCATATCATGAACTTCATTGAATTTTTTTTATTTGTTACTCTTCATTATTCATTAAAATTATTTTTCACCTTCCTGACCATGTTATTTTGTTCCTGGGATATATATAGTATTTCCACCACAATTTAAACATTAAATAAACAATATAATACTTATTAAATATGGTGTGAATTTAACGATGATTACAAATAAAGTTATTCCATTTACTGGTTAAATATTGATGTTTCATATACTTATTTTAGTATAGATATTATTTAATTACTGGGGAATATCTATTATGTATTTAATTTTTCATTAATTATTTTATTAATTCATTGCACACATGTAAGATAAGGGTGGGGCTTATGGTAGTCCTTTATTTGTTGGGAAAGGTCTCATGATTCAAAATATTGTGGGTATCTCTTAGTGTATTCCATCCCAAAAAATGATGACTCCCAGGAAGAGTCCTTGATGGTATATCAGATATTTTGAATCAAGAATAGAATAAAAGGATTATATTATGATAATGTCTTGTCCAAGGACATGAATTTAGTATTATGATGCCTGAAATTATGTATTCCATCACTACAAAATTAATTATTATTATCCATGAATATGTTTATATTTCTAACCATGGATATAGTCCAAGATAACATGATCAGTTATAATAAATTATTTGATTATCATTTAATATTTATAGATTATTCATGTCATGTTTTTTCTATAATAGATCTCGATATACACTACCCTTAATGAGTATTTTATATCACTCTTATTATGTTTCCACTTCTCTGGGTTATGACTAAGTGTAAAAAATATTATATATCAAGAAGTTTACCAGGTGTATAAATTTTAAGGGATATCTTGAAAAATTATTATAGAATAAAAAAATATTGGTATAGTGAGAAAATTTTAAATGGGTGAGAAATATATGGGTTCAGTTAAGTAAAATTTTTCTTAATTCTCTAAAGTACTAAATCTAAAAAGGTTATGGGTATGTAATTGGGTATATATTATTTGTTTTTATTACAATTATTGAAGGTTTAGTTGGGTTCACCTTCGATGGTATCAAATCTTGTATGTGGAGATTATATTTTTAGCACCAGATCTAGGTGTACAGTTTTGAATAATTATTGTTGGTATCATTGTAGGGCATTGATAACTTTTGTGGTTAAAAGGCTTTTAGATTAGGAATAACTTATTTTATATAAATATAATCAAGGGTTAATAAGTATAAGTATGATCATAAGTCTGATGTATAAATACACTTTTATAGTTTTATGTTACTAGATTTTAAATATAATAAATATATTTTTGGAGACATTTATTAGAATGCATGATTAAGGTAGATATAACCCTTGGGTAATTTATTACTAAGGCTATTTGGGAATAATTTTATTAATTTTTTTGAGAAAAAGTTGATGTTATAGATTACCATTATATTAATATGTGAATTTAAGTCATGGTTATTATGGTTAATTAGGGATAAAAAAGGTTATCATAAATTTTCGAATGTAGGCAAAATTTTTAGGATTGAAATTTTTTTTGATGTTAATGTGATTCAGGGATATTATTTCCATAAATCAGTATTATAGAATATTTTTCATAGTGTTTAAGTGGATGATATTATTTATGAAATAAATATTGAGGTAAAATTTGGGTAATTATATAATTTTGTTATCAAATTATGTCAAGGTGATTTAGGTTCTTTAAAGGTAGACACATATATTTTTTGGTGTATATATTTCTTTGATTTATTGGTTAAACACATAGAAATGAATAATTTTTAATTATTATTTTGTTTCAATAATTATTTGAGGTAAACTATAAGTATATTTTGAAAGAATACGTGGTTAAATATTTCTGATTTTTTAGATTCATATTTTTCAGGAATATTTAGAATTTTTTAGGGTCAGTTAGTTATGGTATTTTTTTTTGAACTTTTGGTAATATTGTTGAGATTTTAGATATTAATATATTATATATTCACATAATTGTTTATTCATATTTCATTGGAAAATATCCTTGCTATTGATAAAGATTTTTGGTTTTAGTGAATCAATAGAGAAGGGAGAAATAGCTTATAATCTCATTTTATGGATCCTATGTTCCATTAATAGTTAGTTTTAGTTCTTTATGAATGTGAAATTCATCAATTTTATTTATCATTATCAATATGAGATTAAATAGAGGTAGAAAATTAATTGAAACCCAACCAAAAGATCGAATTATATTAATAGAGTAGACATATATTGGGTAATTATATTTCCTTAGAGTCACTGTCATAAGGGTAAAATAATTTAACAATATCCATAAATACGAAGATAAATCAATTGAGCCTCATGTGGAAAGTATAACTAATCCATCATATTTTTCTTTTGAAAAATCATTCAAAAGTATGAGCCTTATAATGATATATACATCATTTTAGAACCATTTAATTAATAAATCCTTTGTTTCCAAGTAGTAACCTATAAATTACTAATAATTATAAAATATACATATGGGATTATAACTATGTCATGATACAATATGTATCATAATAAAATATTAAAATTTCAAGGACTCAATTTATTTAAGCGGGATGATGTTACACCCAAATATTTTTGTATGTTTTACTATAAATAAATATCTTGTTGGATAGTTGTATTTTATGTGACATAATAATTAAATGTATATATATTTAAACATTACTAAAAATAAAGGTAAAAAATGAAAAACTAGGAATAAACAATGTGAAAATAAATAAATTATCACTTATTGGTAATTATTATGAAATAATATTAAGAACAGTCATAGATTTAAAAGGTTATTTTTATAGAAGTAGTTTTATCTATATTTTTTTTATTTTATAGACAAATTTATCAATTTTATAATTTTAATATAATTTAATGATGCTCATTTTGGATATTATAAATTCAAATTATCTTAGGGTGAATTTTTTGAGATTTGTCTTGAAATGGTTGATTTTTGGGTGAATAATGAAAACTAGAGTTTTACAAAATATTTTCACATTTATTACATAATCATGATATAGGAATCACATAAAAGTTTTCAAAAAAATTTAAATAGAAAATATTTTATTAATAATTTAAAAAAATCATTGAAAAATATCATATTTGATTTATAAATACATGTTAGACATTTTAGAACCAAACTGATGTTTTATTTTCATAAAAGAACTATTTCGGATGATTTTCTTTAACTAATTATTTACCAGGTTATATTCTATTCAAGATTTAATTTTAAATTAAATAAATATATTTTGTTAAATAATAATATAGTTAATTTCATGACAGTCAATTATGTCTATAATTTTTATTTAAATATGTTTTTTATTAAAAATGTTTTTTTTCTAGAATGAATTTTTTTATATATTGTGTTTTTATATTAAAATTAAATTATACCACCAAAAGAAATTTAATACACTAAAATTGATTCCATATTTGTAATTGTTATATTCATATTATGTTATAAGATCAATTTCATTTTTAGCCACAATTAATAGAATCCATAGTAAATGTTTTCACTATTATAAGGGTTTAAAGGTTCAATAAGGTTGTGAAATTAATAGTTAAGGATTAACATATCACTGGAACATGTATATGTATTATTTTTGGAATTTATATTAACCCTCCATTATTCTATATTTGAAATATTATATTTTTTGTTCCACTTTCCCATGAATATTACTTCATATTTTTTACACTTTAGAGGATGTATGAAGGTGCCACTACTCTCACCTATATAAGGAGCCCCTAACCACCCATTTATACAAACGCTTTTGGAAATATAGAGTATCCAAGATATGATAATAAAACATTAAAACAACCTTATCCATAACCTAATGTTTTTGGTCTTAGATATGGTCAATCCTAAGAAGCCTTAAGTTATCACAACTTAGACCGGCAGTGTCATACCTTGTTTTTCGAGTTATGGATTATGGTTCGGTTTGGTGGGAATTCTATACTTTTTTATCAGGTTCCATGTGTGAAAGGTCTTGAGTTCTGTAGTGTTACCTTGTATACTTTTTTCCCATTCATAGCCCTTAGTTCGTTTGTAATTTTTTGGAGAAAAAATGGATGTTTTTCCATGGATGTCCCTAGGGTAAGGTCGGTACATGGTTAGTGAACACCACGTGGTTAGTATATGAAACTACACTGAAGGTTACATAACATACCATATGGATACTGTATGGTTTAGGAAACCATTCCAGTAATTACTAAGTACCCCTGTTGTATTTCATTAGTGGGTAGTGTCTATTTCATGGTTACCACAAATTTTGTTAAACCGTGCGGCCTAACTGTGCGACCTAATTTTTTTATAAACATTTTAGGGTTTCCATTTTTACCACTTTTGGGATTTATAGAAAACCTCTTCAATTCTCTCCCATATGGTGTACTTGACCCTAGGGGTCCTCTACCTCCTTCCTCATGCCTCTCACCTCCTTTTACGTTGTTCTCAAGAGGTTTTAATCAAGGGTTTGGATAGATTCTTTAAGGTAAACCCCTCCTCACATATTCCTCTCCCCCTTTCTCACTTTTTTTCATGGTTTTCCCTCTTCTACATGGACATTTTGACCTAGGATTTTGTTTTACAATTTTTTATGTTGGGGGTTTTTGTTATTTTAGTGTTTATCATAGTATATCTAGGGATTTGGAACCCTCATGGTGTGTTTTCGATGGTGCATTGCCATTGTTCAATAGATTTCAGGTAGGTTTTCCCATGCACTTTAATTTTTTATTTAAGAATCATTAGTTTCATGATTTTTACACATTATTTGACTTATAAATTTTTATGTATGATCGTTGGATTAATTTCTTGGTGTAAAAAGTGGTGTTTTATTCCATGTTTAGGATAAATGGGATTTTTGTGTCAAATATCACACACCAAGTGCTCGATTAAATGTATGGTTGGATTTTATGAGTAAATTATGATTTAAGAAGCATGTTTTGGTTTTTTGAATATATATATTTTATGATAAATGATGTCTTGTGTGCCTTATATGGGTTTTCCAATCCATTTTGGGTTTTATAATGAAATGAGGAAGGAATTTTAGGGTGTTTTGGCATATGTTGCTGATGAATGGACCATTTGGAACTATTATAAGAAATAGATTCCCTTGAAAGTTTAGTGTGAATGTTTTAATAGGATTTTGTAAATGTTTTTGAAATATAAAGTAGCATGTTTACACCCATTTATGAAATGTGGATTTTGTATCATTGATAAATATTGGTTTTGTGAAATGATTAAATGGAAATTTGGATACTTTGGGAAAATAATGAATGTTTTTATTATAAAAAACTCATTTTGATGTTTCTCATTACATGTATACATATAATGGATGTGTTTTCCTGTATGTGGGATCCTCGTTATCCATTATCAGAGTTCCTCAGTTAAGAATCATTGTGTTTTAAAATAATTTCTTACATGAGATTAATCCTTGGGGTTACTTAGGGTGAGACCTGTTCTAAATTATTATTATATATATGTTGTGATTGGATGATATGCTGGAATCAGTTGTCTCACCCTCATTATATACATGAGGCATGGGAACCTGAGAAATTGATCAAATTTTATGACAATGATTGCAACACTAGTAGGTCACGTACTGACCAATGGACCATATTAGGTGGAAATAAATGGGTTTATTATGATGAGATTTGGCCCCTCAATCTATCCGGAGTTATGGTGGAAGGGAATTTTGGAATATTTTATTTTATCATGTGTGGCATGCTACTGGGGATGGGGTATCATGTATTGCTATGTTCTGTATTGTTCTTAACCACCTGGGTTCACCTATGTCTATTGGGTCTTAGTTTTTTTGGTGATGAATCTGATACTTGTATGGTTATTTACATTTCCCTTTTTATAGGACCCTCATAGTTTCATTTTGTGTAGTTATTTCTTGGAAGTTATGTGTTTGTTTTCAAAATATTATGAAAAGTGTTTTTAAAGAAAAGTGTTTTACCCTCATTTTGGAATATTGAAAATGAAAGCATCACTTCCCTTTTTAAAATGTGAATGTCACACTAACAGAATGAACTGAGTTTTGGAAATGAATAGGGGCAAAGAGTTTTATTTTTTTTCATCTAAAATGAGTAGGAAAACATACTATGATATATTGTAGTTAAAACATGAAAATTGATGGTTCTCTTATTTTAAAGGAAGTTATTTCAGAATTAGATTGTTGGGCTATCCAACTGAGTTTTAATACTCACAACTATTGTTTTTTCTTTTTTTATCCCTTGTGCTGGTTTCATCTGGAGTTCGTTCACCTTGAACGATGGTTAATCGTTGTGTTGGAGAGTGACCCATGTGGTCACAAGGAGCTAGTTCGGTCATATGATTCATTCAGTTTATTTGTATTGTTTTTATCATATTATTTATTATATAACATGTTCAATCTAGTTTATTTATATAGTGGATTGTTGGTGAATATTTCTTTTTTATTTTTGTATTGGTTACTTACTGGAAAAAATCATTCTCTTTTTTCTTATTTTATGGTTTATCTTGGTAGATATATGGTTATGGAGCCCTCATGGAGCATTTTCGGTGGTGCGTTCTCATTGCACAATGGATCCAGTGTAAGTTTCCCATGATCTTTCCTTTTTAATTTAATAATCATTAGTGTCATGATTTTCACACCTCCTTTGATTTATGAATATTGATGTATGATGTAAATACCCCAATTTTCCATGTAATTTTATTAATTATATAGAATTATTACGAGTCTACAAAAATTGACGGAGCATTATTTCAAAGCTCAGAGTTCCCAGAATGAATTTATGAACACTTTTAAGGTACTTTCAGTAAAAGTGTGAGTGGAATTTTCTAACTTTTGAACCAGTGCTCAGATTAAAAATCTGAGGGCACTATTGAATCAGAAGCACCAAGATTCTCTTATGGGAGACTTTACATTGACTGTAGTAGGTTTGGAGAAGAAGTTATGTTTTCTGTCTTTTTAAAAGAAATAAAATAAAATAACTTTACTATTTTATTTTATTTCATATAATACAAGCAAAAAACGGAGTGTGATACTAGTGATGTGTCAAGAAATTAAATGGTTTGAACATTCATTCTTAGGTAATAGTATCCTTGGAGAATTTGAAAGCTTCCTAATTAATGAACCCCAGTAATTCCCCATGTCGTTACTTACACTCCCCCTCTAAAATTTATATGGAGCTTGGGGAAGGTACTGACATAGCTTTTCCAAGCAATGAAGTGTTGAAGGAGTATTGAGATTCCAAACTCTTGGGGGATGGAGCTAGTTCCGGTGAGTGGGGAGTAGTGACACTGAAACCCTTAAACAAAGGACGATGTACAAGCGACGTTATTTGAAGCCTATGGTGGGAATTGAGATCACAGATTCACCTTCAAGTGCAGACGTTCTCCAATGGTTTTACGAAGTAGGGATTTTGATTCTCATTTATTTCAAGCAAATTTATTAAAACCTTTAACCTCCCTCTTGTTACGAGCTAATGTGGAGGGCACGACCCTAAAAAACCCAGCTTAGACCCTCTACTACCTTGCTATCTTTGCGCCATCTCTAGAACACTGTCGGCGTGACAACTACGATCGACTACAAAGAAGGCGTGAGAGGATGCACGCCGCAAGAGGAGGATGCAACACAAATTCGGGGCAGTCATCAGAAAAAACGACACCAACCGACGGTAAATGAGGTGAGGCGCTCCGTCACGCGCCTTTGGTGAGCAAGGGGCCACAACTCATCTGCCACGGTGATTGGAGGAGGCATCAGGCACTTCGGCCAGCCAAAAAATGAGGGAAGGCGTGACCAACGCACCATTGGAGAGTGGGGAGGTGGCGCAACCAGCTCCCTACCGGCGAGAAGAAGCCACGACCGAAGCCATGGCCGAGGAAGAACACGCGCCCCCGGTGGGTTCTGCGGTGACAAACCGGTTCCCACTCGGTGTCGTCGCTTCACAAACTGAATGGCCTTCAGGCTGTTTGTTAGTTCGGGAGGCCGGAGGTCACACCCCCCCCCCCCACGCTAGATCAGATAGACAACAACTAGGCCACCCACTTGCAGTTTGGGATGCCCCCTTGCTCGCCGCCCCCCTTTCGAGTCGCACGCTATGTGGGCCAAGCCGCCCCCTTGCGGGCCGCCCCTTTTGTGATCCACCCTTGTGGGATGCCTTCATAGGCCACTATTTGCAGAACATGCCTCTTTTGCGGGAACCCCCCTATAGACAGGGTTGGGCCAAGCTCGCCGTGGCCCATCCCTGATCGGGTCGGGGCGGGTCAGTCCAACTGGGTCGGACTGGACTCGGGCCCCACCAGGACTAGAAACACTTAATGGGACATATCCTAAGAACCGAACGTCCGTTTCTTGAGCATTATTCTGTGTTGGGATCTTAGTATCAAGATGGTTTTTTGGTATACTCCTCTTGAGGTTTGGAGACAGATGGAGTATGGCCGGGGTGGATCAAACCTGAATCCAACTGGGCCACTGGAACTAAAACATTTATAACTCATAGACCGGGCATCCGACTGATGCACCGTCTATCGCGTTGGAAGCCTTATGACATGGTGGGCCTTTGGGTTACTCCTTTTTATAGCTTAGTGTTGGTTAAGGTATGACCGATATCATGAGGTGCAGATAATTTAGGACTTGAGCACACCAAGTGCGATAAATCCAATAGTTGGCAGTGAGGCAGAGGTTGGAGACAGACCATACAGATGTTAGTACTGAGCAATCTTATGTGGGTCTGCTCCGATCCTGTATGGGTCAGCACTCAGCAATCCTATGTGGGTCAGCGCTTACCGATCTAGTGTGGGTCAGCGCTCAATGATCCTGTGTGGGTCAACGCATACCGATCATGTGTGGGTCATTGCGGGGGTTAGTTATGTATCAATATTTTGTTGGTTAGACTCTATATACTCTATAGTAGTGCCTCTTGGAAGAATATAATGATCTATCTTCATGACTAATCATATGTACTTCTTTACTTCACTATTGTATGATTTGAGGTGAGACTCTATTTGAGTTGTGTCAATTGCTTAGTGATTTTTGATTGAGATCATTCGTGTTTTGGTTTCCTTTTGTGAAATGTTGAAATTTCGTTAGGTCTATCGAGGTCCCTACTAGGTATTTTTATACTCACCCCTGCACAGGCTTCTCCAGCAACTTGTTGTGTCTTGTGGAGATGACGAGCAGCTGGGCTGAGGTTTTAGGAACTCGGACTAGGCGGTACGTGGGGGAGATGGGCAGACGTGGAGTTCTGTGGAGCCAATCATTACCTACCCTTCAGGTAGGATCCTCATAGGATGACCAAGGAGCTATTTTCTCTTTCCATTTGTACTTGTATTTTTCGGATGGGCTTGTATTCATGTCCCCTTCACTTTCAACACTATTTACTACATCAGTTTACATTATGATTGCATCTTGTTGCATTCAACTCTGTGTGTTTTTATAGGTTTAGAGGAAATGCCTTCCCATTTAGGGATATTACTTTCCGGTTCTAATCTCCATCCCCTATCCTATGGAAGGCGGGATTGGGTTAGTTACAGCACGGGCCCCCGGGGTATGGGTCATGACAAAGTGATATCAGAGGAGTTTGGTTCTACTAAAGAACTGGGACTCTGATCTTTTCTATGTGGCAGTAGTGTTAAGTGTTATGAGTGTGGTTGTTAGTTTGGGGAATCTATTGTTGGTGTGGTGGCCGACATATCCATACACCCAGACCCAGAATTATGATTTCCAACTCAGTGCACATAAACACTAGTTGAGTGTATTTCGAAATATTTTTCTTGTGATATTTTGGAGTCAGATCACCAGGTATAACATAATGAACACGGCACACCTATTGTTTTTCAAGATACCATCACATAGACATATTTCTCGGATTTATGAGAGAGTATGTGATGATGGTCCACCGAGTGATGAGGCCTTAATACAGGGCCCTCTTATGGCGTTAGTACCTTTAGGTGGTATGCTAGCAGCACCACTACCCATTGGGTAGCCATTTCCACTAGTCCCACCAGAAGAGGGTGCACGCTGACTGAGCATGTTTCATGAGTTTCAAAAGCAGAGGCCTATGAGTTTATGAGGAGAGATGGACCTGCAGGCTAATGTTGACTGGCTGGAGGTGGTAGTTAGAGTTTTCTACTTGGTTGCGACACCAGCTGACCTTATGGTGATCCTAGTAGCTAGTCTCTTCCAGGAAGTAATAGGGAGATGGTGGAGCGTGATGCCCCAGATACCCGATGAGGTGACTCTCATTTGGGTAGATTTTGATAGCCTTTTTAGGGTAGAGTTCTTCCAATCAACCTTACACTCTCTGTGTATACAGGAGCTACTACACCTATAGCAGGGGAGTATGACTATTGCCCAATACTTGGTGAGGTTCACTGATCCCTCCCAATAATCCACTGACATGGTACAAGACCCTTTCTTCAGGGCCTAGACCTTTGAGTAGGGACTACGATGGGATATAATAGCATCGATGATATCACTCAACAATCTGACTTAGGTTGGGGTGCTAGAGTGAGAGATTTTGGTGGAGAGATTCCTAACTGAGCAGGCATCGACAATGAGGCCCACCACTTGGCAACACGTAGCAGAGTAATCTGCGGCTGGTAGTAGGCATATGACATAGAGGTCCAATAAGACCAAACCTTTTGGTGGACGGCCGCAGGATGAAGGGTTGGAGGTTCAGGTCTTGCAAGGAAGAGGAGGTCAGGTGAGGGATAGTCAGTGCTACACGTGCGGCGGGCAGGGTCACATGTCTCATGACTGCCCAATCCACCATATTGAAGACCATCAGATAGTCGAGGGACTACCAAGGAAGAGGTAGAGATTTGATCAAGGGGGTCTTTAGGTGGTATGTGGACATGGCAGAGGAGCTGGCTATGCAGTAGGTAGTAGATGACGATATGAGGTTCTACCGCGACCACCACTAGGTGGTCCACCACGACCACATGGAGTAGGTGGACAGGAAAGAACTTAGCTCTAGGTAGCTGAGGCCTATGACCACAGAGTTATGGATATGATTGGAGGTATGATCTGTGTCTACTCCACCATATTTGCAGTACTTATATAAACAGGTTCCAAACACTCTTTTATTGCCACGACACTACGTCAGAGCTCATAGATTCCAGTGAAATCTTCGGCTAGATCTTTATGGCTAGAGACTCCTATGTGAGTGGATTTGACAAATAAATACTGGTTCCAGTAGTGTGAGCTTAATCTAGGAGTCGAGATAATTGGATGGGATCTCCATGTAGCGACGTCAAGGCCTTACAACATCATCTTGGGTATGGATTGCTTATGCACACTCCATCCCCAGATTGACTGTATGAGGTGCAATGTGCAGTGTGTCCGCACAGATGGGACACGTTTTTCCTTCACCGGAAAGAAGGGAACCTTTGTAGCACCAGATGGACTTTCCCAGATGAGGGTGCATCCGATCAAATCAATTGTCTAGCCTTACCCTTGGAGTCATAGATGTTGAGGGTCTGAACTATCCTGTAGGAGTGGACCAGTATGCCGATGTCTCTCCTGATGATGTTCTAGGACTACCTCTACACAGAGTTGTAGACATTAACACGACCTGTACCTCGGGAAGGCACTGATATCAACACCAGCATATTGGATGTCTCCCGTGGAGCTTCGTGAGTTACAGGTATAGTTGGAGGAATTACAGAGAAAGGGGTTCTTAAGGACCATAGTTTCTCCATGGGCAGCCCCAATTTTGTTCGCCAAGAAGCTATATGGGTGTTTGAGACTCTCTATAGACTACTGGAACCTGAACCAAGTGACCGTGAAGAAACAATATCCCCTTTTGAGGATTGATGATCCTTTCGATCAGCTAAAGGGACATCGTTGGTTTTCGGAGATAGACCTCAGACCAGGATATCATCTGCTCCATTCACGAGATGAGGACGTGCAAAAGACTAATTTTAGATTTAGGTATGGCCACTATGAGTTCATGCTAATTTCTTTTGTCATGAACAATGCCCCAACAGTGTTAATGGGAATCATGAACAAGGCCTTTCAGCCATACATCGATCACTTTGTGGTGGTGTTTATCGATGAAATCTTGATATACTCAGCAATGGAGGAGGAACCTGACCATCATCTATGTATCATTCTGAATACACTCCGAGAGCACCAGCTTTATGATATGCTCTTGAAGTGCCAATTCTGGAGAAAATAGTTAGAATTTCTGGGACACGTTATCTCAGTGGATGGAGTTGTAGTGGATCCAGCGAAGATAGAGGCCAAGCTTGCTTGGGAGCCACCTAGGAGTGTGACTGAGGTGTGGAGTTTTCTGAGGTTGGATGGATATGACCGGAGGTTTGTGCCTGACTTTTCTAGGGTTTTGGAACCCTTGTCAACATTGAAAACAAAGGGAAAACATTCATTTGTATAGAGAGACTCTAGTGGAGTTTCTAGGAGATGAGGCAGAGACTAAAGAGTTCCACCATCTTGAGGTTACCAGAAGAGGGTGTTTGGTATGTAGTCTATGGTGACACATTAGGGACCAGACATGGGTATGTAATGATTCAAGAGTGAGAAGTGATCACCTGTGGCTCATGACAGCTAAGGAAACATGAGAATAACTATGCTACCCATAACCTAGAGTTAGCAGCAGTGGTCTTCGACTTGAAGTTGTGCCGACATTACTTAATGGGAAATGTGGTAGCAGATGCACTCAGTAGGAGGTCTAGTAAACAGTTGCAGAGTGAGGCGATAGAGTAGCTATCCATGTTGCACATATCCTTCATGGATAAATATGGATAATTTTACCACCAGTATATTAAAGTCACTCCCACACTCCTTCAGTGAGTTAGGGAGGCACAGCTTGGCGACATTGACTATGAGGCTCGACATGCTGAGATATCCTTAGGACATGCACCTAATGGATTTTCTGTAGGTGGGGAGCATATCATTTTCTTCAGAGGACGTACAATGGTACCAACGGATCTACTAAAGGAGGTGTTGAGGAAGTTTCATGCGTCCCCTCTGGCGGTTCATTCTGATGTGGTGAAGATTTACCAGGACCTCCGGCGTTTGCACTAGTCACCAGGGAGGAAGATAGCAGTGGCAGAGTTTGTTCCACGATGCCTTACTAGTCAGCAAGTAAAGGATGCGAATAAGGTTCCAGCAAGTTTAGTGCAACCACTAGTGGTATCAGAGTAGAAGTGGGATGTAATCTCCTGGAATTTGTGACAGGGCATTCACGTACATCTAGGGTACAAGATTCTATCTAGGTTATCATTGAACGACTCACCATGTCATCCCACTTTTTACCTATCCGAGGGAAGGGAAAGGTAGATGACTTGGGACACCATTATGTATAAGAGATTGTGAGACTCAATGAGGGTGCCATCGATGATATTCTATGACTGTGACCCACATTTTACTTCCCAATTGTGGAAGGGGTTTCATGAAGCATTTGAGACTTAACAATTTTTGATAACCACCTTTTCTCCACATAAAGATGGTTCGACAGAGTGGGCCATAAAAATGCTGGAGGGCATGATTTGCGGTTGCCTCCTAGATTTTGGCCGTAGTTGGGAGAATCAATTTTCCTTAGTGGAGTTCGCATACAACAATATTTTTCACTCCACCATTGGTATGGAAACATTTGAGGCCCTATACGGTCAACCTTGTAGATCACCTCAATGTTGGACAGACCCTTGGGAGTTAGCACTTATGCGTCTAAGGATGGTATAAGCTCCCACTAAAAAGGTGCAGTTCATCCAGGAGTGAATGGAGACTGCACAGAGCAGAAAAAACTCTTATGCTGATAGGATATGGAGACCTTTGGAGTTCTAGGAGGGGTACCCCATTTTCTTACGAGTCTCTCCTCGATGCGGACCATAGAGATTTGGATGAGGCATAAAGTTATCACTGAGATTTATCAGACCATTTTTGATACTTCGGTGGATAGGAAAGGTGACATACTATTTGGAACTTCCACCGTTGTTGGAGAGGGTGCACAATGTCTTCCACATATCCCTATTGAGGTGATACACACATGACACATCTCACATCATTGACCATGGCATGCTTGAAATTGGTGATGGGGCCATATTTACGGAGGTTCTAGTAGAGATTGAGGATCAACATGAGTGAGTCCTTCGTGGGAGATCGATACCTCTATTGCACGTTCACTTGCAGCAAGGGAACCTTCAAGAGATAACATGGGAGTGGGAGGATTATATTCATGCTCAATACCCAATTTTGTTTCCTTAGTTTGTGTTTTGGATTTCGGGGACAAAAATCCCTAAGTTGGGGAGAATGTAAATACCCAGATCTTCCATGTAATTTTTTTAATCATATGGAATTTTTACGAGTATGAAAAAACTAACGGCGTGTGATTCCATGGCCTGGAGTGTTCAAAATAAATTTCTTACCTTTTTAAGGTACATTCAGTAAATGCATAAGATGAGTTTTATAACTATTGAATTGGTTCTCAGATTAAAAATATAAGGGCACTATTGAATCCGCAGCACCAGGATTAGATTAATGGTGACTTTACATTGACCACAATAGGTCTGGAGATGATGTTAAGTTTTGTGTCTTTTTTTAAAAATAAAATAAAATAACCTTATTATTTTATTTTTTTCATATCCTCAAATTGAAAAATAGAGTGTGGGACTAACAGTGTGTCAAGACATTAAATGGCTTGAGATTTCATTCCTATATGATAGTATCATTGGAGAATTGGGAAACTTTATAAATAATGAGCAACATTAATTACCCATGTCGATACATACCCTCCCCCTATCCTATTTATATGGAGCTTGGGAGGAGGTACCGGCACAGCTCCACCAAGCAACGAAGTGATAAAGGAGTGCCGAGACGCCAAACGCTTGGATCATGAAGCCGGTTCTGGTGAGCGGTGACAAGAAACACCGAAACCCAGAACTGAATGACAAAGTGCAAGCGGCATCGTTGGAAGCATGTGGCGAGAATGAAGATCACAGATTCACATTCAGGTACAGACGTTCTCCAATAGGTTTATGAGTTAGGGGTTTTGATTCTCGTTTATTTCAAGTGAATTTATTTAACCCTTTACCCCCCCTTTGTAACGAGCTAATGTGGAGGGCGCGAACCTAAAGAACCTGGATCAGACCCTCTTATACTTTTCTACCGTTTCTCCATCCATGAAAGAACAATGGCATGGAGACATCGATTGTCAACGAAGAAGGTATGTTCCAAAACATTCCTTAAGAGGAAGCCATGACAAAAAGACTCGATGGTCATCAGAATGGTCGGCATTGACCAACCGTAGAGGAGGTGCGGTGCATCATCGCATACCACCAATGAGCAAGGGGACATGACTTGTTAGCCATGATTATTGGAGGAGGCGGTCCACACTTCAACCCAATATTGAAGGAGAGGCGGCGTGCCCAGAGTGCGGCCGGTGAGTGGGGAGGCAGCGCGACGAGCCACAACTGACGACAAGTAGGTGCGGCCGAAGCCACAACGGAGGAAAAACCCACGCCTCTGGTGGGTTTCACGGAGACCAGGAGGAATACAATTGGCACAGTCACTTCCCAAACTGAACTACTTCTAGGCCTTTCGGGAGTTCGGGAGACCGGGGGTCACACTCCCCCCTGCTAGCTCGGGCAGACAGAATCTGGGCCACACCCTTGCGGGCTGCACCTGCCGCTTCCCAGTGGGCCGATCCCACCGTGGCCAAGCCCAAACCAGACCCGAGCCCAACTGGGCCCATAAAAATATAAAGGGACATATATTGAGAACCAAACGTCTATTTTAAGAACCATCTATACAGGTTGGATCCTTGGATTGAGACGGTATTTTGGTATACTCTTATTGAGTTTTGGAGACTTTTGGAGTACGACCAGGTTGGTTCGAACCTGAATCCAACTAGGCCCTTGGAACTAAAATGATTATCACTCACAGACCGAGAATCCTATTGACACACCATTTTTCACGTTGGAACCCTTATGACATGGAGCTCCTTTGGGTTACTACATTGTGGAGTTTATTAGTGGCTGAGGTTAGACTGATATCATGAGGGGAAGATACTACAGAAGTCAAGCTCACTAGGTGCGAGGAATCCAGTGTCTGGTAGTGAGTTGGAGGTTGCAAATAGACCATACAGAGGTTAGTACCGAGCAATCCTGTGTGGGTCAGCACCGATATTGTGTGGGTCAGATCTTGTGGGGGTCACCGCTTAGCGATCTTGTGTGGGTAAGGGCATACTGATCCAGTGTAGGCCATATCTAGTGCGGGTCAGTGCTCAGTGATACTATGTGGGCCACTGCATACCGATCCTATGTGGGTTATTGCTAGGGTTAGTTACCTATCGATCCTGTGTGGGTCAGATCCAGTGTGGTTTATTGAGGGGGTTAGTTACCTATCGATCCAGTGGGGTCAAACTATGTATGGTCAGCAGTAGTGCCTCTTGGAAGAATAAGATGATCTAGCTTTGCGACTAATCATCTCTACTTCTTTACTTCACTAATACCGGGTTTGATATAATACTCTACTTGAGATTTGGATATTTATTTGTTATTTGTGATTGAGATCATGCTTTGTGTGTTTTCTTTGTGGAATTATGAGATACCTTCCGGGGTCTTGGGGTACCTACTGGGAAGGGTTATACTCACCCCTGAACAGTCTTCGCCCACACCTTGTTGTGTCTTGTGCAGATGATGAGCAACTGGGTTGATGTTTGAGGAAGCAAGGACCAGGCATTATGTGGGGGAGACAGGCAGAAGTGGAGTGTTGTGTAGGCGATCTGTACCTTCCCTTTTGATTTGATCATCATAGGATGACCCAGGAGCTGATTTCTCTTTCCAGTTGTACTTTTACCTTTCAGTTGGGCTTGTATTCCAGCCCCATTCACTTTCATCACTCTTTACTACAATATTTTACATCGTGGTTTCATCTTGTTGCATTATACTCTCTGTGTCTGTATAGGTTTAATGGCATTGCCTTCCCATTTTTGGGATACACATTTTCGGTTCTAGTCGCAAGCCCCTGGCCTATGGAGGGAAGGCTTGGGGAGTCACAACATGGGACTCGGTGGACAGGTTATGAAAAATGATCATTTTTTTAATTATTTGGTGTGAAAAGTGGTGTATTATGGCTTGGTCTATTATAAATGTAATTTTTGTGTTAAATAACTTACACTAAGTGGTTGATTAAATGCGTGGTTGGATTTTATGAGTAATTTATGATGTAAGAAGCATGTTTTGATATTTTGAATATATTATTATTATGAGAAATGATGTATTGGGTGCCTTATATGGGTTTCAGAAGTAATTTTGAGTTTTTAATGAAATGGGGAATGGATTTTAGGGTGTTTTGGGATGTTGTACCAATGAATGGCACTATTGGAACTTTTATAAGAAATTGTTTTCCTTGAAATTGTAGTGTGAATGTTATAAAGAGGATTTTTTAAATGATTTTGAAATAGAATGGGGTTTGTTTACACCCCTATATGAAAATTGGATTTTGTAACATTGATATTTTTTTTAAATTCTTGAAGACACATTTGTAATCATTGTTAAAATGATGAAAGTGTTTATTATGAAATCCTCATTCAGATGTTTCTCATGACTTTTCTACATATAATGGATGGGATTTACTCACTGTATAATCCTTATGATCCATTATCAGGGTTATTTTCTTGGGACTCTTTTTGTTCTAAAAGAATCGGTGGCATGATATTAGTCCTTGGGGTGTCTTGAGGGTGAGTTCTATTTTGAGTTATTGTCATAAATATGTTGTTATTGGATGCTTGGATGGCATCAGTTGGATCAACCCCATTATATACATGAGACATGGGAACCTTTCATATTGAGGGAATTTTATGAGAATTATTTTCTCATGAGAAGATCTTGTACTGACTAGTGGCCCCTTGTAGGTGGATATGATTGGGTTTGTTACTATAGTATTAGGCCCATCAGTCTATCCAGAGTTAATGTTGTCGGAAATTTTAGAGTCCTTGATCCCATCATGTGTGGCATGCTAATATGGATGGGGTCTTATCTATTAGTATGTTCTTTATTTTTCATGATCTACAGGGGTCACTTATGCCCATTTCTTATTAGTTTCTTGCGGTGATGAATGTGATAATTTTACGTTTATTTTCATTTCTCTTGTTATATGATCATCATAATATCATTTTGTGTAGCGTCTTTCTTGTAAGTGATGTGTTGGTTTTAAAAAGTATTTTGAAAAGTGTTTTTATAGAAAAGTGTTTTCCCATCCTTTTTGAAAAATGAAAATTAAAGCTTCACTTACATTTTTAAAATTTGAATGTCAAGATAACAGAATGAACATGGTTTTTGAAGTGAATATGCGCAATGTGTTTTATTTTTTTTTTGTGAGTAAAATAAGTAGAAAAACATACTTTGATATATTGCAGTTCAAACATAAAAATTTATGTTTATTTTATTTTAAAGGAAGTGCATTAGGAAGTAGATTATCGGGCCAACATACTGAGTTTTAATACTCACACTTATAGATGTTTTCAATTTTTATCCCTTGTGCAGGTTTAAGCATGAATTCATTCTCCTTGGGCAACAATTGATCATTGTATTAGAGTGTGGACCATTATATCACATGGAGCATGTGTGGTCATCTGGTTTGTTTGAACATTTTGTATAGTTGTTTTATCATATTTTTTTGTATAAGATGTTAATTACGATTTATTTATATACTGGACAATTTGTTCATATTTCTAATGCTTTTTTTTTCTTGTTTATTTATTGGGTCAAATCATTCCTTTTTTTGTAATCTATTGATGACCAGAACTAGTTAACAGCCCGTGGGGATCGGTAATGCCCTTAAGTCCATCCCATAGATCTTCTTGGGTGACTGATTAAGGGTTCAGCCAGGTGGTTTTTTGACAAGTATTGCTCAAACTCTAATTACCTGAATCCCACCTACAATAGGCTAGAGGCTGGAGACTAGCACCATTTAGGCATATCATACACAACTGTGGCATTAAACAAAGTACGTATACACACAGACACATATTCAAGGCCACATAAAGCTAAAATCTAAAAGAAATTATACCATTGAAAGCATACATCTATAATCCTGTAATGCAATGACTCTAATTTTCCATTAATTAGTTTTGGATATTATATGTATTATTCTCAGATCCCAGCACTAATATGATGTGATATTTCTGGGCCCGATGTGCCTAGAAAATTAATTTTTGAAAAATATTAAAATCCCCTTCATTAATTTGTCCTAAAAATGTGGAATAACTTTTGAATGGTGTCCTTAATTTGAAAACTGAGGGAAATATTGAGTTCATAATTCATATCTTACCCTAGGCACAATATGACCTTGTAGAGTGTTAGGTATTTGGGTTGAGCATGATTGTTGGTGGAATACTTAATTAATTAATCGATTAAATTAATTTACGTAATTAAAAACTCAAGGGCCTGATTTTGGGTTGTAAATATTATCTCATGGAAAATTTATATGGTCATCTACATAACCTTTCAAATAGAGAGGATCCATTGCGGAACATTGGAAGAGTTTCTTTTGGAGAATGATGACCAGCTCATGGATTTTCAATTAGTGTACAATGGAATAGTTGGATCTCGCCAACGATAATGATTCAAGAATATTATTCATTAGCGATCAATACAAAATCTAGGTAGGAATTTTTTTTAAATTCCTTCATGTTTTGTTATCCCAGTTGAACACAGATCAATTCCAAGAACAAGAAATGATTCATTTGTCAACAGTTGATTTAATCGATGTATTTATTTTGTTTTGATTTTTATTCTAGTTATAATTTTCTAAATATTCAACAATAGAATGAGTATGAATGAACCACTATTGAGGTTTGTTCCTCACATCTTGTGTGTTATGGTTTTCTCCCCCCGTTCATTGCACATTGATTTTGGGAATTTTATTTTTCCCATTGTTGGATGTTTTTTGGTATTTGGTCATTGTATAACTGTTATTTGGTGAAACAAATGATACTGTTGGTTTGGGTCAAAATCAAGGTTGTAATTTAGGTGAATAGATAGAAAATGATGATCAGAGGATGATCAGAATGGATTTGGGGTACCCACTCAGTTAGGATTCAACATGATGGCTACGGAAGAAGCATATAGAGTTTCCCGAGTGGATTTGATGCCTATAATCCTAATATCTAAAAAATGGGAGTGTTTTATGACCCTATATCTATTATCTATAGTGAGGAAGGTGGAAGTAGTGACATGGTGGATAGAGTAGGGGAGAAAAATAGTGGATTTGGAAATCCCCAAGTTACACGGTGTGTGGTCCAGCGTTACACGCCTTATGGGACACCCTAGATGTGGAACTAGGGATTATGTAGAGAGTTAAATAGCGCATGTCATGTGACCTTTTAATGTGATAAGTGACTCATGTTTAGTGGCTCAAGGTATAACTTAGAGGTTACATGGGAACATGAAATCCGAAGTACAGCGCGCCACCTGAGTACATAGACATGGTTCTATGGACACGAGCAAGAGTAAACAATATAGGAAAGGTTCTAGATGATCTCTACATTCTATTTACTATTCCTACTCCCTACTTATATTAATATTTACATGTTATGGGAGGCAGCACCACAAATACTTACTGGGGGTTGGTTGGAGACGTCGTGTACCTCTAGTATACATTGTGTAACTCTAGTACACATCATGTATCTCTAGTACACATTTTTTACCCCCTTTTAGGGTGTTTAGAGCCCTAAATTTTATTAGACTATACCACTATCTAGGGAGTGTGTTCCCTTTGTCCATTACATTGAGCATATAGTGAAACATTATGTCCAAATCATAGGATTGTGATCCCTTATAGAGGATGAATCTCATATAGAGTTTGTGGTGTCCCTCTGTGACACTAGATTGTGGTCCTGTATAATTTTTATACGCTAGGTGAGATCCTGGAATCATTGGGACCTCCTTGGGTAGGGCATTGATCCTATATCTAGATGGATGTATCAGTAGGGTTTGTGGTATAATTGGTATATGATCCCCTACACAGAACGTTGATCCATATTAGGTCTTTGGTGTCTAACAATGGTTCTAGGTATGATCCCCTATCTTAGTATCAAGGTATTCTAAGACTAGTGAGATTCTAGGGTGGGGGCCATTGAACAAGACCTCTGGAATGAGTTTCTCTTGTATTAGAATGTCCTGTTGACATGATTTTAGTGAAATGATTATTGTTCGAGCATAATCTTGTGGATAACAGTTAGTTGTGACCTCATAGTGGTGTGAAGTCCATCCAATGGATATCTAGATTTTTTATGTCATGAATTTTTTTATATATCAACTTCTTGACCTGACTATTCTTGATTATTCATTTTCAATGTTTTTAGGGTTTCCTACTAGGTAATGTTATATTCACCTTTTTATGGGCTCTGCCTACATGTGTCATGTATCATGCAGGTGACAACCATTATAGATAGTGTCCTGGGGGGATATGGAGTGGGTGGAGAATAGGTGGATCTCGACCAAATAAAGTGTTTATGGGTGGTTGAATTTAATCATAGTCCTTCTCCTTGGAGTAGGTTGGGTTATCTTTTTTTTTGATTGGGCTTGTATTGGACCATCTTTATCAAATTCAGTACTTTACTGTGATAATCTGATTATGGGATAATATATGTATAAATGTATTGGTATAATTTATTTTATATTTTAGAATTATATGGGCCTGAAGATGTGTGTGTGTGTGTAAATTAGTTTAATACCTCCCATGTGTGTGATATCCCTACTCGGTGCTAGTTATTATCTCCTGACCTATATGATGTGATCTAGTTTTAGTAACGATTCCAGCCTTACTAGGATGTGTCGTGATAGAGTGGTATGAGATTAGTTGGTCCCAACATAGGACCAAAGACTATTTTATTGGGTTGGGGAAGCAATGTTATGTGTTTTGAGTTCATATTTCACCCAAGGGACTCTAGTGTTGGTGTTGAATCCAACATATCCATACACCTGGATTTTGATAACCTTTTGTCTTGGTATATGTAGAATGTATTTGTAGGAAAAAAATTGGTACCCAAATCATATAGAAATAGGTTGTGGTTTCTATTTCATTCATCAATATTCTCTACTGATATACAAATTGACCATGGAAAATCTTGATTATTTTAAGATTACACTATTAAGACAACCATCAAGGATCCCACTGATTGATCACAAGGACAACCTAATTCCTGAAGAGGCTTCTTTATAGGGGCCTATATAGGAGATAGCATATCCGAGGGGTTTATCGGCTATACAACCACCTGTTGAGCAGAATCTTGAGCTGACATTACTAGATGATGACACACATAGGATAAGTTGGTTACATGAGTTTTTGAGGTATTGAGCTCCTAGGTTTTGAGGAAAGTCATACCCATTGGTGGCTAATGACTGGCTTCAGGAAGTCACTCAATTTTTACATATTTTGAGGAAACTTTCAAATTAGATGGCGATCCTTACCATGAGTCTTCTTCATGGATTAAATAGGTGATGGTGGAGTTTAGTGGAATATTAACAGAAAAAAATAGATCTCTCTAGTTCATACATTGGGATACTCTTTAGGGGGAAGTTTCATAAAATCCTATTGGGGTCAATTCTCATCCAGGAGCTTCTACATCTGTAGTATGGTAGATTGATTATGGAAGATTATTCAGCCATGTTTGCTGATCTATCATGATACACTATGAATATCATCTAGGATCCTTTCTTTAGATAATGGACCAGTGAGAAGGGATTACACTATGATATCACGTATTCAATGATATATCTCCACATTTTGACTTATTATGGTGTGCTTGATCATGCCTTAGTAGTGCAGATAATTATTTTAGAGAAAGCACCAACAATGGGTGCTTGTATTGGGTATCAAGTAGCTAATACCTTAGTGGAAGGTAACCGATGGTAGTATAAGGGATATAAGAATGCCATACACTTTAATATAAGATCAAAATATAGAGGTTTTGTGGTGTAGGGATCTCATGATGGCTCAAGTTTGCCAAAGGGAGAGGCAATCTTTCTTTTACTACGGTCGAGGACATATTGCATGGGATTGTCTGACCTGCCTTAAAGCTAATTAAGAGATGGATGAGGGACCAATGAGTCAGATATAGAGGATTGAATAGGTTGGTACATAGGAAGGTGGATGTGGAAGATGGGATGATAGAAAATAATGAGGTGGTTGGAGGTATAGACTAGTACAACCACCACCCCTAGTTAGTCCAAGATAGGATCAAGGAGCTGGTGGTCATGGTTGAGAATAGGATAAAGCCAATGAGGACTATGATCCCAATTATACAGGGATTATACGAGTTATGATCCGTGTCTTTTATTCCTCAGGTCCATTATTGATAGACATAAGTTAAACTCATTACTTTCTTATCACTTCTCTTGTTCTAGACATAAGAATTTCAGATGATCCATTGGCTCGAACCTTGTGCTTGGAGACTCCAACATGTGGAAAATTATTTTTTGGAAACTACTTCCGAAAATGATATTTTATGTTCATAGGTGAGAGTTTTTCATACTATTTATTTACAGTATAAATGATGAATTTTTACATCATCTTAGGCATTAGTTGATTATCCATAGCTAATTCCTAGATTTACTATTTTTGGCCAACGGCGCGGTGTGTCCATAATTATGGGGAATTTTTTTTCCTTTGTGGGTGAAAAATAATCCTTGGTGGTGATGGAAAAGAAAATGAATTAAAGAGTGCATCTTATTACTCCCCAATTGGAAAGCATGACTCATGGATTGGTGAATTCTATGTGCTACCAGTTTTCTGCAGTGGTGGTGGAGTATGAGGAGGTAATTACTGAGGATATTCTAGGCATACCTACACATAAAATCCTAGACTTCAATGTTGAATTACACCTAATAAGACCTCTATATCTTCACTATAATATCATATGGATCCTATATATCTTCATGAGGTGAGTGTGTAGTTGGAGGACTTATATGTTAAAAAATTTGTGAGACCCAGTGTTTCTCCTTGGGTATCCTTATAGTTGTTTTCCAGGAATGTGGATGAGATCTCGAGGTTATGTGTGGATTATTGTCACTTGAACCATCTCCTTGTAATGATATATTATCGAATACAGACGATTAAAGACCACTATTATTTTCTTAGAGGGACACAATGGTTCTCCAAGATTGAATTCTGATAAGGATATCACCAGTAGTGAGTATTGGATGAGGATATAATGAAGACTAAATTAATATATTTCTAGGGTCACTATTATTAATTAGTGATTCCATTTGGTTTAAAAAAACTCCCCAGATGTGTTCATGGGGCTCTTCAACCTGATATTTCATCCTTTTTTATACTAGTTTGTAGTGGTATTCATCGATGATATCCTAGTGTACTCAGGGTCTGAGGGGGAGCATACGAGAAACTTGGGTATGGTCCTAGGAACACTCTATGTAAACCAAATTTATGGAAAGATATCAAAGTATCAGTATTAGATTTTATAGGTCCACTTATAATAGAACATCATATTAGGGTTAGGAGTGGAAGTGGAACCAGTGAATGTTGAGGGAGTGATAGATTGGGGGCCACCCAAGAGTGTTACCAAGGTACGAAGTCTCATTTATGTTGGAAAGCTACTATAAGATGTTTATACCTGATTTTCTGCAGAGTCGAAGCACCGTTGATATTTTTTTCCTCAAAGGGATAGACTTTTATTTGAATGAAAAGGGTAAAATTGGGATTTTGGGAGTTGAGGAATAGGTTTATGAGCACTCCCATTTTAAGATTACTTATGAAGGGCATTGAGTATATAGTGTTCAATGATGAATCTAGGATCAAGCATGGTTGTGTTATGATGAAGTGGAAATTGTTTTTTGAAAATGGTTCACATTTACTAAGACCACATGAGTAGCACTATGTGACCAATGATCTCATGTTAGCAACGGTTTCCTTCACAATGAAAATGTGGCGACACTACCTGATGGGTGAGGAGTTTATCATCAACCATGACAACTATAGTATAATGTTTATCTTCTATCATAAATATATAAACATGATATAGAGGTGATGGATAGATTTCTTCTAGGTCTATGACTTCAATATTATCTATACTCCTTGGAATGGAAATTTGGTGTCATATACATTCATTTGAAGATATTATTCTCACTTTTCAGCAATGTATTTTAAGTAGTTATCCACATTGCAATTTTACTTAGTGGATAAGGATGGTGCATAATATATTTAGTCGATGGTTCTTACCCTACATATTTTATAGTGTGTCAGGGTTGATTTACAGGGAAATACCAACTGTGAGACCTTATGTATTGGGAAAGCTAGTGGACGTGCTTCTAATGGATATTCTAAATTAGGTGAGAACTATATTCTTTTTAGGGAACAAATGATGGTACCACTGGTATTTTGGGAGGAGGTGGTGTGGGAGTTTCACACATCTCCATTGGTGGAACATCGTAGTGTGAAAAATATAGAACATGACCTCCAACAATACTTTTCTTGGTTAGGAATGAAGATTTGTGTTGAAGAGTTTTTCTCTGAATACATCAATTATCATCAAGAAAAATACTTTGCAACAGGTTCCAATGGGTTTAACTCAACCACTAGAGGTTCTCGAGTATTAGTGAGATGAGATTTAAATGGAAATCATTAGGAGGTTACCATATATGTCAAGGAGACAAGATTTTATATTGTTAATCATAGGACAACTCACTATGTCTGCCCAATTCCTATCAATTCAAGAGAAGTGGTCATTAGAGAGATTGGGATGCGTGTAAGTGCCGGAGAAAGTCTGACACCATGGAGTTTCGTCGAAAATTATTTTTGATTTGGATGCTTGCTTCAATTATCATTTATAGAAGGGGTTATAGGAGGAATTTAAGAATTATTTACTATTTAGCATGAAATTTTACCCCCATACTAAAACCAGATTGAGTAGAATAGTTTGGGATTAGGAGAACATGCTACAAGAATGCATGTTGGATTTTGGCCATAGTTGAGAGAGCCATATACACTTTGTGGAGCTTGAATAAAACAACATCTACCATTCCTAAATTGGTATAACACCATTATAGGACTTATATGGGAGACCCTATAGGCCACCACTTTTTTGGAATGATCTTGGTGAGTCAACACTCATGGTCCCAGAGTTGTTGTGGGAAACAACAGGAAATGTACATGTCATATAAGTGTGGATGAAAACTACATAGTTACATTATAAGTCTTATGTAGTCCAATGAAGTTGATATCTGGAGTTCTAGTAGGGATACCTTGTGTTACTGAGGGTCTCAGCATGACATGGATTATAGATATTAGGACATGAAAAAACGTTGTCTCTAAGATTCATCATCACATTCTAGATACTATGTAGAGTAATAAATGTGGTGTTCCACTTAGATCAACTACTATAGTTGGAACGGGTACATGGAGTCTTTCATGTTTCATAACTGAGGAGGTATGTGTCTGAACCATTGAATGTTATTGACCATGTATAATTGGACATTGAGGATGGAGCTACCTTTATTGATTGACCAATGGAGATTAAGGATCAGTAGAATATGACCTTTCATGGGTGATCAATTCCATAGTGCATGTCTACTATCAGCATGAAAATCTTTACGATTACACCTATGAGAAGGAGACCAAGATGTGATCCGAGTACACTCATATTTTTTAGTAGGTTTTTTATATTTTAAGTTGAATTTTCTAAAGGTGAGGAGAATGTAACAATTTTTTTTCTAGGAATTACTTTGGGATATTATATGAATTATTTTTGGAGCTCAAAACTGAGAAAATGTGATATTCTGATTCCTGATGTTCCCAAAATCAATTTCATAAATAAATTAATATAACACACATGATCTTTTTGAATTTTTTTTGGAAAACCTCTCTAATGGGTTTTCATATTAAAAATACGAGGGACCCTTTGTGTTCATAATGCTGGCTTTACCAGTGGTTTGACATGACCTTGGAGCACATCAAGCTTTCAGGTTGAGAATTTTCGTGGGAGGATGTTTCAAGAAATTAATTTTTTAAATTAAATCATTTAATTGAAATTTACAAGACCATATTTTGTTTTATAAATATCATATAATAGAAATTTATCTGGGATATCTTCATTACCCTGAAAATAGATAGGATCCATTTGAGAGAATTGGAGGACCTTCTATGGGTGAAATATGACGAGATCATTTATCATTAATTGGGGTGCAATGGAGCTCGTCGATCTCACCAATGATAGTGATAAATGGAAATTCTTTATTATCAATCAATCCAAACTCCAAATAGGATGTTTTATTTGTTCAATTCCATCTCGTTCTTTTTATTCAGTTTGAACATTGATCTATTCCCTGAATAATAATTGAGTCATGTGTCAATGGTAGATTTAATTAATGGATTTATTTTTTTTGGATTTTTATTCCCTATTAATTGTCTAAATATGTTATAATGGATCAAAGCTAAATGAACAAAAACTGAGGTTTGTTTCTCACATCTTGTGGATTATTTTATTCTCCACCGTTATTCATACATTCACCGCATTATTTTTATTTTGGCCCATAGTTTAACATTTTCCTTGTATTTGATCATTGAGTCATTGTTACTAGGTGAATAATATCAATATCATGTATATAGTTCATGTTCAATGGAATGATTGAGGTATGAGGATGACATAAGATGTTTGAAGATGGGTAAAAACATATTTTTAGTACTCATGCATCCTAGATTCGACTTTGCTACTACAGATAGTGTGTGTGGGCATTTCTCGAGATAAATATAAGATTATAATACTAATATCTAATTATAGGAGTGTTGTACAAACCTATATCTACCATCGTCAGAGAGTATGAAAATGGTGGCAATGTAGTGGAAATCCCAGCAGAGAAATCTATTAAATATGGAAAACCCTCTGTTACATCGCATGTAATATAGCATTACACTTCATGTGGGAGCCCCTAGATGAGGCACTAGGGTTTCCAGGGATAGTTTAATATCATACACCATTTGACCATGTCAAATGTAAAGTGACTCAAGATTTTTGGATCAATATGTGGCTTAGAGGTTACATGGGAATGAGCATGCCTATGTATACATACACACTAGACAACATAGACACAATCCAGTGTACATGGGCATGGAAAGAAAACATGAGTTAGGATCCAAAATATCTCTACATTCCATATAACATTCCTACAATCTTTGTATATAGGGAATTTAATTATGTGTACGGAATCCCCACATGGGTAGACTAGGGGTTGGCTGGACTAGTCATGTACCCCCAGTACATGCCCTGCACCCCCCTTTAGGGGTGTTTGTAGTGACTCGTTTTGTCAGTTTAGAAAAGTATAAGTCTAGTGTTTCCCTTGGTCCATTACCTTGAGGGTAAAATGAGTCCTTATGTCAACATCTCAATATCATGATCCCATCTAGAGGACGAGTCTCAGATTGAGTTCTTGGTATCCCTCAGTGATATTGGAGTGTGACCCTTTATGATTTTTATACCTTGTGTTGGGATTGAGGAATTATCATGGACTCCTTGATTAGGGAGGAGATCCTCTATCTATATGGACATATTTATAGGATTTTCAGCATCATTGGTATATGATCCCATATATATAAGGATGATCTATATTGGGTTCATGGTGCCCCCAGTTGTTCTGGGTGTGATCCAATATATGAGTATCGAGCTATTCTGTGACCAATGAGCTTCCTGGGTGTGGCTGAATGATCATTACCTATTGAATGAGTTTACCAATTTTTTGAATTTATTGTTGAGGGGATTCTCCCAAAATGAGTATTTCTTTGACCAGAATCCCTTGGATAGCTATTGGTTGTGACTGCCTAGTGTTGAGGTGTCCTTCTTCAGTGTATCTGGGTTTCTATTATTATGATTTAATTTCTATATCATTTTTTGAGATGAATATTCTTGTTTATTTGGGTTTATTATTTTTGGGGTGTCCAAATGGGTATTTTTATATTCACCCCTTGATAGTAACCTCTCGCATGAGTCATGTATTATGCAGATGTTGACCCTTATTAATGCTGTCCAAGGATAATAGGGACCAGGCTGAGAATAACTTGGGTTTGAAAGATTGTCTTGTTTTCCGAGTGATTTCATTTGATTGTAGTCCTTACTATTCAAGCATCATTAACTATATATAGTTTTTTGGGCTTGTTTATAGTCCCCTTTATCCAATTCAATACTTTACTATTGTACTCTGATGGTGATATTATAGATGTATGCATGCATTGGTATCACTGATTTTACATTTCATCATTATGTGATCTTGGAGATGTGTATGTGTGCAAAGGTAGATTAGGAAAATTACTATCATGCATGAGATGTGCCTACTCAGAACTAGTTATTGGACCATAGGATATTAGAGGTAGGATAGGGTTAGTCCCATTTTGGGCCTCACTCATCTGGGTCATGACATTAAGAGTGAAAAAAAGGATAATACCTATGGAAGAGGTAATAATCATAACTGAGTACACTCAAGTTTATATCTTCTTCCAACTACCCTAAATATTCTATAACCACTTTAACATAATAAAATACATATCAATAGATTATTTAATTGTAATTATGTTAATGGAACAAACATCATATACCACATCTCAACCGGTTGGAAAATGATAACATTTACAACGTGTACATGTGAATTTCCACTACCACGAATGATGTATTTCATTTTTCATCATTGAATTACATGGAATTTTATAATAGAAAATTTAATGGATAAATATGTTAACTATGGGATAAATACGTTTCTAAAAAATAAACCATTATCTACCATCCTTACCTCTCATACATTAGGAAACAGAAATGTCTCTTGTGTGTATGTGCATACTACCTCCAGCACAAACAATAAATTTCATTTTCAGTCACCTCCTCACATAAATGGTTGTAAAAATAGATTTATTTAATAAATATGATATTTATAACAAGATTAAGGGTTTTTAATGATTATATATATAAATATTCTTACTCACTAATAAAATCCTTTTTTTTGAATCAAAATTACAACACACTTAAACACGAATTTTAAGCTCTCCATGAAAATCATGTAACAACCACAAAACCAATTACCTAGAGTTGGTTTCTAATAAAATAATTTGTAAAAGTTAAAAGGTATTTTATGACTATTTTTTATAAATTAAGAAATTTTTAATACTAGATACATATATTTTTCCATATTAATTTGGAAATATAAATCATATCATGAAAAAAAATTCTTACATCCATGAAGACCTTTCAAAGATTCATTCTCCATATTATGGGGGTAGGAATAAAATATAAATGGTGAGATAAGATGACGAGTAAGGGTTACATACAATATAATAAATCATGAGTAAATAAGGAATAATAATTATGGTAGGGGGGATAATAACAAAATATTACACTTAATTAACAACTTGAGCTAAAAATACATCCATGGCTAATATCATCATAACAATCACATGGATAAGAAAAACTAAATAATAGAATAAATAAATGAATAATTTCATACATTAATTATCTTAACATGATGTAATAAATACAATATATCAAATATGTTACCATCTAGGACTCATTCCAAGACATTTCAATGAATGGGTATGTATAGAAAAGAATCCAATTAATATGGAAAACTATTTATCTCAGGATACATATTGATGAATCAAGGGGATATCTATAACAAAGTCCTGCCTATAACTTATATATTTCTAATTCATTCCCAATATTATTAATAAAAAATATAACACATAATAAATACTCATTATTCATAAATAAATATCCATATTGAATTGAGAATATGAGACATTAACATTTTCCAAAAAAATAAACTAACTTTTTTTATAAGAATCCTTCAACTAACACCGCATATAGAAATGTAATAAATTTAATAAAATATAAAAGTAATATAGATTATATTTAATATAACCATGATATATAAAATTTGGATATGGAGGAGAAAAATAATTCCCAAATAATGAGAGAGAGATTTATAACATGATTATAAGAAAGAAAATGAATTTATAGTAATACTTGTGCATAAAATATGTTATAAACCATATAAATTAGGGATGTAAAGATATCATAAATTCATATTAAATTAAGTGTTTTAAATGAAATTTACTTTAGAAATTAGAAAGAAAAATGAATGTGAAAATTTTAAAAAAAACTTTATCAAAACCATTGTATCTTTGTTGAAAAAGTAATGTTAAGAATCACTTAAAAATGTTTGGCCATAAATATCAAGAAAATTTTGAAAAAATTATTTTTAAAATCATTTACTGTAATTTAATAATAATAATAATTTATTTTTTGGAAAATTGATATTATAAGATAATAATACACCTAAATAAAATGTCACCCCCTTTTTAAATCATTTGAGAAAATAATATCCCATTATATTTGATATATTTCAAAAATGAAGAAATACTATAATAATGGTATTATTATTTTTAATGAAGAAAATATAAAATTTTAATTTAATATTCATAAGTAATAAAATATTTTATGTGGAGAAATTAGACTTAAGCAGTAAATTTAAAAAATGTATTTTTACTCTTTTGAAAAGAGAGTAAAAAACTAACCATTCAAAAACATTAAAAATAATTATTTTAAACATTTTTAAATAAATTTAATTATATTTCAATATAACCCTAATAAATCATTTAATTAATTAATAGTTTTTCAAAAAATAAATTTTAAGAACATTGATATGGAAGAAAAATATTCCTGACCCAAAAGGATAAATAAATTCCTCTTTTCTCATAAACAACCCAACTATAATTTAGATTACCACATAGAGGAAAAATTAGATGAAAAACGGAAATCCAAGGATAACCTAGCGTGTAATAAAACATATTGGGTTTAATAAGGATATATCAAATAACTCTTAAGATTTATTTATAGACATAAACCATCATGAATAACAAATGAGATTGTAAAATAAACCCTTATAGTTTTAATAATTTTTAATAAAGACCAATTAATGTAAACAGTTTAATTAATGTTTAATATATAATTAATAAAAATTATATGAATGATATAATTTGTAAAATGGTATGTATATACACCATATAAATGAATTTTGGTGTATAATATAAAATATGTCTCAATAGAGTGGAATTGAGAAGAAAAAACCTTACCTTAAATACTCACTTGGTTGAATGTGTTATATCATCATGAGTAATCAATATAAAGTTATTAAAACTCAATTGAGAATTTTTTTTCCGAATTATTTTTTATGTCCTTATATATTCATCTGAGATCCATTCATTGTATTGTTCTTTCTTACATTGACCACTTAAGGCTGTTCGATCAATTTATCCAAAACAACTTTCATATGTATACCATGGTAAGATGTTTAATGAAAATGTTCAACAGTGAACATAGTTTTTATAATTTTATTAATATATATTTTATTCATTATATACATTTTTATAACCATCATTTTACTATGGTTATAGAAAAATGAAATATTTCTTTTATGGAGCTGGTAGTCTGCACGTATGCATGATGGGATTTTTATTTTCCTAATGGTTGTAGAAGAATGAAAGTATATAATTATTAATATGAAAAAAACATAATTTATTCATTTTTTATCATATTAATTATTAATATATATATATTTATAATCTTCCATGAAATGAAGTGATGGAAACTGAAATGCATCATTCATAGAGATGATAGTTTATACATATGCATGATCAATTTTTTCATTTTCTAATTCAGAAATTAAACTATTGAAATAATGTTTTATCATTATATAAATATAATTATTTCATAAATAACATATATCTTCACTAAATCCATCAATTTTAATATTTAGGTGAGGTGGTGTTAAAAAATTATACACATCACTTTGTGGATTCAGTAGTCCACACATATATATGATCGATGTTTTTCATTTCCTTTGGATGGAAAATAGGTGGATGATCATTATTCAATCAAAATAATTAAATTTAAGTATATTATAGATACTTATATCATTAAAATTGTTTATGTATATTTTTTTATTGAGGTAGAAATATAAATAAATTTAAAGGAGTCTGGTAAGATAATTACCTATATTTGGGGAAAAATACTTTGGGTTATACATTAAGACTTAATGAAGTGATAGTTTCATAATAAAATAGGCAATATGAATTTAAAATGAAATTTTGAATATATTTTTCTGTAGAATTGTTGAGATTGAGATCTAAATACGTTTGGAGGACTTATGTGATGAGAGTTTCATTTATAAGTGAGGAGGGTGACATTCATGTAAATACTTAAAACATTTATATATAATGTTTGTTTTTATTAATTAAATAGATTCCATTTTTTCATAGTTTCTATGATAATAAGGTTAAAGGTGAAAAAAATCAAATTTAGTCATTTTTTAGAAATATTTTAATCCTTACCTATTAGTTTAACCACTTCATTATCACTTTTAACCCTTACCATAGTGTGAACTTTTTACCATGGTTAATATTAATTATGAAATAAAATGAAGTTAAACGTATATTTTTTTATAAATTATTATTAAAAATATATAAATTATTTTATCAAATTATATCATTATAACTGTTGAAAATTAATTCTAATTTTTGTATAAAAAACACATTAAAAAAATATTTTTTAGAAAAAATATACTTTTATGGTGTAAAATGAATTTATTCATATAAATTGTCTTATAACAAACATTATTCAGAAAGGTGATAATCAATTTATAAATTATTATAGATATTTTAGAACATTATCCATAATTATAGGAATTTTATAAAATGTTAAATTTTACATTATTCATAAAAAATAATTTTAATGAGAAAAAAACTGAAAAGTTCATCTTTTGCTAATTATGATATATTGAGTCCAAAGGAGATATTCATTTTAATTGAATTGAAAATTTGGTGATATAAAATATTTAAACATGAATTTCAATATATAAATTCTTTATATTGAAATGTTTGCTAACGATAATTAATATCACGTGTCCTATTATTTCCCCCTTTAAAATATTCACTCATGAGATTCCAACATGTCATCACATAAACAAATTTAGGTAGTTCTTCATCATATATTATGTTAGGTGCTTTGGGTACAACTATATTTAAACACACAGACACACACCCGCATACACCACAAACACACATTCCTAAATGGAAGGTCATATCACACCAATGGATTACCCATACAACAAGCATCTTAATTACATTATGTATACTTTTTCATGAAGGCACAGTGGGCATTAATCCCATTAAGTTTTCCGTAGGCCCAGAATTTGGCCCAAATTCTATTTTGTGAATAGTACTGCTATAGTACCATGGATGCTAGAGTACCAACTACAACACTATCACCTCTATAGTACTCACTATTGTATCATCTATACTATAGTCACATCCATCTCTGAAAAATTACTGTTACAGTTCCTCCATTTATATAGTACCTACTACTGCTATAGTACTGTTACAGTATCATAATATAGTGATATAGAACCCATCATGCATGTTTGAGAGGATGCATGAAATTTCCAAATGGTAACCCCCAAATCTAATTCTTTATAATATCTCCAAAGGGATTATGTACCAGGTAATTCATTTCCATTTCTTTACAAACATTATAACACCATTTTATGGAGATACCTTTAGTAAAACATGGTCCACTATTGTAAATTTAGGATACTTCCTTTTATTATCAAATTTTTTATTTTTTCTAATTTGAGATACCATAATATGATAATGAATAGTCCTAAACATATATTTTTCCTTCTTAATACGTTCTATACCTCATTTCATTAACATTTTCTCATTAAGTTGGTGTATTACATCTTTACCTATAAAATTCTTCATAGATATGATTTTGAATGCTTAAATGGAAGATATTATAATATTCAAATTCCACCAAAGTTAATAATAAACATAGATACCTTGAATGTCATATGAGAATTTTGTTAGAATGTATTCGAATTTTTGAATAGTCCTTTCAGACTGAATTTTTCAGAGTATGATAAGTAATTCTCAAGTTTCATCTAGTGTCATGATCCTTCTGATTACTTTTATAGAATTTCGATATAAATTAAGCGTCAATATATTATTTAATAAAAAGTTGTTTATTATCTACTATTACAAATATATTGATATAGATCCATAAAAAGTATATAATAGGAAAATAATCTCTTATAAATATGAAATTTTATGAAACGGTAAGGCAACTAATAATAACCTATAAGACACCACTTCTTTCACGAGTCTATATAAATCAAGAGACACAGTCTACAGTAATACCACCCCCTTCCACATAGGAATAAAGAGAAGTTGTATGAGTGCTTTATGACTTTTTCAATCTAACTTTACCAATTAAAAATCACGAAACTTGATACATATTCAATAGTTTACCAATTTTTATTGTCCCCCTAAAAATGTTCTCTTGAATCATTATACATCTTGGAGCTACCTGGGTTTATAGATAAATTTGAGATATATGAATTAACAAGTAATTACCTCTTTAAAAAAGGAATTTAAGGAACAAATAGGCTATGTAAATTGCTAATATAATATTATATATTTATTTAAAATTATATTTTATTTCCTTGATAGATTTATTTATAGTCAATACCATGTTTAAATGAACCACGATATTCTATTTAAATATTATTATCTAATATGATAGTTATCACCTTTCCTTTGTATTTTTGGATATGAATTAGACTAAAAATATTATGAATAATTTATATTTTATATAGGTATAAAAATAATTTATTTCTTATCAATTGATAAAAAATAAAAATATAAAAAAACATTTAAAAGTGAAAGGATTGTTTTTCAGAAAAATGTTTTTATGTGTGTAATAAGTTTTTATAATAGAAATTCAAATTAACCACTATTAGTGAATAATTTTAATGAAATTTATATATTATATATTCATCAATGTTTTTTAACATTCATCGAATATTTTTTTATTATAATGGGATATTTATAAATATTGTTTTATGTCTAAATATTTATTTTTATAATAAATAAGTTTCATCGCATTTTGAAAACTTATTTTAAATTGAATTTATGACATTTATAGAAATTGAATATTAAAAAAAAGGAATCTATATTTATAATCTAGAGATAATTTTTTTAAATTATGTCACATTTACTTTTAGTCATTATAAATAGTAATAGTGGTAGATTTTTGTCACCTCTTTAAGGGTAAAACATGTAAAATGGGGTTATAATTATGGGATATGCCATTAATATTTATATAATACTATAATATATCGTATATTATTAGTGGATATATGAATGTTCAATGAAATTCCAAATTATATGGCCACTTAGTGTTATTTTTCTTTGATTATGATATTTATATTAACTTCAGAAAAGAAAAAGTACCATGTGTCACTCTCTTGACTTTAGTGACTCTAATTTTTTTATAAGGGTAAAAAGTGGATATGTCTAGTTATAAATTTTTATTTTAAATATGTATTGATTTTTTTATTAAGGTCTGTTTTTTTATTTTTTAGTGATTTAATAATTACCTTAAATAAAATTGGAATACTGACATAATATTTAGACAATTAATAAAAAATGACTTTAAAAATAATAAAATTAAGAACATATATGTGAATTATTTTGTTATATGACTTTCATAGTTAAATATTAAATATCTGAATTTTTCTAAAGTAGAATAATCAAATTATATTTTGTCATGTTGTCTTTATATTCAAATTTATTGAATAGTGTCAAATACGACGTTAATGATAGTTTATCTTAAATAATAATTTTTTAAATTATTTAAAAAACATAAAAATTATGAAATAATACAAGTAGGGTGATAATTAGTCTCAAATTTAATCCCTTATGAATTATTAAGATAATTATTAACTTATAAATAAATTTTTATCCCATTAATATTTAACAAGTCATTACCAACATTAACAGTAAAATTGGATAATCAAGGGTCACAACAAGAGATAATGTTTAAAGTTTCACAAAAACCTTTATAAATTTCATTTTATTATGATATTTCTACTTTATAGTATTTTTTTATTAGCTATATGTCCTTTTTCATGAATTTTTAATGAGATTTACATAATTATATTTTTATTTGTTTGGTAATTCTAGGTTTTCCCTTTCCATACCTTACAAAACAACACTCCTTATCTATTTTTTTAAACCAAATTAGTCCTTATATATCAACCAAAAAATGAAAAATTCTCCTATAAATTTCACAAGAAAAAATTAGGGGGTTTTTCCTTAAAATTCCACTCCTCATTATCCTTAATAAAGGATCAAATCAAGGCCTCTTGAAGAAGTTATAATCATCTTATTCTGACTATTTAATGTTTTTTGTTCATATATGTGCTATAAAAATATGGTATTTGTACAAAAATAATAAATTAAATAACCTAAATATAATTTTTTTATTATTAAACAACCATAATCCACACTCTTTTTCACCAAAGGTGAAGTGAAAGTATCACTCTTGTGTATGTCTGGACTACCACCTCCATGTTGCAATACAATTAATTTCACATTAACATAAAAATGGATGGGTATTATGATGGTTTTAATGTTTATAAATAATATTTATTAATTTTTATTATTATTATATAATAAAAATATCATATATTCATTTTTCCCTTCCAATCCATCAATAATTAACAACATCGCTTGTGCGTATGAGTGGAAAACCACTTCCACAATGTGATGTGATTCATATTTTATTTACCATTTACACAGTTGGTAAAAAGGATACATTTCATGAATATATGATACATGTATGAAATGTTAATTATTCCTTAAATATTAATTATTATATCCCTTTTTTCATTCAATCCTTATAAAAGAGAAAACAACATATAATTATAGTTACGACCTACCGTCTCCAAGAATAGTGTGATTCATTTTTCTAAATATACTTTTTAACGTATGATTATAAAAATGAATATAATGAATATATATGATATTTATATTGGGTGTAAAATTATGAATATAATGTAACCTTGTTTAATAGGTTATAATTAGGATGAAAGAACTGAAACATGCACGAGAAACGAAGTAGTTATCCCATGGAATAAGGATTTTAGGGGAAATTGTTTTATAAACAGATGATAATATGTTTTATGTATATAATATGTGTAATTATAAATATAATTAATGATATAGAATATATTTATAATAAATATATTTTTTACATAGGTGGTTTGAATGTGTATGGAAAAATATGAGACTTGAGGTAAGGGATTTGGGTTTCAATACATTTTTAATTGGGATTAATGATGCTTGAATTCAAAATGAGGAAACGATATGATCCTTAATAGATAAATCCATTTCATTTCCTTTATTATCCTATTATTTCCAGATAATATTTTTTCCTTTCATTTTATTTACTTTATGTACTTAAGGGAATAAAAAAAGGTCTTTAATGAAAACCGACTATGTTTTACAATTTAGCATAAAATACTGTTCTTCCATGTTGATGTTCTCTTTATAATTTTTTCAAAAATGATTTACTATTCTATTATGAATGTTTATATTCCTTTTTAACCAATTTTAAATTGTTATATTTTATTAAAGGAAGCTTTTTTCCATTTTACAATCAAGTTACTATTGATTTTTTTAACAAAAATGTGAAATGCATATTTGTTTTAACATACACAACATGAATGAAATTTCCTGTCATCACTACTACTCAAATATTTGAATATTTATTTAAAATGTTGCAATATTATTTTCAAGTAAACGTTTTTCCATAATATTTTAAAAATATATTTATTTGAAATTAGATATTTCAATCTAAAAATTTTATTTTCCTCAATAAATATTTCATTGTTATTTTAAATGAAATTTCATCTATGATAACATCCTTTGATATTAATTATGATTTAATAAGGAAAAAATCAAATAAAATCATCCTTATTTCTTCTTTGGTTGGTCTATGATTTTGAGGATGATAAGTTTATGAAACCCATTTTTTCTCATGGGTTGTTGTATGATGAAATTATTAAATTTTTATGAAATATTTTTCCTTTTGATGAGTAATATAATGATGATTAAATGAATGTTTTATGATCTTGTTGCACAAAAACATATGGTTTGAATAATTCTATGAGTGTTCCTAGAATTATATATCCATCCAATATATTGGGTAATGTTTTATATATCATGAGATAATTATTGGATAGAAGTTGTTATTCTTGATTCGCTATGGTATGAATGCTGGAATGCTTGGTCTGGTAGTGAAAAAAAGTGTTGATTCTTAATCCATTATGACATGGGAAACATGTGTTTATTTTTGATCTACTAGGATTTTATGGACTCAATAGTGAAATTTGACATATAAAATAATGTCTATACCTGTAGGGGGTTCACACTCTTATGAAATATTTTCAAACTTATGATCTGAACGTATTGTTCATTATCGATTTATGATAATTTTTCACTCTTTTGATTCATGTATTTTGAAATTATAATTTTTTATTACATTAATCTTGTTTATGATCAATGAAAGATTAGTAATTGAATTTATATGTGTTGGTTGTGACTTCAGAACATTACTATTATCTTATACTTTTATATAAACACTTATTTTTATCTCTCACATTTACACTTACTCAGTATCTGAGCTCAACCTTTCTTCAGTTTCCTTTCCCCATGTTATGATGAATGTTTTTAGGTAGAGTGTGTCAATAAAGGTAAAAAGTGAGAAGCAAATTATTATATATTATTGAGTATATATGTAAATATATTTTTTAATATACTCTCAAAATATAAGAAACATTTGTGTCTCTATCTTGGATCATAATGTTATGTATTGAATAATAAGATATAATATAAATGTGTGGAAATAATGGCATTTTAAACTTTCTGTTAGAGTAAGGTCTAGTTACCCTTGAAAATTAGGATGATAAAACTTTAGGTAGAAAAATTTGGATAATCCTATATATAAAATAATGAATTTTTTTTGTAAATAAATAGTAGTGGGTTTGATAAAAAAAAATCCCTATCTAGATACTAAAAGTGGATACCTTTTTTGAACAGATCTGTCTAGGTTTCATAAAAATTAAAAGAGTTGGAAGAGTTTATTTCTCCCATCATTATAGTGAACAGTGAGTATTCCCTTTTTACGCACTTGTTTTGAAACTCTTGAGGAATATGATTTGATTAATTCATATTTTATTTATGAATCATCATGAAGGATTCAAATAGACAATGATCATGAATTAAATAGAGTAGACCAATGGTTTCAAAAACATTGTAATTATTTATACACCCTATTAATGGCTTTCAAGATTATGTGGGTTCTCTCTATGATTATTATTTCTCACACTATGGTTTTTGGTATTGGTTAGTTTATAGAACCTGAAGGAACAATCTTAATGTTGAATGTGATGGAGAATTCAATGAATTTAGTCCCAAGGAACCCCCTATTATTGGAGCTGGAATACAAAATCTCATTTCCATGCTTACATAAAATTCTTAATATATATATCATGATGAGCTTCCAAATGAGAAAAGAAGGTATAATTTTCTTTTGTTACCATTATGATGAAACATCCAATTTCTTTTAGTGGGTCTATTGGTGCACTAGTTGTTGAGAAATGGATTTGTACAACCTCGAATAAATTTTTTATTCTCATGTGAATGGAACCAGAAAAAGTTATCCTATCCACTAATTATTTTGAAGGTACATGAGATCAATGTAGGAATCTTATTATGATTATGAGGCAAGAGGATGAAATTTACTTCCGAAATGGGATGATTTTTATAGAATAATTTTCAATAATTACATCCCTAGAATTATAAAAACAATGTTATAGATGTAATTCTTTGAGATTATGTCGAAGGATGATGAATTTATTAGTACATATGATGAAATATTTTTAAGACCTTAGTTGTATTCATATGGTTTAGTCATCATCCCTGAAAGAAAAATAAATCAATTATTTGGTAGCTAAAAACCATGTATCCAAAAGGAATTCACTGTAAGAGACATTCTTAGATATAAAGAAATAATTCTATAAGAATTAAAGGTAGAAATTTATATTTAATAATCACAACCTTATCATGGTTTGGATAAGAAAAATAAGATTAAGTCTCATTTAAACTAAAATAATAACATGGTGGAACGAATATCTAGCCATCTAAATGCGTGAAGTATGGGAATAACCATAAATGTAATAACATTAATATAATTAGGAGGTGCTTTAAATGTGGATTGGTGGGTCATAAATCATGTGAATGCCAAAAGGAGATGAATAGGAAATTTGAAACAATGGAAGAAAAGAAGATTCCCACAAATGCACTACCCACACTCTAATTATTTAAATTATAGGAGTATGGAAATTATGGAAACATGTACACAAATATAAATGGTTTTTATGATGATTAGAATCATCAACCTCTTAATCTCAAAGACATGAAAATATTATTAGGTTATTATACTGTTTTATTAAAATTTCCACAAATAACCCGCTCTAAAAAAACAATGTCTTATTTGATTTTGGATATTTAAGTAATTTTATATGGGTCTCAAATTACGACATAAAAAATTTGATGTTTAATTACTAATAAAAAACTAATAATTATATAATGATATCTAATCAAGTCCATACTTGATCTATGATTAATTTTTTTTTGGAATTTTCTTTATGAAAATATCATTATTCTCCACTTAGTTGAATTTTAGTTTAGCTTAGGCATGGGTTGGATTTATTTACACAATTCCCACATCAATTTTTTGGGGAAGGGATGTCACATTTTATATTAAAAACCAATCAATTATCGTATTCCCATGTGATGATAAAAATGAAATTTTGATGGAAATTACATCCATTATATGGGACTTCATTCCATTTGAAATGGGGTGTTTATAGCAGATGGTTGGGGAGAATCACAATTTTGAATATATGAATATTGTATGAGTTCTTTTTTATGCCTTTATGAAATAGTTTCATAGTCTTCCACCTAATCATGTCATTATGTTTCTAATATAACTATTACCAGGTGATACACCTATTTTATAGACTTTGTATACAATGAACCCAATTGAGTTTTTGTAATTTTGGAAGAAACACTTAGAGATTCTTGAAAAGTGATTCATTTGACCATGTTAATCAACTTGGGGTGAACCAGTTATTTTTTTAATAATAAATATGGATCAATGTGACTCTATATCTATTATTGATAACTTTACAAGATCACTATCATGAACAAGTATCCCCGACCCTATTTTCATAACATGTTTGATCAAATGTGAGTATCAAAATATTGTTCCCAGATTGACCACCATTTTGGATATCATCAATTGGTGGTCAAGATGGAGGATATACCCAAGAAAAAAATCTGTATAAGGTTTGGACACCCTAAATTTATAGTGACTACATTTAGTCTTATAAATTCACTAATATCTATGGGATTTAATGAAAATATTATTGAGATATTACATTGATGGGTTTGTGGTTGTCTTTATAGAATATATTATTATATATTTAAAGTGTAAGGAAGAGCATGAATATTACTTTATCAATGTATTTAAGACCCTAATAAAGGGGTGACATTAAGAAAAACTAATAAAAAATTTCAATTTTAGAAATAAAATGTTCTATTTTTTAGGACATATAATCTCAAGAGAGGGTATAACGGTGGATACCTCAAATAAATAAGTTATTATACATTGGACTAGACCAATAAAAATGAGTGTAATCCATAGTTTTCTAGGTTTTTATGGATATTATTGATTATTTTTGGATAATTTCTAATGTAAAACAAATCCCTCACTAACTTAAGTCATTAGTGAGGAATGTTCCATTAGATAGTTGAATATGAAGAAAACTTCATGGAACTCAAGAGAATGTTTGTAAGCACACCTATACATACATTACCCTACATTGGATAAGGGTTTTCAATCTATAGTGTTTCATCAATGAAGAGATTGGGGTGCATCCTCATGGACAATGATATGGAGATATATTACGCCTCACTCCAATTGAAGGTGCATGTAAAAAATTAAACAAAAATTTATTTGGAGTTTTCCATGGTAATTTTTGAGTTAATGGAATGAAGGATTTATCTTTATATAATTTTTTGGGTATATATACTATCCATAAATGTTTAAAGTATATATAAAATCAAAAAGAGTTGAATATATATATCAGAGAAGATAATTTGAGTTGATTAAATATTATGAATTATCAATACATTACCACTCTTGATATAAAAATAAGGTGGATGATTCTAGGAGTAGATAGATCATTATAGATTATCTATTATGATTATAAAAATAGATAAAATATTATTGGATATATAATGGATGGATCTTTATATCTTTAAGGAAGGAGGAAATATTATCGTTCTAATATGAATTTATAATCATCAATCTAGGTGTAGATCAAAGAGGAACATAAAAACTTGTGAAACTGAAAAAGAATGTGAGAAATGTGACAAAGTTAAACCTTGATTTTGATGAAATTATAATGTTTGGGAACCATGAATGTGTTCCAAAAATACAACATTTGAATAAATATATGTTGTAAATACTCAAATTATATTGTTTTTTAGAGATATGAAATTGTTTTTATAGTGGTAAAATAAGAAGATATATATTTTAGGGTTTTTATCATTGTTCTTGGTATGTAAAACAGTTAATCCTAAGGGAAAAAAACATTAATGGTATTCTACAAGAATTACCCATACCAGAATGGGAATGGTAAAACATCACCATGGATTTTTTCAATAGAATCCGAAAAAACATCAAAAGGACATAATGATATTTGGGTCATAGTTGATCTCATTATGAAATTAGAACACTTTACTGATTTTAGAGATGATTTATATCTTGATCATATTTCTAGAATATATATTAAATAAGTGGTATGGTTGCATGGAGGTAAAAATTAAATTATATCAAATCAGGATCCGAGTTTTACCTCAACGTTTTAGCAATATATTCAGTAAGATCTAGATATAGAGTTGAGTGTTATTAATGATTATCATCCTTAGGTAGATTGTTATTCTCAGAGAACCAATTAAATATCAAGGGCTATTCATAGGGATTTTTCTAAGGAATTTTAAATTGGTTGGGATCAACACCATTATGTAATCGAGTTTTCCTACAATAATAACTTTCACTTGATAATTCAAATGTTTCCTTATGAATAACAACGTAGTAATAAGTGTAGGATTCCAATTTCTACTATAAAGTTAGAGAAATAATTGTATTGGGATTCTTTTGTGGCATATTAATGATATAGAAATTCAGATGCATTTTGCAGCACATCAGTGTAGATCATATTTAATTGATACATAACACTGAAAATCATCAGTGAAATCTTAAATTAAAAGTTGATGACAAAGTATTCCTATGAATTCATCCATGGAATGATTTTATAATATTTATAAAGAAGGGATAACTGAACCCTAGGCGTATTTTCTCCTTTGATATTCTTAATTATGTAGGGATGCTTGATCATCGCTTAGTGCTTCCATTGAACATATCTTAAGTTCACAATGTGTTCGACATATCTCTCTTGAGGAAGTACATACCTGATCAAAAACATGTACTTAACTAAATGGTAATACCTATGTATCATGATAATTTCTACGAATATGAAATCGTATAAATATTCGATCACAGAGGTAAATTTCTATGGAAGAAGACTTCTCAACAAGATAATGTTTTATAGAGGAATCTGACATTCAAAGAAGATATTTGGGAACTCTATGTTTTAATGAAGTAGAGATAACCTCATTTGTTTTTGTGTTAGAGTGATTATATTTTGAAGGAGGAGTTCATTTACAAGAATTTAATGTTACACCCAGAGATTTTTTCATATAGTTATCTGTAATTAAATTTTATTTCTTTAATATCATTCTTTATACATGACAACATTGTTAAATAAAACTTTATGTACTATTGAAATATTATTAATAATGTTAATGTTATCACCTCACCTTTGGATTGGATTTTATAAATTGTAATAATTAAATTATGATATTTATTTGGATTAAATGTTTTATAATTAATCTATTTTTAACTGTAATGGGATAATAATAAATCTAGTTTCATGATTAGAATGTATTTTTCTAATAAAAATGTTTTTTTACCTCCTTGTTTAAATGATAAAAAATCATGTTTCCAATATTATTAATGATTTTCATGTTTTTTGTAGGTATTCTATATTATTTACTAGGTGAAAAATTTATCCAAAGGAGGGGCAATGTTGAGGTTGGAACCACTGACTTGAGACACCATTTTCCATGATTCACCATGTGTATCAAAATATTGCTAATTATGAGATACAACTAGGATATAACACTACTAGATTATCATACCATTAGACTGAAATATTGACAAAGTATAAAACACTGTTGGTTGATATATCATTAGGATATCATTCCACAAGATGATTCACTACTAATATCATACCATCAACATATAATTTCAGCTATGTTTGAGACGCTGCAAGACCAGACACTATGATACCAGACATGACAATACCAATCATTTCCAGACCAGACACCACTAGACCAGACACCACTAGTTGAGATTCCGACAGCATAGTGGAAATTTGTCTTAGTCAAAGAAACTACTACTATCACACCACCAGTGTCATACCATCTACGAGACCCCTCCAATCTAAGAAACTCCTACTATTTCCTCCACAAATATTTTTAAATTCATAGTATTATAAAAACTATTTCGGTCAATGTTAATATTATTTAATCTTTTAATGATTGTATCTTAAATGATTGGAAAACAGTATCTAAATGTGTGTTAGGATATATAGTATGTGATATCTGGTGTTCTGAATATTCCATTTTCTATTTATTCTAATTAAAGTGCAGTACACTCCCTCGAGTAGATAAGTGAAAAAAAGATATATGAAGAGATACATACAAACCAAAAAAGATAGATTTAGTGTTGGAAACAATGCACAAACACAAAGATGAGAGCGTAAACTTCCCGAACACACTTAGAGGTCACCTGATGAAATCATTCGTTTGGGAAGATAAAGTACACTTTCACTTATGTTGATTTCATTTAGTCATAAAACATGATTATCTGACATTCTATTTTTCCAAATGATTTTCAAGAGAACCCGACTCTAGCTTCATTGCTGAATCAAATCAAAGTAATAGGATCCATTGTAAGTTATTGATCACCTCTAAACTAAACTCTAATAGACTGATCCAATCTATTTATGTCTTATTTATTTTGAGAAGTCTGTGCTATAATCTATCCTATATATGCACACTGTCTCCTATGCTAAATTGTAAGATACTCTATATATTCTCAAACCCATTTTATATTTGTTACTCCCATGTATAAGAGTGGTAGAGATCTTTGTGTGACCTATATAGTCTTACTCACTTGAATAACTATGGAAGAGGTCATGTGTGACCTGGACACTATTAACAATTGTAAAACATGATCTCAGTTGTGGGTAGTTGTGTTGATTTTATATAAACTTATTCGTGGCTAGTGATCACCTAGTGGAGAGCACTAAGTCTCAAATTGAGACCGAACCACTGGTATTTATTATATTCTTTTTGTGTTTTTATTTTTATAATTTATTTCTAAATTAAAAAAGATTTTTTTAAATATATACAAAATATATGCTTTGAACGTTTATCATAAATTATATTCCTATAGTATTCTAATCAAGTAAACTGATTTCAAATGATTGTGTAATATTGTATATTATTCATCCGATACCTAATAAATATTAAAGAAATATATAGAACGATTGAGATCAATATCATACTACTTATTTTGATAAAATGGAATGTGTTTAAACATTTGTTGGATTTAAAAACATTCCATTTTGGCAAAATTTTATTGGGTACTCAATTCACCCCCTTTTGAGATACTCAATATGACCAAATATTGCTATTAGAGTAATTATCTATTTTGTATCAATGATTTTCAAATTTTTTTTAACATTGTATTTATTTTCTCTTTAAAAATATTAATTTAGGCCATTTATAAATTTATTTATTTGAAATGGATAATTGACAAGAATGTTTTAAAACCAACATACCACCTTTCATTAATGGTACATATTATTTACAATGGTCGATTAATATGAAAATGCATATAAAAGGAATGGGGTTTGATATTTAGTCCACTATTCACACTGAATATGTCATTCCTACTACTGATAGAAGTACTTGGTTGATGCTACAATATTATATTTTAACAATAACTATAATGAAATTAATTCCATGTACTATGATTTAGGTGATGAGGAATTTAATACGATTTCTACTGTAATTTTTTTTAGATTGGAGACACTCTATCTGTTTCCCATGACAAAAGTCCAAATGTAAATAAAATGAGGCTTAATAATTATAATATTAAATATGATTATTTTAAAATGGAACTTGGTGAACCCATTTCAAAGATTTATCTTACATTTAATGATATTTTTAATATAATGGGTGCTCTTGGAAAACCTATATTAGACAAGGTTACGATTATGAGACTTCTCATATGATTACCATAAATAAGTATAGGAACATTACTTTCAATCAGTGTATCATGTGAAATAAATAATCTTCTTGTGAAGGAGTTGATTGGAAAACTTATGATGTATGGAGAAGAATTAAAGTTAAACCATGAAGAAGACGAGGATCCCAAAAAAAGTCTATTTATTTCAAGACAAATATCCCTATAAAACAAAAATAAAAAGAAAAAGGGAAGGTAAAAGATTCATGTTCTAGAGATAATGAATCAGACTTAGATAGTGATGAGAAGATAAATCACCTAGCATGAAGATTCATGATATTTTACTTATTAAATAATTCCTTCATAAAATTAAATTATAATGGAGAGTATGAAAGAATAGTAAATTAGAAGAAATATTATATTAAAGATGAATATTTAAACGATGTTTTATGTTATGAAGGTAAGAGAAAAGCTCACACAAAATCATACTATCCAATGTTTAAGTATAGAAAAAAATTGGAAGAAAAGGACTAGAGATAAAAAATGTCAAAATGGAACATGATGTGCCTTAGAGGATAGTTCATGTAACTCAGATGCATCAAATGAAAATAATCAAGATAGATCCAATATACTTTTCATGACAAAAGTTAGTAAGGTAATTGATTTACCTACTATTTCTAGTATTTTTCCTGTGTGTGAGATTAATAATTCTGATAATGATCTACATGATGATGATAATATATCAAGTTAATTTTTTTTGAATAATGCAACATTATAGAGGATAAATTTAAATAATTATAGCTAAAGTATAAAATCAATAATATACAACATGCTTTGACTGTGAATATAAAATGTAAACTATAAATAGAAAATAACAAAAATGCTCAACTGATTAAAGAAAATACTAAACTTAAATTCTCAAATGATAAATTCAATAAAGGCCTTGAAAATTTTAAAAATGGTATAGATACACTCACAAAAATCATGAAAAAATAAGTTACTCCTGAATGTGTTACTAGAATAGGTTATGAACCTGGATAAAGAAGAATATCTAAAAGTATATTTGCTTCTAAAACAAAACCATAAATCTCTACTACTAATAATTTTTCAAAAATACCCAATAATGAATTTATTTCTAAAATTATTCAATCTATTTATAGGTAACACATTCGGAAAATTTGGTTTTTAAAAGTCTTGATTATTGACATTTATGGAACCCAAAATATTAGGGTACCAAAATCATTTTTTTGTTTTAAACCAATTTTGTATAAAAAATGCTCGATGACCTCCAGTATAAGACTATTGTAACTAGATTATGGCTATTCAAGATATATGATAGGATATTATTCATTCTTCAAGAGTCTTATAAAGGTCGATGTTTTACATTTCACCTTTGGTGATAATGAAAAGGAAAGATCATCTTCCTAGTCTAGATTGGTATCCAAAATTCATTTTAAATTTCTAATTATTTATATGTGGGTGGTTAACAGTATAATATACTTAGTTTTTATTATTTATGTGATGATTGTTTTTTTTTTATATTTAAGAATGATTCTTGGAATGTTTTTTATTCTAAAAATTCTTTAACTTTTACTTATTTGTGAAATTAAGTTGTTTATACTATAGATTTTAATTATATGATCACTCAAAATGGGGTTTTTCTTAAGTTATTTTCACAAAGAGTCGTGAATTTGGAATATGAGACTAGGCCATTAAATCATTCAATCTCCTAAGATACCATCTAGGATGGGTTATTCAAGGGTATACTTAAGATTGAGTTTCTAACTGATAATGTCGATGACCCCTATCTAAAAGGGGATATACATAATGTTTTTTTAAATTAAATAAAAATTGTCAACTTTGAAACCTATTGGGTCGGTTCACAAGGATTGTTCCAGACCTTATAGAGTTTGAATTCTTATTTAGAAACACTATGTTTATGTTCTAGTAGATGATTTCTTCAGGTATAAATGGGTATATTTTCTAGCCCAAAAAAGTGAATCCTACTCCTACTTTACCAAGTATACCAAATCTGTAGAAAATCATAGTGGTCTTAGAATTAAAACCTTTAGGAGTGACCACATTCGTGATTTTGAAAATCAATATTTTGAATCATTTTCATCACAAAAAGGCTAAACTCATAACTTATATGCCCATAAGAAACCCCAATAAAATGGAGTTGTTAATGTAAGAAATAGAACTTTACAAGAGATAGTCTAGACTATACTAAATGAGTATGAACTGTCTATCTATTTTTGGGAAGAAGTTGTTAATGCGGCTTGTTATACCATAAATAGTGTTTTGATCAGACATATCCTAAATAAGTCTACTTATGAGTTGTGGAATTATAAGAAACCAATGTTTAATTACATTATATTATTTGGTTACAAAGTCTTTATTCGTAATAATAAGGATAATTTGGTCAATTTTTTTTCAAGAGTAATGAAGGAATTTTCCTTGGATATTCAATATTTAGAAAAGATTATTGACTTTTCAAAAAGAAGAAAAATCGTTGGAAGAACCATTCCATGTCAAATTAGATGAAACTAATCCAAATGAGCCTAAGACCTCTATATAAAATAATGAGGTTGATTTATATTCTCTAATCTTATATTTTGAATGATTAGAATCTACTATCAATCAAGGACTAAAATCATCCAGTTCTGAATAATTTCCTAAACCTCCAGAACTAGAATCGGAAAATTCAGAAGTGACTAGTCACTCTCTCTCTAGAGCTGTTAGAATCTTTAAGTACCATCATTTTGAGGCTTTTGTAAATGAAATGAATATAGGAATTTGAACTAAATCTTTTTTAAGAAATCTAGTTGAAAATCAAGCTTTCTTATCTCAGATTGAACCTAAGAACATTAATAAAGCTATTAATGAATAATTATGTGTAATAGACATGCAAGAATAATTATATTAGATTGAAAGAAATAAAGTGTGGGAACTTGTAGATATACTCAAAGATACCCTGACCATGGGAACTAAATGGGTGTTTAGGAATAAAGTTTATGAGTTAGGAACCATATCAGAAAACAAGGATATAATTTTTTCACCAGAATATACTCAATAATAAGGGATTTATTATGAGGAAAAAATTTCACTTGCACCCAAACTTTAATCAATAAAAAATTGTCTTTCTCATTTAACACATTTAGATTTCAAACTTTATTAAATATACATCATGAGTTCATTCTAAAATTGCGTTATAGTTGAAGATGTTTTTGTTGAAAAACCCCTAGATTTCAAAACCACCACTTTCCAAATCAAGTTTTTTAATTGGGAAAAACATTATATTATTCAAAAAAATATCTTATATCTTGGTATGATTGTCTCAACAATTGTTTTATTTCATATGGTTTTTTGAAATTAATAGATGACCGTACTCATTTCATGAAGAAAATTTCAAAATATGTATTATTAGTAATAATATATATTAATGATATTGTTTTCATATCATAAAAAATTTATTTATGTAATGAATATTTAAAAATGATGAAAAATTAATTTGAAATAAGTTTAATGGGTGAAATCAAATTCCTTTTCAGATTTCAGATCTTTCAAAACAAATAAAGAATTATTTTAAATCTATGTAAATATAAAAAACAACTTGTAAAATGATTTAAATTGTATGGCACTAATAATAGTGACACTCATATTAAAACTAATTATAAGTCAGATCTTGATGACCTTGGAAAACCAGTTGATCATACCAGTTTTATAGATATGATTATAAGTCTTCTCTACTTGACTAATAGATGACCAAATATTATGTTCATTGTGTGAATGTATGATTTTTTTTTCAATAAAACCCCAAAGTGTCACACCTTGTTGTTGTCAAATGTATTTTCAAATACCACAAGTGTACTACCAATTTAGGATTGTTTTACCCTAGATGAAAAGAAATTTATTTGGTGAGTTATTCTGATTAAGAAATTTGAGGATTCAGGTTATATAAAAAAATCACATCTAGAGTATGTCACTTTTTAGAAATGTCTCTAGTTTCATGGTGTAGTAGAAAGTAACATTATAATTCACTGTATACTCCTAATGTTTATTACATAGATTTATGAAATTGTTGTGTAAATGTTTTTTTGGCTAAAGCATAATATACTAGACTATTTATATCAATTCAAACATTTCCCCATAAATTGTGACAACACTAGTGCTATTAAAATTTCTAAGAATAATTTTTATCATTCTTGAAAAAAGAATATTGATAGACATTAATTTTTGAGAGTCAATTTTCTAAAAGGAGATATCACTCTTGAATTTATTATCATATAACATAATTTAGCTTATATTTTTACTAATACTTTAAATTTTAAAATAATGAATTATATAAAACATGAGTTTGGAATGATAAATTTGGATTATGTTTATTATTCATTAACCAACCATTGAAATTGATATACTATTGTGATGACGCACCATTGGATTATCATATACTTGCCTTATCAAGACATTTTTTGTCATACCAATGCTATGTCATGCTGTTTTATTTTATGCCATTGAAAAAATTGATGTTTCATGATATGTTTTGAACCACTAGTTTATTTCTCCTAGTATATATTATTTCTGTAACACAATGCTTATTTTTACTCAAATTTCAATTTTGATTTCAAGTATTATTTCATTTTTAGAATACCTAATTTCCCAAATGATGTTATAATGGAAATATGCCTTCTTCAAAACTACCTTGAGCCCATAGTGATACTATCATATATCTCTAATTCATAGTGAAATTATTTTATCTCTTGGGTTTTAAACTTTATCCTTACTCTTGACCATGCTTGTCGAGTCCTTCTGAATGCCAAGAATGAAGTGTGGTTTTGAGTTTTATTCTTCTAAGACTAAATTTTCAAATAAGAAAAATAAAGAACCCAATATCCTAGATCTATTTTCTCATGTAAACCCAAAGATTTACATCTAGGTTGTTATTATAGAAAAGGATGATGATTCAATTTGGTTGTTGTCGAGTAAGTCTCTTGTTTTGAAAGTTGTACATGATCAAGGATATACTGATTGGTTTTCAATGAATAAGAGGACTTTCTATCCTAATATTATTCATGAGTATTTTCAATATGTTGAGTTTGGATTTAATGATAATGATAAATATTGGATGTGAAGATGTAGTAAATTTCATATATTGATATTTTCCTAGAAATAGTGGGTTTACTTTTTGAGAGTTCCTCAGGATTCAATTTATAATGATCATCAATAACTCTTCCTGAATACAATTACATCTTTATATATGAAATATTTCTTAAATAACTAACTATTATGGTAAGTACAGTAGCTTCAAAACTAGACATAGGGTGTTGATTCTTGTTTAAGTTCATTCAACACATGCACTTCCCTAGAAAAGGTGATTTTCCACCTTGAGATATTAAGATGTTTATTTGATCATTCTTATGAAAATTTTACTGAAGATCAACTCGTGTATATATCTTATGGTTTATCTATCTAAGTTGACAAAACCCTCTTCCAGGTATAACTCTTTGATTTATCCAAAATTGATTTCTACCATGTTATAGAATAAATGATTTTTTTAGATGATGAAACTATCAAAGAATATCGGTGATTTTGTATAAAAAAGCAAATTTCATTAAGGGTGAAAATTAGTTGGATCCCGTAGAAAAAATAGTGGGCCGGAGATATTGAGAAGTTTTATACTGAGTTTAATCTAATGGATAATTCAAAAATACCAAGGGATGTTTTTGATCCATGTATGGAACCTAATGAAGTAGTGGAATACTCAGATGAGGAAGATTATGATGTTGAAGGATATTTAGAAAAGGAATCATCTATTAATTTATGAAGTGATCCATATTTGTCTCCCAAATCCTCTACTATTACATATGGAGCTCTTAGTACAAAAATGACATTGAAAAAAGAGGAAAATTTGTGAAAAGTGATGAAGAATAGGCAGAGGTATTAGAAGAGGAGAAAAATAAAAGTTCCAAATCCATTATAGATGATAAAGAAAATGGGGATGAAAAGGTATAAGAATATGATAATGGAAGTGATGATTCTTCAAAAAGTTATTCTAGCAGGCGAATCAAAAGAAAGAAGTGAATATGGTTCACGATCTTAAGGATGCAGTTGTAACACCCCATGATTCTTCAATTATTATTTTTTGAATAAATTTTATCTTTTTGATATTATAAATTTCACACAACACTGAATATAGTTTATTTATTATGATGTTTGTATTATGTTATATGAAACACCATATTAACCATGCACTATACACAACTTAAATTTTAGCTTTCTGTAAACAGGACACCGAGTTTAGCTTTCATTACATAAAAAAATGAATTTCCTCTATTGATTTCATAACACACATAACCATGGTTTACCAATCAATAATATATTATGATTAGATATAACCTAGTTGTTAAATTTGAGGCCATTAATAGTGTAAAATAACTTATAAAAAATATATGGATTATAAAAATATAATATTAATTCATTGGTGACCAATTAATTTAATAATGAAAATATAAGAATTAATTGAATTAATGGCTATGTTTTGATTTGTATGCTCCCAAATATGTTTTTTATTTATAAATTAAAATAATTACAGTTAGTAAGAGATATTATTTTAATATATATATTAAATATTCAATCAAATAATTTTGAAAATCATCCAATAGATTTAATAGACATAAGATAACAATAAAACTAATTTTATGCTTAAAAACCTAATTTTTTAAAGGTAGTTTTTCCACCTTTTATTGGAGAACCCATTTTATATCAACTTTTTGGTATTTTTCTGTATGGTTTCATTTTTAATGAATAGATAAAAATAATGGAATTTTATTGAAAACTACCTTTTGTTCTAATTTATTTATAAGGTTAAATTAATTTTTTAATTTGGTTTAAAATATTAATTAGATATTATTTCAAATAATTCAATTTAGGTCATTATTATAAATTTCAATTTGAAATTCGATATAAAGAACATAGAAATGTTTTGGAAGTTTTTACTTTAAAAACCAACTGTGTCATCCCATAGATGAGATTAAATTTAAATTAATTTCTACCACTTATATGATTAGATTTTAGAAAAATAGATTCCATATTTGGAATCACCATAACATATAATTTCTAATATGGTGAATTTTTTTTCCAAAAATATTAGTGAATGTGATTAAAATTAATTACAACGGTTAACAGAAAAATTTGGGTAATAAAGTAGTAAACCTTAAATTAAAAACACAAATGACCTAGGAACATGTCTATAAACCATTGTTTTACATTATTAGTCCATGGAACATCTATTATATATTTTGGTTTGTTTGGTATGTATTTTTTGAGGAAACAATGCGGGTATACCTAACTTGTTTCCAAAAATTTCAAGTGTGTCCTTTCCCTTCCCTATAAAAGGCCACCACCTATCCCTCTACATAACAAATCTCAAAACACATAGTTTCAAACAATATCTATAAAATAAACTTCAAAAAATATCTCCCTTACTCCTAGTATCCTCCCTTTGTAAAAAATCAATCCTAGGAATTCTTTTGGAACAAACCAAATGGAGTTACCTAATTAAGAGGCAACATCTTCTCTCAAGCTCCTTTCTTTTATTTTCATTCTCCACCCACTAAAATATATTAATTAAATGATTTTATAAAAAAAAGTACAAAAATTATAATAATAATTTTTATTCTAATTATTATACCAACACTAACACACACCTTTATCTAATGGGTAACGAATATATTTTTTATGTGTACGGCTAACCACCGGCTCACTAAACAATGATTGTTCATTTTTCATCTACCTCTTCTAATGGTAGAAATTATGATGGAAAATATGTCTATAGATGTCATATTTTATATTTATTATGTTTTTAAGCTTGTTTATTTTTTTACAACATAGATATTGTTTACTTTCAATTTGGTGTAAATACAATAATTTTGTTTGAGGAAGTGTGGACTACAACTCTCTCAAAGCGATGTGATTTCTTAAAACACTACATGGAATGTATTAAGGATGAGTTTAGAGAAATTATATGATATCTATATAACATTATAATTCATATTTAATTATATTATATACATATAAAAATATATTTCATTTTCTTTCTTTCTTTCAATAAGTTAATAAAAATGGAAATAATGTTCAGTCATACGTATGACTTATCGCCTCCATGAATGGTATATTCCATTAAATAGTTATATGTTAAATAGATTATTATTATAAAAATATACTTAATATAATAGATATTTATATCATATTTTTCATTCTCTAATCATGATATAAGTATAAGGACCAAATATATATCAAATTAAGACAGATGTGAACAACAAAGTGGATATAACTCGAAGAGAGACCTTAACATAGGATTGTTAACATGAGGTAATATAAAATCATAATAAAACCATATATGGTATTATATATAGTAATATGTTTCTATAAAATATGACAAAAAAATTTATATTTATTATACTGGTTGTTTGAATGAGTATGAAGAGATTCAAGACACAAGGTAAGGGAATTTAATCTAACTTTTTATTTCCTTGAGTAACATTATTTATTCACCACCCATTACTTTTATGCGATATATATTTTTAACATGAATGTATAAAATTTTATTATAATTAAATTTATCGGTATTTACATATAAATTATATTATCTTTATTTCATGGGGTTAATGTTTCAAATGCTACAAAATCGGTAAGACAGTTTTGTCTTAATTGGCCTTCTTTGAGACACATGTTTTATTAAGCTCATTTATATTTTCATGATGTGTATATAATTCCTTTGGAAATTTATTTCATGAATATTATTATTTTCATGATATTTTGGGCTTTATACAATATGAATTTCTTAAAAATTAATTATGGTCCAATGTTACCTAGTGTCAAGAGTTTATTCAAAAAATCACATCACTTTTAAAGATTGTAAATAGTTATGATTCCTTTGATGAAATATTATGGTACGTCTCTTAATATAATCATGAATTTTATTATACTGTATTTATTCATGACATATTAATTTATTGGTACCATTTTTTGACTCTTTAGTACATAATATAGTTAGGAAGGTGTTTTTTTTTTGAAATCACGACTTTAACCTCTCATCTATCAGAAATTTATGTTCCATAAAAACAGTGTTTTATAAAAGGGATTCCTAACAATGTTTTAAAATATAATTTTACCCTTTTTTTATTTTTCTAATGTTTTTAAAGGAATTTTTTTTCCATTTATTGAACGAGGCATTTTCCAAAATTTTAACCGTGATAATTGAATGTTCTTTTTTACCTCGTACGAAATATATAGACTCACAAATTGTCAATTACATGAAGATTTATTTCTATGTATAAAAGGTTTTATATGAAAATATCTTTAAAAGATATTTACAAGGAAATTATTCACAGAATATTTTTAATATTATTTTTTAGGCTTTTAGGAAAATGTTTTCTAAAAGATTTTATGTTTTGAAGAGCCCTTTTCAATAAAGAAAGGATATTTAACTCAGGAAATGTTTTCAAAATATCATTCCAACTTATTTTTCATATAAGACAACATCCCTAGATTTTACACATTCCCTTCTAGGAAATGATATAAAAGGATCCATTCATATTCATTCTCTGAATGGGTTATACTTAATTTCATGTTCTTTATGAAACACATTTCTCTTTCCAAGGTTATTTTTTTATGAAATCCATTTGCATCTCACAGATTATATGTTTTTGAAATCCTTTTATCTTAAATGGGTTATTATTTTGATGAGATTATAATGAAATATGTATCTTTTTTTATAGGTTAGGATATGGTTACATGTTTATGATACTAATTTCATTTCATGGGTTATAATATGATCATTTATGATTTTGTGGAATGTGTGTGTATGATTTAATTATGTGGCAGGTTGGACCTATATATCCCTCTAATTAATTGGGTAATGATAATTTATATATGATAACCAATTGTACATGGGCTGTAACCCAAGAACCAAAACAAGAAGGTATATGGGTTGTAGCCCAATCCTAAATCCAAGATGGAACATGGATTTTATACCAAACCTAAAAGTAATAGGGTACATAGGTTGAAGTTCATTCCTAAAAACAAGAAGGTACATGAGTTTTATCCCAAGTCTAAAAGTAATAGGGTACACAGGTTGTTATCCCAAGGTCAAAGTAAGTACATGGGTTGTATCTCAAGCCTAACATTTTATAAAGATATTTTTAGGTAGTATTGATATATGATTTTATATTCTTATATGCATGCCACAAATTCCATGTCTTATTTTATTGTTATTCTTTCATGATTTATACTATTAATTTTATTATGGTCTATGTATTTTGAAAAAAAAATCTTTATTATGATCTCTAATATGTAGGGTACAATCTTGAAATGTTATTCTCAAGTTCAATACCATTTTTTCAGGTTATACATATGAATTTCCATTTTTTACGCATACCGAGCATCTGAGCACACCCATATCTTATGTTTCATTTACACAAGTCATAAATAATGTTTTTAGTTAGAATTTATAAAGGTGGATATCTTTATGGAAGATGTATATAATCTTTCACCTAGATAAAAAAATTGTTTCCATGTTTCCAATTACACTAAACTATTATGGTCCTTTTGAATGTATTTTGGTAATGTATCGAATATTCATCTAAAATGATGTAATATACATGAATGTTAATCCAGAGTCATTATAGTTAGTTTTAATGTAACAGTTCAGTCATACTTTGGAATCTATAATGATAAAGCTTTATTGATATCCCTATTAATATTTTTTAAGTATATTTATATGGATGTCTCTAAGGATAAGTTTAAGGATGGGTCATTGTTTAGGAAAATTTCCTAGAATTTTGTTAAAGGGTAGAGTGAGTGGTGTAATAGAAATAAATCCATATATTGATAATAGAATTGGATGTGGATCTATAACATATGTACCTATGAGTGATAACCTTGAAATTATGTCCAGTTCTGGACTTAGGGTAATCTTGTAGATGACATCATACCATGTTTCACAACTCATTTAAAAATAATTGGGTATATGCTTTGGAAATTCAGAAACTCTTCTTGAACAATCTTGAAGGATTTAAATAGAAGATGAAGATGAATAAAATTGGATAATCATAAGGTTTAATAGATTAATGAAGTAGGATCCCTAATTTATGCACTATATAAGTAATTTTTCAAGATTATATGGTATTCCAATATGATAAATGCTTCACACAATATTCCTTCTGGTTTCATTCAATGGAGAGAATGGAAAGGAACATGGTTTGATTTTAATTTTTTTAATATGGAATGTATGGGCATTATGTGAATCGATATCTCAAGTGGAAGTCTCATAAATGGAATCGGGAAGGCAGTATGAGTATTGGTTATAATTGTGATTAAGAAGAGACCTCAAACAACATGTGAAAATGTATGTGATGTAATTACAATATTCTTAACATTAAACATAACAATCATGATTAGATTGAGTTTGAAGAACATTAATACATGATTAATATTTCATATTATAGGAAATTCATATTACAGAATAAGCTAATATGGCCTCTGTTATGGTGTAAAAATAAATCTGGAGGATTGAAGTATTTATGTTTTGGAATACAATGATTATGTTATATGAATTGTAAAATATATAATTATTTTTAGTATATGTTTTCATTAATGACTTATGAAGACATGTTTTATGGTGATAAAAACATAGTAAATTATTTCATGGATAGAAAATATTTTGATTAAGGGAATGTAACCCTTAATTAATGCCTGAAATTGAGATAATGATGTTTGGATATAGATATACAGGATATGAATAAGTAAATTGGATTTATTGAATTTCCCAAAAACGGATTATTGACATAGTGTTATATGTCATCAAGGATGAAGTTTACAACTTCTTGGATTTAAATAATATATTTAGTAATCATTAGAGTAAGGAATAATACATGTTTTCCAAAAGGATTTATGGTAGGTAAGGTTATTACCATGTTTAGAGAGACTATACGATAGATTTATTCACATGTTTGTAATTGGACAAACATGTGGAACTTTTTGATATATGGGGGATCAATGTTAATCCATATTCATGGCTTTATTTATAAATATTATAATTTTCATATTTCAGAAGTTTTATTTTGTTAAGAATTTATGGGATGTTTAGTCAAAATTTGGATGAATTATGTGAGAATAAAGTATTATCTTACTACATGAGGATTAAAGTATATTGGATATCCTATTATAGAAACATTGTGTCGATGATAACTAAAAATATATGGGATGTAATATCATGGATCTCTTGATTTTTTAGTGCTTCAAGAATGAAAAATTAACCTTTCTTTTTTAAAAAAAATTGGTGAAGTGGATCATGGAAAAAAATGAAGTTTTCATAAAATCATTCATGTATATATTTTCATGAAAATTATTTAACTTTAGGAAAAAGGACCTTGAAACTGAAAATTATATCCTACTACCTCCATTTTCGATGAATTATATGGCCCCTTATTTAATCCCAAATTTATGAATTTATGATTGTTAAAATTATCCGGACCTTGTTCTCGATCAATCTATATAAAAAAATGATGGTTATATTTCCCTTTCATGTCTGTGTTTTCACTTCCCACCTATGTTCTCTAATGTGGAAACCCAGTTATATGTTACTTTGGGTAACTAATATGATTCTAACTTTCCCTTTTTAAAAGGACGTTTTAGTATTCATTTTTATGTTATGGGTTTCTATGAAAGGAACTTTCATGTATTAGACCCTTAATAACCAATTCATATTTTGAGGGAGAAAATCATTTTAAAGGGGGTTTAATGTAAAACCCTGAGATTTTGTGATTTGTTTTTCAAATTAATTTCATATTTCTATAATTTAAACTTAATGAAACACTGAAAATTGTTTTTTTTATGTTTGACTTTAGTTATACAAAAAAACATAATCATGAACTACATAGAACATAAATTTTAGTTTTCTCTACATGGAACACCAAGTTTATCTTTAATTACACACAACAATTAATTTCCTTATTATATTGAGTAACAAACATGACTATGGTTTACTTAACAATAATATATTATGATTAGATATACCCAAGAAACAATTTAATATAAAGGGTATATTTTTATATTTATGATCCCAAAGGGTTTTTTCCTTAATAAATTAAATTTATTATAGTTTTTAAGAGATATTATTTTAATATATATGTTATATATTCAAAAATGTATTTTTTAAATTCATCTAATATATTTTTCAGACATAATATAAGATCAAACCCAATTTAATGATTAAAAACCTATATTTTTTAAAATAAGTTTTACCACCTTTTATTGGAGAACCCATTTTAAATCCTATATTTTGAAAATTTAAATATTTAATATTTAAAAATAAACATTATATTAAGAATTGAAACAAAAAAATTAGTTTAGTATAATTTCTTGGTATTTTTTCTGTAAGGTTTTATTTTTTAATTAATAGTTAAAATGCTAGATTTTAATTCAAAACTACCTTTTCATATTTATTATTTATAAGATTAAATAAAATATTAATTTGGTTTAAAAGTTTAATTTGATAATATTTTTATTAAATAATTAAATTTAGGTCATTAGAATCAATTTCACATTGAATTTGGATGTACAAAACTTAGCAAAGGTTTGGATGTTTTTACTTAAAAAACACGCAGTGTCGTTCCGTAATTGGGATTAATTTTACATTAATTTCTGTTAATAAAGTGATTATATTTTTAAAAAATGGATTAAATATTTTAAATAATCATAATTTTTTATTTATAAAAAGTTCATCTTTGTTTTCATCCAAAAAACGATTAGTGAAAGTTATTAAAATTAATTACAATGATTTAGAGAAAAATAAGTCTAATAAAGTACTTAACCATATATTTAAGACAAAAAACGACCAATAAAAAAGTAAAAAACCATTTTATGTATAATATGTATCCATTAAAAGTACATTGTTTTTTTGTTTTGGGTTTTTATGACTTTTGTTTGGTAAAACATGGGTACAAATAACTTGTTTTCAAAACAAGAAAGGTATCTTTCCATTCTCTATAATGGCCACCACATCTACCTCTTCTTCAAACCTCTAAAACCAAAAAAGTTAAGAAAATATCTGCCAAATAAACTTCAAAACATTTATAATTTTCTCCAAGGAACTTCCCCTATGTAATAATGAAAAACAAGGAATAATTTTTGTATAAACCAAAAGGAGTTACTCGATTAAGAGGTAACATCGTCTCTCAAACTCCTTTATTTTATTTTCTTTCTCCACCATACCCAAAATATTTATTACATTATTTTATAAAATAATATTATTATAAAAATACTATTATTTAGTTATGATATGTTTTGTACCTATACTTTAACACACCTCCATCTAATGGGTAATGAACATACTGTTTATGTTTACAACGAACTACCACCCAACTAAATGATGATAATTCATTTTTCCTCTACTACCTCTCATGGTGGAATTTATGATAGAAAATATATTTATATATTTAATATAATATATTTATTATGTTTTAAATATTATTATTTCTCTTACAAACTTATATCTTTTTAATTTCCATTCTGTGCAAATATGATAATTCCATTTGTCGTACTATGGACTACCGCCCCCTCAAATCATTGTGATTCGTTCACACAATAAATGGTATGTATTAAAGATGAAATTATTGAAATTATATGATATATATAAAGTTATAATACTAATATTATGATATTATATACATATATACATATATAACATTTTCTTTATTTCTTTTAATATGATAAAAAAATGGAAACATCATTCATGCGTACATACAACTTCTGTCTCCATGAACGGTGTATTGAATTACATACATATATTATATAGATTATTATATGAATAATATGAATAATATGAATAATATAAATAATATAAATTATATTTATGCCGTGTTTTACATTCTGGAGTCATGATATATGTATAAGTACCAAAGTTATAACAAATTAAGAAACATGTGGAAAACAAAGCAGATATTACCCAGAGTGAAACCTTAATATAAGATTGTTAACAAGATGGTAACATAAGGTCATAATAAAACAATATATAATATTATATATAATACTATTGTTCTTCAAAATATTAATAATAAATTTTTTTTGAGTATACATGTGGTTTTAATTAGTATGATGAGAGTCAAGACACAATTTAAGGTGATTTCATCTCACTTTTTATTTTTGTGAGATACATGGATTTTTCACCGACCATTCCTTTTTTTTGGTGTTTATAATACCAATGGATGTATTAAATGATTTATATAATTAAAGTTATGGGTATTTAAATTTCCATTATATGATATTTATTTTATAGGTTAATGTTTCAAAAGCTACCAGATTGGTAAGACCGTTTTTTCTCAATTGGCCTTCTTTGAGATGCATGTTTTATTTGGAACAAATATTTTTCCATGAGATTTATATAATTACATTGAAATTTTGAATCATGAATCATATTATTTTTATGATATTTTTGGATTAATTTAATTTAATTTTCTTAAATTTGGTGTATGGTCTAAAGTTACCTTGTGGTAAGAGTTTATTGATGCAATTTCATCACTTTTCAAGATTATTTATATTAATGATTCTATTCACGAAATATTATAGTCCATATATTAATAACACTGATTACTTTTATTATACTATAGTTACTCAAGATATATTCATGTATTGGTACCATTTTCCCACTATTTTTTTATATAATATCGTTAAGAAAGTGTTGTTAAGAAAGCCTGATTTTACCCTCTCTTTAGTCCGAAACCCGTGTTCCTTATAAATGAGGTTTTCTGAAAGGGGTTCCAAAGAATACTCTAATATAATCCTAAATTATTTAAAATAAATTTGCAACCTTTTTATTTTTTACCAATGTTTTTAATGGAATATTCTTGTTGTTTTTCAAATGAGGCATTTTTCTAACATTTTTGCCATGAAAATGGAATGTTCTTTTTACCTCGTACGACATGTAAAGATTTACCAACAATTAATTATTTGATGTTTTTTTAATGTTTAAAACGTTAATTTTTAAGAATATTATATTAAAATATATTTTTTAAGTATATGTTTTTTTAAATGTTTTCACGCTTCTTTTTTAAGTTTTATGGAAAATGGTTTTCAAAAGAATTTTTTTAAAGATCCATTTTCAAATAAGAAAGGATATATACCTCAATAATTGTTTTCAAAATATCCTTCCAAGTTATTTTCCATTTATGATAACATCCATTGAATTAACTCACTCACTTATAGAAAATGATCTAAATGTTCTATTAATATTCTTTCTGAGAATGAGTTATGCTTAATGTCATGGTCTTTATAAAACCTGTTTCTCTTTCAAGAGTTATATGTTTATGAAATTAATTTCTCTTTAATGGGATATATATTTTTGAAATCCATTTTTATTCCATAGGTTATGATTTTGATTAAATAGTTATGAAAACTGTATCTTTTTCCATAGGTTATGTTATGATTGATTATTTATCATACCCATTTCATTTCATGGGTTATGATATGATTGTTTCCAATTTTTTAGGACATGTAAGCATGATTTAATTGTGAGACATGTGAGAACTATACCTCCCTCAAATCTATTGGGTTATGATTTGTAGTATATGAGCTCAAAGGGTATATAGGTTGTATCCCAGTCATGAAAAAAATAAGATACATGGTTTGTATCTCAAGCCTAAAAACAAGAAGGTACATGGGTTGTGTCTCAAGACAAAAAGTAAGAGGGTACATGAGTTGTTTCCCATGCCTAAAAAAGGTACATGGGTTGTATCCAAAGCCTAAATGTAATAGGGTACAAGAGTTACATCCCATGCCCGAAAATAATATGGTATAGGGGTTTTAAACCCATCCTAAAAGTAAGAGCGTACATAGGTTGTTATCCCAAGCCCGATGAAAGTACATTGTTCGTATCCCAGTACTAACATGTTATAAAGGTCTTGGTAGGTATCCTTAAAATAATATTTTATATTCTTTTGTTCAATCGAAATATTCCATGTTTTATACCTATATTATGATTTCATATCTATACTCTTAATTCTTCTCTGATATATTTCTTATGAACATCCAATATTTATTATAATCTCTAATAAGTAGGGTATGATCTTAAAATGTAATTCTCATATTCCATACACTTTTTTTACATGATATTATTACATATTTATTTTATTAATCATTACTAAGCATCTGATCTCAATGATTTCTTATGTTCCCTAACCATAGGACATGATGAATGGTTATAGGAATATGTACTATAGGTGGATATATTTATGGGAGATATTGAATATATTTTAACACTAAATAATATTTTGTTTCTACATTTCTATAGACACTAAACTATTACAGTTCTTGGGAATACATTTTTGTAATATGCTAAATATTCATCTATAATGATGTAATATCCGTGTAGGTTAAGCATGGTTCACTATATGTTGATTGGTAGAAATCCCCATCTAATGAATTTTTTCAGGGAGTTTGAACTGTTGTTGAAGACAAGCCCAGTTTTATTAACACTGATAGAACTATTTTAGATTCTCCTATAATAAAAAAATTAAGTCTTATAGCTGCTGTAAAACAATATTTTGATGAAAAAGAAAAAATATATTGTTGGAAGACAATTAAGAGAAATATAGATTATTGGTTTAAATGTTGTTAATCATCATATGGTTGATAATTTAGAAAGTATACCCACTTATGTTGGTTAATAATACGATGCTCAGATGCTTGTTGTACCTGCTATTAATACACAGTTAGAAGTCCCTTCAGCCATTGTGTACCTTATAAAAGATTAGAGTTCATATGTTCTCGAATCTATTGAGAAAACGTTGGTTTTACGTACTGTTGTGGTCCATTCTACCAATTTTCTATTAGTTATTGATGTTTTTGTGAGATGGGTTGATCCCATGATTAAATAATGGGGGAAGTGAAGTAAAAGTTCACAAAGGAGTGATATACCCGAGGGTAAATATGAAAGTAATCCTAAGAGATCCTTGATATTTAATGTTGATTTTTATGGTATTTTGAAAATGTTTACAAATATCAAAACCCTTGAACCTAAACATTCTCATGTGCCTACTTTTGTTCTAGTTTATATAGTAACTAAAAGTGACTGGGATGATTTTGAAAAGTTGTTAAGTTATGTTTTTTATTTAAGGACAATGAATTAGAATACTGAATTTAATTTCATATGTGTATATTATGAAAGGTACTTATTTGAGTTAGTTATTAAGAATATCCAACCTAAGATGATAAATCAAATTTATGAGATTGATATTGAGAATAATAAAAAATGTGGTTAACAAGAATCTCTAAAGTCTTTGGTTGAAGAAATGAAATTTGAGTTTATAGATTATCTTGTTGGTATACTTAAAAGTCTTGAAGAAACCTCTTGTGATACTTCATTTGATTCTCCTCCTCATCCTCCTCTAGTGTTTGTTGTTTATGTCATTTGATTAGTTGTTTGAGAGGATGTTGCAGCCACCACCAGTGGTCCCTCTATTGAAGAACCTATGATTCATTGAGAAATTATAAGGATGTTTGAGCAAGGAACTGAGCATGATCATATAATTATTAGAAAGTATTCTAATGATAAGAATTATTAATAAGAAAATAATAATATGTCATTTAAGTTCTATCTCTCTCAAATTTATACAATGCGTTCCATTGATTCAAAATTTAAATTCTTGTATGAAAACCTAAGAATTCCTACTATAACTTAAGAAATCATAGAACATGGTAGATAGTTGAAGGAGATGATCCCAGTGATGAGTAATTCTAGGGTAACGAATAATGATTTATTTAGTGTGATGGAATGGGGTATCCAAATGATAATGGATTTCATCAATACCATGAAGCCATTTCTTCATGATTGAGGCCAAGAAATGGTTTCACGTGAAGCTATTCCAATTAATCCTTAGTTTTATCTTAAACCAGGAGCTTCTCAAGATCCTTTAGCACTTCTCCTACCCATTCACAACCTTTTCTATTGTCTCTTGCTAAATAAACGAGACAAATTTTTGTTGTGGAAGATCATACTCAGACTATAGCTGGATTCTCTTCTTGTGTTGCTTATATTATCCCTATATATGATCATGCAACCGTGGATAAGGAGAATGAAAAATCCAAAGATAATGTAATATCACTAATGTAACATTCTGATAATCCTTGAACCTTTTTTTTTTTGTTGGATTATACATTTTTTATTTTATTGTACATGAGATGTAATAACCTTTTGGTAATAATTTTGGATGCCTCTACTATTAATTATTCTTCAATTATTGTTTTTCAAATGATTTTCTTTACCTTTTTGAAAATTCCATAAGGGTGAGAATTTATGGAATATTTAAAATCTTTTCTATGTTTTGAATTATTATAGTAATGTTTATATATTATATTTGATTATACATGCTTTTACTATGTATTTTTTTAATATTTCGATTCATGATACTTATCTTTGATACTTACTCTTTTATATTTTTATTCGATACTATCTATAGTTACTAGGAATGATATGTTTTGTTTTATACTATAATGGATATTCTATATAATTTTTTAATACTTTTGATGCTGTGATTTTGGATCAATAAAGGGGATATAGTCTTGCACAACTAGTTCTAGTGATCACAAAATAATTTATATGGTATTATTAATTAGTTTTATGTTTCTCTGTAAGTATTCTTGTTTCTAAGATAGGTGAAAAATTAATCTATGGACAAAAACTACATATGTTGGCACTTAAAACATGAGACACCATTGTCCAGGACTCATCGTTGGCATTAAATTATTGTTATAATAATATTCTCAAAGGACATCGCACTACCAGATTATCGTAATGTTGGAATAAAATATTGAAAAAGTCTAAGTCATTGTTGTTCTACTTACCATAAAGATATCACGCAACCATACGAGGAAAACCAAAATCATACCATCGACAAAAATTTTAGGATAAGTCTAAGACACCACCCAAGCAAACACCACAAGACCAGACCCCACCAGACCATACATTTCTAGTTGAGACACTATTAGCATAGTATAAATTCGGATATGCAATGACACTGCCATTGTAACACAGATAGTGTCACATCGCCTGCGTTATCTCATCAGTGAGACACCTCTTGTATAATAAACCTCTACTATTTATTTAACTTACCTTTTAAATTCATAGTATGTTAACGACAATTTATATTAAAGTTAATGCTATTTACTATATTAATTATTGTCTATTAAATTATCGAAAAGGGAATTAAAGAGAGTGTCAGGCTATGCAGTACATGGTAGTAGCTATTCCAGATATTCTATTTTCTACTAATGCTATTGATAAAAGAGCAGTACACTCCCTCATGTAGCAAAGTGAGAAAATATATATAGAGTGATACATACAGACCGAAGAATATAGAAGAAGTGGTGGAATTTGTGCATAAATATGAAGCTAAGAGATTGAATTACCTAAACACACATAGAGATCACCTTCTAAAACATTTGATTGGGAAGAAAAACTACACGTTCATATTTTATACATTCCATCAGTCATAGAACAAGAGTCTCTGATACTCAATTTTTCTTGAATATTTTCAAGATAACATTACTCAAGATTCATTTTTGAATCAAATCAAGAGTCACAATCTTCATTGTAATAGACTGATCACTTATAAAATCAACTCTTATCAATTTCTCTATTATATTTATTTATTATTACTTTTGAGTAGTGTGTTCTATACAATACACACAACATATCCTATGCTAAGCAGGAAGATACTCGACATCTTCTCAAACTGATTTTATATTAATTAGTTTAACGAATGAGAGGGGTAGAAGTCCTTGTGTGGAATGTTTAGTCTTACTCCCATAGATAACTGTGGAAGAGTTTATGTGTGACCAGGATAGTTTTAATTATTGTAAAACCTGATCTAGGTTTTGGATTATTGTGATTATTTTTTATACAATTATTAGTTGGGGTTGATAACCTAGTGGAGATAAATAAGTCTCGACGTGAGACTAAATCTATTGTAATTATTATTTCCACTCAGCGTTTTAATTTTTTTTACATTATTTCTGCATTGAAATTAAAATTTTGTTTTGACTATAATAATACATATACAATGATAGTTAATCATAATCTGTTTTTACATATTATTCTAATCAAGTATGCTGATTTCAATGGATCGAGTAATATATTATATTATTCATTCGGAACCTAATCAATCTTCGAGAAATCAATAGATATAGTGAGATCTATATCATACTTATTATTTTGATAAACTGAGATGTGTTTAAATATTTGGGTGATTTTAAAATAATCCATTTTAGAAAGAAAATTTATGGGGAATTCAATTCCACACCCTCTCGAGATATTCACTCTAACAAATATAGGTTTCCCACGTTTTTAACAAATATTTTAAAATGATTTTTTCTACCACATATTGAAATTGAATATAGAAAAATAGATACCATATTTGAAATAAATATATTTGAATTTGGTAAATAGGTCTCTTTCATTTTTGGTCATTATGAATAGTAAAATTGGTAAATTGTTGTCACCTTAGTAAGGGTAAATGGGTAAAATAAGGTTAAAACTATATGATAAGGCTTTAAAATTTCTCTAAAACTCAAATTTATCCATTTTTATGAGTTTATTTGTGACATCTCCATCCAAATATCGAATATATAGCTTCCTGAGGTAGTATTTATTTAGATTACGACCATTATATTTATTTAGGAAAAGAATAAATACATAATTTCACTATCATCACTTTAATATCTATATTTTTTTTACAAAAGAATAAAAATAAGATAAATTTACTTATAAATTTTTAATTGAAATATGAATTATTTTCTTACTATGGTTATTGTTTTAATTTTTATTGAATCAATAATTACCTTAAATGCTTATACGACACCAAAAAATATTTATTCAATTAATAGAAAAATAGATTAAATTATTTTAATAATAAAAATAATAATATTAAAATTGTGTGAATTATACTGTTACATGAATTTCATAAATTAAAATAAAACATTTTAATTTTTTGAAAATATTATATTCAAATTACTTGCTATCATGTCCTTTTTGATTTCAAATTAAATGAATAGTGTCATAAATTTACATTAATGATATTTTATTTCAAATAATAATTAGTTAAATTATTTAAAATCATAAAAATATTGTAAGATTAAATTTAGGGTGAAATATAGTCTAAAATGTTATCCATTTTCAATTAATAATCAAATTATTAACAAATAAGTAAATTTATAACTCTTTTATTTTAAAAAATTTATTATCACAATTATTAATAAAATTTGTTTACCAAAGGGTTAAACCAAAAGATGAGGATTAAACAACACAAAAACTATATAAATTTTATTTTAGGATGATATTACGACCTTATAGTGTTTTTATTGAGATATATATCTATTTTGAAACATTTTTATTAAGAATGGAAAAATTTAATTTTAATCTTTTTTGTAATTCCAACTATGGCCTTTCTCTCCCTTACAAACAGACTACACTAATATCCTTTATTTATATAACATTTATACATCTAGATAGACCATAACCAAAAAAATAATCTTATAATCTTTCTTATCCAGAAAATTGTGGTTTTTTCCTTAATACACCACTCCAAGGGACTTTAATAATGGATCAAATGGAGGTCTTCCAAAGAAAGAATAATTTTCTTATCTGACATATTTAAAATTATTTATTATTATACCTCTTAAAAATATATGGTACTAATCAAAATATAAAAAATTAGATAACCTAAATTTGTTTAAATGTTATTATGATCTTTAATCATTCATTATCAACCCTCTTTTACATCAAATGGGAAGTAAAAGTATCATTATTTCGTACGTCAGGACTACCACATCCACATAGTGACACGATTAATTTTTCAACACCATCATTAATATATTGGTATTATGATGGGTTTAATGTTTTGACATTATATTTTTGAATTTTTCTTATTCAATAAAAATATATTTTCTGTATTCTCTCAATCTAAACCATTGGAAAACGATAATGTTGCTGGTGCATACATGTGAAATACCAACTCCATGAATTAATGTGATTCATTTTTCATTTCCAATTTACATGGATGGTAAAAATGATTTATTGAATGAATATATATAACATATATGATATAATAATGATTATTTAAAGGGGAATTATTATTTAATTTTCTTTCATTTAATTTTTTGAAATGTGAAAATAATGTTCATGCATAGGTACGACCTACCATCTTCATAAATGGTGCAATTAATTTTTCCATATAACCCTTTTATGGATGATTATAAAAATATATATAATCATTATATATGATATCCATATGATTTTTAAAATAATTTATATGATGGGAACATTATAGAATTATTAGAATCAGGATTACACAACCGAATTATCCATGAGAAACGAGGTAGTTATACACTGGAACAATGATTCTAATAACAAATTTATTAATAAACAGATTATAAATTTTCATAAGTAAATCATATATGGTATGATACATATATTTCAGTTTTTGGAATAATTTTTTACTATATATATATTTGTTATACATGAGTTTGTATTTTTTAATGAGGAAATGAGAGACTTGAGGTAAGAGATTTATTTTTCAATCCTATTTTATTTGGGATTGTTTATGATTGAATTCAAATTTATGTGATTATATGAAAATTAAATGAAAATAACATTCATTTTTCTTATACAAGGGTTATTTCTGTATAAATTATGTTTTCCTCTCTTTTTATGTACATTATTGAATCAAGGGACAAAAATATTGTTTTAATAGAAACTTTTTAAAATGGATGGTATGATATAATGATTGTTTTTTGATCTTGTGGAAATCTAATGCCTGTTTTAATTATGTGATTGGTGAAACTATAATTATATTTCCCTCTAATTAATTGGTTATAGTTTTAAATATTATGAGATAATCATGGTATTCAAGTTGATATTCTTGATGGATGCAATCTGATTTGCTTCATTCAATAATGGAAACAATTAATGATTCCCAATATGTTTTAACAATAAAGCATGTATTGATTATTGATCCATGATGATATTATGGTCTAGGTAGTTAAACATTATATATAAAATTGATTCTATAATTTCTGGGGTTTCCTACTATTATGACATGTTTTCATTAGTATGATTTCAACTAATAGATCATGATTTATTTATGAATATTTCTCACTTTTTTATTCAAGTATTTTGAAAGGATAAAGGTTTATTACATGATTATTTTTATGATATTTGTAAGATTGGTTGTGAACTCTAAACGTTTTTGTCATGATCTATACCATTATTCTTATCTTATATTTTTATATGATCATATATAGATATCTCTCAATGTTTTCCCTTACTGAGTATATAAGCTAATGATTTCTTTTCTTTCCTCTTCCGGAGTTATAAATAAAGGGTTCAAGTAGAGAATGTAAAGAAGTGTAAAACTGAGAATGAAATAATGATATAAGATGAAGTATCTACATAAATAAAAAATTATGTATATAGTATCCAAAAAAATAAACCATTATATTTTTAGCTAATGATTTTATTATAATTTTTTGAATGAGAAGATGTAATATTTATGTATGAAAAGAATGTGTTTCTTGAGTTGGTATCAAAGAAAGGATTAGATACCTTTAAAAACTAGGACAATTATTTTAGAGTAAACCATTAGGATAATCCTATGTTCAAGAGAACATCCTAAATTATGGTAAATAAAAGTTTGTGGGTATTCTATAATAACATCCTTATTTGGATACTATAACTCTATTTAGTTTGGAATCAATGCATATTGGGTTAATAACCCTAAAAAGATTTGGTATAGTATATCAAAACCATCAAAATAATGCATGGTGAGTGTGACATTTCTTCACACCTGGTTTGACAGTTCTGGTAAATATGCTTGGATTAATTCAAATTTTATTTATGAAAAATCATGAGGGATTTTAATAGATGATGGCGATTGATGAAAAAGGTTAAAGCTAGGATTTCAAAGATGGTTAGATTATTTAGACATATTATAAATGACTTTTCATGAATTTTGGGGTTCCCACTATGATTTTTATTTGTCACGATATTTTTTTGTTTTAGTTATTGGATGAAACCTAAAGTAAACTTATTATTGCTTAATGTGATTAAAAATTCAATGTTTTTCCTTTTGTGTAATGAAATTTTATTTGAAGTATAAATTCAAAATCTTTTTAAAAATATGAGGCAATAGGAAAAAATAAAATCCCTATAATGGGTGGAGTATTATATAAATTTTTTTAGTAAGTACCCCCATAATATTATAAATAAAAAATTAGATAAGGGATTATGTAAAATTAATTATAAGTTTGAAGAATATATTGGTACCAATGAAGAAAATCATACATGACTTGTGAGGTATGATTCTAGTTTAATCATCACCTCTGAAAAAGATATTGATCAATTAATTGGTGTATTAAAACCAAGTATCTAAACAAAATTAACTATAAGATACATTAGTAGCTACGAATTAATCTCTTGATCTACGTTCATGGTAGAAATTGAAATTAGATATTCCCCCATTTTCGATGACTTTGATAGGAAAAGGAACATTGAATTTCATGAAAACTTGAATAAATATTACAGTGGAATGAAAATAAATCAATTTATATGTTATAAATGTCAGAAGAAACATCATGAGAATTTACTGCACTGAAATTGGAGGTGTTTTAAATATGAAAATGTGGTTCTTAAGGTCTTTAACATTCAAATGCACATAAAGAGTCTAGTATAAACAATGTAGGAAAGGAAGATATCAACTAAGGAACCAACCACACTCTAATTCTTCAAATTTATTGAGTGTGGTCATTACGATAACTCGGGAATGAATATGAGATTTTTGGATGATGAACGGTATTAATAACCATTTAATATTAAATATATAGGAAAATATAATACATTCATGTCTACAAAATTACGTTATGAAAATTCTATTGTAAAAGTTAAATGTACCATCCACTCAAGAATATATAATGTCTTACTTGAATCTGGATATACAAACTTTTTTATATCAATGGAGTTTTCCAAGGGTATTCAATTACCCCATTAATTATAAAATGTTTCATTATAAATAAAAAATTAATAATTGTATGATGATCATTTCTCAGGTCTATGACACTTTAATGATTCATTTTTGCTATAATGTGCTTCCTAAAAATATAATTATTCACCCTTTAGTTGAATTGATGTTACCTTATGCATCGATTGGATTTCAATACATAAATATCACATCAATTTCTTAGGAATGGATTTAATATTTGATATTCTGAACTGATCTATGATTATTTATCAGTTTGATGATAAATATAAATTTCTGATCAAAATTTAATCCATTATATGGGGTTTTATTCCTTTTTAAAATGGGGTTTTTATCTCATATATTTGGGAAGAATATCATCTTCAAAGGTATTCATATGGTATGAGAGTTTGCTGAGGTTTAATGAAAGTGTTTCCTAGTATTCCACCAAACCGTGTTGGTTAATTTTCAACAAAAGTCATTCCTGGTGCTATACTAATTTTAAGGAATCTTTTTATAATTAACATGATTGAGTATCAGTAATTTAATAAATCCAAAAAAAATTAAAACTAATTTCTTCAGAAAAGTGGATCAACTTGGGTTACACCGATTCTTTTGGCTTATAAGAAATTGGGATCAATGTGACTCTACATTTATTATAGAGAAATTTACAAGATCACAGTAAAGAACAAGTATCCTATACCCTATATTATTTACCTTTTTGATCAACTATGTGGATCTCAATATTGTTCCAAGATTGAAATTCATTCTAAATATCATAAATTTATGGTAAAGAAATATTATATACTAAAGAAAACATTTCTTACGAGGTACAAACACTATGAAATTATGGTTATGCAATTTTGTATTACTAATTCCCTGATTATCTTCGTGGATTTAATGATATGAGTCATTATATATTACCTTGATCAGTTTTTGGTAGTCTTTATAGACTATATTATTATATATTTAAAGTTAAATGATGTGAATGAAGATAACATGAGGAATGTACTAAAAACCCTAAGGAAGAATAATTTTATGAAAAATTTTAGAAGTTTGTATTTTGGATATAAAAAGTTTCATTTTTGGATCCTATAATCTCTAGTGAGGGTATAATGGCGGATATATAAAAGATAGAATTTATTAAAGATTGAACCCAACTAACAATTGGGAATGGAATCATGAATTTTCTTGGTTTTTTGGATATTATTTATATTTTTTTGGATATTTTTTCATGGACATCTAATCTACTCACCAACTTAACTCGAAGGGGATCCTAGATCCATTGGATAATTGAATGTTTCTTAGAATATGTTAGTTGTGTATTAAAAACAGTAACAACACAATACATTACCATCCTCGAAAAGAAAATGAGGTAGAAGATTAAATAAGCCAAAATGATCATGTTATCTTATATATGTTGATGATCTCAAAAGGCTAAATATTTCTTGATCTGAAAAGTATGGATATTGATATCTTGTAGGAATGTTATAAATCATACTTTAATCAAATTAATGTAACACCATTTATCCTTGTGAATATCAAAGAGGCACAGAAGGAAGACATGGAACTACAAAATAATGTGATAAATTTTTCCAAGATAAAACTATATTTTGATATAATAAAATGGTCAAGTAATTTTTATATGTTTTTTCATACCAAATTTGAATAAGGAGATGATATAAGAGGCTCATATATCATTATTCTATATTTATACTTAAATTACAATGTTGTGTAGAGATTTGAAAGATTAAATTTAGCAGAATAACATGAAGAGAGATACTATAGAGTATGTATCACGTGCTTGGTATGTCAAAATGATATATTTGATAAAAAGACATCTAAGGGGATGTTATAATATTTACCATATGATAATGGAAATGGAGAAACATCACCATTGGTTTCTCATTGGACTCCCCAAAATGACTAATGTTCATGTTTCCTTTTGGATTGTAGTTGTTCTAATTATTGAGTTAGTAAAATTTATTTTTGTTTTATATGATCACTCGTGATTATATTTAATAAATAGAAATTAAATAAGTTTTATAGTTTCATGGATTAACCCATTATATTGTATCTATTTGGGATTCGAGTTTTTCCTTAATATGCTGGAGATATCTTCAACAGTCTCTTGATAAAATGTTCATTTTTAGTACTTCTTATCATCCCAAGATAGATAGTTAGTTAGAGAGAACCATTCAATCCTTGGAAGATATTATGAGGTAATTTTCTATGGATTTCAAATGTGGTTGGTTTAACACCATCCTCTAGTTGATATTTCTTATAACAATGGATTACACTCGAGCATTCAGATGATTCATTATGAATTCCTATACAAAAATATGTATATAAATCCAAAATAATGGGATGAAGGTGGAGAAATATAGCTTTTGGAGATTTATATTTATGATTAAATAATTTAGAAATTTATAACCTTTCATCAACATATCAATGTATCATACAGTCGATAGAAATATTTTGCTAAAAATTGTTGATGAAATATGGAATTTGAAGCTAGTGAGAAGGTATTCCTATGAATTTATCCTGGTATGAAGTTTATATGGTTTATAAATCAGTTAAAACTAAGGCCTAGGAACATTGTACCCTTTGATATGTTTTATTTGGTTGGTATGGTAGCTTATCGATTTGTGATTCCACCAAACCTCCCTTAGGCATAGAATTTGTTATACACATCTCTACTAAGATAATACATACCTAATCTATCACATGTACTGAACTCAGTGGTCCCAACATTATATAATGATCATTCTTAAGAATAAAAACTGATATAAATATTATATTATAGAGATAAATTTATATGGAATAAGAAAACTCACATGGTTAATGTTTTTTGGAGGGATCATAAATTATGAGAGGATACTTATAAAACCAAGGATGTAATGAAATAGAAATATTGTTATTTTTATGTTTTAGTGAGATGATTTATTTAAAGAAATCATTTTATTGGGTTATAATGAAACACCCATATATTTTATGATATATTACATTACAAATATATTTTATTTGTTTTATAAGTAGTTTTATACACAACACTGAGTTTAAAAGAATTGTGATATACTATTGAAATATTATAATTTAATGTGAATGTTTTCACAAAGAAATTTGATTGGTGGGTGTGTATAAGAATAACTTAATTGTGAAAAATATATGGTTTTCAAAAGTGTGAAATAAATTCATTGGTTATCAACTGATAATAAATGAAAATAAAAAATCATATGAAAGTAAAAGAGATGTTTTTCTAAAAAATTGATTTTTTAGGGGAACAATGTTATTTATCTTAATAAACTATATTAATGATATTTATATATTAAATATTCTATTAAATGTTTTAAAATTCATATAATTTTTTTCTAGGTAATGGTTTATAATAAATCCATTTTTCTTCTTAGAAATGTGTTTTTATGAAAATAAATTCATAGCATTTTGCACACTTATTTAAAAATAAATTTATTAAACCTATAGAAATTGATTATTTTAAAATTAATTCTATATTAGGAATCAATAGATTAATTTTTTTTAATCGGGACCATTTTATTTTTTGTCATTATATATAGTAGTATTGGATAATTATTTTCACTACGATAAGTGTAAAAGATTATAAATAAGGATATCTTTATTTACAAGGATTTAAAATTTCTCGAACACATTCCTTTATTCTATTTTATGAGTGGAGTTCATTCATTTTCAACCAAGTCACGAATATATGGTTACCTGGTTCCATTTTCTTTGAATATCTCTATTAAATTATTTTAATAAAATAATAAATTTAAAATGTTACTCTCTTCAATTGAATATCTATAAAATATCTACATAGGTAAAAAGTTCTGAATTTTGTTTATAAATATTTATTTATTTTTTTATCATGTTAATTTTTTTTAGTTTTTAGTGATTTAATAACTAGTTTAATTTTTTAGTAGTACTGACATAACTCTTAGTCAATTAAATGAAAAATAAAATGAATGATTTTAAAAATATTAAAAATGACAAATTTTTTTGTTAATTATTATATTACATGAATTTGAAATATAAATATTTCATATTATTAATGTCTAAAAGTATTATATTTTACCTCATTTTCTTTCATGTTTTCTTTAAATTCCTATTAACTGAATATTGTCAAATAATTACATTAATGATATATAATATTATATAATATTTCATTAAAATAGTTAAAATTCAAAAAAATATTTAAATAGAACAATTAGGATTTTATATGGTTAAATATTTAATCCCATGAATATTTATGGCCTAATTTTTAACATATAATTAAAAATATAAACCTTTAATATCTAAAAAGTCATTAGAATGATCAAGATTAAAATATTTTAACCATGGGGTTAAAATAAAATACAAGGTTTAAATTAAAAAAAAATCTGTATAAATTTCATTGGATGATTAAATTTCATCCCTCTCCTATTTTTATTTTTATATATTTCAGTTTGGAAGTAATTTTCATTAGAATTACTTAATTATATATTAATTATTTTTTAAATTTCCATTGTGTCCTTTCACTACCTTATAAAAGGAAACACCTTACCACTTTTTACACCACATTGAGCCATTTAGCTCGACGAAAACCTTGAAAATTTTATTCTAAAATTATTTAATGAAAATTATAGTTACTATTATTCTTATTATACCACTACAAGGGTACATAACCAAGGATCTATAGGAGGTCTATCGAAGAAGAGGAAATTTCATTACCCAACCACTTTCAATTTATGTATTTTATAACTCCAATAAATAAATTTTATACATCCTAAAAAAATAAAATAAGAATTATAGGTATAATAAAATGTTATTATGTTTTTGAAACTGTAAATATCCACCTTCCTTTCAATCAAAATTGGATGTGAATATATTTTTGATGCATGCATGTAGACTACCACCTCCTTGCATAGATACAATCCATTTTGCATCATTATATTTCAAGAATTGTTATTATTATGGGTTTAATGTTTATGAATCAATTTTTTTAAATTATTATGATTATTTAATAATAATACCTTATCTACCTTTATACATTCAAATATGTTGAAAAATGATATTGTCACTCATCTGTATGTTTAGAAAACCACCTCTACAATGCTATATGATTATTTTTGAATATATAATTTACATAGATGATAATATGGTTGGAATTAAGGTTTATATATTATAAATGTGATATTATTGATTCTGTAAAGGTGAATTATTATTTATCTTTATTTCATCACTTTTATTAAAAATTGAAAATAGTGTTCATGCATACATACGACCTTACATTTCCTTGAACAATGTAATTTATTTTTCTATCTATATCTTCTAAGATTGGATATAAATATATATAATGATTATATATGATATTTATATAATTTTTTTATTATTTATATGATTTAGGAATGGTCAATGTACTTGAACTCGGACCATATAATAGAAAGATTCACGAGAAATGAAGTAGTTATCACTTAAAACCATTATTTTAATTGAAAAATGTGAGTAAATAGTGATAAGATATAAAATTTAAATCATATATGGAATGATATTTATGAGAAAATTCCTATAATACATGTATAATAAATAAAATTTTATTATAATATAGGTATAATAATTCATATATGGAAAATAAGTTATTAAAAGTTGAAACATTACAAAAGAATGAAAGGTTTTTGAATCAAAATTTATGGGAAGATTAATGACAATGAATAAAATTATACTAACTAATAAAAATATATTATATATTTATTTTTGAACCATTAATAATTTAATTTATACCCATAAATTATTTTATGGAAAAAGCCGATTTCAATTAGAATTTAGTATTTTTTTCTATTCATCAAAATATAAAACTTATCAGAAAAATATCAAAAATTCATACAAAGTAATTTTTTATACCCCTATTCCAAAAAAGATGTTAATTTGGATAAATATAATATATAAAATATTTTAAAACTATATTTAAAATGGATTCACCATCAAAACATGCTAAAACTGATTTTTTTTAAAATACATCTTTTATAGGAAAAAATTAATTTATTCTTATATCATGTATACAGAACATATAAAATGAATTTTAAAAAATTTATATTGAATATATTACATATATATATATTAAATTAATAATATCCATCAAGAGTGATTTTATTATTTTATAACCTCACTTATTTCATTTTAATAATTTTTATATGAAAGTTAATACTATTTATACCAGCCATTATAATGACTAGGTTACAATTTAACATATTAATTTTTAGTTGTTGAATTCGAATTGTTCTTTCATGAAATGAATTATATCATAATAACATGAAATTTTGGGTAACACAAGCAAAGAATAGTGTTGTGTATACTGCAAGGTAAGCTGTTGTTGCGTATAGCGCAAGCTTATATTTTTGCAGTGTACAACACAAGACATGAATGAAATTTAAAAAATATATTTGATAAAAATTTAGGGGTGTTAAATTATACCCACCATAAATTAAATTTTGAGAACATAATTCATCTAGGATATAAGGGGATTAATACTTTAATTTTTCTTTCATATAAACCCACGTTATAGAAACAAATACTAGAATTTCTTTTTAAAAAGGAATAATTGGAAAATAACAATTACCCAATGTAAATAATAACTAAGTCTCTATATATGAGAACATGGGTGAAGATGTGGGTAAGGAGGAAAGGTGTAAATAATCAAATAGAATGATAAAGATCACTAATAAAAAAAGTGGGTGATCTAGAGAATGTTTATAATCACAAAACCAAAAGCTCTAAATGCATGAAAGAGGTCACTGATATCATAAAAATGATGATAATAAAAAAAATTACATAAAGATACATTTTCATAATGATGATGAATTTTCAGGGGAAGATATACTTACTTTATTTTAGTACAATCTCACCATTGGTGTTTCATTGAATAATTTCCCACTTCATCTCTTATTCAAATAAATGATGATGAATTTTTCATTCCAAAAGAATTAGTTGATCATGTGAATGATGGGTTATTACATATATCTTTATCACCAAAAAGGTTATCACACATTGTTAAATATGTATAAGTCCACCTATAGTGAGATAATAAAATAATATGTCAATATTTAACTAGAGATTAACTTATACTATCCATAAATGGATAACCTTACAATCCTCATGAAAGTTGAAAATCCAAAATAGTAGAAATAGTTTCACTAAACCAAATTAATATTTATCCCCAATATATTATAAGTTATCTCTTATTGGTCACATACCAAAAATGTTAACCACTTCATCATGTATGCCCTTGAGTCAAGGTGATAACCTGAATTACCATATATCCCTTTTGAAAACAAGCATGTTTATTTATCCCAACATGTATTCAATATTTTCCTTATGTACCAAATTTTTTAATACTTAATCCATTATAGAATAACCCTCTTGAAAAAAAATAAATTATTAGTTCCAAAGAAACCAGCATCATCTAATTTATTATTTCAAATCCAAGACATGTTTATCCAAACATTATTATCTTAACGTAATTGAAATTATAATGGTTAAATATCCGTTAATCATGTGTTCTAAAAACATATCACCTTAACCTTATTTAAATTTTATAGCCCCATATAACCATTGAACATATCCATTCAAATCCTTAATGAAAAAATTATACTGAAAATACATATATATTTCATGATTCGTATAACATAATCTTGGAATTATGAAACCTATACATATCAATAATCCAACTATATTCTTAAATAATTACTCAAGATATATCATCTTAGTATTTCATAAAATATAGTTCATGTATTAATCTTCTTAAACCTGCACCTAACCAATATTTTTTGGTTTAATGTCAATAATAATGCTAGAACATCCCATACCTTTCACGTATCAGTTACAATCCCTTTATCTGAAGCAGTATAACCAACACTCATACCACCATCAATATTCTATTTATGTTATTTCCACTTAAGAAATTTGTTTTTATAATTCTAATACTATCCACATATAAAATATTCAAGATAAACAATTTTATTTCTAGTTCTGGAAATCGACTAAGACTAGAGAAAAGTGTGGGAAATAGTTATTATAGATGAAAATAACATAACTAAGGGAAATTAATTATAATATCTCAATCTATGAATCTTTTGGTCTAATCCTCAGTTATTCATGGTTTTTACCAAAATAATTGGATTGTGACCTATAGCTGGACTTATACAGAGGGAAATCCCTATACATATCCTTAGAAATATCTTTATAGATCTCACTAAAGATTTCACAACCTAGTTTCAAAGGTAAACTAAACCTTCATTCTAATGCCCACTATAAAGAACCAATATTTATGTACATGGAAATTTCCACACATTTTTGTAATACTTAATATATTACACAACAAGAAACCCAAATACCTTATTATTTTACTATCTTTGAAAACTGGGAACACATTCTTATAATTTGGTGAATGATATTCAACATCACAACCAAAGTTATTTTCCTTTATTTTCACAACCTAAAACCTTTCATTATATCTCGGGGAAAAGAAAACATATAAAAAGGCTTAGATTAAATTTCCAGTAAGGGTATGCATGGAAAATATCAATCAAAACATAAACATAAAAAATTAAATACATGAACATAACTTTTTGAAATCATACTATATGTAAATAATATCAAAATATAGAGTCATGAAATTAATCTTGTAAGTTACTAGGTATAAATCATAAAGGAATATGAGCCACAAGAAAATAAATTTGGCATAAAACAGGGAATTGTGGAAAAAACTTAATCATATAAAATTATTTTCATATTTGATAAGGATCATTTTCAAGACCATCATAGTATATAATGTCATATACTCGACCGAGTTAACTCTTCGTTCAATCCCTAAATTACTAAACATTATTTTCTTATCATTGCATCACTGTATTACTAAACTAGATTTACTTTCTATTCCAATAATGTTTATCTCATGAGATATAATTATTTACCCAATTCATTGGAGGGATATATAGGTACCACCCATCTCATAATGAAATCATTCTTATGTGCGCCACAAAAAAAATCATTCATCATTGCATAACTCATGAACTATAATGGTTTTATTAAACATCATTCCATTATATTACATTCAAACAAATGGATTTTATTGATATAATTCCATCATAAAAAATCAAATCATAGTAATAATAGGTTTATAAATATAACCATATTCAAATAATTTCATCTTATAAGGAAAATAATTTTTATAAAACACTTGAAATTAATTATTGAGAAAAATATTATTTCTTCTTCAAAAAAATTTTATTTTCTCAAAACGACATGATAATTTAAAAGAAAATAATTTAAAGGAAAATAAAATTGAAATCTTGAAAATAAAGCTTCATGAATGTAAGGAATTATGAAAATGTTTAAATATGTTCTTGTTTTATATGTTAAAAGTAAGCATTCTTCTCATACTTTTGTACAAATGTCAAAACATAACTCGTAGTGAAAACGACAAATTATTACTTTAATAAAATTTCATAAAAAAAATGAGTCATATTATATTTACAAAATATTAGAATAATATAATTATTATTTTATAAAACATATGTATAAAACACGTACATGGATGATAAATATTCCCTAGAAAATATTTACGGATAAACAATATCGGATGAAATTGAGATTACAAAATCATCCCATACCAATTTATAATCAATAGAAAAAAATGCCTCATAAAATTACGAAAATTATATTCATATGTAAATATCACAACTCTTATTATAATAATAATAAAAACTTTCATGTGAAATATAAACACCACACAAAAGAAATAGGTTTTGTATAAGGAATATGTCCCACAATAATAAATGTGAGACAAAAGAATCCCTTACCTTAGGTCTAGGATCCTTTATAAATGTTCGAACCTACTGTATAAGAGTTTAAATTATGTTATTAACTTATTACAGAATCATATTGACATTTAAAAATATCATAAGTGATCATATTACGACCTATTTTTTAATAATATTATTTTTCATCCATTCAGTATTTACTACTTTATTTCTTATACATGTTTCATCAGATAAGTTCTTATTACACTTCTTATATTACACTTATATAACATCCATAATGATATTAATATAATATATATCATATTTTTTCATTAAATAAATTTTTATAATCATGCTTTAATGAATATCATGTAGAATGAATCACATCACATCATGGAGACGGTTGTCTGTATGTAGAGACGTCTGAAGATATCATCCCCTAATTGTGAAATGGGTAGTAGATGTCTGAGATTTAAAGCTCAAAGTGTGGTGAAAAGATGAGGGGGGAGTTTACCTTTAAAATTGAGGTGAGATACACTTTAAGAATCTCCAAAAATATTAAATAATAATAATAGAAAAACAAATACAAAAGCTTCCATAGTTTTCAAATTTAAAAGATTATATGAGATATGGTTGAAATAAAATCATCATTAATTTTTGTACATGTTTTTATTTCTTTTTAAATGATATCATTTCGTTTTTCCCTTAATGTTTTTCTTTTAATTTTAACTATGTTACGGAAGTGTTCAATATGAACATATTGTAATATTTATCTATTTGATGTAAATTAGACCATAAATGAACAATATAAAACACTTTAGAGTAAAACATAATAATTTTATATTTTTTAAAATATTTTATGATTTATAAATAATTTCAAAAAACATAACTATGAAAAAATATCAACATTTTCAATTTTGAAACTATTCAATTACTTGATTTTTAAAAATATAAAGATAATATGTTAACCTCCGAAAATATATTTTATTATATCTAAACGAGGTCAATGGAATCTATTAATATTGTTTTATATATCAATTATCCCAAATTATATATATTTTTTTAAATAAAATCAACTTTATATTTCCATTAATAAAATAATTACTACATCTGTTTTCTTTAATTATTTATTATTTTTATTATTTGTTGGTAAAAAATTGAAAATTTAATACTATGGGAAAATAAATATAAAATAATTTATAATAATAAATTTGGAAAATTATATCTTATGTGAATTCCATCATTAAAAAAGTTGTAATTATTAAAACTTGAATATTAGAGGCTTAACATCACTTTAAAAAATTTAGAATAAGTGTCATAATCTATTCTATAAGGCTCTAAATGGTAAATACGTCAAGAATAGAATGATTATGGTATAGATATACTCAACTAATTAGATTATTTCAGGCATTTCTATCTTTTAATGGTTATTACCACTTTAATAAAAAATAAAAAATTGATTTTTCTTGAATTAAATAATTCTTTCATCAAAAATATATAAATATTAAAGGAAATTATTTATTTATTAAAAATTAAAAATAAAATATAATTATAAAGGAATAAAATTAAATTTAATATGAGTATTTATAATATAATTTATCTTATGTATAACCTTATATTAAAAATGATTTAGTTATTAAAATTTGAGTAAGGCATATTTTACTTTTCTTTAAATGAAACATATTGAATGTCTTAATATCATCAAAGTGGCTTAAAAAGGGTATAAGTTACCTCTAAGTATTGTTTAAATCATAAAAAACTCATCCAATCAGACTAGGACAAGTGTTAATGTATTTTTATAATATTAGATTTACTATTAATTTCCCGATTTTCCTTTTCTCAATATAAAAAAATTAAATAATTTAATATTCATAATGCCAAAAAATATAAGAATGGTATTAAAAAATTTTGGACCTAATGATCCAAATATGGAATAAATTCTTAAAAATTCAAAACATAGAATTTTTAGTAATTAATTTAAAATTAATCCTATTTTTGGAATGAAAAACGAGTTTTCAAAAGTCAATGCATTGCAATAGATTGAAATGTTTTTATATTAAAATTAATGGTAAAATTAATGAAAATGTTCAACATTATATTTAATTATTAAACTATATATTATTTACATTAAAACTAATAAATAATATAATTTTTCAACATAAATTATTTTTATGAAAAAAGTTCTTTTCAATTAGAATATAGTATATTTTTATTGTTCATCAAGACATAAAAATTTTCAGAAAAATTTCAAAAATTCATCCAAAGTAAATTTTGTATATATAAATTCAAAATTATATGTTTATTTTTTAAAATAGAATATATAAAATTGTCAAAAAGTAAATTTAAAATGATTACACCATCAAAAGATTGTAAAACTACATTTTTTGAAAAATAATTTTTTTACTCAAAAATTTGAATTTGTTCTCATATCATGTATAAAAAACACATAAGATGAATTTTAAAAATTATATTGAATATATTAAATAAATATTAAATTAAAAAAATCCATCAAGAGTGATTTTTTTATTTTATAGCCTCACTTATTTTCATTAAAATAGTTTTTTTCAGAAGTATGTAAATTTTATTCATACCCACCGTTATAATGACTAGGTTACAAGGTAACATAAAAATATTTAGTCGTAAACATAGAATCAATTTTGCGTAAAATTAATTTTATCAAAATAAAATGAAATTGTGTGTAAAAATCCAAGCATAGTGTTGTTTATACCACAATCTAAGTCGTTATTTCGTATAGTGAAATCTTATCTTGGTGCAGTATAGTGCACAATACATTACCGAAATTTTAAAAAATATATCTCATAAAAATATAGTGGAGTTACATAAACCATTTAAGGATGTTTTTTAAATTATACAACATACTTTAGTATATTTTATATATTCAATAGTGTTATTAAATTTTTCCAAAATCTCATCAATATTAATAATTCAATGAGTAAAATCTTAATTCATTGTATACAATTTAAGAACAACTAATTAAAAATTGTAATAGAAAAATTAAATAAATTTTTATGGGTGTAGTAATATTTATGAATGGATAATGATGTTTTTATTTTTATAATGGTGGAAAAGGAATGAAAGTATATAATTATTAATCTTTCTATAAGACAATTAATTTCATGAATATCATATTTAATATTTTTATATAGATTTAAAAACATCCTTGAAAGGTAGTGATGGAAATATAAATACATCATTTTTATAGAATAGAACCTCTAGAATATTGGAATGAAATTTTTTAAGAAATTTGGGTTGGTATTGGACAATTTAGAGTTCGCAATTTGTGTAAAGAAGTGAAGAGAGGATGAGTCCTTTTATAAGTGATCAGGGTGTCATTCTTGTAAATACATGAAAATTTGATAATAATATATGTTTATCTCAAGTTAGGTGGTTGATAATTTCTTAGTTTATAATATAATAATTTTAAGGTATAAATAAATCCAACCAATTATATTTGTACACTATTAAGTGATGTTTTTAATCCTTATCTCTCAGTTTTACACCCCCGTAAACTCTTTTATCCATTACTATAGTGGTAAATTTTAACCATGGTTACTATCTATTATGATAAGAATTTAAATTCGATATATAATGTTTTTGTAAATTATGATTAAAATTTTTTAAACCATTTTATTATGTTCAATTCCCAAAAGTGTGAAAAACTAATTCTAATATTAGCACACAAAACTCTTAATTTTTTTTAGAAAAAATATACTGTTGAGATGTAAAATGAATTTATTCTTTTATATTGTTTAGTTAGATGAATTAGTTGAATTTTTATATTATTATTTTTTTAAAAAATCAACCTTACACATTTATTAGTCATGATTAATTAAAATTATTTAATATAGTAAATAATTTAATCCATAAAAGTTATTTTTTCTGAAAAATATTTCATTTTACGATGAAATGGTTTTATCTTGATTTGTAACCAATTTATAGTACATTGAGTAATGATTATATATATTTTAGAGTATTACTAAAAATTAGAGTGATTAAAATAAATGTCACATTTTTCAATATTTATAAAAAAATATTTTCAAGGAGAAACATAAAATATTCATCTTAAGATAATTCAAACATATAGAATCTAAAAGTAATGATCATTTTTATTAAATTATAAATTTTTAACTATGAAATATAAAAATGTTAATTTTATTATTGTTTTTATAGAATTAATGTTTTAATTACTATAATTGAATTTAAGGTGTAACTTTCAGCCTGCTTGAAAAAAATCAACCTTCAAATTTCAAAAATATCACCTCATAAACAAATGTGGGGAGTTATCCATCATAAATTATTTGGGTTTCAAGATTTCATGTCCTATATAATAATTTCTATAATGTACCTTTATTATCTGAGTCATCCAATTATGTGACACATTTTTTCTAATATTTAGAATTATGATTTTCCCTTTAGAGCAAGATAAATCAGGAAGTAATTTTATTTCATCCAATGTGAGTATTTTTTGGTCTAGAATATTCATCCCCAATAATGAGATATAGAAAACATTAATAAATTCATGGAATCTAGGTGGAATTTAAAAAAGGTAACCTATAAAAACAATTATTTCCCAATGTCCCAATGTATATGGGACTTTTTTTCCCTTTCTTTCTAAACCTTATAACACATTTCTTAGGAGGCATTTTCCAGAAAAAAGGATACCCTAAATGATATTCCACCTCCTTCCTTCATTTTTGGTCATAACTATTTTTCTTGATTATATATTAATTGTAACACCCCATGTAAATAAAGAATATGACTTTTTTATATTTATCCATATTTGTGAATAAAATATTAATATTACTTTAAAGGGGACGCTATGCTCGATGGCGTAACCAATACGCAACAACGAGTTTCTTGGGAATCTTATATTGCACTCTAATAATAAAATAATATTATTTTAAGTGGTAGTTAACACCTAGCCATTGTAATGGCGGGAATGAACATAAATAACTACAAAATGATTATATATGTTTGTCAAATATTTTTTCATTTTACAATAAATGTTAGAGGATTAAAAATGTGAATGAATCCAATTTTAAGCGTAAACATTCTAATATTCATTAAAAGGTCGATTAACAGCATTTTGATGGCGAACCTCTTTTAAATCCACTTTTTGATAATTTTATGTGTTATATTTGACAAAATAAAATTCTTATTTAGAATCAGGACATCAAATTTTACAGTGTGTAAATTTTTGGTATTTTTCCGATAAAGTTCATTTTTTTAATGAATAGTGAAAAATGTTGTATTTTAATTCAAAACATTTATTTAATATAATTTATTTATAAGGTTATATTATCTTTTAAATTGGTTTTATAGTGAAATTAAAATATATTTTTACCATTAAATCCAATGGTGGTCATTGGAATTAATTTCACTTTGAAATTGGACTTAAACTAGTGTCAATCTTTTAATAGATATTCTTTCTTAAAAACACGCTATTTGTTTTGACAGCGGGAAATAAATATTAAATTAATTAATGCAACTTATATGTTTTGAATTTTGTAAAATAGACATCATTTTTGAATTCGGAATATCAAATATAGCATAGGGTGAATTTTTGGTAATTTTCTGAAAAACTTCAATTTTTGATGAATAGTGAAACCACTAAGTGGTACTTATAAAAACTGATTTTCTGTTTAAATGAAATTTTTCCACCTTTGTGTTTTGAATTTCAAAAATCTGACTTACATGGTTTTCATTAATAAGTAAAATGTGGTTCAATGGGATTAAAATAATTTTTTGGTGAATAGTAACTTATGAATTTTTTAATCGCGATTAGAGGTAATTAGTGTAGTTTAAGGTAAAAATAATGTTTTAATAATATTAAATGACCTAGACACATGTCCTACCCTCATTGGATGACTCATGGCCGACCAAGAAAATCCATGGGTCAACTTGGGGACCCCATGGAGCCACTTTGGTTGGAAAATGACATAAATAACATTTTATTTAATGTTAAAATTAAAATGACACAAACATGAGTTGTTTTACTAAAACAATTTTTAAATTGGGTTACACAAGTCAGATTTTTGACTATAAATAGTAATTGTAAATATAAAATGATTTCCTACATCATAGTATTTATTTTATAAATTTTAGACATTAAATTTATTAAATTATTTATTACATCATGATGATGCAGCGATGACCTCATTATTTAACGATTTAAATAAAATGGAAAGATAATGTAAAATATAAGACCTTCACATGTCAAAAACCTATTGGATGGGTGTATTTAGAACCCTTACCACCTTCTCCTAGAAATACACCAATGTGGGACCTTTAAAATCCGAAACCCATTTTAAAATAAAGTAACATTTTGTAACTTTACAAGAGTGCCCCTCCACTCCTCCTATAAGAGGCCCCCACCTATACCACCTTACCCACACCTCTAAAGCCTTTGGCTCGGCCAACCCCTACTCATTTTTCTTCTCCACATCCCTCTTTTACTCATAGAATCCTCACTTTGGGCATAAGTCTTTCCAAGTATGCCTTTGATCTCAAATCAAAAAGAGTTACCCGATTTTAAGGTAATGTCTTCACTTGTGTTCTTTTGTTTTTTTTATTCTCCAACCCAATAAAATCTTTTTATTAATTTCTTTTGTAAAAACTCCAATATCTTAAATATACTAGGATGTTTTTATAAGAATCATTCGAGCTACACTTACACACACCTACATCAAATGGTTAAAGAACATACTGTTTCTGTGGATGTCGAATTTCTTCCTCATGAAACGATGATTGTTCAACACTCATATAACACCTTAAAAGGTGGAAATTAAGATGTAATTATATTTATATATGATATATAATATGTTTATGTTTTACTTAAGCTTATGAATTTTTCTTTTGTGGCATACCTTTATGGTTTCCATTGTGGGTAAACACGATAATTTCATTTTAGGAAGTGCGGACTACTGCCCCCTCAAAGTGATTTGATTCGTTAATGCCATATGTGGTACGTATAAAGGATGTATTTAAAGTTATTATATATGATGTATGTTACATATAAATGATGAATATAATTCGGTAATTAAAATATACTTACCTATAATTTAGTTTTAATTCCATTAATATGACATAGAAATGAAAGTAGCATTCATGCATATGTACGGCTTACCGTCTCCATGCATGGTTCATTTCATTTATTACCTCTAAATTATTATGTAATATTATAAATACATGTATATTCTGGATATATATGATATATATGATATCCAAATCATGAATAGCATTCTGGATATAATGAACCTTTGACCACACGAACAACATGTAATTGTAAGAAGTCCACTTTCGACATAAGAACCAAATATCGACAAAACAAACATTATTAACTTAAATGATTACATAATGTTTATAACATGGAAATAAGTGATATAAAAGAAATAATGAACTTGAAAAATGTTCTTAAGCATGTAGAAATTAACTCATGTTTATTATTCAGGATGTTAAAGAACGATCAAGTCAAGACGGACCCGAGGTAAGGGATCCTACTCCTCAATTTCTTTTTAAGTACACTCTTTTATGTCATTCCATTTAAGCTCATATTTCTTGTGATTGGGATGTTATTTTATATTAATCTTACTGTAATTTTTATGTTCATATGATGAGAGATCCTATTCTCTCTCATCAGTCCATTTTGGATGTTTTGAGTGGCGCCGTTAGGCTGCCGAATTTTCGTAAGAGATCTAACCTCTCTCTTTCATTTTAAGTACTCTCCTTTATGTCACTTCTTTTAAGCTACTCTTTGTTATGATGGGTGATGTTCTTTTATATTCCTCTTTCTGTAAATTTTATTGTAATATGATGAGAGGCCCTATTTGATCTCATCAATCCATTTTTGGTAGTTTTAAGTGGCGTCGTTAGGCTGCCGAGTTTTCGTAAGGGATTTTTAATCTCACTTTTATTCCCATGAGATTTATGATACATTTTACACAATTTCCTTTGAGTGGTTTATGTACTGCACATTATATTACTCATTTTGTAATATAATTTCATTTATGAGTACTTACATCAATTTTGTATTGTCTTTCTTTCAGTGGGTGTATGTTTCGAAAGATACCCATGTCGGTAAGGGAACCTTTCACCCTCCTCTTTTTAAAAGACTTATTTTGTTATGTCTTTTAATTCACATAACACAATGTTGGGATATGTTTTTCTATATCATTAGTGATTTAAATTTTATTTCCAAGTGATGAGATACCCTTTTAATCTCTCATCAACTCATTTTCTGAATTTTGTAGTGATGCCGTTAGGCTGTCAAATTTTTGCAAGGGAACTTCTTAACCCAGTTTTGATTCTTTGGGATAATCTTGTACTCCTTGAATATGTCATTCTATGAATATGTGTGAATAACCACTGATTGTATTACACTTAATATCCACTTATATTTGGTGTATTAGTTTGTCACACATAATTACGTAATTGATTAATCCTTAATCCAAGGATATCGTCTTTGTATGGGACTTCATCTCAATATCCTTTCATTGAGGCATATTTTGTTTTATACACAACCTTATTTTATACTGTGTATAAACCCCTTTGAATTTTACGTTTATCCGAAAGGAATCTTTTTTATACAATACGTTTTACTAAACGAAAAAAGGGAATGTTTTTGTCGTACATATGCGGCGACAACGACTTTTCCTCCGCCGTGACCATTATTTGAGTTTCAACTTCCTCTACAAGCCATACCTTTAAAAAAAAAGAAAAATAAATACCATGTTTTACTTTTCTTTTATTTTGGTATTGAAAATGGTTTTCATAATGTTTTTTTTATCAATGTGTTGTATTGATATCTTGTGATTGAAAAGTTGAAATGTTATGTATCCTTTATGCATGTTTTATGTGATACGATTATGTTATGGTTCTTGGGAATTATTATGAAGACGGGTGGTTCCGTGATAAACTAAGGGCGAGTGAGCCCGATATAGCTCTCTAATGCATTGGGTAACACGAAGGGGTTAAACGTTATGGTTTCTCTGAAGAGATTTAGGGAATATACTATGATGGGTATTCCAAATGTAACCAAGAGGGTTAATCAATATGTAAGAATGTTATGAATGCCTCAAGTTACCCTTATGTCTTATTATTTCTATGATTTATTCATGATTTTTTGAGGTATGTTAAAGTGATTATGTTTTATGGGTAAAGTATGATTTCTTTATTATGTATACATGTACTCAGGTTTCCTTTCCATATATTTATATCCCTTACTGAGCTTTTTATGCTCATCCAAATTTTTTGATATGTTTTTCACAGGTCAAGGGAAGGGTACATGATATGATGATAGTGTCAAGGATGTGTCATGAAAGAATCCATGTTTTATTTTTAATATGTTTTCGTTGATGGGAAAAATGAATACTATCTTTTATGTAACCACTTTGTTTAAATGTGGAATGTAATGCATGTTTTATGATCTAATTCTCTAAAACTCTAAACCGGAAAATATCATCAATGTGTAATCATGTAATAACTCAAGATTAAGTAAGGTTTAAGGTTGGGGCCTTATAGTTGGTATCAAAGGTCGGTTTAGATAACTTTAGAGGTTAGGGTATTCTCTAAGCACAAGTGACATTACCAGAATGGTTAGGATTTCAGAAAAAGTCCTAGTTTTAGTTAAAGTGAATGAGTAAGTATATCTTAGAGTTTACCTTCCTCATTAGTACATGATGGTTTTGTTGATATACTCACACTGAAATTTCTATTTTTAGTGAATGGATGGATCTAGCAAGCACCAAAGAGACAACAGGTTTGAAGGAAACTGTGGTGGTTCTCTGATTATGATACTAGATAAAATGGGGGATTCAATGAGGAAACTCATGGTTGTTCTAAACCAACTATCAAGGAGTCGTGATCAACCACTTGAACCTTGGTATGATCTGTAATGCATCATGTGAGAGATGACCAATTTATGTGGAAGTTCAGGTAATAATTATAAAGGTAACCATTAGAGTTTATATGATCCTTACTTTTGAGGTAATTATGGGTTATTATATGTTATGATGGAAAATGAAAAGAATGAGATAAACATGAGGTTAAAATATTTTATGATGATTTTTAAAGATTTTATCTCATTTTGGGGAATGTTCTAAGAATTATATAGTTTTGGAAAAAGGACAACACGCAGACCGTGTGACAACCTGTCGTGTCGGACAATGGTGCGGGAATCGAACCCACAACCAAAGTGAGACTGGTATTTATCCCCTACCACTGGACTACGTGAAGTCCCTGGTTAGTTTGAATATTTCTTTTTAGTTAGATGATTTTAGGAATCAAGAGTAAGTTTATTTTGGGTTATCTATGGAAATGATTAACCTATCATCGAGGATATGTGATTAGGTTAATTACTTTTCAATATGAGATTTTAAGAGAAACTGACGTTATTTGGAGATAAAAGTTAATTTGTACCATGTAAGACTATGTGACTAAATCCTTCAAATATTTGGGTTTCAATATTAGTTTGGTTTACTTTGAAGAATTTTATGTAAAATTTTTTATTAAATGGTCCTCGTTGAACTTTAGGTTTTGTTGGACAAATTTTTGAGATTAAAAATAGATTTTCTTTTTATAAAGGGTTATCCTTTTCTGGATTATATGATCTTGTACTAACCATTTTGGTGTTGGTTTTGGTTAAAGTCTAAAGACATGGGAAGTATATAGTTCTCTTTTGTGGATTAGGTGATTCTCAAAAAGTTTATTATAGTGAACAAGTCTTCCTAAATACTCATCTTTTGGAGAAAATATGAGTTTGTGTAAGAAATCTAATAAAAGTTGAAAGTCAACATGATAAGTAATTATTTTTCCTTATGAATAAATTACTAAATAAAAAAACAAAAATGTTGTCTATTAACTTTTCCTACTAGGGAATCGAATACTGTTTAACCCATCACAAGTTTGTGATTTTCTTGTGGTTATCTTTTTCCTAAACATGTTTTCTATCACTCTCCATCAGAACATGACCCAATGTTTTCTCCTCCATGTCCATGTTTCCCTACATGGAATCCTAGTATAGGTTAACTCGGTTGACCTCTATACTTATCATTCTTTATTTTAAAGTGATTATTTTACCGACTCTTGTTCCGATGTGGGACTTTCAAGGATGTTTCCGAGCCCAATTTTAAAATTGGGAGGACGCAATTCCCAAAAAGGGAGGAAGGATGTAACACCCCAAGTAAATAAAGAATATGAAATTTTTATATTTATCCATATTTGTGAATAAAATATTAATATTACTTTAAAGGGGACGCTATGATCGATGGCGTACCCAATACACAACAACAAGTTTCTTGGAAATCTTACGTTGCACTCTAATAATAAAATAATATTATTTTAAATGGTAGTTAATGCCTAGCCATTTTAATGGAGGGATTGAAAAAAACTAACTACAAAATGATTACATATGTTTTTCAAATATTTTTACTTTTTACAATAAATGTTAGGGGATTAAAAATGTGAATGAATCCAATTTCAAGCGTAAACATTCTAATATTCTTTAAAAGGTCGATTAACCGCATTTTGATGGCGAACCTCTTTTAAATCAACTTTTTGACAATTTTATGTGTTATATTTGACAAAATAAAATTCTTCTTTATAATAAGGACATCAAAATTTTCTTTGTGTAAATTTTTGGTAATTTTCCGATAAAGTTCATTTTTAATGAATAGTGAAAAATGTTGTATTTTAATTCAAAACCTTTTTTTAGTCTAATTTATTTATATGATTAGATTATATTTTAAATTGGTTTTAAATTGAAATTAGAATATATTTTTACCATTAAATCCAATGGTGGTCATTGGAATTAATTTCAATTTGAAATTGGACTTAAACTAGTGTCAATCATTTAATAGATATTGTTTCTTAAAAACACGCTATTTGTTTTGACAACGGGAATTAATTATTAAATTAATTAACTAAACTTATATGTTTTGAATTTTTTAAAATATAAATCATTTTTGAATTTGGAATATCAAATATAGCCTAGGGTGAGTTTTTAGTAATTTTCTGAAAAACATCAATTTTTGATGAATAGTGAAACCACTAAGTGGTACTTATAAAAACTGATTTTTTGTTTAAATGAAAATTTGCCACCTTTGTGTTTTGAATTTTAAAAATCTGACATACATGGTTTTCATTAATAATTAAAATGTTGTTCAATGGGATTAAAATAATTTTTTGGTGAATAGTAACTTATTAAGTTTTTAATCACGATTAGAGGTAATTAGTGTAGTTTAAGGTAAAAATAATGTTTTAATAATATGAAATGACCTATACACATGTCCTACCCTCATTTTATGAGTCATGGACGACCAAAACAATACATGAGTCAACTTGGGGTCCCCATGGAGCCACTTTGGTTGGAAAATGACATAAATACATTTTTATTTAATATTAAAATTAAAATGACACAAACATGAGTTGTTTTACTAAAAAAATATTTAAATGGGGTTATACAAGTCATATTTTTGACTATAAATAGTAATTGTAAATATAAAATGATTTCCTACATCATATTATTTATTTTATAATTTTTAGACATTAAATTTATTAAATTATTTATGACATCATGGTGATGCAGCGATGACCTCATTATTTAACGATTTAAATAAAATGGAAAGATAATGTAAAATATAAGACCTTCACATGTCAAAAACCTATTGGATGGGTGGATTTCGAACCCTTACCACCTTCTGCTCGAAATACACCAATGTGGGACCTTTAAAATCCGAAACCCATTTGAAAATAAAGTAACATTTTGTAACTTTACAAGAGTGCCCCTCCACTCCTCCTATAAAAGGCCCCCACCTCTACCACCTTACCCACACCTCTCAAGACTTTGGCTCGGCCAACCACTGCTCATTTTTCTTCTCCACATCCCTATTTTACTCATAGAAGCCTCACTTTGGGCATAAGTGTTCCCAAGTAAGCCTTTGATCTCAAATCAAAAAGAGTTACCCGATTTTAAGGTAATGTCTTCACTTGTGTTCTTTTGTTTTTTTTGATTCTCCAACCCAATAAAATCTTTTTATTCATTTCTTTTGTAACAAATCCAGTATCTTAAATATACTAGGATGTTGTTATAAGAATAATTCGAGCTACACTTACACACACCTACATCAAATGGTTAAAGAACATACTGTTTCTGTGGATGGCGAATTTCTGCCTCACAAAACGATGATTGTTCAACACTCATATAACACCTTAAAAGGTGGAAATTAAGATGTAATTATATTTATATATGATATATAATATGTTTATGTTTTACTTAAGCTTCTGAATTTTTCTTTTGTGGCATACCTTTATGGTTTCCATTGTGGGTAAACACGATAATTTCATTTTAGGAAGTGCGCACTACTGCCCCCTCAAAGTGATTTGATTCGTTAATGCCATATGTGGGACGTATAAAGGATGTATTTAAAGTTATTATATATGATGTATGTTACATATAAATGATTAATATAATTTGGTAATTAAAATATACTTACCCCTAATTTAGTTTTAATTCCATTAATATGACATAGAAATGAAAGTGGCGTTCATGCATATGTACGGCTTACCGTCTCCATGAATGGTGCATTTCATTTATTACCTCTAAATGATTATGTAATATTATAAATACATGTATATTCTGGATATATATGATATATATGATATCCAAATCATGAATATCATTCTGGATATAATGAACCTTTGACCACACGAACAACATGTAATTGTAAGAAGTCCACTTTCGACTTAAGAACCAAATATCGACAAAACAAACATTATAAACTTAAATGATTAAATAATGTTTATAACATGTAAATAAGTGATATAAAAGAAATAATGAACTTGAAAAAGGTTCTTAAGGAAGTAGAAATTAACTCATGTTTATTATTCAGGACGTTAAAGAACGATCAAGTCAAGTCGGACCCGAGGTAAGGGATCCTACTCCTCTATTTCTTTTTAAGTACACTCTTTTATGTCATTCCATTTAAGCTCATATTTATTGTCATTGGGATGTTAGTTTATATTAATATTACTTTAATTTTTATGTTCATATGATGAGAGATCCTATTCTCTCTCATCAAACCATTTTGGATGTTTTGAGTGGCGCCGTTAGGCTGCCGAATTTTCGTAAGAGATCTAACCTCTCTCTTTATTTTTAAGTACTCTTCTTTATGTCACTTCTTTTAAGCTACTCTTTGTTATGATGGGTGATGTTCTTTTATATTCCTCTTTCTGTAAATTTTATTGTAATATGACGAGAGGCCCTATTTGATCTCATCAATCCATTTTTGGTAGTTTTAAGTGGCGTCGTTAGGCTGCCGAGTTTTCGTAAGGGATTTTTAATCTCACTTTTATTCCCGTGAGATTTATGATACATTTTCCACAATTTCCTTTGAGTGGTTTATGTACTGCACATTATTTTACTCATTTTGTAAAATAATTTCATTTATTAGTACTAACATCAATTTTGTATTGTCTTTCTTTCACGGGGTGTATGTTTCGAAAGATACCCATGTCGGTAAGGGAACCTTTCACCCTCCTCTTTTTAAAAGACTTCTTTTGTTATGTCTTTTAATTCACATAACACAATGTTGGGATATGTTCTTCTATATCCTTAGTGATTTAAATTTTATGTCCATGTGATGAGATACCCTTTTTATCTCTCATCAACTCATTTTCTGAATTTTGTAGTGATGCCGTTAGGCTGTAAAATTTTTGCAAGGGAACATCTTAACCCAGTTTTGATTCTTTGGGATAAGCTTTTACTCCTTGAATATGTCGTTCTATGAATATGTGTGAATAACCACTGATTGTATTACACTTAATATCCACTTATATTTGGTGTATTAGTTGGTCACACATAATTATGTAATTGATTAATCCTTAATCCAAGGATACCGTCTTTGTATGGGAATTCTTCTCAATCTTCTTTCATTGAGGCATATTTTGTTTTATACACAACATTATTTTATACTGTTTATAATCCCCTTTGAATTTTACGTTTATCCGAAAGGAATCTTTTTTATACAATACGTTTTACTAAACGAAAAAAGGGAATGTTTTTGTCGTACATATGCGGCGACAACGACTTCTCCTCCACCGTAACCATTATTTGAGTTTCAGATTCCTCCACAAGCCATACCTTTTTAAAAAAAATAAAAATAAATACCATGTTTTACTTTGATTTTATTTTGGTATTGAAAATGGTTTTCATAATGTTTTTTTATCAATGTGTTGTATTGATATCTTGTGATTGAAAAGTTGAAATGTTATGTATCCTTTATGCATGTTTTATGTGATACGATTATGTTATGGTTCTTGGGAATTATTATGAAGACGGGTGGTTCCATGATAAACTAACGGCGAGTGAGCCCGATATTGCTCTCCAATGCATTGGGTAACGCGAAGGGGTTAAACGTTATGGTTTCTCTGAAGAGATTTAGGGAATATACTATGATGGGTATTCCAAACGTAACCAAGAGGGTTAATCAATATGTAAGAATGTTATGAATGCCTCAAGTTACCTTTATGTCTTATGATTTCTATGATTTATTCATGATTTTTTGTGGTATGTTAAAGTGATTATGTTTTATGGGTAAAGTATGATTTCATTCTTATGTATACATGTACTCATGTTTCCTTTCCATATTTTTATATCCCTTACTGAGCTTTTTATGCTCATCCCAAGTTTTTGATATGTTTTTCACAGGTCAAGGGAATGGTACATGATATGATGATAGTGTCAAGGAAGTGTCAATAAAGAATCCATGTTTTATTTTTAATATGATTTCGTTGATGGGAAAAATTAATACTATCTTTTATGTAACCACTTTGTTTAAATGTGGAATGTAATGCATGTTTTATGATCTAATTCTCTAAAACTCTAAACCTGAAAAGATCCTCAATGTGTAATCTTGTAATAACTCAATATTAAGTAAGGTTTAAGGTTGGGGCCTTATAGTTGGTATCAAAGGTCGGTTTAGATAACTTTAGAGGTTAGGGTATTCTCTAAGCACAAGTGACATTACCATAATGGTTAGGATTTCAGAAAAAGTCCTAGTTTTAGATAAAGTGAATGAGTAAGTATATCTTAGAGTTTACCTTCCTCATTAGTACATGATGGTTTTGTTGATATACTCACACTGACATTTCTATTTTTAGTGAATGGATGGATCTAGTATGCACCAAAGAGACAACAGGTTTGAAGGAAACTGTGGTGGTTCTCTGATTAAGATACTAGATAAAATGGGGGATTCAATGAGGAAACTCATGGTTGTTCTAAACCAACTATCAAGGAGTCATGATCAACCACTTGAACCATGGTATGATCTGTAATGAATCATGTGATAGATGACCAATTGATGTGGAATTTCAGGTAATAATTATAAAGGTAACCATTAGAGTTTATATGATCCTTAATTTTGAGGTAATTATGGGTTATTATATGTTATGATGGAAAATTAAAAGCATGAGATAAACTTGAGGTTAAAATATTTTATGATCATTTTTGAAGATTTTATCTCATTTTGGGGAATGTTCTAAGAATTATATAGTTTTGGAAAAAGGAAAACACGCAGACCGTGTGACAACCTGTCGCGTCGGACAATGGTGCGAGAATCGAACCCACAACCAAAGTGAGACTGGTATTTATCGCCTACCACTGGACTACGTGAAGTCCCTGGTTAGTTTGACTAATTATTTTTAGTTAGATGATTTTAGGAATAAAGAGTAAGTTTATTTTGGGTTATCTATGGAAATGATTAACCTATCATTGAGGATATGTGATTAGGTTTATTACTTTTCAATATGAGATTTTAAGAGCAACTGATGTTATTTGGAGATAAAAGTTTATTTGTACCATGGAAGACTATGTGACTAAATCCTTCAAATATTTGGGTTTCAATATTATTTTGGTTTACTTTGATAAATTTTATGGAAATTTTTTTATCAAATGGTCCTCGTTGAACTTTAGGTTTTGTTGGACAAATTTTTGAGATTAAGAATAGATTTTCTTTTTATAAAGGGTTATCCTTTTCTGGATTATCTGATATTGTACTAACCATTTTGGTTTTGGTTTTGGTTAAAGTCTAAAGACATGGGAAGTATATAGTTCTCTTTTGTGGATTAGGTGATTCTCTAAATGTTTATTATAGTGAACAAGTCTTCCTAAATACTCATCTTTTGGAGAAAATATGAGTTTGTGTATGAAATATAATAAAAGTTGAAAGTCAACATGATAAGTTATTATTTTTCCTTACGAATAAATTACTAAATAAAAAAACAAAAATGTTTTCTATTAACTTTTCCTACTAGGGAATCGAATACCGTTTAACCCATCACAAGTTTGTGATTTTCTTGTGGTTAACTTTCTCCTAAACATGTTTTCTATCACTCTCCATCAGAACATGACCCTATGTTTTCTCCTCCATGTCCATGTTTCCCTACATGGAATCCTAGTATGGGTTAACTCGGGTGACCTCTGTACTTATCATTCTTTATTTTAAAGTGATTATTTTACCGACTCTTGTTCCGATGTGGGACTTTCAAGGATGTTTCCGAGCCCAATTTTAAAATTACGAGGATGCAATTCCCAAAAAGGGAGGAAGGATATAACACCCCAAGTAAATAAAGAATATTAAATTTTTATATTTATCCATATTTGTGAATAAAATATTAATATTACTTTAAAGGGGAAGCTATGCTCGATGGCGTACCCAATACGCAACAACAAGTTTCTTGGGAATCTTACGTTGCACTCTAATAATAAAATAATATTATTTTAAATGGTAGTTAATGCCTAGCCATTGTAATGGAGGGATTGAACAAAACTAACTACAAAATGATTATATATGTTTGTCAAATATTTTTACTTTTTACAATAAATGTTAGAGGATTAAAAATGTGAATGAATCCAATTTCAAGCGTAAACATTCTAATATTCTTTAAAAGGTCGATTAACCGCATTTTTATGGTGAACCTCTTTTAAATCCATTTTTTGACAATTTTATGTGTTATATTTGACAAAATAAAATTCTTCTTTATAATAAGGACATCAAAATTTCCTTTGTGTAAATTTTTGGTATTTTTCCGATAATGTTCATTTTTAATGAATAGTGAAAAATGTTGTATTTTAATTCAAAACCTTTTTTTAGTATAATTTATTTATATGATTAGATTATCTTTTAAATTGGTTTTAAAGTGAAATTAGAATATATTTTTACCATTAAATCCAATGGTGGTCATTGGAATTAATTTCACTTTGAAATTGGACTTAAACTAGTGTCAATCTTTTAATAGATATTGTTTCTTAAAAACACGCTATTTGTTTTGACAACGGGAATTAATTATTAAATTAATGAAATCAAATTATATGCTTTGAATTTTTTAAAATAGACATCATTTTTGAATTCGGAATATCAAATATAGCCTAGGGTGAGTTTTTGGTAATTTTCTGAAAAACTTCAATTTTTGATGAATAGTGAAACCACTAAGTGGTACTTATAAAAACTGAATTTCTGTTTAAATGAAAATTTTCTACCTTTGTTTTTTGAATTTTAAAAATATGAAATACATGGGTTTCATTAAGAATTAAAATGTTGTTCAATGGGATTAAAATAATTTTTTGGTGAATAGTAACTTATTAAGTTTTTAATCGCGATTAGAGGTAATTAGTGTAGTTTAAGGTAAAAATAATGTTTTAATAATATGAAATGACCTAGAAACATGTCCTACACTCATTGTATGAGTCATGGACGACCAAAAAAATACATGGGTCAACTTGGGGTCCCCATGGAGCCACTTTGGTTGGAAAATGACATAAATACCTTTTTATTTAATATTAAAATTAAAATGACACAAACATGAGTTGTTTTACTAAAAAAATATTTAAATGGGGTTTTACAAGTCAGATTTTTGACTATAAATAGTAATTGGAAATATAAAAAGAGTTCCTACATAATAGTATTTTTTTATAATTTTTAGACAATAAATAAATTAAATTATTTATGACATCATGATGATGCAACGATGACCTCATTATTTAACGATTTAAATAAAATGGAAAGATAATGTAAAATATAAGACCTAAACATGTCCAAAACCTATTGAATGGGTTTATTTAGATCCCTTACCACCTTATCCTCGAAATAAATCAATGTGGGACCTTTAAAATACGAAACTCGTTTGAAAATAAAGTAACATTTTGTAACTTTACAAGAGTGCCCCTCCTCTCCTCTTATAAAAGGCCCCCACCTATACCACCTTACCCACACCTCTAAGGACTTTGGCTCGGCCAACCCCTGCTCATTTTGCCTCTTCACATACCTCTATTACTCCTAGAAGCCTCACTGTGGGCAGATGTCTTCCCAAGGATGCCTTTGAGCTCAAATCAAAAAGAGTTACCTGATTTTAAGGTTATGTCTTCACTTGTGTTCTTTTGATTTCTTTTGCATCTCCAACCCCCTAAACTCTTTTTATCCATTTCTTTTGTAAAAAATCTAGTATCTTAAATATACTAGGATGTTTTTATAAGAAGCATTCGAGCTACACTTATAGACACCTACATCAAATGGTTAAAGAACATATTGTTTCTGTGGATGGCGAATTTCTGCCTCATAAAACGATGATTGGTCAACACTCATGTAACACCTTAAAAGGTGGACATTTAGATAGAACTATATTTATATATGATATATAATATTTTTATGTTTTACTTAAGCTTATGTATTTTTATTTTTTGTCATACCTTTACGGTTTCCATTGTGGGTAAACACAATAATTTCATTTTAGGAAGTGCAGACTACCGCCCCCTCAAAGTGATTTGATTCGTTAATGCCATATGTGAGATGTATAAATGATGTATTTAAAGTTATTATATATTATGTATGTTACATATAAATGATTAATATAATTCTGGAATTAAAATATACATACATCTCATTTAGTTTTAATACCATTAATATGACATAGAAATGAAAGTAGCGTTCATGCGTACGTACGACTTACCGTCTCCATGAACTGTGAATTTCATTTCTTACCTATAAATGATTATGTAATGTTATAAATACATCTATATTATGGATATATATGATATATATGATATCCAAATCATGAATATCATTCTGGATATAATGAACCATTGACCACACGAACAACATGTAATTGTAAGAAGTCCACTTTCGACTTAAGAACCAAATATCGAAAAAACAAACATTATTAACTTAAATGATTACGTAATGTTTATAACATCTAAATAAGTGATATAAAAGGAATAATTAACTTTAAAAATGTTCTTAATCAAGTAGAAATTATCTCATGTTTATTATTCAGGATGTTAAAGAACGATCAAGTCAAGTCGGACCCGAGGTAAGGGATCCTACTCCTCTCTTTCTTTTTAAGTACACTCTTTTATGTCATTCCTTTTAAGCTCATCTTTCTAGTGATTGGGATGTTATTTTATGTTACTCATACCTTAATTTTTATGTTAATATGATTAGAGACCATATTCTCTCTCATCAATCCATTTTGGATGTTTTGAGTGGCGCCGTTAGGCTGCCGAATATTCGTAAGAGATCTAACCTCTCTCTTTCTTTTTAAGTACTCTCCTTTATGTCACTTCTATTAAGCTCCTATTTGTTATGATGGGGGATTTTCTTTTATATTACTCTTGCTGTAAATTTTATTTTAATATGATGAGAGACCCTATTTGATCTCATCAATCCATTTTTGGATGTTTTAAGTGGAGCCGTTAGGCTACCGAGTTTTCGTACGGTATTTTTCATCTCACTTTTATTCCCGTGAGATTATGATACATTTGACACAATTTACATTGAGTGGTTTATGTACTTCCCATTATTTTACTCATTATGTAATATAATTTCATTTATGAGTATTTACATCAATGTTTTATTGTCCTTCTTTCACGGGGTGTATGTTTCGAAAGATACCCATGTCGGTACGGGAACCTTTCACCCTCCTCTTTTTAGAAGTCTTATTTTGTTATGTCTTTTAATTCACATAAAATTAGGTTGGGATATGTTCTTATATATCCTTAGTGATTTAAATTCTATGTCCAAGTGATGATATACCCTTTTTATCTCTCATCAACTCATTTTCTGAATTTTGTAGTGACACTGTTAGGCTGTCAAATTTCTGCAAAGGAACTTCTTAACCCAATTTCGATTCTTTGGGATAAGCTTGTACTCCTTGAATATGATCTTCTATGAATATGTGTGAATAACCACTGATTGTTTTACACTTAATATCCACTTATATTTGGTGTATTAGTTTGTCACACATAATTATGTAATTGATTTATCCTTAATCCAAGGATACCGTCTTTGTATGGGACTTCGTCTCAATCTCCTTTCATTGAGGCATATTTTGTTTTATACACAACCTTATTTTATACGGTGTATAAACCCCTTTGACTTTTATGTTTATCTGAAAGGAATCTTTTTTATACAAATCATTTTACTAAATGACAAAAGGTAAGGTTTTTGTCGTACGTATGTGGCGTCAACGACTTCTCCGCCGCCGTGACCATTATTTGAGTTTCGGCTTCCTCTACATGCCATACCTATTTTTTAAAGAAAAATAAATACCATGTTTTACTTTTATTTTATTTTGGTATTGAAAATGGTTTTCATAATGTTTTTATATCAATGTGTTGTGTTGATATCTTGTGATTGAAAAGTGGAAATGTTATGTTTCCTTTATGCATGTTTTATGTGATACAATTATGTTATAGTTATTGGGCATTATTATGAAGACGGGTGGTTCCGTGATAAACTAAGGGCGGGTGAGCCCGATATAGCTCTCTAATGCATTGGGTAACGCAAAGGGGTTAAACGTTAAGGTTTCTCCGAAGAGATTTAGGAAATATACAATGATGGGTATTCCAAACATAACCAAGAGGGTTACTCCCTACGTAAGAATGTTATGAATGCCTCAAGTTACCTTTATGTCTTATGATTTCTATGAATTATTCATGATTTTTTATGTATGTTAAAGTGCTTATGTTTTATGTGTAAAGTATGATTTCATTATTATGTATACATGTACTCATGTTTCCTTTCCATATTTTTATATCCCTTACTGAGCTTTTTATGCTCATCCCAAGTTTTTTAAATGTTTTTCACAGGCCAAGGGAAGGGTACATGATATGATGATAGTGTCAAGGATGTGTCAAGAAAGAATCCATGTTTTATTTTTAATATGTTTCCGTTTATGGGAAAAATTAATACTATCTTTTATGTAACCACTTTGTTTAAATGTGTAATGTAATCCAAGTTTTATGATCTAATTCTCTAAAACTCTAAACCTGAAAAGATCCTTAATGTGTAATCTTTTAATAACTCAAGATTAAGTAAGGATTAAGGTTGGGGCCTTATATTAATAGATATTTTTTTTTTATAATTATCACTTTCATCATTTATCCTTAACTAATTCTATTACTATGAGATTCACTTCACCATCTTTATCACAAAATGTTAGTATAAAAAATCTTCCCTCATTCTATGCATCAAAGGGTGCCATCTGAATGCGATTATGGAATCTATTATATTATTTAAATTAAAAAAAGATAAATAATGATCCAACTTATCATTAATTTAATGTTATCACGACCTTAACATGTATTTTAATATTTTAATACTCTTTTAATTATATTTTTATTTATGTGGATTATAAGAAGTGCTCAAAAGTGGATTCCTGTTCAATTTTTTTTGAAAACTATTCAAAAATCTTGTTATAAAAAATTTCTCATGTTCATATACTATAAAAATATGTGCACCATGAATTCTAAAAACACCATTGATATTGAGCCCAATTAGGAAATCAAGAGGTAGATCATAACTTATTGGGAGGAAAAGTTTGTACATGGAAAGGTGATCAATAATAACCAATTAGTGATTATTTTCTTTTAGGATTACTTGTAAATCCCTTGAAAACTTCCATAATAATATCATACCACTAGAGAAAATGAATATAGAGAGGTTATCTCATTCTTTTAAGATATTATATCTTAGCCATTACCTGTTAATAAACAACCATCTTTATTCATAGAAAGGAATTTACCACCTCTTTGTTTACCACATAAAATGTTAACTTAAATCCATATACATCTTGGTTCTATTAGGTGGTGTAGAGAAACATTTTCTTTAAGATTCATCAAGTAATTCCCTCTTCAGCTTAGTTATATATGAAAAAATAGAATATTTATGAAATTCATCACACCATATTTGTAAATGATGTATGAAAATTTCCCATGATTCACAAAATCAATATTATTTTAAAAATTTTATCATCTAGTTGGGACATTTTTATCTTCTCTGGTCAATTTAGTTTTTCAATAATTTATAAATAGAGTGATATTTTCCCATCTCTAATGATTCCCATATCCAACATTACTATTTCAATCAATAGAGGATCTGTTCTAATCATCATTTTTGTTACAAATCCATGATATCTCCAACTCAACCCACCACACACCCTATTTTCCATCCCAGGGGGGTAATTGATAGATCATGCTATATGAATTTTCTCATAATAATCTATATTGGAGAAAATATTCATTTAAAAATTTTATGATCCATATATATCTCAAATATTTCATTATATAGATAATACCTCTAGATATTCAAAGAAATTTTTTTGATTTCTTTATCATGATCAAGGTTGAATAATTTTTTTATGAATATTTAAATGTATTAAAGAATAAACAGAAATGGATCGAACCACTCCGTTACATTCCTTTGTGAAAATATGGGGTTTGAGGTGTTCTGGGAGGTCAAGGTGACTCATCCCGAACACTTTGCCTATTTTCCCTATCTGTGAATAGTAGCATCAGTGATCCTTAGTGGACAGTTCCAATGGTAGACAGTTGTGAACAATTCCAATGGTGAGTTCTAATGGTAACCACTCTTTCCTTTTCCAAATTTCCAATTTATGAACAATTCCATTAGTAAACAGTTCTATCGATAACATTTAATGGTATCCCCTCTTTCCGTTGCCAAATTTCCAATTCTATAAACAGTTCAATAAGTGAACAGTTCTATCAGTAACCAATAACAGTATCCTCTATTTCCTTTTCAAAATTTCTAATGCTTTGAACAGTTCCATTAGTGAGCATTTTTATCGGTAACCTCTAACGATAACCTCTATTTCATTTTCCAAATTTCCAATTCTATGAATAGTTCCATCAGGGAATAGTTATATCGGTTACCTCTAACAGTAACCTATCATTCATTGTCCAAATTTCCAATTCAATGAATAGTTCCATCAGTGAACAGTTCAATCAGTAATCTCAAATGGTAACCTCCCTTTCCATTGCCAAATTTTGAGTTCTGTGAACAATGTTCCAGAATGGTAGGTGTACAGTGTTATATCAGTGAGGTTTTAATGGTGAGGTTCATGAACAATGTTCTATCGGTGAGGTTCTAACTGTGTGGTTTATGAACAGTGTTCTATTGGTGAGGTTCATGAATAATGTTCTATCGGTGAGGTTCATGAATAGCATTCTATCAGTGAGGTTCTAACGGTGAGGTGCATAAACAATGTTTTTCCTTTGCCAAATTTTGAGTTCATGAACAGTGTTTCCTGCTTCCTACAGTTTCACCCCTTTAGTGTTTCCCATAGATGTAAAATTCATTCAATGGCTTGTTTTAAGGACTCTAAGGTTGATTCAAATCCATAACTCCTATATTAATTATTCCTAAGGTTCAGGATGTTTTTACTCAGTTAAACCACATGGTTTATTGTAATGTACTTTTAATGGGAAATCAAGCGTATCATAAACTGTAGCTCCATTAAACGTTCTAAAGGGAAGGGTTATATTGTTCCCAAAATTTTTTCTCCTTGTTATCCAGTGCGAGACTCTCAAACAATTCCCTCCATCCTATAGGAATCATGAGATAAATCATTTCCTCACGGATTAGTTTCCTCAACGTCCTTTTTAATGCAAGTGCACCACCTATTTCTGTGAAACCAAGAAGTATCGATCACTCTTCAATATAAGGTATGTTTTATCGTCATTCATTTGCGGTTCATATTCTCCTATTTCCCCTTTACATTTTATAGCATGTAATATCCATGATTCTAATAGATTTTTCTTGGGGTTCTTTTGGTGCTGTCGTACCGTAGCATCCCTGGGTGGATGAAGTTGTTGCTAGAGATGGATTGTGACACATTGTGTGGATAACGAACGTCAAGAACTGTTTGGGGTTGGGGATTTGTTTCTTCTCTTTTCTTTTACGTGCAACTGCATTGTTAGCATGTTTTATTCAAATAGACCACAATGGAAAATAAATAATAAATATTTTAACCAGATAAATAAATTGATATCGGTCATATGTTATTTCCCCTTGTTTTCTAGATAGTGTGATATCCATGCTTTCTTCGTTTAACTATTTGTTCTTGTTGAAAATTGGTAAAGAACCTAAACCGGAATTAATTGAAAATAGTTTTCTATGGATAAAGAGGAATGTAAATGAATCTGGTTCTTCTTGTTTTAATTTTATGTTAATCAAATTGGTGTCGTAAGCATATTTAATTTTTTGTGGTAGCTTACTGATTCAGTTTCCCGAATTTGGAACCTATGAATAATGAATCGGTTAAATCAAGAAGGATTAAAGAACAGATTGTTTGATAATTCCTTGAAGGGTTTTGAATTACCCGCTTGATTGCTAAAGGTCCAAGAGCCCAAGGGTTATGATGTTTGTTTTCATGTTTCTTGTGTCGTAATGTGAGCATGGAGGGATGTTGTGATATATGGGGGTATAGAGACCTTTGGTTGTGGCAGTAGATGACGCCTAGAGTGGTGAGATGCATCAGTTTATGCATGTGGGTGTCGGGGAGGACACTAGGGATGATATAAAGGGATGGATGTGATTTTTGGATGCTTTATATTTCTTGCAGGTTGTTTATATTCTTTACTTCTCCCCACTTCTCAAAGAAGCTGGTCTTACTTACCCTTCTTCTGAAAGGAGTGAAGATGTGTGTGGTATGCCACTTGATTTCGGTGTTTAGATTCTCAAGGGAGAATGGGTCTATGCTCTTGATATAGGTGGAAAGGACTCAATGGGTAGTTCATCTACTCACAGTGTTGATCCCCCTTATGTTTAGTAGCACAAAATATTTTTCTCTAATGCTTGGGAATATGGGAATGTAATGGTGTAAATAAATAATATGAATTAATGATGTTAACCCATGGGGTTTAGAGCTTGCTGGGGCACAATGCTGAGGTTGTGATTTGAAAGAACAATGGAATTTGGGTGCGATGCTAATGAAATTTATTGTGGAATTGTCTTTGGTTAATTAATGTTTAAACAATTAATTAACATAAAGTGAAACTAATAAAAATGTAATGACATAATGTATTAAAGCTCTTAAGTGGTTGTGTTCTTATATGATACAAAGTCCTAGAAGTAGAAGCCTGGATTCTGAGAGACGTTAGCATTAGTTATGTCTAAGACTATGTTATACGCATAGTGTGGTTGTGAGATATAATTTATTCTGTACTTTCTGTGATTCTATACAATACTCCACACTATCATTAAGGGAAACTAACACCTCGGGTATTCTGAGCCCTCTAGGGTGTTTTCCCTAATATTCTGGTGGGAGGATGGATGGCTAACTACCACACTTTTCCTTGCTCTATTCTCTTGGTAGTTACTTTTACTGGTAGGAACAACAGTTAGTTTTCCCCATATATGTGTGTAGAGGGTTGTAATGGCTTGTGGTTATTCACACACTTTTATTGTGGATGTATTATCCTATAGACTACTATAGGTGTAACGTGTATAGGCTATGATGGCTCGAGGATCCTTACTCGGTGTACGGGCAGTAATGGCTTGAGGTATAATACTCTTTGTATGATACATGTTTTCGATCTGTGGTGTCACCAAGAAACTACCTGGTCACTTTCTTGCGTGGACCTGGTGGTTTTGTTGCATGAGGTGCATATTGTGCTACTTCGCCTAGGTGTCTGTAGGCAAGCCTTTTTGGAGAGAGATGCATAAGATGTATGACAATGGGGAAAATCAGAAAACCAGTGGGGAAGTTGAAGTGGGGCACCCTTGATATTCTTTATTATATGATATATTCTTGTATGCATTACTTGGTGAGAGTAGCCATGGTGAGACTGGGAACTTAGTATACCTATTTAGGTGGAGATTTAGTTTCACTTGTTGTTCATTGTGCTTTAGCATGCTTTCATTAGTTTTGACGAGAGGCTTCATGGACGATCTTTCTGAGTATACTGTTATTCTAAGCCTATGTGTATATAAATTGTTTTTCAGGTCACTTGAAGAAACTTAATGATCAAGTTGGTTTCTACTAGCTTGGGGATGTAGGAGCTGTTCGGGCTTATGGTTGCTACTATTTTTTACTTTCTTTTGGGTACTTGCAGTTTTCCCCTTCCTGTTGTAGTACTTTTGCATGAAATTACATATGTACACTTGGTTTTTCTTTTATATTTCAGTTATGAGATGGAGTTTGTTTGTGTCTATCTTATCTCTTTATACTGCATTTGTTCTCTTAGAGGGTAATTCCTCCCATTTGTGTGTTTTATATACCCTCGGTGCTAGTCCCCAACCCGGGGCCTACTGGAGGCGGGACTCGGGGGTCATTATCCCCATTCTCACATTTCCGTCCTAGGAGGGGTACTTTTTGTGGGGAGGGGGTCGTGATAGAGTGGTATGGGAGGCTTGGTTAAGGGATAGGATGGAGTTTGGAGTTAGGAATAGGTGAAGTTGCATGGGTTGGTAGGGAAAATATGTCATTCATGTTTAGAAAGTGATATAAAAACTAGATACCGGTTGAGTCACAGGCGTTTAGCCCCCCCCCCCCTATGATCTGATGTACAAACCTTTATGTTTACAATGGCTACTAAAGAAGGTGATACTAGTTTCAGGGTAGAGACCTAGTAAAGGATCATGGAACATGCTTCTTTGAGGCTGTGTTTGAATGGGTAGACCTTAGGATAAGGTAACCTAAAATCAATGAAAGAAAAAAATTAATTAATAATTGTTGATTCTTCCATATTCTAGGATTAAGAGCTCCAAAGTTTTGTTATTTTATATGTATGGATCTTGGTGGACGTCCTTGTAAGGTTTGTAAAAAAATGTATAATAGGTTGTTCTAGCAGATCGCCATAGAGTACTGGTTGACGACGACGAAACTTGGAGGAAGACACTCTGAGATTTGCAGTGCCAGAGTCTGTAAAAGTACGAGCGGTCTGTTATAGATGCAGTCACGGAAGACTGGTTGGAGGAGATCGAGATAGGCTTCTGTTCGATCTATTCTTGGAAGGAGAACTGGGTGTCCTTGGTTGTGAAAATGCTGCATGGAGCAGTGAGGCATTGGTGGTTCTTATTCCACTGGGATCGTGAGGAGTCAGGGATCTCATGGGAGGAGTTCCGAAACAAGTTTGGAGTCGAATTTCTTTTTTCGACCATGAAGGAATCCTATTTTCAGGAGCTTCTTACCCTTCGACAGGGGAGCTCCAATGTGCGAGAGTTTGGAATCCGTTTTAAGAAACTTTTATGATATGCTTCAGACCTGTTTCTAGATGAAGAGGCCAGGGCGAGGCATTTTGAGGAGGCTTTGTGTCTAGAGATCCAGTGCCAGGTCTTCCCATTTATGTTGAAGACATTTCTTGAGGTGCTAGCGAGGGCAGAGGTTGTCGAGGGGACTTTGGCCAGGACTGGATCATCAAGAGAGGGGAATCATCATGATTCCTCACAAAGCTGAGTTGTGGTCCGGGGTTCCCGGTTTTTAAGGAAGAAGAGTTTCTGTTCAGCCGAGGGTAGGTCCCAGCCTTTCACATCTCATTTCTCTAGAGGAAGCAACTCTCAGGCCTATGCCAAGGGACCATATGCTTTATTTTCTTATGGTGGTCATGGTCATCAGTAGCGAGAGTACCTGACCTTTCAGAGTTGTCATCGTGCACCAGGTGCTACACTCCTAGTTCCTCCGCTGAGTCAGTTTTAGCCGAGGTAGTAGCAGCAGGTTGCACGCACTTTAGATCAGCATAGGGTAAATGGGGCTGACATAGGACAGCCCCATGACACTCCCCATCCTTAGAGAGTAGAGTGCGGCCGTGGTGGTGGTCATAATCAGGGTCAGAGAGGTCATGGAGGAGGTCGTGGTATGCTTTATGCTCTAGTATTCCCAGCTCTAGGCAATCCAGATGTCATTCAAGGTACCCTTTGCTTGTTTTATACCTTGTTTTATCCCCTGTTTGATTCAGGAGCGACACACTCCATCATATCACATACCATTTTCTGTGCTTTGGGACTTGAGGTAGAGAGGCTTCCAGTGCCCCTGACATTGACTACACCAGTTGGAGGTCGAGCTAACATGTTTGACGTATATAGAGACTGTGAGCATGTTTTGGTGCAACACCGCTATTGGGGAGATTTCCTATATTTACAAATACAACAATGTGATGTCTTCCTCGGCATGTATTGGTTGTATTCGGTGTAAGCTATCGTGGATTGCTTCAGTAAGAAGGTCATTTTATTTGGTGCTTATGGTGAGTCGGGGGGTTTGTTGGCGAGCGAGATCCTCAGATGGGTTATAGGCGTGTTCCATCCTAATCATGCAAGATGGATGAGATGATGTTGAGTTCTTGAGAGTTTCAGTAGTTGGCATTTCCTAGGGTTGTGAAGAAGGATGATGGTAGTTTTCAGTTGTGTGTCGACTATCGTCGCTTAACCAAAGTTACAATAAAGAATGGAGATCCTCTTCCGTGGATTTATGATTTATTCAATCAACTGAAGGGTGCAAGTTGGTTCTCAAATATCCACTTACGCTAAAGATATCATCAGATGCGTGTAAAGGATGAGGATATCCTGAAAAATGCTTTCCATCGACATCATGGGCATTATGAGTTCGTTGTAATGCTGTTCGGCATGACGAATTTTCTAACTGTGTTAATGGTATTGATGAATGTTGTGTTCCATGAGTTCCTGGACAAGTTCGTGGTCATTTTCATTGACGACATCCTTGTGTACTCCACATCTAAGGAGGATCATGAAGAGCATCTACATGCCATTTTGGGAGTTCTTTGTCAACATCAGTTGTTTGGGAAGTTATCGAAGTGTGAGTTTTGGGCACGAGAAGTCCATTTCATGGGGCATGTTTTTTCCTAATAGGGAGTAGGTGTGGATCCATTAAATATAGAAGCAGTTGTGTCTTGGGAAACACCCAAGACAGTGTCAGTGGTGCGATGTTTCCTTGGTCTAGAAGGCCACTACAGGAGGCTCGTAGCTGATTTCTCACGAGTTGCGACTCTTATGATTGCTTTTACCATGAATGATCATGTATTCATATGGAATGATCAGTGTCAGTTAGTTTTCGAGTATCTAAAGGGGATGTTAGTAAGTTCTCATGTTCTTTGTCTTCAAGCTGAGGGAGTTCAGTTTGATTTTTTCTACAATGCTTCGCATATGGGGTTAGGCTGTGTTCTGATGCAGCATAGATCAATTTTTTCATATGGGTCTCTGTAGTTGCGTCCCCATGAGCGTAACTATTCCAACCATGATCTTGAGTTGGAAGCCATAGTGTTTTCTCTGAAGTTGTGGAGACATTACCTCATTGGAAAACACTGTGTGGTTTTCACCGATCATAATAGTTTGAGGTATGTTTTCCCCCAGCATGAATTGAACTTTTGAAAGTGTATTTGGATGGATTTATTACAAGAATATGACATAGAGATATCATATACACCCGGAAAGGGGAATTTTTTAGCTGATGCGCTGAGTTGGAAGTCATGTAGTGATGTAGTGCATGAATCTGGCGACTCGTGGAGAGTAATGAAAGAACTTTCAACATTACATCTTGATATGTAAGAAGTTGGGGGTAGATGTTATATTTTTTAGATGATGGTTCAATAATATATTTTGAAGAAAGTTGAAGATTCCCGGTTTGGAGAACTTGAGGTGGAGGTGTGGAGAGACCGAGTTGTTTGTGGTGAGGCCCCTGATGGTTGGTCAGAGGATGAAAAACATAGAGTGTTGTATCACAGAAGGCTTTTTGTTCCTTTGAAAATGCATGATATGGTTCTTGGAGAGTTTCATAGTTCTCCTTTATTAGTGCATCCTGCGTGAAAAAGATATACTGACCCTTGAGGAGATAATTTTGGTGGCATGGGCTAAAGCATTTAGTTGCGGAGTTTGTGTCCCGAAGTTTGGTCTGCTAGAAGGTGAACTCTGAACACCATGTTCCTAGTGGTCTTCTCCAGCCATTAGAGATTCCCAAGTGGAAGTGGGAGGACATCTCAATGGAATTTGTTACTGGTTTACCTCAAGCTCCCAGGGGACATGATTCTATTTGGGTGGTAGTGTATTGTTTAACAAAATCGGCCCACTTCATAGTGATCAAGGAGTCAAGATCAGTGGAGGTTTTATCGAGGAAGTATCTAGAGGAGATGGAGAGACTTCTTGGAGTCCTATGAATGATAATTTTTTATTGTGATCCTTGTTTTAAATCCAGTTGGTGGAGGGGTCTCTATTATGCATTCGGTTCTCAACTATTCCTTAACACTAATTTTCATCCTCAAATGTATGGTCATACAGAGTGAACCATCCGAACTCTTGAAGACATGTTAAGCTCTTGTGTTCATTATTTTTGAGGTTCATGTATGAGGTACATACCATTGGTAGAGTTCACTTACAATAATATTTTTCACTCCACCATGGGTATGGAACCTTTTTAAGCCTTGTATGGCTGACCTTTCCATTCTCTGTTGTGCTGGACTTGGGTCAGAGAGTCTGCAATTCTTGGACTGGAACTAGTGTAGAATAAAAGAGATATGGTTCATGTTATTTGTGAGGAGATGAAGACAGTGTATGATCATCATAAATCATACGTTGATCAAAGAAGGATACACTTAGAGTTTAATGTTGGGGATCATGTGTTTCTGAAGGTGACTCTATGTCGTGTTCATCAAAGTATTGGTCATGGTATTAATATATATCCGCAGTTTGTTGGGCCTTTTGAGGTGTTTGATCATGTTGGAGCTGTGGCATATCGAGTTTCACTTCCCCCGCAGATGAGTCAGATACATGATGTATTCCATGTATCACAGCTCTGTAGTTTTCTTCATGATGACTCTCACATCATTTATTGGGGAGTGATCGATGTTAATGATCATGCAACCTTTGAGGAGAGACCTGTGGACATCCATGACTGCAAGTAGAAGGTGTCACATAAGTGTTATATCCCTTTGTTAAGTGTCTTTTGGCGACACGGGGCATGGAGGGGAGTACCTTGGAACGTGAGTCACAGATACGTGCTCAGTACCCAGAGTTGTTTGATGTATAACTCTTTTCAGGGATCAGTGTAGCATTTGTGGGTATAAACCTTTCATTTTTATGAGATGGCTCCCTTTTTTTCTTTTGTGGATTGCTCTCTTTTGAGAGGTATCTCGATGTGTGGTTGTTCATACCCTGTATCATTTTCACTTTAGGTGGGGTTTGAATTCTCAGGGATGCGAATGTTTTGAGAGGTATACGATGTAATGGCTCGGACCTATCCAGTCCATTCCATTGTGAAAATATGGTGTTTGAGGTGTTCTGGGAGGTCAATGTGACTCATACCCAACACTTTGTCAATTTTCCAATTTTGTGAATTGCAGCATCAGTGGCCCTCTGTGAACAGTTCCAAAAGTAGACAGTTATGAATAGTTCCAATGGTGAGGTCTAACATTAAATTCTCTTTCCTTTTCCAAATTTCCAATTATATGAACACTTCCATCAGTGAATAGTTCTATTAGTAACATCTAATGGTAACCTCTCATTCCTTTTCCAAATTTCCAACTCTATAAATAGTTCAATTAGTGAACAGTTCTATTGGTAACCTCTAAGGGTATCCTCTCTTTAATTTTCCAAATATCCAAATCTATGAACAGTTCCATTAGTGAACGACTCTATCGGTAACCTCTAATGGTAAAATCTCTTGACTTTTCCAAATTTCCAATTCTATAAATAGTTCCATCGGTGAATAGTTGTATTGATAACCCCTAACGGTAACCTCTCTTTCCATTTAAAAATTTCCAATTCTATGAATAGTTCTATCCGTGAATAGTTCTTTCAGTAACCTCTAAGGATAACCTCTATTTTCTTTTCCAAATTTTGAGTTTAGTGAATAGTTTTCCCAAACAATAGGTGTAATGTGTTCTATCGGTGAGGTTATAATAGTGAGGTTCATTAACCATGTGCTATCGGTGTGGTTCATGAATAATGTTATATCAGTGAGGTTCATAAACAGTCTTCTATCGCTGAGGTTCTAACAGTGAAGTTCATGAACAATGTTTTTCCTCTACCAAAATTTGAGTTCATGAATAGTATTTCCACTTCCTATAATTTCACCCCTTTAGTTTTTTCCTTTGACATAAAATGCATTTAAAGGCACATTTTAAGGACTCTAAGGCCGATTCAAAGACATAACTTTATATTAATTATTCCTAAGTCTCAAGATGTTATTACTTGGTCAAACCATGTGGTTTAATGCGACCAACCATTAATGGTAAATCAAGAGTAGCATAAACTGCCACTCTATTAAATATTATAAAGGGACAAGATATCTTCCTCACATATTCTTCATCATTTTTCTCCGGTGCGAGATGCTCGAACCATTCACTCCTTCCTGTAGGAATTATTACATCAATCTTTTCCCCATGGATTGGTTTTCTTGACATCCTTCTTGCTGCATGTGCACCCTCTGTTTCTGTGAAACCAAGCAGTATCAATCAATCTTCAAACAAGTTATGTTTTATTATCATTGTATTGGGGTTCATATTCTATTTTTTCTCCTTTCCATTTTATAGCATGTAATATCCATGCTTCAAATGGAGTTTTCTTAGGGTTCGGTTGGTGTGGTCGTACTGCGGAATCATCGGGTGGATGCAGTTGTAGCAGGAGGAGGATCGCGAACCGTTGTGTGGATAAAAACGTCAGGAACTATTTAAGGTAGGGGATTCATTGCTTCTCTTTTCTTTTGTGAGAACTGTATTGTTAACATGTTTTATCCCACTAAACCATAATGGAATTGGCATAATAAATATTTCATCTGGATACATAAATTGATATCTATCCTATGTCATTTCCCCATGTTTTCTAGATAGTTTGATATCCATGCTTTCTTCATTTAGATATTTTTTCTTGAGGGAAATTGGTAAAGAATATAAACAAGAATTAATTAATAACTGTTGGATATGGATAAAGAGGCATGTAAATGAACCTGGTTCTTCTTATTTTAATTTGATGTTAATCAAATTGGTGCAATAAAAAGGTTTAATTATTTTTGGTAGCCTACTTATTAGGTTTCCCGAATATGGAACCTATGAATAATGAATCGGTTAATACAAGATGGATTAAATAACTGATTTTTTGATAATTCTTTGAAGGGTTCTGAGTTACTAACTTGATTGTTAATCAACCAAGATCCCAATTGTTAAGATGTTTGTTTTCATGCTAATTGTGTTGTGATGTGATCATGGAGGGATATTGTGATATGTGGGGGTATGGAGACCTTTTGTTGTGGAATAAGATGATTCCTAGAGTGGAGAGATGCATCGGTTTATACATGTGGGTGTCAAGGACACCAGGGATGATGGAATATGATGGATGGGATTGTTAGATGCTTGCTGTTTCTTATTAGGTGTTTATGTTCTTTACGTCTCCCCACTACTCATGGCAGTTGTACTTACCTAGCCTTCTTCCGAAATGGGAAAAGGAGCACTGGGTATGCCTCATTCTTTCAGTGTTTAGCTTCTCAAGGGAGAATGGGTCCACGCCCTTGCTATATGTAGAAAATATTAGACGGGTAGTTCATCTACTCACAGTGTTGAGGCCCCTTGTGTTTAGTAGCGTTGAATGTTTCTCTAGAATGCTTGGGAATATGGGAAATTAATGGTGTAAATAAAAATTCAAATTAATGATGTTAACATATGGGGTTTGGAGCTTGCTAGGGCGCAATGCTGAGGTTTTGATTTGAATGAATAGTAAACTTTGGGAGTAATGCTAATGAAATTTAATGTGGAATGGTCTTTGGTTAATTATTGTTTAAAGAATTAATTAAGATAAAGTGAAACTAATAAAAAGTTAATGAAATAATGTATTAAATCTCTTTAAGTGGTTGTGTTCTTATAGGATACATATTCTTAGAAGTAACAGCCTAGAGTCTGAGAGACGTTAGCTGCAGTTGTGTCTAAGACTATGTTATACACATAGTGTGGTTGTGGGATATAATATATGGTGTAGTTTTTGTGTTTCTATACACAACTCCACCCCATCTGTAAGGGAAACTTACACCACATGGATTCTGATCCCTATGGGGTGTTTTCCCCAACATTCTAGTCGGAGGATGGTTGGTTGACTACCCCCGTTGGCCCCGCTCTCTTCTCTTGGTAGTTACTTGTGCTGGTAGGGACAATAGTTAGTTTTACCTATATATGTTTGTATAGGGCTGTAATGGCTTGTGGTTATTCACACACATATATTCTGGATATAGTATCCTATGGACTACTATAGGTGTAACATATATAGGATGTGATGGCTTGAGGATCCTTACGCAGTGTATGGGCCGTAATGGCTTGAGGTATAATACCTGATGTATGATACACATTTTTCATGCTGTGGTGGATCTTGGAGACTACCCAGATACTTTCTTTCTTAGAAGTGGTGGTTTTTTTGCATGAGGTTCATATTGTGGTGCTTCGCCCAAGTGTCTACAAGAAAGCCTTTTTGGAGAGGATACTTAGGAAGTACGACATTGGGGAAATGTAGCAAACCAGTGAGGAAGTAGTAGAGGGTTACCCTTGATATTCATTATTATAAGATATATTCTTGTATGTGATACTTGGAGAGAGTATCCATGGTGAGGCTGGAAGCATAGTATACCTATTTAGGTGATGAGTTAGTTTCACTTTTTGTTCACTATGCTTTAGCATTAATTCGTTACCTTTTCACAAGAGGCTTTAGGAAGGATCCTATTGAGTATACTATTATACTCAACCTATGTATATATAAACTTTTTTCATGTCACTTAGAGAAGGTTGGAGATTAAGCTAGTTTCTACGAGCTTGGGGTTGTAGGAGCTGTTCGGGCTTGTGCATGTTGCTGTTTTTACTTTCTTTTGGGTACTTGCAATTTTCCCCATCCGGTTGTAGTACTTTTGCATGGAATTACATATGTGAATGTGGGATTTCTTTTACATTTCAGTTCTGAGTTGGAGTTGGTTGGTTTCTATCTTATATCTCCCTTCTGCATTTGTTCTCTTAGAGGGTAATGGCTCCCATTTGTGTGTTTTCTATACCCTCGGTGCTAGTCACCAACCTGGGGCCTACTAGAAGCGGGACTTGGGGGTCAGTATCTCCCTTCTCCCAGTGTCAGCCCTAGAGGAGTACTCTTTGTAGGTAGGGGGTCGTGACATAAACAAAAAAACATATCATTAAGCACATAGATTAATTTATGTAACTTATTCGATTCATTACTATATATCACAAATCCACCACTTTACGTTTGTAATATCAATATTAGTGCATTAAAAAATATCATATTTAATTCTTCCAAAAAATTATTTACATTTTTTACCCAAATTATGTTAACCACCTAACATGTTAACTTGGCTAACATGTTATCTAATTGGGAATTTTTTTGAACTAAGAACCAATAGTAAACTACTAATCCAAGTAAACTACGTACCTTAGTTATGATCATTAGTATATCAATTCTTTTATTATTTATCTATAAATGTTAGACTAATATTCTATTAATGAAGAAAACATAACCATGAAAATAAACTTCTAAAGACATAATTTACTGTTATTATTTTTTCTATATAACTAATTTTCTCCATGATTTTTAATATTGATTCTAAAATGGATTTTTTTCTCATCATTTATTTTAGAGTAATATAATATATTATTAATAAATACAATATTGAAATTATCAAGATAATACATGAATACCCTATTCATTAGGTCCATAAAAACTTAGGGTGGATTATGCAATCTAATAGGAATTACTATAAAATCATAATCTCCATAACTTATGTGAAATATTTCTTTTTGAATATCCCAATTTTTAACTCACAATTGGTACTACCCAGAATAGATATCAATCACTGAAAAATATTTACCACCTATATGTTGAGAAAATAATTAACCATGATAAGGAATGAGATACTTGTTCTTTATATTAATTGTTTTTATTTTCTTGTAATCAATGAAAACCCTCATATACCAATACTTATTCTTAAAAAAGGAGTGGGATCCCCATATTGAAACACTATTTTGAATGAATCCCTTATCACACAAGTCCTATATTTGTTTCCTTAATTCAAATAATGCTAATTGTATTAAGGGTTCTTAGATATAGTTTTTAAATTTCGGATGTGTTTAATAGAAATCTTAACTTCATTTTTTAGTGTATTTCATGGTAAATCTTGAGGAAAAACACCAATTAATTAATAAAAATATGTACATATTCTATTCTATGGTATCTTTTCACATTAATAAGTTCTTTTTTCTCCTTATCTCTAATAATTCCATGAAGGTGAGATATCTATGGAGGATCCATACATTATTAAAATGATGAAATTACACACTAAATATAAGGGATTATGTATCTCATTCATGAATAATAATCTTCTTCTCTTGGAAATACATTCTTTATTTATAATTAAATGGACAATAATTATCAAGGATTATATAAAAGGAAACTATACTTATAATAACCATGTTTTCAAATAGGTTATGTTTATGCATCATTGTAGGGACCTATTGACATATACTTATTGAAATAATATTTTCCCTTAGTGGGATTATTAGTAAATATATTTCTAGGGTGACTCACTATTATTTAATTTTCTTGGAAAACATGGAATTTTAAAAAGAGTATGAAGATTCAGAATCAAATAAAGAAATATCTTAATTAAAATTTATGATCAATGTAATAGCCACCACATCTTATGGAAATTCAAAATAAGCTATAGAAATATCATAAGAATGGTATTCCCCTCTTGGATATTTTTTTGTAGGTTCCCTTGATGCATGGGCAATTGGTTTGATTGATATTCCACATTCTTTGTAATGGCCCAGACCCTCCTAGCCCATTACTTTTCCAATATAAGGCTCCACTAAAACAGTGGAACCGTGGCGGTGACACCGTGACAGTGGCACCATGTCCTCACCCATCCCTCCGTTTTCATTTTTTCTAGTCCCGCTCCCAAAACATAATTGTTGACATAAATTAATTCTTTTACCCCTTTCAAGTCCATTTAAAGCCCCTAATTAATTCCTAAAAATTCTGAGAAACCTCCCCGATGGGGGATATTAAATAAAAACTTAATGATATCGTGTGTAACTGCCAAACCATGTGGGAAACCACGATTCGACTTTCCAGGTGTTCAAAATTCCCATATCCCATAACAATGAGATATTATCTATATATCACACAGAAAGTTCTTTTTCCTCTTCTTCCTTTGGCCAGATTAATTCTCCCCCCTATTGCTCTTGGAGTCCCTTCTTCTCGTGGCTTGTGGTGCGCCACTTCTAGAGCTTTCTGCACCCCTTAGAGTCCACAAAATTCCTCCCCTACAAGCCGCGCATCCCCTGTTATTGGCGCGTGAAAATAAAATCGATCCTTGATCAATCAGGTAGGGATTCTTCATTCTACACTCATTTCTGTGTATCATGCGGGGTGGGTATTCTTTTGACTCTGTTGGAATTTATGAGACCTAACTTATTGAAGATAATGAACGGACCTTTAATGAATGAAGGGGGGGGGGGTGTTCAATGTTTTGCTGTACACTTTTATGTTGATATGTGTTGTGAATTGTGTTGGCCTATGCTCATTGAAAATCATGGTAGTTGGTGGTCGTTACTTGTGCACCAATGAACCATGTCATCTGTTGTGATTAAATGAATTAACATGGAATTTGGTTAATCACTTAAACTCGGCTGGTTAAATGGGAGTTCAGTAAAACAAGAATCCCTATGTGATCACCCCTGTTAACAAACATCGAAAAGAACCTAATGAATGATGTGTTAGGACGTGGATGTTTCCCTGCTCTGTTTTGGTAGTAGGGGTTTTGTACTGTTTGATTTCCTATTGGGGTGATGTGGGTGAGGATGGGATCCTTCGCTGTGGTACGGATGTTGGTTGTGAATCTGAAGCTCTGTGGTTACTCTACTGTGACACAAACTTGGGTGGGATCCTCTATTGTTGAGAAATACATTGTTCCTGGTTTGGAGGACATGGGGATATGTCTCAAGGTTTTCTTTTGTTCCAGTACTTTGAGGGATCTCACTTATCCATTTTTGTGAGGTTTTCTTTGGTTCCAGTTCTTTTAGGGATCTCACTAATCCCCATTTGTTGTTTTAACTTTACAAGAGAATCAGGTGTGAATGCTTAAATTGCTCTTTGGATTTTTCTATTTTCCTAGCTTGTTTTTATGCCTGTTAGTTGATAGTAGTGCAGAATTCACCTAAATGGGATCACTTGAACATGAAAATAAGAATTGTTGAGTGGGGAATTAGTTTGGGAATGAGTTGCGACTTAGGCATGAGTGTCGTGGCTTCTTTTGTGAATGAATAGTAACCATGGTGGTAGTGATTAGGTTTTGAAACCCCTAGGTTGGGATGAGTGTATTTACCTATACAAATATCTGTAGATTTTATGTTGCTTATTCACATCCCACCCAAGTTGAGCACTTAGTGCCGAACACCCCATTTCACGGGGAGGGTGTTTTTTCCAACACTCCTATGAGTGGATGGTTATTAGCTCCTTTTATGCTCCCTTTCCTGAATAGCCCAAGACTCTTTGGGTAGGCCGTGATGGCCTGGAGTCCATTATTAGACCAAGAATCTTCGGGCATGGTAGTTGTGGTGGTTGGCCTAGGAGTTTGCGGGCAGGTTGTTTCACAAGTGTCTTCGGGATGACGCCTAGGTGTCTTCAGGCGTGGCAGTTGTTGTTCTGACACAGGTGTTTGCGGGTGTGGTTACGCATGTTGGTTATGACCCAGGTGTTTTTGGGCGAGGTTTGGCAGTGGGACTATGGTGAGGTTATGGCCCTTGTGTCTACATGCGGGGTTTGGTAGTGGGACTGCGGTGAGGTTATGGACCAAGTGTGTGCGTGTGGGGTATGGTAGTGGGACTGTGGTGAGAATGGTGGGATTGGTTCGATGCGTAGGATGTCTTCAATAACAAATGGAAAAGTGGAACGGGGTTCCCAAATATCGATGTGCTATTTCTATGCTTTACTTGCCTTGCGTTATTTGGGGAGTGTTCCTTGGTGAGGATTGGGTGGATAGTTTACCTTGCTAGATGTTTTGGTTATCCCTTTTCTCACAGGGCATTAGAATGCCTCTCCACTTGTGCATGAGAGATTTTGGTTTTCCATACTGAGTATACTTGTATTCTCACCCTACGTATATAAAACTGATTTTAGGTTTCTAGGAGGACTTCACGGATCATGCGGGATCATACTAGCTCGGACCTTGGGGTAGTTGCTGTTGTCATTTTCCTTTTTCTTGGTACTTTACCTTTGGAGTTTTTTGGTTTTATCATTTTTGGTTGAACTTGAATATGGGAACATGTTATTTTTGGCTTTACCTTTACATTCAGCTTTGTTATTGTTGGGGTTTCTATCTTATCTATTGATCCTATGAAAATAAAAAGGGTAATGCCTACCATTTTGTGTGAGATTCTATACCCTTGGTGCTGGTCACCAGTCCAGGACCTATTGAAGGAGGGTTTCAGGGGTCATTATCTCTCCTTCAACATAAAGAAGTAAGGTCCTGGAAATCTGTTGTCCCTTACCTCCTTTTGGTGAAGATGGGTCATGACAGAATGGTATCATAGGCAAATGTTGAGAGGTAGGATGGAGTCTGGAGATAGGCATAGTGAGGATTTCATGGGGTGGTAGTACAACCGTGTTGGGTGACCTTGGTGTGTGAATTTGGTCAGGGAAGAATGGCTAGGACACGAGATTTTAGCCCCCCCCCCCCCCCCCCCCCGTGATCCGATGCAAGGAATCTGGACCTACCGAACTACCAAGTGAGGCTACACTGATTGCAGGGTAGAGACCCTAGGAAAGGTAAATTCATCATAATTACTTGTTTTCTTATGTTTCATGGGTGTCTTGGGGATTCAAAATATATAAATAAGTCTAAGAAAATTTCAGAACAATATTCTACACTACTCAGACTTAGGCATTCTTTGTTTACCTTGCAGTTATGGCACCTGAGAGGTGACCAAGAGTAGTGAAGGTGATCGAGGCCCAAGAGGTTGAATTGGCCAATCGTCAGAGGACTGACCAAGAGGAGGAGGATGATCAGTGGCAGAATATGCTTCAAGCCATTCAGCGACAGAACCTCGAGATGTATGAGTGCAGCACCTCGGATATAGAGACAGAGAGATGGCTCGAGGAACTAGTGATAGCTTTTGGCATGATTCGGGCTTCGACGGAGTACTGGGTTCCTCTGGCCATCAGGCAGATGCATGGAGCAGCACATCAGTGGTGGATGCTTTATCCTTGGGAGAATAGGGAGGCTGAGGTGACCTGTACTGACTTTGAGAATGAGTTTCGGGCAGAATTCCTCTCTTCCACGATGAAGGATGAGAAGAGGCAGGAGATACTATCCCTCCAGCAGGGGAGTATGTCAGTGAGAGAGTTGGGGATCAAGTTCAAGTATCTAATTTTATTTGCTCTAGACCTCTTTCTTGATGAGCAGTGTTGGGCGAGACGTATAGATGAGGCACTACGACATTCTCTTTAGTATGCTATTACTCCCTTCAACCTATCAACATACTTAGAGGTGCAGAAGAAGGCTGAAGTGGTGGAGAGGAAGCACACACTGGGAGGTGTGTCATGAGAGGTAATATATTTGGTCTCATCAAAGGGGAAGGTTTTCAGCAGTAGTCCTCCCGCATCAGGGCCCTCTAGGTTCCGACTAGTAGGGAGCAGGCCGCAATAGTTCCAGCTCCGATATCATGGTCCTCGTCCTTTCCCTTCGGGCCCGGGACCGAGGTGTTTCGTCTGTGGAAACCATGGGAACCTTCGAAACTAGTTCCTGGATAGATTACAGTATGGTGAGGGTGGGAAGGCCCATCACCTACCTTAGGAGTAGCAGTTCCCGACTAGGCCCTTTCAGCAGTAGCAGTAGGGGCAGCGAGCTCCCGCTCTACCAAGGGCCGACATTCTAGTAGGAGGCCGACCACAGGGAACTCCTCAGGGACCTCAACCTGAGCGTGGTTGGGGGGGGGGGGTGGATGACAACCAAGAGGGAGAGGAGCTAGGCGTGGACAGTTTCATGCCACTGAGGCAGCAGTTCCAGCAGGGCCAGAGGTCCTTCGAGGTACGATAAGCTTGTTTAGTAACCTGTGTATGGTTTTTTTGGTACATGATCTTCACACTCCTTTGTTACACCCAGTCTATCCCGTGCTCTATGTTTAGACGCCGAGGGAGTTCTCGTGCCCCTGGTGCTGAGCACACCAGTCAGAGGTCAGACCGACTTTTTGTATGTTTGTCGAGGATGCAGACTGATGATAGGGCCACATCAGTCAGTCAGGGATCTTCTACTATTGCAGATACAACCATACAATGTCATCCTAGGCATTGAATGGCTGTTCTCTGTACGTCCCATCATTGAATGCTTCCAAGGAAGGGTTTTGTTTTCCGATTTCGGCGGCCAACGAGTGACTTTCATCGGCGAGTGGAGTTTCCATGGGAGCAGCAAGTGAGGGGAACCTCTCCTCTCTTTGTTAGTTGATATATTAGTGGAGTCGGTGGATGCAGATATGGTGGAAGTTCCATGGTTTTTCAGTGAGTTTATGGACCTCTTCCCTGAAGATGTGACAACTCTAACCCCTCGATGTGACATCGAGTTTGGGATAGACTTGCAACCTGGTGCTCATCCGATTTTGATGGCCCCCTATCGAATGGCACCTTAGGAGCTACGGGAGTTGCAGATTCAGATTGACGATCTGATTAAGAAGGGTTTTGTTCGACCAATTACGTCACCGTGGGGTGCTCCAGTCTTGTTCGTGAGGAAGGAAGATAGTGGTCTCAGACTGTACATAGACTACCGGAGACTAAATCAGGTAACTGTCAATAATCGCTACCCTCTTCCAAGAATAGACGATCTCTTCGACTAGTTGAAGGGGGCATGATGGTTCTCGAAGATCAATCTACGACATGGATATCACCAGTTGATGGTGAATAAGGGTGACATCTCAAAGACGTCCTTCAGGTGCAGATATGGGCACTTTGAGTTTGTGGACATGTCGTTCGGCGTCACGAACGCTCCAGCTGTGTTCATGGTTCTCACGAACTCAGCCTTTCGGGAATATCTGGACCGGTTCGTAGTCGTGTTTATTGAATACATCCTGATCTACTCAAGATCAGTGGAGGATCACGCTGAGCAGTTAAGAATGGTTTTAGAGTTCCTCCGACAGCACAAACTCTATGGGATGTTGTCCAAGTGCAAGTTCTGGATGCGAGAAGTGCACTTCTTTGGGCACGTGGTGTCCGAACAAGGGATAGCAGTGGACCCATTGATGGTCGAGGCAGTTATTTCTTGGGAGGCACCCATGAATGTGGCAGAGTTTCGTAGTTTTCTTAGTCTGGTGGGTTACTACCGGTGGTTCGTTCCCACCTTCTCTTGAGTTGCAGGACCTTTGACAGCCTTGAAAACGAAGGACCAGGCATTTGTGTGGGATGAGAAGTGTGAGGATTCCTTCAGTTATCTAAATGAGAATATAGTTAGTGCCCCTGTGCTGAGGTTCCCAGAAGAAGGGGTGGCATATGAGGTGTTCTGTGAGGCTTCAGGGAAAGGGCTCAGTTGTGTGTTAATGTTGTGGTAAGGGGTGATCTCTTATGGGTCTAGGAAGTTATTCCCCCATGAGTGTAACTATGCCACCCATGATCTAGAGATTTCGGCAGTCGTGTTCTCACTAATATTGTGGCTGCACTCCCTCATCGGGGAGCGCTTCTTGGTCTTCACCGATCACAAGATCTTGAAGTATGTCTTCACCCAGTAGGACCAGAACTTATGGCAGCGAAGGTGGATGGAGTTACTTTAGGACTATGACTTTGATATTTCTTAAATCATAGGAAAGGGGAATGTGGTGGCTGATTCCTTGATCAAGAAGTCTCAAAAGGATGCGGATCGAAAGTCAGCAGATGCTTGGAAAGCGATGGAGGAGTTGGCAGCCCCACACCTAGATGCTTGGATGGAAGGTGGTTGTGGTTTCCTGTATCAGATGACAGTGCAATATTCTCTGTTGCGGCAGGTAGAGGAGTCCTAATGTGGAGACTCATAAAGCTAAGTGGTTCATGACCAGGTTAACCAAGGTGATACTCTGGAAGGGTGGATGAAGGATGGTCAGAATCAGGTGATTTTCCGAGGAAAGATGTTTGTTCCAGAGACGATGCATGAGAGAGTTCTCAGTGAGTTCCAAAAATCGCCCCTAGTGGTGCACCGGGGAGTTTCCAAGATTTAATTGGGTATGAGGAGACAGTTTTGGTGGACTGGGTTAAAATGTGCAGTAGCAGAGATCATAGCAAAGTACCTAGTGTGTCAGTAGGTGAAGGCTGAACACCGTGTCCCAGGCAGATTGTTTCAACTTTTAGATGTTATCGAGTGGAAGTGGGACGACATCTCGATGTATTTAATCATGGGTCTACCCAAGGTTCAAGGGGGCTACGACACTATCTGGGTAGTGGTGGATCAGTTGATGAAATAAGGCCACTTTCTGGTGATCAAGGAGTCAGGTGAAGTGGATGATTTAGCACAAAGGTATGGTGATGAGGTGGTGCAGTTGCATGGAGTTATGAGATCCATAGTCTTGGATAGGGATGTATGGTTTACGTCACAAATCTAGAGAGGATTGCAGCATGCTTTTAGAACCAAGCTACGTCTTAGCACTGCTTTCTATCCCCAAACAGATGGACAGACAGAGTGCACCATCCAGACTTTTGAGGATATGTTGCGGGCATGTGTTCTGGACTCAGGAGGATCGTGGGTGCGACAATTGCCTCTGGTAGAGTTTTCCTACAATAATAGTTATCACTCTACCATTGGCATGGATCCGTTCGAAGCCATGTACAGGAGGCTGTGTCACTCACTCGTGTGTTAGACTGAGGTTGGGGAAGCGAGTGTTCTTGGCCCAGAAGAAGTGCAGAGCATGATAGAGAAGGTTCATCTTATATGGGAAAGGATGAAGATGGAACAAGACTGACAGAAGTCATATGCCGATAATAGGAGTAGACCCTTGGAGGTCGAGGTTGGGGACCATGTGTTCTTGAAGGTCTCCGCTCAGCATGGACAATAGAGGTTCGGTAAGGGGAGAAATCTCTCTCCCAGATTCATCAGACCCTTAAAAGTGTTGCGGTGGGTCGGATAAGTGGCTTATCATCTAGCATTACCACCACCGCTACTAATGATACATGACATCTTCCATGTGTCCTAGATCCATCAGTATCCATATGACGATTCACACATCCTCGACTAGGGAGATCTAGATATTGAGGACGACATGATCTTTGTGGAAAGACCATTGAGGGTCGAGGGTCATGAGGAAAAGGTACTATGTTGACGGACCATTTCCTTGGTCCGTGTGTTGTGGAGGCATGGTGGGCTTGTGGAATGTACCTAGGAATAGGAAGCACATATGCATGCCCAATACCCTGACTTGTTTTGAGTTTTGTTCTCTTCTATTTTTGTACTTTTCTATGATGGAACGCTTTACCTTGTTGGCTATGAAATATGTGGTTTTCCTTATTCTTTGAATGTGTGTGAATTGTCCTGGCTTTGGGGAGGGGAGGACCCGATCCCTAATCAAGACACATTAATGTGTATGTGATTAAACTGGGGTGGGTGAGTTAGTGCCACCCAAGGAAGATAGTATCTTGACATGTCAGAATAGACTCCCCAACAATTATGACTAGGATGTTTGACCCTAGTATGTCGCCTGGTTTCTCGAGGGAGAGGGGTTTCTAGATGATGTTGAGGTTCACTACTGAGAGGTATCTTTTAAGGTGGTTATTCGGACCCTCTCTTTTGTTTTGGGTTGTTTTTGATTCTCGAGGGTGAGAATAGTTTGAGAGGTATATAATGAAATGGCACAGACCCCCCTGGCCCATTTTACCAAAATAAGACTTCACCAAAATAGTGACACTGTGATGGTGGAACTCTGTCCTCACCCAGACCTCCGTTTTCTTTTTTCTAGTCCTGATCCCGCAACATGATTTTTTATGAAAATTAATTATTTTACCCATTTTAAGGCCATTTAAATCCCATAATTAATTCCTAAAAATCCGTAGAAACCTCCCAGATGGGGGATATTAAATAAATAATTAATGCCATCGTGCATAACTTAAATACCACGTGGAAAACCACGATCTGAATTTCTAGGTGTTCGAAATTACCATATACCGTGAGAACGAGATCGTATCTATATATCGCATGGGAAGTTCTTTTTCATCTTCTTCCATTGGCTGAATTCATTCTTCCCACTGGTGCACCTGGATTCCCTTCTTCCTGCGGCTTGTGGTGCGCCTCTGTTGGAGATTTCTGCACCCCTTAGAGTCCATGGAATTCCTCCCCTACAAGCCGTGCATCCCCTGTTCTTGGCGTGTGGAGAAGAACGTTGATCCTTGATCAATCTTGTAGGGATTTTCCTTCACCTATCCTTTCTGTGTAACATGAGGGGTATGTATGCTTTGGTCTCTGTGGGAATTGATGAGACTAAACTTAATGAAGATAATCAACGAACCTTTAAAGAATTAAGGATGGGGGGTGTGATCGATGTTCTGTTGTACTCATTTATGTTGATATGTGTTGTGAATTTTGTGGGACTATGCACACTGAAAATCATGGTCGTTGGTGGTATTTCCTTGTGAACTAATTAACCATGTCTTCTGTGATAATTAAAAGAATTTATCATGGAATTTGGTTAATCACTTAAACTAGGCAGGTTAAATGGGCATTCAGTAAAACAATAATCCCTGTGTGATCACCCCGGTTAACAAAAAAAGAAAAGAACCTAATGAATGATGTGATTCGACCTGGATGTTTCCCGGCTCTGTTTTAGTAGTAGGCATGTTGTTCTGTTTGATTTCCTATGGGGTGATGTGGGTGAGGATGGTATCCTCTGTTCTGGTATAGTTGTTGGTTGTGTATCTGAAGCTGTGTGGTTGCTCTGCTATGACACGAACTCGAGTGGGATCCTCTATTGTTGAGAAATCATTGGTTCCTAGTTTGGGGGACATGGGGCTGTGTCTCAGGGTTTTATTTGGTTCTAGTACTTAGAGGGATCTCACTGATACCTTTTTATGAGGTTTTCTTTGGATCCAGTACAATGAGGTATCTCACTAATCCCCTTTTGTTGTTGTAACTTTACAAGAGAACCGGGTGTTAATGCTTAAATTGTTGTTTAGCTGTTTCTCTTTTTCTAGATTGTGTTTATGCCTATTAATTTCCAGTAGTGCAGAATTCACCCAAATGGGATAAATTGAAAATGAAAATAAGAATTGTTGAGTGGGGAAATAGTTTGGAAATGATTTTTGACTTGTCCTTGAGTGTCGTGGATTCTTTTGTGAATGAATAATAACAAGGTTGTTTGTGCTTAATTTTTTGAACCCCTTGGTTTGGATGAGTGTTTGTTACCTATACATATATTTGTATCTTTTATGTTTCTTATTCACGCCCCACCCAAGTTTAGTACATAGTTCCGAACACCCCATTTCATGGGGAGGGTGTTTTTACCAACACTCCTATGAGTGGCTGGTTATTAGCTCCTATTCTGCTCCCTTTACTGAATAGCCCAAGACTCTTTGGGTAGGCTCTGGTGGACTGAAGTCCATTATTAGCCCAAGAATCTTCGGGCAGTGTAGTTGTGGTGGTTGGCTCAGGTGTGTGTGGGATAGTTGTTTCCCAACTATCTCCGAGATGAGGCACATGTGTCTTCGGGCGTGGCTGTAGTTGTTCTGACCCAGGTGTTTACGGGTGTGGTTGCGCATGGTGGTTGTGGCCCATGTGTCTGCGGGTAGGGATTGAAAGTGGGACTCTGGTGAGGTTATGGACTTGGTGTTTGCGGGTAGGGCTTGGTAGTGGGACTGCGGTGAGGTTATGGCCCTGGTGTATGTGGGCGGGGTTTGGCAGTGGGACTGCGGTGAGAATGGAGGGATTGGTTCGACGCGTATGATGTCTTCAATAACTAGTTGGAATGTTGCACGGGGTACCCAAATATCAATGGGCTATTACTATACTTTACTTGCCTTTTGTTATTTGGGGAGTGTGCCTTGGTGATTCTTGAGTGGATAGTTTACCTTGCTAGATGTTTTGGTTATCTCTTTTCTCACAGGGCATTAGAATGCCTCTCCACTTGTGCATGAGAGATATTGGATTTCCATAATGAGTATACTCATATGCTCTACCTATGTATATAAAACTGCATTCCGGTTTCCAGGAGGACTTCAGGGGTCATGCGGGACCATACTAGCTCTGACCTTGGGGCAGTTTCTGTTGTCATTTTCATTTTTCTTGGTACATTAAATTTTGAGTTTTTGTTTCTTGTATCATTTACTATAGAACATGCATATGGGAACAAGTTATTTTTGGCTTTACCTTTACTTCCAGCTTTGGTATTGTTGGAGTTGCTATCTTATCTCTCGATCCTATAAAAATAAACTGGGTAATGCCTACAATTTTGTGAGAGATTCTATACCCTTGGTCCTGGTCGCCACTCTAGGACCTATTGAATGTGGGTTTCAGGGGTCATTATCTCTCCTTCATCTTAAAGAAGGAAGGGCCTGTCAATATGCTATCCCTTCCCTCCTTTTGGTGAAGGCGGGTCGTGACATTATTATAGTTGAAAAACTAAATTAAAGTGGTTTATTTATTTCGATTACATTAATGAGACATATATACCTTACCTATGAACATTAAATTCCCTTAATGAATTTATAGGGATGTATGTTTACACAATTATCACATAGTGGAAATCCCATCATTCTATTATTCTTGTTTAAAACATTTCTTTTTTTCCTTGGTGCTCAATTAGACTCTTATTTTATTGACTTCAATTGAATATATATGTCATATATAATTATTTATACATCATTATGGAACATGATACTATATTATTATATGATTAAGATTTTTTGGATACTAGTTATCTTTGATGGTTTACCTTAATACCATTAAGGAAATGATCAATATTTCTTTTAGGATTACAAATGTAATCTATATAGTTCTTTGGAAAACTTGTGAAGATACCATCAAATTCAACAATTAATTCCTCTTCATTTTGTATAATGTTATGGAACTTACAACCCATTTAACTCATTTATCTCAAGGAAAATATATCTTGAAGAATATCAATTTAAAATTTTATTATTACATACTCTTATTTTATTATTATTCTTTAGTATTTTGGATCAATGACCTCTATTGGTCAACATATCTCTTTAAAAAATCTTCCACCCAAAATATATATTACATTTTATAATTTTCCAAAGTTAGGAGTATTTTTTGTGGGACTTTATCCATTTCGCAAAAACCTATGTATTAGTTGTTATATTAATGGTTGGAGGATCCTATCACAAAAAATCAACCCATCATGGGTGCACCATACTGTAAAATAATAGGATTCTTCATAATGGAAATGTTATTTGTGATAAACTTGGTCTTTTTATCCTATATGATAGTGATCTACTCATTTCCAACACCCAGTATAAGGGAAATCTCATAAGGGCTATCCATAGATTTACTATGATTTTTTATATGATCCACCTTTCCCTCTAATAGTGTCCATCTATAAAAAATGGTACACACATAGTTATATCATAAAAACTTGAAAACTGAGTCACGAAATAAAAATCCATATGATGGTAATATTTCTCAAATATTCTAATGAATTATATTAATTTTTGGGAAATGTATAATATTCAAAAATATAGTACTCAATGTTTCTACTAAACTTTCCTTGATGCCAATTGTTACAAACTCAGCTCTTTTTTTCCATAGCTGTGGTTTAATTAATTAAATTGGTACAAGATACAAGGGATCATATCCCCAATTATTGATAATATTAAAGTTTTAGGAAGACAACATACAAAATTATTTCTATATTTCATTGTAAATATAAATCATAAAATATTGTTTTCTATGCTTGAAAATCATTCAAAGATTCCATCATCATATCCCAAGGAATAGAAAATAACATAAAGGGTGGGATCATATTATTATTAAGTGTTATGTATAATGGATTATATAACTAGTAAATATGATTTAATTACTATGAATAAGTGTAAAATAAAAATGCAGGTAATTTAATTAACAATTTTAGCTTAAAATAAGTTTATGGAAAATATCAAAATAGTGATCACATGAAAAATAATAAATGCATATCAATAAAATAAATATATAATGTCAAACATTAATTATACTAACATTAATTAGTAGTTTTAAGACATCATAAATTTTTATATAAAGGCTCTGTTCTGAGCTATTTCAAATAATTTATAGGTTTACAGAAAATACCCAACTAAAGTGTCCAACTGTTAGTCTCATTAGACATGTGAATGCATCGAGGGTATACCTATAATTAAACCCCACTCATAATTTCCTTATTTCCAATGTATTCCTCATATATTTAAACAAAATTATATTACAAAACCAATATTCCTTATCGATCCAAAAATATCAGTATTGAATCAAGAATATATAACATCAATATTTCCCTAGTAAATGAAATAATTTTATTAATAATATTTCATCAAGAAAATACATATATATAAATCATATAAATTTAATAAATTATTAAATTTTTATAAATAATAAAAAATATATAAATGATATTGAAATTATATATATGAATAAGGTAAATAATGTCTAAATAGTGATGAAGAGTAATTGAGAACAAGTTTAAAAGAAATTGACTGAACTAAAAATAATCCTTGTGAATAAAATATGGTATACACCATAAATCTATAATATACGAAATGATACCATAAATTAATAAAAAATGATATATTTATTTTTAATTATTTCATTTTTTGATTTATTGATGAATATTAATCTGAAACTTTTAAAATAAAATTGATAAAAACTTCTATCATAGTTGTAAAAGGAGTTAAAAATCACTTCCAGTACTCTTTTCAGGTGATTTCTAGGATAATTTTAATTTTTTTAAAAATTATTTGAAATCATGAAATATTGAATATAAATTATGAGTAAATTTAAAAATTTAGTGTGGAAGGGAAAAAAATACACAAATAAAAAAGAATCCCCTTTCTGAATGATGTTGAGAAAATAATATCCCTTTTTTGGTAACTTTTAAAAATAGAAAATTCCTATAGTAATGGTATTAGGATTTTCATTTAAATAAAATTAAAACAAGAAAAGTAATCTTGATAATTAATGTCAAATTAGAAATTAGGAAATTATGGTAATGTGGTAAATGTTTACAAAACATTCTTTTTCAACTTTTGTAAAGAGAGAAAAAAACATGCTCAGAAAACTTTTAAAGGAAACCTTTTAAATATTTTCAAATAGATTAAAATATATATTAATAAGGCCTTAATAAATTATTGAATTGAATAAAAATCCATACATATAACAATTATAAGAACAAATGGATATGGAAGAAACAAATTTCAGACCAAAAATGAGAAATACAATTGGATTTTTTATATACAATCCTTGGGTTGTTTTGAGTACCAAAGAGATGAAAATTTAGAATAAAGCATGGAAACCATAGAAATAAACATAATATAACAAAATACATGGGTCTGAATAATTATTGATTATATGAATCCATTTATATAATTCAATAATAAAACATAGTGAATAAAAATATAATTGTAAAATAAACCCTTATGGTTTTGGTAACATTTGAATTAAAATACCTCAAAATATAAATATTGAATCATAAGTTCAGATATAAATATTAAATATAAAATTAATGATATTATATATAAATTGGTAAGTATATACACTATATGTTTTTTTAGTTCATGATAAAATATGTGTAAATAGAGTTCAATCAGGATGATGAAATGATACATTAGATTCATGATTGGTCAAATGTTTTTTATCATCATGAAAAATCACATTAAATCCATTCAATACATCACTGAAATTTTTTTATAATATATATATATATATATTTTTTGTGTCTTTTATAATTATTACACATCAATTCATTGTACTGTTCTTTCTTATGCCGAATACTTATGGGTTTTCAATCAATTTATTCAAAACTACTTTGGAATATTCACCATGTTCAAAGGTGTTATGAAATTATTCAATTTTTAAATAATTTTAATAAATTATAGAATATAACTATTATTCATTATATATTATTTTATATCTATGAAAGAATTTATATAATATAAAAAATGAAATATAGTTTTTATGGACATTATAGTCCGCACATACATGTGATTAGAATTTATTTTTCCAAATTAATTGGAAGGAAATAAAGTATTTCATTATTAATAATTTAAAAAAAATTTAACATCATTAATAAATTATCTAATTGTTATATAATAATTTTTAACCTTCCATGAAATTTGGTGATGGAAAATGAAATACATCATTCATAACGACAATAGTTTGTACCTACATAGAAACGAAGTTTTCATTTTATAAATGGGGTGAAGTGGGGATGGTAGATAATATTTTATCATTAATGAACTATAGTTATATCATAAATATAAAATATATTTGTTAAATCAATAATTTTTACAATCATTGTTAGATAGTGATGAAAAATGATACATTATTGTTTCATGGAAGCAGTAGTCCGCACGTAAGAACCAGTAGAGTTTCCATATTCCATTAGATAAAAAAGAGGGAGATAATCATCATTAGAATAACATAACAAAATTTTATTACATTTTTTTACTAATATAATTATATAAGTGTTATTACAAAAAAATTATAGAGTTATACGAACATAATAATTGAATGAATTGGTTAAAATGATCACATCTTCTTTAAAATACGTCAATTAGATTACACCATAAGCCTTCCTAAAAATGTATTTTGGGAATAAAACAATATCTATTATTTTGAGATTAATGTTGGGATTTATTTTATAGTTAATCTAAAATTAGTCTAAATTTGTGGATTGAATTTAGTTCTTTAAAAAAATCACTTTTAAATGACCCTCATTAAGGTATGATAGATTCTGATATTTTATTGACACAAGAAGAAATAGATAAAATTGAACAAAAATATAGAATGAATGATATTTATAGAAGTTCAGGTAACATAAATCTCCAATTCAACTCCACTAAAATTCTACTCATCGAACATGGAGATTTTCACTAGAAAGAGTAATTTTCATCGGGACTTCTTAAATGAGTGAAAACATGCCTCACTTGTATCAAATCAAGATGGTTTTTCAGGGTACCGTTTAGTATTTACGAAACACATGCCTTTTAGGATACATTAACAAAAACATCTATATCATAGTATAATAAATTTACAATTCCAATAGTATGAAATATTAACGAAGGTTTTGAAAATGGAGATCGTAGTTGAATGATGCAACTAAAATATGAGATGAGTTCTCTAAGAGAGAAAATAAGAGTGAGATGTAGATAAATGAGAGTCCTCTAAATATAAAAATATTGATCACTGAATAACATTTTTTGATCAAATAAATATTTTTCTTTTTCTATGATATATAAAGAAACATATATATCTATGAGAACATAAAGAGTTGGGCTTGGAAGTTATGTTATACAATTCTTGTTATTTATTGGTATACTAATTTACTTCATTACTGGTTGAAAATAATATTTCATGAAATATATCAAGATATTTCACAACATGATATCCTATAAAATCTAGTCCTAGAATTTAATTTCAGGTCATTTTGCTCTAAATTCCCACATGAATGGGACTGAACAATAAATATGCTATATGATTTTTGTCTCTCAGTAATTGGTTCCTTTTGGAAAACAATTTATATATTAAATAAATATTCCAATATTTCATGCATCAAAATAATCATTAAATTCAACTTAATGTACCCTATTGGTAATAAATATTAATGTTATTAAATATAATGGCCAATTTTTTATTACTATTTATCCTAATTCCATGATTTTGACCTCACATAGTTGAATTGATCCATGTTAGCATACTTCACAAATCCAATTTCTCATGTAGTAAAATCACATAGCTATTTTTATTACATCATTGAATTCAGTTTTCCAAACTAACTAACATAGCTGGCCGGAACTACATAACTCAATTCTTCCCATAGCTAAATCACGTAGTATATTACTCCATGTAGTTGATTCACGTAGTTGTTTTATCAATTAAGTTGTTTTCTCATGTATATTATTTATATATGTTGGCAATGTTCGTGTAGGTAATTCTACAATGTAATGACTTCATGTAGGTGAATATCTTATGTAGCCTATTGAAAAATCAGAAATCTCAATATAGCCATATATCTATGTAACTGATTTCCTTGTGTATCCATTTTTCAGATTTATTAAAATTACTTAAAAAACATTTCAAAATGATGAATTTCTATAGAATTGAATTAAATAAAGTAAAACATGATAAAAAAACATAAAAAAGTCATTAGAAACTTATGAAGGGGGTTTAAGATCATCAAAACTAAAAAAGGGATATATCGGGGGAAAAATAATATTCCAATATTCTATCCCATTTTGATGATCACAAAACTCCTTAAACATAAAATTTTAATGTATTTATAGGTTTCCTTTCTTCTAACCTTTAATATTTTATATCTATCATCACACATTTAAAATAAATGTTTATCCTTTCTTCAACCCCGTTTTGTGACATTATAAAGGATGTGTAAGGAGGTAAAATTACTTTGAATATACCACCATGAATTATGAACAACAAAATATATTGTTACATATGAATTCAAATTATGTAAGGACTTAATTTTAAAATATGAAACAAGGAAAATAATCCCAAAAATTAAAAAATTTAAATGAAAAAACAAATTTTATATTAAATGATATAATTAAAAAAGTAATGAAATCATATTTTTAGGAACATAGTGACATTAATAAAAAAACATTAATGGAAATAAATTAATTATAAACATAAATATAAAAAAAATAAAACATTAAATGGAAAAATTCAGTTTAAAAAACAATGATATTAAAAGTATGAAACATTAAATGAAAAAATCACTTTGAAAATCAATACAGAGATGAATACGTATTTTATTAATCATGATCAAACTTTCAACAATAAAAATATTTGATAACAAAAAGTACATATACATAAATCATTCAGAGGACCCTAGTATTGGGATTGGATTAAAATTATTAGGAGCTATGGGTGGAGGTTTCTTAACTATTAGAGTGGAGGAAGTGGCATTTGGATGATCAATTATAGGAGGTAGAACTACTCTCTCATGATCCATAGAAGTTTCATGTATACCAACATTGAATCTATCGCAGAGTCCATGAGACAGTGTGATCAAAAACTATTATGATTCCAAACTGCAATGTTGATGTTATAGGAGGAAAAACTCTTAAAAGGTAGTTTATAGAGAGACTTTGAATAAGTATCACCTTTTTCTACAAGATTAATGGAAAATGCATAAATAAACATGTAGTTTTCTTTATGATAAACCCCAAATCAGTAAAAATTACCCTAAAATATCTTCTTGGAACATTTATAGGTTTCTACTTTAGATATTCCAATAAACATGTTTACCCTTATAGATAATAACTATTTAACAAAAATACATATTTTCTTTAGGAAATATGAATTTTAGAATCCTAGAATGGAATTATAGGCTTGTTTGTGCATATAAGAAACTATTCTAAGACCATTATCAAGAATCCCATTAAAATATTAAATATTTTATGGTTATAAAATCACAGAGGTAACAAATATAGAAGCAAACAAAGAAGTATATTAAGCTACAAGAGGCTCTAAATATGAGTTTTTCTAAATCCTATTTCCCATGGATTAAAAAACATCAATACTTATTTATAAATAATTTAACATATGATACAATGTTTCTAAATACTATATCAATATCTGACTATCATCATGAATATAATTTTAAAGATCTTGCAACACTAGAGTAGGTGTAGCAGTTGACATTGGATCACTAGAAGAAGTTGGGACTAAAACAACTAGCATAAGAGGCATGAATAGAAAAAGATCTCACATTGTAGTTGCTAGTATAGTAATAGTGTAATCAGACTCCACAATACCATAATCCTATTATGATGAGTTTTTATATAGATATATAATTCTATTATAAATCATAACTATCATATTTTAAAAACATGGAGGGTTCCTTTTGATTTTATCATTTGATCATGAAACCAAATATCTTAATTTATTTAAAAATCAGATGATTAAATCTACCTGATATGTAATAGAAGAAAAAAAATTCTAGAATTTATCTAACCATGTAATTTAATGACACATAATTTGTAATAAAATATATTCTAACAAAACATTAGGTTTCCATAAACACTAAAATCAGAAAACACTTGAATTTATACACGAGAACAAGGGCGAACATGTCACACTATAATGGACAGATCTGAGAGTTTACTTAATGTAGGTTTTAAGATGGATATATAAAATAATTACTAAATCTAGAAAGTATTGAAGGTGTGAAATTAGATGGTGTAAGAGCTAGTTGAAACATCTTAATAAATTCAAACTGACTTACAATCAAACTTTTCTTTGTGTAGAAGTTTTTTTTTTCATTTGAATATTGAAACATTGAATTTCATAAATTTAGTAAAATGAAATATAAGACTAAACTAGAGGGATAGTTTGAACCATATTCCTTTGATAATACTCATTCATTGAAAGTTCAATAATTTTATATTTTATAGCATAAATTTCTCTATTAAAATGGACTTGATATTTTAATGCCTTAATTTCTTTATCATAAACACTAAACAATGTAGGTGGAATCTTTGGGAGGCTCTAGATCAAGGTGGTTTGGGTATCCATAATCTTAATTATCTTTTTAAAATAAAATTTAGAGATATAATTTTTTAGTATTTCTGAGTTCACCAATAATAGATACTAACTCTTTATTTAACTCCACATAATGTCCCTTGATATTATTAATTTTATTCATCATTCTAGAGGAAAAGGACTGTATATGTTTCTCAAACAGAGATCTTTCAGAAATTTTTCTCCTAGAAGGATATTCATATTACACATGAGGTAGTAATGTTATATTCCCAAGATTTTGTGATAGATAATTGAATTCTTCCTAAACTATATCCTTATCTCTTTCAGTTGTATTAGGTGAAACCTTAATTGGATCAACCACTCTGTGATCAAATTCAGGTTCGACATAAAACTAAAATAACATACACACATCTCATAGTGTCGACTGACCTTTACTCTAAATCCTCAACTCCAATATCTATCTCAATAGCTTGAACCTGTGGATTAAATTATTCAACATCACTAACCACTACAAATTCCTTTAAATGATATTATTTTACCAATAATATGATTTATAGTACTAAAAGATATTTTATATATTACAATTACTCAAAAATTACTTACAGGCCACCCTGTCAATAGGTGCTACATCCATAGGATGTGAGGTAGTGGATAGAAAGCCTTGAGAGGATGTTAGAGGTGGTACCACCACCCGAGAAGTAAATTCCAATCCAATAGGTCGATAGATATTGAAGTAAGTATCCAAATTATAACCAAAAATTATTCAGAGAATGAAAAAAATTATATTACCTTACTTTGAACTTACAACTTCTCCTTGATTGGGATGTACTTCTTTCTTTTTCTACATTAAAGATATTTTCCATCCATACGGGTAGTATTTCAATTTACCCTTACCTTGGAATTAGGGGTGCATTAATGAGACCATGTATTAGGCCATGTTTAACTTTATATTATTGATTAGTACATATAGTATGTATTTTTATTGAAATAAAATAGTCTCTAACTCAATAAATATTTGATAATTTCCAGTATCGATGTACATATAGAGAACTTTTCACTTGTGTTCCAATTATTTCAGAACTATATTTTCGAAGGAAGAGGTCCCAAATAGAAACTTAAAAACTTAAATAGGAACAAATATTCTCATACTAACTTGATTTTGGATAAAACAAAACTCACCCTTATGAGTGAATTATTGGATTTCCACAATTTCAACTATAGCTACCAAGATAGATTTCCAATTCACATTTTATGAGAGGAGATCCTCTGTTTTTATGAAATGGAATTCAAAATTCCTTCTGAATTTGTTTAATTCATCTTCAAACAACAAAAATATATATCATATTATCCAAAATGAATTTCAATCCTTGTAATTGAAATAATTTATTCAAAATAATCTTAGTTCCTTTTATACAATTTACAAATATAACTTTTTCTATAATAACCCAACAAGACACACTGCATGTCATTAAATTATTGGATGACCCATAAAAACTATCTTATCTATGATTATACTTTCATATTTTTGTAAGATCAAATGATGTTTATTAAAATTTTTAAAGAGACAAAGGTGATGTTTCATCTTTAGTTATGGAACGAAATAAATGAATGTAAAGAAGGAACATAGTGAATTTTATTTTTTTAGTTAACATATATGAATTATGGAAGAGATACACATATTATTTAGGTTTTGGGGTTGATTCGACATAAAAATAAGAAAAAATATATGATAAATAAATAATATTTTTTAAAAGGTATTTAAATTCTCTTTTATAATCAAGACATCAACTAATAAATATAATAATATTAAATTGGAATTGAAATAAAATTTAAAGTAATTAAAAATAAATGCACAAATAGAAGTATAATTAAAATTAAATCATTTAAATAAAAATAAAAATAATTCATAGTAAATAAAATAAAAATTCTCATATGAAAGAGTATTTCTAAATATATCATCTAATGCATTCTCATTTGAAATAAATTCAAGTGCGATATCACAGTTTTGAGAGAGATCTATAAAGAAATTATTCCTTTGATCTATATTCTTTATTCTTGAATGGTTTATTATATTATCTAAGAGGTTGATAAACCTATTTTTGAAAATTTTAGTTAAAAATTTATTGTAGTTGAATCCAAAGTCCATTAAAGAGTGTTTCACCCAAAAAACATGACCATAACCAATTACTAACATCAATTTATTTTTCTTTAGTAGTAGATAATGAAATTGAGTTTTGTTTCTTATTAGACCATGAACCGAGGGATTTTATAAAAAAATGGTAGGTTATTGCGATACTATTATTACATAGTCTAAAACCAGATATTTTGGAAAAAATATTGAATTCAAATTAATGTAATAGGTTTTTGGAAAAAGTAAAAAAATAGAAATTGTTCCTTTTAAATACATTGAAATTATTTTGGGAGAATAAAATGATGTTCCTTAGGATAAATTTGGTATCTTACACATAAGTATATTTTATTCATAATTTTAGGTCTAGTAGAAGTTAAATATATTAAAATCGTAATTATTCTTATATATACCTTATTTCCAATTACTTTCCTAGATTTATCCAAATTAATATATTCATTAGAACGCATAGGATTTGATTGCAATTTACTATTTTGAGCCTTAAACAATTAAGTAATGTATGTATTTAATTTGAATCATAACATACACAAAGAATTTTCGATAAATATAAAATTTGAATGAAATTTAACTCACCCATTATGATCATTAATTTTTTTGGATGATTTTAAAAAATCATTACATAATGTTTTTTTATTGAACCAAAAATCACAACATCAACATATATTTAAACTAGAAATATATCAAAAGATGATTTTTTTTATATAGGAGATATAACATTCCTATTGAAAATCTATTCGATAATAGAAAAGAGATTAAATTCTCATTACAATATATAGGTTCTCGTTTTTATTGATAATGACTTTACCGTGTTTGAAAATTGAATTTGGAAAATGGGAATTTACAAAACTAGAAGGTTTTCAACAAAAAATTACTCCATAATAAGACCACATAATAATTAATATTTCATATAAATCTAATATAATATTAAATTAATCTGTGATTCATAAGCTAATAAAATCTCAATGAATTCTAATATGGATATGGGGTACAAAAGTTACTTCATAATCTATATTTACTTCCTCGTTATACCCCTTAAAAATGAATCTATTCTTATTTATAGTGATTACACTATGATCACCCTATTTATTTATATAGAACTATTTTTTCCTATAATAGGGTAATTAGAAGGTCTATGAACTGATTTCAATATCATGTTTCATATGAAATGGTTTAATTGTTCTTTCATAACAACATCTTCAATTTCTTAATCTAAGTATTTATCTACGATTTTATGTTCCAGTTTAGATAAAAGATAATAAAACTATAAAAGGTCTCATAAAATCTTTATTTTTCTTAATACCTTCATCTATTATAAATATAACATTTTATAACGGATTATTTTTCCTAGTTTCCTAGATTTCTAGTCATTACATTTTTAGGTCCACCAGTATCCACTCTTCATGAATTCTATTCACAAAAATCAATTTAAAAAATACCATTATATCAATTTTCAAATAGAGGATGAGGTATCATGATTACAAAATAATCTGTTAGTTCATCAAATTGAGTCATTTGATGATCAAACATATCAATTTTATGAAATTTCGTATGAGTTTATTATTTACTTATTAATTTATTATTTTTGAAAAAAATAAAAGACATGGAAGTATAACAATATCCAAGAATGTTTCCTTCAATATCCTTAATAAAAATTACTAATATTATCCTAGGTTTTCAAAATGTAAATAATTCAACTAAACATTAATGTATCGAATATTTTTTTATTACTCCATAATTCATTGGGTGTTTTCATCGAAATAAGACTAATTAGAACTATTTCATACAACAAAACATGCTATATTTACAAATTCATCCCAATAGTGAGTGGTTAAGTTATATTCATATTACAAATATCTAGAATGTTCATGAAAGGTTATATCCCCCTTTCAATAACACCATTTTATTATGATGGCATTTTGGAATAAAATGTACCCGTAAGCCCATGTTTTGAATAATAAGATACTTTCATCTTATTATTTCTCTTTTAGATGTCCCAAAAAAAAATATATGTGGATGAGTTCTAGTGACCAAGATATAAACACCTATTTATTATATTTAAAATATCACTTGTACTACTTTCTATGTTTTCACACATCACATAGTTTCTCTTTATTGAATTTAAGTTAAAGAATATCTAAATGTACAATTTTCATTGTAAATATTATAAAAGTATAAAAAATACATTGTCTAAGTATTTTATTCCAATTACAAGATATGTATGTTTTATATTTAAAAATCTCACTTTTTATCAATATAAAAATTTGGATATAATGTGTAGTTAATCTCAGTTCCAGGTGCCTTAAATTAAGGATTTTTATATTTTTAAATATAATCATAATTGTTTCAAAATTATACTGAATAAACTTCATCAAAATGTTAACAAATAAGTACTAATTTACGTTTCAATCCTCACATATACAGAACTCATATTATGATTATTGAGCTTATATTATATACTGATCCAACTCTTATCATTTTTCCATTAGAATTACAACCAAATTTGACATAACCTCTATGATTTTTTTTAAGATTGAAAATTTGAAGAATAACTACTTATATAACTTCATAATTAATTTTATATACACCAGTTTATATAAATTATCTAAATGTTTTTTTCCATTGTATATTTAATCAAATATGAAACGAATTTGGTATCTATATTTTATTAGGCCTAGAAATGATAGTAACCCAATATTTGGAAACCCAAAGATTCTTCTTCTACCTATAAATTAAAAACTAAATCTTGATAATATTTTTTTAAATAATAACATTCTTATTTCTAGAAGTCTAAAAGTTCTATATAATAAATATTTTGTCATAGTCTCTTAGTTCTCTACAATGAAAACACAATATTTTGGACAACATCCAATTCTTGTAATTGCGAACAATATAAGTTTTTTTACATATTTATATTTTCAAAATCTCTTTTAGATTTAAATTTCTCTTTTTGGAATTTTATGTTACAAAGAATTTTATTTAAGGAATTTTATCCTGTACAGGAAATTTTTTTAGAAAATTTAAAGTCTTGAACTCATTTGTTTTATATATTAATTACATTACCTTGTTAAACACATCGTATAGTACAATTTTCCATATTTAAGTATAGATCTATATTTTTTATTTAATTTCACTTTTTAGTTAATAAAATAACTACATGTCTTTCTATGGGATTTTTTTCTTTTTGAAATATTCATACTTTTTTCCAAGAATTATATAATATTCATTTAATTCATCTGGAGAGGTATTTCCATTTTTATAATAACATTCAGGCTATGAAGAATAAAATAAATGCACCTCATAAGAGTGTGTCATAAGTCACATGTTGGTATATCAATTTCAAATTTAATTTTCTAATTCAAAATATGTTTCATCACTCTAATCCTTAGATGCAATCCTTGTGGCATTCATTGATATTTTTATCTTCTTCTTTTATTTTGTATTCTATAGGAACTTCTTGATATATTTCATTGTATATTGAATAAGTAGATAATATCTTTTTATATTTCCATGTTTTTTATATTAATAATACTATACTTATTTAGAATTTACATCAAATTTATTATACTAGTTGAAGGGTTTTTTCGAATCATCTTCTCATCATGTAAAATTTATTATCTTCCACACAAAATTTGAAATCTCACAATCTGAAGTAGAACTGTGTGATGTTTTTTCATTATATGACACACAAATTTTATTCATTTATTCTTCTGGCATCTTTTGAAGCTGATACTTTCAATGAGAAATTTTTATTATTCGACATTGTATTCTCACTAGATTTATCTTCTATCATCTCCTAAAACATCACAAGAGTTAAAATGGTATTTTTTGTTTTTTAAATCATTCACATTTGTGGATTTCCTAATGGCCTCATAGATTGTACTCCACTGAGATTTTAATTGTATATACTTTTTTTTCTTGGTCAGATTCATGAATTATTACTCCAAGAAAACAAAATTATTTAAAATCTCTATTAACTATCATTTAATTTTCTTATGGTTTCCACATAAAAAATTATGAATGTATCAAATCTCATAAAGGTAGAATTGTATATAAGTATTAATAAATTATCTGTACCTTGATTTTTCATTGATATTGTATTCCAAAAATACTGATATGTTTCACGTTGAGAAAATCTATTGAAATCAGGATGACTTAGTCCACCTATTATAACCTTCGTAGGTTTTGAGTTTAGATTTTATTCACCTTCTATTGTAGCATCATACTTCTTTAAATCCTATTAAGGAATAGTTTAAGGTTTTATGAATTTTAGAAAAACATTTAGAAGAATATTATTTATATAAATAAGAACATGTGATGTCTAACAACCATACTTTTATCCATTTAAGTGGTGATATCTAAATATAGACATACCATCTCTATTATCAATCATATCTTTCATTTTAGAATGATATTATCACATCAAACCATTAATGATGAGAACCAAAATGTCACTTCCATTGATCCAATTTAGTTGTTGGAGATCAACTACAACAAGACATAAGAGTGTATGTGCTAAATTGAGCTATTGTAATTTTTTTCACTTTAAAAACACCCACATTAAGGTGTTATATGTTCTGATCTTTTCATTAAAAAAGTAAATAATAGATGTATAAATAGAAAGAAAATATAGATAAAATTATATTTATAGTGTTTTAGTGAGTATAAATCCCATAATCCACTCCACTAATTCTCAACTCCTAAACATAGTGATTTTTATTTTCAAAATCCTTGTTCCTATGGACCGTTTGATTGAGTTAGAGAAGCTATCACCTAGAATTGTTTTTACTGAAATTCATTAAGTATTTACAAAATACCATCCTTGAGGTTATTTTACCAGGAACCTCATTACATTATTATTGAAATATAACACATCAAATACAAGAAATTAATAATGAAGGTTTACAAAATGAAGATTACTATTTAAATATAAAAATTCATATATGAGAAGTGTTCCCCAGGAGAGAAAATAAGAGTCAGTTTTAGCTCCAAGAGAGTATTCCAATTATTATAATATCTATCCTTGAAGAAAATATTCCAATAAATTGAATGATATTATTGTTTTTTCATATAATGTGAAGTACACTAAGCATAATGAAAAGAGGGAGTTGGGAGTGTACGTTCTATTATTATATTAATATTATTACTTTTATATGTATTCCATTACATTTTTATTTGAAAAATCGTATCTGAAATATCTCTTAATATTTAAAAACATGATATCTTATAAAATTTTATATTGGAATTAAAATCTAGAAGTTTTTTCCTATAAAATACTTCAACATTATTACTGTTCAATAAAATCATATAATATAATTTTATTGTCTCACTACTTGAACCCATTTAAAAAATTGTCATAAATAAATAACAAATCATTTAATACATCTAATAAATAATAAAAGTACACTTATAATAATCCAATGGTAATAAAAATTTTGGTTTCATGATGTTATGGATAATTTTGGATAAGTATCATGGTTAATTCAATGAATTTAAATTCCCTTAGCCAAATAGATCCACATTTCTATTCATTAGGAAGTTGATTTATCATGTATCAAATTAAAATATGCATTTTTCCAATATAGACATATTTCGAGTAGCTGACTGCAAACATGTAGCTAAATTAGTCATATAGAGAAATAACATATCTTATTACACTATGTAATTGACTCATGTATCCATTTCATCAATGTATAATTTTTCTCATATTGGCAATTTATCGACATAAGTGATTTATGCATAGGCAATTTTATGAAATATCCAATTCATGTAGGTGATTAATCCACATAGATTAGAGTAGTTGATTTCTTAACCCATCAAAAGATCCATATAGCCAATTGCATCATGTAACTAATTTTCCATACATAGTAAAATTTCATAAATACTTCCGTAAATGTGGAATTTCTAAATAATCAATTTAAATAAAATAAAACATTTTAAAAAACACTTAAAAATCAGTAGAAAATTATAAATGGTTTTTAGATCATAAAAACTTAAAACACATTTCATATGTTTGAAAAACATTATTAGTTCAATATGGAAAATATTTAGTATGTTTGTGGATAATATATAGTTCTAAATGGGAGTGGATAAGTGAGGAGAGTAGGGATTCTTTTATAAATGAGTTGTATAAAATTATTTTAAATATTTGAATCATTAATATATAATATATGTATTACTTATGTAAATGGAAAAAATATCTAACTTTCAATAATCATTATGGTAATGTAAAAATCCATCCCAACAATCATATCTAGTTATATTTTGGTTGTATTTTAATCCTTATTTAAGTTTTACCCCCTCATTAACCCTTTTAAACCTCGCTGTAGAGATAAATTTTTAAAATAGATGCTATTTATTATGAAATAAATGAAATATCAATTATATGAAAAATTTGACATGATGATTTGAAATATGGAAACCATTATATATGATTGAATTTATAGAATTGACTTAAATTAACAAAAATATTAGCACACAAAACCCCTACAATCCATTTTTATAAAAAAAAATTTTGAGGTGTGAAATGAATTTATTACCATAAATTGACTAGTAAGAACATTTAGATGAATAATAAATATATTTAGTGATTATATTATCAATAAATTTCATAAAAATCATTTATTTTTTATGATTAATATAATTTACTAAAGGTATAAATGTATTTAATAAAAACCCAATTTTTTGAAAATATTTATTTTTACAATAATGTGTTTTTATCTTTATTTCTAACAAATTTATAGTAAATTTACGAATTATTACATGTATTTTAGAACATTATTATAAATTATATTAATGTTATAGACTTCTAAAATTTTCATTTTTCATATAACTCATTTTCGGTAGAAATATTGAAAAATTATCATAGGCTATTTCTAATATATTGAATTCAAATGTTATGTTCATTTTGATTATATTATAATTTTTCCCATTAAATACTAATGTGTTCATTGTGTTGTAGGATCTTTAGAATGAAATTTTTACTAACTATAATTGAATATCGGGTGCCACAAATCAACATATTATGTTCTGTAAAGTGACCCTAAAACACCATACATATATAAATAATACTATAAACCATTTTAATCATTTTTTTATTATAAAAAAATGATTAAGGTTCATGGATGTAAATTGAAAACACATAAAATGAATGTTTAGCTAATTAGTTGAAATAAAGTTTTTTTAACAAATAAATATTACCAAGTGGGTAATATGAAATTATAATTGAATGATATATATTATAATATTTGTAAATTTGGTTCTGAGTTATATTTATAATAAATGTAGATTTTTTATACAATATATATATGAATTCTACTGACCAAACAATAATCCAAGGTAAGAATTTATTATATAAAATATTTTTCTTTGATAAAAGTTACATATTATTCACCTATTTTTGTGTATATGGTGTACATACTACATATTTGGAATATTTTATAACAATTATTATTTTTCATCATTATTATTGTTCCATTTCAATTTATATCTTTCAAGAGTTTTGGATCCATGTGTTATAAGAATCAAATTGTATTCTTTCTCTGAAATTAAATTTCATGATACATGTTCCACATTTCACATCATGTTTTATTTTAAATGGTTTATTTAATTACCTTTGAAATATAATATATTTATTATATTATTATTAATGATATTTTAATTTTAGTTTAAATCCATCACTTTAAATTCATATTAATAATAAATTTACAAAAGTGGTAAGTGTTTATGTTTGATTCTAAATTTTAATTTGTATTGGTTCTACATGAATATAAATTGAAATAATTATATTATACCTACCTCTTAGACCCCTTTTCATTTCTTCTCATTTGGTTATTTTTGGGATTTAGTTTTCCTTTTGAAATTTTGTTCCCATTTGGCTGAATAATCAATTAAAAACTAACTTATAAGATAAGTTCCCCTTCTCTCTTCTTTTATGTACAACAAATTTTTATTCGATGTCCATTTTCGTTATATTATTTTAATAAATGATCTTATATAAACTAAAATGGTTATTTGAGTTCATTTTAAACTATATTTAAATTTTCTCAGAAGGTATTAAATAGGAATCTTTTTAATATTTTCCATATGGGTCTCTTTTTACCCTCTTTATAAAAGTATGAAAAATATTTTTTAACATAATTTGATTCACTAAATTTTTACACCATCATGGAAATTATTCATTATTAATAATAATTTATAAGACTCAATGGTTTTTCAAAAAAAAATAATCTATAGTCTATAAATTTTTCGTTTTATAATAAAATAAAAGGATATTTTCCTAATGGTTAAGAAATGGCACTTTATTTAACTTATGTATATATTTTTTATCTTCCATTAAACATTTTATGACAGAAGAATTGTTTATTTCATATATTAAATTATTATAAATTATTTTACAAATAATTGTTTTAAATAATTACTGACATCACATGAAAAGTGTTTTGGGAGTGATTTGTAACTTTATTTTCACTATTAAGTTACATGGGTTTTAATAGATTTATTTTTAAACATGAAGCTCCATTTTCCTCACTAATTCTGAAAATAATTATAATTTCTACAAAACCATTATTTATGATGAATTTTATGATCTACATTCATCACTTACTTATTTATGGTTTATAAATCATTTTTCATAGAAACTGTAACATCCCAAGTAAGTAATGAATAATAGATATTTTTATATATGTCTATTAATTAATTTGATAGTGTTTTAGAGGCTTAAAATGAAAATAAATCAAATCTTAATCATGGAATACACTAATATTTTTAAAAGATTATTTTACTGCCTTTTGATGGAAAACCATTTTTGAATCTATATTTTGACAATTTTATAAGCTATGTTAGTCAAAATAAACTTATTATTTATTATTGGGACATCAAAATTTACTTTGTGTGAATTTTTGGTATTTTTCTGACAATGTTCATTTTTTAATGAATAGTGAAAAATACTGCATTTTACATCAAAACTACTTCTTAATCTAATTTATTTATATTATAAAATTATCTTTTTAATTGGTCTTAATGTGTAATATGAATATATTTTTACCATTTAATTCAATGGTGGTCATTGGAATCAATTTAACTTTGAAATTAGACTTAATCTGGTGTCAATCTTTTGATACTTATTGTTTTATAAAAACATGCTATTTGCTCTGACAACGGGAATTAATTATTAAATTAATTAATGTGACTTATATGTTTTGAATTTTGTAAAATAGACTTCATTTTTGAATTCGGAATATCAAATATAGCTTAGGGTGAATTTTTGGTAATTTTCTGAAATACTTCAATTTTTGATGAATAGTGAAACCACTAAGTGGTACATATAAAAAAATGATTTTCCGTTTAAATGAATTTTTTCCATCATTGTGTTTTGAATTTCAAAAATCCGAAATACATGGTTGTCATTAAGAAGTAAAATGCGGTTCAATGGGATTAAAATAATTTTTTGGTGAATAGTAACTTATTAAGTTTTTAATCGCGATTAGAGGTAATCAGTGTAATTTAAGGTAAAAATAATATTATAAAAATATGAAAACACCATGAAACTTGTCCTACCCATATTGGATGAGTCATGGCCGACCAAGAAAACACATGGGTCGATTTAGGGGACCCTATGGAGCCTCTTGGGTGAGATAATGACTTTAATGCCTTTTTTTAAAATAAAGGTGAACATGACACTAACATAAATTGTTTTACTAAAAAAAATTTAGAAGGGGTTTTACTAATCATAATTTTGACTTTAAATTCTCTATGTAAAGATAAAAAGATTTACTACATCAGGATAGTTTTTTTATAATTTTTAGACATTAAATAAATTAATTTAATTATGACATCTTGATGACGCAACGATGACCTCATTAATGAACAGTTTAATTAAAATGAAAAGATAATATAAAATATAAGAACTACACTTGTCAAAAAACTATTGGATGGGAATATTTCGAAGCCTTATCATCTTATATTAGAAATATATCAATGTGGGACCTTAGAAATTCGAAACACTTTTGAAAATAAAATAATAGTTTCATGATTTCCAAAAGTGCCCCTCCTCTCCTCTTATAAAAGGCCCCCACCTCTACCTCATTTCACACACTCCTAAAGCCTTTGGCTCGGCCATCCCCTGCCCATTTACTCTCTCCACATCCCTCTCCTCATCCTAGAGGATTCCCTTTGGGAAGAATCCTTTCAAAGGAATCCTTTAGGCTCAAATCAAAAGGAGTTACACTTTTAAAGGTAATTCATTCTCTCATGTTCATTTGTTTTATTTTGCTTCTCCAACCCACTAAAATCTTTTTATTTACTTCTTTTGTAACAACACCAGTATCTTAAATATACTAGTATGTTGTTATAAGATTTCTTCTAGCTACACTCTCACACAACTGCATCAAATGGTTAAAGAACATACGGTTTCCGTGGATGGAGAAATTCTGCCTCCCGAAACGATGATTGTTCAATACTCACTTAACACCTTCAAAGGTGTCCATTATGATGTCACTATTTTTATATATGATATATAATATGTTTATTCTTTCCTTAAGATTTTGTATTTTTCATTTATGGCATACCATTATTGTTTCCATTATGGGTAAACACGATATCTTCATTTTAGGAAGTGCGGACTACCACCCCCTGAAAGTGATTTGATTCGTTAATACCATATGTGGGATGTGTAAAGGATAAAGTTAATTGTATTATATATGTTATTATACTGAAATTATAATATACTCTTATATCATTATGATTCCATTCCAGAAATACGAAATAGAAATGGAAGTAGCGGTCATGCCTACGTACGGCTTACCGTCTCCATGAACGGTGCATTTCATTTCTTACCTCTAAATGTGATGTAATATTATTAATACATGTATATGCTGAATATATATGATATATATGTTATCCAATTCATTAATATCATTCTAGATATAACAAACCTTTGACCAAATTAACAACATGTATGTGTAAGAAGTCTATTTTTGACATAAGAACCAAATACCGACAAAATGAACATTATTAACTTAAATGATTACATGATGTTCATAACATGGTATAAAATGAATAATGAACTTGAAAAAGGTTCTTATTCAAGTAGATATTAACTCAAGTTTATTATTCAAGAGATTAAAGAACGGTCGGGTCAAGTCGGATACGAGGTATGGGACTTCGTCTCAGTCTCCTTTCATTGAGGCATATTTTATTTTTTACACAACCTTCTTTTATACAGTGTAAAAACCCCTTTGACTTTTACGTTTATTCAAAAGGAATCTTTTTTATACGAAGCGTTTACTAAACGACAAAAGGGAATGTTTTTTGTCATACGTATGCGGCGAAAACGACTTCTCCTCCGTCGTGACCGTTATTTGAGTTTCAGCTTCCTCTACAAGCCATACCTTCTTTTTAAAAGAAAAATAAATACCATGTTTTACTTTTCTTTTATTTTGGTATCAAAAATGGTTTTCATAATGTTTTTATATCAATGTGTTGTATTGATATTTTATGATTAAAAGGTGGAAATGTTATGTTTCCTTTATGCATGTTTTATGTGATACGATTATGTTGAGGTTCTTGGGAATTATTATGAAGATTGGTGGTTCCTTGATAAACTAAGGGCGGGTGAGCCCGATATAGCTCTCCAATGCATTAGGTAATGTGAAGGAGTGAAACGTTAAGGTTTCTCTGAAGAGATTTTAGGGAATATACTATGATGGGTATTCCAAACATAACCAAGAGGGTTACTCCCTACGTAAGAATGTTATGAATGCCTAAAGTTACCTTTATGTCTTATGATTTCTATGATTTATTCATGATTGGATGAGGTATGTTAAATTTCTTATGTTTTATGGGTAAATTATGATCTCATTCTTATGTATATATGTACCCATGTTTCCTTTCCATATTTTTTATATCCCTTACTGAGCTTTTTATGCTCATGCCATGTTTTTTTGAAATTTTTTTCACAGGTCAAGGGAAATGTACATGATATGATGATAGTGTCAAGGAAGTGTCAAGAAAGAATCAATGTTTATTTTAAATATGTTTCCATTGATGGGAATGAATAATACTATTTTTATGTAACCACTTTCTTTATATGTGGAATGTAATGCAAGTTTTATGATCTAATTCTCTAAAACTCTAAACCCGAAAAGATCATCAATGTGTAATCTTGTAATAACTCAAGATTAAGTAAGGTTTAAGGCTGGGGCCTTATAGTTGGTATTAGAGGTCGGTTTAAATAACATTAAGAGTTAGAATTCTATTAAATGATTATCCAAAAATATTTTTTTATGGTCAAATTGAAGTGATATAGGATTTGAAGATTACCATGTTGCTTCATCCGAGACATGTTTGTTAAGAATGGTTTTTCATAGAGGAAATAGAAAAACTTTTCTGGGAAGGCATATAGAGGGAAATGACCTTTCAAATCAGTATCCTGAGATGGTCAGAATCAGAACTAAACAGTTTGTTGCAGTGATGGCTCAGTTCACTCAGGTGAAAAATTTTGGTTGTTTTTATTGATGATATTTTGGTGTTTTCTAAAAGTAAAGAGGGGCATGAAAGTCATTTAAGGGTTATCTTTCAAACCTTTAAAGAAAAGAAATTGTATGGGAAATTCAGAAAGTGTGAGTTTTGGTTGTAACAAATTTCTTTCCTTGGTCATATTGTTTCTAAAGATGGGATAACTGTTGATCCTGCAAAAACAAAAGTTGTGGAAGATTGGCCAAGACCCACAAATGTAACTGAGATTCGTAGCTTCCTTGGTTTGGCAGGCTATTACCGAAGGTTTGTTAGAAATTCTTCACGGTTATCTAGTCCAATGACTAAGATAACTCGGAAGTGTGTTAAGTTTATCTGGACAAAAGAATGTGATGATTGTTTTCTGAAATTGAAAAGAAGATTGGTGAATGCTCCAGTTTTGGCACTACCTTCCAGGAATGATGAGTTTGTTATCTACAGTGATGCTTCATTGAAAGGACTTGGTTGCGTCCTAATGCAGAATGATCAGGTAATTTCTTATGCTTCACGACAGTTGAAAACTCATGAATTAAGTTACCCTACACATGATTTGGAATTAGCTGCTGTTGTTTTTTCTTAAAAAATTCAAAGGCATCATTTGTAAGGAGTAAAGTGTGAAATATATACCGATCACAAAAGTTTAAAGTATATATTCACTCAGAAACAATTGAACATGAGACAAAGGAGATGGATAGAATTAGTCAAGGATTATGATTTTACAATTCATTACCATCTGGGAAAAGCAAATAAAGTGGCTGATGCTTTGAGTCGAAAAAGTAATGCTTCATTAGAAATGTTGCGTTTTGAACATGATCCTTTGGTTAAGGATTTGATGAACTTTGGCATAGAAGTTGTGGGTGCAGGATTTTCTTCTGTTTTGTTTCAGGTATCAGTGAGATCATCTCTATCAGATAGAATCAAGCAAGCACAGAATCATGATAGTGAGTTGGAGAAAAAGGTAGAGCTGGTTCAGAAAGGTATGTTGCCTGAAATCATCATTGATAATGATTGCGTTTTGAGATTTGGGTAGAGATTGTGTGTTCCATCTGATTCACAGTTGAAGAGAGAGTTGTTATGTGAAGCTCATAGTTCTCCGTTTTCAGTTCATCCTGGCAGTACTAAGATGTATAGAGATCTGCGGGAGTATTACTGGTGGGATAGAATGAAAAGAGATATTGCTGATTTTACTATGAAGTGTTTGACTTGTCAGCAAGTTAAAGAAGAACGGCAGTTACCGAAAGGGATGCTTTAGCCTTTACCAGTGCCAGAGTGGAAATGGGAGAATATATCCATGGACTTTGTTGTGGGATTACCGAAGACATCTCGAGGTAATAATGCAATCTGGGTTATTATTGATCGCTTGACTAAATCTGCTCATTTTCTTGCTATACGAGATACTTTTTCCCTAGATCAACTTTCCCGTTTGTATCTTAAAAAGATAGTCAGGTTACATGGAGTTCCCCTCTCCATTGTATCTGATCGTGATCCCAGGTTCACTTCTAACTTTTGTAAAGGCTTTCAGAAGTTGTTGGGTACTAAATTAAATTTTTGTACAGCTTTTCATCCTCAATCAGATGAGAAGTCAGAACGAACAATTCAGACATTGGAGGATATGCTACGTTCTTGCTCTATGGATTATCAGGGAAGTTGGGACCAACATCTTTCTTTGGTTGAATTTTCATATAATAACAGTTTTCATTCCAGTATACAGATGGCAACATTTCAGGCATTATATGGGAAGCGGTGTCGAACTCCAGCTTTCTGGGATGAAGTGGGTGAAAGGAAGTTGATGGGACCAGAATTGATAGAAGAGATGGCAGAAAAGGTTCAGCTGGTTCAGAAACACATGAGAATAGCTCAGAGCAGGCAGAAGAGTTATGCGGACAACAGGAGGAAGGATCTCTCTTCTGAGGTAGGTGATCATGTTTTTCTCAAAGTATCACCATGGAAAAGTGTGATGCGATTTGGTAAGAAAGGAAAGCTGAGTCCAAGGTTTATTGGACCATATGAAATTCTGGAGAGAGTTGGATCAATTTCTTACCGAGTGACTTTACCTCCGAGTTTATCTCAGGTACACGATGTTTTTCAAGTTTCGATGTTGATAAATTATATGCCAGATCCATCTCATGTTTTGAGTCTAGAGGTAGTTCAGATGGAAGTGAACCTATCTTATGAGGAACAACCGGTCCAGATTCTTGACCATAGGGAGCAAGTGTTATGGAATAAGGTGATTAAGAAGGTAAAGGTTTTGTGGAAAAACCACATGATGGAAGAGGCAACATGGGAATCTGAAAATGCAATGAGGGAGAAGTACCCCCATTTATTTGATAAGTAAATAAATTGCAGGGGCGCAATTTTCTAAAGGGGGGAAGGATGTAACATCCCAAGTAAGTAATGAATAATAGATATTTTTATATATGTCAATTAATGAATTAGATAGTGTTTTAGAGGCTTAAAATGAAAATAAATCCAATCTTAAGCATGAAATACACTAATATTTTTAAAAGATTGTTTTACTGCCTTTTGATGGAAAACCATTTTTGAATCAATCTTTTGACAATTTTATAAGCTATGTTTGTCAACTTAAGCTTATTCTTTATGCTTGGGACATAAAAATTTACTTTGTGTGAATTTTTGGTATTTTTCTGACAATGTTCATTTTTTAATGAATAGTGAAAAATACTGCATTTTACATCAAAACTGCATCTTAATCTAATTTATTTATATGATTATATTATCTTTTGAATTGGTCTTAATGTGTAATCTGAATATATTTTTACCATTTAATCCAATGGTGGTCATTGGAATCAATTTCACTTGGAAATTAGACTTAAATTGGTGTCAATCTTTTGATACTTATTGTTTTATAAAAACATGCTATTTGCTATGACAGTGGGAATTAATTATAAAATTAATTAATGTGACTTATATGTTTTGAATTTTGTAAAATAGACTTCATTTTTGAATTCATAATATCAAATATAGCTTAGGGTGAATTTTTGGTAATTTTCTGAAAAACTTCAATTTTTGATGAATAGTGAAACCACTAAGTGGTACTTATAAAAAATTGATTTTCCGTTTAAATGAAATTTTTCCATCATTGTGTTTTGAATTTCAAAAAATCCGACATACATGGTTGTCATTAAGAAGTAAAATGTGGTTCAATGGGATTAAAATAATTTTTTGGTGAATAGTAACTTATTAAGTTCTTTATCGCGATTAGAGGTAGTTAGTGTAATTTAAGGTAAAAATGATATTATAAAAATGTGAAAAACACCATGACACTTGTCCTACCCCTATTGGATGAGTCATGGCCGACAAAGACAACCCATGGGTCGATTTAGGGGACCCTATGGAGTCTCTTGGGTGAGATAATGACTTTAATGCCTTTTTTTAAATAAAGGTGAAAATGACACTAACATAAATTGTTTTACTAAAACAATTTTTAGATGGGGTTACACTAATCATAATTTTGTCTATAAATACTCTTTGGAAAGATAAAAAGATTTACTACATAAGTATATTTTTATTTATAATTTTTAGACATTAAATAAATTAATTTAATTATGACATCATGATGATGCAACGATGACCTCATTAATGAAAAGTTTAAATAAAATGAAACGATAATATAAAATCTAAGACCTACACTTGTCCAAATACTTTTGGATGGGAATATTTAGAAGCCTTATCATCTTATCTTAGATATATTTCAATGTGGGACCTTATAAATTCGAAAAACTTTTGAAAATAAAATAATAGTTTCATGATTTCCAAAAGTGCCCCTCCTCTCCTCTTATAAAAGGCCCCCACCTCTACCTCATTTCACACACTCCTAAAGCCTTTGTCTCTGCCATACCCTGACCATTTACTCTCTCCACATCCCTATACTCATCCTAGAGGATACCCTTTGGGCAGAATCCTTTCAAAGGAAGCCTTTAGGCTCAAATCAAAAGGAGTTACACTTTTAAAGGTAATTCATTCTCTCATGTTCATTTGTTTTTTTTTTGCTTCTCCAACCCCCTAAAATCTTTTTATTTACTTCTTTTGAAACAACACCAGTATCTCCAATATACTAGGATGTTTTTATAAGATTTATTCGAGCTAAAAGCTCACACAACTGCATCAAATGGTTAAAGAACATACGGTTTCTGTGGATGGCGAAATTCTGTCTCCCGAAACGATGATTGTTAAATACTCATTTAACACCTTCAAAGGTGTACATTATGATGTAAATATTTTTATATATGATATATAATATTTATATTATTTTCTTAATATTCTGTATTTTTAATTTATGGCATACCATTATTGTTTCCATTATGGGTAAACACGATATCTTCATTTTAGGAAGTGCGGACTACTGCCCCCTGAAAGTGATTTGATTCGTTAATACCATATGTGGGATGTGTAAAGGATAAAGTTAATGATATTATATGTGTTATTATACTAGAATTATAATATACTCTTATATCATTATGATTCCATTCTAGAGATACGAAATAGAAATGGAAGTAGCGTTCATGCGTACGTACGGCTTACCGTCTCCATGAACGGTGCATTTCATTTCTTACCTCTAAATGTGATGTAATATTATAAATACATGTATATGCTGAATCTATATGATATATATGTTATCCAAATCATTAATATCATTCTGGATATAATGAACCTTTGACTAAATTAACAACATGTAAGTGTAAGAAGTCTATTTTTGACTTAAGAACCAAATACCGACAAAATGAACATTATTAACTTAAATGATTACATGATGTTCATAACATGGTATAAAAGGAATAATTAACTTGAAAAAGGTTCTTAAGAAAGTAGAGATTAACTAAAGTTTATTATTCAGGAGATTAAAGAACGGTCGGTTCAAGTCGGATACGAGGTATGGGACTTCGTCTCAATCTCCTTTCATTGAGGCATATTTTGTTTTATACACAACCTTCTTTTATACGGTGTATAAACCCCTTTTACTTTTACATTTATTCAAAAGGATTCTTTTTTATACGAAGCGTTTACTAAACGACAAAAGGGAATGCTTTTGTCGTACATATGGGGCGACAACGACTTCTCCACCGTCGTGACCGTTATTTGAGTTTCGGCTTCCTCTACAATACCTTCTTCTTAAAAGAAAAATAAATACCATGTTTTACTTTTCTTTTATTTTGGTATCGAAAATGGTTTTCATAATGTTTTTATATCAATGTGTTGTATTGATATCTTGTGATTGAAAGGTGGAAATGTTATGTTTACTTTATGCATGTTTTATGTGATACGGTTATGTTGAGGTTCATGGCCATTATTATGAAGACGGGTGGTTTCGTGATAAACTAAGGGCGGGTGAGCCCGATATAGCTCTCCAATGCATTGGGTAACGCGAATGAGTGAAACGTTAAGGTTTCTCCGAAGATATTTTAGGGAATATACTGTGTTGGGTATTCCAAACGTAACCAAGAGGGTTACTCCCTACGTAAGAATGTTATGAATGCCTAAAGTTACCTTTATGTCTTATGATTTCTATGATTTATTCATTATTTGATGAGGTATGTTAAATTGATTATGTTTTATGGGTAAAGTATGATCTCATTCTTATTTATATATGTACCCATGTTTCCTTTCCATATTTTTTATATCCCTTACTGATATTTTTATGCTCATCCCAAGTTTTTTTGAAATGTTTTTCACAGGTCAAGGGAAAGGTACATGATATGATGATAGTGTCAAGGAAGTGTCAAGAAAGAATCCATGTTTATTTTAAATATGTTTCCATTGATGGGAATGAAGAATACTATTTTTATGTAAACACTTTGTTTATATGTGGAATTTAATGCAAGTTTTATGATCTAATTCTCTAAAACTCTAAAACCGAAAAGATCCTCAATGTGTAATCTTGTAATAACTCAAGATTAAGTAAGATTTAAGGCTGGGGCCTTATAGAAACAATTATTATTATATGAATAAAATTATTAAAGTTATGTTCTATTTTACTCTACACTATTCATTGAAATAATTTTTCCCATTTAGTTCCATGTTATTTAATACAAATTATATATCTAGTAATATTTCATCTCTTTTCTATTATGATTAATTTATATATTCATTGTTTTATCCTTTGTGAATTGACGGAAACGTAATTAGAAATATATTCCATTAAATTGGAAAGTATTTATGGCCCATATACTTGATTCAATATAGATATTTATTAATTACTATATAATATCTATAATCTATTTTATTACTCATTAAATATATTAGGAGTTCATTAGGATTTTTTATATGGCATGTGGGGTACATTATAGACCCCTATGCATCGATTAATGTCTCAGGAGACAAACTAATATTGGTATCATTTTGTGTATTCTAACCCTTACAATGATGATATCATGGCTGGGGACCTAACATTATGTAAGATGTTCACACCTAAGCATTAATGGAAGGGAATGAATTATTGATAACATGTTATCTAAGGCCATGGTGTTAAGATTAATATGTCCATAATTATCTATTACATCAATAGTAAATGAGTTATCATTATTTTTGCGATTGTTTATCTTTTTATACATGGATATAATTCTTTATCATGTGATTAGTTTTATAGAATTATTTTAATATAATTTAATCATTCCATATTATTCTTTCCTTTTTTATTTTTTGATTGCTCTCGATGTACACTACCATTAAAAATAATTTTATCCAACTCTTATTATGTTTCTTTTTCCATAGGTTATGAATAAGAGTAATACATATGATATATATAGAATTGTATTATGTGTGGATACTTTTTTGTGGGTTATTGAATAATTATTATGCAATAATAAAATATTGGTAAACTGGGAAAATATGCATTTGGTGTGATAGATATGACATGTGTTAAGTATTTCTCTCATAATTCTCTAAAAAAATAAAACTAAAATGACATTAGTTATATAAGAAAAATAACATTTATTGTTTCCATTGCAATTATAGAAGGTTAAATTAAGATTACTTTAGATGGTATGATATCTAGTATGTTATATGAACACTTTTACCATTGAATCTTAGAGTAGGTGTCATAGGTGTCATACATGGTCCAATGAATTTTTAATGAAAATCTGTAAAATGGAATAAAATAAAACATTTTCCATGTATTATTATGTTTGATTATTTTTTATTTATTTCATATGTTTTGTTTAAAAAATGATGGGTTTTTATTATGGGCTAGAGTGTGGGAGTATTTATAAAATAAGAAATTTTCTAGAATATGTTCGTCGATTTATTGATTGTATTCCCTATGAATTCTAAAATTTTAAGTATAAAAAAGTTTTTAGAATATGGTTTGATTCGTAGGAGATGGAAAAAGATGATTCTTTGGGATGATAATTTGTATAATGGGTAATTTATAATGACCCAAATCATGGGTTAATGGATAACTAGGATGAGTTGGATTCCAATTGAATTAAAGAGGGTGATAAATTAAAATTTAGAGTTTTTATTAATTTATGAATTATATAGATAAATTTAGAGGATTATTGTTTTTTTGATGTAGAGAAATGAATAAAAAAATATATCCAAGATTAATAGATAAGTTAATTTAACAAACATAGCTATATGTAGTTGAGTCAATCAAAATATCGATTAAATCCCTATAAAATATCAGTGGGATACCATTTTAAGTCTCATAGAAAGTCCAATGGTAAAATTCTATTTTCTAGGCCATTGGTAACCTAGTGGTAGTTAACTGGGATCTTGGTGGGGCACTATAATCTTAATAGATATCTATTTGGATTTTGGTGTCCCCTACCATTTTTTTAAAATTCAATGAATTATAGTTTTCTAAACATAGGGAGACCTTACCCTAGAAAACTAATTATCATCGATAATAATATTTTCATCCTTTACATAATTATTTTGGATTATGGAAGCTTTATCCTTAGCAGGTTAGTGAGTCGAAAGAGGAATTTCTCTCCAATGGTAATGCCAAACCTAGGACACTGGAGTATTTATGGTTTATCTTACCCCTTATTTATATACTATCATAAATCATTTTTTGGCATCTTATGTTTGATTATTAAATTATAAAAAAATGATTTTGAATCAAATAATGATATAGGAGGGTATAATTCATGTGATGAGGACGTTGGTGGTCCCTAACATATAAAAAAATAATAATTACTATTTTTGTGTGTTGTACAGTTTCATTTTTGGTGTTTTAGGACAAGGAATGTTATATGGGGATGATAGAGTGATTATTCATGGTATAAAATATGAAAAGATCGATATTAGTTGAAGAAAACTATACACATGGTCGGTTGGAAATAGTATCACTAGAAGAAAACTTTTCAAGGGATGTGTAGGCTCATTTAATTTTATATGAACCTAAAGCTTATTTGAGAATTTTGTACACCATAAAAGGACTATAACAGACTCTTGAGGGATATCTTGAGAGGATTGTAGTAAAGTTTCTTCAAAATTCATGGTTTGGTTTTCAACCATGTCTCTTATTTCATGGAAATGAGTTGAATATATTCTATTGGATATAAGACTTCATAATATATACATGAAATATGAATAAAGCATTGGTTGATAATGGAAAACCTTAATGGATTTTTGAACTATTGGAAGTCATTTTTTTGGGACATAGTAAGTGAACTCCCATATGAGTGGTTCTTATGGAAGAGGATATTTCATATGTTATTTGGAATTTACTTTTTTGGGATGATTGGTGTATTGGGTTTAGTATTATTCTCATATTCCTTGAGAGGATTAGGGTATCTCGATGATAATGATTTATTAATTATTATTTTTTTACTTTTTAAAGGGGATCTACCTATGGAAATGGTAATGAGTGACAAAGTGAATGAAACTCTATGATATGAAACTGAATTTGAGAGTATTGATTTTATATTAATTCCATAATAGGGAGAGAAGGATACTTTGTATGTGGGGTGGTCTGATCTGGACTCCTATGGTCAAGAAAGACTAGTTAGTCTACCCAACAATGTTTTAGTTGAGGGAACTGCAACAAAATCAAGTGATAATGAATTTATATAGGAGGAAAATTTATAATTAGTGGTGTAAAATATGTTTTAGATCCTAAAAAGTGGTATCATGAGAAATTAAGATGATGAGGGATGGGTAACAATGATGTCAAAATGGAAAAGGTATATATTCTATAGAGGTGAAAAAATATACTTAGGATGGTGGATTTGACTATGGGGGTTACTTGATTATCAAATTAATGAAAATTAAAATTAAGAAGGACTATTGCAACCTACATAAAAAAATTCTCATAATAATGGTGATGAATGATCAGGGGTAAAATCATTTTTATAAAACTCCATATGAAGGGGAATTAATGTATATGTCAAATAAAAATCATAGTACCCTTGATGTTTCCCTAATAAGGGAAGAGAAAGAAAAAGTGGATATTGAGAAGTTATTAAAATTTTATCTATTTAACGAGTCTATGGTCATGAAAGATCAATTTATAATAGAAGATATAAGTCATTCATAAAATAAATCAGACTTGGTAAATCATTCCTAGGAATATATTATTAATTAGAAGAATTGGAGGATTTAAACATTAAATCATAATATAAAAAAGTTGAAAAAATGTATGAAAGAGAGTTTTAATTCGATCATAAAAGTGAAGAAGAAACATGTATTAATAGTAAATTGATCATATATATTCATGAATTAAATAAACATAAATTCATACTTGAATAATTTATTAAGGCTTATGACAAGATAGCCAATTATTTTGAGGAATTCATAAATGATGATCAAAAGAAAATTGAAATCTCTATTAAATGAAACTTACCCCATTTTCATGAATAAAATTTATTATAGTTTTCTAGAATAGTACTGTGATGTATTATATTGATTAATTATCATGTATAATTTGGGAAATTTTTTGAGGGTTCACACTAAACACAAAAAATGATTTTATTGAAAATAAAAATATCAAATTGGATGAAATATTCTTGGGTTGGATTAGTATTCCATTCATCCATGAATTAAGTGGAGAGTTCATATTTAAAATAAAATTATGTAATTTCATCATAGTGGAATGATTTTTAAGATTTTACCTATAATTGGGACCATGGTAGGTTTCTTGGTGTATTTTTTGGTTAGTATAATTTGTTTAAGAAATACTAGTGGATTAATTTAGCAAGATATGAACTATGAGCTAGGCTGGTAGGATGGGCAGTATCTTTTTAAATTAGTGATTGTTAAGGGATAATTATAAATATTACAAGCTAATTATGGGATGAATAATCCTTGATCCTATTTATGTTTTTTCATGGGCATTCTCTTTTGTTTGATTACTTGGGGATATTGTTTTTACAAGTTCATGTTTTCTTTTGATTGATGACATTCAAATTTTAATTTCAAAACCTTCCTAATTATGATGATTTATTAAACTATAGAGTATGGATTTATGTGATTATTATCATGTCTGACAGATAAGATAATTATATAAATTTCATATGATTATCAATATATCTAAAAATTCATTTTTATTGATCTAAAAATTCAATTAATTTTATACCTTAGTTTTAGAAACTCTACAACTAACAATTTTAAAAATGTTATGTATTTATTTTACTATAATTTGAACAAATATATTATTCTCATTAAACATGATATTGTAGAATTTAAACATGTATATCTTGATTCAATTAGTTTACATCAATGTTTAAAAAGGTCATTTGGATGGTAATTAAATGTTTTGAATTTCTTGTTTGATTTTTTAGAACTAGTATTTTTTAAGAATGTTTTTGATTCTGTTATTCAATGATTTCATGTGTAATATATGTTTGTTTTATTTGACTCTTTATTCATTAGAAATGTAATAAGTATTTCTATAAATAATTATTACTGTCCAAAGTATGATTCGGCAGTTACAAACATTTAAAAATTTATTTAATTTATAGAAAACCCACATCATGTATGTGCCATTTTTTGGAAAATGTTTGAATTTCACATCATCTAAGAAAAAACTATCAGTTGATTTATCTACTATAGATGCTTAGTATATCTCTACTACAAGAAGATTTGTTCAAATTTTAATGATTAAGAAAACCTTATGTGATTTGGGTTCCTATCTTGATAAAGTGACTATTTATTGTGATAATACTTATGCTATTTCTATTTTTAAAAACCCCATACATCATTATAAAATAAAACATATTGATCTTAGATTTCATTTTATTATAGATCATTTGGAAAATAGTGAAATTATTTTAGAATTTCTATTTTATGAAAATCAGTTAGCAAGTATTTTTAAAAAGCCTTTAGACTCTTCTCAGTTTGAGAAAAATAAATTTGAACTTGGTATATTGTAATTTTTAATTTTTCATTGCATTTGTTTAGGGGTGGTTGGTTTTAACTATTTTTTACATAACAAATGGGGATAGATATTTTGGGAGAAAATAGGGAGCAATAAATGTTTTGAAATATTTTTTCAAATGTCTTTAAAATTTGGTTTAATTGATTAAAAGTATTGGTTTTGTAGTAAAAAAGGGGAAGATTGTTTATTTATGTACATTATATTTTAATTTATTACTTAATTGATTACTTAGGAAGATTGTTTTTCAATTATCATGACTTATTTTTTTTATCACATGTAATTTTATTTTAAAATCCTTTATGAATTTTGATGATTTCATAAACTAAAGTGTATATATTTATATGATTTATATCATGGTACATAGATAGGATAATTATTAATATTTCATAAGTCTTTTTAGGAAGTCTAAAAATGCATTTTTATTAAACTAAAAATTGAATTAATTTGCTGCTGGAGTTTCTGAAACTCTATAACAATTGTTTTTTTTAAAATATCTGTATTTATTTTACTGTAAGTTATATAGATATAGGATTCGCATGAAACTTGTTTTTGTTGAAATAAAACAAGTTTATCTATATTTCACTAGTTTACATCAAAATATAAAAAAGTTGTTTTAATGGTTATTAAATTGCTTGATGTTCTGCTTTGATTTTTTTTAACTGCACTTTTTCCAGAACGTTTTTGCTTCTATTTTCAATGATTTTGGGAGCTAGATAGTTCAATTTTATTTTATTGTCAATTAGTTATAATGATAATACATTTTTCTATAAATAAGTATTCTTGACCAAAGTTTAATTATTCTGATAAGAGAATTTAAAAATTCATTGAATTTTGTTACTGTATGTTGTCTAGTTCTTCCACGAAGTACGAGTCGTACCCTACGTTACTCTTCATGAATTGTGAAAATATGGTTTCTAATATACATTATTGTTCATGAAGAGTTAATAGTAGTTTTCATCTACCCAATGTTACTGTTCATCAACCATACCCTACGTTGTGGTTTATTCCCCAATGTATAGTTCATACCCTACGTTACTATTAATGAGTTAGGAAAAGTATGGTTTATACCCTACGCAACAATTCATCAGGCAAAGTATTGTTCATCTACCCTAAATTACTGTTCATTCTGTAGACTATGGTTCATCTAATATTTTTTACAGTTCATTCCACAAAGTATGGTTCATCAACCCTACATTACTATGTATTATGAAATGAATTGTTCATACCCTATAATACATTATTATTCATTTCAAAAGTTTCTGTTCATTACCGATGTTTTTGTTCATTCTTTTCTTTTTTTAAATTAATTTTCTGAATATATTTGTTTTATTTTTAAAAGTTTATCTACTGAAAAAAATTTCATTAAATATGTGGATAATTATCAAGGTGTTTTTAATATTTTTTTGGTGAATATTTAAAGAGGAAAATTACTAATTTTTAGCGTATTTTTCCCATTAATTTGAAGGATTAATAATTGATTAAATTCAAATTTTTTAATTTACTTATGGATTGCACTACTAGATTTGACGTACTATTTTTTCTAAATGTAATGATGTTTGAACAGATTAATTTTTTTAAAATCTGTAAATATTGTTATATTTATGGAAAAATATTTTGAATAGTTATTCAAATAATTATAAATTATTTTTATCATATATTCTATAAGCAATAAAGAGGCAACATTTCTACGTTTTCATGGTGATATTTATGAATGCTCATGACTCAATTTATTTGGAATTTCTGAAGCTAGTAGAGCTGATACAACTGCAATATATTTATTCCCTTTGTATATATCATTCCTTCTAGCAAGTTATTGAAATAAGATGATAACAAGATAAAAATTTCATGACACACTTTGACCTTTTTGATACACTGTTTTTTCATAGAGAAATTGTTTTGATCATTAAATCAACTGTGCAATTTTCAATTTACTATGGAACTCTGTTTCAACACCTATATGATCACTCCAGAGACGAATTAATTATATTGTTTTTTTGTATTATTACCTTGACGATATGAGCCAATCTAATCCTAAATAACTTTTACCTATGCTTTAATATTTTATATTGTAATTTGTCTAATTCTAAGTCTGTAACACATTTTCCAATCTCTCACACAAATTCTATATTTATGATTATGATTTTATTCACAAAATCATTATTTGTTATTACATTTTCTCAGGTTGTGACTCCCAAATTCTATTTTTAGGAGCTACGGGTTTTGATTTTGTATATCTAAATATGGAATTGTTTGGGTTGAGACTCTTAGATTCTAAATTATGGTTTTATGGGTCGTGATTTCCAATAAAAAATCTAGTTTCGTGGTTATCCCTCAAATAGAAAAGGATTTTGTAATTATTTAATGATTCCACCATAAAAATCATTTTTAGTGACCACATATCTCTCTCCAAGTAGTGTGGTATAAAGGTGAAGTAGGACCACTTCCGGCCAAACTACTATAAAAAACACACTGGTATTATTTAATTTCCCCCTTATAATTGATAACAATAATTAACTTTGATAATTATTTAAATAAATTAATATATTTATTTATATTTTTAATCTGTTCTATTCACCACCTCTAGACCATCTGTCTTTACCCTGTCTGACCTAATGATTTGTATCTGAGTGAAATCCTTTATAGAACTGATTATTTTTATTATTCTCTTTCAAATACACTATGATCTGTATCAAGAGATTGTTCCTTTTAGAATTTTCCAATCTCTCCCTAGATTATAGTTTGAATATTTTTATGCTAACAACTTCACAGAACTCACATTTTAATGATAGGATCTTATAATATGGTATTATTGAACCCAAATGATGCTTAGATTCCTTAAAATTCACCACACATTGATAGTAAATATTATGGATTTAAAGACCCCAAATGGAGGCCCACCTCAAACAGTTGAGTGTTGAGTAGTTGATTATCATGACAAAACAGAACACACTACTTTAATCTAACCCTGATAATCTTACCGAAATTGATGATACTAGATATGTTTTAAATTATAAGTTGCTAATATTTTATATTATGATATTAACAAAAAGTATTTTTAGTCTTGTGTATGATAGTAATATAGCTCATGAAATATGTAAGATTCTACAAGTCAGTCACATTTTCTATAGAAAAAAATCCACAGAAAACAAGGAATGCTTCTTGATTGGTGGAGAGACTTCAAGATGGGAGAAGATGAAAAAATATAAATAATGTTCCACAAATTCACAAGAATTATGAATGGAATGAATTAAATTTGAGAAGGTCTAGAAAACCCAATACTAGTTGAATCAGTGCAGCGATCCTTTACAATGAAATGGAATGTCTAGAAGATTTCCATTGATGAAAGAAATAATTTCAATGATTAAAAACTCATTGAACTAATTGGATCACTACTCGAATATGAACTTGGGTTGAATAACATAGCTACTGAAGAGGCAAAAAAATGTGTATATTTTAAATGTGTGAATGTAGTTTTGACTGATTCTTTTGATTTTGATCAACAAGATTGTGAAAATTATGATATAGATCAGATTGTTATTGGAGTTTACAAGAGATTGAAAAAGATTATATTTGTTAATCATATTATAAGAAACCATGAAAAAGACAAATATAAGGGAGACAAGAAAGGTGATACAAATTACAAAGCTTAAAAAGTGACTTGATATGAATGAAGGAATAATGGTAATATCAATGATAATTTTACTAAAATAATGAATAATGAAAAATACAAAAAGAAGGACAAAAAGGCATTGACCACTAGTTGGAGTTATTCAGAAGAATCTGAATATAGTGAACAATCTAAAAATGAAAAAGAATCTAATAACTTTTTCTTTATAGAAATACTAGATATGTATAATAGTTCTTTTAGTTATTCTAAATATAATGACACTGAATGTGATTCTAAAAACCCTAATGATTTGGAATTACATAATAAAATTCCAACATTATGAAAAGATATTTTCAAAGATGCGGATTTATATAATAAGAATAATGAAAAGAATGTGAAAATTTTCTCTAAAAATAAAATACTATTGAAGCAGAATGAAAAACTATGTAACAATGATTTTTCTTCTTCTCATTCAAAAGTATAGGTAGATTTAAAATATTTTCAATATTTGAATGAAAATTTAAAAATGGAACTTGAATGTCTTAAAAAAAGTAAACATGATTTTATTCAATGTCATGAAAAATATCATGAGATGATGTATTTGAAGAAAAAATGATAAAAATAAATATGTTTTTGGTAATGATAGGGGATCATATCAAATGTATAAAAATTAGTTTTTTAAAAGTAAAAATTGTTTTACTTATACTGTTACATGTTTTAATTATTTCATGAAGGGTTACTATGAAAATTATTGTCCTATTAGATATAAAAAATAATTTGGATTTAACAAAACAAATATTTCTATATCATTATTATCCAGAGTACTATACAATACATGTTTAAATTATCTACAGGTACCTTAAAATTGTCTAATTAGTACCATTTGAAGCATAGTAGTTTTTGTACGAAAATTTTCAAGTAATTGATTTTGGTTGGAAAATATATTGTTTGTCTCAAGAATAACTTATGGTTCATGGAACTTGGATTATCTAGTAATATTAAAAGATACCTATCAAATATTACCACATAAAACACTTTTGATGGATGCACTGTTACTTTTGCAGACAATTCCCAAGGAAATGTAAAAGGTTTGCGAAATATTGGTATTTAAAATACTAATTTTATTTATAATTTTTTATATATTAAAGGATCAAAATATAATTTAATAAATTTATTACAAATATATAATGATGGAATGAATGATAAATTTAAAAATGTAAAATTTTTTGTTTTTAAATATTATTTTTTATTATTTTATTCTAATTGAAATGATATTATTTATACTATTGATTTTGTTGAACTAATTGTTTAGTATGTTAAGTGTTTGAATGTTGTGAAGAATGAAAGAATCATGTGGATTTTATTTTTAGGTCTTGTCCATTTCAGAATGTTGTAAATTCTATAAAAACATGAGAATTTGTTACAACTACCTTCTTGAAGAAAGAAGAATTACATGTTTATAACGCTTTCATGACATTGAAGTAACATAAAATTTATTTTAGACCCATCAATCAGATAAGTACTACAAAACTATTTCAATCAATATATCTTTTTTATTTGTCCCCACTCATATTTATTTCCTTTTGGAAATAAAAATACCTTATTTTTTGTTTACGATTATTGAATATTTACAGGGGTACACTTTCTTTCTCATAAAAAGATATATTTTATATATTTAATTATTTTTTTAAATTAGTTCAAAATGAGAAAGGTTTTATGATTATTTCTATTTATAGTGATAAAAGAAGTGAATTTCAAAAAATATATATTTTTGAAATGATTAGATATTTTTATAATTTTTCATCTCTTAAAACACCCCAATGAAATGGTGTTATTGAATGAAAAAACAGAACTTTTATTGAAATGGATAGAAATATGTTTATTGAATATTATTTTCCAATATTTTTTTGGGTTGAAGCTATTTTTTCAGTATGTTATATTTAAAATAGAATTATTAATAGAACTTTTAAAAAAAACTCATACGGGTAATAATTTTAAATTATATATTGATTCTTTTGGTAAATATATTGATTTTTAAGATTACAGAGGCATGATTGGTAGTTTATTATATTTAACTCTATCGAGAAAAGATATTTTTTTAGTGTTTTTTTATGATCTATATTTAAAGAATATCCTTAAGGATGTCATATTAAATATTTCCAACAAATAATTTGATATGTTAAAGGAACTCTAGATTTTGGTTTATTTTATCTAATTTTTTACTATTTTTGTTTAAGATCTTATTTTCATTCTGATTTTAGTGGATGCAGTATTGATAGAAGAAACACATCAGGTATGTGTAATTTCTTGGGAAAATTGTTAATTTCTTGGTCATCTAAGAAACAAGTATCAGTTGCTTTAACTACTAAAAAAGATGAGTATATCTCTACTACTAGTAGTTGTGATCAATGTTTATATATTATGTACACCTTATGATCTTTTGGGGATTATATTGAAATTTTTTCAATTTATTGTCATAATATTTCTAAAATTTCTATTTCTAAAACCCCTTACAATATTCTAGAATAATGCATATTTATCTTATATTTAATTTTATTATAGATAATGTGAACAAGGATGATATTGTTTTAGAATTTTTACCTTCTGAAAATGATCTAGAAGATTCTTTTACAAAGCCTTTAGACTGTTCTACTTTTTAAAAAATTAAATTTGAACTTGGTATTTATAAATTTAATTTTTTAATATCAAAATTTTTTATGGGGAGTTTGTCTTCAATTTTTTAGTTTTTATAGAAATGTGGAGAGATATTTTGGGAGAGATATTTTGAAATAAAATATAGAGCAATAATTATGGAGAAATAAATTGGTTTTAAATGTTTTTAAAATTGGTTTTAATTGTTCAAAAGTATTGTTTTGTAATAAAACAAAATGGGGGATATTTTATATGCATGTGAATTATACATTGTTTGATTACATATTTGATTAAATGGGGAGATTATTTTTTCTTGTGAATGTTTTTTTTTGATTTAATGTAATTTTTTTTAAAAACCTTTGGTCTTATGATGAGTTCTTAACATACAGTGTATAGATTTTTTTGATTAATATCACATTGGAAAGATAATAAAATTATCTACATTTCATAATTATTTTAAGGAAGTCTTGAAATGATTTTTTATTAACCTAAAAATTAAATTAATTTTTTTGTTAATTTTTATATACTCGACATCAAACTGTTTTAAATAGATTCTATATTTATTTTACAAAAACTTTTAGATATATCAAATTCACATGAAAAATGATTTTATTGAAATAAAACATATTTATCTAAATTTAATTATTCTAAATAAAAGTATAAAAAGGAAATTTTAATGGTGATTAAACTTTTTTAATTTCTTCATTGATTTTTCAAAATAGTTGTTTTTTACTAAATGTTTATTATTCTATTTTTTAAGGATTTTGGGACCCGTTGAAGTTAGTTTTATTTAATTTTTTAATCATTCAGAATATAATAATCTTTTCTATAAATAAGTATTATTGAACAATGAGTGATTCTATTGTTAAGATCCTTTAAAAATTTATTGAATTTTGATAATGTATATTATCCACTTTTCATGCAAAGTATGGTTTATACCCTGTGTGACTATTCATGAATAGTGGAAGGTATGGTTCACAACCTATGTTACAATTCATGAATATCCACCATGTGTTACTGTTGTTCATACATACTATACGTTGATGTTCATGAATTTTGAAAAGTATGTTTCACACCCTACGTTATTGTTCATTCCACAGTGTATGGTTCATACACTATGTTACTGTTCATTCTACAATGTATAGTTCATCTACCCTATAATATAGTTGATTCAGCAGAGTATGGCTCATCAACCCTACATTAATGTTCATTATGAAAATTATGGTTAATCTACCTTACATTATTATTCTTGAATAGTGCAATGTATGGTTTATACCCTACGATGCGTTACTATTCAATCTCAAATTTACTTCTCATTCAGTGTGTTTTTATAAATTAATTTTCTACATATATATAAGTTATTTTAATAGTTTTTATAATGTAAATATTATCATTAAATATAAAAATTATAATTTTTGGATTTTTTTAATATTTATGGTTAAATATTTAAATCAGAAAATTGATAAATTTTCAACGCCATTTTCCTATTAATTTGGAGGTATAAAAATTTATTAAATTTAAAATTTTGAATTCACTTAGGGATTGTGCGGCTAGTTTTTAGGAAGTTTTTTTTTCTAAATTTAAAGAAGTTTTAATGGATTAAAATCGCTATTTTAATTCATTCAATTCTGATATATTTTTGGAGATATTATCGGAAGAGTTATTAAAATTATTTTCAATTCTTTTTAAGATTAAAACTACAGGAATGAAGATACAATGATGCTGTTTTTTCATGGAAATGTTTATGAACGCTTTAGAATCAATTTAATTTGAATTTATTAAGGATGTTGAGATACTGAAACTAATGAATATTTATTACCTATATATACATATATCATTTTTTCTTACCGATTAACTTCTCAAAATGATAGCAAGTTAAAAATTTCAAGACACACGTTTAAATTTTTAATACTCTGTTTTTTCAAAGAGAAAGTTTTATAGACATTGTATATTTTGTTCAACCTGAAACTTCATACGACACTCTATTGCATCACCTGTATGATCTATCAAGGAAAAAATTAATTTTTCTTTGACTATAATTTCCTTGATGATATGATCCAATCTAATCCTCAACAACTAGTACCTATGCATTAATATTTTGTCTTCTCATTCAATTGGTTCTGAGTTTGTAACACCTTTTGCAATATCTCACAAGCACTCTATTTTTCTGTTTATGATTTTACACACAATAGTATTATTTTTTATTCTATTTTCTAGGGTTGTGACTCCAAGATTCTAAGGTCTGAAACTACTAGTTGTGACTCCCTGTATCTAAAGTCTACACTATTAGGGTTGGGACTCCCATTGTCTCATGCTAGGTTGTAAGGGTTGGAAATACCCATACAGAAGTTAGTGTTGTGTTTATCCCTCTACTATAATAGGATTTTGTAATTGGTTTATGATTCCCCTATAAAAAAAATTTAGTGCACAAGTATCACTTGCAGAGTAGAGAGGTATAAGAGTTGAAGTAGGCCCACTTCAGATCAAACTACTATACAAAACATTCTTGTGTTATTCACTATTTCTGATGCTAATCAACCCCAATAATTAAATATTATAATTATATAATTTAATAAATTTATTGGTATAAATTTTTAATCAGGTCTATTCAACCCACTTGAGACCATCTTCGTATACCCTATCCGACCTAACAATTTCTATTAGTGGTAAATCATTAGTATAACTATTTTGATCTATTTTTCTCTTTCAAATACCATTCAATCTGTATCAAGAGATTTTTCACTTGGATTTATCAAATACCTCTATATAGTTTTCATTGATTTTATTTGAGTTAACAATTTCTCAGACCTCACAGTATAAGAAAAAGATCTTATATGATGGTAGGATTGAACCCCAATGATTCTTATATTCCTAAAATGCCACCACTCATTTACTGTTATGATTATGGATAATAGATATCCCAAATGGAGGATTACCTAAAACTATTTAGCATTGAAAACTGGACTATAATTTTAAAATAGTACACACTACCTAAATCTGACAATGATACTCTTACAAGAATTAAAGCCACTAGATACATTTTAAATTATAAAGTTGTTAACATTTTATATTGTGTTATTAACATAAGTATTTTTAATCTGGTGTATTATTTTATGGAAACTCCTGAATTATTACTCACCGTCTCTCTGAAAAAATAATTCGTACCTGAATTGGAATGCTTCGTCATGAGTACCAAGACATCAAGATTGGTGAAGATGAAATAAGAAACCAAATGTTCCATATATTCACAAGTATTGTGAATTGATTTAATTCACATGGAGAAGCTCTGAAAACCCAGTACTAGTTGAATGGGTCCTATGATCTTTATCAATGAAATGGAATACAATGAAGGCTTCCATTGATGAATGATATAATTTCAATGAATCCACCCTAGATGAATTGATTGGATGATGACTCAAATATCAACTTGAACTTTAAAACATAGCAGATAAGGAGACAAAAAAAGAAAAGGTGTATCTTTTACATCTGTGATTGTGGTTTCTATTGACTATTCTGATTCTGATATAAGGACTATGAAAAAGACAATATGGCCCAAATTATGATATGAGTTTATAAAATAATGAAAAATAAAGGATTCATGAATTGTATTAGAAGAAACCATCAAAAATATATAAGGTAGAAAATAGAGGTTGTATAAATTATAAAGATTTAGATGTAACTTGATATGAGTGCATGAAGAAAGGTAATTTCAAAATTGATTTTACTAAACTAATGAATAAATGAAAATACAAAAATAATGAAAAAAGGCGTTGACCACTAGTTAGAGTTGCATAAAATAATCTGATTTCAATGAACAATATGGAAATGAAAAAATGTTGTCTAAATTTTATATTATGGAATCACTGGATTATTTTAGTAATTATTGTTTTTATTATGAATATTCCGATTTTAAATGTGATTCTAAAAATACTAATGTTTTTATTTAATTAAATAAATGGAATGATTAAGAAAGGATTCTTTTCAATGATCCTAATTTTTATTGTAATCTTAAGGAAAACTATGATAATAGTTTTTATGAAAATAAATTTTTTTAAGAAGAATGAAAAAAGCAACACTAATACATCTTCTTCTCATTCAAATGCCTATAAAAATTTGAAATTTTCTCAAGAGTTGAATGAAAATTTGAAAAGGAAGCTGAATTTCAAAAACAAATACAATATTATTTTATTCATGTTTGTGAAAAAGATAAATAAGTGATGTATTTCCCCAAAACTGATAAAAATAATAATAGTTTTTGTTATGATAAGAGATTAGATCAAATGTATAAAAATCATTGGTTAAAATTAAAAATGGTTGTACAGATACTGTTAACTGTTTTAATTGTAGAATGAATGGTCACTATGAAATGGATTGTTCTATTAGATTTATATAATCCTTGGGATTTTGGAAAACTAATATTTATAAATCCTTAATATCTATTATACCTTACAATACATACTTAAATTCTATCTGGGTACCCAAAAAGTATATAACTAATCACATTGGACCCAAAGTATCTTGGGTTCCAAGATTGTCAAGTAATTTATTATTGTAGAAAAAATGACATGGATGTCTGAATAATGAAATATGGTACATAGATAGGGGATAGTCCAGGAATATGATTGGAGGCTGATCAATGTGTACCACACACAACACATGTGATGGTGGCACTATTACTTTTGGAGACAATTCAATGGTAAATTAAAAGTTTTTGGAAATTTTTTTATTACAAATTCTACTTTTATTTATAATGTGTTATATGTTAAAGAATTAAAATACTATTTATTTAGTATATCACAATTATGTGATGTTGGAATTGAATTTTTAATTCAAACTGATAAATGTGTAGTTTTTAATGATATGTATTTATTTTTTTACTCTAATCTAAAAGAAAATATTTATACTATGGAATTTTTTGAACTAACTGTTCAACATGTTATGTGTTTGAATGCTGTATAGAATGACAACATAAGTTGACATCGATGTTGAGGTCATGTCAATTTTAGAATGTTGCAGAAGATCTCAACGAAATAGAATTTGTTATAGCTACCTGCCTTGAAGAAATACTAATTCCATGTTTATAACCCTTTCTTGAATGGGGAGAAAAAAAAATATTTTAGACCCATCCATTAGAGAATTACTAATAAAACATTATAGTTAGTACAACATGATTTATTTGTACCCACTCAAATTTTTTTCTTGGTGGTTTGAAAAATACCTTTGTTTTTGTTGATGATTATAGTATATTTACTTGGGTATAATTCTAGCTCATAAAAATTAAAAAATTTCTCGATTTATTGTTTTTTTAAAATTAGTTCAAAATGAAAAGGGTTGTATGATTATTTATATTTATAGTGATAAAAGAGTTGAATATCATAATTTATATTTTTTTTGAAAAGAATTGTTATTTTCATAACTTTTCTACTCCTAGAACACCACAGCAAAATGGTTCTCTAGGATAGAAAATAGAACTCTTATTGAAATTCCTCGAACTATGTTATGTGAATATAATTTGCCTACAAATTTTTGGGATGAAGCTATTTTTTTAGAATTTCATATTTCAAATAGAATCATTATTAGACCTTTGTTAAAGAAAAAACCAATGGGTACCATTTGTAAATTAGATATTGATTCTTTTGGTAAATATGTTGATTTTAATGTTTAAAGAGGCATGATATGTTTCTTGCTATATTTAACTGCATCTAGAAATGATATCATTTTCATGCAGGTTTATATTCTAGATATCAAGATCATCCTAAAGAATTTCATATTAATGATTTCAAAATTATAATTAAATATGTTAATGGAATTGTCAATTCTGGTTTATTTTATAAAAAATATATCTGTTTTGATTTAACATCTTATTCTGATCCCGATTTTGGTGGATATAGAATGGATAGTTATAGTACAAAATGTATGTTCAATTTTTGGGGAAAACATTTTATTTCCTCCTCATCTAAAAGACAACTATTAGTTTATTTATCTACAGTAGAAGATGAGTATTTCTATACTACTATTAGATTTGATCATAGTTTTTGAATTAAGAAAACATTATGAAATTTTAGTGATTATATTGATAAATTTCATATTTATTGTGATAATACTTCTATAATTTCTATTTTTAAAAACCCCTTAAATCATTTTAAAAAAAATCACATTGATCTTAGATTTTCATTTTATAGGAGATCATGTGAACAAGGGTGATATTTTTTTAGAATTTATACCTTTTGAAAATTAGCTAGAATATATTTTTACAATGCCTTTATAAACTTATTTGTTTGAAAAAAAATTAAATTTGAATTGGTATGTTTGAATTTAAAATTTTTATTACTGATATGTATTAGGGGGAGTTTGTTTTAATTTTTTGTGTATTTAAAAAGAGGAGGAGATATATTTTGGGAGAGATATTTTGGGAGAAAATAGGGAGAAATAAACAAGGAGAAAAAATTGGTTTAAAATGATTTTAAAATTGGCTTCATTCCTGAATTTATTGTTCATTGTTATGCATTTTTAATTGATTTTATGCACATATATGGTTTATTTTTAGTGGTATTTTCTGCTGGAAAATTTCTTAGTAAATATAAGGATTACAATTGAAGATTTTTTCATTATTTTTTGGTAGAATATTTAAATAGGAAAATTATTAATTTTTGAACGTCTTTTTTCCATTAATTTGGAGGTTTTAGAATTGTTTAAATCCAATTTTTTTAATTTACTTTTAGATTTAGCTGCTAGTTTTCAGGAACTATTTTTTATAAATTTAATGATGTTTTAATGGATTTAAATAAATGATTTAAATCACTCAATGGTTCTATATTTATGGAGATATTTTTGGTATAGTTATTCAAATCATTTTAAATTTATTTTTATAATTTATTCTTCAGGAATAAAGGGAAAAAATGGTGCATTTTTCTTGGAGATATTTATAAATGCTCTTGACTAAATTTATTTTGAATTTTTGATGGATGTGGAGCTACTAAAATTGATGAATATTTATTACCTATATATATAATTAATTATTGTTGGTTATAAACATAATAAAAAATAAATATAAAAATTGAAAGACACATGTTAACATTTTTTATACTCTTTTTTTCAAAAACAATGTGTTCTAAACTTTGAATCTATTGTGAAATATAAAACATCGTACAAAAATTTGTTTCATCACCTACATGATCTCTCAGTGAAGAAAATAATTCTCCTTCAACTAAAATTTCCTTGACAAGATGATCAAATATAATCTTCAACAACTAGTACACATGTTTAAATATTTCATCTACTCATTTTTTGGTGCTGAGTCTATAACACATTTTCCAATCTCTCAGTTGCACTAAATTTTCCTGTTTATTATTTTACTCAAAAAATCATAAAATTTTGTTCATTTTTCTTTGGTTGTGATTCCGGGATTCTAAAGTAAGGATTTAGAGGTTGTGAATCCCTATATCTAATGTCCAGAATGTTCAGTTTGTGACTCCTAATGTAAAAATTCAGGTTATAAGGGTTTCGACTCCCCATAAAAAATTTAGTGTCATGTTTATCCCTCTAATAGAAAATAATTTTGTTATTGGGTTATAATTCCCACATAAAAATCATTTTTAGTTCATACATATTTCTCATCGAGTATAGTAGTATAAGTGTAGATGTAGGTCCACTTCAGAATGAACTACTATAAAAAAATCATTGCATTATTTACATTTTTTACTTTTAATTAACCTCAATAAGTAACTTTGATAATTTTTTTAATTAATCAATTTAGTTGTTTAAAATTTTAATCTGGTCTATTCACCCCCTCTAGACTCTATGCCTTTAATCTATCAGATCTAACAATAGTTATCAGAGAAAAATACATTGTAGAATTGATTAGAACCATTATTATCTTTATAATACTCTTCAATATATATCATTAGGTTGTTCCATTTAGAATTATCAAATCTCTCTCTAGATTCTGCTTTGATTTTATTTGAGCTAACAATTTGTTAGACCTTATTGTCTAAGGAAAAGATCTTATAAGATTGTAGGAATAAACCTAGATGATGCTTGGCTTCCTCAAATGCCACCACACATTTATTGTAATGATTATGGATATTTGAGATCCTGAATGGAGGATTACCTCAAGCAATTGAGAATTGAACCCAAATCTATCATGTCAAAATAGTACAAACAAAAAAAATCCTGACCCAAATACTCGTACCAGAATTGATGCTACTAGATATGTTTTAAATTATGAAGTTTTTAATATTTTATAATGTTATATTAATATAATTGTTTTTAGTCATGTGATTTCTTGTAAGATATCTCATGAAATATGGAATATTATACAAGTTTCTCACCTTGTCTTTGAGAAACTAATTCGTACCTAAATTGGAATTCATCGTGGTGAGTACCAGTACTTCATGTTGGGTGATAATGAAATAGTAAATCAAATATTCCATATTTTCAAAAGTGTTGTAAATTGAATGAATTTATTTTGAGAAGTCCTTCAAATCCTATTACTTTATGAAAAATTCCTACGATCCTTACCAAAGAAATGTAATTTGAAGTAGGTTTCCATTGATTAATGCAATAATTTCAATGAGTACACCCTAGATGAATTGTTTGGATCATTACTCAAATATAAACATGAAATTAACGACATAACTGCAGAGGAGAGAACAAAAAGGGAATTTATAGCTTTTAAATCCTTGAATTTAGATTATACATACTCTTCTAATTCTGATCTACATGACTTTGAAGAAGAATATATGGCTCAAGTTGTGATTGGAGTTTACAAAAGAATTAAAAAGATAGGATTCATGAATCAGATTAGAAAAAACCCTCAAGAAAAATATAATGGAGATAACAAATGTGATATGTATTATTGTGCTTTAGATGTAGCTTTATATGAGTTTAGGAAGAAATAGAATATCGAACATAATTTTCTTAAACTATGTTATAAAAATAAATACACATTGAATTAAAAAATGGCATTGACCACTAGTCTAATTGGTAAAAAAAATATGATTCTATTGAACAATATAAAAATGAAAAATAATATTATATCTTTTACTTTATGGAATCACTAGATAAGGCTAAAAATTATTATTTTTATTATGAATATTCCAATTTTTAATGTTATACTTGAGAAACCCAATGTTTTTTATTTAAATAAATAAATTCAAATATTATGAAAATACATTTTCAAAGATGATGATTTGTATAATAATCATAAATGAAACAAAGAGAAACTTGTTTCTAAAAATAAAATACTGTTGCAGAAGAATGAAAACTAAGATACACTAATTATTATTCTTCTCAATCAAAATTATATATAATTTTTAAATAGTCTCAAGAATTCAATGAAAATTTAAAAAGGAATTTGAATGTCTTAAACAAAATTTTTCTAAATTTATTTAATGTTGTGAAAAATATAATGAGATGATATATTTCCAACAACTGATAAAAATAAATATAGTTTTTGTTATGATAGGAGAGTACCTCAAATTTATAAAAAGAATTTTCTTAAAAGTAATAATGGTTGTACTTATACTATTAAATGTTTTAATTAGGGCATGAAAGGTTATTATGAAAATGATAGTTATATTAGATTTAAATAATCATTCAAATTTACAAAAAATAATATTTTTGAACCCTTATTATCTGGTGTACCTTACAATAGATGTTTATGTTTTGTACAGGTACCAAAAATTGGTATAACTAATCCCACTAGACCCAAAGAAGCATGAGAACCACTATTTTCAAGTACATGATTTTAATAGGAAACAATTCTTAGATGTCTCAAAAATGACATATGATACATTGATAATGGATTTTCTAGTTATATGACCAGAGACTGATCAATGCATACCACTTACAACACATTTTATGGAGGCACTATTCCTTTTTGAAATAATTCCAAAGGAGAAGTAAACAGTTTTGGTAATATTGGTATTTAAAATTATACTTTTATTTTTAATGTTTTATATATTAGAGGATTAAAAAATAATTTAATTAGTATATATCAATTATGTGATGATGGAATGGAATTAAATTTCAAAATGATATTTTTTTAGTTTATAAATATAATTCATTTTTATTTTAATCCAATCGAAAATATAATATTTATACTATTGATGTTTCTGAACTAATTGTAAAACCTTTTATCTGTTTGAATGTTTTATATAAGGATAAAATCGATAAGAATTATCCTTTAAGTCATGGAAATTTCAGAATGTTGAAAAATCTCTCAAAAGATGTGAATGTGTTACAACTACCATCCTGGAAAAAAGAACAATTCCATATTTGTGACACTTTCATGAAATTAAAAATAAGGCCCCAGCCTTAAACCTTACTTAATCTTGAGTTATTACAAGATTACACATTGAGGATCTTTTCAGGTTTAGAGTTTTAGAGAATTAGATCATAAAACTTTCATTACATTCCACATTTAAACAAAGTGGTTACATAAAAGATAGTATTCATTTTTCCCATCAACGGAAACATATTTAAATTAAAACATGGATTTTTTCTTGAAACTTCATTGACACTATAATCATATCATGTACCCTTCCCTTGACCTGTGAAAAACATTTCAAAAACATGGGATGAGCATAAAAATCTCAGTAATGGATATAAAAATATGGAAAGGAAACATGAGTATATGTATACACAAGAATCAATGAAATCATACTCTACTCATTAAACATAATCATGTTAACATACCTCATCAAATCATGAATAAATTATAGAAATCATAATATATAAATGTAACATGAGGCATTCATAACGTTCTTACGTAGGGAGTAACCCTCTTGGTTACGTTTGGAATACCCATCACAGTATATTCCCTAAATCTCTTCGGAGAAACCTTAACGTTTAACTCCTTCACGTTACCCAATGCATTGGAGAGATATATCGGGCTCACCCGCCCTTAGTTTATCACGGAACCACCTATCTTCATAATAATTCCCAAGAACCATAACATAATTGTATCACATAAAACATGCATTAACGAAACATAACATTTCCACTTTTCAATCACAAGATATCAATACAACAAATTGATATAAAAACATTATGAATTTTTTTTTTCATTACTGAAATAAAAGAAATGTAAAACATGGTATTTATTTTCTTATTAAAAAAAGGTACGGCTTGTAGAGGAAACTGAAACTCAAATAATGGTCACGGCGGAGGAGAAGTCATTGTCGCCGCATACGTATGACGAAAACATTCCCTTTTGTCGTTTAGTAAAATGCTTCGTATAAAAATATTCCTTTTGAATAAATGTAAAAGTCAAAGGGGTTTATACACCGTATAAAAGAAAGTTGGGTATAAAACATAAAATGCCCTAATGAAAGGAGATTGAGACGAAGTCCCATTCAAAGATCATTTTTTAAAATAAAATAGATCTATTATGTGTATTGAACATAAGTACACAAAAATAAATTACAAATACACGATAGGACATAATAATATCAAGACATAATTTAAAAGTAGGAGATTAACCCAAAGAATGGAAATTGGGTTAAGAAGTTCCCTTACCTTGGGTCTGACTTGACTCGATCATTCTTTAACGTCCTGAATCATAAACTTGAGTTAATTTCTACTTGCTTAAGAACCTTTTTCAAGTTCATTTTTCCTTTTACATCACTTATTACCATGTCATTGACACTAAGTAATTATTTAAGTTAATAATGGTCGTTTTAACGATCATTGGTAATTGAGTCAAAAATATGCTCTTTATAATTACAAGTTGTTCATGTATCTATTATATCAAGAGTTATACTCATGATATAGATATCATATATATCATATATATCCAGCATATACATGCATTTATAATATTTCATAACATTTAGAGGTAAGAAATGAAATTCACCGTTCATGGAGACGGTAAGTCGTACGTACGCATGGACACTACTTTCATTTCTATTTCATATTTTATGGAATGGAATCATAATGATATAAAGGTATATTATAATTCCAGTATTGTATCATATATAATATCATTCAATCTATCCTCTATACGTACCACATATGGTATTAACGAATCAAATCACTTTGAGGGGGCGAAAGTCTGCACTTCCTAAAATGAAGATATCACATTTACCCATAATGGAAACCATAAAGGTATGACATAAATGAAAAATACAGAAGCTTAAGGAAAACATAAACATATTATATATCATATATAAATATAGTGACATTTTAATGGCCACATTTGAAGGTGTTAAAAGAATATTGAAAAATCATCGTTTCGTGAGGCAGAAATTCGCTATCCACGGAAACAGTATGTTCTTTAACCATTAGATGTAGGTGTGTGTATGTGTAGCTAGAATACTTCATATAAAAACATCCTAGTATATGTAATATACTGGTTTTGTTACAAAATAAATGAATAAAAAGAGTTTAGGGGGTTGGAGAAGCAAAATAAAACATAAGAACACAAGAGAAGACACTACCTTTAAATCGTGTAATTCTTTTTTATTTGAGCTCAATGGATTCCTTGAGAAGTATTCTTCCCAAGGTGAGGCTTCTAGGAGTTAGAGAGGGATGTGGAGAGATAAAATGGGCAGGGGTTGGCCGAGCCAAAGGCTTTGGAAGTGTGGGTAAGGTGGTAGAGGTGGGGGCCTTTTATAAGAGGAGAGGAGGGGCACTCTTGGAAAGTTAAAAAAAGATACTTTGTTATAAAATGATTTTCGGATACAAAAGGTTCCAAAAGTATAAATTTCTAGAATAAGGTGATAATGGTTCGAAATCCACCCATATACTAGGTTTTTGGCAAGTTTAGGTCTTATATTTTACATTATATTTAAATTTTATTTAAATCGTTAAATAATGAGGTAATTGCTGCATCATCATGTTGTCATAAATAAATTAATTTATTTAATGTCTAAAAATTATAAAAAAAATACTATGATGTATGATATATTTTTATCTTTCCAATGATTATTTATAGTCAAAACTCTGACTTGTATAACCCCATATAAAAATTGTTTTAGTAAAACAACTCATGTTTGTGACATTTTTACTTTAACATTAAATAAAAAGATATTAATGTCATTTTCCTTCCAAAGTGGATCAATGGGGTCCCCAAGTTGACCCATGGATTGTCTTGGTCGTCCATGACACAACCAATAATGGTAATACATGTTTCAAGTTCATTTCATATTATTAAAACATTATTCTTACCTTAAATTATACTAATTACCTCTAATCGCGATTAAAAACTTAAAAGTTACTATTCACCAAAACATTATTTTAATCCCATTGAACCAAATTTTACTTCTTAATTACAACCATGTATATAGGATTTTTGAAATTCAAAACACAGGGGTGGTAAAATTTCATTTAAACGGAAAATCAGTTTTTATAAGTACCACTTAGTGGTTTCACTATTCATCAAAAATTGAAGTTTTTCAGAAAAATACCAAAACATCACCCTAAGCTATATATGATATTCCGAATTCCAAAATGATGTCTATTTTAAAAAATTAAAAACATATAAGTTAGATTAATTAATTTAATAATTAATTCCCGATGTCAGAGCAAATAGCGTGTTTTTAAGAAATAATAAGTATCAAAAGATTGACACTAGTTTAACTCAAATTTCGAAGTGAAATTAATTTCAATGACCACTATTGGATTAAATGGTAAAAATATATTCTAATTTCACTTTAAAACCAATTCAAAAGTTAATCTAGTCAAATAAATAAATTAGATTAAAAATAGGTTTTGAATTAAAATACAATATTTTTCACTATTCATTAAAAAAACGAACTTTATCGGAAAAATACCAAAAATTCACACAAAGTAAATTTTGATGTCCCTATTCTAAAGAAGAATTTTATTTGGTCCAATAGAATGTATAAGAGTGACCAAAGCTATATTTATATACAGTTCGCCATCAAAAGGCGATAAGTCGACCTTTAGTGAGTGTTAGAGTATATATGCCTAAAATTGAATTATTTTCGTATTTTAAGCCTTTATCCTTTATTGGATAAATGTAAAAACATTTAACAAACATATATAATCATATTTTAGTTATTTACATTCATTCCCGCCAATACAACGGCTATGTGTAAACTAACATTTAAAATAATATTATTTTATTACTAGTGTGCAACGTAAGATTTCAAAGAAACTCTTTATTGCGTATCGGGTACGCTATCTAACATAGAAACCCCATTAAAGTAAAATTAATATTTAATTCATAAATATTAATAAAAATGAAAATGATTTATTCTTTATTTACTTGGGTTGTTACATCCTTCCCCCCTTTTGGGAATTTCATCCTCGCAATTTTATTCACTTATCAAAATAAGTGGGGGTATTTATCCCTCATAGAATTTTCAGATTTCCATGTTGCCTCTTCAACCATATGTTTTTTCCATAAAACCTTTACCTAGTGAATTATCTTATTTCGCAACACTTTCTCTCTACGATCAAGTATCTGGACTGGTTTTTCTTCATAAGAGAGATTCTCTTCCAACTGAACTACCTCTGGGCTCAAAACATGAGATGGATCTGGCATGTACTTTCTCAACATCGAAACATGAAAAACATTGTGTACCTGAGATAAACTTGGAGGTAAAGCCACTCAATATGCAACTGATCCAACTTTCTCCAGAACTTCATATGGTACAATGAACCTTGGACTCAGATTTCCTTTCTTACCAAATCGCATCAAACTTTGCCATGGTGAAAGTTAGAGAAAAACATGATCACCTACCTCGAAAGATAGATCCTTCATCCGGTTATCCACATAACTCTTATGCCTGCTCTAAGCTGTTCTCATGTGTTTCTGTATCAGCTGAACTTTTTCTGCCAACTCTTCTACCAATTCTGGTCCCATCAACTTCCTTTCACCCACTTCATCCCAAAAAGCAAGAGTTCGACACCGCTTCCCATATAACACCTCAAATGGTACCATCGGTATACTGGAATGAAATCTATTATTATATGAAAACTCATCCAAAGAAAGATGTTGGTCCCAACTTCCCTGATAATCCATCGAACAAGCACGTAGCATATCCTCCAATGTCAGGATTGTTCGTTCTGACAGCCCATCTGATTGAGGATGACAAGATGTACTAAAATTTAATTCAGTACCCAACGACTTCTGAAGTCCTTTCCAAAAGTTATATGTAAACCTGGGATCATGATCAGATACAATGGAGAGAGGAACTCCATGTAAACTGACTATCTCATTAAGATACAAACGGGAAAGTTGATCTAGGGAAAAATCATCTTGTATAGCAAGGAAATGAGCAGATTTAGTCAAGTGATCAATAATAACCCAGATTGCATTATTACCACGAGGTGTCTTCGGCAATCCCACAATTAAGTCCATGGATATATTTTCCCATTTCCACTATGGCATAGGTAAAGGCTGAAGCATCCCTTTCGGTAACTGTCGCTCTGCTTTAACCTTCTGATAAGTCAAACACTTCACAGTAAAATCATCAATATCCTTTTTTATTCCATCCCACTAGTAATACTCCCAAAGTTCTCTATACATCTTAGTATTGCCTGGATGAACTGAAAACAGAGAACTATGAGCTTCACATAACAACTCTCTCTTCAACTGTGAATCACAAGGCACACACAATCTCTTACCAAATCTCAAAACACAATCATTATCAATGTTGAATTCAGGAAACATACCCTTCTGAACCAGCTCTAAATTTTTATGCAACTCACTGTCTTGCTTTTGTGCTTTCTTGATTCTGTCTGATAGAGAAGATTTCACTGATACCAGAAACAAAACGGAAGGACATCCGGCACCAAAAACATCTATGCCAAAGTTCATCAAATCCTTAACCAAGGGATCACGTTCCAAATGCAACATTGTTAATGAAGCATTACTCTTTCGACTCAAAGCATCATCCACTTTATTTCCTTTTCCCGGATGGTAATGAAATGTACAATCATAATCCTTGATTAATTCTAGCCATCTCTTATATCTCATGTTCAATTATTTATAAGTGAATATATACTTTATACTTTTGTGATCGGTATATATTTCACTCTTGACTCCATACAAATGATCCCTCCAAATTTTTAAAGCGAAAACAACATCAGCTAATTCCAAATCATGTGTAGGATAATTTACCTCATGAGTTTTCAACTAACGTGAGGCATATGCAATTACCTGATCATTCTGCATTATGATGCAACCAAGTCCTTTCAATGAAGCATCACTGTAGATAACAAACTCCACATTCCTGGAAGGTAGTTCCAAAACTGGAGCATTCACCAATCTTCTTTTCATTTCCTGAAAACAATCATGACATTCTTTTATCCAGATAAACTTAACACACTTCCGAGTTAGCTTAGTCATTGGACTAGATAACTGGGAAAAATTTCTAACAAACCTTCGGTAATAGCCTGCCAAACCAAGGAAGCTACGAATCTCAGTTACATTTGTGGGTCTTGGCCATTCTTCCAAAACCTCTGTTTTTGCAGGATCAACAGTTATACCATCTTTAGAAACAATATGACCAAGGAAAGAAATTTGTTGCAAACAAAACCCACACTTTCTGAATTTACCATACAAATTCTTTTCTTTCAAGGTTTGAAAAATAACCCTTAAATGACTTTCATGCTTCTCTTTACATTTTGAAAACACCAAAATATCATCAAGGAAAACTCAACCACCATTTATCACCTGATTCAACTGAGTCATCACTGCAGTAAACTACTCAATTATGATTCCGACCATCTCTGGTTGCTGATTTGGAATGTCATTCTACTCGGTATGCCTTCCAAGAAAAGTTTCTCTATTTCTTTTATGAAAAATACTTCTTAACACAGATATATCTTAGACGAAGCAACATGGTAATCTTTAAATTCTATATCATTTCAGTCATACCATAAATTAATTTATAATTTAATAATTTTCAAACTCCTAAAGTTATCTAAACCTTCCTATGATACCAACTATAAGGCCCCACCCTTAAACCTTACTTAATCTTGAGTTATTACAATATTACACATTGAGGATCTTTTCATGTTTAGAGTTTTATAGAATTAGATCATAAAACTTTCATTACATTCCACATTTAAACAAAGTGGTTACATAAAAGATAATATTCATTTTTTCCATCAACGGAAATATATTTAAAATAAAACATGGATTCTTTCTTGACACTTCCTTGACACTATCATCATATCATGTACCCTTCCCTTGACATGTGAAAAACATTTCAAAAACATGGGATTAGCATAAAAAGCTCAGTAAGGGATTCAAAAATATGGAAACGAAACATGAGTACATGTATACACAAGAATCAATGAAATCATACTCTACTCATTAAACATAAGCACGTTAAAATACCTCATAAAATCACAAATAAATCATAGAAATCATAAAACATAAAGGTAAATTTAGGCATTCATAACATTATTATGTAGGGAGTATCCCTCTTCGTTACGTTTGGAATACCCATCACAGTATATTCCCTAAATCTCTTCGGAGAAACCTTAACGTTTAACTCCTTCACGTTACCCAATGCATTAGAGAGCTATATCGGGCTCACCCACCCTTATTTTATCATGGAACCACCCGTCTTCATAACAATGCCCAAGAACCATAACATAATCGTATCACATAAAACATGCATAAAAGAAACCTAATATTTCCACTTTTTAATCACAAGATATCAATACAACACATTGATATAAAAACATTATGAAAACTATTTTCAATACAAAAATAAAAGAAAAGTAAAACATGGTATTTATTTTTTTATTAAAAAAAAGTTATGGCTGGTAGAGGAAGCCGAAACTCAAATAATGGTCATGGCAGCAGAGAAGACGTTGTCGCCGCATACGTAAGACAAAAACATTCCCTTTTGTCGTTTAGTAAAACGCTTCATATAAAAAGATCCATTTTTAATAAACGTAAAAGTCAATGGGGTTTATACACCATATAAAAGAAAGTTGTGTATAAAACATAAAATTCCTCAATGAAAGGAGATTGAGACGAAGTCCCATACAAATATCATTTTTTTAAATAAAATAGATCTATTATGTGTATTCACCATAAGTACACATAAAGAAAGTACGAGTACAAGATAAGACATAATAATATCATGACCTAATTTGAAAGTAGGACATTGACCCAGAGAATGGAAATTGGGTTATGAAATTCTCTTACCTCGGGTCCGACTTGACTCGATCGTTCTTTAACATCCTGAATCATAAACTTGAGTTAATTTCTACATGATTAAGAACCTTTTTCAAGTTCATTATTCCTTTTACATCACATATTACCATGTCATGAACACTATGTAATTATTTAAGTTAATAACAGTCGTTTTAACGATCATTGGTACTTGAGTGAAAAATATGATCTTTATAATTACAAGTTGTTCATTATCCGTTATATCCAGAGTTATACTCATGATATAGATATCATAGATATCATATATATCCAGTATATACATGCATTTATAATATCGTGTTTACCCATAATGGAAACCATAAAGGTATGACATAAATAAAAAATACAGAAGCTTAAGGAAAAAATAAACATATTATATATCATATATAAATATAGTGACATCTGAATGGCCACCTTTGAAGGTGTTAAAATAATATTGAACAATTATCGTTTCGTGAGGCAGAAATTCGCCATCCATGGAAACGGTATGTTCTTTAACCATTAGATGTAGGTGTGTGTAATTTTAGCTTGAATACATCTTATTACAACATCCTAGTATATGGAATATTCTGGTTTTGTTAGAAAATAAATTAATAAAAAGAGTTTAGGGGGTTGGAGAAGCAAAATAAAACATAAGAACATAAGGGAAGACACTACCTTTAAATCGGGTAATTGTTTTTGATTTGAGCTCAAAGGCTTCCTTAGGAAGACTTATTACCAACGTGAGGCTTCTAAGAGTTAGAAAGGGATGTGGAGAGACAAAATGCCCAGGATTTGTATGTGAAAAATGCTTTGGAAGTGTGGGTAAGGTGGTAGAGGTGGGGGCCTTTTATAAGAGGAGAGGAGGGGAACTCTTGGAAAGTTAAGAAAAGATACTTTGTTATAAAATGATTTTCGGATAAAAAAGGTCCCACAATTATAAATTTCCAGGATAAGTTGATAAGGGTTCTAAATCCACCCATCCAATAGGTTTTTTACAAGTGTAGGTCTTAGATTTTACATTATATTTTCATTTTATTTAAATCGTTAAATAATGAGGTAATCGCTACATCATCATGGTGTCAAAAATAATTTAATTTATTTAATGTATAAAAATTATTAAAAAACTAATATTATGTAGGAAATCTTTTTAGCTTTCCAATGACTATTTATAGTCAAAACTCTGACATGTATAACCCCATTTAAAAATTGAGTTAGTAAAACAACTCATGTTTGTGACTTTTTTACATTAACATTAAATAAAAAGATATTAATGTCATTTTCCTTCCAAAGTGGCTCCATGGGGTCCCCAAGTTGACCCATGGATTTTATTGGTCGGCCATGACACATCCAATAAGGGTAGGACATGTGTCAAATTTATTTCATATTATGAAAACATTATTCTTACCTTAAATTACACTAATTACCTCTAATCGCGATTAAAAACATAAAAGTTACTATTCACTAGAAAATTATTTTAATCCCATTGAACCACATTTTACTTCTTAATGACATCAATGTATGTCAGATTTTTGAAATTTAAAACACAGAGGTGGTAAAATATCATTTAAACGGAAAATCAATTTTTATAAGTACCACTTAGTGGTTTCACTATTCGTCAAAAATTGAAGTTTTACAGAAATATACCCAAACTTCACCCTAAGCTATATTTGATATTCCAAATTCAAAAATGATGTCTATTTTAAAAAATTCGAAACATATAAGTTAAATTAATTAATTTAATAATTAATTCCCGCTTTCAGAGAAAATAGCGTGTTTTTATGAAACAATAAGTATCAAAATATTGACACTAGTTTAAGTTCAATTTAGAAGTGAAATTAATTTCAACGACTACTATTTGATTAAATGGTAAAAATATATTCTAATTTAACTTTAAAACCAATTCAAAAGATAATCTAACCATATAAATAAATTATATTAAAATGTGGTTTTGAATTAAAATACAACATTTTTCACTATTCATTAAAAAATGAACTTTATCGGAAAAATACCAAAAATTCACACAAAGTAAATTTTTATGTCCCTATTCAAAAGATGAATTTTATTTGGTCCAATAGAATTTTTAAGAGTGACCAAAAGTATATTTATATACGGTTCGCTATTAAAAGGCTATAAGTCGACCTTTAGTGAATCTTAGAGTATAAATGCCTAAAATTGAAATCATTTCGTATTTTAAGCCCTTATCCTTTATTGGATAAATGTAAAAATATTTAAAAAACATATATAATCATATTTTAGTTATTTCCATTCATTCCCGCCAATACAATGACTTTGTGTTAACTACCATTTAAAATAATATTATTTTATTACTAGTGTGCAATGTAAGATTTCAAAGAAACTCTTTGTTGCGTATCAGGTACGCTATCGAACATAGAAACCCCTTAAAAGTAAAATTAATATTTAATTCATAAATATTAATAAAAATAAAAATTCTTTATTCTTTATTTACATGGGATGTTACATTAATGAAATAAAAAATTTCCTTAAGAACCATCAACCAGATTAGTATTAATAAATATTTATAGTTAGTACATCTTGATTTATTTATACCCACTCAAATTTCCATCCTCAGTGGAATGAAATATACCTTGGTTTTTGTTGGTGATTATTTTAGTTTTACATGGATATAATTTCTTCCTCATAAAATGATACATTTTAAATATTTACTTCCTTTTGTAAATTAGTTCAAAATGAAAAAGCTTGTATTATTATTTATATTAATAGTGATAAAGGAGGTGAAATTCATAATTTTGATTTTTATATTTTAAAAAGAATAGCTATTTTCCTAAATTTTCAGTTTTTAGAATACCACATCAAAATGCTATGCATAACATAATAATAGAAGTCTTATTGAAATGGATCAAACTATGTGATGTGAATCGAAATTGCCTAGTTATTTTTGGGTTGAAGATATTTTTTCTACAGGTTAAATTTAAAATTTAATTCTTATTAGTAATTTGTTAAAGAAAAATCATATGGGTTCTAATTGTAAATTGGATATTGATTATTTTGGTAAATCTATTGATTTTAATGTTTATAGAGGCATGATAGGTAGCTTGCTATATTTAACTACATCTAGACCTAAAATTATTATAGTGATGGATTAAATTCAAGATTTCATGTAGATATTAAAAAAATTCATCTTAAATATTTCAAAAGAATAATTTGATTTATTAAGGAACTATAGATTCTGGAATATTTTATAAAAAATATAACTATTTTGATTTATCAACTTATTTCTACTCTGATTTTGGTTGATTTAGAATTTATAGAAAAAACACATCTGTTATGTGTCATTTTTTAGGAAAAAATTTAATTTCATATTCTTATAAGAAACAACTATCAGTTTCATTATCTACTATAGAAGCTGATTATATCTCTACTACTAGTATATGTGCCAATGTTTATAGATTAACCAATCCTGAAGTTATTTTGGTTCTAATCTTGATAAATTAACAATATATTGTGATAATACTTATGAAATTTTTATTTCTAAAATCCATTTACAACATTCTATAACAAAAGAATATTGTGCTTCTATTTTATTTAATTAGAGATCATGTGAACAAGGGTGATATTGTTTTAGATTTTATACCTTCTGAAAATTAGCTAGCCTATATTTTTAAAAAATATTTTTTAATATTCTCTATTTGGAAAAATTAAATATGAAAATGGTATGTTTAAATTTAATTTTTAATTGTTTAATTTTATTATGGGGAGTTTTTTTCATTTTTTTTGTTTCAAAAAATGGGATAAATAATTTAAGAGATATATTTTGAGAGAAAATAGGGAGAAATAAACTTGTTTTAAATATATTTAGAATTTCTTTTAATTATTCTAATGTTTGGGATTTAAAATCAAACAAAAATGGTGATATGGTTTTTGAATGTTCATTCTCTTTGGTTTGATTATTTTTTTATTACTACAAGAGATTGTTTTTTCATGTTCATGTTTTCTTTTGTTTTATTACATGTAATTTTCTATTAAAAACAATTTTGTATTATGATGATTCCATATAATATAGCGTATGTATATCAATGAAAATTATTATGTTGGATAGATAAGACAATTATCTTTATTTCATTAGTTTATGATGAATTCTGAAAATTATTTTTTATTACTCTAAAAATTCAATTAATTTACACTTACAATTTAAAAAACTCTACAATAAATAATTTTATAAACTTTTCGGTTTTTATTTTATAGAAACATATAAATATGTCAGATTTGTATAAAACATGATTTTATATTAATAAAACATATTTATCTATATTTAATTAGTTAATATAGTATTCTAAAAAGGTCATTTGAGTAGTGGTTAAATTGTTTTATGTTCTTCTTTGATTTTTCAAAAATGTAGTTCTTGCAGAAGGTTTGTGCTTCTATTTTTCAATGATTTTGGGAGATATAGAAGTAATTTTGGTTTATTCCTCATTCATTAGAAATAAAATAAGTTTTTTTATAATTAAGTATTCTTGACTTAAGTATGATTTTATTGTTAAGTGACCTTAAAAATTTAGTGAATTTTGTTAAAGTATGTTGTCCAGTTTTTCCACATAGTATGATTCATACACTATGTTATTGTTCATGAATAGAGAAAAGTATGGTTCAAACACTATGTAACTATTCTGGAATACTGAAAATTATGGTTCATTAACCAAATATTACTATTCATTATCCATACGCTACATTACAGTTCATGAATTGTGCAACGTATTGTTTATAGGCTATGTAACTATTCATTCTGCAAAGTATTGTTGATATCCTTCATAACTATTCATGAACTGTGAAAATTGTCGTTTATAACCTACGTTACTATTAATTTCCAATGTTTGGTTCCTCTACTCTATGTTATTGTTCATTCTAAAATGTATAGTTAATCTACCCTAAATTACTATTCATTCTGCACAGTATGGTTTGTCAATCCTACTTTAATGTTCATTCCACAATGTATGGTTAGTCTATCCTACAATACAATTAATGAATAGTGAAAATTATGCTTCACACCCAAGGATATGTTAATATTTTTTCCTAAAGTTAATATTCATTGTGTTCATTTTGTTAAATTGATTTTATGTATAAATATGGTTTATTTTTAATGGGTTTTCTCCTGAAAAAATTCTCATTAAATATAAGGATTATAATAAAATATTTTTTAATATTTTTGGTGGAATATTTAATGAGAAGAATTAGAAAATTTTCAATGTATTTTTCCCATTAATTTGGAGGTTTCAGAACTGTTTAAATTAATATTTTTGAATTTCATTACAGATTGTGATACTAGTTTTAGGAACTTCTTTGTGTAAATTTAAATAAGTTTGAATGGATTTAAATCGATTTTTTATATCATTAAATTCTTCAATATTTCTGGATGTATTTTTGGAAGATTTATTCAAATTAGTTTTAATTATTTTTAGGATTCGTTACATAGGAATAAAGAGACAATGATGTTGTGTTTCTCAAATATATATTTATGAAGAATATTGACTCTATTTATTTTGAATTTCCAAAGGAAGAAGAGCTGATGAAAATACTAAATATTTATTATATATATATATCATTATTTCTTGAAGGTTATCTACAAAAGATGATAGAAAGTTAAAAATTTCAAGACACACGTTAACATATTTGATAATCTCTTTTTTCAAAAAGAATGTACTGTGAATATTGAATCTGTTGTGAAATCTGCTACATTCGACAACACTCTATTTCGTCACCTTTATGATATATCAAGGACAAATAAATTCATGTTAGAATATAATTAACTTCACATGATGAGCTAATATAATTCTCAAAAACCTGTACATGTGCGTTGAAATTTATCTTCTCATTCATCTGTGACACTTTTTCCAATCTCACAGACACTCAATTTTTCAATTTATTATTTTATGCACAAAAGTATCGTTTTATAGTTTTTTCCTGGGATGTGACTCCTAGAATCTAAACTCAAAATCTACGGGTTTTGGCTCCATGTATCTAATGTTTGGACATTTCAGGTTTTGTCTTCCAGTGTCTAAAGCTAGTTTGTAAGGGTTGTGACACCCCATACAGAAGTCAGTGTTATGGTTATCCCTCCTTAACAAAAGGATTTTGTAAATGGGTTATAAATCCCCTATAAAAAATATTTTTAGTACACAGGTATCTCTCACCTAGTAAATAGATGTAATAGTAGAAGTTGGACCACATCAAACTGAAGTACTATAAAAAGAATACTTCTGTTATTTACTTTTTTTGCTGCAAATTAACCTCAATAATTAATTTTTATAATTATTTAAATTAATCAATTTATTTGTTTAATTTTTTAATCTGGTCTATTCACCCCCTCTAATGCATTTGGATTTACACTATCTAATGTAACAATTAATTCATATTATTAGGATCTATGAAGGATTAACATTAGCATTGAGATGAAATCGTGATAACTTTGAGATAAGAGATTGTTGTGGACTATATATTCCACATGTGTATTTTAGTTATATTAAAGATATAGATGGAGATTTCTTGTTTGAAAATGTGTTTTTTACAATAGATCTTAGATATTGAAGATAATGGTATGGTCTTAATACACCACAAAAACATTCTCTTCAAGATGGATTATAATCACATCATTTTATTACAGGAAAGTAAATTTCCATTATTATAGATGAAAATCAATTTATTATAGGCATTATAAATTCCCGTTTTTATAGATTGAAATATTGTTATAATAGACATAGTTATTTCCCATTATTATGAATTAAAATTATTTTATTAATGATATAATTATTTTCCATAATTATGGATTCATATACCATTATTATAGGCTTAGTTTTTTTTCATATTATTAAGGAATCTCATCTTATTAGTATAGATATCTGAGGAGGGAAAGAATCTTGTTATGTAGCATTGGCAATCCCGATGAGGGTATCATAGTCTATAACCTGGATGATACTTCTTTTAAAAATTTTACAAGTTTTAATCTAGAATATTATCTAGATTTCAATGGGTTCGATTAATACTATTAATCATTATGTGCTAAGAGAGTAGGGTCAAATTTTATTGGGTCCGGATTATTATATGAGTACTTTAATTGAAGACTTTCATGTTTTGTGACATTTAATTGTTCAATTTTTTTTTCATACACCAGATATATTATGACGTATGTTAAGGCCCAATTTTTTTTATCTGATATAGTTTCATTCTCACACACTGCATGTGCTCCATGGGGGACATGCCGATCTATTAAAAGTCATATATGTTTGGATAGGTTTGTTGTAACACCCCTTGTTTTTATTCCATGAATATGTTGAGTACCTTATCATACCCACAACAAAAAATAAAAAGAAATTATACTGTATTTTAATATAATAAAATATTTCAATATATAAAAATCATTAACAAATCATGATAAAAAATCATGATTTGTAAAATTAAAATAAGAATAAAATCACAAGTAAATAAATTGTCTATGAATGTGAAATATTCAACCTCGTTGTTTTCTTTAAAGATCATACCAATGATTATAAATTTTAAAATAATACAAAAAATAAGTAATATAATATAAAATATTCAAGGAGAAATAAATAAATAGAATTATTGAATGTTTGTAAATTATGGTATGTCAAATATAACAATGTAATATGGCTATTACATATATTAAAATAGGATATATGGAGGCTAGATATATGGTTCTTAAATATGTTTTCATTGGGTATACATATACACAGTAGGTAGATTGATTAATTTTTTGTAAAATTAAATAATGTGTTGAAAATAATGTTTTTTACATGTTACTAATATAAAAAAAAATAATTTTAGAATATAATAAAATGTTACTAATTTATTTTTGAAAATATCTATTCTTTTTAAATAAGTTATTTTTGTACATGATGTATTTTAAATTAAATTTATTTTATATAAAGATTCATTTTATTGAAATGTATTGAAAATATTAAATTAATTATTGGTGATATAATTAAATAATATTCAATAAAAAAATTTATTATATAAGGAATAAGAATTTAATGATTCATGATTAAGGAGAAAAATTTAGTTTATTTAAAAAAATTATTAGGAATTATACATGTTTATTTAAAACATAAATTCCACATATTTTGAATATTAAATTAAATTTAGTGATTATTTATATATATATATAAATAAATTAACACCCATCTTATAATAATTACTTATTATTGAATAATAATAAAGTCACTTTTATACTTAAAATATAGTTTAAAAAAATATCTGTATTTCATTTTTGATTTCAAATATATTTTTGAATCACATTTAGAAATTGAATTTAATAAAATGGATCTCATTTTATAAATTAAGGAATATGAATGTGTTTATAGGGGAAATATTATTTTTGGGAAAAGAAAACATGTTACTTGAAAAAAGTTATGTTTCTATGATAAGGGTAAAATGAGGTAAGAGGGGTTAATTTAAGGGGAAAATACCTAAAATATCCCATAAATAACTATCAATTTTGTTTATATGGGGATTTAGAATCCATCTCTATTATTTTTTGATATTGTATCAACTTTCCATATAAAAATACACTCCTAACACAACATGGAATATGTATTAGTGAAAATTCAAAAACTCACATATAGAAGGAGCCCTCCCCTACCCACATTAAAACATATCATTCCATTGGTTTTATCTTTAATACCTAAAGAAAAAATCTATCATATAATATTATTAGTTTCTTTATAGATTATGGACCCCAAAATACGACTATAATCCTTTATCTCAAAAAATCCCAATTCTAAAAGGATACAATTCTTTAAAGAATATATTAATCTATCTATATCCCATTAAATTATCATATCATATACAATATTTATAAACAAACTTAACTATTTTAATAATTCATTATAAACATCAATACACTTTGTTAATAATTAAATTACTATAATATGACTCTATACTCTTGTTCATGCATTATTAGAACATGTTGTTGTTTGTGTGGGTCTAAAAACCTACATGAATAATTCTATATTTCCTTTACCATTATCAATGAATGCAGAGAAACCTCACTAATATGAAGTTTATATGAAACAATAAAAATAAAAAACATAAAATGATTAAAATAAACAATAATTTACTACAATATTTACAATAATTTATTAAAATTGAATTTTTTTAAATGTAATAGATGTGAATAAGGTTGCAGAATTATCTATTAAGAAGGTTATATTTATTATAATTGTCTTTATAATTTTTTTGAATTAGTTGAATGTAACATAAATAGTTTCTTTTTCAATCTCACACTGAAATCAATATTTTTTATAATGAATTCTAAAATAGGGAAAACGTTATGTTTGTTATTTCTAAAACAATTTTTTTCTTCTATGGTTATTTTTGTTCTTCATGAGTTTTTTTTCAATTTCCGCTCTCATTGATTAATAATTCACCAGAAATGATTATTATAACAGGAATTGTATTTATCATTGATTTGGGATTTGGGTTCTTCCCTCCATATCAATGTTCTTTATATTATTTCATTGTTGTCCTTATGTATAGTTTTATGATCTCTTAAGGTTACAATAAGTGTATTTGAATTATTTAGAAAGGTGTAGGATAAATACTCTGATATTTCCATCTTAGTCATTTTCACCCAATATTTTTATCTTTTTTAACAATATTCCTTTTAAAGATTTCATAATTATCCAAAGTATTTTTTTATTAACAATCCCAATCATTTTAAAAATAATTTATTTAAATATGTTTATTTATAAAAATTTATTATATTATATTGTATATTTATTTTTATTTTCTTAATTTTATTTCTAATTTTGTTGAAATGTTTTTTATACGTCAATATCTTTTAGTGATTTTCATATTTCACTGGGTATCTTAATATGTAATCATCCTATTCTTTTGACTATGTTGATTTATTTATGTCTTACCATTTTTTTGAAATTTTTTATTATGGGTTATTTAGGATATTGTTAAGTTATGCGTGCAATCACATTCATATAAGACACATATGTATGGTTATCAATATTTAATAGATCGATACTCTATATACATCCACTAAAATATTTAAATTTTAATAACTTATAATATGTTATGTTATAGGTAAAATTTAGTGATCCGAGTTCATTAGGTAATTAGACATATGTGGTTAAACTAGTCCACTCAAATACGAGTCTTGGTAGTTGACCTTGATATTTTCTATTCCTTTTTAAAAATATGTTGGTTCCAAATTGTTATTTTATATATCCATGGCTCATTTTTATTGTCTTAGGGTTCAACACTCTAATGTTATAAAAAAATCATCATGATTCATGATAAGTTCATACTTCTTTTCATATGAATTTATTATTATATTCCCATACATATATGTAAATTTTATGATTACTTCTATATGATAATATTTATAATTACCTTGTTCAACTGGATTGGTATCTCTTATGTCTTACCCCTCACCAAGAATCTGAGAATACCATTTTATTATACATTGATTATCCATATAATAAATAAGATTATTACATAAAATATTTATGGGTTTATTATAATTATATAATGATTATTATCATCACAATAAACCAATACATTAGAGATATATCTTCAAAAAATAATCATTTAAATAATAATAAAAATAGAGTACCATGTATTCATAAGTAATGACATCAATCTTCCTTGATCTTGGTAAAATATTTGATGAATATCACAATATACAATAAATGATATCACCAAAACTCAAATAGAGTACTCTAGACATTCATATCCTTGATCATATCAAAAGGATACCCAAAAGATGAAAGTTTTGTTAAAACCTAATTTTAAAAAGATGAAAAAACATTCAAGAAGAAGATATGTTCCTCATTGGATCACAAGTATCACACACGCAACAGAAGAGGATCTTATCATCTTAAATATCCTTCCTCGACACTATTTATTACATTATGAACATTATCTATACTGTAATGGCTTATGCATGATCATATGGAAACCCATAATTTTATCTAGTATATGTTTATTAATTGAAAAATATTGAGAAATGTGTATATAACAAGTATTATGGTTTATATTTTGAATCATAAATGACGTAAAACCATTCAGAATGAAATGTATAATCCAAGTGAATCAAATGAATGTTATCAATATAAATCGTATGCATTAAATTTTATGTGAACCTAAAATGATCTCCAATTTATAATAAAATCACATAGGACCTTAAAAAAACATGAAACAAGTTTATGGATCGATAAAAAATATTTTCGATATGGTTTTTCATCAATCTATATTCACTCTGAACAATAAACTTGTCCAAAAAAGTATAATTATCGAAGTTCCTAATAGTGTGACCCTATATAGCTTAACATCATTGAAAGTAACTATGGAATACTAATTTGAAAGATGTAATCAATGTTTGGCCAATAATAAATCATTAATTCTAGTAAATCTACTAAGGGGTATGTTATGATATCCATAAAATATTCTCATATCTCAATATGAACATGTACAACATAAGGTGTATCATATAGATCCAATTAATACTTATATAATAAAATTTTCCATGATATAAAGTGGGTTTTAGATATGGAAAATATTACTATTGTACTGGACACTCATTTTTTCCTATTTCTATAAAAAATACGGACCAAGTTGATTCATATATCACAGGTCATTCATTTATCTTGTAAGTGAAAAACATGTCAATTATTTGTGCACTTGAACACATCCTATGTGAGAAAAATATGATTTTCAATTCCTTTCCATATTTAAATTCAATCAAGGGACACATATCTTTAGTATTAAATACATGTTGAGGAATACCATGTTGGTTTCAATCCAATAATAAAATAACTAAAGTATATTCACAACCACCCCAATAGTATTTAAGTCAACATGGATAATTTCATAAGTATCGTATCAATGTATGATGGTTCACATGATATATATATATAATGATAGGTATCAAAGATTGATAACAATAATACACCCATATGTATATCGATGATTATATGATATTCCATGAGATATACTAAAGTGAATCAATTTTTGTAGTAAATCCCGACTTATTACCTCATGAATCCACAAATCATAACTGGAGTACAAATATTTTTAATGTGCATTAGAATCTATTAAGATAACCTCATAACATCATTATAACCATAAATACATCATAATGGTCATCATTTAGGGAAATGTAAAATTCATTCTTTGTGGGGATATTATCATTTGGCCATTCATGTAAAAAACACACATGAATGAAGGATAATTTGGTATTTCCTTTATTAGAATTATTATATGACAAATCTCAGCCATTAATACCAATATTTCATGTTTATTACACAAATGGATTCAGTATAAACCTCATTTTGTTTCTATAGGAATGGTTTAAATAATGGATATTCTACATTCTTCTGAGAAACCACTCAACTTATCTTTAATTCTTCCCTCTAAAAAATTTCCTATATGGGATAGTATTTTGGAATGATTTATTTGGTCATTTTGTGAGAGAAGAGTTCATTAAAATGAGAAGAAACCTAATTTTGGTTGTAATATTTCTCAATTTCAAACTTTATTATAGGAACCTCTCCATTTTTATAAATTAAATTCTTGATACAAATAGCTTCCATTATAGCTTATGAGGCAATGGTGTATTATACTTCAATTTTCAATTCCATTACAATGGCTTTTTTGTAGCTCATCCAACTAATTGATACACTATTTATGTATACGAAGAATATATATATATATATTTTCTATATGTTTTGTTAGATTGGAATATGGAATAGGTATACTCATTTTCATAATTCTCATTCTATCCTCCAAAGACTAATAATATATCCTTAGTCCTTATTAAGTACCTAAGGATATTGTTTACAAAAATCCAATGACACTTCATTGGATTAGATTGGTATATACTAGATATTATCAAAGGATAAGAGATATTAAGTTAATTATATAACATAGAATACATGATATGTCCCATGTCATACACATAAGGAATCCAATCCATCCTATATAATTTTATAGAAGGATCACGAATCAAATGAATATTCATGACATACCGCTTTTGAAATGACCCCTTCACAGGGTTCTCCATGCCAAACCACTTTACCACTTAACAAATATATGTTTTATGAATCAATCTAAGAAACCTCTTATATCTGGCCTATAAATTTTCAAAATGATTATGTATTTTTCATTACCCATGTATTTCATTGAGAAATATTAACCAAGCCACATCTTCAAATATTGAATTGTCAGGGTTTCATTTTAATAATTTGTATCCCATATAAAAATAATACAATAAAAAGTACTATTTTAAAAATATGGTTCTTGTGTAAAAATTTATCTTCCACCTTCGTAATGAAACTAAATATATTGGTATAATCATAAAACTAGGTATTCCCACTCTAAGAAGCATTCTTTAGTCCATAAATAGACCATAAGAATTTGAAAACCTTCACATCCTCACTTGGAAACTCAAAACCCTAAAGATATATCAATTACATGTCACTAGTGAAATTACCAAAAAGTAATGCTATTTTGAAATCAATGTGATATATATTATAATAATAATGAGAATCTATATATGAGGAAATCAAAATGGGATTTATCATCATAATAAGAGAAATTGAATTTTTATTGTCAATACTAAGATCCTATATGTAACCTTTTTGCACAAGAAGATCATTATAGTTATAGAATCTACCATCCATTTTAATATTATTGAGGAAATACGCCTTTTACCCAATTGGTATCACCTCTTCCGGGGAACCCACCAACATCTAAATGTAGTTTTTTTACATGGATTACATATCAGATTTCAATTATTTTAATAATTTCTTGAAATCGGAACTCTTTAATGGACTCCCATTAATAATTAGGTTCATATCCTATGAATTTTAATTCATATTCATGTTTCATGGGAAATTCATATATTTCAAGTTATTGGTGAATTAAAACATACCTTTTTTGTTCTTTTCCAACTTAAGTTGGTAATTATACAATAAATATCTATGTAACCTAATCAACATCCATTAAAAGAAAAATTACTACGTAATGTTCCTAAACTTAACAAAATTATTAATTACTATGATTAGAGCCACTAATCATATGCTCCATATGAATGGAAATTCTTCATTAGACCAAAAAACTTTATGTGTGACATGATTATAAAGGTAATTAATCACTGTTTATTTTGGATAACCACAAAATAAAATTTTATTATATTTTTAGTCAATATTAACATAACTAAATCATTTCATGGAGACTTCATAACCCTAAATCTACAAATTATCTAAATTGGTAAATTTCTTATACCAAAATGAATGTAATATAATTTCTATTTATTTTGATTGAACAAAAAATTATAATGATGGAAGTAGTCTCCTGGGAATAATACCAAAATTAAATAAGAAGATCCCATAGACTCATCAATGATCGAACCATTCCTAAAAAGGTAAAATTAATTCTTTTAGACACACCATTTCATTGTGGTGTTATTTTAGGAGTCAAATTTTATGAAATTACCAGATATATCAAATGAGCAATGAATTTTTGGATCATGAATTAACCACCATGATTTGATTGAAGGACACTAATATGTTCTCCAAATTGATTATGTACTTCATTCGAAAAATCATTTTACTTTTCAAATCATTCATAAACATATTTCCATAGAATCTCATACCCATAGAAACTAAAGTCATAAGTAATGTATAAATTACATAAAACTACAATTAAATTTTATAATCATTGGTCCATATACATCACTATGTAAAAAATTGAATAGTTTACTAATACTCTCAAATTTTCTCTCAAAAATTTTACTTTATAATTTTCCCTGTAAACAAGATTCACATATATAAAATTATCCATAATATAATGAGCCCTAAAATGCATATCTACAGATTTTTTTCACTTAAGTATCAATTATTTGTCAAAGAAGTCAAAGCCAAATGAATTCTTTATTTGAATAAACAATGAAATTCTTATTTTGAATATTATAAATAGTATTATCCATAACAATAATACATACACTATTATACATATTCCCAATTTTGTAAAATAATACACTATTATATATTGAATAAATCTTGTTCTTAACAAGTAATGAAAATCCCATCTAATCCAAATAGGTAAAAAAAAATCGCCTACCTATGGTGGGAACATAAGAACATTTTTTCAATTCAAGGAGCAATACACTTAAGAAAAATTAGATCATAGGTTCCAACATCTAATGTAGAAAGTATTTTTCACTTTCCATCATGATGATCTATTTTAACCTTCACCAACTCCATCATATATCCATGTATACATTTATCAAAAAAATTTGTTACTCACACCTAATATCCAATAATGATGAGTTAGAGTCAGACAAACTGATTTTTATAACCTCTAAATTTTTGTACTCTGAATGTATCTCCTTGAGAACACTTATCGTTACAAGATAAAAGAATTTAAATATTTTATAGGTAATACCTTTTAATGACCATAATATTATTGTTGTGAATTTTACATTAATCTATGATAATGAAATATATATAGGTTGTTATCATGAATTATATATTTTTAGTAGGGATATTTAATGATGGTGCTCCCATTAAAAATGATGGTTCCAAAAATCATTTTTAATTAGGGAGTCTAGATCCATATTTAATAATTACTTTATGGATTATCACATATGAAATACTTTATATTTTATACAGGGAATAATACCAATGATAATAGTAATCATTCTTAGATAGTTGAGTGGATAAACACATATATGAACCCAACATATGGATTCACTCAACTCTATTCTTATGGTATCGTAACCGTTAAGGATTCCCAACTAGTGTAACCCAAAAAAACACTACGAATAATATGAAAATAAATAGTCAAGGATACATATGTTTTTCATAGAAATACCAAACATGAAAAATACAATGTTACCTATAATTCTTTTACATTACACAAGACAACCATGTGTAACTAATTCTGATCTCGATAGTAATTAGATGAGTGATCGAGGTCTTGATAATTGTCACTTTATAAGGATTTTAATAATTAGTTTTTATGGGATTTCAGTCTCACCAATTTAATATACACCAAATTCATATAATATTCATAACTATTACATCAAATGTACCTTTCCATTTAATGTCTTATTTATTTTTGTCTATGCTTGATTCTGACCATTCAGTTCTGGAAATACCTATCTGAATGACCAAATTAGTGTATTCACACAACATTAATTTGTAAATTTTTACACTACCCAGAAGTATAGAATAATCAACAAAAAAGAATCCAAGTATATTCATACATATCCAAATACATCATATGAATAAGGTATATGAACACTTAATTTAATGACATAGATTTATATGAGATTGATAAAATGCACACGAGTAATCCCAAAGTTATAGATATCCAACCCCATTCACTTTCCTAGCCATGGAATTGGTATCCGAAAAATTAGGTGGTCCAACCCTAGTCTCTATAATTTAGGTGAGTTTAATAAATAAATAATTTAATTCATAAAACCTCTAACTCTTAATGTTCCCACACTATTCCCATCAACTATCCTCATGCTTATAAAAAAATTTAAAAACCAAGGTAAACTTTTATGGACTAAATTGTATGATACCAAACCTAGCATGACATTCAAGGCTCCATCGTAGATGTAATTTATCAAATAATTTAGAATATTCAATATTTATTTTTTGTAAAAAACATACTAGACATGAAATTAAAATAATTTAAAAAAATAAGTATACAATTTACTTATTTTCCAAAACATGTTACATTTATAAACTATTCTTAAAAAATTAAAATTATATACATTTTATAAACTAGTACTAATATAAAAATCTTATATTCATTTAAATATGATCATTATTACATTTACTATAATACGGAATTTATATGATATTTCATAAATTATAAACAATTTATAACTAAAGTTTTATTATATAAACATATTATGTCATCTTGATATCAAATATTTTTTAATTTATAAACACTTAGTAAACTAACTATTATGAATTTTAAATGGACATATTATTTATAAATCATATCGTATTCAATTATTAAAAATATTTTTCAAAAGGAATTTTAGAATATTAAAGTTTAATATTAGGTAAAACCATTATATAAAAATTTAATTATTTAATTATAAAAAATTAAAATTAATTTATTTATTTTGAAAATTTATATAAATTAAATAATACCAAAATACATTTTAAGATGATTTATAAGCAATTTATAAACCATTGAAAATATTTAAAAAAATTGTAATAAAAACTATTTACACTCTTGTTAAATCCACATTATATGAAAGGCTATCCTCCCTATTCCCTTACAAAGACACTCCACAATAGGGTAAAAACACTTTTCCATCATAAATTCATTATATAAAAGGTTAGTTGGTTAATACAATTACAAAATGCTAACTATATATGGTTTAGGAGAAAGAAATCTATATAAAATGTCTTGTTAAGAGGTAATACGTTTACTATAACACCACATACCTGAACTCCTTGATCAAGTTCCATAAAAACATACATTAAATACTTGATTCAATACCAACAATATATTTCTAAATGTTACTATCCATACATACATGACATGTCAAAAATATTTCATTGTATACATTTCCAAGACATTTCTGGTTTAGAAACATAGAGAATTGGTAAAAAAAATAACTATTAAATCCCATGTTCTTTGTATAAAATATGAATTATTACCATTTAATATTAAACTACATAATATATAAGGTTTATGAAATATCTTTAATAGATTAATTCACACTTGATTTCTTCAATACATGTAACGTGTAATGATTTTATTCATAACATGGAAAATGGAAACCTAAGAAAGGGGCGAGCTCTAAAGATCATTATGACAAACCCATAACTAATGCTATGAAAAAATAAGTATGGAATACCTAATATGGAAGGAATAAATATTATAAATAATAACATAATCAAATTAAACATAGATCATGTTATATCCACCATAATCAAATAAAACATTAATAAAATTAAATTATGATCTCATTATGATGGAATTCATAATCCTGAACAACAAAATATGTTTCCAAGGCCTTGTTCTAATACACTACACTTATATATGAGGATATATACACCAAAAACCATCTGTATTTTTCTCATGAGACCTATCAATGAATCAAGGATGAATATGATTTTTGGCCCCACCTAGTATCTAATTATCTTTAATAAATTCACAATAATATATAGAAAGACAATTTATAACATTATGTAAAGAACCTACGGATGATTAAAAACATGTCTTTCTATATCCAAAAAAATATGGAATTCAAATACCTAATAAAAATATTCCAGAAATAAAAAATCATTAAGGACGTAAATACTTTTAACTATGTTAATAAATGGTATAAACTGCTTATAATATATCCAAAGGAAGATGATGGGTGGTTAAACAATATGTTGTAAATGTTCCAAGAATCATCTATATTAGAATAATAACATACAGAACAACAATACATTCTCCCTTTTTAACAAAATGGGTAACTTGATCCAAACCAATATAGGGGAAGAAGGCTAATAGTAGAAAAAACCTAACCATGGTATATTAATGGTAACATAGAAGGTTATTAACATAAATGGAAACACCCTTGCAAAATTAATTCCTCGAATAATATAAAAACATAGTGGATTAAGAATTTAATTGTTTGATAAACTGAGTTCAATCCCCAAAATGATATATATATATATTGGATAAATTTGGGAACATAAGAATCATTATTTTAATTCATTTATAAAATGTTCTGGGTGATGGAAGGAAAAACATAAAATAAATTTTAATTTTTTTACAATATTGAGATAAAATAAAAATTAAATGTCGCTTTCAAAGGTAAATTTTAAAACCATGACATGGAAGATTTTTAAAACCTTTACATTAAAAAATAATCTATAATTGTAGATAATTAAAAAGTGAAAATTTTTATTTTCATGAAAATATGGGTTAAAGAAGAATGATAATAAGGTGAAAGGAAAGACTATATTAATTATTTCAAAAATACCTCTGTTTAAAAATATTATTATAAAAGAAGTAACCAAACATTATTTTGTATAAAAATCAATTTTTCCCAATAGAGGTACAAAAATCACCATATAAAAATATTTTAAGATGATAGAACCCAATAATGGAAGAAATAAGTTCATGACGAAATAATATAACTCAATTAAAGGTGACCCGAGTTGTCAACATCCCCCATGAGAAACATACTATTTTATGTAATAAATATTTCAAACAAGTTAATTATGTGGTTTTAATAAAAATTAAAAATCTAATACCGCACAATATTATAAATTTATATAATATTAACTACATTAATGTCCAAGAGGATGATTATAACTAAACATATCAAAAATGAGTTTCCAAAAAGCTTTACAACTAAAGAAAAAAAGGATTCAGAAACCATTTGATGAAAATAAACTAATTTGGATTTTTAATTTCCATGAATAAAAATATATCCCATAAATATACATTAATTGATAGTTAATACAACATTAAAAGGAATATATTCCACACAATAGAAACACGTCACAGGTGATTAATGTTTGAGAAATACAACCCTTTCAACTAGAGTTACATTTTAATCCAATACCCTTCTAGGAGTGGAATTTTATATGAAACATAGATACAAGGATTAATATAATATTCATGATAGGATATTAAAAAATGAAATTATAAACACCATATTAATAAAAGTAGGTTAATAATATAAAACAGGTTATAAAGAGTGGAATTTGAGGTGAGAACCCTTACCTCGGTCCAAATTGGTTTTGTAGTATTACCACTGGTCCTAAATAATTATGCTAAGTTAAATAAAAACATACCCACAAAACATGTTACTAATTATAATTATTCATACTCCTAATTTATAATCATTCGTTGTGGATATATGTTAGTTAATTTTTGCCTTTTTTCAACATTAGGTGTAAGTAATGTTTACCATTTGGACTAGTTTTACAAAAGTTGTGTTTGATAACTATTTTTTCTGAAGTACATCATTAATAAAATAGAAACGAAACTGTAATATATGGAAGATAATTTTTTTGAAAGCTATAATTAATTTTTTTTTGATCTTTTTGGTTATGATGAGAAAAGATAAAATTGACGATGATCATGTTTTAGTGATTATCAATGAACATACAGTACTAAAAATCTGGGGTTATCTAGTGATCGGATTTATCAGTACTTACTAAAAGCTCTGATAAAGGTCTCCTATATCATTTCTAGAAGAAGTGATGATAAATAGGACCTTTATTAGTTATTTTTTATGAACTGATAAATGGGGGTCATTATCAGCCCTAAAAAGCGTTAGTAATGTGGCCCTTTATGAGCACTAAAAAAAGAGATAATAGGGGGACCACTATCAGTGCTACTAAAAAATGGCTAATATTGTGGTTCCTTTATCAAAGCTAATAAAAAACTGATTAAGGGGGTCACATTATTAGTCCCAATAAAAAACCATGCTATTAGTCGTAATAAAAAACCATCATAAAGGTGAACCCTTTTCCGTGATAGTAAAAAATAAATTATAAAGGTCTCCCTTTATCTTTGATTTTTTTACAAAACAGAGTTACATCATAAAAAATATTATATTTCCTTAAAGAAATATATTAATATATAAATATATTTTTATTAATATAAATACGATATATTTTTTCTAAATAAGATTCATGGAAAAATAATTATATTTGTACAATTAATACATATGATTTTTAGTGAAAAAGAAATATATAATAATTAAAAATATTAATAATTAATATTTTGATTATTTTTATCAAGTATATATATATAATAACAATACGGTGACCTAAAAATTAAATTAATTAATGAACAGTTTGAGATATGTTGAAGACATGACTTGAAATTCAAATAAACAAATCTTTTAATCCGAGTGTTTGTTTGGGTTGTTCCACATATCAAATTGAATCATGCGAATAGATATATGCCTCCCTAATCAAGAGAATCCTCGAAAAAAAATTTGGGGCTAAATAATTCCTATAAGTTATCCATGATTTATTTTTTAGTTGGGGTATCCCATTTTTTAACATTGGATGAAACATCATCCTTATTTAAGGGGGTCTTTTTGTCTTCTTTTTTGGTGGTAATGAATTTATTTATATATATTACATTCGTATTGATATTATGGATTTGAGGTTTTATTATTTTTCATATTGTAGTTTCATTTATAATTAAAAATATAAATATATTTTTTATATTTACTTATAATAAATGAATTGTATAAATACATAGTTAAGAATACTTATATAAAAATTGTATTTTTAAATATATAAACCAAATTTAAATTATCATTTATTACTCTTTTAACTTAAAATAAAAAATTATACATTTTATTTACCTTTTAAAAATGAATTAATATATCTATATACACCTTTACAAGTTATGTTTAATTAATAACATGTGTGTGTAAATTAAAAAAAATACATATTTATATTAAATTTGTAAATATACATAAATAAATACATATTATTTATGTTATTTAGGTTTATGTGGGAAATATATATGTATACCTTTGTGTGTTAATATGTTTTTGTGTTTATTATGCATATATACATCATATATAAATATATTTATATAAATAAATCAATATCATTACAATTATATATATATATATATTCGGTGCTTAGGGATATAATTACATTTAAACACACACACACATCTCCAACACAGGCTGGAAAGATAGACCATATCCCCCCAAGGGGGTAACCCACCCATAAATCCTTAATTATTAATTACATGGCCCATCGGCCCCGTGGGAATGAAGCCCATTACATGGCTCGTAGGCCCAGTGGGCATGAAAGGCCCTTATAATCAATTTATATGAAAACTAAAAATTATAGGTAAATTCATAAATATAAAATAATATAAACATATATGTAATGTAGAGAACTTATATGTAAATATAAAATATATAGACATATTCGAAAATTTTTATTAAAATTGATATCTAACCATTGTTTCACATTGTAAAAATATATGAACATATATATACTTATTCAAACACATATATATAATGTTACATATACATATGCATTTGTATGAATAAAATAATCTATGTTTATATAATAATAACAGATATGTAAATGAATATTAATATATAATATATTTTCACAAATGTATGTATATATGTATATATATCATACAAAAAACAATATTTTATAGATGTGTTTAAAAATAATTATATAAACATATGAATATAAAATTTATATGTAAATATGTATAAATAAATTTAAATATCGTAAAATAGGAAACAAACATTAGTGGTAATGGAGTTCGAGTTCCAAAGGAGAAGTGTAGGGATCAAATCCAGTTGCACTCGAAAGGTCACCAATAGGATGAAACATTGTAAACCACTATCAAAGTCCCATTCCATGCACTGATAAAGGGGTAGATGATGTCTCTATAAAAAGTGCTAACAAAGGTATAGGAAAACACTGATAAAGGGATGGGGGATGTGCAGAGAAATGGGTCGTAGAGTTGTCCAATTTATTTTTACAAATTATCAGTTCTTAAAAAAATCACTGACAAAGGAAATATTTATAATCATTTTTTATAGCTAATAAAGTGGACATTATTAGTAATACAAGAGTGATTAAAATGGGCACCTTATTAGTGATCAAGAAAGAAGGTGATAAATACACTTTTAAAATCTCTAAAAAGAGCACTAATAAAATTATGCTTTATAAATGATGTTTTAACAATGTCAAAGAGTTCCTTTATTAGATATTTTTTGAGCAGTGATAAATCGAACCCTTTAACATTACCTATGTTTTCAGTTCTTCTTTAGCTCTTTTAAATCCTTTTTTAGTTTTGTAAATGGTATGACTTTAATACAGGAAGGGAGATTTCAAAACTAATGAGTTAAATGTTGCAATAATATCAAATGAACAAAAAAAGTGTATATATATTTATATCATATTATACTAGTAAATAAAGGGTACCCTTTATCAGGGATAAAGGGTACCCTTTATCAGGGCTTTATTTTTAGCACCAATAAAGGGTACCGTTTTTCAGTGCTTTATTTTTACAACTGATAAAAGGAACCCTCTATCAGCATTTTATTTTTAGAAATCATAAATGTATTACTTATTGGCACTAGTCGGGGTCCGAATAAATAAAATGAAGAAATTAAGAAAAATAAAAATTAATAAAAAATGAGTTTATTTAAAAAACATTATATATTTTTTATTTTTATAATTATTGATAAAAATTAATAAATTTATTATAATATATATAAATTAAAAATACTAATAAATAGTATGTATTAAGTATATATATATATTCAAAATGGGAATTGAACTAATAAAAACTAAAAATAAGTAAATTGAGAAAAATGTTTAACATTTTATTTATTGGATGATTATTGATAATATTAAAAAATTGTATACATTAAATATATAGATATATATTAATGTATATATATATATATTATTTATATAATAAAAATATTATTTATTATTTAAATCAAATAGTAATATATTTAGTGAATAATAAACTATAATTAAAAATTAACATGAATTGAAAATTCTAAATATTTTTATCGAGTAATGGACATAATTGATTGTTGTTTGATTTTTAAATTTATAAAATAGATCAAACATGTTACATTGATTTCACATATACATAATAAACAAATATTTATATACATATGCATAAACACTAATACTTTTTTTTTTGGAATTTAATCAATTTATATTTTATATATTTTTATTTACGATGTTCTAATATCTTCAATATGTATTAATATTTATTTCAATATATAAATTTTTTTAATGATTTATATTAATCATACTTATCCAAATTTTCAATTTTGTACCCATTTTTAAATATTAAATTTTTATTATTTTTAACATGCTTGAAATTAATAATAAATATTCATTAATAATGTTAAAAATAGAATTGTAAAAAAATATTTAAAAATAATAATATTAATAAATTAATATATTTATAAATGTATAGTTACTATTTTTAAACCTTTATAATTATAAATAAATTAATAAGACTTATTTAAAATGTATTTCTATATTTATATGTAAATAATTAATATATTTACTATGTTTATATACATATATATATTTATACAACTATATATAATGATATAAATATTGTTTTTTTAAAAGTATTCTTATAATTATAAATAAATAATTATATATTAAATGAATTATAAATTCATTAATTCATAAAAAGTATAATTATATGTATTATAATTATATATCATAATTATATTTGTTAATTTTTTTTAAAAATGTATTATAATTCTTTATTAGTGATTTTTTAGGATTGATAAAAAGAATGATTTATCAGTTCTTTTTAGTACTAATAAATCTATATCATTATTAGTGCTAAAAACTTCTGATAAAGATTTATTTTATCCGTAGTGATTAACATAGCATTGATAAATGGTATCATTATCAGAAATTTTTTTGAAGCAATAATAAAAGTGTCGTAATCTAGTTTTAGAACCCCACCCATCGCGAACTGGTTTGTGATATAAAAAGAAATCTAGAAAACTGACTTACTTTTTGTGCCCATCATTTTTGGATCCTTGCATTAATCTAGGTTATAATCAAGGCTCCGACTCTTCCGAGGCTTGAATATAAGTCTCAAAAAATTCAAGGGTTTAACGCAACCATGGATCAAACGAAAGCCATGTTTTTCGATATATCTAATTTCCCTAACTTCTCCACTAAATATTATCATCCCACATCAGTGTATCCCAAAACATTTAGCCACACTATCCTATAGTATAACAACCTAAAATTCATTATTTTTTATATATATTGATGTATCATCTTCCCTGATATCATGTGGATCTCCTTGGGACAAATTAGTACCGTTTGACAAGAAATTTATCAAAGCCAAAATTGGATCATTTTGTTGTGATTTATATAAGGTTCCAGATACCTATATTCAAAGAAATCTACATTTTTATAATAATCAAATTTCATAAAAATCATTCATATAGTGGTCGGTGTTGCCATTGGTTTGGAATATTACATTGAAAATCACTTAAATGATAAAATATGTGACATCATTGGGGTATTATATTATGTTGTTCAACAATTTCTGCTGAGAGGGTTGATAGAGAATGAAGTTGAATATAGAGATATCCCCTTCTATTTTAAAGGTAATTCAATAAATTGTTTTTCAAATGTCTTACGATTTATCTGACACAATGGAACAACTATATAGTAATTTTTTCAATAAATTTTCCCCTAGGATAATGAGCACCAAAAAATCGTGAACAATTAATGGATTCATTAGGATGAATATGAACTATTTTATGTGTCTTGGGATAGAAATAGTGGTCACCTATTATATGTAATAAACCAATGATTATTTTAAATATGTAAAATCTGCTGGAAAAAAATGTAATAAATGTTTGATTTTTTTGTCTTATTTATATAACAACTTCCTGAAAAAATATACTGTTCCATTTTTATTTTTGAAATATTTAAATTTGAATTTAAATAACATGACTTAAATTCTATAAAATATAGAATCAAAGAGGTTTAATATTCTATATTGCTTAGAATATATTATATAGGAAAATATGATTTTGAGATAAAATTCAATTGGTATTTTGATTTTTATTATTGAAATATAGTTAGAAAATAAACAATTGGAATGAGTCATTTTCTCAGAAAAACATCATCATCAGGGTGTTTTATGAAAAAAAATATTTTTTTCATTATGTGGCATAGAAGAAGATAACATTGTTGATAGGATTTATTGTTCTCAGTCCTTCAAGATTTATAACTAATTTTGAAAATTTGGAATTTTAGTTGAAAATTAACTTATTTGACAGGAAATGTTTTCTATTATATAAATTTGGAAGAATATTTTATTATTCTTGAAAAAATATTACCCCAGTAGATTTAACTAATCTTAATAAAATAAAATATTAACATTGATGGATGTAAATTTAATAAATATGTTTTTAATAGAATCCATTTTGTTGAAATAAATATTATTTTTCATGGATAAAATCATTACAACATTATAATACCACATCATCTCGTCCTTTTTAGTTTGTTATTAATAATTTAAGGATATTCTTTTTTCGCTGTGGATTTTCAATTATATTGGAATTTAAGGTTTACTAAGATAAACATAAATTCATTTTATGTCCCTATTTTAGTAATATGATACCCCATAGATGTGACCATCTCAATTACATAACATAATTATTTTTCATTAAAATAAATTACCATGAGTTTTTATGTTTAGAGTTCTATAAAATTATGGAAACAATTAACTAAAAAATCATGTATTTTTATACTACTATACAGTTTTTGGAACAATATATGAAACAAATTGATCTATACGAAAACATCATTTTTATTATTCAAATAAATCTCCTCATATCACATTTTTCTTATTTGGATTATGATCCTCATGCATAGATTTGTTCAAATTTTCATCCTTTTCAGCCTCTCAAATTATATAGTGTCTACTTGGGAAAAAATAGTTTTTTGTGGAGTCTTATTCTTTCAAAATTTCCCCTAAACATTCTTATCACCAATGAAATCTTATTTATTTCTTTAATACTTTCATTTATTTATTAAAATTGATAAAAATATATCCATATTTGAAATGATAACCCACTAATTAATACTTCTTTAAAATTACCAAATTTATTTCAACACAAATCTAATAAAAACTATTAAAATTTTACTGTAATCGGTCTAAAAAATATCATTCTCTAATATTTCATTTTCATTCCACACTTAAGAATATATGATTACAAAACATGTAATAATGACAAATGGGAGGCATTCATATTTTATAATTAATATCTTATGTGTATATATTTATTTATTTTACAGAAATAAAATTTTATGAACTTAGTAGGATATCTTTACTTTCTCTTAGATGATTCAATCCAATGTATCTTATTTTCTCCCCATCCTCCTCACTCATTGATTGATTGTTTGTAAATATCATTTTGTGTTTATTTTTTCATCATTTTTACTTTACCTTCATCATATCCTTGTGGTCAACAATATTTGTACAGTAAAATTATTATCCACATAATTAATGTACTCTTTTATATCTATGTTTGATTTATTTGTTTTCATTATTACTCTTATAATAAGGATTTTCTTATAAAAGTGAATTTTGTTTGAGTTGGGGTAGTTTTCAGGCTTGTCTTGCTCGTGAGGTATTTTACTTCGAGCCTACATCTGAGATAATTAAAATATGGAAATGCGTCAAGAATTCATAAAACCATAATGAAAAGGGGATTTACTGCTTCATATTTAATTAATTTTATCATTATGTTATCTAATATTTTTAAGATAATTTCTTAATATTTTTTATGAAATACTTATTTTGTTATTTTTCAAAGATATTTTTGGAATTATTATTATTTTTTCAACTATAATCAATATTACAAAAAAGAGATAAAAATAATCTTTCTACAAATGTCACCATGTTTTAGATATTCATTTCCTTTCTTGGATGAGTTTCCAACACTACATACTGATTCACTATTGTTAGCCTAAATTACATTTCTTGTTGTTTAAATCAGGGAGTGTATAGGAATCTCATATTCCAAATTTGGTGACTTATCGTGATATAATGGGAACATATAATTCTTATTATCTTATGACTTTCAACAACATGATAAATATTTAGCAAAGAACATTGAGTCAATATGCAGTGTTGAAAGTTCCACATATAAAGAAAATGGAAACATGGTTACATTGTACGCTAGGATTTTTTTGAGACTTCAGGAGGTTTAAGAATCAACTACATCTCAATCCAACATATAGTGTGACCAGTATGACTCAAAGTGCATCTTTTTATTTAAAATTAATATTAATTTTAGTAAAAAGGTAAAATGAAAAAATCAAAAGAGAGAAAACATATTACAATTATTATAATACTTTAGTGAAATTATCCACAATTGAATTGGGTCATATTGGAATTACCCACAACTCAATTCAACACACTATGAGATAGATATTACATAATGTGTCCTTTATCATTCTAAAATCAATATTTTAGTATAAAAGACACCCCTCACAAAAAAACTAGGAAAATGAACTTTAATTTTATTGATAATTTATGAAATCAATTCATAAGTCCTTTATGAAGTGTAGTTATTTTTCTAATGCCAATATGAAATATGATGTGATCAGTATAGGTCAACGCGTCTGTTTCTAATTTAAAAATAATTTTTTTATAAAAAATATGTGATATACTGGAAACCATGAAGATGAATTTTGATTGATTTTATATGTTATAAAAATAACCCATGAGTCATTTCATATTTTTATGAATGAGTTGTAACTCAATCCGATGCACGGTGTGACAAGTATGATTGCATGTGAGTATTTTTTTTAAAAATTACATAATTTTTAATAAAAAGGACAAATATCCTACTAAAAACCAATAAAATGCAATCCTATTATATTTATACTTTTGTAAAATGATTAATTTGTAATTTTAGACATTTATAAATCAACCATACCTCAATAAGATGTACATTGTTACCAATGTGGCACCGAATGTGTTTTTACAGAAAAATGACATAAATTCTATTAAAATTGACAACTGACCTACTCAAAATCAAGAAAAGACATTCACATTGTTTTTAAAGTTTAGTTAAATTATCCATAAGTTATTTTTTATGTGTATAAAATATCTAAACCTCAATCTTGTACCTGATGTTCTTGGTAAGACTCAATGTGTCCATTATCAGTTTAAAATTGACAATTTAGTTAAGAAAATTTCACTCACTGAAAACTAAAAAATGATGATCATATTTCTATGATAATTTAGAACTTTTATTCATATGTATATTTTGACATATAGGAATCGATCTCATATGAAACCGATAAATGATGTGATTGGTATGAGTCAAATTGAGTGTTTCCTATTTTAAATGACATTTTAGTAAAAAAGACATTTGACGTACTAAAAACTAAGTAAACACATTCGGATTATTTTGATAATTTATAAAAATATTCCATAATCCATTTAATATTTTTTGGAATTATCCACACCTACATTTTATGCATGTTGTGACATATATGACTCTATGTGATTCTGTTTATAAAAAATTGGCATGAATTTTATTATAATGGAAAACTCTCTACTCAAAATCCTGAAAACACATCCAGATTATTTTAATACTTTAGGAAAATAATCCATAAGTAATTTGTTACATATAGGAATCTACCACAACTCAATATAATACATGATGTGTTTGGTATGACTCAATGTGTTTGTTATCTGTTTAACAGCAACATTTTGCTTCAAAAAGTATCAGTCATTGAAAAATGAGAAGATTCTCAAAGATTGTCTTTATAATTTAGGAAAATTATTCAGATTTCATTTTTCACATATAGGATTCTATATCATGTAAAACTGACACAATATGTGACCAGTATTTTTCAATGTTCATTTTTTTTAGTTTACAATGGAATTGTAGTAATAAGGAAAGGCCACGTACTAAAAATCGCGAAAAACATTCAAATTATTTTAATAATTTTTTAAAATAATCCATAAGTAATTTCATATGTGTAAGAACCATATTCATCTCAATCTGATACATGGTGTGTTCAGTATGACTACATGTGTGTTTATTTAATATATAATTATCATTTTAGTTTATAACACACATCAAATAACAAAAACCATGAAAACAAGCCTATATTATTTTATCTTCATTTAAATTTTGTATTCACAAATTATTTTTCTAATTTCATGGTGTTTTTGGTGTTGTGCTGTATTGTTGAAACATACTTTAATGGTGCCATAGTGTGCTATTACAACAAACTAGAGTAAAAGTGCTGATAAGAGAATTGGGATTTTAATCTCTCTCCAATAGTCAGTGCTTATGTAGTGCTAATAAATTACATTTTTAGCACTGTTAGAGGCCTATTTTTTGTATTATATCCCTGATATAAATTCAATTTATTTTTCAAGTAGGTGTTTAAACCGACTCAAATTGGAAGATAACATGATTAATGGATTATTAGGAGAAGGATTAGTCATAATATCATTATAGAAGTAGAATAATGATATTATTTTGTTCTTTTCGTGACATATATAATATTATTAGAATTATAAAAAGAAGATAATTTATATAATGTCATTACTTTGAAACAACCAATCATTTTATTGTTGGTTCACTACTTTTAAATTATTGAGTTAATGATATTCTTTTATTGATCATATTATTAATATTCTATAATTAATTACCTAAAAGAACCACATTGATATTATACAAAACATAATTTACTTTTAGTACCATTCTCAAGACTCTCCATACAAGTTGGTAATGAAAAGAAAAAATAATATCAATCATTCCATGGAGGCGATAGTCCACACATATGCATGGTTTAATATTTCATTTACTATAGAAAAAGTGATATGAGTGATATAGTTTAATGTTTCATAATCATAAAAAAGAAATTAATATCATAATTATTTATTAAAATACTTCATTTATACCATTCTTGTAAGGTGGTATTTCAAAATGAAATAGGTTGGGTTGTGGATATTTTGGTGTGCACAACATATGAATTACAATTTTGTATTTCTTAATAGAAAAGGAATCACATGATTAATTATTATTCCCACAACATAATACAATTATTTATATTCCAATAAATAATTTTACTAAATGGGGTTTTGAAAATTAGAATTGGCATATAGAAGTGGATAAGAAATCCATTAAGTATAAATGATAACCCACATTAGAAACCACAAGATTTACACGAAAGATCCCTTGGAAATAGAGGCCATAGAATAATATATTATGTGTATAAGATTAATATAGAGTGAGAATATTATATTGAAATGAAAAGGGGTCGGTTTTAAGAGTGTATTGAATTTTTTGAAGTCATTTTAAGTGGTGGTGTGAGACTGATTTTATAGGTGGAATGAATGGATTTTTAAACATTTCAACTTAATATAAATAGAGTATATGAAAAAAATGCGAAATGGCTCAAAAACAAGGAAATATTGGAGATTAAAAGACAATAGGTTGGTCAAAACATTATCCAAAAAACTATAGACATGCTTTTATCATGTTTTGGGAAATTTACCCATTGAATTAATACTTTTAACATAATAGATTTTGCTTCGGAAACTAGTTTTCAACTAATGTAACTTATTATTTAAGTCCCAAGCTAAATTGGATCTTATAATATAATTTGGACCAATGATTATTAATTTTAAATTCATTTTGTTTTATTTACTTTTTAAATGTGATAAAAATTAATTTTAAAATAAATATATATAATATAATAAATATATTTTTTGAGAAAATATTACTTAAGTTATAAAAGACCAAATATGAGTTTTTGAAATATAAATAGAATTTTTAAATTTATAAAGTCACGTATTAAATAAATAATTTGTTTTATTATATTTTCATTAATTTCCAATCCAAACTTATATACTAATAATGCAATAAAGGCCATATTATTTGTAAAATTAGTTTTTTCACCTTAAAATCATTGTTGTTAGAAAAATACATAAAATGATATTAAATAAATTTCACTATTATAAATTCGTAAATAATATACTTTTTTCAAAATTTAAATTCTAAATTTAATAAATTTAAATTTTAAATAAAAATAAGGGATATAATGAAAATAAATTTTTATCAGAAAATTGATTTTTAAGAATAATGGACATTCTCATTTATATATCCCATAATTTAATAATTAAATTCATGAATAATAATTATTCATATCAAATATATTTTATCATAATTAATTAAAAGTTTCTTAAAATAATATTAATATCACATATAAAGGAGATATTTTTAAAAAGGGATTTCTATGAATAAAATTTTCGTTTTAGAGATTTTAGTTATGGAAATTTCATTTTTTTCATATTAAAAGTATATTTTATATTTTATCTGTAAATATTTTAAAAATCAGTTAATCCTTTGTATTCCTTACAATTAAATAATTAGTTTACAATGATCTAACCATATAATAATTTTTCTGTTCGGTTTTCCATGCACAAGAAGCTATTAAACACATTGACTTGTTTAAAGGTAATAACATATAAAAATTTTGTGGATGTATATTTTATCCTTCCCCCTTCAAATTGGTAATATCCAAATTATCCTTACATGATCTAGGAAAGTAAAAAAATACCCTAATGTGAACCTTTCATGTAAATTTAATTATTCTAATCACATTTGTACCTAAATGTATTTCCATGGTTACGTTAATGTATACCCTTCTAATCAATAGTAAACTTTATGAAAACCTTTTCTATTACTGTATTATATTTACACAGACTATATAAATAATGTTATATCCATTAGGTAGCCACATAGTGTAAGGTTAAATCAAATTGGTCTTTACAAATCTCATATAAAAGACTGTAACCTGCAATGGTTTTGTGATAACACTATTTTACAATTTAATATGAAATCAATAGATCAAAACATGGTGGATTCATGAAAAAAATATATCTTATTGAACTGATGGGTTTGTTATGATTATATATCGATCATTGTTAGTGAATATAACCCAAAACATAGGAGATATATTTTTAAGAAATTATTGTTTAAGAAAAATGAATAACAGAGTACCTAGTTTTCTTATGTTGATGAAGGCACCATCCATAATCATAAGAGGTTATTTTTGGATTACACAAGTAATATTTTATGAAAAAATACAACCCATGAGTAATTATAATGAATAATTGGATATTTTATTATATCAATCTGATACCCAAAAATTTAAATGGGCTATAACACCTTCATTGAGAATGGTGAATAAAATTTCGTAAAGAAGAGAGTTTTGGAAGTGGCTCACTAGTATCACTGAACAAAAGAGAATGATATCATCATTTTATATAAAATTCCTTAATTCACTTCATATAATTAAGAGTGTCACTTGTACCATAATAGCTTGAGGACTAATTCATGGAACACAATAGCTTTATATAGTTGAAGTTCATTCATTTAAGAACATTAAAGAATATGTATATTCAAAGTAGTATAATCTTTTTTATGCTTTATAAATGATGTAAAAATGATTATTATTAGAGGAAGAATTAATATGAATTAGCTTCATGTATTTACCATGCACCAGATGTATAAAAAGTTATGTCCACTTCAATTTTTTTTAAAGAATATCTAGTGTAGAGGATTTTGAAATAACATATTTCTTCATTCTAATGCATGAAACCATTAATTTTCATCTTGAATCATTATTTTTAAAATTAAATGTTCCTAAAGGTTTCATGAACAGTTCATAAGTATTCTGAGCTTTTTTGTTTCCTTAATGTTTGGTTTGTGGGGAAATATTTATGAGGTGCATGGTTGGAGAACGTTTAGTAGTAACCACGTAGCTAAACTGTGAGACACATATGTAAGGGGAGGATGGTTTGAAAATACATGTGAGGGAGGATTCCTGGCCATTTGAAAAACAATACACATGTTATAGTTGATACCTCTATGGGATTCACATGGTTTGAAAGAACCATGCACCTAGCCTGTATGTGTAGTTCTATTTAGGCAGCATGTCTGCATGATTGGTGCATGGTCTGGCCAAACTGTGTGGTCAAACCCTATACCCCTAAATAAAAGTAGTAAATTTTACCTTTTACACTATATCATTAAAATTTATCCACCAATTTTATCCTTATTTCCACACACATCATTCCCGCACCATGAGAATTCCACCTCTCTTTCCAACCCATGCATTGATTCCAGTCCTCTATCCATGCTCCAATTTTTTCTTTGTCTATCATGTTGGAAGTGCATTGATAAGAGATGGAATTGACTATCTTTATTACTCAGTTTATAAGACCACTTATTTAGCTGTCTCTATGGAAGAAAATATATATATTTATATATATTCATATATTTATCTATTTTCTCCAAATCCATCCAATATTTAAGACTGATATTAGATGACTATTACACTACCTAAAAAATGTAGTTGGTCTATACTTTTTCCCCAAAATAATAATTTCATATAAATTATCTAAATTGGGAATCACACACCGTATCTTATATAAATTTCCACTAAATTGAGAAATAACATAAATTATTTGATTATCTTTAATCTGATTCCATCATAGAACCTTGACTAGGCTAGATTTTGTCATTCCTAGTAATTCTACTCCCTTATTAGACTATTAACCAGGCTTCATCATTTAATTTTTAACACTTTTTTCGTCTCATAAGTAATTTATATTATCTTCATAATAAAATATATAACCATTACTCATAAAAAATTCTTTATTTTCTTTATGATATTTCCCCGTAGGGAATTAATATAAATAATGTTAATACATTATATAGTTAAAACATTTAACTGTTCATGATACTTTATAAATAAAATTATTTTCTACCACTATATTAACAAAAAAATTAATTTTCCTTTGTAACTACATTAATAATGTCTTTATTTCCCACCCCAAACAATCTTCAAATTCCTTTGAAACATTCTCCTTTATACCTCATCCCACATTATTTACTTGATGAAAATTGTTCTTTTTTCTATGAGGTCACCTTGAAATTCTATATTTACCTTATTATATGAGTTATGAAACTCACTAAATTTGAGATTATTGATAATATAATTATATTTATGATTATTCATAATAAAAATGTTTCACTATCTGACTCCCATTTACATTTTTTTCTCAAGAGCAATATTATTTTATTGTCAATCACAATAGTCATTTACATGAATCCTCCTTGTTCCGACTGTTTTCTAGAAATAGAAATGATTATGAGATAAACAATAACCATATTATATTATCACATAATTTAGAAAAATAATTTATAAAATGTCTAAATAATGACACATTCTTCTATGAATTTTTAGGTATATCCTTTTACATTCATGATAATTATCAAAAAATTATGATATCATCATACACATATTCCTTTCCCTAGGGTTTTTATAAACATTTTCTAACCATAATCTTGAATGATTTTCTAAACCCTACAATGATACTAACTATAATGACCCATTATTTTTATACCTGAATATTGAATCTATTTAGTTTAATATTGAATACATAACAATGATACTCCCACCATAACCATAAAATTAAAGAGCCTTTGGATATTAGATTATAAATCTTCATTATTTTATGAAATATCTTCATCATCACCCTAAATGATATTCTCACATAATATTTCTATTAGAAATATTATACATCAAAATTTATTCCTAAAATGGGGATGTAAAAATAAGAAATTTTGGGACCATCATTAATATAGAAAATTATTTCACATGATAGGGTTTACTGCCAAAACAATCAATATAGTGGATCAGGGGACTCCTATTTCCAACAGTGGATCAGGATACACCTATTTCACATAGTGGATGAAGCCCATAGACTTGTTTCCCATTATAGTATCCTAATACATAATGATTTTACTGATTAGTTGGAATACTATATATTTCTCACCCATCACATTGTGATAACCATTCATATGTGTCTTACAAGAACACAAATCATTCATCATATCAGAACCCATGTAATGAAATGGATTTTATAAACATTTCATTAAATCATAACCCATGGAAAAGAAATGGGTTTCATAAATACCATTCCGTAATAAACATAAAACAACCATAAAAGAAATAATGATATTATCCTTGAATAATAACCACAAAAAATAATAAGTAACATCAAATATTGCTATATTAGATGGAAAATAATTTTTAGATCACTTGAAATAATTCATGAAAAGTATAATATTTCCATTTTCAAATAATTTATTTATTAAAATCCTAAACGTTATAAAATTAATATTTTTCACAGATGATAACATTGTAATCTTCTAATGGAAACCTAAAATAATTAAGGGGTCATAATGGTGGGAAAATATGCTCATGCAGTTTGAGTTAAAAATTTCTTCCTTAATTTTGTAAGATAAGTCACAAAGAACATCATTTAGAAAAAGAAAAAAAGAATCATTTAATACCATTTTGTAGAAATTGAAACATGTTTGAAAATGTATTTAAATCATTAATAATATAATAGTAAAAAATCACCATTTTTTAGAAAACATGGATATTAATAAAAAAGTGTTTTAAGGGATGTTTTGAAAAGATATTTTTTAATTAAAATCCCTTATAAATATCATGTAATTGAATTGATTATTAATTAAATGAATTTATTATGTGTATTAGCTATAAATAGACATAAAAAAATTGAAAATGAAACTTAATATAATAAAAATTTGACTCACAAATAATATTACCATGGTATAATTGATAAAGAAAAATTTTATCCCAACGAATGGAAATTGAGATACTAAATCCTTTACCACTTCTTAATTAGTTGAATCATATTCCCAATAAAAGAAATAATTATAAAATTAAACATTTGATATCATTAAGATAATTATATTCAAGATATGATATATCAAATGGTATTAGGAACACCACATAAAATAAATATATGGTGAATAAGGCACAAATAACATAGATGTAAAAGTGATATGAGAAACCCTTACCTAAACATTTCATCTAGTTTTACAATCATTTCTTCCAATATTAATGTTTAAATAAAGTTACTAACTAATTTAATAAATATAATAATATTTATAATACCTAATATGATACTTCAATAACATCTTACCACCCATTTATTAATAATATATCATTATTTTCATTGTTTCAAGTGCTTTCATTTCATAGTTATCATGATTGGTTAATTTGCGTATAATCATAGATTTTATGGGAAAATCGAAATAAACCCCAAAAAGTGAAATTAAATGTTAATAATGAAATTCAATAATTTTAAATGATCCCTTATAAAATTTTTCATTCTGATATGAGGATGATTAATTCGATTACATATTAATGGAAAATGTTTAGTTTATTGCCTTTTTTCTTATCCATCACGAAGTAGTTTCATTATATTTAGTATTATATCTATATATTAATTCCATAACATGAAGTATGTTATGATATACCTAATAAAATTTTATTTACCCATAATAATACATTTATGACCATCCTTGACGGTGGTAATTGAAAATAAAAAATCATAACCTAGGGATATGGTTAACCACTCTAATTTGGACAATGGTATAATTTTATTTAATAAGAGGATATAGGAAAAGAGGATGATTGAATATATTACATTAATAATATAAAATTCTAGTATATAAATGATAATGTATTTATCATGTTTTATGGATCAAATAAGGCTAGATAATATATATAAACAATATAAATTAATAGGTCTTGTTTGAGAAAGTTACCTTTTGAATATCACATACTTGAATGAATCCTTAAGGAACACAAAATTTTTATTTGAGTGAGACTATAAGAAATTAAAAATTGGGAGATTGGAGAGGATGGAGTTTTATATATATTATAATAGAATCAAGGCTTGCGAGGATAAATGGTATGTTGTGGTGTGGAATTTACACTTTATCATGGGTGGTTCAAACTAATTAAATAATGATTATATTATATTTATAGCCAACCACATTTGGGTGTAAATAATTAAAATTAAATTGGAATATTGTTATTATTGTAATTTCTTGTTATGTCCACGAAACAAATCAAACACCAATTTTATGATATTTTTTTAGTTATTTAATGATTTAATTTTATCTTTAACCCACTATATTATTTTACTGATAATGCGGTAAAAGGTTTTTTTTCATGAGAACATTTTTATTCCAAAAAATGAGAATGAAATTTTAATATAAATTTGAACTCCTAATTAAAATATGGGATAATTTTTTAAATATTCAAAACAAATAATCCTCAAAATTATATTTAAAATTAAACTGTTCGAATGGAATGAAATGTAGTTTTTTGAAACAATGTGCCTTTATTTTCATAAAAGTACTTACAAAAAAATAGTGTATAAAGACTGTTTAAATATATTTTGTTATATTATAGATAAATAAAATTTTATTAAGTTACATTTTGGATAATTTAAAATAATACAATCCGTTTTAAATAATCTTTAAATGAGTGTTTAATATAATTCAATATTTTTTAGTATTCATAGAGAAATTATAGTTTTCAGATAATACAAAAATATAAATCCTATTTTAATTTTGACATTATAAATCAAAAATTATGGTAATTATAACTAATAATTTTTTTAAAATTAGTTCAAATTAATTATATAATTTTCTCATGGTGAGAAATAAAAATCATTTATTTGAAGAAAACATATATTTTTAGAAAATTATTTTATTGAAAATTATATGTTTATTTCATAGGAATAAATTAATACATTTAAAATGATTGGGAGAATTATATGTTTCATAATGTAGTTAATACTCTTCGTTGATGATAATTTTTTGGCTAGGTTATAGTGTTCATGTTAAAATACCAATATTTTGGAGTTCAATAAAGCTTGGGGGTTTTGTAAAATGTAATCTACAAAGGAGATTTTTTTTAAAAAAATAGACATTACAAAAAAATGGTACTGGTTTCAAAATACTATAAAATTAATTTCTCCCAAGAATATCATAACTCATTAATCAATGGTTTTACATTTGATAATTTATTTATAGAAACCCACATCAAATAAATGTATAATAAAACTTCCCTTGAAATAGGAAAGTTGGAAACATAAAGGATACCTGAAGTAACTCTTAACTATGTTTCCACATTGGGAAACAATAGTTTGAAATTTAAAATTTGTATTGTCATTTGAAAACTAACCGCCAAGAACATATATAGAGTAATAGAAATCATGGCTCTGATATGGTTAATGAATACAAAACCATAGATCAAATAGGGTTGGAAATGGTCAATAAAATCATCAGAAAAGATTATAATATGATAAAATTTTATTTTAAAATCCATTGATAAGATATAAGTTCTTTATTTCATTTCATAAGTACAATCTCACTATTTGGTTGTCCATTGATCAATATCTACTTCATATCTTACTATATGAAATGAATTATAAATTTTAATGATTGATGAACTAATGGATCATATGATCCATAATGGGATGATAATTCATTTCATCAGTCACAAGTTATCATCAGAAAAAAATGGTTAAAATATTTTACCAAATACGTTTAAATATTTATAAATTTAATTAATACATAAGCTCTAAAACCTTATCCAATGTTCAACATGAAAAATTTCATAACTTATTAACCTTACAAAAAATCCAAAATATTAAAATAAAAAACATTCAAAACAAGGTCACAGTATTTTTAAAATATACTTATCATTAACCCCCCAAATAAGTTGATGTAGTTCATCATTTTCACCCAAAAAACATGTAATGATCATTATCATCTATTCTCTTGAAACATGGTAATAACCTGAATTAACAGAAAACCTTAGTGAAAACATGCATGATTTTAATAATTAAATATTTCCTCATACCATAAATCTAAAAATTATATAAACCCAATCCATAAACCACCTTTTAATCACAGTTTTATTTATTTCCATGGTCATTAATAAAATCCCATTTATTTTATCACAAAAAAATATAAAATTATCCCATTATTGTCCCAATATTATTCACAGATTAAGAGTAATATTTCCCTTTAACATGTGTTATAAAAACCATCACCTTACCACAACAATTAATTTTCAGGGATACCAATACCATTCAACATATACATTCAAATATTTGAGTAAAAACGATAGTTCAAAATTCATTTATTTTCCATTATTTTACAATACCATAAATGTTTTATACAACATTATTCTTGAATATAAGCACTATATAATTTTACCACTTTATTAAACCATAAAAAGGAATATTAATTTTATTCCTTACAACCTTTTCATCACATATTTCAATCGTAGTATCTTAATCACCATAGATATAGTCATTACTCCTATAAACCATCTTGTTATCTTCCGGATATTCCCCCTAGGGAAAATATTTTCACAATTCCCATAAATTGGAAATTTAAAACATTTAATAATCAATGTTTCATTTGGAATACCATTTTTTTTACACTATGTTAACTAGACCATTTACTTGTAGTTTGAAATAACATTCTTTCTGTGGTTATTTTCCACACCCAAAACATAATCCAGTTCATTTGAATCATTATTTTTGTTACCACATCCCCTATTCTTTACATGAGTAAAATTGAGATTTCTTTTCCCTATAGTAACCATCAAACTCTATCATTATCTTATTAAATGGGTTATTAAACTAACCAAAGTTGAAATTATTGAATATATTAAGAGATAATTGAATATGAACAATTATAAGGTTTCACATTCTGACACCCATTTCATTGGGTTTATGAAATTGAATATCATTCCATTTTCCATCACATTCATAAAAAACTAGAATCCTCATTGTTTAGGACATTATATAAAATATAAATCACAGTATAATAGACATTAATCATAGTGGATAACCACATAATTATATCAAATTATTTATAGAATATCTAAATTTCAAAACCTTCCTCTTTGAAAGATTATGTTTATCTTAGGTTATACATGACCATTATAAAAACAATATAAATTTATCCTATACTTTTTCATATTACCATGTATTTAATAAATGTTTTCAAACCGTAATCTATAAAAATTGTCTAAACACTACTAAGATACCAACTATAATGACACATTATTTTCATACACAAATATATAATCTATTTATATGAATATTAAACGAATATAAATACTACCCATTCCATAAACATGAATATTTCAAGTATTTTTATATTATATGTACAATATTCTGATTTTATGAATGTTATTCAACATCTCCCACAAATATATCCTCACATAGTACTCTTATTAGGCATAACCTCCATAAACAATTCTTTACGACACAAGGAATGAAACATAAGAATGGGTGAGATAATATGATCAGTAATGATAAAAATATGATATATAAATCCAATATCATGTGAAATCATAATATATAATAGGGTTATGAGATTTTAACCTTAATATGTATTGTTCGCACCCAACTTGTCATAGATTATAAACAAGATTTATGGTATGAAAATTATCATTTCATAAAACATGGACAATAAGAGTGAGAATTTATCATAAATCAATCAAGATCCTTATGATCAGGTCATAAATGTGTGGCAGCATCAAACATATATAAAACCATAACACATGTAATGGTTAAATACCAAGGCCATCAACTAAGTGGATCAAGAAAAACCTATTTCCCTATAGTGGATCAAGACACCATTGTTTCCCATAGTTGACCAAGCCCATCAACATGTTTACCATTGTTATCTCATGATATAAAAAGATTTACCCAATTAATTGTATGAAGATATAGTTCCCACCAATCATATAATGATATCCATATATTTATATGGACAAATAACACAAATCATTTATCATATAACATTCCATGAATATAAATGGGTTTCATAAAAACTTTATAATTTCATGACACATAGAAAAGAAACATGTTTCACAAATATAATGACATTATAAAAATAAAACAGCCATAAAAATAATAAGTATAACATACTTGAATAAAATACACTGTAATTAATAATTAACTTTTAATAATGTTATCTATGATAGAAAATATTTTTGAGGGACCACTTGAAATATTTCTAAAAAAAAACATTTCCATTTTTAAATCATTTATTTTTAATGAGACATATAATTATAATGGATTTTTATAAATAACCTTGTAAGATTGTAAATGAAACATCATGTAATTATGGAATAATGACTGTGGGAAAATATTCCCACGAAAAAAAAGATAAAAAAAAACATTCCATCCATACTTTTTTCAGATAAGTCACAAAGACAATCATTTAGAAAATGAAAAAAGTAACCCTTTAAAACCATTTTTAATGTAATAAAAATGAGTAAAAATGACTAAAAAATCCTAAAAAAATTATAAGAAAATTTCTTTAAATAGTTTTAGAAAAAATGGACAAGTAAAAAAAGAGTGTTTTATGGGAAATCTTAAAAAGATAAATTTTAAAATAAACCACTTTATATGTATCATATACTTGAATTGAGAATTAATAAATTGTAATAGTTTTTTTAATCATCTGTGAATACACATAAAAATGTAATTAAAACATATGATAATCAAAATACATGTCAAAAAAATAATAACATTGAACAATCAATGAAGTATAATTTTAACCCAATGGATAGAAATTGAGTTAAGAAATCACTTACCACTTTGTAATCAGTCAACTCTTATTCCCCATTAAAGTAATTATTATCAAATAAAAAACATAATACCATGAATATAATAAGATTCATGATAAAATATATCAAATAATAATTTATACACCACATAAAATAAATAAGTTGTCAATAAGACTTATATCTCACATAAGTACAGGCAAGACTTGAATCTTTTACCTTATGCTTCCCTATAGTTTTGTGTAATTTATACTGTAGTATAAATTTTTAAAAAGTCTTATTTTTTCATTAAAAAACTAAAAAATATATTTATAATACCTTATATGATTTTTTTGACTAATTACAACCCATTTATTTAATATAGTCCATTATTTTCATTGTTTCATGTGTGTGTGTTTCGTGGTTCTCATGGTTGGTACCTTTGATTCATTTGATAATCTGTTAATAATAAATGATTAGTTTAACTTTTTTGTTTTTTATGTCCATCACAAATTAGATTTTTTTATTTAGTGTTATATATATATTGACCCTAGTACCTGAAATAGGGTATAATATACCTATTAAAATAATATTTAACTATATTAATACTTTTATGTCCATATTTAATGGTGGAAATCGAAATATAAAAATCATTGTCTACAAATATGGTGGACCACTATAATTTGGACAATGGTTTAAATTATTAGAATAAGTGGAGATAAAAAATGTTTTGGATAGGGGATATAAAATTACAAATATAAAATTATATTATATATATTATACTATATTTATTTTTGTTTTATTGATGATGTAGGTTAAGATTATGTATAAAAATAAAAAAATTTAAGACATGTTTTTTGAGAAAGTCACCTCTTCAATATCACCACTTTGAATGATCCATTAAGGAACATGGAATTGGTATCTGGGTGATAGAAAAAAAACGTGGTCATAGGGAGAGTGGGTAGGATAGGGTTTGGTATATATTTTAATAGATTTATCTCTTTTTAGTTGATCGGGGGTGGTGAGGTGTGATATTTGTACTTGAAGATGAGTGGTTCAAAGTGATTAAAAAATGATTACAAAATATTTAAGGCAACCAAATTTAGGTTTAAATAATTACAATGAATTTTTATTATTATTAGTTATTTTAAGGATGTTTAAGTTTTTTTAAAACATAAACCACCCATTTAATTTATTATTTTTTAATTATTTTAATCTTTTATCTTTTAACTTTTTCTCACTACATTACTTTATCAATCATGCAGAAAATATTTTTTAACCACGATAAATTTTTTTGACTAAAAATAGAAATTACATTATAAACTAATTTGGAAATTCTAGATTAAAATATTGAATCCATTTTTAATAAATCATTTAGTGTAAGCTGAAAATATTATACGAAAAATTTCTTTTTCGGAAAATGTCTTTTTAAGCCCAAAAACATACTTATTCCAAAATAAGGTACAAATATTGTCTCAATGCGATTAATGATATTGTATTTGATCAAATAGTACCTGAGTTAATTTTTTATCAATTTAAAACCAAAAATTTTCTTTTAAATATGATGATAATTGGAGTGTTATTAAAATTCATGTTTTTTACTATTCACGAAAAAACAAACCATTTCAGAAAATTAACAAAAATTAATTATAAGATAATTTTTTTGTGATGAATCCAAAAATGATGTAAATTTAACCAAATATATTTTCAAAAAGTGTTAATAAAATTAATTATATTTATTTTATAATATAAATAAATTAAAATCTTTTTTTGAAGAAGACATATATTTGAATAAAAAATGACATTACAAAAAATATTTATTTATTTTATAAGAATAGAAGAATACATTATCAATGAGTTTGAAAAATATATTGTTCATTATGTGGTCAATATTATACACTCCTACCTATTTAATGTCTGGTCCATAATATACGTGTAAAAACAAAAATATTTTGGAGTTCGTTTAACCACTTTTTTTGTGCAACATAAGCTATTGAAGAGATTAAACTTATTTGACGAGGAATGACAAATAATTTTAGAGTGTTACACACATTATATATATGTAAATCATGATTAAGAGAGTTGTTACCTGCATATTTTACTATTATATACCAAAAATCATATTTATAGCATTTATAAATTAGAGCATATATTCTTAAACTTGTCTATACTTAACATTCATTGCAATGAATTACTTTTTTAGTCTTTCCATGGTAATTTTTTTATACATAGGATGGACTTGTTATAGAAAACATTTGGATTGGCATTTTCAGTATATCCCACACCCTTTTTAGGGTACAATTTTGGTACTTTAGTAGACTCATTGGTTGTAGATATGAAAGAGGAATGTGCATAGTCATGGATTCATGAATTGTACATTGATTAAGAGCCTAAGAGTATAGGGTTGATCCTTTTCATAAGATTCTTCAAGATCGATTTTTGTCATATTTCATTTTTTTATATGTGAAGTATATAGTGATCCTACTACCATGATTGAAAGTTATTTTTCTATAACATCATGAAATGTACATCATTTCATATACATTTTTAAATGTTATAGTTCAGTATATATAATATATCAGGTTATTTATTCCTTCATCCATTCTAGTTGTTAATTTTTATTCATTTCCATTATTTTTATTTGTCATAATACTATGATACATTCTAATCATGAGGGTATAGTCTCCCCAACATATTGCCATATAACCTCCTTAATAGTAGCAAGCCTTTGGAAAACACGGAGGTAAATTTGTATCCTAGTGGTCAATCAGGTTTTGTTACATATAAGTGAATCTGATTAGGGTTGTTTAATGTTGGTGATAGATAATATTTTCCATTGGATTACTATTTTAGGATTATTAGAAGTGAGTCTAGGAAAGTTATAGAATTTTGTAATTAGCCTCCCCCTTGGAGTAGCTAACCCACATATAAGGAAAAATCAAAATTAAATAGAATAAGACCTGACATTCTAGTTTATACCAATTATAATTACATTGATTTCACCATTAGTTGATTCAATTGATGAGTGGTGGTTATCATTGTTATTCTGTACTTTGACCCTTGAACCGGAAGGCATGGAAGAATTTCTCATGCATCAACATTGGAACGTAGATATTCACATGCAATGCATATTCCATGCCATGTAGGTAATGTTAATTGATTACATAATACTTGTTGAGAAATATTTTGAGTAATAAATGTGATATAATAAAATTTATATTGAAAAAATTTGATTGAATAATTTTTTATTGAATTTCCTACATAAACATTATCAATGTTTTCCCTTATTTCATGGTTAAGACATCTCAATTAACTAAATTTCACATGTTTTAACTCTGTAACCGAGGATAAATCTACTAAAATGTGAGTTTATTATGAATATATGAATTCCATGTATAATTCAAAGAGTTCGTGAGCCTCTATAAAATTTTAATGGGGATTCATCTAGTCAAATCATCTTTTATAACTAGTTATATTATGTTATTGGATGTACACTATTGAATAATGTTACATGAACTAAAAATTATAATTTTTTAATGAATTTAATTCTAAAAATTCAGTATAGTACTCTATAATTCAAGTCTACAATGTAAGTGAAATAATTTTCTAATATATATTCAATATTCGTCAATGCTAAATGTTGATATGAATTGCAACATAATTGGTGTTTTACAATTCAAATTGCAACTAAAGCACCACATAACATGAAATTTAATATAGAATAGAGAATTTTTTCATTACCCCAACATTGTAATGGTCAATAGGGTGTGGTGTCCATGACCCCAATGATATTACTTACACCACATAGACATGGAATTTGGAGGAGGTAGAGGGGTTTTGACACTTGTATTTGAAATAATGTACATATAATATTCCTATATCTATGATCTTTATATTATCAATCCAATTATAATGTATGTGTTTGAAAATTTTTGATATATTCCACCATAATGGTCAAATGTAGTTCCCCACGGGGGAGGAGATGACAATGCTCTAGTTGTAATGCACCCTGAGCCACTGGTGTTTCCTCATATATTGATGCCTAAAACACATCATGATAATATAAATCTGGTCAAGAATATACTATTTTTATAAGGTCTCATATGACTAGTGATATTGATATAGGAAGTTATATTACCTTATCTCTTTGTGGAATACCTAACATGAGTGTTCGAACAACAATATCTACCAACATTCATTGGGGATGGAAACCCCCATGATAATGAGTTATAAATCATGATTGATTTATCTATATTAGAGAATCTAGAGATGCCTCATTAAATGAGGCTAAATCTCGTGATGTATATGCCTCAAAGATCCTCCAAACATTGGTGGGATATCTAGAACAAGGAATATTTGTAATAGGAAATGATTTGGGGGGATTTAAAATCCAGCTTCCATGAATAATTTTTCTTAGATACTTTAAGGGATGATTAAGATAGGGATTTTATGTATATGTATTAGGGTATAATGTCTTTGATTGATTATTTGTCTCACATCATAGAACTTCCCCAATTTGTACCAATCTATAAAAGGGGTGATCCATATAGGGTGAGATGGTTTTAGGATGGGCTTATGAACCTAGTTTTTAGGTGAATGTATTATAGTTGAATGTCAGGTATGAAATATTATAATAGGCCCTTATTATAGAATATATCCTATGGGATGATGTAAGTGGGGATCTGAGTTGTCCGGATTATCAAATGAGTGGTGCCATGTGTGGTGGTAGGAAGAATCTCTTTAACACCACTCATAAAGGAAGTACAAATCATATTATTTGGAATGATAGTTCTATAGTCCATTAGCAGGGTAGAAATTTGGGCAACATGAATGATTAGTATGATAGAGCCCTAGTTGAGTGATTAACCTATGAGAGGAATGGCCATCTAAAATGGTTTTTTAGAAATTTATCTAAAAATTCTAATAGTTATGGATCTACAGTGATTCTAGGTCATAGAGAAAGATCAAAAGCTCTATACCAAGTAGGAATCTAGAGTGCTAATAGCTGATTTGGTAAGGGGTAGTCATTGAAAAGGGAGGAAAAATCAGTTTCACAATGAAAAAAGAGTGGTCCCACTCAAAGATGTTAGATTTTATATTTGGCCCACAGATTGGTAATGATATATGAAGTAGAATCAATACCTAAGGACTGAAGAGTTGTCCCATCTACATGTTGTTGTATGATTGTAGTTTCATTTACCTTAGTATCTGTATTATTTGATACATATACATCCTAGTCTAAATACTCATAAATTTCAATGAAATTATTTTATCTTAAATTCTTTAAGATTTTACGAGTACGCAGTTTCTGACGGCACCTGATTCCAAGACCCAGTGTGCCCGGAAAAATTTTACGAAGTTTAGCTCAGGTATGTTCAGTTAACGAACGAGCAGGTTTTTCTATCTTTTGAACCAGTGCTCGGAATTGAAATCCGAAGGCACCGATGAACTCGCAGCACCAGTAATTTCTTAGGGAGACCGTTACCATAATTGCGATTTCACGAGAGGGGAGGTTAAATTTTGTGGATTAAATTAGAAGGGAATAAAAATTGTGGAACATTTGTTATTTATATATATGTGGTTATATCCTAAATGAGGGAGTTGGGGTGGGACCGACTAGTTCCTAAATAACCATGTGAGGATAAATTTGAGGTGGGGCCCACATGATCCCCAACCCTTCACATTCTCTAAAACTTCTTAAATCCCATCTTATTTTTGGAAACTCCTCATTATAAGTAAAACCTTTCCACCTCCACTCTCTCTCCCTCTTAAACTCAAGCCAACACACACTTTAATTAATTAATTGAAACTATTCCAATAATTAATTAAGTGTTTGAAATTTTAATTTTGAATGCATGGCATGATTAATTAAAATAAGGAAAAGCCTTATTTTTTTTGTTGGCTTGTTGTGTTGAGATTTTGGGGAGAAAGCTCTTGAGTTTTGAAGAACGCTTCATGTCCTTTGTTGAAGAATGCCAACTCTCCGACGAAGAACATCAACTCGGCGACCATGAATTCTCCATTATCTTCTTCCTCGGCGACAAGGGAGGAGACACCAATTCAGGAACTATCCTACGATGTCACTCCTTGTTTTTTTCTCTCTGTGATCAAAAGAGGAGACACCGCTTCCTTCTCAGGCGCACACCGTCGTCGCTTACAGAACCTCACCCCACGACACCGTCTTCCGCGACGCCTAACGTTCGACCTCTTTTGTTGAGTTAGGGTTAAAGTTCAATTTAATGGATTAAAATTGTTCTTTGGTTTGTCATTTAGCATCTTGTTTACCTCGACCATCTTCTATCGATTTACTCGGAGGGCGCGGGCCGAACAAACCCAGCCCGAAAACCCCCCATTGATCTTGTTTATTTTATTTAGAATTGGAAAGCAAAGGAGGAGGAGGCAACACCGTTGCACCATGCCGAGAATGCGATAATGGAGGCCGATGCCCTCGCGGTGATTGTGCGGGAGGAACTGCGGCCCGCTACACTAGCCGCTTCAGCGGAAGAATGGGTCGTCCCAATGGCCGGTCGGGTGAAGGGAAGCCGCACCACCAGGAGGGCGCTGCGCTAGAAGGAAACCAGCTGGCCCATCGCCATCCGAGAAGAACCGGACCAATACGCCAGGAGGGAACCACATAGAGGATGAACGGCGACCCGCCCGTGTTGGCCGCGTGCACCAGAAGGCCGACCGGCCTAGTCGAACGGTTCGGGGAGAGCGCACCGCTTGGCACCACCAGTTTGGACAAGACGGGGGGCCGCACCCCCCTGGACCCACTCGGCTAGCCGGGCCTCACCCCTTTGGGTCGGGCCACACCTCTTTGGGTCGGGCCACACTTAGTGGGTCGGGACACGCGTGTCACCGGGACGGTCCGACACTAGCCGGGTGGGACCCGCCAAAAATCAGTTGACCCGACCCGCCATCCCACCGGGCATAACGGACAGGGCTCGTTTTACTTAAACATGAATAACGTAAAGACCGCACGTCCGAACGACGCGCCGTCTATGGAACTAGTACACTTACAACGAGACTGTTCTTTTGTGATACTGTAAGTGATTTTTGGATGAATTTGGATATCGTTCGGGTTAGAAACGATCGTATTTCTAACTGGGCGCCTAGAATGGAAAAGCCAATATCTCTCAGACCGGGCGTCCGATTGACGCCCCGTCTATCTCGTTGAGTTCCTATTACCGAGACGGAACATCAGGATACATCAACTCTAGACTTCGTGACATTTGATGTATCGACCCCCTTTTACTCTTGTAATGGACCCTCTCGGAATCGAGTACGCTGTGTGCGGGAAACCTAGAGCTGGCTGCGACTGCGACGACGATGACGACTGTACTTGGATCCTACATGGGTTCGACAGTGGGAGGAGTGTACTTGGATCCTCCGTGGGTTCGATAGTGATGAATACTATACTTGGATGCTACATGGGTTCGACAGTGTTGGTTACAGTACTTTGATCCTACGTCGGTTCGGCAGCGACGACTTCTGTACTTGGATCCTATGTGGGCTCGGTAGGGAAGATGATTCAAGGGCTAAATCTATCATCTCCACCCCTCATCGTGAGTAGCATACATGTGTGAGCTGAGTCTTGAATTTCAATCATTATCATCTATGTGAATGACTTCTATCATGTGTGGACTGTGTTGTGCTTTCCTGTGTGGACCGTGTTGTACTTGGGCTTGAGAGTTGGAGACGAACGGTAATTAATGACTTATGTATGAGTATGGGCATATACCTAAGTAGAGTCGGATGATACTTCGTGATTGTATCCATACTTTTTTTTATCCTTCATGGATTCTAGGAGACCATCGGGGGTCTCGGGGTCCCTACTGAATATCGTATACTCACCCCTGCACGGGCTATGCCCGCACTACGTTTTGTTGGTTGCAGACAACGAACTGTGATGATCGTGGTGGAGGCTTGTGGAGCGGGATGGTATCCGGAGGTGGACTATAAGGCGGGATGTACACGGAGTAGACGGATGGACCCAAGGTACCGATGAGACTATCTGTACCCACCATTCAGGTGGGATTTCCAGAGGACAACTCAGTGGTTGTTGCTTTACCTTTCAGCTGTTGTACATTCTTTCTCAGTTGTACTATACATTCAGTTTGGTTTGTATACTGGCCCATTTACTTTCCAGCACTTAATTCTGTACTCAGTTTACTTTTTGTTTACTCTAGCTTGCGTACTCTGTTTTATCTGTTTACTTTTATAAATGAAATTCCTTCCCTTTTATTGGGATTTACGCCTTTGGTGCTATTCACCAAACCCCTGGCCTAAGGAAGGCGGGCATGGGGTAGTCACGTCAAAGGCCCCAAGGATGGGTCGTGACAAATTGGTATCAGAGGAGTCGGTTCTACTGCAAAACTCAATACTCTGATAATTTCTTCTATGAAGCTGTAGTATTAAGAGTATCGAGTGTGTTTTTGAGTCCAGGGAGTCCAATGATGGTGCGGCGACCAACGTATCCATGCACCAAGACCTTGACATCTAATTTCCATCTCGGTGATTGAAAACACTGATTTCATGTCTGTTTCAAAAGTTTTATTTGTGATTACTTTGTGTCATCTCACCAGGTATACTATTCTATCCATGGCGCACCTGTTACTTTTTTGGATGGCCCCAAGATGACAGCTTGATAGGGTTCTTAGTTACATGCGGTATGGAATCCCACCGATCAATGAGGCATCAATGCAGGGCCCCATTACAGCTGAGGCACCAACGGTACCATTACCCGCTAAGCCCCCGATGCCACCTGCCCCAACAGCAGGAAGTGCACTCCGCCTGAGTGTGTTGCACGTGTTTCAGTGACAGAGGGTGCCCAAGTTCTGCAGAGAGACGGACCCTCAACAAGCCAAGGAATGGCTGGAGGATATCATTAGAGTCATCATATTGGTAGGGACACCAGCAGACCTCAAGGTGATCCTCCGGCGAGTCTCCTGCATGTAGTAGCAGGTAGATGGTAGAGCCTAATTCTCCAGGTGCACGAAGAGCCGTCAAAACATTGGACGGACTTCGATAGCCTCTTCCACTCGGAGTTTGTTCCGGCCGCCCTCCGTGCGGTGCACATCCAGGAGTAACTACAGTTGCGGTAGGGCAACATGACAGTAACACAATACTCAACGATGCTTACCGGCCTCTCGCGCTACTCCACGAACATGGTGTGGGACCCATTCTTCTGCACCCAGACCTTTTAGTAGGGACTGAGGCATGAGATTAGGGCTTCGATGATCTCCCTATGCATCTCGATGCAGGCAGGAGTACTGGAGCGATCCCTTCTTGTGCAGAGATTTCTTGCTAAGACTACACCAGCAGCGAGGTCTACCGCAGGGCAACACGTAGTGGAGTCTTCTACTGCCGGAAAAAGACAGATGTCGCAGAGGTCCAAGCGGACAAGGCCATCAGGTGGGAGACCTCAGGATACTGGTTCAGATGTGTGGGGAACACGCAGAAGACCTAGTCATACGAGAGGCAGCCAGTGCTATGCATGCGGTGGTCAGGGCCACATGGCTTGTGACTGCCCGAACCGCCATGTAGAGGAGCAGCAGATGGTTGATGGACCTCCCAGACATAGGCAGAGGTTTGACCGTGGTGGTTATCAGGGAGCAAGCAGACGAGGTAGGGGAGCTGGCTGAGTGACGGGTGGGGGGCGGCGCTTCGAGGCTCTGCCACAACCACCACCAGGTGTACCACCCCGACCATAGGGTGCTGGAAGACATGGACAAGATCAGCTCTATGTAGTCGCTGATTATGACCACGGTGCACCTGAGATGATTAGAGGTACTATCTGTGTCTAATCCACCCTTGTTTCAGTTCTTATAGATACATGATCTAGTCATTATTTTATTGACGCTGCCCTTATTTGGAGCTCGATGATTCTGACAGAGTCGTTGGCTCGATCCTTACGGCTAGAGACTGCATTGAGAGCAGACTCGATGATTACACACAGGTTCCGGCAGTGTGATCTTGCACTAGGAGGTGAGAGCTTTGACTGGGATCTTCTTGTAGCGGCGTCGAGGCCTTACGACGTCATCTTGGGTATGGATGGTTATCTACAATCCATGCCCAGATCGAATGTATTAGGCGAAAAGTGCAGTGTGTCCGCACAGATGGGAGTAGGTTCACCTTCACTAGTGGGAAGGGAGCCTTTGCATCATAAGATGGACTTGTACAGAGAATAGGATAGCCGATCACACATCAGTTGGCTAGTCTCATCCTCGGAGCGGTTGATGTGCGATGTCCGCGTTTTCCTACTGTGGTGGAATAGTATGCAAACATTTTACCTAATCACGTTCAAGGAATACCTCCTCGCAGAGAGGTAGACTTCTACATTGACATATACCCCGAGACAACACTAATATCTACTCCAGCATATCGGATGGCTCCCACTGAGTTTCAAGAGCTGCGGGTACCGCTGGAGGACTTGCAGGGAAATTGATTCATATGACCCAGTGTTTCACCTTTGGCTTCACCAATTTTGTTCGCCAAGAAGTCGAAAGAGAGCTTGCGACTGTGTGTCGACTACCATCGCCTGAACTAGGTGACTATGAAGAACATGTACCCACTCCCGAGGATTGATGACCTCTTTGATCAGCTCAATGGAGCATGATGGTTCTCGAAGATAGACCTCAGGTCAGGCTACCATCAGCTCAGAGTTTGAGATGAGGATGTGCAAGAAGATGGCCTTCAGGTGTCGGTATGGCCACTATGAGTTCTTGGTTATGCCCTTCGGTGTAACCAACACTTCAGAAGTGTTCATGAGTCTCATGAACATGATTTTCCAGCTATACCACAATTGATTTGTCATAGTCTTCATCGAAGAAATACTGATTTACACAACGACTGAGGAGGAGCATGCCTACCACTTGTGGGTTATACTAGATACACTCCGAGAACACCAGCTTTATGGTATGCTCCCGATGTTACAGTTCAGGATTCGAGAGGTACATTTCCTGGGACACGTCATCTCGAAGGTTGGGGTTGTAGTAGACCCAGCGATGATCAAGGCTGTACTTGCTTGGGAGCAACCCAGGAGCATGACTGAGGTGCGAATTTTCCTAGGTCTGGAAGGGTACTATCGGAGATTTGTGCTAGACTTCTCCAGAGTTGTAGCACCGCTTTCAGCACTAACGAATAAGGGGAAACCCTTCGTGTGGTCAGATATATGCCAGTAGAGCTTCCAACAGCTGAGGCAGAGATTGACTGGTTTTCCCATCTACATGCAACTGAAAGAGGGCATTGGATATTTAGTTTACTTCAATGCATCGGGGACCATAATCGGGTGTGTTCTGATGTAGGAGTGAGCGGTGATCACTTACATTTAATGATAGTTGAGACAGAACGAGCAGAACTACGCTACCCATGATCTGGAGTTAGCAGTAGTGGTCTTCACCTTGAAGATGTGGGGGCACTATTTTATGGGCGTGTATAGAATCCCATCTTTTTATAACATAACTTCCATTCCATTACACGGAACTGAGGACCTTTAAGGCTTAGTGTATTGGAAACAAGGAACATAAAAAATGAAACAAAAAAAAACATTCTTCTTAAACACTTGAAAGGCTTCTCCTCATGTTCACCCTAGGCTCATTACTGCATCTCATAACCTGGGGACATACATCAAAAGGAAGGGTGAGCAGAAGCCCCAGCAAGGGAAACAAGTGAAACATATTACATATGAACTTGAGATACATCAATAAAGTCATGAAAAGAACTTTAAGGCATGAAAATGAAATCATGAGGCATATCATAATAAAAATAAAACTTTTTCATAACTTGAAGATGTGTCTACATCATTTAACATAGAAAATCATGAACATATCACCAAGGTCCATCCCCAAGGTGTCATTTGAAAATTACCAAGGTTATTCACCAAGGTATCATGAAAATTGTAATCTCTAGTGGTTACATCATTACCCAATGCATTGGAGCGCTATCAGGGCGCACCCTTAAATTTGCCTTTATTATCATGTGAGCCACATATATCATCATCAAACATTTCATAAATAACCCATATAGCATAAAATAAATGGGTTTCATTTCATAATCACAACGTTTTAAAACTGCTTTAAAGACATGATCTTTACATCACTTTAAAAACCACAGAAAAGGAATGTGGGTCTCATGTATGTAAATCCAAGAATTGAAAATAGAACATTTTGGTATATATGTGAATACCCCTTTAGAATAAAGAGCTTTGAGTATTCACTTAATAATATAAAAGAACTTTAGAAAAAGAGAGAGACATTTTGAGACGGAAATTCTGCAGCATAACGTCTATGTTACGAGGTTTTAGAAGACATTAAAAAGAGAGGTGAAATGGGTCAAACATTCATAAATGACCCATAAAATAGTAGATGTATAGAATAAGAAGGATACATGATCATGGTAATGAAATTTTAAGGACATACCATTTTAAATGAAAAACATGGAAGGAAGACAAATTTAGATTTCTCTTATGCAAGTTCGGCAGCCTAACGGCGTTACTTAAACTTCAACAAAAATGATTTGAAAAGATAAAATAGGGTCTGTCATCATGTGAACATAAGAGTTCAGTATGATAGATATAGAGATAATTCCCCAACATAACAAAAAGAAACTTGAAAGAATTGACATGAAAGTAGAACTTCAAAACGAGAAGGGTGAAGAACCACTTAAAAATTCGGCAGCCTAACGGCACCACTTAAAACTTCAAAATACTGAATTGAATAGATCAAATGGGGTATCTCATCATATGAAAATAAGAGTCCAGTATGATAGATATAGAGATCATACCCCAAAATAACAAAAAGGAACTTGAAAGAATTGACATGAAAGTAGAACTTCAAAATGAGAATGGTGAAGAACCACTTAAAAATTCGGCAGCCTAACGGCGCCACTTAAAACTTCAAAATACTGAATTGAAGAGATCGAATGGGGTCTCTCATCATATGAACATAAGAGTCCAGTATGATAGATATAGAGATCATACCCCAACATAACAAAAAGGAACTTGAAAGAATTGACATGAAAGTAGAACTTCAAATTGAGAAGGGTGAAGAACCACTTAAAAATTCGGCAGCCTAACGGCGCCACTTATAACTTCAAAATACTGAATTGAAGAGATCAAATGGGGTCTCTCATCATATGAACATAAGAGTCCAGTATGATAGATATAGAGATCATACCCCAACATAACAAAAAGGAACTTGAAATACTTTACATGAAAATAGATCTTGAAAAAAAATGAGGAGGGAGAAAGAATCTGTTACAAAAATTTCGGCAGCCTAACGGCGCCACTTAAAACATCATAAAATGAAATAATGGGAGCAAGAGGGGATCTCTAATTATATGAGCATGAAAAGGGATGTAAGAGGAGTATAAAAGAATATCCTCCAAAATAAGAACATGGAGCATAAAAGGAATGACATAAAAGAGATTACTTGAAATGAAAGAGAGAGGTCGGATCCCTTACCTTAAAATGTAACTCTTAAACCTCAATGGTTGGGACCTTGAGGGCTTGGGGGAACCTTGGGAGGACTCCTTGGAAGGTAAGAAGACCATAACTTCGTTGGGGAAGAGTGGGGAGTCGAATGGATTAGAGGAGGGCTTGGTATTTATAGGGAAAGTGAGGGGACAAGGCAATAATGGCCAAGGGACACCTCACATGTGCTTTTCTCAAACCCATGTGCTCTCCCTTGGCATTTACCATGGAGTTAGGCCACATGGGGCCCCAAAAACAATAATTCATCACCCTTGGCCGGCCAACCCTTAAAATATCTCATGACATCATCATGACACCGTTATGATGTCATTAAACATACCGAAACCCTAAAACTGTATTTTTACTATTCACTGAAAATTCAACTTTCTCAGAAAAATCCCAAAATTTCACATTAACCAAATATCAATGCTATGATTTCAAAAATGAACTCCATTTTATAAAAATAATTTTCTAAATATTTTTAATTTTATTTTTAAATAAATACACTATTCACGGAAAATTCATCTTTTTCAGAAAAATCCCCAAAAATTACCATAACATAATATTGATGCTCTGAGTTCAAAAATAAAGTCATTTTTATAAAAATAATTTTCTAATTATTTTTAATTAAATTTTTAATTAAAAAACACTATTCATCCGAAAAAACTAATACTTGAATAATAATTTATGAAACCGTTATTTAACCATTTTATTGAATCACATTACTTAATCAAAGTGCCTAGCATAATTTAATACTTTCTTTCAGTGAGATTACTAATCCATTTGGACACATTATTAATCCTAATCATAAAATCACTATTCATAATTTACTGTTCATCAAAAATCAAGTTGATCTTATTAGACTCTAAATTTCGTACTGAACATAATTGCAGAAGACCTTTTTTTGAAAATCATTACACATTTTTAATTATTTAGGGTTTACATAAACATATTTAAAATATCGTTTTTCTAAAATTCATCAGAAATTTGCATACTATATTTATCCGGTCATTTGAAAATTCATAAAAGAAATCGAAATTTTATTTAAAACAAAGGATTACACAAGACAGTTACGGTCTCCTTACATAGCCCCTTATCACACCAGCATAGGACCTAAGTGTAAGGTGTGCTAAGGTGAGAGAATCTGAGGGAGGCTCGGCCAACATCGCACGAGTAGTAATTTCTATCAGTTTGAACTTCTTGCGAAGGTGATCCCGTTCTAGCTTTATACGATGAAGTTCAGCTTGGGTTTGGTCCAGAGAAAAGCCCAGTGGTGCTACCTCCTTCCCAAGTTCTGTAAGATGGGCTTCGATCAGTCCAAGACTACTGGGTGAGGCCATCGAATCTTCTTTCTATATTAATTAACCAAGATTGCTTGTATTTAGAGACAATAGTCAAAACGTTTAGTTTCCAGCGGTCATATTGACCAATGGTCAAATAACAGTCAAAACCCAACAGTCTCATCATAATTATACTCATGTTACCAAATGAAACATTTTTGTTGAGTATAACAATAACCCATAAAATTAGGAAACATAATTTATTTAAAAATTTCGGGTCGTTACAATCTTCCCCCCTTAAGAAATTGCATCCTTGCAATTTTAAAATTGGGTTTTGAAATTTCATTGAAAGTCCCACATCGGAAAAGGAGTCAGTAAAACTATTACTTTAAAATAAAGAAAGGGAAGTACAAAGGTCACCCGAGTTAACCCACACTAGGGTTCCATGTAGGAAAACATGGACATGGAGGAGAAAACAAAGGGTCAAGTTCTGAGGGAGAGTGATAGAGAACATGATTAGGAGAAAGTTAACCATGAGAAAATCCCAAACTTATGATGTCTGTAAACGGTCTTTGATTACCTAGTAGGAAACGTAAACCAACAACATTTTTGTTTTACGTTTCTTTTCATAATTTTAAGGATTTCAGTTACTACATAGAACAAAAACATAAGAAAATATACCTACCTTCAAGTAGAGTTTCATCCTTTAACAAGTCCCCACCAACACTAATCTTTTCTCCAAATGATGAGAATTCAAAAACACTTGGTCTCATAAAAGCACAAGAATCATCTTCTATAGAATCACATAATCTACACAAGATTAACTATCTATTTCTTCTATCTTTAAACATTATCCCAAAAACAGAAAGGTTAAGGTAAAACAACTCTTCAAAAAGAAAGAATCCCATAGGAATGGAAACTACTTTTAAATCATCAATGTTCCATGGTACTACCCAAAGTTCATCATAGACCATTCCATAAATAACTGTCCTTAAAATTCCTCAAAACAAACCAAACTAAGATTGAAACCCAAATACAAGAAGGATTTGATAACATAGTCTTCCAAAACAACTTCATTGTTCATCTCCAGACAATATCAACCACTCCTAACATTTTATAACAAAAGTAGCTAACCTAAACATATTTTACCCAAGATAGGTTAATCATTCCCATAAGTAACCTAAATTACTATAAGTCCACCTTAAATTCATCAATTCTTCAAAATATAAGTCAAACTTACTCCTTAATGAAAATACTATAGTAATCTATTTACCTCGATCATATAGGGTCCCCAAAAGAGTGGACTTCTTCCAAAATAATAATCATCTTTTAATCCCCTAATAATATCTGTCATATTAATACGGAAATTGTCGAATTTCCTATCACATTGGTTGTTGGGACACGTTATTCCATTTCCCACCATTAACTAAGAAGAGAAAGTATAATTAGGGGCTTAAATACTTAACCAATAATCATGAAAAACAACTTAAAGCATATAAGGATAACTTTTAGAAGAAAAGTATACCCTAACTTGTGATCCCCTAGGTTCCCATCTAGGTTATCCATGATCATATATTCTTATGTGAATCTTTATTTTATTTTATCTTTGTTCCTTTAACAATGGTTCATACCAAGCTTATGAATTTACCAAAGCATATCCCCGAGAGTGTCGTAACCAAGAGTGCAGCAAGGCCCGTTGTCGTGTACCAGTTCCCGTTCGAGTCTAGCTCAAAGCGGTGTTTTCGGGTTTTACCCCTATGTACATCTGTGCCAGAGCCACCTCTACCTGCTCGTATCCAGACAGGGATGTATTTGCTTGGCAACCCCTTACTCAATACTCACCAAAATACCAGGAAGATTTCCTATATTAAACTTTTCTATAGGATTCTTCCTAGATTTTTCATATCCTAATTTCCACAAATAACTAAACCATCCTTTGATACCAACTATAGCATCCCGTATTTTTATAACATAACTTCCATTCCATTACACGGAACTGAGGACCTTTAAGGTTTAGTGTCTTGGAAACAAGGAACATAAAACATGAAACAATAAAAACATTCTTCTTAAACACTTGAAAGGCTTCTGCACATGTTCACCCTAGGATCATTACTGCATCTCATAACCTGGGGACATACATCAAAAGGAAGGGTGAGCAGAAGGCCCAGCAAGGGAAACAAGTGAAACATATTACATATGAACTTGAGATACATCAATAAAGTCATGAAAAGAACTTTAAGGCATGAAAATGAAATCATGAGGCATATCATAATAAAAATAAAACTTTTTCATAACTTGAATATGTGGCTACATCATTTAACATAGACAATCTTGAACATATCACCAAGGTCCATCCCCAAGGTGTCATTTGAAAATTACCAAGGTTATTCACCAAGGTATCGTGAAAATTGTAATCTCTAGTGGTTACATTATTACCCAATGCATTGGAGCGCTATCAGGGCGCACCCTTAAATTTGCCTTTATTATCATGTGATCCACATATATCATCATCAAACATTTCATAAATAACCCATATAGCATAAAATAAATGGGTTTCATTTCATAATCACAATGTTTTAAAACTGCTTTAAAGACATCATCTTTATATCACTTTAAAACCCACAGAAAAGGAAGGTGGGTCTCATGTATGTAAATCCCAGAATTTAAAATAGAACATTTTGGTATATATGTGAATACCCCTTTAGAAGAAAGAGTTTTGAGTATTCACTTAATAATATAAAAGAACTTTAGAAAAAGAGAGAGACATTTTGAGACGGAAATTCTGCAGCATAACGGCTATGTTACGAGGTTTTAGAAGACATTAAAAAGAGAGGTGAAATGGGTAAAACATTCATAAATGACCCATAAAATAGTTGATGTATAGAATAAGAAGGATAAATGATCATGGTAATGAAATTTTAAGGACATACCATTTGAAATGAAAAATATGGAAGGAAGACAAATTTAGATTTCTCTTATACATGTTCGGCAGCCTAACGGCGTTAATTAAACTTCAACAAAAATGATTTGAAAAGATAAAATAGGGTCTCTCATAATGTGAAAATAAGAGTTCAGTATGATAGATATAGAGATAATTCCCTAACATAACAAAAAGGAACTTGAAAGAATTGAAATGAAAGTAGAACTTCAAAACGAGAAGGGTGAAGAACCACTTAAAAATTCGGCAGCCTAACGGCGCCACTTAAAACATCAAAATACTGAATTGAAGAGATCAAATGGGGTCTCTCATCATATGAACATAAGAGTCCAGTATGATAGATATAGAGATCATACCCCAACATAACAAAAAGGAACTTGAAAGAATTGACATGAAAGTAGAACTTCAAAATGAGAAGGGTGAAGAACCACTTAAAAATTCGGCAGCCTAACGACGCCACTTAAAACTTCAAAATACTGAATTGAAGAGATAAAATGGGGTCTCTCATCATATTAACATAAGAGTCCAGTATGATAGATATAGATATCATACCCCAACATAACAAAAATGAACTTGAAAGAATTGACATGAAAGTAGAACTTCAAAATGAGAAGGGTGAAGAACCACTTAAAAATTCGGCAGCCTAACAGCGCCACTTAAAACTTCAAAATACTGAATTGAAGAGATCAAATGGGGTATCTCATCATATGAACATAAGAGTCCAGTATGATAGATATAGAGATCATACCCCAACATAACAAAAAGGAACTTGAAATACTTTACATGAAAATAGATCTTGAAAAAAAATGAGGAGGGAGAAAGAATCTGTTACAAAAATTTCGGCAGCCTAACGACGCCACTTAAAACTTCATAAAACGAAATAATGAGAGCAAGAGGGGATATCTAATTATATGAAAATGAAAATGGCAGTATGAAGAGTATAAAATAACATCCTCCAAAATAAGAACATGGAGCATAAAAGGAATGACATAAAAGAGATTACTTGAAATGAAAGAGAGAGGTCGGATCCCTTACCTTAAAATGTAACTCTTAAACCTCAAAGGTTGGGACCTTGAGGGATTGGGGGCACCTTGGGAGGACTCCTTGGAAGTTAAGAAGACCAGAACTTCATTGGGGAAGAGTGGGGAGTCGAATGGATGAGAGGAGGGCTTGGTATTTATAGGGAAAGTGAGGGGACAAGGCAATAATGGCCAAGGGACACCTCACATGTGCTTTTCTCAAACCCATGTGCTCTCCCTTGGCATTTACCATGGAGTTAGGCCACATGGGGCCCCAAAAACAATAATTCATCACCCTTGGCCGGCCAACCCTTAAAATATCTCATGACATCATCATGACACCGTTATGATGTCATTAAACATACCGAAACCCTAAAACTGTATTTTTACTATTCACTGAAAATTCAACTTTCTCAGAAAAATCCCAAAATTTCACATTAACCAAATATCAATGCTATGATTTCAAAAATGAACTCCATTTTATAAAAATAATTTTCTAAATATTTTTAATTTTATTTTTAAATAAATACACTATTCACCGAAAATTCATTTTTTTCAGAAAAATCCCCAAAAATTACCATAACATAATATCGATGCTCTGAGTTCAAAAATAAAGTCATTTTTATAAAAATAATTTTCGAATTATTTTTAATTAAATTTTTAATTAAAAAACACTATTCATCCGAAAAAACTAATACTTGAATAATAATTTATGAAACCGTTATTTAACTATTTTATTGAATCACATTACTTAATCAAAGTGCCTAGCTTATTTTAATACTTTATTTAAGTGAGATTACTAATCCATTTGAACACATTATTAATCCTAATCATAAAATCACTATTCATAATTTACTATTCATCAAAAATCAAGTTGATCTTATTAGACTCTAAATTTCGTACTGAACATAATTGCAGAAGACCATTTTTCGAAAATCATTACACATTTTTAATTATTTAGGGTTTACATAAACATATTTAAAATATCCTTTTTCTAAAATTCATCAAAAATTTGCATACTATATTTATCCGGTCATTTGAAAATTAATAAAAGAAATCGAAATTTTATTTAAAACAAAGGATTACACAAGACAGTTACGGTCTCCTTAAATAGCCACTTATCACACCAGCATAGGACCTAAGTGTAAGGTGTGCTAAGGTGAGAGAATCCGAGGGAGGCTCGGCCAACATCGCACGAGTAGTAATTTCTATCAGTTTGAACTTCTCGCGAAGGCGATCCCATTCTAGCTTTATACGATGAAGTTCAGCTTGGGTTTGGTCCAGAGAAAAGCCCAGTGGTGCTACCTCCTTCCCAAGTTCTGTTAGATGGGCTTCGATCGGTCCAAGACTACTGGGTGAGGCCATCAAATCATCTTTCTATATTAATTAACCAATATTGCTTGTATTTAGAGACAATAGTCAAAACATTTAGTTTCCAGCGGTCATATTGACCAATGGTCAAATAATAGTCAAAACCCAATAGTCTCATTTTAATTATACTCATGTTACCAAATAAAACATTTTTGTTGACTATAACAATAACACATGAAATTAGGAAACATAATTTATTTAAAAATTTCGGGTCGTTACAGCGTGTGCTTTACAATCCATTCTAACCACCTGAGTCTTAGGTACATCTTCTCATAGAAGGACCTAAACCTGAGACAGCGGTGATGGATCAAGTTCCTCTAGGACTATGAATTTTAGATAGTCTATACTCATGGGAAGGGGAACATAGTAGATGATGCTCTCAGCAGGAGATCAATAATTCAAATACTTGGAGAGGCAATGGAGCAACTAGCGGCGTTGCAGATATCCTTCGTGGTTATAGATGGATCATCCATTCTACAGTTGCTCACAGTCACTCCTCCATTACTTCATCGGGTCAGAGAGGCATAGTGTGAGAACGTTGATTGTGAGACGCGACGTGCACAGATATCCACAGGACATGCACTTGATGGATTTTCTTTAGATGGAGAGCACCTAATCCTCTTCAGGGGACGTACCATGGTACCAGTTTCATTACAGGAGGATGTGCGGAGGGAGTTTCACACTTCCCCTCTGGCGGTACATCCAGGAGTAGCGAAGTTGTACCAGGATATCAGACGACAACACTGGTGACCGGCTATGAAGAAGGTTGTGGTAGAGTTCATTTCACGATGCCTATCCTTCCAGCAGGTAACGGCGGAGCACCAGGTACCGATAGGTGTGGTACAACCCTTAAAGGTCCTGGAGTGGAAGTCGGATGGGATATCTATGGATTTCATAACGGGGCTTCCACGTACTTCCATAGGACACGACTCCATCTAGGTGATTTTCGACCGACTCACCAAGTCATCCCACTTCCTACCCATTAAAGAGAAGGGCTCAGTAGATATCTTGGGATGCCTCTACGTTTAGAAGATCATATGGCTTCATCGTCTTCCATCGTCTATCGTCTTCGATCGAGATACTCGCTTTACATCCCGGCTTTGGAAGGGCTGTAGGAGGCTTTTGGGACGCAGCTGCACCTTAGCACTGCCTTTCATCCCCAGACGGATGTCCAGATGGAGGGTACCATTCAGAAACTTGAGGACATGATCTGGGCAGGTTCCCATGACTTTGGTCGTAGCTGGTAGGATCACCTACCCTTGGTTGAGTTTGCGTAAAACAACAGATATCACTCCAACATTAGTATGGCACCATATGAGGCACTGTACGACTGACCATGCAGATCACCTCTATGCTGGACTGACCCTGGAGAGTCAGCACTCGTTGGACCAGAGATGGTTCAGGCTATGACGGAGAAGGTTTCAATCATCCAGGTGCAGATGAGGACTGCACAGAGCCAACAAAAGTCCTATGCTGATAGGAGGTGGAGACCACTGGAGTTCGAGGATGGCGACCACGTTTTCTTATGGGTCTCACCTTGACGTGGATTACAGAGATTTTCCTGGGGCGGCAAGTTGTCTCCGTGATTCATAGGACCATTCCAGGTCCTCAGCAAGGTAGGCAAGGTGGCTTACCACCTGGTCCCTCCACCTTAGTTGCACCGGGTGCACAACGTCTCCCACCTATCATAGATGAGGAGATACGTGCATGACCCGATGCATATCATTGATCATGGGGAGCTGGACATTGATGATGGGGCGGCATTCACAGAGGTATCGGTGGAGATCGAGGATCGACAGTATCGGGTCCTATGTGGATGGTCGATTCCTCTGGTGCACATTCTGTTGCAGCACGAGAACCTCTGGGAGAGCACATAGGAGCGAGAGGTTCAGATGCGAGCTCAGTACCCTCATTTGTTCCCATAGTTTATTTTTTAGCTTTACGGGGTCATAAAACCCTGCGTTGGGGGTAATGTAAAGACCCATAAATTTCAAGTAATTTTTTTTTTCTAAAATTCTTTGGGATTTTACGGGTACGCAGTTTCTTACGACACATAATTCCGAGTCCCGGTGTGTCCAGAATAATTTTACGAAGTTCATCTCGGGTACATTCAGTGAACGAACGAATGAGTTATTCTATATTTTGAACCGGTGCCCAGAATTGAAATCCAAGGGCACCAATAAACTCGTAGAGCCAATAATTACTTAGGGGTACATTTACCGTAATCGTGTTTGCAGGAGAGGGGAAGTTAAATTTTGTCGATTAAATCAGAATTGAATAAAAATTGTGGATCAATTTTTATTTATATCATGGTGGTTATATCCTAAATGAGGGAGTTGGGGTCGGACCAACTAGTTCCTAACTACCCATGTGAGGATAAATGTGAGGTAAGGCCCACACGATCCCCAACCCTTCACATTCTCTAAAACTCCTTAAACCCCCTCTTATTTTTCCAAACTCTTCATTACTTATGAAACCTTTCCGCCTCCTCTCTCTCTCCCTCTTAAACTCATGCCAACACACACTTTAATTAATTAATTTAAAGTCTTCCATTAATTAACAGTGTTCAAAATTTGAATTTTGAATGCATGGCATGATTAAATAAAATAAGGAGATTACTTATTTTATTTTTGGTTGGCTTATTGTGTTGATATTTTGGGGAGAAAGCTCTTGAGTTTTGAAGAATGATTCACCTCCTTTGTTGAAAAATGCCAACTCTCTGATGAAGAACATCGACTCAGTGACCCAGGATTCTCCATTCTCTTCTTCTTCCATGACAAGGGGGGAGACACCAACACTGGAACTCACCAACGAAGTCACGCCTTGTTTTCTACTCTACGTGATCAAAAGAGGAGACACCGCTTCCTCCTCGGGCACACTCCGTCGTTGCTTATGGAACCTCATTCCGTGACGCCGTCTTCCGTGATGCCCAACGTTCGACATATTTTGTTGAGGTCGGGGTTAAGTTCAATTTTAATGGATTAAAATTGTGATTTGGTTTGTCGTTGAGCATCTTGTTTACCTTGGCCAATTTATATCGCTTTACGCAGAGGACGCTAGTCGAACGAACATGGCCCGACAACCCTCCTTTGATCTTGTTTATTTTATTTCTAATTGGAAAGCAAAGGCGCAGGAGGCAACACCGTCATGCCAGGCTAGGAACACAACAAAGGAGAGAGAAACTATCGCATTGATTGTGCGGGAGGAACCGCGGCCCGCTACCCGGCCCGCTTCGGTCGAAGAATCGGCCAGCCCGACAGCCAGTCGGGTGAAGGGAAGCTGCGGCGCCAGGAGGGTGCCTTGCTAGAAGGAAACCGGCCGGCCCGTATGTCGGCCGAACAGAACTGGACTGCGGCATGAGGAGGGCGTCGAGCAGATGAAGAATGACGGCTCGCCCGTGCAGGCCGCGTGCGCCAGAAGGCCGGCCGGCCTAGCTAGCCAGTTCGGGGAGGGCGGTGCTGCTTGGAGCTGCCGGTTCGAACATGCTGAGGGGCTGCGCCCTCCCTCCTCTCGGACCCGCGCGGCCAGCCGACCGACCAGCCGGGCCGCACCCAGTCGGGCCGCGCCAGGTTGGGACAAGCCGGGTCGTGCCTCTTTGGGCCAGCCCGGGCCTAGTGGGCCAGACCACGCGTATCACCGGGTCGGACCCACCAAAACCCGGTCGTCCTGACTCACCAGCCCACCGGGCTTAACGGACCGGGCCCGTTTTACTTAAACAAGAATAACGTAAAGACTACAAATCCGAACGATGCGCCGTCTGTGGCACTAGGACCCTTACGACGAGACGATTCTTTTGAGACACTCTAAGTGAGTTTTGGATATATTTGGATATCTTCTAGGTTAGAAACGAGTGTATTTCTAACTGGGCCCCTGGATCGGAAAATCCAATATCTCTCAAACCGGGGGTCCGAGTGACGCGACGTATGACGCGTTGAGTTCCTATTGACGAGACAGAGCTTTGGGATACATCAACTCTAGAATTCATTATAGTTGATTTAGAAACCCCCTTTTACTGATGGAGCGGACCCTCCCAGAATCGAGTTTGCTGTGTGCGGGAACCCAAGAGCTAGATGCGACTGCGATGATGATGACGACTGTACTTGGATCCTACGTGGGTTCGATAGTGGGATGACTGTACTTGGATCCTCTGTGGGTTCGGAAGTGATAATGAATATACATGGATCATATGCGGTTTCGACAGCGATGGTTAATGTACTTGGATCCTACGTGGGTTCGGCATCGATGACTTCTGTACTTGGATCCTACGTGGGTTTGTAAGGGAAGACGATTCAGAGGATACATCTATCATCTCCACCCTATTCGTGAGTAGTATACTTATGTGAGTTGAGTCTTGACTTTCAATCATTATCATCGATGTGATTTACTTCTTTATGGTGTGGACTGGGTTGTGCTTTCTTGTGTGGACCGTATTGTGCTTGGGCTAGATAGTTGGAGACGAACTATAATTAATGACATAGGTATTTGTATGGGAATATACCTAAGTAGAGTTGGATGATACTTCGTGATTGTAACCTTCCTTTGTAGTTTATCTTTCATGGATTCTGGGAGACCTTCGGGGGGTCTCGAGGCCCCAACTGAGTATCGTATACTCACCCATACATGGGCTATCCCCGCACTACATTGTGTTGGTTGTAGACAATGGAAAGTGCGGATCTTGGAAGAGGCTTGTGGAGCGGGACAGTATCTGGAGGTGGACTATCAGGCAGGATGTACACGGAGCAGACGAACGGACCCGAGATACCAACGAGAATATCTGTACCCACCCTTTATGTGGGATTTCTGGAGGACGACTTGGTGGTTACTGCTTTACCTTTCAGTTGTTGTAGTTTCTTTCTCAGTTGTACTGTACTTTTAGTTGGGTTTTTATACTGGACCATTTACTTTCTAGCACTTACTTTTGTACTCTCTTTACTTTGTGTTTACTTCATCTTGTGTAGTTTGTTGTATTTATTTACTTTTATAAACAAAATGCCTTCCCTTTTATCAGGATTTACGCCTTTGGTGGTAGTAGCCAACCCCTGGCCTATGGAAGGCGAGCTTGGGGTAGTCACGACACAGGTCATGAGGACGGGTTGTGACACCCAGTCCTTTATATTTTTGGAAATTGTGGGATGTTTGTGGATTGAAATTCAGTATTTTTATTTAGTGATGTTGCTTAATACTTCATTCAATGTATGGTCCGAAAGTATATTCTAGTGAAATGAGTGTCCCCTTGATATTTGTGGCTATTATTTAATATGGTTCCTTTCTGTACTAAAGATAATAGTTTTTGACATCATTCCAAGGGTGGACTAGTTGGTTCCCTATATTTTATATGTGGAATTCTATCACTGAAGGGTAACCTTTGCATCACTAAGGAGAGATAGTTATATTCACAAGGGTGAATGAGATGTCTATGAATGCTGAGCTAGAACAGAGCATTTTGGGATATCAATAATGGACACCTAGTTTTCTATCTGTTATATTGATGATTGGGGAACACGCCAGGTTGAGTTTACTCTATTTGTAGATTGGTTTATTGAAATATTCTCTGATTAAATTTATTGATTACCTATTGAGAGATAAGTTGTGTTTACTACTGATTAAGTTCATGGAGTAGCAGTAGTATATATTCCACCTTTTTAAATGGATTCTAAAGTGTTTTAGGAACTCAAGATGCATATAGAGAACTAAGATGATTAATGTTTTATATGATATAGTACTTCTCCATTAGGTTCACTAGTCCTTTTCACAAATAATGTAGACAATCCATTTAAAATGTTCCTGGACTACCATCTGTTGAATGAGTTTACAGTTAAGAACCGATATCCACTACCTCACTTCGAAGAACAGTTTGATCAGCTCTGATGATATCGTGAGTAATCAAATTTTATTTAAGATCACACAATCATTATGTATGATTTATAACATTATATATACCCCATAAAATGCTTAAAAGTAGGTATTGACCTTATGAGTATGTAGTTATGCCGTTAGGTTTTATGAATGCACTTTCCATTTTTATGGCTATGATGAATCAAGTTTTATACCCGCATCTAAATTCTTTTGAGGTAGTATTTATGGATGAAATATTATTGTATTCCTATAAATGAAAAAACTATTATAAATATATGGAGATCATTTCGGATACACTAATATAGAACCAAATATTCACAAAGATAACTAAATTCCACTTTTGGATTAATACGGTCCACTTCATCGGTATCATTATCTCAGAAGTAGAAGTATTAGTTAACTAATAGATGTCGATAGCCGTAGTTTATTGGGAGTAGAGTAATTTTTATTACATTTAAAGATGTATATTGAAGGTAGGATAGAATAGTAATTTAATTTAGGATATCCCATGTCCTAAAACAGTTCTCATGAGGATGACCAAGAAAGCTGTAATGTTTATATGGTTTGAAGCATGAAAAGAACATTTCAGGTTAAGAAACGAAGAATGCCTTTATCCCTAATCATGATTATTCTAGGGCTAGGAGGAATATACATAGGTATTTTTGATACATAAAGTATCCGGATAGTTGAAGTTCTAATAAAATAAGATGGATTCCTGGAATATGGTTCTTGACAGTTGATGCCACATGAGAGGAATTAACTAATTCACAATTTCAATTTAGAAATTGCAGTTCATGACTTGTGTTGATAGAGTAATTACGTGATTTTGAATACTTTTGTGGTGTTTTTAGACCACATAATACATAAATATATCTTCAAACATTGTGTGTTGAATATGAGGTAGATAAGGTTGCTTGAATACCTATAATCATTTGACATCGATCATTCCAATCATCATTGTGAATTTAATGATCCAAGCTAGAGGGCTTATAAACAAGATGTTCAGAGGGTCAATGATGACTGGTAGTTGACATTACTATTTTATGATATGAATTTAGTGGTCTTGGAGTTTAACATATAGTCTATTCTTACATATTTAGTAATGACCTCTTCAATTTTGGAGAGAGTGGAGATGGGGAATCTTTCAGACCACGAGGGAACAGTCTTAAGGGAGACTGGTTGAGGTGAGGAACTGCAGCCATGTTAGATCACTGATGAAGACTATATATTTAATTACTTTTTGATGAAACTATGTTCCATGAGAATAAAAATAAAAGAAAATGGGAGAATATCATACCTATACTTTAGTGGTACACCTCGGGCTTACCAATAATTATCAGGGTTTACACCCCCCTTTTGTATCCTATTTAGAAAATAAAACTCTAGTTTTTTTGGGGGGGAATATCTAAATGGAACAGGGTTTATAATAACCATGAAGATCAACCATGCGAACCACAATTTTGGGGTATGTGGTTTGCTAAATTGTTCAAAAGAGTCCATATGGCTATGTGAAATACTGTAGATCTATTTCAAAGTGGACCTGTGTGGGATACACATAGTTTGGTAAAATAAGAACCCAACCTACATGGGTAGTGAAATTTAGGTAGTACTATCACATTTTTGGTGCATAATTTGGACAAACCATGCCCAAACTCTTTAATGAGGTAAATTAAATTTGTTTCATCATTCTTCAGGGACAAAACTCAAAACTGGAAACTCTTCCATCATGGGGATGGCCTATAGAGGTGGTGTGGTTGATGAATCAAATAGTTCCTCCATTTTGGTGTTTAATGCATCTTTCGGGCATGGAAAGTCACTCCAAGAGGAAGCCTCTTCCCTCCTTTATGGCCTTCAGGCTTTCCACTAGAGGAATATTTTCTTGGCAGTAGTGGGAGTGTATTCAATAATCATCTTTGAATCATTAAAGAATCATGGGAGGGTTCTTTGGTCTACTATCTATATCATTAGAAGGTGTTAGAGAATCATTAGTACCCATATTAAGGTGGATAACACTTGGAGTGATGGAATTATGGTAATAGATTTCCATGCCTCTTGGATATACCAATCTACAAGCATGGCCTTTCTCTATAACAATCAATCCGTGCCGCCAGATGGAGTGATCATTAACATATTGGATGCACTCAGTTTACACTACATTAGACCTCAATGACTGTCTTCTGTTTTTGTGGTCCTTTGGGGTTCAATTTGTTACATTGTGTCATCTAATACAATAGTAAAAAATAGTTACTTTGATGACTTAATAGAGGATGTCAAACTCAACCTAAACTACCTTCAATGTGGGTTTGTTTATCTACCAGTTATCAAAAACAAACTATTTGGGTGTGTGAGATTTCCATAGGGATGTGGAATATTTATGTAATTTAAATGAGATATTAAGGGGTTGAATAACTATATTTTCATGTCATCAAATATAAACAAATTTTTTAATTTAATTGTTTAATATAGCGAATTTTATTGAGATAGATGATATATGGGATTGTACATTTATCAAGGATGATTGAACTTATGAATGGAACTAAAATTTCCACTTGATCTATATATATTACTTTCCTGAGACTGTACATCAAATTATCAAATCAATGATGGGTGATTAATTATGGCACTAAACTTTATTACCATCATGACAAAGACACTGGATATTGAGGTATGGGAACTATGAAAAACATATTTATATATTTGGATATTAGGAATCCACAACCAAGTGAAATGGGTTCATGGACCACATGGGTCTTCATTATTCCTTGATCACATTGGAAAAGTTCCATGGTCTCATAGAGGATTCCTTGGTCTTCTCCTTGGCATTAGGCCCATGTAGTTCTGTGACATTATATGTATGCATCTCATGTCGAATCAAGTAGTTACCAATATATTTAACTATTAGGTTCTAACACTCAACTTTTTAGTGTTCTCTTGATTACATATTTTATTAATATATTTTTTTATTCCTAAAATTTATTTCACTATAATACTTATTATTCATGAACATATTTATATTTTTTATAGACTATATGTACTTGTTATATACACTATTGATGGTGGCCTGATGAGTATATATTACACCATGATTGGTCTATAATTCAATACCCTGATAGACTTCATGGATGCCGGTAGGGACAACGGAAACTAACAAATCGTTAAGGCTTAGATTTTACATAGTGTATGACATTAGGATAATTGGAATGAGGCTTGGTTCATGATTCTTGGAGAGAGCTTTTGGTATTTTGATCATTTTTATACATGCACATTATTTGGTTATTGATTCCTCGTATGCATGTTTATTTTTGTAATGTATCATATAATTGAAATCATTTTTTATGTATTATTTACTATTACTGTTTAGTCCAGGTACCATATCTGGATGTTTATTCATTCTGTGGTTTTGTTTTTTAATTTCATATCAATTTCCTATTTTGTTTTATTTATCACACTAATGTAATTCACTATGATCATGAGGGTATAGTCAATCCATGAAACCTCCATAGATCTTCATTATTTTTTATCAACCTTTTTCATATGAGAAGATGTTCTTGAGGCATTGTGGCCAATTATGTTCAATTAATTATATTTGATCCTGGAATAGTATGTTAAAATATTTGTGTAAGATATTAAATACTTATTTGAAAATTCAATTTTAACATAGATAATCTATAAAGACACTTAAAATATAGGTTATAGGGTGTAATTTATTGAGAGATGGAAGGGATAGTCAAAAAAAGCTATATTATATATGTACGTTATGGATGGGTTATTTGAATTATTATAATAGTGGGATTTAGTTACTTTTGGTTTTTAGTTAATGCAGAAAAATGGGATTTGACTATAGTCAACCTGGAATTGAAGAAATGAAATTTAGATCAAACCAAGTGTGACATAAGTTTTATAAAAAGTTATATACATTCAAGTTGTTGTGTCATAAGAAGGTATTATTGGTAAGGGGATCTTGGTGTTGATTTTAATTATCACATGGTTTCTTACACAGATCATCATAGTTTACTAATTTTTATAACTATTTTGGTTTTAGTCAATTATTATAAATATAATAAAATGGATAAAAGAACACTTATTATGAAATTTATAAATTAGAAATTATTTTTTGTTATATTTAATTACATTCCCTTATATATTACTTGTTTTCTATGAATATTTATCTGCATCCTCAAACATTGGATATTGAATTATTAGTGAAAACACACAATGATGTGATGAATTCATTAAATGTAAATAACTCTTATTCAAATGAAAAATATTGGAAAAAATTAATCCTTATCTATTTATCCTTCATCTTTTAAAAGTAATTGTGATATTTGGTATGAATTATTTCTCTCCATATTGAGTTCATATCAATTTTTAGAATATGAAATATCCCATCATATCCCAAAACATACCACGAAAAATATCAATTGAAGGATTACATTGAAATATCATTTGAATAAATTCCATTATTTGGGTCTTTATGTCTAATAAAAAATGAATTTCGATTGAAATGATTGGGGAAAAAATCAATATTGATGAAATTTTAATTATCTATGAATAGATCAATGTATTTATAAAAGTGTTATGTAGACATATCCTAGACCGTGATGTTGAGTTCTCAACTGATATCACACTTTGTTCAATGATAATATAAAATATTCTTTATAGAATAACCCATATTGTGATAGAGGTGTTAAATTAAAAACTACATGATAAATTGTAAAAGATATTTATACACCCAAGTGCTTCATTGTTGGGAGAACTATTTATTTTTGTTAGAATTAAGTATTAATTAATTCAGTTTGGAATTAATTGTCATAAATATTTTATGAAAAATATTTAGAAAAAGTATCATATACCCCTTATTAATGAGTTATTTAATTAATTGTCAGGGGATTAATACTTTTAAAGGGCAGACCGAGGAACTTGATATCATCATTTAAGGGTGAAAATAGAGAATTTATCTAACATTACCATCCATATAAGATCCAAAAAATGAATTTTTTTTCAGACCTATAAATTTCCCCATCTCTTCACTGATTTGATTTATAGACTATTTGGATATTATCACGATCAATTTTTGATGGTGTTTATAGATTATATTCTCATATATTCAATGTTAAAGGAAGAGATTGAAAATAATTTTAGGATTATTCTAAATACCCTGGGAATGAACAAATGTAATTAAGAATTGATAAAGAGTAGATTTTGGATAGATAAAGAATCATTATTAGGTCATATAATCCCAAGTAGGGTTATATCAATGGATACTTTAAATATTGAGGTGATTGAATAAATAACCAGACCAAACACCTTTAAAAAGATTTATAGTTTTTGTGGATTAATTTGATAATATTGATGATCTGTGAGAAATTCCGCATTATTTTCAAATACACTAATTATGTAAACTTAAGAAAGAGTAAAACTCCATTGGATATAAGAATGTAAAGATAGTTGTAGGGATATTAAGATAAGTTTTATCATTGTAGTTTTAATCAAACTACACTATAATAGAGAATAGTGTTGATATAGGGATAAATTAAGGAAGGTTTTGGGGGTGTCTGTTTCTAAACAAAGTTTGGTAGTAGATTATAGGTCAAATAAATTAATGAATCATGATAAAAATTACTATAAAATTTATTTTGTGATATAAATAGTAATATTTGAATAAATGATATAGGGTAATTATATTTATGATGAAATGTGTTATATAAATACTGATCACAAGATATTCATGTATATATTCGCACATATGGTATTGAACATGTGCCAAATGATGTGGTTGGTGTTGATAAAAAACTATGAAATATTAATATATTAACTCATTAGGATGTTAAACATGGTGGATTATGATATTAACCACAAGTATCATGCTACCTTATGAATGATAAGGATTGAAAGAGACATAATAATCATCGATTTTGAAAGGATAGAACTAGAAATCATAAGGGAAGGATAAAAAAATATTACTAAAATGATTGTACAAATATTCATCTATTAGAATATCAAAGTTCCAAAAAAGGATGATATTGAGTTATAACCTAATGTAATGATTTTTCAAGATATTAAACTCGATAATGATGAAATTATAAGATTATAGAAAGACACACACACACACACATATCCCATCAATAGAATAATTAACGATTGATCTGCCAGATGATTCACTTGACTCATCCTTATATATATATATATACTATAAGGACAAGAAATTTATAGATATCTCTAGGAAAAATTATGATAGGAAATAATTAATGGGTATATTGTGTAATACTCATCCTGATTCTTGGTTTTCTGTTATATTAAGGATAAATGAAAAAAATAAGGGAATGAGTATATCATTATAAATAACAATATATAAATGAGATAACATATCCATATATTTAATTATAGGTATTTATAATTCCATTTAAGTCTATAATTAGATATGGTTTATGGTTTATCACCTTAACTAGTTGATGAATTTCATTTCTATTTGAGGGGATTTCATTCTTGATCAAAATTACAATTATACATAAAGAATGTTGTAAGGCTGAATGAAGTAACACTTTTAATAGTTTATAAAAAAGATATGATCTTTTCTTAATATCCCTAGAAAGGTTATAATAACCACTAAACACCTATTTGAGCTTCAACTCTATATATCATATCTAATCTGATATTTTATTTGTAAGGTAAATTCAAACAATAAAATATATTTTGTTTTTTCTTCTCAATATAGTTCAATGGTAGTTAGTATCAACACCCTCCTCTTATGGATTTTCTCATACAAAAATAGTGTCCACTAATATATTTGAATGTCAAAATTTAAATTTATGTCTGGGAAGAGGTGTATAACTCCAAAATATTGTGGTGAAAAGAGAGAAGGGAATATTAGGAGAACATATGTTTCTCAAGTAATGTTAATAAAGAATATAACCATTTTGTATTATAAAAAAGTATAAAATAATAAATATAGGATTTGAGATGATAATAACTAGCCAAATTTAGAGTTTGAAGTCTTAGGAAAATAATTCCTTTGAAAATAAATATAGAATATTGTTATGAAATTATTTAATAAAGGAATTTTTATCACTTCATACGTAATCTACCTCATGATCCTTGATCACATTGGGCTATAGTTTATCAACTTTCACTATATAGAACCTCTCATATGTTATTTATGTATTCCACATATCAATTTTGAGGAAGTACATACTTGATCCATCACATGTACATAACATAGAGAAATTAAAACTATAATACAATCTGTCCTATGCAGAATTGGAAATGGGGATCATCAATCATAGAGATAAAATATGACTAAGAAACACCAATCACCCTCTTAATATACTCTGGGGAAATCATGATTTTGAGGAAGTGATGTGGGATATTGAATTTTTAATAAGGGAGATGTTTCCAAATCTATTTCTAGTGGATAAATAATATTTCATTCGCAATAATTTCTTATAAGGGAGAAAATTTGAACACTCTGTTTTTATTTCATGAATTTCTATGGTAGCTTGTCTTATAGGCAACAACAAAGTAAAAAGGAAAAAATGATTTACTTTTTATTATTATAAAATATTACAATAAAACATAAACATAAATATATTATGATAATGAAATGTAAAACATCATTATGAAAATTATAAGTGGTATAAAACAACATGTATGTTTACATACCATGAACACGAACTCTTCAGCATGTTGGTTTTCCCTAAGGATCATGAAACTGATTTTAACTATAAAATGATTAAAATCCATTAGAAACATATTATACATTTTTAGAGACATACAAATAAAATCTATGTTTTTTTGTGTGGAATCATATGATTTCAAATATATGAATAAAATATGACAGTAATATATATGGTAATCAGTTATATGAATATTATATATATGGATATTAGATATATAGTAATTAGAAATGGGTTTGTTGAGTATACCAGAATCCAAAAGGTATAGTTTATATATTATTCATAGAAATAACTAAAATATTACACTTAAAATATTTATCATTTATGTAATAAAGAAAAATATTTTAATAAAATAAAACAATAACAATTATTTTTTTAAATTACATATTATTTTAAAGTATTTTTTTCTATATAACGTATTATAAATTAAAATTATTTATTCTAAAGAAAGAAATTTCAAATAATAGGTTGATATAATTCATGGAATAATTGTTAAAATAAGTAAATAACATCCAATAATTAATTAATGTGTTTAAGGAATATGCATTTAATGATTCATGATCAATGAATTATATTTTTTTATAAAAAATTATTTTTATTATATATTATATGTTTCTATTTAAAAAAATTAATTTTTCATATTTATAGAGTAATATATAAATTAATTTATTGTTTATATATAAATTAAAATAAATAATTATTCAATTAATTATTATCACTTATTAGGTAATAATAATAATTTCACTTCTATGGTAAAAACATAGTTTTAAAAAATTTATTTTTATGTGATTGGATTTTTTGATTTAAAGTTAAATTATAAATAATTGAAGAAAGTTAATTCAATAAAATGGATTTAATTTCTTTAATGATCTTATTTAAATTAGGAAATATTGTTAATTTTATTTTTGTGGAAAAATAATATATCAAGGAGAAAATTGAGCTACCACAATAGGGGTAAAATGGTAAAATTAAGAGATAAATGCCAAATGTATCTTTTAAATTATATAAAAATTTCATTTATTATTGTATTAATGGTACATATAACTTATTCTACCACTTTTTATTTAATTTACAAGTAAAAAAACATTCCTTATAAATTATGTAATGCACATTTTTAAAAATACTACTCAAACTCACCTAAAAAAGGACCTCCCCTCTACCCGCATCATAACACACATAGATTTTTTTTCTATTTAATATAAAACTGAATTGAAAATACTAAATTAATATTGAATATATTTTTATTTTCAAGTCCTAATAATGAGTCAGAAGTCCTTCATTCTTATGGAACCTGTTTTGATAAGAAATAAATTCATTAAATTAATTATCTAGTTAATCTCAATATTTCTGAATTACCTTTTAATCTATAGTATTTATAAATACCATTAATATGTTTAGAAATACATTATTAATATCATTATTCTTCTATAAAATTAATATTACTATAACATAACTCTATACTCATACTTTTTCATTTGTATAACATTTTCATGTTTGCGTTAGTCCAACCACACTCATAAATGATGTTATACCGTCGTCACTCTTTCCCATATAAATTAGCAAGAAAACCATAAAAATGTTAACATATTATATTAAAGATTACTTTATTTTATAAATATGTTTCTAGAATTATGCCACAAAAATGAATTTTCATTATAACATAGTTCATTAACGTTGGTAAATTTCCTAAAATATGCTCATCATGAATTACATTATATAGAACGATACTCATACTTTCTTAAAAAATAATTGTGGGAATACATAAATAATTATAACAGAATTAGTAAACAACATTTATTATTCTATTAGTGATTATGTTATTACAAAATATTGAGGTTCAACATCACTGATGATGAAAATGAACAATAACTAACAAATATATTTGAAATTTATTATAATTGAATAGTATAAAAGTAAATAAAAGTGAGTAAGGTTATAAAATAAGTGATTAATAAGGTTATGATTATTATAGAGATGGATATGACACATTCCATGATGTTGAGAGTAATCATATGGGTTTCTGGTCTAATCTCAAATTGAAATCAAGATTATGTATTCAAAAATTTACATCATGAGAAACTGAATGTATATTATCTTACAACCCCAATCTATTTCACTATTATCTAGTTTTTATTGTGTTTAAATTGCTGCATACCATTCCCCTCTCATTGGTTCATATTTCTCATATATGATGATTGTTTGTGGAATTTTATTTACCTATTTTTTATGGTTGAAAATAGTTTTCTTCCATGTACATATTATTTATATTGTATCATATATGTTACATAATGATTCTAACCATTTATTTAGAAATAGGAGAGGTTCCTCTAACCATAGGTTACTTTACTTGAGATAAAAATGCTAGCATTAAATGACCAAGGACAACTTAATATTTCGTGGGATGATTTTCCCTTTAAATATACACTACATATAAAGACAATATAAATACTACCAAAAAAATATTTTACGATTCATGATATGTAATCAATAAAAGTAGAAAACTAATACACTTAAAATTATACATTTAACAGAAAATAAAACATTTTTCTAATAAAAAATAGAAAGATATCCTGATATAATAACACCGTTTTGGAATCCCTCTAGTGAGTCCACATGAATATATCCACGTTCCTACCACCATAACATAATTATATCATCACGATGCTCCCCTAGACAAATAAGATGATTTATATAATACCTTGACTTGATTCATCGGGCCCGATCTGTGGAGTCTCTTGACCTCATGTGTTCCTGCTCAAATGTTAGATGTTGTCGACTAGTAATGAGGGTCTGAATGACATTCACAGGGAGACTATACACTCAATATTATGTCCTCACTATAAAAAAAATATCATAATAAAATAAAACATAATAATCAGTGTATCATGTGTAAAAAATATATATTAAAAGGTATAAATCTTGTATAGATAAATAAACGACATTCAAAGTTGAAAGATAAAATAGAGTATAAGTGATATAAGGTAATAATTTAATTAAATATTTTTTATCCTCTAGAGGTTTTCTCGTGGCACAACAATATTCTTTTTTGAAAAATAAACCCTATTCCACAGGCCCCATGCCCATGCTTAGATCCTTATATATGAATCAAAATTCCCATGCTTGGTGTGAGTAATAAAACCTAGTTGGAAACCAAGAAATCATCCTTAACAAGTGTGTGTATCTATAATTGGTGTATTACATGACAATAATACCTATTAATACATGAATAAAAATAATATATCAGGTAGATAGCAGTTTTATTCTAACCAATCCACCATAGAACCCACAACCAAACTTTCTTCAGATCCATGCCAGAATGATATCAGTGGTATGTTGTGGGTGATCAAGAAAATCCACAAGCATCATAATCATGCCACTTAGTGATCTCAAGTTATTGAGTTGTGTGAGGACCCCAAACCATCATATCTTGACTACATCTGGGGTCAAACCTCTAGGCTATCATACCCCATATGTGCTTCAAGTTAGTCATATACGCAAGCATTCCCATTACACCATTTCCTTAGAATATGTCTCTATGTGTCCATTCCCTACCATATTTTCAGGTTTATCATCTTCATCATCCCAAACTGCATACACATCACCTCTAATGGATAATCATTACACAATGATACATATTTTTTAACTACCAAGAAATATCTCTAATGGCATAGTAACACACACAATGGGGTAGATCATACAAGTAAAAAACATAGAATATCATCATAATAAAATAATAACAACATACAATACATGAAATCAACATCGAGCATGGTTAAACTAGCTATATGGACACACATGGAATCATGTGTCATTAATATGACTCAAAAGATACACACAAACATACAAAAATGTGATCATAATCAATCATGGTCAAGAAGAATTCTATAAAAAAATAAATTAGTGGATAAAATTTTAAATTAGATCCCTAAATTTTAAGGAAGGTCATACCTCATGGGTTTTCATGAATAACTCAAAATTACGTTAATGGATAAAATACCAAACCATAAAACACACACACACACATAGAATAGTTTACACATCAATGATTTCTATCTCCAATTCTGGTTCATTAATGGAAGATATTTAGTATCAAGACTCAAAATAATTGAATTTTAGGAAGGATGTTCTAGATCACAAACATTAATAAATCTTCCCATAGAACCAATTCCAAAGTATGTCAATGTAGGGGTCTCTAAATCACCAGATTTATTTTGAAATAAAGAACGAATAATGACTACCTTGCATGCTCTATAAGAATTCTTCATGTTCATCCAATGATCATCCATAAATTATCTATATTTTAATAGAAAAGTGATCGAAGATTATAAAGGTCTTAAGATTATCAGTATAAAGAAACTAACTTAGAAACAACCACTATTCTTGAGAATTATCAATCTGTTAAAAGGTGGTTATCTTTAACACATCATGTACTACACCAATATAGCAAGGAATAATAAATGGATTAATATTCATTAATAAATCCATAATTAAGAAGTTATTTAAGAAGGTGATTCAAATACACATACAAATAGAAAAATCTTTATTGAAGGAAGACTATAAATCGGTCAGAAAATGATGTCAACTCACTATATCCACCACTAATATATGAAGATAGGTAGGATTCACCAATAAAAAAGTAAAAAAATATATATCCCACCAATATCAATTATTATATCACATGGAAGATAGAGATTTTGGCATAGATCTAAAAAGCTCAACCGTATTATGGGTTTTTTGGATCATCCCTATGAACAAGGTCCCAAGGGAGATGAATTTGACTGAAATTATTAAAGGGAGAATATTTATTAATTTAATTAAGGAAATGGGGATCTAATTTGGTAGTTAAATGGTGTAAAAACCATATGGAATTATAATCACATACTGTGCATTAGTTTTACCATTATACTAGGGGAATTGGCTAACTAGTGGAACAACCATATAGCGGGTGACTTGCCAATTGTTGGATGATGTGCATAGTAGAATTCCTTGTATTATACATTATCCATCAGCAAATTGGTGGGGGTCTAATGTATCTAGATGACCAACCGGAACCCCATTGGCATGCCGATGGATTTGTTTAACCACCTTAACGGTGGGGCACTCAAAAAAATTCCCACAACCAAATCTTTGATGCTTATCTACTAAAGTCAATCCTATTAATAATTCATATCATATAAGAATAAAATGGAGAATGGAATTTTTATAAACATGAATTATCTCATACATAGAAATAAAAAAATGATATCATATTTTTCATTACTCGTATCATGATATAAAAATCTATATACACACCTAGGTGCAAATATTGGGGTGATTATATGACCACATAATATATCCCTTAAGGATTCTTATCAAATTAGATTAACCAATGAATAATTTTTCTAATAGTTCAATAAATAGATAAAATAGATGATATAAAAAATATTGAAGTTTACCAAATAAAATATATTAATTTAAATAGTCCATCCATTAGTTATATCCAATATTCACACCCAATTACACAAAACAAAGTCATGAATTCATTTATCCAACCAAGAGTAGTCTATAATATGAGAATAATCTTATACTTCCTATCAAGCCTTCACATTTCCTTAAATTATTGGTACCATGACAATATTAAAATGTTTCTTAAACGTAGCAAGTGAAATTACAATACAATATAAGCTCATAAAATTTCATGTTTAGGTTATATTGTAAGAACTATTAATTTATTGAAATAAATTAATATTATAAAATATTTAATTACACATCTTGTATACATTAAAATAAAATAATAATTTAAAATCATGTTTCAAAAGGAGATTTTAATAATACTATATAAATTATATTGTTTCTTATTCATAAATCAGAGGGGTTTTTAAGAAATATATCAACCGAGGTTTTTTTGGAAATCAATGAATATCATTAAAGAAAAACTAATCCTTCACATTCAAGAACAGGTGATGAAAATATTGAAGCCACAAAACATGCAACAGATATCACTCAACATGGGGAATTTATTTATAATTTCATAGATCCAATAATTATTCACTTTTCCTTCAATAAAACCCAATGAATAATTCTTCGAATATGATTGATCCAATTGAACTAGGTACAATAGCCAAGATCTAGTTTTCTATTCCAAGTAAAATAAGAAGATCCAAAAAATGGAAGAATAATGTTGTTCTTTCCTTTGATTTCCTTGTTCGAATGCTTAAAAAATCCATAAAATTGGTATAAAATGGAAGAGGGTCACAAATATCACATAAAGGAATATATTTTTTTTTTTGAAAAAACTAGGTTATAAGAGAAATAATGATAGTTTATATGTGATAACTAAGGTAAAAATCAATTTTCCATATTTAATTAATGAAGTCGCATGGTTAGGCCAAAAAATTTACCAAACAATAAACCAAAAACGTGGGTGTTGACATTTAAAAACCCCAAAGTCACATGGTTTAATAAACTATGAACCAACCATGTTAAATACCTCTTCCCCATATTTCATGGTTTCTAAGGAAACTCTAGGTATTTACACAAACCATTTAAAAACAATTCACCTCCTATCGGTTCTCTCAAAATGAAACACAATTATTTTGATTAATTCACATGGTGTCCCATAACTATTAAATAACTATGAAACCCCATAAACACTTATGAGAATCATAAAAACTTTCCAAACAAATCATAAGAATAATCCAAAACAAAAACACCTTAAAAATATTTCAAAGTGTAATACAGCCCGTAAACTGGGGGTGTTGCATTCTCCCCACCATTTGTCTTTCAATCATGGGAAATATAGACATTGGATATTATTTTAAGTAGTTATGATCATTTCTCAAATATCTCTTTCTTAAATTCCCTTCTTTCTTCTTAAAGTTCACCATGTATACCAAAAAAATACAGTATTAAATTTTCTACAAAAAAAATTATCTAGTCTAGCCATAATATGTATTAGTGAATGATAAAAATGTAGCACCTCTTAAATATCAACATGATAAAATTGAATTACATGAATTAGATCAGGCTAGTATATTCTCAGTTTAGATACAAGAAAGAAATTATGAATCAAACAAAATTGTGGTGGTATATCCAATAGTTAAAGAATATCACTAATTCCATGAAGTATCTCAAAATGTTTAAATTAATGAGGATAATGGTTTTTTTCATACTCAAATGATGATATTAAATCCTTGAAGATACTTTCATGAATAAATGATCAAAATGGGTATTAAATGTTGTTTTAGTCCTGTTTGAATATAGATATTTTCCTAATCATTTATCATATGTGATTCATGGATCAAAAGGACATATTTTGACTTATTGAGTCAATAAAAATCACTCCAATTGAATAATTATTAGAAATATTTTCGATAAACCCATAAAAATACATAGATATATATCATCATTTACATATGGGTTGAGGTAATGATTTAAACATACCAGTTGGCCATGGAATCTCATCCATTACCTATTAATAGGGGATATACTTCCCAATATAATCAATAACTTTTAATTTCATAAATAAGCACTATAAATGATTCCTTAGAGTCTTGTAAATATTTTGGATGGCTGGGTGAATATACGACATATAATGATAATAAGAAAATAAAATTTCATGAAAATATGGTAAATGACTATAATCTCACGAAAATAAAGAACTGAATTTCTACATTTCTCTTAATGTTACAGGTATCCTTATATTTAGTTTTGTAATAATTTCATTGATGTATGGATCTGATTTTTGAGAATTCTTGGCCTTCTCAACCAATCTGGTATAAGATTTACCAGAAATATAAAAATAGATTCATTTTGATTAGTTAAATCTAAATAATTATCCACACTCATACTCATCAATTTCCATTAATCACCTTATTATATCACCAGTTGTTTCTACATATTTCATATTAAATCATTAGCAACAAAATTCCCATTTTCTTGTGTATAAACAAAGAAAAATTCAAAAATCTATATGAATTCTATACTTATTTTTTTTTCAAATTTTAGAAAACCATTGTGAAAAGACTTGTTCGAATGTTTTGAAACATTTGATAATAGTGAGATTCACAACAAAGAGATAATAACATTATGTTATCAAAGAATGAAACTCTATTATCAATTATAATTCATGATTCAGAAAATTCTTTTGTTCAATTTACAAATGTCGTGATATATAATCTAAAAAATGTTATAAATTCATGGGAACAGACCCAATTCTAGACATTGATGCTTCAAAATATTAAACAAAACCTTCCGCTAGTTCTGGTAAGATAAGAATAAGTGCATATGTGAGAATGGACATAAAAATCAAAAAGGATTTCTAACATTCATCACTAAAGTATAAGGAAATTTTCTTTCTAGATAAAGATATCATAGGATATTTGAGTCATGATAAGCCAGAAATGAAGTGCCATAATAACCTACCATTCCCAAAAATATGTGAATCTCAAAGAATTTTTTTTGGTTTCCATGAAATTATAATGAATATATTTTCAGGTTATACTAGTATTCCTATATTACTAATTTCATTACCATGGAAGCAAACTTTTTATATCCAAAAATAAAATTTCTGACTTTTTTAAATTATGTTTTCTTGTTTGGTTCTCAACACAATTTCAAAATGTTCTTCATGGTCATTTTGAGTTTAAGAATAAACAGAAATGTCATCGACAAATTCCCAAATAAATTCTTCAAGGAACTTTTGAAATGTGTAATTCATCAATAGTAGGAAAAATGGTGGTTCATTTATAAGATCAAAGGGAATGAGAGATACTCATAATGGTCATAGAATATTCAAGAAGCCTTCCTTGGAAATTCCACTTTCCTAACCTATAGTTGGTGACACCATGAATGTAGGTTAATCTTTGAGAACTTTTTGGATCGATTAATTTGGAATACCGGACCATCAAATCATCTAAGATAATATTTATTCTTTATTGTAATCATATTTAGATTCCAATAATCAAATGAATTTATTAGTGAAATATTTTCATTTTTAACAAAGATTACTAGGGAAGATAAGGGAGATAATCATGGTCTTACGAAAACATTACTTTCAAATTACTTTAATCAGAAATTAAATTCACTCAATTACATTGGTTCCATGCTATAAAATGAAAGTGAAATAGATTTCTTCCTTATAAAGATATCAACCAATAAATACAGTTCCCTTTTGTGTAGAAAACCATATATATTTTTGGAAAACAATATGGATACCGATCTACAATGGTAGGAACATCTCTAACTTAACTATGCCATTATTATCTCAATATAGCACTTCTAATTAATAAGAAATTAATCCAACCATTAGTAATTAAGGTTATACGTGTGCAATATTCATATCAAAATCTTCTTTTGAGAGATGTACCATTCCATTCAGATATTATTATTTAACCACTATTCTTAATAATCTATATGAGCCTTGAATGTAACTAACCTATGAATTTTTTGGATTAAATAAATGATATCAATTTATAGAACCAAAATGTCCCAATAAAACTACACTCTATCGATGGTTATAAAAGATTTATACTCTTAAATCCTCTACCCACTCACTAGTTGATATGTGTTTGAATAATTTTTACATGTGGAATCACGAAGATATAACACCCAATTTGTTTAAAAAAATGATAAGAAACAAAAATATTTAGGAATAAAAATATCAAGTAGAACTTTCACAAAATTTTATTTAATAATAATTGTAACAAATAGAGTCTAAGGAATAGATTAATCCTCCATTATTAGCTACTAAACTCTATATTAATGGTTACTCATGTTAGATTTAGATTCTTATGACCAACAATTTTTACTTTGGTTTCATGAATATTTGATGACTTGAATATTAATAAAATATATAATTATGTATTGTAGATTTTTCTACATTCCATTAATATAATAAGATCCTAGAGTATCTATCAAATTAATAACATCATAGTGGATACCCACAATTATGAGAATTTTGAAATTCCATGAGGATATTTTTAAATATAGTTCTACAATTGGATAACATACTATGATAGTGCTCATATTAAGCAGAATATACGGTGTGAGCACTCATAATTGGACGAGGTTTCTTCTTAATAACTAATCAATTGGTAATCTCCCAGATGAGATATTATATAAATAGATCTTCCAGTAATAATTCATCATGTTTTAGGGTCATCAGATATTAGTATCTGTGAGCATGTTTAATTCCCATAAATATTTATGATTAATTTTAACGTGTGTCACGACTCACATACTAAAATGTATTTCATAAAAAATGACAATGCGAGTTCATGGAGAAGTTAGATACACTGGATATGTCAGGAGTGACATTTTATTAATGAATTATCTGAGAAAGTATCTTCCCTTACATATTTATAAAATTTTATATTTTATCCCTTTGATTATAATAAAATCATAAAACTAAATTCCATGGCCATGGTGTAAAGAATTATTTATTTCAGATAGTGAATGTAAATAATATTGTGAACATAGGCTGATGACATGTATGTGAAAGTCACATAATGGGATATTGAGAAAAATATATAATATTATATTGTGAACATTCATAGTTGGTATTTATCTCTGTGACATTAATTTTATTATCTTAGGTTCTTTTAACCTTTTCTAGATTGTAATATTGGATTTACGCTGTCCCACCTAATGCCAACCAGCCTGAATCCAATAGAATCACACACTAAGTGTCTCCATTGATCTTAATTATATAATGTTTGAGAAAAATGAAAGGAATAAATATTATTCTCAAGACTGTGGAATAATTTTATACATGTTTTTGTCCTTTTCATAAATTAATAAAATATTTATTTCCATGAATTTGGATAAAGAAAATAATTTTTTTTATTTTTTTAATAAGTATTTTTTAATGGTTTTTGGATAAAATATTTATTTATGAATAAAGTGTTCTTTCAGGTATTTAATAATTTATTATTTATTCGAATGGACCACAACCACATGCATTGTTAAATATTAATATTCAAGTCAATTAAAAAATATTATTATGCAAGTTAACTTATGTTCTATAAAATATTTATAATTTTATTATTTAGATACGAGGTTTAATAAATATTATTTTGTAATTTATTAGAAAACATGAAATTTAATAATATTTTAACATAAACCAAAGATCTATATATGGATTGTTATGTCTATTGTTTAGGGTGGTTGAAAATTGAGAACCTAGTATCAGTGCGCATAACAGACTTCTCTCCATATCTACTTTAAACTTATCCTCCATTCCTCTCAGGATTAATTATATCTCCTTCAAAACTGAAGGATCTAGGAGTGATAAATATAAACGATGATAGATTATTGATTTGTTGCACTAGAATCCATAAATCAAAAAACATTGCTCAAAGACCATAAGAGAAGGTGTGGTCCGCCAGAAGATGGATTCTTCACTTGAATCCTCTTAACCCAATGATGGTAATTTAAGAAGGTTATCCATATGATATTAATATTTTCAAATGAAATATACTTAATGTGGAAATTTATTATTTCAATGTAAATAATATAAATTATAAATTTATTAGGTAAAATCTTCGATTTGGTTTTCTAAAAACTATAAATTAAAATAAATTTTAATTTTATGTCCAGAAATGGAACATCTGATATGAATAAACCCAATTACATAGGTTAGAATATTCTAACTCATATTTATAATTATTTATTTTATTTTTATTATTAAAAAAGTAATGTTTATAATCATTTCATTTTTTAATTCCTTCTTAATCTATTGTCAACACATCTTCTTCCAATTTTTCATTTTTCAAAAATACTTCCCATATAGTATTATAATTAATGATTTATACATATTAATATCTCATATAGAAGTTCTAATTATCCGATATGGATATAAAAAGTATAAACTGTGCGTACTTGTTTCTTACATGTCATCTGACTTTACTAATTACACTAGCATTTCGCTATGGGTTTTGAATTTATGTGTAATAATTGCACACCATGTGCAATAAATTCACTATGTTTAGACCATACAGGGTATCACATGGATTTTACAGAATATAGACCAAAATATTTGACTACATTCAATTTAGTCGATGTTTCTTTGATATGGAAAAGATTTTGTCAAAGTGTGTCAAGTAAATAATGTCCTACACATATTTTATACAAGACACATACAGATTGAAAATCATGTAACTATAAGTACAAGACATGTATCCTCTATACATACCAAGTACATAATAACTATTAAAAAGAAGTACAAATGGAAATCCCTTGGTGTGTACTGTAGATATTCAGCGAAGATAAGTACACATCATGTGGCTGGTTTGTATACATTTGTACTTTACCTATTTACTTGTAAATTATAAAATTAGTTAATTACCACTTAAACTTTATCAAATTTCTTTATTTGGTTCACTATGTATATAGTTCAAACTTTTGATTTGATTTTATATTATATTTAATTTTTAATTAATTCTTCCTAATATCTGAGACTACAAATCCCATATAATCATTGTTTATTAAGTATTTTACACATTAAAATGTACATGCTATATAATTTTTTGGTATTCGATGGGTCATTATCTTGACAGTACATGATATTGAATTAGGACACATACCACGTACATAATATGGTGTATGGGTTTATTGTTTTCAATTAAACCATACTATGTAGTTTAGATAGGTAATAACTGGGTTACATTCAAGTACAAAGATAACAATTATTTTATTTTGTTTAAAAAAATTATTTAGTTTTTTCAAAATCATGAAAGATGTTAAAATTTTGGTTGATTTGATGAAATAAGATAAATTTAATTAATTTATTAATAGGAAAATTAATTTTATTAATTTATGAATTCATTATCTTATTAAATAATTAATTAAAATTAATAATAGATAATTTTACTAAATGAATAATTTTTGAATGTTTGTAAACGATCCTAATATTATGTCGAGAAAGCTCATGAGTTTTCATTATTTAATTTAATTTATGGCATGTTTTTTATATTAGTTATTAATTTAAATTTCATTTGTTTCATGTTATCCATTCCTCTTTTATTATGTGTGACCTTCTTGTCCAATATTATTTATTTAATTATCCTTCAACCAATCCATGGGTTCCCATTACCCATTTGCGAGTTATAAATACTTGTAATTAATGGAGTGTCACAAATCACATTGAGTTGGTTTAATATGGAACCAAGACATTACCAACTTAGGTGATACATTGGTGGAGAGGTGGAATTCCTCAACTTGTTCCAAAACAAAAATAATGTGTTTGATCCCCTGGGTAAAATGTTTATTTATCGTCTACATAATAAAATCAATCATTATAAAAGATCATGAAATAGTTATTTATTTATTGATCTATCACTTATTCATTATTTTTTATATAGATTCAATACTGAAATCACATTAATTATTTAATTAATGAGGAAATATGGAATTTAAATAAATGGTCTTAACAAATATTATTTATCCAATACAAGAAAGTAATTATATAAATTCCAGTTAATATTTTAAATATATGTAACGAATAATAAAAGAAAAAATTTGTGAAAGAAAAAAAATAAAATCGCTTGACTAAATATTAATTCATTAAGAATTCCACGAAATGAGTTAAGATGAACCAAAAGATTTAGTGTTTCTTCAACCTCTATTATGTTCACATTTAATTATTAGGAAATATTTACTATGTTATTGGGTCAAAATAAATTAATATGTACAGAGTTTAATGACCCTATCTATCTAATACATATTTGGTGTAAATTATTAAAGAAATATGCATTCAAGTTTTTTGATTGAGGAGTCCACCCAATAGATCAAGGAAATTAAAATCCCATATATTTCTATATGATTTACATATATAATTTATAATTCTTTCAAGGACTCCATATATTTTATAATAAAATAAAAATGTATCCTTTCCACTAGAATTATAATGTAACTAGACATTCTAAGTTCAATAGTGGGTGAAATTCGGACAAGATAAAATAATGGGAGAACAAATAGAAATAAATTGTTATTAATTATCACATACTTTTTAATCATGAAAAGTACTAATAATAACCTATTTCATTCTGTACAAAAACTAAAATCGTATCATCATTATTATCCCTATTATCAATATTGAGGGAAGACTATATTCTCACTGGCAGTAACTTCTAGGAGTGGTTCAGATGCCTTTGGTTTGTGTTGTTCCATGGAAATAAATATTACATACTTAAATCCTCAATGAATTATCCACACACCAATGAGTTGAGTGATAAATCTTTCTATGACTATAGAAAACTTATGAACGACACAATAAAATTTAAATTTTTGATATTTTTTATCGAAGTCTAGTAAACTGATAAATTCTAATGAAAAAATTAAATATTATTTAATTTTTGATAATATTTATGGTTTATATCAAAATATAGAAATAAATTAATGATTTGATATTTCCATATCACTCTTTCAGTGTAATGTTGAATAAGGTTCACTAATTGGGCCTCATGTAGTCAGGATCATTTTCTTTGTAGAGCACTTAGGAGTTCTAGGGTTTAAAATCACTTAATAATTGTGCAATGAACTCATTGTTACATCACTCTATTAGAAAATATCATATTTTCTTATTAATTTTAATATAAATAGCATTGAGATATATCTTCTATAGATTCTTACTCATCTTCACTAAGTAGATATGGAGATAAAGTGTGAAAGTAATTTGGTCTGTATGGTAAATAAACTGAAAGGGAAAGATAGGATATCTATGACCACAGATTCATCACACCATTCCATGAAGAAAAAGGCCAAGTTACATTAAAGTGAGTAGTATGATGTCTATTTTTAATGTGATTAGAATGACCATTGGAATACAAATTTCTCCTTTCCAAATAATCAAGGGGAACATCAAGTTCATTTATTGTCAAGTGATTTTTAAAATTTTCTAATAATTGGGTATTGTATATTGCCTGTCGTGATGAAATATGTTTTCAAATATAGGAACCTAGTATATTTATATTGTTTGATTGAGAGGAGGTAGATCTAAGAGAATGAAATGTAGTAAAACTTACTACTATAGCTGTTGGGGACTACCCCCACACATTGACAAGTAGAATGATCATGGTTTTAACTGGTTGTTATTATATTACCTCTATTACATATAACATTTTTTCCATATCTAAACCTGATAATATTTGATTGATCTTAAGGTTTATAAGTAAATTACTCTTCTTTTATTGTAATATAATTGGTTATTTTAAAAAAATTAAAATAATAATCCTTATCTATTGGATTGCACGAAATAAGTAATGGTAATCGATAATGAAAATACTTCACATGGACCATACATCTCCCTACTTTTTCATTACTAACTATGTCATCTAAATGATTTTTAAAAAAAATTAAAAAAATATATATTTATATTCTTTTGAATGAAAACCTTTGAGTGTATGTCCGACATGTTTAAGAGAATAAATCTCTAAATGCCCATTTATTTAAATTGTTGAAAATGACCAATAGATTCTTCAATTAGTTCGTAACATTTTGTATATTCCATTTCTCATTGAATAATGTTGTGGTTAATCATATATTATAACATTTAATATTTATTTTAGTAGATATTAATATGTCTAATTGATTAGGTAAAAGTTATATTCTTTTGATAAGTTCATGGAATACAGGATTGAAGATGAAAATTGACTTGGTATAAAGATTGAAAATGTATACTTAGACCATATTGTAGAATATCTTAATCAAGAGTTTATTGATTACTTATGGGATTATGGGATTATATCCCAACTTAATCCTCTTTATACACCTAATTGTAATTTTGTAAGTGAAATGAGGGACCTCACCCTATTGGGTATGGTAAGATCTATGATGAGTCAAGTGTGTCTTCCATTAACATTGTTCAGATTCCAGTTACAAAAAAAAGAAAAAAAATTATAAATTGAGTTCCATATTAAGAATAAAATGGTATTACATATGATCACAATAATTGAAATAGACCTATGTTTTCACATGCATGAATTTGGGGAAGTGAAGAATTTCTTAAATCTATTTTGAAAAAAACATTCACCCCGAGGCACTAATTGTATCATTAAATCATATATGAAGGCTAAAAGAAGATATTACCTATATGATCGTTCAAATTAAATGGTATTGTTAGAAATAATTATATATTCCTTGAGAAATGTCACATATAAAAAAGAGATAGTGAGAGAGATAAATACTTTTATAAAGTACATACCTAATATTCACAAGAGTTGAAACATGAAAAAATTCCACCAATCCCCATTTATGAAGATGTTATAGAGACAGAAATACTACATAATAGTGTAATATAGGTTCTAGGACTTAAACAATATGGTTTTATAATAAATGAGTATTGTTACTTATTATTTGTTGATAATATTGATCATGTAGCCTATAAGGAATCAGTAAGAAGCATAAATGATGCCAAGTGTCAAGAATCCATGAATTCTAAAATAGATTCCATGTACCGAACCAATTATGGAATTTTGTACATCCTATAGCTTATGAAAAATACCATTGATTTAAATGTTCATTCAAGAATAAATTGTACTTGGAATGAAAATTTGGAACCTAAAATACATGACTATTTGCAGAAATTGATTAAATAGTTTGATTAAATTAACTATGATGAAAAATTTCACTAGTTTCAATGTTTAAATCCATTATAATTCTACTTAAAATTAATTTTTTTTAACACTATGAGATTTTACAATGATATTGAAAAATATCCTTCATTAATTATAACCTTTAGGAATATTTCTATATGACATAAACCGATGGGTTTTGTGAATCCAAAAAATTCTAACAAGATATGAAAATTGAAAAAATAACATTTGATATTAATCCAAACATATAGGTCATGGAAAACTTAATTTTATGGATCCATAATATAATTTTATTCATAAATAATGAATGGGAGCCTTGTGTTTGTAAGATATTTAGTGGGCGTTCTATTGTTTTTATAAAAATATATGTTGTTGAAATAGTAGATATTAGAAACAAGATATTGGTCTTACAAGGCATGGTTGGATAAATTATAATTCATAATACAATTTGGAAATGTAGTATATATTGTTGGGATCAATATCCATCGTGATATATCTAATAGGATACTCAGCCTAACTCAAAGTACATATATCTATATGATAATGAAGAGGATGAATATGAACCAATAAATGAGTTTACTATTTCTAGTGTCATATAGAATTCACTATTCTTGGATAATTTGTTCTCATACACCTGAGGAATGAAAACTAATTGAAAGGATTTCATAAAAATTGTTGATTAGGACAATCATGTATGATATGATTTATACTAGGGAATATGTTTTTTTTTTCCAAAAGTGTGCTAGGTTTATATCAATATGACCCATGCGACTACCATAGGATGAAATTAAATACTATCATTTAGTATATAAGTAATTATTATTTGATGTTTCTAATCTATAGAGGAGGTGAGGAACTACTCATATCAGGATATACTGATGCATATTTTCAAACAAATAAAGGTGATTTGAATGTGAAAAAGAGAATCATCTTAACTTATAATGGATGTTTGGTGATATGGAAGAGAGCGAAGAAGGATGTGGTCACAAAATCAACAGACAAAACCATAGTATATTTTGGATTCTAAGGAATTTAAAGATGCAATATGGTTCTGAAGCTTAATCCAATAGCATCAAATGGAACCTAGTAGTACAAATCCATTCCACACCATATTATGATAATATGATAGTGGTGTTCCTTGCAAGGATATATTTTATATATCTGGATGAAGCATATAATTTTGAAGTATTGTCTCTTATGTGATTTTTATTAGAGAGGTGACGTTTCAATGAGAAACATTTCCATGGATGACAATGTGGTGGAACCCCGGACCAATGGCTTGAATCATGAATAATGTCTTAATCGTGGGAGTTTTAGCAGAAAGGTATTTGTAGGTAGTTAGTTTTGGGCAAGGTGGTATTTTGTTAGAGTTGGTTTCCTTGAAAAAGCATGTGTGATTTTATTGAATGAAAATTAAATTATTTTAATATTAATAAAATATCTTAATACATGTTGTTCACTGTTCTTCGTTCTATTAATACAATAATTTCCTAGAGTATCTATCACATTGATAACATCCTAACAGTTTTCATGATATGATGAGAACCATTAAATACCATGAAGATATTATTAAATATAGTTCTATAATAGCATAACATAATGTGGTAGGGAAAACAATATGTATATCGTCAATTACTAGTACTTATAAGATGATGATGGTTTTTATCATAAATTTAGCACTTTTTAATCTCCAAAATAGGTGTGTATATGGAAAAAATGATCCATAATAATTTCACATGTTTGGGTTTCATAACATACTCAAATACGTGAAAATATTAAATAGTACATAGACATTACGATTATTATTAATTCGTGTTACAACTCAGACACAGAGGTTAATCATTTAAAACATGATGATTAGAGTTCATGATGAAGTTAGATACATTGATTAAATCTTGAGTGACATATTGTTAATGGATATCTTAAGGAAGTATTTTATTTCTTCCCAATGTTATGTAAGTTTATATATTTTCATTTTTACTCGAATAATATTGTTGTATTAAATTTCATGTACACGTAGAGTAATGTGTTTATTTTAAACAATCAATGAAAGATGCATCATGCACATAGATTGATCACATGGATGTGAATCCTTATTGATGAGATATTGAGACAAAGGGATTATATTTCATAGTGACTATTCGTATGAGTTTTTTGTTTTAATTAATTTATATTCTTTTTTTGGTTTCCTAGAACAATTTCTAGATAAATGTCTTAGAGTTTAGAAACCCTTTTTAATTCCCATGAGAATATATTTGAGAGGATCTCACACTATGTGTATCTTTTGATATAGATTAAATTTTATATGAATTTAATTAAAGGAATTAATATTATTCCTCTGACTATGAAATTATATTATTAAATTTCTATCAATCAAATGAATTAAATTAATATTTATTCACCTGATTGTCAATAATAAATACTTATTATTTTATATAATTGATAATAAATATTTATTCAATGGTTTGTGGATAAAGTATTTATTTATAAAAAGGTGTTGATTTGGTTATTAAATAAACCCCAGGTTGTTTGAAAGGACCCACACCACATTTGATGACAAATATTAATTTTAAGTCCAATTAATTAATATTTTTAACATTCAAGTTTGCATGTTCACTATAAAGTAATAATAATAATTTTTTTATTTTTGTATGGGGTTTAATAAAGATCATTGTATTGTTACGTTTCAACACAAAAGTTAATAACATTTTATACTAAACTATTTCCCTAAAAAATGAATTTATATATAAATTTTTAGGGTGGTCACAAATTAGGAACAAAGAATTGTTTGTGCACAATGAACTTCTATCACTATGTCAAACATATTCTGTCAGGAATCGGATCTGGTCGCCACCATTAACCGCACCAAATACGGCCCGTGGAAAGGCCTGAAGGGCGTTACCCATCCCCACGGGCTAGCACAAGTGCCCGAGTATCAAACAAATCTGGTTTGGGAACGATTTACCCGAGTATGAAAGCAGAAATCAAAAAAAAAATCATTATAAAAATCTGAAATTTTTCATGATAAACAATTATTAACAAAACCAGATCTGAATACATATGTTTAAAGACAATACAAGTGGTCTAAAAACAAATAATGACAACATAAAGACATCCCCATGGACTCCACATGACAAGGGGATCATCACCCGCAAACCGTCCCCGCAACTCCGCCCCAACGGTGGGGACTAACATCCCGAACCGCCATCACCCATATTCTTCCCTTTACCTGAGTCAAGCATAAGCATGTCTACTTACACCCAAGGGGTGTAAGTAGGGTGTGAGACTAAGCCCAATAGGATACCACTAGTTGATTTCAAATAGTATGAAATACAATTTGAACAAAACAAGCAATTTTAATACACAAGGTGAAACAGTGTTAAAATTCAAAGAAATGCAACTTTCAAATGAAAAAAGTTTTAAATCCTAGAATTTCAGAATGTTAGCACATTAAATATACATGTGATATACTATAATTTACTTCCAAAAACAACCCACAACAAGGTTAAATACCAAAAATCCTATGAGCATCAAAATCAGGAACACCCCTAAGCACTAGGTTGTCTCGGGCCCTATGTACCTCGTACCTCGGTGTAGAGTAACCATAGAAAAATCTGTTCCCATGCACGAGCCACTAGTAGGTAACATACCCATAACCTAGTGGTCCCCAATCATCTTCCAAATAGTTTAGTTAGAGTTGTCGTTATCCAGATGCTAAGTGGAACAGGGACAAAACCCATCCGATCCACTAGCCGTACTAGTACAAATCCGCCCCACCTAAGTACCTGGGCTTCCCCTTTTTGTGCTCAAACAATTTAAGCAAACAACACACATCCTTTTTCATATAAAATATCCTTACTGGTCACAAACAAATTGTACAGTAGCTACACACAATTAATTCCATTTAAAACACACAATAAAGTAATTTTATTTCCAATAAAACAACCTCTCAAAACATCACATTGTTTTTCACCCAAAGCTCTTTAAGATATCCACCTTTGACACTATGATAACACATGTAAGTTATTAAAACAAAATTTCAGTTCAAAACCCTTTAATTAAACCAAAAATTCAGTTATGGGGCATCCCAAAATGAACCAATAAAAGATTTGAATGGAGACCCCTCAATTTCACCAAAAATTGGAACTTAAGATTCATTTGCATTATAAATGCAACTAAAACCAATTTTTACAGAAACATTCAAGTGAAATAAACATTAGAGTACCATGAAAATAGCAATCTAATTCACAAAAAACTTCACACACAATGGAATCACCTACAAAATTAACAAAACCCCTTGAATCTCCGTGCGAAAATCAAATCGCACCCCCGCCGCACCAAGAGAGAACTAGATCAAACCTAAAACCACACAAATTCGACACGAAAACCCAAAGTTAAACCATAGGATCGAATTCCTAGTTTTTGGACATTTGTAAACTCAATTATAACCGAAGAAACACTAAGAACAATGAGTTAAACCCAAAGTAATTTGAAAGAGGAAAGAAGAGGGATCATTTACTTGAAGTATCTTGAAGTAATCACTCCAAAACTCCAGTATCTAAAATTTAAAAGAGCTCAAATTTAGGTTACGTTCGAAAAAGATGTATTATCTCATTTTGGAAATGAAATGGAGGAAAAATATTGAGAATTGAGAGAGTTATGAAAGAAATACTTTACCTCTTCAAATCTGGGCGATTTGAGGAACCCTATGAAGATCGGCACAAAATCTCGATTCTACAAGGCTCCAAATGGGTGGGAGAGAGTTCATACGCGCGGCTGTGTTACTTGGGCTTGAGTGAGACTTAGAAGCACCTAAAAATCCCAAATATGGAATATGTTATAACAAAATCAAATTTTATTTTTAAACAGGAATTGGGATTTCGGGCAGGCCCAACCCCTTAGACAAAAACCCAAATAACCCCTGGTTATGGATTTCTAAAAGCTCCAAATTACCTTGGTGGTGTTAATAGGTTAGGGGAGGTCAATTAGGAATTTGAATGGATGAAAAATGTTGGAAAATGAAAAAGCTATAAAAGATACAAAATTTATTTTTTAATCAGGAATTGGGCTCACAGTTTGGCCCAATTCATGAATACTCATCTATTTCTCCCTAAAACCTAGGGAAACCCCCAAAAAAAGAAAGGATGTAAATTAAATTAAAAAGATACATTTAAAATATGTCGTTTATGTGACATATCCTACCTTCCTCTCAATAATGTGGTTATTTCCTTCAAACTGTAATATTCTGAGAGTGATTATGAATAAAAAAAGAAGAAGATTTATTCACCATGTTCGCAGTAGAAAATAACTTATAGTTTCCTGAAGAACAAATGATCATGTGTGGATCACCATTTGAGGCGTTCTACACTTCAATCATCATAACAAAAATAATGTAATCATTGAATTTTTTCCATATGATAAAAATAATCATCAAAGAATGATCCTAGATGAGGTAATTTGTTTGTTTTATTTAAACAGAAAAATTATAAATTTAACATTAAAGATCATCTATATGGGTGTGGGGTAACTATAAATTATAATAAATTTTAATTCTAATCCAACCAAATGTTCTTCTACTATTCTCAAAACTAACTTTTTGTTGATCAACATTCCTTTCGTTCCTAAAATGGTAATATTATTATAGGATAACTGTTATTTAGGGAGTCACCATAGGTTACTCGGTTCCAAGGACGATAATTTTTATAACATGATTTCCTATTCATGGAATAAGATGTTTGAGACACATAATATTTATACTAAAAAACAACTTTAGAGAATTAGGAAAATTACATTGAAGATTTCCCATCTTAATAATGTTATTATATTCTCTAGATGGTTCCATTAAATCCCACATCTTATACTTGATAAAACCACATTAGAAAAATCCAATATTATTACTAGGGAATGGGGGAATGTAAACTAATACAGTGTATTGCTTCACTAATGCTATTACATCCAGGGATTAGGTGTCTCAGTAACATGCCTATTATAGGACATTTCAATGGAAAATTAATTTCTTAGTGCAATGCAAAGTCTGACCAATGTTATCTCACTTGAGAAGCATTCACATTTGTTCCATCACATAATCAAATTCACATAAAGTACCAATTTTGGATGTTTTTATTTATGATAGGAAATTAATGTAACTTAAATGAAATAAAATATTAAACTAAAATGAAATGGAAAATGAAATTAGTAATGAAATAACTTGTCCATTATGGTGTTGTTTGAGGGTTCCACCATTTTCCTTGTTGGTGTTTAAATTAAGATTGATTATTATGTTATGAGATCTCATTCATGAATTAGTATTCTTTTATTTAGTGGTGTGAAATCTCAAACGCATATAGAAACTATAATTCAACCAACCAACCTATCATAGGGTGTGAAAAAAACTTATTTTCCTAAAGTAGCACTGAGGATGACCATAGTCATCTCACATGAGAAGATTTCTCAATATTTTAAACACATAATCTAATTCAACTAAATTATATATATTTTATTTAATCTTGTAATGAAAAGTAATTTAAATTAAATAAATGATAAAAAAATGTGTTGGGACAACATTTGTAGTTGAGTTGTATTTATTTTCAATGACGTTAATGAATGACAATAATGGTTAAAGACATTGGGTGCAGGGTACTGTAGTGGAAGAGGGGAACTATAGTAGAATCAGGTGCTGTGTGGTACTATAGCAGGTGGGTACTATAGTATTACTATTCACATAATGGGCCACGGGTCAAAAATTTTGGACTACGGGCCATGTAATGGGATAAATGCCCACTAGGCCTTCAGGATATTTAATGTGTCTCCCTCTACATATTTAAAGAGATATTTTCTTTGATTTAATAATAAATGAGGCTTCGACCCCAAACTTATAAAAATGATGGCTAAAGACACCTACCTAAGTGAAATGTAGAATGGATATTATAAGATTCATTCACAAATCTTGAATGTTCAATGAACTTGTATCATTTGTGATATAATGTTTACATCATTGAAGTAGAATTACATTAAGGATGAATTATGTACTTTGGATTTGATAATCAAAAAAGAAATGAATAGGAGAAGAATGTTGAAGAAGAGGGATTGACTATGATGTGGACATGCTCATATTTTAACAGGACCATGCATTTCATATAGAAATCTTATTTGATTTTTACAAATATTTGGGCCAACTCTTCAGCTAGCTAGCCAGCATTCAACCAAAGACATGTGTGGGAACACTAGGTGTCAACCTCACCCACGGAGAAGCCATACCAAAGCTAGGTCCAAGAGTGGTCGTGGGAACATAGGTCACGCCACAGTTTGTGCAGCACATAGGCACAAGGGTATGATGGAAACTAGGTGCACGCCTGAGGAGTCTGAGTGGGCGCTAAGAGAATACCCATAGATATCCAGTGTAGGGTTGCGCCAAAGGGGGAGAAGATAATTCTGAACTGATGAGGAGATGACTTGATTGATTAACCATGCCTCTCTCGCATCGACATTTCTATGTGGGACAAAATTTAAAAAATGTGGATGTAATCTCAACCTTTAATATAATCCCACATCTTGGTCGATAGTTCGATTAGTCGTGACCTTTGATCATCCAAATCTTCATGGATCAATTTATATCACACCATATTCATTTTAACTAGAGCCGTATGATCCACTTGCAGAATTTGATCATCCCGCACCATCGTCTTCAACCAATCGACGCCAGTGCTACCCACTGGCAACACCACTCTCACCAAGGATGAAGACCAACCACGATGGCAGATCGTTAGTCATCTAAGAAGTGTCTCATGATTTAACTGAGACCACGCATGCAATCTATGTCCTGAATTCATGTGACATATCGAGGAAGAAGGTTCTGCTGAGGTAAACGGAGTATTCGAGGCCATGTGGGGTCGAGTGAGCGTCATGCGAGAGAATTGTGCACACGATATGGACTACATGCATGAAGATATGATCCTGTGTTTGGAGAGGAAACAAACCAATGATATCCCCATATCTTTACCAAAGGGCTTGAATATTTTCTATACCCTGGAAATCCTGAGCATTCAAAGCATGATCCCCATGGACTCTAACATAGTTTTGGATTGTAGAAGAGTAACCTCCCACCCTAATAAAAGGAGGATCCCAATATGAATAATCCAGTTTCTCCCTCATTCTCGATAGATCTTATTATCAAAAATCAGAGTATCTCTATGAATCACTTCACAAAAATCAAGCATAGAATTACGAGTCTTGAAGGATCCATGAAAAATAGATCCTATAATCCTTTGAAAGTTGTTAGGCACCCTCAAATAGCTTCAGGAAAAATTGGTTCCTGCAACACGCGATTGATTCCTCAAAATTTCATTGTGCTTTGTAAAGGCCAAAAAACCATGAACAGTGGTTAAGTATTTAACCTCCCACTATGCATTGCAAAGTCAATCACACGTTGTGTGAAGACAAACCATTCATTCTTTATGTGAAGAAGAAGACCCATGGCCATTATAGATTCACAAAGAATGTTGAGAACACACTCATGTATGCATGCTTGTATTCTACTATTTACCATGTTTTGTGTATAATAAAAGGGCATTACACATTTCTTGAACTCATGTGCATGGTTTGAAGAAATCATAAGGCCTTGAGTAGTTGGTTGAAGAATAAGATCGAATAAATAAATGGTTTTACCAATTCACGTTTGCAAACAAATAACACACCTAATAAAACACCCTAAATATTTGCAAGAGGAAGAATGAAAAGAAAGGGTCGGAAGAGGCAAAGTGTGTGTGTGTGTGTTTAAATAACCATATCCATTAAGGGTTTTCACACAAGAGGAAGAGGATGAGTGTTCATGCTTACCTATATGCACATACGTATGTGAAGAAACATAAATTAAACAACCAAAATAACTGTGTGCATGTGTATAAAGATGAAGAAGAAAGAAAAATAATATAAGGTTCAATAAATATATTATATTAATGATCACATTCATTCCTGAACTAGAGAGAAGAATTGATTCATATGATGCCATGTGAATTGATCTTCATTTCCTGAATAACAACACTGGTTTATGCGTTTCAAGCCAAGAAGAGAGAAGAAATTATAATGTTGTATGGTTGTTTCACTAGAGAATAAGTGAGAATTAGAATAGTGCGGTTAGTTGTTTCACGAAGAAGAATAAAGATGAAGAACCAGTGTAGTTGGATTTACACTGGGGAAGAAAATAAAGAAGGGAGAATTGTTTGCCTACTGCTTTCTAAGTAATCATGTGAAGAGCACTAAATCAGATCAAGAGTACAACCTACATTTTGAATAAGGAAGAAGACATTCCTAGATGATAGTATAATTAACCAGAAAGTGTATGGTAATATCATACTTGTTGAATGTTTTAATCGGATTATCTGCTTTCCCCCTCCAAGTGTAGGGATCCACACAGGGCATAGGATTGTTTTCCTAGTCGATCCACTGTAATATTTTATCACATTATAGTGGAAAATCCACGCACTGGTCATTCCCACGGATGAAAAGGACATAGATTCTCTTATTAAGAGGTGAAAATTTTAAAAAATATTATGTGCATATTTTTACTTCTTTCTAGTATTTCCTGTAATAAGGAAAATGAAATAATAGAATAATGATCCAAAGAGGTCAAGATGTATAGTGATAAAAAGTTGGAATTGGTTTCAAAAGTCCCTTAAAATAACTCACACACCCCTCAGTGTTCGGTATATTCCAAATTGGTCCTCTCAATATGAAATGAATAAAATGTAATTAGTGAAGAAATAACATGGCCTTTATGGATTGGTTTGTCAGTTCCATCATTCTCTATATTGCTGTTTAAATAATGCTTGATAATTCAATTCAAAGATCTCAATCATTAATTACTATTATTTTATTTAGTGGTGTAATTTATCAAATTCATTTATAAATATTAATTCATCCTTCTCCTATAATCAGGTTTATGTTACACCTTAATCTAGGGGATAACATCGTCCGAGACCTAACACCATCATATTCCATTCCATCAACAAAATTGATCAACTCCATCATATAAAGATCTTGTATCATGTGAAGAGATTTAAAAGATTTAATAAAATAATAGAAATGAGTTTGAGTTTAGTGTCCTGGTGGAAAGTCATCACACACATTCACAATTACTCATTCTCCTCACAAACTTAATAAAACATAATAAATTAGGTAATGAATGAATGGAATTTGTACGTACATCACCCAGGACAATCCTCAGGTTAGCTCATATTTTTTTAGGGTAATAGGTTACAATTGATACTAGAATAAAAAGTAGAGAATAAACTAAAAATAATGAGGATGTGGAATAAAGAAAAATAAAACAAACACATGGAATCACCAAATAAAAATAGAAGAATTAGAAGAAGAAAATAATAAAAGTTGGAGAGAAAATGGAGAGATAATGATGGTGGGTGGGTGGAAGAAAAAAAAGGATGAATTTGAAATTATTTAAATTAAACTAAATTTAAATTATATTTTAGTTAAAATTTATTTTAATATAATAAAAAAATAATAAGGGGAAATAAACTGGTGAAACAACTTCCTCTCCATAATTTGTCCTCCAGAATTTGTTTTGTTTTTCATCCACTATATTTTTGAATCACCCAATGATCACATATTATTTGTTTATTAAATGTTATTTTCCAATATTAACTCTAAATTTAACTTTATTTGGTCTCTACTAGAGAATTGTTATTGAAGTTGTATTGACAATTACGTTTTTTGGATGAGATTTGAAGAAATAATCCTCGAATTTTGATCGTCCAATACTCACAATAATGAAGTAAAATATAAATTATCATTAATGGTAGAAAGAAATATTTCATTAGCTTTCCAATACATATATAATCACCCAATTTTAAGGTTTTTATCCTAATTTATATTAAATTTATGGAGGAGTGGTCCACATTGTCTTATAGAATAATTTTCATATAGATTGATTTTTAGGCCCTTAGATAGTCGAATTAGCTCATGCTCCAAAAGATAATGATGAAGTAAAAAAATCACGTAATCCAAAAAAAAGGGAATCACAACCATTTTATTTATATTATAATAGTTATTATTTAAATACATAAGTGATTAAAATCTGTTACATGTCCGTAATTAAGTAGTGTATCAATTTTTTCCAAAAACACACCGTAAATCCAAAATTAATGTGAATAAGCTCAAATAGTTATTTTTTTGAATCAATTCATTAGAAAACATTTAAAAATGATAAAAATATTAGAACTTTTAATTCACCCATACTAAAACCCTTATATTTCTCAAGAATAAAATCTCAACATTGAAAATCAATGATCCCCTTTGTTATCAATATTCAAATTATAATGTAATAAAATTAAATAATTAGCAATGTCAAATCCAATTTTCATGTACCACATAAAATTTCAATTAGATGTCCCATTTTTCAAGCACATAATATATTAAAATATTTTACTTTTCACCTTTGAAAATTGATGGAACTTATCCTTTGATTATTTCATGGTCCTCAATTCAATATTATTAAACATGACAAATATTGATTTACCTCAATTTTGAATCTTTTACCTCATCACTCATAACCATAGTAAAGTAGAGTTATGCTCTTATCATTAGAATATTCCCCTTATATATATTCTTGTAAAGTAACTAGTTTCCTTACATTGTAAACACGAAAGCCATTTAATATCTAGACAGATTTCATTAAAGTGTTAATTGACTGTGAGACTTGTTGTTTATTTGATTTTATGTTTTAAGAATTAAGGCTCATGTAAGAGGTTAATATATAAAGTACAATACATTTTATGACAATAAAAGTGTAATAAAATTACCACTTCAATGAAACAAATACCACTTTCCCCAAAAATCAATGTAATGTTTATGATCAAATAAATTATAATGAATTATTTGTTCAACATCATGAATATTTTTTTACCTTTATAATTTATTTTATCATTTTGAAACTACCTTTACATTTTTTAAAAGTTATGTGTACAATAAACCTCAAAACCAACACCAAACCACGTAGGATAAAAATATTTGGTCTAATAGTGGTGGATTTTTTTACCAATTCAAAAACATTTTTCTCATTTTTTGGTTGTGTTTTTATTTTTTATTTTTCTTAATTGTATAAGTAAATAAATTTAATATCATGAATGAATCAAGAACCTCAATTTTCCATAATTAGAACCCCCACATTTTTCCTAATAGTGTATTCCATTCCTTCCAGCATGACCCCTTCACCCTAACACTTAAATTTTAAAATATCATGAAAATACTAAGAGGAGGGTATAAATGGATAAAAATGGATTGAAATATAGCTCATTCCTGTAATATTTTTTCATGGTCTTTATGGAATAATAAAGGATTTCTAAAAAGCGATATATTAAGATAAATTTGATTATCAAATGATGCCTCAATCATTTTTAATGTATTTTTTAATAGTTATTGGATGGACAAGATAGAATGAATGTTCTAGTAGGTGATATGTCCTAAGATCACTTCAAAAATATTCTCAATAATAATAGTGATTACTTGGTCAATAAATCCTCTCAGGAATGGGACATATTATTTTTCCCAATCAAAAAATACATGACAATTAATAACAAATAAATTCACTTAAATTTAATAAATTCAAAAGAAGAAAAATGGTAGGGAAATTTCATTTACATGAATCAACTAATTTTATCAAATTAGGAGTTCTCATTTTAATATCCATGTTTAAAATTAATTATCCAATTATAAACATTATTCAATCAATCACATTAGTATTAAAATCTAAAAAATGTAATCAAAAGATATATAATAAACTCTTGTCTCCAAGATAAGTTATGTAAATCCATAATTCATGTATAGGGATAAAACTTTCAAATATAAAGTTCAAAAAACATTGTTTGAAAAAATATAGAGTGTTTAACAGATAAAAATTCAAAGTGAACTCCATTTTGAAATAAATCATTACTTCACTTCTAGTTTAGATATTTCGGGATTCCTTCTTCTATCATGATCCTAAAAAAGAAAATTACACAATTAATCACAAGGATAATTTCATTAAATAAAAACATGAAATGGGGGAGTGGGTTTTATACTGGAATAATAAAAAAAATTGAAAATAAAATATAAATTCTTAGAAATAATGTAAATAAAATCTTGGTATAGTACCCCATGTGGACCGTAAATTTTTACCTCATCAAGAAGACAATACTTATTGTTATTCATAATTAGATGATTGGTAGATATTCTTTGACTTGAACCAACACATGTGTCTTTTACCCCACTTCCAATTATTTGTTCTTATTGAGGATAATTCTATGTATAGATTACCCCCATGTCCACCCCATTCACAATGTAGTAAAACTTTCATCATGGGGGTTGGATGAAGTATAGAACCTCCTTCTCATTGGCTGTAACATATTAAACATCATCTTTAATAACTAATGGTTGATTAATAGGGGCTATATGAATATAAATTTCAAAGTCATGGTTTGAATTTATATTATTCTGAAAATATTTATAAAAGAAGAATATAAATTTGATTTCCCCTATTTAGTGTGTGAGTCCCCTATCTTGGTTTCATATGGCTTAGGTATATGGAATTAATCATGTCCTTTCTCAAATTAAATTTCAATAATTTTATGAATCTCCATGTGTTTTTTAGAAGGTGAATGTGTTGTTTCTTTATCATACTCTAAGAAAAAGAAAGGATTGAAAAAATATGAAAATTCCAAAAAAGGTCAGATTCTCAAATAAAATTGAAAAATATTAGAAATGAAATCGTTTAAATTAATATCATCTCATATAATTGGTTTTAGTTCAATAAATTCTTTAGTGATAAGTGCCTCTTGATGATGGATGTTGTAAAGTGGTGGTAGATAGTCAAGATCCTACATCTTTTCTTAAAATTACACCACTTAGGTGGGACCATATTCTATATCTAGGGAGATATGAAATAGTGGTGGATATTCATATTTGTAATGTTTTGGGTGACCAATTTATAAGGTCTCAGCCTTAAACCTTACATAATATTTAATTAAATTAATAATTCACGTCGAGGATCTTTTTAGGTTTATAGTTTTAGAGAATTAGGACATTACTATTACATCTCTTGAGTTTACATGGTAAAATCTTCTACACAGTTTCCATTTTTTTCATAAGATAAAAACTCTTAAAAATAAATATGTCTACTTCCATGTTTAGACATAATAGATTTTCCATGATCCCATCCTTGACCATATTCCACATTATTTCCTGTGAAAAACATTTCAAAAAAACTTGGGATGATCATAAAAATATCAGTAGGGGATACACAAAGAAGGAAAACTGTTAGTTCTTCAAACAACAAGTAAACCACGAATAATTTAACAGAAGTAATAATTTTCACATTTATGAATTAATAATTACTATTCACTAAAGAAAAGATCATTACATACCATTTGGTAACCAAAGGATTACCAAAAAAACCATATAAAAAATACTTAACATATAAAGGTAACATGGGACATAAACATACTTAAATGGAATAACAATACGGTCGACTTTAACACATATCACTAAATGTAATAGCCATATAGACGACTTCCATACCCAATGCATTTTTGGTTATAATGTAACCACCCGTTCTGGTATTCACGTCACCACCTGTCATTTGGTTGATCACGTAACCACCCGTCAAATGTCCAAGAACCAATATAAAATGATTACAGATACAATAAATGTAACACCCCAGGTAAATAAAGAATATGACATCTTTATATTTATCCATATTTGTAAATAAAATATTAATATTAATTTAATGGGGATGCTATGCTTGATGGCGTAACCAACACGCAACAACGAGTTTCTTGGGAATCTTGTGTTGCACTCTAATAATAAAATAATATTATTTTAAATGGTAGTTAACATGTAGCAGTTGTATTGGCGGGAATGGATATAAATAACTAAAATATGATTCTATATGTTTTTAAATGTTTTTACATTTATCCAATGAATGATAAAAGCATAAAATACAGAAAGAATTCAATTTTAGGCGTATATGCCCTAGTTTTCACTAAAGGTTAACTTATCACCTTTTGATGGAGAACCGTCATTAAATATAGTTTTGTTCACTCTTATAAATTCTATTGGACCAAATAAAACTCTTCTTAAGAATTGGGACATCAAAATTTACTTTGTGTAAATTTTTGGTATCTTTCTGATAAGGTTCTTTTTTTAATGAATAGTGTAAAATGTTGTATTTTAATTCAAAAACTCTTTTTAATCTAATTTATTTATATGATTAGATTTTCTATTGAATTGGTTTTAAATTGAAATTAGAATATATTTTTACCATTAAATCCAATAGTGGTCGTTGGAATTAATTTTACTTTGAAATCAGACTTAAACTAGTGTCAATCTTTTGATACTTATTGTTTCATAAAAACACGCTATTTTCTCTGACAGCGGGAATTAATTATTAAATTAATTAATGTGACTTATATGTTTTGAATTTTGTAAAATGGACTTCATTTTTTAATTCGTAATATCAAATATATCTTAGGGTGAAATTTTGGGATTTTTCTAAAAAACTTCAATTTTTGATGAATAGTGAAACCACTAAGTGGTACTTATAAAAACTGATTTTTCCGTTTAAATGAAAATTTTCCATCTTTGTGTTTTGAATTTCAAAAATCCTACATACATGGTTCTCATTAAGAAGTAAAATGTGGTTCAATGGGATAAAAACAATTTTTTGTTGAATAGTAACTTATTAAGTTTTTAATCGCAATTAGAGGTAATTAATGTAGTTTAAGGTAAAAATAATGTTTTAATAATATGAAATGAACTTGAAACATGTCCTAACCTCATTTGATGTGTCATGGCGGACTAGAAAAACCCATGGGTCATCTTGGGGACCCCATGAAGCCACTTTGGTTGGAAAATGACATTAATATCGATTTATTTAAAGTTAAACTAAAAATGATACAAACATGAAATGTTTTACTAAAACAATTTTTACATGGGGTTATACAAATCATATTTTTGACTATAAATATTCATTGGAAATATAAAAGTATTTCCTACATCATAGTATTTTTTTATAATTTTTTGACATTAAATAAATTAAATTATTTATGACATCATGGTGATGCAGCGATGACCTCATTATTTAACGATTTAAATAAAATGGAAAGTGAATGTAATATCTAAGACCTACACATGTCCAAAACCTATTGGATGAGTGAATTTAGAACCCTTATCACCTTATCCTCAAAACTCATCAATGTGGGACCTCTTAAATCTGCATACCATTTTAAAATAAAGTGACTTTTTTTACCTTCCAATAGTGCCCCTCCTCTCCTCTTATAAAAGGCTCCCACCTCTACCTCCTTACCCACACTCCCAAAGCCTTTTTCTCGGCCAAACCCTGACCATTATATCTCTCCACTTCCCTCTATTACTCCTTGAAGCCTCACTTTGGGCAGAAGTCTTTCCAAGGAAGCCTTTCATCTCAAACCAAAGGGAGTTACCCGATTTTAAGGTAATGTCTTCACTTGAGTCATTTTGTTTTATTTTGCTTCTCCAACCCCCTAAAATCTTTTTATTAATTTATTTTGTAACAACTACAGTATCATAAATATACTATGATGTTGTTATAAGATGTATTCAAGATAAACTTTCACACACCAACATCTAATGGTTAAAGAACATACTGTTTCCGTGGATGGCGAATTTCGGCCTCCCGAAACGATGATTGTTCAACATTCTTTTAACACCTTCAAAGGTGGCCATTAAGATGTAACTATATTTATATATGATATATAATATTTTTATGTTTTACTTAAGCTTCTGTAATTATCATTATGGGCATACCTTTATGGTTTCCATTATGGGTAAATGCGATATATTCATTTAAGGAAGTGCGGACTACCGCTCCCTCAAAGTGATTTGATTCGTTAAATACCATCTGTGGGACGTATAAACGATGAAACTATGATATTATATATGATATTATACTGGAATTAAAATATACCTTTATATCATTATGATTCCATTGTATAAAATACGAAATATAAATGAAAGTAGCGTTCATGCGTATGTACGGCTTACCGTCTCCATGAACGGTGCATTTTATTTCTTACCTCTAAATGATTATGTAATATTATAAATTCATGTATATACTGGATATATATGATATATACATAATTATTATAATTCTGGATATAATGGATACATGAACAACATGTAATTATAAAGGGTTCGTTTTCGACTCAAGTACCAATGATCGTTAAACCGACCGTTATTAACTTAAATAATTACATAGTGTTTATGACAAGGAAATAAGTGATATAAAAGGAATAATGAACTTGAAAATGGTTCTTAAACAAGTATAAATTAACTAAAGTTTATTATTCAGGAGATTAAAGAACAACCGAGTCAGGTCGGACCCGAGGTATGGGACTTCGTCTCAATCTCCTTTCATTGAGGCATATTTTGTTTTATACACAACCTTCTTTTATACGGTGTATAAACCCCTTTGAATTTTACGTTTATCCAAAATGAATCTTTTTTATACAAATCATTTTACTAAACGACAAAAGGGAATGTTTTTGTCGTACGTATGCGGCGACAACGACTTCTCCGCCGCCGTGACTGTTATTTGAGTTTCGGCTTCCTCTACAAGCCATACCTTCTTTTTAAAAGAAAAATAAATACCATGTTTTAATTTTCTTTTATTTTGGTATTAAAAATGGGTTTCATAATGTTTTTATATCAATGTGTTGTATTGATATATTGTGATTGAATGGTGGAAATGTTATGTTTCCTTTATGCATGTTTTATGTGATACGATTATGTTGAGGTTCTTGTGCATTATTATGAAGACGGGTGGTTCCGTGATAAACTAAGGGCGGGTGAGCCCGATATAGCTCTCCAATGCATTGGGTAACGTGAAGGAGTGAAACGTTATGGTTTCTCCGAAGAGATTTAGGGAATATACTGTGATGGGTATTCCAAACGTAACCAAGAGGGTTACTCCCTACGTAAGAATGTTATGAATGCCTCAAGTTACCTTTATGTCTTATGATTTCTATGATTTATTCATGATTGTATGGGGTATGTTAAAGTGCCTATGTTTTATGGGTAAAGTATGATTTCATTCTTCTGTATATATGAACTCATGTTTCCTTTCCATATTTTTATAACCCTTACTAAGAATTTTATGCTCATCCCAAGTTTTTGAAATGTTTTTCACAGGTCAAGGGGAAGGTACATGATGTGATGATAGTGTCAAGGATGTGTCAAGAAAGAATCCATGTTTTATTTTAAATATGTTTCCGTTGATGGGAAGAATGAATACTATTTTTTATGTAACCACTGTGTTTAAATTTGGAATGTAATGCAAGTTTCATGATCTAATTCTCTAAAACTCTAAACCTGAAAAGATCCTCAATGTGTAATCTTGTAATAACTCAAGATTAACTAAGGTTTATGGCTGGGGCCTTATAGTTGGTATCACAGGTCGGTTTAGACAACTTTAGGGATTAGGAGTTCTTGTGAGACACTTGATTAGTCCCTATATCTATTATTTCAGTTAAATCCTTGTTTTATAACTTTTTTTCAGGTCAAGTAAAGTCGGTTAAGAATGGAAGGAGAAGGATCTCAAACGACATTCCTATCTCTTCCTGATGACATTCTTGCAATAATTATTGCAAAGTCATCTTCGGATGATTGTGAAACTTTTTCTAGCATACAACTCACTTGCAAGCAGTTGTTTGAGATATCAAACACCTCCACTATACCTTGTTATCATCGTGGATCATGGGTTGTTTTTAGAAAAATACTATTTTCACAATATTCTAATATTTTCAAGAAAGGTAAATATTATCAAGGTATTTTCAAATATTTTACCTTATCACAAGAATTTGAAGTATATTATGATTTTAGAAATGGTGCTGAGGAAGGAGACCCTTTCGCAACCTATTTATATTTGCTTTTAAAATATAGTCTCACATCACATACTTATGTTATTTTAAAAGGACCAATAATTGAAAGTTTCAACTCAATTTCGGTCCTACTATTTTATAGAAATCAGGTTTTATCAGATGTTTTGGAATTATATGTCATACATGATTATTTTCCAAAACTGTTTTTCTGTGAACACCCATATGACCCATGTTGTACGAGGTGTATTTGGATGGAGGAAGAAAATGATTTTTAAGGATCTCTAAATCATTCTTGTAATGCATGGGACTTCTACCTACGTGAGCAAGATGACGATGAAACCGAGTGGATGCCATGATCAAGGTATGATGTTATTCATTTTGGGAATAGTTTTTTTATCTTATGGTGGTGAAATAAGACTTCAAGAATTAAGATGTTGAGATCGCAATGAATTCGGATGAAAATTAAAGGTATAAGGAAATGATTGAGGTTAAAACATGTTAGGGTTATTTTTGGAGTTTTATAAATAGGACAACACGCAGACCGTGTGACAACCCGTCACGTCGGACAAAGATGCGGGAATCGAACCCACAACCAAAGTGCGACTGGTATTTATCACCAACCACTGGACTACGTGATGTCCCTGGTTAGTTTGACTGATTCTTTTTAGTTATATGATTTAATGAATTAAGAGTAATTTGATTTTGGGTTATTTATGAAAATGATTAACCTATCATGGAGGATATGTGATTAGGTTAATTACATTTCAATACGAGACTTTATGAGCAACTAATGTTGTTTGGAGATAAATGTTACGATTTAACTTGGAAGACTATGTGACTAAATCCTTCAAATATTTGGGTTTCAATCTTATATTGGTTTAATTTGAAGAATTTTGTGGAAAAATTGTTTATCGGATGGTCCTCGTTGAACTTTGGGTTTTGTTGGAAAAATTTTGGAGATTAAGCATAGATTTTCTTTTTAATGGGTTATCCTTTTCTGGATTATCTGACCTTGTACTAACCTTTCTGGTTTTGGTTTTGGTTAAAGCCTAAAGACAAGGGATGTATATAGTTCTCTTGGGTGGATTAGGTGATTCTCTAGAAGTTGATTATAGTACTATTAATGTGAACAAGTCTTCCTAAATACTCGTCTTTTGGAGAAAATATGAGTTTGTGTAAAAGTTAAAAGTCAACATGATAAGTGATTATGTTTCCCTATGAATAAATTACTCAATAAAAAGTAACTTAAAACAAAAATGATATCTATTAACTTTTCCTACTGGGGAATCGAATACCGTTTAACCCATCACAAGTTTGTGATTTTCTTGTGGTTAACTTTCTCCTAAACATGTTTTCTGTCACTCTTCATCAGAACATGACCCTATGTTTTCTCCTCCATGTCCATATTTTTCTACATGGAATCCTAGTATGGGTTAACTCGGGAGACCTTTGTACTTATCATTCTTTATTTTAAGGTTATTGTTTTACCGACTCTTGTTCCGATGTGGGACATTCAAGGATGTTTCCAAGCTCAATTTTAAAATTGCGAGGACGCAATTCCCAAAAGGGGGGAAGGATGTAACACCCCAGGTAAATAAATAATATGATATCTTCATATTTATCCATATTTATGAACAAAATATTAATATTACTTTAAAGGGGATGCTATGCTCGATGGCGTACCCAACACGCAACAACAAGTTTCTTGGGAATCTTGCGTTGCACTCTAATAATAAAATAATATTATTTTAAATGGTAGTTAACATGTAGCCGTTGTATTGGCGGGAATGGATATAAATAACTAAAATTTGATTATATATGTTTTTAAATGTTTTTACATTTATCCAATGAATGATAAAGGCATAAAATATTGAATGAATTCAATTTTAGGCGTATATGCCCTAGTTTTCACTAAAGGTTCACTTATCGCCTTTTGATGGAGAACCGTCATCAAATATAGTTTTGTTCACTCCTATACATTCTATTGGACCAAATAAAACTCTTCTTAATAATTGGGACATCAAAATTTACTTTGTGTAAATTTTTGGTATCTTTCTGATAAAGTTCTTTTTTTTAATGAATAGTGTAAAATGTTGTATTTTAATTCAAAACCTCTTTTTAATATAATTTATTTATATGATTATATTATCTTTTGAATTGGTTTTAAAGTGATATTAGAATATATTTTTACCATTAAATCCAATAGTGGTCGTTGGAATTAATTTCACTTTGAAATCAGACATAAACAAGTGTCAATCTTTTGATACTTATTGTTTCATAAAAACACGCTATTTGCTCTGACAGCGGGAATTAATTATTAAATTAATTAATGTGGCTTATATGTGTTGAATTTTGTAAAATGGACATAATTTTTTAATTCGGAATATCAAATATAGCCTAGGCTGAATTTTTGGGATTTTTCTGAAAAACATCAATTTTTGATGAATAGTGAAACCACTAAGTGGTACTTATAAAAACTGATTTTTCCGTTTAAATGAAAATTTTCCATTTTTGTGTTTTGAATTTAAAAAATCCAACATACATGGTTGTCATTAAGAAGTAAAATTTGGTTCAATGGGATAAAAATAATTTTTTGGTGAATAGTAACTTATTAAGTTTTTAATCGCGATTAGAGGTAATTAGTGTAGTTTAAGGTAAAAATATTGTTTTAATAATATGAAATGAGCTTGACACATGTCCTAACCTCATTGTATGTGTCATGGACGACCAATACAACCCATGAGTCAACTTGGGGACCCCATGAATCCACTTTGGTAGGAAAATGACATTAATATCGTTTTATTTAAAGTTAAAGTAAAAATGAGACAAACACGAAATGTTTTACGAAAACAATTTTTACATGGGGTTATACAAATCAGAGTTTTTACTATAAATATTAATTGGAAAGCTAAGAAGCTTTCCTAAATCATAGTATTTGTTTTATAATTTTTAGACATTAAATAAATTAAATTATTTATGACATCATGATGATGCAGTGATGACCTCATTATTTAACGAATTAAATAAAATGAAAGGATACTTTAATATATAAGACCTACTCATGTCCAAAACCTGTTGGATGAGTTTATTTTGAACCCTTATCACCTTAAAATCGAAACACATCAATGTGGGACCTCTTAAATCCGAATACCTTTTTAAAATAAAGTGACTTTTCTTTACCTTCCAAGAGTGCCCCTCCTCTCCTCTTATAAAAGGCCCCCACCTCTACCTCCTTAACCACAATCCCAAAGCCTTTGGCTCGGCCAACCCATTCCCATTTTGTCTCTACACTTCCCTCTCTTACTCCTTGAATCCTCACATTGGGAATAAGTCTTCCCAAGAAAGTCTTTGAGCTCAAACCAAAGGGAGTTACCCGATTTTAAGGTAATGTCTTCACATAAGTCCTTTTGTTTTATTTTGCATCTCCAACCCCCTAAACTCTTTTTATTAATTTCTTTTGTAACAACTCCAGTATCATAAATATACTAGGATGTTTTTATATGAAGGATTCGAGCTACACTTTCACACACCTACATCTAATGGTTAAAGAACATACTGTTTCCGTGGATGGCGAATTTCGGCCTCCCGAAACGATGATTGTTCAACATTCTTTTAACACCTTCAAAGGTGGCCATTAAGATGTAACTATATTTATATATGATATATAATATGTTTTTGTTTTCCTTAATCTTCTGTAATTTTCATTTTGGTCATTCCTTTATGGTTTCCATTATGGGTAAACGCGATATCTTCATTTAAGGAAGTGCGGACTACCACCCCCTCAAAATGATTTGATTCGTTAAATACCATATGTGGGACTTATAAAGGATGTAACTATGATATTATATATGATATTATACTGGAATTATAATGTACATTTATATCATTATGATTCCATTGTATAAAATACGAAATAGAAATGAATGTAGCGTTCATGCGTACGTACGGCTTACCGTCTCCATGAATGGTGTATTTCATTTCTTACCTCTAAATGATTATGTAATATTATAAATGCATGTATCTACTGGATATATATTATATATACATACTGATTATAATTCTGGATATAATGGATACAAGAACAACATGTAATTATAAAGGGTTTATTTTTGACTCAAGTACCGATGATAGTTTAAACAACTGTTTTTAACTTAAATAATTACATAGTGTTAATGACATGGAAATAAGTGATATAAAAGGAATAATGAACTTGAAAAAGGTTCTTAAACAAGTATAAATTAACTCAAGTTTATTATTCAGGAGATTAAAGAACGACCGAGTCAAGTCGGACCCGAGGTTTGGGACTTCATCTCAATCTCCTTTCATTGAGGCATATTTTGTTTTATACACAACCTTCTTTTATATGGTGTATAAACCCCTTTGACATTTACATTTATCCAAAAGTAATCTTTTTTATACGAAGCATTTTACTAAATGAAAAAGGGAATGTTTTTGTCGTACGTATGCGGCGACAACGACTTCTCGACCGCCATGACCATTATTTGAGTTTCAGCATCCTCTACAAGCCATACCTTCTTTTTAAAAGAAACATAAATACCATGTTTTAATTTTCTTTTTTTTTTGTATTGAAAAAGGTTTTCATAATGTTTTTATATCAATGTGTTGTATTGATATCTTGTGATTGAATGGTGGAAATGTTATATTTCCTTTATGCATGTTTTATGTGATACGATTATGTTGAGGTTCTTGGGAATTATTATGAAGACGTGCGGTTCCGTGATAAATTAAGGGCGGGAGAGCCTGATATAGCTCTTCAATGCATTGGGTAACGCGAAAGAGTGAAACGTTAAGGTTTCTCTGAATATATTTAGGGAATATACTGTGATGGGTATTCCAAACGTAACCAAGAGGGTTACTCCCTACGTAAGAATGTTATGAATGCCTCAAGTTACCTTTATGTCTTGTGATTTCTATGATTTATTCATGATTTGATGAGGTATGTTAAAGTGCCTATGTTTTATGGGTAAAGTATGATTTCATTCTTATGTATATATGAACTCATGTTTCCTTTCCATATTTTTATAACCCTTACTGAGCTTTTTATGCTCATCCCATGTTTTTGAAATGTTTTTCACAGGTCAAGGGGAAGGTACATGATGTGATGATAGTGTCAAGGATGTGTCAAGAAAGAATCCATGTTTTATTTTAAATATGTTTTCGTTGATGGGAAGAATGAATACTATCTTTTATGTAACCACTTTGTTTAAATGTGGAATGTAATTCAACTTTCATGATCTAATTCTCTAAAACTCTAAACCTGAAAAGATCCTCAATGTGTAATCTTGTAATAACTCAAGATTAAGTAAGGTTTAAGGCTGGGGCCTTATAATAAATATAAAGGAAAGAAAAAATTTCCTCATTTAAATCACAATATATCACTTAAATATATTTACATAATAAATCAATTATCAAATCCATTTTCAATACCAAAATACATAAAATAGTATGTGGTATTTATTTTGTTTTAAAAACCGTTCGGATTATTGAGGAACCCAAAGATTAAATAATACTTGCGATGGAGGAAAGGTATTTGTCACCACTTACGTTAAAAAAATATTCATTTTTTTCATTTAGTAAAACGCTTCGTAGAGAACGATTCCCTTTGAAAATTCAAGGGTGTTTATACAGCGTATAAAAAAAGTCCTGTATTAAAATAAAATATGCCTCAATGAAAGGAGATTGAGACGAAGTCCCTTACCTCTCATCCGACATGACTCGATCATTCTCTAATCTCCTGAATAATAAACTAAATTTAATTTCTACTTGATTAAGAACCTTTTCTAGTTTATTATTCCTTTTATGTAACTTATTACCATGTTATAAACATTATGTAATCATTTAAGTTAATAACGTTCATTTTGTCGATATTTGGTACTTGAGTCAAAAATGAACTTCTTATATTTACAAGTTGTCCATGTGGTAAATAGTCCATTATATCCAAAATGATATTCATGATTTAAATATCATATCTGTCATATATATTCTGCATATACGTGTACTTATAATAGTACATGACATTTGGAGGTATGAACTGAAATGCACCGTTCATGGAGACGGTAAGCCGTACGTACGCATGAACACAACTTTCATTTATATTTATTATTTTAATGGAATTAAAAAATAATTATTAATAGTTATATTATAATTCTGTTATAATATTATATATAATATCATTAACTCTATCCTTTATACATCCCACATAAGGCATTGACGAGTCACATCACTTTAAGGGTGCGGTAGTCCACACTTCCTCAAATGAGATTATCGTATTTAGCCACTATGGAAAACATAAAGGCTTGATATAATTGGGAATTATAGAAGAATAAGGAAAAAATATACAAAATATATATCATATATAAATACATTTCCATCATAATGGCCCCCATGAGAGGGGGTAAGATGAAATTGAACAATCATCGTTTCATGAGGTGTTAGTTTTCCATCCATAAAAACATTATGTTATTCATCCATTAGATGGATTTTTCTGTAAGTGTTATAGCATCCCGCCTTTTTATCACATAAACTTTCATTACATTTTACAAAACTGAGGATCTTTAATGTTTAGTGTCTTGGAAACCAGGAACATAATAAATGAAACAAAAAAAACATTCTTATTAAACACTTGAAAGGCTTCTCCTCAAGTTCATCCTAGGTTCATTACTGCATCTCATAACCTGGGGAAATGCATCAAAAGAAAGGGTGAGCAGAAGGCCCAGTAAGAGAAACTAGAGAAACATTTTACATGTGAACTTGAGATACTTCAATAAGGTCATGAAAATAACATTAAGGCATGAGAATGAAATCATGAGATACATCATAATAAAAAATAACATTTTTTTTATAAATTGAAGATGTGGCTACAACATTTAATATTGACAATCATTTCGTTTCACCAAGGTCCATCCCCAAGGTTTCGTTAAAATTACCAAGGTTATTCACCAAGGCGTCGTTAAAATGGTCATGTCTAGAGATTAAGTCTTTACCCAATGCATTGGAGACCTATCAGGGCGCACCCTTAAATTTGCCTTTATTATCATGTGATCCACATATATCATCATCAAAAATTTCATAAATAACACATATAGCATAAAATAAATGGGTTTCATTTCATAATCATAACATTTTAAAAACTGCTTTAATGATATGATCTTTACGTCACTTTAAACCAACGGAAAGGGAAAAAGGGGTTTCATTTATGTAATTCCCAGAATTTAAAATAGAACATTTTTATATATATGTTAATACCCCTGTAGAAATAAGAGCTTTGAGTATTCACTTTATAACATAAAATAATTTTTAGAAAAGAGAGAGAGGCATTTTGAGACGAAAATTCTGCAGCATAACGGCTATGTTACAAGTTTTTAGAAAACATTGAGAAGAGAGGGGACATGGGTCAAACATTCATAAATGACCCATAAAACCATAGAGGGACAAAATATAAGGTATTTAAGAACATGGTAATGAAATTTGAAAATATAACATATGAAATGAAGAACATGAATGGAAGAAAAAAAAATCTCTTGTGAGAATTCGGCAGCCTAACGGCGTCACTTAAACTTCAACAAAATTGAATTGACAAGGTCAAATAGGGTCTCTCATCATATGAACATAAGAGTCCAGTATGATAGATATAGTGGTCATACCCCAACATAATAGAAAGGAACTTGAAAGAATTGACATGAGAGTAGAACTTCAAAACGAGAATGGTGAAGAACCACTTAAAAATTCCGCAGCCTAACGACGCCACTTAAACTTCAACAAAATAATGAATTGAAGAGATAAAATGGGGTCTCTCATCATATGAACATAAGAGTCCAGTATGATAGATATAGAGATCATACCCCAACATAACAAAAAGGAACTTGAAAGAATTGACATGAAAGTAGAACTTCAAAACGAGAAGGGTGAAGAACCACTTAAAAATTCGGCAGCCTAACGGCGCCACGTAAAACTTCAAAATAATGAATTGAAGCGATCAAATGGGATCTCTCATCATATGATCATAAAAGATCAGTATGATAAATTTTGAGATCATACCCCAAAATAATAAAAAAGGAACATGAAATACTTTACATGAAAATAGATCATGAAAAATGAGAAGGGAGAAAGAATCCGTTACAAATATTTCGGCAGCCTAACGGCGCCACTTAAAACTTAATAAAACGAAATAATGAGAGTAAGAGGGGATCTCTAATAATATTAACATGAAAAGGGAAGTAAGAGGAGTATAAAAGAACATCCTCCAACATAAGAACATGGAGCATAAAAGGAATGACATAAAAGAGATTACTTGAAATGAAAGAGAGAGGTCGGATCCCTTACCTTAAAATGTAACTCTTAAACCTCAATGGTTGGGACCTTGAGGGCTTGGGGGCACCTTGGGAGGACTCCTTGGGAGGTAATGAGACCAGAACTTCGTTGGGTAAGAGTGGGGAGTCGAATTGATGAGAGGAGGGCTTGGTATTTATAGGGAAAGTGAGGGGACAAGGCATTAATGGCCAAGGGACACCTCACATGTGCTTTTCTCAAACCCATGTGCTCTCCCTTGGCATTTACCATGGAGTTAGGCCACATGGGGCCCCCACAACAATACTTCATCACCCTTGGCCGTCCAAACCTTAAAATATCTCATGACATCATCATGACACAGCTATGATGTCATTAAACATATCGAAACCCTAAAACTGCATTTTTACTATTCACTGAAAAATTCATCTTTCTCAGAAAAATCCCAAAATTTCACCTTAACTAAATATCAATGCTCTGATTTCAAAAATGAACTCCATTTTATAAAAATAATTTTCTAAATATTTTTAAATTTATTTTTAAATAAAAACACTATTCACCGAAAATTCATTTTTTCAGAAAAAACCCCAAAAATTACCATAACATAATATCGATGCTCTGAGTTCAAAAATAAAGTCCTTTTTATAAAAATAATTTTCTAATAATTTTTAATTAAATTTTTAATTAAAAAGCACTATTCACCCGAAAAAACTAATACTTGAATAATAATTTATGAAACCGTTATTTAACCATTTTATTGAATCACATTACTTAATCAAGGTTCCTAGATTATTTTTAAAACTTTCTTTAAGTGAGGTTACTAATCCATTTGGTCATATTACTAATACTAATCATAAAATCACTATTCATAATTTACTATTCATCAAAAATCATGTTGATCTTATTAGACTCTAAATTTCGTATTGGACATAATTGTAGAAGACCATTTTTTGAGAATCATTACACATTTTAAATTATTTAAGGTTTACAGAAACATTTTTTTTAAAATATCCTTTTGAAAATTCATCAAAAATATGCATACTATTTTTATCTAGTCATTTGAAAATTCATAAACATTATCATAATAAGAAATCCCAATTTTTATTTAAAACAAGGATTACACAAGGCAGTTATGGTCTCATTACATAGCCCCTTATAATACCAGCATAGGACTTAAGAGTAAGGTGTGCTAGGGTGATAGAATCTTGGGGCCGCTCAGTCAACATTGCCCGAGTAGTAATTTCTACCAGTTTGAACTTCTCGCGAAGACGATTCCATTATAGCTTCACATGATGAAGTTCAGCTTGTATTTGGTCCAGAGCAAAGCCCAATGGTGCTACCTCCTTCCCAAGCTCTGTTAGATGGGCTTCGATCGGTCCAAGACTACTAGGTGAGGACATCAAATCTTCTTTCTATAATAGTTAACCAAGATTACTTATATTTGGAGACAATAATAAAAACATTTTGTTCACAGTGGTCATATTGACCGATGGTCATATAATAGTCAAAACCCACTGGTCTCATTTTATTTATAATCATGTTTATCAAATAAAACATTTTTGTTGAGTATAAAAATAAAATAAAATAACACATGAAATTAGGGAACAAGATTTATTCAACATTTCAGGCCGTTACAATCTTCCCCCCTTAAGAAATTGTGTCCTCGCAATTTTTAAAATTGGGTTTTGAAATTTCATTTAAAGTCCCACATCGGAAAAAGAGTCAGTAACACCATTACTTTAAAAGAAAGAAAAGGAAGTACAAAGGCCACACGAGTTTACTCATACTAGGATTCCATGTAGGAAATATGGACATGGAGGAGAAAACAAAGGGTAACGTTCTTAAAGGAGAGTGATAGAAAACATGATTAGGGGCAAGTTAACAACCAGAAAATCCCAAAATTATGATGTGTGTAAGCGGTCTTTGATTACCTAGTAGGAACATAAACCAACAATGTTTTTGTTTTACGTTCCTTTTAATAACATTGAAGAATTCATTTACAACATAGAACCAAAACATAAGGAAATATATCTACCTTCATGTAGAGTTTCATACATTAATAAGTTTCTACCAAAACTAATCTTTTCTCCAAATGATGAGCATTCAAAACTACTTGGTCTCATCAAAACACAAGAATCATCATGTAGAGAATCACATGATCCACAAAAGATCAACTATCTATTTCTTCTATCTTTAAACATTATCCCAAAAATAGAATGGGTAAGGTAAAAAAAATCTTCAAAAAGAATCCCATAGAAATGGAAACTACTTTTAAATCTTCAAAGTTCCATGGTACTACCCAATGTTAATCATAGAACATTCCATAAATAATGGTCCTTAAGATTCCTGAAAATAAACCAAACTAAGATTGAAACCCAAATACAAGAAGGACTTGATAACATAGTCTTCTAAAATAAACTTCATTGTTTATATCCAAACAACATCAACCACTCCTAACATCTTATAACAAAAGTAGCTAACCTAAACATATTTTACCCAATTTAGGTTAATCATTCCCGTAAGTAACCTAAATTACTATAAGGCCACCTTAAATTCATTGATTCTTCAAAATATAAGTCAACCTTACTCCTCAATGAAGACATCATAGTAATCTATTTACCTTGATCATATATGGTCCTCAAAATAGTGAACGTCTTCCAAAATAATAATAATCTTTTAATCCCCTAATCATCTCTGTCGTATTAATACGGCAATCGTAGCATTTCCTATCACATTGGTTGTTGGGACATGTTCTTCCATTTCCCGCCATTAACTAAGAAAAGAAGCTATAGTTAGGGGCTTAAATACTTAGCCAATAATCATGAAAAGAAACTTAAAGCATCTAAGGATAACATGTAGAAGTAAAGTATACCCTAACTTGTGATCCCCTAGGTTCCCTTCTAGGTTATCCATGATCATATATTCTTATGTGAATCTTTATTTTATTTTATCATTGTTCCTTTAAAAATGGTTCATACTATGCTTATTAATTTACCAAAGAATATCCCCCGGGAGTGTCGTAACCAAGAGTGCAGCAAGGCCCGATGTCGTGTACCAGTTCCCGTTCGAGTCTAGCTCAAAGCGGTGTTTTTGGGTTTTACCCCTATGTACATCTGTGCCAGAGCCACCTCTACCTGCTCGTATCCAGACAGGGATGTATTTGCTTGGAAACCCTTTACTCAATACTCACCAAAATACTGGGAAGATTTCTTATATTTAAACTTTTTTATAGGGTTCTTTCTAATGTTTTCATATCCTAATTTCCACAAATAACTAAACCATCCTTTGATACCAACTATAGGATCCCGCCTTTTTATCACATAAACTTTCATTACATTTTACAAAACCGAGGATCTTTAAGGTTTAGTGTCTTGGAAACCAGGAACATAATAAATGAAACAAAAAAAACATTCTTATTAAACACTTGAAAGGCTTCTCCTCAAGTTCATCCTAGGTTCATTACTGCATCTCATAACCTGGGGACATACATCAAAAGAAAGGGTGAGGAGAAGGCCCACTAAGAGAAACCAGAGAAACATTTTACATGTGAACTTGAGATACTTCAATAAGGTCATGAAAATAACATTAAGGCATGAGAATGAAATCATGAGATACATCATAATAAAAATAAATTTTTTTTATAACTTGAAGATGTGGCTACAACATTTAATATTGACAATCGTTTCGTTTCACCAAGGTCCATCCCCAAGGTGTCGTTAAAATTACCAAGGTTATTCACCAAGGCGTCGTTAAAATGGTCATCTCTAGAGATTAAGTCTTTACCCAATGCATTGGAGCGCTATCAGGGCGCACCCTTAAATTTGCCTTTATTATCATGTGATCCACACATATCATCATCAAACATTTCATAAATAACCCATATAGCATAAAATAAATGGGTTTCATTTCATAATCATGACATTTTAAAAACTGCTTTAATGACATGATCTTTACGTCACTTTAAACCCACAGAAAGGGAAATAGGGTTTCATTTATGTAATTCCCTGAATTTAAAATAGAACATTTTGATATATATGTGAATACCCCTGTAGAAATAAGAGCTTTGAGTATTCACTTTATAACATAAAATAATTTTTAGAAAAGAGAGAGAGGCATTTTGAGACGAAAATTCTGCAGCATAACGGCTATGTTACACGTTTTTAGAAAACACTGAGAAGAGAGGGGACATGGGTAAAACATTCATAAATGACCCATCAAGCCGTATAGGGACAAAATATAAGGGATTTAAGAACATGGTAATGAAATTTGAAAATATACCATATGAAATGAAGAACATGAAAGGAAGAAAAAAAAATTCTCTTGTGAGAATTCGGCAGCCTAACGACGTCACTTAAACTTCAACAAAATTGAATTGACAAGGTCAAATAGGGTCTCTCATCATATGAAAATAAGAGTCCAGTATGATATATATAGTGGTCATACCCCAACATAAAAGAAAGGAACTTGAAAGAATTGACATGAGAGTAGAACTTCAAAATGAGAATGGTGAAGAACCACTAAAAAATTCGGCAGCCTAACGGCGCCACTTAAACTTCAACAAAATACTGAATTGAAGAGATCAAATGGGGTCTCTCATCATATGAACATAAGGGTCCATTATGATATATATAGATATCATACCACAACATAACAAAAAGGAACGTGAAAGAATTGACATGAAAGTAGAACTTCAAAATGAGTAGGGTGAAGAACCACTTAAAAATTCGGCAGCCTAACGACGCCACTTAAAACTTCAAAATACTGAATTGAAGCGATCAAATGGGGTATCTCATCATATGATCATAAAATATCAGTATGATAAATTTAGATATCATAACCCAACATAATAAAAAAAGGAACATTTAATACTTTACATGAAAATAGATCATGAAAAATGAGAAGGGAGAAAGAATCCGTTACAAAAATTTCGGCAGCCTAACAGCGCCACTTAAAACTTCATAAAACGAAATAATGAGAGTAAGAGGGGATATATCATTATATTAACATGAAAAGGGCAGTAAGAGGAGTATAAAAGAAAATCCTCCAACATAAGAACATGGATCATAAAAGGAATGACATAAAAGAGATTACTTGAAATGAAAGAGAGAGGTCGGATCCCTTACCTTAAAATGTAACTCTTAAACCTCAATGGTTGGGACCTTGAGGGCTTGGGGGCACCTTGGGAGGACTTCTTGGGAGGTAATGAGACCAGAACTTCGTTGGGTAAGAGTGGGGAGTCGAATTGATGAGAGGAGGGCTTGGTATTTATAGGGAAAGTGAGGGGACAAGGCATTAATGGCCAAGGGACACCTCACATGTGCTTTTCTCAAACCCATGTGCTCTCCCTTGGCATTTACCATGGAGTTAGGCCACATGGGGCCCCCACAACAATACTTCATCACCCTTGGCCGTCCAACCCTTAAAATATCTCATGACATCATCATGACACAGCTATGATGTCATTAAACATATCGAAACCCTAAAACTGCATTTTTACTATTCACTGAAAAATTCATATTTCTCAGAAAAATCCCAAAATTTCACCTTAACTAAATATCAGTGCTCTGATTTTAAAAATGAACTCCATTTTATAAAAATAATTTTCTATGTATTTTTAAATTTATTTTTAAATAAAAACACTATTCACCGAAAATTTATTTTTTTAGAAAAAACCCCAAAAATTACCATAACATAATATCGATGCTCTGAGTTCAAAAATAAAGTCCTTTTTATAAAAATAATTTTCTATTTATTTTTAATTAAATTTTTAATTAAAAAACACTATTCACCCGAAAAAAACTAATACTTGAATAAAAATTTATGAAACCGTTATTTAACCATTTTATTGAATCACATTACTTAATCAAGGTGCCTAGATTATTTTTAAAACTTTCTTTAAGTGAGGTTACTAATCCGTTTGGTCATATAACTAATCCTAATCATAAAATCACTATTCATAATTTACTATTCATCAAAAATCAAGTTGATCTTATTAGACTCTAAATTTCGTACTGGACATAATTGTAGAAGACCATTTTTTGAGAATCATTACACATTTTAAATTATTTAAGGTTTACACAAACATTTTTTTTAAAAATATCCTTTTGAAAATTCATCAAAAATATGCATACTATTTTTATCCAGTCATTTGAAAATTCATAAACATTATCATAATAAGAAATCCCAATTTTTATTTAAAACAAGGATTAAACAAGGCAGTTATGGTCTCATTACATAGACCCTTATAATACCAGCATAGGACTTAAGAGTAAGGTGTGCTAGGGTGATAGAATCTTGGGGCGGCTCAGTCAACATTGCCCGAGTAGTAATTTCTATCAGTTTGAACTTCTCGCGAAGACGATTCCATTCGAGCTTCACATGATGAAGTTCAGCTTGGATTTGGTCCAGAGCAAAGCCCAATGGTGCTACCTCCTTCCCAAGCTCTGTTAGATGGGCTTCGATCGGTCCAAGACTACTAGGTGAGGCCATCAAATCTTCTTTCTATAATAGTTAACCAAGATTACTTATATTTGGAGACAATAATCAAAACATTTTGTTCACAGTGGTAATATTGACCGATGTTCATATAACAGTCAAAACCCACTGGTCTCATTTTAATTATAATCATTTTTATCAAATAAAACATTTTTGTTGAGTATAAAAATAAAATAAAATAACACATGGAATTAGGGAACAAGATTTATTCAAAATTTCGGGCCGTTACAAGTGTAGTTTGAGTAATTCTCATTAAAACATACTAGTATATTGAGGATATTGTTGTTGTTACAAAATAAATGATATAAAAGTAGTTTAGGGGTTTTAGAAGTAGAATAAAGGAAATCAATTTAAGAGAAACTGTTACCTTTAATTTGGGTAAGTGACTTTGGTTTGAAGAAAATGACTTCTTGAAGTGACTTCTACCTAAGGTAAGGATTCTGGGAGGAGGATAGGGATTTAGGGAGTGTAATTGGGTAGAGTTTGGATGATACAAATGGCTTTAGAGGTGTGAGGAATTTGTTAGAAGTGGTCTCCTTTTATAAGGGAGAGGATGAGCTCTTTAGGAATGTGTGAAAATATTATTTTATAATATAAAGATATTCGATTTCTAATGGTACAAAAATCATTATGTTCTAAGATAGGATGACTAATATTCAAAATAAAATAATCCAATAATAATTGGACTTGTTTTGTATAATAATTTAATCATTATAATCTTATTTATTTAAATCATTTATTTATGAGGTAAATACTACAACATTATTGTGTCGTAAATAATTTAATTTATTTGATGTCTAAAAATCATTAAAAAAATTCCATGATATAGAAAAACATTATATATTTAGAAATAATATTCATAGTGTAAAATAGGACTTATATAACACCATATAAAAATTAACTACTAAAATATATTTGTTAATGTCAATTTTGTCTTCACATTAAATTAATTAATGTAAATTGACATTTTCACTCCCAAGTGGCTCAATGGGGGTACCAAAATCGACCCAAAGATTTACATGGTCATAAATTACACAACCAATAAGGTTTGGAAAAGTTTTAAGGTAATTTTGAATTATTATAATACTCTTTTTACCTAGAATTACCCTATTTACCTTTAACCGCGGTAAATAAAAGTCAACAGTTGCAATTCACAAAAAATTATTTTCATCTTAATGAACGACATTTTACTTTTTGATAACTACCATGTATGATGGATTTTATAAATTAAATTCAATGAAGTGGTAAAATTTCATTTAAATGAAAAAGTCAGTTTTTTTAAACCACTACTAAGTGGTTTCACTATTCATCAAAAATTTATTTTTTTCAGCAAAATTCCAAAAATTCTACCACCGATATATTTGATATTCCAAATTAAAAAATGATGTTAATTTTTTCAAATTCAAATAATATAAGTGGAATTAATTAATTATAAAATTAATTCCCGTTATCAAAACAAATAGCGTGTTTTTTAAAAACAATAACTATCAAAAGATTGATACTTGTTTATATCAAATTTCAAAGTGAATTTAATTCCAATGACCAAAATTGGATTAATTAGTAAAACTGTATTTTAATTTCACTTTAAAACCAACTAAAAATATATTCTAACAATATAAATAAATGAGATTAAAAGGCACATTTGAATTAAAATACTATAATTTTCACTATTCTGTAAAAAATAAACTTTATCAGAAAAATGCCAAAAAATTACCCAATGTAAAATTTGATGTCCCCATTCTAAAGAAGTATTTAATTTGGTCATATATAATGTATTAAAGTAAGAAAACCTAGATTTAATGAGGGTTATCCATTAAAAAAAATGATAAATCGGCCTTTTAATGAAAATTATGATTAAAATTAGATTCATTCACATTTTAACCCTCTAACATTTATTGGATAAATGTAAATACATTTAACAATCATGTATAATCATATTTTATTTAGTTTTATTAATTTTTTCCAATAAAATGGCTAAGAGTTAACTACCATTTAAAATAATAATATTATATTATTAGTGTGCAACGTAAGATTCCAAAGAAACTCATTGCGTATCGAGTACGCTATCGAACATAGAAACCCCTTTAAAGTAAAAATAATATTTAATTCACAAATATTAATTAATATGAAAATATCTTATTCTTCATTTACCTGGGATGTTACATCTTTCCCCCTTTTAGAAATTGAATCCTCACAATTTTTATTCACATATCAAAATAAGTGTGGGGTATTTATCCCTCATAGCATTTTCATATTCCCACGTTGCCTCTTCAACCATATGGTTTTTCCACAAAACCTTTACCTAGTGAATTACCTTATTCTGCAACACATGCTCTCTATGGTCAAGAATTTGTACTGGTTGTTCTTCATAAGAGAGATTCTCATCCAACTAAACTACCTCTGGGCTCAAAACATGAGATGGATCTGGCATATACATTATCAACATCGAAACATGAAAAACGTTGTGTACCTAGGATAAACATGGAGGTATAGCCACTCTATATTCAACTTATCCAACATTATTCAAGATTTCATAGGGTCTAATGAACCTCGGGCTCAACTTTCCCTTCTTACCAAAAAACATCACACTTTTCCAAAGAGAAACTTTGAGAAAGACATGATCACCTACCTCAAAAGAAAGATCCTTCTTTTGGTTATCTGCATAAATTTTCTCTCTTCTCTGAGATGTTCTCATGTGCTTCGTAATCAACTGAACATTCTCTGCGATCTCTTCTACCAATTATGGTCCCATCAGATTCCTTTCACCTTCTTCATCCCAAAAATCTGGAGTTCGACAACGCTTTCCATATAATGCCTCAAATGGAGCCATATGTATACTAGAATGAAAACTATTATTATATGAAAATAAAACCAAAGAAAAGTGTTGGTCCCAACTTCCCTAATAATACATCTAACAAGAATGCAACATATCTTCCAAGGTCTGAATTGTTCGTTCTAATTTCCCATCTGATTGAGGGTGAGAAGCTTTACTAAAATTTAATTCAGTACCCAGCAAATTTTTAAGGCCTTTACAAAAGTTAGAAGCAAACCTGGGATCACGGTCAGATACAATGGAGAGGGGAAATCCATGTAACTTGACTATATCTCTACCATAAAACCGAGAAAGTTGATCTAGAGATAATGTATCTTGACTAGGAAGGAAATGATCAGATTTAGTAAACTGATCAACAATATCCCAGATTGCATTATTACCTCGAGATGTCTTTGGTAATCCCACAATGATGTCCATGTATATATTTTCCCATTTCCATTATGGTAACCATAAAGGCTGAAGCATCCTTTGGTAATTGTCGCACTGCTTTAACCTACTGACAAGTCAAACACTTCACAGTAAAATTATCAATATCTCTTTTCATTCCATCCCACCATTAATACTCCCAAATATCCTTATACATCTTAGTACTTCTAGGATGGACTAAAAATAGAGAACTATGATCTTCACATAAAAACTCATTCTTAAACTGTGAATCACAAGGCACACAGAATCCATTTCCAAGCCTCAAAATGCAATCATTATCGATGTTAAATTCAGGAAACTTACCCTTCTAAACCAACTATACCTTTTTCTGCAACTCACAGTCTTCCTTCTGTTCTTCCTTAATTCTATCTGATAGAGATGATTTTATTGACAACTATAACAAAAAAAAGAATTTCCTACACCAAAACATCTATTCCAATGTTTATCAAATCAAAAAACCAAAGGATCTCATTCCAAACGTGACATGGCTAATGAGACATTACTTTTTAGACTCAAATCATCAACCACATTATTTGATTTTTCCGGATGGTAATGTATCATGCAATCATAATCCTTGATTAATTCTATCCATCTCCTCTATCTCATGTTCAATTCTACTTGAGTGAATATATACTTTAAACTTTTGTGATCAGTATATATTTCACATTTTACTCCATGAAAATGATGCCCCCACTTTTTTAAAGCAAAAACAACAACTGTAAACACCAAATCATGTGTAGGGTAATTTAACTCATGATATTTTAACTGATGTGAATCATAAGTAATTAACTAATCATTATGCATTAGGAAACTACCCTATCCTTTCAATGAAGCATCACTATAGATAAAAAACTCACCATTTCTGGATGGCAGTTCCAAAACTGAAGCATTCACCAATATCTTTTTAAATTCTTGAAAACAGTCATCACATTCTTTTGTCAAGATGAACATAAAACCTTTTCAAGTTAATTAGTCATTGGACAAGATAACTGTACAAAATTTTCAACAAACTTCCTGTAATAACCAGCCAAACCAAGAAAACTACGAATATCAGTTATATTTTTCAGTCTTGGCCATTATTCAACAAATTTTGTTATAGTAGGATCAATAGTTATGCCATTTTTGAAAAAATATGACCAAAGAAAGAAATTTTTTGTAACCAAAACTCACACATTCTGAATTTCCCATAAAGTTTCTTTTCTTTAACGGGTATCAAGACAACCCATAAATGACTTTCATGCTCCTATGTACTTTTAGAATATTCCAAAATATCATCTATAAACACAACCACCATTTATCACCTGATTCAACTGATCCATCACTGTAAAAAACTATTCAATTATGATTCTGACCATCTCAAGTTGCTGATTCGGAAGGTCATTCCCTCTGTATGCCATCCCAGAAAAGATTCTATGTTTCCTCTACGAAAAACCAGTCTTAACACAAAAATATCTTTGGCGAAGCAACATGGTAAACTATAAATTCTATATCATTTCAAAATTACCACAAATTAATTTAGGGACATTAATTTTACAATACCCTCACTCCTAAAGTTATCTAAACCGACCTCTGATACCATCTACAAGGACCCAGCCTTAAACCTTACATAATATTTAATTAAATGAATAATTTAAATTGAGGATCTTTTTAGGTTTATAGTTTTAGAGAATTAGGACATTACTACTACATCTCAAAAGATTACAGGGTAAACACTTCTACACTGTTTCTATTTTTTTACAAAACACGAACTCTTGAAAAAAAAGAGTCATGTCTAGCTCTATGTTTTAGTCAGCATGAATTTTCCATGATCCCATCCTTGACACTATTCCACATTATTTCCTATGAAAAACATTTCAAAAAAACATGGGATGAGCATAAGAAGCTTAGTAAGTGATATACAAAGAAGGAAAACTGTTAGTTATTCAAAACAACAAGTAAACAATGAATACATTAACATAAGTAATACTTTTCACCTTTATGAAGTAGAAAATACTCTTCACAGAATAAAAGATCATTACTTACCATTTTTTAACCAAAGGATTACAAAAGAAACCCATATAAAGAACACATAACATATAAAGTTAAATTGGGACATAAACATACTTAAATGGAATAACCATATGATCAACTTCCACACATATCACTAAATGGAATAGCCATATGGCCAACTTCCATACCCAATGAAATGGAGGTTATATTGTAACCACCCGTCCTGGTATTCAAGGAACAACCCGTCATTTGGTTCAACACGTAACCACCCGTCAAATGTCTATGTACCAATATAAAAGCATAACACATACAAAAAATATAAAGGAAAGAAAACATTTCCACATTTCAATCATAATATATCACTTAAATATATTGACATAAAAAATCCTTTATCAAAGCCATTTTTAATACAAAAATACATAAAAGAGTATGTGGTATTTATATTCTTTTAAAAACCATTCGGCTTATTGAGGAAGCCAAAGATCAAATAATACTTGCGAAGGAGGAAAGGTCATTGTCACTGCTTAAGTTAAAAGAAACATTCATTTTTGTCATTTAGTAAAATACTTCGTAGAGAAATATTCCCTTTGAAAATTCAAGGTTGTTTATATAGTGTATAAATGAAAAGTCGTGTATTAAAACAAAATATGCCTCAATGAAAGGATTTTGAGACGAAGTCCTTTACCCCGCATCCGACATGACTCGATCGTTCTTTAATCTCATGAATAATAAACAAAAGTCAATTTATACTTTCTTAAGAACCTTTTTCAAGTTTATTATTCCTTTTATATAACTTATTACCATGTTATAAACATTATGTAATCATTTAAGTTAATAAATTTCATTTTTTCAATATTTGGTACTTGAGTCAAAAACTAACACCTTATATTTACAAGTTGTCCATGTGGTCAATAGTCCATTATATGAAGAATTATATTCATTATTTAAATATCATATATTTCATATATATTCAGTATATACATGTACTTATAATAGTACATAACATTTGGATGTAAGAAATGAAATGCACCGTTCATGGAGACTGTAAGTCGTACGCACACAAGAACGCTACTTTCATTTCTATTTCTTATTTTAATGGAATTAAAACATAATGATACATAGGTATATTATAGTTCCATTATAATATCATATATAATGTCATTATCTTTATCTTTTATACATCCCACATAAGGCATTAATGAGTCATATCACTTTAAGGGGGTGGTAGCCCGCACTTCCTCAAATGAGATTATCATATTTACCACTATAGGAAACATAAAGGGTTGATATAATTGGGATGAACATAAGCATAAAGAAATTATAAACATAATATATATCATATATAAATACAGTTCCATCATAATGTCCAACATGAGATGTGGTATGATGTAATTGAGCAATCATCGTTTCGTGAGGCGTTAGTTTTCCATCCAAAGAAACGTTATGTTCTCCATCCATTAGATGGAGTTTTGTGTAAGCGTAGTTTGAATAATTCACATAAAAACAACATAGTATATTGAGGATACTGGTGTTTTTAGAAAATAAAGGAAATAAAAAGAGTTTAGTGGTTGGAGAAGTAAAATAAAAGAAAACAATTTAAGATAGATTGTTACCTTTAATTTTGGTAAATCCCTTTGGTTTGAACCAAAGGACTTCTTGATGTTCCTTATCCTGAAGGTAAGGCTTCTAGGAGGAGGAGAGGGATGTAGGGAGTGTAATTGGGAAGAGTTTGGAAGATTAAAATGGCTTGAGAGGTGTGAGGAATTGGTTATAAGAGGTCTCTTTTTATAAGGGAGAGGATGGGCTCTTTAGAAATGTGTTAAAATATTATTTTATAATATAATGATATTCGGTTTCTAATGGTCCAAAAATCATTATGTTCTAAGATAAGATGAATAATATTTAAAATAAAATCATCCAAACAGAATTGGAAATGTTTTGTATAATAATTTAATCATTATAATCTTATTTATTTAAATAATTTATTTATGAGGTAAATACTGCATCATTATTGTGTCATGAATAATTTAATTTATTTGATATCTAAAATTTTTTAAAAAAAATACCACGATGTAGGAAGACTTTTAATATTTCCTAATAATATTTATTTTCGAAAATAGGGCTTATATAATACCATATAAAAATTAATTACTAAAATATTTTTGTTAATGTCAATTTTGTCTTCACATTAATTTAATTAATCTAAATTGTCATTTTCACTCAAAGTGGATCAATGGGGTCCCAAAATCGACAAAAATATTCCCATGGTCGTTAAGGATTCAAAAAAAAACGTTTGGACAAGTTTTAAGTTAATTTTGAATAATTTTAATACTCTTTTTACCCTGAATTACCATATTTACCTTTAACTACGGTAAATAAAAGACAAACGTTACTATTCACCAAAAATTATTTTCATCTTAATGAACCAAATTTAACTTCTTTATAACAACCATGTATGTTGTATTTTATAAATTCAATTCACAGAAGTTGTAAAATTTTATTTAAATGAAAAATTTAGTTTTTTTAACTACCACTAAGTGGTTTCACTATTCATCAAAATTTGAAGTTTTTCAGAAAAATTCCAAAAATTCAGCCTTATCTATATTTGATATTCCGAATTAAAAAATTATTCCAATTTTTATAAATTCAAAATGTATAAGTGGAATTAATTAATTATAAAAATAATTCCTGTTATCAAAACATATAGCGTGTTTTTAAGAAGTAATAACTATCAAAAGATTGATACTTGTTTATGTCCAATTTCAGAGTGATATTAATTCCAATGACCAAAATTGGATTAAATGGTAAAAATATATTTTAATATCACATTAAAACAAACTAAAAAGATAATCTAACCATATAAATTAATTATATTAAAAGGAAGTTTTGAATTAAAATACAATACTTTTCACTATTCAATAAAAAATGATCTTTATCAGAAAAATGCCAAAAAATTACCCAAAGTAAAATTTGATTTCCCCATTCTAAAGAAGGATTTTATTTGGTAAAATAGAATTTATTAAAGTAACCAAAACTATATTTAAAGAGGTTTCACCATTAAAAGGTGATAAATCAGCCTTTTATTATAAATTATGCTTAAAATTAGATTCATTCACATTTTAAGACTCTAACATTTATTGGATCAATGTAAATACATTTAAAAATAAAGTATAATAATATTTTAGTTAGTTTTATTCATTCATGATAATAAAATGGCTAGGAGTTAACTACCATTTAAAATAATAATATTATATTTTTAGTGTGCAACGTACGATTTCAAAGAAAGGCGTTGTTGCGTATCGGGTACGTTATCGAACATTGAAACCATTTTAAAGTAAAATTAATATTTAGTTCACAAATATTAATGAATATGAAAATATTTTATTCTTCATTTACCTGGGATGTTACACAATTAGTTATTCACACTTGTTCAATATGTTTTTTATTTCTTGTTGATCTCCCACATGTAGCTCAATAAGAATGTAATTTTCTTCAATCTCTCCTAGAAAGGGATGAGCAAGTATTATTGAATCTATAGGTACCTCGTCCTTTACCTCCTTATGTTCTTCAATATCAATAATGAGTGTTGAAATTTATTCCATTACCGATTCATGTTATTACTCCAACGCAGAGACGAGTTTATCTAGGATAGCATAAACAAATTCCTTTACCTTCATGTTTTCCCTATAGTCCATATATGGTTTCTTTTTTCTCATTCACATTATATATGTTGTAATCAAAAACTTTTTAATACTGATTTAATTTTACCATTGAGTAGACATTTTATAAAATATAATTGTAGTTTTGATACTTAATGGGAAATTTTTTGTTTTGTTTTTTATTAAATAATAAAAACAATATAATATGTGAAAATAGAAAAATTAAATTTAAAAAAATGATTAGATCATTAGATATGAAACCAGTTTTGACAATTTTCTGTCATAGGGTGTGAAAAAAGCCAATTATTTTCCTAATAGTTCCTAGTGGCTAAACATGGTCATCTCACTTGATGTTCTTTCTCATTTTTTAGCTCACCTAATCTAACTCTAGAAATTTCAATCACCTCAATTGAATCTGTATTTTATTTGTTATTCATAAAATCAAAATGTTATGAAAATTTATTAAATTTATATAATTAATAAAATTATCAATTTTAACCCAAAAGGCCCAATAAATCAAAAATTCAGGAAAATAATCTCCAATTGATAATTTGGTTTTTAATAAATCATTAAAAAAATATTTCGAATGATGAAAATACAAGATCTATCAGTCCCACTTCCACATATTCCCAACAATTGTATTTCCATGGGTTGTTATACATATAAACATATTACCTATAGTATTATTCACAAAGATATTTAATTCCATAAAATCTATATATTATCCATTAATGTATTTTCACTAATAAATAGAATAAATTTTTTTAACAAATAACTACTAAAAATACAAAATTGAAGAAACGTGACTTCTGGTATGTGTTGGTAGCTAATTTAGGAAATAAAACTATGCTACAAACATAGCCGTGTATTTTTTCATAAATAGGAATTACTTTATGATATTGAATAAATACATCATTTGGATACATTAAATATATGTAAATATAATTTATTGAGGAAAAATTATATGCATCTTTCCAAATCAATGACTTAATAATTTATAACTTGGAAGATAAATCCCACTATTGGACAGTAATATACTCTAGAATGTACACTATAGTTTTAAATATAATATCATATGGGGTCTCAATGAAATAAAATACTAATTTCATTCTATTTTGTAATTATTATAATTTATCACATCCCAAATCCCCTAGAACGGTCAGTGGACTATGTTTTTTAAATTTTCTATAATGATACATCTATTGTGGTTCCTTTGTTTAATTCCCTCTATTAACAAGTTAGAATGATTAAAAGATAATATGGGAATTATATTTCTTAACTGTGGTTTATGTGCAACCACATTTTTAGTAACATATTCTTTGAGTTTCTAGGTCGTCTAACTAGTTCTATATATATATTTTCATAAAAAACCACCATTTAGTCTCCACATAACAACTAAAAAATATTCTTAAGAAATTAAAAATCATATCTGTAAAAATAATATTATTTTATTTATAATAATATGCAAAATAATGGTTAATATAATCATAATGGGAAGAATTATTTCTATTTCATGGTACTATACCCCCACTAGAAAAACCCACAACAATGAGATGAATACATTCCTATAGGTTTTCCAAAAAACCCTTTTTTAAACCCAAAAATTCTATAGTAACTTGATGTTATAAATAAATAGGTTAGATATGCATATTAATTATTTATAGTTTATGATTTTATATTTCCTATATCATTGTTTATATTCCAAATAGATAGAATAACCAAACTTATATGACATGTAAAATCCATACCCTCACCATTGTCTTGGAAACAACCAGGGTGCCACTAACCTTAGGTGACATCCAATAAGGACCCGACCATAAAACATTACATAATCTTGTATAAAATGAATATTTCAAATTGAGGATATTTTTAGGTTTAGAGTTATAGATAATTATCCCATATCTATTATATATTATCTAAAAAATTACATGTAGGCACTACTACTCAATATCCATTTTTTCATAAAATAAAAATTCTTAAAAAGAAATATGTCTACTTCCATGTTTTAGACAACATGAATTTTCCATAATCCCATTCTTGACCCTATTCATCATTAAGTCCAGTAGAAAAAATTTCAAAAACATATAATGATCATTAAAATCTGAGTAAAGGTTATAAAATAAGGAATGAAAACTTTATCCCATCAATAAATACAAAATAATGAAACCATACTTTTGGATCATAACCTACCTCATGAAATCATAAGATTTATGAACAACACATAGTAATCATAAATCATAAATGTAACTTGTGGCATCCATATCATACTAACATTGCAGATATATCAGTTACATATGGAGTTATGTTGGAATACCCATAAAAATATATTCCCTAAATATTTTAGGGGAAACATTAACGTTTACCTCCGTCACATTACCCAATACATTGGAGAGCTATCCTAGGCTCACCCGCCCAAGGTTTATTATGAAATCACTCATATAGGAAAACAATTCACAATAACTATAACTTATTCATAACACATAAAACAAGAATAAAGTAAAGAGAACATTTCCACATTTCCATCATAATATATAATTTCAAGGAATTGACATAATCAATGAATTATCAAACCATTTTCAAAACCGTTTAACACATTTAATAAAGTGATTTTTGAATCAAAGTCTCACATACCACTTTAGATGTTTTGGAAAATAATTTAATTTCAAAACATTCATTTCCATATAAATAAATACAGAATAAAAATTTTAAAACAAGGAAAATAATGAGTATTATTTAGAAGAATAAATATTTAAAACATTTAACATGATATTTTATTTAACGAGTTCCTAACCAAATGAGAGACGTTTGAATACAAATAATTGAGGAAAAAAATTTAATCAAAACATTATAATGTCATGAAAATAAATGGATTCATGATATAATATTCCAATGGACAGTATAAACAACATATAAAAGTGAATTGGTGCATAACAACAATTATATCCCAATGGATTGTAAACTGAGACGAAACCCCTTATAAAAACAGTATCCTTAGATTAAGGATAAATCAATTACATAGTAATGTGTGACAAATATAAATACAATGAATATGATTGTTTATTTAGTGTAAAATAATCAGAGGTCATTCACATATATTAATAGAACAAAATAATCAAGAAGTATAAGTTTAACCCCAAAGAATTGAAATTGAGTTAAGAATTTCTATTATAGAAATTCGACAGCCTAACAACATCACATTAAAATTAAAAAAAGAAGTTGATGAGATTTAAAAGTGTATATCCTCACTTGGACATAAAATTTAGAGTAATAAGGATATAGAATACCATTTCCCAACAAAATGAGATGTAAATTAAAAGACATAACAAAAAGAAGTCTTTAAAAAAGAGGTTGAAAGGTCCCCTTATCGATTTGGTAACATAAAAAACATACATAAGTTGAAATAAGGATCATAAAATGAGGATTTAAATACCCATAAGTGGAAATATATTACATAAATAGTAGAACCATGGTCAGTACATACACCAAACAAAGGAAATAGTGACAAATATATCAAAAATCTCACGGGAAAAAAAAGTGCAATGAAAACCCCTTACCATGGTGTAATGAATTGAATTGTATAAACAGATGTAAATAACCACCAAATTAATCACAAAATACAATTAATATAAATATAATAATGATGATATATATCAAATGGTAGTACAAAACACAACACAAGCAATTTATACGTGGTGAACAATTTAAATCTCACTAAATTAAAAGTGAGATATGAAATCCGTTACCTCATGTCCGAAATGACTTCATCATTCTTTAATCTACTGAATAGTAAAATAAAGTTAATTTTTAATTTCATAAAAACATTTTTAAATTTTATTATTCCTTTTATATAATTTAATTCCTTTCTATAACAATTAGTTACTTATTTGAGTTCATATCAGACATTTTATCGATGTTCGGAAGTTGAGTTAAAAATGAGCTTGTTATAATTATAAATTATCCATGTGGTCAAAATTACATTATCTCCAGAATTAAATTCATGATTTAGATATCATATATATAATATATATCCATTATATATATGTATTTATAATAGTACATAACATTTGTATATACGAAATGAAATGCACTGTTCATGGAGACGGTAAGCCGTACGTACGCATGGACACTACTTTAATTTCTAATACATATTTAATAAAATAAAAATATAATGATAAATTGGTGTATTATAATTCCAGTATAATATAATATATAATTTCATTAACTTCATCTTTTATACGTTCCATGTATGGCATGAATGAGTCATATCACTTTAAGGGGGTGGTAGTCCGCACTTCCTGAAATGAAATTATCGTATTTACCCTTTATGGAAACCATAAAGGTATGATATAAATGAACAATAAGGAAGTAAAGAGACAATATAAATATAATATATATCACATATAAATAGAGTGACATCATAATGGCCACCATGAGAGACAGTTGGAGATATTTGAACAATCATCATTTCGTGAGGCAGTGGTTCACCGTCCGTAGAAACAATATGTTCTTTAACCATTAGATGGAGGTGTGTGTAACTATAGTTAGAATCAGTCTTATAAAAAACCTATAATATGGAGTATACTGGTTTTGTTATAAAATAAAGGAATAAAAATAGTTTAAGGTGTTGGAGAAGTAAAATAAAACCAAAAAACTTAAGAGAAGACACTACCTTTAAATCATGTATATCCCTTTGGTTTGAACCAAAAGGTTTACGTGAATTTTATTATGCTTAGGGTAAGGATCCTAGGAGGTGGAGAGGAATGTAGGGAGCTTAATGTTTCATAATATGTACAACCCCAGGGACTTGATAAGTGTGTGGAATGTGGTAGAAGTGAGGGATTTTTATAAGGGGGATGAGGGGCTCCTTAGGAAATCTTGAAAATATTATTTTATTATATTATTATTTTAGGTTTATAAAGGTCCAAAACTCATTAATGTCAATGTTAAGATGACTCATGTTCTAAATAAATTCATCCAATAATAATTTTATAGGTTTTGGATTTTTTTTTCAATCATTATAAACTTATTTATTTAGATTATTCATTAATGCGGTAAACACTGCATCATTATTGTGTCATAAATATTTTATTTATTTGATGTTTAAAAATTATAAAAAATATCATGATGTGTAAAATGATTTAATATTTCAATTTAATAATTATTGTTGAGGAGATAACTCTTATAACCCCATGTAATAATTTATTTAATTAAAAATATATATGTTTAAGTCATTTTCGTCTTCACTTTAAATCAATTAATATAAATTGTCATTATCAATCGCAAGTAGCTCCTTGTGGTCCAAAAGTTGACCAAAGGATGAAAATGGTTATAAATTATTCAACCAATAGAATTAGGAGACATGTTAGAGTTATTTAATATTATTATAAGTATATTTTGATACCCTTATTACCGGATTTACCATTTAACCATATTAAATAAAATTTTTACTGAAGAAAATATTTGTATTGTCTAAAAATAAAAGATACCTATTTACCCAATATGTTACTCCTGATTCAAAATATGGAATCCATTTTTTCAAATTCAAAATGTATAAGTGGCATAAATTAATTTAAAATTTATTCCCACTGTCAATACAAAAAGCGTGTTTTTTAGAAATAATATACATAAAAAGATTGACACTTATTTGTGTCCAATTTCATAGTGAAATTACTTCCAATTACCTAAATTGGATTAAATGTTAAAAATATAATCTTATTATAGTTTAAAACCATTTAAAAAAAATATTACCATATAAATAAAATATATTATAAGGAAGTTGTGAATTAAAATACAATATGTTTCACTATTCCTAAAAATTGAACAATATCAGAAAAATACAAAACATTTTATCCAAAGTAAATTTTTATGTCTAGGTTATAAATAGAAATATTATTTTTTCATATTGAACATAAAAAATTGATAAAAAATAGATTTAATAATGGTTCTCCATCAAAAGGTTGTAAATCGACCTTTAATGAATATAAGAGTATTTATGCTTAAAATCATATTCTTTCTTATTTTAAACCTCTAAAATTTATTGGATAAATGTAAAAAAATTAATGAAAATTTATAATAATATTATAGTTAGTTCTTTTCACACTTACCAATATAATGGATAGGCGTTAAATACCATTTAAAATAATATTATATAATTTATTTTCAGTATGACTCTGCATTGTGTGCAACAAAATATTTCAAAGAAACCTGTTATTGCATATCAGGTTCGCCATTGAACATATCATCCCCTTTAAAGAAAATTTAATATTTATTTCATACATTTTAAAAAATATGAAAATGTTATATTTTTTATTTACTTGGGATGTTATATCAATCCCCCCTTTTGGGAAGTAACTTCTCGCAATTTTAAAATTGGGCTTGGAAACTTCATTGAAAGTTCCACATTGGAAATAGAGCAAATAAAAAATATCACTTTAAAAGAAAGAAATATAAATACAAATGTCACCTGTGACAAAAGATACTAGGATACCTTGAAAACATGGATATGGAAGAGGAAATAACTCTTATATATTAATAGTGAGTGATAGAGAACTTGAACACGGAATTTTAACCACCACAATACCATAAATTTTTAGTTGAGAAAAATTATGATGATAAAAGAAAGATTATATCATTTTTTCTTCAAGATCAATTTTATAGAGTTGAAGAATTTTATTAATAACTAGACTAAGATCGTAAGGAAATATACTTTCTTGTCATATAGAGTGTCATACCTCAATAAAATTCTACCACAAACACAACGTTTTTCCAAATAGTAAGTATTTAAGATGACTTGGTCACACCTAAAGTGATAGAATAAACTTCTAGAGTATCACGTAATATACAGAATATGAACAACATATTTCCCATATATTTTGACATCACCCAAAACCGAAATTAGTTAATATAATATCAGATAATCCACAAAATGAATAATCATTAAAAAAAATACAACTCCTATTCTCCAAAATTCAATAAAAAGAACCCAAAGTTCAAGAAAGTCCATTCAATATACCATTGTCCTTAAAATTATTCAAATTAATCTCAACAAATATTGAAACCCAAAACTCAGAAAGATTTAATCACATAGTCTTCAATAGTAAATCGTATCATTTATCTTAGAAAACAATGACTAATCATAAAGTCTCATAATGAAGTGTAATTAATATAAAAACATATTCTCTAGGATAGATTAATAATTTCCATAAATAACTCAAATCACCTTCTGTCCAAAATAAAAACAAATATTCTTCCAAAAAAATATTTCAACCATTACTCCACAAATTAAATCCCATAGTATTTTATTTTCCTTAAGCATATAGTGTTCTCAAAATAGATATTGTCTTCCAAATTAACCATTATTAATTAATCACCAAATCATTTTCCTATACTATGGATGTCCATTTGATAAATCATAATATCCCAAATAAACACATTCTTGATCCATAAAATCATTTAACCTAAATGAATAAGTCATACTAACCAGGGAATTCACGTAGGAGAGTGGTAGGAGATGCACCCTTGTCACCCTTCAATTGTGGTTTTGATTCTTATGGATTTACCGGATGCGACAGGTCTTCTCCCATCTTATAGGTTGTCTAAAAAATATCACTAACATGTTTTAACCTCAATGGCTTTCCTACACCTTCCATTTTTGTCCTAATACATTAAGACATAAATATAATTTATATTGTCATTTTTTCACCTCTATATGATAAAATAAAACATTTCTCAATAAAAAGAACATCATACCTTGATCACAGGGTCTATATGTTATTATCATCATCTTTTTCACATAGGTAGAAGGTCCAGGTATTAAAACAATTGTTTAGAGATCCTTCAAAACCATTTTATTCCATCATCCAAATACACCTTGTACAACATTGGTCATATGGGTGTTCGCAGAAAAATAGTTTGGGAAAATAATCAGGTATGACATAAAATTTCCAAACATCTGATAAAACATGATTTTTATAAAATAGTCAGACAATGTTTGAGTTGAAACATTCATTTAATGGTCCTTCTAAAATACTATAAGTATGTTCTGAGTGACAATATTTTAAAAGTAAATATACATAGGTTGTGCAAGGGTCTCCTTCTTCGAAATCTTTTTCAAAATCATAATTTTCTTCATAATCTAGTAGTAAGGTAAATTTTTTAAAAATTCCATTATAATATTTAACTTTCATGAAAATATGAGAATATTAAGAAAATATGATTTGATTAAAAACAACCCACGAGCTATGATGATATCGAGGTTTATTATACGTGTTTGATATCTCAAATAACTGCATTCAAGTGAGTTGTATGCCAGAAAAAGTTTCACAATCATTTGATCATCAATTTTCAATAGTTATTTCCACCATGTCATCAGAAAGAGATAGGAATGTTGTTTGAGATCATCCTCCTTCCATTTGTAACTAACTTTCCTTGATCTGAAAAATTTATAAAACAAAGATTTAAATGAGATTATAGGCATAGTGAAAAACCATGTGTTAAACTAAAAACTCCTAATCCATAAAGTTGTCTAAAATGACCACTAATACCAAAAATAAGGACCCAAACTTAAAATATTACATAATCTTAAATTAAATGAATAATTAAAATTAAGGATATCTTCATGATTACAGTTCTTAAAAATTTGACTATAACTATTACATATCAACTTGAATATTACATGTTAACAGTACTACTCAGTATCCATTTTTTTCAATAAATAAAAACTCTTAATAAGAAACATGTCTAGTTCCACATTTTAGATCGCACGAATTTTCCTTAATCTCATCCATAACCCTATTCATCTTTAAGTCCTCTGGAATGCATTTCAATAAAAAGGGATGAGAATAAATAGATCATGAATGTTTATAAAATAAGGAATGAAAAAAATTTTCCCATCAATAAAAACAAAACAATGAAACTATACTTTTCGATGATAACATTCCTCCTGAAATCATACGATTAATGAACAAAGCATAGAAATAATAAATCATAAAGGTAACGTGTAGAATACATATCATACTTACTTTATAGCTAATACAGGTACATAGGGAGTTACGTTGGAATACCCATCAGAGTATATTCCCTAAATCTCTTAGGAGAAACATTAATATTTCCTCCATCATGTTAGCCAATGCATTGGAGTGCTATCTCAAGCTCACCCACCCTAGGTTTATCACAGAACCACCCGTATAAGTAAAAAATTACCAATAACCATAAAATATTCATAACACATAAAAGAAGCAATAAGAAAAGATAAAATTTCTATATTTCCAACAGAATATATCATTTCAAGATATTGACATAATCAATGATTTATCAAACCATTTTTAAAACCATTTAAAACAATTAATAAAGAGATTTTTGAATCAAAGTGTAACATACCACTATGAAACTTTTGAAAAAATTTTAATTTCAAAAAATTAATGTCTACATAAATAAATCCTTATAACTATTTATAAAAGAAGGACATTAATGAGAAAATTTTTGGAGAATAAATATTTAAAACAGTTAAAACGACATTTTAGTTGAAGAGTGACTAACCAGATGAGAGACACTTGAATACAAATAATTGAGGAATGTAATTAATCAAAACATTATAATATCATGAAAATAAAGGTATTATTGATATAATATTCCCAAAGAAACTATTGAAACCATATAAAAGTGAATTGTTGCATAAAAATAATGAAGTCTCAATGGAATATAAATTGAGACAAAATCCCTTATAAAAACAGTATCATTAGATTCAGGATATGTCAATTACATAAAATTTTGTGAAAACATTAATAAACTCAATATGATTGAATTTTCTGTGTAAAACAATTAGAGTCCATTCACACATATTCATATCATGACATAATCAAGAAGTAGAAGTTTAACCCCAAAGAATTGAAATTGGGATAAGAAGTTCTATTATAGAAATTCAGCAGCCTTACGACAACACCTTAAAATTAAGAAAATTAGTTTCTGAGAGTTAAATGGGTATCTCATTATTTGGACAAAAAATTTACATCAATAAGGATATATAATAACATATCCCAATATAAGAATATATAAATTAAAAGACATAACGACATAAGTCTTTTAAAAAGAGGAGGGTGAAAAGTTCCCTTATCGATTTGGTAATATACAAAACATACACCACATAAAATAAGGATCGTAAAATGAAGATTTAAATACCCATAAATGAATTTATACTGAAAAATGTGTACAATCATGGATAGTACATACACCACATAATGGATATAGAGACAAATATATCATGAATCTCATAGAAATAAAAAGTTAGATGAAAACCCCTTACCACATTGTAATCAATCGAGTCATATGAAAAAAAGTTAATAACCACCAAATGAATCATGTAATACCATAAATATAAATATAAACATGATAATATATATCAAATGGCAGTACACAATACACTAAATGCAATAAATAAGTGGGGAACAATGGAAATATCACAGAATTAAAAGTGGGATAAAAAATTCCTTACCACGGGTCTTACTTGAGACGATCATTCTTTAATATCTTGAATAATATACTGAATTTATTTTATACATTTTTATAAATTTTTTTATTATTATTATTCCTTTTATATAAATTATTAAATTGATATAATAATTAGTTAATTATTTGAGTTCATATCAGACATTTTGTCGATGTTCGGAACATGAGTTCAAAAATGAACTTGTTATAATTATAAATTGTCCATGTGGTAGAAATTATATTATCTATTAAATTATATTCATGATTTAGATATAATATATATCATATATATCCAGTATATATTTGTAATTATAATAGTACATACAATTTGGAGATAATAAATGAAATGCACCATTCATGGAGACGGTAAGCCTTACGTACACATGAACGCTAATTTCATTTCTATTTAATATTTAATGGAATACGAACATAATGATAAATTGGTATATAATAATTTTAGTATAATATAATATATAATTTCATTAACTCTATCTTTTATATGTTCTACCTATGGCCTGAAAGAGTCAAATCACTTTGAGGGGGTGGTAGTCCGCACATCCTCAAATGAAATTATCATATTTACCCATTATGGAAACCATAAAGATAAGATATAAATGAATAGTAAATAAGTAAATAGGAAATATAAATATAATATATATCATATATAAATACATTTCCATCATAATTTCCACCATGAGTGGCAGTTGGAAACATTTGAACAATCATTATTTCGTGAGGTAGTAGTTCACCGTCCACAGAAATAATATGTTCTTTTACCATTAGATGGTGGCGTGTGTAAGCGTAGTTCGAATATTTATCATAAAAACAACCTAGTATATTTAGGATACTGTTTTTGTTATATAATAATTAAAATTTTTTTTAGGGGGTTGGAGAATTAAAATAAAACAAAAGAACTTAAGAGAAGACGTTACCTTTAAATCAGGTACCTCCCTTTGGATTGAATTCAATGGTTTACTTCAATTTACTTATGTCTAGTGGAAGGAGTATAGTTTGAGGGGAGGGATGTAGCAATATTAATTGGGTAGAGGATGGGTGATCCCTGGGGATTGAGAAGTGGTTGGAATGGGTTATATGTAAGGGCTTTTTATGGGGGTCTCATTAAGAATGCTTGAATATATTATTTTATTATATAATAAATTTTGGTTTCTAAAGGTCCAAAACTCATTAAATATTATGATAAGATGAATAATTTTTGAAATAAAAATTTTCAATAAGAATTGGACTGGTTTTAGATATTTTTTTAATCTTTATAATCTTATTTATTTAAATCATTCACTAATGAGGTCAACACTACATCATTATTGTGTCATAAATATATTTTTTATCTTATGTCTAAATATTATAAAAAAAAGTACACGATGTAGAAAAGTTTTTTAGCTTTAAAATTAATATTTATATTCTAATAGATAATCTTTACAACCCCATGTATGAATTAACTTATTAAATGATATATGTTTAAGTCATTTTTCTCTTTAATTTAAATTATTTAATATAAAGTTTCATTATCACTCCAATGTGGCTCCATGGGGTCCCAAAATCGACCTAAGGATGCCCATGGTCAGAAATGTATCCTAGAATAGGATTATAACACATGTTAGAATAATTTAATATTATTATAAAAATATTTTGTTACCCTTATTTACCAGATTTACCCTTTAATCATGGTAAAAAAGTTTTTTTTTCAGAAGTAAATATTCATAATGTCTAAAAAAAGTTAACTATTTACAAAACATTGAAAATATGATTAAAAATATGGAATTAATTTATCCAAATTCAAAACACAAAAGTGGAAGATAATAATTTAAAATTAATTCCCACTATCAAAATAAAAAACGTGTTTTTAAGAAATAATATCTATCAATAGATTGACAGTTATTTATGCCCAATTTAAAATTGAAATTATTTCCAATAATAAACATTAGATTAAATGGTAAAAATATAATCTAAGTAAAACCTAAAACCATTTAAAAATATAATCAATCCATATAAAAAATTTATATTAAAAGGCCATTATGAATTAAAATTCAGTAATTCTAACTATTCATAAAAAAATAAACATTATCCAAAAAATACAAAAATTTTATTCAAAGTAAATTTTGATGTCCCAATTACAATGAATAATATTTTTTTATCAAATAGAACATATAAAAGTGAACAAAACATGATTTAAAGAGGGTTATCCATCAAAAGTTGGTAAATCAAACTTTTAATGAATATTAGAGTATTTATGGTTAAAATCAAATTATTTCTTATTTTAAGTCTTTAAAACATATTTGATAAATATAAAAACATTTAAAAAACATGTATATTAATATTGTAGTTACTTATTTCCATTACCTCCAATACAATGGCTAGGCATCAACTACCATTTAAAATAATATTATATTATAAATTTTTAGTATGACATAGCATTGTGTGCAACATAAGATATCAAAGAAAACTGTTGTTGCATATCAGATATGCCATCAAACAAAGCATCGCCTTTAAAGTAAAATTAATAGTTAATTCACAAATTCTAATAAAAATGAAAATGTTGTATTCTTTATTTACCTGTATGTTACACATCCCCAAGACACCATTGTCTAGAAACAAATTACTAGGTCTTATTGAATCATCAGGGATATGGTATCACCATTTAATACACACAACCCCTTGAAGAAATTATTTGACAACAAGAAAAATGAGAATGATGCATGGAATGTAAACAATACAACTCAAATAAATAACGAGATAAAATCATAGTATTATTAGAAACAAAAAACTAAAACATGACCTCACTTAAAAGCAAAAATGTGGATTCACTTTAACAACTTCCCATGAATATTTCTCATATCCAGCGACCATCCAAAGACTATTTCTTCATGATTATCCACTAGAGAAAAAAATATATTTTTTACTTGTAACTTGGTATTCAATATTTCCTTACATGTCGGGTTTTATATGTAAGGGGTGGGTATAAAAACCATTTGGATATATCCAAATACATCATAAAACACTCCCCATGAAAATTAAATAGTTAGATTATACATATAAATGTAAAAAATGAGATAAAACCAATTTAGTTTTCCTAATGAATTTAATTAATTTAAAAAGTAGATCTTTTAATTCAATCCATTTGGTATAATGAATTCTATAAAACACACACACACACAGATACAGACACACACACACAAATATATATATATATATATATATCCTACCATGTGTAGTCCTTTCTCACAAGTGAAATCCTATGTTAACTATCATGTCGTCACTTGGACATGAATCCATTGTACCTTGATAATACTATCCCCTTGTCCAAACCAAATATGTGTTTTACTTTAAATATAAACTCATGAAATTCCATGTGTATTCCATTTCCTCTTAGCAATAAATTTATTCAAATCATTTATTACATTTAAATACTTAATTAATCATATTATATGAGTTAAAGAACCACAGTTCAAATCCATACAAGGGAAGCAATTCTTCCAAAATCATCTAAAAATTCAATGTTTCCAATTAATAAAATGAAATTATTTCACTTAAATAAATAATCCAGAGATTCCATTTTAAAAGTAATAAAAATAAATAATGAAAAAATAATCCTTCGATTTATATAAAAAGTATAGAAAAAAGAGAAGTACCTTCCTCACAATGGATCTCAGTCAACATGAATAATTTGTTCTTTATTTCACAGATCATAGACATATTCACCAGTCCATAAATAAATAAAAAATAAGAATTATAAAAATATAATAAATCCAGTTGTCTCGGGAATAATAGTGATTATCTATGGTTCTGTTCCAATGAAAATGATATGATAATGAACTGGAAGAAAAAAATGACTGTTACCATTGATTTCGTTGGTTTAATAGTAAAAGAATCATTGAATTAGATCTACCTAGGACAAGGATTGTAGAAAATATTATAGAGGAAACATTAAAATTGAGATGCTAGGTTATAGATAAATAAATTAGTGTTTATGGGTGAGTAAAATGGTAAAAATTAATTTCATGGGGTTAATTAATGAGGTGTCTTGGTTAGGCTACATAGTTTTCAAAACTGTGTTCTAAAAATATAGGCACTACAGTCTTAAAACCCACAAGCCACATGGTTTCCATGTATAGTTTCAAAAGTATTGTTCCAACAATGTGAACAACCTTTATATCATTCTTATTGGTTTTCTGGAAAATTCAAATGGTTTAATCTACCGATGCACCAACTGTGAACCTACCCGAGTCTCTCTAAAGATACCACATGGCGACCTGGGTAAATATACATTGTTTACCTTAACCATGTTCCAACTTTTAACCCTCCAAAAACCTAGAAAATTCATCAAAAACTCTCAAAACAATATCCATACTAATCCTGACCAAAACATAGATCACATTGCCAACAAAGAGAAGTACATACCTCAAATAATTGATATTACAATATATGTCCTTATATCTACTTCTAGGATTAATTATGTTCCCTTTAAAATGTTTTTGAATTGTTTTGGAAATGTAAGAAATTATTATATTTATGTATATTTCATGTAATGTTTCTCCCACTATTATTGTTGTCTTGTGTTAGGAACCATGATTTTCAATTTATAAAGGTATTCGAAAGTCATTTTTCATTTTCCTTCCCAATATTTTATATAACATTTTATTTTTGAATTGTTTTTAAAAATAATTTACTCTATGTAAGAAATAATTTTTTATTTTCCTAAATTATTCACTAAGATTCATTAAAATTTCCTTTTATATGTCAATATCCTTTAATTATTTTAATATTTTACTAGGGATGTGTTTTTATAAAACCATAAACATTCACTATCGAGATAATTTATATATGTATTTAGTACATTTTTAGGAAAAGTATTTCATTCTCACAAGATATGAAATCTATCGCTGATTTATGAATGTGACCATTTTCATGTAGCACTCATAATCATGGTTTATCGGTGTAATGGATGTCTATGATATAATCTTCTAATCCATTGGGTAAGGATTTATATATCATGAGATTTTATATTATGATAAATGAGTGGTTATCTCATTCAATTATGTTATAGAACATATGCAGTTAATCTAGCCCACAATGATTTTCATGTCTTGGATTCAACCTTAAAATGAGTTAGTATTTTATATGATTATTTTTTTGTATTTTTTTATATTTTGTATACATGTACTATGATTACTATCTTATGATTCCACACTCCTATTTTATGATAATGATTTACAATTCCTTATTTTATCATACCTCTTTGTGTGTAGATTTATTGTTACACAAAATGTTTTATTAAGTATGTTATTTTATATTATTTTATATAATTTTGAGTTACTAGTATTTTATTAGTGTTTCAGATTAGAATTCCTAAATTTCAAAATTTTAAAATGTTTAATCAGTTAGCTAACATTGTTTGGAAAACCAGGACATGGCCATGCAATTGGTTCTCTCTCAGGATAGTTCCATTTAGCATGGTAAGAACATGATTTATTAAACTATTAGGATCCATGAATAACTATGAAAATTTATTTTTTCAATGTAATTTATCATGGTTTCACAAGGTTTTCTAAATCATGCACATTAACCATATGGGTTTCTTGATTTTTATTTATTCTTTTTACATTTTTTATTTCATTTATATTTCATTCTCAACATTATTTTTCCCATTTCTATATCAAGCATAACCCATATCTTAGTTAAATCCCCTTCTATTCCCCCACAGGCCTCATGTCTTCCTTTATGATTTATTCTTTATTCTTCATGTTTCCTGGTTTTAGTCCTAATGAGGAACTCCCCTCCAATCTCTCCATCACAATATCGATCATTCATATTTATCCACCATTATCACAATAGTTTGTTTGACCAACCACATGGGGTTTCATATTGGCCAATTTTTTATGATCTATTTGTTTCTAGGGCTTACATAGATATCTTCATCTCCTACTGGATGCCTGACATCGAATGTGATGTATTATGGATTATCTTAGTATTATTATAGATGATTTTGAGAATGATTTCCGATTCTCCTTTAATTAAAAAATGCCTCATTTCATGGTGTTTTAATTTATTATTTATATTTTTATAAGGAATGTATATTTTTTTAAGTTTATCATGGTTTAAATTTCATTCTAACATTTTTTTGGTGGAGTGATATGGTATATCCAAATTTAAACATTTTTTTTAAATTTATTTTAAAAAACCATGAATTCCATGTGTCATTGAAAAATAATGAATGAGTTTTATAAGGATAATTTATATTATAATAATTAATTTGTGATTTTAATTTGCTTTCCCAAAATTACTACTTTTAATTTTATGTGGAACATGAATTTACAAGTATTTTCAAAGGATGTATGTGTAAATGTAAATTAAAATATGAATCTTTAAGTAAGTTTTATGAATGTTTGAGACTTGGGTTAAACCAAAGGTGTGTTGTTTAAGTGATTTGAACCTATTTAGGTAATGACTTAAATTGAGATATGATTCTATAAACGTAAGGTGTTTTCTTCTGAATAAGATGAATTTTAGGAAAAAGGTTTATTTTTCCTAGTTTATTTTGAATAATGTGGGTTTGTGTTATAAATATTTTACCAGATGTTTTGGAAGGTTTTTTAAAGTTTAATTTGAAAAATAATTTTAAATGAATTAAATAATGGGTATAAATGGATTTATATTCCTATAATTGTTTTCTAAATGATCATTTGTTATTTAATGCAGATTTTTAAATGTGTCTGAGATCCTCATTTGTACCCTATGTGAATTTTGTGACTATTGTGGCCTATAACCTAGCGGGGGGATTTATGGTTTATAATGTTCATTATTTTGGAATGGATATATTTGAGGATTGTTATTGTTAGGGTATATGATGTGTGGTATGTGTTGATTTTAAATTATTTTTTCTTATTTTGTGATTATTTCATTGTCACCTCTACTTAAATTATTATAATATCCCTAGGAACATAATAAGTGACCTGTATGAGATAAATAAATTATTTTTAATATTGGTTTCCTCGGAAATATTTACCAACAATACTCCATGAGGTACACCGAGAGTACATTGGGTCATGATTTAGAACCCTTTTTATAGATCATCAAAGCTGTATGCTCCTATGACATTTATTTCTGTTTAGTCTAAGGAGGCTACCTGGGACATGTAAAAGTCTAGTATTATCAGCATAGATTCCTTTGAACTAATTCATGTCTCTATTACTATATCCTAGGAATGGTTCCCATTACACTGGGCCCTTCATAAGATGATTTAATGGATTTAATTTTTTGATGGATTGCATTCCCCTAGTTCATTTGTTTCAGGGAATCATTATTATATTAACCATTTATCATTGTTGTGATATATGGGATCCTTCTGTTCTTTGTTCCATTTTAGAGGATTTAATTTACTTTAAAAAAAATGTTTTAAAGAGGGTTTTGGAAGTGTGTTTTTAAAATTAAATGTGATTATTATTTCTTAATGGGTTTTAATAAGGGGTTTTCAAATAAATTTGGTTATCAAAATTTAATTTTTAAGAGTTTTTGTAAGAATAGTGAATGATGGTTTGGGAATATTTATCTATGGCTTTAAAATAATTATGTCAATAATTGTTGGTGTTTATTTAAAATTATCAACCATCATTATTTTATTTTATATTTTATAGGGTTGGTTGTTTATAATTGGGTAAGTAAAATTTTTGAAGATAATTTTATAATGTATGTGTAATATTGATTATTCTAGTTATAATTATAACTAATATGAAATGGTTGTATAATATAAGGTTTGGAATGTACCGAGTTTGGCAGTAATCTAATGAGTGAATATGTTCTCCCACATGTATTATAATCTCATTTATAGGTTCTTAGCTCAGTTCTTGACTACTCTTGGTGTATTCATTGACTTGCAGATAATGAGGTTAGTTTTATTTTATCATATTTGACATATCATTCCCATTACTAGATTTCATGAAACATTAATTTATTATCATTTAATGTTCGATGTGTGTCCCTTTATATGATTTTTTTGGTCACGTAGAATTTTAAGGATTTCTTTGATTGGGGGTGTAGTGATATTTTTATGACTGATGATATGAATTGGGAGGAATTTCAATATGGGAGGCTATTTTGGGTGTAAACCAAGAGTATATTTTATTCATTTATAATCTATTTACTATTTATTACTTTATATTTAATTTTTGGTTTGGAAATATAGCATCTAGATGATTTTTCAAATTTTTAAGAGAAATTACATTGTGTTTCAACAATAATTATTAGGTAAAGTCAGTCCTAAGTTTTTTCGATGATTAGAATGTACTGGTTTCTAACCTATGTGGATTAAAAATTCTCATAAGGTCAGTGGTAGACCTAATCAGGGTCCAGTTTAAATGGAAGCATGGGTTGGTTCATTATATATTGTTTTGAGAGGAAATTGTTATTGTATTAGTAGGAACATAAACAACTTTATCAGTTTCCATTTTTCTATTTTGGGTCTTATGAAGAGAGTATCCTAGGATTGATATCGGATGATGTGTACTTTTTCATTATGTTTATTTATGGAGTTGGGGTTTATTTGTGATTATTAGGTTTTTCTTATTAGTTGATCTTTAGTGGAACTATTTTGTTCCATGCGAGACATTTGTTTCTTGTTTGGACACTTATTATTATTTTTTGTTTTATGGTGACAATTTTATAATATTTTTGGTCCTTTTTTCTTTAAATAATTTGAGTTATTTGTTTTGGGAATAGGGGTTTCATGGGATTTTTGTGTCCTTTGTTTTTGAATGGGCCTTTTAGAGATTAGATACTTGATGGTTGAGACATGAGAGTCCTTGATATCCCAATTAATGTGGCTAAGATCGATGTTTTCATGATATTAATATGGGGGGATGATTATTTTTAGGTTTTATTTTGGATTGTGCCTATGTGGTTGATGTGATACATGGTCCATGTGAGGGGATGGTGACCTTGGTTAGACCAATGTTGGTTTTGGTCATTCTTGGCCCAAGGTATTCTGTTTCAATGGGGATTTGATTTAGTTCTTCTAATGAAAATTAAATGTTTTAGTGGTTCAACAGTTCTTGGAGATTCTTTCTATCTAATTCTTGTTTCGATCATTCCCTTTTAGAGAGATGATACAATTGATAGAGGAATTTTGACACCAATAGGATTTCTTATAGAATAATTCTCCCCATGAATATTTTCCCCATGAGAATGTATATAATTTTTACACACCATTGTAGTGGATGTATAAATGCTAGGAAAACTCTTGTAGTCCTTGGTGATAGTGGATCCTCATGTTCCAAGGTGTATGGGTGAATTACCATTGGATAAATTGGTTTTTCAGGGATGTTTCCCATTGGTATTATCAAAATAGTTTTAGTTTGTGGTATAATGTTTGAATATATCAATGCTTCATAATTTCTTCCACCTCCTTGTCCTGGTGTTAGTGTTTTAATGGGGTTTTCTTCATTCCATTTTAAATGGGATTATATGGGATGAATTATTTATAGTGGGAAAATTTTTAAACCTCATAATTTGTTAATTATTTAATTTAAATTATTTTTCTAGTTTTTCATATTTAAGAGTTTCTAGGAATTTCAAGAGGGAAATTATTAAATTTTAAATGTGTAAAGAGTCGCACGATGAGGTACCATAGTTTGGGATATCATGAAATGAAAATTTGATTGGATTTTTCATAGTATTTTTCTCTTTTACGTGTCATAATATAGTTTATAAATTTATATAAACTCTAGGAAAAACTATGTAGATATTTTTTGGGTCTATAGGATCATTCATGGTTTGTAAGGGGTATGATAAACCTTACACCTTAACCATAAGAGTTGATATTTTTTGATTAATTTTTTCAGTTTTTCATTTATCCATTTATTCTTATTCACTTCTCTAAAATATTTCCTACCTTCAATCATCATGCCTCACCCCCTATTTTGACCGAAGCCCCCTGTGATCCTCTCCTCCACATCAGTTCTTCTCTTATAAAATGACTTCTTCTAAATTCCACATAATTTTTGGTATGTGTCTCAATGTAATAACTCATATTATCTCTTCCCAATATTTATTTTGTGTTTCTCATTACTTATATTTATGGTTTTCTTCCCAAAATCCAAGGGTATCTAGGTTGGATGAATTTTAATATATGTTTTTTATAGTGTTTTTGTGGTGTCTCTTATTCCGAGTTTGGGTGGCCTCTATCAAAACGGTGAAGCATTCCAGCTCACCTCATATTGATTCCACTTGATTTAAGGAAGGATAATCCAATAACCATATATTAATTTATAAAGAATTTATTTATTATAGTTTTAATTTAATTTTTTTAATTTTTAAATGATTGCACGATATGTTTTTTTCTCAATGTGTAATATTTTCCCATATTAGATATTTCAAGTGAGATGGGTCATTCCAATTAAATGTTGAGTTTTGAATTTGTTTTAATAAATCACACATAACTGGTTTTTGATAATTTTTTATAATATTATTTAAAAAGAGTAGTTGATTTTATAATATTTATTGGGGACTATTAAATTATGTTTAAAAAATGTTCTACTTGAACTATTAAGTCCATATTGTAATTTCAAGTATTTATAAAGATTTCAGGTGAGAATTAAATAAACCCTTTTGGTTGTTGGGTAAACCCATAGCATTGGTGTTCAAGGTATTTTACTTCACTTAGGATGTGGTTAAAATTGAGGGTTTGTGATTTTTATCCATGGTATATTATTTTAAATGATACTGGTTTTGGAAAAGATATTTTATTTGTTCAAGGTTTCTTCTAAATAATGTGGACGTGGGATAAAAATTATTTCTAAAGTGTTTCGGAAGGATGGTTTTACCATGGAAATAAAATATAATTTTGATATATTTTAAGCAATGAAAAAATAAGGTAGAATTATGATTCATCTTTTTTAATGGTTCATTTGATTATTTATGTACTTTTCCAATTGTGTGTTAGACCCCCATTTGTGCCCCAAGTGATGTTTGTATGCGGTCTCTCTTGTAACCTCATTGGGGTTTTTTTGGAATATATAGTGAATTATTTATGTGTGGATATGTTTGGGGAATCTCCTTGTAACTGTATTTGCGGTGTGGTATGTATTTCATTAAAATTATTTGAAACTTTTGTTTGATTATTTATTCTTAACATCTACTTGACTTGTCGAGGGAGTCCTAGGAATATAGTAAGTGGAATATATGATAGAAATCCCTACTACTTAACTGTAGGATTCGTAGGGAATATTTATTTACTATACCCAATTTGTTACATAGAGTGGGTAACGAGTCATGTGGTAGCACCTTTTTTATACCCCATTGACATATATTAGCTCGCAAGATGTTTATTCCTGATTAGTCTGAAGAGGCTACCAGGGATGTTGACTTGTTCAATAGTGTTATCCGAGGTCCCCTGTGTATAATTATAGTAATCATTACTATATCCTTTATATGTTTCCCCCGATAATAATCCCTTCATTGGTTGGTTTACGGTATTTAATATTTTGTATTGATTTTGTTTCCCTACATTGTTTAATTATTGGAATCGTGGTTCGATTCACCATTTTGGATGCTTGTGTTGTATGGGTTTCTTTAATGTAATGTGCTATTTTAGTAGATTTTGATAACTATAAAACAATTTTTATATTGGGTTTGGAATGTTTTTTAAAATAGAAAATTTTTCTTTTTGTTAATGGGTTTAAAGATTGGGTTTCTTAATTGATTATATTTTGAAAATTACATTATCTACAGATGTTTGGAACAGGGTTGAATGATTCTTTTTGATTAGTTAAAAATGGTTTTGAGATACTTATATCCATGTATATGGATGTGGTTATTTAAAACTTTTAGCCATATTTTTTTACAATTTAATATATTTACTTTGATAAATGTTTGAGGGATATATATTTTTCTATGTTTCATAAATTATAAGTTACATGGTTTATTATAGTTTTATTTTAAACTAGATTTAAATTGTAATATCAGTAATGGTTTGGAATGTGGAATGGTTAGTGGTGAACTAATGAGTGATTATATGATATTGGCTGTGTTATCATATCTATTTTGGGTTCTTGGATTAGATCTTGGCACTCTTAGTGCATTGACTAATTGGTAAAGAATAAGGTGAGTTTTATTTTCCCTCATTCAAACTATAGTGCGTATTACAATATTTTATACTAATTTATTTTATTTTCATTCTAGCCACAAGATGTTGAAATTAAAATATTACTTTTGGAAATGTAAGAATTTAATGAATTCTATGGTTTTGGTGTAATGATTTTGGAGTGGTCAAGGATAGGCACTGTCATAAATTTCAATAGGGGAGAGTGTTTTTCATATGAGTCAAGAGGATATTTTATACATTAATTATCTGTTTCTTTTTTACACATTCTAAATTCATTAATAACTTTTACGCTTGACTTGAATATGGGTCATTCCGTAGTTTAAGGACAATTCCTATTATCTTTAATTATAAATACTAGATTAATTCATTCCTAAGATTTTTCCGGTGACCCTTATGAACTAGTTTCCAGCACGTGGGTATCAATAACACCCTTTGGGATGGTGGCATATTGGATTGGGTTTTGGTTTGGATGTCAGCATATGAAGGTCCATAAAAATTAGAATTAGAACCAGAAGTTCATTTCTCAATAAGAACGTTGGATCTTTTACGAGTGTTAAACTTTTTATTTAAGGATTATGGAGTGAGTAGAATGGGTGTGATTTGGGTTGTAGTGTTCTATTTATTTATGCTTATTTTATGGAGTTGGGTTTGATAATATCTAATGAGTTATTTCTTATCTGATTGAGTGTGAGTGGTTATGTCTTAGTGATTTTGGGACATTGTTTTATGTTGTAGTTATATATATATATATATATATATATTAGTTATATGTTAACTCTTCACTGTTACTTGTGAGAATTGTCTAGCGACTAATTTTTTGGAGGTTATTTGTTCCCATTGGTTGATTATATGTTTTTGTTTAATTTTAATTTCTATTTATTATTGTGACCCATGTTTTTTGAGAATCCTTGAATAAATTTAATAATTTATGTATAATGAATTAGTGATCATTGGATCTGAAAATGAGTGTCTAGGAATGATGTTTTTGTGATATTCACATAAGGGTTCCAATTCATTAGTGGGGTTTTAGGGGACAATACTCATGCGGTTGAGGTCCTAGTTGGTTCGTGTGAGGGAATAGTACACTGGGTTAGAACTATATTGGTTTTGGTATGTCTGGGATGTGGGGAGACTATTGCATTGAGACATTGATTTGGATTTTTGATGGACATTAATCCTTGTGGTGGTTCATAGGTTCTTATAGTTTAAGTATATTCAATTATAGTTTTGATCATTCTATTTTTACTGGTTGGTATTTTTTATGGATGAATTGTTATCCCAATTGGATATCATATGGAAAAAGAAATTCTGGGTTTTGTGTCTCATTGAGAGTGTGTATATTATTGGACCACCATTTCAGATGAATTCTTAATTATGGGAAAATATTAATAGGCCATTGTGATATTGGAGCCCTGTGTCTCATGGTGGATGGGTGAACTCCACATGGAGATGTTTTTTGAGGATGTTTCAAAATTTCTTGGGAATAATTTTCATTGGTGGTTTCTTCAATTAAATAGATTGTTAATTTCTATCACCACTTTCTTAGACTGTTAGAGTTTCAGTGACTTGTGGTTCTCTATCATTTGTTAATGGACTTTTGGGGAAGAAATGATTTATAATGGGCCATATTTTCCAACTTATTAATTTATTTATTATTTTATTTAATCTTATTTAATATTATTTTGAGTGTACTGTATTTTATAGGACATTTATGCTTAAAATTGTAAAATATTTAATGTTATAAAGGCATGCATAATTAGCCAGAGTAATTGTTGAAATGATGCAACAAATATGAAATTGGTTCAATATCGGGACAATGCCATTTAGAATAGTTATAAAATTATTTATTAATCAATATAGGATCTAGGAATAACCATTCACATATTTTTATTTGTTTTATTAAAATTTAAAAGGTTTTTGTTTGGTTTTTTAATCCTTATTCCTTAACTGTATGACTTACCCGACATTTAATTCGAATTTTGATTTTATTTATTATTTTTTCCTCCTTTCTTATTTCTCTCACATGTTTTCCCCCTTCCCATGTAACACATCACACATATCCCAAATGAATCCCCTTACAATTCACTCCACCCACTCATCTTCTCTCTTACATGAGGAATTTTTCCGTGTTATTTGTTATTATTGGATTAAATCTCATCGTTGGAACACCACACATATCTATATCTTTTTTTTCTTAAATTTATCATTCCATATCTTCGTAATTGGATCGACAAAAACTAGGGAATCTGAGTTGGACGATGTTTGATGATAACATTTTTACTAAGGTTTACATGGGTATCTTCTTCAACTATTTTGTGTCATCCATCCAAGGTTATTCATACTATCTCACCACATATTATTTTTTCATTATTTAATGTTCTATTACTTAATTCCCTTACTATATTTAGAAACATTTTATTTATTTTTTTATTTACTAATTATAGATTTTATAATGATGGAATGACATGTGTTTGTTGTTTTTTAAGGTTTAAACTTCATTCAAAAACTGTTTAATTGGATTGTTATGGGTTATCTCGATTTAATGTTTGGTTTTTAAATTTTTTTATAAAAACCAAGCATACCTTGTGTTTGAGAAAATTATCATGTGTATTTTCAAAATATTTAGATTTTTTAATGTTTCGCAAGTTATATTTATTTCTTTTACATCAAGTGATAATTGACCATTAAATTGGAACATGGAAGGTTGCATATTTTTCAATGTATTGAAGTATTAATTTAAATTAAAATACATATCTTTTAGATATTTTTACCCCATTAAGTTATTGGGATAAACCTAAGGGGTGTTGTAAAAGTGATTTGATCTAATTTTGGTCATTATTTAAATTGGGGGGTTCTGATTTAAACCCTATTTTTTTTAATTGAGATTGGTTTTGGGAAAAGAGATTTCGTTTTACTATTTTATTTTGAATAATTCAATTGTATATTTTAAATTTCATCCAATGTGATTTGATAGTTGGTTTCAAAGTGGATTTAAAAATGTAATTTCTAACTATTTAGATTAGGGTAAAATGGCCTAAAATTATGAGCCATTGAGTTTAAAAGCCCAATTTTCACTTTTTGTAGATTTCTAAACGTGTGTGATATCGTAGTTTGGTCCTAGGGTGATTCTTATGCCTATTATGGATTTCGACCCCTTGGAGATTCATGGATCATGTTGTTTTCTGTTTATTAATGAATATGTTTGGGACTGCTTCTTTTGAGGTTATATGATGTGATGCGTGTGTTTCTTGGAAATTATTTTTACATTTTTTGTGATTTATAGTTTACCACAACCAATTGAGTTATTTTGGTAGCCCTCGTAATTTAATAAGTAGACTATATTAGAGATATCCATAGTGTTTAGCAGTAGGCTTCCTTGGGAATTATACCCAACTATACCTGATCAGTTACACTGTGAGGGTAGTGGGACAGGTAATAAAACCCTTTTATATCCTATGGTATCATGTTTTCTCCTAGGACATTTATTCCTACTGAGTCTGAGGTAGCGACTTGGAATATGTAAATTTTTAGTAGTGTCATCCTACACAACTAATTTCTAGTTCATTTCTTTATTATTATAACCTAGTGGTAGTTCCTAGGGCCATAGGTCTATGTTCATATGCTAAGGGGATTTCAGTTTTTTGTTTAATTTTATTCCCCTAGATCATTCGATTATTGGAACCATGATTATATTCTATTTTTTATTGGTTGTGTAATATGGGTTTCTTTGTTGGCATATTCTAATTTAGTGGATTTCTTTACCTTCAAAATAGTAATTAAGAGGGGTTTTAAAGTCATTTTTCAAAATGGAATCGATTTTTTATTTTTTTAATTCATTTTAATGGATGGTTTCTAAAATTAATTTTTTTGATAATTTAATTTTCAGTGGATGTTTGGAATTAAGGTGAACAATGGATTTGGATTATTTACATATGGTTTTAAAATATTTATCTCCATGGTTCTTGGAATATGTTCAAAATTCCAATCCATCCTTATTTTGTTTTATAATTGAAAATGGTAGGTTTTAAAAGATTTCTATTTTCATTTTGTTAGACTTGTTTCATAAATCATGTGTAAAATAGTTTATTATAGTCAGATTTCAAACTATATTTTAATAGGATATAATTACTGTAAATCCATATGGAAAGAAAGGGGGAAGCTTACAGAGTGTATATATTATCACACTTATATCATCATCTTAGTTGTAGGTTTTCCCATCTCTAGAAATCTCTGGGAGGGTTGGATTACATAGAGAGAATAAGGATAGTATTATTTTATCACATTTAAACTGTGGTGCATATTACATGAGTAACTGGACTTGAATTTATTTATATAGAATTCACTAAATGTTTCCCTTTAAATGATTTAAATTTTTACAGAAGTAATTTTTGACTTTTTATTTTTTGAGGTGTTGTTATATTTTCAGTTGAAAATGAAGTGCACTCGTAAGAATTTATACAAGGGAGTCTTTTGGGGTTGAAAGAATAGTTTATTTTTGGTATTGATTATATTTTTCTTTTTTCTAATGGTTATTTTATTCATGTAATGTGTTCATGACTTTAGGAAGCGTCATTCCATAATTTTGATAGAAAATTCATTAAATTTTAAATTTTATTATTGGTAAATTTTATTCCAAATTATATCCTTATGATTGTCTGGCCACACTTATCAGCCTTTGGGGATAGAGAATTCCCTTCAAGATGGTGAAAGATTAGCTTGGGTTCTATTTTTGATATAATCATAGAATTTTTTTTATATTTATTATTTTATTCCATTGTATTCAGGTCTTTTTTTTCTTACTCCTTTCTGATCATCATTAGAAACACCTATGTTGAATCGATTGACATCTCTTATGTCTTACCCCTTAATGAGATTCAGAGCTCACATTTTCTTATTTTCCCATCCCCCAACTATTGATTATGAGTGTGATATATAATATGTCTAGAAGGATATAATGTATGGATAATTTTATGGGAAATTTTTAATAATTTTTTTAAAATAAGATTTTTATATAGGTAATATATAAATACATAAGTCCTATAGGTTTTAGAGTGTGAATTAATGTTGTGATGTAGTGTGTATTCATGTAAAATGATGTAATATGATTATATGTCTTTTTTGGGTTATAATTCCCACTATATAATTGATCTGGTAGGTGAACCATGATGGCATTGTGGATATAGGACTAAAATGAGGCAATGGATGGTAGAGTTACCAATTTATTTATTATTTCATTTCTTTTTTATGGATTAGAAAAGTGGAAAATCCCACGTCAAATGTAAGAAATAATATATTTAATTAATTTTTTTATCACATGTTAGTAATTTATTTATTTGGAAATGTTATAGCTCAAATTACTTTATGAGGACTATTATGATTACTTTTGGAATCTTATAGAATTTATTCTTTTAATTTATCTCTTATTATCTATTCTGATATTGGGAGTCTACTCTCCCCATGGTAGATCCTTGACTGTAGCCACTAGTCAATAACCACTAGTGTATGGAGAGTCATGTCTAAGGATATATAACACATTTGTATTGATTATCATTCAGGTTAGTTGGGACATGTCATTATAAAATATATTTACAGATAAACCACCTCCAGATCAATAGTTCATTATATGTTTATTGAAAACCATATTGATCATCAATAGTGAAGTGATACTTTAACAACCTCCTAGAATGGATAGTCCTATAAACATATAATGGAATAACCATTTATAATTATATGATAATGATGATATCAAATATATAAATATACAGTTAAATAGGAATAGTCATAATTTTGAAATCTTGGATACTATAAAAGGTGGGTAATGTGAATTTGTAAAAAAAATGCTATATGGTCTGGTGATCCATTAGTGAGACTTGGTATTTCCAATATATATATATATATATATGGATATCTTTGAAAATATGTTTAATAATAATTTTTTCATCATAAATTTCATTTAACATATTCTTCGAATTTAGTTAACTTTCTATAAGAGAACATGACAATGACAAGATATATTTCTTACCTTAAAAAATTATATTTTTTTCTAATTCTATTGGTGAGTGATTATTTAAATTTTTGAAAATTATAAGTTGAATTACAAAAAAATATATGATCCAAGGTAGTAATAATTTATTTTGATTCTTATATTTACAAGGTTATCGAAGTTGTGGTTTCCAAAAATGACATCATGGAAAATTATTTTAGGTGGATAAATCATCCCTAAATCAAGTGGAGGGAGAAACATGAGTTGGTGAAAAACATTATGTGAGATAATTTCTATCATAAGCGAGGTATTTTATGATTTTGAGGAAACAAAATAATTTTCACTAATTTCATAAATGGATACATGGGATGAATTCTTCATATGTAGATATTTTTAGTAAAAAAAATTGAATGAAACTATATAATGGAGTCACTTATATCTGTGTGGTTAGTTAATTCATCCATAGTGATACTTCAAGAATGAATAGTTTGTGTCTAGTATTGATGTCCCCTATTAGAATCAGGCATCACAAAACCATATGGGAACACCTCACTAGACATTGTCTCACAGTAGACTTGGTTTATAAATAAATATTACATAAAAATGATAAAAATTGTTTCCATCTCTAATATAACAATAATCTTCTCCTTAAAATGATCAATGAATTTTTTTATAGTAGATTATGATGTAATAGGGAAATAATTTGTACCTTATATTGTCCAATTGTTTTTATTTTTTTCTAATATTTTTTCAAATTCATTGTTACCCACGTCTCTCATTGTGTTATTGATAAAGAGTTAGTAGATCAATTTTTCTTGTATATAAAATTGACATTACATGTTGATAAATCAAAAGAACTTTGGGAGAGAAAAATAGAAAGGGGTATAAATATCCATCCAATCCTATAATGATAAATAATGTGTAATTTTCATGTAACCTTACTATATTTTACATGATCATGTTTGATATCATTATATTCTTGATCAGGTAGATGTAATTTAAAGTTCACATCCATTATTATATTCAAAATGAAACAATTTGCTCCAAAAAATATGATATAAATATATTAAATGTAGAATGAAACTTTTATTTCTGTAGATCAAGTTCTATATTTTCTTCATTCAATACTATATTATCATAATTTAACAAAATTTCATTAGGTTTGATAGAATCAATCATGCAGGTGTACTTCACATAGAATGTAAACATGAAACCAAATTATTTTCTAAAAAAATTATTTAAATAACATACTAATAGAGATATATAATTTTCACTCATGTTTCTTCCAAATATGAGTTCAATGTCTCTTAATTCATATATAATGATACAATAAAACATAGATAGTTGAAAATTACTTTAATAATTATTAGATAATTATAGGTTAATTATACCATGCACTTTACCTTCTACTGCTTAAATATTGATTGATAATAAATTGTATGGTACTATGAACTCATGTCATTAATATTGGAAGTTCAAATAAGTATTTGTGTAAACTGATGAACATTTACTGAGAAGTCTCATGCTCATTTATAGGCACCATTTTTCATTATATTGATTATAGTTATTTTAGGTTTTACTTGGGGTGTGTTTGAGCGAAAATTTGAGAGACCTGGAAGAAAGAGGGGACTTAACTTTTTGTGTATGGTTTTCCCTAATAGTGCACCCTATCCTTAAATACCATGAAATACTAAACATAGGGTTTTTTCATGGTGAATGAATGGGTTTTCTAAATTTTCAAACTAATAGGGGATACACTCCCCCCCCCCGAAAAGGAGCACAATTTGGGGCATAGTTAGAAGAAACCGTGCACCCTATGTAGAAAACTGTGGATGAAAAATTTGACTCCCAAAAAAATTATAAAATATTATATGAACCCTATATTTGTACATTTTAAGAACCTAGATCAACCCATAAATTATATATCATGATTTCAGAGCCTCAGAGAGGGTTTCCATGGACGTCCATCCTCCGTTTTTTGGGGATTTGATGCCTAATTGACAGATATACACTTTTTTGAGTATGCAGTTTCTCCCCGAATGATATTTTGTTCTTATCTGTTTCTTTATGTGGGATCTTCCTTCCATTTTTTGTATACCTAGATCTAGATTTTTTGAATATAGATCATGTATTATGGATCAAGATCTATATTAAGGGTTCTTCTTTTGATCATTATTTTGATATTAAGATCAAGATCTCATTCTATGTAATTATTTTATCACGATTATGTATTCGTCCACTAGTGAGTGTTGTAAATGAATTAATGTAGGCAGTCTATAATTTAAATTCCAATGTCTAGATTTAAATTATGGTTATTTAATTGTATAACTTCTATTTTATGTTTATAAATATAGTTCTTGATTTAATTAATTACCTTTGTAAATTTTTTAGTTGTGGGGATGTGAAATTCATGACTCTGGGAATTATAGAATTGATATAAATAATTGATGAATAATATTTTAGATTTAGATATTGTTGATTTGAGGAAATAAATTAATGAATTAATTATGAGATATTGAGATTTTTTGTTTGAATAATTAATTGTAGAATTAATTATGATATATTGAGATTTTTCATTTGAATAATTAATTGTGGAATTAGTTATTGGATATAATGTTTTTTGATATTGATTAATTAATTGATGAATTGATTAATGGGATATATGTGATTAATTGATTGGGAAATTAATTAATGAGAATCATAGGAGGACTAACTATTGAATTATTATTGATATTGATATGATTAATTAATTAATTGGATTAGTGTGTTGGTATAATTGTTTAATTATTAATATAATATATTTGTATAGTATATTATAGAATTAATTATGTGTTGATTAGTGGTTTCATGATAATTAAATTGTGAATTTATGAATGGTAATATGGTCATTTAGTTTTGAAATAAGGAATGGGAACATAAAAATTCTATTTTATTATGTATGAATGGAAACATAGGAATTAAAGTATGAATAAATGAATGGGAACATGGACAATATATTTTGTGACATATTAATGGTAATACATGAATTCATGTATGAATAAAAGGATGGGAACTTGGTCATTCTAGTATGTGAAATATGAATGGAAAAAAGATAATTTATATAAGAATTAATGAATGATGACTATTTAATTTTGAGTTATGATATAGCTCAGACATACTTTGGGAACCTCATGAGCCAAATTAGGTATCTTGGAAAGGGTGTATATGGGAACAAAGGGGTTTATGTGGTTATACAAGGATTAATTAACAATGTAATTACAATTCATATGTGCATTATAAATATATATTTATAAAACTGCATACAATATTATTTGACAAGATATTTATCATGTCATTATTGGAGGTGGCCTACTAAGTTGTACTCACATCCTATACCAGATTCCTGATTAGTACCTGAATTGATTTCATGGTTGTAGATGATAAGTAAAAGGACATGTGTTAGATGAATGAGTTGGGATCGAGCACAAATTGGGAAATAAAACAATAATGGGGTCCCTCTTGTGAGTTTTAAGTGAATTTACATTTTTATTTTCATTTTGACACTTGCAACATAAATTTTCATGGCATATCTATTTTCCAGTTTCGTATTGTAGGTTCGGTTTAGATCATCATGTGATATTGGTATCTTTCTTGTTATTGTTATATATTTGGTTTTCATTTAATTATTTTCTCATGATGTTTTACTCTAACAAAAAGGGTAAAGTCTCCCCATGACTTGTATTAAACCATCATATAATGTTGGAAGCCCTTGGCATATGGGAAGGCATTCTAAAGGTCATGTGATTGATTGGTTTAGGACAACAGTTTATTGCACCGTGTTTGGGACGTTAATAGGTGGTATCGCAACCCAGTTTTCTTATCTTTTTGTTGATATTACTATTTAATAAAGGTAGATACAATAATAGGATGATTATGTCCATGGTTTCTAGATCATGAATTATAGTATCTAACCTATATATGGGGGTAAACAAAGTACCAAATGTGGGATTATTATTATTTTTATTTTAATTTATAGTTGAAAATTTTTTCACCTTAAGTGATTCACTTATTGTATAATGTTATATATTTTTTGGAGATTTTATTTGAATTCACTTATTCCCCATTATGGTGTGAGATTTATGAATGAAATCATAAATCTAAGACCACATTATTATTTTGGTCACATTTATCATTTTAGGCATGCATGGGAAAAAGGTCATGGGTAAGTCATTGAAATGGAACTATATTTCATTGCTGGTGAACTTTAATTGAAAATGGTACCTACTATGAAATTAAAAAAAATTATAATGATGAAATATGAGAATAAATGGTTATCAAAATTAGAACATAAATAATGGGATTGATTTTACCACTGTAAAAAAATACCATGATGTATGATTGTTAAGGGTAGTGATAGCGCCTCAGTTCTAACCATGAGGAGGGGTTTAGGGAAATGAATTTTTGTGGCATATTGTGTTTTATATAATTGTGTTAATGTTTTACAATGTATTCTAAGGTATGTGTTTGGAATATTAAAGATATACATCCATAACTATTATTTTCATTGGATGAAAAGAGGTTATGGATGGAGAGGATCTATCAGTAGTGGGACCTCAGGCACTAATTGTGTTGAGTGAGGAAGTTTGTGAGAGGTTCTGAGAGAACATTCCCCTCTTCAGGAAATTCATGGGAAGAGACCCAGAGATGATTTTGAAGAGTATGTATGATCTTATGGGAGAGTTTCAGTTGCATCTTCCTCCTAATTTTAATATAGAGGGTGGAACTGAGGGTCCTAAGTTCTAGGTGGAGTCCATCAAGATGATAGTAGACCATTTTGAGACGCCTCCTTAGTGGAGGTTAAAGTTGGATTCTTATATGATATAAGCATACGTGAAGCACTGGTGGGATGTTCAGTCGTAGACTTGATAGGATAATGGTATTTTATGGAAGTAATTATTGGATAATTTCATGGATAACTTCTATCCAGAGATGTAGAGGTAGGGAGAGGAGATGATTTCATGAGGCTGAATCTAGAAAGTATGTTCACGATGGACTATGCTCTTCGCTTTACAGACTTGTAGTGCTTTTCTACAGCGTTTGTAGGGGGATGAGATAACTATGGAGAGATGTTTCTTGGATGAAATTAAATGTGAAATTATGTCCAAATTTAACATTTTCCAATTAAATCAGTTTTCAGATATAGTGTATCAGTCTCTCAAAGATGAAAGGAAATTGAAGGAGGCTTCTAGTGAAGGAAAAATAATTGCAGATAGAAGTTCAGAATGCACAAATTTCGATATAAAGAAGCATGACTACAACAGTGTTAGTCAGGGAATTGGGAAGCAGAGTGCACAAATAGAGGGATAAATTTCATATGATCATAATCGAGTGATCTGTCCATAGTGTGGTAGTTTGGGACATTTTTTGATATAGTGTCCCTAACCACTACTAGAGCACTGATCATGTTGAAATTTGGGACATATAGAGATGTTCGTCATGACATAGTGACTAATGAGTAGTGATACATGAGCTAGAAAGAACCAGGTTGTGGGAAGGGGTTCTTCTACCCATATTAGTCTGGTATCTGGAGTTTTACTAGATGATATGGTTGGGGAAGTAGATGTGGTGCTTCTGGGAAATGGTGTCCATTTTAGAAGAGTGGCAAACTCTGAGTAGTCAGAAAACATCACAAGGAAGAGGGGTAGGGTAGTTTTATGTGAAACAGCCTACACTTGTGGAAATGGACAGTGGATAATAAATAATAAGAGGTACTATTATTATAGATTCAATATTATATAGTGAGTTATTTGAGACTTGTTCTTCTTATTCCATTATATCTTCTATTCTTGTGAATAGTGTTAGAGTAGTGATGGAGTTTGAGATTGGGGTGGTGGGAGTAAACACACCTATGGATGGTTGATATACATTTACTTGTGCAATGAGTGTTCTATCAAGGTTGTAGATTATTCTTTTATGTGGGATCTCTATATTTCTGATATGTCAGGCTTCAACCTAATTTGTTGTATGGATTGGATTGTTTAATAATGATCCCAAATTGACTGATTCCATAAGAGAGTGACATTAATTTATTATAGAGGTAACACTTATATTAACTGTAGAGAGTTGGATATTGATGCATGATGATACTGGATGATTACATTGCAACTGGGGGTGCATATAGCCACGGATTCTAGAATAATTCTTGATTATTGCGGTTTGAAACATACATTATTTCATCCTTTAGTGGATATGATTCAAAATGGGGTTCTTGAAGACTTACCAGGGTTTCTCCCGGAGAGAGACGTGAATTCATTATTGAGCTTTTAACAAGGGTTGATCCAATTTCAATTCCACCATATAGAATGGAAGCGATAGTGATTCACGAGCCCAATACTCAATTAGAGGATTTAGAGGATAATATATTCATTGGACCAAGTACGACGCCTTAGTGTTCACTTGTGTTGTTTGCACAAAGGCCAACATGACTCTATACTTTTGTGTTGATTATATGAAGATGAAATATAAGAGTGTGATGAATCAATATCCACTCCAGTGTATCCATGATCTATTTTATCAGTTGAGGGGAGATTGTGTATTCTCAAAAATTGAATTGAGATTAGGGTATAATTTGTTGAGAGCTCATCCTTCTAATGTACTAAGGAGGGACTTTTGGTGTAGGTGTGACCTTTAAGGGTTCTTATCAATTCCATTAGAGTTGATAAAGGCCCAAATTTTTTTTATGAACTTGATGAAAATAATCTTCTATTTTTATTTGGATCAGTTTGTGGTGTTATTTCTGGATTACATCTTGGTGTACTCCAACACTAATGATGATCTTACCCAAAACATTGAAATTATCCTGAGTATAATGTGGGGAAGTGTTATATATTGATAGTTTACCTAAGTGTTATTTTTTTATTTATTATTTAAACCTCTTGGGTCACATCATATCGAATGAAGGAGTGTCAATGGACCTGGAGAAGGTGAAGACAATGGTTTATTGGGAGAAACCCAAGAACTTATTTGATATATGTATCTTTCTGGGGTTATCAGGATATTATCTGGGATTTATCCAGGATTTTACCATTTAGAATCCCCACTTTTAGTCTTATATAAGAAGGGTATGATGATTAAAATATCGATATCCTATGATAAATACTATAAGTTCCTGAATAAGAATTTAAAATCAGCATCGGTCTTGATCCTACCAGATCCTTGTTGTTAGTATATAATGCATTTTTATTCTTATGTAATTGGACATGAAGCAGTGGTGATGTAGTAGTATCGAGTCGTGGTGTATCGATATCAATAGTTTAGGCCACATGAGTGGAACTACCATACACAAGACCTCGAGATGGCAGTAGCAGTTTATTATTGGAATTATTGGAGACATTATGTATTGGCCAAATTGTTTACTATTTTTATAGACCATGAGAGATTAATGTATATAAATTCCAAGTAATACATGATCATTTGACAATTGTGGTGGGTTTTTTATAGTTATTCATCTGATTTTGAGCTAGATTTTATGCTTAGAAATAGAAATAGTGTTCTAGATTCCTGAAGAAGGAAATATCAGACTCAAGAAATTAACGAGTCTGGTATAGAGTGTAAGATAATGAATTTTTTGAATGAGATGCATATGGGGGTTTAGAAGAGTCTGAAGATGATTACTCTCATGTTAGTTTCAATGGAGTCTACACTTTTTAGTTAGGTTAGTGTTATGAACCACGAGTATCTAGCATGCTTGGCCATGAGGGAAGGAATTGAAGGTGTGGAGACGCATTAATATTATATTATATATGTAGAGGTTATCATATATGTAAGGAATCATATTTTGGAGCCTAAGAGAATTCATGAAAATTTGATTATATAATTTCATTCCTCGAAGTGGGCAGTACATCTAGGCACGAACACATTGTCATGTGACCAACATTAACAGTTTTGGTGGTGAGGATTGTAAAAGGTTATAGTAGGGTTTATGAAATGATGTTACACCTTTAAATAGGTGAAGTTTGAGCTTCAATGAACTGGTGGTTTACTAATTACATTTCCCTTCCCAGAATGGATGTAGGATGACATTATTATGGACTTTATGGTGGGTCTCGTGACGATGTCTCATAATAATGACCCTATTTGGGCTGTTATGGAGAGACTGACTACGACAATGCATTTATTATATATACATGAGACTTTCTCAGTAGAGAAGATAAGAGATTTATATGTTCAGAATATATCCCATATACAAGGGGTTCTAACAACTATTGTTTCAGATCATTAATTTTATTATACATCTCACTTCTTATAAGGATTATAGATGGAATTGGGTATGCCTATTTTTTTAGTACGGTTTCCACCAATATACATATGGGTAGTCGGAGAATAATATTATTGTGCTTGAGGAAATTCTACAAGAATGTATCCTAGTCATTGGTGGGACATGGAATAAGAACATGGATTTTATGGTGTTTTCCTATAAAAAAGTTATCAAGAAACTATTTATATTGAAACATACAAGAATATTTATGGTAGGGTACAAAGATTACCTCTATGATGGATGGAGGTAGGTGAGGCTGAGAAGTTTGGACCAAGTCTCATGTAAGAGAAATCAATGTAGGTATAACAGTTTTAGAAATGTGGGGCTATGAATCATAGTAATGACATCTCATATGATTCAAGATGTAAACTACCCCTAGAGTTATATAGGGTGATCGTATAGTCTTTCGGGCATCACCTAGATTGGGTAACCATAGGATATAGAGATTTGGTAATGTTGGAACCTAGGATCCTTAGACAGATTGAGGTTGTGGATTGAATCAGTCATATGACATACAAATTAGCCCTTCTATAGAGAACAGAGCTGGACATGATTCTTTCCATGTGTTACAACTTTAGTGATACCACGCCAAACATTATCTTGTGGTTGATATTGATGATGTTGAGCTTGAGATTGATTCTTCCTTTTATGATATTTAGGAATGCGTGCTGAATCATAGGGAAATTTTTTTTCAGAGAAATAACATGATGATATTTCATGTTTTATGTCAACATAGACATGTTTTGGAGGAATATTGGGAGAGAGAAAAAGATATGATCGCTCATTGGCCCAATATTTTTTATATTTTTGACTTGTACTAATTTTATTGTATTGATTTATTTCATTATAGTTATACTTTGAGGTGTGTTTAATTGGAAATTTTAGAAAATTCAATGAAAGAGAGTAGTGCACGATTTGCGCATAGTTTTCCTTAATTGCGTGCCCGGGCCCAGAAAACCGTGAAACCCTAAAAAAGGTTTTTTTTCACGGTCGGCACACAGATTCCCAAACAGTGTGTTTAATATGAGAAATAGTTCACCCACCTAGAAGGGGAGGAATGTTAGGAACACAGTTAGTAGATACTATGCACATTGAGAATCAAACCATACAAACTATATTTTACTCACCTGAAAATTATTAAAACATTTCCCAAACCCCATGTATTCCCCGGAATGCCCAAGCTCAATAGATAAATGATTTCTCTCAATTCCACAGCCTCATTGAGGTATTTTGAGGCCTTTTGACTTCCATTATGAGATATTTGAAGTCTAATTGGTATATCGTTACCTCTTCATGTATGTTGCTTCTTCCCTAAAGATCTCTCATTCATATCTCTTCCTTTTGGTGGGATGTTCCATCAAGTTTTAGTTAGATCTAGATTTGATTTTTTAGATATAGATCTGGTATTGTGGATCTAGTTATATATTTGAATGAACTTTTTTTGTTCGATCATGACTTAGGGATTATTATCTGGATCCCATTCAATGTCATTATTCTATCACAATTGGGGATTCTTACATTAATGGATGTTGTAAATGAATTGAGGTAGGTGGTACATAATTCAAATATAGAATTATTGATTTAAATTATGTGTATTTAATTTTCGAATTTATATTTGATGTTTAGAAATCGAGTTATTGATTTAATTAATTACAATAGAGAATTAATTAATTAAAGATATGCGAAATTGGGGATTTTAGGAATTAGATAATTGAGATAATTAATTGATGAATTAATTATGAGATATTGAGATAGTTAATTTGACAAAATTAATAAATGAATTATTTAATTGATATTTATATGTTTGGCATGAATAATTAACTAAACAATTTATAATGATATATTTATATTTTTTATTGGAATAATTTATAGTTTAATTATATATAGGATATTATGTTTGGAGATATTGATTTATTAATTTATGAATCAATTAATGGGATTTTTTTGCTTAGTTGATTGTTGAATTAATTTATAGGAATCATGTGATGAATAATTCTTGAATTATTATTGAGATCGAGATGACTAATTAATTGTTAAATTAAATAATGAGAATGTTTTGTTTTACTAATTGTTGAATTTGAAATATAATTGATGTGGATAATTAACTGTGTAATTAATTATGTGTTGTTGAATAGTATCATGGTCATTAAGTTGTCATGTTATTAATTGTAACAGGGTCATTTAGTTGTTAAATAATGAATGGGGACATGGTCATTCATTTTCATAAATTATTAATGGTAACATGGGCATTTAATTATGAATAAAATAATGGGAAAATGGTCATTCTATTGTGTGAAGTATGAATGGTAGCACAATCATTCAAGTAGGGGAAAAAGAATTGGAACATGGTCATTATTGTTTTGAAGTATGAATGGTAACTAGAGAAATCATGTATGAAATAAATAATGGTAATAATAACATTCGAAGCTACGATATCCTGTATACATTCTTCAAGCTCCTATATGATCTGTAGCTGGTATCGAGGTACGGGTGTCTATAAGAACCCTTGGGTTTATGTGGTCAGATAAAGATTATTGGATAATAAGATAATTATTTATATATCCATTGTTATTATTTCTTTATAAAAGTTAATTCACTCTAAATTACTAGATATTATTTAGACACCATTGGTGTTGTACTGAGTTGCGCTCACACCTTAATCAGGCAGATTTATCGGTACCTAAATAGATTTCATGTTTACCGTAAAAGATAAGGAAAATGGCCCTTTCATAGATGTATGTGTTTCGATAGAGCACAGATGAAGGAACCAGATGTGGTTTTGGATACTCGGTGAATTTTGAGTGTCTTTACTTTTTTAGCTTTCATTTTGACACTCAACATGTTATTTTCATGGAATTCTTATTGTTCAGTATGGTATTCTATCTTATTTTTTGATCATCATGTTATATTGATATCTTTCTGATTATGGTTATATATTTGGTTATTTTCTTATTCATTTTCCTCTAGTGTTTAGTCTTACTATGTGGGTATAGTCCCCCCATGAATGGTATTCGACCATCATTTTTGTCAGAAGCCTCGGGAAAATGGGGAGGTGCTCTTGAGGTGATATAATCGACAGGTTTAGGGAAAAGTTTTATGGAACCTTGGTCTAGGTGTTACAATTTAGTTATTACTTTTTGTCTTAGTAATGATCCATTTAATTTAATGGAAATGATGTATTCCATATGTCAATGATATCTTTTTGTTCATTATATTTATAGAAAACATTTTTTTATTCATGATAAAATATTTATCGTAGAGGTCATTTACAGATCTATTTGTGCACATAAAAGGAGTATTAAATATAAAAAAAATAACAAAATGTTCCTTATATATTCAAGTTTCATGTTTATTAATCATTTTATTTTCTAAAGGGTAATATTAATATTCTTTGATAAGATAGATGTAACCATATTAGGGGAATATTTGAAGAGCATTTTCAATGTATAATATTTTTTCAGACAAGTAAATTTTTATAAATTCTCCATCCATAATTGATTTATATGTTTTCACTAATTATGGATTTGATGATGAAGGATATTCCATCTGAGTAACCCTAAAGTATTTTTGATCTATTAAAGAATATAAGTATAGATTTAAATCATTGTCTATTCTCATCTTCTCTAAATAATGGGATGTCTATATCATATATTCTGATGCCTTAAGGTTGGGGTGTGGATGTTTTCTTATAGAGGTTAATTGAATTGCATCTTATAGGTTGTGGGAATTGAGATCACATGGAAATAATTACCTAACTAATTACCTTGATCTAAAAAATGTAGTACATTAATTAAAGAAATTTCATTACTATAATATTTTTTCTTTTGAATTTGTACTATATATATATTAAATAAAATTAAAGTATATATATTCTATCATTATGATATGAGATGTTTTCAACAACGATGGGTGAAGAAATTCATTTTCTTTTGTAATTGATGTAGATTATCTTCTTGGAAAAAATAATTTGACATTTTATTCTTTAAGTTGTAATATATATATATATATATATTATTAAATATGTGAAGGCTTAAGGGTACCATATGGGTATCCAAAACAATACCTATGAATATTACAAAATATTCTTGGAGTATTCTACTATATAGAATTTTAGTGACCACAAACATGAAAGATAATGTTAGGGTTTCACAGTTATCTAATGAAATTTGTTACCCTGAGGTTCTTAAAAAATTATAGGAAAACGTTATATAGATAATATAATGTTTCAATTTTATAATTATACATTCAAACATACTTTGATATTTTTTCCTATTTTTAGACGACATCTTAAATGAATTAGACTAATTTAATTACACTATTCCCCCAATGATCCCCATAATATTTAGTAATATGGAATAATAATTTTCATGGATAGGTATGAAAATTTATTATTTGTTATGTTAAGAGATAAATTTCCAAATAATAGGTAATGATTAGTAAATAATTATTTATGGAAATATTAAAATCACTTTATGTTTTATTTTAGAATTTGGATTAAATTTTGATGTATTTTATTATAAAATTTCCAAAGATGACATTGAATCATAACTCTATTTGGGTAATCATGGATAAAATATCTCAATCATTTTTTTCATTTCAATTCATAAGTCTTATTAAGTGTATGATTTAGAAATGATTTATAAATGGGATGTGATTAAACATAATGTTGTTAATAACTCCATTATTTCTTTATTGGATTTTAGATTAACATAAAAGTTCTGTAATGTTATCTAATCTGATTTGGGTATGTAGTTAATGTATATCAATACTTTTCTTTCATATAAATATTTATACATAGATAATCACATATAGGTATTAAATAATATGTTAAAATGTTGGGTTATAAATATTTTGAAATAATGAGAGGGCCATATTATATTAATTTATTTTTTTACAATAATAAATATCAAGCTATGATACACCTGAACCATTTTGACTCAATTTATGAAATACTTTTCTGATCCTCCAATTAATTTGGGTAGGGTAATGTGAAGTTAATTTTTTTTGTTGAAATATAATAAAAGATATTACATAAAAGTTCAAACTAAGAAATTTGTGAATGAAAATCATAAAAATATAACATAAGTTTTGTTATGATTATTTATAATGAACATTGTAATTCAGGGAAAGATATTGTGTATTTCATTTGGTGTCACATTGGTTGGGACCTTATTAACATGGAGATATAGGAATGTTATTCATTTAAAATTATAGATAATTTGATATTTTTGAGTCCATTGGGGATCTAACATAATAGTTTTCATTTCCTCTAAAGTGTATCATTTTATAAAAACAAATTATGTTTCATAGTTATAGAATTAATAGCTAGATTACTCATAGGTAATTGGTTTGGATAAGGTTTTTGTAGAGTCATATGTGAGTTTTATTTAGGAACCTCTTCATTTCATTGATTATAAGGAAATTATATTATAGTGTTGTGAAGATACATTGATATTATTTAATGTTATTTGAAAAGAAATGGGAGTTTTTAAATTAATATTTTTTATTACACTGAGATATGGTGTTATATCATAAAAAATAATCTATCTGATAATTTGGATTTTTTATTATTCAATATTTTATTTTATATTATAAGATACTTTTTATATTGAATCAATATTTAGTTAACATTGTTTTTGTTCAATTGTATATATTTTCAAACTAATAATAGAATTTTTTTGATTAGAGTTAAATATATTTCAATGGATTAATTAAATTCAAGGAAAGTAAAAGCTAAGTCATTATAAAGAATAAATATTTTTACAGTTACTTGCAAGGGAAAATTACATTGAAAGAAGTAAGGGAAAATGTGAATTATCTTAATTATCATTTTTGGAGAAGAAGAGAAATATTTATTGGTTTCAATGATAATGGTAACCAGATGGTGGGTTTATAAACTATGTCATTGTTTATCTATAACTTTTTTTATCTTTAATTGTTTTTGGTAATTAGTATTTATAGATACTGAAATTGGGGGGCCCAAAAAATGGTCATGGTTTTTATATCATTTCCATGTATTAGTGATGAAACATGTACTATTTTTTATTCATTATTCGATTATTACAGACTATAATATTTGAAGGAACATTTAGTCATGGTTTTGAGTAAAATAAAGATTTGTTTTCATTAAATATATGACTATTTAATAGGAACTACATTCCATATTTTTTTAATGGATATTTATTAATGGTTTTTAGATGTTTCATTAAATAATTCAAACCATTTCATTGTTTATACTATTAAACCATGTTTTATTTTATCTATAGTTATTAAATTAATTTAATATAATACTTATGAGAAATAGCCACCAAAGTTTTATAGTTAAATTTCATGAGAGATATGTTATAAATATTGAGTAACTAATACTGGACACTTTTATGGCGGATTGAAGACTAATTTGGAGGAATAAAGGAATTTAAATTTTTTTATACAGTCTTTTTAATGATTGTTCATCATTTTATTTTTCATATATATTTTAGATTTTAGATTATGGTAAGTATACTGGGTAGGGGTTATTAATGGGTCGGACAAGGGGAGATAAGGTTTTGTGCAACACCCCGATATTTAATATGTCTTTTCCTTTTATTAAATAATATATTAAATATCATTTTTAACATGAACTTACAAAATAAAAAAACCAAAATAAATTTTAATGTGAAAAAATATTGCAACATATGATAGAATTGTTTTATAGAATAGTTTGAGGCTCGGTTTATTATTAAGAAAAAAACTAAATGGGACTAAAGGGAGATATATGCACATGATAAGTCACAACAACACCATGAAAAAGGAACACCAACACACAATGGAAGAGCATGTCAAAAGAACTACCAAAGAGGCCCTAAAAAACAATTGTGTGACCTAAGAAGAAACCCATAAAAGCACATGCCCCACAACATAAGAACATTTTCCAAAAAGGTTTTAATCAAATAGTAAAATCAGAAAGATTACAATATAGAAGTTATATATCATGTGAACGGGGAGCCGTAGTATAGAGAGAACCTCTACCACCCTGACCATGAAGAATTAGACCTCACCTCTATGTTTTCAGGATGCCATTTGTTTCGTTGATCATCCATGCCAACTTCGACAAATCCATAATCATTCTTTTTGGGAACAACCACCATGTTAGTTTCACCATCCTTAAGTAAATTTAATTATTATAACTAGTGAATAAGATAATGTATGTATATATTGGAAAAAAATATCAAATTTATTGTTGGTGTAGACCTTACTCTTGAAATTACTCGGCTGATCTAGGTAAATTATCTCTCTAAAAAATATGAGTTACGGAAGAAGCTAACCCAAATTTGGTAGCTTTGGGATTCAAGGAAGAATATGACCTTGATGTGGATTATTTTGAGGAACAAGATAAAGATGAATATGAGTAAACATTATTATAGTGAAAATTGTCAACCAATGATATGATTAATTGAGCCATATACATAGGCCAACAGATATACTTATATGAAAAAATCAGCAAGATATTCCTTAGTATTTTTCTCTTTCTTCATCTGGAAAAGACAACTACCACCTTTTTCTATATCGTTAAAACATTTAGGTTCCATATTATCACTATTTTTGTGCTTCACATAGACTATAAATAATTTTCAAAAACATCGTGAGAGACGAAAATATTTCTATCAAATTAGGATGAAGTAATAGGATCATTAACCTATCCCATTTTTAAAAGCCGATAAACATCACAAAAAATGTCCCTCTAATACTGGGCTGAGATTCCCCACTAATTTTTGGGGAATTATTTTTAGAAAAAATTTTATAACCAAAGGGATAAATTTTTGAATGAACCAAGGGTGAATATTGATTAGTTTTTTCAATGGAAGATCCATTAAATGGATTTCTATTCTTAGAGGGAGTAACACCAATTTTCATTTTCCATTTATGAACCCTTAAGTGAAAACTATTATCTAGAAAAAATTTATGGTAAACCAATTACTGTGCATCTAAATCATGATCACTATGATCATCCTCTTGATAATATTCTAAATGATTTCCCTTAGATCCCATTAAAATTTTATCCTGAAAATAAAAACCTTTTATTAATTATTATTCATTATCTACAAGGTCTTCCATTGAATTTATTATTTTTTCTAGAGGTCTAGGGAAATGAGGATTCTTACCTATCTATTATTTTATTGACTAATTATCTTCAATATCTTTGAAGTTACTATGTGTCTTTATAGATTGTATTTTAGAGGTTTCAATATGATCCCAAATCCCTTCTTGACCTGCCTCTTATTCAGAATCCATAAGTGATACAGTAGCTCAAATTGGATAAATATCCTTATTCATGATAGGATATTGCCCCCGATTCATCTTATGAACCTTGATAAGGTTTCCATCATTAGAATACGCCATTGGAACATGATCCCCATTAACACCATTACCTGCTTCACTAATAGATTGATCAATGATATGAATTTTAACCTTATAATTTTTAGTTTACTTTTTATTCCTATAGTTTTTTTTCAAGATGTAATTTTATATAGAAAAACAAGTAGAGTATATCCCCTATACAATCCACCTCAAAATTTTCTATAGTTTAACAAAAAAATGCAAAAGGATGGACACATATAATATTTTATTTGATGATGAAGATCATTACCCTCAATTGATAAAACTACCTTATATTATGATCCAATTTTTTATATGAGGTAACTAACAATTTAATTTAAAAAATTTCCCTTAGCTTTATTTTAATATAAATTTCTAATGGGTTTATGATAAACCAATGACATTGAGGCTTATTCAGATCCTGGATCACTATATTTTTTAATAAAATACTAGGCCAAATGTTAATTAAAAACCATTCTTCAATATCCACATGATTAGGGAAAACAAGGCATAGTGATCCAGATTACAATATGGGGTTTCATTGTTAGATAAAACCATGAAATCCAAAATTTGTGTCACGATAGGTGTGCCCCTAAGAAGATGGGTGAACACATATAGTGTATGGTTTGGAAAAACATGCTGAAAAACTGTACAATATTTTGTATTTGTGTAGACTTATATTTCACCCTCCACGTTTTTACAAAATTATCCTATATTTATTTATAGTGGACTACACAATAGCCTTCTCCTCTCTTGAAGATATCCTCGATGCCATGTATAGGCTTTGAATCTTTTCTTCTTTCTAGACTCTGATTCAAGTGTCGTCTATCATGTTGGATTTCTATGGAAATCCCTCTAATAATTTATCTCCTTTTATTATTATACATCATTTTAGATGAGTTATTTTTGTGTGATATTATATGCCCTTTTAGGGAGTTTTCATATTCTTACATATTCTTTCGATTTGGACAAATAAAAAGGACTATACTATATTAGTGTTATACCGAAGGCATAATATAGGGGGTCTATACCTTTTCCCTATTTTATTGTTTCATATTTGACTATCTCATTTGTGTTGTATGTTTGACATTATGATAATTGATTCTAATTTAAATGGTAACCCTTAAAATAATTATTACACATAATTTTAGTCTCCCTTAAAGAACTTAATCATAGTTTGATGTTTACTCCCTCAACTGGAGCCACATATGAGGTGTGATTTTTAAGAATAAATTTGTTAAAAAAACAATTTTTTGTGTGCCAACACACCACCTTTTTTACTGGGTGACTTCTTATTCTAAATGATATCATTAGAGATGTATAGTCCTCCTTTACCGTCACATTTGATTTTATTTTGGTGATAAAATGATAATGTGAATAAGATGGATATTCTCTTACATTGTTCCTTCCTATATTGGTATTTTTGAATGGGTATGGACACTAACAGTGATGACATTTTTAATCATATGAAATTATTTATGTTGGACCTGTTGGCATGTAACCTAATTCTTATGAAGGTACGATACCTCTTTAATAACGTTATGAAAATGAATAGAGGATGGAGGTATATCACTTGTGAACCATATGTGTGATTATTTATATTATAAAACTGAATAGGCCATCAATTTATGTTACTTTCAACCACAAGGTATAACTATTCACACATGAGGCTATTGAGTAGAATTGAGGAATGGAACATGTGGATTTTGTATATAATTGCATCTCCAGATATAGGTCAGCCTAGTTATCACCTTGTAACTGACCCTTATAGTGATTTTACTCTATTCTGATGTGGAATATGTGCAGTAGGATGTTACCTACTATTGATAGAAAATAAATATTAATGATTAGATGTTATGTCATACTCTTATTATATATTGTGATCATGGATTTTTCATATCTATTATTCACTTACATATTTTATTTTTTTTCCAACACATAGTTATATTTCATATGCTCAAGGTGAATTTTTTATATGCATCATTGCTGGTGGTATACTGAGAGTTTATAAAACCCTATTACGACCATTGATTGGTACTCAAATAGACCATTCAGGTTTAGGTAGTGTCAAGGTAAAAAATAATGTCATCAATGCTAGATTGATTGTATCACGGGAGTGGGGGAGCACCAGACTAAGATATGGATCATGATGCTATCAAGATTCATGACTTTGAAATCATTTTTTATATTGTGCCACTCTTTATTTGAAATGTTATTAATGTATAGATGATTTATTTTCTTTATTATAGTAATCATATATTATTCTCCCATTATTCATAAATTTATTACATAGATAATACCCAATGTTTATGAGGGTATAGTCTTCCCACTACACAACCGTAGATTCACACTTCTATTCAACTATCTCTAATATATGGGGAGGCTCACTTGAGGTCTTGTGGATTACCGAGTTCGGTTAATTATGAGTTTTTCGGGTTTGGGAAGCTACAAATTGGGTTTACAGGTATCTTTTTTCTACCTTACTAATTTGGAAATTTAAAAATAATAATATGAAATGTATGAATTTGGTAATGATCCTTTTCTAGGGATTACCTAAACCACATACAAGGGAAATTGATAAATTACATGGGAAGGGACTTGATGTTTTGGCCTATCCTTATTAAAACTATTTTGACTCCATTGTTTGGTGAAACACATGATATGAAATGTTGTTATTATTATGATGCTGAATTACTTTTTTTCCTTGGACCGAAATGGACAGGAAACATTGAGGATAAATCACATTAGGTACCCTATGGGATTAATATGTCATTCATATGAAATATCATGTAGGTTTCATGGAATCACTACTAGATACTTGTTCTATATTACTCGAGTGATATATATGTTATGATACTAATGTTTCTATAGGTAAACATGGATTGAATAATTGTTTTTAATGAGTTTACATCAACCAAAATGGTGCTTTCTCATATAGTTTGATAATGGAACCTTAGAATACAAAGCATCACATGATTGAGTTATGTAACTATGGTTAGATGGATAAATTTTTTAATTGATTTTGAATACAAGAATATTATTTATAATATAAAGAGTGAGTTGAACTCTATTGATTGGGAATGATGAATTATTTATCCAATCATCTAATACTACCTATTACATTATATTGAAAATTGTAATATCTTGGATATAGTTATATTAACTTCCAATTGAATTTTATAAAGAATTTACTTTTATAAATTATGAATAATATTTCAGATAATTGTTCAATTACATAAATGTAATAATTTTAAATATTAATTTAAATATGGAATCTATTAAATAGGTATTCCAATCACAACATAATGGGTGTTTCCCTATTTAAGTTAAAATTGAATGTCCATATACTGGGACCCGTACAGTGAACCAATGATCTTGATCCACATTTGACCTTAATAGTGGAATGTAGGTAGTTTCAATTTTTTTTATTTATGATCATTACTATTTCCCAGACTTATCTTTATGGGTTGTAAGAGGGTTGTTACTCATTAATAAGATGTCATGTAGGTTTCATAAATTTATAAATTTTGTATTTCTTTATAAAATCGTATTTTGGGCACGTACTTGTCATTTATAGATATATACCATGATTAAATCCATGAGTCAAACTCTAAGAGGATAATGACAACCATGATCTAGAGTTGTTGGGCCAGGAGATGGAAATGTTACCTTTTGTAGTTCCACATATGGAACCTCATTCTATTAGTGATGCGGGAGATGATTCCCATTTTCAAGGAAAATTTATTCAGCCTATGAAGACTATAACTTGAGAATTGTGAACTATTAGTTCAATGAATGATTTGATATGAGAAAATCATAACTAATATCAACATAATTTTTTACGGGATGGTGGAACCCAAGTTGTATAGTCATGGCAATAGGCCATGCTGTCTATCTTCCATTACATTGAGACACCTCCCGAGAAGTGACTGATACTCAATACATATATTATTCTAAATCCTTCAATGAAATGGGGGCATGTTATAACCTAGGGGAATCATAATTAGGTTATATCTTTCCATATTATTTATAAATTCTTCAATTACATCTTTTGCGAACTACCTTGATGACAATGACAACACTTTTATTTTTATTTCTCATAAATTCATGATTTATCACATAAGAACACACATATTACAACATATTTGATCTATAATCCAAGTTTCTTTGTGTTATTAGGAAAATTAAATTATTAATTAAAAACTGGAGGTACATCTGAATTATTGAAAACCGCCTTAAAATGCTAATAATATTACATTGTTCATAAAATTACATAGGATAACCAAGGGATATATATATGAAAAGGGTGAGATATACTATCCAATAATATAATAAACATGGAATAACTTGAAGCACACATCACATGTAAAAAAGGGATTTATATGAGAAACAACAGTGGTGAGAATTAGAATAATGAAAAAAGAGACATAGAATATCATAATAATTTAACAGAAACATTAGAAATTGGAAACAACATTAAACATGACATCATAATAATAGGACACAAAAAACGTCCAAGATGAAATAATGTGTTGGAAAAAGTCACATAATGAATTAGGTTCACTCCCTAATCACATACATGAAAACCTGTTAGAGTAAAAAATTACCCTCTTCATTAAAGTACTATATAATTTCAGGAACACAAATCACATTTATATCACACACATGCATAGGTGGGCCACAAATATCATTATACACAATATCATATTTAATCAAATTTAGTTCCAAAATCAAGGATTGTTTAATGAATTCATTTTATTCCCTAATAAAATAGGTATACGTATGTCTAGGTGAATGACCTTGTGCAGAAATAATGATGATATTTAGAATAAAAATGTTTTTCCTGAAAAAACATTATGAAATTTACACAAAATAACGAAAATACATAATTATTCATAGAATGGATCAATGAGAAAAAAGGGGTATCCATTCATTTTTATTTAAAATTTACATTGAGAAGATGTGAGTAGAAATATCCAATCACTAGAAACTGGAAATAAATGGTATTAAATGATAATATGCTTATATAATGAGGAGAAAGAAAGGATTCCGTAAAAAATATTTACATAGTAACAGTTTAGGTAAGTTCTAAAATGAGAGGTGATAAATGATATATCATTATTAAGAAATAAGTTTTAATGTATGTGGAACTTTATAAATTAATGACAATATAACCCATTTTGACTGAAGATGATAATTATAAATAAGGTACTTGAATGGAATATATGAGAAAAAGGTCCCCCATCTTGATAAGGTGATTCAAAAAATCTTGGTAAGAGCTACTTTAGAGCATGTTGTACCTTGGAGAGAATATAGATATGGGAGGTTATAGTATTTACGTTTCCATAGTTTTTTAATGAATAAGAATGGTACATTGGGTTGGATTATATAAAGAAAGGGAGGGGAGTTCTTTATTATTTCCTAAACATCTGTTTTTGAATTCATATAATATAGAAATAAAAACAAAAAAAAAACATCCTATGGTTTTTCAGCAAGGTTTCTTTTAAAGAGGAGTGGTTTAATTTATTTTATTCTTGCAAGGGCCTAACTCATTAAATATTACCTTCAGTGATGTTGAAGTGAGACATATTCATAAATATATGAATTCAAAAGCCAAAAATATAATATAGATTCTTGATGATTCATAATGGCCTTTTAATGTTATTTAAATATCCTCAAAATCAAATTATATTAAAGTATAAAAAGATATTTTGTCACATATTCACTTTATAGAATTTATTGAATCACTTTTTTTTCATTATGACTTCGTAATGCACAAAGTATATTTATACCATATTTAATTTTATCCAAAAATTTAATTCTCCTAGATTATTATAAAAATTTAACCATCAGATAATTTCATCATTATGATTACAAAAGTAATATATATTTTATGAAATTAGTTTTCTAAATTTCTAATTTTTTTACTTTTAAAACAAAAATCAATATTTATCGATAAATTAAGAGTTTTTGGGCAATAACAATACTTGAATCAATATAAAAAATTACATTTGACTGGTTAAAAATTATTTTATCATTAATATACAATAAAAGTTGTTCAATTTTGTAGTTTTACTAAAATATAATTTTTAAATTTTTTTTCGTAATGGAATATCTTAATCAAAATTACATATTAAAAAAATACAATATTTGTTTTATCATTTCAAAATAGAAATCAATTACAAGGTATTGAAAATATGAAGTATATATATTCATTATTCTATAAAATATACATTTTCATATTATAGGGTTTCTGATACAGATCCTATTATCACACCAGAAAATAATCAATGTGTAAGGTGAAAAATGGTGGGATTTTCATGAGGTGCCTCGACCTGCTTCTCTGGGGCCATCAGCTCGATGAGCTTAAAATTCTCATATAATGGGATTTATCATGATTTAGTTATTGGATATGAGCCTAGTCTTGGTCATGGGAAAATCATAGTGACTCTGTCTCCCATAGAAGCTCTAATAAATGGGTTTAATAGGGTACGGTCCATTCGGCCAAGGCCATCAGTTCCATTGCATGTGTCAATTGGATTTATCAAAACCATATATTTATGCTTAAAATTTTTTCAGTATTTAATGACTATATTACCAATGAATATGGTTCTTAAGAATATATTTAATTAGATAGAATGTAATAAATAAAAATAAGTTCATGTGTTTTTATAACCATAATAAATAATAGGGAATTTATTTCAATCACAAATAGAATGTTATTTAAAAAATTTTAGGTCATTACAATGGATGATCATTCTAGGGAGTTCAATAACCTATAGTAGGGTTCTAATTTAGATATGTATTATTTATATCATATTACAGGTTTTTAGAGATTTACTCTTATATATAACTCTAATGATTTATGGAAAGAGAGATCATTTGAGGATGTGAGTACAAATCCTTTTCATTCTATGGTGCACATTTTCTAGTTGAATACCATGTCTAATAAAATAAACTAGGCTCTTATTACTGAGTGTACTCTGAGTGAAACTGGAGGCCTAGATCCGAGTGGACTAGTTTCTTGGCCTAGTGGTGGAGAATATGGTGGAAGGAAGTGTGTCTAAGATACTATTCACGAGGGCTGTAATATTCAGAGTGCATGTAATTTAGTTCTTTTTTGTCTTTCATTAGTTTTGGAAGTAAGGTAATGTGGAAACGTAGTGTGATATGTATCTATTTGAGTGCCAATACTATAGAATGGTAGACCATTTACAATGGTTTCATAGTATTTTAAATTTATCATTTCGTGAATGTGGATTAGCATGAACGATGGGTATTTCATTAGGGTCAACGACTCCACTTCATTCATGGAGTTAGAGTGCTACCAGCTAGTTAGATTAAGGAGGTGGTCACTACCGGGGAAACTAGATACTAGTTTCACAACATCTAGGGAGCATACCTACTCAAGGTAGTGTTGTTGTTTCTCAAGGCTGTGAAACATGCCATGTTTATGCCTTGAGGAATGTTATGTGGGAGTAGATTCCCAAACCAATTACAGTTTGAGGTATGATTTTAGAAGCATCTACCATATTATCATTTTTGTTTAATTTTGGACCTTTAAATTATTTTATCTCTTTTTTAACCATGTAAATCATTGTGCATTAATTCAAATACTTATTTGGGGTGATGATCCTTGAAACACCCTTAGTAATACATTCCTATAGTTTACATTACCTACAGAGTTCCCCATGAGATATTTGGTTATTTCAGTTTCTAGAACATCTTCATCCCATGTATGTTTGGGGTTTACATTTTTTTTGAATGGACTATTTAGTCCCTATCATGAAAATGTGTATATCTATCAATTGATGGTTTCTTTTAAATCACCATGTGGAACTAATATTCATAAGGATGAATGGGATGTCCTGGTAGGTAGAAATGGACCTGAGTATCATGGTTTGAGTGGTGTGGAAAACCAAATTTCTACCCTTAATATGGATTACCAGGGAATACATCAAGATGGACTTCATCATGTTATAGATTATATCTGTGATGTATTCCCAAAAGTATTTTTTACTTCCTAACATAGAGATTGAGATATTTATTGATCTGGTTATAGGATCAATACTATTTTCCATTCTCCCTATAATATGGCCACCACTGATTTGAAGTTCTCAAGAGATATTTGGAATACATAGAGGATAATGATTTTATATGAAATAGTAATTCTCCATGGGTTTCACTAGTCCTTTTCACCAAATGATTGATGGAATACTCAAAATGTATGTATATTAATGAATGTTTAATTGACATACTATGAAGAAATGGTACCCTTTTTCTTATATATATGACATCTTCGATCTTCTCCAAGGAGCTCAGGTTTTCTCAAAGATTCATTTTATTTTAGACTATCAACAAGTATGTGTTAGACCATCATAAATACCTTATAAAACATTCCTTCATAAGTATGGTATTTATTTTTATCGAGATATTCAATTTAGTCTCATGGACTCCCCATCCTTTTTCTTGGATTTAATGAATTGGGGTTTTCACCAATATTATGATTCAGTTGTGTTAGAATTTGTTGGTGACAAATTGTTTTATTCTTGTAATTGACATGACCATGCCAAACATCTTAATATCATTCTAGAAGCACTGAGAGTGAACAATATTCTGGATAATATCACTATACTTCTCTTTTGGATCAATAAAGTCATCTTCAGGGGAGAAAGTATATCAGTGGAAGGAGTTACAATCATTCTATAGTAGGTGATAGAATTATTTTTCCAGGATCATCCCAAGAACTTATTTGGTGTAAATTTTGTGTTGGGGCTTGAAGGTCATTACAGGTTCTTTATAAAATAATTTTTACTCCTATAAACACTTATTTCATTTTTTACTCGGAAAGGTTTTAGTGATGTATGGTTAGAATCGAGTGAGAAATCATTTCATGAGTTAAAATGGTGTCTAAAATCATTACTGATCCAGATTCATCTATATTAGGGAAGAATATATATACTATATTGTGATGTATCATGTATTTTTCTAGGAGTATTTTTGAAGGAAATGATATATTCATGGTATACATGCATCAACAGTTGATATTTCATGAGTGTAATTACTCAATTCATGATCTTAAAATAATATTTTGGTTTCTATTCATGCGTTATTGGAGGATTTTATTACACATAGAGTGTTTTGTGGTGTATATGGAACACAAAACACTTAGGTATATCTTCATGTAGTGTGATGTAAACCACATGTAGAGATGGTGGGTTGAATACTTTTAGTATTTTGATTTTTATCTATTTAGTATGCTTGGAAAAGGAAATGAGGATTCTGATTCTATTTGCTAAAAGAATGAGAGATAGATAGTTCCGGAGGCCAATAGAAAGTGGAGGATTATGGACCAATTTTTAGAAATGAACATGGAGGTTCATGAACATTATAGTTAGTCTATTATTTCATATTTATTATTACATATTCACTTCTACAGAGATTGAATATGTGGAAATTATCATATCGCTAGGATTTAGTACTATTGGATAGTGTAATGAGGTGATAATATTCCGCTCATATGAATCCTTGATAAGGATGAGGTATTGTATAGCAACCCGCCTTTTTATCACATAAACATTCATTACATTTTACAAAATCGAGGATCTTTAAGGTTTAGTGTCATGGAAACCAGGAACATAAAACATGATAACATAAAACATTCTTCTTAAACACTTGAAAGGCTTCTCCTCATGTTCATCCTAGGTTGATTACTGCATCTCATAACCAGGGGACACACATCAAATGAAAGGGTGAGAAGAAGGCCCAGTAAGGGAAACAAGGGAAACATTTAACATGTGAACTTGAGATACATCAACTATGTCATGAAAAAGAACTTTAAGGAATAAGAAAAAAATCATGTGGCATATCATAATAAAAATAACATTTTTCATAACATTAAGATGTGGATACATCATTTAACATAGACAATCATGAACATATCACCAAGGTCCATCCCCAAGGTGTCATTTGAAAATTACCAAGGTTATTCACCAAGATATCGTGTAAATTGTAATCTCTAGTGGTTACATCATTAGCCAATGCATTGGAGCGCTATCAGGGAACACCCTTAAATTTACCTTTATTATCACGTGAGCCACATATATCATCATCAAACATTTCATAAATAACCCATATAGCATACAATAAATGGGATTCATTTCATAATCATAACGTTTTAAAAACTGCTTTAAAGACATGATCTTTACGTCACTTTAAACCCACAGAAAGGGAAAGCGGGTTTCATTTATGTAAATCCCAAAATTTAAAATAGAACATTTTGGTATATATGTGAATACCCCTATAGAAATAAGAGCTGTGAGTATTCACTTTATAAGATAAAATAATTTTGAGAAAAGAGAGAGGCATTTGGAGACGAAAATTCTACTACATAATGGCTATGTTACAGGGTTTTAGAAAACATTTAAAAGATAGGGGAAATGGGTCAAACATTCATAAATGACCCATAAAACAGTAGAGGGACAGAATATAAGGGATTTAACAACATGGTAATGAAATTTGAAAATATACCATATGAAATGAAGAACATGAAGGGAAGACAAAAAAATAAGATTTCTCTTATGAAAATTCGGCAGCGTAACAGAATCACATAAACTTCAACCAAAAATGAATTGATGAGATCAAATAGGGTCTCTCATCATATGAACATAAAAGATCAGTATGATAGATATAAATATCATAACCCAACATAATAAAAAGTAACTTGAAAGACTTGACCTGAAAGTAGAACTTTGAAAAATGATAAGTGCGAAAGAATCCCTTAAAAATTCGGCAGCCTAACGATGCCACTTAAAACATCAAAATACTGAATTGAAGAGATCAAATGGGGTCTCTCATCATATGATCATAAATGATCAATACGATAAATATAGAGATCATACCCCAACATAACAAAAAGAAACTTGAAAGACTTGACATGAAAATAGATCTTGAAATGGGGTCTCTCATCATATGAACAGAAAAGATCAGTATTACAGATATAGATATCATACCCCATCATAATAAAAAGTAACATGAAATACTTGACATGAAAATAGATCTTGAAAACAAGAAGGGTGAAAGAACCGCTTAAAAATTCAGCAGCCTAACGGTGCCACTTAAACGTTCTTAAAAAGAACTGATGAGAGCAAGAGGGGGTCTCTAATCATATGAAAATGAAAAGGGCATTAAGATGAATATTAAAGAACATCCTTCAACATAAGATCATGGAGCATAAAAGAAATGACATAAATAAGATTACTTGAAAGGAAAGAGAGAGGTCAGATCCCTTACCTTAAAACGTAACTCTTAAAACTCAATGGTTGGGACCTTGAGAGCTTGGGGGAACCTTGGGAGGACTCCATGGGAGATAATGAGACCATAACTTCGTTGGGGGAGAGTGGGGAGTCTAAATGGATGAGGGGATGGCTCGGTATTTATAGGGAAAGTGAGGGCACAAGGCATTAATGGCCAAGGGACACCTCAAAAGTGGGTTTCTCAAAAGTATGGGCCGTCCCACGGTACTTCCCATGGATTTAGGCCACATGGGTACCCCCACAAAATAATTCATCACCTTTAGTCGGCCAACCCATAAAATATCCCATGATATCATCATTACAGAGTTATGATGTCATTAAACATACTGAAACCCTAAAACTGTATTTTTACTATTCACTGAAAATTCAACTTTCTCAGAAAGATCCCAAAATTTCACCTTTACCAAATATCAATTCTATGATTTCAAAAATGAACTCAATTTTATAAAAATAATTTTCTACGTATTTTTAATTTATTTTTTAAATAAATACACTATTCGCTGAAAATTCATTTTTTTCAGAAAAATCCTCAAATATTACCTTAACATAATATCAATGCTCTGAGTTCAAAAATGAAATCCATTTTATAAAAATAATTTTCTAAATATTTTTAATTTAATTTTTAATTAAAATACACTATTCACCCGAAAAAACTAATACTTGAATAATAATTTATGAAACATTTATTTAACCATTTTATTGAATCACATTACTTAATCAAGGTGCCTAGATTATATTAATACTTTCTTTAAGTGAGAATACTAATCCATTTAATCACATTAATAATCCTAATCATAAAATCACTATTCATAATTTTCTAGTCATCAAAAATCATGTTGATCTTATTAGACTCAAAATTTCGTACTGAACATAATTATAGAAGACCATTTTTTGAAAATCATTACACATTTTTAATTATTTAAGGTTTACATAAACAATTTTTTAAAATATCCTTTCTCTAAAATTCACCAAAAATATGAATACAATATTTATCCGGACATTTGAAAAGTCATAAAAATCATCATAGGAAGAAATCCCAATTTTTATTTAAATCAAAGGATTACCCAAGGCAGTTGTGGTCTCCTTACATAGCCCCTTATCACACCAGCATAGGACCTAAGTGTAAGGTGTGCTAAGGTGAGAGAATCTGAGGGAGGATCGACCAACATCGCATGAGTAGTAATTTCTATTAGTTTGAACTTATCACGAAGGTGATTCTGTTCTAGCTTCACACGACGAAGTTCGGCTTGGGTTTGGTCCAGAGCAAAGCCCAGTGGTGATACATCCTTCCCAAGTTCTGTTAGATGGGCTTCGATCGGTCCTAGACTACTGGGTGAGGCCATCGAATATTCTTTCTATAATAATTAACCAAGATTAATTGTATTTAGAGACAATAATTAAAACGTTTAGTTTCCAGAGGTGATATTGACCAATGGTCATATAACAGTCCAAACCCAACGGTCTCATTTTAATTATACTCATGTTATTAAATGAAACATTTTTCTTGAGTATAAAAATAAAATAACACATAAAATTAGGAAACAAGATTTAATCAAAAGGATTCAGTAAAACTATTACTTTAAAAGAAAGAAAGGGAAGTACAAAGGTCACCCGAGTTAACCCACACTAGGATTCCATGTATGAAAAAAATAGACATGGAGGAGAAAACAAAGGGTCACGTTCTGAGGGAGAGTGATAGAAAACATGATTAGGAGAAGGTAAACCATAATAAAATCCCAAACTTATGATGTGTGTAAACGGTCTTTGATTACCTAGTAGGAAACGTAAACCAACAACATTTTCGTTTTATGTTCCTTTTCATAATTTTGAGGAATTCATTTACTACATAGAACAAAAACATAAGAAAATATACCTACCTTCATATAGAGTTTCATCCTTTAATATGTTTTTACCAAAACTAATCTTTTCTCCAAACGATGAGCATTCAAAACTACTTGGTCTCATCAAAACAAAAGAATAATCTTCTAGAGAATCACATAATCCATAAAAGATTGACTATCTATTTCTTCTATCTTTAATCATTATCCCAAAAATAGAAAGGGTAAGGTAAAACAACTCTTCAAAAAAATAATAATCCCATAGGAATGGAAACTACTTTTAAATCTTCAAATTTCCATGGTACAACCCAAAGTTCATCATAGACTATTCCATAAATAACGGTCCTTAATATTCCTCAAATTAAACCAAACTTAGATTGAAACCCAAATACAATAAAGATTTGATAACATAGTCTTCCAAAATAAACTTCATTGTTCATCTCCAAACAACATCAACCACTCCTAACCTCTTATAACAAAAGTAGCTAACCTAATTTTTTTTTACCCAAGATAGGTTAATCATTCCCATAAGTAACCTAAATTACTATAAGTCCACCTTAAATTCATCTATTCTTCAAAATGTAAGTCAACCATACTCCTCAATGAAAATACCGTAGTAATATATTTACCTCGATCATATAGGGTCCCCAAAATAGTGAACGTCTTCCAAAATAATAATCATCTTTTAATCCCCTAATCATCTCTGTCATTTTAATATGGAAATCATCACATTTCCTATCACATTGGTTGTTGGGACATGTTCTTCCATTTCCCACCATTAACTAAGAATAGAAAGTATAATTAGGGGCTTAAATACTTAGCTAATAACCATTAAAAAGAACATAAAACATATAAGGATAACTTGTAGAAGAAAAGTATACCCTAACTTGTGATCCCCTAGGTTCTCATCTAGGTTATCCATGATCATATATTCTTATGTGAGTCTTCATTTTATTTTATCTTTGTTCCTTTAACAATGGTTCATAATACGCTTATGAATTTACCAAAGCATATCCCCCAGGAGTGTCGTAACCAAGAGTGCAGCAAGGCCCGTTGTCGTGTACCAGTTCCCGTTTGAGTCTAGCTCAAAGCGGTGTTTTCAGGTTTTACCCCTATGTACATCTGTGCTAGAGCCACCTCTACCTGCTCATATCCTGATAGGTATGTATTTTCTTGGAAACCCATTACTCAATACTCACCAAAATACCTGGAAGATTTCTTATATATAAACTTTTCTATAGGCTTCTTCCTAAAGTTTTCATATACTAATTTCCAAAAATAACAAAACCATCCTTTGATACCAACTATAGAATCCTGCCTTTTTATCACATAATCTTTCATTACATTTTACAAAATTGAGGATCTTTATGGTTTAGTGTCTTGGAAACCAGGAACATAAAACATGAAAATATAAAACATTCTTCTTAAAAACTTGAAAGGCTTCTCCTCATGTTCATCATAGGTTCATTACTGCATCTCATAACCTGGGGACATACATCAAATGAATGGGTGAGGAGAAGGCCCATTAAGGGAAACAAGAGAAATATTTAACATGTGAACTTGAGATACATCAACTATGTCCTGAAAAATAACTTTAAGGCATGAGAACAAAATCATGTGGCATATCATAATAAAAATAACATTTTTCAAAACATTAAGATGTGGCTACATCATTTAACATATAAAATCATGAACATATCACTAAGGTCCATCCCTAAGGTGTCATTTGAAAATTACCAAGGTTATTCACCAAGATATCGTGAAAATTGTAATCTCTAGTGGTTACATCATTACCCAATGCATTGGAGCGCTATCAGGGTGCACCCTTAAATTTTCCTTTATTATCATGTGAGCCACATATATAATCATCAAAAATTTCATAAATAACCCATATAGCATAAAATAAATGGGTTTCATTTCATAATCATAACGTTTTAAAAACTGCTTTAAAGACATGATCTTTACGTCACTTTAAACCCACGGAAAGGGAGAGCGGGTTTCATGTATGTAAATCCCAGAATTTAAAATAGAAAATTTTGGTATATATGTGAATACCCCTATATAAATAAGAGCTTTGAGTATTCACTTTATAATATAAAATAATTTTGAGAAAAGAGAGAGGCATTTTAAGACGAAAATTCTGCAGCATAATGACTATGTTACAGGGTTTTAGAAAACATTGAAAAGAGAGGGGACATGGGTCAAACATTAATAAATGACCCGTAAAACAGTAGAGGGACAGAATATATGGGATTTAAGAACAAGGTAATTAAATTTAAAAATATACCATATGAAATTAAGAACATGAAAGGAAGATAAAAAAATAATATTTCTCTTACGAAAATTTGGCAGCCTAACAACGTCACATAAACTTCAACCAAAAATGAATTAATGAGATCAAATAGGGTATCTCATCATATGAACATAAAAGATCAGTATGATAGATATAGAGATCATACCCCAACATAATAAAATGGAACTTGAAAGACATGACCTGAATGTAGAACTTTGAAAAATGAGAAGTGTGAATGAATCCCTTAAAAATTCGGCAGCCTAACGGCGCCACTTAAAACTTCAAAATACTGAATTGAAGAGATCAAATGGGGTCTATAATCACATGATCATAAATTATCAGAATGATAAATATAGAGATCATAACCCAACATAAAAAAAAGTAAATTGAAAGACTTGACATGAAAGTAGAACTTTGAAAAATGGGAAGGGTGAAAGAATCCCTTAAAAATTCGGCAGCCTAACGACGTCACATAAACTTCAACCAAAAAACGAATTGACGAGATCAAATAGGGTCTCTAATCATATGAACATAAAAGATCAGTATGATAGATATAGAGATTATACCCCAACATAATCAAAAGTAACTTGAAAGACTTGACATGAAAATGGATCTTGAAAACGAGAAGGGTGAAAGAACCCCTTAAAAATTCGCCAGCCTAATGGCGCCACTTTAACTTTCTTAAAATGAAATGATGAGAGCAAGAGGGGGTCTCTCATCATATGAAAATGAAAAGGGAATTAAGAAAAATATAAAAGAACATCCTTCAACATAAGATAATGGAGCATAAAAGAAATGACATAAAAGATATTACTTGAAAAGAAAGAGAGAGGTCAGGTCCCTTACCTTAAAACGTAACTCTTAATACTCAACGGCTGGGACCTTGAGGGCTTGGGGGCACCTTGGGAGGACTCCTCGGGAGGTAATGAGACAAGAACTTCGTTTGGGGAGAGTGGGGAGTCTAAATGGATGAGAGGATGGCTTGGTATTAATAGGGAAAGTGAGGGGACAAGGCATTAATGGCCAAGGGACACCTCAAAAGAGGTTTTCTCAAAAGTATGGGCCCTCCCATGGTACTTCCCATTGAGTTATGCCACATGGGGACCCCAACAAAATAATTCATCACCTTTAGTCGTCCAACCCATAAAATATCTCATGATATCATCATGACAGAGTTATGATGTCATTAAACATACCGAAACCCTAAAACTGTATTTTTATTATTCACTGAAAATTCAACTTTCTCAGAAAGATCCAAAAATTTCACCTTAACCAAATATAAATGCTATAATTTCAAAAATAAACTCAATTTTATAAAAATAATTTTCTAAATATTTTTAATTTATTTTTTAAATAAATACACTATTCACCGAAAATTCTTTTTTTTTCAGAAAAAACCCCAAAAATTACCTTAACATAATATCGATGCTCTGAGTTCAAAAAAGAAATCCATTTTATAAAAATAATTTTCTAAATATTGTTAATTTAATTTTTAATTAAAATACTCTATTCACCCGAAAAAACTAATACTTGAATAATAATTTATGAAACCGTTATTTAACCATTTTATTGAATCACATTACTTAATCCAGGTGACTAGATTATATTAATACTTTCTTTAAGTGAGATTACTAATCCATTTAATCACATTACTAATCCTAAGCATAAAATCACTATTCATAATTTACTATTCATCAAAAATCAAGTTGATCTTATTAGACTCTAAATTTCGTACTGAACATAATTGTAGAAGACCATTTCTTGAAAATAATTACACATTTTTAATTATTTAAGGTTTACATAAACATTTTTTTTAAAATATCCTTTCTCTAAAATTCACCAAAAATATGCATACTATATTTATCCGGACATTTGAAAAGTCATAAAAATCATCATAGGAAGAAATCCCAATTTTTATTTAAATCAAAGGATTACACAAGGCAGTTACAGTCTCCTTACATATCCCCTTATCACACCAGCATAGGACCTATGTGTAAGGTGTGCTATGATGAGATATTCTGAGGGAGGCTCGACCAACATCACATGAGTCGTAATTTCTATCAGTTTGAACTTCTCGTGAAGGCAATTCCGTTCTAGCTTCACACGATGAAGTTCGGATTGGGTTTGGTCCAGAGCAAAGCCCAGTGGTGCTACCTCCTTCCCAAGTTCTGTTAGATGGGCTTCGATCGGTCCAAGACTATTGGGTGAGGCCATCGAATCTTCTTTCTATAATAATTAACCAAGATTAATTGTATTTAGAGGAAATAATCAAAATGTTTAGTTTCTAGCGGTCATATTGACCAATGGTCATATAACAGTCAAAACCCAACGGTCTCATTTTAATTATACTCATGTTATTAAATGAAACATTTTTGTTGAGTATAAAAATAAAATAACACATAAAATTAGGAAACAATATTTATTCAAAATTTCAGGTCGTTACATATTGTGCATCCATGGAAGAATATGTGTTCCTATAGACATCTAATAGTAATATTTTTGATTTTCTAATGATTCTATATGGGAAGTGCATCCTAGCATTACCATGATCTTCCATGACTTACTTCGCCTATATTGGTGTCATGGTGTGAAATGAGAGACAACTTGTTTTGTTACTCGGTGTTCTAACTATCTGTATGTGATGGAAAAACACTAGTGACCATCATGGATTTTATAGTTGTTTCCCAAACCTGAGTGGAAATGGGATGATGTCATTATGAATTATATTACTGAATTTCCATGATATTCTCAAGTCAGTGAGGTAGTATGGAGGATCATCAGCCTGATCATGAAGGTCTCTCACTTCATACCTATCAAAGAGACCATTTATGTTGATGATCTAGTGAGCCTCTATATCAATTATATTATATTCCTATACGGGTTCCGTTATTTTATTATATCTGATAAGGATTCAAATTTCATTTCAGGTCCACGGTAGGAGTTACAAAATTTTTTGGGTACTAATGTAATTTTGGGAACAACATTTGAACCTCATATCGATGGTTAGTCTGAACAGATGATATAATTATTAAAGGACATTCTATGAGCATGAATAATTTATATAAAAATTTATTAGGATAAAAATGTACATATTTTTGAGTTATAAAATAATAATATATTTCTAGCGATGATACGAATGGATCCCTTTGAGGTCATATATGATAGTCCATGTCGTTAACCTTTGTGATAGTTAGGAGTAGGTTAGACATAAATACTTAGATCTCATCTTCTTCTGGAGACATTAGAGAAGGTTGAAATTTTTATAATTTATATATATAAATATATCAATCTAGGAATAACTCATACATTGATCTTCACAATCTACCACTAGTGTTCGAGCTGGGGTTTCATGTTTTCTTACATGTTTCACCAAGACTGCGGAAGGGACTATTTTGATAGTAGTGGAATCTATCAACTATGTTCCTAGGAATATTTTATGTTATAGAGAGTGATAGGCTGACAGCCTATTAGTTGATGTTACCACATAGGTTTTGTGATATTCTTGAAGTCTTCCATGTTTCTTTGCTTTTCCAGTACTATTGACACTTGTCTTGTAACTTTCAACAAGATGATGTTGATTGGAAGGTAGTTAAATCCATTGAGGTGATTCCTGCATATATTATGGACTAGATCATATAGCCTTTCCATGGGTGGGTTTTTATTTTGTATGGATTCCATGGAATCACTACCATTTACCAAAAAAGGTGAGGGAGCGAATGTATGATGTACGTACTCAGTGGTCGATGTTTTTCTCTGATGCTAGATTGACACCCTTGGAATAGAAACTCAATGATGTGTTTATTTAATATAAAAAGGTGATAAAATCAAAAAAAAATCATTGATGCATGAAACCATTTAATTTATGTGTTTTTTAGTTGTTTTATATTAATATAAATTCTTAATTAAGTTACTGAGGAAATGAGGGTGTGATGGGATTTTTCAGAGTCCAGAGCTCGAAAGTTTAGAGAAAACAACTTGAATGGATAGTTAGTATAAAACAATAATTATAGTAATCATGGTTAGAGAAAGTCATGTGGGGGGGGGGGGGCTAATGAACTTTAAAGGGTCACATGATTTGATAAAATATTTAAAATCAATCCACAAAACATTGTGATGCTAATACAGTTGGTGCAATTAGGCTGGGCATGGTTTTTCTAACCAGGAATCGCAAACCATGTAGGTTGCATCCCAAGTTAGTGAGGTGGGACGGTTGGTGCTTTATTTTTCTAACCATGGGGTCAAATTATTCATCCTTTAAAATTTTGGAAGAATATCAGTTTTACCCTCTAATGTTTTAATAAGTAATCTTTTATTTTTTTTAGTAGACCATACAATAACCCTCTCCTCCCATAATGATTTCTCTTATACCTATAATTGTTTTTGAAACTATTCTTTCCTCCAAACTTTGAGTCTTGTGATTTCTATCACATTGGATCACTACCTGTAAGATCTCTATTTCTTTATATAATTATTTCATTTTTACACTTTATGGAAGGATTTGTTTTGGTTCAATCTCATACTCCCTATTTCCAAGGAATTTTTTTATTCATTCATTTTTTTCCAATATAGATTATACCAATAGGTGATACTAGAATAGTGTTCTACTATAGATTGAGGGTAGTTGGTATATGACGTTATCTTAGTGTTATTTGTCTGTTTTACTATCAACACTGCACTGCATGCAAAACCTTTTGATAATTTATGTCAATTAAAATAATAAGTCTTAAATTAAATATTTTAACTCAATTTTCATTCCCTTACATCACATAATCATAGATGGAGGTTATCAAACTCAACCTAATCCACCTATTAGATGTGTTATTTAATATAATATATGTTAAAAAAACCCTTCGGGGAATTGAGGTAACCGCACTTTTTAATGGGAGTTTTTAATAATTATATAAGATAATTAGAGATGGACATTACAAATTTTCCTCAAAATTAAATATTATTAGTGGGATTAAATGAAAATGTGAATAAGATGGATATTATGTAAGATAGTTCCACTTTGTAGTGTTATTTTATATTTTTTATAGAAACTAACATAACTCTCATCTTTTATTATATTACATTACTGGTGTTGGACATCTTTTTCTGGAACCAAATTTCTATAAAGGGGTTACATCATTTTTATTATGGTATGGTATTCAAGAGAAGACTGAGATATTTCACCTGTTACCCCATGGTATGATTATTTATGGTATGACATAATCATGTTGATTGAGGTTTTTCACTCTTGACCCCTAGGTATGATTATTTTTAGTGTGGAACTATTGAGAAGGATTGAGGTGTTGAACCTATGGCTTTGGTATACATTCACTTATCTAGATATCATTCACCCAGGTTCTAACCAAGGTACCTAGGATATGTAGGTATTTACTCTATTTACATGTAGAATATTCTATGTTGGTTATTAACATCCATTTATAATTTAGGTATATTTATTCTAATCTATTATATCCGACTTTTATTATATATAATGCTCATTTACTTGTCATATTTTTTTATTTGATTACTTATTTTTTAGTTGTACCTTCACATGTTTATATTTTATATGAACAAGCTAGATTTGTAATAGAGACCAATGGTCATTTCCTTTAAATTATATCTTAATCCATCTTTGGTCCACTGAGTGTTACTTGGATATACTTCTTTGATGCTAGTAGGGATAAGGGAAATCACCTTGTTTCCGATCCTTTTTTTATTATAGCATGGGAGTGGGGGAGTACAAGACCAAGCAATGGATTGTAATTAGATCTTAAAAAACAATTTTTTTGTGTTATTTTATGTGAATGTATATTACTGGAATAATTCGTTCATCTATTTCCTATTATTCAATATTACTCAATAACATTGATATCATTTTTATATGCCGCAACTCTTGTCTTGATATATTATTACTAACTGGATAATTTATTTTTTATATTCTAGTCATCATTTATTATGATTCTTTTTTCTGTCATCCATTTATTACACTGTTGTTCTACTCTGATTGTGAAGGTATAGAGTCCCCACTATACCATATTAAAAATTCTCCAGAAGTCGACAGCCTCTGGAATAGGAGGAGGAACTCTTGAGGCCTTAGGACCAATAGGGATTAGTTACTTATGATTGAAATAGGGAATTTACATTTCCATTATAAACTATCGCGACACTATGAGGAAATTCAAAAAGTATCCTCACATTGTAAGTGATGTACCTCAATGTCTCTATACATTTTTACTGGGAAAACAACTACAGATGTGATATAAATTATAATAATAGGGTATAAAAAGATCCTATTGAATATAATTATTCAAATCCATATTTGATCTTGATTATTCTATAGGTTATAAGGATTTAATAATAAATCCCATTCTGAAATGGATAACATTCTAGGTTTTAGGGTGATGGAACTATAACCCCCTGAACATCATTTTAATAAACTTAAAAGAAACAAAATAGTTATATAAACTTTACCAAGTTTGATACACCTCCAATTTGATAATAACCAAGTATTCTAAAAGGGACACAAAAGGCCATCATAGCCCCAATACTTACAACAGAAAGGTAAAACAAAATTTTCTATGATGGGAAGTTGAATTTTTAATACACAATGATTTTATCTTTATTTTCCACATAATAATCTATAGATCCTATAAAAACCACTATATATAGAAGAGAGCATTTATGAGAAGAAAAATTTATCATGTTTATATATACTATATCAAAACAATCCACTACATGTAGGTGAAGATCCATAAATTGGATTCTTCAACTAGTGACCCAAGCGAGATGAATCATAAAATCCCCCCCATCTAGCTTGTAAATTCCAATGTTGTGAAGATATGGCTTCTAGAATGGTATACCCATGTCTCTATGATAATCACTCAACTATGATCTATAGGTCCTGACGGATACCCCAATAATTATTAGGATAAAATCAATGCATTATAATAATTTAATCAAAATCAAAATTAAAAAAATACAGGTGGATTAACTCCATAAGTAAAAAAAGAGACCATAGAGATGTAATATTTGTCATTAGGGTTCTTATAGTGACCATAACATAGATTGTAACTACGAAAAAAGGTTTAGAATTAAAAATATAATAGATTAATTGGGATAAAAGAAAATGAATATGAGGAATGATTCTCATAAATTATTAACTGGAATTCCATTTCATCGTTATATATATGGGAATTATATGAATGACCAACATAAAAACGGTATTTAAATACATAGTCCTTGGGTATATCCAAGGGCTATTTAATTGTAAATGGATATAAATAGAATTAATATATATATAAAATTGTATTTTAAAAAATATTTTTTATGAACGTTGTATGTTTAAATTGATAAATTAAATTGATCACTTTTTCATAATTAATAAAATGAAAATTTTTTATGTAAACATACTAAATTATCACTCTTTTAGTAAGTAATTGATATGAAATAAGATTATGAACACCTAATGTTTAAAAATTCATATTTTTAAAAAACAATTTTTCATTATATTTAATTTTTTAATTTAAAACAAAAATTCTTATATATTTTAATTTTAATTAAAATAATTATCTTTATTTATTGATTCAGAATGGTTGAAATATATTCTTATGAATATTTGGTATTTTACTAAAATGGTAGATTTATGTGTGAATAGTGAAAATATAATTTCTATAAATACAATATCTTTTTCAACATCATCATGATATAATAATGTATTAATAATTTACAATTATCTTTTAATGAGAAAATATGTATTTAAGAATAAAATTTATTAATTTAAAAATTGTATGATGAATTTTGAAACATATGTTAAATATTTTGAATCCTATAGGATAATTTATTCTAATAAAAAATTATTTATTTTGTTTTACCTATAATTATGAATTCTAAAGGTTACATTTTATTTTTAATATTTTAATTAAATTAAAATTAATATCAATTTTTAACCATAAACCAATAATCTTAATAGTAAGAAACACAATTCCTTATTTTAGTGTATATTATTTTTTATGCTTAAAAAAACATTTTTCTAAAAACTTTTCTTATTTCATTAATTGTAATTTTATTAAAATTAATTTTTCCAACAGCTATGAATTGAATGTTGAAAAATTATTTTCATATTTTGAAATATAAACTTTAAATTCGGTAATAAGGAAAATTTCATTTTTACTCAAAAATTAAGTTTCCAATTTAAATGCGAGTCACCTCTGTAAAGGTTAAATGAAGTAATGTTATTAAATTAAGGGATAAGGTCACCAAACATCAGAACATACAATAATAAAATGAGTGGTTAGAAGATTTATTGGATTCCCTATCGTATCTTTCAATTTTTTCCATATTAGATCAAATTTACTTGATAAGGACTTTATATTTTGTAATATGGAATTAATATTACTATATGCCACCCTATCACATATAAAATGACCCCTTTTCCACCCCAATTATCCACAAACTAAAAAATATTATACCAGTTGAACTCTACCAAATCCTCCCCCAAAGAGCTTTCCTAGATCTTATTGATTTTATTCTCCCTAGAATATAAATCTAATAATTCTTAAGGTGTAGTCTAAAAGAATAAATTGATGGAATATGAAAATTTATTAATCATGTGTTTCTAATTTTATTTTTTATCCACATGCTCAAAATATATTATAACCTTAATAATATTATTATATTTGAACCAATATTGTAATAAAATATTATTATATTGATTGAATGGAATATATATTTCTTCCACCAATTCATTGTAAAATTAAAACGTCATTCTTGTTACTTGCGGAAAACCTTTTAAAGGAATGATATTTCTTATTTTTTAGAACTATATTACTAGAATAGTTAAAAAAATAAATTTGAAGAATTAAAATGTAATTTATGATTTTTTTTATAATTTGGAAAGGTAAATTGATAATTTTTAAATAATATTAACAAAAAATGGTCATTAAAAATTTAACATCCTATAACATGAATCTGAATTAATTTTCCTAATTTTAATTTAATTTGGACATCCAGTGGAATTGGATATTTTTTTTTGAAATTATAAATATATGATATTAATATGAAAATATTGTTTTTTTCTTGATTGATACTATTAGTGTGTTATTAATTATATTTATTCCACCTTTAGTTTGTTCATAATACCAAAATAAGAATGTTATTTTTATTTTCTATAAAAATTGAACATAAAAATATATTGGAAGAAACTAAAAACTTCATAGATAATTATATATATTCCATTATAATATTTTTATAATTTTTTAGTTAATGAATATATAACCAAGGTATGACAACTAAAATCATTATACTGAAACAGTCAAAGAATAGTTAAAAAAAATAACTCCAACAGTCATTATTAATAAAACATATGTAACATCTATGTAATAAATTAATATAAAATGTTCGATTTGGTGGGAATAAAAGGTTAGGATTCTTCGCCACAATTTCAACATACTGAGACATGTTTCATTTTTTCAACCATCTTACTGTTATATTTGATGTTCTATTAATTCCAAAAAGTATGAATATATTATAACATACTCCCCAAGAAATTTATGGTATTTAATTGTATAAATCAAGTTGTTTATTTCTATTTATATTGATTCATGTGTTATCATATTCATATGGGGTTTTCATCCCATCATGGCTTATGATAGATGACAATATAGTCAGGTGAGTTCTAAAGATGTAATGATTCCCCATCATCATATGTAAAAACCATGTTTAAAATTGGGTGAGATATAATTTTCATAGTTATGTAGTAGTTCTTTTGTATTTTGGAAATGTGGGTACAATAGAAATTATTCTAGATAATCATTTTTACAATGGTACAATACACTCATATTGGGATTTCTATCAATGTATTGGGTCTCCAACACAATAAGCCTTCATAAAATCAATTTTGTGTGGTTCAACTATACTAAAACACAATTATGATGATGGATTAGAGTGGTAGTTTTATCTAGTTGAAGCTAACAAGACATAGGACATAGAGGGACAAGGCAGACACACTACTAGTTTTATTAAATTTGAGGCTCTGTGAGGGGTGATGAAATATGATCACATAATTAGGTGATGAAAAAGGTTCATATATTGAGGAGGTAATAATAAGGGATTGTTTCAATAAATTAGATTAAAATGAGTATTGTATGTGTAAATTTGGGAAATACTGTCATTTCTTATGGGAATCTGTTTAATTTAAGGAACCACACTCAACCTAGTTAAATGTTGGATTATTCAAAAATAAAATATATTTAATTTGTATAAATTTTTATTTTATCTCAATTTCACTTTATTGAAACATGATTCCTATTATAAACCAATTTTCATTTATATTCTATATTTACTACCTCTTTAAAATATTATCTTATTAATCCCTTTATATTTATATAATTTTATGTTCATTATCATGGTCTTTCTTTCAAATGGGTTCTGATTTTAAAATACATAATGTGTTTCTTTAAAATCACAATATTAAAAAAATTCTTGTGTTTTATACAACTATATTTACTCCATCCCCATATTATTTAAGTTGTTTGAAAAATGCTTTTCTCAATACTTCATGTATTATTAATGGTCATTTTCAATTATCATGGACTTTACATACAATGTTTTAGAATGGAATATTTTTAATGTTTTTTGTATAGGTTATTATTTTTTTTCACTATAAATTTGGGAATAATGTTTTTTTAATATTTATTTATTAGTAATATTTTCTAATAGTTTTGTTTTTTCTTACTCTGGATGCTTGTAATGATATTTTAAATATATTTTTCTTGAAATATATTTATTAACTGTGGTTTAATTATTCTATGATGGAATGATGTATATTTTAAATTATTAAAATATATATGTTTATGGTATATAATTTTTTGTTCAGTGGGATATATATATCCATACACTACATTGGTTATAGATTTAAAAATCTCATAAGATAATATTGGAAAACAAGTTATGATTTTTAATATACCACGGGAAACATGTTGAGAATTTTGATCCATTATAATATGGAAAACAAGTAATGATGACTATTACAGTATGTTATGATAGTCTTTTAGTTAACCCTGAACTATGATATGATTTAAAATCTTGTGTGCATGTGTAATTTCTATGTTGTTTCACTTGCTAATGTTTTTATTTTTGTATCATGATAATTGTCTTTGGTCTCTACCTTCCTATGACCTAGTTTATATTTGATATTTTGTGGTTATATGTATTTTTTCATACCTCATAGAAAATTAATATAATTCTAGATTCTATGTAATTAGATATTTCTCTCATGGTAATGTTTTCTAACATGATTATGATCAAACCCTCCTTGAGTCTATGATTATCTTTCAAGGACTACAAATTAAAGATGAAAAATTATTATGTTTTAGCCTCCTATATCATGAAGAAGATTATGAAATATGATACTCCAAGAAAGGTATCAAGAGTGAATAATATTTTGGGATATTTCAAAGAGTTATTTCAAATTTCTAAATTTTTATTTTGGTGGAAAATTTTCCATTTGGAGAGAAAAAATTGTGTTCTTTTTAATTATTGTGTTTTCCCAATAATCTAAATATCTTAACATAAACATTATAGGATATATATGAGAATATATTTTTTATTAATATTATAATTTATATATTTTTAGATTTTTGATACTTGAGTTGGTATTAGAGAAAATTTCTATCGATTATGTGTTTTTTAGCACTGGGCCCGAAAGTGCATGCATGTGGTATCTCTGTTGGTATCAAAGTAGTGTTCAGAAAACGTTATAAGTAAGGATGTTACCATTTCAGGATAACTTTATAGTTTTGGATACTGTTTTGGGTTGATAAGTTTAATTTTGATCATAGGTTCAAAGGCATTGGCACCCCTTTTATGGTATAATGTGATTTTATTTTATTGTGATTCATTATATTTTGGAACATTTTTATTGGTTATTCGAAATAATATTTAACTGGGGTTTAAATAACCCCTTGAGTTTATATGTGATTTGATGTTGAGGTAATGATGGCTTACTGGTAAAATGAGATAACATTAATTTAGTGAAATGGTGATTTGTGTTTTTTATTAAAATATAAATATATTTTTGGAAGTATATATGCTTTGTGTAGTGTTGATTATTTTTGAATTAATGTTTTTGGGAATAAATATTATGTAGAATTCTAGGATCACAAGATTCCAAAATTTTTATCTGTAGAATTTTGTAAGAAATATCATGAAATGTTATGTTAGATATTTTTTGTGTATTATATTATTCTTATTATATTGATAAAAAATAAGGAAATTAGAATTAAAAAAAAAGAGACATAGTGTCACAATTAAACCAAATGTATCAGAGGTTAAAATGAATGTTTTATTAGATAATACAACATATTATTGATTTTTTATTATTGACATGTTTATCGGATTTAATAAAAAATATTTTGTTTTAGTATTTGTTTGAAGAAATTATCAGGAAATGATGTTATGAGTGGAATTTTAGAGAAACCATTAACATAATAAAAAATTAAGAATATTTGGTCAAAATGTTTTCTATAAATGAAAAAAACAGGCATATTGTTTTGAGGTAACAAGTGATTTTATCAGTATTACCCATGATATTTATGTTGATATATCATTATAAATTTTATATTTATAATTTTCATTGTTATAGATCATTTAGTTATTTTTTGTAATGACTAACAATACAAAATTTCAAGTAAAAACTTTTTTTACTGAGATAATTTTCAACATCCTGATATTTTAGTATGAATTTTCTTTGAATACATATAACATTTAAATGATTATTTCACACACAAAACTAATAAAAATGAACCACAATATATTTTATTAAGATAAAATATTACAATGAAATATAATCATTAATAAATTATGAGAATTCAATATGAAAGAACATTAAGAAACTTATAGTGGAATAAATCCATTTTAATATAAAAAACTATGGACATATAATATTTCTCATCATGCTTTTATATGATGATCCCCATAACGATTTTTATGGAAAAATGGAGAGAATTTGAGATATAATAGAAATGTTAAAAGATATGTAAAAAAATATGATGAATGTTTCTAACAATGTATATATATGAAAAATATGAATATTATATATATATATATATATTCATTCAAAATGTGGTCATTAGATATATGATCATTGGAAAAATGATTGTTCGATATATGGTCATTGGTTATATAAAATTTTAAATTTGGATAATTGAAAATAATAGAGTTATTGAATTAAATAAAAAGGATAATATTTAATTTTTTAATTTTTGAGGGTATTATAAAACAAAAATCATCTCTCACACCAAGGATTCCAAGTGGGTCAAGCATAATCTGACTCCCATTAGACTTGTCTTATAACATATTTTTTTGAATTAAAGCCACATGGCTTAAATCCCTTACACAAAGACAAAAGTCTTATTTATGAATAGTACTAAAATCGTACCCACTACAGTAATGGTCCATATTACGACACCCACTACTAAAATAGTTTCACCATTACTAATGTGTCGTGCTTCTACAATTATTCTACATTCATTGCTATAGTACTAAAATAATACTCTTCTAATTTATCCAAAAATTGGGGGTACATTGGGGATTGAATCCCTAACCTCATGCAATAGGATGAGGATGACTTTACACTCACCCAATACACAAGTACCTAATATTTAAATTAAATATTTTATTATATAAAAATATGGTACAACATTTTATATTATTATTATTAGTATAAAAACATTATTTGATGTATTGGTAAATTTTGGAGAAATATTTTAACACTAAGGGATTGATAAAATTAAATGTTTATAAGATGAATAATTAATTATAATAGGATATTGATGTTAATTTTTAGTTTATAAAAATTATTTCTTTTAAATGCCTATATTTTGAAGTACTGTTTATTTTTACCATAATAATATAAATTGATTACATTTTTGATTGATTACATAATATAATGTTTCAATATAGAAAAACATAAATCAATTATCCTTTAATTAGTAATTTATATAAAATATGATAAAGGCCTCCTAATGTTTATAAAGTCATTATTATATAATACAAGTCATTCATTATATTTTCATTTTTTCATTTAATAAATAAATTATTAAATTTTAGAATTTAAATTTGACAAAATAAATATAATTTTTGGATTTTGCATATCAAAATTATCTTATTAGTATTTTTTGTTATTTTTCAGAAATGGAGTTCTTATAGGTGAATAGTTAAATTATAATTTTATAAATACCTTAAATTTTATGAAACCCTCATGAAATAAGAACCAATAAAAATTAAAAAAATATTTGAAAAAAATTTGTATTCAAGGTGTAAATTATAAAATTTCAAAATATTATCATGTTTTTTGAAAATATGTTTGACAATGTGAGAACTATGGGATGTTTTATTTTTAAAAAAATTATTTTTAATTCTTTCCCCTAATACAGTATTAAGAAGTTTCTAAAAATTTATTATTTTATTTTAATGTAAGATAAACCTCATTTTTAACCATAAACCAATAAGTATAACGGCAATAACAACAATAAAAGACTAGTGTAAATTCAATTTTAGAAAAAATATACTTTTTCAATTTTTTTTTTAATATTTTAAGAATACTTTTGTTTTAAATAATTTTAACCATATGTAGGAGTTGAACCGTGATTTTTTTTCATTTTAGAAATATAATATTAATATTTGGTAAGAACATTACATATATGATAAAATCTTATGTTATGGGAATGAAAAGAGAGTGGTTCTCTTAGAAAATACACCCCTATATGGAAATAGATAGGTTTATGTTTTAATATCCTAATATTTTATAATAGTACTATGTTAAATGATTTATGAAACATGAAACATCGAGCTTCAATGAACAATAAAAGATTATTATCTAAATTTTATAGTCATAACGTATTTTTTAAATTATTAGGTATAAATTTTATTAACCACATTATGTAATGTATATAAATTTCCTACTTAATAGTTGCGTAATGATTAACTATTTGGAAATAAGAATGTGATATTTAGTAAACTCATTTTATGCCTCAAAAATATGTTTTCATAGAAAATGTATTTCATTTATTTTTGAGAGATAATATATTTATTATTTCAGGGAGATTATTTAAATTTTATTTTATAAAAGGATCCCATTTTATTATTAAATTAAAAAATATCATAGAATGAAATTTATTTAATTTTTTAATGTTCTATTTTTCAATGAATAGTGAAAATAATAATTTCTCTTGTAAACTGTAATTTATTTTAAGGTATTTACTATGCTAAATTATAAGTTTCTAATAATATAGATATTTAGTTATTAAATTTTTCATTTAAAAAAGAACAAATTGTATTATTTTCAATGAATTTTATGAATTAATCGAATTTGAAAATTATATTTATACCTAAAAATACATTTTTTGTGAAAACATTGTGTTTCATTATTTTATGTGGGTTTACTTTTAAATAAAATTAATAAAATTATATAAATTTAAAATTATTAAAAAGATTTTTTATTTATACTCATAATAACTAACATTTCATAATAATATTAACATAACATTTTTCAATATTAATAGTAACTATAATAAATTTTTGATACTGGGGTAAAGGAAAAATGACTTAATTAGAGATAAAAATATTACTATAAGGAATGATATTTGATAAAAAGATTTCATAATTAAATTAGATTACTATATTCAATCCGTCATTATGAAAATATTCTATAATATGATATTTTTTCAATTTATTAATTATTTATACCCTTATAATATTTTATGTAACTGATGAAGTTAAAATTATCACTCTATTAATATTTATATTTAGATTATTTTTTAAGTGGTTTCAAAAAATGTTAGGTTATAAATTTTTATTTTAAAGATAAATTATTATTTTTATCATATTTTATTTTATTTTCAGTTATGAAATAATTACCTTAAATTCTTACACAACAGTAACACAATCCATGTGCAATTAGTAAAAACATGAAGTAAATTATTTTAAAAACTCTAAATGTAAACTATTTATTTTTAATTTATAGTGTTAGATGATTTTATAGAAAATAAAACATATTATAAACTTTTTTGGGGATTATATTTTAAATCCATTACTATCTTGATGTATTTAATGACAAATTAATTGAATATCATCAAAAGGGAATTAATTATATTTTAAGATAAATAATATATTTTATAAAATAATTTAAAAATAAAAAAAATCATTCCAGAGTACTATTAGGATGATAAATGGTATAAAATATAACCAAATAGAAATTTATCATCTGGTTTTCATCTAATAAGTAAAATTATCACCTTTTATTAATAATTATTCATAACATTGGTTAAGGTTAAAAAAATTTAATCATAAGGTTTAACCGATAGGATAATTTGTAAAATGATATATAAACCTAAATAAATTTTATTAGATGATTCTATTAAGGGAACATTCTCCTTATATTATAATATATTTCATTATTAATCATTTTAAATGAGTTTTAAACATATTATAATATAGTATTTAATATAATTCAAAAAATTTCATTGATGATATTTTAGTGTAGATAATATTTTATTAAATGATTTAAGATTCATCAAAATTTTATATTTTTCAAAGTGAATGATATATGGTTAAAAATATCAATCACACTTCATTTATGTGTTATTATCCCTTTATATGAATTTTCTTAACCCTCTAACAATATTTTTTTTGACATCATAGTAATTGAAAAAATGGCAAATGGGGGGTTTAATCAAAGAGATAAGTGTGAAAAAATAATCTTAACTTGTCTATGTTTTTATGTATGATAGGATTAATATTAATATGGACCCTATATTTTAATTATAACAATTTTAATCCACTTTTCTTTGAAAATTAATTTACAATTGTTTAATAATTTAATAAATTCTATTAATTATCCTTATCTAATTTATAAAAGGGCGCACTCTCTACAATCATTTACACACATAAATAGACATTTTATTCTAACATGACCATCTAAAATTATTTTTTAAAACTCCTAAAAACATTCTAAATGACTAATTTTCATGATAATAACAACGTTAGATGTATAATGTTGTAATGTTAAGGAGGATATCAAAAAATAGGTACGACTTTTAATATAAATTGTTAGTTTTATATATTCTCTTACCTCATTAAAAATATTATTAAAAAAGGTTTATATAATATTAAAAAAATATTTTTCCTATACTGAGATATTTTAATGCCAATTAAAATAAAATATTTATATCATCTCTAATAAAATTAGAAATGAAATGTTCATATTTTATAAAGGTGGATATCGCTTCACGGATGAACCTAATTGTTTTTCCATCACATCTCTTGATGATGGTTATAATGAATATATATATATATGATATTAATGAAAAATTTATCATTCTAAAAATAATAAGATATCTATTTTTTCTAAACATTCCATCCATTAGAAAATGTTATGGTCGTTATGACAACCGGGCCCCGGTGACAGCACAACCACCCCGCCTTAACATGGCCGTCGGGTCCTGGCCCACCAGGTACCACCAGTTGCCCCGCAGACACGTGGGGCCCACCCCAGGGTCCACCCACGTGCCCGAACGGGTCATATGACTAATGGCATTCCCCACAGGCCAACACATGTCCTTTCCAGTGTGCTTTGTCCTCACTCACACACACCCTGGGAGACTTCCCAGGAGGTCACCCATCCTGATCACTACTCCAAGCCAAGCACACTTAACTGTGGAGTTCTAATCAGGTAGGCTCCCGAAAAGGAAGGTGCACCTTGTTGACATGAGTCATATCATTTAGTCATTTAACCCTTTATCATTTGGGGATGTTACAATCACCCCCCCTTTAGGGCACAACGCCCTCGTTGTGGGCCCTACATCTCAACCCAAGCAGTGCACCGCACTTAAGGCTGGGTTCCTCCTCTGATACCAACTATGACAACCGGGCCCCGGTGACAGCACAACCACCCCGCCTTAACATGGCCGTCGGGTCCTGGCCCACCAGGTACCACCAGTTGCCCCGCAGACACGTGGGGCCCACCCCAGGGTCCACCCACGTGCCCGAACGGGTCATATGACTAATGGCATTCCCCACAGGCCAACACATGTCCTTTCCAGTGTGCTTTGTCCTTACTCACACACACCCTGGGAGACTTCCCAGGAGGTCACCCATCCTGATCACTACTCCAAGCCAAGCACACTTAACTGTGGAGTTCTAATCAGGTAGGCTCCCGAAAAGGAAGGTGCACCTTGTTGACATGAGTCATATCATTTAGTCATTTAACCCTTTATCATTTGGGGATGTTACAGTCGTTCGTGCTTAAATGTGGATGACCACCACAAAAAAAAGAGACGTGAATTATTTTTCCTAAACATGTCACTTGGATACTATATATTAGATTATTTAAGTGAAGGATATTATTAATATTATTATAAAATAATTATAATTGAAAAATAATATGAATATAACTTCTTTATTTTTTTTTCAATGAAAAATTGAAATGCTACTCATGGATATATACGACCTATCATCTACATGGTAATAACATACATTATAATTCATAGACGTCATACTTTTTTGGATCTAAAAATAAAATAAATTTATATAAATTATAAGTATTTCATTATTATTATTCTTGATATTACAAAACAACGAACTCTTTCAAAATATTCAACCCATAGAAGTAAGTTATGACTTATTAAATGAATAATGTCAAAAAGCATCACATACAAATAATTGAATCAGTAATTAAATATAATTCAAAAATTAACAAAATAACAAGAATCAAAAAATTTAAAATGGTTCCCAATAATGTTAAAAATTTATATAATTTATTATCATGGAAGATAATGAACATAAATTATGATTTAAACACAAGCATAGTAACACTATATCATAAAAACTTCGTTTTAAAAGTTCTAAAGATTTATTTTATAAATATTTTTTTCTTATCCATATTATAAATATTATATTACGGATGTATTTATATATACATGAAATGATTAAAAAATTATATTTTTTGTTTATTTTTTAAATTCAATGCATGGTTTTACAAAGAAATATTTTTGTTGAACATTTTGAATTTCTTTCAAAAATTCAAAATAAATGTTCTATTTTAACATATATGTAGTCAATAGATTTCCCCCCCCACTACAACCACTTTTGAGGGTTTCAATTCTAATATAATTAGAAATGTTTCATTCAATTAAAAACCATCATTCCCTTTATTCTTGAAATTTTATTATTGATAATTATTTTTAAAGTAATTTGAAATTTCTACATCTGAAAATTATTTTCATTTTAGTTAAGAAATGTATTTTTTTTGAGTTTGATGACGTAAAGGTAAGATTTTAGGTGTTTTAGATATTTTATAGTCCTAGAACATTATTAAGGATTAATTTGGACAAACAAATATAGTTCATTATGAAGTGTATGACTCGTATATATCCATAATTAATTGATTAATGATTACATTATCCAAATAATTATGTTAAATGTTGACTGTATTATTTACTCCAATTTAAAGGGTTCTTATAAGGGTTATATCAATTTTATGTTACATGGAAACTATGTTAATTTTTTTATAATGTCCAGTGAGTTTTTTATGGATATGATTTAATATCAAAATATAATCTATTGGTCATTTGTTTAAATGAAAAGGATATTCCCTTTTATGATAAAAAAGTATGCTTTTAAAAAAACGTTCTGGGGTTTTCATGTATACTAAGACACCCACATGATTATGTTTTTTCCATTAGGTTTTCCTATTAATTATTTTATAAAAAAATATTGGTAGAAATGATTAATTCATGTGTATGTAAATTGTTATTTCGTCTCAATGTTTGTTATGTTAATGGAAAAATATCCTTTTTGATCTCGGGGTTTTAAAATTGAGAAACATGTTTCTTTTTTATATCCCTTACAGATATTACTGTGACCATACCACATTATTAATATCCTTTATAGTTCTAATAGATGATTAATAAAAAGAGAATTCAAAATGTAACAATTAAATATTTTTCATGTGAATAAAATATGTTTTATTTTAGAAGTCTTATATTGTCCAAAAAATAGATATGAAGAGGATGTCTCCAAATTTAATATAGGAGATTGTTAGGAAAGTTTTGTGAAAAAATTATATAAACCCTTATAGTTATAAATATCTTAGTGAATGAATGAATGTTAATTTTTTTTAAATGATATTTTTGATTGAATATGGACTGGTTTATTACATAGGACATTAAAACATGGTTTTGACAACATTATTGGATTTGATGTTATTTAAGAATAAGTTAAAAGTACTCTAAAACCACAACATTTAGTATGTTAGGGATAATTTTTTTATAAATAGAAATAGTGGAATATAATATAACATTCTCGAGGAAATATTATTGTTTATCATCCTCATAAGATTATTTGTTATGATTTTATTGACACACTCACACAGTTGTTTAGTAAATGGATTGAAGCAACATGAACCAAATTAACAGTAGATTTGAAGAATAATTTTGTTTTGATACAAATGATAACAAAAATGGAATATAATTTTTAGTATACCATCTTTTTGTTGTTCTTAACAAACTTTCATGAATTATGATTAATAAATTAAACCTTGGTGAGGTTCTGAATGAATGAAATTAGAGAAAAAATGAGTTCCATTTTTGTTAAGGTATTTAGGATTATAAAGTTAAAAGTATTAAACATCATATATGTATGAATGTGGTAATAAGTGACCAAAGAAATAAATTAAATGAATGGAAATATGTTTTGTGTGTGATAAAGTAGGGAATAAAAATTCATCAACAAAAGAAAAAAGAAATAGTTTAGTTAACACCAAGAGGAGGAATGATGTTATTACCAAGATAAAAATATAATGTTTTAAATTTTGGTAGTATGAGAATTATGAAATTTGATATCATAGGGGTAAATATCAAGAATGTGATCATGAAGACCATACTAAAAAATGTTTTACAATGCTTAATGATATTAATGTTTAATATTAGAAATCTATAAATGAAAAATGGAAGGTATGGTTAACATTTTGGATTAAGTTTTGAAACTAATTAATCTTGTGATATGAATAATAGTATTTTATTTTAGGATAGAATTATCAAGGAATTAGGGAGAAAATAATATTTAATGTATTCTAAATTTTTTTGAATGTTATATGTGTCTACGTAAATGGATACAAGAGTAATGGAGTATAGATAGAATTAAAGATCATCATAAGAATAAAATCACTAACACTCATATGATGTTTTATGTATGAGATTAACTGGGAGGTATTTATTATATGTTTATTGATTTTTTGAGGTATATTGAACCCTTAAGGTTAACATGTGGAAAATTTTATCAGAGGATGAATGCCTTTAAATATTGTGGATATATTGTTTATATTTAATAATAACCTTTTGGGTTTATATAATCTTTGATACTGAGGTTATTATGGGTTAGTAAGATTTGGGAACACATATTTTCTCTTATAGATCACCACAGGATTTAAAATTAATTTATTCATCATGTAATTAATGTTATTTTGGAAGAAGTTCACTATTTTATGAAACTTATATGATTAAGGTTATCAAAAATAATTTTGAAAAAATTTGATTTGTATTGGGGAGTAATGGTTGAATTATATTTTGTAAGAATTAATTTTATAATATGTATTTAAGATGAATGATTTTATTTATAGATATTATTATTACATCATGTAGATTATATTATTAATAAATATTTTTTTATGATACAATAAGAGTCAAAACTGTTATTTGGAGATAAATATTAAATTTATCTTGTAAGATTATGTACCAAAGCCATTATAATATTTGGTTTTCAATGTTATTCAATAATATTTTAAATTATTTTAATTATGGTAAGTTCTATAATGATTTAGTTTAACCATTATGTATTACTATTGAAATTTGGATATTTATGTATTATTTCATCGTATGAATGATTATTCAATTTGGAATATTTTTTACCTTATGTAAACCATTTTGGTTTTTGTAAATGTATAATGATAGGAGTAGTGGTATATTATAAGTACATTTTAGTTGTTTATGAAGGAAAAAATTGAACTTGAATTTTCTTTATTTTAATAAAAATATGTGATTTTCGTGGAAATTGATCTAACGATGAAATTATACATTTCATGTCATTATATTAACCTATGTTCTTATTCTAGATGGTAATAAAATTACTCCAAAGAGATGATGGCAATTTCAAAAAAAATTATCCTATTACAATCATTTCTGAGGAATCGATAGCCTTTTTCACACATCACTCATTGACTGTTATTTGGTAATAATATTTCTCATGATAAATCACTTTCTTGTTATGAATGTTCCCTATCCCTCTCCTTCATTATATAAACATTATGTTTTCCTCCAAGTAGGCATTTTCACATTAAACTGTTAATATCCTATTAATAAATATAGCTTTTATTATTCATGATAACCTTCATATTTTATTTTTCATATTTTAAATTGGACTATTTATTATCCATTTTTATGACTTGAGATTTTAATTAAGATATTCTAAAATCTCAAACCCCTTTTGATGAGCCCATGTTGAAATTCTGAGGTTAAACGAACCAAAAAATATTATTATTTAAATGTTATAGGGATTACCTAGACATTAAATTAGAATGTATGAATAATATTAAATGATTTATTAAATATATATAAAGGTCTCTATCAATTAGAATTTATTTGGAAATTATTAGTTAATAAGAACCCCATTTTTTATAAACTTGATTTTATGTTTTTAGAATATGTTTTCATCAAAAATGTTTTTTATTCCATTATTTGAGTGAATAATATAATTATTTTCTGTAAAATTTATAAATATATTTAATATAAATTATATTATTAGTTTAATAGTCATAAAAAAATTTAGTGAGGATGTTTTTTTCAGAATTTATTCTATGTTAGATATTTTAATATATAGTTAAAAAATTAAATTTTATTTCATTACTGTATTTTTCTATGAAATATTTTGTAAGTAAAATTATGTTTTAAATTAGTTTTAAAATTAAATTAATTATTGTATTTGTAAAATATATTTATGGTCAATGGAATTAATTTTTATCATAAACTATTTATAATTTTTTTTACCAATTTATTAAAAAAAATTGTTGTCATTTTTTATGGCCTTAATTTTCATTTAACATAAGAAAAATATATAAATTAAATTTGATAAAATAGACTCAATATTTTCAATCAACATAAATAATATTAGTTATTCTAGTCATCATAACTTTTTTTCAACCTGAATCATAACCATTGTTGATTTTTGTTACAATGGTAATGTTAAAATAGGTTAATTTTTGCTAAAAATAATGTGAAAAGGCTTTTCTTGAAAAAAATTCCTTAATTTAAAAGTATGATTTTATATCATATATAATAATAAAAAATAAATAATATGACCTTTTTAATTTTATATTTTATTTTTAACTTTATAATATTTTAAGTAAATAATAAAGTAAGAAATGCCAATCTCTTGTTTTTAATATTTTATTTATTTTTTGAAATGGATAAAAATAGTGTAGTTTCAATTATGAAACATTATTTCAAAGACAATTTTTATCATATTTATTAATTTTGAAATTTTAGTGATGAAATAAATATATTAAATGCTTATTGAAGGCCAATATAATGCTTTTAAAAGTAGTAAAAACATCAAGTATGTTATTTAAAAAAATGTACTATTTTTAGGTTTTTTATTGTTTATTAGAATTTTTAAATATGGATATAACATATTTTGATATTTAATGATTTAAATTTTTTTTACAATACATTATTGATTTGTTTTATGTGAATATAAATGAATAGTGGAAAAGTAGACAATAATGACTTCTTAAGTAAAAAAACATTATACAATGTAATTTTATAATAATAATAACCATTAAAGAGTAAATTTAAGATGATAAAATTATTAATATTTCATTACATTTATATTCATTATCTATTTTAAAACTCATATGTAATGTTTTTACCTCATAATATTGTACAATAATTACCTCAGTTAAAGTTAAAATGGGTTAACCCATGGTTTATATTCAAAGTTCAATATTTAAAATGATATCTAAACCTATATAAATGTGATAAAATTATTATATTAAGACTATATTCTCCATATATTAGAATATTATCACTTCTTTAACCATTTTAATTGTGTTTGGGACATATTTTATTATAATATTTCATATATTTCCAAAAAGTACATTAATGATATATTATAATGAACAATATTTTATTAAATCTTTTTAAATTAATGAAAATAAAATATTCTACATAGTGAAATATAAATTGTTTAAAATATCATCCATGGTCCAACTATGGGTTAATATACCATTTATATTAATTTTCATGACTTTTTAAGAGTAAACAATACTGATATCACAGTAATTGTGAAATGGGTTAATGAGGGGGTTAAAACAAATAGATTATGGTAAAACATCACATAAAATTGATAATATTTAATGGGTGTGAAGATTTAGACTCATAATAATTATATATTTTAATTATATCAATCTGGATAAATTTTTTTGTGAATGTTAAATTATAATATTTAAATACATTAAGAAATTCCATAAATTCCCCATTGTTCATTTATAAAAGGAAAAAAAACTCATAATTCATCTATACACTTCTAGGGCTATCGGGTTCATCCATTCCCTAAATAAATACATTCCGAGAATCACTCCCCAAATTATAATGTTTTCATTTTGGCAATAAAACCATCAAAATAGTGATTAAGCTGTAATGAAAAGGAGGATGTTGAAAGAAGATGAAAAACTTTTAACTAAATGTTTTACTTTTGATTCTTATTTTATTTGATTAAAAAATTATTTTAACATGAAGAAATAAAAAATCCATTTCTTTAGATATATTTTTATGTTTTTATTCTTATGTAATAGCCAATATTAATATCGTATTCTGTAAAATTGGAATCACAATTGTCATTCTTGTGTACGGTGGACTACTGCATCATGAACCTAAGAAATTTTTTTCCCTTACCACCTCTAATGACCTTTTATAATAATGGATTTAATATATATATTTATATATATTAAATTTATTACATAATAATATTTATATAAAAATATAAAATCTTCTATTTTATTAGCATTCTATCCTTTCAAAAATGATAATGTAATTCTTGCTTACGTGTGGATTACCATCTATGTGAAGAGAGGAAATATGTTTCTAATAAACACATCAATTTGATATTATATATAATATTATATAATCAAATTATATGATACTTATGAGATAATCATAAATTTTAAAATATAAAATAATAATTAACTTATTCTAACCATGTTTGTTTTAAAATAGAAACGATTCTCATGCGTTTGTACAACCTACCATCTCCCAGATTGTAAGATAGTTCATTTTTCATAATAAAAATTCGTGGTTGATTTATAAATTATAATTTACTTATAAAAATAATAATTATTTAATTACCATTATGTGTATTATAGATTAATTAATGTTTGACCACAAACAACCTATCAAATCCAATTTTGGCATATAAGCTGAATATCATCAAAATGGCGGACATGAAAAAAATTAATAATATGTAATTAATTAAAAAATGTAAAAAAACTATGTGGAGTAATAAAAATGTAAAAGGATATTAATAATGTAAACAAATAAACTAAATTTATTAATTACGAAGATAAAAAATATACATGATGAGTCAGACTCATAGTAAGGAGAAAAATTACCTTTAATGCTTTAATTCAAATTTGTGGATGATATATTTTAAATATCATTTTATTCCAAGTACATATTCATAAAAATATTTTAGTGATATATTTAAAGGGGAATAAATAATTTATAATTGACTATTTAAATATATTTTTACAAGATTTCCATTTTATCTTAAGGAATATTTTTTGGGAATATTTTTACATTATTCATAATAGGAAAAATGAATGTTCTATTTTAATGTATATGGTGTCAATTGATTTTCCTTCCACCAAAAAAATTATTATTTTTTAGATTAACTTATATATTCCTATGTTTTTAAAAAAAACCATTATTCTAATTTTAATTTGTATTTTATATTGAATTTCTTTTAAAAATAAAGGTATATATCAATATATATTTTTTATAATGGGATCAAAAGAATATTCTAACGATTTTGGTGATCGAAATGAAATATTTTTTTGTAAAATAACTTTTATATCCCTCGAACAATTTTATGATGTTGGGTGATGTCGATATAGTCCATTATGTATTGTGATCCAAATATAACTCATAAAGATGGGTGTGCTAGTTATGGATCTCCAATGAGTTAGATAATGAATATGTTTTCCATAGAATTATATTTGAATTTGAGTATATTTATTATTTCAATTATAAGTGTTATGTAAAGGGTTCTATGAAGATGATTTCAATGTAACCTAATATACTTTTATACTACATATAATGGTATGAATATAATTTTATTTCAAATGGTACGCTAATGATATTTTTTTAAAGAAATGATTATGGAATTTAAGGATAAAATTGTGTTTTTTATGAAGACGTTTTCATAGTTTATAATGTTTTATAAGAATCCTTAATGATTATTATTTATAGATATATTTTTTATTATGTTTTTTATGAAAAACCTCGTATAGTACTACTGATTTTATATTTAATCAAATGATTATTTGAGATCAATGGTTATTAAGCTAAATGGAAAATATCTTTTATATTTTCATAGTTTTAAAATGGACTATTGATTTTTTTATATTTCTTACCGATATTCATTTTTGTTTTCCACTTCTACAAATTTTTTTATATTATTTGAGGATGATTAGGAACAAATAATAAATCATGTCGAAAATTGTAATGATTTTTTATGAAAAGAAAAACAAATTATTTTAAATGGATTTTATTGTGGGGGAAATGGATAATAAGAGGAAGTATAAAACATAAAATGTATGGGTCATTTATTTAAGTGTTATAAAATGATTCTAATAAACTATACACCTAGAAATAAATTTTGGAATCAAATAGAATGTTTTTTTATTTAAAAATTGAATTAAATTCGAATATGGATGAGGCCTTTATAGATATGATAATGGAATATACGCACCATGCATTAAAAACTCTAGAAGTAATGGATTGGGTATTAAATCGATCATCACCAGTTCATGATGAGTTGGTCTAATATTCTATACATAGATAAACACACATAGGGGGTACTCCAGCATTAATTCACATTTTCATTAAGAAATATTATGGAGGATTTTAATACCTGATGACCTTTCATGGCCTAGAAAAAACCTAAGATATCATAGATTGAATACAATGTGTCATGACTCATATATCATTTAATTGTTTTTCATGATTATATGGGTTCTCAATAATATTATTTCTATTCAAAAAAATAATTTTGGTTGTATTTATTAGAAAAAACCAGAATAAAGGATTTTAACTATGAATGTGATGAAAAATAAAATTATTTTCCTTATGAGTAGCTTAATGTTAAGGGTGATGGAATAAAAATTCCCACTGTTATTCTTATGAAAAATAATATTGACATGAATCATATTGATCTTCAAAATAAATTGATATAAAATTATTATGTTGAATCCTTCAGGGGGTGACATCCTACATCTTTTATCGTGTCTCCAAGATATAATAATTATTAAGAAATGGACCAGTACCATTAAAAATGTATTTTTTTGTTTTATAATTCTAAGATAATAGAATATTTATTTCATTTTATTCATATTTAGAAGGTGATGAATATAAATGGTGGAATATTATCAATAAGATGATGAAACCAGAAAAATTTAATCTATTGAGTTTTTTGAGTTTAAAAGTTCAGTTTTCAGCATATAATTTGTTCATATTGATTGAAAGAAAAAAGAGAAGTAATTCCTTTAGATAATGTATATGTATGATCAATACATGAATATATTTGACGAATATTTTACTAGGCTTGTGATGTATGCCTTATGAATAATTTTCCGACATCAAATTAAGATTTTATGATCCTTCTTGGCCTGGGAAAAATTATCTAAATAGATTCATCTATAATATAATGCAGTAGATACTATGAAATCATTTTACATTCTCCCAAGGTATAATTAGAGGTCATATTCATCAATCAATATCATATTTTTGATAGGTAAATAAATAAGTATTTTAGAGGAATGACATATAGTAAAACCCATGGAGGGAATAAAATGAGTATTCCTTGGTACTATATATGTGAAAGAACATGGAGGATGTTTTCTTAATGAGACATGTAATAAATTTATGTGTAAAAAGTAATTAATTGGGAAATTGAATAACAAAATGATGGGAATAAGTTAGATAATGATGAACATGGAGAAAAAGGATAACAAAATGAACCACAAACAAACCTGTGTTTCAAATTATAAGAGTGTGTGAATTATGGTAAATAATTCAGGAATCCAAGGGTAAATGATAATTATTTATGTAAAAAACTACTAATCCAAGAGATTAATGGAAATATCTTGTGATCACTATTATCGACAAGGGGTTATAAGAATAATTTTTTAATGGTGATATTCCCATCCACTATAGGACTGCTAATTAATTATTTGATTCTAGATTTAACCACTGTTATATATCTCAGAATATTTGAAGGGTATGACATTACCACAAGAATGATTAGATATTGAATTAATAGTGAAAACAATATTTTTTATTATGATCATATCTCGAGTTTAGGATTTATATCAAATTTATTTTTATGTGATGGTGTGTCCTATAAATCACATTATTTTTCCTATAGTGGAATTTGATGTTATAATGGGAATGAATTTTATTTCTCAATATATATCCCTTATCAATTTATGAGGAATGTAAGTAAAATTAGATATTCTAAACCAACATGTTATTATTTGTTGATGTAAGGATAAATACAATATCCGATGGGAAATTACATCATTTTTATGGGTCATGATTCCTATTCAAAATAGGTATTTATCATAGATAGTTTTGGAGAAAATCATCATCTAAGAATCTCCTATTTTATAAGAGTTTGTTCATGTATTTCATGAGGAGTTTACTAGTATATCATAGAATAAAAATGACTTACTTTAAATATTACTCATATATTGTGTCACACCTATTTCGAAGACTCTATTTAGAATGGACATGATTCAGATAGAAGAACCTCAAAATAAATTCCAAGATTATATAGATAAGGTATTCATTCATCCATGTTCGTAATTTTTTAGTGTATCTATTATTTATTCTCATAAGAATTTTAGATCTCTATGACTTTATATTTATCATCAATAATATTGAAAGATCTTGATTACCAATAATTTTCCCCTATAAAATGTATATATTCAAAAAAAAATTTATCAAAGAATATTGTTAGAGTTTATTGAATATTATAAATGTAGATTAAATTACCACTATAGGAAAAAGAGAAATGTGGCTGATTCTTCGAGTCTAAAGGACCATCATAGAATATATATGATGATTATAAGACAAGATACCAAATTTATAGATTTTTAAAGGATATTACTAGGTATCTTGATGGAAAGGGATAAATAATATCTTTCTCAAATGATTGGACTATTATCAATATATGTTAAGATTAAAAAGGAATAAAAAGAAGATGTAGATCAATACATGATAGTGTGAAATTTTTCCCAGTTCAACGTTGATTATGATGGAAAAATATTGTTACAGAATTATTTATGTGCTTTATAAATATAAGACATGAGAAATGAGATATTGGTGTAAGATAATATATGATCATTCCTGATTCATCCTATAAGTACACAGATTTATAAAGATATGAATGTGTATATTTTGTGGGAAAATAGATTGGGATATAAATAGTATGTGTCTCAGTGCATGGTATGTTAGTGAATTAAAATTCGGTAAATATGTGTAAGAGGATGTTAAAAACATTTCCTATACTTGAATGGAAATGGGAAAACCTCACCATGGATTCCATCCCTAGGATACCTAAAATGGCCAAAGGTTTTAATTCTCTTTAGGTTTTAGTAGATAACCATAATAAGTTAAAAAAATTATTATGATAAGATAATATTTTTTTATTGATCAAATTTTTAGGATATAAATTATGGAAGTAGTATGATTTCTAATAGTACCAATTAATATTTTATTTAATCGAGATCAAATGTTTACCCTAACAATCTTGTGATGTCTTCATCAAGGTCAAGATATATAGTTGAATTTATGTTATTATGATCATGATAGAGAAGATATTTAATCTAATAAAACCATATAAATATTCTAGAATATTCTTAGATCATGTTCCCTATATATTATATTATGTAGAGACCAACACCTTACTCTGGTCGAGATTACATATTAAAATAATTTTAACTCAAAAATTCAAATGGCCCCATTTGATTACATATTTTGAAAAAGGTGGTTAACTACAACACAATGGTTTTATTCTAGAGAAATAAATATATTTTTACCTAAACTATAAGAGTAAATGATATTGAATGTTATATCAATTTATAAGCACATCAAGGTATCTCATAGTCAACAAAACAGTTTTAATTATAATTGTTAGTGAGATATAGAAATCAATTTTAGTGAGAAGGTATTCCAATATATTTCCCTACAAAATAAGGCTATTATATTCTAAAATATAAGATACACATTCCTTATATATATCAACCCTTTTGAAGTTCTTGATTGGATTACGATAATTACTTATTTCCTGACACTTCCTCTAAACCTCTATCATGTTCATGATCTGTTCAACCTATCTCTTTTGAGGATGAAAATAGCCCATCCTTCTAAAGTATAGTTAACTAATTTTTTTAAAACTATATCATGATATTTATTATGATGAAAAAATTATAGAAATATAATATAGTAGGGATTATTTCTATTGAAAAATTCCACTCACATGGTGAAAGTTATTTTAAAAAATAAATAAATTAAGGAAGCTAAATAAAAACTTACGTATGTGAGGAAGTAGAGATATCCTCATTTATTTTTACTAGAGTGACATAATTTCAATGTATATATTACACCACCTAATTTTATATTAATTTCAATTAAAATTATCTTGAGGTATTCAACATCTTTCATTACACACAATCCCAAGTAAGAATTAATAGTGATATATTATACCATTATAATTTCGGTACATTTTTGGAAGGTATGAATAGGATTAAACACATAATTAATTATTTGTTTAATTTTTTTCGATGATAAAATTTTATGGGTACACATTTAATTTTAATAATATTTTTAATGAATGAGAGATATATTTTCCAAAGATATATAATTGTTAATATACTCAATGTTTTTATCTTAAAAAATTTATTAGACAAAATTAAAAAATAGTATTAATACATTATATTGAAAATTTATATTATTAAATTAATATTTATTCATTAATTAGTTATGTAGAGATTAATAGTGAAGATAAAATAATTTATAGGTCAATGGACTTATTATTATAAAAATTATTTTTATCTTTTCAAAGTTTCTTTATCAGAATAAATTTAATAAATTATTATTGGTTATTGAGTTTTGGGAAAAATTATATTATATAGTCCTTATAATATTTTTATATTCATTTGATATTTTTTACTAAAAAATTACTGAATGTAAATTAAATTTTATACCAAAACATAATTTTTTCTAAAAATGGGTTTTTATTGGGATTTGTAATATTTTCTTGGAAATAAAAATTTTCACATATAAAAGATGAAATTTTTAATTTTTATTCCATATTTGGAATCAAAATAAAAAACATTATGTTTATACTTTCTTCAATTCTATAATGAATTGAAAAAGTTGGTTACGTGAGTAAAACTTAGTATGAGTTTTCAAGGGGTTAACATAAGATATAATGGAAAATGATACTTAAAACATATATAATTATTATTATTTGAATATAATTACATTTTATCATGTCTTGAAATAAAATTATTGGCTATTTGTACCCACACTCTCATGAATGGGACTTTATATTATTTAAATATTTTATTAACTTCAATGTGTATCTTCTCCGTCACATATAAAAGAGACCCTCCTAATCTCCATTATTAATAAATTTTGAAACTTATATCACTCAAAATGATGAACCAAAGTACATTATGTATTCTATACCTTAAACCTAGAGGACCTAGTACACATCTAAGAACAATCTTTCAATGATTATGGTGTAAGGTAGATGGGGTTTTTTAAAGGGGTGGTATAAATCTTAACCAAAGACTTTCAATTTTTTCTCTTCTTACACCTAATCTAAACATATTTTATATATCATAACATGATAAATATTTTATTTTAGATACAATTATATTTTGTTATTATTATTTAACAACCATTTTCCACATACTTTATATAAAATAGGATATGAATGTATCGCTCATGCATACGTGTGGACTACCGCCTCCATGTAGCGATATGATTTATTTTTCCACCAAAATCTTTCAAATCTAGTTCTAATTGTCTATTTTATAAATATATATTTCATAAATGATATAATTATGATTCATTAATAATAAAATTGTATTTATCTTTATGTCATTAATTTTATTTGAAAATTGAAATAACATTTATGCATACATACATGCTACTACCTCTATGAATGATGTAATTAATTTTTTTATATCTACATAATATAGATATTTATAAATATTTTTAGGATGAATATATATGATATTTATTCCCTAATTAATATTTGTGATATTATTTTGTGATAAAAAATAATTAAGTACCATAACATCTGAATCAAAACATACATATGAAATGGAAAATTTATCATTTTGAATAGTGAATTTATTAAAAAATATATAATAAATAGATGATTCAATGAAATATTTAAATATTGTATGGTATTATTAATGTATGTATTTTTATCTTAAAGATTTTTAGTATATTTAAAATTTTTATACCTGAGGTTAGAGTAATTATGATGAAATCTAAACATGAGGTATGAGTTTTATGTCACAATTTCACATTTTTCTGGGATTTTTATGGTTAATTTATTGTTAATACAATTATATAATATTTATCTCAATGTTATATTTTTTTTAAAATATGGTAATTTCAATATATTATAAATTTTAATTTATATTTTCAGTCTATATATAATAGAAGTGATGAAATATTATTTTTCTAGAAAAACAACATTATTTCTCTCTTTAAGAAAGAATATTTTCTTCCCTCTACACACAAACACACACATATATATATATTTAAAATGTTTCCAATAATTATTTTAATATTATAAAAATATTTAATAATTCTATTTTTACTAATGGTTTTGTTTTTATAATTTTTTTTAATAAGAATCTTCTTGTAATTTTTTGAAATTGGTATTTTTTACAAAATCTATGACCAAAATATTTATTTAATTGACATCACACGAATTTATTTTATCATAATCATAGAAAATATTTTATTTTTGACCACTTAATTATTTTATTGACATTTTAAATGATAAATTTTTCCTAATTGTTTATTCTAATTTATCAATTTAATTGTTTTTTAAAATTAAAAGGGTGATTTTGCAAAAGCAATATTCCATTGATATTTTAATGAAAATTTTCATCTATGATAACATATATTAATGTTACATATGATTTAATAGGGATAAAATAGTATCATACTATCCTTATTCTTTATCTTAATGGTTTATTATTGGGATATTGAAATATTAGTAAAACCCATTTTCTTTTCCACAAGATAATACATAATAAAGTGATAAATTTTTTAATGAATCTTTTTAATACATATAAAGGGATTGTAATGTTGTGGATGGTTGGTACCTTATAAACCTCCAATTTATTGAGTAAATATTTAAATTATAAAAGTTTAAAGGGTTTTTAAGATGTTTTCCCAATCCCCCAAAAAGGTACAGAGAAGGATATCCATTTACAAAAGCTTGTAAATCATTTTTTATCCCACGACAAACATGTTGTGAATGTATTGGTGGGTATAATTTACAATAGATTTCTAGGATTATAATTTTGAGACACTTTATTTCATGATTTTATAAGAAGATATTATTCCATTGTTATTCCATAACTAATCAGGCTTTCTAATTCTTTTATTTTTCATGACTTATTAACATCCCTTATTTATATCATGACTCAATATTATGATAAATGTATTGTTTTGTATGATTCTAAAATGTTAACTTCATGTCCTCATAACCTTATGTCGATTTTATGATTAATAAATGATATTTTATTTTTATACACCCAATTTTCTCTTTATAAGAATTTGAGGTCACCCATTATTATGTTATCTTTTCAATCATATAAGAATAAAGTTATAATGTATGTTATTTATATGAGGGGTGATAGTTTTAAAGAACATAGTAGGAGAAAATTCAGTTATGTATATACCAATTTATGTTTCCATGTTTCCAAAGATACAAAACATGTATGGTTTTAGAGGGGATCATAATGATATGAAATACATATTTGTCTAATAGGATTTATTAATTATGTATTTAATGGTTGGGTCACGTCGTTAACACATTACTTTGTAATAACCATATATTAATATTTGATAATTATTCTTTTTATAGTGTTTTAGCTTAGCCCTTATTTTCATTCCACATTCCCATGTTATAAAAAATATTATCTTTTAAGATTCGGCACGAAGGGTATCATGAATGGAGATTATTTTGGATATGTTAATGAATTAATGTAAATTTTTGATTATATAACATTTTGAAAAAATTATCCATAGTGTGAGAAATATAAGGTTTGAGATAGATAAATATTTTCCACTTAACTCCATAAAGATGAAAACCAAAATGTTATTTTGATTATAATTGACTCATCTTTTTTAATGATTTTGTAATTATGGATGGTTAAATTTGGGTAACATCAATTATTATAAAAGCTAGTTTTTAAGGATTATGTATGTTTTAGCACTAGACCCTAGAGTACGGGGTTGGGGAATCCTACAAAGAATATATGGAGCAGTCCTAAAATGGACGACCTTTCTAGACCAACATTTATTGTTGTGTAATGATATCTTGTCAAGTTTAGTCCATATTTCAAGCAGTCTGGTTCACGATCAGTTTCACAATTATAATCATGATTAAAAAAATTCTAAAAAATAAAATTAACATATTATTAAACAATATTAAATAATAATAAAAAAATATAATTTTCTGAATGTTATATATATATATTAATTACAAATTTAAAAACGAAAAATTATTTTCATAAAAATATGTTACATTGGTAGAAATAAAATTAAAATAAGAAAAATACTTATATCCTATGAAAAAAATGATATATGTTGATATCATTCTACTTTTTCTTGAAATATTTCACACCATGTTTATTTGATCCTATTTAAAATGTAAGCTATTTTTTTTATTTTCCATTGCATCCAATAAATGCATGATAATAGTTATATAATATGGGATAAAGAACATTATGAACTAATAATATAGATATTTCTGATAGGAATCCTTATTCTTTGTGTATTCCTATCATTATACTTTATTTTCTAGAATTATATATAATGAAATATTAATGTGATGTGAGATAACACCACAGATTTCCAAAGAATATAAACATTTAAATTGTTACTGAATGATGCAAAAACCTGATGTTCATATGATTTATTTATTATTTTATTATTTATATGGACTCAGTATATCTATTAATGGATCCGTTGAACTATCCAAAAATATATGATATGTTTTTAAGTATTATTTTTGGAGGTATAAATCCACCCCACTATTAGTTCCCTTGATATTAACATTTGTAAATAAATATTTATCAAATCATATGGTTTATCCCATAGTAGTTGAGTTCATTTACAACTACAAATTTATATTTTAAATTTTAATCATTATCATCGAGAACATGAATTATTTTTATAACAAATTTATACCTATGATTAATGTAATGAGATCTCATTTGTTAAAGGATAGAATGATAAGATAATTGTTTTCATTAGGATTGTATGTTCTTAAAATTATTATGAACGGGTTACACCACCTAAATTAGACACATGTTATACATTTATGTATAAGATGGAAATTTAAATATATTGATGAGATTGAATGTAATTTATCTCATCACTTTTATAGAATAAACTAATAAAGGAAATCAATTCAAAAACTACCATCAAAATATGATATAAAATTTATTATTTTAAAAACGTTTTTATAAATACTCGAGGGTACCACATTTAATATTTTAAATTTAAAAAAAGTGAATATATAAATGAATAATGATAATGGAGTGTGTGAAGTTTTTAAATAAATGAATAATATTGTTATCTCTTTTACATAACTATGGATAAACTATTGAAGATTAAATTATTATGATGAAATCATCATGAATTATTCAAGAAAAAATTGGTGTAATTATTGAATAACTTTTAAATCATGATCTAGACTATTTAATGATTGGTAAACATAATAAAAATATGATAGCATATATTATGACGTGAGTAATTATATTAAAAAAATGTAGGGTGGAAAATTAGATTTATTTAAAATAATTACATGTCAATAAGATCAATGTTCTAAATAAATATCATGAGGAAGAATTATAGTAATATGAGGCTGAAATAAATTATTGTAATTTTATGTGACTTATATTTAATGTATTTTTTAAATAAAAGGATTAACATGAAGATGAAATTTCATTAAAAAATATTCAATTGTGGAATGATGAGACATTTTTCAGTCATTTCATTATAGATTACTCATGATGAATATCTGTGTGATCAACCATATAGAACAAAAAATAGAAAAATAAAAAGATAGATATTGATAATTGTTGAATAAATTTTTTTACCGGTTATATAAAGGATTATATATCTTAAAAGGATTGATTTTATATAAATATGGTACATGAAATTTTTTGGTGTGGAGTTTTGGAGAAATAATATGATTCAATGTTTTAAAGTGATCAAGATTTTATAGAAATTAAAAAAAATCTAAAGAATATTATTGTATTGAAAAAATAGTGAAGTGGATTAAAAATTAAAATATATTGAAAATGGGTATTTTTTTAGAATGTGTCATTATTTCCAATATAATTATCTCAAAATTGGAAACAACGATTGCATCATAGTAGAAAATCATTATACAACCAATCATCGAAATCAATTATTTGAAAAAAATAAATATTCTTGATGAATGTTTGTAATATTAATTTCATAATATATATAAAAAATATTATTTAAAATAAGTACACTCAATCCGTTATTTGACAATAATAGTTTTACTCACATAAATCAATTTAATATAAACATTTTTAATGAAATATCATATATTTTTAATTTTTTAAACTCTAAGGACTACCACATAAATTAAAGATGAATTTTATCAAATCCAATGATAAACATGATAATTACCAAAATAATTTGTGACTACAAACCATAATCACAAAAAGAGTTGGGTAAAATAACGTTGATTACCATAATAAGTGGAAGAAAATAATTACTTCTCTTGAAAATTTATTAAGATACAATACTACATAATGTGTTTATTTCAAAAATCATAATTACATTAGTTTCTGAATGATCAAAGATTTTAAAGATCATCCAAATTTAAAGTTTTTTTGATAATAACATATTAAATATTAATTGAAAATTGGGAAAAAACAATGAGTTTTTTACAATTGGAAAATAGAAATTTAAAAGTTTATTAAAAGAATTTATAACCAATGCGAGTTAAATGTGGGTGATACGGTGCCAATGTCCACATGATAAAAAGTTATTTGTATAATATTATTTACTAAATATCAAAGGGTATGTGATTTTATGGTGATTCAAATTAAATGTAAAATTAATAATCAAACTGAACATAAAAAGAATGTGGGGGAATCACAAAAAAAATTCAAGCACTCGAGGAGGCTTGTGAAAGGTGAGAAAAACAAGGAAATCCAATTTTTTTAATCAATCCTATCCAAAATTAGATAATGAAATATTTTAACTACATAACTTAATAAATATTAGTATTTAAGAATAAAAAATGGTAGTTTACATTTTTCTGATACATCAAATAGTGAAAAGCATTAGATTTTTGATAGTGGTTTCTCATTACATTTTATAAGAATAAAAATATTTTTAATGATATTTAAAATTATAATGTAGAGAATATAAAATTATAAAATTATACTTATATAAAGACAAAAGGGATTGGAATCACTAAAATAGGTTAGAGGAAGATCAATTCAAGAGCCATTCTCTCCATTAATTGGTTGAAACACAATCAGATGAGAATATATCAAACATTTCATAGAGGGAATGTGATAACTGTTAAAAAAATATTGATGTTTCTTTATAATATTTTAGGATTTGACATAAATTTTGTGTTTTTAATGGATAAATAACAATCATTTTCTAATCACATAAGAGACAAATTCTCACCGATTGATTTTAAAAGCGGAAAATGAGATATAACATCGACAACTTATTTTCATCAGTTAAAATTGATTCTGTTTTTTGGGGATACCACTTATCTAAACACAATTGATTTCATCAACTAAAATTTTTAATGCCAAAATGTATTTTATTTATTTTGGAATTAATAATATAAGATAAATAATGATTAATCTTTTCTACACTTATTAAATTTTTCTAATGTCTTCCACATGATCATAACAATGATATATGTGATGAATCCAATGTGATTCTTTCTATTATGGTTTTAGTGGTAAGGATGAAACTTCAAATTTATTGGAAGGATATTATCTTACAATTATTTTTATATAACCTTTTTAAATATAAATAGTGTGTGAATTATAAATAAATATTTTCTTTCATTTGAATTCAACATATTCAGATAATTTTTAAAGAATACATAATACAATCTATGAGGATCATTATATTGACCATATAAGGAACCTACATTTAATATAAATGATAGAGAATATAAATTGAAATTTTTTGTAAATATTTCAGGAGTTATATCTCTTTGTATCAGGTATCTCTTCATTTTTGGTTTATCAAATTAATTATTAATCTAAACTATATGATGTTTAAACTCTTCTAGATTATAATCACATGTCAAACATATGATCCCTATATCATGAACATTAAATACATGAAATATGATATCACATATTGCATAAAATGTCTATGAACAAAACTACGAATTTCAGACATTCACCATGACATAGTAAATCCATGTACAAAATATGGTGTGGTATCAACTAGCATTCCATGATCTATATTTTAGTTAGTATTTCAATCACTCCATCTATAATAACCCTCACATTTAAAATATACAGATGACATTTAATTTTATATATTTATGACCTATTAGATATAATAATATGTTATAATCTAGAAAGAGGATTTCGAGGATGATAGAAGGATGAGGATAAAAAACATATTTATTAGGATGATATTTTGTATCCAGTGAGAATATATCTGGTACATATTTGTAATTATATCAATACAGCGACACTATCAATACAAAAAGGTATATGGTGGAACATTACCACTTACAAGGTATAGTCTTAATATTTTTTTATTGAATGGGAAAATTTTTCTTTTCAACTTAAAAGACTCCTAGACCCATTACCTTCAGGATGTTAGATCATTTGATCCATGAGAACTTCCATAAAAAAATCTCCCCCTCTTTCCTATCATATCAACTAAAACTACCTTCAATACTATTCTGGATCTCCTTCATGTGGTTATAGATGTTATATATAGAAATTTATGGGTTGGTACATCCTTTAGTCATATATTCTCTTTTATCTATTTATCATATCGTCCTATGAATTTTATTCTTCTTATATTGGTCAAGTGATATCCCACAATTCTTATAGACATCCTTCCATTTAGACATCACAAGACTTAAATCCTAGTGAATCAATTATGTTCATTGGTTTTTCCTTTATTCCTTATTCCCTTTCAGTATTGGTTAATAAAGTTAATATACCCCGTTTTGTTTAGTTTTTATTATTATAGTAGTGTCCTAGAATATCACTTTAGGGCATAAAATATTTTTCCACTAATTTTGATAAGTGCCCCTTTTCCTCCCATACCCTTAAATGGTTAGACTAGTAGCAATGTGGGGGAAATTTAATTTAATTTAAATCATGAAATTATGAAATATAATATTTTATTAAAAATTTTAAGGACATTTATAAAATATTTTAGTTGGATCGATCAAAGTTTTATTATAATGGAATTTATTTTCTGAAATATACTTGTTTTCCTCAACAACTGATTACCATTTTTTCATAAATTTTATGTTATTAATATTAACTATATTAAGATTTGGTTTCATAATTTTATTTTCTTCTATCCGTATTAGTTGAAAAAATGTTTATTGCCTTAATTATGTTCTTCAGTTTTTTAATCAAGTGAGTAATAAATTGTTTGATCAAGTTCTGTATTCTTATTTTATTATAATTGATGAATTTTTTTGTTTGATCTTATTATAAGTAGTATAATGTTTCTATATTAACCATAAATAGGTACACCTCATGTATATATATAGGTTAATGTATAAAGATTTTATTGGAAATCACTAAATAATATAAACATTTTCTTTTTTATCCTTGAGATAGGATTTTAAACATACCTAACATTATCTACAAAATCCCCTCCCCCTTATATAATTATATTACCTTGAATGTGTTCTATTATTTTGACTGATATCCCAAGAATAAGCTCAAATAAGGTAAAATGGAATAAATCTTCTCTATATTGGGAGTAAAATATTATCATATAGGTTAGAGTATAATATTTATAATTTCTCATAATAACTATTTCTCTTCTTATTCATATAACTATGATTTATAACAATATAAATTTATATTTCTAAAATATTATTAGTTAAAGAGAAGTGACTATGTACTGCGTATTTTGTTTCTCACACCCCAACTTTGACCTATTTTGATGTGCTTCAAGACACTTTTATGTGTGATATGTTGATAGGAAATTCCCAAAATCATGGGATATATTTCCATATAGAGTAATAATGTTTATGAAATATGTTTGATATTTAGAATGAAGGGGGTAATCCATGATACTGGGGTTATCCTACGGTATCTCTATAAGAGTTATCATACATATAAATTACATTTTTCCCATATTTTAAATTTGGATACCATGATTTTTGTACAAGTGGTTTTTTAGATTTAAATATTTTTTAGAAATTATTGATGTTTTGGACCATAATTGTTAGTAATTACATGTGTATATTGTTTATTTAATTTATAATTACTTAGAAATATCAATGAGTAGGTACCATACTAGAAAATAGATGTAGTTAGTAAATTTTATTTGATTTATCCAATTGAGATAGCAAAATAGTTTATATAATTATTGTATTATTTATTATTATGTTGAAAGAGGGGAATCCATCTTCAATATTTGATTCTTTTATCTCATTGGGTTTAAATCTACCTCTTTTGATTTGGAGGTGATCTTGGTTTATTATGTTATTCTGTCCTAAAATCATTAAGGTAATTAAGTTATTATTATTACAAAATGAAATCATAACCCACATAAGTCTATCATATATGGGATATGAGTGTAACAAGTAGATAATATTGTAATAAATCTATAATTCATCCAAATATAAGTTATTAAAGTATAATTATGGAAGAATAATGCATTACTCTGGGTATTTTTGGATTTATTTCTATTTATTATTTAGTTATGAAAAGGTATTCCAGTCTCGTCCATTATAAACTACTATCAATGGGTAGGACGGTGTATGGATGATTCTATATAATGTTCATATCAAAGCTATTTGATTTATCTAACTTTTATAATATATTTATGATTTTTAATAACTGAAACATTAACAATAAATAAAGTGAATTTTATATTTTATTTATCCGTGATGAATTGGTTAATATGAATTAAAATACAATTAATTTGGTTAAGAAAGACAATTTAGTTAGAATATCCTATTTCCTTTACTTGGATTAATTTATGCCTTAAATTTTTTTAAATTATATTCTAATGTAATTGAAACAATTTCAACTTTGGTTATGATTTTTAATGTTTATACTTCTATGTATATAATTATTCATAGGGGATTTGAAATTATTTAAAGTATTTTAAAAACATAATTATTTTTTATTGATAATAATAGTGTCACCTGAGAGAGCGGATGGGGTAGACCTATCTTAATATTATAGTTTAGAGTTTTCATCTTTCCATTTTTGTGATATTATTTTAATATTATTCTATACTTATTTGTAGTGAATAATGCCATGATGACCACCTCCATCCACACAAAAATGGGTAGATGAAAATGAATTTCCTTCCTAACCTATAACAATCCTTATTTATATATAGTATTTATAGGATACATTATGTTAAATGTCATGGTAATTCTCAAAGGGATCCCCTGATAACTTATATTAAGACTTATTTTCAATTCCATCATCAAAAAGATTTTAATGTGATTTTTTTACTAAATTGGTTGAAGATTTTATTGAGTAACTCCATGAAATTTTTTACTATATACACACTAGAGAAACATATTTATATATTATAACATTTATTCTATAATTTTTTGCTCACAAGGGGAGATATATCATGCTTGAGGCTACAAAAAGATGGTCCTTACCAGAATAAAATTTAATTAATTTCTTTGGTCTAATTCTATCCCAAAACCTTACTTTATTTAAAGGAAAGAGAGTATATGGATTTAAAGAATGGATCAATTTCTATTATATAATATGTATATAGGATAAAATAAATAATTCATGTAACTATAAGAATTATTAGAGATAAGGAATTTTAGGTTAGGAATTTCAAGATGGGGTTAATGGAGCCACTAAAAAATCAAGGAATGCTATTTATTAAATTAAAATTTTATGAAGTGGTGTGGGTGTAAATCCATTCTAATATGAGATTATAATGACACCTAGTTTAGGGAGGATCAAATACTATAAAAACTATATGTGAGAGTCCATTTAGTTCCGAAAAGCATTTATGGGTGGAGAAAAGAAGAGATATATATATCTAAGGACGTCCTGGAAGTGGTGTGTGTTCATATCCTAACACATGAATACATTCTATAAAGAGTCATTAGTGTACTTGTCCCATAAAAATTAAGTATAATTATACCATCATGGTGATGTTTCACCAAATTTGTGGTCAGTATATACACCTTCATATATTCTATTATTGAAATATATTAGAGTGTTGGCTACCAACCTCAACCCAACTAGGGATCAAAAACTCTATTGGTTGTGTAGTACAGTAGGGGTTGATTACCCCAATATGAAAGAAAACATTATGTATATTTATATTCCAATACAGTTCATTAGGGTTTTCATTATTATGAGCACGAATTACCTCCACAGAGCTATCATCTGGGATTCAAAAACATATATTTTAGAGTAATATATTATTCAATATTGGTAAAGATCCATATATTGTTACTAGTACCATTAATATATATTAAAAATTCAAATGTACATTATTTCACATATCTTCATCATATCACATTTACTTTGTTCAATTGTAATCTCGGCTTTAAATCAAAGTTGAAATATTTCTTATGTTGTTAATCCTGTATTCCCCTTTGGGAAGGACGATTGGAGAGTCCAAGAGATGTTAATATTGTGAATTGGTAGGAGAATTTTGTAGACACCCACATGATTTTATAGTCTTTAATATGAAATATTTTTCTCTCGTTTAGGGTATTGACTTGTTCAGTTAGTTCAAAACTTGTTGAATTATTATGTAAAGAGATTGTCTTTCTCACATTCTTCTTGTATTCGATATTATCTTAATGTAATGTACTAGTTTTTGATATTATATTATTATATTTCCATCAAAAATCTGTATATATTACTACTCTATTGGTTTTTTATCATCCTAATATTAATTAAAGATAATGATAAATTTGTTTTGTCTTCAATGGGAGATATTTTTCTAGATGTTCCATTAAATATTTTCAGGGTAACATCCAAAGTGTGACGTGTAATTTTCCATTGATCTTTTTTCTAAAACAAATACTATTTCAATTAATATAGATATAATGGTACTATCTTAATTTAGGGAGTCAGCAATTTATAATGAGGATGTTTGATGTAAAAGGGTTTATTAGATAGAGAACTTCTCCCTTGGGTACATTGATTCTTTTTGAAAACAATGATAATTGTAGTTGATATATCTATATATTCATTCAAAATATAAATCAAGGAACCATAAATTATCATATAAATTTTCCTAGAGTTAGTAATCAATTTAATTATTTGAGGGGAGTAGGGAATGAATTTTCAAGATTTATGTATGTTCATATTATCATTACCTTCATTTGTTGTATGAATAAAATTCATAGATGGATATTTGGATAAGTTACGGTCATTTTAATTATTTGATTATATGATTTTGTTTTAATAATTCTACTACCAGGTATATGGAATTGATGAACGTGATATTTTACCCATTCTAAACACTTTTTCTATATTACTTTTCGATAAAATCCTAGTCTATTCTAATTTTACCACTGATCGACAAAAGATTTGAGATGTATTGTAATGAATATTTATTTATCATTTGTTTTTTTCTAAGAAAATATAATTGGGTGGTTTCCTATGGTTCAATATAGTCTTTACATCTTGAATAGAATAAACCTTCATATAATTTTGAATTAAATACTACTATAGATGCTTTAACATTTTAGAGATGATGTCTATTTAATGTGAACATTTTTGTATTAACTAAAAGAAATCCTTAAATTCATATTTTAATTGTCGTACATGAATTTATTTGAATGTTTTGAGGTTGAATATCTGAAATTGTTTGAGTTTTATATCCAGTATACTCCTAGGAATTGAAAATTTGTTAATGACTCTGTATTCAGGGATGTTCAAAGTCAATGTTTGAAAGAGTTCAAGAAAGAATGATGGTTAACATAATTGATGATTAAACTTCACGTATATAAGATTGAGGATTTGTGTAGGACATATTTATAATATATTAATAATATATATTCAATTATGTATCATATTAAGGAATCTTAGATATCAAAAATATATAATTTTATTAGATATATACATGATGGTAGGGAGATATATGATAATTAGTGAACTGATTTTTTTTATATCATAGGGAAGTATTATAGTCCCTACAATAATCAGGGAAAAATTAACAAATGAATATGATGAGACTATTATGGTTTGTGCATACAGGATAAATGAAAAAAGTATTTAGATAGTCATATTCAATTCTAGTGTCTTGGTATAAAAAATAATATTACACGATTCATATTATGATTTATAACTTGTCAAAAATGAAATGGGAAACATCGTAGAGCTATATGTGAGATTTATAAATTGATTTATCCAATATGTAAATTGGATGATATTATTGTGGTATTTGCAATGAGTATAACAAAATCTTTTACATGTCATTGTACAATTTGGGTAATATTGGATGATATTACTAATATGAATAACTTTTTTACTTGTCAAAGAATACTATTATTTGATTATGTTTCAATTTTTTAAGTCATAGAATTCATGATGTTTTTTATAACATCGCACACTTGGATTCCACTGAATAGTGCCTCGATCCCTTTTGGTCACATAGCCTCATGTACATATCCCAGAATTCTAGATGTTTTTGACTAGTAGTGAGGGAATAGTGTGGGTCTATGATAAAAATATACCCTCTTACCAGAGTGTAACATTGAAAAATTAAAATAATAGTCAATAGAGGAATAATTATAACAACTGAACATAAGGTAATCATCCAAAGATAGATATATAAAACAAAACCATTAGAAATATCATATACAATGATGATCATGTCATGGTCTATAGATTATCCAAAATAGGTACACATTCATGGTTCAATATAGGTAACAAATTCCAAAAAGTCAATGATGTACTATATCTAGATAGCATCATGATCCTCTGTTAGGTCCCATGATCCCATACTCATATGAATGAGTTGAATTCAGGAATAGAACTATCTAAACTTTCCCCAATCCCTAACTACATCCAAATATACTTTCTAGGTACCCAACGTCATCCCAAACATGGTGTGAGGTAAAATACTAGTAAATCACCACCCATTGTGTATATAACAAATCATGGTCGTCCAATACAAGATAAATAACATTTCATAATATAAATGGTATAATAGAAATGAACATAATGTTTACATGGAAAGAGTAATCAAACATACGATCTAGTATATCCATATAATGATCCCTTCAAAACAAGTTTCAAACTCCTATCACAATGTAGATAATAAAAAGATCTAATTAAACACCACAACCATGTTGTATACATGATATATCATATCACTCATGGTCCTTCCATACAACCCATGTTTCATATCCAACATGACCACACTGATATATAAAAATTGTTTTGATTTACCATGGCCATGACATATAATCATAATTTCCGGACCCTACACGGCCAGATGTAATGTTTAAATGACTAAGGTATCCTCATTGAGTCCCAAAAGCATCTTAAAGGAAACATGGTAATGAAACTGGTGGAGTCTAGTGATCATGTTAAGAGATCTTGTCTAATGAATGTACTTAATGTAAGATCCGAGGGGTAAAAATGACCTTGTAATCCTAAGGAAACAATATCCAATGAGAAAACAGGTTCTGGGTAACTTCAACCATAAATTAAGACCCATGGGTGAAATGTTGATGAAATATAAATGGAATAATGTCCCATGGTATACCACCCAAGTCATCTACAACCATTTCAATTCACATTTCATTTCATTTATCAATTAACAACAATTTATATTCCATGATTTTAACCAATCATACCCAAACTCATATAAATCATTCAATATAGGAATCAACATAATAGGTAGGAAATATCCATATTCTAAAAACCAATTCAATTACATTCAACACATTATGGATTCCTATATCTAGGAAAGTGTAACACTCAAACCATGGGTGGTATAAAAAATATAAAATCACAAAGTCACAACCCATGGTTGAAATTGTTTGGGGAATCAACCTCTAACAAGTCTAAAGGAAAAAGTGGTAATCCTCAACATGTACCATTACGTTCAATTAAATTATATAATTTATTTTTTAGACACAACAGGATGTCTGGTGGGTGGAAAAATAATAACTAGGTTAATAAAGAATCATAACAGTTGATAAAATTTGAGAACGCCTACTATATATCTGTAGTGGAGTGCTCGTATGGTATCCACTTCTGATTCGACGCATATCAGAAAAAAAATAAATGGATGGGTAATGAAGTGGAATATATTCCATATTATATTCAACCCAAATAACTCCATATATATAAAGATGAATAAAGAATTATAGAAAAAAATAATTACTCACCAACACGAATCCAATGGGATGGATGATGATCAATTCTGATTCTAGATGGAAGAACATGACAAAAATCTAAAAAATATTCTTCATAGGGGCACTCTAAATGTGATCCACTCTAAACAGATGAATAAATGAGAATGGATTTTAGGTTATAGGATTTTTAAGGGGAAAACATACATTTTAACATGATTTACTAGGACACATTGTTTAGATGCTCGTTTAGCCAAACCATACACTAACCATGAGCCCTCACATATTTAAATGGGTATATACATGATTACTGTGAATTTTTGGACTAACTATCTGAAAAAAATATATTTGGGTCCACAAATAAAATGTAGGTTCGGAGAACATGAATGTTTCTAAATATATATGGGTTTCAAAAACCATGTATCTTGTTTCACCCCACATCCAAGCCTTACATAATTAGAAGTAATCGTGTAAGCTGCCTTAAACAGTTTCTATATACATTGTGACCGGTCATGTTTTTAAAAAAATCTGGGGTCAGATATCCAAATAAACCCCAAACACCCCCAATATACACATGATCACAAAGGGTATTCACATTAGGCTGTAAAAATCATTCAAACTAAAGTTAAATAGATATCTACCTAATATGAAGACATGGGATCTTAACTTCATGGTGTACTAGATTGTACCTTACTTAATAGGGATTTGAGATTTACATCTTGATTCTTAAAATGACTACAATGGGAAATCTGGCCCCATATAAATTTCAGTATATATTTTGATCCTAAAATTTATACCCATTTTGATTGAACTATTATTTTTTAAAATAATATATTATTATAGGGTATTATTGAATTTTTTTTTGATCATGGTGGGTCATTGATGGAATTATCATATAACAGCCGCTATCATTCATGAATAAATATTCCTCCATTCAAATATATTTATATAGGATATTAATGTTTTTTATATTATCTAATAGACAAAGGTGGGATAATCATCAGTAATCGAGTATAATATTAATAAAGAGATTATGATGTTGGAAACATTGATTAAAAAATTATTTGAAAATTTTAAATGTTAGAAAGAAGCCATATGATGACTATTGAAGATGAGATTTGGAATTATGTTATAGTGGTTAGGTATTTGGTTTGGTTTCATTAAGGCTAGTTTTTCAACATATAAATAAATCGGTAAAATCAAATTTTATATTGGATGTTTTTTTTTCAGATATTGAATGTGTCAAAGAAATGGACTACCATTTTTCTCTACCGTCAAAATCAAGTTCTATGTATAAGAGTATCCATATTTCTCAATTGATGAAATATATTCCTAATATAACACATGTGATCCAACATTATTATATTGAATATAAAGCACTATAATATTTTATAGAGAAAAAAATATCTATCACATACCAAAGATATCATATGTTATGAAGCATGACAATTCCATTAGTTTTGGTTTTATGGAAGCATGAAGAAATCCAAGATTAGACTTAGTAGAGGGATGTTTAAATGAATAATAATTATCTGAACTTTTTTCCTCATGAATCTAGTTGTTTCTCTTCATGTATGAGTGAAGGAAATATTCCACAATTATTTTAGACACATTATATGTCTAATTCTATATCATAGTGTACGATATCAGAATGTCATATTGTATGAAATTAAATAACCAAGGAATATAGTATGACATAGGTTTTGGTATAACGCAAGGAATGATTTAGTGAAATCATGATACTTCCGAAAATATATTATTTGATAATGTAACTACATAATAAGGTCATATCAAAACAATTATGATATGTTGTATCATTTTTACTATTTTATTGGTATTATATGATTCATTGTGAATTGTGAAGTTATGTGTTAATGTATATGTTATGTTTTACCAATGAAAATAATTCATTAATAGAAATTTTTTATAAAGAATAATTCATAGAGAAATATAGTGAACCTAAGATTGAAGTGGATGTCCATTATAACTGAAGGCATGTCTTCATACATTGCATAATGTATTAGTAAATGATAGATATATTCATGAAATACACTTGTGGATTATATGAGGAGGTGAAACCCATTATGATATTGATAAAAGTTTCATTTAATATTCCTTGAATTACAATTAATTATCCATCACCATTATCATATATTAATTAAAATTGAAACATTTTTTAGGGATTATTTTAAAAAATTATTAAACCATATAAAATTATGGGTATAAATTTGTTATAAATTTAATAATTATATCATATTTTTTTTAACTCATCAAAATATAGAAAATATCTCCTTATATGATTATATATTTATTTGGATATATTTAATTTAATAGGGCCAATAACTAAATCGATCCCTATAAGGCCAAGATAAATCATGAAAATTGGAAAAAAATTTGGAAGTTATATTTGTCAAACCCATATAAAAAATGAACAAACCAAGGAATATTACACTGAATGATATTATTATCATTTTGATTAAAATATTACTCAATTATTAATATTTCTGTAAAATATCATGGCCACATTAGATCATTATGGTAGTTAGTGGATGTGTTAAAGTGGAATAAACTAAAAAGAGTTTTTTTGCTGAATATTTGTACTTTAGTAGTCCAAACATATATTTTTATAAATGTTTCCAATAAGTACCAATGTTTATTAAATTAAAAAAATGATATATCGTATTAAATTTATTGTTGATGAAAATTTTATATTTGATAATCTATTAGGATGAAAACGAACTCAGATTTGATGAATATATTTAGAGAAAATAATATGACTCAATCATCTTTATAAATATTGGTATATATTTTAGTTCCTATTATGAGAGATACATTGACTATGTAGGAGAGGATAAAATATATAGGAGTAGTTTTCATAGACACATTCCACAGATGTTAGAATAAACTCACAAGTAACTCTGGGTAGCGGAGATATTAAGGAGCATCCTTTTTTAGTCTTCCATTTCATTGTGATCCCTTTAAAATTCTCAAAAAAATTATAAATTTAAAAAATGAGTGGTTATTTTATTTCATAATTATTATTGCATCTAAATTTTCCTAGATATTTCTATAATATAATAAAATAATTAATTTTCTTACTTATTATAATTCATATATGAGTTTAAATTTTTTTCACATCTTGTTCAATTAGTTATGAATACTAATAGTTTGTTTGGTATTAAAATCACTTTTATAAGGGAATCAGTACCCATATTGGTGACTTTATGTAGTTTATAGGCATGATTAGAAGTCAACTTGGATCTCTTTGAGTGAGAATTGAGGAACTTAACTAGATAATATTTTTTTTAAATGAATAATGGGACTTTTCAAATGGTTAATGTGTTTCCACTACTATAAATTCAAATATATCCTTCAATGTAAGTCCAAATTCAGGTTTATAATTTAATTTCTAACATTCTTATAATTTAAATATTTTTTATTTTATTTAATTATTTTAATCTTTTTTAAATCCATAATATTATTAAAATTTTCAAAATTAACACATGTTATTGTTCGGAACATATTATTCAACAACCACATGAGACAACAATCCGGACCACTAAACTGTATTTTTTACGTGATAAAATATTGATTATGATTTTTCTGAAAATAATATCATAATAAATAAAAAATATTTTTTGGAAGGTTTTTTTGTTTATTTATTTATTTTTGTGTCATAAATATTTTGCAGTAATATTTCTTATGTTTGTAATGTTCAGGAATAATTCAATTATTCATGTAGGGAAGATCATTTTAACCAACCATTGAAATAAAATGATCCAATTATTCATGAAGTGAGTAAAAAGTTATATTCAATACACATTGTAACATAATTAATTTAATACTATACTTAGAATAAATGTCAAACCCACTCTTTATAAGGTCGAAGCCTTAGAACATTACTTAACCTTGAGTTAAATCAAGAATTCACTTTTGGGATCTTTTAAGGTTTTGAATTTTAGAGAATAAGGCCATAACTATTACATTACATATCAAATATTAAAAAGTAGAAACAATAACTTAGTATCCATTTTTTATAAAATAATAACTATTAAAATAAAAGTAGAATTCTTTTATTGATATAAATATTCTTGATTTTAGCCTTTCTATTACCCTACCATATACTATGTGAAAAACTTTTCAAAAATTGGGATGAGCATAAAATGCTCAGGAAGGGATAAAAAATAATGAAAGAAATCATTATTCCATATTTACATTAAAAACATAAGATCATTAACATACCTCATGAAATCATTAGATTTATGAATAACACATAGAAATCATAACTCATAAAGGTGGCTTATGGCATCAATAACATACGTACATTGTATCTTTCATCGTTGTGTAGGGAGTTACGTTCCAATACCCATCATAGTATATTCTAAAAACCAATTAGGTTAAACATTTTATTTACCTCTTTCATGATACCAAATGCATTAGAGGTCTATATCAGGCTCACCTTCCCGAGGTTTATGATGGAAGCACCAGTTTTCTTAATAATTCCCAATAATCATAACATAATCCTAACACATGAACAAGAAAGAATGAATGAAAGAAAAAATTTCCACATTGAAATAACAATATAAAATAATACATTGACATAATAAATCCATTCTAAAAACCATTTTCAATACCAAATGAGCTAAAAAGAGAATGTGGTATTTTTTTCCTTTAAAAAACTTTAAGGCTTGTTAAGGAAGCCAAATATCAAATAATGCTCATGGTGGAGAAAACGGTGTTGTCACCACAGAAGTTGAAAAGATACATTCCCGTTTTCTTTTATAAAAATGCTACGTAGAAAAAGGATTCCCTATAAATGAAATTAAAATTCATTTGGATTTGTACACATTATAGAAGAAAGTCGTGTACTAATCAATGTGTACCTCAATGATAGGATATTGAGACGAAGTCCCTTACCTCGTGTCCGAATTAACTCATTCGTTCTTTAATTTCATGTATAATAAACATAAGATAATTTATACAAGATTAAAAACCCTTTAATAGTTTATTATTCCTTTTATATAACATAGTACCTTGCAATAATTATTATTTAAATATTTGAGTTCATATTGGACATTTTGTCGATGTTCGGAACATGAGTGACAAATGAACTTGTTATAATTAAAAAATATACATGTTGTCAAAATTACATTATCTATAGAATATTATTCATATATATATATATCATATATATCATATATTTCCAATATATATTTATTAAGAATAGTTTATTAGATTTTGAGATAATAAATGAAATGCATTGTTCCTGGAGACGGTAAGACATACGTACACATGAACACTATATTCATTTCTTTTTATTTCATTTTTAATTTAATGAAAAAAATGATACATAGGTGTATTATAATTACAGTATAACATAATATTTTATATATGTTACATATGTTCATTAACACCATCCATTATATGTTCCATGTATGGTATGAATGAGTCATATCACTTTGAGGGTGCGGCAATTTGCACTTCCTAAAATAAAATTATCATATATATACAACATGAAAATCATAAATGCATATTCTGAATGAGAATTATAGAATCACATAGACAATATAAATATCATAAATATCATATATAATTTCAGTTGCATCATAATGGACACCATGAGAGACAATAGATGATTATTGAATAATCATCGTTTCCTGAGGCAGTAGTTTGTCATTCACAGAAAAAATATATTTGTATAAATTAGATGGAGATGTTTGGATGTGTAGTTAGAATAAATCTCATAAAAAAATTTTATATTTATGATACTATTTTTTATATGAAATAATGGAATAAAGAGAGTTTATGGGGTTGGAGAATGAAAATAAAACAATAAAACTTGTGGGAAGACGTAACCTTTTAATTGGGTAACATGTTTTGATTTGAGACAAAGGGATCTCATGAATTGGGTTCTACATAAAGGAATGAATATAAGAGGAAAAGAGGGATGTTGGATTATATTTGTGAAGAGGTTGTATGAGCCAAGGGGCTTGGGAGGCTTGAGTAATAGATTTGAGGTGGTGCCCTTTTATAAGGGGGAGGAGGGGCTCTTTAGGAATGTTTGAAAGTATTATGTTATTATAAAAATGATTTTTGGTTTCAAAATGACAAAAAATAGTTACCTTAGAAGATAAGATTAATATAAGTCTAAATAATATCATCCAATAATAATTGGACAGGTTATGGATATTTTATTAATCCTTCTCATTTTTATTTAACGATTTGTTAACTTATTAATCTTTTACCATGTATTCTTGTATATTCATACTATATATTAAATATATTTACAATAAAATTCATAGTGACCAAAAACGGATCATTAATTTTATTTTTAACATTATATATGTCATTTGGACGAATATTATATTTTTAGGTTTGTTTTATCATTTAATAAAATATTAATTGATATAAAAACTCATTTATGTCAATTTTATACTATTCATATCATGAATTTTTAGGAATCCATAAAAACTTTATAGATTTTAAAATGCATCATTAATTAAAATCTAACAAGTCATAATCATCCATAAAATTTTTTGATGGCATAAAAAATTATAAAATAAAATAAATTTAATATTTATAATATCATTTTTTTAAAACAATCATTAATGGGGTAAACATTACACGATCATTGTGTCATCAATATATTAATTTATTTGATGACTAAAAATTATAAAGAAAAATATGATGATTTAGGAAATCATTTTATATTCCTAATGAATTTTTATATTCAAAAATACCACTTATGTAATACTATTAAATGTATTTTAATAAACGATATATGTTTATGATAAATTTTCCTTAACTTTAAATTAATTTCTATAAAATGTCTTTTTCATTTAGAAGTGGCTCGATGGGGTTCCAAAATAGACCCAAGGATTCCCATGGTCAGACATGTATCATCCAATAGAATTAAAACACTTTTTAGGGTAATTTAATATTATTATAATATTATTGTTGTACCCTTATTTATCAAATTTACCTTTTCACCATGGTAAATAAAATATTTACTGATGTAACAATTCATAATGTCTAAAAAAGACACATACTTACACAATTTGGACATCATAATTCCAAATATGGAATATATTTTTCTTAATACAAAACACAGAATTTTCAGAAATTAATTTAAAAATAATTCCTTTTCTCAATTCAAAAAAGCATGTTTTTAATAAATAATAACTATGAAAAGATTGGAATTTGTTTATATCCAATTTCAAAGTGAAATTAAATAAAATGACTTACAATTGAGTAAATGGCGAAAATATAATCCAATTAAACTTTAAAACCAATTTAAAATATAATTTCACCATATAAATAAATTATATTAAATCAAATTTTTGAATTAAAATTTAGTATTTTTCACTATTCATTAAAAATGAACATTATTAGGAAAATAACAAAATCTCATCCAATGTAAATTTTGATGTCCCGATTTTTAAGAAAGATTTTATTTTTTCAAATAGAACACAAATATTTGACATAGAAATGATTTAAAAATGGTTCCCCTTCAATAGGAAGTAAATCAACCTTTTAAATAATATTAGAGTATTCATGCTTAAAATTAGATCCATTATTATTATATTCCTCTAAAATTTATTGCCTAAATGTTACAACATTTATCAATCATGTATAATCATATTTTAGTTAGTTCTATTCATTCATTCTTATACAACAACTAGGTGTTGACTATTGTTTAAAATAATAATAATAATAATAATATTATTATTATTATTCAGTATGACTCATCAATGTGTGCAACATAATATTTTAGAGAAAACCATTGTTTCATATCAAGTACGCCATCGAACATAGAATCCCATTTAAAGTAACATTTATAAATAATTCACAAATATTAATAAATATGAAAAGTTAATATATTTTATTTACCTGGGATGTTACATCATTCCCCCCTTTTAGAAATTGTGTCCTAACAATTTTATTCACATTTCAAATAAATGGGGGTATTTATCCCTCATAGAATTCTCAGATTACCATGTTTCCTCTTCAACTATATGGTGTTTCCATAGAAACGTTTCCTGATGAATTAACTTATTCTGCAACACTTACTCTCTTCAGTCAATAATCTGGACAGGTTGTTCCTCTTAAAAAATATTCTCGTACAAATGAAATACCATTGGACTCGGCACATACATTCTCAACATTGAAACATTAAATACATTTTGTACCTAGTATAAACTCGTAGGTAAATCCACTCAATATGTAATTGATCAAACTTTCATTAGGATTTCATAGGGTCCAATGAATCTTGGATTCAACTTACCCATCTTACCAAAGCATATCACACTTTTCCCTAGAGAAAATTTGTGAAAGACATGATCGCTTACCTCGAAAGAAAGATATTTCTTCCAGTTGTCTACATAAATTTTCAGCATACTCTGAGATTTTTTCATGTGCTTCCGAATCAACTGAACTTTCCCTACCATAACTTCTACCAATTCTGTTCTAGTCAACATACATTCACCAACTTCATCCCAAAAAGGAAGGAGTTTGACACCTTTTTCCATATATTTCATTAAATGGGGATATATTTATATTAGAATTAAAAGAGTTATTATAAGAAAATTCATCCAAAGAAAGATGTTTTTCCCAAATTCCCTAGTAATCCATTGAGCAAGCACATAGCATATCTTTCAATGTACGAATTATTTGTTCTATCTACCCATCTGATTGAGGATGAAAAGCTATATTAAAGTTTAATTCCATACCCAAAGAATTATTGAAGGCCTTTAAAAATGTTATTAGTTAACCTGGGATCATGATCAAATAAAATGGAGATGGGAACTCAATATAACATGACTATATCTTAAACATAAAACTGACATAGTTGATATAGGGACCGAGTATCTCGAATTGAAATAAAATGAACAGATTTAGTCAATCGATAAACAGTTACCCAAAATTAATTGTTACTTCGAGATGTCTTTGGTAATCTCTAAACGTTGTCCATGGATATATTTTATCATTTCCACTATAGAACTGGTAGTGGAAGAATCATCCCTTCCTATAACTTGTGCACTGCTTTAACATGTTAAAAAGTCAAACACTTCATATTAAATGCAGAAATATATCTTTTCATTCAATCAAACTATTAATACTCATAAATAACTATGTAATTCTTAGTACTTCCATGATGAACAGAAAATAGAGAACCATGAGATTTGAAAAACAAATCATTCTTCAACTGTGAATACCCAGGCACACCTAATCACTACCCAAACATCAAAACACTAACTTTATCAATGTAAAAATTAGGTAACATACCCTTTTGAACCAATTATCATTTTTCTAAAACTCACTATAATCATTCTACACTTTCTTTATTCTGTCTACTAGGGTTAATTTCAATGAAAACTGAAGTAGAACAGAGTAATTTCCTAATTCAACAGGTTCTAATCAAAATTTCATCCAATAATTAATCAAAAGATCTTGTTCCAAACATAATAAGTTTAATGTAGCATTAATTTTCAGACTCAAAGCATCGACCACATTATTTTCTTTTCCAGGATGTTAATGAATAATGAAATCAAAATCCATGATTAATTCTAACCATCTCCTCTATCTCATGTCTAAAATTTTTTGAGTCAATATATACTTCAATCTTTTTTTGTTAGTATAAATTTTATATTTTACTCTATACAGTTTATGCCTCCAAATGTGTAGTCAAAAAAACAACATATGATAATTTCAAATCATGTGTACGGTAATATAACCCCTGATATTTCAACTGAGGTGAAGCATAAGAAATTACCTGGTCAGGATGAATAAGGACACATCTATGGACTTTCAACGAAGCATCACTGTAGATAATAAATTCACCATCTCTGGAAGGTAATGCCAAATCTGGAGAATTCACCGATCTTCTTTTCAATTCTTGAAAACAATAATCACATTATTTTGTCCAAATGCACATAACACCTTTTAATGTTAACATAGTCGGTGGGCTATATAACCATGAATATATTTCAACAAAACTCTAGTAATAACCAACTAAACAAAGAAAACAATGGATCATAGTTATAATTGTATTCTTTCCATACTTCAACAAATTTTGTTTAAGTGGGATCAATAGTTAAACCATTTTTCGAAACAATGTGACCAAGAAATATCTTTTTTTGAAACCAAAACCCCCAATTACTGAGTTTCCCATATATTTTCCTTTATTTTTAACTATACAAGACTAACCTCAAATGACTTTATTTCTCCTACTTACTTTTAGAATAAACCAATATATCATCAATAAACACAACCAAAATATTATCCAAGAACTCATGGAAAATTCTATTAATAAGATCAATGAATATAGTAGGTGTATTGGTTAACCCGAAAGGCATAACTAAAAATTCATAATGGCCATATCTAGTTCGAAACATAGTCTTCAGGATGTCTGCTTCCTTTACTTTCAACTAACGGTACCACAACTTCATGTCAATCTTCAAAAAATACTATGCTCCCTGGAGGTATTAAAAAATCATCGATAAGAGGTAAATGATACTTGTACTTAACAGTGATGTTATTAAAGGCTCTATAATCAATTCTCAATCTCATTGAAATATCTTTATTTTTAACAAACAAGATAGGAGCACCCCACGGTGATGTGTAAGGTTGAATTAAACCATTATATAAAAAATCATTCAATTGGTTCTTTAACTCTAAAAGATAAATTTGATAAATTTGATAAGGGGGTCTTGAAATTTGGTTAGCATCAAGAAAAAAGTCAAAAATAATTCCAACTTCTTGATAATGTATTATTCTAGGAAACCCATCAGAAAAGACAACAAGATTCTCCATTTCCACTATCACATCATTAATCAGAAAACTTCCATTATTTTCAACAATATTTGAAAGGTAAAATTATTTTATATCTTTTACTAGTTTCTAAACATCTTGATATGTTATCAAACGTAAGGGATTGTTCTTGTAAATAAATTAAAATTCTTTCTCAAAATAATCCCTTTTATCTCTATAGTCAATTATATCCTGATAAATGGAAAACCAATCCATACCCTAAATAGCATAAAAATAAACTAGAGGATAAAAAATCATTGGAGGTAGATTCACTTTGCACACAAGTATATAATGGTTCTTATAATTGTTTTTTTCCTCAAAATTTCCTCATGGTGTTTTTACCATAAGTTTTGGATTCATATCTTGAGATAGAATTCCTAATTTACTAGAAAATTTTTCTTAATTGAATGAATGAGTTGACCCTGAATCAAACAATGCATTGGCGTAATATAAATAAACAAATAGTGTACCTGATACTACTTCATTAGATGAAACAATATCTACTGAACTTGTTGTAAAAGTATTTCACCGCAGCTTTCTACATGTAGTTTGGCTACTTCCCATCATTTGAGTTCTTATTTGGACACTCATTTGCTTAAAGACCTCGTTAATTTCACTGAAATTATTTTAAAATTAGTAAATCATATTTTTTCTTACCATTAAAATGATTTTTTCAGTGCAATAACGAGCCTTATGTCCCATTTTACCACCGTAGTTGCACTTACCATAATTAAAAAGCATTCCCCAGTGTGATTTTTTCCACAACATTCACAAACTGTAAACTTAAGTTTCTTACCATCAGACTTATTGGAAGAGTTCTTCCATTTCATCTACCACCTCAACCTCAAACTATATTATTTTTCAAAGAACACCTAATCATCAGAAAACTCAATTCCCACCTTATCCGCACATTTAACATGTTTTTCATAACATTTTAACTCAGGATAAGCTAAGGGCCTAAGGTACTTTGGATTTAATCTTGAGTAAAAATGATTGATTTTTCTGTCACGATCTCATATGAAATTGGTAATATACTTACCAGTTGAGTGAATTTTGATTCATAAGAATCCACGAAATCATCCTCTTGTCATAAATCCAGGAATTGGATTTCCTTCCTAAGACAAACCACCTTAGTAAAATATATTTCAAGAAGCATAACTTTGAATTCATCCCAATCAAGAGAATCTATCTCTTCACTATCCTTGATATTTATCACCATCGACCCCTACTGATCGACTTCAGCTTCAATATTGTAAACAAAAAGATTAACCTTTTGATTTTTTTACCACACCATGTGTGAAGATCTGGAAATTTCAAGGAAATGTTTTTTTTGTAACTACTTTGGACTTTTATGAGTATGAAGTTTCTGAAGGCACTTGATTTCAAGTCCTAGTGTGATAGGAATCAATTTTTGAGGTTTTGTTTGGGTATATTCAGTAATCATACGAGCATGTTTTTTTATATATTGAACCGGTGCTCATAATTGAAATTTGAGGACACCGATGAACTCACAGCGCCAGTATTCTCTTAAGGGGACCTTTACCGCAGTTGCATTTTATGCGGGTTGAAAGATAATTTTTTGGGGATATAGAATAAATTAAATAAATTTTTTTTACCCAATTTTATTTATTTTTGGTAGTTATTACCTACCGGAGGAAGTTAAGGGTGGGCCCACACCCCACATAACCTCCCCTGAGAGGATTTAGTATGGTGGGGCCCACATGAACCCACAACCTTCCACCTCCCCTAAACTCCCCAATTAATTCCATGCTGTTAATCTTGACAACTCCTCATATTTATTATGGTGGAGCCTCTCCACCTTCTGCCCAATAAATGTGCCAACCTATCTAATTAATATTAGTGTCAATTGATTTTCACATCTTTTGAATTAATATGAATTGCACATAATTTATATTAATTGGATATCCTCCTTATTTCTTTGCATTGGAAAATCACTTTTGGGAAAGGGCTCTTGATAATTAAAGAGAGGTGATCCTTCTTCGATGAAGAACATCGTTCTTCAACGAAGAACATTCCTGACGAAGAACGCAATGGACTTCTTCCAATGAAGATTCTTCCTCAGACATACCTCGATGTTAAGGGGTCTACATCGCCTACAACAGAGACTCTTCCGCCATTGTTGACAAGATGACACCGTTCTTCTGTGATTCCTGACTACCGCGACGCTCGTCTCCAGTGGCTCGACGATGTGTGGCTTCTTTTGTGAGGTAGGGGTTTTGTATATACTTTGAGTGAATAAATTGTACCCCATTCTTTTTTAATTTTATGATTTGACATTGGATGATTGTTACAGCCTAATGAGGATGGCGCGAGCCGAACAAACACGGCTCGACGACCCTCTATTTTTTCTTGTTTTATTTACAATCGGGAAGCGGCGATAATCGAAGGCGGCAGCCGCGCACCGGCCGCGTGCGGAGGAACCGCAGCCCGCAACCGCGGGCCGCTGGGCTGAAGGAAGAACACGTCTCTACAAGGGGCGCCACACTACGTAAGTCTGCGGCCCGTGTTTCGTGGGCCGCTCAATGGGAAAACCGGCCTGCAGGGGGCCAACCGGGCTGAGAAGAACCATGACACCTGGAGGGCGCCGCACTGGAGGAACGACGGCCTGCCCGAATGGGCCGCGTGTGCTGGGAAGGTCGTCCAGCTTCAGGTGGGTGGTTTGGGAGGGTGTCGCCGGTTCGGGAATGTTGGGGGCCACCCCCTGGACCGCTCGGCCCCTTCGGACTGAGCCGCGGCCAGTTGGGCAACGCCGCGCCGGGCCGGGCCGAGCCGTACCGGGTCGGGCCGCACCCCGCCGGGTTGGGCCGCACCCCTCCGGATGGGACAAATGAATCATCGGGTAGGTCCGACCCGGTGCCGGGTCGAACACGCCAAAACTGAGTTGACCCAACCCGTCAGCACACTGGGCTTGCCGGTTCGGTCCCGTTTTCACAGAAAGGTGAATAACTTGAAGACCACACGTCTGATTGATGCACCGTCTACGGAACTGGGTCCCTTGCGACGAAGCGGTTCTTTTCCAATAATCTAAGTGAGTTTTTCATGAATTTGGAAATTGGCAGGGTTTGGAACGAGCATAATTCCAACCGGGCCCCTGGAACAGAAAAGCCAATAACTCTCAGACCGAGCATCCAATTGACGCGCTGTGTGTCGTGTTTGGTTTCTTTTGACGAGACGGAATATTTGGATACATTAACATTTCATTTCGTGACAATTCATGTGTTGACCCCTTGGATCAAGGAGAGGACCCTCCTAGAATCAAGCGTAATGTTTCCGGGAACCCTAGAGATGGCTGCGACTGCATCGACTACTATACTGGAATCATCTATGGGTTCAACAGCGATGACTACCATACCTGAATCCTCTATGGGTTCGATGGCGATGACTACTGTTCTTGTATCCTGTGTGGGTCTGATAGTTTGACCTTTGTACTTGTATCCTATGTGGGTTCGGTAGAGTAGCTGGTCTTGTATCCTTTGTTGGTCCAACAACTTAGCTGGTCTTGTATCCTGTGTGGGTCTGATAGCTTAGATGAATCAGTGACTACATCTGATCATCTCTATCTCTATATGAAAGATTTATACCTATGTGATATGTGTCCTGACTTTCAATCATTACCATCTGTGTGATTGACTTCTTTCCTGTGTGGACTGGGTTGTGCTTGGGCTCGAGAGTTAGACACGAACTGGAATTGATAACCTAAGCATATGAATGGTCATTTACCTAAGTAGGGATAGTTGATACTCAGTGATTGTATCTTTTCATTGAGGTTTATCCTTTTTATATTCCTCGAGACCTTAGGGTATCTCGGGGTCCTTACTGAGTATTGTTATACTCACCCCTGCACGTGCAATGCTCGCACTACGTTGTGTTGGATGCAGACGACAAATAATGCTGATCATGGTAGAGCCTTGAGGAGCTGGATGGTACCCGGAGGTGGAGCACCTGGTGTGAGGTACACGAGGCAGACAGAAGGACCCGCGGTGCTAGGAGAGACTATCTATACCCACCCTTCAGGTAGGATTCCTGGAGAATGACTCAGCGGTTGTTGTTTTACATTACTACAGTTGTGTTAGCTTTCAATTGTATTGAACTTTCAGTTGGGTTTGTATACTAGACCATTTACTATTCAACACTTACTTTTGTACTCAGTTTACTTATTTATTACTTCAGTTGTGTACTCTGTTGTGTTGTTTAATTTTATAAAGGCATTGCATTCACTTTTTATCGGGATTTACTCCCTTGGTGCTAGTCGCCAGCCCCTGAACTATGGAAGGTGGGCTTGGGGTAGTCACAGCACGGGCCCCGAGGACGGGTCATGACAAATTATTATCAGAGGAGTCATTTCTACTGCAGAACACAGGACTCTGATCATTCTTCTGTGAAGCGACAGTGTTAAGAGTATTGAGACTGATTTTTAGTCCATGGAGTCCAACGTTGGTGCATAATCCATAGTATCCATAAACCAAGACCCTAACCTCTTATTTCTGACTCAGTGCACGAAAATAATGATTGCATGTGTGTTTACCTTGAAAAGTTTTCTTTTTGATTACTTTGTGTTAGCTCACTAGGTATCCTGTTCTGACTGTGGCACACCAGTTTATTTTCAGGATGGACCCACGAAGGTAGCCAGCTAGGGTTCTATGTTATGTGCTAGATGACAGCCCACCGAGCGATGAGTTCTCGATGCAGGGCCCCATCACAGTGGAGGCACCAACGGTACCATTACCCGCTGAGCCACTGACACTACAAGCACTAGCAGCAGAGAATGAATGCTGCCTGAGTGCGCTGCTCATGTTTCAGTGACCGAGGCCGCCTAGTTTCCGTGAAGAGACATGCCCTCAGGCAGCCATGGATTGGCTGGAGGCTATCGTTACAGTCTTCAGATAGGTAAGGACAGCAGCTGACCTTATGGTGATCCTTGCCACGAGTCTCATGTATGCAACATCAGGTAGATGGTGGAGCATAATGCTCCAGTGCACGATGAGGAATCTCTACTTTGGTTAGACTTCGAGAGTCTCTTACGCTCGGTGATTGTTCCAGCCACCCTTCATGCGATGCGGATTCATGAGTTACTACATCTTCAGTATGGCATAATGATAATAGCTCAGTAATCATAGAGGTTCACTGACCTCCCAAATTACTCCACGGATATGGTACGGGACCCGTTCTTTAGGTCCCAGACCTTCGAACAGGGATTGAGGCACGGGATCATGGCATTGACGATTCCCCTTAGCATCCTGACACAAGAAGGGGTGCTGGTGCAAGGCCTTCTAGTGGAGATCATTCTCGCTGTGTAGTAACCAGTTGCGAGACCCACCGCAGGATGACACGTATTGGAGTATTCTACATCTGGAAGTTGACATATGTCATAGGGGTCCAAGCGGACCAGGCCATCAGGTGGCCGACCTCAGGACATATGTTCGGTTATTCGGGGCACACGAAACAGCTCCAGCCTTACAAGGAGCAGGAAGTTCTATGCATGCGGTGGGCAGGGCCACATGGATCATGACTTCCCGAACCGCCATAAATATGAGCATCATATAGTAGAGTGACCTCCTAGGCAGAGGCAGAGGATTGACCATGGTGGCAACCGGGAGCGGGCAGACGAGGTAGAGGAGCTGGTCGAGTAGCGGGTGGTGGATGATGTTTCAAGGCTCTACCTCCACCACCACTACAAGGAGAGCCACCCCGACTACAGGGAGATGGAGGAAATAGGCGGGTATAGCTCCAGGCAGTCGAGGCCTACAACCACGACACACCTGAGATTATTCGAGGTACTATCTGGGTCTACTCCACCCTTGTTGTAGTTCTAATAGACACTATTTCGAGTCATTCTTATATTGTCGCTGCCCTTTTTCAGAGCTCGGATATTATGAAGGAGCTATTGGCTCGATTCTTAGGGCTATAGACTCTTATGTGATTAGACTCGACCATTACACACTGGTGCCAGTAGTGTGATCTTACTATAGGAGGAGAGAGCTTCGGCTGGGATCTTCTTGTAGCGGTGTTGAGGCCTTACAAAGTCATCTTGGGTATGGACTGTTAACTATAGTCCATGCTCAGATCGACTATATTATGCACAAGATGCGATGTATCCGCATGGATGGGAGCAGGTTCACCTTCACTGGTGAGAAGGGAGCCTTTGCAGCATAGGATGGACTTACGATGAGGAGAGGGTAATCGATCACACATCAGTTTGCTAGTCTCATCCTTAGAGCAGTTGATGTGCGGAGTTTGAGTTTTCCTGTTGTTGTGGATCAGTATGGGGACATTTTTCTTTACGACATTCCAGGACTACCTCCTCATAGAGAGGTAAAATTCTACTTAGATCTGTACCCCAGGACAGCACCGATATCTACACCAGCATATCGGATGGCTCCTTCTGAGCTTCGTGAGCTACGGGTACACCTGGAGGACTTATAGGGAAAGGGATTCATCCAACCCAGTGTTTCACCCTAGGATTCTCAGGTTTTTTTCCAAGAAGGAGGATGGGAGCATGCGACTGTGTGTCAACTACCATTGCCTAAATCAGGTGACCGTACTGAACAAGTACCCACTTCCGAGGATTGATGACATCTTTGATCAGCTCGAGGGAGCACATTGGTTCTCAACGATAGACCTCAATTCATGATATCACCAGCTCAATGTTCGAGATGAGGATGTGCAGAAGATGACCTTCAGGTGTCGGTATAGCCATTACAAGTTCTTGGTTATGCCCTTCAGCACGATAAACGCTCCAGCAGTGTTCATTAGTCTCATGACCAGGATCTTTTAGCCATACCTCGATCGTTTTTTCATAGTCTTTATCAATGACATACTGATTTACTCGATTACTGAGGAGTAGAACTCCTATCACTTGTAGGTTGTACTGGATTCACTCAAGGAGCACCATCTTCATGGTAATCTCTTATAGTTCCAATTCTGGATTCAAGAAGTTCACTTCTTGGGACACGTCATCTCGGAGGTGGGAGTTACATAGGATCCAGCGACGATTGAGGAAGTGCTTTATTGGGAGCCACCAAGGAGCGTGATGGAGTTGCGAAGCATCCTGGGTCTAGCTGGATACTATCGTAGATTTGATCCATACTTCTCCAATATTGCACAAATGCTTTCTGATTTGAGGAAGAATGGGAAAATATTTGTGTGGTCAAATAGATGCGAGAAGATCTTTCAGGAGATGATAAGGAGATTGACCAGTGCACCCATATTGAGGCTACTGAAGGAGGCCGTTGGGTACGTAGTTTACTGCGACCCAACAAAGACCGGAATTGGGTGTGTCCTGATGAAGGAGCGAGAAGTGATCACTTAAGGTTTGCGGCTGTCGATACAGCACGAGCAGAACAATGTTACCCATGACATTGATTTAGAAGCAGCGGTATTCGCCTAGAAGATGTGGCGGCACTATCTAACGGGCAAGAGCTTTAAAGTCTACTTTGACCACCAGAGTCTTCGGAACATCTTCTCGTAGAAGGACCGGATCCTAAAACAATGGTGATGGATCGAGTTTCTCTAGGACAATGACTTTGAGATAGTCTATACTACCGGGAAGTGGAACGTTGTAGCTGATACTCTCAGTAAGAGATCGAGCATTCAGTTTCTAGGAGAGGCGACAGATCAGCTAGCTGCGTTGCAGATATCCTTTGTGGATATAGATGGAGCTGCCTTTATTCAATCTCTCACAGTCACTCCTCCACTTCTTCAATGAGTTACATAGGCACAATGTGGAGATTCTTACTACGAGACATGACGTGCTCAGATATACTCAGGGCTGGCACCCGATGGATTTTCTTGATGGAGGGGAGCACGTCATCCTCTTCAGGGGATGTACAATGGTACCAGTTTCACTATAGGAGGAGGTGCTGAGGGAGTTCCACACTTCCCCTCTAGTGGTACGTATAGGGGTGGTGAAGATGTATCCAGACCTCAGATGACAGCACTGGTGGTCGGTCATGAAGAAGGTTGTAGTAGAGTTCGTTTCATGATGTCTCACTTATCAGCAAGTGAAGGCGGAGCACCAAGTACCAGAAAACTTGGAAGAACCATCAGAGGTCCTAGAGTGGAAGTGTGATCGGATATCCATGGATTTCGTGATGGGGATTCCACGTATATCCTGAGGAAACGACTCTATCTGGGTGATTGTAGACCGACTCACTGAGTCGGCCCACTTCCTACCTATCAGAGAGCAGGGCTCAGTAGAGATATTGGAACACCTATACGTATAAGAGATCATATGGATTCATGGTGTGACATCGACTATTGTCTCCAATTGATATTCTTTATTTACTTCCCAGCTTTGGAAGGGGTTGCAGGAGGCATTTGGGAAGCAGAAGCATTTGAGCATAGCCTTCCATCCTCAGATGGATGGACAGACTGGGAGGACCATTCAGACACTCTGGGATATGCTCTGTGCATGTGTCCATGACTTTGGTCGCACCTGGTAGGACCACCTACATTTGTTAGAGTTTGCGTACAACAACAGTTACCACTCCACCATCAGGATGACACCATACGAGGCACGGTACGACCGACCTTGTAGATCACCTCTGTGCTGAAATGAACCAGGGGAGTCAGCACTTGTAAGACTGGATATGGTTCAGGTTACAACGGAGAATGTGCAGATCATCCAAGAGTAGATGTAGACTGCATAGAGCAGACAAAAGTCCTATGCTGATAAGAGATGGAGACCACTGGAGTTTTAGGATTGAGACCACATCTTTTTATGGGTCTCACAATGACGAGGTCTATAGAGATTTGTCTTAGGTTGCAAGTTATCTATGCGCTTCATCGAACCTATCTATGTTCTCAGCAGAGTAGGCATGGTGGCTTACCACCTGGCCCTTCTACCTCATTTGCACTGGGTGCATGACATCTTTCACGTATCTCAGCTGAGGAGATACGTGCATGACCCAACCCACATCATCGATCATGGGGAGAGGGACATCGAGGACGGGGTGACATTCACGGAGGACCCGGTGGAGACCGAGGATCGATGAGAGTTGGTCATTTGGGGAGCGTCGATTCCTCTGGTTTGCGTTCGACGAAAGCACGAGAACCTCCAGGAGAGAACTTGCGAGTGGGAAGCTCATATGTGTGATCAGTACCCACATTTGTTCCTATATTCTGTGTTGTCTCTTTATGGGGATGTACAGTTTTGAGGTGGGAGTAATTTAAAGACCCATAAATTTCATGGAATTGCTTTTCTTAAATACTTTGGAATTTTATGAGTACGCAGTTTCTGACGACACTTGATTCTGAGGCCCAGTGTTCCCAGAATCAATTTTTGATGTTTTTATAAGGCCCCATCATTAAACATTAATTAATCTTGAGTTACTTAAAGAATACATGTTCAGTATCTTTTCAGGTTTAGAGTTTTAGAGAATTATATCATAAAACATGAATTACATTCCAAATTTAAACAAAGTGGTTACATAAAACATAGTACTCATTTTTTCCATCAATGGAAACATATTTAAAATAACACATGGATTCTCTCTTGACACTTCTTTGACACTATCATCACATCATGTACCTTTCCCTTGACCTGTGAAAAAAATTTCAAAAACTTGGGATGAGCATAAAAACCTAATCAAGGGATATAAAAGTATTAAATGAAAACATTAGTCCATGTATGAAATCATACTTTACTCATAAAACATAATCACTTTAATATACCTCATAAAATCATGAATAAATCATAGAAATCAAAAGATATAAAGGTAACTTGAGGCATTCATAACATTCTTACGTAGGGAGTAACCCTCATGGTTACGTTTGGAATACCCATCACAGTATATTCCCTAAATCTCTTCGGAGAAACCTTAACGTTTAACTCCTTTGTGTTACCCAATGTATTGGAGAGCTATATTGGGCTCACCTGACCTTATTTTTTCACAGAACCACCTGTCTTCATAACAATTCCCAACAACCATAACATAATCATATCATATAAAACATGCATAAAGGAAACATAAAAATTCCACTTTTCAATCACAAGATATCAATACAGCACATTGATATAAAAAACTTATGAAAACCATTTTCAATTCCAAAATAAAACAAAAGTAAAACATGGTATTTATTATTCATTAAAAAAGTTATGGCTTGTAGAGGAAGCCGAAACTCAAATAATGGTCACTGTGGCGGAGAAGTCGTTGTCGCCGCATACGTACGACAAAAAAAACATCCCCTTTTGTCGTTTTGTAAATGCTTCATATAAAAATACTCCTTTAGAAAAAACGTGAAATTAAAAGGGGTTTATACACCATATAACAGAAAGTTGGGTATAAAACAAAATATGCCTCAATGAAAGGAGATTGAGACGATGTCCCTTACCTCGTGTCCGACTTGACTCAATCGTTCTTTAACCTCATGAATAATAAACTTGAGTTAATTTAAACTTTCTTGAGAACCTTTTTCAAGTTCATTATTCCATTTATATCACTTAGTACCATGTTATGAACACTATGTAATTATTTAAGTTAATAATGGTCATTTTTTTGATCATTGGTACTTGAGTTAAAAATAAAAACTTTATAATTACAAGTTGTTCATGTGGTAAAATATCCATTATATCCAGAATTATATTCATGATTTAGATATAATATATATCATATATATCCAGTATATTCATGCATTTATAATATTACCTAACATTTAGAGGTAAAAATGAAATGCACCGTTCATGGAGACGGTAAGTCGTACGTACGCATGAACACTACTTTCATTTCTATTTCGTATTTATGGAATGAGATCATAATGAAATAAAGATATAATATAATTCCAGTATAATATCATTTATAATATCATTAACTCTATCCTTTATATGTCCCACATATGGAAATAACGAATCAAATCACTTTGAGGGGGCGGTAGTCCGCACTTCTTAAAATGAAGATATCGCCTTTACCCATAATGGAAACCATAAAGGTATGACATAAATACAAAATACAAAAGCATAAGGAAAAAATATACATATTATATATCATATATAAATATAGTGACATCTTAATGGCCACCTTTGAAGGTGTTATAAGAATATTGAAAAATCATCGTTTCGTGAGGCAGAAATTCGCCATCCACAGAAATAGTATGCTCATTAACCATTAGATGTTGGTGTGCATAAGTGTAGGTAGAATCATTATTATAACAAAATCCTAGTATATGTAATATACTGGTTTTGTTACAAAAGAAATTAATAAAAATAGTTTAGGGGTTAGAGAAGCAAAATAAAACAAAAGAGAATTAGAGAAGACATTACCTTTGAATCACGTAACTCCCTTTGGTTTGAACCAAAAGGGTATCTTGAAGAGCTTCCTGCCTAAGGTAAGGCTTATAGGATAAGGAGAGGGATGTGTAGAGACAAAAGGAGCAGATCTTGGCCGAGCCAAAGGCTTGAGTGTTTTGGGTATGGAGGTAGAGGTGGGGGCTATTTATAAGAGGAAAGGAGGGGCACTCTTGGAAATGTATAAAATGTTACTTTATTTTCAAATTAGTATCGGATTTTAACGGTCCCACATTGAAGTGTTTCTAGGATAAGTTGATAAGGGTTCGAAATATTCTCATCCAATAGGTCTTTGAGAAGTGTATGTCTTAGTTTTAAATTATCTTTTCATTTTATTTAAATTGTTCATTAATGAGGTAATCGCTGCATCATCATGATGTCATAAATATTTTAATTCATTTAATGTCTAAAAATTATAACAAAACTACTATGATGTATGAAATTGTTTTAGATTTCCAATTACTATTTATAGTCTAATATATCATTTATGTAGACAAAATAATTTTTTTTACTCAGGTGATACATTCTTTGTTATATTTAACTTTCTTTAAAAATAAAAAGACAAAAAGTCGTTATCACACAAATGTGATTCCATGGGGTACCCAAGTTTAGAACAAGGCATTACATAGTCTTAAATGACACAAAAATAAGCATTAGTACATATGTTGTGGTAATTTGTTATTATTATGATATTATTTTATTATCCTTAACTACCAGATTACTAATTAATCAAGATAATTAAAGATAATTACCGTCCTTACTATTCATAATGTCCAAAAACAAAAGAGTCTTGATTAAATAATTTGGACCTTATGATTACAAATATTTAATTCATTTTACCTAATTCCAAACATAGAAATTGCAATAATTAATTTAATTATAAATCCAGTTGTCAAAACAAATAGCGTGTTTTTTAGAAATAATATCAATGAAAAGTTTGGCACTTGTTTATGCCCAATTACAGAGTGAACTTAATCCCAATGACCACCATTGGATTACATGGTAAAAATATATTCTATTTAAACTTTAAAAACAATTAATAAGATAACCTAGATTTATAACTAAATTAGATGAAAATGCAGTTTTGATGTAAAATGTGATATTTTTCACTATTCATTAGAAAATGAACATTGTCATAAAATTACCAAAACATTATCCAATGTAAATTTCAATGTCCCAATCATAAATAATAAGTTTATTTTGACTAATAGAGCATAGTAAATTGTCAAAATTTTAATTTAAAAATAGTTTTCCATCAAAAGGTAGTAAAACAATCTTTTAAAAATATTAGTGTATTCCATGCTTAAGATGGGATTTATTCTCATTTTAAGCCTCTAAAACACTATATAATTCATGAATATTAATAGATAAGAATATCTATTATTCATTACTTACTTGGGATGTTACATCATTCCCCCTTTTAGAAAATTTCATCCCCGTAATTTATTTACATATCGAATAAGTGTGGGTATTTATCCCTTATTGCATTTTCAGATTCCCATGTTGCCTCTTCACTCATGTGGTTTTTTCAAAAAACCATTACTTGATGAATCACCTTATTCCACAACACTTTCTCCCTGTGTTCAAGAATCTGGACTACTTGTTCCTCATAGGATATATTCTCTTCCATGTGAACTACATCTGGACTCAAAACATGAGATGGATCTAGCATGTACTTCCTTGACATTAAAACATGAAAAACATTGTGTAACCGAGATAAAGTCGGAGGTAAAGCCACTTAGTATGAAACTGATCCAACTCTCTCTAGAATTTCATATGGTCCAATGAACCTTGGACTCAGATTTCTTTTTTTAACAAATCGCATCAAACTTTTCCATGGTGAAACTTTGAGAAAAACATGATCACCTACCTCAAAAGAGAGATCCTTCCTCCTGTTGTCTGCATAACTCTTCTGCCTGCTCTGAGCAGTTCTCATGTGTTTCTATATCACCTGAACTTTTTCTGCCAACTCTTCTACCAATTCTGGTCGCATCAACTTCCTTTCACCCACTTCATCCCAAAAATCTGGAGTTCGACACCGCTTCCCAAATAATGCCTCAAATGGTGCCATCTATATTTTGGAATGAAAACTGTTATTATAAGAAAACTCAACCAAAGAAAGATGCTGGTCCCAACTTCTCTAATAATCCATCGAACAAGCACGTAGCATATCCTCCAAAGTCTGAATTGTTCGTTCTGACTGCCCATCTGATTGAGGATGAAAATCTGTAGTAAAATTTAATTCAATACCCAACGACTTCTGAAGGCCTTTCCAAAAGTTAGAAGTAAACATGGGATCAGGATCAGATACAATGGAGAGAGGAAATTCATGTAACCTGACTATCTCTTTAAGATACAAATGGGAAAGTTGATCTAGGGAAAATGTATCTCGTATAGCAAGGAAATGAGAAGATTTAGTGAAGCGATCAAAAATAACTCAGATTGCATTATTACCTAGAGGTGTCTTTGGAAATCCCACAACAAAGTCCATGGATATATTCTCCCATTTCCACTATGGTACTGGTAGTGGCTGAAGCATCCCTTTCGGTAACCGCCACTCTTCATTTACCTATTGACAAGTCAAACACTTCACAGTAAAATCAGCAATATCCCTTTTCATTCCGTCCCACCAGTAATACACCCAAAGATCTCTATACATCTTAGTACTTCCAGGATGAACTGAAAACGGAGAACTATGAGCTTCACATAATGACTCTATCTTCAACTGTGAAACACAAGGCACCCACAATATCTTTCCAAATCTAAAAACACAATCATTATCAAGGTTGAATTCAGGCAACTTAGCCTTCTGAACCACCTCTACCTTTTTCTGCACCTCGCTGTCTGGCTTCTGGGCTTGCTTAATTCTGTCTGATAGAGAATATTTCAATGATACCTGAAACAAAACAAAAGGACATCCTGTACCAAAAACTTCTGTTCCAAATTTCATCAATTCCTTAACCAAAGGATCACGTTCCAAATAGAACATTATTAGTGAAGCATTACTTTTTCGACTCAAAGCATCAACCACTTTATTTTCTTTTCCCGAATGGTAATGAATTGTACAATCATAATCCTTGATAAATTCTAGCCATCTCCTCTGTCTCATGATCAATTATTTCTTAGTGAATATACACTTTAAACTTTTTTGATCGGTATATATTTCACACATTACTCCAAACAAATGATGCCTCCAAAATTTTAAAGCAAAAACAACAACAGCTAATTCCAAATCATGTGTATGGTAATTTACCTCATGAGTTTTCAACTGTCGTGAAGAATAAGCAATTACCTGATCATTCTACATTAGGACTCCACCAAGTACTTTCAATGAAGCATCACTATAGATAACAAACTCACCATTCCTGGAAGGTAGTGCCAAAACTGGAGCATTCACCAATCTTCTTTTCAGTTCCTCAAAACAATCATCGCATTCTTTTGTCCAGATAATCTTAACACCCTTCCGAGTTAGCCTATTCATTGGACTAGATAACCGTGAATTTTTTTTAACAAACCTTTGTTAATATCCGGCCAAACCAAGGAAGCTACAAATCTCAGTTACATTTGTGGGTCTTGGCCATTCTTCAACAACCTTTGTTTTTGCAGGATCAACAGTTATCCCATCTTTAGAAACAATGCGAACAAGGAATGAAATTTGTTGCAACCAAAACTCACACTTTCTGAATTTCCAATACAATTTATTTTCTTTTATGGTTTGAAAAATAAGTCTTAAATGTCTTTCATGATCCTATTTACTTTTAGAAAACACCAAAATATCATCAATGAAAACAACCACAAACTTATCCAAGAACTCATGGAAAATTATATTCATAAGGTCCATGAATACAACATGTGCATTGGTTATCCCAAAAGGAATTACTAAAAATTCATAATGTCCATATCTTGTTCAAAACGTGGTCTTCAGAATATCTACTTTCATTACCTTCAACTAATGGAACCCCGATCTCAGGTCAATCATTGAAAAAAAACTTAGCTCCATGGAGCTGATCAAACAAATAATCGATATGAGGAAAATGATATTTGTTCTTAACAGTGATGTTATTCAAGGCTCTATAATCAATGCAATGTCTCATTGAACCATCGTTATTTTTAACAAATAAAATAGGACCACCCCATGGTGATGTGCTAGATCGAATGAAACCTTTCTCTAATAAATATTGCAATTTCTCCTTCAACTCTAAAAGTTCAGTTTGAGCCATTCGATAAAGGGGTTTTGAAATTGGCTTAGCATCAGGAACTAAGTCAATAGTAAACTCAACTTCCCGATCTGGTATTATTCCATAAACCTCATCAGAAAAAACATCAGGATACTCACTTACCACTGGCATATTATTAATCTGAACAGTTCCCTTGTTTTCAACAATATGTGCAAGGTAACATTCATTTTCATCTTCTACAAGTTTCTCAGCCTCTTGATATGTTATCCATAATAAGGGTTCATTCTTGTACAAAAACTGAAAGTCTTTCTGAAAAGAAACTTCTTTAACTCTACAGTCAATCTTATCATGGTAAATAGAGAGCTGATCCATACCCAGGATAACATCAAACTCTACTAGAGGTAAAACATTATGGTTTTCAAGTATGTTCTTTCCACGGATTAGGATAGGATGATTATTTTGAATTCTTTTTGCCTCAAAATTTGCCTCAGGTGTTTTCACCACAAGTTCAGGATTCATTTCTTGAGATGGTATTCCCATTTTACTAGAATAGTATTCAGAGATGAAAGAATGTGTAGAACCCGAATCAAACAACACACTGGCATAATCTGAAAAAACAAAGTACCTGATACATCTTCATTTGATGGCACGACATCTGCTGAAGTAGTTGCAAGGGATTTCACCACCTGTTTCTTCTTGTAGTCTAACTGCTTCCCATCACTCGAGCTCTTTGTCGGACACTCATTTGCTTAGTGACCCGTCTCATTGCACTTAAAACATTTCACTAACTGTAAATCAAATTTGGTCTTACCATCACCCTGATCTTTTTCAGTGCAATCACGAGCCTTATGTCCCTTCCTACCGCATCGGTAGAACTTTCCAGAATTCAGAAGACATTCCCAGCATTCCTTTTACCACATTTATCACAAAATGGAAACTTAGTTTTCTTACCGTCAGACCATTTTGAAGAATTATTTACATTCTCCAGCCACCTCGGTCTCTTCTTCTGCTGGTTGTTATAGAACACTTGATCATCTAAAAAACTCCATTTCCACCTTCTCAGAACATCGAACAAGCTTTTCATAATTCTTGAACTCGCGAGAAGCTAAAGCCCTTCGATATTTTGGCTTTAATCCTGAGTTAAAAAGATTTATTTTACTATCAAGGTCTTGGATAAAATTCGAAGCATACCTTGCCAATCGAGTGAAACTTTCTTCATATGCAGCCACTGAGTCTTCCTCTTGCCTCAATTCCAGGAATTGTTTTTCCATCCTAAGTCAAACAACCTTAGGAAAATACTTCTCAAGAAACATACCTTTGAATTCATCCCAGTCGAGAGCATCAGTCTCATCAGCATCCATGATATTTTTAACCATCGACCACCGCTGATCTGCTTCACCCTCCAAACGGTAAATAGCAAGACTAACCTTTTGATTGTCTGAACATCTCGTGACATCAAAAATCTTCTCAAGTGCTTTAATCCACCCTTCAGCTAGCACAGGGTCATATGATCCTCTGAATGATGGGGGATTTTGCCTCATGAAATGTTCCACCACTGACATGTTCCTCTGCAGTTGATCTGGCTGATCTCATGCATGGATACCACCACCATTTATCGCTTGAGTCAACTACTCCATTAGAGCAAAAAAATATTCAGTTCCAATTCCGACCATCTCAAGATGCTGATTCGGAAGGTCACTTCCTTCTGTATGCCTTCCTATCACTGCTTCCCTGTTTCCTCTACGGAAAACCATTCTGAAAAAACATGTCTTAGATGAAGCAACATGGTAATCTTAAAATTTTATATCATTTAAATTTGACCATAAAAAACATATTTTTGGATAATCATTTAATAGAATTATAAATCCTAAAGTTATTTAAACCGACCTCTGAAACCAACTATAATGCCCCATCCTCAAACATAACTTAATCTTGTGTTACATCAAGAATACACAGTGAGGATCTTTTTAGGTTTAGATTTTTAGAGAATTAGATCATAAAACATGAATTACATTCCACATTTAGACAAAGTGGTTACATAAAAGATAGTACTCATTTTTCCCATCAACAGAAATATATTTAAAGTAAAACATGGATTTATTCTTGACACTTCCTTGACACTATCATCACATCATGTACCTTTCCCTTGACCTGTGAAAAACATTTAAAAAACATGGGATGAGCATAAAAAGCTCAGTAAGGGATATAAAAGTACGAAATGAAAACATTAGTCCATGTATGAAATCATACTTTACTCATAAAACATAATCACTTTAACATACCTCATCAAATCATGAATAAATCATAAAAATAATAAGTCATATTGGTAACTTGAGGCATTCATAACATTCTTACGTAGGAAGTAACCCTAATGGTTACGTTTGGAATACCCATCACAGTATATTCCGTAAATCTATTCGGAGAAACCTTAACTTTTAACTCCTTCACGTTACCGAATGCATTGGAGAGCTATATCGGGCTCACCCGCCCTTAGTTTATCACGGAACCACCCGTCTTCATAACAATGCCCAAGAACCATAACATAATCGTATCACATAAAAGATGCATAAAGGAAACATAACATTTCCACTTTTCAATCACAAGATATCAATACAACACATTGATATAAATAAATTATGAAAACCATTTTCAATACCAAAATAAATTAAAATTAAAACATGGTATTTATTTTTCATTTAAAAAAATTTATGGCTTGTAGAGGAAGCCGAAATAGAAATAATGGTCACGGCGGCGGGGAAGTCATTGTCGCCGCATACGTACGACAAAAAAATTCCTTTTTTTCGTTTAGTAAATAATTTGTATAAAAATATTCCTTTTTAATAAACGTAAAATTCAAAGGGGTTTATACACTGTATAAAAGACAATTGTGTATAAAACAAAATATGCCTCAATGAATGGAGATTGAGACGATGTCCCTTACCTCGGGTCTGACATGACTCAATCATTCTTTAACCTCCTGAATAATAAACATGAGTTAATTTATACTTGTTTGATAACCTTTTTTCAAGTTAATTATTACTTTTATATCACTTATTACTATGTCATTAACACTATGTAATTATTTAAGTTTATAATGGTCATTTTGTTGATCATTGGCACTTGAGTCAAAAATAAACTCTTTATAATTACAAGTGTTGATATGGAAAAATATTCATTATATCCAGAATTATATTAATGATGTAGATATCATATATATCTTATATATCCAGTATATTAATGCATTTATAATATTACATAACATTTAGAGATAAGAAATGAAATGCACCGTTCATGGAGACGGTAAGTCGTACGTACGCATGAACGCTACTTTCATTTCTATTCCGTATTTAACGGAATGAAATCATAATGACATAAAGATATATTATAATTACAGTACAATATCATATATAATATCATTAACCATATCCATTATACATTCTCCAAATGTCATTATCTAATCAAACCACTTTGAGGGGGCGGTAGTCCGTACTTCCTAAAATGACGATATTGCGTTTACCCATAATTGAAACCATAAAGGTATGACATAAATGAAAAATACAGAAGATTAAGGAAAAAATAAAAATAATATATATCATATATAAATATAGTTACATCTTAATGGCCCCCTTTGAATGAGTTAAAAGAATATTGAACAATTATTGTTTCGTGAGGCAGAAATTCGTCATCCACGAAAACAGTATGCTCATTAACAATTAGATGTAGGTGTGTGTAAGTGTATCTCGAATCATTATTATAAAAAAAATCCTAGTATATGGAAGATACTGGTGTTTTTACAAAATAAATGAATAAAAAGAGTTTAGGGGGTCGGAGAAGCAAAATAAAACAAAAGAGCATTAAAGAAGACTTTACCTTTGAATCGGGTAACTCCCTTTGGTTTGAAGCAAAAGGGTTTCTTGAAGAGCTTCCTGCCTAATGTAAGGCTTCTAGGATGATGATAGGGATGTAGAGAGAAAAAATGAGCAGATCTTGGCTGAGCCAAATGGTTTAGAGTTGTGGGTAAAGTGGTAGAGGTGGGGGCCTTTTATAAGAGGAGAGGAGTTGCACTCTTGGAAAGGTATAAAATGATACTATATTTTCAAATGAGTTTCGGATTTTAATGGTCCCACATTGATGTGTTTCGAGGATAAGGTGGTAAGGGTTCAAAATATACTCATAAAATAGGTCTTTAACAAGTTTAAGTATTAGATTTTACAATATCATTTCATTTTATTTAAATCGTTCATTAATGAGGTAATCGTTGCATCATCATGATGTCATAAATAATTTAATTTATATAATATCTAAAATTTATTAAAAAAATAATATGATGTAGGAAATCTTTTTATATTTCCAATTACTATTTATAGTCCAATATATCATTTATGTAGACAAAATTAAAATTGTTTTACTCAGGTGATACATTCTTTGTTATATTTAAATTTCATTAAAAGTAAAAAGATAAAAAGTCATTATCACACAAATGTGATTCCATGGGGTCCCCATGTTTGGCACAAGTCATACCATGGTCGGACATGACACAAAAAGTAGCAATAGGACACATGTTTCGGTCATTTTTTATTATTATGATATTATTTTATTATCCTTAACTACCCAATTACTAATTAATCAAGATAATTAAAGATAATTACCGTCGTTACTATTCATCTTGTCCAAAAACAAAAGAGTCTTGCTTACATAATTTAGACATTCTGATTCCAAATATGTAATCCATTTTACCAAATTACAAGCACATAAATTTCAATAATTAATTTCAAAATAATTCCCGTTTTTTTAAAAAAAGCGGGTTTTTTAGAAATAATATCAATGAAAAGTTTGGCACTTTTTTATGCCCAATTCCAAATTGAAATTAATCTCAATGACCACCATTGGATTACATGGTAAAATATATTATATTTATACTTTAAAACCAACTAAAATGATAATCTAAACATATAATTAAATTAGATGAAAATGTAGTTTTGATGTAAAATGTGGTATTTCTCACTATTCATTAAAAAATGAACATTGTCAGAAAATTACCAAAAAATTATCCAATGTAAATTTCAATGTCCCAATCATAAATAATAAGTTTATTTTTTTCAAATAGAGATTATAAAATAGTCAAAAGTTTGATTTAAAAATGGTTTCTATCAAAAGGTAGTAAAACAATATTTTAAAAATATTAGTGTATTCCATGATTAAGATTGGATTTAATCTCATTTTAAGCCTCTAAAACACTATATAATTAATTAATAGACATAGATAAGAATATATATTATTCATTAGTTACTTGGGATGTTATAGTTTTGTTCTGGTACGTTCAGTAAACATACAAGCAGGTTTTTCTATATTTTGAACGAGTGCTTTGAATTGAAATTTGAGGACACAGATGAACTCATAGCACCGATATTCTCTTAAGGGGACCTTTACCACACTTTCATTTTATGTTGGTTGAAAGTTAATTTTTTTGTGGATATATAATAAAAAAAATAAATTTGTTGTACCCAATTTTTTTTGTAGTTATAACCTACAAGAGGATGTTATGGGTGGGTCCACACCCCACATAACCTCCACTGAGAGGATATAGTGTGGTGGAGCCCACATGAACCCGCACCCTTCCACATCCTCTCAACTCCCCAATTAATTCCCTACTGTTAATCTTGAAAACTAATCATATTTATTATTTTGGAGCCTCTCCACCTTCCGCCCAAAAAATATGCCAACCTATCAAATTAATACCAGCTTTAATTTATTGTCACCTCTTTTGAATTAATATGAATTTCATAGAAATTATATGAATTGCAGAGACTCCTTATTTCATTGCATTGGAAAATCACTTTTGGGAAAGGGCTCTACAGAAATAAAGAGAGGTGATCCTTCTTTGACGAAGAATACCGTTCTTCAACGAAGAACATACCTGATGAAGAATGCGAAGGACTTCTTCCAATGATGCTTCTTCATTGGACACACCTTGACGTCAACAGTTCTACGTCACCGACAAAAACAACTATTCCGCCATTGTTGATGGGACAACATCGTTCTTACGTGATGCCCAACTACCGCAACGCTTGTCTTCTACGACACAACGATGTGCGACGTCTTTTGCGAGGTAAGGGTTTTGAATATTCTTTGAGTGAATAAATTGTACCCCATTTTTGTTAGTTTTTGGATTTGGGTTTGGTAGATCATTACCACCAAACTCAGAGAGAGCGGGGTGAAAAAACAAGGCCCGAAGTCCCTCCGTCGTTTCTTGTTTTATTTACAATCGGGAAGGGATGATGATTGAAGGCGACAGCTGCGCGCCTGCCACATGCGAAGGAACCGCTGCCCGCAACCGGGGCCGCTCGGCCAAAGGAGGACTATGGCTCCACAAGGGATGTCGCACTGCGGTAGACTGTGGTCCACATTCTGTGGGCCCCTATGTAGGCAATCCAGCCAGCAGGCGGCTGACCCGGCTGAGTAGAACTACAGTGGCAGGAGGATGCCACGCTGGAGGAATCGCGGCCTGCCTTAGCAGGCCGATTGTGCCGGGAAGGCCGGCCAGCTTCGGCCGGCCGGTTTGGGAAGGAGACGCCACTTGGTGACACCTGTTCAGGAATGCGCTCCCCCCCCCTCGGACCGCTCGGCCCCTTCGGGCCGAGCCACTTTGGGACACGCCACGCTGGGTTGGGCCTCGCCGTTACGGGCCGAGCCGCGCCCCGCCAGGCCGGGCCACGCCCCTCGGGTCGGGTCACATGATTCATCGGGCTAGTCTGACCATGTGGCGGGTCTGACCCGCCAAAACCGAGTTGACCTGACCTATCAGCCCACTGGGCGTGCCGGGCCGGGCCAGTTTTCACTTAAAGGTGAATAAATTGAAGACCGCACGTCTGATCGATGAGCCGTCTGCGGAACTAGGAGCCTTGCGATGAAGAGATTATTTTACAATACTCTATGTGTGTTTTGGATGACTTTGGTAGACGGCTATGTTTAGAACGAGCGTAATTCCAACCGGGCCTTAGAATAGATAAGCCAATAACTCTCAGATCCGACATCCGATTGAAGTGTCTTCTATCATGTTGGGTTTCTTTTGACGAGACGGACCTTTGGGATACATCAACTCTGAACTTCGTGAAAGTTGATGTATCGACCCCTTGGATCAAGGAGTGGACCCTCCTGGAATTGAGCGTGCTGTGTGCGAGAACCCTAGAGTTGGCTACGACTGCATCGACTACTATATTGGAATCCTCCATGTGATCGAAAGTGACAACTACCGTACTGGAATCCTCCGTGGGTTCAATGATTATGACTACTGTTATTGTATCCTATGTGGGTCTGGAATTTTGACCTCTGTACTTGTATCCTTTGTGGGTCCGGCAGATTAGCTGGTATTTTATCATGTGTGGGTCTGAGAGCTTAGTTGGTCTTATATCCTATGTGGGCCCGACAGCTTAGAGGAATTAGTGACTACATCTGATTATCTCTATCGCTGTACGAAATATGTATACCTATGTGAGCTGAGTCTTGACTTTCAATCATTACCATCGGTGTGATTGACTTCTTTCCTCTTTGGACTGGGTTGTTCTTGTGCTCTATAGTTGGTTCTGAACTGGAACTGATAACTTAGGCATATGTATGGGCATATAACTAAGTAGGGTTGGTTGATATTTGGTGATTGTATCTTTTCATTTTGGTTTATCCTTCATGGATTCTGGGTGTTCTTCAGGGGTCTCAAGGTCCCTATTGAGTATCGTTATACTCACCCCTGCATGGGAAATGCCTGCACTACGTTGTGTTGGATGCAGACGACGGACAACGCTGATCGTGGTAGAGGATTGTAGAGCTACATGGTACCCAGAGGTGGAGCACATGGTGTGACCTACACGGGGTAGACAGAATGACCCATGGTGCTGGGAGAGACTATTTGTACCCACCCTTCAGGTGGGATTCCTGGAGGACGACTCAGTGGTTGCTGTTTTACTTTACTACAGTTGTGCAAGATTTTAGTTGTACTTTACTTTCATTTGGGTTTGTATACTAGCCCGTTTACTTTTTAACACTTACTTTTGTACTCAGTTTACTTAGTTCTTACTTCAGTTGTGTACTCTGTTCTGTTTTTTACTTTTATAAATGCAATGCCTTCTATATTTATTGGGATTTATGCTTTTGGTGCTTGTCTCCATTTCCTGGCCTATGGAAGGAGGGGTTGGGGTAGTCACAACACGGGCCTTGAGGACAGTTCGTGACACCATGACATAAAAAATATTTTCCAGTTATTTAAGACACCCTTCAGCTAGAATATGGTCTGATGATCTTCTAAATGGTGGGGGAAATTGCCTCATGAAATGATCCACTACTGAAATGTTCTTTTGTGGTTGATTTGGCCAATCTCTTTCATGGATACCACTACCAATTATAACATTAGTCAACAATTCCATCAATGCGACAAACATTTATGTTCTGATTCCGACCATAACCAGTAGCTTATATGGAAGGTTTTCATCTTCTTAATGTAATCCTTTAATAGACACCATGTTTCCTTTGTAGAATACCAATATTTTCAAATAAATATAATCAAAGCAACATGGTAATCTGTAAATTATATATCATTTCAGTATTACCATAAATTAATTTATGGAAATTAATTTAACAATACCATGACACTTACAGTTATCTAAACTGACCTCTGATTTCAACTATAAGGCCCAAGAAATAGAACATTACTTACTCTTGAGGTAAACCATGATTTCAAATTAGGATCTTTTCAAGTTTAGAGTTTTAAGGAAATATTCCATAACTATTACATTACATCTCAAATATTACAAAGAAGACACTTCTACTGAATAATTTGTTTTTCCTAAAACAAAACTCTTAAAAGAAAACAAGAATTATTTTCATGATATAAATATTCTTGAATTCTTCCTTTCTCTTACCCTTCCTTATACGCCATAAAAACATTTCAAAAACATGGGATGAGAATTAAAAGAACATTAAGGGTTATAAATTAAAGAAATAGATTATTACTCCATCAATACATACAAAAACTAACCACTTTAACATATCTTATGAAATCATAATATTTATGAATAACATATATAAATCATAAATTATAAATCTAACTTATGGAAACCATAAAATTCTTACATTGTAGCTTTCACACCTACATGCGAAGTTACATTGGAATACCCATCATAGTATATTACCAAAATATCTTGGGATAAACGTTAATTTCTACCTTTTTCACATTACCCAATGCATTGGAGAGATATCTCAGGCCTACCAAACCTAGGTTTGTCATGGAACCACCCATTTTCGTAATGAATTCCCAAGAACCATAACATAATCGTTACACATGAGTAGGCATAAAGGAAAATATATCATTTTCACATTGCGATCATAATATAACATAATATATTGACATAATAAATCGATTATAATAACCATTTTTAATACCTAAATATTTAAAAAGAGAATATGGTATTTATTTTCTTTTTAAAAAACATTATGACTTGTTAAGGATTCCACGTATCAAATAATGCTCGTGATGGAGGAAATGGAATTGTTACCATATATGTTAATAAGATATATTCCCCTTGTTGTTTATTAAAACTCTATATTGAAAAATTATTACCTTTGAATGATATTAAAATTAAAATTTCTTTATACACTATATAAATGAATGTTGTGAATAAATCAAAGTACTCCTCAATGAAAGGAGATGGAGATGATGTCCCATACCTCGTGTCCGACATGACTCGTTTGTTCTTTAATTTCCGAAATAAAAAACACAATTTAATAACTAGTTTCTTCAAATCTATAAGTTTATTATTCATTTTATATCAATTATTACATTGAAATAAGAAATAATTTAATTATTTGAGTTCAAAGCGGACATTTGGTCAATTTTCAGAACTTGAGTCAAAAATTAACTTCATATAATTAAAAATTATCCATGTGGTCAAAACTCTATTATCTTGAGAATATTATTCATATATATATCATATATATCATACATATCCAGTATATATGTATTTATAGTCGTTGAAATCATTTATATATAATAATGGAAACACACCGTTCATGGAGACAGTAAGCCGTTCGTACGCATGAACGCTACTTTCATTTATTTTTTTCATTTTTAATGGAATAAAAACCAAATAATACATAAGAATATTGTAATTATAGTATAATATAATATATTATATACATTACATATTTTCATTAAAACTATCCTTTATATGTTCCATGTATGGTCTGAATGAGTCATATCACTTTGAGGGGGCAGTAGACCACACTTCCTCAAATGAAATTATCGTATATGTACAACATGAAAAGCATAAATGTATGTTATAAATGTGAATTAAATAATAATATAGATAATATAAATATCATATATATATCATATATATTTTCATTTTCATCATAATGACCACCAAGATAGGTGGTAGGAGATAATTGAACTATCTTCGTTTCGTGAGGCAGTAGATCACCGTCAACAAAAACAGTATGTTCGTATCCATTTGATGGAGGTGTGTGGGTGTTTAGTTTGAATACATCTCATAAAAATTACCTCATATATTTAAGATACTAGGGTTTGTGTAAAATAATTGAATAAAGTTGGTTTAGGGGGTTGGAGAATGAAAATAAAAGAAATTAGCTTGAGAAAAAAAGTTACCTTTAAATCACTTAACTTCTTTTGATTTATCCAAAAGGATCTCTAGAAATATTTTATGCCTAATGGAATTATTCTTGGTGGAATAGAGGGATTTTGGCATATTATTTTGGTAGATTTTGGACGAGTGATGGGGCTTTAGAAGTGTGAGTAATGGGTTAAAAGTGGGGTCTCTTTATAAAAGGGAGGTGGGACGAATGTTTGAAAGTATTATTTTATTATAAACAATATTTTCAGTTTAAAAATGTCCAAACTCATTGAATTTGAATATAAGATGAATATATGTTGAAATAAAATCATCCAATAAGAGTTGGACATGTATTGGATATTTTTTAATCCTTAACTTTTATTATTTATCTCTTTGTTAACATATTTAGCTTTAAACATATCTTCTGGTATATTCACACTATAAGGTTAATATATTTAAAATAAAATTACAAAAGACCAAAAATGGATCATTAATGACATTTTTAACATCATATATGTTATTTGGACGAAACATATCTTTTTATGACTATTATAAAATTAAATAAAATATTAATTGATTTAAAAACACATTTAGGTCTATTTTATAGTATTCATATCACGTCTTTTTAAAAATCCCTAAAAACGTGATGAATTTTAAAAAACTTCATTATTTCAAATATAACAATTCATAATCAGCCATAAAATTATTTGATGGAATAAAAAGATTCATAATATATTTATTTTATTATTTATAATCTCGTTTATTTAAAACATTTATTAATGAGGTAATCATTACATCAACATTGTGTCAAAAATAAATTTATTTATATGTTGTATAAAAATTATAAATTAAATATAATGATGTAGGAAATATTTTTATCATTATAATAAATATTTATAGTCTAAAATATCTCTTATATAATGCCATTAATATTTTTTACTATGCGATATATGTTTATGTTACATTTTTTAACTTTCAATTAATTTTTTTAAAATGTCATTTTTACTTGCAAGTGGCTCTATCAGGTCCCAAAATCGACCAAAGGATTCCCAGGGTCAGAAATGTATCATTAAATAAAATTTGTACATGTGTTAGGGAAATTTAATATTATTTAAATATTATATTTTTTACACTTATTTATGAGATTTACCTATTATCCATGGTAAATAAAATATTTACTAAAGATATTATTCATAATTCCTAAAACAAAAATTTTCCTATTTACACAATTTGTTACTATTAATTCCAAATATTTAATCCATTTTTCCATAATAAAAACAAATAAGTTTTTGAAATTAATTTAAAATTAATTCAATTAGTCAAAACAAACAGGATTGTTTTTACGAAATAATAACATTCAAAATATTGACACTTTTTTATATCTAATTGAAAAGTGAAATTACTTCAAATGACTAATTTTATATTAAATGGTAAAAATATAATCTAATTATTCTTTAAAAGTAATTAAAAAAGGCAATATAACCGTATAAATAAATTATATTAAATGATAGTTTTGAGTTAAAATGCAATATTATTCAATAATGATTAAAAAAATGAAATTTATCACAAAAATACCAAAAATATCACCCAAAGTATATTTTGATGTACTGATTCTAAATATTAAATTTATTTTTTCAAAAAGAAAAAATTAATGTGACAAAAAATCCATTTAAAAATGGTTTTCCATCAAAACAAAGTAAATTGATTTTTTAAATAATATTATAGTGTTCGTGTTTAAAATTTGATCCATTATTATTTTGATCCTATAAAATTTATTGGATAAATGTAAAGACATTTATCAAAAATGTATAATCATAGTTTAGTTATTTATTTTCATTACCGCCAGTACAATGGCTATGCGTTAACTTCTATTTAAATTAATAATATTAATATAATAATAATAATATTTTTTCTGTATGACTCAGCATTGTGTGCAACCAAAGATTTCAGAGATACCCATTATTACGTGCTGGGTATTACATAGAACATAGCATCTATCTTAAAATAAAATTAATATTTAATTTAAAAATAGTAATAGAGATGAAAATATCATATTCTTTGTTTACCTGGGATGTTACACTTTCTCCATTAGATATCCTTATTATGCTGAGTTAATGAATATATTGGAATTTTCCTTTTCTAATTCAATTGTAAAATGACTCTATTACCATTAATATACCCATTCCCGTGAGTTTAGGTAAAAAATAGTATTTAAAAATTATTGGGTTGTATTTAAGGATAATGAAATTTTCTATGAAAATTACAATTTTGTAGAAAAACATTAATAAAAATTATACCATACATTGAAAAAAATAAGAATAAACACATAACCTATTCATGTTTGAATAAAAAAAATAAATAATCTAAGTATATACATTGTTTTAGTATAACACTTTATGTTTCTTGATCACAAAAAAATATAACCCCATATAACAAAGAGATAAGAAATAAATTCGATTTATTTTACTCAATTGATAAAAAACTCTTCATGTGTAGAGTATATTCATAAAGATCATGAATGTAATGGTTTTGGAGACTAATAATTTGAGGTTACAGATGTGATGGTAAAATTTTATATGAAAATGGAGTGGCTAATTGAGTGGTGTACTGGTTTACATAAGGACAATGGTACTTAACTTAGTTGAAAAGATGAATCCATTTTTTAAGTTAAAACCGTAGACAATCCACATTCGGTAATAAATTTCCAGTAACTAGTGGATGTCTCTTATAAATACCATATCTATTGAATGTTACATATATTATGTTATATTATCTCTTACTAGTTAGGATTTTTAATTTCTAGGAATCATGAATGGATGAATATTTCTATGGGATATTTTACAAGATATAAAAGTTAAAAAATATCGGAGAATCAACACTTTTGTGTTTTTAATGTAAGAATACACTTCCTTTAAAAAATGGGGATAAGTAATGTATTGTTTCTGATTTTTATGTAGTTCTCAATAAGAAATAATTGAAATACTTACTTAAGACTATTAATAAATTGCCTTGGTTGTGTCATTCATTCCCAATTTTTTGTGTGTTCATGACTTCTGATTGTTATGTATCATAAATGTTTTTCTCCATTACTACATTTCATAAAAATACTTCTAGGTCTTTATATTTTTAATTTTTTTTAATTTCATGTTAATTTTCTCCATTTCCTTATCGGGTTCATTTTTTTTGTTTTTTAATAAAATTGTGTGATAAAAATTAATATATTCATAATATTTAAAAACCATTAAAATGAGTAAAATTACATTCCCAAGAAACTGAACATAAATAAAAAATTAAATGGGTTTTCTATCTGATTCGAATTATTTTAAAAATTAATGAAAACAAATATGGAACCTTCAATCCCAAGTAATAAATCTCCATATTTTCAATAAAATAAACATACATATGAATATTCTTGGCCCATTTCACATCTACTTCACTATAACATCATTTTTTTAGAGAAACATAGAATTTTTTCCTAACAAGATTTTGATTTGCTTCATTAAAAACATGAATGATCTAGGAAATTATTTTTAGGTAATATATTCTATTATTTTACTTTAAGAAACTTATTTTAGGAAAAAAAATTATTTAGTCCCACTCTTATTGTTTTAACCTTATACACCCTTAATAATAATTCAAAAACCATTTGGGAAGTGACATTACATGCGTGTAATTACAATCAATATTTTCTCTATAAGTAAACATTAAATGATATAGTTGAACTCATGTTTTTTGGTATGTTATCATGTGGTTATTGGTATCATTTTTGGTATCTTTGGATGTAAATATAAGGTTAAAGTGTAATTTTTGAGGTCTCACTATTAAATATGTTTGAAATAATTTTCAAAAATAATGAGTTAATGAATTTTATGAGTCAACATTCCTAGTAAAAATAAGGAATTCTAACTTTTTAAAGTTAACAAAGTGTGATAATTGAAAATAAGGGTGTTTAAGTCAAAACACTATCCAATGTTTCAAATAATCATTAATAAATCCAAAAATCAATTATTTTAGAATATTGAATCATCTCAAATAAATATTGAATTTTTTAAGATCAGTTGAGTGGATTAAATATTGCAAGAGAAATATTTTAGGGATAAGATATCCTTAATGTTTTAATGTTGTTTGGAAATTATTGAATTTCAAGGGATTAAGAAGAAGACTATTGTTTATTGAAAATAAAATAATTCATTTTCTTATTCTAAAAGAGCCAGAACTCCATTTTCTACCTAAGATATTATTTACATTTGAAACCCATCGGCCCTTTACCCCTATTTAAATCTATGTCCTCTTAGTAAAAATTATTTCATGACTCAGTTGGTTGGATAATTAAGAACTAATAATTCTTATACTGACTATTTCAAGGGTTTTTGATGGGAAAAACATTTTTGTTTTTACAGTTTTTTTCATGTGATTAAAAATTTTAGTGAGAAATGTGATTATGTTAATAGGAAGATAAATCAATTGTGGATGGATTGAATAAGACAAATATTTCATTTGTAATAATATTTATATTATTTTCATTATATTTTTTAATTCCATGGTGTTGAATTAGTGAATATTAAGTATATTCCCTTTGAATTTACTTTAATTTCTCTTTTGATGCATACTATTCCAAAACACCAAGAATTATTTTTGGAGGAATTTCTTGAGATAATATTTTTATTTGGGTTTTCTTTAATTTCAATGATGTTTTCCCCACATTTTTTTCATATAATTTTAAATTCAAATAGTTTTTGAGGATGTTTTTGTAATAATTAAAAAAATGAAAAAATTAATATTTTTATGTGATTTATATAATTTATATATTTAAATCATGATTTTTTATAAAACATTTAATATTTTAATACTTATTTTCGGTAATTATATTTTTATTTATCTTCATTCAATTCATCTATACATAATAGTTTATCATCCATTTTTTGGCCCATATAAAGCATGAAAATTAAAAAAACATTGGGTTGACCTAGGTGAACAAAACTCATTAGAAAAGTTATACCTAAATCTATATAGTTATAAATAACCATATTCTAGTCATAAATTAAATATAACTCAGCAAGACATGTATCCATAATATATCATTGAAATATTCAATCATTAATGTGGTCGGTGGATGCATGCATGTTGAAGGAAAACACTATTCATTTTTCATGAAATGTTTACTTTAGTAATTTAAAGGTATCTTTTTTACCCTAATATAACAGACATTAAATGATATCAGAAGAAAGAAAATATGTATTCCTATATCATTATATTAAATAAAACATCATTTTTCGAATTTATATTAGATTCAATCAATGTCAACAGATATTATTAGAGGGAAAATCTATCACCAATCCACATTGTGAATATATGTATCTTATTCCACTTCAAGAGAGTAATGACACTGATTTTTATTCTTATGGTAAAACTAGGGTATAATATTTTATACAATTAAAATAATTAATTTTATACTAAAATCCCATAACACTGTGGGTAGAAGAGATCCAAGGATAATTTATACAGTGAAAATAAATATATTTTTTACAGTTTAGTTAAATTTATAAAAGTATAATAATTTTTATTTTTTATTTAAACTTTTTATGTGCGGTCTATCTTTCTGAGAAAATAGTTTCAATGTGTTTTGATAGCTCAGAGGTCTTTTGGTTATCCAATAAACATAATAGGAGGATCTATACCAATTTTGGGTCCTCAAAACAAGTTCTTGGAATGTTTTTAATTACTTTTTGGTCTTTTTGTAAGCGTTGAAAAATTCAACTAAGTAATATTTTTTATTCAATGATAAAAGGAGTGTCTGTAGGGTCGATACTTTTCAACTAACTATATATAATTTTTTTAAATCCCAATTAGATGTTCTTATTATTTATAATTGTAATTTCTAATTCAATTAAAATATATCTTCTTTTAGATTTAATTTATTTTTAAAAAAATTATTACATTCCCCTATTTTCATAACATTAACAAAAAATTAACAAAACCTACTAACATGAAAATAGTTTTTCTAAAAAACTCAACACTATACACCCATGTTTGGATTATTTATTAAGATGTAATAAGATATAAGAAATTGCATCCCAAAGGATTAAATAGTTTAGCAGGATTGAATAAATAAATACACATATTATTACCATTTTACAAAAAAAATTATATATATAACATAATTAAGTAAATTATTCAACATCTTTGAACTCAATCAAAGATTCCTAATTCATATCCCAGGGAACAGAAAAAATATATAGAGTGAGATCAAAAAATTGATATCAGTTATGTACAGTGGAATGTATCATTATTAAATAAAAAACAATCAATATTTCCAGGTAAATAACTTAAAGAACCTTCCATTTAATCAATAACTCGATCACAAAATGAATCCTTGGATAATATCAAGAAATTAAATTTTAGATAAAAATAAATGAAATATTATTGAATGATATTCATATTATTGGATGTCATGATATCAAACATCATGATATCTATAATGTTGAGGAATTTTTCAAAGATAGTTAATGAGTAATGGTAAATACCCATTTAATTTAGTGAACTAAATTTATTCATTAGACCCATCAATGCATCGAGATGCTTTATAATTATGGACCCCACTACTCACTAAATGTCTAATTAATTCCTTTTATGATTAATGATCAACATAAATTCATAAACAAATTATTATTATTAATGTTATAAATTGAGTAGAGAATATAGATTATTAATAATCCCCTGTCTATCAAAAAACATACAATATTAAACATCATATATAGTAAATGGTATTACGTTTAGGACATAAGAATACCCACAATAAAAAATTAGGTATATTTTATTTACATATAATGTCTAATAATTAGAATAATTATAATTTTTCAATAGAAAGATAATATCAATGATATTAATCAAGATATGATAAGTGGCTATCAAAAAGATGATTTTGTAGTAAAATGGATTAGTTTAAACAATATATGAAAATAGTAATGAAAAATTTAAAATAAGATTTCATTCAGGTTTTTTTGTTGAATTCCATTTTAAATATATATAATATGCAAAACAACATAAAATGGTTATAACTGTGAGAAAGTGTGTTAACACCATATATGTTAAAAGGAAACATTCAGTTTGACATTTTATAAAAAATGTTGAAAATAAAACTTTTGGGAATGCAATAAGAATATTCATTTGAAACCATTTAAAAAGAAAAGGATAACATAAACTGTCTGTAAAAATTATTTTTTGTAATAAAAATTATTTTTTTAAACTAATTTTGAAAAATATGGTAATTGAAGAAAAATATACTATAAAAAATATTATTAATATGAAATTTTTATTAAAACATTTATCTTGAAACGGTAACTTGAATAGAATCTGAAATGCACTGTGTTGCATTTGTTGTCAATGAGGCATGATGTTGTCATGGAATGAATGGATGTCAAGGAATGTCAAGATGTGAATGAAAAAGGATGTGATGGTGTTGGTGATGAAGGAGAATGGCCATGGTACTTAGAGACATGTCACTTAGGAGATTCACTAAGTGACATAGGATGTTGTGGTTGACACATTCTCTATGAATATCAGACGATTGAAGAACTGATCTTAATGTTTCAATACTTGTATCAAGATGATACTAAGTTACACCACTTGAAGAATGGATGATGATGGAGTATCATCATTATATCTGACGATTGTTGAACTGGTCTTTAAGTTCAAAGAACTTGTATCAAGTGGATACAATGTCACAACAATGTTAGAAGACCATGCATTGTTAAGACAATGCATGAGGAGATGAAGATGATCCATCCACTACTTCTAAGTGGATGAAGTGAGCTAAATAAGTCAATGCACTATCACTTAGTGCATGTGAATTTGAAGAAGATCCATTCTGATCTCTGATTAGATCAATGAAGCACATTGAAGAAATCTTTGATTCATGAGTTCGGTTGAAGATGAAGAACCTTCGGGAATTCCATTCCAAAGTGATGAATAAATGTTGAAGAGAATTGGAGGAGTTCTAATGAAGAAGAAGAATAGATGAGGGGAATGGATTAGAGGAAGATGGCTTGGCATTTAGAATTGGCATTTGGCTTATAATCATAGGAGAACTTTGTATTTGACAAAGTCCTTCCTTATTCATGCCTTTGACAAAAAATATGTCCAGTCAAAGCACCTTGAGGGTTCAAACCCCAAGGCATGGGCGCTAGGGCACCACGCCCATGGGGGAACCCGTGGGGCAAGCCAGGGCAGCAGGGCGCACCCAAGGACACCACATGGGCGCCTGGGGCACACCCGAAGGAGCGCGGCAGGGGCGTAGGAGCGTACCCCCAAGAGTGTCAGTGTGCATAGAGGGCGCATAGCGCGCGCCCGAGGGGCAGGAGTGGGCGCAGAGCGCGCCCGCAGAAGAACTTGGTGTGGGGCGGCACCGAGAGGGGAGGAGATTCAACTGGCCGTCTCTGGGAGCGGCTGGTTGATAAACCGCGGAATATCCGCCCGCCGATTCGATGTGGGACGAAAAATTTTTCCGCGGATCATGTAAAGACCCGTAAAATTCGAGGGAAATTTTTTTCTTAATTTTCTTTAGAATTTTTACAAGAGCGCGGTTTCAGACGGCACCTGATTCCGAGGCCCGGTGTGCCCGGAATCAATTTCTGAAGTTTGGCTCGGGTACGTTCAGTGAACGCACGAGCTGGAATTCCTAACATTTGATCCGGTGCTCAGAATTGAAATCCGAGGGCACCGATGAACTCGCAGCGCCATTATTCGCTTAAAGAGACCTTTTCGGGAGTTGCGTTTGTTGCGGGTTGAAAGTTAGTTTTGGGGATTAAAAGATAAGTAAAATAAAATTGTGTGTGAATTTTATTTTATTCGAGGTGGTTAGACTCTCTCATGGGAAGTTGTTGGTGGGGCCCACAACCACCCAACTTCCCATGTGTGGTTATGAGGGAGGTGGGGCCCACACGAACCCCCCACCTTTTCAAGTTCCCTAACTCCCCTCTCTCCCTCTTAATGGCTTGACATCTTAACTTCTATTTAATTATACAACTCATGTATATTAAATAAGTGAGTTAATTATGGAGTTATCCATTTTGAATTTCAAACCTTTGAAATTCTTTGTGTAGTTTTTGATTAAATTAAGCTCTTCCCTCTTTTTGTTGGGTTAGAACGCTTGGGCATCCTTGAGAGCTTTTGGAGAGCTTCTTCTTCATCTTCAAGCTCTGACGAAGAACACGAAGAACGCTCAAGCTCCGACGAAGAACGACGCCTCTCTTCTTCATCCTCCGTGTCAACGAGAGGGAACACCGGTTCCTCCTCGGACCTTCTTCGTCAGCATACGAAGATTCGCCAACGACGTATCTCTTCGGGCGTATCTCTTCGTCAACGGATTTGACGAACGACGGCCGCGACGCCCGACCACCGCGACGTTGCCTTCCGCGGGACGTTGACAAATCTTCGATCTTACCCGAGGTATGGGTTGTTGAATATTGTTAATTTATTCCATTTCTTGCTCGTGGATCGCATGTCTACGTGAGGCTTTTGAATATTTTTGTTATTGTTAAACGTGAGGGGGGCCGGACCGCATGAACACGGTCGAACCCCCCCCCCTCCATCGTTCATGTTGTTTATTCTTGCGGGCGAAAGCAAGGTGGCGTGGTGTCGTCGCACCACGCGGATATTTTTTACGATTAACTTACGCGATGCCGTCGCGCGCGCACCATGGAAGAAACAATAAGAACGCGACGCCGTCGCGCCGCGTTGAATGAATAACAAAGCACGGCGAAGGGGTACGGTGCCGTCGCACCGCGCCGGACGACGAACACTGCGGCCGGTTCCGGGTCGCGGCGGGACGAGGAGACCGCGGCCAGTTCCGGGCCGCGGCGGAAGAGAAGACCGGCGGCCGGGCCGCCGGCGTTGGAAGCCGAAGGGGGGGATCGGAATTTTCGGTCCCGTTGGAGAAAACCGGCCGGCCAACTGGCCGGCCGGATGGAGTTAAACCGGGGGAATTAATCCCACGGCCAGCATATAAAACCCCCCTCTTTAAGAGGGGGGCAGTTCCATGAAAGGGGGGCAGCAGCCCCCCGGTTCTTTTAATTAAACCGGCCCCCCACGTGGGGGCCGTTTCATGCAAATGGCGCGGCACAAGGCCGCGCCGCCTTATCAATCAGCGGGGGCTAGCCCCCGCGTGCGGCCTCCTCGCGGCGACAGCCGCCGCGGCTCCCCGCGCCGCCGCCCCGCCGCGCGCCGCCGCGCCGCCTCCCCGCGCCGCCGCGCGCCGCCGCCGGCCGCCGTGCCGCCGCCGGCCGCCGCGCTGCCGGCCCCCGCGCCGCCGGCCACCGCCGCTGCCGGCCCCCGCGCCCCCCCGTTTTGAACCTGTTTTGGTCTTTTGGCCATAACTTGAGCCTCGGACCTCCGAATGACGAACCGTCTGTGGCAACGCGATCCTTGGATCGAGACGGTCGTTTTGGTATATCGCACTCAAGGTTTCGGATTACTTTGAGTTCGGCCGGGTTGGTTCGTTCACGAAATCAACCGGGCCTTCGGAGCGGAAACGCTCATATCTTGAGCCACGAACGTCCGATTGACGCGCCGTCAGTCGCGTTGTGTTCCTCTTAGTGAGACGGATCTTTTGGCATACTCCGCCCGAGGTTTGGACGCAGGTGGAGTATGGTCGGGTTGGTTTTGCCTTAAAAACCAACCGGGCCCCGGAGACGAAAATGCCAATAACTCTCAGACCGGGCGTCCGATCGACGCGCCGTCTGTTGCGTTGAGTTCCTGTTGACGATACAGAACTTTTGGATACATCAACTCTGGACCTTGTGACAGTTGATGTATCAGCCTCTCGGCTCGTGGAGCGGACCCTCTGAACGAGCTTGCTGTGTGCGGGAACCCTAGTGTTGGCTGCGACTGACTGCTACTACTACTGCTACGACAGCTACTGTGACTGCGACGACGACAGTACAGAGATCCTGTGAGGATTCGACGACGACGACTACGGCACTCAGCGATCCTACGTGGAACAGTGCTACCGAACCTGTGTGAGCTGAATCTTCTGTTTACCTTGGGCGGTGGAGCGCTTGGGTGTAGCGGCGGACCCGTGGTACTTGACAGTGGTGGTGCGCTTGGATGCAGCAGCAGACGCTTGGCGGTGGAGTGCTTGGTTGTAGCGGCAGACCCACGATACTCTACGGAGTGTGTGCGCTTGGTTGTAGCGACAGACCCGCGATGGTGGAGGCGTGCGTGTGGAGTACGGAGACCGTGTAGATGACTGAGACCTGACGACTGCTTGACCGACTCGACTTGGAGTGAGTCGACTTGCCCAGTGGACGGAGCGCCCAGTAGTTGGCAGCAGACCCACGGCGGACGGAGCGCCTGGTAGTTGGCAGCAAACCCGCGGTACTCGACAGGAGGAGTACCTCAGTAGGCTATCTGGGTGAGCGCCCGGTATTTGGCAGCAGACCCTCAGCAGACGGAGCACTCGGTAGTTGGCAGCAGACCCGCGGTACTCGACAGGAGGAGTACTTCAGCAGTCTTAGGTTAGTGAGCAGTACCTCGGAGTCGTGACAGGACCACTGTACACTTCAGAGATGGGGCTCTTCAACTTTTACGGTTTCGATAATGAAAATCCTGGTTTGAGCTGAGTCAATGATCTTTGTGTTTCCTCATGATTGAGATGGGTCGCTTGATAACTTAGGTATATGTATGGGCATATACCTGGGTAATGGTTATCCATTGATTTCATAAACTTGATATAAACCGTGTGGACTTGTACTGTTATCCTATGTGGATTTTACTGTTTACTATTCTTTGTGGATTGGGATCTTCTTGGGCTCGTGTTGGAGCCGAACCGAAATTGGTGACATAGGTATATGTATGGGCATATACCTAATCAATTCTGGATGTTACTTCGTGATTGTATCCTTCATGTGGTTTATCCTTTGTGGATTTCGGGAGACCTTCGAGGGTCTCGGGGTCCCTACTGAGTATCTTATACTCACCCCTGCACGGGCTATGCCCGCACTTCGTTGTGTTGGTTGCAGACGACGGACAGCGCTGACTGCGGTAGAGGCTTACGGAGTAGGTCGGTACCCGGAAGAGGACCACTGAGCGGGACGTGCTCGGAGCGGACAGTTGGACCGAGGAGTTGTGGAGCTATCTGTACCTACCCTTCAGGTAGGATCCGTGGTGGACGATCCAGGAGCTGAGCCATCTGTACCTACCCTTCAGGTAGGAATCGAGGAGGACGTTCCAGGAGCCGCTTGTACTTTCAGTTGCTATTTTCCCTTTCGAGTTGTACTTTACTTTACAGTTGGGCTTGTATTTCCGGCCCCTTTTTCTTCAGCACAGTTGTTCTAGTTTTGTGTACTGCTTTTCTTCCGCTTGTTACTCTGAGGTGCTTGTTTACTTTATTAAGGCAATGCCTTCCCTTTTTACTGGGATTTTTACGCCTTGGTGCTAGTCGCCAGCCCCTGGCCTATGGAAGGCGGGCTTGGGGTAGTCACGGCACGGGCCCCGAGGGCGGGTCGTGACAAATTGGTATCAGAGGAGTTCGGTTCTACCGCAAACTCTGATCTTTTCTATGTGAAGCAATAATGTTTAGCGTATTGAGTGTGGTTATCAGTCCAGGGAGTCCAGTGTTGGTGCGGCGGCCGACGTATCCGTACACCAGGACCCTGAATTCTGATTTCCGACTTAATACACGAAAACATTGATTGCGTGTGTGTTTCAAAGTTTTGTTTGTGATTTCTTTGTGTCAGCTCACCAGGTATACTGTTTGACCGTGGCGCACCTGTCTCCTTTCAGGATGGCCCCACGACGGCAGCCAGCTAGGGTTCCGAGAGTCGAGCGAGACGACAGCCCACCGAGCGACGAGGCCTCGGTGCAGGGCCCTTTTCCAGTAGTGGCACCGGCGGTAGCTTTACCCGCCGAGCCCCCGATGCTTCCAGCAGCAGCCGCTGACGATGCACGTCGCCTCAGCGCACTGCATGAGTTTCAGCGCCAGCGACCGCCCAGGTTTCGCGGGGAGACGGATCCCCAGGCAGCAGAGGACTGGCTGGAGGCAGTAGTTCGAGTGTTTAGGCTAGTGAGGACACCAGCAGACCTCATGGTGATCCTCGCTGCGAGCCTACTACACGCAGCAGCAGGACGATGGTGGAGCTTGATGCTCCAGGTGCACGATGAGGCATCTCTACTTTGGACGGACTTTGAGAGCATCTTCCGCTCGGAGTTCGTCCCAGCCACCCTTCGTGCGGTGCGTATCCAGGAGCTTGTACAGCTGCGGCAGGGCAGCATGACGGTCGCTCAGTACGCGGCGAGGTTCACCGACCTTTCTCGGTACTCGACAGACATGGTACGAGACCCCTTCTTCCGGGCCCGGACCTTCGAGCAGGGTTTGAGACACGAGATCAGGGCATCGCTGATCTCCCTCAGTATACCGACTCAGACAGGAGTACTGGAGCGGGCACTTCTGATCGAGAGTTTCCTTGTTGAGTCTACACCAGCACAGCAACTCACCGCAGGGCGGCACGTGGCAGAGTCATCTGCAGCAGGTAGCCGACGGATGACTCAGGGTTCCAGGCAGACCAGACCTACCGGTGGCCGACTGCACGACTCAGGCTCAGTTGTACGGGGAAGCTGGGGTGGAGTCAGAGCCAGGCGTGCCGAGAGTGGGCAGTGTTACTCCTGTGGCGGGATTGGTCACATGGCTCGTGACTGTCCGACCCGCCATGCTGATGATCAACAGTTAAGTGAAAAACCTCCCAGGCAGAGGCAGAGGTTCGACCGTGGCGGTCCGCAGGGAGGAGGCGGACGAGGCAGAGGATCTGGACGAGCAGCCGGTGGTGGGCGACGCTTTGAGGCTTTTCCACCACCACCACCAGGAGGTCCACCCCGACCACAGGGAGTAGGTGAACATGCGAGATCTCAACTTCAGGCAGCCGAGGCCTTCGATCATGGAGCTCTGGAAGCCGATGGACAGGAGCTGAACTAGTGGATACATCCTTTGTACTTCTGGTTCCTTGTTGCATTTGTGTAGCGTCTTGTATTATGAGCTGCAATAATAAAAGACGCATACCTTTGTGATATTTTCGTTCCTGTCCTCTTTCGTGATGTTACTAAGAGGTTCCAGTTTTGACTGTTGACTTGACCCTCACTTATGAGACATCTACTGGAGGAGACCCAGTTACCACACACTGATGCCGACAGTGTGACTCAACCCTTGGAGGCGAGAGTAACGGTTGAATCTCTTAGTAGTAGCGTCGAGGCCTTACGACGTCATCCTTGGTATGGATTAGTATCATCCATGTTAGGATTGACTGTTTTAGGCAAAGAATGTGGTTCATCCAGGGGATGAGACCAGATTTCTCTTTTCGGCAAAGAAGAAATCTTGCAGCTCTTGTGGGACCTGTGATGGTCCAGGCCACGACAGAGAAGGTCCCGGTCATCCAGGAGCGGATGAGGACAGCACAGAGCCGGCAGAAGTCATATGCTGACAGGAGGCAAAAGCCACTAGAGTTCGAGGATGGTGACCACGTCTTCTTGCGGGTCTCACCTCGACGTGGTATTCGGAGATTTGGCCGAGGTGGAAAGTTATCTCCGCGTTTCATCGGACCCTTCCAGATTCTCAGTAGGATTGGTGAGGTGGCTTATCGCCTGGCTCTACCACCTCAGTTGCACCGGGTGCACGACGTCTTCCACGTGTCTTAGCTGAGGAGATACGTGCACGACCCGACGCACATCTTTGATCATGGGGAGCTTGACGTTGACGATGGGGCGACTTTTGCGGAGGTCCCGGTGGAGATAGAGGATCGACAGAAGCGGGTCCTGCGTGGGCGATCGATTCCTCGTGTGCGCATCAGATGGCAGCACGGGAATCTCCAGGAGAGCACATGGGAGCGGGAGGCTCAGATGCGTGCTCAGTACCCTCTTTTGTTTCCCTAGTTTTTGATGTATCTTTATGGGGACGTAAAGCCCTGAGAAGGGAGTAATGTAAAGACCCGTAAAATTCGAGGGAAATTTTTTTCTTAATTTTCTTTAGAATTTTTACAAGAGCGCGGTTTCAGACGGCACCTGATTCCGAGGCCCGGTGTGCCCAGAATCAATTTCTGAAGTTTGGATCGGGTACGTTCAGTGAACGAACGAGCTGGAATTCCTAACTTTTGATCCGGTGCTCGGAATTGAAATCCGAGGGCACCGATGAACTCGCAGCGCCGTTATTCGCTTAAAGAGACCTTTTCGGGAGTTGCGTTTGTTGCGGGTTGAAAGTTAGTTTTGGGGATTAAAAGATAAGTAAAATAAAATTGTGTGTGAATTTTATTTTATTCGAGGTGGTTAGACTCTCTCATGGGAAGTTGTTTGTGGGGCCCACAACCACCCAACTTCCCATGTGTGGTTATGAGGGAGGTGGGGCCCACACGAACCCCCCACCTTTTCAAGTTCCCTAACTCCCCTCTCTCCCTCTTAATGGCTTGACATCTTAACTTCTATTTAATTATACAACTCATGTATATTAAATAAGTGAGTTAATTATGGAGTTATCCATTTTGAATTTCAAACCTTTGAAATTCTTTGTGAAGTTTTTGATTAAATTAAGCTCTTCCCTCTTTTTTTTGGGTTAGAACGCTTGGGCAACCTTGAGAGCATTTGGAGAGCTTCTTCTTCATCTTCAAGCTCTGACGAAGAACACGAAAAACGCTCAAGCTCCGACGAAGAACGACGCCTCTCTTCTTCGTCCTCCGTGTCAACGAGAGGGAACACCGCTTCCTCCTCGGACCTTCTTCGTCAGCATACGAAGATTTGCCAACGACGTATCTCTTCGGGCGTATCTCTTCATCAACGGATTTGACGAACGACGACCGCGACGCCCGACCACCGCGACGTTGCCTTCCGCGGGACGTTGACAAATCTTCGATCTTACCCGAGGTAGGGGTTGTTGAATATTGTTAATTTATTCCATTTCTTGCTCGTGGATCGCATGTCTACGTGAGGCTTTTGAATATTTTTGTTATTGTTAAACGTGAGGGGGGCCGGACCGCATGAACACGGCCGAACCCCCCCTCCATCGTTCATGTTGTTTATTCTTGCGGGCGGAAGCAAGGTGGCGTGGTGCCATTGCACCATGCGGATATTTTTTACGATTAACTTACGCGATGCCGTCGCGCGCGCACCATGGAAGAAACAACAAGAACGCGACGCCGTCGCGCCGCGTTGAATGAATAACAAAGCACGGCGAAGGGGCGCGGTGCCGTCGCACCGCGCCGGACGACGAACACCGCGGCCGGTTCCGGGCCGCGGCGGGACGAGGAGACCGCGGCCGGTTCCGGGCCGCGGCGGAAGAGAAGACCGGCGGCCGGGCCGCCGGCGTCGGAAGCCGAAGGGGGGGACCGGAATTTCCGGTTCCGTTGGAGAAAACCGGCCGGCCAACTGGCCGGCCGGATGGAGTTAAACCGGGGGAATTAATCCCCCAGCCAGCATATAAAACCCCCCTCTTTAAGAGGGGGCGGTTCCATGAAAGGGGGGCAGCAGCCCCCCGGTTCTTTTAATTAAACCGGCCCCCCACGTGGGGGCCGTTTCTTGCAAATGGCGCGGCACAAAGCTGCGCCGCCTTATCAATCAGTGGGGGCTAGCCCCCACGTGCGGCCTCCTCGCGGCGACAGCCGCCGCGGCTCCCCGCGCCGCCGCACCGCCGCGGCTCCCCGCGCCGCCGCACCGCCGCGCGCCGCCGCCGCCGGCCACCGCGCCGCCCCGGGGGGGGGGGGGGGGGGGGGTCGGGCCGGGTCGGCCCGGACCCGGACCCCCCCGTTTTGAACCTGTTTCGGTCTTTTGGCCATAACTTGAGCCTCAGACCTCCGAATGACGAACCGTCTGCGGCAACGCGATCCTTGGATCGAGATGGTCGTTTCGGTATATCGCACTCAAGGTTTCGGATTACATTGAGTTCGTCCGGGTTGGTTCGTTCACGAAATCAACCGGGTCTTCGGAGCGGAAACGCTCATATCTTGAGCCACGGACGTCCGATTGACGCGCCGTCAGTCGCGTTGTGTTCCTCTTAGTGAGACGGATCTTTTGGCATACTCCGCCCGAGGTTTGGACGCAGGTGGAGTACGGTCGGGTTGGTTTTGCCTTAAAAACCAACCGGGCCCCGGAGACGAAAATGCCCATAACTCTCAGACCGGGCGTCCGATCGACGCGCCGTCTGTTGCGTTGAGTTCCTGTTGACGATGCGGAACTTTTGGATACATCAACTCTGGACCTTGTGACAGTTGATGTATCAGCCTCTCGGCTCGTGGAGCGGACCCTCTGAACGAGCTTGCTATGTGCGGGAACCCTAGTGTTGGCTGCGACTGACTGCTACTACTACTGCTACGACAGCTACTGTGACTGCGACGACGACAGTACAGAGATCCTGTGAGGATTCGACGACGACGACTACATCACTCAGCGATCCTACGTGGAACAGTGATACCGAACCTGTGTGAGCTGAATCTTCTGTTTACCTTGGGCGGTGGAGTGCTTGGGTGTAGCGGCGGACCTGTGGTACTTGACAGTGGTGGTGCGCTTGGATGCAGCAGCAGACCCTTGGCGGTGGAGCGCTTGGTTGTAGCGGCGGACCCGCGATACTCTACGGAGTGTGTGCGCTTGGTTGTAGCGACAGACCCGCGACGGTGGAGGCGTGCGTGCGGAGTACGGAGACCGTGTAGATGACTGAGACCTGACGACTGCTTGACCGACTCGACTTGGAGTGAGTCGACTAGCCCAGTGGACGGAGCACCCAGTAGTTGGCAGCAGACCCACGGCGGACGGAGCGCCTGGTAGTTGGCAGCAAACTCGCGGTACTCGACAGGAGGAGTACCTCAGTAGGCTATCTGGGTGAGCGCCCGGTATTTGGCAGCAGACCCTCAGCGGACGGAGCGCCCGGTAGTTGGCAGCAGACCCGCGGTACTCGACAGGAGGAGTACTTCAGCAGTCTTAGGTTAGTGAGCAGTACCTCGGAGTCGTGACAGGACCACTGTACACTTCAGAGATGGGGCTCTTCAACTTTTACGGTTTCGATAATGAAAATCCTGGTTTGAGCTGAGTCAATGATCTTTGTGTTTCCTCATGATTGAGATGGGTCGCTTGATAACTTAGGTATATGTATGGGCATATACCTGGGTAATGGTTATCCGTTGATTTCATAAACTTGATATAAACCGTGTGGACTTGTACTGTTATCCTATGTGGATTTTACTGTTTACTCTTCTTTGTGGATTGGGATCTTCTTGGGCTCGTGTTGGAGCCGAACGGAAATTGGTGACATAGGTATATGTATGGGCATATACCTAATCGATTCTGGATGTTACTTCGTGATTGTATCCTTCATGTGGTTTATCCTTTGTGGATTTCGGGAGACCTTCGAGGGTCTCAGGGTCCCTACTGAGTATCTTATACTCACCCCTGCACGGGCTATGCCCGCACTTCATTGTGTTGGTTGCAGACGACGGACAGCGCTGACTGCGGTTGAGGCTTACAGAGGAGGTCGGTACCCGGAGGAGGACCACTGAGCGGGACGTGCTCGGAGCAGACAGTTGGACCGAGGAGTTGTGGAGCTATCTGTACCTACCCTTCAGGTAGGATCCGTGGTGGACGATCCAGGAGCTGAGCCATCTGTACCTACCCTTCAGGTAGGAATCGAGGAGGACGTTCCAGGAGCCGCTTGTACTTTCAGTTGTTGTTTTCCCTTTCGAGTTGTACTTTACTTTACAGTTGGGCTTGTATTTCCGGCCCCTTTTTCTTTAGCACAGTTGTTCTAGTTTTGTGTACTGCTTTTCTTCCGCTTGTTACTCTGAGGTGCTTGTTTACTTTATTAAGGCAATGCCTTCCCTTTTTACTGGGATTTTTACGCCTTGGTGCTAGTCGCCAGCCCCTGGCCTATGGAAGGCGGGCTTGGGGTAGTCACGACACGGGCCCCGAGGGCGGGTCATGACAGATCAGATCTGATCCGTCCGTCTCATCGCGCGCTCGATCTCCGCCGCTCATCGCATCGCGCTGCTCCCGTTCAGATCCAGGCTGTCCGATGTCTTTCAATCGCCCGATCCAACGGCCGGAGAGTCCGTCCTCAAACTTGAGCTCGCCCGAAGCTCCCCGACGTCTCCCACTGAACCAGAGGCATCCCGACGACGGTTTTTGAGTCCCCGTCCACCTCCGAGCAAACCGAGACATCCATTGTGATCGTTAGGCCATAACGAACTCATGCATGCATTAAAATGTCGCAGGCATGCATCGAGAAAGAATTTCGAAGTTCGGCCGAGGCAAGCAACGCTGTCGAGGCCGTGAAGGGTTTATACCTTTGCATGGATTGGAAGAGAAGAGGTCGTGCATGCGTTCTAAGTCGCATGCACGTAGAGAAAAATAAAAAGAGAAGAACCCGCGGAGAACCGAGGAGAAAGTTCAAGATTTGAAAAAATCTTGATGATCCGAATACTTCGGGGATTTGAGATTTATCCCGCACGGATGTTTTGAGGCCTCTCTGCCTATAAAAGGAGAGCCCATGCTCTCATTTATGCTTGCTGAAGTTTTCTTGAAGATTCGAAGTCCCGCGGATTCCTCTACCTCACGAAGTATTGTTCCACGCATCACTTGCGCGATGAAGCCCTGCACACACTTGTGCGGTGAAGGTCCCCTGCGCACCTCACGTGCGCGACAGGAAGCCCCTGGGCCGCAGCATCTTGCGTGCCCACGATTGAGGCTTGCACGGCAGCGGCTGCCCCTTGCACCCTGCGTGCCCCGCGGTGCTCATGCACCTTGCGCGACTGCCCCTTGCACTAAGTACTTGCGTGGCTGTTGAGAGTGGACACACCCCCTTGCGCGACTCCTTTGAGTTTTCCTTGTGTGTGCTTAGTGGAGTGAAGGCCGTATCCATTGGTGGTTGTGCAAAATAACAGGTGAAGGTCGTTACCTTATGTGGGTGCACATTTTGAAGAACAAGAACACCCTATGGACATTTAAGTGTGTGCCAAGGGCTAAGAAGACCACACATTGTGTGTGAAGTGAAAAAGGCTGAGAGGAAGTGTGTGCAAGTGGAATAGGCCGTAGCCAAGTGTGTGTAAGTGAATAAGGCCAAATACCACACCTAGTTGTGTGAAAAGTGGAGAACCTTGTGTATGAAAACTTGAAGAACCACCTACAGCCCAAGTGTGTGCAAGAATAGTGGAGTAGGCCAAGCTTAAGTTTGTGAAAAATGTGGAACAAGTTGTGTGTGCAAAACAAGAGAAGGCTGAACCTTAGTGTGTGCCTAAGTGGTGTGTACACACTAAGAAGGAGAAGAAGAAGAAGACTCTCACACTAAAGTATAACACACATTTATGTGTGTGTAATCAAAATGAATTAAGTGTGTGAAGGAAGTGAGAAGGTGTGTGCTTAAAGAGACTACACCCTTTGTGGGTTTATTGCACCGAGAAGAATAAGGGGAGTGCATGCATGCATGCATGCACGTGCACACGTGAACAAAGCTAAATCAGGCTGTGTGCACTTGAGAAGTCCAAGACCAGAAGATCTTGAAGAATCAGAGTTTCCATGCATTCAGTGCATGAAGTTGATGTGATGTGAGACTGAGCCAGACTGAAGTTAAAGAGATTTGTTGTCTGAGTTTTCAGTAGATTGAGAAGAGCCTGATCAACAGAAGTGATCAGAAGTTGCTGAGCAAGACCAACAGACCTTTTCAGAGGCTGTTGAGGATTCGTGAAGAGAGAAAGGCAAGGTCATCCTGAGAAGAAGGAGATAAAGCCTGAGCAAGACGAGAAGACATGATCAACTCAAGTGATCAGAGGTACAGAGCAAGGCCATCAGTCTTTATCCCAGGCTACTAAAGATACTTGAAGAGCTGAACAAGATGAAGAGCTACTCGTGTGACTCGAGGAGCCAGGAGAAGCCCCCTGTGAGACTCAGGGTGGAAGAAGTCTTTAGTGGGATTCTGGAGCAGGCCAGTGGGACTCTGGTAACACTATGGGACGCAGTATAAAGACCCTCCTGTGGGACTCAGGAGAGATACAGTGGGACTCTGTATCTACCATTGTAATACTAACCGATTATAATGGAGAAACCATGTTGGGGTGTATAACCAACATGGCAAGGACGTAAGTCTTTGGTGCCGAACCTTGTAAATCCTTGTGTCTTGTGCCTTTACATTTACTGCATCACTCGAGGAAAGGCTGAGAGATACAAGAAGAGTGTATCGAGGCTTTAACCAGCCATAGAGGTTTAATTGATAAAGAATCAATTAGTAAAAAGTTTTAAGGGATCACTGATTCACCCCCTCCCCCTCTCAGTGATTCACACTGATCTGGGCACTTCAATTGGTATCAGAGGGAGGTTACCTCTAAAAGATCCAAGTGAGTCTTTATGAAGTGCAGATTTGAGGAAATGAGTAACCAGACTCAAATGAAGATATCTGCCAAGACTCATAAAAATAGAAAGAAGAAACAGGCCAAGAAGATGAAGAAATCCTGTCCTAGCTGTGATGAAGTTGGAATAATGAATGATCTTCAAAATGCAATCGAATATCTTCAGAAGACAGTCCCCAAGGAAGTGGCAATGTGTATAGCTACAGGTATCCTTGATATTCAAGAAGAAAAATCACAGTTAGAAGAAGAAGCCAATGAAATGGAAGATCAATTGGAAAAAAGGGTTGGCATAACCAACACTCTCAGAAATCTGGTGAAGGCTAAAGATGAAACCGTTTCTCTTTTCAATGAAAGATATGAAGACACTGCTGAAGAATTGCAAAGAAGCCTTTCTGAGAAAGAATTCTTTAAAGTAGTAATCAAAGATGTTTTCCATGCACTGGAAAAGTTGCACAACGTTTCAATGAATGTCAGAGATGCTCAACTTGAAGACAAAGTAAACAGGGTGAAGGAGCTTGAAAATTCATTACAAGAAATGAAGAAGGTGCATGAAGACCAGTTAAAGCAGCTGGAAGAGAAATGGGATGGAAGGCTAAGAACTATTGAGGATGAGAAGAGCTCCCTCAATATGAAATGCTTAGAACTGGAAGTGATATTGAACAATCAGCAATCACCCAAAGTCAAAGCCTCCCGGTCAGCTGAAAGGAGAAATGTTGCTACTCAAGTATGCATTGAGCAGGATGATTCTAAAATAAAGACATCCTCTAATAAAAGGGCAACATCTTCTAAAAGGAAGGTACCATCCATCTCATCTTGTACTAATGCTTCTAATTGTGTTTCCACAAAAAGTGCAGGATGGAAGAATAATTCCAAACAAGTATGGATGAAGACAATGAAGAAAGAATGCTCTCCTGAAGCAGCACAACAATTCAAGACAAGTACCCTACAACCATAAGGAATCAAAAAGTCAAGATTTGTGGGTCAATGTTGGTGTTGTAACAAGTATGGGCATTGTGCAAAGGATTGTTGGTACAATCCACTGAATGCCAAGGCACAGAGGAAGCCCATGCCTAGGGGGAGCAAGCCAGAAGAAAAGAAGAAGCATCCACAGGTCTAGAGACATCTGTTTACTGCAAATAGATTTGGATTACTTGACAACATCTGGGATGATTGCAAAAGTGGTCAAAAAGATACATGTCAATCTCCAACTGTATCCAGAGCTAAAAATAAGAGAAGATCACTGAACCTAGCTAAAATGGAATCCTTGAGAAGCAAGAAGAAAGTTGAAGATGCTCCCAAGAAGGTTTTGAAAAAGTAAAATAAGTCCTTGGAGTCTAAATCCAAGAAGGGTGATGCATCCAGAAGGACCACCAAGAAAACATGCTTCTACTGTGGAAAGAAAGGACACATCATGGATCTTTGTAAACAAGCCATGAAATTGAATAGAAGCAGACTGGACTCGAAAAGACAATCAATCCAGAAGAAGCAGAAGGGGTTGATTGAAAACAAGTTGCCTAAGAAAGGTATCTTGAAAGCATCAAAGGAACCATGTGGAACTTCCAAAACTGAGGCCTCACTTCCAAATGACATGTTAGTCATATGGCCTAATCAGTTGCAACTTGCCAGAGAACTGCAAAGAGCTGAAGATGAAGCACTGGAAATTGCTAAGGTAAAAAGGAAACAAAATATTTCACATGAAGATGTGTTGAGATCCACACCAGCACAAACATCATTGAAGATCTAATGTGCAAGTGTGAAGAATGGTGAAAATGGGACATCTCGGTTGAGAGAATCTTCTCAACCTTGTTGTTCACATTGATGAACCAAGGAGGTTCCATCTTATTCCATAATCACTTGTATTTACATGTGCTGACATTGCAGGGAATTAAAGATGATGATCATTATCAACTGGAGGATGGTTTGGAAAGAATGGAGTGCACGCCTTGAGGGGGAGCCAATCTGGAGAAGATGGTATTCTAAGATTTAATACCATCTTGAGAAAAGATGAAGGTGTTCCAATCTTACATTCATCCCTTGTTTCTTAATTGTATTTATCATGACAATTAAGGGGGAGTATTGATTGAAGACAAATGAATGAAAGGGGGAGCTTAATCGTTGCACCTGTACTTTCTAATGAGTTTTGTGAAGTTGTGCAGGATTTAGCAAATTCATTGTTATATCCGAAAAATTTCAAGCCCCTTGAAGCATGATCTCACATGTATAGTGAATGTTGGACAGCATTGAGTACCATGGTTACATCACTCTTGTTTTCTACACCGGGTTAGCCCAAGTAGACTTAGAGTTGATCAACTAAAGGTTCTTTTCTAAAGAAGAACATGTGACATCATCCCTCTCTTAGTGCTTTTCAAGAAGATGCTATTAGAAGGGAGGAAGAGATATTTTTGAAGAGAACCACACCACACCATTGAATTTTATTGCCAATAAGGGGGAGAAATATTGGCACACATATTGACCCATTCATATGTGCAGAAGTAGTGTATTGACAACAAATACAAAGGGGGAGATTGAAATGCACTGTGTTGCATTTGTTGTCAATGAGGCATGATGTTGTCATGGAATGAATGGATGTAAAGGAATGTCAAGATGTGAATGACAAAGGATGTGATGGTGTTGGTGATGAAGGAGAATGGCCATGGTACTTAGAGACATGTCACTTAGGAGATTCACTAAGTGACATAGGATGTTGTGGTTGACACATTCTCTATGAATATCAGACGATTGAAAAACTGACCTTAATGTTTCAATACTTGTATCAAGATGATACTAAGTTACACCACTTGAAGAATGGATGATGATGGAGTATCATCATTATATCTGACGATTGTTGAACTGGTCTTTAAGTTCAAAGAACTTGTATCAAGTGGATACAATGTAACAACAATGTTAGAAGACCATGCATTGTTAAGACAATGCATGAGGAGATGAAGATGATCCATCCACTACTTCTAAGTGGATGAAGTGATCTAAAGAAGTCCATGCACTATCACTTAGTGCATGTGAATTTCAAGAAGATCCAATTTGATCTCTGATTAGATCAATGAAGCACATTGAAGAAATCTTTGATTCAGGAGTTCGGTTGAAGATGAAGAACCTTCGGGAATTCCATTCCAAAGTGATGAATAAATGTTGAAGAGAATTGGAGGAATTCTAATGAAGAAGAAGAATAGATGAGGGGAATGGCTTAGAGGAAGATGGCTTGGAATTTAGAATTGGCATTTGGCTTATACTGATAGTAGAACTTTGTATTTGACAAAGTCCTTCCTTATCCATGCCTTTGCCAAAAAATATGGCAAGCCAAGGCACCTTGAGGGTTCAAACCCCAAGGCATGGGCGCTAGGGCACCACGCCCATGGGGGAACCCGTGGGGCAAGCCAGGGCGGCAGGGCGCACCCAAGGACACCGCATGGGCGCCTGGGGCACGCCCGAAGGAGCGCGACAGGGGCGTAGGAGCGTACCCCCAAGAGTGTCAGTGTGCATAGAGGGCGCATAGCGCGCGCCCGAGGGGCAGGAGTGGGCGCAGAGCGCGCCCGCAGAAGAACTCGGTGCGGGGCGGCACCGAGAGGGGAGGATATTCAACTGGCCGTCTCTGGGAGCGGTTGGTTGATAAACCGCGGAAAATCCGCTCGCCGATTCGATGTGGGACGAAAAATTTCTCCGCGGATCAGATCTGAGCCATCCGTCTCATCGCGCGCTCGATCTCCGCCGCTCATCGCATCGCGCCGCTCCCGTTCAGATCCAGGCCGTCCGATGTCTTTCAATCGCCCGATCCAACGGCCGGATAGTCCGTCCACAACCTTGAGCTCGGACGAAGCTCCCCGACGTCTCCCGCTGAACCAGAGGCATCCCGACGACGGTTTTTGAGTCCTCGACCACCTCCGAGCAAACCGAGACCTCCATTGTGATCGTTAGTCCATAACGAACTCATGCATGCATTAAAATGTTGCAGGCATGCATCGAGAAAGAATTTCGAAGTTCGGCCGAGGCAAGCAACGCTGCCGAGGCCGTGAAGGGTTTATACCATTGCATGGATTGGAAGAGAAGAGGTCGTGCATGCGTTCTAAATCTCATGCACGTAGTGAAAAATAAAAAGAGAAGAACCTGTGGAGAACCAAGGAGAAAGTTCAAGATTTGAAAAAATCTTGAAGATCCGAATACTTCGGGGATTTGAGATTTATCCCACACGGATGTTTTGAGGCCTCTCTGCCTATAAAAGGAGAGCCCATGATCTCGTTTATGCTTGCTGAAGTTTTCTTGAAGATTCGAAGTCCCGCGGAGCCCTCTGCCTCGCGAAGTATTGTTCCACGCATCACTTGCACGACGAAGCCCTGCGCACACTTGTGTGGTGAAGGTCCCCTGCGCACCTCACGTGCGCGACAAGAAGCCCCTGGGCCGGAGCATCTTGTGTGCCCACGATTGAGGCTTGCACGGCAGCGGCTGCCCCTTGCACCCTGCGCGCCCTGCGGTGCTAATGCACCTTGCGCGACTGCCCCTTGCACTAAGGACTTGCGCGGCTGTTGAGAGTGGACACACCCCCTTGCGCGACTCCTTTGAGTTTTCCTTGTGTGTGCTTAGTGGAGTGAAGGCCGTAGCCTTTGGTGGTTGTGAAAAATAACAAGTGAAGGCCGTTACCTTATGTGGGTGCACATTTTGAAGAACAAGAACACCCTATGGCCATTTAAGTGTGTGCCAAGTGCTAAGAAGACCACACATTGTGTGTGAAGTGAAAAAGGCTGAGAGGAAGTGTGTGCAAGTGGAATAGGCCATAGCCAAGTGTGTGTAAGTGAATAAGTCCAAAGACCACACCTAGTTGTGTGAAAAGTGGAGAACCTTGTGTATGAAAACATGAATAACCCCTTACAGCCCATGTGTGTGCAAGAATAGAGGAGTAGGCCAAGCTTAAGTGTGTGAAAAACGTGGAACAAGTTTTGTGTGCAAAACAAGCGAAGGCTGAACCTTAGTGTGTGCCTAAGTGGTGTGTACACACTAAGAAGGAGAAGAAGAAGAAGACTCTCACACTAAATTATAACACACATTTATGTGTGTGTAATAAAAAGGAATTAAGTGTGTGAAGGAAGTGAGAAGGTGTGTGATTAAAGAGACTACACCCTTTGTGGGTTTATTGCACCGAGAAGAAGAAGGGGAGTGCATGCATGCATGCATGCACGTGCACACGTGAACAAAGCTAAATCAGGATGTGTGCACTTGAGAAGTCCAAGACCAGAAGATCTTGAAGAATCAGAGTTTCCATGCATTCAGTGCATGAAGTTGATGTGATGTGAGACTGAGCCAGACTGAAGTTAAAGAGATTTGTTGTCTGAGTTTTCAGTAGATTGAGAAGAGCCTGATCAGCAGAAGTGATCAGAAGTTGCTAAGCAAGACCAACAGACCTTTTCAGAGGCTGTTGAGGATTCTTGAAGAGAGAAAGGCCAGGTCATCCGGAGAAGAAGGAGATAAAGCCTGAGCAAGACGAGAAGACCTGATCAACTCAAGTGATCAGAGGTACAGAGCAAGGCCAGCAGTCTTTATCCCAGGCTGCTGAAGATACTTGAAGAGCTGAACAAGAAGAAGCGCTACTCGTGTGACTCGAGGAGCTAGGAGAAGCCCCCTGTGAGACTCAGGGTGGAAGAAGTCTTCAGTGGGATTCTGGAGCAGGCCAGTGGGACTCTGGTAACACTGTGGGACGCAGTATAAAGACCCTCCTGTGGGACTCAGGAGAGATACAGTGGGACTCTGTATCAACCATTGTAATACTAACCGATTATAATGGAGAAACCATGTTGGGGTGTATAACCAACATGGCAAGGATGTAGGCCTTTGGTGCCGAACCTTGTAAATCCTTGTGTCTTGTGCCTTTACATTTACTGCATCACTCGAGGAAAGGCTGAGAGATACAAGAAGAGTGGATCGAGGCTTTAACTAGCCATAGAGGTTTAATTGATAAAGAATCAATTAGTAAAAAGTTTTAAGGGATCACTGATTCACACCCCCCCCCTCTCAGTGATTCACACTGATCTGGGCACTTCAGAATCATTAATCACAATGAATAAATATATAGTCATGTTAAATAACTCAATGGGTAAATATATACTCTTCATAATGGTGAATTGGTTTATATTACCAGATATCTATCAATGGAGTGGTTATTGTGACCAAATCACATAAAAAGATCATACTATTGAAGTAGAAATAATAAATAAATTAAAAATGTATATAAAATATAAATCCACAGAAGAAAATTGAAAATAAAATATAAAATAATCAAAATACAGTACACACATAATCATCTAATACCATGAATAATGTCAAAGTAATATAACCTAATGAAAAGAAATTGATTTTTAAAAGCCGTTATAACTTTATAACATCAAAATGAAATTCCATTGGATGAAGTAAAATTAATTGTAGCTTAAAATACTAATGGGTATCAACAATTCATGATATTGTAGGAAATGTGGTATTATATTCACCATATAAAATAAATTAGGTGCATAAAATTAAAATATGCCTCAAGGAAAGGATACTGAGATGAAATCCCTTATATTAGGTACATAACATCACGTATGTTATTTATCTTCCTAAATAATAAAATTATTATAATTATTGAATTTATTATTAAAAATATTAATTTTAGTTTTTATTTTGTATTTTCTATTCAGTTATTTCCTTAATTACTTTTTCATTTAAGTTCACATTGAATGTTTAGATGATATTTAATTCATATGTTTAAAATGACGTCGTAGGGGGACTATGTTAAATGATTTTTATTCCTTCATCTCAATAATAATAACATAGGAATATTTATCATTTTTCTCTATCAAATATACTTTTAAAAACAACAGTGTATGATTTTTTTGAAAAATTAACTATGATTCAATCATGGAGAAGGTATGATGTGCGTACACATGAATAACATTCTCCCTTTTTCAATGATCAGGTTGGAATGAAGGTAAGTATAATTTTTTCATTATATAATTACAATTATAACTAAAATACCATTTTATTTATTTAGATGAACTTATATATACCATTCTCGTGATGTTGTGCTGAAAAATGAATCACATCGCTTCATGGAGGTGACAACCCAAATGTTTATATGAGTAATATTATTATTTTTCAATGAATAAAAAATTATGAAAATATATAATATATTAATTTTCTAGAGTGAAAAAAATTTAATTAATTAATTATATATATATATATTAAATCTTATATTATAACTATCCGTGAGATAAATTGATTTAAAATAAATAAAATCGATTCACGATCCAGTAGTCCTTATACACGAATGAATGTTTTTTCCATTTGATGGAGGTGGATATCTGTGTAAGTTATTAAAATGACATACAAACATAAATTTATAAGGAATATGGTGATGTTATAATAAATTCATGTTTAAATAAATCTTTATGGATGTGAAAGAATAAATCAAAAAAAATTCTCGGTAAAGAATGATACCTCTTTTTGAGACAGCCACTTCAGGATTGAAAATAAATCCTACGTAAATTTGATTTATGAAAATGCCCAGGAATCTACGATTTATTAAATCATGTATGTATGATATTTGGGTCAGTTTTATCTAAAAAAATGGGTTTTTATGTCGAATGAAAAGATGATTGGATGGTCCCTTTAATGAGCGAGGGGAGGGTCACTTTTTGAATTTCATAAAGTTTTAAATTGAAATAAAATAATTTACATTTTAAAATGGATCCAAAATAATAAATTTAAAATTTATAATGACTATGTATCTAAAAACTAACATATAACTAAATTAGGATAAGTTAATGTTATGTCTTTACTATTATATTTTAGTTTTAACAAATATTAACAATTTTTAAAATTCTCATATTAGTAAAGTATTTTTCTAATTACTGCTCAAGATTGTAAATATAAAATGAAAATAGATCCATAAATAAGTGATATTTTAAATTTAAAACCATAGAAAATTAATTTTACATAATCCAATATTGTTATAAATTTAAAATCAATTTAGAATATTTTATTTTTTATAAAACAAAATTAATAACTTTTCGACACAATTCATTAAAGGTGACATTAGACACATCAAGACAAAGGGTAAATTTAAAACTATTAATTTTATACATCCCCCAAATGTAATATAGATATATAAAATTTATAGGACACATTAATTATTTGAAATTATATCACTTTTAATATTTTTAAAAACATTTATTTCAATTTTATATAAATTAAATAAATATTGTGCTAGAGATTCGTGAGAATTTATGAAAATTATTTTATCACAAAAAATTTAAAATAAATTACATTATAGAAAAAATTATTTCTCATTAATATAACCATTTATAACCTAAAATATAATATCTTTATCCATATGTAAAAAACTATAATATATGAAGACAAAATTAATGGATTTTTTACTTTTTATTAAATAAAGAAATGTAAACGTAAAAATAACATCAAATGGAATAAGCCTCATAAATTATAACATTGGACGATTTTTTACAAAATTGGTTATTAAAATAAAAATTATTCATGTTCTAATGTTATTTTTAATTTTTTATCATATTATTTTTAACCCTAATTAACTGATTTACCCTTATTGCGTTGATAATTATTCACTTTTGGTACTATTCATAATGATAAAAAATAATAGAGGCATATTTACCAAATTTGTAAATATTTAATCAAAATATAGAATCAATTTTTTGATGTTAAATTTCAATAAGTTATATTAATTTATTTAAAATGATAATATATTATGTAATCAAATGTTGGTTTTCCAAAAATTCCTTAAATCTATAATTTTTCTACAATATATTCATTTATAAAATTGATTAAAAAGATATTAATTTTATTATTAATAATAAAATTAATGGAATATTATTTTTAAATCATTTTAAAAAGTGAATATTTGTAAATTATTGAAACAAAAATTCATTTTTCAATAAAAAGTAGTACATTTCACTATTTACTGAAAAATCATGCATTACAAAATTTTTTTTAAAAATTTACCCTTAGATATTTTTCATATGATAATTTCAAAATTAAAGGTTATTCAATGAATAATATATACTATTATTTATGATATCGAAATATATATTTAATTTTTGAAAATCTATAAAAACTACTTTTGAAGAAAACATTTGTATAAAGAATAAATAAAATATTATATTTTTTAATTCCAACAAACTAATAAATAAATTTTTTTTTCTTTACACTAAATATAGATATCATAATATGGTTATTGAATTTTCACCTAAAAATTCAATGACGTCGTTAAAATATATATATATATAAATAATAATATTTATAAGTTTGTTTAAACACGATGTTTTGTGTTGTATACGTTATCAAAAATAATGTTATTTTAAAATCCAATGGTGTTAAATTCTCCCACATCAATAAATTGTGTCCCTTAATTTTGAAGATGTTTTCTATATTCAATGTTTTAAAATTTGAATATTTATTTTCGGAATACCCCCATTGTTAAATCGTTTTAAAAAAATCTACAAAAAAAGAAAAAGGGAAATAAGAAGGTCATCATGAATATACAATAGCTTGGTATCCAAATAATATAAAATTCATGGAAAGTGAAAATATGATAGGGATGTAAAAAATTGTCTATAAACTAATAAGGAATGTTATAGAACATTTTCATTAGAAAATTAACAACCAAAAATACATAAATATATGTTGGGTGAATGGACCATGAATTCATCAGAAATATCCATAATAAGATAAATTTCTTATTTCATGATTCCGATACATATATTTTAGTAATTAATTTAGTTTATATAATAGTAAAATAAGTTAATACACTTAACTAAAAATTACAATTTCATTGTTTTAATAAGTCTACACCACAATATCATCATCTATCCAAATTATGAGTATTCAAAATGAAATTTTTATTCTTGAAACACTAAAATAAAATTACAATGGATCAAATAATCAAAAAATGAAATGGTTTCGATAAGGTAAAATAATATCCCAAATGAAAAATCAGTCATCTGAAAAACAAATATATATATATATATATATCTAATTTTTCCACAATAATAAAAAATGTTAAAGCTAGGTTATTCTAGAAATATATAACCCCACATCCCTATAAAAAATAATTATTACAACATTAAATAATATTTTTACCTCAATGGTTATTCTTATAATTTCCCATTCATACAAGAAAATTATTTTCATTCTTAACAAATAATATTTCTTGATACACACATGTTAAACATAGAGAATACGTATACTTCAACTCAATAAAGCATCTCAAACTTATCATTGATAACTATATAATTTATAATGTAGTTAACTTCTGAAGAATATAATGAATTAAATTTATCTAATAATTATGAATGTAAATCACTACATTAAACCTAAATGTCTATAATAATATTACCTTCTTAATAAGGAAATTATTAACCATAAATATTATCTATATATCACTAACAAATAGATAATAAAAAACTTAACATAAAATAATATATGGACCTAAAGGGATATTAAAAAGTAAATAAGATATTCTTACCAAAACCATGTAAAATATTCAAATCATCTCAATATATCTTTACAAAAAAACTCAAATGGGTATCTATGCCTTTGATATTATTAATATCTTAAACATATAAAACAATAAATATATCATCAACTCAAGAGTTAACCTTATATGAAAACATATATTCTTAAAAGACTAACAGAATCCGTATTACATAATTAAAATAATATAATATTATAATTAACTTCATAAAGATGGGCTAAATAATTTTATTAATAAAATCAATTATGGATTCCCACATTTTTATTTCATAACGTTTCATTAAATGGTACATATAGAGTATATTTCCAAATTTAGTTTCATGGAAATAAGTTACATAATAAAAATAATAATAAAATAACCTTAATCCACTTCTACAAATCTTCATGTGTTCTTCTTAAGAACATTTACTGCAAATCATTTCTTGTGGACATACATCAATGCAAACCGTTGAGCAAGAGGCCCACTAAGGGAAAATGTATTTATGTGATGATGATGAATATCAATAAGAAGATTAGTAATATCATTATGAAATGAACAAGGGAATATGTGGAACATAATATTAAAATAAAGATGAATCGTAACATAGAAATGTCTATATGATATTTAAATGATAAATTTATAAGCACATCACTAATGTTTGTCCCTATGGTGTCATAAATGAAAACAACCAAGGTTATTCACAAAGGTATCACAAAACATGACATATCGAGATATTAAATTCATAACCCTATGAATCGAAGAGCTATCCGGGAACACAACTAAGTTTTCATAATTAATTTGATCCATGCAGATCATAAAAAAATAATTTAATTAAAAAGCATTTTGGAATAATGAATGAGTTTCATATAAAAATGATGGAATAAAAAAGAGGTTAGTGACCTGATCATCGCACAATTTTTAACCCAATAAATTAAATGTGGGATAAATATATGTAAATAACTAATTGAAATAAATAAATTTTTCATCTATGTGAATACCCATTGAAAAAATAGGTTTGTATCCATATTAATATAAATAAAATAGAATTTATTTAGGGGAAGGGAGAACTTTTGAGAAATAAATTCAGTAGCATGATGGGTTTAAAATATGGTTTTACAAATTTGAAATATGAGAGGGGGAAAGGGTATCCCATTTATAAAACATAATTATTAATAAAGGGTTTGATAAAATCTTAATAAAATAGGGTTACCAAAACATTTCGAATACATATAAAAAAATAGGTTTTTGAATTGAAGAGAAAAGAATAAAAATTCCCTTACCTTGATGATTTACGCATAGATCTTGACGAATAGAACATTGAGGACTTGAGGTCACATTGGGGGAAATAATTGGGAGGTAAAGCCACAATAAATTCAGGGAGGTTTTATTTTTAGAGACACATGGTTAAATTGGTGGGTATTTATATAAAAAGTTATGTATTGGTTTAATATTTTCACCCATAGTCTTGTAAATATGGTAAAAAAATTTATATAATTTAAATCCAAATTAACATAAAATAATTTTCTATTTGTTCTTTTGGAATGGAGAAGTAATATTTCCACATTGTATTGTTTTTAATGTCAATGTTTCTATTTCATTATTTGGGAAAAAATTATAGATTCATAAATTTATTAAATATATTAAAATACCATATGTTAACAAAATAACATATTTTATGTCAAGGATTTCGGTTAATTAATTATTACAGCATTATGATAATGTTATTAATTTATTTAAAATACTGAACACCTCAAAATGTATTTTTACTATTCTTGAAAATGTATTTAAGAAAATTATTATAAATTCGGATGTGTTGATTTCCAAAATTATGATTCTTTTTCTTAATAATTTTATAAATAGGATAATTTTGACTTTAAAATATATAAAATTATTATTAATTAAAAAAATATAAGGATATAATGCATAGTAACATATCTCACACTTAAAAAAAATCCAAGGGCAGAAATAAAACTATTTTATCATTTATAGATAAAATAGTTTATTTGACATACAATATAACTAAAATTAATATTATTCATAAAAACATTACTTTATTATAAAAATTTATATATTATCTGTAAAGTAAAATTAGTGTATGCTAAAACTCAATTAATCAAATTCATTTCAATTAAATCTATATTGTATTAATAAAAACAATTATAAAAATTAAATTTAAGGAATAGAAATTTTATTTATACAAAGGAATATGAGTTTAGTAAAATCTTTAGGACATGTAAACCCTTATAACACCCACGTACGACCTAAGGGTAAGTTGTTCTATAGTGATAGCATCATGGGGTGGTTTGGATACCGTCAACTGGGTTGTAATTATACTAATGTAAACATCTCACATAGGTGATTTCTTTCAATATCAACTAGTTAAATCTTAGCATGGGATAAGTAAAGGATGAAATCCCGGGATGCTACCTCCCCCTCATGTTCTAACTAAATGTATTCATATGAAATGACTATATCAGTCAAGTTCATTTATTCTCCTTTCAACATTTATTATTCTTTTCTATTTATACTTATGAACATTAATTGTAACATCAAAATTATTTCCAAGACTATATTTTCAAATGCTCATATAACCGTCAAATCCATATGGTCACATTTCATTTATACTATCCTCATTATTCATGAGATATAGGTTTGTGGTGTATAATATTATATAACTAACATCTTATTAGGAAAAAATATCATTAAAAATGTCTAGTTCATGACATATATAACCAATCTCAATGTCGCCAAAAATATTCCATTTACTTCATCAGTTGAAATCATGACCGTACCAAAAAATGGTATTTATTGGTTATCAATACCTTTCAACATTTTTTTTCAAATTATGAAAATTTATTTACTAATGGACATTATATATATTTAGCATTATAATTAAATATATAATAAAACTTATACAATATAACCATGGGATACGAGGGAGAATTTTCAATTCAAGAGAATGACGAAGAGGAATAATTATGTTATATATATGTTTTATCAGAGATATCCTCACTAGGGGACACCTGAATAATTTTCCCTTCACTATAATTAGTTGCAGAAGCTATATAGACATCATGAGATTCATGAAATAACATATGATCATTTTAAACTCTGAGGGAAGATAGAGATACATCATTGGGTCCTACACATAATGATTGGTCATCATCATCATAACATGAAAAACAATAGTGGAGGGCCATTGGTGGGGTATTGTAATTCATAATGTAATTTTTCTATAATTTCATCTTGAAATTATCTTTTATGAAAAACGATATAATGATGATTGGAAAAATAATATATTCTAGTTAATTTTCAAATCTGCAATAGTTTACCCTTCCTAATTGATGTGTAATAAAACCTTCTGGAAAAAAAGGGTAGTTAAGGGCCACTCTAGTGCAATTGGTGGATATAATCTGAGTATCATTACCTATCATTGGTCACTTCCTTTCTTATGTGTAGAGTCTATAACCTATATATTAGTATGCATTATATGAAAAGGGTGGATTAACACCATAATAAATATAACATTTATAGTGATAGAATATATATATTATAGAAGGTGTATAATGTTATTTGACATAAGTTTTATCTAGTAATTCATAATATTGGATTTCCATCGACCCACAAGAGTGGCTATAAAAATGTTTTAGGTTCTCACACTATGGCTGATATTTTTAATTCTTTGGTGGTTTACTTGCTTTCCAACATTTTCATACATGAGTATTTACTGAATGTTGATAGTGAATAGATCGAAATAGGTTATAGCGGTTATGTTTCTCAATGTTTTGAAAAATATAAAAACTGAAAAACTGATTCACCCCCCTCCCACTCTATTGTTATTCGATCCTATGGACCTTCAATTTGTATTATATTAAGGTTCCCTTGTGGGATCCTTATCTTGGATAATATATATTCTATCAATAGTAGAGAAATTATTATATTTGAGGGAAAATTATTATGGATCAGAAAAATAGAATATTTCCTTATCACCTATATATTTTTATGGAGGTTTTGGAATATACTATTATTAGTTTTCCACATATTATAAAAGATGATCTGATGACATTGGGTGATAAAAGAAATTTTAAAGTTTATGGAATGGCTAGAAATGAAATCCTTATGTCATTATTAGAGAATATTTATAAGAAGATGATGGGTCTCAAAACATGAAAGAGAATGTCAGATAATCTAGGTGCTATTTTTGAAGGGAATAGTAATGTTAAAGAAGAGAAGCTACACATCTGGTGTAGTAAGTATGAAGAAATCAGAATAAGAGATAAAGACAAAAAATTGGGGAATATTTAACCATCGTAAATTAAATATTATGTAACATCGGAGGATTCAAATATGTCCTAAAAGATTTTATAATCGTGATATAACTTATAAGTAACTTTATAGATTTGTTCAATTCTAAAATTTATTTTTTAGAATATAAGGATAATTTATCTCTTGATGAATTACATAAATTTCTTGTTTATTATTAAATGATATAAACTTCAATGTATAAATACAAGATAAAAGAAAATATGTTTTTTTTCAAGATATGAGAAATAAAAAAATCAAAGATGTTGTAAAAGATGATCTTTGAGAGTATAAAGAAAACTAGGAGGATGAGTTAAATGAAAAATCATGTCTCTTATATGCATGAACTATCAGAGAGGAAGAGTAATGTATGGAGGTAAACAACCTATTGAAACTTTTTAGTATAGTGGAATCAGACACATTACTATGAATTTTCCCAAGAATAATTTTGTATAATATCGATATATTTCGGGTGAAAAACCATGATGGAAGAAGTGGAATAAAAAAGGCAATAAATAAAAATATTCCAAAAAATATAAGAAAGATGTATAATTGAAAGAATAAGGAATATATTGAGTAATAAAGTTTAATTTAACTAAAATGAATATAATTATTCTCAAGATGAAATTTTATAAAAATGTAGAACCTTCATTGAAAAAAAAACGATTCCTTATTGAGTGAAGAAGTTGGCGAAGAATATTATAGTGAGGATCAGCTCAGAACAAAATTTGTGTCACGTCTTGAGAAAAAATAACTATCAAGAAAGAGATTTGATAGAGGAAAAAAGATTGTTAAGAATTTCCGGATGGAAGAAAATATGTAATCATGTAGGAGGATAAATACATCATTGATATATTTAGTTACAAACCTAGAATTTATGAATATGGAAAGTTTATTTAAGAACATAGTATGTAGATAGTAACTAAGGAGGAATACGTCAATAATTTACAATAAAAAACTATTGAGACTATTAATACCTTGAGGGAGATTAATAAAAATGTCAAAAAATATTTGAAAGTAAAATATAAAACTTCTTAAAGTTTTCGAGAGGGCTTAATATGAGAAATAGATGAAATCATCTCTTTCCAAAATTACTATTTCACCTAAATATTTAAACATTTTGTGTTCTAGAAAAAGAATTAATAATGATTTTTTGCTGAAAAAATCAATGAAACCTATCAAATCTATAAATTTTGAAAACTAACTCAAAATAAAATGTTTTCTACATCTTGAGTATATTAGAGCTGAAAGAACTTACCCACATCAATAATGTTTTTATAAAGAAATATCTTTCTTGAATAGAAAATTAATATTTTATATCTATTTCTAGTGTTGTGGAATAAATGGGAATAGAGAATATAATTTTTGAAAAAAAAATATCTCTATCTAGAAGAATGTTCAATAAATATCAATGAAAATTTAAAATTTGTGTGAGAAACTTTCAAAACATATAAAAATAATAAAGGTAAATTCAAAAATTATAGAAACATTCAAACAGAAAATATCTTTGAATGTCTCAATGATTTTTGTGTAAGATGTGACTAGGCTAGTCATCATTCCCAAAATTTTAAGAATGTCCTTTCATCATTAATTCCTTATGATATAATAAAGGATGAAGAACAATGAATGTTGAGGAAATATCTTTTCTCTTTCGACACTCTTTTAAGATAATGTAAAAAGAGAAAACTATCAATACATGATATTGGTTTTTCTTCTCATATGAAATGTTATATAAGAATCTTAAAACATTTTTAGAGACATTATGGATGAGATGTATTCTTGGTATTGATAGTTCTATAAAAATAAGTGGAATTGAAACTGTTGATATTGAAGTGGAAAAGATAAAATAAAAGGAAGTTCTATTTGTTTATGGCCTAAAACATAACATACATAGTGTTAGTGAAAATTGTGACGATGAAAAATATGTTTTTTAGAAATAATTTTAATATAATCAAAAGTGTGAATGATGTAAAATTTATTAAAAAAGGAGAAAAAATAGTGGGAATCTATTCAAAATAGTATAATTCAATAACTCATTTTACTTGAGTGTGGAAGATGGGAAAAAAATTGTGGCACCAAATAATTAGGAACCATGGATAAAAATGTATGAAAAAACATTATAAATATTTTTTTGTTAGAAATTTGACAAAATTGAAAACAAGAGAATAAGCAAGTTTTGTAACTTTTCAATAGTGGAAGATGACTTACAATATTTATAAAAGAGTTGCTATTTTATCTATGATAAAACTTCACCTTATTCATTTTGATTTATGTGGTCTGATGAGACATAAATATAAAAAGATAGTTATTCCTTATCACTTTTATAGATGATTTAACATGGATGAAAAACATCATGTATATGAAAAATTAGGCATAGGATTTAAAAAATTTCATCTTTTACAAAAACTTATTTGATAAATAAATGAGAGATTATATAAAAATGTTGAGAATATATCATGGAACTGAATTCATCTAAAATAATTTTGAAGTTTATCTTAGAAAACCTAGTATCAACCATTAGTATAATTCATCCTATAATCCATAAAAAATAGAGTACAACTATTAGGAGATTAGTTGAACTCCAAAAAGTATGATTGTAGAATACAAACTTTCAATGTTATATTGGATAAAATATATTACCACTACATTACATGTTTATAATACCTATCGATTGTGACTGGAAACCACCATGAGTCATTTGGAAATATATTATATCAAACAATCATCATTTAAACACTTGAATCTTTTAGATTTCTATGTTTTCTAAAAATAAAAATCCAAATATGGGAAAGTTTAATGAGAAAGCTGAGGATGAAACTTTTAGGGAATATTAACCAAATGTGGGTAGATAAAAATATTGGAAAAATTGTTTACAAAAGTTAATGGACTCATATGATGAAAATTTAAATAAATATAAGTCTTTATTAACAAAAGTTGTTGAGAATGATGAGGATGTAAAACTATATATCTTTAATAATAGTGAATGTAATTCAAGACATCCTTATCAATATTTTTAAGAATCGGATGATGAGGAAATTTCACTTGGGAAGGAATCATTGAAATTTAAAACCTTATAAAATCATATTGAATTTCAAAACATTATTAGGAATAATACGTCTCTAGTTCACACTAAAAATAAGTTAAGATTAGAAAACCAAACATCCCATATCTATAATGTGGAATAAAATATGGTTTATGAGGCTATAAAACATAAATAATGAGTTTATTCAATGAATAAAGAGTTGGATTAGATTTAGGAAAATGAAACATGTGATATTTTTCAAAGAAAAAAATGAAAATGTTTAAAGAACAATGTAGTTTTTTATAAATAAAATTATAGAGAGTGGAGAATTTTCTTGAAACAAAGAAATACTTTTTTGTAAAGGATATACACAGGAGGAATTTCTAAATTTTAATGAAATACATTCCCCCATAGCAAGCCTAGAAACTATTCCAATGTTTCTTAAAGTGGATTTTCATCGAAATTAGAAATTTAAATAGATGGGAAAATGTATTCTTTCTTAAATGGTGATATTGAATAAGAAGTTTATATTGAACAATTTTGTAGGTCTCTACTTTATTTGGATGAAAAAAATTGTAAATTAAAAAAACTTTCTATCGGATGAAACGAACACCATATACATTTAATTGTAAGCATGAATATAATGTGAGAATGTTGAAATTTTATAATGCAAATGTTGATAGAAAATGTATGTGAAAGATATTGACTCAAAAATTATAATTCTCATTGTTTATGTGGATGATACAATTTTTCTTTTGATGGAGAATATGTGTTTAGAGAATGTTTTTTAGGAAATGAAGAAGAATTATGAAATTTCATTGTTGGTAGAATTATCTTTCTTTTTTTGGATTAAAAGACAGTTAGAAAATGAAAAATACATTTCTTATACTAAGAAAATTATGCCAGGAAATTGTTAAAGATGCTTGGGATAGAATAATCCAATGATGTTTCAACTATTATATCAGTGATAAATTATTTGGGAAAAGATGAACCCATAAAAATTGAGTAAAAAGTGTATTTTGGAAGCTAATATGAAGTCATATCCACCATACTACCTCAAGGAATGATATTGATTATGCTGTGAATTTTTATTCTAGGTATCAAGGAAATAAAAAATAATCAAATATGATGGAAGAAAAAGAGTTATGAGATATCTCAAAGGTACAAAATTACATATGTTGTTAGTCAATAAAATTTTCAGAAAATGTTTCATGGATTTACTAATGATGATAGGGATGGAGATTATAATAATTGAAAATAATCTTCAAGAGATACAATTTTCCTAATTGAATGTTTTGTGAGTTGTCATAGTAAAAAATCAAAGTTTAATAACATTGCGAACAATTGGAACTGAATATATTTCAGCTAAATAGGAATATACTCAAATATTATGGAAGAAAGTATAGCAATATGACTTGAAAGTGAAAGATTCTACGCCATTGAAGATCCTTTATGATAATCGTTGTGAAATTGATGTTTCTAAAAATCATGTACAATATTCAGGATCAAAACACATTAATATAAATTTTCTCATTATAAAAGAAAATTTTTATTATAGAGATATATTGATATAATACATTTAAACAAAGTTTCATATTGGTGATGTCATTACAGAATAAATTCCAAAAGAAAGGTTTATGGAATTGAGATTGAAACTTCTAGTTCATCCTCCTCCCCTATTCTTATAATCCTTAGAAGAAATGCCCCATCATGCATTGGAATATTTTGAACAAGTGTGAGAGAATGTAATTTTTTTACAATGTATGATTTTTTTACTTATCATTCTAAAATTAATATGAAAATGTGGTTATCATAAAATGGGGGGGGGGAGAAAAATAAATGTGTGAGAGAATAAAGATAGAGAAAAGATAAGACTGGAGTGATTATCGTTATATGACCGCACAATATTTATTTCCTTTATTGGATAGAATTACATCATAAACATTAATTTATTTAGTAGTTTGGTGTCATGGAACTCTCCTTTGATAATGGAAATGTTTTGATAATAGTAAAAACAAGAGTTGTGAAAAAATGCTTATAGTTGTAAAAGTTGATAATGATGATTGTAAAATAATCTAAATGGGGAGATTGAATAGCCATTATGGTAAATATTTTTAATAATGTTTTTTTATTTGTTAAAAAATAACTTTATTTTCTTGCATAGAAGTTCAAGATGATCATCATTGGATGCAGAGGTATCTGAATCGTTATTTTATTCAGGTCCATCAACTTGAAAATTAAATAATATGATCCAAAAAAATTAGAGTTAGATTTTTTTGGTCTATTGGGTTTTTTAATTTTACATATTTAGTTAAATAATTAAACTGTAGGGTTATATAGAAAGAAGTTTTTTTAAGAATCCATACATATGCTGAAGAGTTATGAGAGAATATTGTAATGTTAGGAATTAAAATGTTCTCAAAATTTTTTATGAAAATCATATGATGATTTTCTTATTGCAATGTTCCCACAAATCATGAAAACATTATTCATAAAATCATTTTAAAAAATTGTGGAGATATTTTTGGAATATGAAGGTTAGTGTATGGAGAATCCATCATAATGAGAATTATATCAGACTAAATTTGAGAAGTAATTAGAAATCAGCCTAACTATGGGAAGGAAATAGAAATCAGATTGACTCTGAGAATGGAAAAATTTGAAATAATCTAATTAAAAAAATAATCAAAAATAAAACTCCAGAGGGTTTATGAAAATTTAAAGAGGTCAAACATGAAATTCATGTTTGCATATATCATAGAAAAATAGGAGGAATGAAGAAGTACAACATGAAGTTTAAATGTGAGATACTTTCAGAGTTTTTAAAATTACAATGACTACGGAATGTTTTAATGTTTATTTATTTTGTTTTCAAGGTCACCTATAAGTACTTTCTCAAATCATTTGTTCATTTGGAAATTTTAGATTAGTTAAAAAGGTGGAGACCTTGAGAATTCAAATTAAATGTTATTGTATGATTAAAGTAGAATTGTATTGATCATTCTAGAAGAGTTAGTGTTTTTCAGATTGAGAATGATTTCATTTTATTGATTCATTTTTATTGTGAAAATGAGATGTAAAAAAATTTAGTATGGAAATTGGATCCAATATCATCATATTGAAAAAATTAGATCTAGTATCATCGGATCAAGAAAATCAGATCCTTCCAAATTAGAATGGGCATTCAAACTGTGAAATTGTGGAGAAGTTTCGAAAAAAGTATTTATTGAATTTATATGGATATATTATTTTGTATGAAAACAATATGAATAGGTGGGAGTCAATATAATATTTTATATCAGTATATAGAGGGTGTTTAATAGGATTTGACACAAATTTTATTTACATATTCATAATAGTTTATTTCCACAAATCCATAGGAGTGCCTATGGAAAAGATCTATGTTCTCAGACTAAGGTCTAACCCTGTAAATATTATATTCTATAATTTAGTTCATAATTTTTCATGAATGAGTATTTACAAAATGATTGTAATGAAATATATCAGAATAGGGTCTAGGGGTTAGGTTTCTAAATATTTTGAAAATTATAAAAATTTAAGAACATATTCAACCCCCTCTAATTTATTTCTCGATCCATTGGAACATCAGGTATGTACAACTCATAATGATAAGGATAATGTGATATTTCCATAGTTTTATAAAGAATGAATTTATATGAAAATAGAAACCAATCAATTAATATAATGCGGTCCTACTAAGGTTGCGCTAGCCCGGGAGTGGGCAAAATCATATGCTGCACACGCTGAAATTCCGTTATAAATGTTTAAGTAGAATATATGGATTTTGGGTAGCAGTTCTAATATTTTGATATTATTCAAAATATAGTTCTAAATTATATCTTCGTTGACTTCTTTGACCTCTATGTCCTGTTGTTATCAATTCCCAATTTTTGTTGGGGATGTATTTTTTATATATCATATTTTAATAATTTAATGTATCTTCCAAGTGGATGAAATTACATAATCCATATAATGAATATTTAAATGATGATTATTATAATGTCCATGGTGTTTCTATTCATTATAAAACTAGAGGATAAATTTCTTAAATAATCTGAAATGTATTGTAATCTATATGAGTTAGTACTCTTCCACCATTCTATTCCAAAACCCATTGAATCATCTGATGGAGTAATATGATGTAGATGGTGATTTAATATATTTTTAGGTTAAATTGGTTCAATAAATTACTGTTTTATATAGTACCTATGGATTTCTTATGCTCTATAAGTTGATTTTATTATCATCCAATTGTTAAAATTCAGTATATTCTTATATGGGTATTTATGAAACTTTTCATCATATTATAGTTAAATTATGGAAATATAATTTATCTTTGTTAGATGTTTCCCCATTGTTACCATCCTATGATTAAAAATACTATATAAGATATATTTGATGAAAAATTTCTCATGGATGTTATTCTATTGTCTCTAATGGAAATGCTGGTAGTCTTTACGGTTTGTGATACTCACCTCAGTATGGTTTATATTCACTAAAAACCTGTATAAGATATTTTCTAGTGGAAATCAGAAGTTTGCAAAAAAATTCCCCTTTTATATAAACTATATATTGTTTTATTGATACTAAAATGGTGGATTCTACTTGTCCTATCCATCAACATTGTGGGGGTATTTTCATTTTCACTAAGATTCATGGGGATGTGTTATGTGATACTGTATGGGAATAGATGTCTTGTTCAGTGTTGGAACCATCTTGAGTGTACCATTCCCTCTTTCTACATTAAAAATAATTTCTTCTAGAGTTTTTCATGTAATACTATACTTATTCTTGTTCATAAAAACTAATATTATATAATTCGTACAACTTGTGCTAGATCTCAAAATCTATCAGGGTATTATCATCACATAAGCGGTGTCTTCAGCTAATCACAAATTCTCACCAAAAATTAGATCCAATAGTTTCACCAATTACAATTTTATATTTTCATGATATGTTATACCTATTCATCTGGATATAAATTCAATGACTCTCCCATTTTTAGGTTGCTTTCAATTTGAATGGAATATGAATATTCTATTTCTCAATTTGGAAGAATAAAATTATTGATAGGTTTTTGAAATAGATATTCCCAATTAGTGATTGAATGAGCTAGTGAATCACTATAATATATTAATTTTGTTTCACCTTAAGGCCTTCAGGACACCTCAAGGCCTTTGGGCCACCCAAGGTTTTTTGACCACAAGATGTTTGGACACAAACCAGAGATATTCTATATAGAACAAGCTCCATATGAGTATTTCGATCTGGAACATTAACCAGAGCAGAGGTGTTAGATTTGGTTGAATGAGGGGGTTTGAAAGTTTCCATCGGTGCCAGGCCTATTAAAATCAACAAATAATAGCTAACCAAAAATACAAGCAATGTTGGAGAGCTGATCATGATGCATATGTTAGGTAGGGGTAGTTCCATGTAGTGATTGTCTGTGGTTAATTCCTCTATGAACATCAGGTCATGTAATGTCACAATACCTACTAGTGATGAAAGGGTTCCAATTAAATCATTTAGATGATTATTATAAAAAATGAATAAAAATTGAAGTCCTTCAGTCCATTTAGATGAAGATACTTGATGGAATCTATCAATTCTATAAATATGGGAGGTTGAGTAAATGATAGAGTTGATGATATGGGCGGGGTATGATAATGTAAAAGTAATCATGTATTCTATTGACATAGAACATTTGATTTTTTGGAGTATTATTACCTCAAAAATATAGGTTGGGGCCCAAGAATAGGGAATTATTATTAATTGTTGGTTTCTAGGCTATGGTAAACTGAATTACAACATCGATATCCTACCAAATGGATATGAATAATATTATTAATTTCCAATTTATTGATATATACTTTTTGGGAGACATTGACTCACACCTAGGTGTCGTACTCAATATTAATGCTGATCTTGAGTAACTAAACATTTATATATCTTAATCATCATAAATCATCCAAATAATGAAAAACACTTTACTCACTATGAGATATTTTATATCCTTGGTGGTGGGTCAAAAATGAAATAACCTTTACTTTTTATTTTAATGAATCTAACATAGTATAAGGTAACAATGCATTCATAAGAGTGACGAAATTCTCAGTCTCTCTCTGGTGCTAGGTAGATACACCTAAATTAATGGTTTTCATGTGAATATTATTCTCATATATACATACCAATTATTGATATATTAGTTCAACATTATTCATAGAGTCAACCTTATAGGCGATGTTGATGAAATTTACTGATGTGTAAAATTCCATAGGAATTGGGTCCTTATTTGAAGGATAAGGAAATATACCATCCTATAGATAATTATTAAGATACATACTATAGTTTTCCATTTTTCTCTCATGCATAATGATTATTTTGGACATGTGGACTATATGGGGCTTCACTATACCTCTAGTTTTATCTCTTTTATGCTATCTAAGACTTGTGTTTCTAATGAATTCCCAACCCATTAATATAAGGGATTTTCTGAATGATTAGGGTGTGTTGTTTGTATGATATATTAGGGAGGAAAGTTCATATTATGAATCTTCTAGTCTATATAAGACCAAATTATTTAGGAGTAGGGTGATATTCGTTTTAAACGACCACATACTATAGGACGGGGTTTCAATAATCATACTTCCACTATGACTTAAATTCACTAGGTTTTTTGTCTTTAGGGGAATAAGAGATATAATAATAAGGAAATTTACCCCATTAATACAATCTGGATTTATGAAAAATTTCCATGGTGTTTTCTATCCCAACATTCCTTTTAATAATTAGGGATTTTGTTCTGGCATGTTTTAGGTTAATGGATAATTCTATGTATGAAACATGGAATTTTAACATTTACTATACAGTTGGATTTTTTCTATCCAAAATTTATATAATTTTCAAAAAAAATCAAAGACTAGTGAAAGAAAAGATCAACTATTCAATCAAACAAGGTATACCATTTTGGATAATTGGATGCAGTAAGATTATAAAATAGTTATAGGTTAAAAAATATAGATCATGGGCCTATGACTTATTCCTAAGGTGATGATATTACATGAAACACTTTTAAGTGGGATATACTATACATGGAGAAGGGTGGAATTTAATTCTCAACATTCACTCCATCTTTTGATATGTACATCAAGTGGTTCATATATGGGTGTATAGTAAATATTTCTTAAGTCATCAATGTAAAATGGATAAGGGTTTATTTGTTATCTTCCTAACATTAGGCAACAAAAAACTGAAAATGAATCCATGTAAATTTAATTGAAGTTCTATTTTATTCTCTTTGTATGGTTGGTGTGCTGTTTTAATACATATATATTTATATATAGAATTTAAATGGAGATAAGTCACCCATATATTTTTATGGGGATAACACATGCATTTTTCTATAAGTTATTTGTGAATTTCAGACATAGATGTTTCCATGTCCTAGAAAGAAATAGGTGTATTGTTTTAATCTAGTTAATTTCTCATGATTATAAAATTAATGTTAGAAATTAATTGATATTACTATTCCTAATCTAGATAATGTAATAATTTTATACCTACATTTTGTGGTGATGAATGTTTGATGGAGATCTCATCCATTAAATTAAGGTATATATCTTATGAAGGAATCATAGATAATTACTATTTACTTAGACTAAACCTATATTTAGATATGGTATCATCGACTAAGGAGGAGGAATCTAATGTGACAGGTCCAGATCTCTCTAGAATATCTCAATATAAGGGACTTTCCATGGTAACATCGATAAGGGTAAAAGTTTCATGGTTATTGATATTATGTCCATAGGGAATATTTTTTAGATCATATCAAGAGTAGAGTTCTCAAAACTGATCTTTATGTCAAATTGAAGAAATATATGGAAAACATTCGAGGAGGATATCAAAAATATATTATTTATGTAAAATATTTAAGACCATCACAACAAAATTTTCTCCCCTAATATAGTGTGGGTTTTTAAAATTTTGGGGCAACATGGAAATATTATTTCACATATCCAAGAACATTACCATTATTTTGTATAGGGGCATGAGATCACTCCTGAGATATACAGTTCCATTAGCATTATTTCATTATGGATGATCATTATAGACTAGATGTGGTTGGGGATTTTTTAGAGTATCCTTTTCTTTTAGTATCCATCTAAGGAAACTCTTTTATAACTATTAGAATTTGATAATGAAAATAATGAGGTTGGACCAAGATATAATACTAGCATTTACTGAACACAAAAATATGTTATTGCTTCTCATCTAAGTGGATAATAATATGGGCCTATTTATTTAATACCACGTGGATATTTCATGAACTCTTCTTGGATATAGGGGGAGTAAATATATGATCGCACTCTTGAGATAATTCTAAAATATAACAAAAAATACCTTTGTGTTATCATGAATATGCACTCCTCCTAAAATGTTTATTGAAATATACCGACCTACCCCAATTGGAATAATGATATATGAAGAATTAAGATCACCATTCATCGCCAAAATATGCTGAAGATTCTCCCAATCAGAATGGTGCAGAGGATCACGCATATGGTCATCTCCGAGAATATGCTGATGAGCTGCTTAATTATTTTTGATAGTTTTCATATATGACTTTATCATTATTGAATTCTAAAATATTATCAAGGCAACTTCTTTTATAACTAAATTTATTATAATATTCCAGTAACTATATAATCCATGGGAAAGAATATTAGTTTACCCAACCCCCATTACTATCAATATATAATGACATGCATACATGTAATTGATAGGGATATGATCCCATTTGTAGATGGCTGTAAGGATATAATTATAGTAAAATAGTCCACCACAAATTGACATATATATTTGAGTTTCTCATGAGAGGGTGACAATATGGGTCGATCCTTGGATGGACATCCAAAAATTCCATCCTATCCTCTAAACAGTGTAATGTTATACTAGATGGGATGTTGGTAATGAGAAGGGATATAAGAATATTATTGGGGAATCACCAAATTATTTTGCTGTAATTATTAAATGGATATAAATATTTAATCCAACATTATTTTCCTAGTATCTCTCCATGAAAATCAAGATCTAATGTGCATCCAATCATGGGAAACTAGATGAGAGGCCATCTAGGTGGACCCATGATAGGTTGTTGATAAGATTGTACTATATATTGTTGATATTGATTATTATTAGAAATAACACATATAGATAACACTTGATTAGGTGAAATGTTTTTATTGAACTTATATTCAAAATCCCTAGGCTAAGGGTTGAATTGATTATCACATTCTTGGGATTGGATCCCAAAGTTATTTTTTGTGGTCACTAGAATCATATACTTTATAACATTCTACCCCAACCAAGTTGGTAACATATGAGGTGTTAAAGTTTGAAGGATCTATCATATGTCTTATAAATTTGGGACAATAACAGTTTTATTACTCCATTATGAGGGCATTTATAACGTGTCAATGGAGATGTCGCATGTGACAGAAAATATACTTTTCATGGGTTCCCCTATTAAGTTATTGTTATTGTGTTCGATCATTTACAAAATGGTTCCATATATTTGGATAAAATGGGGAAACATTATGATGAATTTTAGAATAATTAAAACACAAAAAAGAATACCCATCATCGAAACAACATAAGTATGACAATGTTCGATTGGTCGCATTAATAGGGGAAAATAACCCTATTATTATAGTTATTAATATATTCACAGTAGGTTGAAATTTATTTTATGTGATGCATGAATAAAAGAAATACATGTTTTAGTAAACTAATTGTTTTTATTAAATAATTTCAAATTGTTTTCTTGATTGTTTTATACAATGTAAAACACTCAACATGTTTTTACATCCTTGAATTATGTCCATAAGTGTTAGTGCATTATTTATTTCTAATTCAATAAAAACAATAGAGATTATTTATAGTGGTTATCTTTATATTCACATTGGTTAAGAGGATGGATGTTCCGGCTCATGTAAGAAATTTTCTGGGGAATTATTTCATTCTTAATGACTCTCTTATAGATTTAAAATAGTTTCTAGAATCTTTCAAAAATCTCGAGTGAATGACTATCAACCCTAAGCATGTAAACCATTTAATGGAATCATTAATTGATGGTAATATCTATATGTATTATAGGTTCTCTATATTTAATTGGATTTAGTTTTTTTCCTCAGTCCAACAATTTTTACATTCATAACATGTATAATTGTAGATTTGAATATTAATAAATTATCTTATACATATTTCACATTTTTCTTCTTGACTTTGTAAGAATTATCTCGAATAATATTTGTTACATTTATTTGGTCATAGATGTTTCCTATTATGATTTGAAAACTATAATTTCTATGATTCCATTCCTAAATATAGTTCTACAAGTAGATGATACTCTATTTTTGGTCACATAAACCATGATTTTATGATTTGTGTACTCATAAGTGGAAGATTCTTCCTCTCACGATGTTCATAGTTTGTAATGTATAAAATGGGATATTTTGAGAATGTACCTCATAGTAATAATTCCACATGTTTTTGTGTCATCATATTTTACTACTCATGAGTGTGTGTGATGGTCCGTAAAACATTTGATTATCTTTGATGCATTTAATGACTATCACATTAAGATATACTGATTAAAACTATAATGCCATACATTGGTGGGATGTAGGGTATGAAGGTTGCATCATGAATTTAATTTAATTAATGGATAATTAGAGAATATATTTTTCCATTCTATCTTCATAGATGTTGATATCTTTTCCCATTGATTGGAATTGTACCATTGCATTAAATTCAGTGTATGTGGTGTAATGATGTATTTATTTCTGATAGTCAATGAAATATGCATTGAGCATATAAGTTGGTGATACAGATGTGAGCCATAATAGATGAGATATTTTCATAAAGTGATTATAGTATATAATGATCATTCAGATGTTTTTTTGGTGTGACAACATTATGTTCATTCTTTTGAGGGACTTGAACAATTATTAGACAATAATGGTTGACATATTGCAATACCTTCTAATTACAAAGAGAAAGAATCCTATATTTATACACAATAATTTTTTAGTTGATATTAATTAAATTACATTTCAATATAATTAATGGAATACATATTATTCTCTAGAATGATAAATCATTTTATTAAAATTTTATCGACCACAAATATATATTGATGAATTAAAAATTTAATATAAATAAATTTTTAGGTGTTTATGAAAAACAGGAGGAGTCCAAATAGAGCAGGACCATATCTGGTGATAGATATTAATTAACAAGTGGGTCAAATAATATTTCTTATTGTGAAGGGTATAATGAACTCCATAAAATAATAGTAATAATATTGAAGTTTTGGAATGGGGTTTAATTTTTTTTGTTATATTGTTTAAAGACTTAAATTAAATTGAATAATAATTTAACCTAAACACTATATTTATAAATCGATCGTTATTGACAATGTGTTGGGTTAATTGATAAATAGTGAATCATTATATACAATAGGTCTATTTATTGAATTCCTTTATATATATCCCTCTTTTAAATGAGAAACTCAAGTGTTATTCCTTCAAGATCGAAGGAAAAGTGATCCTCGTGAATGAAACAAATAGTTGATTCACAATGAATGGACTTGAAAATATTGATGAATTTATTATAGCTCAAAGCAACACTCACAGATCCAAACAAGATAGATTCTACATTTGGATCCATATGGAAATGAAAAAAATCCAAAAAATGGTTTTCAAACGAATGACATATACATCAACGAAATGATTCCCGGATATGGTAAATAATTTATTCGTATATAAATAAATTGATTACATATTTATGTGAAAGATACCCTAATATTGTGTCAATAAAATATAAATTAAAATATATTTTAATTCAACTCCCCTAAATATAATTATTGTTTATCTTGGAATTTAGAAGTAATAATTGAGTGGTCTAATTTTGATTCATAATTATTTATTTGACTGTTTATTGTTGCAAAATTAAAATTCAGGAATTATTTCCTATCATTAATATTTCTTGCTATATTGTTAAAATCACTACTTCCTATTCTTAATTTGTTGAAAATATTTCCTTAATTTGTTAAAAATAAGATAAGTTTAGATATGAATATACAATCTAGAAGTGTGAATGATCCGATATGTATAATACAATAATACAGAATTGGTAAAAAAAATTAGTCTCCTTGTATCCATATTCATTACAAAAAAAATAATCTTTTTGGATTTAGTGTCATCATATAATAATTTCATGTTACATACTATAAATTCACCATGTGTGGATCGATTAGGGTGGCACATGACTTCATCGGAGTAAACACCTTATAGTTTTCCAACCCGTCTTGTAGTCCACATGCTTTAAAGATGAAAAAAATGGGGTTAAACAACATCAAGTAATTTTTTCATCGTCTATATTTAGAATATGAAAATTATAGACTAGAGAACAACATAACTATAATTACATTCCTTGTATCCTCTATAGATAAATTGTGATTCATCAATATTATTTAGTAGTACAAACTGATTCCCAAGGCATAAAATGTGGTCATTTAATAAAGATAAGTACATGTCGTGTAGCTATATTTTACACATCATGTTCTTTACATATTTAGTAATAAATATTAATTTTAATTAATAACTCTCTAAACATTATCGACTCATGTTCTATATGTCATTAAGTTGACCGTACACACTGGTAGTTATGTTTCATATTATATTAAATGTTGAATGAATTATGTGTAATACTCTATACAATAAATCATGTATTTTTATTGAATAATAATGAATCAATGGATTAAATTTTATAGGTTACATAATCCTAATTTTTTTGTTGGAAATTAATTTTAGAGTAGAAACCTTGGAATAATTAAAAATTCTGTGTACCCAATAAGGTGCATGAGTTCATTATTTAAAATAAAACTATAATTGATAGATTATAAATGCAGTTACTGAATTTCTTCCAAGTGAAAATCAATATACAATTTTATTTTTTTATTAATTAAAATTAAAATATAAATTTTATTTATAATCATAGCGCATGGGTTTTTTTGTGTGGATGATTAGATGAAATAAGATAAAGTCAATTAATTTATCCATATGATAATTAATAAAAATAAATCATGCATGTTTTAATAGATTAATAAATGAATTGAAATTTATTTTATCTAATTATTTAAAATGTGTAATTGTTTCTTTTATATGAATGTTCATGAGCATGACGAAGTCCAATGTATGTGTTAGCATTATTTAATTTAATTTATTACATGGATTTTTAATTATTTGTTACAAAATTAAATTACATGTATTTGTGAGTCATCCCTCCCACTATTATTATGTAGGAATTTGGCATCCAATATTATTTATGTAATTCCCCTCAAATAACCATTTCCCCCTCACATGTGAATGAGTTATAAAACCCTTTAATTCATGGTGTATCCCAAGACACATGGAGGTGTTTCTAGATGGATCAATACTGAGGCCAACCCATGTGATACATAGGTGGAATGGCTAAATGTTGCAACTAATGTGAAGACTAGAACATGAAATTATTCTTCTAGTTCATAAGTGGATTTATTTTTCGAATAATAGATCAACAATTAGATAATATCAGGATCAGTTCATTAAAAAATTAATTTATTTATTTCTAGACCAACATTACATAACGTATGGATGAAAGACCATGATCACATAAATAAATTAAATAATTTTAAAAATGAAATTTAAATAAATGGAGTAGGTGGTAATGTTTTATCTGACATGGTACATTAGTTAATTAAAATACACATAATTTTATCAAGTCAAGTAAAGGATAAAAGAATAAAATATCTATTCATAGTAAATTAAATTAAATTAATTAAATATTACGTCATATTTTTCCTTTCTATTACATGATTAGTGTTGAAACCAATAGAACTATGTTTTATACCAAACCTTTTAGGGACATTGGATTTTATTTGTGGTGTTCATATGATGTTTTTGGGTTGAATTAATAATTTTTCATTAGAAGAAGTAACCCTATCATGATTTGTGTAATTTGGAAAGAAGTGTTGAGGAGATACAAATCAAGATTGATATATTAGTGACTCCACTAAATATATTATGGAGATTAATTATCCTAGTGGGTGAAGACCTTATAACTAAATACCTTCAAATAGTCTGGACGACCCTATTTTGTGGTTATATGAAAGGTCGTATGGATAATTTCTATAGTGACCATGACCCTAATAGCCTAGATCTGGTTCCATAATTTTTGACATGGGAATAAGATACAAGAAATCACATCATGAATGAAAAAATATTTTATTATTATTGGTAAACTATATGAATACACGATTCTCATATAACATTGTTCACAAAACTAATAACAAGATTCTTTTTAGAATATCCTTATTCGACATACAATATCATAAAATACCAAATATAGTACAATTATTGGTTTCTATGATAGGATAAAATAATAGTGATATCAAATGTCCAAGAAGGGTTATATACTGTGGAAGCTAGCATGAGTCAATGAATCAAAATCAATAAAAATGAACAATATTGAATGTTTAATATCTAAACACACATTGCATTTAAATATTTTACTTTCATAAGCAATGTAAAGTTAAATATCTAAAACAAATTCCATTTAATAAAAAACCAAAATATCATAACTGGTAAAGGAATAATCAATATGACAAGAAAAATAAATAAATAATAATTTCATTCAGTCAATAAATGACGAATGAAATTAATCTAGTGATATTATAATTGCAAAAATATCATGGACTAATAATTTAATTCTAAAAAAATGAAATACTTAAATATTTAATATCTAGTTTCCCTTGACCATGAAACCTTTACCATTAATATATATCATCAAGAGAGTTTAATACAAATAGGGTAAAATCCCATTCAACTATGGCTAAAAAATTGATTCATCTAAAGAGACTATCGATGCATCAAGGTGGTATCATTAACCAAGAGCCACCCATGTATTTACTATACAATTAATTATTCATATATTTAATAATATATTTAATTTATAATCAACTTTCCATATCCTAAAATATCAATATTTAGTTAATTTAATATATTTATATATATTTCCAATGAAAAAAATAACATTCAATGAAAACACTCTATTTTAAAATGGTATACAATTAATGAAATTAGAATTTCCCTGATTAAAAACATAGATATATAAGTTAAATTTAATTTCTAGTGATCATATAAATGTTAATATTTCCACAGGAAGTCAATGACTACAAGATGTATCATGGAAGTGAATACCATTACTGTCTTTGGATAGAATAATCACAAACTATCCAGAGAAAGAATCTAGTTTCTATAAATTCATACCAATCATATTAATAATAAAAGTTAATTTTCATTCATGAATATAAATAACATAAAAATATATTTGAAAACATTGTTGAGGAAAATGACATTTTCCTTTTAAAAATCATATTGAAAATCTTTTTCAAAAAAAATAACACTAAAAACCATTTTTCAGAAGACAATTATAAAATTATAATTTCTGCCTAAAATAAAAGATGGCCATGATAATAGGTAATTTCATTTATTCCATGAATGTTATAAATAACATTCCTTCTATATAGTAAAATGTTTCTAAATGTTCCTTGTTCAAAAAATATTAATAAGATTCCTTTCACATTTATAATAAAATAAAAATGGGAGTAGTTTGGAAAATAAAAAATGAATAAATATTCCATAAATAAATAATTTTTAAAACATTAAATATATTTTTCATGAAAAAATTAGAAAAAATGGTTTTGGTAGAAAACTGATTCTTGACAAAAGAGAGAAAATTAGTTGGGTTTAAAAAACTATTTTTTGTTATTTATAGTATAATAGAGTCTAAAAATGGTAAAAATACTTGAAAATATCATAAATTATCATATTAGAAGAAAATTAAATGCGTTTATTATGAAATGGTATGATAATTTCAATCAAATAATACTCAATATAAATAATCTCAATTTTATTGAGATTATGCAATAAACTATTAAAATGATCATAATTTTGATGTTAGAATTAATCAATGAACATAATATTTGTATCTAATATAATTATGAATAATAGAATTGGATATATATAATAATATAATTAAAATTAATTACACACATTATCTTACCATGAAAAAATAAACAAATAAAAAATTTAACCCAACTAGTAGAAATTGAGTTAAATAATTTCTTACCTCAGAGATACTTTTAGTTGTATAATTACTTAAAATAATTTATACTGATTTAAAACAGGTTATTAGCATATATAAGAACAATATTTACATGTATAATATCATATATTATCCACTGATCACATAGTATCATCCATTTGTTAAAAATCATTCATTATTTTAATTGTTTTGGGTGTTAATTAACTTATTTTTCCATACATGATTTATTATAAATGATACAGTTATTTTGAATATTATTATTTTTATATGATATAAAAATAATAATAATAATATAATTATCTTATTTTTACATGGGTTATACTTTTAAAACTAATTGTGAATGTTGTTTAGAAAAAATGATGTATGTTACGATCATGAAGATAGTATGTCTTACATATGTAATAATAACATTTCAATTTTTCATCGGTCATTATCGAATGAAGTTGAGTAATATTTTACCTTGATATTATGATAATAATTAAATTAATACCATGTTATGTACTTAAATATATCATAAAATTGATTTGGTGTTGAACATAGAGTTTCATTCCTTAGTTAAGGTGGTTGTCCGCATATACACAAATGGTATTATCATCTTTACATGTGTGAAAATAAAATAAATATATATATATATATATTCATTAAATATTTATAAAAATACAAATTATATCATAATTATTTCATAATTTTCACATATAATCCTTAAATTTATATTTTTCACTTTCTTTTAGATGTGTTGGTGAAAGAAAAATCACATTTCTTCTTGAGACGGTGGTCCACCATACACATGAGTGTCATTATGATATCTTATAAAATGTTGAATAATATTTATATATATAAGATATAATGACTATATATGTAGAAATATGTCATAAATATCATATATATTATTTATATAATCATCAAACCTATCCATGAATGGTCGAAATATAAAAACGAACAACATCCGTTCGCAAGTTGGCAGTACGATGATCATAATAACAACGATTTGGTAACCCATTTTCTAAATGTTTAGGAGGTTTTGGGTACTAAAATGTTTTGGAAAATTTCATTGAATTTGTAATATACTGAATTTATTATATCATATTGGTTTAATAAAAATTTATCGTGATGAATGGTGTAAAAAAAATGCGCTTATTGAAAAACATAACCTCTTCTTCGTGAGTATTCATATAGTTTTAAATAAATCCTTTGAAAATTTTATTTCATACCAAAATAAGGCTTACAGAATGAAGTTGTGTAATTTTTTAAGTGATATGGTAAGATATTTTCAAATATAATTATGCGTGAAGGTGTGATGTAGAGAGGAGACTGGGTGGCCTTTTATAAGTGGGGGAGAATAATTTTTTTTAAAATAAATGAGTGCTACCACATTTTTCATATTTTAAAAGGTTGTAATATTGATAATTAAAAAAAATTATATGTTAATTGGTGGAAATATATTAAGAAAATAGTTTCTAGAGAACATTATAGGACATTTGTATTCTTATCCTTTTAGTTGAACCCCAATTAAACCCATATTTTCCTTAACTATGATAATTAGTTCTGACGACATTAACTATTCATTTTTTTTCAAAAATCAATGTGAATTTATTAGAAATTATTAATTATTCTGATTTAGAATATGGAATCCATTTTTACAAATTAATTTTTCATATATAGAACGAATTAATTTATAATTATCCCCACAGACATGACAGGGAAGTGGCTTTTCGATATGTAAATGATCAAAAGTCTACAATATTTTTAAAAATAAATTCTTCATGAGAATGATTCAAATGACCTATTTTATATTAATTGATATAAAATTTTACTATTTTTAAAATAAATAACAACTAATACAGTAATTTAACATTAAAAATTATTTGAACATAAATGCGGGATTCAATTAAAATCTAGAATTTTTCACTATTCATAATAAAATTGAAGCATCTTAGAAAATTATCAATCTTTTACACAATGATAATTTTGTTATAATGATTATAAAAAATGAGATTAAATTGTCAAATAAATTAATAAAAATTGTTTAGAATGAACATAAATTTATGTTTGTAGAGGGGGATTAAACCATCATTTAGATAAATACTGTTTTCATTATATATTTCCATTACATTAAATAATTCTTATTTTGTATATACTAACTAGATATCTAATATGTGTTTGTAAATTATATATTTTCATAAGTTATTTAATCTGTTTTCCCTCCATTCGCACAGTGAGGTAATAATTGTCTTATTAAATAATAACATTAATAGTATATTGTCATCCAATAAAACTCATCCCTATGTCCAATGAAATATTTTTAATACACTAATGTTTTCATGAAAAAAGAATCTAAATTTATTTAATCATGAAATAAAAATTATTGGATATATTTAATTTTTTTAAAAATAAAAATACTTTTGAATGTATCACAATATTATATTCCCTTACATGCTTAGTGCCGCATGCCATACATTTTATCAAATAAAATGTCCTTATTTTGAAATTTCAGGGTGTTATATTTTCATGACCATAAAAAATTGTTTCATTACGATATGAACATTGTCCCAGTAAAACAATTAATTATATTTGAAAATTCAATTTCTTCGTAAACCTAAAATCATAAAAGGGTTAATAAAACATCTAACTAATAAGTGAAGTATAAAAGTACCGTAGTCATACATAAGGACCCAAAAATAGTTTTATATATAGTGTTAAATTCGTGGAAAATTAAGATGTGGACTTTTTAGAGAAGCATAAATAATTATTGAGAGTGATATTGGTCATTTTTTACAATAAGGGGACTGATAGATGGAATTTTAAGGGCCTCACAACCATAAATATATGATGATTTAAAAAACCATATGATTAATTAGATATGAATTTAATAAGATAACTTCTTTTCAATATCCTTTTCCTAATGTTGATCAATTTATTTAATGTACCAGAATATAAGGAAACACCATTACTTGGTATGATTCTATTTGTATTTCATCTTTTTGTTGTTCTTTGATAATGTTAAAATTCATTACTAACTATATAAATTGAATATAAAAAATTTATAATTTTTTATGTCTAAAATAATATTAAATACTTTTAATGTATCATAATATCCAAAAAAGAGTGTCAAGTAATTCCTCCTAAAATGAAATATTTTCCAAAATGAATATGTTTCACAAAAGTAATCCAATGGGAATAGATCCTCATATGGTGAAGTAATACATTAATCACTAAAACCTCATCCAACATTAAATGTTAATGATTTCATAAATCAATAACCATATAATCCTTCCAAAATATCAAGATATAAATTTTTAGAAAGAAGGCCAAAATATTTGAAAAAAATGAACATACCATTAATCCCATAAACAATATTATTTATCTATTAATTGTCACATACTAGACATTTGATTTACTTCATCCTGTATTCTCTTGAATATGGTTAATTATATGAATTACCAGAGAAACTAGTTGAAAATATTAATTATTATTTATTAATTAAGTAATACAGATATTATGTGTTACATTCCTTAATGAAAATTATTTTGTAGACCCCATTAATGAAGGTATAAACCACATTTTAAAAAATAACTAATTTTTTATATGGTATCCAGAAATATTCATTCATCATTATCAATTACTTATACATGGATCCATTTCTATGTGTGTAATATAGTAGATTAGATGATATATTAATCAAACATAATGTATAATCCCAAAAATAGTGAAATAATTGATTCATAGATAATCCCATAATCATAAGCATGGATTTCTTAGTAATGTCTCTATTCCAAATCCTTCCTAATGGTTTTCCAGTTAAATGGGAATTATCTTAAGAATATCCCCTACGAGTTTCAAACCATGAGCGCAATAAGGACCATTTTCATGCCACAAGTGACAATTGAGTCAACCCCAATGTTCTCTTTTCTGAGTTATTACCACTAGGTACGTCTATGATGGATCCACATCCAATTATACTTTTCATAAATAAATGTATATCAAGTTTAAAGAACAGAATATATACTATAAAAAATAATATTATGATCATATATACTTATCCTCAAATTCAATCATGGTTACATTATATAAACTAGGTTTTTCCTAAATATAGTTCTCATCGTTTCAACTAAACATCCTCTAACACTAACTATAGTGACCCCAAACCTAGTATCCTAGAGATGGTGAATTAATTTATTAAATTGTAATAATATATATATGGAATCACATATTTAATGGATTAATACTTTCTTAGTAATGGTAAACTGGATACATTAATGATTCCCATATTAAATTAGAATGAAAAAATCACAACATATTTTTATGATAATAATTTTAATCCATGCAGAATATCCTTACATGTCAATTATTATAAACTACAGTGTTACCTATGAGAGGAAACAAAATAATGGTAATCTAAAATTCTCAGTAAGGGTTAAGTAAATTATAATAATTGGTAAATCAATGAAGCATAATCAATAAAGGATGAATGATATGAAAATATAAATATCTTAACACACATGTCATTTAAATAATGGACAACAATAACCAATTTATTATTTAATAAAAACATTCCATTTATTTATTAAATTTAATATGATAACTATATATGAAATAATAAATATGAAAAGGTAAACAACTACAGACGCTAGATATTTAATCAATAAACTGAGCATAAAATGCATTGAGAGATATTATCACTGAGAAAATATCATTGATAATAAAAAATATATTCTAAATGAAATAAATTTTTGATTATTAAACATAACCCTTCTTATGAACATGATACATTTTCCATGATGATATATCCTAAATATAGTTTTATAAATACATGGTAAACCCACATTTAACTGAGGACACCCAACAAATTCAACCCATTAGATTACAGATTAATCGAAGGGATATCATTTAATAGGATCGACCCATGCCTTAATTTTAAAAATAATTCCTCATACATAGAATACTATATTTAATTCCAAAGTAGTTTTCCTTATCATTAAATATCCATATTTTATAAAAATACCAATTTATCAATATTTTCTATGATAAATAAATAATACTCTGTGTAAACATGGTACTCTAAAATGATATATGATTTAAGAAAAAATCATATCCATGAAAAATAATATATATATTTTTTGTGAAATTTAATAAATTATATTTTCAGGAAAGTGAATACATCAAGGGGATGTTAATTAATATAAGATTAATCAAGGATGTGATTGATAATACTACCCTTGGTAAAAATAATCAAATAAAATACAGAGGAATAATATGGATGGTATTAACATATACCCATTGGAGTAAGAATAAATATTTTTTTTGTCATTTATGACTATAAATACCATAAAAATATCTTGGAAAACATTTTTTGTAATATATCCTTTTCATTTTGGAAAATATTTTAAAAATTGATTTATTTGGAAATCACTTTTACTTTTTTTAAATATCTTCAAAAAATTGAATATAAAGATTAAGTAAAATGATTATCATGATTGTGGGAAAATTTTTAAATTCAAAAATGTTAAAAATAAAATTCCTTTTTCATTTTAAAAACATTATGAAAATTAATTGTTTGTTAAATGTTAATAAGACTACCTTCCCATTTTCAGTATAATCTAATAATGATTAGTCTCTAAAATGGTAAAAAGATTTCATTGATACAATTTTACAATTAAAAGTGCAAAAAAAATTATTTAAATAAATTATATAAGGATCAATCATTTTTAAGGTAGTTTTGGAAAACATTGTATTAGAATAAATAGAGATTTCAGACCAGTGGGAGAAATAAAGTTGTTTTTAAACAAAATATAAACTGGTTTCTGTAAAAAAGAGAAGGAAATTGTTATTATTGCATGAAAATATCATGAAGAACCATAGGATAATAACATTAAATTGGTTTATTAGGAAATTTCAATGTAATTTTCTTTTATATAATATTCATTATTGAACAACCTCAATTTGAATGGAATTGTTTGATTAAACCGTTATAATGATCATAATGTTCAAGTGTGGATTAATCAATATATATATTATGTGTATCACCTAAAAATTGATATGAACAAGTAGAAATATAATAAAATATAATAAAAAATTACCACACACATATTCTTAGAATGGAATAATCAATGACGTAGATGTTTAACCCAATGCGTGGAAATTGAGTTAGGAAATCCCTTACCTCACTCTTCCTTTTGTTTAGATCATTATTTAGCCTAATGTATACTGGTATTAAACATGTTATTAAATTATTTAAAAAAACTATTAATATTTAAAATATCATATATTATCATTTTATAACCTCTTATAACCTTTTGTGTTCAATCATTTGTTATTTCCATTATTTTAGGTGTTAATTGCCTTGTATTTTCATGCATGTTTCATCATGAATGATTTGGTTCCTATGAATATTATATAGTTATATAATCTTAATAATAATAATAATAAAAATATTATAATATTTTTACACCAATTTTAATTTTATAACTATCCATTACAGAATATTATTCAAAATGACTAGCCTTACGATCACGAAGATGGATGGTTGTACAAATGCATGCGTAACATTTCCATTTTTCGAAGATAATTATTGAAATGAGATAAGTAATAATTTACTATTAAAAAATTATTATAATATACTTAACACTATATTCTCAAATTATATAAATATTCCATGTGGATTGGCGATAAAAAGAGAGACATCTCTTTGTGGATGCGGTAGTCCACATTTAAATGAATGATGTTATCATCCTCTTGTGAGTGAAAATGAATAAAAAAATGATATATATTTTTTCATTGAATAATGAAAATATTACATTAATTTTATTATTATTTAATTTACATACATGTAACCATTATATTTATCTTGGTCTCCTTTTATGTGAACCATTGGTGAAGGAAATAATCAAATCGCTTTGTGAGGCGGTTGCCCTCCGTAGACTTGGGTGAAATTAGCGTATCTCTAGTGGAATATAATGTAAATATATATATAGTATATTTTTACTAGAGATTTATTAATATTTTATAAATATCATATATTTTATTTAGATACATCATCATACCCATAATTGAGATGTTGAAATGGAAAAAATGACTGACATCGGTTTTCGAGGTTGGAGTCTTCCACACACAAGAAAATTGACCTCATAACAAATTTGATTGATGGGGATATATTTTTATGTAATTGAATTACACTAGAAACATCATAGTATATTTATGATATTGATGTTATTATATTTTTATAAATTAATAAAAAAATTTGGTAGTGGAAAAAGAATTAAAAAAAATAGGCACGTTGTTGAAAATTATCAATTGTTTGGGAATACTCATTAGGTTTGCAAATAAAGCATTAAAATGTTGGATTTATTCCCAATATAAAGACTATATAATAATGTTAGGGAATTTGTGAATTTAATTTCATATGGATTGAATGAACCAAACTAGTGTTATGGTGTGAATAATATATTAGAGGGGATGACCTTTTATAAGTGGGGGTGAGGACACACAAGGTATTTTTAAGACTTGTTGTGTAATCCCTCAAATTGCATATGCCAAAAGTGTCCAAAATTGAAAATTATTGATATTTATAGGTTTAATTTTCAAAATTTGGAAAGATATTATATCTTATGTGATTTTATATGTTTTTTTAACATTATTCATTTAATTTAATCCCTACATAAACCCATTTTTATCTTATTAATGGTAATTAATTTTTACAGCATTCACTATTAATTTGTGTCAAAAATAATTCTTCTCTAATTATACATTTTAAATTATTATGATTGGAAATATAGAATCAATTTTTTCAATTTATAAATGTATAAATTTAAAATTTTAATTTAAAATTATTAACATATACGTGATGACAGAGCTGGGATTCAACCTGAAAATGATGAAATGTTTAAAAAGTTTTTATATCACAAATTTAATAAGAAAATGATTACAATTACCTAAATTGGATAAATTGATATATAATTGAAATTATCATACTTTAAAAACACCTTATGATATAATTTATCTTTTTAAATTATTGAAACAAACACGGTATTTTATATTAAATTTCAGTGTTTACACTAATCATCAAAAAAATGAAACATCATAGAAAAAAGAATAAAACAAAACACAAATAATATTTTTAATTTCCTATTTAAAAAATCAATATTTTTCAAATAAATTTTCTAAAAGGGTTTAAAGTAAATATTTATTTATGTTTGAAAAGTGGAAATTAAACCGTCATTTAGTAAAATATTACATTTTAGAAAATATTGTATTTTATTTAAATTATTTTTATTTTATTTATATTAAATTGATAGATAATAAATGTTGGTAAACCATATGTTATCATAATTTACATAATGATATTCATAAATTTCATTTAAAAGGATATAAAATAATTATAATATTAAATAAAATTATTATTATTATATTTTAATCTCGTAAAACTCATCATTTTGTGTAATAATTTTTTTTGAAAACATGTTTTCTGTGTAATTAAAGATAAAATTAGTGTGGTGTATATTTCATGTTATTTAAGAGATTTAATTTATATAAAAATAAATATATCATAAAGTCTTGGTGTAATGAACTGGATGAAACACCCTATTACTGTGATACACTAAACTACAAAAACATGGCCCTACGTAAATTCTCGATCCCTACAGGTTTGTGAACTGCACATGGCATGATAAAAAATAATAGTGGGAAGGAATTTTACGATAAAAAATCCTGGAAGTAAGATTAATATGTTAGTATGTATACCATAAGTACTCCACATGGAGAAGTGTACCCAAAGTCAAACATGAAAAAACCCTAATTTACAACAACAATATACCAGAATAAAGGATAATAGCCTATGTACTAATAGTCACAAATCTCCAAGCCCAAGGATAAAAAACAACCACCACATCCAAGTGTCTCCTTTCCCTTTACTGAACCTAGAAGAAGATAATATAAAAAAATAACAAGCAACAAATAAGGTGTGAGATAAAAGAAAAATAATTTCTCATAAATGATTCCATAATAATATGACCACATTTAATCAACCTAATAAAGCTTCTGATTGTAAATAAATAGAAAAGTCATTTCAAATCTTTTTTAAATAAATCAATATTTAAATTATAAATGATGTAAAATAATTCAAATAAATTGACTAATAATCATTTTATATAAAACCACTTATATAAATTAATAAGTCGTGTGAAAAAATTTACAACAAACAACGTCATATTTAAATTTCAATACAAACAAGGCAGAAACATGATCATCTTACAAAAGGTACAATTTTTCTATACGATATGACTCCATAACGTCTAAATTGTTTTAATGGAAATATGTATAGGCTCTTCCTCGTTAATATTTACTAGGGATGACATGTCACTATCTCAATAGGGAAGTGATCTACTATATATGTATTGTTATTATGGAAAATCATAAAGTGTTGTCTCAAATAACTTACTAACTACCTTGGATTCCATGTGATCTAATAAAAAATGATAGAAAATTTCTTTTAAGTCATATTAAAATAAATTTATACCATTATCACATTCCAAATAAACCAATTTTCTATTCAAAAACAAAATTGATGTCTTTAATTAAAACATATACTTTTCCAATATAAAATCAATTGGTTTTTAAGAAAATAATTTCAATCCAGTTTCTAAAATAATAATAAAAAATAAATTCTAATAGTCTATTTCAAAATTTACATTCACCATTTAAATTCCACAATTCAATTCCCCACATTAAATTCCAAAAATTACATCAATTTCCACAAACACGTCACCGTATAATTGAATTGGGGGATTATTCAAAATTCAAGAAAAATCTATTTTCAAAAACTGAATTAAATGGAATTGGGTTTTTAATCAACCAATAAAAATAAATTTCAATTATATAATGATTATAAATTTAAAAAAACAATTGAATTTAAATCATGCAGTTTAGGGTTAATCAAAACTAGCCATCAAAAGAGAACCAAAATCCTCGAGATTATGAGATCAATAAGCACCAATCCAAAAATATAAAAATCAAGTGAATACCATCTGTAATAAGGATTTGAGAATTAATAATAATATTGAGATTAGAAATAGAAAGGGACAGATCCTCCATCAACATGATGATATATAATGACCAAGGGATGAAATGGGAGAGTGAATAAATAGGTAAATGGGAAGAGAAAACATACCATTTAGAGTTTAAATTTTGTTATTCAAGTTTCGATCCACTATTTAATGGGTGTAGATGGGATAAAATTTCCACATGGGTGATCTGAAGTATGAATAAACCACAGCGGTTGAGTTAGGTATATCAGACACCTAAAAAAGAAATCTTTTGGATATATTTTTTTTAAAAAAGTTCAGATTAGTTAAATCTCATACATGGTTTCATGGGCAGAGACACAAGGATAGAATAACCATGCACCCTTACCATCTACCACTTTTAACGGGGTTTCACAGTTTATGAAAAATGGGCCCAGGTTTTTCCAAACAGTGTTCCAACAATGAAAAGCCCCACTTCAAGGTTTGGAAGGTTTTTACATAAATGGTGCACAATTTTGGAAATCCTTCTACCAACCACACATATCCCAAAAACATTCCATGTTTTCGAAGTTTTCACCTGATGCATATCCAATTGATACAAAAACCAGCCATGATAAAATAAGGGATTTATTCATACATGAAAATAATAAAAAGATGTTATTACCTCCTCACCATGGAAACTTTTTATCCCTAGAAATCATGTTATAATGATTCCATGCCAAAAATATGAGGCCAATGATCTCTCATCAATGCCTATATCTCCCAATTCTCATTTGAATCTAAACCTTGCTTCCATGATACTTGAAATAAATTTATCATCCACCCATGATGTGCATTGGTTTCAGGATTAACTATCCATATTAGACATTTAGTTATAGATAAATCATGTTCAACCTCAATATCACTCCACATCAAAAAATGAGATGGATATGATAGATACCTATGTTGTTTCAATAAATGGAGAACATTATGTATCAATGTAAATTTTTTTGGAAGAGATAAATGTTAATATTCTACCCCACCTTCTTGACAACATCAAAAGGTCCCACCAAAGTAGGAGGAAGTTTCCCCTTCCACTAAAGCCATCAATGACCCAAAATGGATGAAACATTCAAGATCACCCAGTCAAAAAATAAAAATTCCATCATTCTACAATAAAGATGCACATATAATTTATACCAGAAATGTGCCATCATCAATATCTAATGAGAAAATTGAATCTTGGTAGTCTTTTATTGGTAAAATATTCATATATCAAAGAACATTTCACCAATATAAAACCTACATAATATAGATCTGAAAGTCCATCCATACATGGACTCAAAAGTATTCATTTTGACCATGGAAAAGTAACTATTATTATAATAAAAATCAACCATCCTCATATGGTCATTCCAAGATAGAATATAGTCTAGGACAGATACATGTAACATGCCTTTAAGAATTTATATATCTCTTTTTATCTAGACATATGACTACGGATTGATTTCTATAATCAAATGAACTAGAGATACTATTTCCTTCTAAAGGCATATCCAATAATTAGACGTAAACCTAGGATCCCTTTAAAATACTATAGAATACATGAATATATGAAAAAATAATTTCTTTATCATAGAGATTTCCAAACTACTCATCCTTGGTTTTATCATGAATTATTATAAAGTGAACTGATTTAGTTTGTTGATTGAAAAAAACCTATGTTGTAATCTTTTTTATATTGGTTTGTGGAAACCTAACCAAAACATCCATAGAGATATCACCCACATCGATGTGGGTAGTGAAAGTTTATGAAGTAAACTCAATGTTTTCTAGTTCACTTCCTAGACTTGTTTTCTTGTATTACAAGATGATAAAATTTAGAAATTCCCCACCTCATACCATAACATAAGAATATAAACCTCATGACATGAAATCATCATGGTTCATGGGTGGACAACCCACTGTTAATTATTAAAAATTTCCACCACAACTTTTATAACCAATAATTGTAAAAAAAATATTCTGATAACATAGAATACCATTTAGGGGGAACGACTAGTCAACCACGGTCAACCCCCTAAAAAAGAGTCATTAAAATTGTGGATATGACCCTAAATACATTATTCTGAGAAAATATTCACATGAAGAGTGCATGTTAATTAGTAAATATACATGGAATCCTATAAACATGATTCTTGGGATCCAATATGTTATTCATCATATATATGCAATATGTTCCACACTTTTGATGATTACTTCAGGGTCTTGGTTGAATTTTTCTTACTCAGAGAATCTATGATGACATTCCCTTACCAAGGGTTATATGTAATATAAAATTAGAAATATTTTAGTCATTATACCAAATGAATCTAGTTGAAATTTAAATATTTATGAGAAAAGATATAACTCAGGATATTGAGGTAAAAAAACATGGTAAACCTTTCTTCGAAGAGTTTGTGCTTCTTAATCTTAAGTGTGTTCATCACATCTGCAAGTTCAAGGTCATGGAGATTTTACCAAAATACATTTCAGTTCAAGGTTTTTTTTCATTTTTCATCCCAGGACATTTTTACTACCTTATATGTTATGGAAGTCATTATATAATCTTTTAATGAGAATTCCATAGTGAACATGTGATCATACCAAGATAAACCCAGAATCTATGAATATATAAATTATTTTTGTAGCTTTTTTGATGTCCTTAAAAACATCAACTTTTTTAGGATCAACTAAAATAACAAGTTCCTAAATAACATCTCCCAAAAACATATCTTCTAGAATCCGTAAATAAAATTTCTAAATCATGGAATAATGTTTTTGATTTCTTAACAATTCCAAAACTACTCTCAGGTGATGTACATGATCCTCCTCATATAAAGGCGAATCAAGGATTTCAACCACATATTCTTCCAAAAAAGTATGACGGTACTGAGGTAAAATACTGTTTATTAAATCCATAAATATTGATGGAGATTTGGTTACACCAAAAAACATGAAAAGGTTCTCATAATGGCCATACTTTCTCCAAAATCAGGTTATCTTAATGTCATATTGTTTTATTATCAACTGATTATAACCAGATCGATGAACAATATTCAAGAACCAAATTTCCCCCTTTTTAGCTGATCAAACAAATCATTAATCCATGGAATAAGATATTGGTTATTTATTGAGAATCTATTTTGTTTTTAGTAATAATAAAAATGGTGAAGTGAACCACCATCTTTCATAGCAAAGAGAACCAGTGCAACCCAAGGTGACGCACTTCTGTGTTTAGAGCTTTTATATATAATATCATACAACAATGTCTCAAGATCTTTCATTTTGGCCAGTTCAATGATGTAAGATGTAATATACAATGGTTGAGTACCAGGTACTAAATCAATAGAAAACAATTCATCCCTTGCTGGTGAAAACCTATATAATTAAGAAGGAAAAAAGTCAGGAAACTCTGTCGAAAATGGATGGAGATCACTTCCCAAGGATTATCAATCAAAATAAAAATGAAATTTTGATATTACATTTCCCAAATCAAGATATAATGGCCCATATCTACTCGACCTTTCGTCCCACTCTCCTTGAACGATATAGCACACCCCATCAGCTGTTGTAAAGGACACCCAACCTAGATAAGAATGAATCTTGGATTTATTATCAACGAACTCCTCTATACACAATATGACATGAATTTGTTTCATGCCATGAAATAGATAAATACTAAGGAATAGTAGAAACTATGAAAGAGAAATCACTAGAGGGTCTACAAATATGCATCCCTATCTTCATTCCAAGGCATGTTGAAAAATACATCATATTAGATTAAATCACCATATAAAGATTAAGTAGATTAGAAATATGGGTTGAAATACATGATTGAGATGCACCAGTATCATATAATGTTGTCACTAATGATGAAATTAATGTTATGGTACCCCATATAGTCATTGGACCTATATCTATTTCCCCCAGAGACTCTTCTACCATGTGCATAAGCTTCATTCTAGATTCCTGTTTCTAGAACCACTTTTCTTTTAAAGCATCTGATTACGCCATACTTTTAGTAGGATCTGATGATCCTATGCCACTAAAATGTGTTGATTAGACATTGGGTAACTTCTTTAGGTAATATGTGTGTCGTGAGGATCCAAAAATGATTGGTAACAAAGTTCAAAATAGTATGAAATTCCAAGTCATTCCATAATAGTATTAAATAAAAGGGACACTTCCAAGAACTGTAGGTGGTATAGAAAAATGATTATATTGAAAAAAACATGATAATTATCTTGCATTTTTTTTTCTTGTAGTGTCATTCACACCGACTATAGTTGAAAAAGGTACTCCCCTCAACCCTGAATTTCTGACTATGTTCATTTGGGCCATAACCTCTCTATATGGTATAGTAGTATAATGGGTTTTCATTAGAAATAAAACCTAAGAACAATTATCAAATAGAAGTCCCAACTTGAACTTTCATGTTTTCTTCTTCTCATTTGATAATATCTTAGGTCAAAACTATAATAATTGAGAAAAATGGATCGCCTACTCTATCATGGTCTTGTAAGCTTACTTGTGTTTAGAATACAAAATATCATTGGTCAACACCGTAGAATCCTAATATAACATGTTAGTGAGAAGTCCATTGAATTATTTCCACTAAAATACCTCATTATTTTCCTCCATCACAATCATAAACCACTATCTCCTGCTTGTTTTATCTATTATGCTGATGTCACACTTCACCTTCATTTGATGAGGTGTCTCTATGAACTGAAACAATGATTCTATCATGCTCAACCATTCCTCAGCCTTTTGAGGACCATTGTAACCTATTATTAGATGGTGTATTTTGGTGAAGGAACACTTCTGAAAAATACTGAAGAATGTCTCTCTAGGGTTCCATAGTTGGATTGTAAACAAGAACCGGTGGTATTCCCTGTCCCAAATCATGGATACTATACAATATCAAATCAATTATCCCTTAGTCTATGAGAGGATTTGATCACTGAGGTTCTTCAACATCTTCCTCTTGGATCAGATTCACACATCTTATTAGATGCATGATGCTATAAAACAACCTAATGGACACAAAAGATGTCATATTAACTCTCAAATAGAGAAAAAAAATAATTCCTAGAAAATAGAAAAAAAATTGGATTTCAATATATCTAAATCAAAATTTTGGAAAATTCTATAATTAAACCTGAATAATTCATTCCATAACCACCTCTGGTGACTTAATGCTCATTGAGGTTAAAGCTATCAAGGAACTCAATCACATGTACCACCTATATATGGACAATATTATACCCCTCTATTCTAAAAACAAGATAAGAATCACAACCTAGATCATTGATACCACTTTTTTCATGACATGACCTAGACACCCTGGTACACTAATGCCCACACTAGAACAGACATGATCCTAAGGGAATTCCCGATCCCCATGGGTTAGATACTAGCACCTGGAACCATAAAAAATTAATGTGGGAACAAATTTAAACAAACATCATAGAAGAAAGATAAACAAGTCAATATGTATATAAGAAGACTTGTACTCTTAGAAGTGTACTAAAGGTCAAACATGAAAACAAACCAAATGATTTACAATAATTTAATTAAAAAAACACAAGTCATAGTGGATAGTACTCTCTATGCCCAAGGATCTATAAAAACCATCACCTACAAGCGGTTCCCTAAAATTATTCTATCTTGAAAAAGAAAATCTAAAAAAATTAAAATCCACACCATGGGTGTGAGATAAACACAATATTAAGGCATCTCAAATGATTATATGTTGAGATTCCATCATTTAATAACCGAGATAAATATTTATATTTTAAATAAATAGGCATGGAAATTCAAAGTATAATTAAACAAGTAAATTATTAAATTTAAAATGATGGAATATAATTTAATCCAATGGATAAATTAACATTTTATAAAATATGGATTATATATATTTAGAAGCCATGTGTAACGAGATAAAAAAAGTTGATATATATATATTTTTAAAATAAAAAAGTTAAACATGGTCATATGTAAAGACGTATGTTAGTTCCATGCTATGGGACTCCCTCACACACAAATAGTTACCACCATAATATAAGTACACACATCTTCCCTAATAATTACTTTATAGGACATGTCACCATCCATCCAAGTATGTGACCTACTACATATGTATTTCTAGTGTTGTTAATCATTATTTTTCTCAAATAACGCTCTAACAACCTAGCCATTCATTTTCTCTAATAAATAGAAATTATGGGAAATATATTTTAAGACGAACTAAAATATAAATAATTTAATTATCCAATATAAAATATTCCATGATTAAATTAAAAACCAAAATGTGATTTTAATCAAAACATTCCTTTGTCAATGATAAAACCAATGGGTTTCAATAAAAATAAATTCATACCATTTAATAAAATAAAATTTTAAAATAAATTCTAAAAATCAATTTAACAATTTAGTTTCACAAGTTCAATTCTACAATTTTAATCCCATATTCACTTTCCACAAATTAAATTCCACAAATTACATCATTGTAAATAAACACACACATATTAAATAGAATTGGGTTTTTTTCAAATTCATGGAAAACCAAATTTCTAATCCCTAATTTAATGAATTTTTTTTAATAAACCAAATAATATAATTTTCATTCATTTGAATCAATTTAAAGTGTATAAAACTATGGTATTTAGATTAATAATTTTTGGTTTAATTAATGTGTGACATCACAATGGATCCAACTACCTTGGGATCATAATATCACCAAACACCAACCCGTAAACAGGAAAATCCAATGAAGATCATTGGAAACGAGCATCTTAGAATTAAAACTAGGGTAAAGTTCTGAAATACAAGAATTAGATCCTCTAAAAAATTAGTGATCTATATGACCATAGGTAGGAAATAGGAGAGCGAGGGAGAAAGAGAACTAGAAGTGGAAAACTACCATTCTGGTAATGAATGTCATTCTCCAAGATTTGGTCAACATCCAAAATGGGGTAGATGGTCCAAAATAACCTATTCGGTGATCCCAAAGAAGAAGTAACCATAAGGGGTTAATCTAGGTCTTTTAGTAACATAAAAAGAAGGTTTTACTAATTTTTAAAAAATATTTTTGGATTAACTAAATCATGAGCATGGTTTACTATCAAGGGCCTCATGATTGAAAAAACCATGTAACATTACCACAAACTTTTTATTATGGTGTTTCAATGTTTTTCCATGGTGGGTGAACAATTTTCTAAATAATGCACTAATTTTGAAATCCCATAGTCTCTGGTTTTTCATAGTTTTAACTAGGGCGTGATGGTTTTGGAAAACCATGTGCCAACCATGTATAGCCTCAAAACATTTAAATAATTATAAATTTTTACATAAATAATCCATACATTAATCCCAAACAAGGAAATATAAAAATTTGTAGTTTTCGAACTACTGAAAATTCTAATATGATGTCACAAAATGGGTCTTATATTCCCTTATAGACCTGGTATTTCATGCCATACATGCTACCAAATATAATGTCCATATTTTATAATTTTATGGTTCTAAAATTTCCCCAATCATTTTAGTGAAACTATATATTCCGATATTAGTGGTGGGGGTAATTGGGACTTGATAAAATAGTGGTATATTTAATATTAATTTAATTATTATTTTTTCCACAATAATTTTTAATCAATAAATGTTCTAAAACTATAATTTTCAGAAATTTTATAATAATAGAAAATATCATCACACACACAATCCCCACAATAAAATTTTGTAAAACAAAATATCCACATGATAAGTAACTTCAAGGAGTGATTTAAATTCCATCAAGTTTTGTGGAACCATGAAGGGAATTCTTACATGCCAAAATCCTCAATGCCAGATCCACCTACTAAAGAGGCAAGTGATGTGGTGTTCCATATCTAAGAAAACCATATTAATAATAAATTTAATGTTAAATTCTTGATTCTATAATCTATATCTATTGAATATATTATATATCATGAGAATATTGATTATTATAATTTTATTGAAAATCTATATAGTTTATACCCTGGCATAGATATAAAAAATGTTCAATATGTTCAATATTTTTTTATAGGATGATAGATGAGGGTCCCATATATGAGAAACACATTGTCAAGAAAATTTGATAAATTATTATTCTATAGGTTCAAGGGTATAAAATATGGGAAGTAGTAGGCACTAATCTCATTTATGCATTACTCTATTATATATTATAGTGGTTTTTAGTATATTTCAATATGATCAACACTGAGAAATATCTTATAGATCTGCATGTTATTTATTTTCCATGTTGATAAGGGGAAAAAGATTAAAAATCCATTGATAATTATGGAATGGGAATTATGTTATCTCTAAAGACAATAATTATTTATCCCCTCCTGTGAAGAGAAATATCAGAGGGAAATCAATGGATAAGGATGTTGTTTGTTGTTTCATGTTTAAATAAGGTCAACGGGAATAATAAATTCACCCAAAAAATGAAAATGGGGAAGCTTCAGGTGAATTTGTTATCGAGTGAAATTTATCTATTTTAAAAATCTGGGAATTTAACATGTGGTGACCAAATAGGTATTAAAATACTAGAAACAAGTATTTTTTGAAATATTAAATTAGGGTGGTTATATATGATTAGAAAAAAGATCTAAACATATTAAAAAAGCTATTATTGACTTCAACCTCACATTTCGAATTGGAATGTTAATATTTTTTAATGTTTTTTTGTAATACATTACCTAAAACAATATTTATACAACCATAATTGATTAGGATGATTTTATTTTTAGGCTTGGAAATAAATGTTCTTACTTTTATAAAGATGGCGTTTTTAGGGTAAAATCGACAACAAAATTACTTTATATTTAATTCACAACCCACAAATTTTTAATCATTTTCTAGGTCATGTAAATGAAAAAAGTATCAAAAAAATTCCTTAAGAAGGATATTTAGATTATTTTTTAATAAAAACATTTGGTGTTTGTCATGAAATTTTAGAAGGTAAAATAAACAAATCGCCATTTAGTGGGATATGTGAAAGGTACAAAGTGATTCTTAAATTAGTTTATAATGATGTGTTTAATACATTTTCAATTAAATCAAGTTGTGTTTACTCATACTTCACTAATTTTGTTAAAGATTTTAATAGATAAGGATGTTTCTCCTAAATAATGTATTATTGGAATTCCATTGATAATTTTATGGAATAAAAAAAATGTGTTTACGAACTATCATGATGATAAGATTAATAAATATGATCAAATATTGGGGGAGAATATCCTGATAAAGATATTGTTGATTATTTATGGGGGTTTGAGATAGTCTCTCATCTCATTCCCCCCAGTACACCTCAATAGAATGTTTTCTGTAAATGGTGGAACACCACCTTGTTTGACATTGTATGATTAATGAGGAGTCATTCGAGTCATCCATTATCCTTTTGGGGATATAAATTATAAATAGTAGAACACATATTAAATCACGTACCAACAAATTCAATAAGTATTATTCCATATGAATGTTGTAGTTGATGAAAAATAGTGTTATCAAATGTACATGTGTGGGGTGGTTATGAATTTGTTATAGCATATTAAGGTATCAAAATTGTACCAAAATTCACAATGTGTACCATTATTAGATAACCTATGGAAACAAAGGGATATTAACAATACAACCTTCCAAAAAAAAAGTTAATTATGGAAAGACACACCATATACCTTGAAAGGGACCACATCTCTAAAATATATAGTTTGAGCGAGATAGACAATGATTAATTATAGGATCAAGATACATATGATCTGAAATAAGAAAAGATGCCACAAATCCTTATGGAAGAAAGAAACTATTTAGGTTCCCCTAGTGTTGCATAGGAGTATAAGATAGGACAATGAATCCAAAAAAATTTGGTTTTCTAGTAATTGAGGATGTGGACTCATTATTAGTTGATAATAATGATCCTATAACCTATAGGGAAGTAGTAAGTGGAACATATTTTTCCAAAATGAAAATACCCATAAACTCTTAAATGGATTCCAAATACAAAAATCGAGCCTGTATTTTGGTTGATACTCAAATGGATGTAAACCTGATTAGTTGAAAAAATATATTCAAGAAAAAAATGGACATAGATGAATAATTTAATAACTATAATAAATGAATGATTTCAAAAAGTTTTAAACATCATCAAGGAATTGTCCACAAAAAAACCTTTCCTCCAGTTTCAATGATAAAATCCTTCAAAATAACACATTCTATTACATCAATCCTTGATTAAGATATTTTGAAATTGAATTCCAAAACAACCATCCCTAACAGGAGCCTTTAGAAACCTGACTATATAAATCAACTAGAAGGGTTTATGAATCCAAATAATTCCCACACATTATCAAATTTTCAAAAATAAATGAAGTGATTAATGAATGAACAGAGGACATGGAACATTTTATTTGATTAATATGTATTGTAATATAATGTAATAGAAAATAAATATATGTCTTGTGTCTATAATAGGTTCAGTGTGTGTTCTGTCAATTTAATAATAGTATATTATGATTATGTATTGCTTATTATAAATGAGATACCAGTCATCAAGACTTTTATATAGTGGTTTAATGAATTCTTCTCTATAATGGAATTATTCAAGGAAACATAAATTCTTAGGATCGATATACATCACGGTAGAGCCATGATATTTCTCAGCATATGTCAATGTACATATATTGATAATATTATGAAGATGTTCAATATGGAACAATCCAATAAAGGACTACAACTATTGTAACATTGGATTCATCTTTCAACAAAAATTTTCCCTCAAATACACGAATAAGGAAAAATTCAAGAATGATTCTATATGCATTGGATATTAGGTATACATCAAGAATCAACAGTTTATCTCCTTGGGATGGAAGTATTGAAAGTCCTTAATTTCTTATGGTGTAATAAGGATATGTTACTAGTTAATTGAGGAGTTAAAATACTATTCATAATAGGATATGTAGATGCTTGTTTCCTTATAGATATAGACAATATGGAATATAAAATGGGACACATCATCCCTATGAATGGAGGTGCTTTATGATGGAAGAGCTCAAAATAGTACGTAGTTAAAGATTATACTACATAGTCAAACTATATTATTTAATTTAATCTAGTAAAAGAGTAAATATCGATATGTAACCTCATCCATCTTTTTTATATGATATTAAGTAGTAAATATCCTATCACACATTATATAATTACCCATATTGTTGTGAATAAAATTCCCCTTTTTGATTTAATTAAATGAATTATGGTTATTGAAAACACATAAACTGATTCTATTTTATTATATAGAATTTTATTTATATTACTATTAAGCATCATTACTGTGGATAATATTTCAATTTAATAGTGATCACATGACTGGTATAAATAAAGGGGTTTTAATAAATCATATTGACATATACAAATGAAGTTGTGTCTTCGACATGTAGGATCATTAACTATGAAATATATTTATTAGAGATTCTTATGGATACATAATTTCTAGTACTTTTCCCTTACCCATGACCAATCTGAGATCCAATAATACAATCATGATGGAAACCATTAATTGGTGAAGTATATGTTCATCAAGATCATGATCCAAACTTTGTTCGTCAAACCACCCCATAAAATCCCCTTCCTCACAGACCTCACACTTAGTTTATATGATCATTTTTTAAAGGTATATTTTTCAAGGCCCTTAACATAAGAATATGTATAATATTTTTTTATAAAATAATGAATATATTTTAATCCTATTATCTTTAATTTTTAAATTATATTTATATAACAAATTGTATTTTTAGTTAATATTAGAATTTATTTAATGAATTTTTTAATCGATTGTTTTTTAATCTAAATAATATCATAATATAATATTATTATGAAATTATTTCTATCAACTATAAATGATCATACAAGTTTTTTTAAGTAAAATGTAATTTTTTATAAGGGTTCAATATAATGTTTTGGTCAAAATTCCATCACATTAAATAAATGTCGGTTTTTATACTTAATGTGAAAATTAAAATATATAGAGAATTATATTGATAAAAATAATATTTGTTTTGGAATCATAACATAAAAATAATCCAATTGTGATGTTTTCCTAATTTTAGGAGACTATCTAATATTTGGGTTAAAATTATATATCGTATAAATATAATTTTTGTTTTGTGACATCAAAACAACCAAAAGGTGATGTAATAAGTAATATAAATCTGATCCATGACTAAATATATGTTTTCCATTTAAAATATTGTGACTTTATATTTATTATATTTATTTTTTAAATGCATTATGAATCCTCCAAGACATTTAATATATTTTATTTTTTTAAATCATTTCATTAAGAATGTGACTCACCTCCCCATTCCAAATAGAAATATTTTTTTTGGTTAGGAATTTGGAATTATTGAATAATATAATACCCACCCACATGGCTGAATAAATGGAGAAACTAAGGTTTGGATTGTTGTTTTTGATATTGTATTATGTAGAGTTAAAAACCTAAATAATAAAGAAACCCCATCCATTTTAATATAAACCCACTGAATGTCCCATTATTCCTAAATAAAACTCCTTGGGGAAGTTTTAAACTCTTTCTCCAACTCCATATATACCTCACAAGGATCCCCCAAGCTTTAAAGTAGTCATTCCCAAGCCTATGAAGTCAGACATTCCTATAAGGAAACCTCATTATCCAGTTTCTTCTTTTGTCATGCACTCTTTTATATTATGTATTTTAATTTTAATATATTACTATAGGATATGGTATTAAATATTACAATTATATTAAAATGGATTTATAAAATATTAGAGATTCCATTCACTCTCAATATGCATCCTATAAGACCTTATGTACACCTATTACCATGCAGAAATTTATGTAAGGGTTATTTCCTCTCTCCTCATTCATCAACATTTTTTATTGTGTTATAAATTTGTATCCACTAATTTTGTGTGGAAATTTATTTCCATGTACATATAACTGTTCATTTTATATATAATTTTTGGGTAAAATTTTCTCTCCATTCAACCAATTTTTTGAATTTTTATTTAATGCTATTGTGATGCTGAAATTACACGGCGAATTTCCATTTGAGAACAATTCTGTAGTGAATACCATCCCCATTTTAAATCATTGTTATTAACCTTCATACATATATACTTATATTATTAGTATCATATATGTATCTATTCCATAGTCCTTGAACATTCAATAAATATTTATGATGAATGAAACCATGTCTATTGATCTGTGTGGAACACATATGCATGAGAATTAAATGAAAGTAGCGGGTGTGCCTAGAATTATATTGCACTGCAATGAATTTGTTAACGGTTAGTATTATGATACATCATGTTGGTACAAGGGGGTTAGCTTATTCATTTATTGTACATTTTTTACTACGATTTCATTTTGGGTTTATCCTGGACCTTTGTTTATGATGTAGTGTTTTATATTGTTGCCACATTTCCCATGTTATGATTATCATGCTAAATGATTCCTTAAAATTAATTTTCATTATATTACCATATTATATTCTTATTTTCTATCATTTATTTTCATCATCATGTTATGACTTGTCTCTTCCCTTATTGGGATTTATATATCACCCCTTTTATTATGTACGTCCCTAGGTTATCCAATCCAGTTTCATGTTCGAAGGAGTATTTTGAGAATTTTAATGATTGTTTTAAATGAATATGTTGTATTACATATTTTATGTTGTTATATAATGTACCTAATTACCAATGAAAATATAAATCTCAATATTTTGGGTTTTATTAGTTATAAGTTTATGTAATAAATATTGTTTAAATGTAAAATAAAGAACTTTGTAGTCATATATGGCACCGTTTGACATGTTTAATAAAAATTTGGAATAAAATTAGAGTACTCACGTGAAATAATTTTTTATAATACTAGGTAGAAGAAAAAGTCCCTAAAATTTTGTAAATATATAGTAAATGGTTTATCAAACAAATCTTCCCTATTTAGATAATATAAGTGGGCGTGGTTCTATCACAGAGGTACATAAGAGTAATAACTCAAAAAAGGTGTTCCAGGACTGACTCAAGGTAACATGGTACACAACAATGAGCCTTACTACACACCTGATTTAACACTCATATGGGATATTCTTTGGAAAATTCATAATCTAATTAAGAACAATTTTCAAGGGAAAATTTTTTCCATAAGAATATATGTTTTGAAAATGATCATATATAACATAGATTGAATCCTATAAATTCATAAGTTTTTAAATAAATTTAATTAATATTTTATCCCTTTAATTTCATTTGATTCCTCTTTATGTGTTTGATAGTTTAAAAATACTCCTACCTAGGTCTATAGTGGATAATGTAGAACTATAATTAAATATTTTAAGCTAGGATATTCATCAATAATTCTATAATTTCCTTCATACTATGAAACATTAGTAAGGCTATTAAAACACCACCATAATGAATTAATATATAGATATCGTTGAGAATGTAAAATGGGGAAATTAGGGAATCCCAACCATATAACTACTCCCCTATCAATGTTTTTGGTTTTAAATATCTAGATAAAAATTTCCTTTTTTATTTGGGGGTATTTTTTTCAATTCTAGGCATGTATTAGATTTCCCTATATAGATCATATATAAATTATCATGAAAATGAAGTCACTCTCCCGATGGAGAATCAACCCTAGATTCTATACAAGTGAAAGGAGGGGGTTGAATTTTATTTAGCACTATCATTTCAAGAATGGATTTTATTTATATATGAGAAAGGGAATATAGATCAAATGATTGTTTCTAAAAAGATAACCACCCACAAAGATATTCCAATTGTGAGGGAATACAAAGATGTGTTTCTCGAGAAATCTCCATGTCTAACATCTAGTTAAGAGTATGAATTTTCCATCAAGGATATACCTAGGGAATTTGCAATATCCAAGACTCCTTATATAATTACAATTTTGGAACATGAGGAGCTGAAGAAACATTTATCGGATAATCTGGAAAAAGAGTTAATATAACCAAGTGCTTTACCATGGTGTGCACAAGTCATACTCACTAAGAAGAAGGATTGATCAAGGAACTTTTTCATTTATTATCATGTTCTCAAAAATATCACAATAAAGAATAGGTATCTTCTTCCCAGGTTTGATGAATTCTTTGATTAGATAGGTGGAGAACAATACTTCTCTAAGGATGATGTTCATCCAAGATATTATTATGTATGGCTGGAGATTGAAGATATCCTAAAGACCTATATTCTTACCAGGGGAAGTCACTAGGTGTTCATATCGATTCCATTCAGGATCACTAATACTCTGAAAATCTTCATGAAATTTATTAATAGAGTCATAATAGATTACCATGAAAATATTTTGGTAATATTAATAAATGATAATTTAATATACTCAAAATTCAAGGAAGATCATGAGGGGAAACTAAGAACTGTGCTAAAGTACTTGGAAAAGCGGATTCTATATATGAAGTTAAAAAGTGTGAGTTCTGGTTGAGTGAAACCTCATTAATTGGTAATATCATCCCAAACAATGGATATTTGAGAGATCCCTAAAAGTAATAATCATTTAAATTATGGATGAGTTCATCATTAATGACAAATATCCCCATATTACTAGGGTTAGGTCGGTATTATCATAGATTTGTGAGAAATTTGAAACAATTTTCAAAACCTCTTACTGACCTAAATTGGAAGAAAGTCAATGTTTCTTGGAATTTTGAATGTGATGAAAAATTAATTGAATTGAAAATGAGGCTTATCACTTCCCCTGTGATCCACTAACCATAAGTGTTGATCATTTCAAATAAGGGATTAGAAAATGTTTGTGGATTCAAAATGACAAAGTCGTTTCCTACTCTTCAAGGAAGTTGTAAATTCCTAAAGAATGCTATCCCATGAATGATATAGAGTTTGATGCAATGATATTTGTGTTAAAAATATGAAGGTATTATTTCTATAGGGAGAGGAGTGAAATATTTAACTATAATAAGAGCCTCAAATATATTTTCAATTGAATGAACCAAATCTATGCCAATGAAGATAGTTAGAGATCCTCAAGGATTATGACCACTCAATCCACTACCATCCACTTAAAAAAATAATGTTTCAGATGCTCTATGTATAATAGACACAACAATTCTGTCATTGATAAGAATTAAAAAGTATCTAATCTTCTTGGATTTGAAAAATATAGTCATGGGAATCATTAAAAAGTAACATCATCAATAATATAATAAATTATTTCTTAACTATATATTTTGGAATGGTTAAAGGATGCTCTAAAAGATTATGTGTGAATTTAAAAGAGGGTAGAAACTATGAGGAATATGAAATCCTTAGAGTTTAATATTAATGAATAATGAATTTGGATATTTTACATAAGACTATGGGTTCCATAAAATTCTAATTTAAAGGAGGAACTATTGGATGATTCACACACTATTTCATTCTCTATTCACCTCGGTAACAGAAATATGTATTTAGATCCCAAAGGGAACTATTTCTGGGAAAACATGATGAGGGAGATCTTCGAATATTTAACAAAGTGACTATTAGTTCTACAAGTAATGGATGAAATGAAAATTTATAAGGGGATGATTCAACCATAACCCATACTAACATGGAAATGGGAAAAAATCACAATAGACTTTATCAACAGCCTTCCAGATACATCCCAAGGAAACAATGCAATATGGGTTGTTATGGACCATCTTGCTAGACCTCCTAATTAAATACTATACAAGAATATTTCTTAATTGATCAACTCAAAAAAATATACATATGAGAAGTGGTGAGGCTACATGGTGTTCCTCTATTGATTGTTTTCGATAAATATCCAAGAAAAAATTCTATATTTTGGAAATGTATCCATCATTCTCTGAGCACTAAACTAAACCTCAGTATGATGTATCACACTCAAACTGATGGCCAATCTGAGTGAAACATTCAAAAACTAGAAGAATTGTTTTGGGAATAATCTATTGACTTGAAAGGCATATGAAAACAACAACTCCTTTGGTACGTTTCTCTTATAACAACAGTTTTTACCTGATCATCCAAATTTCTCCTCATGATGTAATTTAAGTGAAGAAGTGAAAAATATTGGCATGTTAGGATGATGTTACAGAATAAAAACATATTGGAACTCAAATGGTTGAATAAATTGTTCAGAAGGTTAATAGCACTCAAAAACACATCAATGATGCTCACAGTCCACAAATAAACTACGTTGACAATCATTGACAAGACTGAGAGAATGATGCTGGAGATAATAGTATTCCTCTACCAATTGTGATGGAATAATTTGAATAGATTTGGGAATTATGGAATGCTTAGCCCAAGGTATATAAACCCTTTTGATATCATTGATCACATCATAGTATTTTAATATCGACTAGATCTCCCAAAAAACATGTCTCAAGTACATGATACATTCATTGTATCTTTATAGAGAATGTATATACCATATCCCTTACATGTACTCAATCCATAAGTAGTACACTTAGGGAATTATTTTTCAAATGACGAACAACCGTTAAATATCTCAGATCGATGAGAAAAAGTTCTATGAAATAAGATAATTACCCCCATCAAAGTGTTTTGAAGAAACCAAATGTTTGAATAAGAAAATTGGGAACCATAGTATGTGTTTAGAATGAGTTACCATAATATGTTTTAGTTTGGGAAAATAAAATTTTTTGAAACAAATTATAATGTGGGATATACTGTAATGTATAGAAATGTTATGAATAAAATTTCTATTGTTGGTTTAATTAATTGAAATATGCTTATAGAAATCATATGAAATTCTTTGGTTTTGTTATATCCAAATGAATTTAGATGACAGTTGAGTATCGTTATCATTGATTATATACCCCTTGAAAAATGATTACATTACTAGAAAAAAGTATATGGTTTTAAGAAATTTTTTTATCAAATACAATGGAAGTGATGAACTCAACCATTCGGATCATACCATATGATTCCCATTTACCAGAGCATCCAAGGGAGATATAATTTATATGATTTTCAATTTACCAAGCTCAATACGAGATCTAACAAACATACGAATGAGGAAACCATTTATGGGATAATTTTAAGCTCATCGAGATCACAAACCAACCCATGTTTGATGAACCTCCCAATTAAAGCCCCACCATGACACACCTCACTCATAGGGAACATGATGGTGTTTTAAAGGGATATGTATCAGGACCCCATCAATATTAATATATACATTATTTTTTATAAATAACAATTTTTTTTATCCAATTATTGTGACTTTATACATGTTTTTCATGAAAAAAATAAAATTCTTTGAATATTAAATTTCAATTAATGAATATATGAATTAATGCATTTTTTAAATAAATAATTTTTCAGAATAATATTATTATTAAATAATTTTTATAAAATATAGATAACCACATTATTTTTCTGATTTCAAATGTAATTTCTTATAATTGTTCAAAAAAATGTTTTTGTAAAAAACTAGCCGTTTTCAATAAATGTCGGTTTTTATTTTAAAAATATAAATTCAAATATTTTGAATACTAATTATAAAAACTGAATATTTTTTAGTTATCAGAATTTTTTGAATATCTAAGAGTGAATTTTTCTTAAATTTTCAAGACTGTTGAATTTTTATTAAAAAATTAAATACCGTATAAATATATTGTCTTTTATGATTTTCTAATGTCTCAAAAGTGATGTAATAAGTAATATAAAATTGTACATTAGAAAATATATGTTTTCCATTTAAAATAATTTTATTTTAGTTTTATTTTATTTATTTGTTAAAGACATTATGAATATTTCAAGACTTAAATTATATTTAAAGATTATAAAATCATTTCATTAAGAGTGTGGCTGACCTCCACATCACCAATGATAGTATTTTAATAAGACATTACCTTAGAAATATAAAATAATTTAAACCAATCCCATTGTGTATAAATTGTTTTTCCAAAACTATGGGATGTTTTTTTTGTTTATTTTATTATATAGACTCCAAAACCTAAATAATAATAAAATAATCCTCTTTCCTAAATAACCCAAGTAAAACACCCATTTTTGTAAACTAAAACTCATTTGAGCATGTCTATAATCTTCCCTAATGATCTTGGAGTCCTCCAATGTTTTCACAATCTCTGAATAAATACATCCCATGACTATTATGTTAAATATTTGTAACTCCCCAAGTTTTTATGATAATTATTCTTTTTAATTTATTTGATTTCTTTTTTTGAATGATTCACCAAGATTATCCTGCGCTATAAGCAACACTATATTAACTTGTAGTATAAGAAACACTATTCTTGCCTTGTGATGCACAAAATTTCAAGTTCTTTTGAATAAAATTACTTTTACACAACACCAAGTATAGATTTTTTTAAATTTATATCTGAACTATATTTTTATTTTGTTATACACAACACCAAAGGATGCTTTCACTATACCCAACCTTGACTTGGCATGCATTACACGCAAGAGCGACCTTCCACGATAGCGTGTGTTGTACGCAATACCGAGTTTCACTAAAGGAGATACTATAATAATATTATAATTAACTAGTCAATATAAATAGTATTAACTAAATTTTGAATTTTATAACATTATCATTCATCTTACACATTTTTTAGATCATGCTATGAGAACAAAATAATTTTTTCGGGTAAAATAAGTATTAAAAAAACAGTATTGCCCCCTTTTGATAGCACACCCATTTTAAATAATTTTTTTTAAAAGTTTATAAGTTAAAATTTACAAAATAAACTTCATATTTTGAATCATTAAATAAAAATTTACATTGGATAAAGTTTTGATATTTTTCTAATAACGCTCATATTTTGATAAATAGTAAAAATACGCTAAATTTTAATTAAAAACAACTTTTTTCATCAAGATAATTTAAATGGTTAAATTATAATATTTAATGGTTTTAAATTATAAATAGAATATATTTTTACCATTTAATATAATTTATTTCATTATCATTACCTTTACATTTAATTCATATGTAAACACATTACAATCTTTTGCAATGTTTTAAATAAATACCCGTTTTTCGACAACTGGATTAATTTTAAATTAATTACTATGTATTATGTGTGTTGAATTTGGAAAAATGTATTCTATATTTGGAATAATTTGGTCCACAATATTTTTAATAGGCTAATTTTTATTTTCTGGTATTATGAATAGTAACTACTGTAAATTTTATTTAACACAGTTAAAGGTAAATCAAGAAATTAAGGGTAATAATTATATTATAAAATTACCATAACACCTTCCAAAATTCTATTGGATAAATAAAAGTCAACCCATATAAGATAAAGTTCAGAAAAGATTCATTTCATGGACTTTTGACCATGAAAATGATGTAATTATTATTAAAACCAAAGAAAGTGACAACATGTCACTCACTTATATCATATATGTGTAATAATATTAATTTGGTGATAAACTTCATAAAACATCAAACAGAAACAGTCTCCAAAAATCAAATAAAATTATCTACATCTTGGAAATTTATTTATAATTTTTAGGTATTAAATAATTATCATTATTGATGACACAATAGTGATGTGGAAATTATTTTATTGATTGAAATATCAAATAATTGGTTTTAAAAATATTAAAATAAATATTATATGAACTAATTAATGTTCTCCACAAATTTTTTAGATGATTATGACATGTTAGGAATCTAGTAAATATTTTGGTTTGAATATATCCTCTGTGTGGATTTTGTTTAAATGAAAATAAATGAATATTGTCAAAATTGACACTATTGTTATTTTATAAAAATAACATATTATTAAATTGTTTAAAAATCACAAAAATATATAAAAGTTATAAATTAAAATTTATATGGTTGAAAATTTCATAAAGTATCCAATTATGGACAATTCACAACACTTAAGTAATTATTTATATCATCTTAAAATTTATAATATTATTACAATAAATAAAATTAAATAGATTAAATAAAGTTATATAAAGTTGATATGGTTTAAAAGAAATTTTCAACAAGTCTAAATTTTATTGGATGATGGGATTACAACCCTATATCATCTCATATTCGCTTTTGAGTAATTTTTGGAGGTTTTTAGGTGGGGTTTGTGTTTATTATAAATTAATATTTTAGAGGTTACAAAAAGTGACCCTCTCCTCCCTTATAAAAGGGCACCTCCTCCCTCTCCACTTCACAACATTTTGAGCCTTCAAGATAGGCCAAAACCTTCCCTGTCACGCCCGGAATTTTTTGAGGTGTGCGTTTAATTTTAAATTTTTATTTCATAAATTAATTGCCGGGTTATTTAATTGCTTGGTTGAAGTGTCGACTGAATCGACAAGAGGCTTCCGCAGTGGTGCTGACAAATGCGTGTTGGCCTTGCGTCGCTTGGCGTGCGCTCAAGGCATAAGCAAGCTGGATAAAATTTATTTTAAGTGCGCTGATATATGCGCGTTGGCTTCAAGTCGCTCGGCACGTGGTGCCGATGCTCGAACGTTAAATAACAGAATAATTTTTTTATTATGTCTTTATGGTTTATTATTGTATTATTATTATTATTATTATTATTGTTATTATTATATTATTATTATTGTTATTATTATCTTATAATTATTATGATATTATTATTATTTCTAATGTATTATTATTATTATTATTTTTTTTATTATTATTGTTGTTATGCGATTATTATTATTAAGATTATGATTATTATTACTACTATTAATATTATTGTGTCTAATATTATTATGATATTTGATATTATTATTTTATCATAAATTGTTTAACTTTTTTTTCCCATGTCTAACCCTAGCCGCCGCCCCCTTTTTCCCCCTTTTTATTTTATTTTTCTTTTCTCTTCCTTCTCTTCTTATTCTCTTCTTTTTCTCTCCTCCCGCTCGGCCTCACCCCCACGCCGCACCTCCTGCATCTGCGCTCCCCTCTCCCCACTCTTCTTCTCCTCCACCCCAGCCATGTTTCCGCCAGACTTTCCTCTGCCACACCCTGCTCCTACACCCTCTCCGCCGCTGCATCTTTCCGAACAGTACCTCCCGTCGGACCTGCATAGGCCGTTTTTCCTCCTCCGCCAGCCAGCGCAACCCGCCCCCTGCTGCAGCAACACTCCCCTGTGGTTCCTCCTTTCCTTCTCTCTCCTTCTTCTTTCTTTCCTCCTCCTCTCCTTCTTCTATTCTTCTTCTTCTTTCTTTCCTCCTCCTGTCCTTCCTCTTTTCTTCTTCTCCCCCTATCTTCTTTCCTCCTCCGCCAGCCGGCGCAACCCCCCTGCTGCTGCTCTTCTTCTCTTTTTTTTTCTTCTTCTTCTCTCTTTTCTTCTTCTCCTCTTCTTCTTCTTCTTCTCTCTTTTCTTCTTCTTCTCTTCTCCTTCTTCTTTTCCTCTTCTTCCTCCTCTTCCCCGGTCGGCGCTCCTTCCTGCTGCGCCGTTCCTGCACCCCGCCGGTTTGTTCATCCTTTTTTTATTTTGTTTATTTCATTTTATTATTTTAACTAATAAGATATTACTGTTTTCTTTTATTATTAATATGTTAATTATTACATTATTACAATAATTATTATTCTGTTATTATTAATATGTCAATAATAATCATATTATTATCATATTATTATTATTGTTATTATAATTATTTATAATTATTATTATTATTATTATTATCATTTCTATTATTATTTCTATTGTTATTATATTATTATTATTATTCTATTATGTTATTATTATTATTGTTATCATTAATATTATTATTATTGTTACTATTATTATTTATAATTATTATTATATTATATTATTATTGCTACTATTATTATTATTATATTTTATCATTTTATTATGTTATTATTATTATTATTATTATTATTATTATTATTATGTTATTGCTTTTATTATTATCATCATTATTGTTACGTTAACAATTTTTTCTGAACCGTTGAGCGTTCTGCTGTTTTTAGGACCTGGTTGACGGCTCAAGGCGGTGCGACCGCGGCGCAACTGGAGTCTTGCGCCGTGTCTTCTTCCGCGCCTGTTTGAGGTAGGTGGTTCCGCACTCACTTATCTCTTAGCGATCTTTTGCGTGCTGGTTTAATTTTTCATCACCCTGCTAATTAGTTTTCATATTGAAAAATTAGTTTTAATTACTTTTTTTTAAATGCGCATTTTATTTGCCAGTGGTGTATTTATGTGCTGCAAGTCCTTTCTCTTATTGCGGAAACTCCCTTTGGCTGTTTATTATTATTTGTCAATTGTGCAGTGTGTGTCAGGGAGTTCGGATGACCCAGGTTGTGTGTTGGTATGTCAGAATGTGTTTTTTTTTATAAAAAAGGGGATTTTTGGGTGGCTTTTAAACCTTTAAAAATTGTTGCGACATGTTTGAAAACTGTTAAATAATTTTTCTTAGTGGTTTTCGTAAATAAAAAAGTGATTTCGTTAAGTTATGCGTCTAGTTTCATTTAAAGCGTATGCAGTGTGGTTTAAGTTTTTAAAAAGAAAAGTTTTGGTGCGTGCGTGGTTTTCAAAGAGGATATCAGTGTGCAGGTGACCTATTTGGAGAAATGCTAATGTGACATGCTATATGAACTTAGATATCTAGGTGAGCACAAGGAGGGAAGCCGAGGTATTAGGTGGGGAGACTGGAACTAGTGAGCTAGTGTTCCGGAGATGACCCGACCCGGTTTCACTGGCAGGTTTGACGACTGCAACACTAACTAAACATATGATATCTGAGGGTCGTGGCCTTCTAAGCCACGTGTTCTGAGGGTCGTGGCCTTCTAAGCCACGTTATCTGAGGGTCGTGGCCGCCTAAGCCACGTTTCACCGAGACACGACGTTCTATGATCCCACTAGTTCTAGTACCCATAGGGATTTTCCCATCCTTTGGTGCCACCAGTTACCTTGCGTGCATGCTGATACGTGTTATGTCACTTGAACTGCTATCCTAACATGTTTATCTTGAACTGACTTTCTTTTAAATCATTTTATGAAAACCATTTTCTTTTGCACTTCTTTCTATCTTTATTTCAGCATTGCATTTGGTTGTCTTTTGATAGTTGTGCGTGGAATCTTTTATTGGTGATATCCTGCTGGGCGATTTCTCACACCCTACTTACACCCTTGGGTGTAAGTAGACTTGTTTACTTCTGATACAGGTAGGGGTCCAGCTTTTGGGAGCAGTGGTTCAGGTTTTTAGCCAGACTATCTACGTGGCGTTTTGGTGGTGGCCTAGAGACGGTGTCCTTACACCGGGCGACAGTCCTTAGGTTGGTCTTTGGTTATCTTGTTTTGGTGTTATTTGGGTTTTGAGTACTTGTGAACCAAAAACCTGTTTGGTTATCTACATGTTTGACTGTAACCTTTTTCTCTGTTTGGTATACTTTGGTTGGCTGCTTTACATTTGTTCACTCGGGTAAACCGTTCCCAAGGTTTATTTTGATACCCGGGCACTTGTGCCAGCCCGTGGGGATCGGGAACGCCCTTCGGGCCTTGACGCGAGCCGAGTCGGGCGTCGGTCCGGATGGCGACCAGAATCGGTTCGTGACAAAATGGTATCAGAGGCCGCAGGTTGTTGGGGGTTTATGTTATTTGGGATGAGTTGGGTTGTACATGAGTTGGGTCTGTCGGGGCTCAGAATTTATGTTACGAGTAGGGCGCCTGGCCAGCACGCCTCGTGACAGATACTGAGTCACCATGGGATGTCAGGGTGCTTGTTTCACTTTCTTTCGGGGTGGGACGTGTAGGCTGCAGACTGTGCGTGGACACCAGATTAGGAAAGTAAAGCTTTTATATGGATTTGTTTTTGCATGATTGGTTTATTGATGAATAATTATCTTGTTGGAAAATTTTATTCCCTTTTTATTGATGGGTTTCTTTCTTGATTGCTGCTCTTTTTCAGTAAGATGCCTCCCCGGAGAGTTCCCATGCATCCACGGGAGGAAGCCGGAGAGAGTTCTCCCGCGCCACTTGATCAGAGATTTGTTGAGGCGATGGTCCGATCCGTTCAGGCTTTAGGACAAGGGGAGACTCCTGCCCCCGCCCCTGTTCCAGCTAGAGGGGAAGAGTTTGGCTCCAGAAAGGATAGAGCTCAGGTGTTTTTGAGGAGCAAACCTCCATCTTTCCGAGGTGGTTCAGAACCTCAGGAGGCAGAGGAGTGGCTTGAGAAGATAGAACGCGTGTTCGATTTCCTTGACACGCCTGAGGATGTCAGGTTGAAGTGCGCCTCGTTCCAGCTGGAGGGTTCCAGTCGCAAATGGTGGGAATCAGTGGTCCAGGCTGGGAAGCATGAGCACATGAGCTGGAAGGATTTCAAGGGTGTCTTCAACGAGCAGTATTGTCCAGAGTTTGTAGCCTATGCCAGATCCCGAGAGTTCATGGAGCTATCGCAGGGGAATCAGACAGTGATGGAGTATGCAAATCGCTTTGCTGAACTGGTACGGTACGCACCTGAGATAGTTTCGAGCGAATTCTTGAAGGCTCGGAAGTTTGAGAAGGGACTTCAACCAGAAATTCACTCCCAGGTTTTCTTGTTCAAGCTAAAGACTTATGCTGAGGTGGTCGATCGTGCTTGTATGGCCGAGATTGACCAGAAGGGAAAGTCGGGGTTTTCTGGATCAGTGTCAGGGCTTTGCAGTGGCAGTTCATCTAAGAAGAAAAGGAAGCGTGATGAGCAATGGAAGAAGGGTGATGGCAGCTCAGGTCATCCTCCCAGGCAGTTTTCATCTGGGGCTTCTGGTGCAGGGTCTGTTGTGTGCCATTAGTGCGGAAGGGAAGGGCACATCCGACCTGTTTGTCCATACCCTCCCAGACCATGCCATGTATGTGGAGTGGTGGGACATCTACAGCGCTTCTGCAGGACTGAACGCCCTTATCAGAGTGGGGATGGATCAGTGGCTTCCAGAGGGGTATCAGTTCAGTCAGAGCCGACCAGGACGACAGGATCTCGGTTTGGTGGGCGTGGTGGTAGGACCGGATCGTCTTCAGGGTAGAGCCATATCAGGGCAGAGCCTCAGGCGAGCAGTCGTTCTCAGGCGGGGACCAGGCAACTGCATGCTGTGGATCAGGCACCAGTGGGATCTGATGCAGGGCCTTCGACGGTTCGAGGTACTATTCTGGTTGCATCTTCTATAGCTGCAGTTTTATTTGATACTGGTGCTTCAGTTTCTTTTATATATCCTCGTTTTGTGAATCTGCTGAACCTACCATCCGAGCTTTTATCGTGTGCTATGGAGTTGGTAACGCCGTTGGGGAAAAAGAGGGAGCAAGGCCTCAAGTGCCGATCGTGCGCACTCTCTGTGTCGGGTGTCGAGATGGAATGGGATTTCTTGGTCCTTGACATGGACCTATTTGATGTGATCCTCGATATGGACTGGCTGGTGCGCTTCCAAGCGCACATTGATTGCTATCGATGCCGAGTCAGCTTTACAGCACCAGATGGGACTCCTCAGCTATTTCACGGAGAATGGGATCCCTGGTCGGGACGTGCGGGACCTCCACTCCCTGAGCTTGGAAATCTTGCTTATCAGTTATCGTCGCTCGCGCTGGAGGATGATGGTGTTATTTCACAGGGCGGGTTACCTCGTGTAGTGGATGAGTTCCCAGAGGTTTTTCCAGATGATTTTTCTGGCTTACCCCCAGAGCGAGATGTGGAGTTCTTGATTGAGTTGGCGCCGGGAACACAGCCTATATCTCTTCCCTCATATCGCATGGCCCCCACCGAATTGAGGGAATTAAAGATACAGCTGGACGATTTGGAATCCAAAGGATTCATTCGCCCGAGCGTCTCTCCTTGGGCCGCACCGGTTTTATTCGCGAAGAAGGCCGATGGAACCCTTCGGTTGTGCATTGATTACCGGAAGCTGAACAAGGTAACCATCAAGAATAAATACCCTTTTCCTCGGATTGATGATTTGTTTGACCAGCTGAAGGGGGAAAAGTGGTTCTCCAAGATTGATTTGCGTTTGGGATACCACCAGCTCAGGGTGAGAGAAGCAGATATCCCGAAGACGGCTTTCCGAAGCAGGTACGGTCACTTCGAGTACTTGGTCATGCCTTTCGAACTGACGAATGCTCCTGCAGTTTTTATGGCACTCATGAATAGGGTGTTCCACCAATATCTTGACTCATTTGTCGTGGTATTCGTGGATGACATCCTGGTCTACTCTGGATCTGAGGAGGAACATGAGCATCACCTGCGCGTTGTATTGGGCACCTTGCGGGATCACCGCCTGTATGCCAAACTCTCGAAGTGCACTTTCTGGATCAGGGAAGTGAAGTTTCTGGGGCATGTCGTCTTAGAACATGGGGTTTCAGTGGATCCCGAAAAGATCAGAGAAGTTGTGTCTTGGGAGCAGCTGAGAAATGTGTTTGAGATCAGGAGTTTTCTGGGCTTGGCAGGTTATTACAGGCGCTTTGTCCGGGACTTCTCGCGACTTGCCTCCCCCATGACCGCACTCACCCAGAAAGGGGTGAAGTTTGAGTGGAGCCCACAGTGCCAGACATCTTTTGAGGAGCTGAAGCGGCGGTTGACCACCGCACCTGTGTTGACCTTACCAGAGTCAGGAAAGGGCTATGTGGTGTACTGTGATGCGTCAGGTACAGGCCTTGGATGTGTGCTCATGCATGATGACCATGTTGTGGCTTATGGTTCTCACCAACTCCAGCCGCATGAGAAGAACTATCTGACTCACGACTTAGAGTTGGCGGCAGTGATGCATGCTTTGAAGACATGGCGCCACTATCTTTTTGAGGAGAAGATTGTGGTATATTCTGACCACAAGAGCATGGCCTATATTTTCTCTCAGAGGGATCTCAATTTGAGGCAGCGCCGCTGGGTCGAGTACCTGCAGGGTTTTGATTTTGATATTGTCTATACCCCTGGCAAGGGAAATGTGGTAGCTGACGCATTGAGTCGAAAAGTACCAGTGCAGGCGTTGAAGAATTCCAACGATGAGTGGACTTTGATGGGGCTCTTCGCCCAGTTGCATTTGGAGAGCAGGGAGCACAGTGGAGGTACATTCTTGGCCAGCATCCAGTTGACGCCTGCCCTTCTAGAGTTGATTCAGCAGGAGCATCCTGGTGATGAGTTTTGTCAGCGATCTATGCAGTTTCTCCATGGTGGGGAGACTTCTTCTGATTGGTCTTTGTCTTCCCAGAGGGTCCTATGCTTCAAGGGCCGTGTTGTAGTACCGTTGTCTCTGCGAAAGGTGGTGATTTAGGATAGCCACCAGTCTCAGTGGGCCGTCCATCTTGGTACCACCAAGATGTACTACGATGTTCACTGGCAGTTATGGTGGCCAGGTATGAGACGGGACATAGCCGACTTCGTATCCCGATGTTATACTTGCCAGCAAGTGAAAGAAGAACACCAGAGACCATCTGGCCTACTCCAGCCATTACCCATTCCTACCTGGAAGTGGGACGAGGTCGCCATGGACTTCATCATTGGCCTGCCTCGTACACCTCGAGGGAGGAATGCTATCTGGGTGGTAATTGACCGTTTGACCAAGTCTGCTCACTTCATTCCGATCAGAGACACAGTGAAGGTAGAGGAACTGGGCCGCTTGTAAGTTCAGAAGGTGGTCAGACTTCATGGTGTGCCGTCGGCAGTTGTTTCTGACAGGGACCCCTGTTTTACATCACGGTTTTGGGGAGGTACCAGAAGGCTTTTGGGTCGCAGATTAAGATGAGCACGGCATACCATCCGCAGACCGATGGCCAGACGGAGCGGGCGAATCAGATTCTGGAAGACATGCTCCGGGCATGTGTGTTAGATTTTGGAGGCTCATGGGATAGCCATTTGGGGCTGGTCGAGTTTGCTTACAATAACAGTTACCAGTCTTCCATCAGAATGACACCCTTTGAGGCGCTCTATGGCCGGCCTTGTCGGTCTCCTTTGTGTTGGGCTGAGGTAGGAGAGGCCTCGCTCTTGGGACCGAGTCTTGTTCAGGAGACGTCTGAGAAGGTCAAGCTGATTAGGCAGCGGTTGTTGACAGCTCAGAGTCGCCACAAGTCTTATGTAGATCAGAGGCGGCAGGACCTTGAGTTTTCAGTGGGGGAAAGAGTGTTCCTGAAAGTGGCCCCTCGCTTGGGTCACCGTCGTTTGGGGAAACAGGGGAAGCTGACACCGAGATATGTCGGACCTTTCGAGATTCTTGAGCGGATTGGCAAGGTGGCATACAGGTTAGATTTTCCCTCGTAGTTAACGTCGATTCACGACGTATTTCATGTCTCCCAAATGAAGAAGTACAACCCCGACCCGTCGCATGTGATGAATTGGGAGGAGCTGCAAATAGAGTCCAACTTGTCTGTGGTCGAGCGACCAGTGCGTATAGTGGATTCTCGGGAGAAGGTGCTGCGTGGAAGGTCCATTCCTCTGGTGCGTGTTCTTTGGAAGCACGTGAACGATGAACACGAGACTTGGGAGCGGAAGTCATGGGTTGAGCAGGAGTACCCATTTCTTTTCTCTGATCACGCTTTGAGCTGACTTTCTGAGGGCGGAAAGTTTTCATAGTGGGGAGAATTGTCACGCCCGGACTTTTTTGAGGTATGCGTTTAATTTTAAATTTTTATTTCATAAATTAATTGCCGTTTTATTTAATTGCTTGGTTGAAGTGTCGACTGAATCGACAAGAGGCTTCCGCAGTGGCGCTGACAAATGCGCGTTGGCCTTGCGTCGCTTGGCGTGCGCGCAAGGCACAAGCAAGCTGGATAAAATTTATTTTAAGTGCGCTGATATATGCGCGTTGGCTTCACGTCGCTCGGCACGTGGTGCCGATGATCTAACGTTAAATAACCGGATAATTTTTTTATTATGTCTTTATGGTTTATTATTGTATTATTATTATTATTATTATTATTGTTATTATTATATTATTATTATTGTTATTATTATCTTATAATTATTATGATATTATTATTATTGCTAATGTATTATTATTATTATTTTTATTTTTATTATTATTGTTGTTATGCGATTATTATTATTAAGATTATGATTATTATTACTACTATTAATATTATTATGTCTAATATTATTATGATATTTGATATTATTATTTTATCATAAATTGTTTACCTTTTTTTCCCATGTCTAACCCTAGCCGCCGCCCCCTTTTTCTCCCTTTTTATTTTATTTTTATTTTCTCTTCCTTCTCTTCTTATTCTCTTCTTCTTCTCTCCTCCCGCTCGGCCTCACCCCCACGCCGCACCTCCTGCATCCGCGCTCCCCTCTCCCCACTCTTCTTCTCCTCCACCCCAGCCATGTTTCTGCCGGACATTCCTCTGTCGCGCCCTGCTCCTACACCCTCTCCGCCGCTGCATCTTTCCGAACAGTACCTCCCGTCGGACCTGCATCGGCCGTTTTTCCTCCTCCGCCAGCCGGCGCAACCCGCCCCCTGCTGCAGCAACACTCCCCTACGGTTCCTCCTTTCCTTCTCTCTCCTTCTTCTTTCTTTCCTCCTCCTCTCCTTCTTCTCAACTTCTTCTTCTTTCTTTCCTCCTCCTCTCCTTCATCTTTTCTTCTTCTCCCCCTGTCTTCTTTCCTCCTCCACCAGCCGACGCAACCCCCCCTGCTGCTGCTCTTCTTCTCTTTTTTTTTCTTCTTCTTCTCTCTTTTCTTCTTCTCCTCTTCTTCTTCTTCTTCTCTCTTTTCTTCTTCTTCTCTTCTCCTTCTTCTTTTCTTCTTCTTCCTCCTCTTCCCCGGTCGGCGCTCCTTCCTGCTGCGCGGTTCCTGCACCCCGCCGGTTTGTTCATCCTTTTTTTTATTTTGTTTATTTCATTTTATTATTTTAACTAATAAGATATTACGGTTTTCTTTTATTATTAATATGTTAATTATTACATTATTACAATAATTATTATTCTGTTATTATTAATATGTCAATAATAATCATATTATTATCATATTATTATTATTGTTATTATAATTATTTATAATTATTATTATTATTATTTCTATTATTACTGCTATTGTTATTATATTATTATTATTATTCTATTATGTTATTATTATTATTGTTATCATTAATATTATTATTATTGTTACTATTATTATTTATAATTATTATTATATTATATTATTATTGCTACTATTATTATTATTATATTTTATCATTTTATTATGTTATTATTATTATTATTATTATTATTATTATTATGTTATTGCTTTTATTATTATCATCATTATTGTTACGTTAACAATTTTTTCTGAACCGTTGAGCGTTCTGCTGTTTTTAGGACCTGGTTGACGGCTCAAGGCGGTGCGACCGCGGCGCAACTGGAGTCTTGCGCCGTGTCTTCTTCCGCGCCCGTTTGAGGTAGGTGGTTCCGCACTCACTTATCTCTTGGCGATCTTTTGCGTACTGGTTTAATTTTTCATCACCATTCTAATTAGTTTTCATATTGACAAATTAGTTTTAATTACTTTTTTTTAAAATGCGCATTTTATTTGCTAGTGGTGCATTTATGTGCTGCAAGTCCTTTGTCTTATTGCAGAAACTCCATTTGGCTGTTTATTATTATTTGTCAATTGTGCAGTGTGTGTCAAGGAGTTCGGATGACGCAGGTTGTGTGTTGGTATGTCAGAATGTGTTTTTTTTTATAAAAAAGGGGATTTTTGGGTGGCTTTTAAACCTTTAAAAATTGTTGCGACATGTTTGAAAACTGTTAAATAATTTTTCATACTGGATTTCTTAAATAACAAAGTTATTTCGTTAAGTTATGCGTCTAGTTTCATTTAAAGCGTATGCAGTGTGGTTTATGTTTTTAAAAAGAAAAGTTTTGGTGCGTGCGTGGTTTTCAAAGAGGATATCAGTGTGCAGGTGACCTGTTTGGAGAAATGATAATGTGACATGCTATATGAACTTTGATCTCTAGGTGAGCACAAGGAGGGAAGCCAGGGTATTATGTGGGGAGACTGGAACTAGTGAGCTAGTGTTCCGGAGATGACCCGACCCGGTTTCACTGGCAGGTTTGACGACTGCAACACTAACTAAACATATGATATCTGAGGGTCGTGGCCTTCTAAGCCACGTGTTCTGAGGGTCGTGGCCTTCTAAGCCATGTTATCTGAGGGTCATGGCCGCCTAAGCCACGTTTCACCGAGACACGACGTTCTAGGATCCCACTAGTTCTAGTACCCATAGGGCTTTTCCCATCCTTTGGTGCCACCAGTTACCTTGCGTGCATGCTGATACGTGTTATGTCACTTGAACTGCTATCCTAACATGTTTATCTTGAACTGACTTTCTTTTAAATCATTTTATGAAAACCATTTTCTTTTTCACTTCTTTCTATCTTTATTTCAGAATTGCATTTGGTTGTCTTTTGATAGTTGTGCGTGGAATCTTTTATTGGTGATATCCTGCTGGGCGATTGCTCACACCCTACTTACACCCTTGGGTGTAAGTAGACTTGTTTACTTCTGATACAGGTAGGGGTCCAGCTTTTGGGAGCAGTGGTTCAGGTTGTTAGCCAGACTATCTACGTGGTGTTTTGGTGGTGGGCTAGAGACGGTGTCCTTACATCGGGCGATAGTCCTTAGGTTGGTCTTTGGTTATCTTGTTTTGGTGTTATTTGGGTTTTGAGTACCTGTGAACCAAAAACCTGTTTAGTTATCTACATGTTTGACTGTAACCTTTTTCTCTGTTTGGTATACTTTGGTTGGCTGCTTTACATTTGTTCACTCAGGTAAACCGTTCCCAAGGTTTATTTTGATACCCGAGCACTTGTGCCAGCCCGTGGGGATCGGGAACGCCCTTCGGGCCTTGCCGCGGGCCGAGTCGGGCGTCGGTTCAGATGGCTACCCGATTCGGTTCGTGACATTCCCATTTTACTTCTCCACTTCCCTAGAAACCTACTAGAGGTCTTGGTCTTCTTCAAATACCAACATTAGTGCCCTACTAAGAGATTAAGAAGAGGCGCGTCGAGGAAGAGGAAATATTCTTTACCGATCAATCAAAATTTATTTCTTCTTCTACTTTATCTTCTCTATTTATTTCATTATAAATTAATAACATCAGTACTACTCATATACTAATATATTTTTATATATATGAAACACCCCTTTTCACCTTCTATCTATCCTACGAAAAATGAAATCACCGCACGTGCGTACATGCGGCTGACCATCTCTATACCGTGGTGTAATCTGTTTTTCCAACACCACCATACCTGGATGGTTATAAGGGTGGAAATAATAACTATATATGATTATTACAACATGATATTTATTCTTAGATATTATATCATCCACTCCAATTCCATTCAATAATTATGGGAATGATATCATCGCTCGTGCGTACGTACGGATTACCGTCTCCATGACTCGATTAGATTCATTATCCATGTTAATTATTCAATAATGATTATAAAGTATATATATTAAATAATAATGAAATATATGACATAATAATGCTATTGGGTATATTTATATATATATATATGTAATCTACTTACTTTCATTCTAGACAACAAGGAAAAGAAAACATCGTTCATGCCTATGTACGACCTACCTTCTACATGAATGGTGTATTTAATTTCATTTATATATCTATTATATATATATTTATTGAATATATAGGATATATAAATCATGTTTTACATTCTGTAATTAAGTAAATCATGATATAAGTAATAATATGAAGACCAACAAGTCCAAACACGTACGATAAATGAAACAATTTTACCCAGAACGCTGCTTTAACATGAAATTGACAAAAGAAAGGGTAATATAAAGTCGTAAGTGAATCATATATGATATCATAAATTTTTTTATGGTTCTATTTAATGTTAAAAATATGTTCAAACCCACTATACAGGTTTCTCGGACACATATATAATAAATTGGACATAAGGTAAGGGATAATTTTGCAAACTCATTTTTATCTGAGATTGATTATATGTAAGTATTTCTAGGGATATATTTATCATCCAGGTCCGTGTTTTATAAATATGTTTTTATAAAATGTTTACTATTCTTCCATATATGTTTAAAGTAAATTTTAATAATTTTTTACTTTTAACACATGGTATGAAAGGAATCTTTCTTGTGTATACCATACGAGGTAATTTTTTTACTTTTATGAAAAAAGTACGTAAAGAATGTATTTTTAACTTATACAGCATGAATGGAATTTACAGTTTCATAATTCCTTATTTTCATGATTCTTATTCTACAATATTTCATGTTTATTTTCAATAAAATCATTTTCTTTTAAAATTGTGAGGCATTTTGTGAAAGAAAATGATTTTGAAGAATGAAGTATATTTTCCTCAAGAATTCATTCGAAGTGTTTTATCAAAACTATTATCCATCTAAGATGAAATTTTTTAGTATGTTTATATTTCAAGTATAATGTTTCTATTATTTACATGGTTTGATTTTTCTTATGATAAAATGATATCCATCTGTTTTATATGGATTGTGTTATGATGGGATGATGCTTATGATACCAATTTTAGTCATTGGGTTATACTGAATGATTTTTGTTTATTTTGTGGAAATGAAGGAATGATTTAATTTTTAGATGGGTGGGACCTATATATCCCTCTAATGCATCGGGTAATTATTTATATCTCATGATATAGACATGGCTTTGACGACAAGTGAATCCGGTTCAGTAATACAGGGCTAGAACGACAAGTAAACCCGATTCAGTGATGGACTTTATCCACTATGATGGTCTTGGAACCAATGCCTTGGATACTATAGAAATCATATCCAATGATTAATGGTTTTCCACAATTCCATGTTTTATTCCCATTCCATTTTATCATGATTAAGGTTCCATTATGATATATTCCTTATGTACTTCCAAGATTTATGTCATTGCTCAAGATTTTGATGTTTTATGTTCATGTTTTTACATTCAAATGTTTGTTGATTGTTTTTAAGTTCTCCATGTGTACCATTACTGAGCATTTAAGCTCACAATTTGTATGTTTTATTTTCCCCATGATATAATGTAATGTCTATATAGGTTAAGCTTTGGGTCTCTGTAGTTGGTATCAGAGCAAAGGTTTAGTTAACCATTGAAATCTAGGATGCAAAAACGTTAGTGAGATCCCTAGATATATTTATAAGGTATGTCTAATGATATCCCTAAGGATTAGTATAAATATATGTTATAGTCCTATAATTATGGTAACAATCATAGAATTAAACCTATTATTTTAGATATTGATGTTACTCCCCTTTTTTTATATTTTTTTTCTAGAATGATTTTTGCCTCTCAAAATATTCTTTTTGGGTTTCAGACAAAGGCTGGAACCCAAAGGAACCGTGTTTATCAATGTAATGGATAATGCGATGATTTTCTTCTAGAAAAAACCAATGTTATAGGAGATTGAGTGAAAAATCTTATTTATTTACTTACAAAAGTTATGAATCATTCTGGACTTCCAAATGAGCAGAGAAGGGAACTATATTCTATTGAGTCCTTCATGAGGCAACATCCACCTTCATTCAATGGGACATCTGATCCACTTATTTTTGATCAATGGATCATTACCATTGAAAAGATATTTTCCATACTTCACTGTTCAGAATATGAAATGTCATTTTGGATGTTTACCATTTAGAAGGTTAAGAAGACTAGTGGTGGACTCTAATTAAAAATACTAGGTCCCAAGATGAAATTGAATCCAAGGAATGGGATGAGTTCAAGAACATAATTTTGAATAAGTACTTCCCTCATATTATTAGAACAAAGATAGAAAAGGAGTTCCTTGATCTTAAGAAAAATGATGGTGAATCAGTTGGTATATACGAAGCGAATTTTACAAGACTTTCAAGGTATGAATCAGCCTTTATCACCCACCCTGAAAGTAAAGATGATCAATCCAGAGTGGCTTAAAACCATGTCTTTGATGGCAATTAGATATAAGAGACTTCAGTAGCTATGAATAAATTGTGCGTTGTTCTATCAAGGTAGAACTGGAAGTTGGTGTAACCTATCCATATCATGGTTTTGACAAGAAATGAAAGATGGAGTTCAAGGAAAATCTCAAAACAATGTTGAAAAGAAGATGAATGTTTCTTTATGATCAAAGTGTGGAAAGAATAATGGTGGAGATTGTATTAAAGGTACTATAAAATGTTTTATGTGTGGAAAGAAAGTCCATCGAGTAGCTGAGTGTCGATGTAATGGTAAAAAGTTAGCTAATTATGTGGATAGGGAAAAGAATATAGAGAACACCCCACCAACACTTTAATGCTTCAAGTGCAAGGAAATGGGGAATTATTCTAACAAATGAACTATTCCAAGGTTTAATGATGATTGAAATCAACAACATCATAAGGAAAAGGAAAAATGGATGTCACATGTGATCACTATTGGTGATGTTGAATATGAAAACAATGTGGTGTAATGATGAAGTGTTTATGTTACGAGATTCCAAAATAGTGTTGTGGAATCACATTTATAGTATCATTGAATATTTTAATATCTATGAATTGGTTTTCAGTAATGATATGGTACCAGTATCCTTGAAAAGTTATTGAAATATTTTTGGAAAGAAGATGATATTTACATAATTAAGGGATAACGAGAATATAATATGTTTGATATAATTAATGAGCACCTGATTGATATAAGGACCAAGTGATATTGTGGTTTGAGTATAAATATTTTTTGGGATTTTGGTATGTAGAAAGAGTAATCTTTTGATAGAATTCATGTTTTCACTATGGTTCTATGGTAATTAATGTTTCAAGAGAATACAAGATTAAGGTATTTATATGTTTGGAATGTGATCAATAAGATATATCTTATGATATATGGGGGATAAATGATGGTATTCACATGCTTGGTAGATGACCTTTCTAGTAATCATTTACATTATACTATGATATTGGATATAAGTATTTTGGATAATCCTAAAGATTAGAATGGATTAACTTGGACATCAGATAATATTGCCTAAGGATGTAACCTTTTTTTATATTATTTTTGGAATGTGATAATGGTGATATTTTATAAAAAGGACAACCTAAAGGATAGGTGAAGACCCATTTCATCAGACAAGGTTGCGGGAATCAAACCCACAACAGAAGCGTGGCATACCTTTATCGCCTACCACTGACCTACAGGAAGTCCCTCGTAAGTGTAAATTAATTTTATTTTATTAAGAAGTTTGATAGATGAATTATAAGTCAATTTTAGGAACCATATACGATTAACCTCATGATAGATGGACTTATGTATATTTGATAACTTTTACTAACCTTTTGTTTGAGACATATTGATTGGCCCATAATTCTATCACATGATCTTCTAACACTCCAAGAATGAAAAATTCAACTTCATTTCCATAAGATATGAAGTGGAAATTGTCCATGGAATGACAAATAGTGAGATTGTACCAAAATCATGTAGGTATTTATTTTAATTAAATAATTCTTCAACATTAGGTAAATGGTCTTGAAATCAAAAAATGTTGTCCTAGTGCCCTAATATCTGATTAATCAGATGGTACCTTAGATCATCACGTATTTATGGCTTTCTGATTTTTGTCTTTTTCATGGCCATGTTATCTTCTACTCTTAATCCTAACATGATGGTTATATTTCTCTTCCAGATCCATTTTTTCACCTATATTATCATACGTGGAAACCCAATGATGAGTTACTTTGGGTATCTGTTATGTTTCTAACATTCCTTTTTAAAATGATGTTTTATTATTACTTTTTATGATTTGGGTTTATAAGAAAGAAACTTTAAAGTTGAAAACCATTTATAACCCTGATGAATTTTGAGGGAGAAATTCATTTTAAGGGGTGTATAATGTAACACCCTGAGATTTTATGAGAATTATTTTTTTTAATTTCATTGATGTCTTTTTTGTACACTTCAACTAGATTAGCTTGCGCTATATGCAACACTGTATTAGCTTGTAGTATACACAATACTATTCTTGGCTTGTGATGCCCACAATTTCTTGTTCTTTCGAATAAAATTCATTTTACACAACACCAAGTATAGATTTTGATCAATGTATAATTGAAATATCTTTTGATTATGTTATAAGCAACATAAAAGGAATATTTCCATACATGGAACCCTGACATGGCTTGCATTACATGCAAGAACGACATTCCTCGATAGCATGTGTTGTACGCAATACCGAGTTTCACTAAACGAGATATTATTATAATATTATCCTGAACTACTCGTTATGAATAGTATTAACTACATTTTGAATTTTATAATATTATCATTCATCTTACACGTTTTCTAGATCATCGTATGAGAACAAAATAAATTTTTCGGGCAAAATAAATATTTTTTTAAAAATGCAGTTTTCCACCTTTTGATGGTGCGCCCTTTTTAAATATAATTTTTGTCAAGTTTATAAGTTTAATATTAAAAAAATAAACTTCTTCAGGTGAATCAGGAAATAAAAATTAACATTGGATAATGTTTTGAGATTTTTCTGATAATGTTCATATTTTGATGAATACTAAAAATACGCTAAATTTTAATTAAAAACACCTTTTTCATCAAGATAATTTATATGGTAAAATTATAATGTTGAATGGTTTTAAAGTATAAATAGAATTTTTTTTACAATTTAATATAATTTATGTCATTATCATTAATTTTACATTTAATTCATAAGTAAAAAAATTAGAATCTTTTGTAATGTTTGAAATAAAAACACATTTTTTTACAATGGGATTAATTTTAAATTAATTACAACATCTTCTGTTTCTTGAATTTGTAAAAATGGATTCCATATTTTTAATCAATAGGTCTAAAATATTTTAATAGGATCCTTTTTTTTGGCATTATGAATAGTACCTACGGTAAATTTTATTTAACATAGTTAAAGGTGAATCAAGAAATTAAGGGTAAAAATAATATTATATAATTACCTTAAAAACTTCCAAAATTCAATAGTATGAATAAAAGTAGACCCATATCCCCTAAGGGTTGGAATAGATTCATTTCATGGACTTTTGACCATGAAAATGATGTAATTATTATTAAAACCAAAGAAAGTGACGACGTGTAACTCTCTTATATCTTATAAGTGTAATAATTTTAATTTGGTGATAAACTTCAAAAAACATAAAACATAAATAGTATCCAGAAATCCAATAAAATTATATTAATATTTAGAATTTATTTATAATTTTTAGCGATTAAATAATAATCATTAATGATGAGACAATATTGAGGTAGAAATTATTTTATTGATGGAAATATCAAATAAATGGTTTTAAAAATATTAAAATAAATATTATATAAACTAATTAATGTTATACACAAATTTTTTGGATGGATATTTCATGTTATGAATCTATTAAATATTTTGTTTTTAATATATCCTTTGTGTGGATTTTATTTAAATGCAAATAAATGAATAGTGTCAAAATGTACACTATTGTTATTTTATAAAAATAACATATTATAAATTTTTTTTAAATTCACATAAATATTTAAAAATTATAAATTTATATTTATATGGTAGAAAATGTTATAAATTATCCAATTATGGAAAATTCACAACACATAAGTAATTATTTATAACAATTTAAAATTTAGAATATTATTACCACAAATAAAATTAAATAGATTAAATAAGGATAAATCATGGTTATGAGGTTTAAAAGAAATTACCAACGTGTATAAATTTTATTGGATTATGTGATTACAATCCTATCTCATCTCATATTCGGATTTGAGTCATCTTTGGTGGTTTTTAAGTGGGGTTTGAATTTATTATAAATTAATATTTTATAGGATTCCAAAAGTGACCCTCTCTTCTCTTATAATAGGAGACCTTCTCCCTCTCCTATTCACAACATTTTGAGCCTTCAAGCACGGCCAAAACCATGCCATTTCACTTCTCCAATTCCCTAGACACCAACTATAGGTCTTTTTATTCTTCAAAGACCAGCTTTAGTTCCCTAATAGGAGATTAAGAAGAGGCGCATCGAGGAAGAGCTAATATCCTTTACCGATCCTTCCAAATTTATTTCTTCTTCTGCATGCTCTTATTTATTTATTTAATTATAATGTAATAACATCAGTATCACTCATATACTTATATGTTATTATAAATATTATACTACCCTATTTCACCTTGTACCTATCCTACGAAAAACGAAATCACTGCGTGTGTGTACGTACAGCTTACCGTCTCCACGCCGCGGTGTAATATGCTTTTCCAAAACCACCTTACATGGATTGGTATAATGGTGTAAATAATAGCTATATATGATTTTATAAAATTATACTAATTCTGAGTTATTATATCATTCACTGAAATTCCATTCAATAATAATTGGAACGATATCATCACTCGTGCGTACGTAAGGATTACCGTCTCCACGACGGGATGATATTCATTCTCAATGTTAATTATTCAAGATTGATTATAATGTATATATAATGAATAATAATGAAATATTTGAAATAATAATTCTACATTATTTATCTATATATATGTATGTTATCTACTTACTTCCATTCAAGTCAACAAGGAAAGGAAAACATCGTTCATGCATACGTATGGCATACTGTCTCCATGAATGGTGTATTTACTTTCATTTTTTTTTCTTATATACATACTGATTATATAGGATATATAAATCATGATTTAAATTATGGAATTAAGGAAATCATGATATAATTAATAATATCAAGAACAAAAAGTCCAAACACGTACGATAAATGAAACGATTTTACCCAAAACACTACTTTAACATGGAATTGACAAAAGAACGGGTAATATAAAGTCGTAAGTGAATCATATATGATATAATAAATATTATTATGGTTCATTTAAAAGTTAATAGTATGTTCAAACCCACTATATAGGTGGCCCAGACACATATGGAAGAAATTGGACATATGGTAAGGGATAATTTTTCAATCTTATTTTTATCTGAGATAGTTAATACGTAAGTATTTCTGGGGTTATATTTATCATCTAGGTTCATGTTTTATAAATTTATTTTCATAAAATGTTTAATATTCTTTCATATATTTTTAATGTCATTTTTACACTTTTTTGACTTTTAACACATGGTATGAAAGGAATCTTTCTTTTGTTTTCCATACGAGGTACTTTTTTACTTTTTCAGCAAATGTATGAGAAGAATGTTTTTTATAACATATATGGAATGAATGGATTTTACGGTTTCATAGTGAAATATTTTCATGAATCATCTTCTATAATATTTCATGATTATTTTCAATAAAATCATTTTCTTTTAAAATTTTGTGGAATTTTTTGAAAGAAAATGGTTTTGAAGAAGAAAGTATATTTCCTCCAGAATTAATTTAAACTGTTTTATAAAAACTATTATCCATATAAGATGAAATTATTTAGTATGTTTATGTTTCAATTATAATTTATCTATTATTTACATGGTTTTATTTTTCTTATTCTGAAATGATATCCATCTGTTTTATATGGATTATGATATGATGGGATGATGTTTATGAAACACATTTTATTCATTGGGTTATGCAAAATGATTTTTGTTTATTCTATGGCTCATGAAAGAATGATTGAATTATGAGATGGGTGGGACCTATATATCCCTCCAATGCATCAATTAATTATTTATATCTCATGAGATATAAATGGATGTTACGGAAAGTGAATCTGGTTCAGTAATACAGGGATGGAACGACAAGTAAAATCGTTTCAGTAATGGTCTTTTTCCACTATGATGGTCTTGGCAGCAATGCCTTTGCTACTATGGAAATAATATCCTGTGCTTAATGGTTTTCCACAATTCCATGTTTTATTTCCATTCCATTTTATAATGATTAATGTTCCTTTATGATCTATGCCTTATGTACTGCCAAGATTTATGTCATTGCTTAAGATTTTGATGTTTTATGTTCATGTTTTTATGGACAAATGTTTATGGATTGTTTTTAAGTTCTCCATGTTTACCCTTAATGAGAATTTGAGCTCACCCTTTTTATTTTTTCCTTTTCCCAAGATATAAAGAGAGGTTTTAGTTAAGAAAACAAATGGGGAAGACCTTTATGGGAGATGTTGAAGGTCTTTCACCATGATTAAATGATTTTGTTCTGTGTTTCCAAAGACACTAAACTAATACGGACTTTGGGCATCTTTTTTTGTCATGTAGTAAGTATTTGGAAAAAGTAATGTAATTTATTTGTACATAAAGCTTTGGGTCTCTACAATATTCATGTATGGGATCCTCATCATCCACTCCCCTCTTTTATCCAACACTCATTTTATGTTATGTATTTTACTCTTAATTTTATTATGATGGGATATGATATTATGGAATACCCTTATGTAATTTTTATTTAAAAATGATGATAAATTATTTTCACACCCATTAATACTTATAATATACCATATTTACACCTGTAACCATTAAGATATTTTGTAAGTGTTTTTCCCTTTCTCTACTTTCTTTTAGTTTCTTTACTATATTACACCTTATTTATCCAATTAATTTTTTGAGGAATGTAATTTTATTTCCATCTTAATTTCCATTTTATATATAAATGTTTTTGTACCACTATATCTATCATTAATCATTTTATGATTTTTCATGTGAACCCATTATGCTTCTTAAATTGCACAACAATTTTCCATTACAAATCAATTGTGTTCGGAATACTATATCCATCTTCCTTCTTCGATATTCTACTTTATACTAATATATTTTTTTATTGGGAAAATAAATGTATATATTCCACACTCCTTGATCATGGAATATATTATGATGATGAATAAATCTATATAGGTTGATCTATTTTTAATAGTTAAGGATGAGAAAGAAATGAAACTGAAGGTTGCGCACAAAATTATATATTACTCTAATGCATTGTGTAATGGTTAGTATCATGAAAAATCACATTAGGATAGGGTTCTTCCATAACAAATTTATGGGAATTTCACCATTATGATATCTTGGATGTTTTATCCTTGACCTATGTTTATGATGTAATCGTTAATGTTTTTCCCACATTTCCCATGTTATGATTATCTTGCACTATCATTCTTTATTATTAATCATCCTTTTATTACACATTTAAATGCCTATTTTCTTACATGTATTATGACTTTCCTGTTATTACATTTTAATTCCCTTACTAGGCTTTTTATCTTACCCCTTTTCTTATTTATGTGCCCAGGTAATCCCATGCGAGTTTATGTTTGAAATATAATTTTATCATGTTAAATATTGTTTTTAATAATGATTTTTTATTCCGTATTTTATGTTTTTTAGTGTACCTAATTCCCAAAAGGCATTATACCTCTCAATATTTTATGTTTTATTAAGTGTACTTTTATAAAATAAATCCTCTTTTAATGTGAAATAAATAATAGAGTTTTCATGCTATATTGAGATAATAATATAGTTGTAACCCATTCTAAGAGCCATAGTCACATCATTGGGTAATTAATGTATATCAGAAGTATCATCTATTGAATAATTTTTTACATATTTGTAGGGTTTTAGTGAGAAATATTACTATGGAATACAACATTATTATCATATGAAGTCTAATGAAATGAAATTCATAGGATGTTGGTTATAGTCTATGCTTGAGTTTTCTAGAATTGTAGTCCTAATTCAATCCAATTTTTTCTTTAATTACAATTTTAAGTTATGATTTTAATATTAATAAATTATCTTATTACAGATTGTTAATTTTTCATTATGAAATTAAAGTAATATTTTTTTAGATTATCTATCCCCTTGACAAGTTCATAACAGTTCTGTTATATGATGATAACCCTGAAATGACATGGTGATAAAAAATATGTAATTTTTCATATGGATAACAGTCTATGATTGTACATATATAAAATGACTATTATGTGTAATTAATTATAAGTGTTAAATTCTTTATCTCAAAATATACTCACTTAGTAATCTTAAAGATAAGAGATTATGTGAATAGAACCACCAGATGGAAATATTCATGATCTGGTGTCATTAGATATTACTTTATATGAGCATGATTAATGTTCCTGATACTTTAACTATAGAGACCCGAAGCTTGATGTACATTGTTATTACATTACTTTTGCAGAATACATAATACATTACAAAAACGGACACACAAGGACCGTAATAGTTTAGTGTCTTTGGAAACTTGGAACGTAATCTTTTTATCATAGTGAAAGATCTTCAACATCTCCCATAAAGATCTTACACTTTTTGTTTCCTTACCTAAAACCTTTCTTTTAATCCTGGGGGAAAATAAAACATAAAAAGGGTGAGACTAAATTCTCAGTAAGGGTAAGCATGGATAAAATAAAACATACCATATACCTTTGAACTTAAAAACATGATCATAATGTTTAAACATCAAAATCTTGAGCAACGACTTAAAACATGGATGTACATAAGGCATAGATCATAATGGAACATAAATCATGATAACATAGTATGGGAATAAAACATGTAATTTTGTAATCCATTAAGCACATGTAATGATTTCCATAGTAGCCAAGGCATTGCTGCCAAGACCATCTTAGTGGACAAAGTCCCTTTCTTAATCGAGTTCACTCCTCGTTCCAGTCCTCTAATACTGAACCAGATTAACTTACCATTCCAGCCATGTCTATCTCATGAGATATAAATCTTTACCCAATGCATTGTATGGAGATATAGGTCCCACCCATCTCATAATGAAATCATTCTTACTTGTGCCACAAAATAAACTCAAAACATTCATCATAACCCAATGAATAAAATGGGTTTCATAAACATCATATCATCATCTCATAATCCATATAAAACAAATGGACATTTCATCATAAGAAAAGTGAAACAATGTAAATCATTGAGAAATTATACTTGAAACATACACATATGAAATAATGTCATCTTGGATGGAAATGGTTTTGATAAAATACTTGAAATTAATTCTTGAAGAAAATAACTTTTTTCTTCAAAATCATTTTCTTTTCACAAAATGTCATGCAATATTAAAAGAAAAAGATTTTTTTGAAAATAGTAATGAAATATTTTGGAGGAAGCTTCATGAAAATAAGGCTTTATAAAACTGTGAAAATCCTTTCTTGCTGTATACGTTAAAAAAACATTTTTCTCATACTTTTGTCGGAAAAGTCACAAAGTACCTCGTAATGTAAACAAAAGAATGATTCCTTACATAACATTTAGTAAAAGTCAAAAATGGGTAAAAAGGACATTAAACATACATGAAAAATCTTTTATAAAGCATGAACATGGATGATAGAAATAACCCCAGTAAATACATATGAATAAGCAATCTCAGATAAAAATGAGATTTGCAAAATTATCCCTTACCTTAGGTCTGATATGCTTCGTACGTATCCAAAACTCCGGTATAATGATTTAAATAATGTCATTGACATATTACCGAATCATATTTATTGTTATTATATTATATATGGTTCACTTATGACTTTATATTACCCATTCTTTTGTAAATTCATGTTAATGTAGCGTTTTGGGTAAAATCGTCTCATTTTTCATTCATGTTTTAACTTTTAATTATTCATATGATTACTTAGATCATGATTACTTACATCCAGAATGTATAACATGATTTATATATAATATATATTCAGAATATACATATATATAATGGATCGATAAATGGAAAGAAATACACCGTTTATGGAGACGGTAGGCCGTACGTACGCATGAACGTTGTTTTCATTTCCATATTGAATTGAATGGAATTAAGTAGATGAAATAAATAAATAAATATATATATATATACATAAATCCAGTAGAATTATTATTTCATATATTTCATGATTACTTATTGTATATACTTTATAATCATTATTGAATGGTTAACATGGAGAGGGAATCTCATCGCGTCGTGGAGACGGTAGTCCGTACGTACGCACGAGCAATGATATCATTCTCAAGATCATGGAATTGTATTAATGTGTATGTGTAATATTGAAGAATCAATATCACTTTACAATAATCATATATATTCATTACTTTCACCCTTATACCCATCCAAGTAAGGTGGTGGTGGAAAATAGATTACACCATGGCATGGAGACGGTATTTCGTACGTACGCATGCGCAATGATTTCGTTTTCCGTTGGATGGATAGATGGTGAAATATGGTTGTTTCACAATTATAATAACATATAAGTATATAAGTGATATTTATTTTATTACTTCATAATGAAACAACTAAAGAAGATGAAGTTGAAGAAGAAAGAAAATTTAAATAATCGGTAACAGATATTACCTCTTCTTTGACACGCCTCTTTAAATCCTCCTCTCAGGGTACTAACATTGGTCTTTGAAGAAGACCAAGACCTCTATGATGTTTCTAGGGAAGTTGAGAAGAGAAATGGGCAGGTCTTATCCAAGATTAAAGGCTCAAATTGGCGCAAGGAAGAGAGGGAGGAGGTTCCATTTTATAAGGGAGGAGAGGGGCACCTTTGGAAATCTTAAAAATATTAATTTATAATAAATCTAACCCCACTAAAAAACCTCCAAAAATGACTCATATCCGAATATTAGATGATATAGGGTTGCAATATAATCAAACAATCAAATTTAGACATGTTATTAATCTATTTTAAACATTATCAACTGGATTTATCCTTATTTAATCAATTTAATTTTATTTGATGTAATAACATTCTAAATTTTAAATTATAACAAATTATTACTTATTCATTGTAAATGTCCCATAATTGGATACTTTATAAAATTTTATACCATTTAAATTTAAATTTATAATTTTTAAATATTTTTGTGATTTTTAAACAATTTTATAATATATTATTTTTTAAAAATAACAATAGTGTCAATTTTGACACTATTCATTTATTTGAATTTAAATAAAATATATACAGAAGATATGTTCAAATTAAAAGCTTTAATAGATTCATAAAAGGTCATATTTATCTAGAAAATTAGTGGAGAACATTAAGTAGTTTATATAATATTTATTTTATTATTTTGAAACCCATTTATTTGGTTTATCTCTTAATAAAATAATTACTACAAGATTTTTGAATAATTATTTAATATACTTATTTGTTGCATAAAAATTATAAATAAATTCCTATGATAAAGATAAATCTATTACCTTTCACAATAATACTTTTACTCAAATTTATCATCTTAAATCAAAATATTTAAATTGTTATATTTACTAAATTATGAAGGTGACAACTTTGGCATCATTTAAAATAAAATAATATAAGTGTCATAATCACTTTTATAAGACTACAAACAGTAATATATTAGGTCATTGGATTATTATAGTAGATATATACGCTAACAAAAGTTTTGGTCAGGTTTGAGGGCCTTTTAATGGGTATTATTATTTCAATAAAAACTATATTACTGATTTTTCACATAATAAATAATTTTATTATATTTTTTGAGACTATTTATGTTTGATGTTTTATTTTGTTTATCACTAAATTAAAATTATTATACTTATAAGATTTAAGAGAGTGACATGTTGTCACTTTCTTTGGTTTTAATAATAATTAAATTATTTTCATGGTCAAAAGTTCATAAAATGATTATAATCCAACACTTAGGTGATATGGGTCGACTTTTAGTAATCCAATAGGATTTTGGCATGTTTAAGGGTAATTTTATAATATTATATTTACCCTTAATTACCCGATTTACCTTTAACTACGGTAAATAAAATTTACCGTAGTTACTATTCATAATTCCAAAAAATAAAAATTAGATTATTTACATAATTTGGACCCACTGATTCCAAATATGGAGTCCATTTTTCCAAATTCAATACACAAAAGTTGCAGAAATTAAATTAAAATTAATCCCGTTGTCGAAAGAAAACGGGATTTTCATTAAAACATTTCAAAAGATTGAATTTATTTAACCTACGAATTCAAGGTAAAATCAATGATAACGACATACATTATATTAAATTGTAAAAATATATTCTATTTATACTTTAAAATCATTCAATATTATAATTTAACCACAGAAGTTATTACGATGAAAAAGTTGTTTTTAATTAAAATATGGCGTGTTTTTACTATTCATTAAAATATGAAAGTTATCAGAATAATATGAAAAATTTATCCAATGTAAAATTTTATGTCCTGATTCCAAAGAATAATTTAATTTTGTAAAATTGAACTTATAAACATGTCAAAAACTATATTTAATGTGGGTGCGCCATTAAAAGGCGGCAAAACTGCATTTTTAAAAAAATACTTATTTTACCTGAAAAAATTATTTTGTTCTTATAACATGTTCTAGAATATGTGTGAGATGAATAATAATGTTATAAAATTCAAAATATAGTTAATACTATTCATAACGGCTAGTTCATAATAATAATATTATAACAACATATCACTGTTTAGTAAAACCCGGTATTGCGTACAACACACGCTATCGAAAAAGGTTGCGATTGCGTGTAATGCAAGCCAAGTCAGGGTTGCGTATAGTGCAAGACTCCTTTGGTGATTCGTTATAATAGAATCTAACCATTTTTTCATTTATACCGTGAATATATATATATATATATATATACTCAATGTTGCGTAGAATGACTATTATCAAACGAACTTGAAATTGTGTGTAACAAAATCTAAGAATAGTGTTGCGTATACTGCAAGATAATACGGTGTTGCATATAGTACAATCTAAACTTGGTGTGCTGTATAATAGAAGAAATCAATGAAATTAAAATAATATTTTTCATAAAATCTCGGGGTGTTACATTCTACCCCCTTAAAATGAATTTCTCCCTCGAAATTCGTCGGGGTTATAAATCATTTACTATTCATATAAACCCAGATCGTAAAAAGGAATACTAAAACATAATTTTGAAAACAAAAGTATGAAATGCAACGATTACCCAAAGTAACTCATCATTGGGTTTCCACATAGGAGAACATATGTGAAAATATGGATATGGAAGAGAAATCTAACCATTATGTTCTGATGGAGAGTGGTAGAAGACATGACTATGAAAAATCCAACAATCAAAAAGCCATAGATTTGTGATGATCTAAGGTACCATCTGATTCATCAGATATAAGTTCACTAGGACAATATTTTCGGTTTTCAAGATCATTTCTCTAAAGTTGATGAATTAAAAGAAATATTTACATGATTTTGGTACAATTTAACTGTTGTTCGTGAAATGAACAATTTCAACTTCATCTCTTAAAGAAATGAAGTTGAATTTGTTATTCGTGAAGTGTTAGCAGATCATGGGATAGAATGACAGGTCATTCCATCTGTCTCAAACAAAAGGTTAGAAAAAGTTATTAAATATACATAAGTCCATATATAGTGAGATTAATCATATATGGTTCCTAAAATGGACTTATAGTTCATATATCATACTTATTAATAAAATAAAACTAGTTTCTACTAACCAGGGACTTCCTGTAGGCCAGTGGTAGGCAATAAAGGCCAGTCGCACTTCGGTTGTGGGTTCGATTCCCACAGCCTTGTCTGACGTGATGGGTTGTCGCCCATCCTGCAGGTTGTCCTTTTTCTAAAACTACATTACTATAACATCCCATCAATAATATCGAAAAAAACTTCTAAAATATCTTATGTCCAACACAATCCATTCCAATCATTAGTCTTATCCAAAATACTGCTGTTCAATCTCATATTACAGTGAAAATGATTACCAAAGAGTTCATATAAAAAGCATGTTAATACAATCATTGATCCCTATATATCATGAGATATGTCTTGTTGGTCACATTCCAAACATTCAAAGGACTTAATCATGTATTTTCTTGAAAAATAAATACCCATTGAATCTTAGTTAAAACATGAGTGCTGTCAAAAATTAACTCTTTCCACATACCAAAACCCCAAAATTCTATATACTGAAACCTTGATATAACTATTTCCTTATATCAGTCATGAGCTCATGAATACTGTCAACCATTTCAGTTTCTCCTTATCCCTTCATTATGCGCATATCATCTTTTTTCCAAAAATATCTCAATCACTTTCCATGGTTACTGGTACAATAAAATTATTGAAAACCGCAATAGAATATTCTAATATTTCATGATAATATATACAACATTATTTTAGAACCCCATTACATAAACACTGAATCATTCCACAACATCGTTGTAATATTCAAAATCACCAATAGTGATTGCATGTGACTTCCCTTTGACCTTTTCCGTAAGTGGTTTCTCATGTCAATCATCACTAACCCTTGGATTAGGGCATTTATTAGCATAATGCCCCATTTCCTTGCACTTGAAGCATTTAAGTCTTGGTGGTGCGTTCTCTGCAGTCTTTTCTTTATTCACATCATTAGAATCCCTTTTTCCATTACTTCGACACTTAGCTGCTCGATGATCTTCTTTTCTACACTTAAAACATTTTCAATCCCTTTAAGACAATATCCACCATGCTTCTTTCCACACTTTGAGCATAAGGAAACATTCATCTTCTTTTCACCATTATTCTAAGATTTCTCCTTAAACTCCATCTTTTGTTTCTTTTCAAAACTATGAGATGGATAAGTAACACCAACTTCCATTTCTACCTTGATAGCACAACGCACAATTTCTTCATAGCTACTGAAGTCTCTAATAGCTAATGCCCTTCCAAGATTTGTTTTTAAGCCACTGAAGAATCGATCAACTTTACTTTCAGGTTGGATGATAAATCCAGATGCATACCTTGCAAGCCTTGTAAAATTCTCTTTGTATACACCAACAGATTTTTCATCCTTTTGCTTTAGTTCAAGAAACTCCATCTACATCTTTATTCGAAGAATACGAGGGAAGTACTTATTGAAAAATAATTTCTTGAACTCGTTCCATTCCATGGACTCAATTTCATCTCTTGGCCTCGTATTCTTGATAAGATTCCACCATTGATCACCTTCACCTTCCAAACGATATACTGCTATGATGACTTTATCATGTTCAGAACATTAAAGAACTGAAAATATCTTTTCAGTGGTACTGATCCATTGTTTAGCAACAAGTGGATCAGAAGACCCACTGAAAGAAGGTGGACGTTGCCTCATGAAGGACTCAATAGAATATTGTTCTCTTCTCTGCTCATTTGGATGTCCAAAATGATTCATTTCTTGTGAAATTATAGCAATAATATTTTTCACTCCATCTCCCATAAAATTTGTTTGTTCAGGAGGACAATCATTGCATTGTGCATTGCATTGATCAACACAGTTCCTTCGGGTTCCGGCCATCATCTAAAACCCAAAAATAATAGTGTGAGAGGTAAAAATCATGATAGGGAAAACAACATAGCAAAGGGGGAGTACCCTTAATATCTAACATCTTAGATTAAATTCTAAGATTGTTAGCGCAACTCTAGGACTATAACTTATACGTATACTTAACCTTAGGGACATCCTTAGACATACCTTAGAGGTGGAGAGCCTTTTCTTCTTCTTCTTCATCTTTGACGAAGATCACGAAGAACGCTCAACTTGACGAAGAACGCTCAAGTCCCGACGAAGAACGCCGCTCCGCTCTTCTTCGTCTTCCGTGTCAACGAGTGGGAACGCCGCTTCCTCCTCGGATTCCCTTCGTCGACATAAGATGTTTCGCCAACGACGTGTCTCTTCGGACGCATCCCTTCGTCATCGGATTTGACGAACGGCTACCGCGACTCCCGACCTCCGCGACGTCGACTTCCGCCAAACGTTGACAATCTTCGAACCTTATACCAAGGTAGGGGTTGTTATTTTATTGTTTAATTATTCTTTTTCTTGATCATGAATTTAGCAAGTCTAACGTGTGGCTTTGAAATATTTTAAGTTGCGTTATTGCTTAACGTGAGGGGGCCGGACCGCATGAACACGGCCGAACCCCCTCCATCGTTCTTGTTGTGTTGTTTGCTGGTGGATGAATCAAGGTGGCGTGGTGCCGTCGCACCACGCGGATATTCGCCCAATCCTTATTACGTGGTGCCGTCGCGCCACGCCATGTAAGAAATATCAAGAACGCGACGCCGTCACGCCGCGTTGAAGAAATCGAGATGCGGCGGAGGGGCGCGGTGCCGTCGCACCGTGCCGGATGACGAAAACCGCGGCCGGTTCCGGGCCGCGGCGGAAGAGAAGACCGGCGGCCGGGCCGCCGGCGTCGGAAGCCGAAGGGGGGACCGGAATTTCCAGTCCCGTTGGAGAAAACCGGCCGGCCAGCTAGCCGGCCGGAAGGCATTTAACCGGGGGAATTAATCCCCCGGCCAACACTCAAAACCCCCCTCTTTATGAGGGGGGCGGTTCTTTGAAGGGAGGGGGGTAGCCGGCCTTCCCCCCGGTTCCGTTCAATCAGGCCCCCCACGTTGGGGGGCGTTTTAAAAAAATGGGCGCGGCACAAAGGCCGCGCCGCCATTCCAGGAAGCGGGGGCTTAGCCCCCCGAGTGCAGCCACCTCGCGGCGACAAGCCACCGCGGCCCCCCGCGCCGCCGCGGCCCCCTGCGCCGCCGGGCCGCCCCAGGGGGGGGGGGGGGTCGGGCCGGGTCGGCCCGGACCCGGACCCCCCCGTTTCGAACCAGTTCCGGTCTCTTGGCCATATCTTGATCCTCGGACCTCCGATTGACGAACCGTCTGCGGAAACGCGATCCTTGGATTGAGACGGTCGTTTCGGTATATCGCACTCAAGGTTTCGGATTACTTTGAGTTCGGCCGGGGTGGTTCGTTCACGAAACCAACCGGGCCTTCGGAGCGGAAATGCTCATATCTTGAGCTACAGACGTCCGATTGACGTGCCGTCAGCCGTGTTGTGTTCCTCTTTATGAGACGGATCTTTTGGCATACTCCGCCCGAGGTTTGGACGCAGGTGGAGTACGGTCGGGTTGGTTTTTCCTTAAAAACCAACCGGGCCCCGGAGACGAAAATGCCAATAACTCTCAGACCGGGCGTCCGATCGACGTGCCGTCTGTTGCGTTGAGTTCCTGTTGACGATATGGAACTTTTGGATACATCAACTCTGGTCTTCGTGACAGTTGATGTATCAGCCTCTCGGCTCGTGGAGCGGACTCTCCGAACGAGCTTGCTATGTGCGGGAACCCTAGAGCTGGCTGCGACTGTTACTGTGACTACTACTGCTACGACAGCTATTGTGACTGCGACGACGACAGTACAGAGATCCTGTGTGGATTCGATGACGACGACTACAACACTCAGCGATCCTACGTGGATCAGTGCTACAGGTCCTGTGTGGGCCCGATCCTGTGTGGGTCCTTGCGCTCAGCGGTTCTGTGTGAGCCAGCGCCTACAGGTCCTGTGTGGGCCCGATCCTGTGTGGGTCATTGCGGGGGTTAGTTACCTATCGATCCTTCGTGGGTCCGACGACTTAGATGGATCAGTGATCATCTTTATCGTCCTTTGAAGAAGTATACCTGTGTGAGATGAATCCTATTGCTTTCCTGTTTGGATTGTGTTGTGCAATCCTGTGTGGATTACGTTTTGCTTTCCTGTGTGGAATACGTTTACTTTCCTATGTGGACTGAGTTGTACTTGGGCTCGGAGGATAGAGCGTATTTGAATTGATGACTTAGGTATATGTATGGGCATATACCTAAGCAGTGTCAGTTGTTACTTCGTGATTGTACCTTTCTTCGTGGTTTATCCTTTGTGGATTTTGAGAGACCTTCAGGGGTCTCGGGGTCCCTACTGAGTAGCTTATACTCACCCCTGCACGGGCTTTGCCCGCACTACGTTGTGTTGGTTGCAGACGACGGACAGCGTTGACCTTAGCTGAGGCTTGCAGAGCGGGACGGTACCCGGAGGTGGACCACTGGGCGGTACGTGCACGGAGCAGACGGCGGGACCTGTGGAGCGGAGGAGCTATCTGTACCCACCCTTCAGGTGGGATTTCCAGTGGACAGCTCGGTGTAGCGGCATTTACTTTCAGTTGCTGTTTTCCCTTCCGAGTTGTACTTTACTTTCAGTTTTGGGTTTGTATTCTGGCCCATTTACTTTTCTGCACTTTCAGTTGTACTCTGCTTTTGTTTAGTGTTTACTTTCCGCTTGCATACTCTGTGGTGTTTGTTTACCTTACAAAGGCAATGCCTTCCCTTTTTATCGGGATTTACGCCTTGGTGCTAGTCGCCAGCCCCTGGCCTATGGAAGGCGGGCTTGGGGTAGTCACGGCACGGACCCCGAGGGCGGGTCGTGACAGTCCTAACCTAATTGGATGTGTCGTGGCCGACCAAGAAAACACATGGGTCAACTTGGGGACCCCATGAAGCCACTTTGGTTGGAAAATGACATTAATATCTTTTTATTTAATGTTAAAGTAAAAATGAGTCAAACATGAAATGTTTTACTAAAACAATTTTTACATGGGGTTATATAAATCATATTTTTGACTATATATATTAATTGGAAATCTAAAAAGCTTTCTTACATCATAGTATTTTTTTTATAATTTTTAGACATTAAATAAATTAAATTATTTATGACATCATGATGATGCAGCGATGACCTCATTATTTAATGATTTAAATAAAATGGAAAGATAATGTAATATCTAAGACCTAAAAGTGTACAAAACCTATTGTATGAGTGGATTTCGAACTCTTATCACATTAGCCTCTAAATACATCAATTTGGGACCTTTAAAATCCGAAACTCTTTTGAAAAAAAAGTAACATTTTGTAACTTTACAAGAGTGCCCCTTCTCTCCTCTTATAAAAGGCCCCCACCCCTACCTCCTTACCCACACTCCCAAAGCCTTTGGCTCGGCCAAACTCTGCCCATTATGGCACTCCACATCTCTCTATTACTCCTTGAAGCCTCACATTGGGAAGAAGTCTTCCCAAGGAAGCCTTTGAGATCAAACCAAGGGGAGTTACCCGATTTTTAGGTAATGTATTCACTTGAGTACTTTTGTTTTATTTTGCTTCTCCAACCCCCTAAACTCTTCTTATTCATTTATTTTGTAACAAATAAAGTATCATAAATATACTAGGATGTTGTTATAAGAAGGATTCAATCTACACATTCACACACCTACATATAATGGTTAAAGAACATACTGTTTCCGTGGATGGCGAATTTCGGCCTCCCGAAACGATGATTGTTCAACATTATTTTAACACCTTAAAAGGTGGCCATTAAGATGACACTATATTTATATATGATATATAATATGTTTATTATTTCCTTAAGCTTCTGTATTTTTCATTTTGGGAATACCTTTATGGTTTCTATTATGGGTAAACACGATATCTTCATTTAAGGAAGTGCGGACTACCGCCCCCTCAAAGTGATTTGATTCGTTAATACCATATGTGGTACGTATAAAGGATATATTTAATGATATTATAAATAATAACACACTGGAATTAAAATACTATTATGTATAATTATGTTTTAATTCCATTAAATATGAAATAGAAATGGAAGTAGCGTTCATGCGTACGTACGGCTTACCGTCTCCATGAACGGTACATTTCATTTCTTATCTCAAAATGTTATGTAATACTATAAGTACATATATATAATGGATATATATGTAATATATAACATCAAAATTATGGATATCATTCTGGAATTATAACATATATATATCTCTCATTTTGTTTTAATTCAATTAATATGACAAAAAATGAAAGTAGCGTTCATTCGTACGTACGGCCTACCGTCTCCATGAACGGTGCTTTTAATTTTTTATCTCCAAATGATATGTAATAGTATAAAATGAATTTTTACTGGATATATATGATATTTTTATCATTAATACTATTCTGGAAATTATTTACATATAACTACATGGGAAATCTTTTTTCAAACAAGTTCATTTTTGACTCATGTACCAAACATCGGCAAAAACGTCTGATACGAACTAACATTATTAAACAATTATTATAACATTATAATATGTGATATGAACTGAATAATAATATCTAAAGGAGTTACTTAGGCAATTATTAATTGATCAAAGTTTATTATTCAGGAATATAAAGAAACGAACAAGACAAGTTGGACTTGAGGTAAGGGATCCTACACCTCTCTTTCTTTTTAAGTACACTCTTTTATGTCATTCCTTTTAAGCTCATATTTATTATGATTGGGATGTTCTTTTATATTACTCCTACTTTACTTATTATGTTAATATGATGAGAGACCTTATTTCCTCTCATCAATCCATTTTGGAAGTTTTATGTGGCGCCGTTAGGCTGCCGAGTTTTCGTAAGGGATTTTTCATCTCACTTTTATTCCCATGAGATTTATGCTACATTTGCCACAATTTCCTTTGAGTGGTGTATGTACTGCCCATTATTTTACTCATTGTGTAATATAATTTCTTTTATGAGTATTTACATCAATGTTGTATTGTCCTTCTTTCACGAGGTGTATGTTTCGAAAGATACCCATGTCTGTAAGGGAACCTTTCACCCTCCTCTTTTTAAAAGACTTATTTTGTTGGGTCTTTTAATTTACATATTTTTATGTTGGGATATGTTCTCATATATCCTTAATGATGTAAATTTTATGTCCAAGTGATGAGATACCCTTTTTTATATCTCTCATCAACTCATTTTGATGTGACGCCGTTAGGCTGTCAAGGGAACTTCTTAACCCAATTTCGATTTCTTTGGGTTCAACATGTAGTTATTGAATATGTCATCCTTTGAATATGTGTGAATGAACATTGATTATTTTACACTTAATATCCACTTATATTTGGTGTATTCATTTGTCAAACATAATTATGTAATTGATTTATCCTTAAACCAAGGATACCGTCTTTGTAAGGGACTTCGTCTCAATCTCCATTCATTGAGGCATATTTTGTTTTATACACAACCTTCTTTTATACGGTGTATAAACACCTTTGAATTTTACGTTTATCCAAAAAAAAATCTTTTTTATACGAAGCATTTTACTAAATGGAAAAATGGAATGTTTTTGTCGTACGTATGTGGCGAAAATGACTTCTCTGCCTCCGTGACCATTATTTGAGTTTCGGCTTCTTCTACAAGCCCAACCTTCTTTTTAAAAGAAAAATAAATACCATGTTTTACTTTTATTTTATTTTTGTATTGAAAATGGTTTTCATAATGTTTTTGTATCAATGTGTTGTATTGATATCTTGTTATTGAAAGGTGGAAATGTTATGTTTCCTTTATCCATGTTTTATGTGATACGATTATGTTGAGGTTCTTGGGCATTATTATGAAGACGGGTGGTTCCGTGATAGACTAAGGGCGGGTGAGCCCGATATATCTCTCCAATGCATTGGGTAACGCGAAGGAGTGAAAAGTTAAGGTTTCTCCGAAGAGATTTAGGGAATATACCGTGATGGGTATTCCATACGTAACCAAGAGGGTTACTCCCTATGTAAGAATGTTATGAATGCCTCAAGTTACCTTTATGTCTTATGTTTGCTATGATTTATTCATGGTTTGATTAGGTATGTTAAAGTTCCTATGTTTTATGGGTAAAGTATGATTTCATTCTTATGTATATATGAACTCATGTTTCCTTTCCATATTTTTATAACCCTTACTGAGCTTTTTATGCTCATCCCATGTTTTGGAAATGTTTTTCACAGGTCAAGGGAATGGTACATGATGTGATGATAGTGTTAAGGATGTGTTAAGAAAGAATCCATGTTTTATTTTCAATATGTTTTCGTTGATAGGAAGAATGAATACTGTCTTTTATGTAACCACTTTGTTTAAATGTGGAATGTAATGCATGTTTCATGATCTAATTCTCTAAAACTCTAAACCTGAAAAGATCCTCAATTTGTAATCTTGTAATAACTCAAGATTAAGTAATGTTTAAGGCCGTGGCCATATAAGCTTAGTCATTGGACTAGAAAACCATGAAAAATTTTCAACAATCCTTCGGTAGTAACCTGCCAAACTAAGAAAACTACGGATCTCGGTTACATTTGTGGGTATTGGCTATTCTTCAATAACTTTTCTTTTAGTAGGATCAATAGTTATGCCATCTTCTGAAACAATGTGACCCAGGAAAGAAATTTGTTGTAACCAAAACTCACACTTGCTGAATTTTCCATATAGTTTCTTTTATTTTAAGGTTTGAAAGATATTCTTTAAATGACTTTCAGGCTCCTCTTTACTTTTAGAAAACACCAAAATATCATCAATAAACAAAACCAATATTTTTCACCTGAGTCCACTGAGCCATCACTGCAAAAAACTGTTTAGTTCTGATTCTGACCATTTTTGATACTGATTTAAAAGGCCATTTCCTGCTGTATGCCTTCCCAAAAAATTAGTTCTGTTTCCTCTTTTAAAAACCATTCTTAACACAAAAATATCATAAGCGAAGCAACATTGTAATCTTTAAATGCTATATCATTTCAATCATACCATAAATTAGCTTTTAATATTACACTTTTCTAACTCCTAAAGTTGTCTAAACCGACCTCGGATACCAACTATAAGGCCCCAGCCTTATACCTTACTTAATCTTGAGTTATTAAAAGATTACACCTTGAGGATCTTTTCGGGTTTATAGTTTTAGAGAATTAGATCATAAAACTTTCATTAAATTCCACATATAAACAAAATGGTTACATTAAGATAATATTCTTCATTCCCATCAATGGAAAATTATTTAAAATAAAACATGGATTCTTTCTTGACACTCACTTGACACTATCATCATATCATGTACCTTTCCCTTGACCTGTGAAAAACAATTCAAAAAAACTTGGGATGAGCATAAAAAGCACAGTAAGGGATATAAAAATATATGGAAAGGAAACATGGGTACATATGTACATAAGAATGAAATCATTCTTTACCCAGAAAACATAAGCACTTCAACATACCTCATCAAATCATGAATAAATCATAGAAATCATAAGACATAAAGGTAACTTGAGGCATTCATAACATTCTTACGTAGGGAGTAACCCTCTTGGTTACATTTGGAATAATCATCATAGTATATTCCCTAAATCTCTTCGGAGAAACCTTAATGTTACACTCCTTCGTATTACCCAATGCATTGGAGAGCTATATCGGGCTCACCCGCCCTTAGTTTATCACGGAACCACCCATCTTCATAATAATTTCCAATAACCTCAACATAATCGTATCACATAAAACATGCATAAAGTAAACATAACATTTCCACCTTTCAATCATAAGATATCAATACAACACATTGATATAAAAACATTATGAAAACCATTTTCAATACCAAAATAAAATAAAAGTAAAACATGGTATTTATGTTTCTTTTTAAAAAAAGGTATGGCTTGTAGAGGAAGCCGAAACTCAAATAATGGTCACGGCGGCGGAGAAGTCGTTGTCGCCGCATACGTATGACGAAAACATTCCCTTTTTCGTTTAGTAAAAACTTTGTATAAAAAACCATTCCTTTTGAATAAACGTAAATGTCAAAGGGGTTTATACACCATATAAAAGAAGGTTGTGTATAAAACATAATATGCCTCAATGAAAGGAGATTGAGATGAAGTCCCATACCTCAGGTCCGACTTGACTCGATCGTTCTTTATCGTCCTGAATAATAAACTTCAGTTAATCTCTATTTCCTTAAGATCATTTTTCAAGTTCATTATTCCTTTTATATTACTTATTTCCATGTTATAAACATTATGTAACCATTTAAGTTAATAATGTTTGTTTTGTCGTTATTTGGTTCTTAAGTCAAAAGTGGACTTCTTACAATTACATGTTGTTCGTGTGGTCAAAGGTTCTTTATATCCAGAATGATATTCCTGATTTGGATATCATATATATCATATATATCTAGCATATAAATGTATTTATAATATTACATAATCATTTAGAGGTAAGAAATGAAATGCACCGTTCATGGAGACGGTAAGCCGTACGTACGCATGAACGCTACTTTCATTTCTTTGTCATATTAATGGAATTAAAACTAAATGAGAGGTATGTATATTTTAAATCCAGAATTATATTCATCATTTAGATGTATCATTAATCATATATATCCATTATATACATGTACTTATAATAGTACATTACATTTGGGGATAAGAAATGAAATGCACCGTTCATGGAGACGGTAAGCCGTACATACGCCTGAACGCTACTTTCATTTCTATCTCATAATTTTATGGAAAGAAATAATAATTATATAGAGGTATATTATAATTCCAGTATAACATCAGATATAATAACTTTAAATCCATCCTTTATATGTCCCTCATATGGCATTTAACGAATCAAATCACTTTGAGGGGGCGGTAGTCCGCACTTCCTTAAATGAAGATATCGCGTTTACCCATAATGGAAATCATAAAGGTGTGCCCAAAATGAAAAATAAATAAGCTTAAGGAAATCATAAACATATTATATATCATATATAAATATAGTTTAATCTTAATGGCCACCTTTGAAGGTGTTAAAAGAATGTTGAACAATCATCGTTTCGGGAGGCAGAAATTCGCCATCCACGGAAACAGTATGTTCTTTAACCCTTAGATGTAGGTGTGTGTAAGTGTAGCTTGAATACTTATTATAACAACATCCTAGTATATTGAGGATACTGGAGTTGTTACAAAAGAAAATAATAAAATGAGTTTATGGGGTTGGAGAAGCAAAATAAAACAAAAGGACTCAAAAGAAGACATTACCATAAAATCGGGTAACTCCCTTTGGTTTGAGCTCAAAGGCTTCCTTGGGAAGACATAATCACAATGTGAGGCTTCAAAGAGTAAAAGAGGGAAGTGGAGAGACGAAATGGGCAGAGGTTGGATGATCCAAAGGCTTTGGGAGTGTGGGTAAGGTGGTAGAGGTGGGGGCCCTTTATAAGAGGAGAGGAGGGGCACTCTTGTAAAGTTACAAAATGTTACATTATTTTCAAAAGAGTATCAGATTTTAAAGGTCCCACATTGATGTATTTAGAGGATAAGGTGATGAGGGTTCGAAATCCACTCATCCAATAGTTTTTGGACATGTGTAGGTCTTAGATGTTACATTATCATTCCATTTTATTTAAATCATTAAATAATGAGGTCATCGCTGCATCATCATGATGTCATAAATAATTTAATTTATTTAATGTCTAAAAATTAAAAAAAATTAATATGATGTAGGAAATATTTTTAGCTTTCCAATGACCATTTTTAGTTAAAAATATGACTTGTATAACCCCATGTAAAAATTGTTTTAATAAAACGTTTCATGTTTGTGTCATTTTTTACTTTAACATTAAATAAAAGGTATTTATGTCATTTTCCAACCAAGTGGCTCCATGGGGTCCCCAAGTTGACCCATGGATTTTATTGGTCGGCCATGACACATCCAATGAGGGTAGGACATGTGTCTAGGTCATTTCATTTTATTAAAACATTATTCTTACCTTAAACTACACTAATTACCTCTAATCGCGATTAAGAACTTAAGAGTTACTATTCACCAAAAAATTATTTTAATCTCATTGAACCACATTTTACTTCTTAATGACAACCATGTATGTTGGATTTTTGAAATTCAAAACACAGAAGTGGTAAAATTTCATTTAAACGAAAAATCAGTTTTTATAAGTACCACTTAGTGGTTTCACTATTCATCAAAAATTGAAGTTTTTCAGAAAAATACAAAAAATTCACCCTAAGCTATATTTGATATTCTGAATTAAAAAATTAAGTCTATTTTAAAAAATTCAAAACATATAAGTCACATTAATTAATTTAATAATTAATTCTTGTTGTCATGACAAATAGCGTGTTTTTATGAAACAATAAGTATCAAACGATTGACACCAGTTTATGTCCAATTTCAAAGTAAAATTGATTCCAATGACCACCATTGGATTAAATGGTAAATATTTATTCTAATTTCACTTCAAAACCAATTCAAAAGATAATCTAATCATATAAATAAATTAGATTAGGAAGTAGTTTTGATGTAAAATGCAGTATTTTTCACTATTCATTAAAAAATGAACATTGTCTGAAAAATACCAAAAATTCACACAATGTAAATTTTGATTTCCCAATAATAAATAATAAGTTTATTTTAAAAAATATAGTTTATAAAATTGTCAAAATATAGATTTAAAAATGGTTTTCCATCAAAAGGCAGTAAAACAATCTTTTAAAAATATTAGTGTATTCCATGCTTAAGATTGGATTTATTTTCATTTTAAGCCTCTAAAACACTATATAATTCATTAATAGACATAGATAAAAATATCTATTACTCATTAATTACTTGGGATGTTACATTAAAAGATCAAATTGGTGTGAGGAAGAGAGGGAGGAGGTGCCCTTTTATAAGGGAGGAGAGGGGCACCTTTGGAAATCTTGAAAATATTAATTTATAATAAATCTAACCCCACATAAAAACCTCCAAAAATGACTCATATCCGAATATTAGATGATATAGGGTTGTAATATCATCATCCAATAAAATTTAGACATGTTATGAATTTATTTTAAACTTTATCAACTTGATTTATCCTTATTTAATCAATTTTATTTTATTTGTGGTAATAACATTCTAAATTTTAAATTATAACAAATAATTACTTATTTGATGTGAATTGTCAATAATTGGATACTTTATAACAATTTATACCATATAAATTTAAATTTATAATTTTCAAATATATTTGTGATTTTTAAAAAATTTTATAATATATTATTTTTATAAAATAACAATAGTGTCAATTTTGACACTATTCATTTATTTGAATTTAAATAAAATATATACAGAATATATGTTCGAACTAAAAGATTTAATAGATTCATAAAAGGTCATATATATCTAGAAAATTAGTGGAGAACATTAAATAGTTCATACAATATTTATTTTATTATTTTTTAAACCATTTATTTGGTTTATCTCTTAATAAAATAATTACGACAACATTTTTGTGTAATTATTTAATATACTTATTTGTTGCATAAAAATTACAAATAAACTCTTATGATGACTATAAATCTATTAACTTTCACAATAATACTTTTACTGGAATTCATCATCTTAAAATCACAATATTAAAATTTTTATATTTATTAGATTATGAAGGTGACAACTTTGGCATCATTTAAAATAAAATAATATAAGTGTCATAATCACTTTTATAATACTCCAAATGGTTATATTTTAGTTCATTGGATTATTATGGTAGAGATATACACTAACAAATGTTTTGGTCAGGTTTTAGGGCCTTTTGATGGGTATTATTATTTCAATAAATACTATATTACTGATTTTTCACTTAATAAATAATTTCTGCATCATTAACGTATCACCATTAATGACAATTATTTAATCCCTAAAAATCTAAATAAATTATCATGATGTAGATAATTTTATTAGCTTCCTGGAGACTATTTATGTTCGATGTTTTATGATGTTTATCACTAAATTAAAATTATTATACTTATAAGATTTAAGAGGGTGACATGTTGTCACTTTCTTTGGTTTTAATAATAATTAAATTATTATCATGGTCAAAAGTCCATAAAATGATTCTAATCCGACACTTAGGTGATATGTGTCGACGTATAGTCAGGAAATAAGATTTTGGAATGTTTTAGGATAATTTTGTAATATTATATTTACCCTTAATTACCTGATTTACCTTTAACTATGTTAAATAAAATTTAGCGTAGTTACTATTCATAATTCCAAAAAATAAAAATTAGCTTATTAAAATAATTTGGACCCACTGATTACAAATATGGAATCAATTTTTCAAAATTCAATACACAAAAGATAATGAAATTAAATTAAAATTAATCCTGTTGTCGAAATAAAACAGGTTTTTCTTTAAAACATTGCAAAAGATTGAATTGATTTAACCTACGAATTCATTGTAAAATCAATACTAATGAAATAAATTATATTAAATGGTAAAAATATATTCTATTTATACTTTAAAACCATTCAATATTATAATTTAACCACATAAGTTATTACGATGAAAAAAGTTGTTTTTAATTAAAATATGGTGTGTTTTTACTATTCATTAAAATATGAAAGTTATCAGAATAATATGAAAAATTTATCCAAGGTAAAATTTTATATGTTTATTCCAATGAATAATTTTATTTTTTAAAATTGAACTTATAAACATGTCAAAAACTATATTTAAAGTGGGTGCGCCATTAAAAGGTGGCAAAAATGCATTTTTTAAAAAATACTTATTTTACCCAAAAAATTTATTTTTTTCTTGTAACATGTTCTAGAAAATGTGTAAGATGAATAATAAAGTTATAAAATTCAAAATATAGTTAAAACTATTCATAAAGTCTAGTTCATAATAATATTATAATAACATATCATTGTTTAGTAAAACCCGGTATTTCGTACAACACACACTATCGAAGAAGGTCCCGATTGTGTGTAATGCAAGCCAAGTCAGGGTTGCGTATAGTGCAAGACTCCTTTGTAGTTTCATTATAACAGAATCCACCATTTTTTCATTTATACCTTGAATATATATATATATATATATATACTCAATGTTTCGTAGAATGACTATTATCAAACGAACTTGAAATTCCGTGTAACACAATCTAAGAATAGTGTTGTGTATACTGCAAGTTATTACAATGTTGCATATAGTACAATCTAAACTTGGTGTGCTATATAATAGAAGACATCAATGAAATTGAAATAATATTTTTCATAAAATCTCGGGGTGTTACATTAACAATATTATTTATAAATTTAATGACTTGTAGAGTAAGTTTTACTAAAGGTACCGACCAATAAATATGTTGGAGGGAAGTAGAGTATATTTGGTTTCTCATGAGTGACATGTAATTAATGTATATACAAGGGAAGTCTTTGTCCCATCCATCATCCTGGAAGTTGGTATCTCAACCCTTTGATTGGAATAACACCATAGATTTAAATTAAATGAATAATGTGTAACAATATCTTTATTTCATATAGTTATTGAAATATTTTTTAATCATATAAGTCGGTGATAAAACTGTATGACAGGCTTGATGAGATATTTTGATAAAGTGATTAAAATACACAGTGAGCATTAATATTTGGATTTTATTTTTGTGGGATTAAGTTCTATCTATTAGGGGTACTTGACCTATTTATAGATATTACTCATCTAATTTAGCAAATCCATTATAATTCCAAGAAGAAATAATCCTATATGTTCCCACCCTATGTGTTTCAATTTTTCACAACTAAATTATATTTTAATTTAAATAATTCAATAAGTATTATTCTCAATACCTAGGTATAATTTTATTCATATTTTATCGATAATAAATATTTATTGATGAATTAAGTATTTACTCTAAATTTTTTTAGGTTTCTAATAAATAATAGGGGAGTTTTAATAGACTTGTCTGTGCCCAGTGAAAAATATTAATTTAAAATCCAGTTAAATAATTTTTTTTAGAAGAAAGTACAAACAACTTAAAATAATATTATAATTATTATTTCATCATGGGGTTTAATAAATGTTATTATATTAATTGATTTATGGAATTTAAATAAATAATATTTTAAATAATCTCTTGGTCGATAAATAAATGTTTATGTGTATAATGTGGTGTGAATCCAGAAACTGAGAATTTTTTCACCTAACATATTTATTTCTTGAATTCATATATATATATCCTTCTCAAGAACTATAATCCCAAATGATATTAAATCAATTCTGAGGGATTAGTGTTCCTAAATAATATTACAAGACTATTAATTCATTATGCTACCACCATAAAAGAATTGGCATTGCTTTAAGAATAGAGTTACACACATGGATCACCACTATACAGATTCTAAAAATGGAATGTAATGGAACTATGAAGGTAATCTAGAAAATGGTTTTTATATGATAAAAATTGACATATAAGAATATATCCTAAGAAAAGGTAAATCATTTCTAATAATTTAAATAAAATAAGTATAATTTTATGTTCAAGATGCTCTATTGGGGTTTAGAGGAACTCTAACTTATTATAATCATAAATATAGAACTCACTAATGACACTTCCAATATGCCTAGAAATTAAATTATGTACTTATGGGTGGTGTGTAAATTTTAATTATATTGTTTATAACCAATACAGATGGGAACTATTATGTTTATCACCATCCATGAAACTAGTTGTTGTTGAAATATTTCTACTGGGTATATATAATAGAGTTCCTCAGTATCCATGTAAAGTAAATCATAAGCCACAAAGTATGATCATACTTTCCATGATAGGTCATACCTTTTACAGTTGTGTGATACAGATTATATCAAAAAAGTTTATAGGTATAAATAGGGTAATTTTAATATATTTTCTCCATTTAACTGTTTGTATGTGACTTATACATGAGAAGCCAAATCCAATTTTTCATGAATTTAATAAAGAAAAAGGCAGTTTTCGCTTTGGAGGAATATGGACTCTTGATAAAGGTAGTTGGACTTGTTATTGTATAAATAGACCACAGAGTGGGAATAAAATATATGTTAAATGAGGATAATGAAATAAATTAATAGAGGGAATTTAGATATCTTGGTTGGGGAATGATTCCATAAAGGGTACATATCAATTAAATGATGAGAGTTATGGATGTTAAATTTTTTTAATATTGGATCATATATATCATATTTGAAATTGGGGTATATCTGACATAGTTTTAATGGAACAATTTATGTTAATATTATAATATCATAGAATTTAGTTGAACAACATGTCATAAGGATGTTTTCATATAGCTTTATATAATAAGGCTATGATGTTGACCAAATAGTTTAATATCATGCTACGAGGATGTATATTACATTAAAAGTGTGACCAAAATTATTTAGTATGTATTATAGATACATGATCCCCCAAATCATGATATTGAAATGGTTTATGAAAACCTCTATTCACATCAGATTCATTCTTACTATGGAAAACAATATAAAACACGACATTTTTTCTGATGTATGAATAATTGGATGGAATAATTATTGTATAAGCTGTTATCAAAGAGTATAGGTCCCCATTATGATGATTATGTGTTTACACATTTATTCTTCAATGATGGAAATGTTGGTGATTAATCACAGAAATAATTCCTATTAGGTGAATGGATTATTAATTAAATAAAAATCAAAACATTGGTCATGAATCCAAGATTTACACCTATAAGGATGCCTAGTTATCAAGGAATTTTGGTTGGAATTTGAGGATATCCATTTACATGAGATGATGTGATTATGGCATGGAATGAATATGGTTTGAATTAAGAACCATGAGAGATAATCATGATTTTATCACAATTAAGTTAATCTTATAAAGATATTTCAATATTGTGATTACATGAGTGTCTTATAAAACTGGGAGGAAATACCAGGGGATGTCATTAATCAATGGAACATTTTATTTATGGGGTCTATATTGGTGTGCATTCCCTGGTCATTTATTCCTTAAAGATCTAGAGGAGGATTTTATTAATAAAATATCAGAAATGTTCATCAAATAATAGAAACAAAAAAGTAATATATTTTGGAATTTATCAAAGGGGAAATCCAAATGAAACGGTGAGTTTATAGACTGTCCCTTGATGGGTGACCATAACAACTGGCCCTCAAGAATTTTACCCCATAGACTGGTATTAGTTGATGGACCTTATAGATTTACCCTATATATTCACCTTGTACATGGGCTTAAAATCATTCTCTCATTGGATTATCTTCCATGTGGTTGACCAAATATTATATTTTCACAAATTTTACATAGTGGATTCTTCTTGGGCTCTCCATGTTCGAGGGAAATATGTGATAGTTCTTCAATAATATTCAAATATTAATTCTAAGAAATTATTTATACACGTTCCTAGAAATATACATAGAAAAAATAAATTTAAAAAGAATTAATGTAATACTATAAAAAAATTTAATTTCATCCTTATAATTAAAAATTATTTAGTCACAAATAAATCAAACTAATCAACTTATAATAAATATATTTTAAATTTGTAATAAACTATTATAGGTTTATAAAAGAATAAAGAATAAATTTAATATTAATTTAAATCTATTTAAATAATAAGAATATAATTTCTCATAGTCTATATATAATTAATAATAATTTATAGAATATAAATACTATTAAATTAAAAAATACTCACATACATCAAATCAAACCAGAAATATTAATTAAAATAGAGTAACCTGTGAATGTCAACCATTCTCACCAATACACCCAAATCAATATTCCATCTCTAAGAAAACCTAAAATTAGTATGTATGCAGTGTTTCATCACAGAATCAATTTTGGGTGAGATTCATGAGGATATGATATAGTAATTTTTCTTTGATTTAGAATATCATAATGGTATTTTCCAAAACACTCATATTGGTAATATGTAATTCATATATTTTACATAATAGTATAAAAATAAATATGACATCAATTTAAATATAAATTTATATGGTCGTGAAAAGGTAAGATACATCGACTCTGTAAACCTTTTTAAGGCTCTATGAAGGTATTATAATAAATTACTATGATACGTAATGATATAATATAATTTAGATAGAATACAAAATTATTGTGAAATTTTCTACATGAAGGTAGGAATAAATCTAAAATCACATAATGTTAAATAGAAAATAATATAATCTTCATAATATTAATTGATTTAGGTTCAATACATGAGTAAGGGAGAGAAGTAGATTTTCATAATGGTATGTTAAATCATATAGAACATTTATAAAGTTAAAATGTACATATTATTTTTTAAAATAATACATAACATATATTTTATATGAAATCTAACTAAAATAAATAATATTAATGAATTATATAATTAATGAATAAATAATAAAAAAATTGAAGAACGCTATTAATTTTTTGAAAATATATTTATCAAATAACCAAACAGTTAGGTATTGTAATTATTACAACATAAATGAAAACTAAGTTTTATAGATATGTATTAACAAATCATTCTTATAATGTCCAGAATGTGTGACAATGTTGTTGTAATGAATTGGTAAAATAACATTTCAGTAATGGGTTTTGGATGTCACAAAATGTTTTCATATCCCACATAGGGCTCTCAGGTAGCTTATTATAGCATATCTAGTATGATGGAATATTTATACATAGGTATTAATCCACAAATATTCCTTGAGAATATATTTATTGTGGAATATTTTGATACCAAGGTTAGTTGTATATTTATTTTGATTACATATTGAGTTATTACAAATTTCATAAGTCACATGAATCATAAATTGTTGTTACTAGGTTATAAATAGAAGGGGATAATTAAATTTCATGTGATTGTTTATGTTAATTTAATTTATAATGAGAAAAAATTGATTATTTTTATTAATGGAAATAAAATAAATTAATTAATTGTTTTTACATATATATTTAATTGAATTTATATGGAAAGTATGAATGAATAATTGATTCTTTTTTATGGAAAAATAATTTGATTATTCTAATATCTAGTTTATCAAATATTATATTTAAAATTTTTCATGAATAGTTTTTAAGACATATTATAATGCCTCAGAAAATAATTCAAATTATTTTATGATTCCCAACACTTATACCATTTTGAATTTACTTATACATAGGTGTACAAAACCATTTTAAAGTTAATTTTAAAGAATAATCTATGTAAAATAATAATAAAATGTGATAGAGATAGTATGGTGAATGCCAATCAATACACAGTAGCTCAGGGCTTCATGTTCACAATATTTTAGTGAAAATTGTAAATTTATTCACAAACTCATTATAGTGAATTTACCCAAGATTACCATCTACAAATATATAGGAAAGGGAATATGAACATACAATACAATCCTAAGATATTGATGATACTTTAATTTCGGTATGTATTTCATTTCTTTTTTGGGTTTCTAGGAAAGAGACTACACAACGGAATTCGATGATAAAATATTTTAAGGGAATGTTCAATTCTATTATCATTGGATATTTGATTTTGATGTATGTCCTTAGGATTTTACAATATTGATTTAACACCTCCTCCAAATATATATACTCATATATATATCAAAGAAACTCCAGGTAAAATTATCGGCATTTAGTTTAGAATGTTTATATTGCTGGTAGTGGGATGTAACACATGAATCGATGAAATTCCATGGCCTCAACTGAAAGAAATTTCCTGAATTGTTTTTACAAAATAGTATCTACCCACATTAGATAGTTTAAAGGATTAATAGTTTATGGACCTAAATCATGGTCCAATGTTTTTTTGGAATAAGATAAAATTTTTTAAATAATATATTTATTTTTTTATATAGGAGAGGAGATGATGAATCCACGGTGAAGCATTTTGAGTTGGTGTTAATAGAAATTATTACGTCTTTAGTAATGATAATTAATTTTTACACCTTTTATAAAGTGGTGCAGAATGGAATCCTAGATGGGATTAGAAATAAATTGGAGCAAATTCTAGTAGATCCTTTTCTTGTCATACTATAGGTTAATTTTATTCTAATATAAATAAGAGATCACAAGAGGAGACGAGACGCGATAGATTTTTCTTGGGAATTAGGGGAAGTGGTGTGCCTTCATCTCCTAAAAAAATAATTATTATCCAGTCTTAACTGTTCATGTTTCTATGAAATATTAATATTTATATTAATTTTGAGTTAAAGTGGTTTCATTCATGTGGTCATTATGTCCACCTTTAGAGGTGTTGTCACAAATGTACATCAAAAAGTGTTGAGTAGTGATGTCAAAGTACCTAGGTATTGAAGGTCTGGTCTGTTTTGATATCTATTATAGATTATGAACCAATATATAATAAATATCATTTAATAGGAAAACATGTTAGTTAGTTCCATATGAAAGTGGATCCTTTTTTTAGTAAGGGTTACCATTTTGGGTCTATATAATGGATCATCTATAATATACACCAGCAAAAAATCAACTACTATTATTGGAGAGGGGGAATATACTATTTGAGGTAGTATTATGGTGTCATATAAATTACAATGTTTCTAACTTGATATAAGTCATGCAAAATACATTAATTATGATCATTTTAATACTCCTACTGAACTCAATGTCTACATGTAACCATCATTTATTAGTCTAGGAAGCCCATTGGAATATATTACCATCTTGCGTATTGGTAGTGGATTATCATGTATATATATAGTATTTTATATTCATTAATATGAAATATTTTGATATTATTTTGTAAATTGACTAGTTAACATAAGTTTTGATTTGTATTGGTTTTTGTGTAAGGACTGTGGCTTTCACATCTCTTGTTGGTATTAAATGTTCTCCCTATGGAGAGATGGAGTTCTAAGTGGGTTTATCCAGTTGTGATCAGGGGAAATTTGTAGCTATTACTACTAATACTGAATGTATTATCATGAATGTTGATTAAAATATTGAGTTATAGGTTTTACCTGTATTTATAGAGAATTTTTTGGATTTCATTCATTATGATTTTTACAACATCCTATGAAACGATAAGTATAATTTATTTTGTATATTTTCTATATAACTGAACAATTTTCAATCCCTCTATATATTTATTAGAATTTTGAATTTTTGGTAATTCTTTTTGTTAAACTAATGCTCATGTATTTCATGATAGGATACTTCACCCTTTTTTATATATTTTTATTGTATTGGTTAATGAAATATTATTTTATTCTAGATAAATTTATGATCATGGTTGATATATTCATTTTTTTGAAACATTATAGGAATACCAACTATATTCCAATCGATCTTAAATATCTTTCTAGATCTAAAATTAATGTTCCCCCACGGGCTGAAGTTATTCACGTTATTTGGAAGGGAAGAAATAGAGCTCTCGATACAAATGATTGCTTAAATTATAGGGTGGTGATCTATGAAATTTTGGTGGTGGATCAATAAAAATATGGATTAAATTCTGTAAAATGTGAAAACTCAATAAGAGATTTAGCTATTATGAAAAAACTGCATGTGCAAGGTAACTATCCTCGGCATATTGGAACCATGGAAGTCTTCTAGTTACCTCCTATTGAAGGCTGGATTAAATTTAACTTAGATGAAACCTTGAGAGGTAATCCAGGACCTACTGGATATGGTTTTGTCTTTAGAATTCATGATGGATTCTTCCTTGATGGGGTGCATGGTACGTGTGGACTGGCCATGACTATTATAGTAGAGATGATGCTCTCGTCAAATAAGTTGATTTTTCTCATAGATGGAATTGGAAGAAAATCTGGGTTGAAAGTGATTCTTCCACCACTGTAGAAGCGGTTAGAATTGTTTAGATTCACCTTTCTTGGAAACTAACAATGAAATGGATTATGTTCTCTGACATACTTTCTTTAATCCATTATATCATTACACATGTCTATTATGAAGCCAACCAACTTTTTGATTTCCTTGCAAACATGGGAGCTTCTCGTGACACTTGCACTGATCATTCCAACACTCCTGGTGAGATGCTCTATATCCTTTACGGAGATAAATGTAATCTTGCTTCTTTCATACTATTGTAGCCCAGGTTTTCCCTTTTTTTAGTTATACGATTCCTTGTTGCTTGATTTTATATATATATATATATATATTGGTGATGAATTTCAAATTACCACCAAATGTGTTTGAAATTATCCATTTTTGTGGTATAATATGAAATTATTTTACAATTATGACAGAATTTTCAAAAATAGATACAATAATATAAGATTTAACTCTGAAAGGATATATGTATTTATATTTTTAATATAATGAAGTTTCATTTCAAGAGATGATAAAAAGTTGACCCGAAAATATATGATTATTTCACCTCATCTATGTGTTGAATTTTTATGTATATTGTGATGTTTATTTATTTTCCCTCAAATATGTTCTTATACATGACAATTAGGTAATGGTGTGAGGTTAATAATATCTAAAAAATCGTGAAATGAAACACGCTACTAATGATATTGATGTACCAATTGATTTTCATGCAGTATAGTGTTGGATACACTATTTATTGGATGGGTACTTCATGGTTTATTCCAACCACATTAGCTTTATATATATTATTTTATTGTTGGAAGTAAATTTTATGGCATCATTATAACATCACAATATTTTATGTTATGCAAATTTTTAAAATAATTTTTACTTCTTTTACAAATTTTTATGCATGCAACCCCATGATTCTAAAAGAACTTTATATTTGTTAACTCACATTATGCTAAACATTGAGCTTAAACAAAATATTAAAATATTGTTATTTAATTATGATATGTATCTCCAATCCATTTAAATGGGTAAAATCAATAAATTTAACAGAAATTATCAAAATATTGTTTACACATGTTGGTAAAATGAATTTTTGGATACAAATTAATTATAAATGAAAATAAATTCCAAATAAATGCAAATGAAGTTAAAAATTTATCTTTTGGCCCATAATAAAATTTTATCATAATGAATTAAATTAATCACTATTTTAACAAGATGTTAATTAAATTTAAATGTTATATATTAAATGTTTTTGAATTCCTATCATATGTTTAATAGTCTTAAGATAAGAATAAATCACATTTGAATCATAAAAAATCTTATTTTTATCTAAAAGGTAATTTTCCACCACATCATAGTGTAAAAATATTTAAAATATTTTTTGACTCATTTATATGAATTATTAGTCGTAATAAAATATATTTTGGAAATAAGGATATGAAAATTATTCTATGATATGTTTTTTTCAGACATGTTTTATTTTTTTAGGAGTTGTGAAAATATAGAATTTTAATTAAAATATTAGTTATATTATATTTTATTTTTGCACTGAAACTATATTTTAAAGTATTATAAATTTTATTTTACATCAAAAAATTAAATTTATGTCATTTTAATCGATTTAAATTTTAAATTTAAGATAAAAACATTTCAATGTTTTGAAATTTTCACTTTTACACTTCACTTTTTAATTGTGTCTACATGAAGAAGTTTAAATATAATTTCATCAATAATGTGAATTGGAATTGGTAAAATGGAATTAATATTTTGATTAATATGGTCCATATTTGTTAGTATGGTCAATTTTATTTTTAGGTATAATAAAGTAACCATGGAAAAATATATTACCGAGATATATGTAAAAAATGAGACTTGTTGAAGTTAAAAATGTAAAGACATAAAATAACTAAAATCATCAAAATTTAATGATTGTATGTGTTATTTATGGACCCTATCCATCATATAAATTATAAATTTACACCAATAGTGGTGTAAATTAATTCTTCATCAATGTGGTAGGATTTAAATATAAAACTAAAATTATTTTAATTACATAAACCACCCATTCTCATGTAAAAATACCACCCCTCACAACACCCTTTTGACTGAATAGACATTATAAGCATCAAATATTTACCAAAAAATTTATCATCAGTCTCCAAACTTCCATGTGAAAATATTCTCACCAAAACACTAAATCCAAGGCCTTTATGGGGTTATTTAGGGAGGTAATATTTAAGTTATAAATTTATTAAAACACCCCTCTTATTTTCATAAATTTCTTACATTATCCTAAACTAATTCATCCACAATGGAATGATAACTATAGAATCATTTATATACTAGAATTTTATTTTTTTAACTAAATATATTATATTTGTCACTTTTCTTTCCTCCTATAATTTAATGAAATTAATGTATTGTTCAAATTATTTCAGTTAATCCCCTCCTTCAATAAGGCTGTTTTTTCATTTTCCATTTTTACCTTCATGGATGATCATAATACTACTATTCTTGATAATAATTATTCAAATATGTATAAAATATCATATTTAATGTTTTGGAACTAATATATTATCATAATGTAAAATAAAACAAAACTAGTTCACGATGATTAGAAAAATCACGAAAACAACTAATCATTTATCATTAAAATTTTATCTTATGAGTAATACCATGTAATAAATTAAAAATAAATATTAAACTATTAATAAGTCTGGAATATCATTAATACTATTTCATTCCTCTCTTGGATTATTAATCTAATTTTATAGGAATGTCTATAATTATACTCAAGAGAATCGATCATGAAACCATCAAATGAATGCACCCAAAACAATAAAATTCAGAGCATATTATTAAAGAAAGTGTCACAAGATGTCATATAATATAATATAATGTACTATAAAAATTATTATGGTTCATTAATGAATAAATAAAACCATTTAATAAATTATAATGTTGGTATATTTAAGAAAAAATAATGGTATGACAGAGATAAGGGTTTCTCATCAATAATTTTTTACTTATCTGAGATATATGATGTATTCCCCACTTCTTTATTGTGTGGTGTATATATACATCACATTAATATATAATATTTTCACTACCATTATATTCATGGTATTCAATTTTTAATTCTATAATAATTTCTTTTGTGAGTCATATGATTGGACTAATCACAAAGTGGTAAGGGAATTCATAACAAAATTTCCATTCATTGGGTTGAAGTTATACATAAAATTTATGTCACTATAATATTATGTGTGAAATAATTTATTAATACATTATGTATCATTTAAATTTTTTTGTCACTTTACATATAATACCCATATACTATTAATTTTATTAATTCTCGTATCAATGATAAGATATTTATATGGTACATTTTTTGTAAATCTTTTCTTTTGAAAAATTCCTTAAAAATTCTATTTTCATAAATGAACATATATTATAAAATAAGATCCAATTTTCATTAATATTATCCAATTATTATTTAAATTATTTTAGACTCATATTTTACTTTTTTCAAATTTTTTTGAAAGGTATAAATTTTCATTAACTTAACAAGCGTCCTTGAGACTTTTCCAAAACAATTATGAAATAAATGTTTTTTTAACTTATACAGCATTATGAGATTATTCTACCATCATGTAACTTTGTGATTTAAAAACTAATTTACATCTTTAATCAATTATCTTCAAATAATTTTTTTCCTTTGATGTATTATTATCATTTTTAAAACAAGTAATTTTCAATGTGAATAAATTGTATCTTCATCCATAATTTTTCTTTGATTTAATTTAATGTATTTTCATCTATGTTAACATGAGTTGTTGAATATAGTACTTTGTTGAGGTTTTTAACTTATCAGTCCATATTCAATATTATATTTTATAATTTATGATAATTTCGACTTGGTATGTAATATATTTATACTATTTCTATATTTCCTTTGGTAATTCATAGTGATAGTACTACAATAACAATTTCAATCCCTGAAAAAACCATTGGATTATTCAATACATCTGTTTTATTAATGCGGAACACATATGAATGGGAATGTTGTGATGGTTGTGTTAAGATATAACTTCAATACATTATTTATGTTTTTTTTCATAAGGTTTCATGTTTGGAATGAAAGTAAATGCAATTCCTTAATTGATCATTTTCCACCATGTGATTTAGTGTTCAAACTTATCCTTGAATCATGACATTATCATGTCATATGTTATTTAAACAATTTTATGTTTTATGATATTCCCTCAATGAAGAGGTTAATTTATAATTTTATAACTCATGTCTTATAAACATCTATGTTTTACTTCACGACTCATTATTTCGACCTCTGATATATATGGTATAATTTCAAACTTTTTTTCATAATCACACAACATTACTCTCATATTATGATTTAATATGATCATAGTTTAATTACTCTTATATTTACCTATACATAGAATCTGATCCCACCCTTATTAAGTTTTCTATTTCCCAGGTTATGAGGAAATGGGTTAATTGATTTATTTTAAAAATTGATTCACATGTATGACATTGAATACCTATTTTGAATGTTAGGTATAGTGGGAGATAATTTTTATCCTTATGAATCATTTTTTAAACCCAAGTTGTTAAGTGTTTTTATTTATTATCTAAAACTCTACACCTATAATGTTCTTGGGTATATAAGTGATCTAGTATTTCCTTTCAATGTTGTATGTTTTGTTGGAAAATATTATGTCACATTTATCATTATCAATGATAGGAATGTACTATTTATGTTTTTATCACTGAATCTGAATGCATGGATTTTAGGCTATTATTTTTTCTATTAGATAATGTTGAAGAAATATTTTTATTTTAGGATGTTTTTTGAGGTGTTATTAAGATATATGGATATTGTAACACCCGGAGATTTTGAAAATTATGTTTTTCAAATTAATTTATCTTTTCAGTATTTTTCATTTCACATGAATTTAGAAATAGTTCTATATATATATATATATATATATATATATATATATATATTAAAACACTAATTCAAACATTATTTTCACATGCAATACCAACTTGTCTTGTGTAACACACAATACCAACTTGGCTTGCGCTACAAGAAAAATCGACTCAGCGTAGGATACACAAAACACAGAGTTTCTATGAAACATATCATTTTATTATATTAATTATAAAAATAACATAATTATATCCTAGATGATAAATTTATTTATAAAAAAGTTTGAAATATTATTATTTTATATAAATAAAACATATTAATAGTGGAAGATAATATTTATTGCAATGTCCTTTTATAATAAAAATATTGTTTTTGTAAATGAATATTTCTAATAATAAATTTCCATTAAGGCTCATTTAAAAATTGAATTGGATAAAATGAAAATTATTTTTTAATTCATAAATTCAATATTATCCTAGGGTGTAATATCTAGGTTTTTTTGATAAACAACAATTTTTGGTCAATAGTGAAAAATAAAGCTTTTTAGTTAAAAACTACCTTGTTCTCTAATTAATTATTAATTATAAATGATATTCTAAGTTAGTTTTTAGGTCACATGAGATAAATATTACATATAATAATACAATTAAATTCATTAGAATAAAATCATCCTTAATTCTAAATATAAAATATTAACATGTTTTTGAACATTTTCCGATATTAAAACCCCATTATTTCGTCTCATCTACGGGATTATCACTAATCTTATTTTTTCCATTTATTTGATTAGAATTTCAAAAATCCAACATAAACTATTTTATTCAATATAATTATTATACTCTTATAATAACATTTATTTTTTGACCAAAATGATTCATAAAAGTGATTGAAATTAATCATAGGGGTTAAATCTAAATTAAGCTCAATTAGGAAGTAAACCATTAAATTAAGGGCCCAAATAACCTAGAAACATTTCCAAAACCAATTTTCTATACATATTTAGTCCATAAACCATCCATTATTTAGGTTTTTCATCTTTATAACCGTTTAGTTATGTATGAACATGTGCACACCTAATTGTTTTCTAAAACATCCATGTCAATCCTTTTCCTTCTCCATAAATGGCCACCAAATCTACCCATTCGTAAAAAATCTCATTCCAGTTATGATCATTCATGACCTGACCAAATTGAATCCAAAAAATGTGACATTCCACTTTTGAGACTTCATTGAGTAATAAACTCTCTCAAGGAATCATTTTAGCACAATCCAGAAGGAGTCACCCGATTAAGATTTAACATCTTCACTAATGCCATTTTCATTTATTTTCCTTCTCCACACCATCAAATCTATTAATTAAATTATTATTTTAAGACCCCAGTACAGTAAATATACAAAGATATTTTTTATTAAAAGTTTATTACCAATACATATGAACACCTCAATTTCATGGATGTTTAACATATTGTTTCTATGTACGACAAACTATTACATCACGAAAAGATGATTGTTCATTTCTCATTTACCGTCAATTATGGTGGCAATAATGATGGAAAATAAATTTATATATGTAAAATATTATATTTATCATTTCATTAATCTTATTTATTCTTTTTACTACAAAAAAAAATTTACCTTCCATTTGGTGTCAATACAATAATCACATTTGAGAAAGTGTGGATTACCGCCCCCTCAAAGTGACGCGATTCTTTCACACACCACATAGAATATAATAAGAATGGGTTTAATGAAATTATATGTAATATATTGTCTAATCATGATAACATATAATAATATTTATATAAAAATATATATATTATATATATACATATTTAATTTACACAATTACTTTCAGAAATATTATAAAAACAGAAAACAACGTTCATATGTACGTAGGAATTACCATCCACATGAACAGTGACTTCCATTATTTACATAATTACAAAATAGATTATTATAATATAATTATATTAGAAATAAATTATATTTATATCATGTTATTAATTATGGAATCATGATATATTTATATGGATTAATTATATAACCAATTTAGACACATGTGATGAACAAAGAGAATATTACATTATATAAAACCTTAAAATAGGATAATTAACAGGAGGGTAATATAGTGATAATAAAACAGTATTTGGTAATATATATAATAATATTATTCTGTAAAATATATAGAATAAACATATACTTATTACTTAGGAAGCTTGTACGAGTATGGAGAGAATAAATATACTAGGTAAGGGTATTTAATCTCACTTTTAATTTTTGTAAATAAAAGTTATGTTCGCCAATGATTTCTTTTGTGTCATGTATATATTACCAATTATTTTATTATTTTTATATTTTATGTAAATTTATTATTATTCATACTCCCATTTTATGATCCTTCTTCTATGGGGTTTATGTTTCAAAAGTTACCAAATCGGTAAAAATGTTTTGGCTCAATTTTCATTTTGAGAGACTTACATTTTTTATGGACAAAATAATCTTTTTGGAGGTGCGTATACAAATATTTTCTATCAAATTTCAGGAATCAAAATATTTTAATGATATTATATTCTTATTTTAATTTTCTTTTCTTATATGGAGAGAATGATCTTAAGATACCATGTTATAAGAGTTTACTGATACAATCTCATTTATTTTCTAGATTGTTTATTTTCATGCTTTCTTTGATGAAATATTATGATCCATATCTCTAGAATATTAATTAGTTTAATTATAATATGTTATTTCATTATATAATTATGTATTTGTACCATTTATTTTCAATGGTACATAAGATAGATAAAAGAGTGGTTTTATGAAGTCCTACATTTACCCTCTCTTAGGACGGAAATCGAATTTTCAAAAAAAAAAGTGTTTCCAAGAATAAAAAAAATTAAATAATATCTAAAAGAAACATTTAGCCATTTTTTCTTTTTAATAATATATGTATAGAAATTTTATCATCATTATCCAAACAATGAATCATTCCACACTTTTTACTGTTCAAAAGGAATGTTATTTTTAACATGTATGACATGTAAGGATTTACCTGCCATCATTCCATTGAATCTTATATTGATATTTTTAAAAGGATCATCATTGAAAAAATATTTTTAAAAATATTTTTCAAGAAAATATGTTTTCATAATGTCTTCAGACATATTTTATATGTTTTATAGAAAAATCTTCTTAAATAATTTCATGCTTAATTTATAAGTTTAAAAACTTCATGCAAAGAAATGGGTTTCAAAATGTTTATATATTTCATTATATGTTTTAATGAGAAATAATTTTGAAAACATTTTCATACTTTATTTTCATGATTTCAATTAATTTTCAAATGTGTGGTATTCAAATAATTTTTAACATTTTTTAACAGTTTTATAGTGTTTTCAATGAAAATAGTTTTCAAAATGATTTGAAGCTAATTCTAAAGGTTTTAATTGAAAAACATTTCAAAATGATTTCATGTATTCATTATTAGTATTCAAGGTATTTTATAATATAATTATTCTCAAATTGTTTTATGTATTAAAAATTAATTTTCAAATAAGAAAGGATATTTTCCTCAAGAAACTTTTGTAAATTATGTTTCCAAATTACTTTACCTCTATGATGAAATCAATTAATGTTTCTCAGACCCTATATAAAATGATATAAAAGGTCAATTAATAACCTTTATATAAATGGGTTATGCTAAATTTCATGATCTTTTGAAACCTATTTCTTCTTCATGCGTAATATGATTTTAAAACCTATTTTTAATACATGAGTTATATGATTTTAAAACACGCTTCTTTTTAGGGGTAATTTTTATGAGGAAATTATTATGAAACATGTATCTTTACATAGGGTATGATATGTTTACTTGTTTATGAAACCATTTTCATCTCCTTTATTATTATCTGTTTTCTTATAAAATATGTATTTATGATTTCAATATGTGATGGGTATGACCTATATCTACCTTCAATGGAATGGATGAAGATTTATATCTCATGAGATTGAAAGGTACTGAATAAGGGGTTACTCAGTTTAGTAATCCAAGGCCAGAATGAGGGATTACTCTATTAAGTAATAAAAGGGTGGATCTAGGGTTTATTTAGTTCATAATTATATAGATGAAATTATTGTTTACTCGAATCAGTAATATAGGGACAGAACGGGGGTTCACCTAGTTCAGTAAAGGACATTGTCCACTATGATGGTATTGAAATTTATTCCCTGGAAACTATGGAAAGAATAATATACTCATGTGTTTCTAGAATAACATTTATTAGTACTATGTTATGCATTCATAGCATATGTACTTTACTTCCTTTTGATTCATGTCTTATGAACTGTCAATTTTATCCCATTATTCATGTATATAATCTTTGATATACAATTTATGATTATATATTTTCATGATCATGTTCTCATACCCTTATTCTCTAGTTTATTCTTACAGGTCTCTAATATTTACCCTTATTGAGAATTTGAGCTTAACCCTTTTTATATTTTCATCCCCAAAATATGAAGATATGAAGATATGTTTTATATGTCTAAGATGGGTGATAATTGCGAATAAACTAGTGGTTGATATTGTAGCTAACATATATAAATGTGATTATGTTTCCACGATTCTAAAGGAACTATACCATCTCTGTTATTTGGGATTATATTTTTCTAATATTTAATTTTTCATCAAATGTAATGTAATGTTAACGTTTGAAAATAGAGGGTCTCTACAGTTGGTATTAGAGAAAAGTTATAGTTAACATTTGGAAACTTGAATGATAAATACTTAGTGAGATCCCTATATATATTTCTATATATATGTCTAGGGATGCCTCTAGTGATAAGTATAAGGATGAGTTAATGATTATTAAAATGCCCTGGAATTTTGGTAAAGGGTAGACTGAGTGGTTTCCTAGAAATACATCCCTGTTTGGATACTACATGTTGATGTGGTTCTGGAACAGATATACATAGGGGTAACAACTTTGAAAAGATGTTCTGGTATTGACTTGGGGTAATCTAGTACATGACAATAGGCCTTGATGCACACTAGGTCTGACACTCTTGTGGGATATTATTTTAGAATTTACAATCTATTCCAGAATCATCATGAAGGATTTAGATATATTTTATCTAGAAATAACCATGGATAAACCCATGATGTCATATATTACGTAAGGAATCATTATTTAAACATCATATAAGTAATTATTTTCATGATAATGTTGTTTTATACAGTGATATGTATTTATGAAACTATGATTTTGTTTTTATTAAATGGAAGGAACTAGAAAGAAGATGATTAATGTTGAATTTGATGATGATTTTATAATATGCATTAAAGTGGAATGATCACTGGATATAATTATTTTTTGATCATGCCTAATTGGTTTTCATAGAACATGATTAACAATGATTAACTTAACAAACTACTAGACTCACCAAGGAAGATAAATAATAATATCATTGAGAGATTGGGTAATAGAGACCATGGAGGATAGAAGATTATGTTTCATTTGTGTCGAGAATGTGGAATGAATCACATAATTGAACGTCATTGTGGTGAAGAATGTGTTTTGACAATAGAAAACCACACAAATAATTTGACTACAAGGAAAAAATGATGAGTTCAGTTAACAAAATGAATAGGAATTTTGGCCTCCCTAAGTCATCATCGAAGGTTAGGTGTTTTATGTGTAGAATAAACGGTCATTACGCAACTAAATGCCCCCAGTTGATTGTTAAATAAGAGAATCAACTAGGTGGTGCGAGTAATGGTTACATTACTGATAATGAAGATGCTACAGATGAAATGATAATGGAAAGAGGTATTCATGTTAATATATTATGGATATTTTAATTTATGTGTTTATGTTTTTGGATTCTAGAATTATGAATGATTAATTATGTACGGATTTTTCAATTTATTTTTTTTCTAAGGATTTACATGAATATGACGAATGGTTATGATGGAATAGAAATGTGTTCTCATGAATTTAAACATTTTGATTAAGGAAGGTAACCCTTAACATGATATTTATATTAAGATAATTTTAATGGATAAAAATATAGGGGATTTTAATATGTAAATTGTACAGTATCGAATAATATAGAACAAAGTAAGGAATTGTTGATATGTGTTTTATGCTACCACTAATGAAGTTTACAAAATTTATAGATTTTAGGTGTAAAACTATATACATTTGAATGAAGAAGCATGAATTTTTTACGAAATTATTTATGGTCATTCTGGTTTTTACCATGTTTCAAGGGAATATACAATAAAGGTATTCCCATGTTTGGAATGTGAGAACCAAGAGTAACTTTGTGATATACAAGGGAATGAATGTTAAGATGAATTCAAAATCGTCTTTCAAAATCATTGAAATTAAATATTTTGGAGGGGTTATGATGTTTTCCATTTATGAAAAATTCAATTTAAAAATTAGATTATGTTAGTGAGATTATGTTGTGGCCTTACATATAATAATTTATGCATGTTGGATATCATATTCAGACTACATTTTGCAAATGGTAACTAATGAAAAATGGGATGGCATATCATGGAACTCATGATTATTTAGTACTTCTGGAATGAAAATGTAACATTTTTATTGAGGTTAAGTTGTATAGAATAAAATAAATGGTTACATTGTCTAGAAACCATGAAAGTATATCTTTTAATGAAAACTCTTTAACATTTCTTGAAAACAAAAATGTTGTCAGATACATACGTTTTCGAAGAATCAGATAGTCCCTTTGGTCATTATAGATTTTTGTATTTCTGGTTTAAAATTATCATGAACATGTTCTCTATCACTCTCTATCATAACATGATGGTAATATTTTTATTCTATATCAATGATTTCACTTTCCACCTATGTTCTCCCATGAGGAAACATATTTATATGTTACTTGGGGTAACCGTTATGGTTCCAAATTTCAATTTTAAGGGATTTTTTTGTATTCATTGTTACTATGTGGGTTTCAATGAATGAAGCATTAATGTATTAAACCGTTGATAACCCAGAAGAATTTTGAGGAAGAAATTCATTTTAATGTTGGTAGAATGTATGCCCTTGAGATGTTGAGATTTATTTTATTAGAAATAATTTAAATTTTTAGTATTATTCATCTTCATGAAACTATAAATAGTAATTTATATATATATAGATGAAATTTCTAATTAAAACATTATTTTCAAACGTAATACCATATTTCCTTGCACTACACGCAATACTGCCTTGTATTGGGCTACTAGAAGCACCGACTTGGCATATGATGCACGCAAAACTATGTTTCTACGAAACATATTTTATTATTAATTTATTTATCTATGTATGATAATTATAATATATCCATTAAAATTAGTAAAAAAATACTTTTAAAATTCGTTTTCTTTATAGAAATAAAGCACTTTGATAATAAAATATTATAATTTTGGTAAAGTCCTTTTATATTAAAAATATTGTTTTCTTGAGTAAATAACTTTTAATAATAAATATAATTTTAGAAACATTTATAAATTTATTTGAGTAAAATAATATTCATTTTTGAATTCAAAACATTGAAATTATAGTAGGATGAATATTTGGGGTTTTTCTGAGAAACTTCATTTTTTGATCAATAGTGAAAAATAAATCATTTTAGATAAAAACATCGTTTTTACTAATTAATTTTAAACGATAAATGATATTATAAATTATTTTTAATGTCAAATTAGATAAATATTAAATCTATTAATACAATTAAATTCATTATAATCAAGTCCTTTTTAATACTGAATATCACATCACAATAAACTTTTGACATTTTTCCTACATTAAAACCCAGTTATTTCATCTAGTCTGAATGATTAGATCTACTCTTAGTTTTCTGCTTCTGTGATTGGAATTTATAAATTCCAACATACAACATTCTATTAATTATAATTTTTATATTTTAAAAAGATGTTGTTATTTTTTGAAAAAATAATATTAGAAAAAGAGATTAAGATTAATAACCGTGGTTAAGGCCAAATTAAGCTTAATTTGGGACTAATCCTTAAAATTAAGGGCCTAAATTACTTATAACTGAGTCAAACAACCATTTTATGCGCATATTTCCTCCATACACCTTATATTATTGATATTGGTTGGGTTTTAAGACTTTTTTTATGTAATAACTTGTGAACACCTAATTTGTTTCTAAACATTCCATGTGAGTCCTTTTCCTTACCTATAAAAGGCCATCAGTTATACCAGTTCCTCACATCTCTAAAGCTTCTTATGTTCAAAAAATCCAAACTAATATTTCCTCCCATAATTAATACCATCTACCTTGAAGCCTCACTTTGGGATGAAAACCTCTCAAGGAATCCTTTTTTCACAAACCGAAAGTAGTTACCCTATTAATAGGTAATATCTTATCTCAATATCATTTCCTTTATTTTCTTCCTCCACCCCTACAATATCATTATTACTTTCCAATGTGAACAAAACAATATCTTCCATATATTAGTATTTTTTTATAAAAATACTATGATCTAAACATTCACACACCTCCATTTAATGGATGTTGAACATACTATTTTTGTGTACAATGAACTATTGGATTACGAAACGATGATTGTTCCCTTCTCCATTAACACTAATAACGATTGAAATTATGATGGACTGATACCCACTAAAAGTGATGTGATTCATTCACACAACACATAAAATGTATTAAGGATGGGTTTTGTGAAATTATATGATATAATAATTCCACATTAATAATTATATATATGTAAATATGTCATTTGTACACATTATTTCAATATGACAATAAAAACGGAAAACGTCATTTGTGTGTAATTAAGACATGCTTTCAATATGAATGATATATTATATAATGTACCATATTATGCTATTGATTTATTTAATATGATGAATCTTTATATACCAGATATATATATATATATCATTTAATAAATTCATTAATCATTATATAATTATAAGGATCAGTGATATAACACATTAAGACACATTCGAAGAACAAAGATAATATTAGACGAAGTGAAACCTTAAAATAAGATCAATAAAAAGTGGGTAATATATGATTATAATGAACCTATATATTAAAATAGATATAAGAATATTATTCTATAAAATATATATAATAAACATATATTTATTATACAAGAAACTTGTATGAGTACGGAGAGAATGAAGATACATGGTAAATTGATTTCATATCAGTTTTATGTTAAGTTTGATACAAGCTATGTTCTCCATTGTTTCCTTTTTTGTGTTGTATATACTACACAGTATTTTATTCACTGTATATATTAAATAAATTTATGGGTATTCCCATTCCAATTTTATAATTTTTATTTCATGGGGTCTATATTTTAAAAGTTTCCAAATCGGTTAAAAAGTTTTGTCTCAACATGTATTCTTTAAGACTTATGTTTTGTTATGAACTTGAACTGTTTTTCGAGGTGCATGTACTTCCCTTTTACATGAAATATCTCTAATATGAATACTTTCAGGAGATTATATGCCTTCTTTTTTATATATTCCTTATATGGAGATTATGATTCCATGATATCTAGTTATACGAATTTATTAAGACAATCACATTGATTTTTATATTGATTATGTTTATTCTTACATGGTGAAATATTATGAACCATATCTTAGTAATATTCTTGAATTATCTTATAATCTATTATTTCATGATATTATCACATATTGATACAATTTTAAACTATTTTTTACATAATATAGTTGTGGAAGTGTTTTTAGGAAAGCCTGACATTACCCTCTCTTCGGTTATAAATCTATGTTTTCTTAAAAAAGTGTTTCCAATAACATTATACCATTATCATATAATATCTAAATGATATTTTTACATTTTTTTGAATTTTACCAATATATTATAGAGAATATTATTTTTATTTTCCAAAAATGGAATCTTTCCACCCTTTTTAACTTTCCAAATAATTGTTATTTTTACATTGTATGACATGTACAGATTTACCTGTTGACGTCCCTTTAAATCATCAATTAGAATTTCTAAAAGGATCAACCTTAAAAAAATCATTTAAAATTATTTATCAAGAAAATTTGTTTTCAAAATAAGTTGAAACTTATTTTATATGTTTTATAGAAAAATGGTTTCCAAAATTTTTTCATGATCTATTTATAATATTTCAATGTTCTCTCAAAGAAATTGTTTTCAAAACGTTTTCAAAATTATTGATAAGTTTTCTTGAACATTTATTTTCAATGTTTTTTCAAGGTTTCTTTATTAGATTTCAATTTATATTAAAATAATGATTTTCCCAAAACAATTCAAGATTATTTAAATGTTTTCATGCTGTTACAATGAAAATGGTTTTCAAAATATCTTGAAGCTTGTTTTTTAAACTTTCAGGAAAAAGGTTTTCAAAATAATTTCTTGTCTTTTTTATATGTTTTCAGGGAATTTTTTATGAAAATTATTTTCAAATGGTTTTATGTATTAAAAAAATCTAAACATGAAAGGATATTTTCTTGAAGACATGTATTTAGAAGATGTTTTAAAATTAGTTTCCATCTAATATAAAATATGTTTATGTTACTCATACCCGATAGGAAATGATATAAAGGATCCATTAATATTCATTCTATGAATTGGTTATGCTTAATATCAGTTTATTTTTGAAACCTATTTCTTTTTCATGGGTAATATTTTTATTATACCCATTTCTCTAACATGGGTTATATACATTTGAAACTCGCATCATCTGACAGGTTATGTATATGTAGAAATGATTAGGAAACCTATCTGTTTCCACGGATAATGACATGTTTACAAGTTTATGATAACCATTTCATTTATTAGGTTGTTATAATATTTCATGTGGCACATGTATGTATGATATCAGTAAGGGATGGTTGGGACCTATATCTCCCTCTAATGAATGGGATAATGATTTATATATCATGATATAGACATGACAGGAATGAGGGTTTACTATGTTCAGTAGTATTCAGTTAGAATGAGTGTTTAATCGGTTCAGTAATATAGGGCTAGAAAAAGGGTTTACATAGTTCAGTAATACATGGATGGTAGGGAATCTCTCGATTCAGAAATGTACATTTCCCACGTTGATGGTCTTGAGATTGATTCCTTTTCTACTATGGAAATCAGAATATACTTTTTTGTTTCCATAATTCCATGTCTTACTCATTTGTTATGTTTTATTTGGATTATATCCTTTACTTCCCTTTGATTCATATCTTATGAACTGAAAATATTTATGCCATGATTCAGGTATATGATCTTTGATATATATTATATGATCTTCTATTTTCATGATCATTTTCTCATTCCCTTAAGCTCATATTTATACTTACATGTCTCCACTATTTACCATTATTGATTATTTGATCTCACACTATTTTATGTGTCCTTTCCCAGGCTATGAATATATATATATTATTTTTGAGGTTTCAAATAAGAATTATAGTCATGAAGAACCAAGTGGGATATAATGTAGCTCAATTATATACCAGTGTTTATTTTTCCATGTTACCATAGGAACTATACTACCTACAGTCTATGGGAATATTTTTGTATATAGTTTAACTATTATGAAAATGTTTTCTAATGTTAATGTTTGAAAAGAGAGGGTCTCTACATATATCATCATGGTTTTATAATAATCAGGTGGATTATAAGTTTTGTATCTTATAAATTCCTATTAGACTTTATATTATAAACTTTTATGGTGAAAAACGGTGTTTTTGGAGACATTTATTTTTAAGGTGATTGTGGTTTATTATATTTTGGGATGAAAAACAAATTTTATGAGATAACCTTCAAGGTTAAAATAAATTAAGGCTATTTTTGAGGATATTTATCACATTTATGGAATTTTATAAGTATTATAACAATTTAGTTTTAGGAAAAAGAAAATTCAATGAATGGAAAAAATCATGTTGTATCTAAAGGGATAAGGGAATCAATAACCATTTAATCAGAAATTATTTGGTGATTAATTGATTGATGTTATTTGAAAAGAGGTTCACAATTTTGGGCATACTAAATGTATATAGAAAGTATAATACTATTGGATTTTCATTGAGGGATAAATATTGATTTATATTTTTGAAAACAATGATATTTTATTATGTACTTATGGTTAGTCAGGTTACTTATAGAAATGGTTAGCGTATCTTGGAGATTATGTGGGTTGTTAAACTGATGATTTGGTAAGTGACATTAAGAATGATTGATGTTTTTTGGAGATAAATATTAATAAATATCTTCAAATACTATGTGTTCAAATGATTTTAATTTTTCCGGTTCAATAATTGTTGTAAATAGTTTTGAGGAATTTTAAAGATATTTATTTATAAAATTAACAATGTATTACATTTAGTATTAAGAATACATTTTAGATATTAAATTATATTTTCTTCATATAATGGTATATTCTTTTTGGAATATTATATTTATATTAATTATTTTTTTAGTTAATGCTTATGAAATGGGTTAAAAATTATTATATTTGACATATAAACAAAAATGTATAAGTTAATTGTTGTGCTGGAGGTAAAAAACTCATACTACTCATTTAGGGAGAAATATGAGCTTTATGTGAAACGTTTTTAAGGGTAAAACATTACTTTTCAATTAATAATATTTACTCTTATTCTTAGATATGGAATTAAGTTAATTTTTCAAATCATTTAAAATTATCTTGAAACAAAAATAGTATTCATTTAATTTTTTTACCAACAATTCATTGGCCTATTTGACACATCACATATTTATAATTTTATAATGGTAGAACTTTTGATGGACATGTTCACTATAACACTTCATAATATCTTGATTGTTTGATTTCCCTTCCATGTGTAATTTTTCAATTCAATCACGTTTTAGTTTATTCAAAAGTATAATTTATTTCTACATTCAGATTTCTCTTTTTCTTTAAATAAGGGGATGTTTTATAAACCCTATTTACAATGTGGGTCTCCAAAAAAATTAATTTTCAAGTCAACTACTTTAATTTTCTAAGGGAAATGTTAAATTGTGTGGGTGTAATTTTTTTATGTAGGGGAAAATATAACACCGCAGGTTGTATGTAATATGTTTCTAAAATTAATGTTACCACATTGAAAAATTAATATGCATGAAACCCCAATATTTTAAAAGAACTCTATCTTTGGTAGCTTTGGTTACCCAAAATTACAAACTTTAAAAAACCATTAAAATATTATTATTTAATTATGATAATTATCACCTTGAAATTAGAATAGAGGTAATTAATGGGAATAACCAAATTTTAATAATATAGTTACAAATGTTTCCAAAATGAATTCATCATTTAAAAATTAATTATAATTTAAAATAAAATTCAATTGAACATAATTAATGTTTTTTTATTAAAACATAACTAATTATATGTCCACAATGTCATTTTATCTTAATAAATTAAATTAATCACTATTATTATAATAATAAAAATAAATTTTTACGTTTTTTGTTAAATGTTTATTTATTCACCCAATATGTTCTAAGGGTCTAAGATAAGAATAAATCCAATTTTACACAATAAAGATATATTTTTCTAAATGGTAATTTTCCACCTTTTAATGAAACAAAAAAATTTAAAGAAATTTTTAACCATTTTATAAGTTTCACATGATAAAAAACTACATTTTCGAAATATGGATATCAAAATTATGTAATGGTAAACATTTGGTATTTTTTTGAAAAATTAAAATTATTATGAGTATTGAAAAATATTAAATTTTAATTGAAAATTACATTTTCTTATATTTATTTTTAATATTGTATTTCTATTCTAAAATATAATTAGTTAAATAATACATCAATAAATCTAATTTAGGTTTTTATAATCAATTTCATATTGGAGTTGGATATAAAAAAATATTAATATTTTGAGCTAATCCCTTTAATAACTGATTTTTTGTTTTGAGTGTAGGATTAATTTTAAATATATTTTTAAAAAATATATAAAATGAACTGGATAAAAGTTATTCCATAAATATAATCAATGTTTATTAATTAGGTTTTATGTCTAATTATAGTTTTCGGGAATAAAAACTTTATCATGGAAAAAAATATCAATCGCGCTGTGGGTAAAACATGAAACACATTAATGTTAAAAAATTAAAGAATTAAATAACTAAAATAAAAAAGATTTTTTTTTGTTAAGGTATTTATAAATACTAAAAAAAAATAATATATTAATGTCAATCCAAATTCACGGAAATTAATTCCACCTTAATGTGGGTGGATTTAAGTATGAAACTATCATTATTTTAATAATCTAAACTCAAATCTCCTCAAGTATAAATTCCACCACTCACCACCCATTTCGACTAACAATAGTTTATGATCATAAAAGATATACCCAATCCGATAATCATAAAAATACCTAAGTTAATGTGTTTCCGGTATAACCAAAATAGAAAAATCAAGGACCTAAATGGGTTATTGATCAGTTGATATTCAATAGGTAATTTTCTCAAAAAACCTCTCTTATTTTCATTACATTCACTAAATTCACCTAAAATCATTCATCCATAAACAGAAGAAAAATAAAAAACAATGTATCTAATGGATTTTTGTTTTGTAAATTTAATGTCTTATATCTATCCGTTTTCTTACCTCTTCTAATTTAATTAAATGATACTATTAGTCAAATTATGGGGGTTAATAATCTTCACAAACAATGATATAGTTAATTTTATATTACTACCTTCATGGATAGTCATAAAACCATTATTATTGATAAATAATATTTTAATAAGCATATTATATCCAATTTTTTTATTGAACTAATATATACTAATAATTGAAAATAAAATCAACTAGTTTGTGAGGATAGGAAAAACCTCCAAAATAATCAAAACATATATCATTAATATTTAACTAATGAATCATCCATATGTGAGAAATAAAAAATATATATTGAATCATTTCTGATTATATGAGATCATTTAGATTTATTCATTCAACTTCTAGTGTTTTAATTATATTTTAAATGAATGTCTATTATTGTACTCATGATAAATAATCATGAAACCATCAATGAAACACACAACTAACAAATAAAAATCGTGAAATATTATTAATGAAAGGGTCATAAGGGGTTATAAAAACATAATATAAGGTATTATAATCTTTAATATTGTTATATAATGAATTAATAACATACATTAAAACATTATAATGGACTTTTAAGTACACAAAACTAAAGGTAAGAGTGAGGTAACAATTTCTAAAGTCAATTTTTTTACTATATTGAGATATATGGGTTATTCGCCGCTTATTTCTTGTGTGTGGAATATAAATACTACCATTTGATATATTATAGCATGAACCCATTTTTTCATTCTATTCAATGCATTATTTAATAATTAGTTATTTTAGGAGGCATACGATTTGGCTGATCACAAAGTGGTAAGGGAATTCATAACCCTATTTCCATTCATTGGGTCAAAAATATTTTTTTTCATGAATCAATTATATATGGAATGACATATGAATATAATATTTTTTATTTACACTTGTTTTATGTCACATTATAGTGAATACACATATTCTACTCATTTTATTAATGAATTATTTAATTTTGTGATATTTATTTGGGACCTTGTTTTAAAAATTATATTCTTAAAATTCCCTCAAAACTCTCTTTTCACCTATGAACATTATTTATAAAACTAAATTTAAGAAGTAATTTTTACTATTAAAAATTAATTATTTAAAATCATTTTACATATGTTTGACTTTATATAATATGGGTTTAATGGTATATTTTTTCTTTTTAAAAGAAATCTTCTTTGAACCTTTTTAGAAAAATTACAGAATGATTTATTTTTAACTTATACATCATGATAGGATTTTCGTATCACTGCCTGAAAATAATGATCTAAAAAAATACAGTTTTGTGTGAATATTTTAGAAGAATAATATTTCTTTTATATTAAAACCTAATATTTAACAAAAATTAATTTTCTTAATTGAAAAAGGTATATTATTAAATTTTTTTCCATTTATCTAATTAAAAGTATATGAATATATTTAAAAATACATTTTTTAATATTTTAAATGCTTAAGGTTTATCCCTTATGATACGATCCTCAATATGTCATTTAATGGATTACAATTAGTTTGACTGGGGATGTACTATTTTGATTCCATTATTATATTTCCTTTTGTGATGACTCATAAAAATAATACACACCCATTTCATTCCAAGGATGATCCTTATAATAATTATATATGTTTGATTCTTCATGTGGCACACATATTCATGAGAATTATGTAATGGGTACACCCAGATAAAACTCTAATGCATTGGATAATGTTTCAGTTCTAATTAGATGACTTGTTGGGAATTTGTGTAAACCAAATTCCATTATGGGAATTTATCGACATTGTTATATATTGTAACACCCCGAGATTTTATGAAAAATATTATTTTAATTTCATTGATGTATTTTGTTTTATGCTACACAAAAAAATTATCTTGTTCTATATGAAACACTGTATTATCTTTTATTATATGCAAACACTATTCTTGGCTAGTGTTGCACGCAAGATCAACCATCCTCAATAGAGTGTGTTGTACGCAACACTGAGTTTCACTAAACAACGATATATTGTTATAATATTATTATGAACATGCCGTTATGAATAGTATTGACTACATTTTTAATTTTATGACATTATAATTCATTTTACACAATTTATAGAACATGGTATGAGAACCAAATAATTTTTTTTCCTAAAATAAGTATTTTTAAAAAAATGCAGTTTTGCCGCCTTTTTATGGTGCACCGAAATTAAATCCAGTTTTTGACGTTTTTATAAGTTCAATTTGACAAAATAAAATTCTATTTTGGAATCAGGATATAAAAATTTAAATTAATTAAGTTTTTTTATATTTTTCTAATAAGTTTATTATTTTAATGAATAGTAAAAATACGCTAAATATTAAATAATTTTTTTTATTCAAGATAAGTTATATGGTTAAATAATAATATTGAATGGTTTTTAAGTATAAATAGAATATACTTTTATGATTTAATATAACCTATGTCATTAGCATTAATTTTAAATTGAATTCATAGGTTAAATCATTTCAATATTTTGCAATGTTTTAAACAAAAACCCATGCTTTTCAACAACGAGATTAATTTTAAATTAAATAATGAAACCTCTGTGTTTTGAATTTGAAAAAATTGATTCCAAATTTGGAATTTGTATTTCCAAATTATTTTAATATGTTACTATTATTTTTGGGCATTATGAATAGTAACTATGGTAAATTGTATTTACTAATGTTGAAGGTAAATCGGGTAATTAAGGGTAAATATAATATTATAAAATTACCGTAACATTTGTATAAATATAATTAGATGACTATATTTAGTCCTAAAATGTAATTGGGGCGAAATGGTATTTATTGGAACCCACTTGAATTTGATTAAGACCTTTTATTTATTTTATTTAAAGGAAAGTGAAATATGTCTCAGTGAAACTTTAATAATTAGATTATTTTTAATATAAGGTTATACAGAATATAAATTCTATTATAAATACTCATTTGAAAGCTAAAATTATTTTTTATCATGGTAATTTATTTTTAATTTTTATGAATTTTATAATTACCTTAATATCTTATACATTAATGATGGATAAGTTAATTATTTAGTGAAAAATCAATAATATAGTTTTTATTAGACTAAGAATACCAAATAAAAGCCCAAAAACCTGAAAAAAACTTATTGATCGTATACATATTAACCATAATCATCCAATGGTCTAATTTTTGACCGTTTGTAACTTTATAAAAGAGATTATGACGTTTATAGTTTTTTATTTTAAATGATGTCAAAGTGGTCACCTCCATAATTTAATAAATATATCGTTTCAAATGTTGGGTGATATAGAAGATAAATTCGACTATAACTAATATTATGAAATAAATTAGATTTTTATTCATCATATTATTTTGGTTTTAATTTTTATGAAAAAAATAAGTATATTAAATAATTATAAAAAATTGTTGTTGTAATTATTTTATTAAAAGAAATATCAAATAAATGGTTTTAAAAATTTTAAAATAAATAATATATGAACTAATTAAAACGTTCCACCAATTTTCTAGATTAATATGACATGTTAGGAACCTATTAAATATTTTTTTTCTAATACATTCTCTGTGTGTATTTTATTTAAATTCAATAAATGAATAGTGTCAAAATTTACACTATTGGTGTTTTATAAAAATTACATATTAATAAATTATATAAAAATCACAAAAATTTTAAAATAATTAAAAATTTAAAATTATATGGTCTAAAAGGTCATAAAGAATCCAATTTTGGGAAATTTACCAGATACAAGTATTTATTTATAACAATTTAAAATTTGGAATATTATTACCAAAAATAAGATTAAATAAATTAACTAAGGATAAATCTAATTGATATGGTTTAAAATAATTTCACAACATGTATAAATTTGATTGGTTTATGTGACTAAAACCCTATCATACCTCATATCCTAATTTTATTCACTTTTAATGTTTTTATGTGGGGTTTTATTTTATTATTAATAAATATTTTGAGGTATCAAAAAGTGAGCCTCTCTTCTCATATAAAAGGGAACCTCATCCCTCTCCTCCTCACACCATTTCCTACCTTCACGTTCTTCCAAACCCTATCCTTTTCTCTTCTCCACTTCCCTAGAAACATACTAGAGGTCCTTGTTTTCTTCAAAGTCCAACTTTAGTGCCCTATTTGAAGGTTTAGAAGAGGCGCATCGAAGAAGAGGTAATATCCATTACCGATTCTTTCATATTTATTTTTGCTTCTTCTTCCTCTCATTTATTTGTTTCATTATAATGTAAAAATATCATAATCACTAATATACTAATATGTTATTACAAATATGAAACAACCCTATTTAACATTATATCCATCCTACGGAAAAAGAAATCACCGCGCGTACTTACTACGGAATACCGTCTCCACGTCACGATGTAATCTGTTATTTACGCCACCCCCTTACTTGGATGGGTATAATGGTGGAAATAATAACTATATTTGATTATTATAACATGATACTAATTATGAGATATAATATCATCCACTCCAATTTCATTCAATAATTATGGGAATGATATCATCACTCGTGCGTACATATAGATTACCGCTTCCACGACGCAATGAGATTCATTCTCCATGCTATCCATTAATGAATGATTTTAAAGTATATAAAATGAATAATAATAATATATATGACATAATAATTCTATGGTATTTAACTATATATGTTTTTATGTCTTCTACTTACTTCCATTCAATTCAATAAGGAAATGAAAACTACGATCATGCGTACCTACAGTCAACTGTCTCTATGAACGATGTATTTCGTTTCATTATCTATCTATTATATACATATATATCCTGAATATATATGATATATATATCATGTTTTACATTCTGGATGTATGTATATCATGATATAAGTAATAATAAAATCATGAACAACAAGTCCAAACACATACGATAAATGATACGATTTTACCCAAACAACTACATTAACATGGAATTGTCAAATGCACGGGTAATATAAAGTCGTAAGCGAATAATATATGATATAATATATATTATTATGGTTTTATTAAAATTTAATAATATTTTTAAACCCACTATATAAAATTCTAGGAAACATACAGAAGAAATTGGACATAAGGTAAGGGCTAATTATTCCAATCTCGTTCTTATCCGATATTGTTTATTCGTAAGTATTTTATAGGGTTATGTTTATCATCCATGTCCATGTTTTCTAGATTTTTTTTCATAAAATTCTTAATATTCTTCTATGTATGTTTAAAGTAAGTTTTATCATTTTTTTTACTTTTACCACATTATAGATAAGACATATTTCCTTTGTTTACCATATAAGGCACATTTTGACTTTTCCGGAAAAAGTACATGAATAATGTTTTTTAACTTATTTGGCGTGAAATTATATTTATGGTTTCATAATCACTTATTTACATGAAGCTTCATTTATATTAATTAATGATTATTTTCAACAAAATTATTTTCTTTTAAAATCGCACGACATTTTGAGAACATAAAATGATTTTGAAGAGGAAAGGATATTTTTCTCAAGAATTAATTTCAAGTGTTTATTCAAAACTATTCCCCATGTAAGGCGACATTATTTAGTATGATTATGTTTTGTGCATAATGTCTCTATTATTTTTATGGTTTTATTTTTCTTATAATTAAATGTATCCATTTCTTCATATGTAGTATGTTATGATGGGATACTGTTTATGAAACCCATTTTATACTTTGGGTTATGATGCATGATTTATGATTGTGTTGTGGAAAACATAAGAATGATTTCAGTATGTCATGGGTGGGACATATATCTCACTCCAATTGCTTGGGTAAATATTTATATCTCATGAGATAAACATGGCTGGAACGATAAGAAAAAATCTGGTTCAGTAATACAGGGCTGGAACAGTAAGTAAACCTGGTTCAGTAATGGACTTTGTCCACTATGATTGTCTTGGAAGAAATGCCTTAGCTACTATGGAAATCATATCACGTGCTTAATGGATTCCAAAATTACATGCTTTATTACCATGATATTTTATCATGATTAATGTTCCTTTATGATATATGCCTTACATAATTCAATATTTATTTCACAACTCATGATTTTGATGTCTAAACATTATGTAAATGTTTTTTAAGTTAAAATGTATATGATTAGTTTTCTTTTCATGCTTACCTTTAAGAATAATTTGACATCACCCATTATAATTTTTCTTTTTCAAAGGATTTGAATAAAGGTTTTTGACAAGAAAACAAAAGGGGAAGATCTTTATGGAAGTTGTTGAAGATCATTCACCATGATTAGAAGATTATGTTCCATGTTTCCAAAGACACTAAACTAATATGGTACATGGGAATATTTTGTGTCATTTTTTATGTATTCTGAAAAAGTAATTTAATTTCCATGTATGTCAAGCTTGGGTCTCTACAGTTGGTATTTGGGGAAAGTTTTAGTTAATCTTTGGAAACTATGAAGAGAAAACTTTAGAGAGATCCCAAGAGATATTTCTAAGGTATGTTTTGGGATGTCCCTAAGGTTAAGTATATGTATAGGTTATAGCCCTAGAATTATAGTAACAATATTTGAATTAAACCTTAGATGTTAGATATTGAAGGTACTCCCCATTTATTATGTTATTTTCCAAGTATGATTTTTCCTCTCACACTATTCTTTTTTGGATTTCATAAAATGGATAGAAATATGAAGATTCATATTAATGGAGAATATGATGGACAATGGAATGATATTATTCATCAGAAACCAAATGAAATGGGATTTGGAAGGTGAAGCATTATTATTATTCCTCATCAGCAATCGCATAACATGATCAACAATCTAAACTTTGGTAAGTTTCCTAACTCTTTTAATAAGAGAAATATGGAGATTCATGATGATCATAAAGGAAATAAAGTTCAATTTCCCTCATGTAAATCATCTGGTAAGAGGAATCATGGAGAATGTTTCAAAGGAACTGGAATATGCTTTTGGTGTTGAAAAGAAGGATACGAAGCCATTAATTGCAAATGACAAGGTTCAGTTTACAGAATGGACATGGATAATGGTATTGTTAAGACATCAACAATGGTAAACTGTTTTAAATGTGGAATATACAGTCATTATGCATTCCAATTCCCTTGGGGAAAATCTCATGAAGAGAATCAACATGGTCGTATGGGTATTATTTATGTGGATGATGATGAAGAGACTAGAAATGATATATGAGATGAAAGAAGTGTTGAGGAATAAAATGATGAAGCTCCTTCAATGGATTAATAAGGTAGTAGAATTATTGTATGTTTATCAAGAATAATGTATAGTACTATGGAATAAAGAGAAATATAAGGATTGTTAAACTATCATTTTCCTTCAGTATTTGAAAGTATATGTTGAATGGTGCTGATAACCATTAAAAGAGATTGGAATTTTTTTGGAAAGCAGACAATATGTGCATAATGAAGGGATAAGGAGAAAATAATATGATTGATAGTATTAATGAGATCATGATTGATATAAGGACAAAGTGATATTGTGGTTTGAGTATATTGAATTTTTGGGATTTAGGTATGTGGAAAGAGTTAACTATTGACAGCATTTATGTTTTCACTAAGGATCTATGGTAATTTTTGTTTCAAGAGAATACATGATTAAGGTCTTTAAATGTAAAAAATGTGACCAACAAGATATATTATATGATATATGGGGGATAAATGATTGAATTTACATTCTTGTAAGATGAACTATCTAGTAATCTTTTTTCCTTATACTATGATATTGGAAAAAAGTATTTTGGATAAGCCTAATGATTGGAATTGATTATGTTGAAGATAAAATAATATTGTTTAAGGATAGAACCTTTTTCCGATATTATTTCTGGAATGTTATAATAGTATAGTTATAGAAAAAAAGACAACCCGTTGCGTCAGACAAGGTTGCAGGAATAAAACCCACAACCGAAGTGCAACAAGCCTTTATCGCCTACCATTATCCTACAAGAAGTCCATGGGTTGTATAAATTTACTTTATTTAATTAATTGGTATGATAGATGAAGTATAAGTCCATTTCTGGACCACATACGATTAATCTAACCATAGATGGATTTATGTATATAACTATTGCTAACCATATGCTTGAGAGATATGGAATGATCTATCATTCTATCGCATGATCCCCTAACACTTCAAAGAATACAAATTCAACTTCATTTCTTTAAGTGATAAAGTGGAAAATGTTCAAGGAACAAAAAACAGTGAGGTTGTACCAAAATCAAGTAAGAATTTCTTTTAATTAAAAAATTAAACAAAACTAGGTAAATGATATTGAAAACAAAAAGTTTCCCTTTTCCCCCCATATCTGATCAATCAAATGGTACCTTAGATTATCACAAATTTATGGATTTTTTATTTTTGTATTTTTCATATCCCTGTTCTCTACCACTCTCCATCAGAATGTGATGGTTAGATTTCTCTTCCATATCCACATTTTCATCTATGTTCTCTTATGTGGAGACCCGGTGATTAGTAAATTTGGGTAACCATTACATTCCAAAATATAGTTTTTAAAGTAATGTTTTGGTATTCCTTTTTACGATGTGGTCTTCTATTAAAGAAACATTCATGTAGTAAACCATTTATAACCCTGACGAATTTTGTGGGCGAAAATCATTTTTAGGGGTGTAGAATGTAACACCCCAAAAATTTATGAAAAATATTCTTTTAATTTCATCGAGGTCATGTATTGTACACTACACGAAAACTGGCTTCTGCTATATGCAACACCATATTAGCTGGTATTATACACAAACACTATTCTTGGCTTGTGTTGCACAGAAGAGCATCCTTCCTCAATAGTGTGTGTTATACGTAATACTGAGTTTCACTAAACAACGATATATGGTTATAATATTATTATGATCTTACTTCTATGAATAGTAGTAAATAATTTTTGAATTTTATGATATTATAATTCATCTTACACATTTTATAGAACACGGCTTGAGAACAAATTAAACTTGTTGGCTAAAATAAGTATTTTTAAAAAAATGCAGTTTTCCAACCTTTTGATGGCACACCAACATTAAATATAGTCTTTTAAATGTTTATAAGTTCAATTTGAAAAAATGAAATTCTTTTTTTGGAATCAGGATATAAAAATTTACTTAAAATAAATTTTTGATATTTTTCTGATAAGTTTTTATTTTGATGAATAGTAAAAATATGTTAAATTTTAAATGAAATAACTTTTTTTCATCAATATAATTTATATGGATAAATTATAATATTTAATTTTTTTGATGTAAAAATAGAATATATTTTTTCCATTTAATATAAGTTTAGTCATTAGCATTAGTTTTACATTGAGTTCAAAGGTTAAATCATTTCAATCTTTTGCAATGTTTTAATCAAAAACCTGGGGTTTTCAACAACGAGATTAATTTTAAAATAAATACTGAAAGTTCTATGTTTTGAATTTGCAAAATTGGATTCCAAATTTTTAATCATTAGGTAAAAATTAGGTTAATAATCTACTTTTATTTTTGGGCATTAGGAATAGTAACTACGGTCAATTTTATTTACCCTAGTTAATGGTAAATCAGATAAATAAGGTTAAATATAATTTTATAAAATTACCCTGACACTTATCTTAATATAATTATATGATTATATTTAGTCCTAAATTATACTTGTGTCTAAATGGTATCTATTGGAACCCACTTGTATTTGATTACTACCTTTTATTTATTTTATTTAATGGAAAGTGAAATATGTCTCACTCAAACTTTAATAATTAATTTATTTTTAATATTAGTTTATAAAGAATATAAATTAGATTCTAAATAAAAATTTGATAGCTAATTTTTTTTTCTTTATCATGATAATTTATTTGTAATTTTTATGAAATAAATATTTTCCTTAATAGCTTATACATTAATGATACAAAAATTATTTATTTAATGAATAGTCAATAATATAGTTTTTATTAGACTGATAATAACCATAATAGCCCAAAAAACCTGACCAAAACTCATTGGTCGTGTAAATATGAACCATAAACATCAAAATCTATAATATTTGACCATTTGGACCTTTATAAAAGAGATTATGACATTTATAGTTTTTTATTTTAAATGATGTCAATGTTGTCACCTTCATAATTTAAAAAATATATCATTTTAAAGATTGGGTGTTGTAGAAGATAAATTCGACTAAAAGTAATCTTATGAAAGATATTAGATTTAAATTAATCATAGTATTTTATTTTTAATTTTTATGAAACAAATAATTTTATTAAATAATTATAAATAATGTTGTAATAATTATTTTATTAAGATAAATATCAAATAAATGGTTTTAAAAATATAAAAATAAATATTATATGAACTAATTAACATGCTCCACGAATTTTCTTGACTAATATGACATGTTAGAAACCTATTAAATACAATTTTACGAATATATTCTCAGTGTGTATTTTATTTAAATTCAAATAAATGAATAGTGTCAAATTTTACACTATTGGTATTTTATAAAAATAACATATTATTAAATTATTTAAATATCAAATAAATATTTAAAAAATTAAAAATTGAAAATTATATGGTCTAAAAGGATATAAAATATCCAATTATTGGAAATTGACCACATATAAGTAAGTATTTAGAACAGTTTAAAATTTAGAATATTAATACCACAAATAAGATTAAATAAATTTAATAAGGATAAATCAAATTGATAAGGTTTAAATTAATTTTCCAACATTTCTAAATTTGATTGGTTGATGAGATTAAAACCCTATATTACCTAATATCCTAATTTGAGTAACTTTGGAAGTTTTTATTTGGGTTTATTATTATTATTAATTGATATTTTTAGGTTTAACAAATTGACCCTCTCTTCTCTTATAAAAGGGAACCTCATCCCTCTCCTCCTCAAACCAATTTGAACCTTCAATATCAGCCTAACCCTACCAATTTATCTTCTCCACTTCACTTTAAACATACTAGATGTCCTGGTTTTCTTCAAATACCCTCATTAGTGCCCTAATAGGAGGTTTAGAAGAGGCGCATCGAATAAGAGGTAATATCCTTTACCGATACATTCAAATTTATTTCTTCTTCCACTTTCTCATATTTATTTGATTCATTATAAATAAATAACATCTTTATAAATAATATACTAATATGTTATTATAAATATTAAACAACCCTATTTCACTTTTTATCCATCCTATGGAAAATGAAATCACTGCGCGTGCGTATGTACGAAAAATAGTCTCCACACCGTGGTGTAATCTATTTTTTCAACCAGCACCTTAATTGGATGGGTATAATGGTGTAAATAATAACTATATATGATTATTATAACATTATAATAATTCTGAGATATTATATCATCTACTCCAATTCCATTCAATAATTATGGGAATGATATCATTGCTCGGGCGTATGTACGGATTACCGTCTCCACGACGCGATGAGATTCATTCTCCATGTTAACTAATCATGAATGATTATAAAGTATATATCATGAATAAAAATGTAATATATGAAATAATAATGCTACTGGATTTATGTATATATATATATATGTATGTCATCTACTTACTTCCATTCAATTCAATAAAGAAATGAAAACAACGTTCATGCGTACATACGGTCTACTGTATCCATGAACGGTGTATTTAATTTCATTATTTATCTATTATATACATATATATCCGGAATATATATGATATATAAATAAATTTTTACATTATTAATGTAATTATATCATGATATATGTAATAATGAAATCGAGAACAACAAGTCCAAACACGTATGATAAATGATACGATTTTACCCAAACAACTAGTTTAACGTGGAATTGTCAAATGAACTGGTAATATAAATTAATAAGTGAATAATATATGATATCATTTATATTATTATGGTTATGTTACAAGTTAATAATATTTTTAAACCCACAATACAAGAGTCTCGCAAACATATGGAAGAAATTGGACATAAGGTAATTGAAAATTATTCCAATCTTGTTCTTATCCGAGATTGTTTATTCGTAAGTATTTACTGGGGTTATGTTTATCATCCATGTCCATGTTTTCTAAAAATGATTTCATAAAATGTTTAATATTATTCCATTTAGGTATAATTTAATTTGTACCCTTTTTTGACTTTTACCACATTGTATTGAAGGAATCATTCCTTGTTTACCATATATGATACTTCTTGACTTTTCCGTCAAAAGTATGAGAAGAATATTTTTTTAACTTATAAAGTGTGAATGGATTTTTACAGTATCATAATTCCATATTTCCATGAACCTTATTATACAATATTTCATCATTATTTTGAACAAAATTATATTCTTTTAAAATCGCATGACATTTTGAGAACAAAATATGATTTTGAAGAAGAAACAATATTTTCCTCAAAAATCCATTTCAAGTGTTTATTAAAAACTATTTACCATCTTAGGTGACATTATTTGGTGTGATTATGTTTCAAGTATAATGTCTCTATTATTTGCATTTTTTGATTTTTCTTATGATGAAATGTATCCATTTGTTTTATATGGATTTTGAAAAGATTAGATGATGTTTAGGAAACCCATTTTATTCTTTGGGTTATGATGCAAGATTTATGATGGTGTTGTGGAACACGTAAGAATAATTTCAATATGATATGGGTGGGACCTATATATCCCTTCAATTCATTGGGTAATGATTTATATCTCATGAGATAGACATGGATATAATGATAAGTAAAATCCAGTTCAACAATACAGGGCTGGAATGGCAAGTAAACCCAGTTCAGTAATGGACATTTTTCACTATGATGGTTTTGGCAGCAATTCCTTGGCTACTATGGAAATCATATCTTGTTATTAATGTATTACATAATTACATGCTTTATTTTCATTCAATTTTATCTTGATTAATGTTTTTTTATGATCTATGCCTTACGTGATTCCATGATATATTTCACAACTCATGATTTTGATGTTTAAAGTTTATGTTCTTTTTTTAAGTTAAAATGTATATGATTTGTTTTATTTTATCCATGCTTACCCTTACTGATAATTTGAGCTCACCCTTTATATTCTTTCTTTTCCACATGATTTAGAGAGTGGTTTCATATAAGAAAACAAAATGGGAATATCATTATGGGAGATTTTGAAGGTCTTTCACCATGATTAGAAGATTATGTTCCCTGTTTTCAAAGACACTAAACTAATACGGTCCTTGGGTTTTTTTTTTGTTATGTATTAAGTATTCTGAAAAAGTAATGTAATTTCCATGTACGCAAATATTGGTTCTTTATATAAAATATTGGATGTTATAGTTTACTTATGTTTATATCATGTTATATGTAATTGCAACAATTCCATTTTCAATTTAATGATCTTAAGGATCATGTTATTTGATTATTTTATATCACATTACTTATAAAAATCCATGTTTTTATCATGACTCAAGATTTTGACCTTTCATATGAAAGGTATAATTTTCAAATGGTATTTTCATGATCACATACCCTTGTTCAAATATTTTTCATTCATAGGATAATAGTTTGGTTACTCTTATACCTATCCCTATATAGAATCTGAGAACACCCATTTTATGTTTTATTTTCCCCGTGTTACAAGAAAATATATAAAGTAAACTATGTCTATAATTATTTCTCATGGATGATGTTGTCGACCTATTTTGAATGTTTGGTTTAAATAGAAATAATGATGATGTTTATGATGAATTTTATGATCAAAATTTTTAAAAAGTTTTTCCTAATTATATAAAACATTAATCCTAATTGTTTATTGGGAATGTATGTGATCCAACATTTCCTTTTAACATTGTATGTTTTGTTGGGGATAATTTGGAGACATATATTAGTATAAATGTAAGGAGTATAATGTTACTTTTTTTTTATCACTGGATACGTAGGTGTAGATTTTTTGTTGTTATATGATTTCCATGGTCTAAAATTTCTAAACTATTGATTTTGATGTCTAGTATTCTCCTAGAAAATGCACTATTGTTTTCAATTCCCTCAGTATGAATGTTCACCCTCAAATTGTGTTAAATTAAATGGAAGAGTGGGGGTTAATTTCATTGATAGAAAAACATCACATTATTGTGATCAAGTATTATAGTGGTATAAATTTTTATATTATCAATATTACATCTTATATTGTAGAGAAGTTCAAGGACTGGTAGATATAAATCATTGATTATATTAGTAATAATTTAAACACATGATGGTAAGAAGATCATTGAAGGGAAGTCTCAAGATTATTAAATTATAAGTACCATGATTATTTTAACATGATCAGATAGTTTCTTGTTATATTTCCACATAATACATCAGAACACAATATAGAAGATCCAATGGTTTAGTCATCTTAGGAGACGATATTTATATATGAAAAATACAATACATAGGAAATAAAAATTATGTCATGAAAATACATCAATAAATTATACATATTGGTTCATATACATAGGTAATACATATAAATAATCATTGTTTACTATGAAAATAGGGATAAAGATGAAGCCGATAGATCAAACTCTCAGTAAGGGGTAACACAGATCGGAGGATGAAATGACAGTGACAAATCAAAGATTATATGACAAAAATAATTGATAAAATAAATTCCATAAAAATTATAAAAGTAACATAAAAAATAAATAGGTGAGGAATGAAAATAAAAGATGTCATAATTGTGAAATTTTTAATTTTAGACATCATTACCATAATATCAAGTACTCATTAATAGAAATCATATATAAGTTGGAATGAATAAAATAAATATCAATGATAATTTCCCCTACATTTGATGATACCCCACACCTGCGTGTATTTAGTTCGGACTAAGATTATTTCCAAAGGCATATGTTCACTAAAACATACCTTAGATACATTGATTTTCACATTTTTCAAGATAATGAAATGTCAAATCATACCTCAAGGAATCTAATTTCCTAAGGCATTACTCTTTTATAGATTTATATCTGGTTTATGAACCATTTTCAATAATAATAGCAGTAACCCATATGGAATTTATTGACTAAGATCACACATTTATGCGAACAGTAAATATTAGAATTATAATGACCCTCATTTTGATTAATTTTTTTAGTTATCCTATGGTTTTAAGATTTATATTTTCGTACACTCAAATGTTTCAACATAATGGGAGGAATTATAATTCTTTGAAAGGAGGTTGGATGTGTTATGATGTTGATATCTGAAACATGAGATAGAAGTATTATGTATCACTGTAAGGTGAATTAGAAACCACATGAATAATTTATATTTAATGAGAATATTATTATAATTTAGGTTCATTTGAATATGACAATTGTATTTTATCTTAAACCACATAGCCATGAAAACATTCAAGAATATTAAAATTATGTAGAGAAGATTGTGTATATTTGGACCTTATTATATTATTGATATTTTAGAGTATGAGGGAAAAATTTACTCATCACAAAAGAAAATGATAGATTGTTCTATATTTTCCTCATTTTAGGCCATGATGGATTCATATTCTCATCCAATTTAGAAGGATGGGTCATTATATACTTATTTTAACCGGTAATATTATACTCATTATACATTAAAGGATGAGTCACCGTAGGATCTTCACAGAGGGAATCTTATACTTGCAACATTAGGTGGTTGATTCATTACTATCATCACATAATTAGGATGTTTTGACCTCAGTGATATCACATCTTCAGAGAGATATGGTATCTTAGTGGTGTAATAATTTACCCATAGAGATGTATAATATGTATCACATTTAGAAAAAACAAATTCCCATACAGTTTGTACTATAATTTTAATGTTCAAATGTTATGACTATTCTATATAGTATAACATCATTTGTTTTAAATTATGTGATAATAATTTGAGATTCATTTAGTTAGGACTTTCTCAAAAAAGGTTCGAATAAGTGGTATGTCTTGAGGCTTTTTCCAGAGCAACCCATTCATGTTTATTTTGAAAGATGAGATAAATAAATCTATTTATAAAAATCCACTATGATGATAAGAAACCATATCATTTGAGGAGACTCGGAGTAGTATCATCTCTCATGGATCTCATGTAGAGACCAATATTTGTGTCTCGACCCATGGTGCTATTAGGATAATAGTATATGTTGTTATTATGAAAACTAAAATCATCCTTTTCTCTATATGAAATGTTTGGGTTAGACTTATAATTTTTCATGGGTCTCAATGATGGATATGGATGGGTCATAAAAATGTCTTCAGAAAATACCTCATCAATGAACTGAAATGGGGGTGTGGGGGTGGTGATACATTGGTTGGGACCAATGGGAACCCAATTGGGTGTGATGTGTAATAAGGGTGTCTATGAAAGATGACTCCATAAAATTTTCACCTAATTAAGAGATCAATGTGAAGTAGTGGTAAAATATAGTGGTCTATGAGAAGTGGCATCAAAATATTATGATTTTGTTAATGTAAAACATTTTTAGGAACAAACTAAGTCCCATATCGATCTGGTTACTTGAGTGGGTCTATGACATGGGCCAAATGATATTCTTGATCCACACGGGTTTGAAACTATATCCCAAGAATCAATCATGTACAAGTTTGAATTATTTGAAATAATAAATCAAGAATAACATGGGGCTTCAACTTGGATGTTTGAAATAACCATTCCATATATTGAATTACCACACATATAAAATAAGTTATTTTAATAAATTATAATTAAACTACAAGGAAAAAACATACAACAAATCCTACTAATCATAAATAAAAACCAATCCAAACAGATAATATAAATCTTGATATAAAATTTAATCAATATCAATTATGGAACCAACATAATCCATAAAATAAATGAGTAAATATACCTAATTGGGATAATATATATGATAAATAAAACACTGAAAAAGGCTATTATCACCAAAATTAATTAATAATGAAAAATAATACTTTAATTGGGACCAACATTATTTGAAACAAAAACAAACCATTAAAATATATATCATAGGAAACAATTTTGAAAAAATTAACTATATAATTTTGAGACCAAATCAAAGTAGGTATCCTACCCAAACAACCTATGTTACATAAAAATCTAAATCTATTTTCTTCCAGTTTTAAAAATAAAATTTTAATAATACAAATTCCATTTTACAGTAAAAAAGTAACTCGATAACATCACTTTATCCCATTTTATATGATTAAATGTTTTTGAGATTATAATTATAATCAATTAATTTCTTTCCGAAAAACTATAATTCATATAAAGAATCAATTTTTAAAATATGATTTTTTGAATTCTCAGTGAATAAAATATATGGAAAGAAAAAACATTTTTTACCCCTTTCTAAAATCACCTAAAGAACCCATTAAAATGATAAACCACACTATTTAATATTAATGTAATTTAACAAAGGTGATAAACATAAAAATTTTATTTATAAATCAACTCAATTTATAATATAAATATGTTATATTAAATCATTATATGAAAAATATGAATATGATTAAATATCATCTAATAAAATAAATGACTATAATTTACTCATTGTAAAAATACTAAATAAACTAGAATAAAATAATATAAAATGAAAAAACATATAAGAGTGGACCTGTATTATTATTCTAAATGAATCGTATGAATATGTTATTTTCACTTGATAAAACCTATTATATCTAGCAATAAAAGGAAGTATCTTATCAAACAAGAGAACCATGGGAAAGCAATATAATGTCCCAGTCGAAATAACATCCATATAATAGTATTTGTATTTATTTTTGTATTATAATAAATGGAAAGGTGGGGTCATGTACCCCAAAGTGGTGTATACAACTGTGGGTGGATTAAGTGTTTCCAAATATTTTACAAACTATAATATCATGTTTACCTTTTAATCCACATTAATTTTTAAACTCTTTAACATATATGGATGAATGATTTTTTTTTTATATTTTACTAATCATAGACACAACATGAAATTCATGTAATACAATAAATTATGAATGATGTATTACTTAATGAATCAACCCTAATATGGGAAACATGCTTCTTCAATGATTAGGTTTCACATAGTCAATTATTATCTATTTTAAATATTTTCATTAAAATGTTGTTATTGTGTTAGGTGACATGTTATTCCATGAAAACCATACTCTATATATACGTGTTCACTTAATTAAACATGTGAAGATAAATCACATCCTATGAGTTCTTAAAATTATAATGTCTTCCAAAAATTATCAATGAATACAAAATTCCTGAAATAGACACGAATATTTTTCTAGGTATGTTTGTTTATCAAATTTCTATATATACATCATGACTATGTGTCTAAAAATCATTTTAATTATTCAAAAACAAATTATTATACATAAAGTCATAATTTTATATATTACCCAAAATCCTCCTCTGAAACTATTATCTTATTTTACTCACCTCATACACCAATGAAATAAATTTCATTGAATATTATATAGTTAATCTATGATTTTGAAATTTATTATATCTTGTTCTTTTTCATTAAAAATATCCATCAAAATTTATATGGATGGAAAATAATGATTGTCTCTATTGTGTTCTTTATCACTTCATTCAAACTCTTGAAGGCATGGTTATTGTTTTTATATTTGTATTTTATATCTTTTTTTATAACCAAATAGATTTTGAATTCCTCATAGGATAAAAAATTCTTGTTTTCTTTCTCATGAGGACTTATGTTCTCTCATATCAAAAAACTCATGGATACAACACTCAATTATCTTTTGTCCATTTTATTTCTCTCTCTTTAATTTATAGATGTACTGGGAAATTAATTTAACTTATGGCATCATATTCAATTTTCATAAATAGAAACATCTTAATATATCAAACAATTACAAATTTCACCAAAGATCGACCACTATATTTTTGAAAAATGCTGCACCTGGCTGATTTTCCATGTTCTCTGATTTTTTAACCGCCTATCACTATTTTTAATGTCATACATAGAAAAAATGTTTTTCTATTCTAAAAAAATATTAATATATTCATTAAAAAATAATGTGATATAAAAATTTATATGATATATTTCCGAAAAGTCAGAGTTAATTGAAAATTTATATGTCTGCATAAATGAAATTCATACACATAGAGCTCAAAGTCATATGACACTCTATAAAAATTATGGCACACACATTCTTTTCAAAAAATTCTATTAAAAATAGTATTACACACATATAATATATTAATCATTAATTTATACATAGACTCAAATTTATAAACCTGATAAAATATCCTTATTCTAGGACATAAAGTAATATAATAAAGACATAGATATTTTTTCATAGATCAAACACAATAAAACATACATACTAAAATTAATTTTTCATTATCATAATTTCACTCCAAAATTATAAAATATATTTAAACCACAATAATAAATCATAATTTTAATCTGGTAGTAATCGTTCTAATTCAATATACACCATATTGTTTTTTAGGCATGTAGAAATACCATAATCCTCAATTTATATTATTTAAAGTAACTCATTACCAAAGCTATTTTTTCCAACAAATAATGATTCATAAACATTTATCCAAATTACATTCCTCACTCATTATTGCAGATAACATTATATGTAACTATAGGATGGGTTCTATATAAATGCAGCAATATTTATTCCTTTAATTACCATTATCCAATCTCTACACTACCAATTTACTTCCAAATAATTTTCCAAATTTTTGTAAATAGTGTTTCAAATTCAACACATTTAATTGAAAATATCATCTAATAAAAGGGGATGCATTGTAAAGTACTATAAATATCTAAACATATTAATGACTACATGGCTATTAAATTAATGTTTATTCTCTTTTTGGAATCTAAATTAATCAAAAATCCACCCAACTTACATGTTATTTTAAATTGAAAATAAAAAAAATAGAATCTGCCTCTAAAATCATGATTAGCACTTAAATATACCCCTTTTTTATTTTTTCCAATACCAATTTTACTTTATCATAAATTTATCTCTTCACCCCCTTAGTGACATTAATTTAAATCTAAATGTAAGGTGTAATACCCTTATTGATATTGCATGAAAATAAAATAATGTTTTTATTGGAAATAACATCTCCCTTTATTAAAATTATAATTTTATGAAAAAAACATATTTTTTAATTTTCATACTTCATTTTTTAATTTGATAACCCATTATTGAGTGTTTAATGAAAATATCATAAATTAATGGTGGAATAATACTTTCCATAGAATTTATCCATAATATATTCAAATTTATGCTAATCCAGGATCACCCAGTATTGAAAATATAATTTTCTAATCTTAACTCAGAAGTTCTTCATAAATATAAAGATTTTGATAACTACATCAAAATTCAATGCTATTTTATGGATAAAAATTATTTTCAGGAATTTTTTAAGAATTTAATGACCATAAAAAGAAAAGAAAACATTTTATGAGGATGATTTTACCCCTTTTATTTTTTTGATAGTAAATAAAAATTGAAAAAAAAATAAATGAACCAATATAGAGTTAGAAGAGTCATAATAATTCATCATTCATGATATTTAACAGAAAATGACATGTTTCCCAATTAATCATGAATTATTAAATATCCAGGTGGTTTCCTACATTGAAAAAGCTACCTCAATGTATTTTTTAAATTTTATTTTAATTCCCTTTTTCAATGTACAAGTCCAACAATGTTTCGGAATAATGTATGTATTCCATTGTCTCTTAAATGTGAGAATCATGGATGAAAAATATTTCTATACCAAGAGACATCATCCTTTGATGATATAATTTTTTTAGAAATCGTGATTCATGTTTCACCCATATCATTTTGTAGTGATAAAATACTTAGGTAATAAGATTTATTTTCTTTTCTTCCTTTCATATATTAGTTGTAATGGGGTTATTCACATTATATACTAGTGAACTATTATTTATTTAGTATGATTACATAATCATTTACATTTCTATATAATATATAAATATGATTTGGTGTAATTAAGGTATATTCATAGATTTATTGTTATTTTTAGATTCCTTTTTCATTGCATGATTCTTAGTATTAAAAGTTATTGGTGATTTTAATTTATAGTAAAAAAATATTTATATAAAACCATCACACATTTGATGTACAAAAATATATTGTTTTTACACCATATACACATTTATTTATTTTTTTGGGTTATCCTTAGTTGAAAACATCTCACCAATGTTTTATTCATCATTTAGAGTGTTAACCTCCAGACAAACCATCGAATCCCATTCTTAAATTTATTCACTTTTTGTTCCATATTTCTTCTTTCTTTTTTTTTTGTTTTCCATTCCATCTTATAGTGGTCGATGATGTGTCGTTAATTAACATAGTTCAATAACATCTTATATCTTGGGTGAAATCCAACATATCAATCATTGAGTACCTCTTGGGGGTTGGTTTCTAAATAATTTTATTCCCTGGGATTTTTCCCAAGGAAGAATATTTTTTCCATTTTTTCTTCATATGATGTCATGGTCATCTACGTACATTACTATAAGAATTGAACTTGTGATGAAAATTGAAAAAATATTTATAATAGTGACATGGTATAAGTAAATATCCGTAGATTTAATAACTTAATCAAATCATAAATAGATATTTCGTCTTATTAATTGAATATCTATTACATGTCATAATGATCCATGAGATATTCATATAGGTATTTTATCATTGTATACTCGAATACATAAAATAACATTTCATATTTAAACTACATCATATAAGAATATGTTCATAAAAACAATAATCCTTCTTATAAATATCATGAATAATTCATTTATTCAAAATATGGGGGGAAACCAAAGAAAGGGTGGGGTTATATTCTCATTAAGGGTAAATAAGGATGATATTAATATAACATGAGAATAATATTACGAGAATATAAGAATAACATTTGAAAAAAATACCATATATATCATAGATCATAATATTGAGTCATTATATAAATATTAGATTTTTATAAGACCTGAATCATAATAAAATCAACTGACAGGATCCATGAGAGTATATCATTATCATAAGACATAATGTTGTGTTATGCACATAATAATTTAATATAATTTCATTAGTAGTCATGTATTTAAACTATAAATATTATATTGGATTGGGTATTATTATTTAGGTTTTTGACTATGACTATAAAAATGGAAAAAACCTTACAAAACTATGTTTAATCCCAATTTCCATCCAATTTTTCATGAGATAATTATCATTACCCAGTGCATTTATGGGATATAAAACTCTAGGGCCACCCATAACATAATAAAAATCACATAGATGCATTCTAAAAGATCAAAAAACATTCATCACATCATAAACAAGAAATAATAAAGGAGTTGCATAAGAATTTCCTCATGATATAAAATGTATGAAATACATGAGATTTATAATCATTTAATTAACTAATCACAACATAACCCATGGAAAAAAAGATGGTATTATAAAAATAATATTATAAAAATCATTAAGCATCATGATAGAGAATAATTATGTTATCATTGGAATATATCACTAGTATATCATAATTGAAATGAAGGAATGTTGGAATTTATGAAAACAAATACCATTAAATGATTATTAAAAACATTTTTGAGGAAAATACCCTTTTAACTATAAAAATTTCATTTTAAAACTAATAATTGAAAAAAAAAATTAGAATCCATCAATTTAAAATAGAATTGTTATTCTATTAATCAATATTAAATAACTTAGTGGTAAATATCATGGGAAATTATATTCATGTTGTAAAGTTTAAAGAAAAAATTCCCTTCACACTTTTTAAAACAATGAAATAATTTTTTATTAGAAATTTTTTATAATATTATTTTGAAACAATTAAATAAAAATTAAAAATTTGTTAAAAATTAATATAAAATTTCATATAAAATAGTAAATTATTCAAGGATACATTTTCATGAATATGTGGACATGGATTGGAATGATTCGATAATGAATTATAAAACATAATAAGATTTACATTAAAATATTATTCTTTACCATGAGTAATTAAAGTGAATAAAATGAAATAAAAAAAATGAAATATATATATCTATATAATGATAATATTTAAATGTATATTCATAGTTTTATCAAAATAAATCATTACCATAATCCTTATCATAAACTGTCCTGACAAATAATGAGATTGTAATGTAAAATGCATAACACTTTGAAAATAATTAAATCAAAACCTCATGAAAGGGAGAATCATTGATAGATATTTATATACAATTAATTTTCTATTTGGTATCATAAAATTTATTTAGGTTTATTATATACACCATAGAAGGAAACAAGTGGTGAATATGGCATCTGTGTCACTAACATAAAAGTGAGATGAAAATTCATTTCATCATGTTCCATACGACATAAAAGTAATATTTTATATAGTATAATAAAATTATATTCATTAAAAATATATAACTGAATATTTTAAATAATTATAGTATATAAATTTGTCAACTTATTTTATTTCAACATCTATTTATTAAGAATTGTTTATTAAATTCATCATTTTCTTATGTTAACTGTTTCATTTTTCTGAGAGTATTAGTTTTGTAGTTCTAGTTCCTATACATTGTTCATGGTTCCACCATTTATGGAATATTAATCATAATATAAATAATATATATATATATATATATATATATATTATATTTAGTGACATTCATATGATACTGGGATAGATATTAATTACACCATTCATGGAGGTAGTAGTCCACATGTACGCATGAGCGTCATTATAATTTTCTAAAGGATTCTAAGGTATGAAGGAAGATGTGATATTATAATAATATAAGTATAATTATGTCACATATATCATATATATAAATTATATCTATTATTACAACCATACTTGAGAAGAAGTTATAGAAATTAAATTACATCAGTTTGTGATGTTGTTGTATGTCTTATACAGTATCAATGATTTAATTACCCATTTTGCGGAGGAGGAGACGGATATAGGTTATTACATTAAAATTGATAATTATAAATATATGACATATATATTTGTGTTATTATATTGTAATTATAATGATATACATGAATGTGTAAATTGAAAAAATTAAAAATAGAAGGGCTTGGTGAATATAATAAGATTATCTTGAAAAAATATAATGTAGAACTATTATAACGGATGATGGGGTTGGAGTTTTGTGTATTAAATTTACATTATAAATTTTATAAGTATTTTTCTTGTAGAGATTTCGTTAGGGTATTATTGATATAAATGTCTTAATTGAGTGAAGAATTTGGGGCCCATTTTGTAATTTGGGTGAGTAGTAAACTAGTATTTTTGAATTTTTTTTAAAAAATATGATGTCATTTCCATGTATAAATAGATCCAAAATATGACATATCATGGTTTTATAATCTTTTATTCAAAACGAAAAAAACCAATGGGGTTTTATAATGTTATTAGTTCATCTAATCATTTATATTTATATATCATCTCCCTGTAAACATCTTTTAACATTAAAAGTGGTAACATATTTTTATTATTTCATTATTCGGTATGATGAAAAATTCAGTTGATCTTATTAAATAAATTTATTTATTTTGATTAAAAATATGGAATCCATTTTAACAAATTAAATTCATAAAAGTGTTATAATTTAAATTAAAACTGAATCATTAAACATGATGAAAAGTTGTTTTTCAATGAAAAATTTATCTGAAGTTTAACTTTTTTTATCATTTTTCATCATACAAATGATTATAAGGGCTATTATTTGATAGAAAATAATATAATGTAAATAATTTTTCTTTTAAACCCACTTTTTGATAAATTTATTTTTATAAATTCAATTAATGAACCCAAAAATTAAAAAAACGTAATTTTACTGTTTATCCCAAAATTAATCTTTCTAAAAAATAATAAACAATTCACTCTATGATAGTTTTTAAATTTTTAATTAAAAATAATTATTTGATTAAAAAAAATTATAATGAGGGAAAAAATTAATTTATGAATATGTGTGAAAAATTTGACGAAACCGTTTTTAGAAAAATACCATTTTTTGTATGACAATAAATTTATTCATTTCTCATGCCTAGAAACATTTTAAATGAATGATGAAAAATTTTATAGAAAACATAATATAAAAATTTCTTTAAAATAAAAAATATATATTTACTAATAGTGTTTGATTAGATTAAAATCATTTCACACATAAATATATTTTGGAGAAGAACATTTATTTTGATTTTAATGGATTATTATTTAATTTTAATTCAATTGATATCCAATGAATTTATTTTTTATAGGTGTAAACCATATAATTTAATAAATTTTTATTCTAATTCTAACCTTCAATATAATGACACATAATTTCTAAACATAAATATTACAACTAAATGGATAAATATTAATCAAATAACATAAGAAAACAACAACGCAAACATAAGATATTAGTGTATTTGGAAACATGGAAATGTAAAAGTCTAGTTAAGAAAATATCTAAATCATCTCCCACTTATTCACTTATAACTAGAAACAATTTGGACATATCATACTTAACTCCTTTATTCATATCAAGTGTAAGACAAACATAATGAAAAATTGATCTCAAATTCTTTTTAATGTCAAAAAAGGGAGATGTGAATCATAATATGCGTAGACAGGTATAAGAACATGAACATCGCATTTGATAACTATATCATGCATATAAAGGATCACAATCTTGAGTCTTGTAATAAATAATGGCAATTCATAATACATGAATCAAAAAAGAACATAAACCATGATAGAATAACATAAGACATGTAATTTTGGAATTCACTTAATTATATAGAATATTTTCATTACTAGTCAAGGCTCACTTCCAATACCATCAAAGAAGAAAAACTCCTACAATGAACACGGTTCACCCCCATTCTCATCATATCTAACTAAACCAGGTTCAATTCTCATTCCAACACTATTTAACATAACCATGTTCACTTGATCTTTCATATTTTATTATCTAATGAGATTTAAATATTATCCAAATGCATTAGAGAGAGTTATATTTCCTACCAATCACATAATGCAATCTATGAAAACTATTTTCCACATGAACAAGATTCATTCTTCTTATCATAACCAATGATAGGAAATGGGTCTCATAAACATATCACCATTGCATTATCCATGTAAAATTAATGGAATTAATATACATAATGAAATCCTAAATATAAACCATCTATAGAATGGATAAGGATGGTATCATTATATTATATCCATATTAATTCATAAGTAATATATTATTATTTTTTCCTATATTTAAAATTATTTTGAAATACCACTTGAAATAATTCATGTGGAATATATCCTTTTCATTTTTATTTTTTATAAATTATGAATGATTAAAAAAGAAAATAATTATTGGAAAAATATATCTATGCTTGTTTTGGAATCATCAAAACATTAATGTGGGATGAATATTGGAAAAAACACCCATTCAATGTATGTTAAAATAAGGCCATTTTCTTTTTAAAAAATATACCTTTAAGGATGAATTTTTAATGAAATCCCCTTTAAATAACATTGAAGTTTATTTTGAGAAAAATATCCTTTATTTCATACGTAAATCCAAACAAATATTTTAATATATAACATAATATAATCTAAATGATCATCACACAAAATCATTTTATGAAATAATCAATGAAGTAAAAGTTTATCATAATAAAATAAAATAGACTAAATAATTCCATTACCTAATGTATTACCTTTCATTGTTCACATTAAAACCTCATGAATAATAAACTTCTGTTTAATATGAATTTTTTAAATAACCTTAGTTATGTCATATCTTGTATTATTTATTTATAATATCTATAGATCCAATCTATTGGTTAGGTTGAAATCATTGGGGGGGGGGGGGAGGGGTGAAATAGTTTTACCCTTGATTTCGGATTTTTATCCCATGAAATTTAACCTCTTGAACTATGTGAGGATTATGATACAATCAATAGTTTAACTCAAAGATTTTAAATAATATAGGTTATGAAAAAAAAGTTTACAATTTTAAACAATATATGTTTCAATCCTTTACATGTTGGGTAGACACCCCAACATGGTCTCTCTTCACTATAATAACAAGTGAATAAAATTGGGTAGACACCCCCATTACAAAATTGGTTAGACAACCCAATTCATATTTCTATCTCATCGTTTAGACACCCCATTTACAAGCCTCAAGTAGATAGTTAGACACCCCAGCTACAATCTTCCTATTCTCTGTTGTTCCCAGAATAGAATGATCTTCTTCATAGAAAGTATTCCTAAACAAGAATAATGTATATCTCTTAGTTTGGTTAAAATCATCAAGGACTTAAATATATAACATGATCAATATAGTCGGTAATAAAATTTATTTTCATGTCTTTAATGATCTGATTTCTCATTTTCAAATTCATGGGTACATGTAATCATCATATACAATAATTAACCATTTTTCGTCACCCTGTAAATTTATCTTTATTAATGTATAACATGAGTATCAAAATGTAATTTAAAATTTGAATATCTTCCATCACCGACACGAACATATTTATATGAAAAACAATATGGTTCATGTGTATCAATTAATTGGATGATTTAAGCTCATGCATTTAAATCCTAAATTAAATTGGTTCATAAATTAAACAAATTTAATTTATTCTTCATTCAAATAATATTACCCGAATGATAATGGGTATTTTATTTCCCAAAATTGAATCCCCAATTTTTGTGTATTAACTTTCATCTGTTCTCATTTAAAAAATCTTAATAGTTATTTGTGTTGTTATTTCTTTAGTATTCTCAAATATATCTGAATGAAATGTGTGGATTATTTCCTTTTTCATGAAACCACATTTGAATACCCAATGTCTATGGATTTTTTATTCAATTACATGGTGTAAAAAACCCATAATATACAGTTTTTCCATGGAATAATTCAATAAAAAACCCTAGGGACTTGGGTTCTTTATCCCTTCTCACATGGAAATTCCCCCACAACTCATTCATTTATCATGCAATAATTTCCTGAAAAATCTGCATCTCTATTGTTTTCGAGGATTAAAAATGCACCACCACCTCCTGATCTCCCTCAAATCACCTAATTTAAACACTTGAATAAAATTTTCATCCTAATTTTTCATGTAATAAACACATAAAGACTCAGAAACATCAAATGAATTCATTAGTTCACCATTAAAATAAAATTCATGCAAGTGAAACTCCATGAAAATTGAATTTTGGTCTTCAAAAAGAATATATTACACTTTTGTCTTCATCTAGTAAATTATCTTCTTCAGATGATCACATAGCTCAGGATCTCCTGTTCATGCAATATAATTATCATGAAAACAATGTACAACATGTATCACAGACTCGCATGGTAATTTTTATTTTACTATGGTTATCTCAATAATGTTTCTGGACTCGTTCAAGAATATTATGGACTAAAAATATAAGGCCCCAGCCTTAAACCTTACTTAATATTGAGTTATTACAAGATTACACATTGAGGATCTTTTCGTATTTAGAGTTTTAGAGAATTAGATCATAAAACTTGCATTACATTCCACATATAAACAAAGTGGTTACATAAAGATAGTATTGTTCTTTACCATCAATGGAAACATATTTAAAATAAAACATGGATTCTTTCTTGACACTTCCTTGACACTATCATCATATCATGTACCTTTACCTTGACCTGTGAAAAAAATTTCAAAAAAACATGCGATGAGTATAAAAAGCTCAGTAAGGGATATAAAAATATATGGAAAGGAAACATGGGTACATATATACATAAGAATGAAATCATACTTTACCCATAAAACATAAGATCTTTAACATACCTCATCAAAACATGAATAAATCATAGAAATCATAATATATATAGGTAACTTGAGGCATTCATAACATTCTTACATAGGGAGTAACCCTCTTGGTTACGTTTGGAATACCCATCACAGTATATTACCTAAATCTCTTCGGAGAAACCTTAACATTTAACTCCTTCGTGTTACCCAATGCATTGGAGAGCTATATCGGGCTCACCCGCCCTTAGTTTATCAAAGAACCACCCGTCTTCATAATAATGCCCAAGAACCTCAACATAGTCGTATCACATAAGACATGCATAAACGAAACATAACATTTCCACCTTTCAATCAAAAGATATAAATACAACACATTGATATAAAAACATTATGAAAACCATTTTCAATACCAAAATAAAAGAAAATTAAAACATGGTATTTATTTTTCTTTTAAAAAGATGGTATGGCTTGTAGAGGAAGCCGAAAATTAAATAATGGTCACGGCGGCGGAGAATTCATTTGCGCTGCATACGTACGACAAAAACATTCCCTTTTGTCGTTTAGTAAAACTCTTAGTATAAAAAAGATTTCTATTGGATAAACGTATAAGTCAAAGGGATTTATACACCGTATAAAACAAGGTTGTGTATAAAACAAAATATGCCTCAATGAAAGGAGATTGAGACGAAGTCCCATACCTCAGGTCCGACATGACTCGATCATTCTTTAATGTCCTGAATAATAAACTTGAGTTAATTTCTAATTTCTTAAGAACCTTTTTCAAGTTCATTATTCCTTTTATATCACTTATTTCCATGTCATGAACACTATGTAATTATTTAAGTTAATAACGGTCGTTTTAACGATCATTGGTACTTGAGTCAAAAATAAACCTTTTATAATTACAAGTTGTTCATGTATCCATTATATCCAGAATTATAATCATGATGTATATATCATATATATCCAGTATATACATGCATTTATAATATTACATAATCATTTACAGGTAAGAAATGAAATGCACCGTTCATGGAGACGGTAAGCCGTACGTACGCATGAACGATACTTTCATTTCTATTTCATATTTTATAGAATGGAATCATTATGATATAAAGGTATATTATATTTATAGTATAATATAATATATAATATCATAGTTCCATCCTTTATACATCCCACATATGGTATTTAATGAATCAATTCACTTTGAGGGGGCGGTAGTCCGCACTTCCTTAAATGAAGATATCGCGTTTACCCATAATGAAAACCATAAAGGTATGCCCAAAATGAAAAATACAGAATCTTAAGGAAAACATAAACATATTATATATCATATATAAATATAGTGACATCTTAATGTCCACCTTTGAAGGTGTTAAAAGAATGTTGAACAATCATCGTTTCGGGAGGCATAAATTCACCATCCACGGAAACAGTATGTCCTTTAACCATTAGATGTAGGTGTGTGTAAGTGTAGATCAAATCATTCTTATAACAACATCCTAGTATATTTAAGATACTAGAGTTGTTACAAAAATAAATGAATAAAAAGAGTATAGGGGGTTGGAGAAGAAAAATCAAACAAAAGGGACTCAAAAGAAGACATTACCTTATAATCAGGCAACTCTCTTAGATTTGAGCTCAAAGGCTTCCTTGGGAAAACTTCTGCCCAAAGTAAGGCTTCAAGGAGTAAGAGAGGGAAGTGGAGAGACAAAATGGGCAGGGGTTAGCCGAGCCAAAGGCTTTTAGAGTGTGTGTAAGGAGGTAGAGGTGGGGCCTTTTATAAGAGGAGAGGAGGGGCACTCTTGGAAGGTAAAGAAAAGTCACCTTATTTTAAAATGGAATTCGGATTTAAGAGGACCCACATTGATGTGTTTCGAGGATAAGGTGATAAGGGTACTAAATCCACCCATACAATAGGTTTTAGACATTTGTAGGTCATAGATTTTACATTATCATTTCATTTTATTTAAATCCTTTATTAATGAGGTAATCGCTGCATCATCATGATTTCATAAATAATTTAATTTATTTAAAGTCTAAAAATTATAAAAAAAATTCAATGATGTAGGAAATCGTTTTATCTTTCAAATGACTATTTATAATCAAAAATATGATCTTTATAACCCCATGTAAGAATTGTTTTAGTAAAACATCTCATGTTTGTGTCATTTTTACTTTTACATTAAATAAAAAGTTATTTATGTCATTTCCCAACCAAAGTAGCTCCATGGGGTCCCCAAGATGACCCATGGATTGTCTTGGTCAGCCATGACACATCCAATGAGGGTAGGACATGTGTCAAGCTCATCACATTTTATTAAAGCAATATTTTTACCATAAACTACACTAATTACCTCTAATCGCGATTAAGAACTTAAGAGTTACTATTCACCAAAAAATTATTTTAATCCCATTGAACCACATTTTACTTCTTAATGACAACCATGTATGTCGGATTTTTGAAATTCAAAACACAAAAGTGGTAAAATTTCATTTAAACGAAAAATCAATTTTTATAAGTACCACTTTGTGGTTTCACTATTAATCAAAAATTGATGTTTTTCAGAAAAATACCAAAAATTCACCCTAAGATATATTTGATATTCTGAATTAAAAAATGAAGTCTATTTTAAAAAATTCAAAACAAATAAGTCACATTAATTAATTTAATAATTAATTCTCGCTGTCATGACAAATAGCGTGTTTTTATGAAACAATAAGTATCAAAAGATTGACACCAGTTTAAGCCCAATTTCAAAGTGAAATTGATTACAATGACCACCATTGGATTAAATGGTAAAAATATATTCTAATTTCACTTCAAAACCAATTCAAAAGATAATCTAATCATATAAATAAATTAGATTAAAAAGCAGTTTTGATGTAAACTGCAGTATTTTCACTATTCATTAAAAAATGATCATTGTCTGAAAAATACCAAAAATTCACACAAAGTAAATTTTGATGTCCCAATAATAAAGAATAAGTTTATTTTCACAAACATAGCTTATAAAATTGTAAAAAGATAGATTTAAAAATGGTTTTCCATCAAAAGGTAGTAAAACAATCATTTAAAAATATTAGTGTATTCCATGCTTAAGATTGGATTTATTTTCATTTTAAGCCTCTAAAACACTATCTAATTCATTAATAGACATAGATAAAAATATCTATTACTCATTACTTACTTGGGATGTTACATCCTTCCCCCCTTTTGAAAATTTCTTCCCCGCAATTTATTTACTTATCGAATAAATGGGGGTACTTATCCCTCATTGCATTTTCAGATTCCCATGTTGCCTCTTCCATCATGTGGTTTTTCCACACAAACTTTACCTGATTAATCACCTTATTCCGTAACACTTGCTCCCAGTGGTCAAGAATATGGACCAGTTGTTCCTCATAAGATAGGTTCTCTTCCAGCTGAACTACCTCTGGATTCAAAACATGAGATGGATCTGGCATATACTTTCTCAACATCGAAACATGAAAAACATTGTGTACCTGAGATAAACTCGGAGGTAAAGCCACCCGGTATGCAACTGATCCAACTCTCTCCAGAATTTCATATGGTCCAATAAACCTTGGACTCAGCTTTCCTTTCTTACCAAATCTCATCACACTTTTCCAAGGAGAAACCTTGAGAAAAACATGATCACCTACCTCAGAAGATAGATCCTTCCTCCGGTTATCCTTATAACTCTTCTGCCTGCTCTGAGCTGTTCTCATGTGCTTCTGAATCAGCTGAACTTTTTATGCCATCTCTTCTACCAATTCTGGTCCCATCAACTTCCTTTCACCCACTTCATCCTAGAAATATGGAGTTCGACATCGCTTCCCATATAACGCCTCAAATGGTTCCATCTGTATACTGGAATGAAAACTGTTATTATATGAAAATTCAACCAAACAAAGATGTTGGTCCCAACTTCCCTGATAATCCATCGGACAAGCTCGTAGCATATCCTCCAAGGTCTGAATTGTTCGTTCTGACTGCCCATCTGATTGAGGATGATATGCTGTACTAAAATTTAATTTAGTATCCAATGACTTCTGAAGGAATTTTCAAAAGTTAGAAGTGAACCTAGGATCACGATCAGATAAAATGGATAGGGGAACTCCATGTTACCTGACTATCTCTTTAAGATAAAAACGGGAAAGTTGATCTAGGGAAAAAGTATCTCGTATAGTAAGGAAATGAGCAGATTTAGTCAAGCGATCAACAATAACGCTGATTGCATTATTACCTCGAGATGTCTTCGGTAATCCCATAACAAAGTCAATAGATATATTCTCCCATTTCCACTCTGGCACTGGTAAAGGCTGAAGCATCCCTTTCGGTAACAGCCACCCTGCTTTAACATGATGACATGTCAAACACTTCACAGTAAAATCAGAAATATCTCTTTTCATTCCATCCCACCAGTAATACTGCCGTAGGTCTCTGTACATCTTAGTACTGCCAGGATGAACTGAAAACGGAGAACTATGATCTTCACAGAACAACTCTCTCTTCAACTGTGAATCAAAAGGCACACACAATCTCTTCCCAAATATCAAAACGCAATCATTATCAATGTTTAATGCAGACAACTTACCTTTATGAACTAGCTCTACCTTTTTCTGCAACTCACTGTCTTGCTTCTGTGCTTTCCTGATTCTATCTGATAGAGATGATCTCACTGATACATGAAACAAAACAGAAGAACTTCCTGCACCAACAACTTCTATGCCAAAGTTCATCAAATCCTTAAACAAATGATCACGTTCCAAACGCTACATTACCAATGAAGCATTACTTTTTCGACTCAAAGCATCATCCACTTTATTTGCTTTTCCCGGATGGTAATGAATTGTACAATCATAATCCTTGATTAATTCCAGCCATCTCCTCTGTCTCATGTTTAACTCTTTCTGAGTGAATATATACTTTAAACTTTTGTGATCAGTATATATTTCACACTTTACTCCATAAAAATGATGCCTCCAAATTTTTAAATCGAAAACAACAAAAGCTAATTCCAAATCATGTGTAGGGTAATTTACCTCATGAGTTTTCAACTGTCATGAAGCATAAGCAATTACCAGATCATTCTTCATTAGAAAGGAACCAAGTCCTATCAATGAATCATCACTGTATATAACAAACTCACCATTCCTGGAAGGTAGTGCCAAACCTGGAGCATTCACCAATCTTCTTTTCAATTCCTGAAAACAATCATCACATTCTTTTGTCCAGATAAACTTAACACCCTTCCGAGTTAGCTTAGTCATTGGACTAGATAACCGTGAAAAATTTCTAATGAACCTTCGGTAATACCCTACAAAACCAAGGATGCTACGAATCTATGTTACATTTGTGGGTCTTGGCCATTCTTCAACAACCTTAGTTTTTGCAGGATCAACAGTTATCCCATAATTAGAAACAATATGACCAAGGAATGAAATTTGTTGCAACCAAAACTCACAGTTTCTGAATTTTCCATATAGTTTCTTTTCTTTTAAGGTTTTCAAGATAACCCTTAAATGTCTTTCATGCTCCTATTTACTTTTATAAAACATCAAAATATCATCAATGAAAACCACCACAAACATATCCAAGAACTCATGGAAAATTCTATTCATTAAGTCCATGAATACAGCAGGTTCATTAGTTAGCCCAAAAGGCATTACTAAAAATTCATAATGGCCATATCTTGTACGGAACGCGGTCTTCAAAACATCTGCTTCCTTTACCTTCAGCTGATGGTACAACGATCTCAGGTCAATATTTGAAAAAAAATGAGCTCCCTGGAGCTGATCAGACAAATCATTGATATGAGGAAAAGGATATTTATTCTTAATAGTGATGTTATTCAAGGATCTATAATCAATGCAATGTCTCATTAAACCATCTTTCTTTTTAACAAATAACACAAGAGCACCCCATGGTGATGTGCTAGGTCGAATGAAACCTTTCTCTAATAAATCTTGCAATTGCTCTTTCAACTCTAAAAGTTCAATTTGAGCAATTAGATAAGGGGGTTTTGAAATTTTCTTAGCATCAGGAACTAAGTCAATAGTAAACTCAACTTCCTGATCTGGTATTATTCCAGGCAACTCATCAGGAAAAATACCAGGATACTCATTTACCACTGGCACATCATTAATCTGAACAGTTCCTTTATTTTCAACGATCTGTGCAAGGTAACATTCATTTCCATCTTTTACAAGTTTCTTGGCCTCTTGATAAGTTATCAACAGTAAGGGTTCATTCTTGTACACAAACTAAAAGTCTTTTTGAAAATAAACTTCTTTAGCTCTACAGTCAATCATATAATGGTAAATAGAGAGCCAATCCATACCCAGGATAACATCAAACTCTACTAGAGGTAGAACAATAAGGTTTTCAAGTATGTTCTTTCCACAGATAAGGATAGGAAGATTCTTATAAATTATTTTTTCCTCAACATTTCCCCCAAGTGCATTAACCAAAAGTTCATGAGTCATTTCTTGAGATGGTATTCCAATTTTACTAGAAAAGGTTTCAAAGATGAAAGAATGTGTAGACCCCGAATCAAACAACACACTGACATAATCTGAAAAAACAAAGTACCTGATACAACTTCATTTGATGGCCCGACATCTGCTGAAGTAGTTGCAAAGGATTTCACCACCCCTTTTTGCTTGTAGTCTAACTGCTTCCCATCACCCATACTCTTTGTCGGACACTCGTTTGCATAGTGACCCATCTCATTGCACTTATAACATTTTACTAACAGTAAATCAAATTTGGTCTTACCATCACCCTGATATTTTCCAGTGCAATCACGAGCCTTATGTCCCATCTTACCACATCGGTAGGACTTTCCAAAATTCAGAAGGCATTCCCTAGCATGCCATTTTTACATTTATCACAAACTGGAAACTTAGTTTTCTTACCGTCAGACTTTTTTGAAGAATTCTTACCTTTCTCCTGCCACCTCGGTCTCTTCTTCTGTTGGTTGTTATAGAACACTTGATCATCGAAAAACTCCATTTCCACCTTCTCAGCACATAGAACAAGCTTTTCATAACTTTTAAACTCACGAGAAGCTAATTCCCTTCGATATTTGGGCTTTAATCCTGAGTAAAAATGATTGATTTTACTATCATGGTCTCGGATAAAATTTGGAGCATACCTTGCCAATCGAGTGAACCTTTCTTCATAGGTAGCCACTGAGTCTTCCTCTTGCCTCAAATCAAAGAATTGTTTTTCCATCCTAAGTCGAACATCCTTAGGAAAATTCTTTTCATGAAACATACCTTTGAATTCATCCCCGTCGAGAGCATCAATCTCATCAGCGTCCGAGATATGTTTAACCATCGACCACCACTGATCTGCTTCACCCTCCAAACGATAAATACCAAGAATAAACTTTTGATTGTCTGAAAACCCCATGTCATCAAAAATCTTCTCCAGTGCATTAATCCACCCTTCAGCTAGCACATGGTCAGATGATCCTCTGAATGATGGGGGATGTTGCCTCATGAAATGTTCCACCACTGACATGTTCCTCTGCGGTTGATCTGGATGATCTCGTGTATGGATACCACTTCCATTTATCACTAGAGTCAACTGCACCATTACTGCAACAAACTATTCAGTTCCAATTCCGAACATCTCAGGATGCTGATTCGGAAGGTTATTTCCTTCTTTATGCCTTCCTAGAACTGCTTCCCTGTTTCCTCTGCGGAAAACCATTCTGAACAAACATGTCTTAGATGAAGCAACATGGTAATCTTCAAATAAAATATCACTTCCATTTGACCATAAAAAAATATATTTGGATAATCATTTAATAGAATTATAACTCCTAATGTTATCTAAACCGTCCTCTGATACCAACTATAAGGCCCCAGCCTTAAACCATACTTAATCTTGAGTTATTACAAGATTACACATTGAGGATATTTTTGGGTTTAGAGTTTTAGAGAATTAGATCATAAAACTTGAATTACATTCCACATATAAACAAAGTGGTTACATAAAGATAGTATTCTTCTTTCCCATCAATGGAAACATATTTAAAATAAAACATGGATTCTTTATTGGCACTTCCATGACACTATCATCATATCATGTACCTTTCCCTTGACCTGTGAAAAACATTTCAAAAAAACTTGGGATAAGCATAAAAAGCTCAGTAAGGGATATAAAAATATATGGAAAGGAAACATGGGTATATATATACATAAGAATGAAATCATACTTTACCCATAAAACATAAGCACTTTAACATACCTCATCAAAACATGAATAAATCATAGAAATCATAAGACATAAAGGTAACTTGAGGCATTCATTACATTTTTACGTAGGGAGTAACCCTCTTTGTTACATTTGGAATACCCATCACAGTATATTCCCTAAATCTCTTTGGAGAAACCTTAACATTTCACTCCTTCGCATTACCCAATGTATTGGAGAGCTATATCGGGCTCACCCACCCTTAGTTTATCACGGAACCACCCGTCTTCATAATAATTCCAAAGAACCTCAACATAATCGTATCACATAAAACATGCATAAAGGAAACATAACATTTCCACCTTTCAATAAAAAGATATAAATACAACACATTGATCTAAAAATATTATGAAAACCATTTCCAATACCAAAATAAAATAAAATTAAAACAGGGTATTTATTTTTCTTTTAAAAAGAAGGTATGGCTTGTAGAGGAAGCCGAAACTCAAATAATGGTCACGGTGGCAGAAGAGTCGTTGTCGCCACATATGTACGACAAAAACATTCCCTTTTGTCGTTTAGTAAAAAGCTTCGTATAAAAAATATTCCTCTTGGATAAACGTAAAAGTCAAAGGGGTTTATACACCGTATAAAAGAAGGTTGTGTATAAAACAAAATATGTCTCAATGAAAGGAGATTGAGAAGAAGTCCCATACCTCGGGTCCGACTTGACTCAATCGTTCTTTAATGTCCTGAATAATAAACTTTAGTTAATTTCTACTTGCTTAAGAACCTTTTTCAAGTTCATTATTCCTTTTATATCACTTATTTCCATGTCATGAACACTATGTAATTATTTAAGTTAATAACGGTCGTTTTAACGATCATTGGTACTTCAGTAAAAAATAAACCCTTTATAATTACAAGTTGTTCATGTATCCATTATATCCAGAATTATAATCATGATGTATATATCATATATATACATTATATACATGACTTTATAATATTACATAATCATTTAGAGGTAATAAATGAAATGCACCGTTCATGGAGACGTTAAGCCGTACGTACGCATGAACGCTACTTTCATTTATATTTCATATTTTATAGAATGGAATCATAATGATATAAAGGTATATTATAATTCCAGTATAATATCATATATAATATCATAGTTCCATCCTTTATACGTCCCACATATGGTATTTAACGAATCAAATCACTTTCAGGGGGCGGTAGTCCGCACTTTTTTAAATGAAGATATCGCGTTTACCCATAATGGAAACCATAAAGGTATGCCCAAAATGAAAAATACAGAAGATTAAGGAAAACATAAAAATATTATATATCATATATAAATATAGTGACATCTTAATGGCCACCTTTGAAGGTGTTAAAAGAATGATGAACAATCATCGTTTCGGGTGGCATAAATTCACCATCCACGGAAACAGTAAGTCCTTTAACCATTAGATGTAGGTGTGTGTAAGTGTAGCTTGAATCCTTCTTATAAAAACATCCTAGTATATTGAATATACTGGAGTTTTTACAAAATAAATGAATAAAAAGAGTTTAGGGGGTTGGAGAAGCAAAATTAAACAAAAGGACTCAAAAGAAGACATTACATTAAAATCGGGTAACTCTCTTAGATTTGAACTCAAATGCTTCCTTGGGAAGACTTATGCCCAAAGTGAGGCTTCAAGGAGTAATAGAGGGAAGTGTAGAGACAAAATTGTCAGGGGTTGGCCGAGCCAAAGGATTTGGGAGTGTGGGTAAGGAGGTAGAGGTGGGGGCCTTTTATAAGAGGAGAGGAGGGGCACTCTTGGAAGGTAAAGAAAAGTCACTTTATTTTAAAATGGTATTCGGATTTAAGAGGTCCCACATTGATGTGTTTCGAGGATAAGGTGATAAGGCTTCGAAATACACCCATCCAATAGGTTTTGGACATGTGTAGGTCATAGATTTTACATTATAATTTCATTTTATTTAAATCCATTATTAATGTGGTAATCGTTGCATCATCATAATGTCATAAATAATTTAATTTATTTAAAGTCTAAAAATTAAAAAAATAATATGATGTAGGATATCTTTTTATCTTTCCAATGATAATTTATAATCAACAATATGATCTTTATAACCCCATGTAAAAATTGTTTTAGTAAAACATCTCATGTTTGTGTCATTTTTACTTTTATATTAAATAAAAAGTTATTTATGTCATTTCCCAACCAATGTGGCTCTATGGGGTCCCCAAGTTGACCCATGGATTGTCTTTTACGTCCATGACACATCCAATGAGGGTAGGACATGTGTCAAGCTCATATCATTTTATTAAAGCATTATTTTTACCTTAAACTACACTAATTATCTCTAATCGCGATTAAGAACTTAAGAGTTACTATTCACCAAAAAATTATTTTAATCTCATTGAACCACATTTTACTTCTTAATGACAACCATGTATGTCGGATTTTTGAAATTCAAAAGACAAAAGTGGTAAAATTTCTTTTAAACGAAAATTCAGTTTTTATAAGTTCCACTTAGTGGTTTCAATATTCATCAAAAATTGAAGTTTTTCAGAAAAATACCAAAAATTCACCCTAAGCTATATTTGATATTCCGAATTAAAAAATGAAGTCTACTTTACAAAATTCAAAACATATAAGTCACATTAATTATTTTAATAATTAATTCCCGCTGTCATGACAAAAAGCGTGTTTTTATGAAACAATAAGTATCAAAAGATTGACACCAGTTTAAGTCCAATTTCAAAGTGAAATTGATTCCAATGACCACCATTGGACTAAATGGTAAAAATATATTCTAATTTCACTTCAAAATCAATTCAAAAGATAATCTAATCATATAAATAAATTAGATTAAAAAGTAGTTTTGATGCAAAATGCAGTATTTTTCACTATTCATTAAAAAATGAACATTGTTTGAAAAATACCAAAAAATTCACACAAAGTAAATTTTGATGTCACAATCATAAAGAATAAGTTTATTTTGATAAAAATAGCTTATAAAATTGTCAAAAGATAGATTTAAAAATGGTTTTCCATCAAAAGGCAGTAAAACAATCTTCTAAAAATATTAGTGTATTCCACGCTTAAGATTGGATTTATTTTCATTTTAAGCCTCTAAAACACTATCTAATTCATTATTATACATAGATAATAATATCTATTACGCATTACTTACTTGGGATGTTACAAAAAATGGTAGATAACTCACTGCACGTAGAATCTACGAAAGAGGATGTAAGAGGGAGATACTCTTAAGATTGAATTGAAGAGATCATACAAATATAATAGAACTTGTATGGTCTATAATTTATGAGATGTAGGAATAATAATAGTATGCCCAACGACCCATATAAAAATCTCTAGTAGTGAGGGCCAAAGATTAAAAATCAACCACAACTAGAAGGTGTCAATAAATCATGAACACCTACGGTACCACCCTCTAATAGATCTCACTACCACCGTGCCAGCACACTGGGTGGTTCTACTGTTGCTTCCTTATGCTCCCAATGTGTTCTCATGTTCACCCGCAATCCAAATTCACCACCTTTATGGCTATCCCAATATTTACTCATTAGGTTGTGGTTAACCTATATGTCCCAGATGAGCCCTTGGTTAAGCATGGATGGTTATCTTGTAAGTGAAAATATTTTTAACTATGACATAAATATATTTATTATAAAATTCATATATAATAAATATACTTCTAAGACAATTATCAAACAAAATTTAATTACACCTTCTTCTCGATCCCCTATTCATCTTTTTCAATTAGTCTTCTTGAAAAATCTATATCATATTCTATTTTGACATGGTCTCCTCTTAAAATATTTATTAATTAAAAAAAATCATGGACTTCATCAATTAATGTGTGTACATTTTTCATGTCCTTCACTTGTTGTGAACAATATGCAAGATCCTTATCTCATTTTATTAATAATAGAAGATAGGTTTAAAACCATCACATTTTTCATATATATTTCACTTATCAAGACATAAAATACTATAAAATGAATCCATTTCAATTTTTCATGAATGATAACATCGTCGTCACTAACATATTGACTCCCTAACAACATATGAAACACTTGGGCACAAAAATCTTCCAATTTTTATAAATATCTCCTCACACATAAATGATAATATGTGTAATCTTCAATTATCCACTCCCTTATTATAAACAAAATGTAATGAACAGGTTGGTTTTCTACACATATCATCTACATTCTTAGAATATATTTTATTATTTTAGTGGAAAGTGATGATGTCGCATGATACATAACAATGAGACATAATCTAATCAACTCAAAATATATTTGGTGTAAACTAGTGTAGAAAAAATATTTAAATAACAATGGATTTTTATGTTTTCCATAACAAATACTTCAAGTGATATAAATCTCCTTGTTTCTCAATTATGAATATGGATTTTTCAAATTTCATAATTTCAAATATAATGAAAAATCCTGCACACTTAAACAAATATATTATAAATCCAAGGTGCTCAAAAATAACTCATACTTTTTCATCTTTTTTCATCAACCAATAACTCCAACTTTATGAAAAAAATTAAATAGAAAGGTAGAAGAGTGTTTTTTGAATACCTCATGTCTCAAAATAACTCACCCACAATGGGTTGCACTCATCATTGTTATAGTAGAAATTATTTTACACCGTAATGAAAAATCCATCCCATTAAATTTACAAAATATCATATCATAACAAAAAAAAATGGTAAATAGGAGGAAACCCTTATTTATTTAGTTGAAGAATTTTGGGTTATATTTTTCTCTTATACATTATTTATTCTTCTTCATATTCTTATCATGGCATTTTTTTCTTCCATGTTGACATGGTTAATAGAATTTGGAAATATTTTATTCTCATAACTATATTCACTATGTCTAATATATTTTTCAAAATCATTAATTTATCTTATAATATCATTCAAAAAATTTCATCATTTATTTAAAATAAATTTATGTGAGTGCTTAGATTTTAGAGCATGATACACCCTTTTTTGAGGCACATTTTCATTATCCAGAATAGTAATCCTATTTTTCAAGATTTACATTATTTTTACAAGGACAATAAATCTAATATTAATTAAATGTACCTGAGGGTCACCATATTTATTATTTACCGTTTAATTAATCTTTACATGTGAAATAATTTTCAATATGGTCGAAGTTAGAACAAATAAAACATATTATTGAAATGCCATTCCTCCTTTGAATTCTCCTTGATTGAGATATTTGCATCAATAGAGATCATAGAACTTATTTTGGATTTTTTATTTTTATACATTTTTTTATTATTTTGAAATAAACATCCATTATAAGAACACTATGGTTATTTGATCTTTTAAATAATCAAATTTCGTAATTTTACATGGGTAAAAAAATCACTTCAAAATTTCATATTTTTGTTCCTCTTTTTGTAAAAATGACGAGGTATCTTTTAGATGGATCATCATATTTTATTTGGGAGTATTCATCATCTCCTTATGATTTATTATTTTTATATCTATCATATATATCTTATTTTTAATAGTAATTTCTTATAATCTCTCTGTAAAGATGTTTTATCCCCAAAAATTTATCTTTTATCATGTATCCCATTTTCTTTTTGTTTGTATTAAAGGTCACATCCTTTCTCCTAAATTTCGTATTTTCCTTATTAAATTCATGAAAAATTGAATAATAATATTCTTTCATGGTTTTCTATTAACTATATTTATAATTGCATGAGAATTACTAAGTATAACAAATTGATGATGTTTTCACTTTTCGAATAGAATCGAATTTCTTTTTCATCATTATATGAGAGTATGAATGATTAAATTATTCCTCCACTATACCTTGATAATTAAAATTTACACTGTGGTTAATGTTTCCTTGATTGGATACCACAACTTCTGGGATGTATTCTTCTTCTCAGGAAAGGAAAAGATATTTATTTTTTCTCGACTCATTGGATTCTTCTTAGAGATATGACTTCCTTTATTATTCTATTTACCCATTTTGAAATTTCATGAATTATGGGAAATGGGATCATTTGAATATTAATCATATTATATCATTAAACTATCAATGATATTTAGAGGTTTCCTATATTCCATTACCACTTGTACAACCTATTGATCATTTAGGTTATACTGAGAGGTATGGGAGACATAGTGGAACCCCTGTTTTATGAATTCATATCCCTTTTAATTATTCATATTAAAACTTTTAAGGTTCATGATCCACTTATTAGTTTATATAAAAATAATCTCATGTGAATTAGTAAAATAGAATAGAGAAGCACAAAATAATTACATGGTACGCTAATGAAAGTCCACCAAAATCCATGTTTGTAAGACCACACCTACATGTATTGTTTTTACTCTAATCACAAGTTAAAAAAATGGTAAGATATTTGACTTCCATAATTGGTTTGGATAGCTAAATTTCTATTCTTATATGATTTTTTACACACCCCAATCAATTGAATACAGTATATTGTTAAAAATCCCATATACAAGATTAGAATTATATGTAGGGCCATGAATAGAAGATATTGTATATATATAGTTATATTCCACCAAAAGAGAGATGAAAAGTTTATAAAAATTATAATGTTCATCAATAGATGATTTGATAAATATTCCTTGACCGTGAAAATACTTTTATATGTTGACTGATCTAAATTATTCACTTCAAAATGCATTGGTACATGTAATCATCTTCTACAAAAATTACCAATATTTGTATCACCCTGAAATTTCATATGGAACAATTCTTGAAATCAACCTCAAAATGGTATTAGAAGTCAGTATATATCCGAGAACTTATATACACATATGTATAAAATCATTATTGTTCATGGGCCTTGTTTAATTTAAGGATTCTAATTAACCCATTTAATTTCTAATTTAAATGTGTTATAAAATTAAACACATTTAATTTATTATTCATTCAAATAATAATACCTGAATGATCATGGATATTTTATTTATCATATTTTTATAATCCATTCGTTGGGGGAATTTATTTTTTTTTCATTTTCATTTTAAATAACATATTGTTATATGGGTATTTCTAATGATTGTTTAGAAATACATGTGTGAAACTAATTGGGTATTTCTTTTTGTATGAAACCTCTATTATAGGATTGAAGATTTTGGATTCCTCACACCATGAGATCATGTGAAAACCCTCATGGATTGCCCTATTTTTATTAGCACTCGAAGTCACAAACACTTTAGAGACTCGAGTGGTTTACTTTTTCTCACATGGAATAGTCACATTTGGCTCACAATTTTTTTACATTTTAAATGTATGAGGAACTAGTATCTCCATTCATATTGTGGATAAAAAATGTATTTCAGAGTCCTAATCAACTATTAATTACATAATTTAAACTATAAAATGAATTTGGATTACTCATTCTTCAGATCATAAATACCTGATGACTTGGGAGATTCACATTGTATCATTATTTAACTATTTAGTAAATATTCCTAATAATTAAACTATAATAATATTGAATTTTGGTCTTCCATGTGCATAAAATCCAAATTTCAACTTTTTCCAACAATTAATATTCCTTATATGATCAAAAAAATCAATTTATATGGTTTATTAGCGAAGTATTTAATGGAAACTACGTGAAACATGTATCTGAAACATAAATGGAATTCATGAGTTTTATGTGGCCATATTAATCATTTTTCTAGACTTGAGAAATATATTTGTGGAAACAAATATTATGGATAACCAACTATACATTGAAGCCATGGAAAATTATAGAGGGGAAAAATTCTCACATGATCGAACACCAAAGATCAAACACATCCAATGTCTCATGTTCTGTTATCCATTTATCTGAAGAAGACAATCCCATTTCAAATTCTTCAGCATGGGAGGGCATGGTTTATCAATAATATTTCTTCATTATGTGGCTGAAAATCCTTACCACCTTTACAGTTACCCATAACTACTATCACTAACATCATTCCACTCTATATGGTGGAACAATCACGGATTCCTTTCAGTCTATGTGGACACTCTAGTTCTCCTGCACTCCTCACTTTCCACCTTCCATGTTATCCATTGTTTTAATTCAGAGGTATTAGTTGACCTATGTGTCTCACATGGTCTCTTTGTTGATGTTGGGTGGTCAATAATGTATGTGGATTTATTTTTTATAATGCCCCAAAAATTTTAATTAAAGAATTACTATGTAAAAAATATACTTCTAGGCCAATTCTCAAAGTAAAATTCCAAGACACCTTCTTCTCAAACCCCTTTTGTTCTTCCCTACTTATTCAACATGGAAAATATTTATGAGCCTCTATTTTTCATGGAAACCTCTTTATGTAATCATTTATTAAAGGAAAATTCATAGGGTTATTTAATTGATGAAATTAAATTTTACCATGAGTTCACTTGTTTTATACAATATACACTATTAATAGAACATGTGTTTAATAATTGAAGATCTGTTCCAAAATCAGCAGAGTTATCATTGAGAATTGTCTATGTGACATCCCATTACATAAAATGAATCAATATAAATTATCATTGAATCACCACATCATCCCCACTCATATATTGAATCCTTCAGTACAAATTAAAGACATGGGAATTCCAAAATCTGATCACCTGATTATTGACAATTTGATATTAAAATCAATTTTTTGGGTTATAATTCCTTTGTTTTCCAATCATGTTTTAGTTTGAAAGTATTTTTTCATATTATTTGAACTTGACATCTTCATTTAAAAAAAATAAATCACGGAATAAATTAATTATATGAAAATATATACAATTTTATTAGAATTAATAAAAATAATAAATATAAAAATGGATTATATTATTCATGGTGACCTTAGGGCATACGTGCACATGAATACTATCTTAATTTTTTTATTTATGGAATGAATGAAAAGTAATTAATAACTCTCATATATGTAATAATTATTATAAATAATATATAATATAAATTCATTAATAAAATCACAATACACACATATAATAGATAGTAGTGAAAAATCAATTGTATTGCTACATGGAGATGCTAAGTCGTGCCTACACAAAAGTTATAATTCACCTTTTATTTGAAGAGAAAAGGGATGTATAATAACGATTTGAAAATCAAAATAACATAATATCATATTTAGGACACATAATAAAATATTTTTCGATATGAATATTATATTTATATGAGGTAAGGAAGACTAGAAAAAGAAACATATTGTTTGGTTTTATTACCTCTTATTCGATATGAGTTCTTTGGATCACCTATTAAGGGTGCTAGAGTTGGTATTTTAATATAAAAAATAAACTATATAAGTTGTAAATGGATGGTGAGAAGAGAAATTAGTAGGTGATAGCAGTGATATAATTATTTATGTGATATATTTAAGTGATAGAAGATTTCTCTTTTATATTTGCGGTGATGGAAACTTTTGGAATTTCACAAAAGATAAAATTATAATAAATTAAATATCTATATAAACAATAAAAAAATTTAGTTAATACAAATATAAGATAATATGTACTTGTAATATCATCATCCAATAGATTTTATACAATATTTGATATTATTAAAAACCTTATCATTTTGATTAACCCTTAGATACCCAAATTTAATATTATCTACGATAATTTTTTTAATATCAAAAGGATTTTAGTATTAGAGATATTTTTTCAATTGGATAACTAATGGTTAGTCTATTAAATATTATCCAATATCATAATAAATTTTTTTTATTTAAATATTTTTATTAATTTTTCTAATTTTATAAAATATTAATCCCATAAAATATCATTATTATCAAATTTGTTATTATTCACTATTTTGACTTTAAAAAATATCATGAAAAAAATTCAAATTCTAACCAAATATTTTATCATATCAATATAATTTCATGGTAATATATAGAGTTCATGTATCACCTTAAATTTTTCAAAATATATTACTTTTATTATCATCAATATCAATTATTTTTTTTCTAAAATTTTAATAATTATTACATCATCATTGTGTAGGAATTTAGGGTATTATATAATGATTAAAAGTTATAAATAAATTACCAGGATGAATGAATATATTTTATATTTCCAAATAAAATTTATAGTTTGTAATTTCATCTGGTTACCCACATTTTAAAAATAGTAAACATATTAAAAATAAGAGTGTGTCTTTTTTTCTCTTTTTTATGTTGATAATATCTTTAACATCCCAGCTAAATGAAGAATAAGACATATTTCATATTTATTAATATTTGTGAATTAAATATAAATTTTACATTAACGGGGTTGCTATGTTTGATAGCGTACCCGATACGGAACAACATGTTTCTTTGGAATCTTACGTTGCACACTAATAATATAATATTATTATTTTAAATGGTAGTTAACTCTTTGACATTGTATTGGCGGGAATGAATGAAACTAACTACAATATGATTATACATATTTTTTTATATTTATTTCCATTTATCCAATAAAATTTGAAGCCTTAAAATGTCAATGAATCTAATTTTAAGCATAATTTACATTAAAAGGAAGATTTATCACCTCTTAATAGAAAACCCTCTTTAAATATAGTTTTTGTCCCTTTAATACATTCTAATCGACCAAATAAAATACTTCTTTAGAATAGGGACATCAAATTTTACTTTGGGTAAATGTTTTGTATTTTTCTGATAAAGACCATTTTTAATTAATAGTGAAAAATATTGTATTTTAAATCAAAAGTTCCTTTTAATATAATTTATTTATATGGTTATATTATACTTTAAATTGGTTTTAAAGTGAAATTAAAATATATTTTTACCATTTAATCCAATTTTGGTCATTGGAGTTAATTTCACATTGAAATTGGACATAAACAATTATCAATATTTTGATAGTTATTGTTTATTAAAAACATGCTATTTGTTTTGATAACGGGAATTAATTCTAAAATTAATTAATGCCACTTATATATTTTGAATTTGGAAAAATATACATCACTTATGAATTCATAATATCAAATAATTCTTAGTCTGAGTTTTTGGTAATTTTCTGAAAAACATCAAATTTTGATGAATAGTGAAACCACTTATTGTTAGTTAAAAAAACTGACTTTTTCATTAAATTGAAATTTTACCACTTCTATGAATTTAATTTCAAAAATAAGAAATACATGGTTGTCATCAACAATTAAAATTTTGTTTATTAAGATGAAATTAAATTTTGGTGAATAGTATCTTTTGACTTTTATTTGCCGCGGTTAAAGGTAAATAGGGAAATTCAATGTAAAAGGAATATTATAATACTACAAAATTACATTAAAACTTGTAAAAAACTTATTTGATGAGTCATTTAGGACCATGGGAATCATTTGGTCTATTTTGGGATCACATTGAGCCACTTGGGAGTGATAGTGACAAATTAGATTAATTTGCTTAAGTTAAAGGAAAATATGACAAAAGAAAATATCTTTTAGTAAATTAATTTTTATAAGGGGTTATATAAATTATAATTTTGTCTATAAATATTCATTGTAAAGATAAAAATATTTCCTACATGATAGTATTTTTTTATAATTTTTAGAAATAGAATAAATAAATTATTCATGACACAATAATGGTGCAGTATTTACCTCTTTAATAAATGATTAAAATAAATAATATTATAATGATTAAAATATTATCCAAAACATTTCCAAATATGATTTTATGATTTTATTTCGATCATTAGTCATCTTATATTTGACTATAATTATTTTTTGATCTTTAGAAACCGAATATAATTATCTTATAAAATAATATTTTCACACTTTCTTAAAGAGCCCATCCTCCCCCTTATAAAAGGAGACCATTTATAACCAATTACTCACACCTCTCAAGCCATTTGTATTGTCCAAACTCTACCCTATTAAGATATCTAGACTCATATCCTCATCGTAGAAGCCTTGCCTTAGGGATAAGGAACTTAAAGAATTCTTTGTTTCTAACCAAAGGGAGTTACCCAAAATAAAGGTAACAATTTCTCTTAAATTGTTATCTTTTATTTTACTTCTCCAACACCTAAACTCTTTTTATTCCTTTGTTTTATAAAAACAACAGTATCCTAAATATACTAGGATGTTTTTATGATAAATATTTGAACTACACTTACACAGACCTCTATCTAATGGATGAAGAACATAATGTTTCTGTGGATGGAAAACTAAGGCCTCACGAAAAGATGATTGTTCAATTACATCTTACCTCCTCTCATGGTGGTCATTATGATGGAACATTATTTATATATGATATATATTATGTTTATTATTTACTTATGATTTTCCAATTTCCATTTATAGAATGCCTTTCTGGTTTCCATAGTGGGTAAATACGATAATCTCATTTGAGGAAGTGTGGACTACCGCCCCCTCAAATTGAATTGATTCGTTAATTCCTTATGAGGGATGTATAAAGGATTGAGTTAATAATATTATATATGATATTATACTGGAATTATAATATACTTATGTATCATTATGTTTTATTTCAATTAAAAAAAGAAATCGAAATGAAAGTAGCGTTAATTCGTACGTACGACTTACCGTCTCCCTGAATGGTGCATTTCATTTCTTACCTCTAAATGTTATGTACTATTATAAAAACATGTATATACTTGATATATATGATATATATGATATCCAAATCATGAATATAATTCTGTATATAATTAACCTTTGACCACATGGACAACTTGTAAATATAAGGTGTTCATTTTTGACTCAAGTACCAAATATCGACAAAACGAACATTATTTACTTAAATGATTACATAATATTTATAATATGGTAATAAGTGATATAAAAGGAATAATAAACTTGAATAAGGTTCTTAAGAAAGTAGAAATTAACTTTAGTTTATTATTAAGGAGATTAAATAATGATCGAGTCAAGTCGGACACGAGGTAAGGGACTTCATATCAATCTCCTTTCATTGAGACATTTCTAGTTTTATACAGTACATTATTTTATATGGTGTATAAACCCCTTTAACATTTCATTTTATTAAAAGGGAATATTTTTATACAAAGAGTTTTACTAAACGAAAAAAATAAATGTTTTTTTAACATAAGGGTTGACAACACCCTTTCCACCGCCATGAGTATTATTTGATCTCTGGCTTCCTTAACTAGCCGTAATGTTTTTAAATGGAAAAATAAATACCATATACTCTTTTTATGTATTTTGGCATTGAAAATGATTTTGAGAATGGATTTATTATTTCAATATATTGAAATGATATTTTTCTATTGCAAAGTGGGAATGTTATCTTTTCATTATGCTTATGTTCTGTGGTATGATCATGTTATGGTTCATGGGCATTATTTACGTATACGGGTGGTTCCGTGATTAACCTAGGGCCTGTGATGTAACTCCTTGACCCCATCTAACCAGAGTCGGTGCATTAATTCATAACATTGGCATGATCACAAAAGATCAAGTCTCGAAAGACCGATTAGTTTAGTAGCCTTGGAAACACTAGATACATTCATAAGTCTTTCATTACATCATAAAGTAAAACAAAACTACAACATCTTCTCTTCATATCCCCTTATATTATCCCTGCATGTCATTCATAATATACTTCTTCACATCCTGGAAAAAAAATTAAAACATTGAAAGGGGTGAGCTCAGGTGCCCAGTAAGGATAACAATATAGCGGAATCTTTTATAAATAAACATAAACATTTAAGGAAATGTATAACTTAAAACAAAAGCCTTTTTAACTTGATCTTCAACATAATATGGAAAAAGTAAAATGAGATAATGCCATTTCCTTTTTCACAAGGATATTCTACTGGTCGAATAATCACATGCAATATCAATAACCACTTTCATAATAATGGAATGCATAATGCCAGACTATCATAACCACGTAGCCAAGGCCTCGTGCCAAGACCACAAAAAATATTTTGTCAAGGCCTCATTCCAAGACAGTAGTTTGTCTCATGAGACCTACTGATGCATCGAGAGGCTATAGCAGGCTCCACCCGTCACTTATTAAGTCCAATGCATTCCTCATATGAATAGGTTTAAATATATCATAAACCATAACATAATCGTATCACATAAAACATGCATAAAGGAAACATAACATCTCCACATTTCAATCACAAGATATCAATACAACACATTGATATAATAAAAACGCTTTCCAAACCATATTCAATACTAAAATAAAATAAATTTAAAACTTTGTATTTATTTTTCATTAAAAAAAGTGATGGCTTGTAGAGGAAGCTGAAAATCAAATAATGGTCACGGCGACGGAGAAGTCCTTGTCTCCACATATGTACGGAAATAAAAACATTCCATTTTTGTCGTTTAGTAAAACGATTCGTATAAAAAATATTCCTTTTCAATAAACGTAAATGTCAAAGGGGTTTATACACCGTATAAAAAAAAGTTATGTATAAAACCAAATATGCCTCAATGAAAGGAGATTGAGACGAAGTCCTTAACAATATCATTTAAAAAAAATATATCTATTATGTGTATTCACTATAAGTACACCCAAAGAAAGTAAAAATACAATATAGGACATAATAATATCATGACATAATTTTAAAATAGGAGATTAACCCAAAGAATGGAAATTGGGTTAAGAAGTTCCCTTACCTTGTGTCCGACTTGATTCGACCATTCTTTAACCTCCTGAATAATAAACTAGAGTTAATATCTACCATCTTCAATTTCATTATCCTTTTTATATCACTTATTACAATGTTATGAACAATATGTAATTATTTAAGTTAATAACGGTCGTTTTGTCGATTTTTGGTACTTGAGTCTAAAATAATCTTCTTATAATTACAAGTTGTTTATGTGGTAGAATATCCATTATCTCCAAAATTATACACATGATTTATATGTCTTATATATCATATATATCCAGTATATACATTCATTCATAATATTACGTAATATTTAGAGGTAAGAAATGAAATGCACCGTTCATGGGGACGGTAAGTCGTACGTACGCATGAAGGCTACTTTCATTTCTATTTCATATTTAATGGAATGAAATCATAATTATATAAAGGTATAATATAGTTACATTATAATATCATATATAATATCATTTACTGCATCCTTTATACATCCCACATATGGAATTAACGATTCACATCACTTTGAGGGGGTGGTAGTCCGCACATCCTAAAATGAAATTATCGCGTTTACCCATAATGGAAATCATAAAGTATGCCATAAATGAGAAATACAGAAGCATAAGGAAAACATAAAAATATTATATATCATATATAAATATAGTGACATCCTAATGGAAACCTTTGAAGGTGTTATATGAGTGTTGAACAATCATCGTTTCGTGAGGCAGAAATTCGCCATCCACAGAAACAGTATGTTCTTTAACCATTAGATGTATGTGTGTGTAAGTATATCTCGAATACTTCTTATAACAACATCCTAGTATATTGAGGATACTGTTGTTGTTACAAAATAAATTAATAAAAATAGTTTATGGGGTTGGAGAAGAAAATTAAAACAAAATAACATAAGAGAAGACATTACCTTAAAATCGGGTAACTCTTTTGATTTGAGCCAAAGGCTTCCATGGGAAGAATTATTCCCAAAGTGAGACTTCTAAGAGTAAGAGAGGGAAGTTGGGAGAGTATTTGGTCAATGGTTGGCCGAGCCAAATGGCTTGAATGTGTGAATAAGGTGGGAGTGGTGAGGGCCTTTTATAAGTGGAGAGGAGGGGCACTCTTAGAAAGTAATGAAATATTACTTTATTACACAATGAATTTCGGATTATAAAGGTCCCACACTTCTATAATTATAGGATAAGGTAATAAGGGTTCTAAATCTCCTCATCCAATAGGTTTTTGACAAGTTTATGTCTTAGATTTTACATTGTCCTTTCATTTTATTTAAATCGTTAATTAATGAGGTAATCGCTGCATCATCATGGTGTCATAAATAATTTAATTTATTTAATGACTAAAAAATATAAATAAAAACAATCATGATGTAGGAAATATTTTTATCTTTCTAATGAATATTTATAGTCAAAAATATGACTTGTATAACCTGATTTAAAAATTGTTTTAGTAAAAGAACTCTTGTTTGTGACCTTTTTATTTTAACATTAAATAAAAGGTTATTTATGTCCATTTCCTACCAAAGTGGCTCCATGGGGTCACCAAGTTGACCCATGGATTGTCTTGGTCTGCCATGACACATCCTATAGGGGTAGGACAAGTGTAAAGGTATTTTAATATTTTTATAATATCATTTTTACCTTCAATTTCACTAATTACCGTTAATCGCGATTAATTAAACTTAAAAGTTACTATTCACAAAAAATTTATTTTAATTTAAAAGAACCACATTTTACTTCCTAATGAAAACCATGTATGTCATATTTTTTAAAATCAAATCACAGAAGTGGTAATATTTCATTTAAACGAAAAATCAGTTATTTAACTACCACTTAGTGGTTTTACTATTCATAAAAAATTGATGTTTTTCAGAACATTGCCAAAATTTCACCCTAAGCTATAATTGATATTCAGAATTCAAAAATGATGTATATTTTATTAAATTACAAACATATAAGTTTAATTAATTAATTTTATAATTAATTCCCGCTGTCACAACAAATAGCGTGTTTTTAAGAAACAATTTATATCAAAAGATTGACAATTGTTGATGCCCAATATCAATGTTAAATTAATTCTAATGAACACCATTGGATAAAATGGTAAAAATATATTCTAATTATTCTTTAAAACCACTAAATAGTATAAATTATCATAATAAATTATTTTCATTTAAAAAGTTGTTTTAAGTAATTTTCACTATTCATAAAAAATTGGAAGTTCACAGAAAATTACAAAAAATTCAATTTAGGATAATTTTGATATTACAAATACAAAAATAAAGTCCATTTTGAAATATAAAATTTCTATAATATTAAAAAGTGGGTATTACTATTCATAACGGCTACTTTTGATTAGTCGTGGTGTGTTAGAACTCGAACTTGCGTACAATGCAAGCTATTGCATTATTGAAAGAGAGACGTATCGTGAAAACTTGGGGTGTTACATTCTCCCCTCCTTCAAAAAATTGCATCCTCGAAATTTGAAATTTTTCATTGAAAATAAAAGGTTGAAAATAGAGAAAAACTTTTATGGAAAACCCACATCGTAAATAGGGTTAATAAGAATATAACATTAAAATAAATAAAGAGAATTACAAAGGTCACCCCAGATAGCTCATACTAGGATTATATGAAAATATGGATATGGAAGAAAAACAAACCATCAAGGTTTGATGGTGAGTTGTAGAAAACTGGATTTGGAGAAATTTAACCATAAGAAAATCACAAACATGTGATTGGTTAAACGGTCATTGAATCCATAGTTGGAGAAGTTAACCAGGAAAATTTTTGTTTTAAGTTACCTTTTATAATGTTAAGGAATTTATTTTGGATATTTACAAAGAACATAAGGGAATATACATACATGTCATGTAGACTTTCATTCCTTAATAAATTTTTACCACAAACCCATCTTTCACTCTAAAAGGTAATAGAACTCAAAAATATTCTCTATACCCTAATTGTATAAGGTTCCCAATGTTAACACATACCATTTAGATTAGTAAAACTATTTTTCAATAACCAGGGACTTCCTGTAGGCTAGTGGAAGGTAATAAAGGCCTATCGCACTATGGTTTTGGGTTCAATTCTTGCCGCTTTGTCCGACACGACAGGTTATGCCCCACCCTGCAGGTTGTCCTTTTCCTAAAAATATAGTATTATAATATTCCAAAAATAATCTTCATAAATGTTTTAACCTTAAACAATACTATCCAAGGTCTAACTTAATCCATTCCAACCTATATAGTTATCCAAAATACCTTTGTCCAGACTTTTTCTAAAAGGTCTCTAAATTCCAAAATCAATTGTCACATCAGATTCCCCAAACAAATTAAAGTTTCTCTTGTTGTCACATACTAAAAATATGATTACCTTCATTATATTAAAACCTTACTGAAACAAAAAGTACTGCAGTACAATCCTTTTATATATCACATTATTCTTATAACCAAAATATAATCCTTGAGTCCAAAAGAACCAATACATTAATTATTCCACTTCAACTATAGTAATAGCATAAGATTGTCCTTGATCCCATGGCCTTTTATGAGGTATGTTTCCCGGACTCTTAGGACATTCATTTGCATAATGACCCATTTCTCTACAATTGTAGCATTCAACATTGATAGCCTCTTTCTTTCCCTTGCAATCACGCGCCTGGTGACCTTTTTCTCCACATTTATAAAAAACTCCCATTCCTTCTAGGCAAGTACCAGGGTGATTCTTCCCACAATTATCACATAATGGAAAATCCTTCTTTCCCTTTTTCCCTTTATCTGTCTCTTGTTCCACAGTTCTCTTCTTTTCTTTCTTTGCTTTAAAATCACGAGAGTTAGGGAATTCCTTTTCCATCTTGATAGCACATGAGACAATATATTCATATGACGAGAAGGTTTGTGAGACTAATGCTCAACGGAGAAACGGTTTTTACCCATCAAAGAAATGATCAATATAACTTCTTGGGTTACGTATATAATCTGTTGCATGCCTCGCTAACCATGTAAAATTAGACTCATACTTTGCAACATTCTCATCCTCCTTTTGTCTCAGACTCAGAAATTTCCTTTCCATATCTGCTCGATGGTCATGTGGAAAGTACTTTTCTAGGAAAAGATCTTTGAACTCTCTCCATTTCATACTTGATACTTCTTCATCTTCCTTGGTATTTTGAATCAATGACCACCATTGATCGGCATCTCTAGTGAGGCAGTAAAATTCCATGATAACCTTCTCCCTTTCGCTACTCCCCAAGGCATGGAATATTTTCTCTAAGGAGTTTATCCATTGCTCAGCTACTAATGGATTTGTACCCCCATTAAATGTTGGTGGTTGTTGACTCATGAAGCGGTCTAACATTGATCCTCCACATTGCGGATCAGGGTGCTCCATACGAGTAAGGTTATTATTCATAACCTGAGTGAGTTGTCCCAGTATGGTAATAAGTTTATCATCACCAGTTGTATCTCCAGATCCACAATAATTATCTTGAGAAGGAGGGAAATCCCTACACGGAGTGCGTGTATTGATACGATTTCCATTCCTTCCACTAGGTTCCATTTCTAAACAATGGCATAAACTAGATTAGTTTATGAATCAAAATACATAATTCCATACTTGTAAAACACTTAACAATAATTGAACTATTTATGGATATAATCCATAATAAAAAAAACGTTTTCTTTGAGGATGAATATAGTAATAATCCATCATAGTGGTTTGTAAAGAAAATAAGAATTATCCTAAGCATGTCACCCGGGAGTGTTGTGTCCAAGAGTGCAGCAAGGCCCGTTGTTGTGCACCAGTTCTCATTTGAGTCTAGCTCAAAGCGGTGTTTTCGGGGTTTACCCCTAGGTACATCTGTGCTAGAGCCACCTCTACCTGTTCGTATCCAGAGAGGGATGTATTGCTCGGAAAACTCACAAAATCTCTATAATACCAAAATTCTAGGAAGTTCTTCTATACTAATCCTCAAAGTATATCATTGGCCTATGTTCTCTAATTAGAGTTTATCTAAATCTAGATTCCAAGGTTCGTACAAAACTGCCTCTGATACCAACTGTAACGCCCCGACCCCAGCTAACCAGAGTTGGTGCGTTACTTCATAACATTGGCAAGATCACAAAAGATCATGTCTCGAAATACCGATTAGTTTAGTAGCCTTGGAAACACTACATATATTCAGAAGTCTTACATTACATCATAAAGTAAAACAAAACTACAACATCTTCTCTTCATATCCCCTTATATTATCCCTGCAGGTCATTCATAATATACTTCTTCACATCCTGGAAAAAAAATTAAAACATTGAAAGGGGTGAGCTCAGGTGCACAGTAAGGATAACAATATAGCGGAAGCTTTCATAAATAAACATAAATATTTAAGGAAATGTATAACTTAAAAAAATCCTTTTAAACTTGATCATCAACATAATATGGAAAAAGTAAAATGAGATAATGCCATTTACTTTTTCACATGGATATTCTACTGGTCGAATAGTCACATGCAATATCAATAACCACTTTCATAATGATGGAATGCATAATGCCAGACTATCATAACCACGTAGCCAAGGCCTCGTGCCAAGACCACAAATAATATTTTATCAAGTCCTCGTGCCAAGACACTAGTTTGTCTCATGAGACCTACCGATGCATCGAGGAGTTATAGCGGGATCCACCCGTCACTTATTAAGTCCAATTCATTCCTCCTATGAATAGGTTTAAACATATCATAAACCATAACATAATCGTATCACATAACACATGCATAAAGGAAACATAACATTTCCACATTTCTATCACAAGATATCAATACAACACATTGTATATAATAAAAACGCTTTCAAAACCATTTTCAATACCAAAATAAAAGAAAGATAAAAAATTGTATTTATTTTTCATTAAAAAAAGTGATGGCTTGTAGAGGAAGCCGAAACACAAATAATGGTCACAGCGGCGGAGAAGTCGTTGTCGCCGCATATGTACGGAAAGAAAAACATTCCTTTTTTGTCGTTTAGTAAAATTCTTCGTATAACAAAGATTCCTTTTGAATAAACATAAAAGTCAAAGGGGTTTATACACCGTATAAAAGAAAGTTATGTATAAAACCAAATATGCCTCAATGAAAGGAGATTGAGACGAAGTCCTTAAATAGATCATTTTTAAAATAAAATATATCTATTATTTGTATTCAATATAAGTAAACATAAATAATGTACAAATACAAGATAGGACATAATAATATAATGACATAATTTTAAAATAGGAGATTGACCCAAAGAATGGAAATTGGGTTAAGAAGTTCCCTTACCTTGTGTCCGACTTGATTCGACCGTTATTTAACATCCTGAATAATAAAATAGAGTTAATATCTACCATCTTAAATTTTATTATCCTTTTTATATCACTCATTACAATGTTATGAACATTATGTAATTATTTAAGTTAATAACGGTCGTTTTGTCGATTTTTGGTACTTGAGTCAACAACACACTTCTTATAATTACAAGTTGTTTATGTGGTAGAATATCCATTATCACCAGAATTATATTCATGATTTATATGTCTTATATATCATATATATCCATTATATACATTCATTCATAATATTACGTAACATTAAGAGGTAAGAAATGAAATGCACCGTTCATGGAGACGGTAAGCCGTACGTACGCATGAACCCTACTTTCATTTCTATTTCATATTTAATGAAATGAAATCATAATTATATAAAGTTATAATATAGTTCCAGTATAATATCATATATAATATCATTTACTCCATCCTTTATACATCCCACATATGGCATTAACAATTCACATCACTTTGAGGGTGCGGTAGTCCGCACTTCCCAAAATGAAATTATCGCGTTTACCCGTAATGGAAATCATTAAGTATGCCATAAATGAGAAATACAGAAGATTAATGAAAACATAAAAATATTATATATCATATATAAGTATATTGACATCTTAATGGTCACCTTTGAAGGTTTTATATGAGTGTTGAACAATCATCGTTTTGTGAGGTAGAAATTCGCCATCCACAGAAACAGTATGTTATTTAACCATTAGATGTAGGTGTGTGTAAGTGTATCATGAATCCTTATTATAACAACATCCTAGTATATTTATGATACAGGTGTTGTTACAAAAGAAATTAATAAAAATAGTTTATGGGGTTGGAGAAGCAAAATAAAACAAAATAACATAATAGAAGACAATACCTTAAAATCGGGTAACTCTTTTGATTTGAGCCAAAGGCTTCCTTGGGAAGAATTCTGCCCAAATTGAGGCATCTAGGAGTAAGAGAGGGAAGTTGGGAGAGTATTTGGGTAGAAGTTGGCCAAGAAAAATAGCTTGAATGTTTGAATAAGGTGGGAGTGGTGGGGGCCTTTTATAAGTGGAGATGAGGGGCACTCTTGGAATGTAATGAAATATTACTTTATTACACAATGCTTTTCGGATTATAAAGGTCCCACAATTCAATAATTCGAGGATAAGGTGATAAGTGTTCGAAATCTCCTCATCCAATAGGTTTTTGACAAGTGTAAGTCTTAGATTTTACATTATCCTTTCATTTTATTTAAATCCTTAATTAATGAGGTAATCGCTGCATCATCATGGTGTCATAAATAATTTAATTTATTTAATGTCTAAAAATTATAACAAAAAATATCATGATGTGGGAAATATTATTATATTTATAATGAATATTTATATTCAAAAATATGACTTGTATAACCCCATTTAAAAATTGTTTTAGTAAAACAACTCTTGTTTGTGACCTTTTTATTTTAACATTAAATAAAAAGTTATTTATGTCCTTTTCCTACCAAAGTGGCTCCATGGGGTCCCCAAGTTGACCCATGGATTGTCTTGGTCGGCCATGACACATCCAATAGGGGTAGGACAAGTGTAAAGGTATTTTAATATTTTTATAATATCATTTTTATCTTAAATTTAACTAATTACCTTTAATATCGATTAATTAAACTTAAAAGTTACTATTCACCAAAAAATTATTTTAATTCCATTGAACCACATTTTACTTCCTAATGAAAACCATGTATGTCGTATTTTTAAAAATAAAATCACAGAAGTGGTAATATTTTATTTAAAAGAAAAATCAGTTATTTAACTACCACTTAGTGGTTTCACTATTCGTCAAAAATTGAAGTTTTTCAGAACAATGCCAAAATTTCACCATAAGCTATAATTGATATTCCGAATTCAAAAATGATTTATATTTTATGAAATTACAAACATATTAGTTTCATTAATTAATTTTATAATTAATTCCCACTGCCACAACAAATAGCGTGTTTTTAAGAAACAATTTATATCAAAAGATTGACAATTGTTCATGCCCAATTTCAATGTTAAATTAATTCTAATGACCACCATTGGATAAAATGGTAAAAATATATTCTAAGTATACTTTAAAACCACTAATTAGTATAATTTATCATAATAAATTATTTTGAATTAAAAAGTTGTTTTAAGTATTTTTCATTATTCCTAAAAAATTGAAAGTTCTCAGAAAATTACAAAAAAATTCAACATAGGATAATTTTGATATTACGTATAGAAAAATGAAGTCCATTTTGAAATATAGAATTTCTATAATTTTAAAAAGTGGGTATTACTATTCATAACGACAACTTTTGATTAGTCGCGGTGTGTTAGAACTCGAACTTGCGTACAATGCAAGCTATTGAATTATTGAAAGAGAGACGTATCATTAAAGCTTGGGGTGTTACATGTGAGATCGAGACAGCCCTCCAATACATTGGGTAATGTGATGTAGGTAAAAGTGAATGATTCTCCTAAGAGATTTAAGGAATATAATGTGATGGGTATTTCAATGTAACTCCCTATGTAGTTGTGATAGCTACAATGTAAGTATGGTATGTATGCCACATGTTATCTTTATGATTAATGATTTCTATGTGTCTTTCATAAATCTTATGATTTAATGAGGTAAGTAAATGATTTCATGTTTCGTATGTATTTAAGAACATATTTTTTCATTCATTGTTTTAAAACCCTTACTGAGATTTTTATGCTCATCCCATGTTTTGAAATGTTTTCACAGGACTTACAGATGAATAGGGTCAAAGATGGGATCAAGGAAATGTCATGATGTCTAATACGTGGAACTATACAAGACTCTTTTTTTCAAGAGTTTTTATTTTATGAAAAAATGGAAACTCTATAGAAATGTATACCTTGTAATATTTTGAGATGTAATATTTATGTCCTAATTCTCTAAAATTATAAACCTTAAAATATCCTCAATGCGAATTATTCATTTAATTCAATATTATGTAATGTTTAAGGCTTGGTCTTTATAGTTGGTATTAGAGGTTTTTTAGATAACTTTAGGTGTTAGGGTATTGTTAAAGAAATATCCATAATGTAATTTATGTTAATATTGATATCATATAGAATTTACAGATTATCATGTTTCTTCGCCTAAGATATTTCTATGTTCAGAATGGTTTTTTAGAGGAAACATGGCAGCTATATTGGGACGACATCAGGAGGAAGAAAAACTTCCAAATCAGCAACCTGAAATGGTTGGAATTGGAACTGAACAGTTTTTTGTAGTGATTCCACATATGACTCAGGCGAGAAACAGTGGTGGTATCCATGTACGAGATCCGCCAGATCAACCACATAGGAACATGTCAGTAGTGGAGCATTTCATTATGCAATATCCCCCATCATTCAGAGGATCATCTGACCCTATTCTAGTTGAAGGATGGATTAAAGCACTGGAGAAGATTTTTTATGTCATGGGTTGTTCATAACAACAAAATGATAGTCTTGTAGTTTACCATTTTGAAGGTGAAGCTGATCAGTGGTGGTCAATGGTGAAAAATATCAGGGATAGTGAAGAGATTGATTCTCTCGATTGGGATGAATTTAAAGGTATGTTTCTTGTGAAATATTTTCCTAAGGTGGTTCATCTTAGGTTGGAAAAAAATTCTTAGAATTGAGACAGGAGGATGACTCAGTGGCTGGTTATGAAGAAACTTTCACTCGACTGGCAAGGTATGCTCCAAATTTCATACGAGATCTTGTTAGTAAAATAAACCATTTTTAAGCAGGATTAAAGCCAAAGAATCGAATGGCTTTAGCTTCTCATGATTTCAAAAGTTATGAAAAACTTGTTCGTTGTGCGGATAAGGTAGAAATGGAGTATGCCAATGATCAAGTATTCTTTAAAAAACAACAGAATAAGAGGTCGAGGTGGTAGGTGAAAGGGAAGAACTTTTCAAAAAAGTCTGATGGAAAGAAACCTAGGTTTACAGTTTCCAAAAATAGTGGTAAAAATCATGGTGGGGAATGTATTTTTAATTCTGGTAAGTGCTACCAATGTGGTAAAATGGGGCCTAAGGCTCACAATTGCACTGAAAGAGATCAGGGTAATGATAAGACAAAATATGATTTATAGTCAGTAAAATGTTTTAAGTGTAATTAAATGGGTCATTATGAAAATGACTGTCCAACAAAGAACTCAATCGAAGGAAGGTAGCCAGACTACAAGCATAAAGGGTTTGCGAAATATTTTTCCACTACTTCAGCAGATGTTGGGACATCAAATGAAGTAGTATCAGGTACACTATTTGTTTGTCCAGATTATTCCACTGTGTTGTTTGATTCAGGTTCTACAAACTCTTTCATTTCTAATAATTTTTCTAGTAAATTAGGAATTCCATCTCATGATATGAATACTGAATTTACGGTAAAAACACTTGAATGAAATGTTGAGACCAAAAGAAAACATAAGACCATTCTTGTCCTTGTGTGTGGAAATAATCTACCTGCAAACCTTATTGTTTTTTCCCTAATAGATTTTTATGTTATATTAGGCATCGATTGGATTTTTGTTTATCATGATAAGATTGACTGTAGAGCTAAAGAGGTTTGTTTTCAGAATTATTTTATGCTTTTGTACATGATTGAACCCTTTAATTTTATAACATATCAGGAAGTCGAAAAACTGGTAAAATATGGAAATGAATGTTACCTTGATCATATTGTTCTAAACAAAGGAACTGTTCAGGTTAATGATGTGCCTGTGATGTTTGAGTACCTTGATGTTTTTCCTAATGAGTTTTTTGGTATTATACCTGATCGGGAAGTTGAATTTACTATTGACTTAGTTCCTAATGCTAATAGAATTTCAACACCCCCTTATCACATGGCTCAAATTGAACTTTTAGAGTTAAAGAAGAAATTGTAGGAGATATTAGAAATGTATTCATTCGACCAAGAACATCACCATGGGGTGCTCTTATCTTGTTTGTTAAAAAATAAATATGATTCAATGAGACTTTGAATTTATTATATAGAATTGAATAACATCAATATTAAGAATTAGTATCCTTTGCCTCATATCAACGACTTATTTGATCAGCTCCAGGGGCTCAGTATTATTCGAAGATTGACATGAGGTCGGGGTACCATCAGTTGAATGTAAAGGAAGCAGATGTTCCGAAGACTATGTTTCGTACTAGATGTGGCCATTATGAATTTGTAGTTATGCCTTTTGTGTTAACCAATGCACCTGCTGTATTCATAGATTGTATTAATGGAATTTTCTGTGAGTTCTTGGATAAGTTTGGAGTTGGGTTCAATGATGATATTTTGGTTTATTACAATAGTAAGGAGGAACATGAAAGTGTGATTTTTGGTTAGAACAAATTTCCATCTTTGGTCACACTGTTTCACAAATTGGAATAACTGTTGATCCTAATGAAACAAAAGTTGTTGAAGAATGGCCAAGACCCACAAATATAACCAAGATTCGTAGTTTTCTTAGTTCGGTAGGTTTTTACCAGAGGTTTGTTGAAAATTTTGCACGGTTTTCTAGTCCAATGACTATGTTAACTTGAAAAGGTGTTAAGTTCATCTGGAGAAAAGAATGTTAGGATTGTTTTCTGGAATTGAAAAGAAGATTGGTGAATGCTCTAGTTTTGGAAATGCCTTCCAGAAATGGTGAGTTTGTTATCTTCAGTGATACTTCATTGAAAGGACTAGGATGTGTCCTAATGAAAAATGATCAGGTAGTTGCTTATGATTCACGTCCGTTGAAACCACATGAGATAAATTACCCTACACATGATTTGGAATTATTTGCTATTGTTTTTGTTTTAAAAATTTGGAGGCATCATTTGTATGGAGTGAAGTGTGAAATATATAATGATAAAAAAAGTTTTAAGTATATATTCACTCAGAATTAATTGAACATGACATAGAGGAGACAGTTGGAATTAATCAAGGATTATGATTGCACGATCCTTTACCATTCGGGAAAAGCAAATAAAGTGGCTGATGCTTTTATTATAAAAAGTAACGCTTCATTACCATGCTACATTTGGAACAAGATCCTTTGGTTTTTGATTTGATGAATTATGTAATATAAGTTGTTGTTGCAAGAAATTATTCTGTTTTTCTTTAGGTGTCAGTGAAATCATATCTATCAGAAAAAATTATGAAAGTACAGAAGGAGGAAAATGGGTTGCAGAAAAAGGTAGAGTTGGTTCAGAAGGGTATGTTTCCTAAATTTAACGTTGATAATGATTGAGTTTTGAGATTTGGAAATATATTATGTGTGCATTGTGATTCAATGTTGAAGAACGAGTTGTTATGTGAAGCTCATAGTTCTCAGTTTTCAGTTTATCCTGGCAGTACTAAGATGTACATAGATCGTTGTGAGTATTACTGGTGGGATGGAATGAAAAACGACATTTCTTATTTTATTGTGAAGTGTTTGACTTTTCAGCTGGTTAAAGTAGAGCGGCTGTTACTAAAAGGAATTCTTCATCTATTACTAGTGCCAGAGTGGAAATGGGAAAATATATCAATGGAATTTGTTGTGGGATTACCAAAGACATCTCGAGGTAATAATGCAATCTGGGTTATAGTTGACAGATTGACTAAATCTGCTCATTTCCTTCTATTATAGATATGTTGTCTCTAGATCAACTTACTCGGTTGTATGTTAATGAGATAGTCAGGTTGCATGGATTTCCTCTCTCTATTGTATCTGATTGTGACCCCAAGTTCACTTCTAACTTTTAGAAATCCCTTCAGAAGTCATTAGGTACTGAATTAAACTTTAGTACAAATTTTCATCCTCAATCATATGGGAAGTAATAACGAACAATTCAGACCTTGGAGGATATGCTACATGCTTTCTTGATGGATTACCAAGGAATTTCGAACTCTAGCATTCTGGGATGATATAGGTGAAAGGAATCTAATGGGACCAGAATTCGTAGAAGAGATGGCAGAGAAAGTTTAGTTGATTTAGAAGCACCTGAGAACAACTTATAGAAGACATAAAATTTATGCAGATAACAGGAGGAAAGAACATTCCTTTGAGGTATGTGATCATGTATTTCTAAAATTTTCTCCATGGAATAGTGTGATGCGTTTTTCTAAGAAGGGAATATTGAGTCTGAGGTTCATTGGACCATATAAAATTCTAGAGAAAGTTGGATCAGTTGCGTATAGAGTGGTTTTACCTCCATGTTTATCCCAGGTACACAATGTTTTTTCATGGTTCGATGTTGAGAAATTATATGCCAGAATTATCTCATGATTTGGGCTTAGAGGTAGTTTAGTTGGAATATAATCTCTCTTATGAAGAACAACCAGTCTAGATTCTTGACCATAGAGAGCAGGTGTTGCGGAATAAGGTAATTCACTGGGTAAGGGTTTTGTGTAAAAACCATATGGTTGAAGAGGCAACGTGGGAATCTGAAAATTCTATGAGGAGTAAATACCTCCACTTATTTTGATAAGTGAATAAAAGTTGTGAGGACACAATTCCCAAAATGGGGAAGGGTGTAACATCCCAAATAAATGAATAATAATACATATTTAATATTTTATTAATATTTTTGAATTAAATATGAGTTTTACTTTAAAGGGGTTGCTATGTTCGATAGCGTACCTGATACGCAACAACGAGTTTCTTTGGAATCTTACGTAGAACACTAAAAATATATTATTATTATTTTAAATTTTAGTTAACTCCTTGTCGTTGTATTCGGTAGGAATGAATGAAACTAACTATAATATTATTATACATATTTGTTATATGTATTTACATTTATCTAATAAAAGTTAGAAGCTTAAAATTTGAATTAATCTAATTTTAAGCAAATTTTACATTAAAAGGATGATTTATCACGGTTTAATGGTGAAACCTATTTAAATATAGTTTTGGTCACTTTAATACACTATAATTGACCAAATTAAATCCTTATTTAGAATGGGGACATCAAATTTTACTTCGGGTAATTTTTTGGTATTTTTCTGATAAAGTTCATCTGTTAATGAATAGTGAAAAATATTGTATTTTAATTCAAAAGTGCCTTTTAATATAATTTATTTATATGGTTAAGTTATCTTTTTAATTGGTTTTAAAGTGAAATTAAAATATATTTTTACCATTGAATCCAATGTTGGTCATTGGAATTAATTTCACTTTGAAATTGGAAATAAACAAGTATCAATCTTTTGATAGTTATTGTTTCTTAAAAACACATTATTTGTTTTAAAAATGTGAATTAAATTTAAAATTAATTAATGACACTTCTATGTTTTGAATTTGGGAAAATAGACATCAATTTTGAATTCTGAATACCAAATAATTCTTATGATTAATTTTTGTATTTTTTTGAAAAACATCAATTTTTGATGAATAGTGAAACCAATTAGTGGTAGTTAAAAAAATTGACTTTTTCATTTAAATGAAATTTTACCACTTATGTGAATTGAATTTCAAAAATCCTAAATACATGGTTATTTTCAAAAAGTAAAACGTGGTTCATTACGATGAAAATAATTTTTGGTGAATAGTAAATTCTGACTTTTATTTACCGCGGTTAAAGGTAAATAGAGTAATTTAAGGTAAAAAGAATATTATAATAATTAAAAATTACATTAACACTTGTCCAAAACTTATTGGTTGAGTCATTTACGACCATGGAAATATTTGGGTCGATTTCGGGACCCTATTGAGCTACTTGGGAGTGGTAATGACAATTTAGATTAATTTACTTATGGTAAAGGAAAATATGACAAAAGAAAATATTTGTAAGTAAATTAATCATTATAAGGGGTTATATAAATTATATTTTTGTCTATAAATATTCATTTTAAATCTAAAAATATTTCCTACAAGGTAGTATTTTTTTATAGTGTTTAGACATCGAATAAATAAATTACTCTTGATACAATAATGATTTAGTATTTACCTCATTAATAAATGATTTAAATAAATAAGATTATAATGATTAAAATATTATAAAAAACATGTCCAATTATGATTGGATGATTTAATTTCTACCGTGGGTCATCTTATATTTGACTATAATGATTTTTGGACCTTTAGAAACCTAACATAATTATATTATAAAATAATATTTTCACACTTTCTTAAAGAGCCCCTCCTCCCCCTTATAAAGGAATACCATTTCTAACCAAATACTCACACCTATCAAGCCATTTTTCTTGTCCAAACTCTACCTGATTAATCTCTATATATCCATATCCTCCTCCTAGAAGCATTACCCTAGGCATAAGGCACTTCAAGAAGTCCATTGGTTCAAACAAAATGGATTTACCCAAATTAAAGGTATCGGTTTCTCATAAATTGTTTTCTTTTATTTTACTTCTCCAACCACTAAACTCTTATTATTCCTTTATTTTGTAACAACACCAGTATCCTAAATATACAAGGATGTTTTTATGAGATGGATTTGAAATACACTTACACAGACCCCCATCTAATGGACAAAGAACATAATGTTTCTGTGGATGGAAAACTAAGGCCTCGCGAAATGATGATTGATCAATTACGTCTTACCACCTCTCATGGTGGCCATTATGATGGAAATGTATTTATATATGATATATATTATGTTTATTATTTCATTATTCTTATATAATTCCCATTTATATCATATATTTATGTTTTCCATAGTTGGTAAATACGATAATCTCATTTGAGGAAGTGCGGACTACCGCCCCCTCAAAGTGATTTGAATCGTTAATGCCTTATGTGGGATATATAAAGGATGGAGTTAACAATATTATATATGATATTATACTGGAATTATATTAAACCTATGTATAATTATGTTTTATTTCCATTAATATAAGAAATATAAATGAACATAGTGTTCATGCGTACATACAACTTATCGTCCTCATGAAAGGTGCATTACATTTCTTACATCTAAATGTTATGTACTATTATAAAAAAATGTATATGCGGGATATATATGATATATATGATATCTAAATCATGAATATCATTCTGGATATAATGAACCTTTGACCACATGGACAAATTGTAAATATTAGGTGTTTATTTTTGACTCAAGTACAAAATATTGACAAAACAAACGTTATTAACTTAAATGATTACATAATATTTATAACATGGTAATAAGTGATATAAAAGGAATAATATACCTGAAAATGGTTCATAAGAAATTATAAATTAACTTTAGTTTAATATTCAGTAGATTAAATAATGATCAAGTCAATTCGGACATGAGGTAAGGGACTTCGTCTCAATCTCCTTTCATTGATGCATTTTAAGTTTTATACCTGAATTTATTTTATACGGTGTATAAACTCCTTTGAGATTTCATTTTATTCAAATGGAATTCTTTTATTCAAAGAGTTTTACTAAACGACAAAAGGGAATTTTTTTTAACGTAAGCGGTGACAACGAACATTCCGCCACCGCGAGTATTATTTGATCTTTGGCTTCCTTAACAAGCCGTAATGTTTTTAAATAGACAAATAAATTCCATATACTCTTTTTTCATATTTTTGTATTGAAAATGATTTTGAGAATGGATTTATTATTTCAATATCTTGAAATGATATTTCTCTATTTCAATGCGGGAATGTTATCTTTTCATTTTTCTTATGTTATTTGTTATGATCATGTTATGGTTCTTGGGAATTATTTACGTATATGGGTGGTTATGTGATAAACCTAGGGCAGGTGAGCCCAAGATAGCTCTCCAATGCATTGGGTAACGTGAGGGAGGTAAACGTATATGTTTATCTAAAGATATTTAGGAAATATACTATGATGGGTATTCCAAAGTATCTCCATATGTGGCTTTGATAGCTACAATGTAAGTATGGTATGGATGCCGCAAGTTACCTTTATGATTAATGATTTCTATGTGTCTTTCATAAATCTTATGATTTCATGAGGTAAGTAAATGATTTCATGTTTTGTATGTATTTATGAACAAATGATTTCATTCATTGTTTTATAACCCTTACTGACTTTTTATGCTCATCCCATGTTCTGAAATGTTTTCATAGCACTTAAAGATGAATAGGGTCAATGATGGGATCGAGGAAAAGTCATGATGTCTAACACATGGAACTAGACATGATTCTTTTTTTGATGAGTTTTTATTTTATGGAAAAAATGGAAACTGTTTAGAACTTTATTGCTTGTAATCTTTTTAGATGTAACAGTTATGTACTAATTCTCTAAAACACTAAACCTGAAAAGATCCTCAATGTGAATTATTAATTTAATTCAATATTATGTAATGTTTATGGCCGGGTCCTTATAATATCTAAGTATTTTTAATGGAAATTTTTTAATTAAATACCAACATTTAAAATATTATGTGTTATAGTTATAGATATAATAATAAAATAAGATATTGGATAAAACATTATGGTTTTTTCGGTTTTCTTTATCAAATATTATATCGTTTTGCACTTTACTGATGTAGTAAGTATTTCAGAGTTACCTTTTATATTGAAAAAACATAAAGAGTGAGTTAGTAAAAAATATTTACCGCATGATTATAAATTTTTAATTAATTTTATATCAATATAAATATATATGTTTTAGAAATTAATTAAAAATTAAACTGGAAAAACACAAGGAAGAAAATTTTTTCAAAAAAATGACTGTTTAAATATAAAATGTTTTATACTACATTAAAGTAAAAAAAATTGTTTTCAAATACCATAACAAATATAAAATAAATAATAATGAACTAATAAAAATTTATAACTAATAAAATTAATTATTTTTCCTTGTATAATCTTTTAGAGGAAAATACATGTTTCAATAAAAATGCGTTTTTTTTACTATTTCATGAAAACTAAATGTTTTTATAAAATTAATAATATAATAATTTTAAGATATGTTTAAAATGAATTACTAGAAAATGAAATTAATCTTCCCAAATCTATTTTCTAAAATAGATATAAATTAATATTTACATATAAAAATAATTGAATTTCATCTTAAAAAAACATATTTTTGAAGAACAAAATAAAATATCAAAATAGACATGTGATCATTTTCTAAGAACATGAAAAATAATTCATATTGAGTTGTATATTTATATTAATTTCATATTTTAGTTATTCATATTCATTCCCAAAAAATTAAGAGCTCGGATTTAATAGACACATAACATTTTAATACCGTTATGCGGTGCGTTTATAATCACTATTTCATGGGAAACAAGATATCAAACAAAATAAAAATAATTAAATGAAAACATAATAGTTTTAAATTCTATCATAATGGTAAATTTCTATAGAACACTCTCTATATTATATATAACCTCTAAGGGTTTCTCTTCATAAGAAATATCTTGTTCTAGTTGTCTGACATCTAAGTTTAATACATCTGGATGATTAGGTTTGTAATTCCTTATAATAGATACCTAGAACACATAATGAACATCAGAGAGTTTGTAAGGAAGAACCAATAGATAATATACCATCCCAAAATGGTCAATATTTTATAAATGACAAATAAACATAGGTCTTATCTTTACCTTCTTTCCAGATTACATCACTCAATTTTATGGAGATATTCATAAAAGTACTTTGCACTAATTTAGAACTCAAGATCATTCCAAATATAGTCAACATATATTTTCTTTCGAATAAGATATTTTTTTACATTTTTTTGAAAATATCTGACCTAATATTCGATTACTTTGTCTAGATCAGTTCGTAAAGGCTTTACTTCCAAAACTTCATTCGATTATGTTGGACATATACACTTCTTACAATAGAATTCTTTATAAGGATCATTTCGAATACTGGAGTAAAAGATATTACTATATGAAAATTATACCAAACGTTGGTATTTATCCCAAATACATTTTATATCCTTAAATAAATATCTCAAAATTTATTTTAGAGCTTTAATTATTCACTCAGACTCACCATCTATATGAGGATGTTAAGGAGTAATGAAACAAAACTCTATATCCAAACACTATCGAAAGATTCCCATGAACAATGATGAAAACCTCATATCTTGATAAGATAAATTTTAATGTTATACCCCATGAAATAATACCAATTCCTTAATATATATATTCCTAAATTTTAATCAAGAGATGACTCTTTTATCATTGCAATGAAGTGTGTCGACATTGTAATGTGATCAACCGCAGCACATATATCATTATTACCTTTAGATGTTTTGGGGAGTCCAATGAAAAAATATAGAATGATATTTAAGAATTTCTATTTTGGTATAGGTAATGGTTTTAACGTCCCATTACACTTCTATATCTTTCCTTGACTTATTAATATATGAATCATTGAGAAACATAATCTTCAATGTATGTCTTCAATCCATCCCACCAGAAATATTTTTTCAGTTCTCTATACATCATTTTACATAAATGATGAATATGGAATAATGAACTATTAGCCTCATCAAACAAACCCATATTTAAATGTATTTTGGTAGGGGAAATAAACTCATTTTTATAACTTATCATTCCATCATGATCAAGGTTAATATTTAATACGTTTTTCATATTCACTTGCATTTCTACATAATCCCTCTATGCCTATATAATCCTCCCTTAGATAGATGGATGCCCATTTATTTTAGGAAGATAAAATTTCTTCCCGTCCTTTATTATTTCAATATCTTCCATATTAAATTATTGAAATATCAAATCATTCATTATAATCGTCATTCATAGGATGACATGGTCCTTTCAACTGAAATCGTCTACCTCCTTATTCAATTTCCCAGTATTGTAATGTATTGAGGAGTCATAATTGTTAATCAACTAAAATAATTTTCCTTGTCACATATTCATCTCATTTTATGTCAGTACATAATTTAATTATTTTTTAAAGGAAAATATAGCACACATTTCATTGTCAACCTAATGCCTAAATATTTTTAATCTAGTGATTACTACAGCAAACTCAAAATAACGAGTTAGGTAATTTCTCTCAATTACCCTTTGTTTTCATGAGGTATAAGTAATAACCATGACATTTATCCAGAGAATGTATCAAAATTACATCTTATATGTTTCTGTACAGAATACATACCCATATCCATTATTGGTTAATTTAAACACATTGGAATTGACTAAACATAACTTTAATTAGGTGACTATATATTCACATTCATTCATACAACGGAATTTGCAACGTTTCTAAGTTATCATGGTGAGTTGATTGGACATTAGAGGGAAAATATACACAATTCACTAATAATATCCATCCAAAAGAAGAAAAAAGTATATTTCAGTCACCGAAGTTGGACAAGGACAAAATTCAATAAAATATGTATTCAATGGACTTATATATATATACGCTCTCTTGAGATTATGCGACGAAAAACTGAAACCTTCTAAAAACAAAATTAATACTTATTTAATGTTTCATAATTATTATTGACCTCACCTATTTTGATAAATCCAATTATGCTTTAATATGTTTTGATAATCTCAATTTTGATTCAATATTATTTGATAATCCCAAATAATTTTTATCATTATAATAATTTTTCGTTCAATCTATGACATCATATTATTAATTTCAAAATGATCATTGGAATTTGTTAATAAATGGGTATCTATGATTATACTTGTTCAGAAATGCTACTGACTCAATCCGAATTTTATTTGCATAGAACAGATAAGTATTAATTGTTGAGTCACTAGTACAGACCTACCAGTACATAGCCTACCGATAGAGGAAGTCCACCATTATGCAAAATAGTTACCGAGACAAACAAACAGATAGAAAACTACCGATATAAAGTCCACCGATACAAATACAAAGACAACTGATGCAATGTTCTCAAGTACACAACTACTGATAAGGTTATGTACACAGGTACATAAGTCTACCGATATGGATAATGTCATCGGTATATAGACAGTCACCATTACACCTGAGCTACCGATAGAATAAGTCTACCGGTAGGCACAACTCAACTGATACAGAATAACAACTACTGTTATGAAGTCCACCGTTAGTATGGGTTACTGATACATATGTTCACCCGTACAGAAAGGTCACTGATATGCATAACAACTAATAATAGAAAATGCTACTGATATATAGAGATATTGTTATAAAGAGTAACATCTACTGATAGAAGGAGCTATATATAATAGGATCTACCTATAAGAGGATCTACTGATAAGAGGAGCTACGGATAGATGGAGCTACCGATAAAAGGAGCGACCGATACAAGCTCAATGATACTAAGAGCTACCGATATAAATTAGTCACTATGTCTATAAACTCTATTTATATTTCTTTATTTAGTAACAGTCATATGTGATGTTTTTAATGCACCATATATTAATTAATGATAGTGGTTGGCATTTCAAGATCTGTACCTCATACCTGTATAAAGGCAATCATTCTTATTGTAGGAGATAAAGCTATATAAGTGAACCTCGAACTACTAAAGATGTGTGGTGGTCGATCAGTCTTTCCATTCACATACGAGACAATCTTATAGAGATAATCATAGACTTACATACATAGAAGATGTAGGAATAATACGTACTGAATCCAAAAAGCATGAACATTCAAGGAGAAAAGATCTTTAGTGATTTCACTTGCACTCAAGATGATCAGACTGATCAACCTGGACTTAGAAGTCAAATACAAGAATGAAACTCGGTTTCTTGACAAAAAAACATAGAAGGACTCAAAGACTCATCTGCATCAATCCCAGGAGTCTTGAGATTCACTCAAAATACATAGATCATTCAAAACTCATCTCTATTTGTATAGCTCTATTGAATTTCATTTATTTACATTTTGAGCAGCATGTGAGCTCTTCAATTTTAGACACACACTTTCTGTTATGCTGAACTGGATGATTTGTAAATACTCCCTCAATCCTTCCTTACACTCTTATATACCACTGTGGATAGTGGTAGTGGTCAAGTGTGACCTGGACAGCCTGTGAGTTGTTGTTAATCTTTGTTTTCTCATGTAGAGCTATGGTAGAGGTCGTTGTACTAGGAAAGTCTTTGTACTATTGTAAACCCCAATCTCGTGTGTGGATAATAGTTTATATAAAATGTTTGAGAAGACTAAGTCTCATTTTGAGACTGAACCACTTGGTTAAAACGGTTGTGCTTGTTTATTTTGTTTTAACTATATTGAATATTCTGATTCTAAGTACATTAAATATAAATCTGTTTTAAAGTAACTAAGATATTTAAACTAGAATGTTTTTGTATTTATTGTAAAGAATTAGGTTAGTTTCAAAAGCTAATATAATATTCAGATTATATTAACATAAAACTAATCAATATCTTAAGAACCTAACTGAACCTTTACTGTATTACAAATTCACTACAGTTTATCTTTTTTTTTAATTTGGGGGATTTTAAAAAAAATATTATTAACAATAATTTTTAATTGGAACTCAATTAACCCCCCCCCCCCTCTTGAGTATACACTCCAACCAACATTTGGTATCAGCAGATATAAAGGATTTCCAAATACCTTGTTTTTTCAACTATGATTTTAGTTGTATCCTAGAGTTCTTAAATTTCTGTTAGTTCTAAATTTTATCTGTTTAAATATATTTTCTAAAATATAAAATGGATAATTGACTAGAAGGTACTACTACCAACATGACTACTTTCTTTAATAGTGTTAATTATTCCCAGTGGAAACTGAAAATGAAAATTCATTTAGAATGAATGGGATTTGACATCTAGACTGCTATAGAGACCTAGGATAAGATTCTAGAAACTGAAAGAACTACTTGGGATAAACCTAATAAAACATCTTACAATAATAATTATAATTCAATGAATTCCCTGTATTGTGATTTAGGAGTTGAATAATTTAACCGAATATCTGCTTATAAAACTGCTTATGATATCTGGGATACTTTGGAAATTTCCCATAAGGGAACAACAATTGACAAGGAAAAGATATTGAATACCTAAACTATTAAATATGACAAAGTTAAAATGAAACCTGGTGAACCTATTTTTGAAATGTATCTATGGTTCAAGGAAATCGTAATTACAACGAGCACACATGGAAAGGATGTTCCAGCAAAGGAGCAGATTTTGAGAATACTAAGATGTCTACTAGAAATATGGAGAGGCACATCAGTTTCAATAAATAATCATGTGACAAATGTTCACTTCCTATTAAAGAGATAATTGGTAAGTTAATGATTTATAAAGAAGAACTGAAGGTAAACAAAGAAGAAGATAATGAACCTAAGTGGATTTCAGTGGCATTTAAGTCTACTAGCCCAAAGAGTAAAGACAAGAATAAAGTACACATACCTACAAAGGGCTCAACAAATGAATTTTTAGATTCTGATAGTGATGATGAGATGGATCAAATAGCCAAGAGATTCAAGAAATTAAACAGGAAGAAGAAATTTTTCCTAAAACCAAATTATAAGGGTAAGTATGACCAATGAGGTAATTGGATGAAATATTGGAAGAAATATGATAAGGATGATGAGATAGTATGTTACGAATGCAAAAGAAAAGGTCACATTTAGGATGACTATCCAAAATTGATGTTCATGAATAAATATGATTATAAGGAAAAAAATATAAGAATGCTTTGAAAGAAACCTGGAGTGCATCAGAAGATATTTCAAGTGATTCTGACTCCACTCAGGATGAGAAATCTCAAAAGGCTAATATGTAGTTCATGACAAACACATCTGAGGTAATATCAGATACTCCCGCTTTAAATTATATTTATTATGGAGATAATTCTGATTCTGAAAACATGTCTAGTGAAGAGTTATTTGAATACTTTAATATGCTAGAGGATATCTGTAATGAGATGAAGGATAAGTATAAAACCTTAAAGAAATAGTATTCTTTCACTAGAACTATCAAATCTGCATTAGAAATAGAAAATGAAAAGAAGGCTCAACTGTTAAAGGATAATACTCAACAAAAATTGTATAATGGGCTACATAGAATAGATTTATAAAAGTTTAGAAATGGAAAGAATACTCTAACTCAAATGCTTGGAAAACAATTTCCACCAAAGTATACTACAGGTTTAGGCTATCAACCTGGACCGAGAATGCTTGTTAAAACTAAATTTATTCCTAAATCTGGATAGTATGCTGCTAGATCCAGTTTTGGTAATTCCTATTCCTCATGTAGATATTCACATAGTTATAGATCAAAAAAAGATTATCTTTCAAATTATTTTGAATCTACTGATTATATAAAACCCAATAGAAAAATCTGGGTACCAAAATTTTGCTTGTTAACCTGTCTGGACCTAAGAAAATATGGGTACCAAAATCATTTTTTGTGTAAAACTGTTTTGTAGGAAACTTTCTTAAAAAGTTCCTTTAGGAAGACATGGTACTTGGAAAGTGGATGTTCAAGGAATATTACTGGAGATTAATCATGTTTTAAAAGTTTAATCAAGTTTGATGGAGGACATGTAACCTTTGGTGATAATTCAAAAAGAAAAATCATCGGCTTACGCCAGATTGGAAACACTGATTCAATTTTAATTTCTAAAGTTTTGTTTGTTGGTGGATTAAAATACAACCTGTTAATTATTTATCAGTTGTGTGATAATGGTTTTAATGTTTAATTTGAAAATAATGCTTTCCATGTATTTGATTCAAAAAATGTTTTGGTATTTATAGCATTGAAAAATAAAAATATTTATGCTTTAGATATAAACTAATTAACCAAACAAAAGGTTACTTGTTTAAATGCTTCCATATTGAATCTTGGATTTGGCATAGAAAATTAGGACACTGCAATGTTCACACGCTTAGGAAACTAACTAAAAAAAATTTAGTTTGAGACTACCTCAACTAAAATTCCCATCAGACAAAGTTTGCACTCCCTATCAAAAAGGAAAGAAATATAAAGTTTCATTCAAATTAAAGTAATAAGTTTCAAAATATCAACCTCTCAAGTTGTTTCACATGGACTTGTTTGGACCTTCTTGAGTTTCTAGTTTAAATGGGAATCATTGTGTTTATGTCTTAGTAGATGACTTTTCAAGATACACTTGGGTGTACTTTCTTTCTCACAAAAGTGAATCATGTTCTTATTTCATTAAATAATAAAAATCTATAGAGAACCTTTGAGGACTTATGTTTAAGACCTTGAGAAGTGATCATGGTCTTGAGTTTCAAAATCCTGAGTTTGAATCTTACTGCTCACACAATGGCTATAGTCACATCTTTTCTGCCCCTAGGACACCTCAAAAGAATGGTGTAGTAGAAAGAAGGAATAGAACCCTTCAAGAAATTGCAAGAAATATACTTAATATGTATGACCTACTTGTTTACTTCTGGGATGAAGCTGTGAATATAGATTGTAATATTATAATTAGAGTCTTGATTAGACCTGTTCTTAATAAGACCCCTTATGAATTGTGGAATAATAGGAATCCTAAAGTGAGTTACTTCAGAGTTTTTGGTTGCAAAGTCTTTATTCTTAATACCAAGGATAATATTAAAAAATATTCTTCTAAAAGAGATGAGGGAATATTTATAGGTTACTCTATATCTAGTAACTATTATAGAGTCCTTAACAAAAGAACCAAATATGTGGAATAATCTGTTCACATCAAATTTGATGAAACTGATCCATATGAACCTAAGTCTTCTTTTGAAATTCTTGAAGACGATCTATCTATTCTAGACCTAAATGATTAGATAAATGAACCTGCTGTAAAACCAAGCAATTCAAGAAATTTTCCAGAACTTGCTTTTGGTGAACCCGAACCTAGAGAAGAATAAGAAATTTCTAGTTGTACCTTTAATAGATCAACTAATAATCCAAAGAATCATCCATTATATGTTGTTGTTGGTAATCATTATAGAGGGACACAGACTAGAGCTTCTCTAAGAAATCAGGATGAACATGAATCCTTTCTTTCACAGTTAGAACCTAAAAATATCAGTGATACAATCAATGATTAATTTTGGGTAATGGCTATGCAAGAAGAATTAAATCAATTTGAAGGAAACAAATTCTGGGAATTAGTTGACAGACCTAAGGACACTTTGACGAATCAGGAAATATAGTTAGAAATAAAGCAATGCTAGTTGCACAATGATACAATCAAGAGGAAACAATAGACTCTGAGGAAACCTTTTCACCTGTAGCTAGATTATAAGCTATTAGGATTTTACTTGCCTATGATGCTCATCTAAATTTCATGTTATAACAAATGGATGTTAAAAGTGCGTTTCAAAATGTCTTTATAGTTGAAGATGTTTTTTGAATAGCCACCTGGATTTACAAATCCTTAGTTTCCAAATCTAGTTTATATGATTTCTAAAGCCTTATATGGTTTAAAACAGGCCCCATGAGAATGGTATGATATACATAGTAGTTTTCTTTTTTCAAAAGGTTTTTCTAAAGGGATTGTTAATACAACTCTCTTTATTAAAAGAATTTTCAAAGATGTTTTGATAGTGAAAATCTATGTTGATGATATTATTTTCGGATCGCCTAAAAATACATTGTGTATTGATATTTCAAATAGTATGAAAAAGGAATTTGAAATGAGTTTAATGGGTGAACTCAAATATTTTCTTGGATTTCAGTTTTTTCAAAATGAAAATGGTATTACCATAAATCAAAGTAAATATACAAAGGATCTTATAAAACGTTTTGGTTTAGAAATTATTAATGAAAGTGACACACCTAAGAGTACTAATTGTAATTTGGATGCTGATAAAACTGAAAAACCAGTGGATCAAACCAACTACAGAGGTTTGATTTGGAGCCTACTCTACCTTACTACTAGTCGACCATATATTTTCTTTAGTGTGTGTATGTGTGAAAGATTTCAAGCTAATCCAAAAGAGTCACACTTGCATGCTATGAAAAAAATATTCAAATATCTTTAACATACTACTAACATAGGATTATTTTATCAAAAAGGACATTCATTCGATTTAATAAGTTATTCAGATGCTGACTTTGCTGGTTTCAAGTTAGATAGAAAGAGATCTTATGGAACATGTCATATTCTAGGTAAATCATTATTTTCCTACTTTACTAAAAAGCAAAATAATATTGCATTGCCTACTTATGAAGTAGATTACATTACTGCTGGTAGTTTCTGTGCACAAATTATGTGGATGAAACATACTCTACTGGACTACGGATATCAGTTTAGACATGTATCTATAAACTGAGATAACAATATTTCCATTAACATCTCTAAGAATCTCGTGTCTCACTCTAGGAACAAACATATTTCTATATGGAACCACTTTTTTAGTTATCATTTCCAAAAGGGTGATATTACTCTGGAATTTATAGGTACTGAACATCAATTATCTTACATATTCACTAAGCCTTTAAGTTTATATAGGTTAAGTTATATCAGACATGAGTTAGGAATGACAAACATTGTAAGTTAGAAACCTCGCCGGTATGACCCTCACTGTTATACCTCACCTGAATAAACCTCACTGTTATACCTCACTGGTATGAACCTCACAATTATACCTCACTAGTATGAACCTCACAGTTATACCTCACTAGTATGAACCTCACTGTTATACCACCCCGGTATGAACCTCACCGGTATGAACCACACTGTTATACCTCACAGGTATGAACCTCACTGTTATACCTCACTAGTATCAACCTCACTTTTATACATCACCGTTAGGAATCCTCACCGGTATGTGTTACTGTTAGGTTGCACTATTTTTAATCATTGGTATCTTTAGCCGCCAGAATCTGTATCATCGGTACTATACTTATTACGTTTTATTTATTAATTTTGTGATACATAAATGATAAAACATAAGTCTGGATCCCATCTCGATCCACCTCAAACCCTTTACCTTCAAGACTTAGCTCTCAATTTTTCAAACCCTAATCCTCACGATTCATAGATTGGAATGAGTGAAGAGACCATCAGTCAGTGAAAAGGATGATGAGATGAATGCAAAGAGAATCAAAGGAGATTCTGGTGTTGGAATTGAAGTGAAGAAACCTACAAATCTGTATCTCTTTCAAAGGATGATAGTCGTTGCGAAAGAGCTATGCGCATAATGGTTGATGACCAATAAATATTTAGTTCTAGAAGTGCTGGAGGACCAGAAATGGGTAGAATGATTCTCGAATAACAATGGCCCTTATTATCCAATGCTGGTAAAAGAATTATATTAGTTTGTTCGTTTTGAGAAATCCTAAGTTCATAATAGGATGGTATCTGTAGTGAATGGAAGGACAATATCTTTTTCCTCTAATGAGTGGGCTGAGTGCCTGAAATTTCCACATGAAGGAGATTTTGGGTATTTCCCTAAATCGGTACCTCCTACAAGTGACATATTTGAAGATGAAGATGATTTAGAAGAATTAACAGAATAAGGCACAACAATAAAGGTAGTTACTACATAAATGGATGGAGAGAACCGATTACTATTCAAGTTCATCCAACATGTGCTAAGTCCATGAAGAAGGGGACTTTGCAAATATGAAATATGAAGATATATATTTGCTGCATCTGTTAAGACATGATGTTAAGGTTAATCTATGTAGACTTTTAATGATTAAAATTGAAGATATGACCAGGACAAAGTCAAAAAATAATTCTCTATTCTTTGAAAAGATGACCTCTATGATGATCAAGGTAAGAGGTGTGGCTATATGTCAGGACGAGACATTGGTTATGAAAGACAACTTTTGTATTACCAAAACAATCTGTAAATACGTGTAAATCAATTGGAATCTATGGAGAAGAGAATGGATCTATGATGATGAGAAGTTGTATTATAATTTTAATTATTTGGATCATCCTTCTTGGCCTAAGGATGCGAGGGATCCAGGTCTAGGACCTGATGAAGAGGAAAATTAGTATAGTGATGATACTGATGAAGAGGATACTTCTATAGATGATGGAAGGGATCCAGACATACCTCTAAGTCCTGTTTCTGAATTTGTATCATCTAGAAAGTAAATAGACTTGGAAGAGAGAAATGAAGAAGCACCTGTTAATAAGGAAGACCAAGGCAATTCAGGTCATGAGAAGCCTCCTCCAGAAAATGAAGAAGAAGAAGAATCTGAAACAGAAGAATCTATTTATACCTACTTGAGTCTCAGTCCACTGATTGGGCACTCCTCAATGCCTAATTAGGAGGTTGTGGATGTAGATAGACCTGCCCCTATTTCTTGAGGAGCCTCCTGGTGTTGCAGAATTCAAAATGGTTGTGGAATATTATTCTAAGGAAGACCTACTTTCTGAGGCTTCTCTTAATGTACATATACAAGAGAATGAACAAATTGAGGGGGAGAATCCTACCGGATTTGGAAATGTTTCAGTTGCTCATGAGATTGAAGACGGGGCAGAAGACCCAGGTTTTGTAGTTTGTGGGTTAGACTATCCTGATTCCGAAGATGCAACACCCATCAATAGACCTCCCGTCACTTATAATATCATTTCTAAAACTTTACCTAAGGACATAGTAAGAAAAACATTATTTAAACCAGTTGAATCAGATCTCCAGGATAGTTTTGTGGATGAAATAAAAATAATGGAAACCACTTTAGTATCTTCTATCCATTATATGGTGAATGCATCTGTATCTGGTGTTTTGGATGAAGTCAAGACCTTCCAGAATCAAATTTCAAGCTTGGAAGAGGATATTGAATCTTTAAAGAAATCAATTGTCACTTTGTCATCTTAAATTAGATCTAAATATCTGGTAGACAAAGAAATGGATTTTGTGAAGATTATAGTTGGGAAGATGGAATTTGTTTTGAGGAATTTAAGAAATCCATTGAACATCATGTTAGCACCCAGGACTCTCTTGTGAAAAATCTCATAACTGGGATGACTAAATCTTTTAAGCAAGCAGTTTCCTTTAATGTTTCACCTATGAGTTCTACCAAGCCTGATTTGGATATTGATAATATTCAAGCTGTGATGAGAGAAGATATTGGACAATCTTCTACCACTGGCTCTGTAGAATCTGATTCTTTGACCCAAGTGGTGACTACCACTAGGGATATTGGGAAAATTGTTTAGAACATCATGAGAGAGGACACTACTTATCAGAAAGAGGTTAAATACAAAGTGTATTTCTATATCCAGAGGATCTACAACAAGAATCAACCGAACAATCATTTCAAGCATCTGTTAGAAAACATGAAACTACACCCAGTAACTCAGGATTTCAAAGAACAAGTAAGCAAGATCAAGGTTTTGACTCCTGCTCTAGAAAAATTAATGGAGAAAAAGGATGACTTTATCTCAGAAATTGAGAGAGGAGGAGGAATCATAATGGACATTTGGAATCTATTTCTTCCATTTTTTCATGTAGACAGTACTACAATAATTGTACCTCTATTTCTCCCGGCCTCATCTCATTCTGCCTCTATTCGTCAGATGTCTCCAGCTCCAGCAATTTGGAGCCTCACTCCTTTAATCACCCATCGAGCAACACAGTATAGGCCAAACACTATATCCATAGCTCAACCTCCATTTATCATCTTTGGTGTTCCTAAGCCTCCACATGCATCCACAAAACCTGAATCCTTTTCTGATCCAAAGGGAAAATACCATGCTTTGGAGGTGGATTGAATAATTACTAGGAATATTTATAGGAATCACTTGTACTTCTTTCCTTCTCAATTTTGTATTTCTCTGTATATTTTTCCCCACTAAATATATCTGATATTACTTTATTTTACTTTCTGTTACTTATCTCATCCTTTTTTTCCTACTTTTTTCTAATCACAAAGGGGGAGAAATATAAGAAAAGGGGGAGAAATAAAACAATGGGGGAGAAATATAATAAAGGGGAAAAAATATAAGAAAGGGGGAGAAAATGATAAATGTGAGAAATATGAGCATAATTTAATTCTACCTCGGGTACATTTGTTTTATATCTCTGATACAGTTGTTTCATACCTCTGGTGCATTTATTTTATAATTTTACCTTTGATACATTATCATGTAATACTCTATTATCTGATACATTTGAAAATGTCATTATTCATACTGAGAAATAAGAACTATTGTATTTTATACTGATACATTATTTCTTACTTTGGAATTATAATACCATAATTTTTGATTATCAAAAAGGGGGATATTCTTGTCCTAACCTGTTTTGATAATCCCAATTATTCTTTAATATGTATTTATAATCTCAATTATGTTTCAATATGCTTTGATAATCCAAAAAAAATGTTTATCATTATAATAATTATTCGTTCAATCTATGACATAATATTATTAAGTTCAAAATGATCATTGTAATTTGATAATTAATGGGTATCTATGATTATTCTTCTTTAGAAATTTTTATGAGTCAATATGAATATGATTTGCATAGAATACATAATTATTATGTTTTAAGTCACTGATACAGACCTACCGGTACATAGCCTACTAATAGAGGAAGTCTACTGGAATGCACAATAGAGACCGATACAAAAAAATAGATAGACAACAAACAATATGAAGTCCACCGATACAAATAGCTAATGATACAAAGGGATCAGGTACACAGCTACTGATAAGGCTAATTACACTGGTACAGAAGTCTACCGATATGGATAAGATCAATGGTATACATACAGTCACTGTTACACCTGATCTACTGATAGAATAAGTATACCGGTATGCACAAGTCTACTGATACATAATAACCACTACTATTATGAATTACACCGTTATAAGCTCACTGGTATGGGTCACTGATATATACATTCACCGATACAGAATGGTCACCGATATTCATAATTGCTACAAATAGAAAGTGCTACCAATACACAGAGCTACTGTTATAAAGAGTAACATCTACTGATAGAAGGAGCTTCTGATAAGAGGAGCTACTGATAAGAGGTGCTACTGATAAGAGGATATACCGATAGAAGGAGTTATCGATAGAAGGTGTGACTGATACAAGCTCACTAATACTAAGAGATACCGATGGAAATCAGTCATAGTTTCTTTAAACTCTATTTCTGTTTTTTTATTTAGCAACAATCATATGTGATTTTTTTAATTCACCTGCTATTAATTAATGATAGTGGATGGCATTTTAGGAACCGTACCTCGTACCTGTAAAAACGTATCCATTCCTATTGCTGGAGCTAAATCTATATAAGGTTTACTTTAACTACTAAATACGTGTGGCGGTCGATCAGTACTTCCATGCACATATGAGAATATCTTTTAGAGATACTCAAGGACTTGCATGCATAGATGAAGAAGGAAGAATACGTACTAAATCCATAATTTTTGATCATTGAAGGAGAATAGAGCTTCAACGATTTCACTTCCACTCATGCTGATTAGACTGATCAACCTGGACCTGGAAGTAAAATATAAAAACGACACTCAGTATCTTGATAAAAATGAGAGAAGGACTCAAAGCCTCATCTGAATCAATCCTAGGAGTCCAGACCTTCACTCAAAATACATAGAGCATTCTAAACTCATCTCTATCTATTTAGCTCTATTGTATTTAATTTACTTACATTTTGAGCAGCGTGTGTGCTCTGTATTTTTAGACACACATTTTCTCATGTGTTGAACTGGCGGATTTATAAATCCTCAATAAATCCTTCCTTATACTCTTATATCCCACTGTGGATAGTGGTAGAGGTTAACTGTGACCTGGACAACCTGTGAGCTATTGTTAATCTTTGTTTTCCGACATAGAACTGTGGTAGAGGTATTTGTACCTGGACCATCTTTCTACTGTTGTAAACCCCGATCCAGGGTGTGTATCAAATTTTATATAAACTATTTGAGAGGACTAAGTATCATCTTGAGACTGAACCTCTTAAATAAAACTTTTGTGCATGTTTATTTTATTTTAAACTATATTGAATATTCCAATTCTAAATACTTTAAATATAGATCTGCTTTAAATTATCTCTAATGGTTAAACTAGCAAGTGTTGGTATTTATTGTAAAGAATTAGGTTAGTTTCGAAATCTAATATAATCTTGATATTAGATTATCTGATATCTAATCAATCTCTTGAGAACCTAACTGACCCTTTACTATATTAAAAATTCACTACAGTTTAGCTTGTTGTTTTAATTTGGGGGATTTTAATAGAAATCCTTTTAAAAGAAATTTTTAATTGGAACTCAATTCACCCCCTCTTGAGTATCCACTACGACCAATAATTATAATACATTATCATGATCTTAAGTAAAATCCTCAAGTGATATTCATGTTCTTCCTTTATTATTTAATATACAAGAATATTATATATAAATATTACCAAAAACTGATCAAGGTAGTATCTAAAGAATAAATTCATTAATTCCACAAAGATAATAAGGGAATTTGAAAGACAAAAATGAATCAATATAAGCTCATATCTTCTAAACATTTTATAAAATGTTGTCTTGGGAATATATTCCCTCTTGAACCACAATTGATCATATCCAAAACTAAAGAAACCTATTAAAAATATCAAGATTCACATTATTGATAAAATAGTTCATCAATACATGGAATATGATAGTTGTTCATCATCTTAATGTTATTTTTTTTTTCTATTCAATGAAATTTTGGATCCATCCATATTTCATAAATAAAAATATAATCGGTTAACACCAAGGTGATTAATTAGGGAATATTTATCCCTCATTAATATTATCCTGGGTATACTTCTTTAATTATAGAAACTAAATTGTGACCATTCAATAAAGTGTCATTGAAATTGGAATAGCACCATGTATGAGTTCTATTGAAAATAAAACATCATCATTTAGTGGAAGGCCTTGAAATTTTTATTGAAAGGAATCAATAAAAATATATACAATATGTGTATCCTAATTTTTGTGTTTCCCTATAAATATATGAGAGATATATCATTCATTTATAATAATTATGACCCACAATATGAACATAATTTCCATTGGTAGTTCATATTAATCATTGCATTGATATATAATCATATATTCATTTAGAATATAAAATATGACTTCCCTCCTTTGGAAATTGATTTGAGTTTCATATAGAGAAATCAAATATATGCCAAAAATCTCATCAAACCGAATGAAGGGAAGGTTATAAAGAATTTTAGGAAGCACATTACCCTAAACATCAACCGGAAAAAAATTAAAAACATGTAAATCTACCATTGATCTACTAAATGTTTTCACAACTAACTCGTCATCTAATTGTTGAGGTGATATGGTGATAATGTTATAAAATTATTTTGAAATAAAAGATTGGGAGGGTCATAAATAAATTTAGACATTTTCTATCTTATAGTGGATTGTATTTATAACTTTGACCACATTGTTGTCATACTCCACATCACCAATAGTGATCAAATGCATTTTCCATTTTTCTTTGGGCTTAATAATTTGCGAACATCAATCATAATTGTTAAACCTTGGATTTAGTCATTGAATAGAATAATAAATATTTTCAATACACATGATGAATTGTTGTTTTAGAGTTGAATTTAATGTTGTCATATCACTATTCACATCATTAACTTATTAACATCAAGTTGGACATAAGTTTCCCTTTGAACAAACCATAAATACTTAAATTATTTACTAGTCCCCTTAAAAAAATTTCAAAAAATGATTATTTCTACAGTTTGTGTATAAGGAAATGGTCATATTATACACTCTATGGGTTTTAGATTTTTCATTTTCACTCAATCTTCACTTTCATTTAAAAACCATGATAATGATACATAACTCTAACCTCTATTTCTAGCTTGATTTCACATTTAATGATTTCTTAATATCTACTACAATCTATTATAGCTAACACCATTTGGAGATTTGGTTTTAAACCACTGAAGAATTGATAAACCATAACTTCAAGTTGGATGATAATGCATAAAGCATACCTTATAGGTGTTGTACACTTTTCGTCCAATGTTCTATTTGGTTCATCATTATTTTTCTATAAATCGTGGAATTTATTATCTATTTTCATAGAATTAATATAAGGAATGTACTAAATGAAAATTATTTTATTGAACTTATCTGATTTCATACAGTCAATTTCATCTTGTTAAATCGTATTCTTGTTATATTCCATCTTTGATCCACTTCACCTTCACATTGATATACAACATAAATGAATATATTATGTTATGATCGTTGGATGACATAAAATATAATTTAAATTGTAAAAATACATTACTCCTCCACTAGTAGATCAAAAGACTCAATGAAAAGATTTGGCTTATACCAAATGAAGGAATCAAAAAATGTTTTTCCCTCCATTTATCATTTTTTAGTCCAAAATGATTCATATATTAAGAAAGATTTGTTATCATATACATGTAACATTGAATTCCAAGTCCCATGACATTCTATGTAACGACCCTATGTTTTTCAATGGAAATTCCCTTCTTATAATTATGTCATAAAATAAAATGAAAATACAACATAAGGAGCTACTAAGTGCTCTCGGACCTTTAAACATAATTTTGTCACTTCAGTGTTTGGAATTATTAAAATCTGACATACACTGTTGTGTTTAAGATGATTTTTGGAGTCTAATAAAACAAAAATAGTTTTTGTTGAATAGTAACCTACCCTTATAAATAGTAACATACCATTATAAATAGTTATACACCATAATTAATAGTAACCATACCTATGATAGTTTAAAAATAATATCCACGTGAAAGTATGATGTACCTATATTTTAGAATAAGTAAATGAATGTTTTAAAACCGTTTTTTTGGTAATAAACAATGATTTTAATTAAATAATAAATTAAACAGATTTAGAAAATTATTTTTAAGAAATGGACATCATTTTTGGATTCTACATGTCAAAAAATGGTTGAGGTCAATTTTTTGGATTTTTCTGAAATACTAGATTTTTTTATGAATAGTGAAATACTGTAATTTACAAAAAAAGCTATATAAGATAATTATAGAGTCATGTGTGATGTTCTGCTGATGTAAGACAACTTGATTGAGGATTACATGATAATATTAATATTCTTGGTCATGGAATACTCACTATTACATGTCATAGGGAAAATTAATAAACTAATGAATTTTAACTTAAGGAAACCCCTCTCCCCTCCAATATAAATACCACCCTTCACAACATCATTTCCTCACACCAATCAAGCTCCAAGCCTATCTATACTCTTCCCAAACATCATCCCTAGACCCTCTACCACGTCCAAGAGCGTATTCTCTCAACAAAAGGCCATTCCTAGCTTCCTTATGGAGGATCTCAAGAGGAGGATTTAAGAGGTAATTTCTCAACCTCTTCTCCTTTAATTTCCTTTCAAGTTCAAGTTAATTTCTAGATCTATTCCCACATATCATCATCCATATGGGATTTTAACTCTCGTATTATACTCGTACTATAATGCTATGATGCTAATGGTATATTATATCATCCAACCCCCTTTCCCACTTTCTTTTGTTTTATTAAAGTGAATCTTGTTCGTGATGTATTAATTTATCACCTTCAAGAACGACATGTTTTTTCTTCCATTTATACATTCAGATCTGGTCATGAAACCATTTTTTTAATTAAACTAGAATTTTTTATATTCATTATGTCCTATCTAAATTTCTCTAAATAACTTATGGCCATATTACTAAGTGATAAATTATTACAAGTTTGTTGTGATCGAAAAACTATTCAAATTAACCCAAATAATGATCCTTTAATTCTTATATACTAATTCATCCATAGGGATATAATACGATTCATTATAAGATCATTAAATATCATTTAATATCATGTAATATCAGTTCTATATGTTTACCCATGTTCTACCAAAACATTAATTTAATAATACAAGTGAACCACTCAAGAAAACCATTAAAACAAACATTCCCGAATAATGTTTTTAAACTCTATAACTCATCGAAACGCACATAAAATCACATAATGAAAACATAATGAAAAATATTAATCTGAAAAAGTTTCTGAATTTCTAATTAATGAATATAATTTCATTATAAAATTCAATAAAGTTAAGGAAGAATTCAGATACAAGGTAAGGGGAAATTCTCAAACCCAACATTCATCCTTTGGGTTCTCCCTCTTTCACTCCATTTTTTATATCGTTACTCCTTAAAGATCATATATTCATCATTTTAATCCCTTTATTGGTATTTAAATGTATTTACTTGGTATTTATTTTAATTAAAATGTTTTCCAAAAGAACTCATCTTTTAAAAACACACATTTTACTTCTCACTCAATGTGGACGGTTATTGTAACATGTATATTATTCCCTCTTTCTTTTGGGAACCCAAAGATTATTAATGTGTTTCTATGAGATTTAACCAATTCCTTTACATGGTTTAGGTATTTTCACTTTTGATATATGTTCTATGTGGCAAACATGATAATGATAATGTTATGATGTGACGAGTGCGCCCAGAATCATATAGCACAATATGAATGTTTCAAAGAGACAGGTGCGCCCAGAATTATACAGCACTCCAATGCATTTGGTAAAGTAATGAATCTCATGATTAAATGTGAAATTATGTTTTAAAAAGATGCTATCTTGGTTCACAAGCATGTGTGGTAGTTAACCACTAAGACATGATGTTTCATTTTTTTATGCATTTCCACATTTCAAGTCTTTTATTTATGCTCCTCTCATGTTCATGATCTTTTGACTATGTCATGATTATACTCACCCCATGCTATATTGTTATTATATATCCTCTTACTATGATTCTAGATCACCCCTTTTGATCTGTATCCTCATGTGGCTACATGTACCAAGGAGAGGACAACTTCCAATAAGATTATAGGGAAGAAGAAATTAAAAAAAATGTTTATGATTGATGTTTTAATTGCTATGTATGTTCCTAGTTTACCCAAGACACTAAACCATTGGATTCTCTATGTGTAATACTATTATTTTGTTTACCTTTAAAATGATTTAATTGTAATATAATAAATTTCCGGGTTGCTATAGTTGGTATCAAAGGAAAGGTTTAGTTAATTTGGGAATTAGGATTAGTGAACCCTAGAGAAAACCTGTAGCATGAGACTAAGTAAAAATATGGTCACAAGAATATTTTCATAGGGATCCCATATGTTATGTTATTGGTTTAAAATTTTTAAATGATTAAGTTAATCATGAATAGTTTACTTAGGTTTTGTTCTTACTTTTTCTATTTTAGAAATTGGTGGGAACCAGGAGAAATCAGGCCAACAACTCGTGTGAGGGACAATGCATCGATTGTCCGAACGACATCCCTAATTATTTGGGCTTGGAGTTCGAAACATCATGGAGATTCTTACCCAATTATCTTAGGTTATGAACAATAACCATAATAATGGGGAACATCCTCCTTCACCAAAGAGGGAGCAACTGGCCATCGAATGTTTTATGTGGCAATGACCACCGAAGTTTAGTGGATATTCCGATCAACTAGTTGTGTAACTGTGGGTCAACTCCATGGAAAATATATTTTCTGTGATTCACTGTTTTGATATGGAGAATGAAAATCTAGATGTTTATCTTCTAGATGGAGAGGACAATGAATGGTGGGATTTGATTAAGAACACCAAGACAAGGGAGGAAATTGTAGAGATGGATTGGGAAGACATTAAGATAATGATTCTTAATAATTATTTCCCATGAACTCTTCAAACAAAGATGGAGATAGAATTTATAGAGTTCAAGAAAAAAATAAGGAGAATCTGTCACAACCTATGAAGCAAATTTCACAAGTATTTCAAGGTAACCTCAGGGTTTTTTTATCAACAATGATAGAAAAATTGATAAGTTATTTAGTGGACTAAAATCACACCTTTTAAAGACTCTTGAAATTTGAGACATTGGAAGTTATGAAAAAGTTGTTCAATGTTCCCTCGAAGTGGAGATGGAGTTTGGATTATGGTCCCGTGTAAATGGTGATAAGAAATTAAATATGGAGTTTCAAGCTAGAGGATCTAATGATAATGGTGGGAAGAAAAAACAATGACCCACAAGCCAAAAATGTGGAAAGTTTCACCATGGGAACTTCCTGAAAGGGATGAAAAAATGCTTCAAGTGTAGGAAATAAGGACACCATGCACAAGAGTGTCGAAAATACACAAAAAGGCAAGATAATTTAGACTAGGAAATGAGAAAACCTCTCATGGTTCAATGCAATAACTGGAGAAATCTAGGGCACTATGCATGTTAGTGCACTAATCCTCGAGTTCTAGATGGTAATCGACATCAGAAACCACCAAAGCCAAAGGAACAAGGGAAGGCTTATTCCATCACTACTATGGAAGTGGAGAATGATAATGAAGTCGTATAAGGTACACTTCTTATTCACTCATGAATGGAAAATGTCTTATTTGATTTTGGTTCTACGCATTCCTTTATATCTTGAATGTTTTCTAGAACTATAGAATCGAAGCCCCGAATCCTTGAAGAATACATATCTTAAAAAACACCAAGTGGTACAATTATTGAAACCCTAGTGTTTGACTCTTCTCCTGTTGGTGTTTGTGGGGGGATTCATTTGGACAATCTTGTAATACATCCCTTGGTGGAAATCAAAACTACAAAGGGAATGGATTGGCTCTCGTTATTTAGAGCACATATCAACTCTTGGTAAAAGGAAGTATCTTTTCATATTTCGAACCATCCCATGTTTCTCTACAAATGCAAGGAAGATCATACATATCTTTTGAATAATACTTTAATGTTTTTGGTGTTGATTCTCCATGAAGAAGAAAACCTCTCCTGAATGGTTGAGTCGAAGGAATGTGCCAACCTTGAGGAAATTCCCATCGTGAGGGAATATCGTTATGTATTTCTCATATAGTTACCCAGAATTCCCCCAGATCATGAGGTAGATTTATCAATTTAACTCATACCTGGAGCTACTCCTATCTCGCAGTGTCCCTATAGGATGGCTCCTATCAAACTGGAGGAGTTAAAGAAGAAGCTGCAAGAGCATCTGGACAAAGGGTTCATACGCCCTAGTGCATCACCTTAGGGTGCTCCAATGCACGTTGTGAAGAAGATGGATGATAAAATGTAGCTGTGTATCGATTATCAGGAACTCAACAAGATCACCATAAAGAACATGTATCCTCTTCCAAGGATTGATGACCTATTTGATCAGTTAAGAGGTGAACAATACTTCTCAAAGGTGGATCTTCATTCTGGATATCATCTGGTAAAGTTTATGAAGGAAGATATTCATAAGACTACATTCCAAACACGGTTTGGGAAATTTATGTTTTTTTGTGATGCCCTTCAGACTTACTAATGCCCCTACAATCTTCATTGATTTGATGAATACAGTCTTTAGAAATTACCTTGACAAATAGTTGGTAGTGTTTATTGATGATAATCTCATCTACACCAAGAGAAAGGAGGGACATGAAGAACAAATAAGACTTGTTTTGGAGGATTTGAGAAAGGATAAGTTGTACGCCATGTTCAGAAAGTGTGACTTTTTGGATGAAACAAGTCACGTTCTTTGGACATGTGATAACAAGGGAGGAATTTCTGTGGATCCTTCAAAATCTAAGGCAATTAAGGAATGGACCAGGCCCTCTAGAGTCATAGAAATACGTAGTTTTCTTGGATTAGAGGGGTAATAGCAACATTTTGTGAGAAAATTATAATGATTGTCAATCCCACTAACTATGTTAACAAGGAAAGGGGTAAAGTATGTTTGGATGGAAGAATGTGAGGGAAGTATCAAGGATCTAAAGAGATAGCTCATCACTGCACCTGTACTCACACTACCGAAAATTGGAGGATGTTTTGTGATATACAGTGATGCTTCAAAGAAAAGATTAGGTTTTGTACTAATGAAAAATGATAATTTGATAGCCTACACCTCACGATAGTTGAAGATCCATGAGCAGAACTACCCAACATATGATCTAGAGCTGGCAGCTATGATTTTTTCCTTAAAAATTTGGCGGCACTACCTTTATGGTGAGAAGTGTGACATATACACTAACTACAAGTGCCTAATGAATATATTCACACAAAAGGTGGTAAACATGTTTCAAAAGAGATGGTTATAGATAATCAAGGATTACGATTTCTCTATTCACTACCATCCTGGAAAGGCGAAAAATGTAGCAGATTCTCTCAGTAGAAAAGAAACCGCTACTATATCCATATTATGGATTGAGATAGACCCTATCTTCTTAGATATTCAAAGGATGGATTTGGAAATCATAAGTGCATGGGATACATCCTACATTGCCCAAATTATTGCGCAACGATCAACCGAGGAGAAGATTAAGGAAGCACAAAGGGATGAAGTGTAGATATAAAAGAGTGTGAATGCAGTAAAGGAAGAGACGATTCATGAGTACAATATCAATGATGATTGTATGATCTAGTTTGGAATTTGGATTTGTGTGCCTTCATCAACTGGGATAAAGAAGAAGCTATTGGAAAATGCACATAGCTCAACATTATCTATCCATCATGGGAGTACAAAGATGTATTATAATCTCCGAGAACACTTCTGGTGGGATAACATGATGAAGAAGATTGTGGAATATATATCAAGGTTCTTGGTATGTCAGAAAGTTAAATATGTGCAACAAAAGTCCAAAGGTATGATGCAGACAATGACTATACCGATGTTGAAATGGGAAAATGTTACTATCGACATTGTCACGAGTCTCCCAAAGACATTGAAGGGAAATAATGTGATATGGGTCATGATTGACTGACTCACCAAGACTGCCCATTTTATCACTATTCGAGAATATCTCTCTCTTGAACAACTTGCAATGATATATGTGAATGAAGTGGTGAGACTACACGATGTTCCACTCTCAATTATCTTTTACTGTGATCTAAAGTTCACATCTATATTTTAGAGGAGCCTTAAACATTCTTTGAGTACAAAATTAAATTTCATCATGGAATATCACCCCCAAACTGATGGCCAATCTGAAAGGGCTATTCAGATACTTGGAGATATGCTAAGATCCTACTCTCTTGAATTCAATGGTGGTTGGGATCATAATATCCAATTGGTTGTGTTCTCATACAACAATAGCTTCCACTCAAGTATTCAGATGGCTCCATATGAAGCTCTGTATGGAAAGCGATGTAGAACTCCAACATGTTGGGATGACGTTGCAGAAAGAAAGCTACTTGGACCTGATCTTCTTCAAGAGATGACAGAGAACGTTCAAGTCATCCAGAAACACATCAAATCTTCTCAATGTCAGAAAAAGATCTATGGTGAGAACCATCGATGTGACTTGGATTTCGACGTTGGAGATAATGTCTTCCATCAAATATCTCCATGGAAGACATTCATGCGGTTCAGGAAGAAAGGGATGCTAAGCCCAAGTTATATTAGCCTCATTGAGATCCTTGACATCATAGGAGTTGTGGCCTATCATCTTGTACTTCCACCAAATATGTCTCAAGTTCATGATGTGTTTCATGTATCACTACTAATGTTGTACTTACTAGACCCCTCACATGTACTAAAGTTAAAAGTGGTGCAGGTGGAAGATGATCTCTCTTATGAGGAGCAGCCACTAAAGATTCTAGATTGGAGAGATAAAGTTCTACGCAACAAGACTACCCATCTTATCAAATTTTTGTAGAGGAACCATAAGTTTGAGGAAGAAACTTGGGAACCATAAGAGGAAAATGAAGGAGAAACACCCTCACCTGCTTGTGTAAAGTGAAATTTCAGGGGTGAAATTTCTCAAGGGGGGAAGAATGTAACGACCTAATGTTTTTCATTGGAAATTCTCTTCTAATAATTATGTAATTAAATTACATGAAAACGCAACATAATGAACTAATAAGTTATAATTGAAATTTAAACATAAGTTTGTCAATTCTGTGTTTGAAATTTTGAAAATCTGACATACACAGTTGTGTTCAAGATGATTTTTGTAGTTTAATAAAAAAAATTTTATGTGAATAGTAACCTACCCCTATGAATAGTAACATATCCTTATGAATATTGATATACCCTAATTAATATTAACCTTACCTATGATAGTATAAAAATAGTATTCAAGTGAAAGTATGATGTACCTAAATTATAGAATAAGTAAATGAATGTTTTAAAACTATTTTTTAGTAATAAAATTGATTTTAATTAAATATTAAATTAATAATACATAGAAAATTATTTTTCAAAAACGGACTTCATTTTTGGAATCTACACATTGAAAAATGATTGGGGTCAATTTTTGGGATTTTTCTAAAATACATGAATTTTTGATGAATAGTGAAATAACATAATTTACAAAAATAAGCTAAATATGATAATTATAGAGTCATTTGTGATGTTATAATGATATAAGACCACTTGGTTCGGGATCACATGATAAAATTACTATTCTTGGTCATGGAATACTCACTATTCCATGCCTTATGGGAAATTAATAAACTACTGAATTTTATATTAAGGAAACCCCTCTCCCCTCTGATATAAATACTACCCTTCACACCCTCATTTCCTCACACCTATCAACTCCAATACTTCTCTAAAATATTCCCAAACATCTTCCATATCCCCAATCCCATTTCCAAGATATTCTGGTCTCATCAAAAGACAAACCCTAGCTTCTTTAAGGAGGATCTCAAGAGGAGGATTTAAGAGGTAATTTCTCTCACTCTTCTCCTTTAATTTCCTTTCAAGTTCAAGTTCATTTAATGATATATCCCCCACCTATATTAATCCAAATGGTGTTTAAACTCCGGTATTATACATGTACTATAATGTTATGAAGATAATGGTATATTATATCATACAACCCCCTTTCCCTCTTCCTTTTATTTTATTAAAGAGAATGTTGTTCGTGGGGTGTTAATTTATCACCTTCAAGAATGACATTTTTCTTCATCCATTTCTACCTTCAGATCTGGTCATGAAACCATTTTTATGGTTAAAACACAATTTTTAATATTTATTATGTCCAATTTAGAGATATTGAAATAACTTATGGACATATTACTAAGTGATAAATTAAAACAAGTTTGTTGTGATCGAAAAACCGTTCAAATTAACCCAAATAACCATCATTTAATTATTATCTAATGAATCATCCACATGGATATAATATGATTCATTATAAGATAATTAAATATACTATAATATCATTAATAACATGTAATATCAGTTCTGGATGTTTACCCATGTTCTACCCAAACATCAATTTAAGAATACAAGTGAACCACTCAAGAAAACCATACAACAAACATTTCCGAATAATGTTTTTAAACTCTATAACTCATCCAAAGGATCATAAAATCACTTAATGAAACCATAATGAACCATATTAATGTAAAAAAGGTTCTTAATTTCTAATATATTTAATATAATGTCATTATCCAGGACATTAAAGAGAAACAAGCATTCAGATACAAGGTAAGGGGAAATTCTCGAACCCAACTTACATCCTTCGGGTTCTCCCTCTTTCACTCCATTTTTGATATGGTTACTCCCTAAAGATCATATATTCATCATTGTCTTTCCTTTCCTGGGATATAAATTTTTGAACCTTGTATTTAGGTCAAACAAAATTTTTTCCAAAAGAAATATTCTTTTTAGAACACACCTTTTACTTCTCACTCAAATTGGACGGTTCTTATAACATGTATGTTATTCCCTCTTTCTTTTGGGAACCCAATGTTTATGAATGTGTTATTATGAGAGGTAAACCATTCCTTTACATGGTTTATTTATGTTCACTTTTAATATATGTTCCATGTAGAAATCATGATAATGATAATGTTCTGATGTAACGGGAGCGCCCACAATTATATAGTGCAATATTAATGTTTCAAATTGACCGGTGTGCCCGGAATTATACAGCACTCCAATGAATTATGTAATGTGATGAATATCATTAGTAAATGTGAAATTATGTATGAACAAGATTCTGGATTTGTCTCCAAGTATGTGTTGTAGTTTACCACTATGACATGATGTTTCATTTTTTATGCATTGCCACATTTCAATCTTTTATTTATGCTCCTCTCATATCCATGATATTTTGTCTATGTCATGATTATGCTCACCCAATGCTATATTGTTATTATCTGTCATCTTACTGGGATTTTAGCTCACCACTTATGATGTATTTCCTCAGGTGGATACATGTAATAAATATATTTCCAGTGCCGATAAGAATCTAGAGAAGAAAAAATTAAATAAATGTTTATGCATGATGTTGTAACTGCTATGTATGGTCCATGTTTTCCCAAGACACTAAACTATTGGATCCTATATGTGTAATATTATTATTCTCTTTACCATTAAAATGCTGTAACAAAAATGTAAGAAAAGAAAGGGTCGCTATATTCTATCTCTAAGGTGGTAAATTATTGATTTTCTTAACAATTTTTGTATTAATGAGGTTCCTTAATATTCTAGCCATTTTGTAAAACCAATAAACATTGGTTGAGAAAACTAATATTATTTGGAAAGACACATAATAAAAGAAAATTAATTATAAAATTATAATTTATGACATATTTGGATATATCATAGGCCATTCATGATCATTAAAAAAACATAGGATTGTAACATATATATATATATATATATCCATAGGGTTCATACTAAGGTCTTTCTATCATAGTTTCCAAAGTATAACTAAATATCGCTCTAATATAATTTATAAGGACTGGTAGATTTCAAACATATATATTAAATATTAATAGATGACTATTAATAACAAAACATAACAAAAACACAGAAAACGGTGTAGGCTTAATCTTTTGGGAATAATTATGACATAAATAACTAGTTCATAAAATATATACATCATCACAATCTTATTCCTTAATAACTAGAACCTATTTTTACATATCATACATTATACCATTTTTCATATCACATGGAATAGAAAAGTATGGAAATGGTTAACTTAGATTCTCATTAAGGATAAATAAGGGATATAACAATAATATCATGAGAGGAAGGATATATGTACATGAATAAAACAATTTAAAATTATTCATTACATATCCACGATTACAATCTTCATTCATGGAATAAGTCCTAGTAGTTTATAAGGAATGAATCATAAAAAACATGAACCATAAGAGAATGACATATGATATTTAATTTTCAAAAACACATTTTCATATAAATTAAATTACTTTTTAGTCATTTATCACTTCTAATTAAATCAAAGAAGTCAAGTTCATGTAAAAAAACTAAGTTCACACCCATTCAGTCCATGTCTTACTGAAGAAGGTTAAATTCCCAAAATTGTAGTATTTTACTGAACTGGTCAAACATATCATTCCATACCTATTTATCTAATTATACATAATTATTCAGATAATTAATTGTATAATGATATAGAGACCACACATAAAATTATAATAAATATACATATGTGTGCCACAACAACAAACATAATTCATTATGTCATATCCCACAATTATAAATGGGTTTCCTAAATATTTCATCATGGTGGAAACATTAATAATGCAACAAAATTGAAAAATATCATTCATTCATAAACATAAACCATCTATATAGAGGACAAGGTTAATATCCATTGATCATATCTCCAATAATTCATAACTAACATCAAACCATTTTCACATGGAGGGAAAATTATTTTGAAAGATCACATGAAATAATTCATGAGGAATATAACCTTTTCCTTTCGAAAACTTTTTTTAAAATTGTGCAATAGCAATTGAAGACATTTTATTTCAAAAATCCTAGAATAATTTTATGTGATGATTTAAAACGTTAAGGAATCATGAGAGTATGAATATCAAATCAGGGCGTACATGTTCAAAATATATTCATTTTATTTTCTTAAAAAGAAACATTAAAGGATGGTTTTTAAAAGAAACTGTCTTACAATAGCATTGATGTAAAAATTAATAAAAATATAGATTAATTGTATATTCTATTAATACACATAACATGTTTTAATAAAAAATAAGAAAATAAAAATTCAATTTACATATTATATTATTATTACATAATATTATAAAATCATAATCAATAATATAGAATTTTAACTCAATGAAAGGCGATTGAGATACGAATTACATTACATCACGTATATCCCATCAATTTTCACGTTCTACACTCATGTATAATAAATATGGATTTTTTATAAATTTATTCAAAAATAATAATTTTTATAATTCGTCGAATTATTTACTTTTAACACTATATCAGCCTTTCATTAATAATTTGTTATTAAAATTAATATTCAAAGTGGTAAATGCTTCCTTTTAAAAGCGTGTTTCAGTTTGGAAGTCTTGGAGAATAAACTTTGATATTGGTATAAATATTTCCCAATTTTTTATTATGATATAAAAAATATATAATAATTATATACAAATATTTATTAATTTTAAAATGTACAAATATAAAAATGAATTACATCTTTCGTGGAGATTGTTGGCCCTACGCATGAATGCATGTTTTTTTTTCATATTTCAATTGATGGAATGCAATAAAGGTCAATAATAAAACATATCACTATAATCATTATAATATCATAGTTATAATAAATATTCATTAAAACAATCTAAAATATATGCTGATGAAAAATTAATTATTTCTCTATGTGGATATGGTAAGATATATATGCGCATGAATGATACATTCGCATCTTGTTTGATGGGAAAGTGGGTGTGTAATGATGTTATAATAGTCATAATAACATTTTAGAATATTTAGGATATTAAAGTTATTATTTTATTATAATCCTCTTAGATTTAAAAGCGGAAAAGAAGTATATAAAAATATTGTGAACGGTTAGAGAGATTAAATCATCTTCAAAATGTCTCATTTGGAACTCCTCAAAAAGGATATTGGGTTGTTTCTTTGGGAAGAAAAACACATCTACAATTTTTATATAGAAATTTATAATATCATTGGTAGGTATTTTCAGGCTATAATAGTCAATGTGATGTAATTAAGTGGGGCAGGATGTTCCCATTCATAATTGAGGTGAGGGGTGGTTTTTGGAATCTCATAAAAGATTAAATTATAGTCAACCCATTTTATATCAAAATACCACAAAATAGACATGGATTAGAAGATGATATATGATAATATTGATTTTTTTTCAACTAAAATATTTTAGATATGTTTTTATTATATTTAATCTTATCATTTCGATTTTCCATTAGTTAACACTATTTTAATTTTCGCTATGGTAAAAATTTATTTAATAATAATGATGCATTTCATTCTTATACATTTTCAATTAGACCATAAATGGTCTCCATATTATATATTATATAATATAATAATCACTTTGTATTTTTAAATATTTTTATATTTTTTAGATAATTTAATAAAATATTAATCCCATAAAATATAATTATTTTTGATTTTGATACTATTCACTATGTGGACATTTTTAAATATAAATAAATTACGTAAAATTATAAATAATTATTTTATTATATATTAAAATTTTCATTTTAATATAGATAATTCGTTTATAAACATAAAAATATCAAGTGGAAATACATTACAACTTAAAAAAACATGATTTATCTATTGAGAGAATAATTTCTGCATCCGCATTGTGTGTGAATTTAAGGATATAAGTAAATTGTTAAAAAAATTTAAAAAATTAAAATTATAAATATAAATCACTTAGAATTATAAACAATATTTATAGTCAATAATATCTTACCATTAACCCCATATTAAAGATATTATACTTATTAGAAGCAAGAGTCTCCCATTTTATCACTTTCTCTTATTTCAGTCACATATAATTCATATTTATTGAAACATATACATTAAATGAAAATATTTCAAATATTAGGTGTTAAGGGACTAATTAAATTCATAAAATAGGGAATAATATTAAAATTTATGGTCTTTTGGCTTATTTTGAATCCATATTATCATGTTTTACTCTTTACTAAGGTAACAAATATTACAATAGCTTATATTCATATTGATTACATATAAAAGGTCCATATTTACTGAATTTTAATGTCCAAATTTTAAAAATCTAATTATTTATTTCATATTCAAAAAAGATAATTTGTAGAATTTAATATAATATTAAACTAAAAAATGAATTGGAAATCAATCAATATTGGATTTTTTTAAAATTTAATTTTTTTATAATTTATCCAATTATAAAATCGACATAAAACCCCATTACTGGATGATTTTAAAAAATTAACTAATGTAAATTTTAAAAACATCTATAAAATAGTTTTACCGTGTAAAAACAATAAATGTATATATAATTTTCAATAAAAATAATTATTTTAAACCATTCCTTGAAAAATAATTTTTATTTTGAAAATTATCAATAAAATAATTTTATGATTACATAGAAATTCCGAATGAATAAATGTAATTAATTTTTCAAAATAAAATTTCTATAACTTCTCAAAACTAAAAAGTTTTTCAAAATATATGAAAATCTAATTTTTTAAGGAAAACATATTTTTGAAGTATAAGAAGACATTACAAAACAAATGTGTGATCATTTACTAAGAACAGACCAATACATTCATATTGTGGTGAAACATTAGATTTATTTCATATGTTTTTTAGAACTACTAATTCCTCCCACGTTAACAGGTAGTATATTATATTCATATAATATTTTAATAATGTTATACAGTATGTTCAGAGTCAGTATCTTAGGGAATAGAAGCTATAGAAGAAGTAAGATTAGTTAAAGAGAAACATTTTATAAAAATATCTAGGTGTCACATTATACGGCCATTATAATGAATTTATCATAATAGATTCAATACGAATATACAAGCATATGATTTCAACTCTGCCTCCTCACATCCTCAGCATCCGACGTAGCTTTCTCAGATTAGTGGTATCACCATAAATAATTAACAATGTGAGTGGTATTATTTAGTTGAACATTATCTTTAGGATCTAAAACATATAGAATTTTATCTTCATAAGAAATATATTTATCCAGTGATATAAAACATGAAATTATTACTTTTGAAGAATCATGTATGTACTTCTTTAGGATGGATATGTGGAACACATCATGACCTTGAGAGAGATTCAGTGGATGATCCAACTGGTAAGATTTTTCCCCAACACAATCATGAATTAAAAAATGGCCGATATACCTAAGAATTAGCTTTAAATTATTTTAAAATATCATCACCATATTCCACGTATATATTTTTTGAAATATATTTTCAGCCACATCAATATCCAGACCATTCCGATGATTATCAGTATAATTTTTTTTTGACTCTGGGATTTTCGTATGTGCTGTTGAATGTATATAATATTCTCTCCCATTTATTCAACAATATTAGGTCCCAATTTATTTCATTTCCCAATTCCATCACATTATGTTGGAGTTTGGAATTTATTTCCATAATGATATTCATAATGGGCAATCTGATTTTAGGAGTGAAATCTATTGTTGTCAGAATATTCTACCAAAGGTACGTGTTGATTTGAAACACCTTTATAAATCCATAGTGTAATCTCCCAAATTGAATTATTGAGTTTGATTTTTTATCTTAGGCTAACCATCTGTGTGAGGATGATAATAACTGATAAAACATAATTTAATATCCAAATTCTACTGAAGACTTCACCGTAACATTGATGTAATCCTCACATCCTAATGACATAAAATTTAAGGTTGTACCCCATGGAATCTTAAAAAATCATTAATTTATAATATGTATGGTATATTTAAGATAAAAATATTCACTAACTGCAATGAACTATGCCTACATGATAGGGTGACTAACTAAAACCCAAGTACCATTATTACCTTTAGATGTTTTGAGGTGTCCGATGAAAAAATTATTGGTAATGTGTTCCCATTTCCATTATAGTATCTATAAAGTTTGTAACAACTCCTTAGAATATTATCTCTATTGCTTTACATTATTAAATATATACCATTGAGAAACATACTATACAATATCTTCCTTCAAGTTATCCCACCAAAAAATATTTCTCAATGTCTCTATATGTATTCTTAATTCCAATATAAATAGATAATGATGAATTATGAGAATCATCCAAGAACCCCTTCATTAAATCATGTATGGGTGGAACATAACCATAATTACAAAAACTTATCATTCCCTCATGATAAAGGTTAAACAAATAAACATTAACCACAGTGTTTTATAGGTCTACATAATCCTTACACACTTGTTTAATCCTCACATGGATAGATGGTTGAATATTTATTTGTGTGATGTCCTCGAATCAAAATCCACTAAACCAGTACTCTGAGACGGGTCGTCACCTGACCAGAACCAAACGTTCCCAAATGCTAGAGGTTTCCAACTAGACATAATGGATTAATGAGTCACGAGGGGTGACTATACAATCTTTACCAGAGTATTCTATAACATAAGCAAATATAAATAGAGGAAAGAGTACAAACATCAAATAAACATGCATAACTAAACGTTTCCCAAATGGGGTACAACCAAAAATAAAATACAAAAATGAAATTCCGTACAAGTAGTGCAAAGTGATGAAACCCAAAACAAACCAAGTGACAAAAAACTCCAAATAGGTCTAGACTCTAGGTTCGGGTCCTTATGTATGTATATCCCCAACCATCTCAGCCCCTTAGTGTAGGGCCTTCTCCCTTGTCCTGACCTATAACCAAGAAGTCTTCTCGAGTACCCAATAGTGGTGAAAATAGGGTGTTAGTACAATACACATTACGCCACCACCAATAGTGGCTAAAAAATATCCAGTCTAACTGAGAGTGCATGGAATTACAAAATAAATGATATGTAAACAAGGGATAGTTCAAATACCATAATTAAACAATGTGAATTTCAATAATGAATTGATTTTTTCCCAAATCCAATTATTATAAAAACCTCATTACTTATTTCATTTTTCTCACATGTTCCATGGGTTATGAATAATTATAATCTACACATGGGGATACATAAATCAATCACAATGAATATGGAAAATAAATCAAGTCCCTAGTTCACTGTGGATACCCATTTCACCGCAAAAAAATTATCCTGGCCTCAAATCCTCGGTCCTAGTTGAATGAAACTATTAGGGGAATAGATCCTTAATCCCCTTTCTTAACCCATGAATTATGGGGTGGATTTTAGAGCCTCAGTCTCACTCGACCAATGGGGGTAAAACCTCAAGTCAATTCACCACTCTACCATGCCATGTCCTGATTTTAATTATCAATCACCACAACCATATGATAACACAACATAACCTGACCTAATCCATTATAAATTATAAATCACAAAGAATAAAAACAACATGATAATTAATACTATGCCATAACCCATGAACACATTTATCAATTACCATTCATTTACATTTATCCAAATTCTTATTCTTGTGACTTAACCATTTATGTTTGTTAAAAAAACCATATACCTTAGTCCATATTGATAAATGGCCGTACATAAACCCATTTATCCCAATTATCATTTCATGTATATTCATCATGTATTAATTCATTACAAATTTATCAATTCCCTCATACCACACATTTCATGTTCATAATTCCCAAGTCATTTACAATTTTTCATTATCATAATATCATATGTACTAGTCCTATTTGGAATTTCAACAAAAATCATATACCATTTGACACCATCCCTTTTAACCTGATTAACCCATTTACAGTGGTATGAAAAACAACCCCTTAAGCCATTATTAAGCTGAGGAAAAAATGGACATTCCATATTCAATGTAACTAACTATACTAATATGTTCAACATGTGATCTATGTTATTAAACATCAATTCCACGCTTTGACCTGTTAATTTGTAGGTTCGGAAAGGTCAACACATCCTATGGGTGGCCCTATATTAGTCAAATCATCCTAGATGCATCCCATGAAGATATTGAAGGTTTAAAATCATTGTTTAGATGGTTATTCTACACAAATACCACCAAAGGAATCTAGATCACATTAAGAAGATGAAATGATAACAACTCATATGCAGAAATCAACATAAGAACGATAAGATATAACTTGTAGAACACCAACCTCGAATCTAGTGGTGAATGTTGTCTTAATCATTTAATTATGTCTCGATTCATGTATCATAAGAATCCCCATCCTAGGTTACATCAAAGTAAATACAGTTTCAGGGTTTCAGAAGAAGATGCGAGAAACCATGAACCCTAATAAAAAATTAAAGCAAGAGGAGAATTTGACTTAAATGGGGCTTTGATCTTCAACCAATGACGCTCCAAAAGGCCAAAAATATAAGGGGAACAACCAATTGGAATATTGGGTCATCCATGTTCATCACTATGTTTACAGGGGGTAAAATGGAGGGGAAACCCACGTTGAGATTTAAAATCTTGGAGTGGATTTTCTTGTAATTTTGTCAATGTTTCTGGGCTGCATGGTTTACCCCAAAGTTTTCAAATCCACGTGCAAACTATTCGAAAGGTACTACCTTAATGGCATCCCCTTCACATGATTTCCAAGTGATTCTGCATGGTTTTCATAACTATGATCCAACTGTGTTTAAGCCTCTATCCATGGCTGCACGGTTGCCTCACGGTTAGCACTAACCATGATCAAACCATAATACAAGCCCAAGAACACAATTTTCATCCTCTTTTCATGTCTTGAATCCCTTGTACTCCCCTGATCCTCCACAAGAACTTGTGAGACAATTATTATACCAATATGAGGGATTCAAACTGAAAAATAAACTGGAACATATTTTACGAGAATATGGGATCTTATAACTTCTGCAACTTATAATGGATTATCCTTAATCTTATCTTATGAGCATCATTGAACATCCGTAACAAGGGATCACGCCATGGGGCCTGACTATCAATTCAAAAAATCCTCTTTCTGGATTCACATCACTTGTGCACTGAACATGGATCAAGGGGAAAAAATACCCCTCAAGACTTCCTCACAATAACCTTCAACATAAACCATAAAACACCTAAAGGAAGCATCCCCTAAAACCATTCCTACCACGATAAAATAATTGGAAAGACTTAGGTGACAACACATAGCTCACTACACATGGAAACTTTACACAGAACATCAAATTTTCATGGAGGAAACAATCAACACCCCATCGACCTAATCCTCTCTACAACTCATGACCCAAAATAACATGGTTTCACGTCCCTCTATTCACCAAACTATAATGGTGACCAAACCCAATATCAACTGAATGAAAACAAACCTCCCTTACAACCATATTTCCTGATGAATTAATCCACAAAAATACATCCAATATTCCACCGAATATCTCAGGTGCTAGAGCAAATAAACTCATTCCAATGATCTCTGTCAAGGCTTACTCACCCGAATGATGACCACTCAAGTCATTCTAACTAGAAACTCTGGGCACACCATCACGCAACCATTTATCCATTATGGTTCTCTCCAACATCTTCGGTTACTTGGAACCTCTACATTCATTGAAAGACCACTGAAAGCTCAACCTGACTTCCACATCAACTGCCATGATCCAAATAACTATTCCACAACATCCATAGGAGCATTATCATGTTTTCGAATCTCTTTACATTGTCAAAACCATTTTAAAGGACATTCATATCCCATCCACTTGTGGGATTAGATGAACTAGACCTCACTAAGTCACATTTTGTTTCCAAGAAGATACATTCTACCACTGCATCAACCGTTAGGTGGTTCACACATACCACACCCACTCATGTTTAACATCTTAGGTTAGAACACACCCAACTAGCTTGTCCCAGAACACCCACATTCCACTGATGTTACGCTACCCCCATTCTCACAATACCATGCTGATTACTAACTAGAATCCAATCATTACTATCCCACATAGCCACTATGGTCTCTCCTTGAATTCTGGTATAATTATAACAACACGACATTACCGCCCTCTAGACCTTCATCGAGCATTGCCCTTAGCATGAAACCACATCATGATGACAAGGTTCCCCCAACATCATGATTTACTAGAACCACATGAAGAGAATTTAACCAAATTTGAACCTGATCTTCATTGGGGTTATTGAACCCAATATCTCTTTCCACAACCTATTATCACATCCAACCACTCCATTATGTGACCTCATCATAGACATCAAAATTTCAATAGGAACCACAATGGGCCCAAATCCGACACTTGGCTCATCAGTCACCATATCCATGTCCAACATTTAGTCTTGGAGGGACCCAAAAAGCACCGTATAGGTAACTCATTAGCATCCAGCTTCCACTACACCAACTCGATGTTATCCATTCACATCTAGGACTGACTCATCACTCCCCACCGTAGGAGTGTCCTTACCATTGCTCACCATGTGGGATTATAGAAACCGAATATTGTACCTAATCACAAAATGAACCCCAAACACATACATGGATGTCAATCATCTTCCAAAAACAAGAAAAAAAGTAACTTAGTTCCCATTATCTCCTTCTATGAATGGAACCTATTGTGCATGTTGGAATTCAGTCTATCTTGAGGACCTCATACCAAGACATAGAGGGTGAACATTCCATCATGAATCTCTAAATATACCATTTTAACAATTTTAAACTATATGATGTCCATCATTCATCCAAACACCTTAAAGTCCATTGGCATAGATGTAGATATTCTCAACGTACATGGGAAGATATCAAGATATTGGGTTAGATATTCACTAGATGAGGTACGATAAGAATTTATAGAAGAACACCCCCACCTACTTTACCATTTTTGATGCTGAACTATGGGACACTAGACCTGGAAGGAATCTCAAGATTCCCTACCGAATGCGTCTCATCAACAGATAACCACCCCCACTCAGGAGTTATTTCCAACCAAGTTCAACCACCACACCTCAACCAAACAACTCGGTAGCTATAAACCAATTTTTCTTATAGCACTACATCCACCACACTGCTTGAGTTCATCCGATCCATCCCTCCAAGATATCATCTAATTCATAATGGTCTACCACACAGACCAACCAAAAGTCTTCCACAAATCAAACATTATCTATGTGTAGATAATCACCCACTTATTTACCAAATTATGAATCCTCATTAATCAGTCTCATCAACCCCGAGGAGGACTATACATCTCACACAACAACCAATTCATTCATATAAAATGTTCAGACATCTGTCCAACCTCACCTACAATGTCCCCATCCAGAGAAAGCATGTAACCACACTTCAACCACCCTTGTCTCTTCCACTCAAAGTTGACATTGAATCATCCATTAATCATCATCCATGTAGTTGAGTTAGGAATCCATGTGATATAACCCTCTGAAATAATCTTTACCACCTATCACAAGCACTGAGGTGTCCTTATGAATGATCCGAGAAACAAATATTCCATTTTCTAACTCGTCGGTACTCATACTGAGTTGACACCACCCCAGAAGAATCTCTCCTTCTCATTTTCAAATATACCTACATCATTGGTATAACCTTCCATGAGGTCACCATTTTTTTCACGAGACTATCAATGCATAAACACAACTATAGTGGCATAAGAAGCCACCAACCATCCCACATAGCCCTCAAGGAAAACCCAGCAGGAGGAAAAACACTATGCCCCACAATAAATGTCCAAAACATCTACACGTGTGACATAGATGACAAAGCACTAGAAAAACTATTCGACCTCTCTCATAGGTCACCGTGAATGATGAATGATACCATCTTTCTAGACTGGAGTCAAAACAAATAAAATTCATTGGCCATACCTTCAAAAAATACATGGAATGATATGAAAAAAGAGAAGCTCAGAGATGGCACTCTCACCCCCATTCTGATGCAAACTGTGCCGAATGCACCATGAGAACATTAACATTAGGTTCCATAACAAAGGAATGCACATTCATTAGTACTATGAGTAAAACATACATTATGTGATTCAAAACAAAACACGCAAAGTATCTACTCACATGTACACTTAGCCCCATGCGCCATCCTTATGGTCCCTCATGTACATCATATGGTCACGAACCATGAGAGTTTCCACACACTCATCACCGAACAAGGCCTCACAAACCAAAATCATCAAACCTACTAAGGGTTCTCTAAACACACCCCCAAATCAATATAATTACTAGAAAGTCCTCACAACCCAAATTCAACATCTAAAACTAGGGAAATCTCACTACCCTCCCCTATAAAAAAAGGTAAAACTAAAACACAAAGGATACCCACCATTGAAGTCAATCATTCTCATATTAATCTTATCTATCGTCCGAAGCTTCCATGAATCACCAACATTATTTGATTACATATAGAAAAGATCTCATGATATAAAACTTAAACAAACCATTATTTATACTCTACCCCAATAGTCATCATCCCACTTAGAACACGACCTTATACCATACTGACCACGGGTCCTGGTCAAAATGGGATAACCAATTTATTTAATCAAAATCCCTTTATCAACACATGTTCAATCGAATTCTTTTTTTACAATATGATATTTTCCTCTTAATCCCACATCCCTATTTCAAATCATGTTACAATAATCATTTTCAATCATTTAAATTTTATATTGGGGAAAATTCATTATGAATTTTACCATTATTATGGAGTCCTTTTCCTTTTAGACACCTAATCAAACTATATAATTTATTACACACGATAATGTTAACCCATTTATAAAATTTATTCATATATGATATTAATTAACTATTCATTTTCATTATTTTCATTCAACCCATTAATTACCATTATTAGGTATCATTTTCATCATATTTTTTAGGGAAGTAAAATACATTCTACTTTCTATTCCCTACACACTGATACCGTGTGCGTGTCTATAATGATTCATGACACATATATCCTCAGGGGCCTTAAATTTTTCATCAATGAAAATCCTCATGCCAATAAAAAAATCAGAAAAATCATAAATCATCCAAATCACACAACATCTACATCACCCAATGGTGAAATATCATTCAACTGCAATGAGACACATCATGAACAAAAATTCCCACCATGGGTGACTTGAGTTTTATCTAGTACATGTGTTAGCTACCCCCATGCATTAGATCATTACCAAGTCCTGACAAATCCTAATCTCTAGTATGCCATCCCAAAAGTAAGAATGTGAATATTAGTCTTCTGATACCACGTTGTAACATCCCTAACCCGGAATCCACTGAACTGGTGCTCTGAGCCGAGTCATCACATGACATCAAGCCTGCCTCCTTGTAAACCATAGAATACTAACTAGTGACGAGGATCTAATGAGTCGCATGAGGATACTATATGCACATTACCAGAGTAAGAAACAATATAACACAATTTAAATTGGGAAAACAGTATGAAAAACTAATAAAAATGATTAACCAAAAGTTTCTTAAATGGGGGTACAATCACAAATCATATAAAACTATGTCATGCTATAATAGTAGTTAATTGTGAAGAAACACTAAACCAAAAAAAGGGCCAAAATATCCAAACATGTCCCAAATCTATGTTCAGGTCCTTATCCGGGTAAATCCCACGCACAACTCAACACCATAGTGTAGGGACATCACCCTTGTCCGGATCTACAACAATGAAATCTGCTCGAGTACCCAACAACGGCCCAAGAAGGACGTGAATATAATAATCAGTAGGTCACCACCAATAGTGTCTAATATATATCTAGTGTAAAAGATAGTGCATGAAAAAAATAAATGGTATGTAAACAAGTGATAGTTCTGGTGCCAAAAGATAAAAATGTCCATTTTATTCATGAATAAAATTTATCCCAATTGAAATTCTTAGCACAACTTCATTACATAGTTCATCTTGATCACATTTTCCATTGGTTAGGCATAATTATCATGTTCACAATAGTATAAGGAAATAAATCAAAATTCATAGGGAAAATAAATCAAGTACGTTTATCACTAGGGATACACATATAACATCAACACATTATCGTCACCTCGAAGCATCGGTCTGGGTGGAATGCGAATGTTAGGGGAATAGATCATCTTCCCCCTTCCATAAACTGTGCATTTTTGGAAGAATTTAGAACCCCATTCTATCTCGAACCATAGGCATGGAACCTCAAGTCAATACCCCAGTCCACCCTTCCATTTCAGAGGGTTATTTATCCATCACTGCACCCATATCATAACACAAAAATAACATTAAAAAATCTATTGTAAATCATCAATAAAAAATCATAACAACAACATGGGAATTAATACTATTTCAAAACCCATTAACTCATTTATCAATCACTATTCATATCCATTTATAAAATTCATATTCTCGTGACTTAACCCATTATGTTTTTTCAACAATAGTTATTCCTTATTCAATATTCTATAATGGCTATACATTAACCTATTTATCCCTTTTATCAATTCAAGTAAAATTATCATGTATTAACTCTTTCCATATTTAACATTTTCATCATGAAAAACATTACATGTTCTCAATTACCATGTCATTTATATTTTAACCTACTCATAATTTCATATTTTCTAGATCTATTTGGAATTTAATCATAAATCATTTACTATTATACACCAACCCATTTAACATTATTAACCCATTTACTTTGTTATTACAAACAAACCCTTAATCTATTACTAAATCGAGGAAAACCATGAACATTTAACAATCAATAAAACTAACCAAAATAACATGTTAAACATGGGATCAATGTTATTACTCATCAATTCCAAACGTGACCCTTTCAATTTCTAGGTTTGGAATGGTCAGTACACCTCGTGGGTGGCACCAAATTCGTCAAATCATATTCAATGCATCCCATAGAGATCAAGAGGTTTTAAAATCATTATTTAGAATATCATTCTACCCAAATCTCACAAAAGGATTTTAGAGCACAGTAAAAGGAAGCAAGAACACTAACTCATATGCACAAATCTACATAAAAACTATGGGATATAACATGTAGACCACCTACGTTGAATCCAATGATGAAAAAACACATAATCATCAGCTTATATCCAGATTCAATCTTCCCTTGAATCCCCAACCTTGATTCCATAGAAAAATAGTAGGATTTTAGGGTTTCATAAGAATATGGATGAAACCACGAACCCAAATCCAGAAAATAGAAGTAAGAGGAGTATTAAACTAACCTGGGTTTTCGATTTGCATCCAACGAAACTCAAAATGACCAATTATCTATAGAGAACCACCTATTTAGAGTGTGGGTAATTCTTGTTCACTATTAGGGTTGTAGGGGGTAATTAGGAGAACCACAAGTATGGTTTTGAAATCCTTAGTGGAATTTTTTGTAATTTCTCAATGTTTATGGGACGCACAGCTTAACTGCATGGTTTGCCAAAGCTTCCACAGGCATTGCTGAAGCTACTACCAGAAAATCACCCTCTTCCCATGGATTCCTAGGGATTCCGTGGGTTTGCTTAACCATGCGTGAACCATGCGTATGCCTCTGTCCATGGTGGGATGATTCCGTCACGGTTTCCACCAACCATGTGTAAACTGTGCAATAAGCCCTGTAACATCCTTTTCATCATCATTTTATGTCTCGAAGGCCCAAAAATACATGGAGCCTCCTCATGAACATGTGAGAGAATTATTTTACCAAAATAAGTGACACTAACTGAAACATACATTGAAACATATTTTAAGAGAATTTTTTATCATACAAATTGAGAAGGGTCAATTTTATCCTCTCCCTTTAATAATTTTTGATTTGTACTTAAAAATAAAATAATATTGATTCTTTCATAATCTTCATCATACAAATGATTACATGGTTCTCTTGTCTCAAATTATCTTCCACATTGATCACTTAGCTAGGGTGGTAATGTGTTGATAAATCATAATATATAATCAAATATAACCATCTTCTTTGGTACATATTCCTGTCCTTATGTGGGAATATATACACTGAACATATTTGATAGGTGTATATATCATGATTTTCTTTATTATAGGTAATTCCCCAATATCATTAATGTAATGATTACCACAGCTAACTCCAACTCATGTGTTGGGTATTTTTCCTCATTAACCTTTAGTTTCTATGATAAATAAGATATAACCATGTCATTTTCATGAGAATTCATCCTAATCCATTCATAGATTCATAACTTCACATTACACCCCTTTTAACTATAAGTTAATTTAATTATAGTGGAACTAATTAACCTTTTCTTTATAAAAATAATATTTACTTCACATTAATTAAATCATATGAACATGATACCATTTCAAAATAACATCGTGAGTTGATAATATAGTCAAGAAGAATTGTCCAAAAAACATGGATAATATCCATCCAAACATAAATGTTTTAGATATTATTCATCATTTTTATTTTAGACCTACATTCAATAACAACCATATTTTATAGATCCAAATATATACCATATCTTATTATCAAGTCACCAATAAATGATGACTTCTAAATCGAAAATTAATGCATGGTTAAATTTGAATAATTTTTCTCCTTTTATGAGGTCTTCAGTACTATCCCCAAGTGATTTGAACGTTCTTTACTTCACATTGAATATAAAAGAATATATTAGATAAAGACTACCCGAAACTAATAAATATAAGATTGAAAGACTCTATTCAATAAATCTATTAAGATAGTGGAGGAATTAGAAATTCCATAAGGCGTCATTATAGTCACTATGTCCATACCATATACAATTTTATTTCATGGGTATATATTCCCTCCTAACCCACAATTGATGATATGTAGAATGAATATCAATATTGTGGAAAGATGAATCTCTACTTAGTGGTTAATAAAATTCCTTAACAAGGAGATTAAGATATGTGTTCCTCATGGAAATCTTAATATTTTCTTGATAATAAATAGAAATTCACAATGATCAATATTTATTCTTAACAAATAGAATAGGTGAACCTAAACGTGATTCACTAGGGCATATTAATCACTTATCAATTTTATCCTGGAGTTTATTATTCATTTTTGTAAACTCAATTGGGGGATTTGTATAAGTTTTCAATGAAATATGCATAATACTAGGTATGCATTCTATTAAAAATTCAACATCACAATATTGCTGATCATCTAGAAATTCATTAGGAAATGCATCAATAAACTACTATAAAATTGTTTTATCCTTAATATTGAGTTTCTCCCTGACCATATTATATAGATAAAATTAATATATTTAAAATTAGACCCACAATATGGAAGTGATTTCCACATTAAGATCAAATGCATTATTTCATATATATATTATCATAAATTCATTGAAAATATGAAATGTGACTTCCATTCCTAATAAAAATATATGACATACCTATATAGAAATCATACCCATGAAAATAATCACAATGAAATAAAATAATGGTATGATCACAAGATTATCAAGAATCACTTTCTGAATAAACATTTACTAGAGGTGAATTATAAACTTGATATGGTACTGTAGTTCCATTAGAGGGTTTCCAAGATAAGTCAACATCTAATTTTTAATGTGATATGGGGATTCCATTTTAATGTTATTTATAAAAAAATAGTTGATGGATCTATAATATAATGAATCATTTTATTTTTTAGAGTGGGTGGTAAGTGTACTTTTCACTATCTCACTGTCATAATCCATATCTCCAATAGTTATTGAATGATATTTACATTTTTCATTTGGGATACGAGGTTATTGAAGTCTATAATTACCATTAAACATTTTATTTGGTATGTTAATAGAATAATTTCTATTTCCTTTACACTTTAATAATTGATGTGTTGTAGGTGAATTTTTTGAATCCATCACTCTATTCACATCATTAGTTAACTTGTTCACTATATAATTAAAAATAAGTTTTTTAATGACCATATATTCCACGTATAATGCATCACTAGTCCAATTAAATCAATTTTCACCATGCTTAATTCCACACAATGATCACAAGGGATATCCCATCATATTATCTCAAGGATTTATATATTTTCCTTTGAAAACCATCTTATTTTTATTATCAAAACCAAGATATTGATATATGACACTAACCTTAATTTCCACCCTGATGGATAATCAGAATATATTTTTTCATTGATGATAATGACTTTTATGGATAACATCCATTGGAAACCTTATTTTAATCCACTAAAGAGTTTATCAACCTTAGATATTGGTTGGATGATAATTCCAAATGCATACATCGCACCTCATGTAAAATTTTTGTTATAGGATCAATCAAATTCATTGTCTTTTTTTAACTCAATGAATTACTTCCCCCTTTTTTTATAAAGAATATGAGGATTTTAAATATTTAAATTTTTTTTATCAAGTCGCCCCATTTGATGGAATAAATTTCATTTTATTGAATCATAATCTGTAGAAAATTCCACAATTGATCCACTCATCCATTAAAATGATAGACAACCAAAATTAATTTCCCATGTTCTGATCATTGGAGAATATTAAATATAAATTCCATCGTGCCAATCTATATTTTGTCTACTATTGTGTTAGAAGACCTAATTAGAGAATATTGACAATAGATCTTGTTAGACTCAACATAATACTGATCCTATATTTTCTCATTTTGTATTCTAATATTATTTATAGCTTGAGAAATTTTTGTGATCATACCAATAAGATATTTAATTTCATCTCCCATAAAATTAGGTTAATTAATAATACAATCATTTCATTTCCTATCGTATTCAGTATTGATTGTTTCGTTCAGGATCCATACAATTAATAACACTATGAAGTATAGTGTGAGAAACACTAATTATAGTGGGAAACCAACATAATGAAGGAAAATTAATAATAAAATTTTTATTTTTATTTTTTATTTTTAATCTTAAGAGATTATTGATTATTACCAAAATTATTATATTAGAACCCATACATAGACATATCTTTAGAGTTTGTACTAATTTTTTCTCATTATAGATTATAATTGATTACTATAAAATACCATGTTAAAATTTATAATGACCCACACATTCCCTATATTGATTTTACATCTAAACATATGAATATTAATTATATAAAACAACAAATTCACAATAGAACATTATTGGTGCAATGTATTTGTTAACATGGAACCATAAAAATGGTTCATAAAATTTCTAAATAATTTTACACGTATTAATTCATAACTAGATAAATTTTTGAAATATCCTATACAATAAACATATTCATATCATGGGGAAAAGAAACAGAAGGAACGGGTGAGATCAGATTCTCAGTAAAGTTAAAAAAGTAAGATATCAATCAAAACATGAGAATAAGGGTTTAATAACATGAATAAAATATTTGGAAATTATTCACTATATTTCAATGATCACATTATCGAGTCTTGAAAAAAATAATTGATGTGAAAAAGAAATTAACCATAAAAGAACGCGAACCATGGGAAAATAACATATGATAATAAATTATATCATAAAAATTAGAATAAATAACAATATCTTTATTAGTAAAGGATCATTTATAAGAAAATATTAATAGACAATGTCTTATAAAGAACTTTTTTCACCATATGTTATGGCCATATCATACTGAACTAGGTTTACTTCCAATTACATCCTTGTTTTATTGAACAACATTCACCTGTCGTTCCCGTCCTGTTTTCTAGCACCTCATCTATAGAAGAATGTATTTATAACTTTACATCATTAAATTATTATGACTAGAAGGAATATAATACTTAAGGACCTATGATTTTATGGGTCTATGTTAAAAATACATATACATTAGTATCTAATTAAAAATGAATACACTCTTTACAACATAATTTTTTTTAATGATAACATTATTCCTAATTAGCATATCCAAGAATATCATTTTTTGCGTACTTCCTGGATTCGGGGTCAATGGAAAAAAATTATGTGTGGGATAGAATAAACATTTTGTTTTTAATTCATTTGAAATAGTGATGAATCAATTAGAATAATAAATACAGAAATGTATGTAACATAACACACATAAAAAGTAATCAATAATCTGAGGGGGGTGCATATAAATTTCACCATAAATAACAGAACACACATGATATTTAGTCAATACAATTATTGGGAGTGAGTAAAAAATATGTAATAGTAATGAACTGACCATATATTCTTTATAAAATAATAGGACATGGAATAATAAATATTGTAGGGTCAATAAATGAAACTGTGAAATTTAATATACAAAATGAGATTGAAATTCCTCTAGAGATTGTTTCACAAGGAAAATATAACTTATAGTAATAAATTAATCAAAATGATGGAAATGATTTTGTATTAATTTTATATTTCCTTGGTAATTGATACCTTTAATATCAATACCTTTCAAAAAAATAAATTAAAACTTATTGGGTGAAAACCCCACTATGGATATCCAACAAAATCATCCCTTAAGACTAATGATACATCAATTTGATATATATAACTAAGACCGACCCATGTTTACCTCTGAAAATCATCCCTCATATATCTAATATTTGATTTAATTCATGAATGATGTGCATTATCAAATATCCACATTGAATAAATGATTTGGTATTATCAATATTTCCCCAGATATCAAATAAAATTAAAATTGAACACATTATTAAAAAATTGTATAAGATATAGGAAACAATAATATACATGATAAATGATATATATATTTAGTGGAAATATAATGTTCAATGATCACTTTAATTTTAATATTTCATGAGGACTACCCAAAGGATTCTATGATATAAATATTCATATTATCCTTGGAAAAATCAATCATAATCCATACATAGAAAGAAAAAATATGGTAGCAATATAAAATTTCCCCAGTCTAGGATATGTATTATCATTGGTTTTAAACTTTGATTAATGGATTTACCCATAAAAGATCATTAAAATCATTATTGGGGAAAATTATATCTAAACATTCAAAACTGTCCCATACCACATTGAAACATTTTAATTATAAACCCCATGAATGAATGAAATTAAATGAAACTTGTAATATCATATGAAAAAATATATTCATGATATAAAATTTCAACGTATCAGTATATACACATTATAAATAAATATTTCTTTGTAACATTAAAAATATCTCAAAGAAGGATAATTGAGACAAAAAATACCCTACCTCTTTAGTAACATTGAAACTGTATACCAATGGAAATAAAACCATCAAAAGAAACTATAAATAACACAAAGTTAATTTTTTTTCAATTTATATAACAAGATAAAGGAATTATGTACTTGACATAAAATAAAAAAGTTGTTAAAATAGAATATGCATCATGAAAATAATACTGATTCATGAATACTATACCCTAGGTTTCCTTTGGGATGAACAACCTTTAAAATATGATAAATTGTTTTATGAATGTAAATAAAAAAATAGAACCTTGTTAATATATATTATTTCATATATAGTAATTTTATAACATTTTGTAATATGTTAATTAATAAAAGTTTATCATTTTCATAATTCTATGTGTTAATTGCCTTTTTTAGTATATTTTTAGTTTTTTAGTTTTGTTCAAATAAATTAGGTCATAATTTCACCATATCAATAATATAAAAAATTATTTAAATATCATAAATATTTTGGTCATTTTTATATTTAATAATCCATAAAATTTGGATATATGAAATAAAAGTCACCATTCATGGAGACGATAGGCTGTTAATATGCATAAAGGTTACATCCATTTCTTTTTCCTTTTAATGGAATGAATTGTTAATGATATATACGTATATCATTATTATTAATATTATTGTATCATATTTTTGTAATAAATGTATCATATTTTTATTAAAATCATATTTAATACATTCCATGTATAGCGTGAATTAATCACATCACTTTGAGTAGGGGATAGTATAGACGTCTAAAAACGGTGTTATTTTTTTCCCACAAAATGGAAGGCATGAATGTATGGTTAAATAAAATGTTTTGTATGAAGAAATATTAAAAAACTAATAATCATATCATATATAATATGTAAATAAATAATTATTCCCATAATTTAAAGGTGGTAAATAGAAGAACGCATGACATCGGTTCGTGTGACAGTAACCCCCCACACACACGAATAATGATTGTGTATTCCATTTTATTGATGTGTGGAATGTTTATTTCAAAATGATATCATAAAAAAATAATTTAATTTAATATATGTACTTTATTATATCATAATTATACAAACAAAATTTATATGGTTGAGATGTAAAAGGAAACAAAAGTGATCATTGATGAAACTTACCTCTTTTTCAGGTAACTCCTTTTTGATTATAACAAAATAATTATTTGTTTTTATTTCCTCCCAAAGGGTTAATTCTAATAAAAGGGGATATATTTAATAATACTATTTTTGAATATGATGTATCAGACAAAGGTATCAAGATTAGTGATTAATTTAGGGGGTGAGTGCCTTTTTATGCTGGAGGAGGAGTTTCATTCTTGTAATTATAAAAATATAACCACTATTGTGAGGTCTCTATTAAATTATTGCATCCAATAATGGACCATATTATATAAGAGGGATGATATTATTATTATATAGATATAAAATAGTTTTTTACTTATTTCTTGGTCATTTTGGAACTTATGTTTAATTTTTAGTCCCTGTATAAGATTTTGTTGATTTTAATTGTAGTAATTAACATTTATCACATTCACTATTTTTGTGTGTGTAAAAAACTAAATTAAAAAAATTATAAATTATAAATTATTATGATTCAAAAAATTTAATCAATGATTTTAAATTTCAATCATAGAAGTGGAAAAAATTAATTTACTATTTACCCCACAGGATGGACGAAAAAGCCATTTTTATAGTAAAATGTTCAAAATATTGATATGTTTTTTATCATATTCAAAAGAGTAACAGATTCCAATGAAATATATTTTATTAATTAATTTATAATTTTAAAAATTAATAATTAAAGAAAATTTAAAATATACTTTTACACTTTAAATTATTTTCCAGAAAAAACTTCTTTGAGTAAATATTATGAGTTCTTCACTTTTCTTCAAAAAATGAGACTTCTCAAAAATAAAAACAATTCACCCTAAGATAATATTTATGTTACACATTAATTTTTGGGTTTATTTTGACATATAAAATTTATTAATCTTCCAAAAATTTTATTGAAAATAGGATTGCAATTAAATGGTAGCAATATCGACATTGGAAAAAATATAAATTTTATGCATAAAATTGTGTTTGTTGTATACTTATGCATATCAAATATATTGGATGAATATAAAAAATATTTTATTAAATATAAAATAAAAATAAATCAGTAACAAACTTCAATAATAGTAATTAATTTAATTTATTAACATAAAACACTATTGAGAACATAAAAACATTTCCATTATATTATGCTTGTTTTTATATACATTTCTAATTAATTGTTAACCAATGAAGTATTTATTTATTTTTCTGAACCAAATATTTTAATTATATAGTTAGTATTATTTATGAGTGAATATTTAACTACTAATTTTTATATTATTATATTAGGAAATTTTATTTTAATAATATATTATTGTGTTGTAAAACACAATCTCATGTCCAACATAAGGCATCAAAGAAAGTATTTGCTGCATGAAATGAAAGCTAACACTATGTTGCGTGCATTTAATGTTATATAATATACTAAAAATAAAATATGATATATAACATAAGGTCTATATAGGTTTTATACCTTTATAGTTTTGGTGTACTATGTCATACATGATATCGAATAAAAGTTAGTATTTTTGAATTAGCGAGGTGTTACATGTTTATCAAGTGAGATATAAATATTTACCCAATGCATTGGAGGGATATATATGTCCCTACCATAACATAATTAAAACTATACAAATGTGTGAAACATGGAAATAATTAGGATATCATTTTATTATTTCCCCATTAATGGATAATTAATATCAAATAATGTTTTCTTTGGTGGATATTTATTTTTAAAGATCACTTGAAATAATTTATAAGGAATGTAACTTTTCCATTTTGATTTTTTAAAGGCACACAATTAGAAAGGAAAAATATTTCCTTCAAAACAACCTTGTAATATTATATAATAATCATTAAAACAATATAGATTCATTAATGAGATAAAATATACTAAATATTTATAATTTAATAAAATATTGATTTTTACATTTTTAGGAAGACACAATTAAGGTGTTTTTAATAGAATTCCCCATACAAATAACATAGGGGTGAATATTAATAAAAAACAATTATGATTATCATATTTAAATACACATAAAACAAGTTGAAATATTAAATAATATAATCAAAAATTATTTGACACATAATAATAGTATCACATAACTAAGGAATTTGATGTTTAACGCAGTGAATGGAAATTGAGTCAATAATTCGATTACCTCAAGCCAATACGTTCTTTTTTTTCATTAAATACTACTATATAATAATTTTTTTATTAAATATTTATTAAATAAAAATAAATTTATTATATAATGTATTATTTACTTACAACATCTTATGACCCATTTATTTATTATTTCTTATCTAAATCACGCTTCGGGGTGATAATTGATTTGTTTTTTTTTGTTTTTTCAGTCTTATCAGTCTTACTATAATCTTGTTCTTGTAATTTAAATATTGATAATAATTTTTAAAAAATAATATATAATAATTTTATCATCATTTATAAAAATTAATGTATATTACAAAGAGAAAAATCAATTACACTATTCATGGTTACTTTATGTTGTACATAAAAAAATAAATACTTTTATTTTTTATTTAATTAAATTAAAGAATAAAAAAATTTAATTTACAGAATCATTATAATATCATATATATTCAATAAATCATCATTATTAGATTCCCATATATTGGTTGATGGACAATGAACTGTAATATTACATGGATATGGTAATCTATACATACACACGAGCTATACATGCACTTCATGTTTAATGGGAAAGAGGGTTTATAATGTCACTTTTTTAATCATAATAATATTTATAAATATTTTTGATGACTAAATATATATTTTTGGGTAAAAATGTTAGATTTATTTGATATAAGGAATATTATAAATAGAATGTGATAGATTATAGTGATTACCTCTTCTTCAAAACGCCTCTTTTGGATATCCTCTAAATGTCTATAGGGTTTTCCGTTTTAAAAAACCAGAACCTCTAGATGGGGTATCGGTAAGATTATAAAAGAAAATGGAAGGATATTTTCGAGGGATAATTTGTAGAGTGATTTAATTAATTAAGGGAGGCGGTTCCCTTTTATACTTTATGTCGGAGTCACTTTTGAAATGTTTCAAATGAATAAATTAATTTAAATTCATTTTCTATAAAAAATCCAAAAACTTCTTTTAGGACCTAAGATAATATAATATTAGTTTTTAATGTCATAAATTAGTATATTTTAAACAATTATTGGTATCATTTTAGTCCTTATAATTTTAATTAACTCATAGATAACCTATATTATTTTTAAAAATGTTTATTAAGCTTTTAATATAAAAACGTTGTATTTTTTTAAATATATGGTGTAAATTAGACTATAAATGGACAATTTATGAAAATTATTTCCATATCATAACAACTATGTATTTTTTAAATATTTTTATTATTTTTAAATTATATAATAAAATATTAATCCCATAAAATATCATTATTGTCAATTTTGATACTATTCAATATGATATATTTTTAAAATATTTAAAAAACAATTAATATATTTATTATTAATATACCACACATCTCATGGTAATATATATAATTTGTGAAAAAAATTAAATATATGAAGTTGTTTAAGTCTTATAATTTTTAAAATCATATATTTTAATATTCAATTAATTGAATAATCATTACATCAGCATTGTATAGAAATTTAGGGAAAATATATAATAATTAAAAAGGATTTATAAATTAAAATTATAAATAAAAATCAATAATATTTCCAAATAATATTTATATTTTAGAATATGTTTAGGTTAACCCCATATTAAAAATATAATACTCATTTAAAAATAATATTGTGACATTTTTTCACTCTTTTTAATTTAATAATATCAAAAACATTTTCATTGAATAATTTCTGTTAAAAAACTCAACTATGAACCTTATGTTAATAATTTTAAATTGAATTCATACAATAATAAATATGATTAAATATCATGGCCTCGTCACATATTTGTAATCCGTATTGTCCTGATTTACCCTTTATTGGGGTAAATAATTTTACCACAGTCATTGTTCATATTAATTGAAAACAAAACAATCTTAGATGAAAAATTGTAACCTTATGGTTTTTAATAGTTATTTAATTTTTTCTGATTTAAAACATAGATTTTTCAATATTCCAATTAATATTATAAGGAAAAAATATAATGAAAATAGTTTTTCATAAAAAGTATTTCCATTATATAAAATGTTTTTATACTAATGTCAAGTAAAAAATTCACATAAAAACCCATTATTGGAATATTTTGAATAAAAAATAACTAATTAAATTTTCAAGATTGTAAAAAACTCACTTTTACGCTGTAAAAAAATTTAAAAGGAAATTTCATTTACCATAAATGTAATTATTTTCCATATTTCTTGAAAAATAAATTTCTCTAAAACATTATAAATAAATAATTTGTAATAAAATATTGACATGAAAAATTTAAATATTAAATTAATTTTATAAAATAATTTATCTTGATGTTAAAAAAATTAAAATTCACTCATAAAAATGAAATTTTGAAGAAAAAAATCATTTTGAAAATTAAAAATTCATTACTAAAAACTGTATTAAAATTATATAAGAACATAACAGTACATTCATAATGACTTGAAACAGTATATTAATTTAATAAATTTAAAATTATTATTAATTATTTCCAATTTAACAACCATGTTATAATAGAAAAATAATATTTCAATTATTTTATAGAGTTTATTTAAAATCAGTGTTGCATAAAATGAAAAATATAGAAGAAATTAAATTATTTGGATAGAATATGTATTTTTTAAAAATATATTGGGGTGTTACATGATAATTTTATGGCTAAGTCCTAATTATTTAATATGTTATGATTGTTTTAGTATTGGGTATTAATTTATCAAAAACCTACTGAGGAGAGTTAATTTATTTAGGAAGAAATATATCATAAAATATTAGGGTGTTACATTATAAACACCATAAAATTGATTTTATCTTTGAAACTATGTTATTATTGTATAATGGAATGAGGACAGATCAAACTCATCACATCCTTTAGTATCCATATATTTTCATTGTATTTATGTTTCATATAAAATATATTTAATAGTTGAGTGGTCTTGTTGCATATCACATTATCTCTAAAATCAATGATTTCTAAGGGTTTTTCTAATAGTAAAGATTACAATCCAATAGTATGGCCTCTTATTTCAACATATGTGATAGATAACTTATATAATTAATGATGAGAGATACATAGAACACATCTTGAACATGAGAGTGTTTCATTGGATACACCATGCGATAAGCTATAATTCCTGCTCGATCAAGATTATCAAAATGGAAAATATGCCTATGTATCAGCTTTATGTTATATCTAATTCTTGTAAATATATTTCATAGGGAAATTCATATAAAAACTCTTAACTAAATTCATATTCAAAAACAGATTGACAATTTACATCATAATTTATCTATCATCTTTGAGATACCTTGGTCTGATTTATAATAACTTTGACTCTCTCTGATAGATCGTAAGTAAGGATAGGTCCCTATAAATTTCCTCATCTATGTTCATCTAAGCATGAATGATTGCACTTTTTTCCATGGAGTGATTAATATGCAGCTATATAAATATATATTTTAAATCTATTTATATAAGAAAACAGATGGTGTAGAATATATTGATGCCAACCAACTTAGAAATTCAGAGAAAAATCAATCACCATATCATTAAGGGTTTGAAAATTTTTCTCATACCAACCGCATATAATTACATAATATGAAGTACAAAAGCTCAAATATGCATCTAGATCTATATTAAGACTCCCCCATATCATTATGATATACCTCAGATATTGATAAGAAATAGTGAAATGTGGCACTCCATATGACCTTAATTCTTTTTTAATATTCACCTGGAATGATGATTGTACACTCAATTGAGTATGAGAAGAGTTATCTCCTTCATTCAAGAATACAAGATCCATCCTTTTTAAATTAAAAGTAATATTAGCACCATTGTGATCCTTATTATAGATAGTCTATCATGACCCCTTCAACAAAAAGCAACTATGACATTGTTAGATTTCCTGTGGTGGAAAAATGCTAAAAATTCATAATATTTAATTAGCTTAAACAATATTTTATAGAACATATTCAACACTTTCTATGTTAATATATAAATTAAACTTTCATAATAAGTATACATATTACATGTTATTATATAAAACTAATTTTTCCATATCTATATTGTAATATTTTCTATAGCTAACTCTAAATTATGGGTTGGTTAATTTTTCACAAGAACCGTCAATTTTCATGAGGAATAAGCTATTACTATATACATATTCATGAAAAGGCATCCATTTCCCATCATTGATGCATCACTATAGATCAAAACCCTCTCACCACTGCATATTTAATTAAGCATAGGTTTATTTAATATGAATCTCCCCAATTCCATTATATTTTATTCACATTATGTTTTCTATTGGATCATGGATCCCTTGAATGTTATAATGGTTATTATATTGGACAACCATGATAAAATTTCAAAAAATTATTGATATTAAAAAAATAAGTTGATAAATAAATAGATCTCAAATAGTGAGGTTGGTCTATGCTAATGTCAAATAATTCCCCCCCATGATGGGAATATATATATATATATATTCCACTTTATTGTAAAACGTGACCAAAAAAATGAAATCATTGATTCCAAAATTTTTACTCTATAAATTTCACATACATATTCTATATCCTTATGATATTTAGTGAAATAATCAAGTAATATTCATGATCTTCTATTTTCATTTAATAAATAATAATTTTTTCTATAGCTTATACCAAAATAAAATTATTGAAATATATAAATAATATATTAACTAAATAATTGATTATTGTAGGGGTATTATTAAGGCCAAATGAAAAAACAATATTTCATAGCCTCCACACCATGTACAAAATGATGTATTGGCTATATACACCTTTATGACCCTAAATTGTTGATATCCAATATGAATATATATCATGGAAAATTATTGAGATACGTGTAATTGATTAAAAAAGTCATCAATTTGAGGAAGATTCCACCTTTTAATGATATTGATCTTGTAAGGTTGTCATTAATCAATGAAGAGTTTAATTGATACATACTTTGTTGAGTCAATAAGGTTTTCCTTATGAATTATTCATTCCTTCTTGTTTTGAAAATCACAAACACCTTATCTTTAAGAAAATTAATTTTATAAGAAAAATTGCTTTTATAAGAAAAATTTCTTTTATAAGGAAAATCTCTTTTATAAGGAAAATCACTTTTATAAGGAAAATCGCTTTTGTAAGAAAAATTATCCTTATCATATTTTCATCCATATTTTTCTTAAGGATAAGATTCAGATTCATTTCTATATTCTTGGAATTGTTTTATGTTTTGATATGAAGTATTCTATTTTAGGATCCGAATTCTGGACAAGAACTGTAAAAAAGTTTCACTCCGAAATCCAGATGAGAACTGTAATAATGTTTCATTCCGAACTCCGGATACGAACTCTAATTATGTTCTACATCAGATTCAGGATGTGAATACTTATGAAGTTCAACAAATAATTCTCATTACGAATTCTGATAATGAATTCTCATTACGAATTCTGATAATGAATTCTCATTATGAATTCTGATGATGAATTCTCATTACGAATTCTGATGATGAATTCTCATTACGAATCCTGATGACGAATTCTCATTCTAAATTCATCTATTAAACAGAATCTGATCATCTCTGATGTGTACACTCTGAATTTATTCAGACTCCGAATATTTCACTCCGAACTTTCATTTTTCTTATGCCTTTATATTTTGACTACTCTTTATTATTTTCCTTACACTCCGAACTGTCACTCTGAATCTTCACTCCGAACTTTTGAGTTAGATTTTAAATGGTGTTGTATATTCTTTTACACTTGTTTTGTTTTAAAACGATGTCATCTATTCTATTTTGAGCTAACCGTTGGTTAAGTTACACGTGTACAGGTCCCTCCGATTTTTAAGGAAAACATGACCGTTGGAAAGGAGGCCGACCTTACCTATAAATAGGAGCTCATTTGTAAGAGCTCAGAGATGAAAAAAGGCTGCTGAAAAGCTGACTGATCTTCGACTCATGTAATTACATGCTTGAAGTGATTTCTAGAGAGAGAGGCTCTTATTAACTCTCAAGGCTTCGTGAGACTCCAAATGTTGGTGATTACATTTGAGGACATCCGGGGATAGGAAGACAGAGGTGCCGAGTACCTTGAAGTTTGAGGGCTTCCTTACTAAGGAAGATAGAGGTTTCCAACTACCTTGAAGTTGAGGGCTTGTAGGGATAGCAAGACAGAGACACTTCTATCTTCGTATTGAGGGCTTACCCTGGTGTGGGTAAGACAGACTTGCTTGAAAGTATAAATCAAGGGACCTTTATCCATGGTTTTTGGATACCCTTCTCTTTGGGTTGAAAGACATATATCTTATTACTAGTAGTGCAACTACTTGTTTATTTTCCGATGCATTTTTGTATTATAAGAAAAGTATAACATTCTTATACTTCCTTACTTGTAATATGTTTCATTTAGATTCTATACGCTTTAAGGTAGAATCGCATATTGTAATCTTTAGTTAAGATTCAATTTCCGGAACCATTTTTCCAGAACCTATATTCGGAATCCCTCTCCAAGTTTACATTTGGTATTAGAGGTGTTGTGAATTTCCTTATGTTTGACTTTGTTAAACTTATCCCTTTCCTTTGCATAAGGAAAACATAGTTAATCATAACTAACTTTAAAAGTTTCAAAGGAGTTTTTTAAAGTATAAAATTCACCCCCCACTTGTAAATTGAGCATCTACAACATTATATAGATCCTATAAATCCTACAATTGGTATCAGAGGAGGTCTCTGAAATACTTATACTTACGAATAAGTTTTTAATTCTCACTTTATCATTCCAAACTTTTCCATTCCGAACATTCTTATTCCGAAAATTTTTCTTACCAATCTTTTCTACTAACAAGTTTGTGTATCGAAGATTATTATAAGTATGGCAGGAATATATGTTGGTTCAATTGATAATCTAAATCCTACAAGACCACCAATATTTGATGGTAATGATTATGAATACTGGAGAGATCGAATGAAGACTTTTGTTATCAATACTGGATTAGAAAAATTTTTCATGCTTACTGGTGATTATAAAATTCCTGATAAGGAAGTTAGAACCTTTACTAACCAGGAAAAGCAAGAATATCAACTCAACTATAAGGTACACAATACTCTACTTTGTTCAATGACCTGAAATATATATAGCCAAATTTCTTCTTTTGAAGCAGCTAATTGTATCTGGAAGAAGTTAGAAGTTACACACTTTTGAACTTCTAAGGTGATTGAGACAAGGAGAGCTATGATTAGAGCTGAATATCATGCTTCAACTTTCTTTATGGTGAAACAATATGTAAAGTACAACAGAGATTTATGACTATCGTCAACAGCCTAAAGTCTATGGTAGAGAAAGGTTTAGATGATGAAGCTATTGTGGATAAGATAATTGATATTATTCCCAATGAGTGGGAATCCAAAAGAACTGCTATAGATGAGAACAATAAAGTCACTCAGATTTCTCTTGATAAGCTTTTTGGAACTCTTCTCCAACATGAAACCAGAATGAAGAGAGATTCTAACAACATCAAGATGAAAAATGGAAATGGTACGGTTGCTTTTACAAAAACATCAAATCATATGAAAGCTAAGACTCCTGAGAGAGTAACCAGATCTAAGTCTAAGAAGATGGTAATTCAGTCAGATTCTAGTGAGAGTGAAATATCAGAAAATGAATTAGAAAATCTTGCTCGAAGGATGAACAAGATAGCTGGCAAGAGAAATTTCCAATCCAAGTATAAGAAAAAGGAAAGGAAAGATAAGAAAGATGGAGAAGTTACTTGTTATGAATGCAAGAGAGCTGGACATATTAGACCAGATTGCCCTATGCTCAAAAAGAAAGAAAGGAAAGAAAGGCATTAAGACAGGTACAGAAAGAAGTATTATAAAGAAAAATCTAAGAAAGTTCTGAAATCTAATGACACCTGGAGTGCTAGTGGTGGTGACTCTTCAGATGAATCTTCCGATTATGAATATTCAGGACAGAAGAATCTTGGTTTTATAGCCAGATTACCTATTGATAATAATTGTTTTATATATAAGGTATGAAATGCTGAATCATTGACCAATGTTTCTTTAAATTCCAATGATAGTAAGTATTATAACTCTTCTGATGAAGAATCCTCTTCTGATGAAGAAAATACTTTACCTACTTATGAATAAGTCTCTAGGTTTGCTGAACTTCTTGAAATTGAGAACTCTAAACTCAATAAGAAACTTGATAAGGCAAAATCTAGGAATTCTATTCTTACAAAAGAGATATCAGATATTTCTAAAGATCGTGATAAGAAAAATGATGATTTTGAAAGTATTTCAAAAAATCTTGAGGAAGTAAGTTCTGAGAAGAACAAAATTTCTAAAGAGTTAGAAAAATTAATTTCTAAGAAAAATATTTTTGAGCCTAGCTCTAGTTCTAAAACTAATGATTTTGAGGATAAAAACGTGGTTATAAAACTCAAGTCCGAAATTTTTTCCTTAAAGAAGTGTTTATCAAACATTACCCATGGTAAGGAAAATTTTGATAAAATGTATTCCCAAATACAAACATTAAGAAATAAATCCGGATTTGGTTATACCCATGCAAAACCATTTTTAGTAACAATTATTTTGTTCCTCAAAGTGCCCCATTTTGTACTATGTGTCAATGTGGTGGTCACTTGGAAAATAATTGTTCCTTAAACAAAACCCAATCTCTAGGATTTCATAATGCTTATTTTTCTAAGAAGATGTGGGTACCTGAGATTTTTTTATCTGGAAATCTCGAATCCAAGAATGTTTGGATTCCAAAAGTCTAATTTTCTTCTTGATTTCAGGAAAATAAGGAGAATACCAGTAACAATACATGGTACATGGATAGTGGATGTTCCCGGCACATGACTGGTAACAGAAACTTTTTTGAAAAGATTATCATATCGAAAGGAGGAAAGGTAACTTTCGGAGATAATGATAAGGGAGATATAGTTGGTATTGGTAATATTTCTCTTTTAGGTAAAACCTTGATTTCAAATGTTCTTTTTGTTAAGGGTCTTAAGTACAACCTCATTAGCATAAGTCAGTTATGTGATGAAGGTTACCTTGTGAATTTTAGGAATGATAAGTGCTTAGTTCACAATTTCAATGAAGAATTTATTCTCTCAGCCAATAGGCAAGAGAATGTTTACACCTTGAACATAGAAGACCTTAGAATCCAAGATTTACCTTTCCTTAGTGCAATGGAAGATCATTCATGGTTATGGCATAGAAGACTAGGTCATTGTAACCTTAGGAACTTATGTAAACTCTATAAGAAGAAACTAGTTAAGGATCTACCGGATCATAGATTTGATTCTTCTAAAGTTTGTGATCCTTGTCAATATGTCAAGCAACATAAATCTAGTTTTAAATCAATCAGTGAAGTCTCAACAACTGATGCATTACAGTTAGTGCACATGGATCTTTTTGTTCCAACACAAACTGGAAGTATTGGAGTCAAATTCAATGTGTTTGTTCTAGTTGATGATTACACTAGATTTACTTGGGTTTATTTTCTTGCAAATAAGTCCGAACCTTTTTCTTATTTCAAAAGTTTTAGAGCTCAAGTTAAAAATGAGAAAAACCTTCCATTGAACACTATTCATAGTGATCATGGAGTAGAATTTCATAATTCTGATTTTGAAACTTTTTGTAGTAAAAAAGGTATTACTCACAATTTTCAGCACCTAGAACTCCTCAACAAAATGGTGTAGTTGAAAGAAGAAATAGAATTCTTCAAGAGATAACTAGAACCATGTTGAGTGAATAATCTATAGCTAGACACTTCTGGGATGAAGCTGTAAGTACTTCTTGCTATACTATAAATCGAGTTTTGATTAGACCTTTTCTTAATAAAACCCCTTATGAGTTATGGAATGGTAGAAAACCAAGACTTTCATACTTCAAGGTTTTTGGTTGCAATGTATTCATTTTGAATACTAAAGATAAATTAAATAAATTCACACTAAAATCTGATGAAGGGATTTTCTTAGGTTATTCGACAACATGTAAGGCTTATAGAGTTTTTAATAAAAACACTTGTACTGTTGAAGAAACAGTACATGTAAAATTTGATGAGTCTGATCCTTTTGTTTTTAAACAATTCCAGCCTACATCCTCAGATGTGTTTTAAAAAACTGACTATCAACCTTTGATAGAAGAAACTTCTGATAAGGATACTGTTCAAGAAGATATTCCTGAAACATTTACCCAAGAAGATTTTCTACCCTATGTTGATGAACATGCTTTTCAAAATCCAAATCAGGTGTTTCTTAAGAATCATCCCAGTGATAGTATCATTGGTGATGTAAATCAACCTGTAAGGACTAGAAGATCCTTAAGAAATGAAGTAGAACATCTAGAATTTCTTTCCCAATTAGAACCTAAAAGCACTGATGAAGCTTTAGGTGATGATGACTGGATTAAAGACATTCAAGATGAACTAAATGAATTCGAAAGGAATAATGTCTGGACCTTGGTTGAAAGACCTAAGGAAACTTCTATTATTGGAGTCAAATGGGTTTTCAGAAATAAATGTGATGAAAATGGAGTCATAGTATGAAATAAAGCTAGACTTGTTGCTAAAGGCTATAATAAACAAGAGGGAATAGACTATGAAGAAACCTATGCTCCAGTAGCTAGAATTGAAACTATCCGTATTCTACTTTCCTTTTCAGCATTCTTTAATTTCAAACTTTTCCAAATGGATGTGAAATGTTCTTTTCTTAATGGTTATGTTCAAGAGGAAGTTTTTGTTGAACAACCTCCTGGATTTGAATATACAAAACATCCTGATTATGTATTTAGACTTACCAAAGCTCTGTATGGCCTTAAACAAGCCCCACGAGCATGGTATGATAGACTCACTGGATTTTTGCTTCAAAATTACTATGTTAATGGAAATGCAGATCCAACCCTTTTTATAAAGAAAGATAAGAAAAATGTTTTGATTGTTCAAATTTATGTTGATGAAATCATATTTGGTTCAACTCAGCAATCTTTGACCGACTCTTTTGCAAGTCTAATGAAATCTGAGTTTGAAATGAGTATGATGGGTGAGTTAACATTTTTCATTGGTTTTAAAATTTCTCAAAAACTAGAAGGAACCTACATATCTCAACATAAGTATATTAAATATCTTCTTAAAAAGTATGGTTATGACAACACTAAGAGTAATAGTACTCCCATTGGTACCTCAAAATCTTTAGATCTTGATGAAGCTGGGAAACCATTAGATCAAAAATCTTTTAGAGGTATGATAGGAAGTCTACTATACTTAATAGCTAGTCGACCAGATATACTGTTTTCATTATTCTTATGTGCAAGATATCAATCCATTCCTAAGGAATCTCACTTAAAGGCAGTAAAAAGAATTTTTCGCTACCTTAAGGTAACCATGGATCTAGGATTATTTTATACGTATGGAAATTATTTTATTCTAAAAAGATTTTCCGGTGCTAACTTTGGTGGATGTAGTATGGATAGAAAAAGTAAATCTGGAACTTGTCATTTCTTAGGAGATTTATTAGTTTCTTGGTCCTGCAAGAAGCAACATTCTATAGCACTCTCCACTGCTGAAGCTGAATATGTATCAGCTGGATGTTGTTGTGCTCAAGTGTTGTGGATACAACACACACTCACATACTATTGCTTGAGTTTTACTAAAACTCAAATTTTATGTGATAACACAAGTGCCATTTCCCTTAGTAAGAACCTTGTACATCATTCCCGCGCAAAACACATAGATATTAGGCATCACATTCTTAGGGATCACACACTTAAAGGAGATATTATGTTTCAGTTTATTGGAACGCAAGATCAACTTGATGATATTTTCACAAAATCTTTTCCTTCGGATAGATTTGAATACATTAAACATGAGTTAGGAATGATAACTACAGGGTATTCATTCTTCATTAACTTTATATTGAAAATGTCTCCTGACAGCAATAAAATCTTTTTCATAGGGGGAGTACATTTGGTTGTTAGATTAACAAAGTTTTTCCAAATTAGTTTTCAAACATTCAGAACTAAATTTCCGGAATGGAATTTCTGGAAACTAAAATTTCAAGAATGGATATGTTCATATAGAAGACTTCTGGAATCAAAGACATTGTATTGAACACTTCCGGAATGGATAATTTCGTACTGGTATTTTCATGACGGGACTTTCGTACCAAATCTTTCAAAATGAGTTTTTTTATTTTCAAATTCTGTAATGAAATTCTCGTACTGAGTTTTCCGTACTGAGTTTGTTTTACATAGTGAGTTTTGCAAACTATGTCTTTTCTTAATAAAAATTTTTCATAGTCATTTTTATATTACCCATTACGAATAATCCTCCTAAGCCAATCTGAAAGGTATGATTTCCTTTCTCAAATTTTCGTAGTCATACTTTAATTACTGGTATTTTCTTTTATTTTTTTTTCGGATTATAGTTTTCTTAATTATTTGTTTTAATAAAAACCTCAAAAGATCGGATTCAAGAGAATTGGTTTTTTACCGTCAGTTCTGATCTCAGCTTATCAGAACCGTTCGATCAACCATTGAAGTTGAACCGTTTTTTCGTTGGCTATACAAAGGGGACTCCAAATGTTTTTCCCACATCGATTTCATGCTCCAGCGTCCCGAAACACCGCCTCTCCATTTTAAATCCATTCCGAATTTCAGATTTCTCAGTTCCAAACTTCTCAGAGGTCATCAGATCTGAATGTCTGTGGAGTTAGCATCTCAAGAAATGTCATCCTCCAATCCAATTTCATAATGGTTAGTTTACAGAGAAAGGCTGGTTCATCCGGATTTCTTCAACAACTATGATTCTCTTATTACGAAGAACATAAAGCTGAACGGGTGGGAAGATATTTCTGTGTCTAAACCAGGGAATCAAGATGATGTTTTTTCGGAGTTACTTTTTGAATTCTATGAATCAGTTTCCTTCTTCAAGTAAGATAATATGGAGAAAGTTTCTTTTAAGTCTTATGGCAAGATTTATAAGCTTTCTTATACCAAGAAAGAAAGATTGGTAGGGTTGTCCTATGAAAGAGAATCCGAGTTCATATCTCATGTTATTCCAGATTCTAAAGGAAGCTTCAACAAGGAAAAAGCCTTAAAAACTCTCGGACTTTCAGACGACAAGGCTCCAAAGATTCCTAGCTTGCCTACAAATTTCCGGATTCTAGAGTTGTGGGTACAAGGTCTTATCGTACTGAGGAAAGGTGATAAAGACAATCTGAAGAAGGGTGAAATTTATATCATAGATTTTCTGATAAATATAATGAAGTTTAACTTCATGAGGCACATTCTTATAACTATTGAGAATGTTAAGAAAGTAAATCTCAGATCTCAAATCGTAATGTACCCATAAATTTTATCAAAGTTAATAGTTCAGTGCCTTGAGTATTTCAAGGAAGCTTGCAGGACTAAGCCAAGGGTTTGCAAAATTTTGTTGGTAAGTGATGATACTCTTAAGAGGATGGATGTGGCTTTCAACAAGGAGACTGGTGAGTTCTTCGACTTTCCAAATCAAGAAGAACCAGTTCCGAAGGCTGCTGAACTAGAATCATCTAAGACAGTAAAGAAAAGAACGTTGAAAGAAGTTACAGCTGAAGTAGAGGATCCTAAATCTAAGGAATTTTAAACCACTCCTCCAAAACCGAAGAAGAAGAAGGCCTATCCTGATGTGGTAGTTACGAAGTGGAGAGCAGATAAATAGAAACGGAAAGTAGGGGATCCATAGTTCGGATTGGATCCTATGGAAGCAAAGGCTTTGAAGGAGAGGAAAAAAGATGAATTGGTAAAACTTGCAAATGAAACGAAGCTCAAGAAGAAGATGTCAGAAGCTGAGGCAGTCCAAGCTTTGTTAAAATTTAACGAGTTGATTTCCGGAAACATCCCATTTACGAGATCTTTCTCCTTGGATTCTATACCCGAGACTCCAGGAAGAAACATTGATTTTCCGGAAGAGATTAGAGCTGAGCATGTTGAGCAACTCGAGCAGTTTCAGGAAGTGGAAGAGGAAGAAGCAGTTGCTGAAGGAAGTGGTGAAACTGGAGATCTATTGAAAGAAGTAGATGATTATAAGGGGTCACCTTCAGAACATCTGTCAATCTGAACTTCAGAGGCTGAATCCTCTAAATTAGTAACTGCAGAGAAGGATAAAAATGACCAAGATGTTGTTCAAAAAGTTGTTGATGATATTATTCAAGTATCTACTAGCGAGCAGAAAACTCCAAATCAAGAATCCATTCCGAAAAAGGAAAAGGGAAAGAAACTCCTTGTTGATACTCCGAAATCAGTGGCAAGCAATAAAAGAGAATTTGGTGATTCGTCTAAAAGGAAGTTGGAGCTTATTAAAGAAGAAAATGTTCCAAGCAATGTTTCGAATTCGGAGTCATCCTCACTGGGACATGACTTTGTTGGTCAATATTTGAGGAAGCTAGTGGGTTCCATTCTAACCATCTCGACTATAGACTCAAGATGCCAAATGCTCCAACATGCTCTGAATTAGAAATCAGATTCTGTATCCATGGTTATGTATAACTGTGTCGAGATAGAAACTGAATTCAAATATTTTCTTGTTGGCTATGAATCCCACAAAAGATCTTGCACGAGGATGACTAGCTAGTCGAGAAAAAATGTAGAAGAGATGAGGCTATTGGATGAATTTCAAGAAAATGTTAAAGATTCTTTTGAAAATGAGGACAGGAAGATAAATGAGCTGACTTCTTCCTTCGAAGAGAAGCTGACAGATGAAAAGAACTTTCGGATTCAAGAAGTCTGAGATTTGAATGGGAAGCTAAATCATGTCTCTCAAAACTGGAAGTTTGAAAGGGATCATCGGATTGAGTTTCAAGAAAAGATGAAGGCTTAGGATGAAAATCTTAAAGCCCAGGAAGAAATGCTTAAAGCTCAGGAAGAAAAGATTGAAGCTCAATCTGCAAGAATAGTGGTGTTAGAGAAGCAAGCTGAAGAAGATCATAAAGACATAAAAAAGATCAAGACTATTCTTAAGGGGCTGATTTCGAAGGAAAAAGATCCGAAATAGTTAAATCTGATCATTTTGTTGTATTTTTCTTTCCATAAAATTAATGAAAATCTTGGTTGATCGTCTTTTGTTATTATTACTAATTTTTCAGGTACTTTGTTATTTTCCCATTCCCTCGAATTCTTTTTGAAAATCACAAAGTGGGAGAAGGAAGAGATACTTAAGAAAAAAGACCTCTAATAAGAGCTTATCTAAGGGGGAGTTTTTCATTAAAGAAGAATTTTTTATTCGTAATGAAGTGTCACTCCAGAAATCTAGAATAGGATCCTTAGAGTTTCATAGCCTATGGGGGAGTTAGTCGTATTCATCAATATCCTTAAAGCAATGGGAGATAAGCCTTAATGTTTTTCTTTCTTCTTAGAATTTCTTTTTCAAGGATGTTTGTGCTTTCCAAAAAGGGGGAGATTGTTGAGTCAATAACGTTTTCCTTATGAATTTTACATTCATTCTTGTTTTGAAAATCACAAACACCTTATCTTTAAGAAAATTGCTTTTATAAGAAAAATTGCTTTTATAAGGAAAATCGCTTTTATAAGGAAAATCACTTTTATAAGGAAAATCGCTTTTGTAAGAAAAATTATCCTTATCATATTTTCATCCATATTTTTATTAAGGATAAGATTTGGATTCATTTCTATATTCTTGGAATTGTTTTAAGTTTTGATATGAAGTATTTTGTTTTAGGATCCGAATTATGGACAAGAACTGTAATAAAGTTTCACTCTGAAATCCAGATGAGAAATGTAATAATGTTTCATTCCGAACTCCAGATACGAACTCTAATTAATTTCTACATCAGATTCAGGATGCGAATCCTTATGAAGTTCGAAAAAGAATTCTCATTAAGAATTCTGATAATGAATTCTCATTATGAATTCTGATAATGAATTCTCATTATGAATTCTGATAATGAATTCTCATTACGAATTCTGATGATGAATTCTCATTACGAATCCTGATGACGAATTCTCATTCCGAATTCATCTATTAAACAGAATCTTATCATCTCTGATTTGTACACTCTAAATTTATTTAGACTCCGAATATTTCACTCCGAAATTTCAGTTCGCTTATGCCTTTATATTTTGACTACTCTTTATTATTTTCCTTACACTCCGAACTGTCACTCCGAATCTTCACTCTGAACTTTTGAGTTAGATTTTAAACGGTGTCGTACATTCTGTTACACTTGGTTTGTTTTAAAATGATGTCGTCTATTCTGTTTTGAACTAACCGTTGGTTAAGTTACACGTGTACTGGTCCCTCCGATTTTGATGGAAAATGTGACAATTGGAAAGGAGGCCAACCTTACCTATAAATAGGAGCTCATTTGAAAGAGCTCAGAACTGAAAAAAGGATGCTGAGAAGCTGACTGATCTTCGACTCATGTAATTACATGCATGAAGTGATTTCTAGAGAGAGAGGCTCTTATTAACCTTCAAAGCTTCGTGCAACTCCAAATTTTGGTGATTACATTTGAGGACTTCCGGGGATAGGAAGACAGAGGTGCCGACTACCTTGAAGTTCGAGGGATTCCTTGTAGAGGAAGACAGAGGTTGCCAACTACCTTGAAGTTGAGGGCTTGCGGGGATAGAAAGACAGAGACACTCTAATCTTCATATCGAGGGCTTACCCTGGTGTGGGTAAGACATACATTCTTGAAAGTATAAATCAAGGGACCTTTATCCAAGGTTTTTGGAAACCCTTCTCTTTGGGTTAAAAGACTTATATCTTGTTACTAGTAGTGCTACTACTTGTTTATTTTCCGCTGCATTTTTGTATTATAAGGAAAGTATAACTTTCTTATACTTCCTTACTTGTACTCTGTTTCATTTAGATTCTATACGCTTTAAGGTATAATCTCATATTGTAATCTTTAGTTAATATTCGATTTTCGGAACCATTTTTCTCGAACCTATATTCGGAATCCCTCTCCAAGTTTACATTTGGTATTAGAGGTGTTGTGAATTTGCTTAAGTTTAACTTTGTTAATATTAGCCCTTTCCTTTTATTAAGGAAAACATAGTTAAACATAACTAACATTAAAGGTTACAAAGGAATTTTTTAAAGTATACAATTCACCCCCCTCTTGTAAATTGAGCATGTACAACATTATTTAGATCCTATCGATCCTATATACTTCTTATTAAAAAATAACTTGTGTACCAGTGGTGATTTAATTCACTGAATAAATATATTTTAAATATATTTATGGAGTTTCCTATTGTGTACCAAAAAATAAATTGGGGAAATTCTATAGCTAGTCCTTGAAATATAAGAAGACACTTGTATGAGTTATATTGTGAACATAACATCATGATTCAATAGAAGACTACGAAACTATTTTAGAAAGACACCAAAAAACACCAACAAAATTTTCATATCATTGATGTTGAGTTTCGCACTATAAATATGAGAGAAAAACTTTTTATGAATATAATTGAAGAAACATAAAATTAATTTAATTTTAGAAAAAGATTATATTTATTGATGAAATTGTAGAAAATCATAGGTTTGTTCGAAATATAAAAATTTAACATAATTCTTTATAAGATGATATGGTGTTAAAATAAAAAAAAATAATTCGTCCCTACGATAATATTATAGTTAATGAGAGTGAGAATAACTAGATTTATAGGAACCAAATTCCAAAAAACAACAATAAGAGAATATTCATAGATGTGAGATGTGATCATCATACTATTTTGGTTTTCATCATTCCTAAAGAAATATATTATAGTTGGGTCATGTTTTGACCCCCCTTTTAAAATTCATTAGATATATAATAGTGGGTATATACATAGTAAAATAATGTATTAAAATATATACAGTGGATGTTATGTGTAGCTTTAACATCTTCGTTATCATACCCCTCATAAAAAAACTGGTTATATTGGATTTTCATTTATCTAGTTGGTTCAACGGGTAATGATGTCGATCATCATCATCATTATTCAATTTTTTTATTGGTAGAAATAATTCATGTAATCATTACGTTAGAGTCATTGGAGTGTCGTTGGATCATTCAATAAAACATTACCTCAATTCACATCATTAGAAAACTTTTTTCCCATCACATCTCAATTTGTCATCTCGACAAACTTCTTTTCAACAATTAAAAAATTAACTATTATATGTGAGTCTGTTTTCTCTATGTTTCTTTAAACACATCGAAAAAGTTGAAAATAACATTTTGTTATATACTTTATTTTTTTTAATTTCCATTAAATACCATCATTCGTTTCTTATAAATGCAATGAGGTGGATCGGTAACTGAAATCTCTATTTCCACATTGATAGAACTTAAATTTTTTAATCATAGATACTGATGAAGCATATAGAGAATAAACTCTATAACATGGTTTCAAGTCATTGGAGAATAAATAGAAATTAATCTCATGTCGAATGAGGATTCCATAAGTATAAAAAAATTATTGTAATTTTTTTCTTATGTGTACCACTAGATTAATTATCTTTCTTCATTAGATTAAAAAGTTTAATTGCTATTTTTATATGAATAATATTTGTGATGTATTTAATGAATATTAATATATTAAAATAATATTAATAAATGATGAAAAATTCTTCTAGTTGCCTCGGATTCTTGATAATAGTATACTATTGATCTGTTAACCATTCATATTAAAGAAATCCAAAATAGATTTTTTTATGTTCTAAATAATGGGTAACGTATGATAATTTTTAGTGGTATAGATCTATTTCTCACTAACTATTGGATTAGGGAAAAAATAAATTAAGGAGTAAGTTAAATAAAAAAGGAATCAACATAATAATTTTCCATATACTTTCATAGATGTTCAACTAGATTCTTAGCTTGAGAAATTTGTGCAATCATAAAAATATGTATTTCCATTCAATGTCCCATAACATTTGGTACCAATAGAATTAAATCAAATTATTTTTCATCACATTCTACAATATCATGGTTCCTTTGGGATCCGATTTTTGAAGAAAACCAGAAAGAACAATGTGAAAAAAATAATCATATTGGAAAATGACATAATCATGAAAATATTTTCTCAAATTTCTAAATCATGATGCCTTATATTCAATCTATGAAACATTTAATTTTACTTTTCCTCTTCATAGTGATAATATATTGAAATCCTTCATAATCTTTCAACATGAAAATGTGTTTTATCCACGAAAATACCCTTGGTGTGTCATAACTAGTATGCAGAATGGTAACAATCCTCATTCACCAGAATGTTGGCCATGATATACCTAACCAAATCATTTCATGTTTATTACCCATAGATTTACCAGTTAAAAAATAATGTCCAAATATAGTATCCTTTCATGTATTGTTTCTAGGAAAACCACACCCTTTTATTTTATATACCTTATGATTCTTTCATTTACAAAGAATTATATTAACAGTTCTCTCTATATTTATCGTATTTGGGTTTATAAGGGTAAGTAATCTTTATTCTGATTCCAAATATAGTGCCCATAAATTTTGTATATATATATATATATATAATATTACTAGGGTGATATTCATTACACAACAAAATGATAATGGCCATAATCATATAGTTCTTCAATATTTGAAATTATGGTTATATGAAAAAATGGTTCATAAGTGAACTAAATCATATACCGATATGTGATTGATAACTAACCCCATTCGTAGAAATAACATACAAAATTCCATTCTTCATAACCTTGGGAAGTAATAAGGATTGATGATATTATATTCTCAATACGTGTTTTCAAGGAAGATATTATTATAACATGAGGATAATAGTTTGTGAATATGATCATAGCATTTGAAAACCACACCCTACATATCATATATGAAAATATCGATTCGTGGTATAAAGAATGAATTTTTATAAGAACAAAATCACGAAATAATAAAACAACATGATCCATGAGAGTATAACATTAGCATAAGACATATATTTTCAACACACACATATAAATAGAAATTCATTTCTTATTATGATGTATTTCTAATGAGACAATCATAGTGGATTGGGTTCACTCCATAAAATGTGGTAGTAGTAATGGTTTACAGTAATGACTATAAAAGTGGTATGATTAACATATATAATAGGGAATTATTCCCATTCAAGTCTTGTTTATCTCATGATATATCCATATTCAAGTATTTTCTCTCTTTTTTTATAAAAGGCAGGGGCCGGGAAACAATGCGGGTGATGGCCCAGCCCCCGAGTGGTTACGTGGTCAGGCATGTAGTGGCCCGAAAATCCCCTACCTTCCCCAGGCCCACCCAAGGGGTGAAGCCCAGTTCCCCAACGGGGGCCGGCGCCGCGTGAACGCTTGGGTAACCGACGTGCAATCGTGCACCGCGTGTGGTGAACATGCTTTTTAAAGCATACCCCCTGACAGGGTTCGAACCCCCGACCTCCCCTGAGGGAAGTGAAGCCTTCAACCACTCCACCACGCCCACAAGGGCTATCCATATTCATGTATTGAACTAGAGGAATTTATAATTTTGCATCCAACTATTGCATAATGAATATCATAAAGATGTTTTCCATAAGATCATTAATAATTAATCATATCATAACCCATAAAAAAGAAGTGGGTTCCATAAACATTTCAACGTGGAATAAGCCATGGAAGAGAAACTTATCTCATAAACATTTCATCAATTCTTTATAGAATTACATGTGTAAAAGTAATGGATTTCCAAAAAATATCGTTATGATAATCATAAATCATCCAATTAAATAACAAGGATGGTATAATTGGATCATATTGTGAATGGATCATAATTAAAATCAATTATTATTATCATTGGTAAATATAATAACTATTATAATATTATTATAAATTTTATGAAGAAAACCTCATATCTAGTTTAATATTTTATAATCCTAAACAATAACCCTATATTCCAAAAATTGTTTTCCAAGAAAATAACATTGAAAAATATTAACTCATACATCAACCATTTATTAATTATGAATTCAGTAGTTCCATTCATGTTGTAGGGGTCAAATGAAAATACTCATTTCAAAAATGTGTAAAAAGTCAAAAATTACATTATTTAGAATAAATTATTATTTATTTGAAATAATTATTTTTTGTGAAAATTAAAACACAGATGAAAATGATATTATATTTTATTAGGAAAATACTAACATATTTAGAAAAACCATTTAATGAATATATATAATAATAAGGTAAATATTCCTGACTGAATAATAAAACATATTTTGTTTTCGTGATTAATAATATTTCTGTCCATTTTGTTTATTAAGAGAGGAATATTAAAGGAATCATGTAATATATATAAATATAAACACAGGAGTGAAAATTTATGAGCTTCTTCATAGAGAGGTCAATATATTTTATCCTATGAAATATAATCATAAACAATCCCTATAAACAACTAACTTAAAACTTAAAACCATTACCACTTTGGTAATAATCAATTAAAAATCCTATGAAAGGAGGAAAATTGATAGATATTTATATCTCAATAATTTTTAAGATTCAAAGAAAAAAAATACATGCATGGAAATTATTTTCACTATATAAAATAAATAAGTGGTGAATATGAAATATATCTCATAGAATTAATATTGTGATGATAATACATTACCTTATGTTCCAATTGACATTAATGTACTATAAAATATTTTATAATAAATTTAAATTGATTTTAATTTTATGCTAGAATAATTTAAATTATTATAATATAATAAATTATTCAGTTATAATATCTTCACAAATATTTATTTAAAATTCGATAGTAAAATTGTTGTTGGTAGGTTTTGACTACTTTTTCATTGGAGATTAAGTTTGGTAATTATTATCTGTATACATTTATAAGGTTTAAATAATAATAATAATATTAATGATGATATAAATTTCATAAATATTCAATATAAATATTTTTAGATTCATCCCAAATAGATGGAGACATGAAAATGAATTACACCATTTGAGGAGACGATTGGCTATAAATACACATGAAGGCTATTTTTCTACATGTTGGTAGATGAAAATAATGAAGATAATATAGTATATTAAATTTAGTAAGTAATAATAAGGTAATATATTTCATATGTATTAATTAAATATATATTTATTACCATTGATTCAAATCCAAAATGAATAAGGAATTACACTGCTTTGTGGAGGTAGTAGTGTACACGTACGCACAAAAGACATTATCATTTTTCAAAATATTAGATGGTAAAAATATAGATTTCATATTATTGATAAATACGTAAAATAATTTAAAAAATATTTCACACACATATATAAAATTTAAATCATTCACTATAGCTATCGTGATGGTCTGTGATGGAAAATGAATTACATCGGTTTACAAGGAGGTAGCCCAACTTACACACGACCAACAGTTTTGTTTACCATTAGATAGAGGAAGGTAAATATATATTATATTACATAATAATAATAATATCACATTATAGGATAGATACTATTTTTATTATATTGTAATTTTTAACACATAATCGAATATGCAAAAAGGAGAAGTAAAAAAGATATTGGTGAGGAAAAATACCTTGAAATAGAGAAACCTCTTTTGGATCTCCAATTTAAAAAACATGGGATTGTATTATGGGAATAAAGAAAGCATTAAAAAATATATTAGGTTGTCTTGGAGATATTTTGATGTGGTTTTATATAGATAAATGACTTAATATGTGTGAATAATTGATGGAAAGAGGTTCCATATTATAATTTTGTATAGTGGAACACTTGTTAATTTTCTAAAAATATAAAGTAGTATTATAGAAAGGTTTAAAAAAAATAGATATTATTTTAATTTGATAAGTTTAATGTAGAAATAAAACCATCCAAATGGGGATTCATTATTGTTTCAGTTAAGTTTAAAAATTTTTCTTATTGAATAACCCCATCTTGAACAGTTTGTACATTAATCGCGGTAATAAATGTTCTCTATTTCAACTATTTATTATGTAATTTTTTCCCTTTATTAAATAATATTAATTATTCTGAATTAATGTATGGAATCAATTTAATCAAATAAAATTTAGAAAATTGAAAATTTTAATTTTTAACTAAACCCACAAACTCATCAGAAAGTGATTTTTTCCAAAAAAAACCTTCTATATAAAAAAATTTTATATAGAGAGTAAACTAAGAATTTATTCCAATGAAATAAATTAGTTTAATAATAATATTGAATTTTATTTATTTCACTTTTATGGTCATTTTATGATAAAATTTCACTTTATAAATTCTGTAAATTAAAATACTTTTTAAATAAAAATCAACATTTTTCAATATTCATTCAAAATTAATCTTTCTAAAAAATTATCAAATATTAACCAAAATATAATAATGAATTGGTTATTTAAAAAATAAAGTATATTTTTTATATTAATACATTTAAAATTGTTAATAAAAAATTTAAAATAATTGTGTAAAACATGCGGAAGATGGTTTTTTGGAAAATTATGTTTTTTAGCATAAAATTGGATTTATTCATATCTAGTGCTGAGAAAATTATAATAATAATGATATTTTTTTACTATACATGTCATATATACATTTACTTAAAATAATTCATAAATAGGTGTTAAATTTATTTATTAAGATAAAATCACATTGTGTGTAGAAAAAACCATTTTTAAGAAAAATATTTCTTTTTCATTAAAAATAATTTTTTTATTTATAAACAATTAATAAAAAATCAACTTATTTCTAACATGTGTAAAACATATAAATTTTATAATTTTGTTAATACTATTTAAGCATAAAAATTTCATTACATTGATATAACTTTATAATATATTATGATTCATTTAGAATCAGTGTTCCATGTATCACAAGCTATAAAGAGATTAAATTTATTAAAAAAGATATATATCATAAAATCCTAGGGTATTATAGTAAAAGTTATAAAGATACTCAAATATGACTTTCCATAAAATATACGTGTTCATATACTAATTCTATAATTTTCTACTAGTTTTATTTATCACTTCTACATTAGTGACCCTCAAATCATGTTTTCATGAACATGTACACACTGAAAATTTATTCTAGTAGTCAATAGACTTTTTTACAAACATCCATGAGAACCAAAAATTACATATAGACCTCCTAAATTGAAATTTCATTATTTCTTGGATATCTTGACACCCATGCTATTTCTTGGTATAAACTCCATTGTTTTTGGGACTTGTTGAGGATATATTATTCATAGAATATTCAATATTCCAATTAATATTATATGGAAAAAATGTAATGAAAATAGTTTTTCATTAAAACTATTTCCATTATATAAAACGTTTTCATACTAATGTCATGTAAAAAAATCACATAAAAACCCATTATTGGATTATTTTGATTAATAAATAACTAATTAAGTTTTCATGATTGTAAAAAACATACTTTTACACTAAAAAAATTTAAAAGGAAATTTAATTTTCCATAAATGTAAGTATTTTCCATATTCCTTGAAAAATAAATTTCTCTAAAACATTATAAATAAATAAATTGTAATAAAATATTGACATGAAAAATTTAAATATTAAATTAATTTTATAATATAATTTATCTTGATGTTAAAAAAATTAAAATTCACTCGTAAAAATGAAATTTTGAATAAAAACATCCTTTTGAAAATTAAAAAGTCATTACTAAAAAATGTGTGAAAATTATATAAGAACAAAAAAGTACATTCATAATGACTTGGAACAGTATATTTATTTAATAAATTTAAAATTATTATTAATTCTTTCCAATTTAACATCCAGGTTATAATAGGAAAATAATTTTTCAATTATTTTATGGAGTTTGTTTAAAATCAATGTTGCATAAAATGAAAAATATAGAAGAAATTAAATTATTTGAAGAGAATATGTATTTTTTTAAAATATATTGCGGTGTTACATGATAATTTTATGGCTAGGTTCAAATGATTTAATATGTTATGATTCTTTTAGTATTGGGTAAGAATTTATCAAAAAACTACCGTGGATATTTAATTTATTTAGAAAGAAATATATCATAAAATATTACGGTGATACAATCTAAACAACTTAAATTGAATTTTAACTTTGAAACTATGTTATTATTGTATAATGTAATGAGGACACATCAACCTCATCACATCCTTTAGTATCCATATATTTTCTTTGAATTTATGTTTCATATAAACTATATTTAATAGTTGAGTGGTCATTTTGCATAGCACATTATCTCTAAAATCCATGATTTCTAAGGGTTTTTCTAACAATAAAGATTTCAATCCAATAGTATGACCTCTTATTTAAACATATGTGATGGATAACTTATATACTTCATGATGATAGATACATAGAACACATCTATAACTTGAGAGTGTTTCATTGGATACACCATGCGATAAGCTATAATTCCTACTCGATCAAGATTATCAAAATAAAAAATATGACTAAGTATTAGCTTTATGTTATATCAAATTCTAGTAATCATATTGCATAGGGAAATTCATAGAAAAACGTCTAACTAAATTCAAATTCAAAAACACATTGACAATTTACATCATAATTTATCTATCATCTTTGAGATACCTTACTTTGATTTATAATAACTTTGACTCTCTCTGATAGTTCCTTAGTATCGATAGGTCCCTATAAATTTCCTCATCTATGTTAATCTAAGCATGAATGATCGCACTTTTTTCCATGAAGGGATTAATATAGATCCATATAAATATATAAGATAAATCTATTGATATAAGAAAACAGAAGTTTAGAATATATTGATGCCAACCAACATAGAAATTCACAGAAAAATCAATCACTATATCATTAACGGTTTGAAAATTTTCCCATACTAATCGCATATAACTACATAATATGAATTACAAAAGCTCAAATATATATTTATATCTATATGAAGACTCCTCCATATCATTATGGTATACCTCAGATATTGATTAGAAACAGTGAAATGTGGCACTCCATATGACCTTAATTCTTGTTTATTATTCACCTGGAATAATTATTGTACACTCAATTGAGTATGAGAAGAATTATCTCCTTCATTAAAAAATACAAGATCCATCCTTTTTAAATTAAAATTAATATTAGCACCATTGTGATCCTCATTACAGATAGTCTATCATGAACCCTTCAACAAAAAGCTTCTACTACATTTCTAGATTTCCTATAGTGGTAAAAAGCTAAAAATTAATAATATTTAATTAGATTCAACAATATTTTATAGCACATATTCAACACTTTCTATGTGAAAATATAAATTAAATTTTCATAATAAGTATACATATTACATGTTATTATATAAAATTAATTTGTCCATATCTATATTTAAATATTTTCTATAGCTAACTCTAAATTATGGGTTGGCTAATTTTTCCCAACAACAGTCAATTTTCATGAGGAATAAGCTATTACTATATAAATATTCATGAAAATGCATCCATTTCCTTTCATTGATTCATCACTATAGATCAAAACCCTTTCTCCGCTGCACGTTTAATTAATTATAGGTTTATTTACTATGAATCTCCCCAATTCCATTATATTTTATTCACATTATTTTTTTATAGGATCATGGATCCCTAGAACTGTATAATGGTTATTATATTGGACAATGATGAGAAAATTTCAAAAAACTTATTGATATTAACAAACTAAGTTGATAAATAAATAGATCTCAAACAGTGAGGTTGGTCTATGATAATGTTAAATAATTCTCCTCCATGATGGGAAAATATATATATATATATATTCCATTGTATTGTAATTTTTGACCAAAAAAATGAAATCTTTGATTCCAAAATTTGTACTCTATAAATTTCACATACATATTCTCTATCCTTACGATCTTTAGTGAAATAATCAAGTAATATTCATGATCTTTTATTTTCACTGAATAAATAATAATTTTTTCTATAGCTTATACAAAAAGAAAATTATGGAAATATATAAATACTATATTCACAAAATAATTGATTATTGTAGGGATATTATTAAGGCCAAATGAAAAAACTATATTTCATATCCTCCATACCATGTAAAAAATGATGTATTGGGTATATACACCTATATGACCCTAAATTATTGATATCCAATATGAATATATATCATGGAAAATTAATGAGATACATGTAATTGATTAAAAAAGTCATTAATTTGAGGCAGATTCCACCTTTTCATGATATTGTTCATGTAAGGTTCTCATTAATAAATGAAGAGTTTCATTGAACCATCCTTCTTATTAAAAAATTACTTGTGTACCAGAGGTGATTTAATTCATTGAATGAATCTATTTTAAATATATTTATGGAGTTTCCTCTTGAGTACCAAATTTTTTTTGGAAATTCTATAGCTAGTCCTTGAAATATAAGAAGAAACTTGTATGAGTTATATTGTTAACACAACATCATGATTCAATAGAAGACTAGGTAACTATTTTACAAAGACACCAAAAAACTCCAACAAAATTTTCATATCATTGATGTTGATTTTCGAAATATAAATATAAGATAAAAACTTTTTCTGAATATAATTCAAGACTCAAAAAATGAATTTAATTTCACCAAAAGTTTATATTTTTTGATGAAATTGTAGAAAATTGTAAGTCTGTTCGAAATATGAAAATTTAACATACTTCCTTATTAGATGATATGGGGTTAAAATATAAAAAAACAATTCATTCCTATGATAATATTATAGTTAATGAGAGTGAGAATAACCAGATTTATAGGAACCAAATTCCAAAAAACAACAATAATAGAATATTCATAGACGTGATATGTGATTATTATTCTATATTAGTTTTCTTCATTTATAAAGAAATATATTATAGTTGCGTCATGTTTTGATCCCCTGTTAAAATTCATTAGATATATAATAGTGGGTATATACATAGTAAAATAAGGTATTAAAATATATACAGTGGATGTTATGTGTAGCGTTAACCTCTTCATTATCATACCCCTCATAAAAAAACTGGTCATATAGGATTTCCATTTATTTAGTTGGTTAAATGGGTATTGATGTCGATCATCATCATTATTATTCAATTTTTTTTCATTGGTAGAAATAATTCATGTAATCATTACATTAGAGTCATTAGAGTGTCACTGGATCATTCAATAGAACATTACCTCAATTCACATCATTAGAAAACTTTTTTCCCATCACATCTCAATTTTTCATCTCGACAAACTTCTTTTCCACAATTAAAAAAGTAACTCTTATATGTGAGTCAGTTCTTTCAATTTTTCTTTAAAAACATTGAAAAAGATGAAAATACCATTTTATTATATACTTTTTTTTAATTTCCATTAAATACCGTCATTCTTTTATTATAAATGTAATAAGGTGGATGGGTAACTGAAATCTCTATTTCCACCTCGATAGAACATAAATTATTTAATCATAGATACTGATTTAGCATATGGGAAATGAACTCTATAACATGGTTTCAAGTAATTGAAGAATAAATAGAGATTAATCTCATGTCAAATGAGGATTCCATAAGTATAAAAAAATTATTGTAATTTTTTTCTTATGTGTACCACTAGATTAATTATCTTTCTTATTTAGTTTTAAAATTATAATATCTATTTTGATATGAATAATATAAGGGATGTACATAATGAATATTAATATATTAAAATAATAATAATAAATGGTGAAATATTCTTTTAGTTTCCTCAGATTCTTGATAACAGTCTACTATTGATCTGTTTACCTTTCATATTAAAGAAATCAAAAATAGATTTTTTTATGTTCTAAATAATGGGTAAAATATAATATTTTTTACTGGTATCCATCTATTTCTCAGTAACTATTTTATTAGGAAAAAAATAAATTAATGAGGAAGTTAAATCAAAAAGGAATCAACAGAACAATTTTCCCTCTACTTTCACAGAAGTTCAACTGGATTCATAGGTTGGGAAATTTGTGAAATCATATAAATATGTATTTCCATTCGATGTCCCATAACATTTGGTAACTATAGAAAAAAATCATATCAATTTTCATCACATTCTATAAAATCATGGTTCCTTTGGGTTCCAGTTTTTTAAGAAAACCAGAAATAACAATGTGAAAAAAATAATCATATTGGAAAATGACATATTCATGAAAATATTTTCTCAAATTTCTAAATCATGATTCCTTATTTTCATTCTATGAAACATTTAATTTTACTTTGCCTCTTCATAGTGATAATATATTGAAATCCTTCATAATATTTCAACATGAAAATTTGTTTTATCCATGAAAATACTCTTGGTGTGTCATAACTAGTATGCAGTATGGTAACAATCCTCATTAACCAGAATGTTGTCCATGATATACCTAACCAAATCATTTCAGGTTTATTACCCAGAGATTTATCATTTCAAAAATAATTTCCAAATGTAGTATCCTTTCATGGATTGTTTCTAGGAAAACCAAACCCTTTTATTTTCTATACCTTATGATTCTCTAATTTAAAAATAATTATATTAACGGTTCTCTCTATATTTATCCTATTTGTGTCTATAAGGGTAAACAATCATTATTCAAATTCAAAATATAGTGCCCATACATTTCGTATATATATATAACATATTACAAGGGGGATACTCATTACACAACAAAATGAAAAAGTCCATAATCATATAGTTCTTCAATATTTTAAATTATGGTTATATGAGAAATGGTTCATAAGTGAACTAAATAATCTACCAGAATGTGATTCATAACTAACCCCATTCGTAGAAATAACATACGAAATTCCATTCTTCATTACCTTGGGAAGGAATAAGGATTGATGATATTATATTCTCAATAAGTGTTATCAATGAAGATATTATCATAACATGAGGATAATAGTTTTTGAATATGATCATAGCATTTCAAAACCACACACTAGATATCATATATGAAAATATTGATTCATGGTATAAAGAATTAATTTTTATACGACCAAAATCACAAAATAATAAAACAACATGATCTATGAGAGTATAACATTAGCATAAGATATATATTTCTAACACTCACATATAAATAGAAATTAATTTCTTATTATGATGGATTTCTAATGAGACAATCATAGTGGATTGGGTTCACTACATAAAATGTGGTAGTAGTAGTGGTTTACACTAAAGACTATAAAAGTGTAATGATTAACATATATAATAGGGATTTATTCCCATTCAAGTCATGTTTATCTCATGATATATCCATATTAATGTAATGAATTAGGGGAATTCATAATTTTTCATCCAACTATCGCATAATGAATATCATAAAGATGTTTTCCATGAGATCATTAATAATTAATCAAATAATAACCTATAAAAAAGAAGTGGGTCCCATAAACATTTCATCATGGAATAATACATGGAATAGATACTTATCTCATAAACATTTCATCAATTCATCATATAATTACATGTGTAAAAGGAATAGATTTCATAAAAATATTTTTATGATAATCATTAATCATCCAATTAAATAACAAGGATGGTATAACTGGATCATATTCCTAATGGATCATAATTAATATCAATTATTGTTATAATTGGTAAATATAATAACTATTAAAATATTATTCTAAATTTTATGAAGAAAACATCATTTCCAGTTTAATATTTTATAAACCTAAAAAATAAGCCTATATTCTAAAAATAGTTTTCTAAGAAAATAACATTGAAAAATATTAACTCACACATAAACCATTGATTACTTATAAATTCATTAAGTTCCATTAATTTTGTAGGGGTCAAATGAAAATAACAATTTCAAAAATGTGTAAAAAGTTAAAAATTACATTATTTAGAATAAATTAATATTTATTTGAGTTTTTTTTTGTGAAAATTAAAACAAGAATGAAAATGAAATTATATATTATTTGGAAAATACAAACATATTTAGAAAACCCTTTTAGTGAATACATATAATAATAAGGTAAATATTCATGACTGAATAATAAAACATATTTTGTTTTTGTGATTAATAATATTTCATTCCATTTAGTTTATTAAGAGAGGAATATTAAAGTAAAACATGTAATATATAAAAATATGCACACGAGTGAAAATTTATGAGCTTCATGATAAGGAGATCAATATATTTTATCATATGAAATATAATCATAAACAATCACTATAAACAACATACTTTCAACTAAAAACCATTACCACTTTGATAACAATCAATTAAAACCCCTATGAAAGGAGGAAAAGTGATGAATATTTATATCTCAATAATTTTTAAGATTCAAAGAAAAAAATACATGCATGGAAATTATTTTCACTATATAAAATAAATAAGTGGTGAATATGACATATATCTCATAGAATTAATATTATGATGATAATACCTTACCTCATGTTCCAATTGTCATGAATGTACTATAAAATATTTTATAATAAATTTAAATTGATTTTAATTTTATACAAGAATGATTTAAATTTTTATAATATAATAAATAATTCAGTTATAATATCTTAACAACTATTTATTGTTGTTTATAGGTTTTGACTACTTTTTCATTAGATATTTAGTTTGGTAATTATTATCTGTATACATTCATAAGGTTTAAATAATAATAAGAATATTAATGATGATATAAATTTCATAAATATTTAATATAAATATTTTTAGATTCATCCCAAATAGTTAGAGACAAAAAAATGAATTACACCATTTGAGGAGATGGTTGGCCATAAATACACATGAATGTTGTTTTTCTACATTTTGGTAGACGAAACTATTGAATATAATATAGTATATTAAATTTATTTTTTAATAATAAGGTAATATATTTCAAATTTATTAATTAAATCTATATTTATTACCATTTATTGAAATCAAAAATGAAAAAGGAATTACATTGCTTTGTGGAGGCAGTAGTGTACACATACGCAAAAAACACATTATCATTTTTCAAAATATGATATGGTAAAAATATAGATTTAATAATATTAATAAATAAGTAAAATAATTTAAAAAATATCACACACACATATATCAAATTTAAATCGTTCACTATAGCTATCGTGATGGTCTGTGATGGAAAATGAATTACATCGGTTTACAATGAGGTAGTCCACCGTACGCACGACCAACAGTTTTGTTTACCATTAGTTAGAGGAAGATACATATATAATATATTACATAATAATAATAATATCACAATATAGGATAGCTACTAGTTTTATTATATTGTAATTATTAACACATAATCGAATATGAAAGAAGGATAAGTAAAAAAGATATTGGTGTGGACAAATAACTTTACATAGAAAAACCTCTTTTGGATCTCCAATTTCAAAAACATGGGATGGTATTATGGGAATAAAAAAATCTATAAAAAATATATAAGGTTGTATTGGAGATATTTTTCTATTGTTTTATATAGATAAATTACTTAATATGTGTGAATAAGTGATGGAAAGAGGTTCCATATTATAATTTTGTATAGTGGAACACATGTTAATTTTCAAAAAATTTAAAGTAGTATTATAGAAAAGTTTCTAAAAAATAGACAATATTTTAATTTGAAAAGTTTATGATATGAATAAAACCATCCAAATGGGCTTGCATTATTGTTTCAGTTCAATTTAAACAATTTTCATATTGAATAACCCCATCTTGAAGAGTTTATACTTTAATCGTGGTAATAAATGTTCTCTATTTGTACTATTTATTATGTAATTTTTTTCCATTATTAAATAATATTAATTATTCTGAATTAATTTATTGAATCAATTTAATCAAATAAAATTTAGAAAATTGCAAATTTTAATTTAAAACTAAACCCACAAACGCTACAGAAAGCGATTTTTTCCAAAAAAAACCTTCTATATAAAAAGATTTTATATAGAGATTCAACACAGAATTTATTCCAATGAAATAAATTGGATTAATAATAATATTGAATTTAATTTATTTAACTTTTATGGCCATTTTATGATAAAATTTAACTTTATAAATTCATTAAATTAAAATACTTTTTAAATAAAAAATAACATTTTTCAATATTCATCAAAAATTAATCTTTCTAAAAAAATTATTAATGATTAACCAAAATATAATAATGAATTTATTTTTTAAAAAATAAAGTATATTTTTTATATTAATACATATAAAATTGATAACAAAAATTTTAAAAGAATTATGTAAAAGTGTGGAAGATGGTTTTCTGAAAAATTATGTTTTTAGCATAAAATTGGATTTATTCATATCTAGTTCCTAGAAAAATATAATATTAATGATATTTTTTTACTATCCATGTAATATATAAATTTACTTAAAATAATTCATAAATAGGTTTTACCATTATTTATTTAGATAAAATCACATTGTGTGTAGAAAAAACCATTTTTAAGAAATATATTTCATTTTCGTTAAAAATATGTCTTTTATTTATAAACATTTAATAAAAAATGACCTTATTTTACAGATGTGCAAAACAAATAAATTTTATAATTTTGTTAATAATTTTTAGACATACAAATTTGATTACATTGATATAACTTTATAATATATTATGATTTATTTAGAATCAGGGTTCCATGTATAACAAGCTATGAAGAGATTATATTTATTTAAAAAGTTATATATCATAAAATCCTAGGGACTTATAGTAAAAGTTATAAAGATACTCAAATATGACTTTACATGAAATATTCGTGTTTATATAATAATTCTATAATTTTCTACCAGTTTTATTTATCACTTCTACATTAGTGACCCTTAAATCATGATTTCATGAACATGTACACACTAAAAATGTATTCCGGTAGTCAATAGACTTATTTAGAAACCCCCATGAGAACCAAAAATTACATATAGACATCCTTAATTTAAATTTCATTATTGTTTGGATATCATGACACCTGTGCTATATTTTGATAGAAACCTCATTTTTTTGGGGACCTGTTGAGGATATTCTATTCATAGAAATTTCAATATTCACTCTTGATGGTGTGGTTAATTTTTTTTATAATTAATGTCTTACCATATTATAACATATTTTTTTCATGATTTTTTTTTCAAAATTCATTTATGAAAATGGATTTTAATAAGAAATGGGAAACCTATCTCTATCATCTAGTTAAGGGTTGGATTGGAGATGATTCTAAAATATTTATTCCCCAATTCTGAGTCCTTATATAAATAATACTTATTAGGGAACATTTTTAAGAACATATTCTCATATCCTTTTGGTTTTTTACCATGGGGTTGTTAAATATTTTTAAAAATTACCTCATAATCATGAAAATTCCTATTGTTCTTATTCTTTTTGGCCTCTAGTAATATAAACCTCTTTTCCTACCCATTATTCATCTTTTTAGTTTGATATTATTATAACCTTAATATTTTATGAAAGGTACTATCACTCCCCTACACCCTTTTATATTTACTCTCTATTTGAGTATTTTTAACATCCAAATTTCTTAAATGTGATTTTTTTAATCCATGGGTATTCTATTGAAATTAAAAAATAATCCCACCCTTCTAATTATATACAATCTATGATGTTCATTCAGGTATAAAATGTGGATCCCTAATCTTGAACTCTCATCTTTGTTCTTTGAGCACACACATTACTTATTGGTTTTGATACTAACTATATAATCCTGAAATGTACTATCAAATAATTATATTAATTAAAAAAAATTGTATTTAATACATTTGCACAACAATTTAGTTTTATAAATTTGGATAAATTTTGGAAAACGAAAAATATTATATGTCATTTATTTCTAATCTAATGGATTTTTTTAAACAATAAGAAACTACATTTTATATATTATCCTTTTTTCATCTACCATAAATTATCAACATAAGATATCCCATGATAAATATCATTTATAGTGATTTTATACATAATTAGGGTAAATTGAACATTAGGAGGGGTGAGTAGAAGTGATAAATAAGTTAAAACATACATATAAGGAAACTATGGAACAAACATGGTATAAATACTATAGAAGGAGTAAGTAATACTCATACTGTCATGATCAACTATAACTGAAATTTTAGTATATCCAAATATAGAAATGAAAATAAATATGTCACATGGGTATGAAAAACTTTTAACATAGTGAGTTAAATGTGTTATGTTTGAAAAATAATTCCATACCATATTCTATCACATCATGACATTAGATATCATGATGTTACCATTAAAAAATATATTTTTCTAGGTTGACATATACCAAAATAACCGAACCAGTTTTTTTAATAAGACTAGATTATTCATAGAGTAGATATATAATTCCATTCTCCACCCGTCATTTATTTATTTACAATGTATTATTCATATGATATATTGAGTAAGAAATACATAATAAACAATTGTGTTAGGAATCCATTTTGAATTAACATAATAAAAAACACCTATACACATTATCATGTTAATAAATTGGATAAAATAATATTAACCCATATAAAGAATGAATTTGGAGGGAGAAATAATAAAAAATAATCATGCTTTTAATTATCTGAATTGTAAAAGAAAGCAACAGATTTCATATACATTTCCCCGTCTTAATAAAACATGACTATTTCATGGTGAACATCATATAATATGAATTAAGAAAACTATGATTCTCAGACTATATAGAGAGTTGAGTATAAAACTACTTTAATATCTGAATAACGTGATTACATGAAATATAGAGAGAAAATGTTTTTGTTTTTAAAATAACATATCCCCACTGTAATAATGAAAACCAACAGGGATGTCGACATAGATGAAAGTAATTCATGTAAATGAATTATTCAAACTATATAAAAAATAGGGTATCAAAAATTTAATGCATTGGTGGTCTGAGTTTGAATCCCCAAAATATAAATATATATTAGAGGATAAGATATAAAACATGAACCCCTATGGGTAAATTTATTAGAATATGATAATGAAAACATAAGTGAAAACAGAAAACAATTATAATAATTTTTTAAAAGTTATCTTATGGGAATATGTTATGGGTTTTGTTAAAATGTATTTTTATAAAATGTGGAAATGAGTTTTATTTTAAAAAATGTTCAATTTTAAAAATAGTCTATAATAATGGATAATTTAAAATGACATTATTTTTTCCAAAATAAATTTTTTTGGAATATAGAACACACTTTTTTTATATGAATACAATTATAATATTTTAATATAACTTTTTTTAATATCCCATTATGAAAAATTTAGTAAAACCACTTTTCTATTAAAATATAATTTTCACAAAGTGGAATATTTGAAAACAAATACGAGATTATATTGGTTAATGAAACCTTTAATGAAATAAAAATATAATGTTAAGACATTATATTTCAAAGAAAGAGGTCAGTCTGACCAATAACCCTTTTGGTAAAAATATACCAAGAAGTGGGACATATTTGTTAAAATGTTTATGTGGTAGGAATATATTTCCCAAAAAAATTAATTAGACAATTACACCAAAAAATCATAAGGAATAATGTAGAATGCTTATGTGAAATAATGTAAATAGAATGATAATCAATCAAGGAATGAAATTATAGTTACCGAAAATTATTACAATAAAGGGAACTACTAATTCAAAATCTATTTGATGAAAATGAAATAACTGTGGATAGTATTTAATTAAATAAAAACATATGTGACAATGGTTCATAGGTAGGTATTAAATACACTAGTGAATGTAAAACATGGTGTATAATATAAATAGGTCTCAAGGAATTAATTTTCGAGACAATGAAACCTTTAGACATGGGTAACCTTGTATTCATAACCCCTTAAGAGGGAGTATATATAAAAAAATTCAAAAAACCTGATTACATGAGAGTTTGATATATGATATCTCAAATTGGAATTTTATTCACCAACTAAATGAAATTAGTTTAATAATACTTAACTTGTCTCCAATAGTAGAAATTGAGATGATAACCTTTGCAATTTCTTTAATAATTGAGGTAATAAGCATTATATAATGAGGTCATATGAAAAAAATATAGAACCCAAAAAATAAGGAGGAAATAAAAAAATTTATTCATTTTGTGTTATATATAAAAAAGTTTAATAATAGATTTCAATAAGAATGTTTATAAATCAATGTAAGGAAATTGAGTTGGCCCAAACATTTTCCTTATTCCAAATTCATTCTTCACGTACTTCAAACTTTTGGAATAGTAAAAATAATATTATTAGATACTTAAACTTATTATTATATATTTAATTTAATATAGTAATTTTTATTATATTCTATTTATTTGTCATAAATTTTTTCCTATGCTTGTGTGAATAATTAATCAGTGTGGACATATTACAGTAATTTTAGCAATCAACATTGATATTATAATAATAATTTATATATTTAATATATCCTTTAAATAACTTTATAATAATTAGTAGATTATTAATTTATAATAATATTAGAATTTATTTTTTCATATTCATCCATTATATTGTTTTGTTGAATTGTTGAATTACGTACTTAAACTGACATATACATGAACACACTATATCACATAGGGTGAGTATTGTAATTGATGTGTATAATATTATTTAAAAATAATAATGGCACTACATAAATAATTTTAAATTGTTGAATTTAATTTTATGTGGTTCCAATAATGAAATCAAATCATGATGTGAAATGAAAATTGTTACTTCGTAGTGGTGATTGTCCGCACAATGCACGATTTACATTTTTTTATTTTTTTAAGTGGTTGGAAGGGAATAAAAAATGTTATTACATTAATATAATAAAATAGAGATATAATAATATTATTATTTTATTCATTTTATATATAATGGATATGTTTATAATATTAATATTATGTATAAAATGATAAAGATTATATAATACACACTTCTGTAATTTGTGCATTTTCTAGAAAGTATCCTTGGAAATGAAGGTATTACGATATCTAATCGAGAAGGAAGGATAATAAAACTGAGGGAGGATTGAAGGCACCAAATGATAGTTTAGATAAAAAATATTCAATGTAATTAGATTTCCATGAAGGGGTGGATGTCACACTTTTATTATTGATGAAAAATAATGTTTTATGAATACCCCTTTTCAATGATGTCATTACACAACTCTAGAGAAGTAAGTCTAAAATTTATAAATAATGATGTGTGGGGTAATATTGTTTTGATAAATTCCCAACCATAAATTTCGACACATGTTATTATAATTTTGGATGTTAATTTGTTTTAGGTTTATTACTTTTACCAATTTTGTATTGACCATTATAATTAGTATAAAACTATATAGTTTATGATATTCTAAAAATATATACTGGTACAACAAAAAACATTTTTTTTAAGAAGATAAATTAAATTTCAACTTAATATTTTTCTATTTCTATATAAGATAATATTACCTTTAAAATTAAAACATTTCATATAATGAAACAATATTTTTTTAAGAAAATTAGCTATGATCCTTTTAGTGTACTTTGTATTATATAAAAAGTGTTTCCAATTGAATTTTTATTTATATAAATATCTATGATTTTTTATTTTAAAAAAAAATATTTATCATTTATTTTTTTAATTTATTTTATATGATATAAATTACATAATAATCACAGAATATTTATTTGAAGATAACAATGTTTTCAATTGTGATGGGAATTAACATTAATCAATGTAATCATAAATTCATGCAAAAAAAATTTAAATTTGAATTATTACATAAAATGATCATATTGATCAAAAATATCAGGTCCATTTTGATATATTTAATTTCTATAAGGGATAAAAACTAAAATTTAAGATATGTGATTAAAAATAATTTTCAAATAATTTATTTTATTTTCAAAAATGAATTTTATGGGTTTTATAAAAATAAAATTTTAATTTAAAATGATTTATTTTAATTTTAAATAGATTTATTTAATTGAAAATAATTATGGATATAATATCTAAATATTTTATTATTATAATTTCATAAAAGTGGATGTTTTTTTAAAAAATAGATTTTATTCACCATTAATTTAAATTGATTTTTTTAAAAAATATACCTACAATATGTCTTATGCTTGTACTGTTACTATAAATCCCAAAGGAATTATGATGTCATAAAGTATAAATTATCAAATTTATGAATTAATTTTTGGAATAATGTCAAAAAATATAGTTAAAATAGTTTTCATTGGGAAATGAAATATTCTAATATTTAATGTAATTATATTTATTTTATATTATTTAAAATCTATTTAACTGTTCATAAATAATAAATATAAATGTAATTTTTTGTAATTATTAATTTATTTCATGAAATATTAATTCATTATGTATAAAAGGAAATATTTTTCAAAATACATTTCTAAACAATAAAGGAAATTATTAGTAATTTATGAAAAATAATTGAATCTTATTCATATCTAAATTACTTTATCTATACATAGTTTTCATAATTAAATTTCTCCTATTAAATCTTGTTAATTCAACAATGATGTTTTAAATAGAACTATATATATTTTTTCCTAAACATTTTATAATTTCTTTTTAGTGAATCATTTTGTGTAGATATAGCTATTGAAAACGTTTTGGTATTTTGTATAAATTAGAATATTAAAATATTGAGGCATAATAATGAATTTTTTTAATCAAAAATTGATATCTATTTCTTCTTACACATCATTTTGTTGATGAAAGAGTTCAAATATATGAATTGTAATAGTTAATATTTTATTTCACAGCTCTATCACACATAGGCAATTAGGTATTTTTATTAAATTGTTCCCAAATAAACTCCAACATTTGAATAAAAACATCGTATGAATAAAATTATAGGATACTATAACCACCAAGAAGTGGTTGGTAGTCAATTTAGTATATTTTTCTTCATTCTTATCTAAGTGATTTTTCCACAATGGTGAATATCGACATATTTAACAGATCAACTACCACTTTGGATCCCATCAAATAGATTTGTCACATATAATTTCATAAAATTGTTTCTTAGATTATTTTACAATTTCTTCTTCAAATTTTTAAATTAACTAGTTTGGCCTCCATGTATCTGTTAACTGGTATGGAAATATAAATCCTCATCTAAATATCATCCCTAATAATAATAAATATATACTTCAATTAATCAAATTAAAATACTCTTGGTAAATTAAAAAATATATCCTATGAGAAGGAATAATTTGTTTTATACCACCTTTAGTTCCCCAGGGTTGGTGAAGACACATAGGGGGTGAATGATGTTTTGCAGTATAATCTAGCAAATATTAATTAATCCTTTATATTTCAAACCCATTTTATTTTGAACTTTTATTACCAATTGTGATGTTATTGTGAATTTTGTATTATCAAAATAATTTAGACCACATGCAATTAAAGTAAATTAGTAAAGTGTGGCATAATACGTTTTTCAAGGATCAACCCCTATGTGGGAAATGAAATCCTTAATATGATTAAGTTTAATCAAGTCATATATTATAAAATATAATAAATGAAATGAAATTAATGTGTTTATGTCAGATTTCATGATATAACCTAAACAACTATATTATATATGTTTATGTTCATTATTTTACACAAGTTAACAAGATCTTTATCCCATGAGATCATCATCATATTCTATTTCTTTATTTTTTTCAATGATACATACCTTCAAATGTGGATCACATAATCTCTCTGGTTATGTAACTATATCTAATAACAAAATATATTTTTTAGACTATTTTAACCCTGTATTTAGAAACCAAATACATTATCTGAAGAAAAATTATTAAAAAAAGAAATCAAATTGGTTTCTATTTTATGTGAACCTTCAACATTCTTCTATATAAACAATTTTATTGATTTATTCACCTCAAAAGGGAATAAAATTGATAGTCCCAAAATATTCTATACTAACTCAAACTTGTTATTCATTTCTATCTATTATTATTCATTAAACTCAACCCATATTATTGACATGGTGAGTGAACATTGAATTCATTCTATCCTTGCTCACTAAATGCAAAATATTAATTTTTTATTCTTTTTATTTCACTATTATATTTATTCTATGAAATACGATAGTTATCTACTTAATTGAAGTACCATAAACATAAATTTTATTCTTAGAGGGGACATCAGTTCTCCAATATCACTATTCTAAGGTGTAAAAACATGCTTCATCCTCAACTATATTATTGAACTTTATTCGATCGAAAACTATGTAGGTGGATTTATTTAATTTGTGTGGTCAAATTAAATTTACACAAATGGAATTTTCTCTTGAATGAAATTATAGTACCCCCATATCACCTTTCCTAATGTATGCACATGGTTGTTTCCCTATGTTCCCCGATTTTTTCATTAAACATTTATATCCAAAAGAATTAAAAAAACACCATTATTTTATAACTCACATTTCCCATTTCCATTTTTTATACATACCTCCATAGATATTCCCTATAAATTATTTCTAGATTTGGGTCCTGGGATATTTTTATCTCAGTTAAGAACAATATTCTTCAATATGATTCAAAAATACAATTGGTATGGGATTTTCCACATGTGGCATGCTAGATTTACCTGAAACCACTAAAAATTTAAACTGAATCTATAATAAATAGATAATAACATACCAAAGTATTACTTTTCACATTACCAAAATGACTAATAATTCATTTTTTATTTATGGACACCAACTCACATAACATGTTTCTTTTCATTATGATTTCTAAAATATTTTATCTTTTCAAGATTTTCCTTTTAGGATAGATAATTTACCTTCCTTTTATCCAATAATGGACATATAAATAAAATTTTGAATATAAACCCCCTCAATTTCATTATATTGAAAAATTATTTAATATGTAATATAAAAATAATTTAATATCAATGAATGCATAATCCTATTTCATCTTCCGTGTTAATTTGAAATATTTAATTTGAAATATTTTCATTTGAAATTCAAAAATAAACTGACATGTGATCTTATCCTCTCATCTCAAAAAAATGCCTAAATCATTGACTCCCACAACATCATGAAATTTTCAAATAATGCGAATGGATTCAATATAAATCCAAATTATTTAATCTCCATAATCATTAATTATTGAACCTAACATTTCCATTTTTTAAATTTATCAAAATATTTCTATTTCGAATGTAATATGAATAAAGAAAGTATTACATAGGATTCCATAGTGTATTACCCATATTGAATGAGTTATGTTTGAAAAAAATCATATGTGGGATTTCAATAAATTCATATGATATAGTGGAGAAATATACCAACATAAAATAATATCATACATGTATAGTGAAAATTCATGTGGCTTTCCAGGTAATGTCCTAGATGTACTAACATTTCTAAAGTTCAATCCAACTCAAATGTACTGCATTTTTGGGAAGTCTAAATATATATAATTTCTTTTATATCACAAAATTCTTCAAATCACCCTTCATAAACCATCATATGAGTGATATTTATCCCTAATTTCAGTAACAAATTAATCATATAACACTATTATGTATTTTTAATATACATAACTATGTTTTTTACATGAATAATTACTCTTAATCATTCACACATCCTGGATTATTCAAAATTATCTTCTTGAAAATTTTAGGTGTTAGTATAACTTAAGTACTTTTATTGACATTAGTATCTTATCATTATAATATCATATAAGGTAATGGTTTTTAATATAACAACTAACCCTTCATTTACCTATCAATACATGGTTAACCACACCATCATTATTTGTCGGTAGAAATCACACTTTATTAACGATCATACGAATATAAATTTAGTATCACATTGATTTAAAATATAACATCATTGTCATAAATGAATTTGGATACTTCATAAGGAGTGTAATTCCTATAGGTACTTATCACGGTTTTCATTAGCGAAGTATACTAGGTTCCTATAACAAATCATTGTTAGTGAGTAACATCTATCATGAAATCAAGAATATCAATCCTCATGGATATATAAAATCATAGAAACCATGAATCATAACAGTCCCTTATCCCGAAACATCCTTCAAAAAACTAACCACATACTTATTGTTAATAAAATATATGAAATGCATCCCCTATCCATGATAATAAAATAAACCCACATAATATCAACACCTCATGTTATCTTTTATAAAAAAATTAATGGTTTCACTTTATGTGAATTTTTGCATCAAGAAAACGCTTTTTTGAATTTATAATTAGGCGTTTTGAAATACCTTTTGAAAATTTAAATCTTGATTGTATAGATTAAAAATATTTAAAGTCACAATATTAGATTTTAAATTCCACTCAACTATATTCAAATGAAAACATCAATAAAAATTAATAAATAATATCAATGAATAATTAAAATAAAAAAACATGAGTTCCCTCCCATTATAAGAATTATTAGAAAAACACCATATTTTACTACAAAAATAAATTTGAAGCTAGACTTATGAAATCTTAAATAAAACTAATAGTATTACACTATACTATTTTAGTTTTGTAATTTGAATGAATTAATTAAAAATATGAAATTATTCAAGTTATAAAATTTAATGATTCTTGTATGGAGTCATCAACCTCAATCTGTGATCTCTAATTAATCCCATGCTCCGAGAGTCCACGTTAGTGTCCATGAGAACCTCTCTCAACCATAAAAATATTGATATAAATAATCCAAATATCTAAAAACAAAATTTGGAAAAATTGAAAATTACACAAAATTACCCTAATGATACAATGACATAGAACAATGATTCGGGGTGTGATCCATTTCTGTTATACACCAAGAAATAATCAACATTAAATTTTAAATTAAAAAATATGCCAAAGAAAATCAAATATTCCAAAATTATTAAAAAATTTCAAAAAATATAACTCAAAATGAATGGTGAACCAAAATAAAAAAATCTCATACATGGATCTCCTTTAGGTTCTTTACACCAAACCCCCCGCAAGATCAATTCAACTATAGATTGGTGGGATTGAATACCCAAAACCCTTACAAATAACTAATAATTTAGAAAGAAATAAAAAATAAAAATTAATGGAATATGTTTAATTATTACCTTAAATCCACATTATTAATCCTGCTCTAACTACACATATAAAAGGGTAGATAATGGGAGAATTTTAGATAAAAATATGTATATCCTCTCTTTTTCTATTATATTGGAAAACGGGGTCCCATGGGGGAGTGGTTTCAAAATTTGGTCCAATTTTAAAATACCAATCCACACATAAAAATCATGGATATTGTCAATGATATAACTTCTATTTTCATGTTATGTTCCTCCCACCCCTGGATTGGTCATCAAATGAACCATATTTCTTGATGGGTGACCGACCCCTAGGAAGTGGTTCCAAGCCCATCCTAACATTTTCATGGTGTGACCGATCTATATTATAATGTGACCTACAATAATAAGAGGTACCAATCCAAAACCAAATTTCCTTCACAACATTCACTACCTAGGTCCTGGTTATTCCTTATTAATATTAATGAATCATCCCACTATGAACCTAAAACATAGTATGGGTGTTCTTTCACTTAATTGACAGAGCTAAAATATCCCAATAACCATCTAAGACATGATAAAAACTCTGTCAATACAAATGAAATTAAATAATTAAAATTAACTCATAATACAACTACTAATAATGACATATTTAATAATAGCCAAGGTGTCTTTGTGTTCTTGTGTATTTGTTCATATATTTCTTGATAGCCAGGTAGAATGATTCTGAAGTTTCTATAAATTTAGTATTTGGTTCATGGGTGTTTGAGATATAAGATGTTCAATAATAAACGAATACATATAATTAGGAGGGATTTGGATGAGTATATTATATCCCTTCTATTTAGGTTTTAAATAAAAAAATCACCTAGAGGATGTTTCCAATCCCTCATTTTATATAGTGAAGAGGCCGTATTTCCATGTAAACATGGTTTTCTAGTGGGGTCCAAAAGAGGTGGGATGAGAGTCAATTGATAGGAATATTTTGTAATGTATGTGTATAAATGTGATCAAGTAAGGGTTTTGATTTATGTGACATGTGTTTTTTCATGACGATTATATATTTTGGACCCAAGAGATCATGTCCCAAATAATATCTCCACATTGTCCCAATTCCATGTCAAATACTAGGACTAGTGGGACCATGCATTAGAATAACCGATCATAGTTACCTATTGATGGGAGACCGAAGGATAATATGTTATAGTGTTAAAATATCATATTTTTTTGTTCATAGAGAATGGAAAACAACGTACATTGAGTAGAGAACATTAATTTTAGAGTAGGATGGGAACTTGTGAAGTAGAGCATGCTCAGACATCAGTTATGCATGAATTGGAAGTAATATTGAAAAACATCATCCAAAATCAACCAACCATTACATTTTTATCATAATGTATATTTTGGATTCAAGAAATGTTAAATAAAATCCTATGAAACAAAATATTCTCTTCGATAAAACATACTTCTCATAATTGATGTTTTATAATGCAAAAAAAGAATATTGAAGAAGTTCTGAATATGTACAAGATTATTAGATTAAACATTTCAGAAAAAAATGAAAAAATCCATAGCCCAATCCTAGTTAGAGTTCATAAAACATAAAATTTTAGATTTGGAAAATTAATTGAAAGGTCACAACTCTTTAGCTAGTGATTTTTATTAAAATAAATGAAGATCATATTGATGAATTCTTCACTGACTCTAATACACCATTTTATCAAGATCACGAAATGTTTTCTATGTGAGGCTCATATTATGGTTCCCTTGAGAAAAATACTGCTTCCTAATTTTTTAGTTTCAATATTCACATGATACCTACCAATTCACAAAGGTGATATATATTTATGGTCCCCAATAGTCACCTTAAAATACTAATGAATCCATTTTTTAAAGAGAATATATAAAAAATGAACAACATATTGTTCCTTAAGGAACCTATTACATAATCATGGATTAGTAATCAATAGTTATGCATGTATAAATACAATATATATCAAATATTCAGGGTTTCTCTATTTAGTGGAATAATATGACTGATTTGGAAAATATCCTTCAATAAAAGTAGAAATTATAGCCTATTATAAATATAGTTGAAATTATACTTATCGAAGGAATGATAATTGATTAGTAAGTCATGATACTATAAATTTATAATGATATAAATAGTTATAAACCCATTATAATAACATATTTATATTGTAGAAGAATAATGTTAGGATTGAACAATAAAATCTAATTTTTTTACTATTTGACTCAAATATTGGATTTGAATTAGGACTATAAAATTACATTAATAAGAAACTACATGGCTGGATTACATTGATTGAAAAGGTAAACAATGGAAAAAATTTATTTTTTCCTCATAATGCATGATATAGGGTCCACAATCAACCTAAAAATTATCCAATCAAATTTAATGTACCTATATATTAAATAATACATCTATAATACAATAAATAAAAGGAATAAAAAATTATTTCGAATATTTGGTTTATGGGTATGGAAATATTATATCATTTTGATGATTGGAGAAGGTTTTATAATGATACAAAATTGGAATATATCATTAATATTACACTGTGTGTTATATAATAACAGAGTATAAAAAATTTTGAGACGGAAATTTTATTAATTAAAAAGGATCATAATATTGAAATAAAAAGAGGAGAGGAAAACCCATACCATACAGAGCAGATTATAATACATTTGAGAATGAACTCTTTATATCACAAAGAACTCCATATAAGATTTTTATAGAGTTAAATTGTGAGGAAAACAATGCAAATTTAATCTTCAGTTCTGATGGATGAGATTTTGTGAGGATATTTATAATAAGGATAGATAATTTTTAATGATTTTTGGGACTTAGGATTCAAAATAAAAACTGTGTAAAATGAGATATCATGGGATTAACAATGGTTTTCAACCATATTATATTAAATATTTTAATTTTTAATTCTATTCACTTAAGAAGTAAACCCCATTTTTTAATATTATTTTTCCATAAAAAATCATGTTTCCATAAAGAATCCTTTTCCAAACATGAATTTCCATTTTAGAAAGGTAAAATTCCTTGTAGGCTTGGGTTATTATTTTAGTATATGAAAATATTTTATTTTAAAAAAGAATCATATTCCATGACATTTACGAATTTTTATTTACTATTACATCATTTTTTAATCTATTATTTTATAATACATACCGTACAAGTATACCATATTTTCATATTTTCATGAAAACGAATCTATTTTAGGAATTTTAAAAACATTCACTATTAAATAATTTCTGTGTGATGATTTGAGATTTGAATTTGTTTTTATATGTTTAAATTTATATAAATTTTGAATTTAAATATTTAATGAAAATATTTATTTATTTTGAAATCATGCCATTAATGCTAAAAATATATGAAAATAAGGAATTTTATTCTATTCCTTATGTATATTATTAAATGTGTATTCTTTGACCAAAGTATATTATTATTATTAATTTATTATAACACTACAAAATTATTATATGTTTTCTATGAAACAATTATATGTTATAAACAACATTCAAAATATAAATACAATAGTCATATTGCTTTGTCACTATTATGAGGATTATCATATTATCCCCCAAGTTTGTATGATTTCTGTCAGTTAAATAAAATATCATTGATTATTTAAGTTATAAAAAATAGTTCGTTAATATTGTGATTCATAAAAAATCAATTAACATTTATTACAGACTAAAACATGCTTTTTGATCATCTACATAACACACAAGATTGAGTTTTTCCAAAAAACATATATTAATAATATATTATTTTTTAATATCATATTTCCTCACCCTTGGTGGTGGGGTGGTAAGGGTTTGGGGTGAGGTGCAAGTCCGAGGTCAAGTCCCTAGGCTTGCGATTTAATATAATTTTCGTCCTTCTGTGTGTGTGCCGCTTTTGAGATTGTACCCAATTATATATAATATTTATAACCCAGCCGTTAAATTTGTGTGTATGAATAGGATTAAATAAATTAATAAAATATATATTTCACATGTTTGTAAAAATAAATAATTTTGAATATTGAATTAGAAATTAATATAAACCCCCTTTAAAATAAAAGGAATACATTCACTGGAAAAAATATTTTTTTGCGCAGAAGTGTGTTTTATATTAAAATTTTAAAAAATAACATTTTTTATTGATTTTAATGAAATTTATGTTTTATATATATTCAATAAATAATTTTATATTCATGTTAATGTTTTCTTGATAAGAAATTTGAATAAATCCAATTTTATGTATAAAACTTGTATTCAAATTTAAAAAAATGTTTTGTTTACTTTTTATGGAACACTTATTTTAATTTTTTTTTTCCAATTTTAGATAATTAAATTGATAAAATAAAAACATTTCATAAAATTATAATATAAAAGTTATCTTAGGGTTAATTTTTGGGTACATTCTCGAAAGTTTCATTTTTTATCAATAGTGAAAAATACGAAATTTTAATATAAATAAGTTAATTCACCTAAATAGTTTACAAAGAATAATTATATTATAAATTATTTATATATTATAATTTCATAATCTATACCAATATTAATTCAATTTATGAAAATTTTATCAATTTCGTATTGAAAGTTGATTAAAAACCTACTAATAATCTTTAAATTTTCACTTTAGAAACATACATTCTCCTCAGATCTGTGGGATTATTTTTGAATTAAATAATGTCTTTTGTGATTTTAATTTTTGGAAATGGAGTGTATATTTTGAATAATAATTATTTAAATAATATATTATTGTAAAAATAATTTTTTTCATAATTAATATTAAAAAGGTTTCAATTAATTACTATGATTAAGGTTAAAATATTGTTTAACACATTACATGTGTTGGTACTAAAATTATTTTTACACATATATTGGATTTTTATTAAATAATTTTCATATAATATTTATAATTAGTAATTTTAAATTATCTAATAAATATTATTTTAGGTTTAGTCTTATAAAATAAATTACCCATTTAAATATAATGACAAAATTTTCCTTTATAAAAACCATAATGATAAAATTGACTAAACTAAAAGGCCATTCAATAAATTGAAAAAATGAGTTTTGTATATGTTTAAGTGGTTTATATATTTTAATTAATCCATGATATACATTAATTTTAAATGTTTGGGGAATATTAGGTAAGGGAGGCCGCCTAATAATGATACTTTTTGCCTTTTTACAAGAATGGAACTCTTCTAGAATTATAAAAGGGCACCCTCTCTCCCCCTTATTTTCACATATCAAGACATTTAGATCAACAAATATCTCCAAAAATATCTTCCATGATCACCTATAATATTTTTATAATCATCTTATTTCATATGAAAAAAACATAGGAGTGATTTAAGGCAATCCCATGTAGGATACCTGAAGAAGTGGTAATGGTCTTCAATGAGCATCCTTATCTTGTTTCATTATTAAAATAAATCAATTATTATGATTCCATGTTTATATAAAAACCTATGTATACTTCTTATACTTATATTATTTGATGTTTCAATTAATACCTACAAATGGACACACTTACATCAAACTTGTTACAATCATCATTCATGTGTTCAATAGACTACAACCTTAAGAACTGAGGTCGTTTTTTCAATTACCTCCTATCACACAGATAATAATGAGGAATTTATTGTTTATATATTAATTTTATGAAATTTATTATTTTATTACTATTTTTTATTATCATATTCCATATTATATTATTCTATACATTTTTTTAGGAAAATGATAATGCTGTTTGTACGCATAGCGGACTACCGCCACCCAATGTGATGTGATTCATTCATGCATTATAGAGAATGTATGATGGAAAAGTTTAATAGAAATTGTTGCTATATATTAAATATAAACGACTCTATAATTTAAATATATGAATTTATATTATTTATTTTTCATTCAATGTGATATGAAAATGGATACAACGTTCATGTGTACGTACGAAAAACCATATACATGTATAGCATATTTCATTTCATGTCACAGTATTTAATATATTTCAATAAATAAATAAATATTAATTGTATATTATAAATATATAATGGTTTAAAATCATGATATTTTGAAACCACAATCTATGTAAGAGAGAATAAACAATTCAAAACATATATAAAAAACAATGCGGTAATTACTCATGACATAACATCATCATGGATCGTTATTAAACATGTAATAAAATGTCATAATAAAATAATAAGTTGTAAGATATAATTATATATATATTTTTATAAAATATGTATATAAAATAAAAATATATTTATTAAACAAGAATTTTTAATGATGATGGCAGAAGTTGAGGGCTCGTGTAGAGGATTTCTATCTCACTTTTACAAACAGTGAGAAAAATGCAATATTCACCACATTTTTCATATATATGGTGTATATGAATCCCATGAATGTATTATATGATTATTATGATTTATATTCTTGAAATTTAAATATATATTTTAGGATGTGACTTTAATCGGTTTATATCTAAAAGGATAAAAAATTGTTAAGGATTTTCTCCTCAATTCGACTTCTTTGTGAAGTAATGTTGTTAAACTATATTCCTTCACATGGTGTATGTACCACCACATTGAAATTTGAGAACATAATTTTTTTATCCATGTGATATTTTTACATCCATTATAAGTTATCCCTTTATAGGTATTAAGATTCTTATATACGAATGTGGTGATGATTTTATGTTACAGTCTCAAAAATTACCACGATTATTGATGATCATTCTTCAAATTATTAAATATTACGATCGATCACTTAAGAATTATCAGGATTTTTTTTAATATATGTATTCTAGATACATTCATGAAATTTTAACATTATTCCGCACTTTTTACTTATGATTATTAATATAATGTTTTTAAGAAAAGCATACATTATTTCTCTCCTCGGTCATAAATATATTTCCATCAAATACAATGTTTAAAAAAATGTCCTAAAAAACGTCTTTAAATTTTATTTAAGAAAATTTTCAAAATAATAGTATTTTTAAAGTGATTTAGTGTTTGAAAAGTATTTTAAATGTCTTTTGAATATTTTATTTTATGTTCAAATGTTATTTCTAAAGAAATGGATTTTGAAAATGGATTATGTTTAAAATGTGTATTAAATTTTTTTCAAAGATTCCTATATATGGATTTTATTAAGTTTTTGAATAATTTTTTTAAAAATGATCAATATTTTATATATATTTTTTCCAAGTGGAAATTATATTTTCTTAAAAAAATACTTGATCATTAAAAATGTATTTTCCATCTAGGAAGACATCACTTGGTCTTACATAAGGATTATTGGAGATATGAACCAAGAATATGATTTTTATTCTATCATTAAAAGGTATATATTTATGAATATAAGTTGTCTATGAAACCCATTTCTGTACCATGTGATATAAAATGAAGAAATTCATATTGAACATGGTGCTTTTCTGAGATTATTTGTTTATGAAATGAAAATGAAACCTGTCACTTAAGTGTTGGTTTTAATTTAATGAAATGTTTTTGATAGATATTTTACTTAACTGGTAATGATACGATTATTTGTTATGATTTTATAGAAAATATAAATATGGTTATCATTATGTGACTGGGGGGACCTGTATCTCTATTCAATGCACTGTGTAATGAATTATATCTAATTATATAAAATCGGGAATCATGTAAATGGGACTAATTTTCAATGGGAAATTATTGTAGCCTAATCCACAATGGGAAATTGGTGTGTATTAATCCGAAATGGGAAATGTGTGTGTACTAATTCACAATGGAACATGTCCATCGTGATCAACTGTGGGGAATATGTGACTCTTTATCCACTATGTCGATGGTCTTGGTAGTTAATCCTGACACATGAAATGGGTTTCTATATTTATGATGATAATTTTTTTTTATTACACCATATTGTGGTTTAGGATTGATTTATGATGATTTCACAATCTTATGGACCATGTTTTCAAGAATGAAAATGTTTTTATGTCATGACTCATGTTTATGTTCTTGGATAGGTTGTGTTTGAACCTCATAGGGTATGATCATTATCATCTAAAATTATTATATATAATTATTTTATATGATCATAGATTGATATCTCTTATGTTTACTCTTAATAAGCATCTATGATCAACCATTCTTCTGTTTCCTTTCCCGAGTTATGAATAATGTTTTTGGAAGTGTATTCTGAGGTGGAGTACAATGTTAGAAGATTACTATGATATATGTAGAATATATTTAACCAATTTTTATGATTATGGTTTATTAATCGAAAGGATATAAAATTTTTTGAACCTTGGACATTTATTTTGTGCAATGTATTGAATATTTCTCTGAATATATATAATATCCTTGTATGAGAATCCTATTTCACTATTGTTAATATCAATTGAATTTTTTTATTAACCTTTCTAAGAAAGGATAAGTAAATTCACATGTCAACCCTCAGGATATTTCTTTAAACATGTCAAGTGATATCTATATGGATAAATAAATGTATTAGTTAATGTATTGGAAAATAAAATTTTTGTTTGGTAATTGGTATAATAATTTGTTTCTCAAAAATTACATCCATGTATGGATACCAAAAGTTGGTGTGGCTCTGGAATAGATGTACTTAGAGTTAATAACCCCAAAAGAACTGTATTGAGAAATAATTAATCAAGAAATAGTTGATGACAATAGGCCTTGCACCAATCCTATTTTGAAAATACAAGTATATATGGTTGGGAAATTTTATAAACTCTTTTTGAACCATTATAATGGATTTATATAGAAAATTAATATGAATATATTTGGATAAATTTATGATTGCATAGATTAAAGTAGATTTTATCATGATTTAGACATTCGATAAGTTATTTATAAGGATTTTTGGTTCCCCATCATGATTATTGTTTCTTATATGATACATTATTGTTTAATTCAATGGATAAAACATAAAGAAACCATGTTAATTACTAATTAAATAGACAATTATAAGACTCTACTCCAGTGAAACCAAATGATATGGGACCTGGAATGACAAATATGTTTCATATGACCAATCAAAATTCTCAATCTATAAATCACGTGAACTAGAAAAGGTGGAAACCATAATATTTTGATTAATTTTTAATGTAATGTTCACATTATTTAAGTGGATCTAATAATCCATTAGTCTCTATGGAAAGGATAAGTTCCACTGAAAAGAAATTTTACATCATTTAGTTTTTAGAGCTTGAAAATGTCATTTTGGAAGTGTATCATTTGGGTAGTGAAGGACACTAGTTCATAAATGATATGTAGATCATTTTGTTTCCTTTCATATTATTTATTATGTGACATTAATGTAGGTGATGTTGTGCATAATTTATTTATATTATATTAATTAAAACTGACGTTATAAAAAAATCTATGTTGTATATTTTCACATTAGTTATTATATACCCGAGGTGAAAAATGAATTCCCTTTTTATTCACAATTTATTTCAAATAGTAGATGTTAAAAACTAATTACCACATCAATTTCATTATATAATAGATGTGATAATTTTTTTTTCACATGAGTTATGAAATAACCATCTCGAAAAGCATGAGTAATTTTGTTCTTCACATCGGTAATCCAATAACTGATGAAAAAATTAATTTTATTTCAAAATAATAACTTAAAATATCCTCTCTTGTTTAAAAAAAATAAAAATACCCATAGAAAATTCATAATAAAAACAAAAAAAAATACCTAGAAAAAAATTATTAGTATTAAACATTTAAATTTACAATATTTTAATCAAAAAAAATAAAAAATATCAAACCAAGAAAATAATTTCCCCAATCAATTTTTAAATTTCTATACTCATGAGATCTATATTTCCTTGGGTCATAACAAAGATACAATTAATAATTAAATCATTTAACATGTATATTAAATAAAACAAATCAAATATGAAGGAAAACATTAAAATGAAATATAAATTTAAATAATATTTTATCTATCACATTTGAAATTATTTCATACATAAATCCTAAAACATAATATCCATATTATTTTAATCATTCATTTTGATAAAGTTAATATTCCAAATAAAATAATGTTTAAAATGAAATTTTGAAGTAATATATCTTAAATTTAGTAATTGAAAATGGAAATTCACCATAGCTTGAACAAATTTTATCTTACCACCCTTCATTTTTATAGTCTCAATAAATAAATTTATTTATCTACTAGAAAATAATATGAATAAAATAAATTTTACTTCTTATAATATAAATAATCATTAAAATATTCAATGTTTGATGTTTAATATATTCTTAATGTTTTCTCTCATTTCACCACAGCTAGAGAATATCTAGTACAATATCATATCTCTTGAAAAAAACACCCAACATAAAATGGACACTAGTATATAAAAAAATTAAATGTTATTTGATATTTTATATGGGATATATACCACCTTACAAGTTATATTTTTCATACTCTCGATGATATTGAAACATCCATCACTGAATAACTACACACCTCTAAAATATTTTGGTAAAAAAATGTTATTTCATCATTAGTCATTATCAAAGATATTGATGAAATAAACTATGGGTTAATAATTACATATACATTTATATTTTCATTCTCTGTGAACATTTTTTAAATGATACATAATACAAAAAACCTAATTATATATTTTCTACAATTTAAACAAATACAATTTTTTTAATTTAATTACATTGAATATAATTTCATCTTGTGGATTCCATAAAAATATCTAGATAAATTCTACAAGATGTCAGTTATACAAATACACAATTTAATTGCACTCCCAAATAATGTTTCTTTAATTGAATATCATATACATCCAATAAAAAAATTTAATATGTACCAAATCATTCAAGATTAGTAGAATGTGTGTATGAAGTCATAAAACATTGTATTTTTTGTTCCCTATATCGTAATTCCTTACATTAAAAGTATTACTGTAAAAATTAGATAATTATATAAAATTTAATATGATAAAAAAATATAAAATTTAAATAAAAGTTAAAATATATACATACCTATTTGGTAATATTTATATGTATTATAGAATTCCAAACTAAAATATGAATGATACATTGTCTAAATATAATCACATCATCTATAGGGAATGATATTTTTTGATCTATATATAATTAAAAATTTAATATCCCTAGGATTCTCTATATGAATCTATTGATGCTGAATGGTATCGCCGATATAGAATATAATACCATATTAAAAAATATGATGGGGATCATCAAAATATATCTCACTGTAACAGGGAATCCATATAGGAGGGGGTGTATGTGTGGGATAAGGAGTGAGGTAGGCCGGAATGGATATATGAGTATGATCAGTACTAGGAGTGGCATTTTTTATCGATGTTGGAAGTGTATGAATGAAATTAAGAAACATTCATTACATGTTTTCAATCATAAACTTTAAGAAAACTATTATCCTATACTAAATTATCACGTGAATTTAAAAAACAATGGATTCTAAATATTCACTTTTTTTATCAACATCCTCCATTGAAAAATATTTCAAATGTGGAACCATGTTTGTACTAACACACATTCCAGATATCTTCATACATGAAAAGGGTGTTTAAGATTTCCCAATAATTTAACTAAAATATCCCTTCCACACGTTTCAATGAAGAGCACATGTTCACTCTTCACCTCAAGATAATACTGCAGAGAATATTAGAGAAAGAATATGAAATGAATAATAATATATAAAGAGTTTATTTAACAAAATAAATAAATAACTATGACATATTAAAATCCTCCCTCCTACAACTCTTGAGTATTCTAGAAGAAAAATCCTTAATTTCTCATCTGATTTATCTTCCATAATCCATGTTTTATATGGGTGTGGAAACCTCTATGGACACTGTAGATTCATATGGTAGATTTTAATGTTTTTGTATTATCATTTGTTCTTCAAATAACATTTACACTCCCAAAATATCATATGAGAGTATATATTTCTATAATGGATCTCCTAATGGGTTCTCCTTGATTTTTGTAAATTAATAATTGAGAATAAATAAATCATTAACATGGCTATTAATATAAAAAACATGTAAAAGTTAACATATAAGATACATAAAAATATTTTCATTGTATACATTCAACAAATTTATTCGATATACCTTCATTAATAAATAGAAATATATAAAATGGATTGTGGTGTTGTCTCTCTCCAAAAAATTATCTACGATGGGATAGAGGATTTAAAATACAACAATCTCAAAGAATCTAATGATAAAAAATTCTTATTGACTCTTCCATTATATGTTAAACCATAGTTCATCTGACAAGAAGTAGGAAAACATATAATACAATAAAAATATCAAGATAGTATGATAATAAAAAATTTATCTTCGTAATGTGGTCTCATATAAGTGTGATAATTTCACCTCCCCAATAGTTACCAAATATTTAAACAAAATAATATCTTTTCTATTTCCATATAGTGCCAGAAAAACCATTAATTTTTTCAAATAAGATCTTCTCGGAATATCATTATCATCAAATTCTACTACTATCTTCTCATCCTGTCTATGGAAACCGACAATTTTGATAAACGTGTTCTACCACAATACCAACCCTTGATAACTTTTTTCCCCTATGGATGTAGATGTTTCATGTAATGTAGGATGAGGAGTCTCATCAATAAAAGCATTTGTACATTCCTCCATAGAGGTTTGCATTAGATCATCTCCAGATGTATGTGGAAGATTAGCTGATTAATCTACCGTTATCTTACAAATAAAATAAACAAAAACTAGTAAAAAGACATTAAAATCAAACTATTATATAAATATGAATAAAAACAAATAATTATCCAAAAAAATCAAATTAAACTAAACATTACTCACTCTAATCTTTTATTTTGTTATCAATATAAAATATAACAATATTAATGGGAAATGAAATTACATAAATGAATGAATTAAATTCTAAAAATTAAATGTGAATAGAAATAATAACCAACCTAGTATGTCATTTTGACAACCAATATATTTTTTTGTATATGATAATTTTATATTATATATTTTTATTTAACTTGCTAAATATAAATTTATTGGTTTTGAACAATATAAATTGATATATAAGTTAATTATGGGTAATCATGTTAAACTAGACAAGACTAAACTAATATAAACATAAAATATAATATATCTGTTATAATATGTTTTTATGTAATGAAAATAAAATTCAAAAAACTAAAAAATTATTAAATTTTATAAAAATTAAACATGAAGTAAAAATATATTGCCTATAATATTTTGAATGAACTAATAGATTGTTCTCAAAATTCCTTCATCATGGTCATTCTATATGGAAATAACCATGTCTATGATGTGTTCATCAATAATATTTTTTAAAATTTCCATGGAAGTAAGGATCTAAAATAAATTTTAATCTTTGAGAAATTTATCAAAATAATCAAACAATATTTTTCATATTAATTTAATAGATCAATACATATCAAATTGGTAACAAAGTATCTGCCTTTTCATGTGTTTTCATGAAAAAAATGATCAATTATATATTACAATTTATTTAGTTTAACTAGTTTCCTACAAAATTCTCCAGGATTGACACTATTGATTCCGATAAACTATTTTAAATTAAACCGTAGAAATAGAAATTTAATGTAATCAATTTCAAATATTTCATTCAGTGACCCAATAATACATTGTTAATATAAATATTGGGTTTTTTCTTTAGCACAGGAAAAGTGCAATTTTTTTCCGAACACAAATACACTACTATTTTGAACCTCACGTTTCTTGTCTTGATATTTAGTAGAAAATATTTAGTCATTAATGTCATACCAAAAACATTTTATCAAATTTAATGATGGACCTCTTACTAACCATCTCAATGTTTTTGATGCATATGAAAAACCTAGAACATTCCCTTTAAACCATGAAAAAAAAATTGTGCTAATTTTAAATCCACATATCTTTTTTCATTGGATTACATAGTTTGGAAACATTAATATGAAATATTATATATTACTGAGCCCAATATATTTTATTTAAGATTTCTAAATGCACTATATTTATCTATTCACCTATCAATGATTTTATATTCACGAATGGATCCCCTTCCCCCCATAACGACCTCATTCATTGTGAAATGGAGACAACCCGATGCGATACAAAGCAAACCAATAGCTTGTAAAAAACTATGAAAACCCCTAAAATATATATTTATTAATGATGGATACATTAGGTCAATATTGATTATTAACATAGCCATACAATATCTTCATATATATTTCAAAATGATTCATCCAACATATATATATAGGTTTGTAAATCATTATTTCTCACATCAAAAGAACCGTTAAATGCCCCATGATATCAAAAACATATATAAAAACGTGCATTTACAAATGAAATATTATTGAAACCACTTTGTTCTTAGAAGTGTTCAAATCATTCTAATCAATATCCTTATTAAAAATTTAATTGAAAGAAAGACACATTTATGATTGTCAGTTTGAAATGAATATAGAATATTCCATGAAATTAAATTGGTTGGGGTTATTGCATCATAATGTGATAATAATGAGATTTCATACCCTATCAACATCAAATCATTTAACGATTTTTTAACATATTAATAATAATACTGTGGAATACTAATATAATGAATATATTGAAAGAAGTTAATTTTCACCATGTTATATAATGTATGATAAGATGGGGGTAAGAATAATCACCTTCCATTGGGACTGGGAGCCAACTCCAAATATATTCCCATTGTGAGATTAAGTCCAATGGTGAATTCAACCCATTATTAGTCATTCCATTAATATCTATTAATGATATAATAAAGATTTGATATATATTATTTTCTACATTAATGATATCCATGTTATGTTTCACATTATGATATCTGTAATTTGGTAGTTCAAAAAATATTTACCATTTATTCCAAATAATTCTATCATTACCAAATTTATATGCCTTTCTGAATGTAACATCAATGTTTTTCACCCTCTCAAATTACCGATCAGTAGATAATTTATTTTGAGAAATATAAAATTCATATGATCTATTGAAACCATTTATTAATATTACATACTAGTTATATATTTGAACATACATTTTTGACACATGTATACTTCTTTTGTCCCATTATTATGTTCATAATATGATATCTGTTATTAATAATTTGGAAAATTCTTATGCCCTATAACATTGTATTAAAATAAATTTATATACTAAGAAGTCATTATTAATGAGCATAATCATTGAATATAGTTGAAAATTGTCAATTTCATAATAAGTATACACCCTTATACCATTCTCCATTAACAATTGCAAATCATCAATTAACGGTGATAAGAAAACATTAATATCTATTCTAGGCTATTTTTTCCATATATCATTATTCTAAACATGGATTATTTTTTCATAATAACAATTGATAAGAGAGGTTATAATCTCACAATAAAACATGACATGGAAAATGTATACTACAAATGAATCTATATAAATTCATTCCATATTTTCACAGTCCATGTTTGAGATTTCTAACTTCATTTGTAAATACTGGAAACTAGTGATCAATTTTATTCCAATATGGAAAATCAGCTAAATGAAATTATTTCCCAACATATATACACTCATAAGAATCCCATGTTAACAATTTTTGATTATGTTAATTAGAAAAAAAATGTATCAAATGGAAAATTATAGGAAGATACCGAAATTACATGGTTGGAGTCTCTGTAACTAATTATCTGACCTGTGATTTTTTATTCAACTTATATAATGACATCTATCATTTACGACACCCTATAATAAATTTGTATTCCTTCTTATATTTCACAGATTCATTAGAGAAGGGATGTACATTTTCTACAATATTACAATCTAAAATAGTATTTTCAATACTTTATAATGTGAATCTAGAATATCGTTGTGTTTAGGAAGAATATGATTCAATAATTCTAGAAACTCTGTAAAATTATTATTTCCCCAACAATGTTTCACCTTTAAATTAATAAATATTTTATGTTCCTTAATAAAAATTATTTCATTATTATATGTAAAAAATATAAAAACATAGATCTTATCAAGATACAACCATTTTTAAATTATATCAGAGATTCCATAATTAGAAAGTAACATGATTTTGGAATATAAAAAAATTTGTATTTGACAAGTATAATTATAAATTTTTTAGAATAATGGAATAAAATTTTAAATATAAATTTTAAATCCTAATAATATATGAGTGTAAGTAATTTATGAAATAAAATAGCATTAATCCATTATCTCGTGTCTTATTTTATTCTTCATTATACATAATGAAACATGGAATTGAATTTTATTGAAATGAATCCAAATCAAGGCTACTTTTCTATTTTAATAAGTGTAAATATCATTGAATTTTATATCAAATATTGTTTGTTATATATTGATGTGAATAAAATGCAATGGAAGTATAATTCCATGAAAATATATCTATAAAATATAAAATTATATGTAAAGGAACTAATTGATAGCTCCCACTATGTATTTTCCAATAATATCAACATTTCATTGGTGTTAACTAACAATATGTGAACTCTATATTCAACATACAAATTTTCAAGATATGAATATTCTCCCATCAAACGAAAATTGATAGTATACATATACAATTGGAATATGATATTATATATTGAACTATATTCAAATTAGAACGTATGTATATATATATATATTATATTTTATGATTTCTATGTCAATAGTAATTTTATAACACTAATTGAAAGCAATACATCTACATGGAATTGTAAGCATAAAAATGAATAATTCCAAAACATCATCCAAATAACCATTATTATTAAATTCAATATATAAATTTATGTTGGAATGTTGTATAAACATCTGTGAAACAAGACAGTGCATATAGCATACTATATTAGAGCACTCAAAAGCACTGATAAAGGACACATTTATTAGTGCTCTCAAATGCACTGATAAAGAGGAATATTGTAGTGTGTTGTAATAACACACTATAGTACTAGTGGAATGTTCTATAACAACACACCAATACACCAGAGAAACCTCGATATCAACAAAATCACCAACCAATACCGAATTTAAATGAAATTACAATTAAAACACAAATATAAGAAAAAACAATATATTATAGACTTTTCATTCTTTGGATTATAAAATTACATAAGGAAAAAATATTTTATACATTTAAAAACAACAATGATCCTTTCTCTTCAGATCCTAACAACAACTAATTCTATTACGGAAAAAACCCCCTTTACTTGAGAAATTTTTTTCACTTGTATAAGAAAACAATTCTTATGTTAGTAATAAAATAATGTAACAAATTAAAAAAATTGTTAATTTTAAACAAAACATTAAGTCATTCCAGGAACAATAGTGATCAGATTGAGTTGTGGTTGATTCTTCCATGTCAAACCATTTATAATTCATATTAAATCATTATCTAGTAAATATTAATTAAATATATATAAGATAATTTTAAAGAACATTTGATCTGTTTTTAGATAGTGGAAGGTTTTGAATTAAAATGTCAATTTCAAGATAATAACCCAATAATTGAGTAATAATGGGAACATATTATATCGTATTGGGATGTGGATGATTCCTACATATCACAATTTACTCTTGGATCATTATAATAATGTATCAAAACAATCATATTGGGTTTTCTATGTTTCTAGTAGGTCAGCTATATTTTTTACTAAAATTGATGTAAATTTTAAATAAAAATTTGATCATGGATTTATATTGGTCATAGAGTGAATCAGATTGGTTTGAGTTAGATTTCTACTCCTCTAAAATGAATCATGGATTTTTTTTCCTAAAGTATAAAAACAATATGAACGTGTTTTCTTGTTTTTGGGTACTTTAATTGTATTGTTTCTACAAAATGTCATTATAAATTGGAAACGAACACTTTAAAATATTATAATCACATCATGTATTGAATTTTTGTGAAACTAATTTCTAAAAATAAAAAATGTCCTCTGAAATTTTTAACATTATTAACATGAAAAATGAAGAATGAATTATTGGTTTTTAATTATTGACACTTTGTGAACTAAAATGTCAGTTTTAAATTGATAAGGTACACATTAAGTCATACTAGGTACATCATGTATCGTATTGAGGTGAGGATAATTCCTAAATTCCACAAATGACATATATATAATTTTCATAAAGTATAATATCAATCACAATGAATTTTCTCAGTTTTGAGTTTTCTATTTTACTACAACTGATGTTAATTTTAAATAAAATGACACACTTCAAGTCATACCATTAAAAAAGCACATCATGTTGAAGTGAAACTGATTTTTACACATATTAAATGAAATATGGATCATTTTAAAAATGTATCAAATCATTCCAAATGTGTTTTCTTGGTTTTGAGTGTGTTACTATGATTGTTTACAAAAATTCCATTTTAATCTAGAAACTAAAAATTTAACTCATTATGATTACATCACATATGGATTTTATGTGAAATTGATTCAGGAACATTAAAAAAGAACATTGAATCACTGTAAAAAATTATCAATTGAATAAAATAATATTTTATTGGTTTTCAAGGATTGGGACTTTTTGACAAAAAATTTAATTTTAAATGGATAATATACACATGGATTTTACCAAAAAAATCATGTATTAAATTAGGATTTAGAAAATTATTAAAAATAAACACGAATTAGGGATCATTTTCATAATGTATCAAAATAATAAAAATGTGTTTTCCCTGTTTTGAGTGGGTCAGTTGTCCATTTTACTAAAATTGATATCAATTTTAAATAAAAAGAAGAACATAGTGTCATACTTGTCAAACCGTTTATCTGATTGAGCTGCGACTAATTACTACACATCTCAAATGACCTATGGATCATTATGAAAATTTATCAAAATCCAGAATTCTATTTCATGGTTTTTTGTATATCACTTTTATTTTTTATTATAATATAATTTTCAAATAGAAACATGCACATTGACTCATTTCTGTGAAATCATGTATCAGTTTGAAATGAGTCCATTTCCTACATGTCACAAATAATATAAGAATTGTTTTTATAAATTATCATGAAAGTTTGAGTGTTTTTTTAGTTTTTTGTGAGTGACTCATTTGGATCCAAATTATCAAATTTTAATTAATAACTGACACTATGAGACAAACCAGACACATCAGGTATGAGATTGAGGTGTGGTTGATTCGTACACATCAAAAAACATTTATAGATCAATATAAAAATTTATAAAAACAATCCAAATGTTTTTTTATTTTTGAATAGTTCTATTGTCCATTTTAAAAAAAATCAATTTTAAATAATGAGATGCACATGGAGTTATACTGATTAAATTGTGCATAATAATGAGGATATGTTTATTCCTATACATACCAAATGACTCATTAATTTTTTTTAATGTATCAAAATTATTTTTATTTGTTTTCATTATTTTTAGTATGTGATATTTACTTTTAATTAAAATTTCATTTTAAACTATATACACACTCTTTGACTCATTCTATTCACATTGACTATTAGTTTGACATGAAACTGATTCCTACATATAAAAAATGACTTATGAACTTTTTCCTAAATTATTATGAAAATATGAGTTCATTTCAATAGTTTTTAGTGAGGGATGATTTTTAAACAAAAATCATGATTTTAACTCAAAACAGACACTTTGACTCATATTATGAACATCGTGGGGAAGAATATAGTGAAAATAATTTTTAAACATTATAAATTACTTATGGATCATTATTAAAATAGATTGTGAGTGAGTCCCATGGAATAAAATGAAATAAAAATTCTCTAGGTGAAACTGATGAGAATTAATATTAACTATATAATAGATGAGGGATGAGTGGAAAAAACAAATTGTAATTAATATTGTTTAAAACACATAAATTCTTTCTTAAATAACCCAAACAGATTAAAATATAATGTATGAAATTAAGGAGTAATAAGAAACCCAAATATCATAAAAAAGGTTAATAATATCGCGTTCAATCAGCTAGAAGATATAAAAATGTACTAAAACACAATTTAATAAATAATGATTTATTTCATATATATGGATGGTAATCATATATTCAAAGGGGTGGATAAAATACATGTAGACCAAAAATGGGGAATAACTATAAATAATTTCTAATATATAGACATCAGTAACATTTATTATATTTTTTGGAACAAGTGGTGTACCAACCTATGAAATTATTACATTTACTTATAATGGTATATCAATTAGTAGAAAATATCTAAAAACTCATTGGATGAAATATCATCACACGAACCCATCCCATGGATTCTAGGGAGGTAAACTAATACACATTTTACCATTCTTGAATATCTAGGGAGGACCATAAATTAGTCGGCATAAATCAATAATACGCATCAACAAGATATATCGGAAACACGGAGGGAAACGCACCAACGCTTACAACAGATATACCATACACACTAGCTTCTAATGAGATGGAACGACTCCCATGATTTAACATGTTCTATGAGGACTACCATTAATTAAAATATAAATTAATGTGGAATCACAAAATTTATGGATATATAAAATACCACACCCTATTTAATGTTTGTGATACACAATTAATAAATAAAATAGTCTTTTTAATGTACTAAGAACCCGTTTCAAAGGCTACCTAACCACAACCAATGAAATTGATACAGAAAAAATAATACATATCATGTAAAATGGGATGGAACTTATACCATATGGTTAATTTAAATATTTTTTCAATGAAAATTATGCGTTATTTATCAACACCTTCACATTAATAAAAGAGTTTCTCATTGATCTCATATATAAATTCACAGCTAATGTTGATAAGGAAGGAGAATCTTGTATGGCCTAGGAGTGAGGCTGGGAAGGCTCACAGTTTATGTATTTCATAGACTAAAAATTCCAAGCATCCAAATTTATGGTCTCCATGGAAAAGATCTCCAAATTTGATAAATCACCCCACTAACATTAACAAAACAACCTCCACCATGGCTAGAAACATTGATGTTTTACACCCTGATTTCCCCAAGAGAATGTAGAAAAAGTCTTACATTCGAGATAAATTAGAGAAAGGGTTATGTTTGATCATGGGATTCGTTCGACCCTTGAATTTATTTTTTCTTGTATTTGAGCTTTCACTTTTGGAAATAATAGCTTTAAAAATGGTTTAGAAAACCTTCTTAAAGTCTAGAAAACTGTTGGTATAAACTATACCTACGGTTTTCCAAACCGTTGGTACAAAATATAACAACTGTTGTCCAAACCATTGGGTCTTGAGCTGTAGGGATAGACATATCCAAATGGTTCTATGAGAACCATTGGGATATATCTGAAAAAATCAGCATTATGAAACGGTCTTAGTAAACTGTTGGTATATATGTTTGACAACGGTTTTAAACAGTGAGTAATAGAATCAAGAATATCTATACCAAATGGTTCTGTAAACTCTTGGTATAGAATTTTACCAATGGTTTGTGTAAAACTGTTGGTAAATCTCAAGTAAAATTTTCTATTCCAACGGATTAAAAACCATTGTAATATACTTATACCAATGGTTTACATAAAACCGTTGGTATAAGTTCTGGTTTTACAAATATACCCACGGTTATGAACTGTTGGAATATCTTTTTTATACCTGCAGTAGCTACTTTCTTGCCTCCTCCCCCTGTGTAGCAGCATCCCACCAGCATGCCCACTATGGAGCAACAAAATATCTCCATTATACATACACATACAACAATTAATACAATACAACATTAACAAGTATACCTGTAAAATACATACAAAATTATCTATGAATTTATACAGAATTATATAAGAGTTCTTATATATTTCTTTATGAATTCATGCAGAATTCATCTAACACATAATTCAAACACAAATCTAAATACCTCTAATTTTGTATATAATTATCCTCTACAATCATACCGAATTAAAACATATTTCAGTGGTTTGGGTTGGTTGTCCAAGGGGGTGTATGGTGTCCAGAGGGGTGGGGGTGTCCGGGGGTGGGGTTTGTCCAGGGTTGTTGAGGGGGGCTGTCCAGGGGGTGGTGGATGTTAAGGGTGGTGGGTCGCTATCCATGGGGGTGTCCCAGTGGGGTGTCCGAGGGGGGGGGGGGGGGTCCATTGGGGTTTCAAGGGGAGAGGCGTGGTGTCTAGGGGGTTGGAGGGGATTTTTAGGGGGTGGGGGAGTCCAGGGGTGTGGTTGGGTCCAGAGGGTACATGGGTTGGGTGGGAATCCTAGGGTGGTGGGGTGGTTTCCACAGTAGTGGGGGTTGTCAAGGGGTGTGGGGGCTATCCAGTGGGGTGGGGTGGGGTGGGGGGGTCCACGGTGGTGGGTGGGGGGGGGTCAAGGGGGTCGGGATGTCTTCGGGGTTGGCGGGGCTGTCCGTGGGGGTAAGGAGATATCCATGGGTAGGGGGTCTATGTCGGTGGGGAAGGCAATCCTAGGGGTACAAGGTGTCCAAGGGGGTGGATGGATTGTCCATGGGGTATAGGGTTGTCTAGGGGGTGGGTGGGGCTATCTAGGGGGTGGGGTAGGCTATACATGGGGGTCGGGGCTGTCTTGGGGTTGGGGGGGGGGGGCTGTCTAGGAGGGTAGGAGGGATATTCATGGGTGGTGGTTGGTCTGTCCACGGAGTGGTGGGACTGTCCAGTGGGGTTTACATATCTAGGGGGTTTGGGGTTCAAGGGGGTGGGGTGTCCTGGGGGTGGGCAGGGCTGTACACGGGGGTGGGGGCTGTCTAGTGGGGTTGGGGTGTCCATGGGGGTGTCTCGAGGGGGATTGGGGGTGGGGGTGTTTGGGGGGTAGGGGGGATGTCCAATGAGGTGGGGTGGTGTCGAGGGGGTTGGGGGGATTTCTAGGGGTGTGTCCAGGGGTGGGGTGGTGTCTAGAGGGGTGGGGGCGGTCCAGGGGTTGTGGGGGGGGGGGCTGTCCAAGGGGGTGTAGGGTGGTGTCCACAGTGGTGGGGGCTGCCTAGGGGGTGAGGGATGTCAAATGGGTTGGGGTTCGGTGTGGGTGGGGGGGTTTCCTAGGGGTACGTGGTGTCAAAGGGAGTGGGAAGGTTGTCTAAGCGGGGTAGGGGTGTCCAGGGGGTGGGTGAGGTTGTCCAGGGGGTGGGCAGGGCTGTCCATGGGGGTGGGGTGCTGTCCAGGGTGGTGTGCAGGGCTGTCCAGGGGGTTGGCGTGCTGTTCACAGGGGTGTGCAGGGCTGTCTAGGGGGTAAGGGGTGTCCATGTGGTGGGAGAAGTTTTCTAGGTGGTGGGTGGGTGTATCCAGGGGGTACATGGTGTCTAAGTGGTGGGGAGGCTGTCCATGAGAGGAGGGGTTGTCCAGGGGGTGGGCGGGTTGTCCATAGGGGTGGCGGGGCTATCTAGGGGATAATGGGTGTCGAAGGGGGATATGGTTGGGGGATCTCCAGGGGGTGGTGGTCTGTCCAGGTTGGTGGGGGTGGAGGCTGTCAAGGGTGGGGGTGACTATCCATGGGGGTGTCCAAGGTGGGTGGGTTTGTGTCCGGGGTGGGGGGGATTGTGATTTTTTATTGTTTTTAGAAAATTGATAATCCTTTAACATGCGGAAAATCTTGTTTAAATAGAATGGATAATTAAAAGAAAAACATATCATTGATTTTCCCATAACCCTATTAGTGTGTAATATCCTAACCTTATCATGGGTTGTATAGGGGGTCGGGCGGGCTATCCCTGGGGGAGGGAGGGCTTTCTATAGGGGTGAGCGGGCAAGCCAGGGGGTAGGGGTTTCAGGGGGTGGAGGGTGTAGGGGATGTTTAGGGGGAGGGTTGTCCACGGTGGTATGGGGAATTTTCAGGGGGGAGGGGGTGTCCAGGGGGGTGGGCGGGCTATATAAGATGGTGGTCGGGCTTTCCAGGGGGTAGGGGTTGTCCAGGGGGGTTGGCGGAATGTCCACTGGGGTGGGCAGGGTAGTTCAGTGGGTACAGGGTGACAGAGAGTGGGGGCTGTCCATAGGGGGGTGTCTAGGGGTGGTGGGTGTGCTGTCCACGGGGGTGGTAGGGCTATCCTATGTGTAGGGGTCTTCCATTGGTGGGTGGGATTTCCATGGGGTGGGCAGGGCTATCTGCCGGTTACGGGGTGTCCAGGGGTGGGATTCAGTCCACAGGGGGAGGGGCTATCTAGGGGGGTGTTCAGGCTGTCCACGGGGGTGGCGGGACTGTCCAGGGGGAACATGGTGTCTAGGGGTGGATATCTAAGGGAGGGGTTAATCAGTCATATAAAATCATCAAGTAATGTTTTATTATTTCTATATAAAAAAATTAATAATAATGTGACCAACCTAATCACACATGCATTCAGGCACAACAAATCAATATAACTAAAAGGTTAGTAATATCTGTCAAAAATGAAACAGGTCAATCTGTCCCTCATCACCATCACTATCATCTATATCATCATCACCCTCACCCTCATCCTCATCATCTTCCTCTCCCTCCTCCACTCCCTCGTACTCTGCCTCGAACTCCTCATCGCCCTACCCTTCCGCCTTATCCTCCTCCTCACCCTCCTCCTCCGCCTCAACCTCCTCCTCGCCCTCCTCCTCCTATTCCTTGGCCTCCTCCTTTTCATTGTCTTGACCACCAGTATAATAGCCACATATTTCACCATATATAGAACTAATCAATCACATATATTCATCAGAAGCAGTGCTAGCCTCCGGTGGATGTGTTGGACATAAAACTTCCATCAGTTTCATAAATGCAGTGTTTTCCCTAGAAGATTGTTCTACAGTCTCTATGGCCCTTTTGTCAACCTGTTCTGCTTGGGACTTCACCTGTTGCAACTCAGTGTCAGAAAAACTCATTATTGTGGTTGGACAATACCTTTTCAAAACTATACTCTTCCCAGTTCGGTAGTGTACTCTACTAGGGTGCTCATCTCACAACACCTGCTGTAGGTGATCATTTGGCCCAAAATTGTTAGGTTACAGGGCATCAAGGGCCTCTAAAGAATCATGTTACAAATATAAATATATTATTATGTTACAAAATAGATATTAAAATTTTAAATCTATAATGTAAAACTTACAATCTTCTACTGAGTCAGTTCATTAACTGTACTTCCATCTTTCTTCTTTCTACTTGAGCAGAACTATTTTTCATGAGGCACATGTATTTATATATTAAATTTAAGTCTCTAGAATGAAACTTAATGTAGGAAACCATAATTAAAAATAGGATACCAAAAAACACTAATTATATAACTAAAATTATATAGCAACTTTAACAATCGAATAAATTATGGATGGATCAATTGAAAGTGAATGTCATAAAGAATGATTATAAATTGTCATACCTCCTACCTCTCATGATCTTGCATTATAGTACATCCCAATGTGTGGATGTATTTCATAGAATCAATGTTTTTTTCTTTCATCCAGATGATTCCTGAATAAAATTCAATAATAATTATTAACAAAAAACAAGAAAATTTTCATTTAAATACCTCTATTTTAATTAACACCATAAATTGGATAGTCATCTAATATGTAATAATCTGCCGGTACTGTTCTAATAGAAAATCATCCAAAACTGGGACTACCTATATCTATGTTCCCACTATATCACACTAGAAAATGTATAACTCAGGCTTATAAGCTCTCCAAAGCTCACCTAAATCCTTCAGACATGCTGGAAGTTCACCCTCAGTAACGAGGAAATTAAACTATAACTGACACCAAAATATAAATTCATATAAATAAAATAATAAATATATTTCATTAAATAGAATAGATATTTTTACACATATATCTACCCATGATTTATCATTCACTTCGTTTGGCAATTGTCTCTATGAGAGCGGACTGATAGGCATGATTTCAGAGTATTTGGCAAGATTCAACAAAAAACTGTGCGATGTGCCATCTGCCGCTCTTCAAGGATTAATGTCATCAATGTATATGATCCAGTAATTCTTTCTGTTTGAGGAAGTGATGGAAAAATGAGTTTCATTTTCTCATACTATTCTTCTTCATTTCTAATCGGTCTGTTCTTTCTTGTAGTAAGATCAGAAAAATATATATAGCAGAAATCCATACATTCTTGTTCCATGTAACCGTTCACAGTAGAGCCTTCTGTATGATTCTAATTATGGACATAAGAATTTAATTTGAACATATTTATTTCATTTTGATAGATCCAATGAAAATAAATAGGTCCTCCTATAAGTATTTTAGTTGGAATATATAAATTTAGATGCAACATGAATGTGAAAAATGATGGATGAAATATTTTCTCTAACTCAAAAAAAATTAATGGGGCATCTAGAAGCATTTTGTTTTGCAAGAAAGACTTGGAAAACATCTTAGAACAAATACCTATAATCAAATGGAACAACTGAATAACATCCACCCATACATTTTTGGAAAAAAGAGGACAAATTTCTATTGGAATCAACTCATGAAGAAGGATGTGATAATCATGAGTCTTCAATGATTTTAGCTTCAACACTCTTCTATTAACCAATTTGGATATGTTTCATGAATATACATCAGGAAATTTTATAGTCTCAAGTACTTCCATAAATTTCTTTTCATTTATAGGTGTCATCACAGAAGAAGTACATGGAAGTTTCCATTTATTTTCACAGATACGGGCAGGATGTAATTCCGGTCTGAGGCCACAATCCACCATGTCATACTGAGACAGTAAATCTTATTTTTTTCATTCTATTAACATTTAGAAGAATCAATAGCAGCATTTCACATTTTTTTTAATTGTTCATTAAGTCTAAGAAATGAAGTAACAAATTGTTTGACCAATAAGGTAAATCAAAGAAGATACATCTATTATTCCAATTATTATAGGTTTTAGTGGAAACATTCATTCTCATTCAATATTTCATTTTACCCTTCCCATATGAAAGAATAAAATCTTTCAATTCATTAAGAAGATCAGTTCCATACATACTCTGAGGTGGATCATCGGTCTCTATGGAATTGTCAAATCTTCGACGATTATTTCTATATGTATGGTCCATTGGCAAGAATCGTCGATGTACCATAAAACTGAAAATAAAATGATGTTTCAATATTTTGTATCATGTATTCATCATTAAAATAGGACATTATAGATTTACCTTCATGATCCATCCAGACATCATTCCCTAAGTAAGAAAATCATTCATCGTCCACATAAGTGCAACATACATCTGAAATATGTCTTTCGAACATGAATTTTATGTGTGAAAACCCACATCCAAAAAAAGTTTCAACTCTTTTTTTAAAGGTTTCATGTGTACATCTATATCATTTCTAGAATTAGAATGGAAAGATATGAGTATACTTATGAGTGTGAAATAATTTTTCAGACAACCATGGGGGAAGATTATAATTTTTCATAAAAATCGGCCATGTGTTGTGTGATGTAAGGATCTGCCCAAACCGATTAATATCGTCACATGAAAGACCCAAACTCACATTACACATGTCATCTGCAAAATCAGGATATTGAGCATCAAATCTCTGCCATGAAAATCAATCTGTAGGGTGAACCAAATCATCATTAATCTTATTTCTCTCGGTATCATGCCATCACTTTTTTATTGATATTTCATCAGAAATAAAATGATTCATAATTTTGGGTATCAATGAAAAGTTCCACATTACTTTCTATTGCGCACTGGATGGTGTTCCATTAGCTTTTTTCTTTTAGTGGGATGTGCCATATTTTATACAATCATTCCCTTAAGCATTTTTCTCCCAATATAAAATGCAATCTTTTAGGAAAGAATGAATTTTGTTTCATGAAAATCAATGTTTCTCAACTAACTTCCATGAAATTTAGTGGTTTGAGGGAATATGTACATCATCTAAAGTAATTCATTCATGAAGGTTAGAATGTAATTGATGGTAGTATTAGAAACCCTATAAAAAGTTTTCCCATAAAACAATTGGATTAAAAATTCCAACTTTTTTCATTTTACCGCATTGTAGATATACTAGAGTCATGGCCGCATCATTCAATTTTCTCCACCGTGAAAACATCATTATTTTCATTTGAATCATCATGTGTTCTCATATCAAAATCTTCTTGGTTTGGAATCCTTTCATTTTCATGATGATGAATAAATTGAAACCAGTCATATAACAAACTCTCCAATCCAGTCCCCTAATTTTGATCATCAGAAATTTGAGATATCATTTTCTCCCTATTGTGATACAACAAATAATAGTATTTTTGAAAACTATATTTGGTTATGTGGTAGATGACTTCTTCACGACTCAACCAAGGTCTTCCAACACACTTGTAACATGGTAAATGTATGTGACCACTATCTGAAGCATTGTGAAATGGAAAATATAATAATCATTCCAAATTGTTTTGAAAATTGCTTGAGATATTATTGGTTACGTATATAAAACTTATATCCATTCTGTAAAAAAATATTATATGTAATTCCGTCAAAATAAATTCAATAAGATTGAAGTTTCATCAAAATTATATTTATGTAAACGAGAATTGATCACTTTATCTGAATCCATAATTGACACCCTAATATGTATGAGTATCACAAAATAAAAGACAAAAAAATATTATATTTATAACAAAATATACTTGAAGAACTATACATGAGTGTACAAGATCAGGTACATTTGTGGAGGAGAATTATTCAAGAGTTGACTAAATTTTAGATCGAATAAATTTTATATTTTAGTAGATAATTTGAGTGATCACATACATTTATCAAGGGGTGGGGGAGGCCAGGGGTGCGGGAGGTCCAGGGGTTTGGCGGGGCTATCCAGGGGGGTTGGAGGTGTCCAGTGCTTGGTGGAAGTCTTGGGAGGTCGGGGTGTCCAGGTGGGCAGGGTGTCTAGGGGGTGGTGGGCTATCCAGTGGTACGAGGTGTCCAGGGGGTGGGTGGGCTGTCCACGAGAGTGGTGAGGCTATCCAGGGGGGTCGGGGGTGTCCATGGTTGTGGGGGTATTTCCAGAGGTGGGGGATTGTCCAGGGGGTACAGGGTGTTTAGGGGGTGATCGTGGATTCCATAGGGTGGGCGGGGCTGTCTAGGGGGTACGGGCTGTCCAGGGGTGGGAGGGCTGTCCATGGGGGTGGTGTGGATGTCTAATGGGGCATGGGGTGTCTAGGGGGTTGGTGGGATGTCCAGGGGGTGGGAAGGCTGTCCACTGGGGGTGGTCGGGCTGTCAACGGGGGTGGAAGGGCTGTCCGGTGGGGTCAGGGGTGTTGGGGGGGGGGGGTTCCACTATGGTGGGGGAGCCAGGGGGATGGGGGTTTCCGGGGGGGTGGTGGCCGGGTGTCCAGAGGCGGGTAGGATATCCATGGTGGTGGGGTGGGGGTGGGGGATGTCCAGGGGTTACGGGTTGTCCAGGTGTTGGGCGGGCTGTACATTGGGGTGGTGGGGGTGTCTTGGAGGTCGGGGTGTCCAGGGGTGCGGGGGGGGGGGGGGATATGTATAGGGGTAGGGGATATCTAGAGAGCACAATGTGTCTCGGGGGTGGGTGGGATATCTATGGGGGGTGGGGTGGAGGGGTTTTCTTGGGGAGAATGGGGTATCTAGGGGGTGGGTGAGATGTCCATGGGGGGTGGTCAGGCTGTCAACGGGGGTGGTGGGACTGTCCAGTGGGGTTAGAGGTGTCCATGGGGTTGAGGCGGGGGCTTCCCAGAGGGTGGGGGCATCCGGGGGGATGGGGGTGTACAGAGGTTGGTTGGAGGGCGTCCAGGTAGGTGGGTGGGCTATCCATTTGGGTGGGATGCAGTCCATGGGGGGAGGGGGTGTCCACTGGGGTGGGCGGGCTATCCACGGGGGTGGTTGGGCTATCCATGGGGTCGGGGTTTCGTGGGGGTGGGGGCTGTCTAGGGAGTGGGGGTAGTCAAGGGGGTACAAGGGGTCCAGGGGGTGGGCGGGCTATCTAGAGGGTGGAAGGGGTGGCAGGGCTATCCAGGGGGTACGGGGGGTCTAGGGGGTGGGTGGGCTGCCCACGGTGGGTGGTCGGGCTGTCCACGTGGGTGGAAGGGCTGTCCAATGGGATTGGGTGTTTCTAGGGGTGGGGGGGATTTCCAAGGGGGTGTGGGGTGTCCAAGGGATGGAAGGTGTCCGGGGGTGGTTGTCGGGTGTCCAGGGAGGGTGGGAGGCCTGTCCACGGGGGGTGGGGGCTGTCCATGAGGGGAGGGGTGTCCAAGATGGTGGGCGGTCTTTCCATGGGGGTGGCAGGGCCATCTTGGGGGATCTGGGGTGTCTAGGGGAGGCTTTTGAGGGGGTGGGGCGAGGCTATACTTGGGGGAATGCGGTGTCCAGGGGGTGGACGAGCTGTCCAGGGTGTGGAGGAGCTATCTAGGGGGTACGAGGTAAGAGGGAAAGCTATACATAGGAGTGATGGTGCTGTCCACATTGGAACGAGGTGTCCAGGGGGTGGGATGGTTGTCTATGGGGGGATGTCTAGGGGGTGCGGGGTTTCTAGGGGGTTTGCGGGCTATCTGCGGGGGTAACAGGGCTATCTAGGGGGGTCAGGGGGGGTCCATGGGGGGCTTTCTATGGGTGGGGGGATATCCAAGGGATAAGAGGTGGGTGGTTGGGCTATCCACGGGGGTGGAGGGGCTGTCCAATAGGGTACAGGGTGTCTAGGGGGGGCAGGAAGTCCACGGGGGGTGGGCTTTCCACGGGGGTGTGGATGCCCAAGGGGTGGGGGTGTTCACCCCCAAACTAGTGTCATAAAATACAATCTTTATACAATTGTAGCATGATTTCATTCCTATTATTGATGATCGAGAAGACTATTGGTGTAAACCATGAATATCATGCATATAAATCACAAGACACCCTATTTTAAAGAGACCACTAAATAACATACGTGGATTGGATTTTATGAGCCATGTTTCGATGGGACACTACTCATAGACGTAAGATCCTTGTTATATCATTATGTGATATAGAGTTGCACGAATGTTAAATTTTGTATCAGATAAATATGGATTGTGGATAGGAAAATAAGTAAGATTTCATTGCAGAGATCACTTCTTCTTGAAAGGGTTACAGTGAGTGTTGGTAAGGAACTTCAAGAATGGTCTTAACATGTGAAAGAAACTATAAATTGGTTATATTTGATTCAAACTATTTTTGTAGAGTATCAGAGTGGACAACCCAACCCACTTCTTGGGAAGCCCCCCTGCACCCCAAACCTGGATATCCCCCACCCGGACACCCCCCCCCCCCACACCTAGACATCCCCCTACTCCTGAGACAACCAACACCCCCTCCCCACCTGGACAACCCACCCACCCCCCTTGGACAACCCACCCCCCTTGAAAGTCCAGACCCCCTCCCCCACCTAGATAGCTCACCCACCACCACACATGGATAACCGACCACATCACTAGATAGCCCACCCCTCCCTTGCATCCCCCTACCCCCATCCCCTACATCCCCCCAATATCCCCCTTGGACATCCCTCCCCTCAACCTATACTACCCACACCCCCAACTGGACAGCCCCCCCCCCCTCCTTGGACATCCCATAACCCCTCCCCCACCTGGATAGCCCCCCCCCCAACACAGTCCACAACTCCCCCTGGATAGCCCACCCCCAACCCACCTGCACAACCCACTCCCCACCTGGACATCCCCCCACCTGGACTACCCACCCCCACCTGGACATCCCCCCACCCACCTAGAGCACCCCCATCCTGAACATCCCCACCCCCCACATGGACACCCCCCACCTGGACATCCCAACCCTCCTCCATGGACACCCCACACCACCTCCCCCACCTAGACACCCCCCCTAACCACCTGGACAGCCCACACCCCACTTTGGGGTAGCCCATACCCCCTCCCACACACCTCTATAGCCCCTACCCCCTGTAGCCCCTACCCCCTGGACAACCCAACCCCTATCTGGACAGCCCCCCACACCTGGACAGCCCCTACCCCTCCTACAGCCCCATAAGGGTATTTTTATTTATAATCATTTTATTCATTATAAAATCCAAACTATCATATTTGGATAATCCCCTAGACGTAATATATATATATATATACACATATGTAAGTATGTTTGTGCATTTTATTATGTTTTTATGTATTTAACTATGATAGTGTGTGTGTGTGTGTCTATATATATCTTTATAAATATTTATATATCATTATATATGTATATATACTTATGATCTTTTTATATATTATTTTCATTGTATATATATATATATATATTATTTTCAATAATTATATGCATATATAATTATTTTCATGTCCTTTACTACATTGCATTTATATCATATTATATCTATTTATATATATTTATATGTTTAATTTTGATTATTATGAATTTATTTTGATTTTTGAGTGTTTATATATCATTAAATGTATTCATATGTATTTATATACATTAATGTGTATTTATAGGCTTTTATGTCTATTTATTTGTTTTTTTATTGTTGAATTTATTTGTATGTGTTTGCATATATTTTAATATAATAATATATTTTCATGTATATGTGTGTGACTATGAATTTATATGTAGTTCTATATATTCATATGTATTTATATATATTCCTATATATATTTAGATGACTTTATATTTATATATCCTTATATATATTCTTACATATTTGGAAGTGTTTGTGTGTGTGTGTGTGTTTATTAATCTATATCATTATGTTTATTTGTATGTTTTAATTTATATGTTCTAATTCACTATTTATTCATTTATAATAAACTATATTTTTATTCAGTTCAGGTAAAAGCATAACATAACCTAAAGACCACTAATAAATGACATTATAGACCATAGACAAAATAACCCTATGTAATTTATGGAAGTACACTAGATACACCATCCCCAATACCCCTTCAATATCTACACCTCATTAACCACAATACAATTGTTTCGAATTATCATTGTTGTAGCGTCCCAACTGAAATTCCATTTAGCATCGCTTCATGCTAGTTTCCCACGAGCCCTCATGCATGTATCCCTGTACCCTATAGAATATTGACTTACAATGAGTGTCCAATGTCATGCTGTGGGGAGACTATACTCTCATAATTTGAGTGTCACGTTGAAATAGGAAATAGTCAAATAGGGAAAAATGATAAATGAAAACCAAATCAATGGAAGGTAAAAATTAAGATCACATAATAAATTGGCCATCAATGGTAAATTCAACTATCATATTGAAATTTAGGTAATGTATAATATATATAAAATTGAAATAGGAGTATATGACTTCATTCATTTATTTGAATACAAGCATTGAAAGACAAAAAAGACAAAAAATTCAGTATCTAATTGCATATTGATCCATATATGAGTACATTTATTCTTCTCTCCCATGCTATACTCAATTAATCATCAACAAGTTGTCACTTTTCTTTGTCCCTACCAATATCCACATAATCTTCTTGGTTACCATCGGTTCCACAGATAGGGTGTGGGATAAACATAGTATTCCACCACCAATAATGTTTATAAATACCTTATCACTACATATAATATGAGAAGTGTTTAGATATAAAAATGGTAAAGAGAAATAAAAAATATAATGGGTTGTCCTCTTTTCTTGAATGACACCACACATAAACTAACTACTTCATCCCTTGTTGGGAAAACCTCAGATTAAAAGTCGTAACAAACATATATGTTAAATATTATATATATGTATGAATATATATATATATATATACATATGAACTACTAATATAGGAAATTTTATATCCATATACACACATATTTAGTGCTATTCTAGACCAAGGACATCACAACAGTTACCTGGTATTCTCATACATGGACATTAAACATTTTTAAATGAATTCTCATTACATTTCACAAGAACTGACATGAGGATTATAATATTTTATTTCCATTGGAAATATGAATCTCAATATTATAATATGGTGAAAGGTATTCAATACTTTCATAAGTATCTTATCATTTAGTACTCTTCATAGACATACCTTATATAATACCATTCTTTATAATTATTTGAATCGAAACACAATAAAGTGTGAGAATAAATTATTAGTAAGGGTAAACGTAATATATATGAATAAATTATCCTATGACATTATAATATATGTATAAGGGTGTGTGATAAAAAAATTTATGAGGATCATACCCGACTTACCGTAAATCATAAACATGAGTCATAGAATAATGATTGGTAGTTCAAAATACATGAATCATAAGGTAATAATATAACATGATCCATTAGAGAATAAAAAATGAATAAATAATAGAATATTCGAAAACACATCATCTAGTATAATTATAAACATGTAAAATTATAAATAGGTTCACACATTTATAAATTTACATGAAATTGTGCCCTCACATAAACATATAGATATATAACAAGGTCCACAGATAATATTTTTGACATGAAAGATAGTTCCACACATAATATTATGACCATGTAATAAGGTTCATAAATAACATTATGAACATGTAATTAGGATCATGCATAAAATTTTTAACATGTAATTGGTTTCATACATAACATGATAGTAATCAAGGTTCACTCCCAAGACAATCACAGCGGACTAACTCCCTTACTGATCTAGGTTCACTCCCAATTCCGAACCATTCATACTAAAATGGGTTCAATTCTCATTCCACCTCTATCTATCACAAAAGATATTAATCTTTACCCAATTCGTTGCAAAGAGATATAGATCCCACCAATCAAACAACTCAAATCACACCCATTTGTTCCATAATATAACAAAACATTCATTATATCATAACCGATGAAATAAAATGGGTTTAATCAAAATTTCATTTTATATTAATATTAAAAAAAATTGATGGTTTCATAACTGTATCATTATTTCATCATAACATAACCCTTGAAAAAGAATATAGTTTCATAAAAATTCAATATTGGTTGAAAGCATAGAATATAAATTTGTTTCATTAGAATTTTATCATGGTATAAATAATGGATGAGAAATGGAATTCGTATAAATCATGTCAACATAAAAATAGGTAATTTATAGAAATAAAAAAATGGTACCTTTGGATCATTTCCCAAATAAATCATAAGTAACACCATGTAATTTCATTATAGTCGGGAACTGATTTTCAAAAACAACATGGAGAATTTCTTAAAGAAAATATATTTTCTTTAAAAATGAATTTTTAAAACATAAATTATTATGAAAAACATTTTCCATGAAAATAACCATGGGAAATTATAATGTAATCTTATAAAATTCATTTAAAACATTTTTGGAAGAAAATATCATTTTACCTTAGAAATACAATTTTTAAAATAAAAATCCAATTGAAAACCGTTTTCTTTTAAAATAACCTTGAAAACATATAAAGTAATCATCTAATTTAATTTTAAATAAACATTAAAAATAAAAAAATTAAACATCATTTTATTTGAAAATAATCTTAAAATATAATTTAAAAAAATAACACATTTTTGTTTGACATGGTTTTAAATAAAATATATTTCTAATCGAAGAGAGAAATAACATCATGTTTTCTTAAATATATGTTCTTATTAATGTTTATCACAAAATAGTGGGAAAATGACTCCATTAAATGATTATAAAATGATTTACTAGAGAATAACAGAATTTGGTATAATTATTGAGAGATATATCATAATATGTCATCATTATTAAATTAATCATAAACAATCCTTGTAAATGATAATATTATAAAATAAAAGTCTTACAACTTTGGTAACCTTGAATCATAATACCTATGAATGAATTAAATAAATTTAAAAATTAAATATATTTATTATTGATAAATTAAGGATATTACATGTAAATTGGGATATATATACAAATAGTTAAATAATATAGATTCATAACATAACATATGTCTCAAAGAAGAAAACTGAGAGGAAATATATTACCAATTACTTAACATTTGATCTGTAAAAACACAGATATATTGAATCATAAACATATATTATTACCCAAAAAGTTTTAAATAGAATAATATTAATATAAATTGATATGAATTATATTTACCACATCAAAGAAATAGATTGTGAATATGAAAAGTTTCTTACAGAAGTGACAAAAAGTGAGACAAAAATCCCATAACATAGGTCTTCACTCGAGCCATACTCATTAAGAAATATGATATAGTATATATATATATTTATTATAAAAATATTAAAAAATCATATTAATATATATTATTCAATAATATTTATCTTTGTGGCCATTTATTACACATCTATTGGAAAATTTCATTTTAAAGATATGTTTCGCGTAATATCTACTTTGTTTTTTGTATAGTTTTTTATTTGTTATTTATTTGGTCCCCTTATATTAATCATGGTTCCATTATCACCAAAATTATAATAATTAAATATATATAATATATAATCATTATAAATGTATTTAAAATAATTCTTGTAATTTAGTTGATGGACATGAAATACACTGTTGATGGAAACGGTAGGTCGTATATACATATGAACATTATTTATTTATTTTCTTCTTTATTAGAAATAATGAAATGTAAATGATATATATTACCATAATGTAATCGTTTTTGTTTCATATATAAAAAATAATTTTATTATACTAATCCTTAATACAGGCCATCTAAATTGTGAATGAATCACATTGCATTACGGGAGGATGGTCTGCCTTTCATATGAACGAATTTACTGTTATACCACAAATAGAAGTGAATAATGCTATTCTGGATATAATATTTAAATAATAATAATATCATAAATATAATAAATATTATTTGAAAACTATCAATTCATGATTATGTCCAATTATGGGAGGTGGTAATGGAAGAAAGAACGACGTAGGATTTCTATGGGGTAGTCTGTCATACACATAAACTATGATTTTATAACCCACGTTTTGTTATCGGAGATGGTTATATGAAATTGCATTACCATAAAAAAATCTCATTGTATGAATTATTATTATTTTATTATATACAAATGATATATTAAGAGGTAAATTGCGTGGAGTATGTAATAGAAAAACACCCATGGATGATGTTTACCCCTTATTCAATTATCCTCATTAGGATTGTACTAAAAGACTTCCAGTGACCGATTTCAGCCCAAACTAGGGAATCTTTGATGATGGGAGGAAATTTGGATAGTGTATTTTGTAGTATTTTATGATCCAAATGTACTTATATTTGTTATTAAGTGAGGGTATTGAGTTCCCTTTCATAATTAGGAGGTATAGAATTGTTGTAAATACAAAAAAAAGTATTCACTATTGGGAGGTATCCCTAACTTCCTGCGCCTATAAAATTTATTTATAATGGTTTAAGTGGTTTATATTGTCAAAAAACATCTCCAAAAAACAAAAATAAGCACTTTTTTATCATGTTATCTGTTGTTATTTCTGATTACTCATTTATACCCTTTTGTTTTTACAAAAACCACTTTTCTCTTTTTATTTACATTGGTAATTTACACTTTAAAACTGTACATAAAATGAGTTTTGTTTGATAATTTTGACCAAATAATTAAAAATACTAAATCCAATTTATTAAATAAAGAATATAATGGTGTTTAATGATTATTTTTATACAAACACAATAATGCACCTAAACATATTTTATCCTTAATCGCATTATCTAATTTTAACTATTATTATGATTTATTATGGTGAAAATTTGAATTTACCATATTTTATAATTTAATTTATTCTGATTCGAATTATGGAATCCATTTTTTTCAAATTCCATTCATATAATTGTAAGAGTATAATTTAAAATATATCCCCCAGATACAACGATAATGTATGAATCTAATGAAAAAATGATCAAAATATTACAAATTATTTTTATCAAATTTCAATATTAAATTGAATCGAGTGACCTAAATTTTATTAATATATGTGTAATATAACATATTATACATTAACGAAAATTTAAAATATAATTTATATTTATAAATAATGTAGGATAAATATCATTTTTAATTACAATTTAGTATTTTTGAATATTAATCACAAAATGAACTTTTCAAAAAAAAACCCAAAAAATTACCCAAAGATAATTTTGATATTATGAATTAAAATATTTTTTTTTCTATTTTATCAAATTCTATTTATGAATATTTTAAACCAAAATATTATTATATTTCTAAAAAATAAAAGAACCATTTTTTGAAAAATTCTTATTTTTTAAAACATATAATGAATATACCCAAATTTTTTTAATTTTTTATTAATATTATATATTTATTTAAACCATATTACATTGTATTTAAAAATTATTTATCACTATTAATATCAGTAAATTTAATGTTTAGGGTATAACGTTTGTGTTAATTAATATCATGATTTTGATAAATCTCATTGTGGCGTGAAACGCATTCTAAACCAATGTTTCATGTAGTGGAATAAAAACATGGTGTTTGGTGTAATAAAATTCGTCAATGAAATTAAATTTATTTAGAATATAATATAGTCAATTGCATGGTTTTACAATAACTGAGGTAGTTTTTCCTTGGTACTAGAGAGTCACAAGTCACCGAGGACATTAGGCATGAGTATCACATTACCGGGAGCATATGACCAAGTGTCAATGTATATGGATGCTATGACCATGAATCACATTATAGGGAATCCATGAGCAAGTATCACAATATATGGATTCAATGCCCATGTATCATAGTATAGGGATTCAATACCCGTATCTCATAAAAGTTGTAATTTCATGAATTTATATCACAAAAGTGATGATTCTATACCCATGGTACGATGTAAACAAAGGAGGAAGGTGGGTGAGTTTATTTATGGAAATGGATGGTAAATGGTAAAATTGAACAAGGATTACTATTCAAATGTTTCATTCTCATGGTGGCCAAAAGAAGCCCATCCCTATGCACACCACTACTTAGGGAGAATAGTTGATTCAACCTATAGTGAAATCATATAAAAATTATTTTTATACTATGCAAGACCCTTTATTTATACCCACATGGCTTAAACAAATCGTTAATGGTTTTTAGAAAATCATGTTTCCCTATTATTTTCCCTAAAATTCCTCACATTGTTTTTATTTAATCATTTGGTCTGGGATTCACAGATTTGACTAATCATGTGGCCCATTTGTCTCTTTCCAAAGTCAGACCACGAGGCTCTGAATTATAAATTGACCCCCTATATTCTTCCATATCCCCACTATGAATTTATATTTGGTCCATTAATGATATTTAATCTATTATTAGAAATTTTCATAACTAGAGTAATAGAAAATATCATATAGTATTTCCCTAATAAAACACTATTCCTCAAGTCGCCCTTCAAATGGTAGACGAACATGATCTATGAAAAAAATTGGAAACTAAGAAAATAGGTTGGAATATCTCTCCTTAGTCCCTATTTGAAGGCAGTCAAACTTCTATAGGACCCATACTATAGAAAATGACCTACCATAAAGAGACAACATGTTCTGGTCCACAATATAGATAAGAGGCTTCCCAAATGAAAAATATACGTATAACTGAACCTCATCAGGATGAAATATAAAATAAAGATATCAATAGTATTTATGAATATGTGACATGTGGATGACATCATTCATAGCCTCGTACCTCTATGGAAACTGCACCTGATTGTATATCTACCAAACTATCTCCTTAACATAAAAAGTTCTAAAAACCTATGGCAAATTCTTCATATTCCATCTGTCCCATTGATGCCCAATTTTAGTCAATACCCACATAAATACATGATATATAAACATGAACTCTAATGTTTGATAGTGTATATCTATTATTACTTATACTAAGAATTATTTATAGTCATTTTATTCAGTACGCTTTGGACCTACTCTAAATTCTATGAAAGATATAAGAACTGTGTAAGTATTTCTCACCTACCTTTAACCATCATAAAGTTGAATGAGATGAACTATCATATAAGGCCTCATTGTAATCCATCTATTTCATCACATATAATATATTTTTTTATTAAAAATCTACAATAGTTATATATTTATCAAAAGAATATACAAAATAAATGATTCATTCTCGAATCATGTACTCTGAAATTTTTATCGTTTGTAATAATTGATCATTTGTCTGAGGATAAAAGGTTCAACTCAAAGGAAACTATGTTCCCAAATATCCATATAAACCATAGTAGATACTCGACATGAAACTAGTTTCCCAATGAGAAATGATATTACATGGGTCCTCATGTAAGCATATAATTTCATAGAAAAACAGTCTTCGAACATTATCCACAGAAAAAGACTCTCATATAGACAATAAATCAATGACCTTCATGAGCCTATCGATTATCACACCTATAGAATCACTACCTTGAGGTGATATCAATAATACATTCACAAATTCCATCATGACATTATCACATTTCCACTTATGAATGGGAAATGGATATAGAATCCATACTAGTAATTTGAGTTTTACCTACATCTACTGATAGGTGGAAGGATGGGTAACAAAACTAATTATGTCCATTTTCAAACTAGGACACCAATATGGGTTTCATAAATCACAATACATCCTTGTATGTAATGGTTTTACATCCCATGTTGAGGCATCAGTCTCTCGCATAAAATCCTCTCAGATGTGTATAGGTACCTTGAAGCGCCCATGGATTTAGAAGATCACATACTTATCAAGAACCCAACTATGAGTATGTTTATTTACAGAAATACAATCCCATATGAATAATCTCATGAGATAAAGTAACATCTTAATCTTCCCTCTTTATAGAGGTGATGATGTCACTTATAATGATTCATTTATAGATAGTACCAAATATTTCTGAACATCCATGTTCAAATCATAAAATAAGGATATAAGTTTCCAATAATCACTAATATCTCCAACATCCATTTTCAAATTCCTTCAAATCAAATCGTCAACAATAAAATTTCCTTTCCCACGTATATAGACGTGATCTAAAATGAAGGAATACAAGTATAAAACCTAACTTATCATCCTATGGTTTATGCCACACTGTGTGAAAATATACCCAGGTTTTTTGTGGTCTGTAAAGATTACAAAACACTCCCCCAATAGGTAATGTCCCCTTAAACGTAAGGCAATAAATATGTATGGTAGCACGAGATTGCAAATAGGAAAATTCCTCATATGTGTTTTCAACTGATGAGACCCATATACCATGAAGTGATAATCCTACATTATAAGTTCTCATATTCTAATACATTATGAATCAAAATAGACTGTAAATCTTTTTTACAGATCTGAACGAATCGGGATTGACAATGATTTAAATATCAGTTTCAACTCCTAAAAGGCTATATCAAAGGATTTTGACAATATAAACATTGCACAATTCTTAGATTATCCCTTTGGAGGTGATTTTAGGAATGAAAATTCCTTTATAAAAATAATATTACCAAAATATATCTCTAAAATTATATGAATTTAAAAAAAATTCATTGGCTTCTCCAATGTGACTATAGAAATCAACATATATGGGTCAATAGAAACATTGTCCTATTAAATAATATGACCTCGGTAGTGCACATTATCGATACAAAATTTTCATTTATTACCCATTTCATTGAGATTATACTATATCAACACATGAAATAAATATCAAGATGGTTTTCATGGTTGTGTTGAGTATGAGAATACCCCAAGATGAAATAAATGAAACCTACAACAAACGAATCCATGAACGGGTGGAAATCCTGATTCATCAGGGCCACGAAAACTGATGAACCTATTTTGATATCAAACGAAATAACCAAATACTTATAATGACCTTCTTAAATAGAAAAAAGGCCATAATGTTTTTATTTATTTCTTATACTCACACTTTTAAGTGTGGAATGGGAACCTTTACATGGCCCATAGTCATTGAAACACATTACGTGACCCAATTTACTTAATGGAATTATTACCAAAAAGTCTATATATAACTACAACTACCTAGATTCTATATTGTGGTCATATCCCCACCTTGGTAAGTCTAGTAAACTATTTATCATGTTTTGTGATGCACAAGCCCGGTATAGATTGAAATTCATTACCTATCATTATTCAAATTCAGGTCAGCTATGCGTTGATGAATACAACTTCACTGAATCCTCATATGTAGAATTTTTCCTTTGATATCTTTTTTTTTTGCATCAAAATTTCTTATGGCTCTTAGGCTTTGAGATTGTCTGAAATACTTGAGGTTTCTCGATGGCCTTAAGGTTGCCCGAAATCTGTACTGGCCAGAAGGCCTTGAGTGGCCCGATGGACTTTAAGTACTCGAGGTCCAAACCGGTGAAATGGATGAATAGTTATAGCATCTACCTTAAAAACATTACCTTCTATAGTAATGATATAGAACTTATATAGTAACATGGAAATATTCCTCCACTTAGATTTGATCTTGGGTCTCTTCGATACACTTGAAGTGTCCTCATCAACTAGGCTAATGATCATGTAGAAAACTTCTTATAAAGACCACACCAACTTAAAAGGTTTTACTGGGTATATCTGATAGTCTAACACATACCTAGTGATTGCATAACATAAAATTGATCTTGTATAAAATTGTTCCTCTATTAATCTAGTTGAAGATGCCATCTATACAAAGAAAAGGATACCAGTTCTTCAATGTGAACAAATTGAACTTATGTTAATACAAAAAAACTTCAGTGTTACATCCCCTTCATGGAAAAAATGACAATTGGACCCCATAGAGATGTAGTAGTTCATATAATATTCCTGTATTTTATGTATTTTAACTACCTACTGAGCTACTACAACTCTTTTGTGGCCATCCTAATAAGAGTAATGAAAACTATTGCATCTCCTGTAACCATATCAATAGAGAACTCCATCTATTAATTTGGAGGTAGACTAGAATATTCATCAGATAATAATTCCCTTAAACAATATAATAAATTTGGAAAATAAACCTTATAAATTATTGAACCCTCCATATATAGTATTGAAATCAATTCTATCAGTCCACTTTTTCCATGATGCTTTGGTCCATCTATATGTTCCTAGACTTTCCATTCACCCATGTAATGTTAACTACATCCCTCTGATGATACAAATGACAACATTTGGTGATAGTTTCCCACATAAGAATGATAGGGGACTAACCTATACATTTTGAGAAATTAATCAAATACTATTTTCTTAAAGATGGATTTTCCCGTATAAAATGATAGTGGACTGCCACAAGGATGAATTCCTTTAACTAGTGTAGACTCTATGATCGAATCCCCAATGAGGTATCAAGTGTCATCATGACAAATAAATTCTCAATATCATGACCATGTATTCCCATATATACAAATAAATAATGGAATGTGAATCAAACATATATAATAATTCATAAAATATAGTATAGGCAACAAAAATTTCACCTTGAACTCTTGATAGTCATCCACCCTACTCAACTGGTATAGTATGAACTTCATATATCTGGTCTGATCCATGTCAATGTATGGAAACTTAACTACCATTAATGAGTCTTCTGTTGTTGTGATATTTATCCAAATCCTAGATACCTCATCCATGTCCACATCCTATACCTGAATGGGTGACAGTACATCAAATACTATCTGGTTGAGGTGCTATTCCCGCCCCAATATTCTAAGATGATATAAATCCTTCACAAATACGAATAGATGGTAATTTCCAATAAAAAACAAAAGATTCATAAATCTACTTCATAATTTTCACTCAATGGGGCCTCTAGGAAACTAGGGATTATTTTTCCTTGGATTCACATATTAGTGAATTAAATATAGATAAGACCATATCAGCCTATAAACATATATCTTGGTGAAAACCATCCCCTAATGAATTTGTTGGATTGTACTACTGAAACTCCTATGTCAACTCTACCATAGAATGGGCTGGTCACCGATCTCCAAGAATTATCTTCACAACACATATAAACTACCATTATAATTAGGCACCATTACCTACATTAGGTTAAGCATGATTTTTTACATTGGTTGATATCTAATTGTAATCACTAGTGACTCGAGTCCCACAACATATGAATCATGTATTTCACCACCTTCCTAGAGAATTAATAGAGGATATCATGGTGGCATAACTCTAAAAATTCCAAACAAAATGACTCAAATTGAATTTATGAATATTAACATAACATAATGGAGAACGTGATTGGTATAAGAAATCCTATAAAAAATTCACATCATTATGCCTGTTAGAAGTCCAGTTCGGGGTGATATGAACAATCACATAGAACATATGAGACATTACATATGACTTGATGTCATGATTGGGTCTGGGTCAAGCTCAGAGTTTTAATATATGGGTCCTTCTATTTAGACTATAAACTATATATTATATTGGAAAAAACCCTTAAATTTTCAATTATAATCCACATTTTATGAATTTTTTATTTGAATTATATATTTATCAATTTTTAAATTTAGAAAATAGTAATGTTATCAAATGTATCATTCCCAGTTTTTACAGGCATATCATTTATACATTGCAATTTTTAGTTCATTTAAATGAATATAATCCTTAAAATTTGATTATATAATGTAATAGGTAATATGATATGAATTTATTATATGAATTATTATTCTAAATCTATAATGGTTAATGAAATCATTATATTACAAGTGATATTTAGGTATTTCATATTTAAAATGTTTCTGAATATGAAGCGTTAGTTTCATAACTCAATCAAGTGATAATTGGACAGTTAGGTTTCTATCATCAATCTATAGGAGAAAACACCATTTAGGTTGACGCAAAAACTCTATTGATCATTTATCTGATCCACATTTTCTAAAAAAAAGTTAGCTACATATCATATATATCATTCATGGAACATACAACAAGTATCATGAAGCCATTCAATGAAACAAACATGGCATGGAATAATACATGAAATTTAATTCCAATATGGAACCTAAAATGTGGCATGATCAATACTTCATAGTTTTATAGGGAAAAAGATAAAATATAATAAAAAATCATATTAATAATAGCATCACATATCATGTGTGTCGTTTTACGGTGAAATCCAATAAAAAATAAAAGACATAAAACAAATCATGATTTCCCAAGCTATGTAATTTGTTTTATTCTTATGTTGGTTAGATACTCCGATGAGTAGGCTTAATAAAAAAAATAACTCATCCATGTATTCTTTCAACCATCATGAAATAGTATGTCATTGTAAATAATTATCTGATTCCACTTTGTAATGTCCCGACCTGGATGCTACTAAGTAATGACTCATTCTAGTTTCCCACAATGTCTCTAGCACTAATCCTCATATACCAATGGTGGATGATTAATATCGAGGGTACAAGGTGGTAAAATGGGTAGATTATACCATCATGAATACATTAACATAGTGTTAGAATAAATAATCAAATATCGAAATAATGATAAATGACAACCAAAGCTGTGGAAGGTAAATATCTAGATGAAATAATAATAGAAATCATAAAATGTAACATCTAATATCATATAAAAATTGATGCGGTGTAATCTATTTTTCAAAAGGAATCAGACATACATGGAAGATGACATCATGTACAATACATTTGAAAAAAGTAAAAAACTCCCAAAATTCAATCTATAATTGCATAAAAATTCATAGATCGGTCATGGGATTCCCCGATCCTATGATATTATCAATAAATAATCAATAATTGGTTTCTTTCCACTATCCCCACTTGTATCCACAAAATATTCCATGGTACCGTCTGTGGCCTAAATAGGTAGTGAGAAATATTTTGTAAGACACCATCAATAGTGAATATAAATACGCATCAGTTAATATAATAAATGAATTGTGTCGATATAATAATGGTATGCTTTAATAAAAACCATAAAGGGTAGGTTCTTGATCTCGAAAGACACGCATCTGACACAACCTACTTTGGTCAGTGCTGGGAAAACCACTAAATGAAATTTATCAAAGACATAAGTGTATAAGTGTATATGTATGTATATATGTATGTATGTATAATTAATGCAAACACGGAGATGTTTATAACCATATATACATATATGTAGTTATATTAAGGAACCAAGTCATAACTCAGGTATTCATATCTAGTTAATAGCGAGTCACAAGTAGTAAGGGACATTACCCCTTGGTATCATATTATAGGGACTCCGTGGCCAAGTTTAATTATATAAGGGCTCCATGCCCATGTATCATAGTAGAGGGAGAACACACCCAAGTAACAATGTATAGGGAATCCATGACCAAGTATCACAATATATGGATTCCATGCCGATATCTTATAAAATTTAGGATTCCATGACCATATATCACATAAGTGGGGATTCCATGCCCATACACCATAATAATGTATGGGATCCTTTGTAGAGTTATCACAATAGTGTGAGTGACATCATTCCAATTCATAAAATTAGAGTATAGATCTCCAAGATTTTATATCATAGTAGTGCAAGGGACACCATCGCCATATTTCACAACAGAGTAATGAACACCATGAAACTTTCTCATAGGATCATGGGATTTCATTCCTGTATATCATTAATATAGAAAGTTGTCAAAATATTTATTAATATATATAGAATAGAACTTATTTCATTACCATTTATATTTTACAAGGGTCTAACTATCATTCTATTTAATAATATAATGCTTCCATACCACTCACTTTTATCTAATTTAATATAGTTATTACAATTTGAAGCATCACCAAAAAACATTGAATATAGTTTGGTTAGAAAAACATTTATAGTAACAATGGTAGTTTCATAGGCACACCTCTAGGGTTGGAAATGACCTATGTGTACCTATCCAAAAAATAATAATGGGATTCTATTTTATTTCATTCAAGGATATTGAAATAAATATGATTTGTGTGTATTTATGAAAAAACATAGATAAACCAGCATGTATCATCACGAAAAATTTTATAAGTTAATAATATATGAGGGGTAATTAACAGACCACCTACCTTATTCCTGTAGAGGAGACTCATCCAGTATCAACCATTGGTTTGGTCCAGATCAGATGAAAATAAAAAACATTTTATTCCCTTAAAATAGGGAATATTATATTTAACAAAAAATAACTTCATCATGATAAATTAAAATAAAGAATGAAGATATATAATTAGATATATTACTAGTGGTGATGGAACCTGACATATTGAAACTAAATAAGACTTTGAGTAGAAGACATGATTTGAAGCTTATTATTTGAATGAGGTGGGATTTAGGCAAGAACATAACATGATTATTCCTTCTTAAATGATTCAATATTTAGGGTGATGTTATATAATTAAAAGAAGGGAACAATTTTAAAATTTACCAAGATTTAAAATTCACATGGATTGGATGCATGGGTATCCACATAGTTTTCTAAACGTGTACACCCCACTACTCTAATAAATCACCATGCATATCCTATAGTATAAATTTAAAAAAATTATTTGATTCCCATGAGCATTGTATGTCTTATACCAGCACAACCTCAACCATGATATAATAGTTTGAAACAAACTATGTAACCCTCTTCTGTGATTTGAATGGCCCTTTACGATTTTTCTCTTACCATGGTAACTAGTCCAAAATGATGCTACAAATATTGTGACCTGGTTTCCCTATTCCAAATTATAGGATATAGGCTCTTAACATGGACCATACACCCTCACTTACTCTATAACCCACTATGAATTAATATTTGGTCCATGAATAATGTTTAAATATATATTTAAATATTCTTTTCCTTGATTAGATGTTAGGATCTTACTCTTTCTTCAAGAATAGATTCAATTGGCTTAAAACCAGTGTCATGTACACCCCATCCTTCCATTGGGATATGTCATGTTAACTATACCTCATGAATTCTACTACTCTGACCCATCATCATAAGGCTCCTTCAGTGTAGCCAAACCATTGTACAAAGATGTTCTGAAGGCATATTTGTTCGAATTACAAATTTTTGGTCATTATGTTCTAGAACAAACAACTTATACGTTGGATTATATGTATATTTTAAGAATAAAATATTAATAACATTTATGATTACATATTATTTTTTCTTGTAAATAAATTTAATATAATAATGTTTTATAGTGTACGTTTTATTGATAATGTTATAGGAGCCACTCAATATTATATTAACATTAAATTCAATGAATATATTACTAAATAACTTTATATGGATAGATAACATTATATACAAGTACACATATATTATCGACTATCATATGTGAGTACTTCTGATAATATGAAATTTATTTTAATGAAGTTTGTACATGTTAATCTACATGATGGGAGATTATGTGATAATAACTAGTCATAAGAATTAATCATGATTATACGTGATCCGATATTCCAAACTATGAGAATTTTACTGGTCCTTATACATTAATATTATTACTATTTCATATTAATCTCAGGCACATAGATTTTTATTTTAAACCTTGATATTACATTTAATGATGATGTTGGATAGGATGGGTACTTCATGGGTGATATGCTATTAATAATAAATCAACGAAATATTTCCCCTTTAATCATTGTGGTGATTTATATATCAACACTTTGATTAAAATGGAACCATTACCTTATATTCCATGGTCATGGTATAATGGCTTGTTTTATTTAAATAGTCAATGAAGGAGGTTTCAAATATATATATTTGTGAAACTGATGTCTAATCATATGATGAGATATATTGAAAAGGGAATTATAATAGAAAATAAGTGTTCATGTGTGGCTTTCAACATTAGATGATTCACATCCTTCTATTTACTATCTTGACCCGGAGCTAGAGTGTAACTGTGTGCATTAAGAAACTCTTCCAAATTACAAAATTAAATACCCTTAGATTTTCACATAGTTTTTTCTATTGATATTGATTATAATATAGATTTTAATAAACATTATTAAAAATATTGATAAAAAAAATATTGAGTTTTATTGATTAAAAATATTATATATATATTCCTTAGAATTTACAAAGAATTTTTGTTTTGTTTATTTGATATTTAATAAATATATATTTCCTCAAACATGAATAAATTATTTATTATATTACTAAATAATTAATTTATTTTTTCATTATTTGATAAATGATGAGGAGGTGGAGTGAACAAATATCATGTCTTGTGATAAATATTAATTTTCAATCTAGTAAAATATTATTTAATATTTTTCCAGTTACAGAAAATTAATATATATATATATATTATTATATATAATGTGGTTAGATAATAATTACTATATTTTTTAAATTCTATTTTAAAAATTAAATAAACATGTTTCTATATTCTCCACCTCTATATATAGAGTACTATGATAATTTTGTAGGGTTAATAAAGAATTGAGAATCATTATTTCTATAAAATAGTATGTTTTGATTCCTACAATGCACATAATATCAATAATGAGAGGTTCATTTAATAATGAATTATCCTTAACAGATGAAGATGAACAACACAGTTTGATCGATCTTCGATACTAGAACCCAAAAATTGATTATTGTCATTTGGATATCAAAGGATCACATGTGGATCACTATTAGAGGGATCTAAAAATGGATCCTATAAGTTCAACAAAGGTTATCTAGAAAAGGATTCATATGATTGACCTCATCATCCACGAAATAACATATCAACATGTATTTATTCTTTATATATGATTAAATGAATAATAAATTTTACATGAAAAAATATTAACACTTTTATTTATGGAAATCTATGTAAATATTTGGTGGAAAAAATATCATTTGTCATGAATTTTACATCTAAAAAAATTGAATAATGGATCCATTGAATCTTACAAGAACCATAATGGTTTTTCCTAAAATATGAACTTTTTTATATTCCCAAAAACATCAAGGGGAATTAAAGTGATCACATTTTAAAATTATAATTATTTATTAAATTATTAATAATTTATACACAAAACTTGTTATATACATCATTTACATATTATTTATTCTTTAATACAGAGATCAATTATTTTTTAAAATTTTTTTAATATTCTTACTTAGTGATTCATTTTTCTTAATGGCTAAAAATTGATAAAGAGTGATCATAGGCTCTATTGGGAGGTGACATAGTTTTATGAATGATTAATTGGGTTACACAACGTGTGGACTAATTACATGTTCTGTAACCAATTTCACTATATTTGGACAAGGAATTGGATAAATGAAACTTTGAGAATTTATTACACATAGTTAATTTATTCGAGACCCCATTTAAAATTCATAAATCTATCATATATCTTATCAGTATAAATGATGTGTATTTAGCATACCCATAATGTACTCTATGTGGTCTAAAATTGAAACTCAAACTAATTTTGTGGTCAAATACATTGTGTTACACCATGTTTGTATATAAATTTATAAAATTAATGGAAAACACAATGTGTATTAAGTATACATTTATAGTAATTCTTTAATTCCCAAATATGAATAATACAATGAGTATTTTTTTAGGATAACACAAATACATGGTATGTGGACCACAAAACATGTATCATATTATTACACAACATAAAATCTAGTTAACATTGACATGGAATCAAAAGACATTTATCCTCAGAACACAAAACGATGAATAAATGATATTTAGCTAGATATTGAATGTTATTTAATTTGGTCAAGGTACAGGTCGATGCCTCAACCATTTAATTGGGATACATGAAAATCAAGGAACACATTATTTTTTTCATTAGTAAATGTTGAGTTATTTCCCAATAAAGACAATTAAACTATATTATAATAAATTGACATGTAATTAAAACCTAATTACACTTTACAAAGCCAATGAGTTATGAAATTTAATAATGGTTTAGAAAATTAATAAATTCATAATTAATTTATTATAATTTTATAGATTTATTAGTCTTTATATTATATTTTTCATTAAATAATTAATAATAATTTTCCCTTTAATTACCAATAATATCATTATATATGAAGGGTATTAATTAATTGATTAATTAATACAAGAAATTTTTTCGTAATAATAATTACTGGATTGAATTGAATTTTATCCCATATACACTTTAGTATTCATAGAATGTGTATGGCTAGTCAGGAGCTTAAAAAAACATGTGTATATGTTTGTAAAATTTCATGGTATTTAATTTTTTAAATATTTATTTAATTATTATAGATTACAATTCATCTCCCCAACCATTATCATGTAGGACATGTGTGTCCAATTTTATTTTTGTAATTACCCTTAAAATTTCATTTTATTCCCCTCACCTATGGATGAGTTATAAAAAATTAAGAAATATATTATTCGAAGGTGTGTGTAGAAAGATCAATATGAAACTAAGATGATACCAATGATGGATACAAACAATTGGTTATGTTTAATGCTATAACTCAATATATGTATAGAATGTTGAATTTCCCCTAGGTAAAAGTTTTATTTTTTATCTACTCACTAAATTAATTTTACGACAATATCATTATTAGTGTATTTATTTTATTATTTCTAAATAATTTTTTTATATTATGGATGCAAGAGTGTTATATCATAAATAAGAAAAACAATATGAAATTAAATAATTCAAATAAATAGTTTATGTGTACATGGTTTAAAAAAATGTGATCAATCTATTATGTAAAATCCATTAAATATTACCGAGTCATGCAAAATATAAAATAAGAAAAATAATTTTCATTATAAAAACCTCATATTTAAAATTAATTCATTATAAAATCAACTTCCAAATCAATAAGACACCATTGTTAACGTCTTTATTATTTACATTATTAGGTAGTATTTTAATTATAAAAAGGTTATAACTATGATGGTTGGTTGACTTAATTAATCATGTATCAAAATTAATCTCAAAATCCTATTTAATACAAATTAATAGGAAAGTTTTCAGAAAATCCTACTTAGGATTTCTAGTTTGGGGATTCACTAAAATTGTTTCTAGAATTTACTAGTTTTCAACTGGCAAGATCACTTACAAAAAATTCTCATAAGGGTTTTTATGGACATAGTCTCGACCATAAATAGGGGATATTTAGTTTCCTTCAACTAGAATATATTCACTGAATGAACATTCTTATATCATAGTGAGAAACATTGAGACTATAAATTTTGTTGATAGTTAATAAAATAAATTACATTATTCCTTAAATAAATTGTATTAAAGTTAATTAGTAATATTCTATTCATTTTTTCTTATATAATAATAGAATGATATTCAACAACCACATATTTATGATAAATTCTATAGAAATACAATCTCTTAACTAGATGTAACATTCATGGATGTTATAGACACCTAAAGGTTGTTTTGTTCCAAATATTTAAATCGTACTCCTAAGAGTCCTCATTGCTAGGTCTTCATTTACTATATGTGAGTCATGAAGAGTTAATTATCTTTGATAATCACCTATGAGATGTGGTCAAAATTCATTTTCTAAAGCATTCATCCATGTTTAATGAACTCATGAACTCACATAAAGACATGTATTTATAGCATGCTATTGAATCATTATGATCTATATCATGGTGGTGATAGATATGAATATTTTGATATATCAGATGACCAATTACAATGCAACAACAAAGAAGGTTTCACAACACAACCTCAAGTAGTTAAATAAAGTAAATACATTTAGTATCAAGTGGTTTTGGGATTATCATTTCGTGAGGAATATAAAATCAATCACAATATTCCATCTCTTATATAGATATGTTTAGAAAAATTATTTATAATGAAAAATATAATTCTATTCAATATCTTCCCATTCTACTGAACCAATTTGATAAAAAGATGAATCACCAAAATCCTTCTATCATTATGGTAAATAATTTGAATTTCCACGCAAAGGCCACTAAATCTATAAAATTTTATAATTTCATTCCTAGAGGATCAGTATCAATGAAAATAAATGGAAGAAGGTGATATCTATTTCACTCGTACAAAGATTGGCTATGGGATGAAACATTACACCATCGTAAATAAGTATGTGAAATCTTCAAGGGTGTATGTTATTGAGAATAATATATCTTTTCGTAAAATTTGGGTGTTATATACTCTGTGAGGGGCTCACATATATATATATATATATATATATATATATTCAAATATAGGAACCTAGTAGATATTAAATGATCAAATTAGAAGAGATGGAACTGTGATTTCCCAATAGAGTCATAGTTGTTTATGTGTTAATTGTTGAGCACCATTATATATTGCTAATATGTTTGATGTTGATTTTAATAAGTAATTATTATCTAAAATTTATTTTGAGAAATATTATTTCTTTATCTAAAAATTATAATTATTGATTTATTTTTAATTTTAAGAATAAGTATTGATTATTTTATATAGATATAATTTTTATGGTAAGGAATACTTACGTAACAGATTCTATGTGTTGGATTACAAAAATAAACTAATGGAAATCAATAATGAGAATATTTCACAGGAATCACACCACATACAACTATGGAATAACCATCTAGGACATTCATATTAAATTAGTTGAAAAATTTACCCATGATGGATATTATGATTAATTTGAACAAAAACCACTGGGTGCATTTCACGAATGTTTATAACAAAAAATGAACTCATCCAAATTTAGTAAAAAAGTTGAAAGGTAAAATGATATTATTTTATTAGTTTATTTTAGAGTGTGTGTATTATTTCCAATGGGTTTAATGAGTGGTTACTCCAACATAATTTTTTTTTTGATGATTTATCAATATATGAATATTTATTCTTGATTAGTTATACATCTGATTTATTTGATCGAATTAAGTAATAAAAAATCAAGTTGATAAATAGATTGGAAATTAGATTAAGAAACTATTCTTAGACCATGGTAGAGAGTATCTCAATCAAGACTTCATTTATGGTTTATTGGATTTTAGGGTATTATGTCAACTCACTCATACTTGTTAATATCATCAGAAATGTGTATGATTAAGGTGGAATAACATGCTATTATATATGGTGAGATTACTGATATCTCTATAAGTATTCCATTATCATTTTTTGGATATTTTTTATGAATATATTAATACATACTAAACTAATAATGAACTATGGTAGCTACAAGAATTCTAAATTTCCATACGTTTGAAAATGAACCCACATTTTACCATATATGAATGAGGAGCTGCAGAGCATTTTCTATGTCCATTTCAATATAAAAATTTGTTAAACATGAGGTATAAGTATATCATTACAGAACATCCTTCTAGAATCCCATGTAAATAAATGATATTAACATTTAATATTTATTAATATTTTTGAATGAAATATTTATTTTACTTAATAGGGGATTCAATGTTCGATGGCGTACTCAACACAAAAAAATGGGTTTCATTGAAATCATACGTTGCACACAACATTGAGTTATACTGAAAAATAACATAATAAAATTTTTATTTTAAATGGTAGTTAATGCCTAGCCATTGTATTGGCGGGAATGAAACAAATAACTAAAATATGATTAAACATGTTTGTTAAATGTTTTTACTTTTATCCATTAAAATTTAAACTCTTAAAATAAGAATGGATCCAATTTTAATCATAGAATACTCTAATATTCATTAAAAGGTTGATTTATAGCCTTTTGATTGATAACTCTTTTAAAATTAATTTTTTTCGTTCTTTTATATGTCCCATTTTACAATGTAAAATTTATATATTGAACCCGGACATAAATGATTAATTTAATAATTTTTTTGGTATATTTCTAATAATGGTCATTTATAATAAATACTAAAAAATACTGGATTTTTAATCAACACTTCCTTTTAATCAAATATAGTTAGATTGTTCCCTTTATCTGTTTTAATTTGTAATTGTTTTATATTTTTACCATTTAATAAAATTTTGGTCATTAGAAGTAATTTCACATTGAAATTCAATATAAACAAGTGTCAATCTTTTGATAGTTATTATTTTTTAAAACACGCTTTTTGATTTTGACAATGAGAATTAATTTAAATTTCATTTCTAAAATTTATGTGTTATGAATTTTCAGAAATTTATTCCATATTTGGAATAAAGTGTTACAAAATGTGAAATAGATAATTTCTTTTAGACATTATCCATATTATCTTCAGTAAATATTTTATTTACCATGGTTAAAGGGAAAATCTATTAAATAAGGGTAAATGATAATGTTATAATAATATCAATTTACCCTAAAACGTGTCGAAATCATATTGGCTGATACATGTCTGACCATGGGCATCCGTTGGGCAATTTTGGGACCCCATGGAGCCACTTGTAAGTGAAAATGTCATTTTATAAAAATTAATTTAATGTTAAATAAAATGTAACACAAACATATATCTTTTAGTAAAACAATTCTTATAATTTGTTTTATTAGTGGTATATTTGACTATAAATAGTCATTAGAAATATAAAAATATTTTATATATAATGGTAGATTAATTAATATTTTTATATATCATATAAATAAATTTATATTTGACAGAAATATGATTTTATAATTTTCCCATTAATGAATCTTTTAAATAAATAAGATTATATAAATTAAAATAAAGTTATTTTGAATGTTTTTATGTAATGGAAGAATTTTTAAGGATGATTAATACTTGTTATATATTAATTAATGATGTTTTTAGGAATTTATCAAGATTTTCTATATTTTTAAAATGTCATGATATGAATAGTATAAAAAGTGACCTAAATGAGTTTTTAAATCAATGAATAGTTTATTAAAAGATAAAATAGTCCTGAAAATATAAGATCTAGAAATATAGTTATCATTAGTCTAAAATTTTATTATTGGCTCTTTAATTTGATATTGTTCTTTTTTTCATAACTATTTTTATTTTCAATGTGTTAAATACTTGATAAATTGCTTAGATTAAAAAAAGGGTTAAATAAAAATAATGGGAATTAAAAAATATCCAAAACCTATCCAATTATTGTTGGATTATATTATTTAGACTTTATTTTACCCTGTATTCAAATTAAATACGTTTTGGACCTTTTTAAACTGAAAATAGTTTTATACTAAAATAATAATTTAAAAATTTCCGAAAGAGCCTCTCCTCCATCTTAAAAAATGCCACCAATTCAATCCCATTACTCACACCACTCAAGCCCATTGGATCATCAAATACTAGCCCATATAATGACCTAAAGTTTCTATATTCCTTTTACATGCCTCCCCCTTTGTATAAGGAAATTAAAGGGAGCCCTTTTTCTCAAATCCAAAATAGTTACCAATTTTAAAGGTAACATCTTCCCTAAATTTATTTAATTTTATTTTCCTTCTTCAACCCCCTAAAATTTCATTATTCTTTCATTTTATAACACTATTATTTTCAATATAAAATGATTTTTATGATAATTATTTTAAATACACTTTCACACACCTCCAACTAATGGATTTGAAAATATAGTTTTTGTGGATGACGAACTACAACGTCACAAAAATGATGATTGTTCAATTATCACTACATTTTATAAGGGTGGCCATTATGATGAATTTATATTTATATGAGATATATATTATATTAATAATTTATTTATGCTTTGGTATTTTTAATTTATATCATACCTTTATGGTTTCCATAATGGGTAAATACGAGAATTTCATTTGAGGAAGTGCGGACTGGTGCCCCTCAAAGTTATATGACCCGTTCATGCCATATGTGAAATGTTTAAAAATGAAGTTAAATAAATTATATATGATAATAAAATGGAGTTATAATATTACTATGTATCAATAATTTTTCAATCCATTTAATAAGAAATTTAAATGAAAGTATCGATAATGCGTACGTACAGATTACCGTCTCCATGAAAGGTGCATTTCATTTATTATCTCCAAATGTTATATACTGATATAAATAAATAAATAAATTATATATATATATATATATATTATATAATATCTAAATCATGAATATAATTATGGGGAGAATTGACTTTTGAACATATAGACAACTTGTAAATATAATAAGTTCATTTTTGAGTAAAGTTCCAAATATCAACAAAAATACTATTATTAACTTAAATGATTATGTAATTCTTATAACATGGTAATAAGTGATATAAAAGAATGATAAACATGAAAATGGTTATGAATCATGTAGAAATTTACTTTAGATTATTATTCAGGAGATTAAACAACGAACGAGTCAAGTTGGACATGAGGTTAGGGATTTCATCTCAATCTCTCTTATCTAAAAATCATATTGATTTATAAATGAATATATATTATATGGTGTATAAAATCCTTTTACATTTCATTTCAATCAAATAGAATCATTTTTATGCATATTTTTACTAAACGACAATGGGAATGTTTCTTATTAATATAAGCAGTGACAATGACCTTTTCGATGCCAGGTGTATTATTTGATATGTGGTTTCTGTAACAAGCTGTAATGTTTTCAAAAGAAAAATAAATACCATATACCATTTTTCATATTTTTTTTTATTGAAAATTGTTTTGATAATGAATTGTTTATTTCAATATCTGGAAATGATTTATTGTGATTATAATGTGAAAATGTTATCTTTCCCTTATGTTTGTATTATCTGTAGTGAATATGTTATTGTTCTTTTTCATTGGTTACATACACGGGTGGTTCATTCATAAACCTACGACCGGTGAGCCTGAGATAGCTCCCAAAAGCATTGGGTAACATGAAGGAAGTAAAAATTAATATTTCTCTTAATATATTTAAGAAATATATTGTGATGGTTATCCCAAACGTAACTCCCTACATATTTGTGAATGAAAAAAGACAATTATGTTAGGGATTCCACTAGTTATCTTTAGGATTTTGGATTTCTATGTGTTATTAAAAAATAATATGATTTCATAAGTTATGTTAATGTTCATATGTTTTGTATGTATAGATGGAATAATGATTTATTTCATTATTTTATAACCCATACTAATATTTTTATGCTCATACCATTTTTTTGAAATGTTTTTCACAGGGTATAAGGCAGGTTAAAAGAATAGATGAATTCAAGAAGTTTTATACCAAGAAAAAAATTCTTGTTTTCTTATATGAATTTTCATTTTATGAAAAAATGGATACTGAGTATAAGATTTTACTTTATAATATTTGAGATATAATGTAATATCCATGTCATAATTCACTAAAATATAAACTTGGAAGGATCCTTAATTTGAATTCTTGACTTAAAACCAGATTATGTAATTGATAAGGTTGGGGCCTTAAAGTTGGTATCAGAGGTCATATTAGATAACTTTAGGAGTTAGTATATTGTTAAATTAATATCCATAAATTAATTCACTGTATGATTTATATGATATATAATATAATGATAATCATGTTACTTCGCCTAAGATATTTCTGTTTTGAGAATGGGGTTTTCATAGAGGAAATATGGCTGTTGTGATGGGAAGGAATACCGAGGGAAATGTCCTTCCGAATCAGCATCCTAAGACGGTGAAAATCAAAATTGAACAGTTTGTTGCATTGATGGATCAATTGACTCGGGTGATAAGATGTGGTTTTGATTATTAGTGATATTTTGGTTTATTCCAAAGTAAATAGGAACATGAATTTCATTTAAGGGCTATATTTCTAACCATAAATTAAAAGAAACTATATGGGAAATTCTGATAGTTTGAATTTTGGTTAAAAATAATTTCATTCCCTGGTCACATTGTTTCAAAAAAGGCGTAACTATTGATCCTAAAGAAACTAAAGTCCTTGATAAATTGGAATGACCAACAAATATAACTGAGATCCATAGTTTTCTTGGTTTAACAGGTTATTATCAGAGGCTTGTTGAAAAATTTGCACTATTTTCTATCCCAATGACTATGTTAACTCGAATTAATTGAACATGAGACACAGGAGATGGATTAAATTAATCAAGGGTTCTGATTGAACGATCCATTACAATCAGGGAAAGGAAAATAAAGTGGCTGATGCTTTGAGTCAAAAATGTAAATATGAATTAACCATGTTACGTTTGGAACAAGAACCTCTGACTAACGATTTCATGATATTTGGAATATAAGTTGTTGGTGAAGAAGATTCCACTATTTTGTTTCAGGTGTCAGTGGAATTATCTCTATCAGACAGAATTATGAACACGCGGGGGGAAGATAATGAGTTGCAGAAAAAGGTAGAGTTGGTTCAAAATGGTATGTTTTATTAATTTAACATTGACCGTGATAGTATATTGATATTTGGTAAGAGATTATGTGTGCCTTCTGATTCACTGTTGAAGAGTGATTTGTTATGTGAAGCTCATAGTTTTCTGTTTTTAGTTGATCATGTCAATACTAAGACGAACATAGATCTCCGGGAGTATTACTATTGGAATGGAATGAAAAGATACATTGTTGACTTTACAATGAAGTGTTTGACAAGTCAACAGTTTAATGTAGAGAAGATGTTACAGAAAAGGATTATACAACAATTACCAGTGCCATAGTGTAAATGGGAATATATATCCATTGACTACATTATTGGATTACCGAAGACAACTTGTGGTAATAATGCAATCTGGGTTATATTTGATCGATTGACTAAATCTACTCATTTAGTTATTATTCAAGATACATTATCTCTAGATCAAATTTCTTTATTGTATGTTTAAGAGATAGTCAGGTTGCATGGATTTCCCCTCTCCATTATATAAGATCATAATCCCAGGATTATTTCTAACATTTATAAATTCCTTCAGAAGTTGTTCGGTAATGAATTAACATTTAATAGAAATTTTCATCCTCAATCAGATGGGAAGTCAGGAAGTATAATTCAAACATTTGATGATATCCTATATTCTTGCTCAATGGATTACTAGGGAAGTTGGGACCATCATGTTTCTCAGGTTTAATTTTCCCATAATAACAGTTTTCATTCTAGCATATAGATTTAACCATTTGAGGAATTATTTGGAAAGCATTGTTGAACTCTTGATTTTTGGGATCAACTTGGTGAATTGATGTTTATTGGAGAAAGATTGGTAAAAGATATGGCAAATTAAGTTCAGTTGGTTTTGGAGCACACGAGAACATCTCATAGTAGGTAGAAACTTTATGATGATAACTGAAGGAAGGATATTTCTTTCGAGGTAGGTGATCATGTCTTTGTAAACGTTTCTCCATGGAAACGTTTGATGTGTTTTGGTATGAGGGGAAGTTGAGTCTGAGGTTTATTGGGCCCTATGATATCCTAGAGAAAGTTGGATCAATTGCATATAGTGTGGATTTACCTCCATTTTTATCATAGTTTTAAAATGTTTATCTTTTTTCAATGTGGGTAATGTGTATGTCGGATCCATATCATGTTTTGAGTCTATAGGTAGTTCAGTTGGAAATGAATATTTCATATGGGAAACAAACAATCCCGATTCTTTATCATAGAGAGAAAGTGTTGCAAAATAATGTAATCAATTAGGTAAATGTCTGTGAAAAAACTATATGATTGAATATGCAACATGGTAATATGAGAATTTTGTGAGTGATAAATACCACCACTTACTTCATAAGTGAATAAAAATTACGAGGACAAAATTTTCCCAAAATGGGGGAAGGATGTAACATCCTTGGTTAGAAAATGATATGATATTTTCATATTTATTAATACTAGTGAATTAAATATTAATTTTAATTTAAAGGGGATGCTATGTTCGATGGCATATCTGACACACAAGACATGTTTCTTTGAAATCTTACGTTTCACACAATGTTGAGTTATAATGAAATATAATATAATATTATTATTATATTAAATGGTATTTAACACTTAGACATTTTATTGGCAGGAATTAACAAAACTAAGTAAACTATGATTAAACATGTTTGTTCATTTTTTTTTACTTTTGTCTAATAAATGTTATAGGCGTAAAAAAATAAGGGATCCAATTTTGAGCAAAAAATACTCTAATATTATTTAAAAGCTTAATTTACCACCTTCTGATTGAGAAAGCCATTTTATAAATATATTTTTTCACTTTTATAAGTTCCATTTGACAAAATATACTTCTTATTTAGATGTGGGACATTAAAATATAATTTTGGTAAATTATTTGTATTTTTCTATAAAAGTTCATTTTTTATAAATAGTGAAAAATACAACCATTTAATTTAAAACATCCTTTTAATATAATATACATAGATTGTTCTATTTATATGTATTAAATATTAATTAGATTATATATTTACAATTTAATCTAATTTTGGTCAATGGATCTAATATTACATTGAAATTGAACATAAAAAGTGTCAATATTTTGATAGTTTTTATTTCATAAAAACATGTTTTTGGTTTTTGACAACATGTAATTTTTTTTAAATTAATTCCATTAAATTTTGTGTTTTGAAATTTTAAATTGGATTCCATATTTGGAATCAAGAGGTTAACATTGTGTAAATAGATAATTTTTATTTTTAGACATTATGAATAATAACTTCAGTAAATATTTTATTTACCATGGTTAAAGGTTAAATCTAGTAAATAAGGGCAATAATTCTTATAATACTATTGAATTACCCTAAGATGTGTTTTAATCCTATTGGATAATACATTTATGACTATGGGAATCATTCGGTCAATGTTGCGACCCCATTTTGTAAAGACTTGGGCCTGAATAGCCACCCAAATAGTGTTAAATGTGTCGGGTGTTATTACCTTAGGGGAACCTCCACGAATTCCAAAGGCTGCTGACTTGTTGCGAGGGTCTTATAGGTATAGTGGGGAGGATATACCCTCTTATAGGATTAAAATGGTTCTGGTCAAGAATAAAAATAAAGACACATCAGAATAAAAGACTCAGCAGAGTCGAACCAGGCTCACAAAGCAGAAGCACATTCAATATCGATTAACAGTGGAAGAAATAAATATAAACAATAGTTGTGGAATGTAAACACAACAACATGTTGATCACTTATAACTACTACTAAACAAATATCATACATCCAATGTAGGTTTTACATTTTCATATGTAAAGGCTTTAATGGATAACCAACTGTAGCTACATTACAAGTAAGCATGCTGATACAGGAAAGAAAGAAAAACATCGTAAACTATAGCTACGCCAGACCTCAAGGTCCCTACCATATCCATGAAATATCTAACGCAGTCTAACTCTTGATGCTGGCCACTTCCGTGCCCGTAAATCCATAAAGTCTTCATACATCCTGAAGGGCCTATGTAGGGTGTGAGATGAATCTCAGTTGGATACCACCCAATATTGTGTACCAAATATAAGTGTCTAAGAAGGATTGAATTTATAAGGAAAACAGTAAATAGTACGAATCACAAAACCATAAACAAGCTCCACTAGTGCTCAACATCCACCATTGAGTGTCACCTACTTCGGGAAACGTCATAATCTCTATCATATAACCCAGACCATGTGCCCCTTGAAATAGTGTGTCTCAAGTATAGACGTCCTGAAGCCATGCCCATGAAATAGTAACCTAGAGGAATAGCAATGCATATACTCAAATATGTTACCGGAAGGACATTGATGTATTCCCTCAAATAAAGTAACCGGATGGACATCAATATCTACCCTCAATTAATGGAGAGCCTCTACCCCCAACCCGATAGCCTACGTGCTATAGCCAGAAGGCTCCTCACCTTCAACTTGGATTCCTATAACAATCACTACCAAACCAATAGTACCAAAACCACAACAAATGAGGACCTCTACCCACATGAGTGGTCAAAATCACCTCATCATGAAATGTTTCTATGTGCACCCTACTCAATGTTCTGGGTGAGCGGTAATCACCAAAATAGTACCCATGCCACAACACAACAGACACCTCGTGTCCCTATGACCATGCCGCTCAAGTCCAACAGCCTCACCATCAATTGTACCCCTGACATTCCCAACCAAATAGTCACTCAACATCATGCCGACATAGATGACAACCAATCCCATGGTCAGAAATAGCCAATGTAACTCGGGCAAAGCCAAACCTATGAATTGCATCACTCAAGAATATTCGGGCCATTCCCAACACAACCACATGGTTTCCAGCATATTCAATTCATAAATTACATATAATAATCAAAGGAATAACTTTTAAACATGAAAAATAAACTAAATAGTTGAAATGCACAAACCAAGTGTTGTCCCATACTAGCATAGAGGACTTTAAGGCCTCTAAAATTCATATCAAGGTTTAATAAACTAAAATAAATAGTTTAAAACTATAAAATTCAATTCTGAACCTTTTTGGAATCCTTGGAAAAAATTCCCCGATGAGAAGTGACCATTCACCCAGCCCCACTCATGAAAAATAGGTAATAAGGAATACACAAAGGCATCCCATAGAGCAGATTGCAATTTTACAGGCAATAAGAGGTAAAACATGGTAATTCTCAAAATACCCCAAAACCCACCAAAGTTCTCAGCACCCAAATTTTTGTGAAAACCCAAAAAGTATGCACCACCGACCTAAGACTCGTAGACGTAGGAACATATTATATCAAGCTCATATTCAAGGCCGATCTTCGTTGATCTACATTTCTGTCAAATCCTGGAAATTCAACTCGTATGGAATCTGCTACACGTGAGGCAATGAAACAAGGATGAAACAAGGTGTGTGGGTTTCACCTCTCTATTTTGATCCTGCAACCACTGATGGATTGATTAATGAACGAATGAGGAAGAATCTTGGAGAAGAAACGTTTTTAGCCTTCTAGAGTGCCATGGTCCGAGAATGGGGAAGAAGAAGTTATTTTATGGAATAATACATGACACCCTTTCATTTAGGTGAATTAAAATAAATGTACACGGAGTGTATTAAGGACTACACACCATGTAATAGCTTTTTCAGTACTTCGACGGAAGCAGAGGTAGCCACATATCTTGGACGCTCCACATGAGTCAACACATGATTTAAACTGAACTGGTACATTGAAATGAGGATACACGGCGTGTTGAGGAACACTACACACCATGTAGTAGGAAATTTCAAAAGGATCATCACACGACATGCACTTGACGAGCACATTTCTGGTACATGCCTAACCCCTATTGGGCATATACTATAGAGTACAAGGCGTGTTGTCTTCATATTTCGAGAACTTCCCAGATTTTCCCAACATTCTCTGAAACAAGTCCAGAATTCAAACAGGTTTGGGATTTTTAACCGCTCTAAAACCCCAGGAACTTATAATCCCCCCACTGTAACATAGCTCCTCCCTGAGCTATCAAATGAAACCAAAAGATGCCACCAAAAACACCACCTTGATTAAGGTAAACTTAATTACCTCGTTCTCAAAGGTTTTGGATAAATTCCTCAAGGGGAAACCCACCATAGTAATTGCATAAATTGGTATCAACGAAACAAAACATAAAAAAGAAAAGGGTCACTTTCCTATTTCTGGACTCATGGTCCTCTCGTAATGCATCATCACTCTTGCGCCTCTTTTGTTCCCATGTGCCATTTCCAACACCCAAACGTATCCCGCACTACATCGATGTCTGCCTCAACGAGGTCTTGCTTCCCGTGGATTCTCAAAGCTAAACCCTGTGCCTAACACTTCATGTAACCTACATCCTCGATTCCCTGATGGTGACGAAACCTCAAGTAACCCATAGACCAGTATCTAGTTATTCCAAAAATATCATGTGCACCTCATGCAATCAAACATACATGACTTAAGAGGTCATGCCAAAGAGAAAACATGAAGTCGTAGCCAAACTCACAATGCACCTCTAATCGTTGTCGGCTCACCAGCCTTCTCAGCCCCTGGTAGCTCTATGTCATGCACCTGTTGTGAAGCATGACTACCTGATGCCTGACCTCCCTGCGGTGCTTCTCCTGTCACCATCCATTGACCACTCATCTAGGTTACTCTTTCACTATCACATCCACTATGTGAAACTAATACTCGGCTACCATCTCATGGTACTATACCTGAACAAAATCCTGATGCCATAGCCTCTTCTGGTCCCTATCTTCCATCATTTTGAGAAGGCTACCTGCAGATTCTCTCCATATGCCCGACCTGTCAACATTCTCGGAACTCCATTAGAGTCATATTACACTGAGTTTGAACAGGTCCTCGCTTACCACACAGATTGAATATCAACGATGAAAAACAAAGAGGTGGTCTAGCTGAGTCTTCAGCATGCCTGCCCTGATGGAACTCATCTCGTCCTCGGTTCCTGCTATCTTAACCATCACCTGAAGCCGTCCCTAGGCCAACAAGGGACTTATCCCTCTCATTACCCTCGCATATGATAACCTAATTTATCATCTTTGAGAATTATCTCATCCTGTATATATTTACCTAGATTCAAATGGGGTGATGTAACACGTCTTTTAAGTGCCTCACCCTTGTCACGTCAAAGCATACCATACTAAGTGAAATGTGGGAAAACCCAGTGAAAGTAGCTGCATAGTCCATCACAGATATGTCTCCCACCAGAATTTTCAAGAACTCCTGAGTGCTCTTCTCTCAGTGTCTCTCGGTAAAAGTGCATGAAGAACCTATCCTTGATGTCCTTCCATGCTATTCCCTCATGAATTCGAGCCTGAAATTGCACATCCCACCCTTTCATTGTTGGTCCTCGCAACATGTATGCCACCAGCTTGACCCTCCACCCTAGAGGTGTCTCGAGATGCTCAAAGATTATCTGTAAGCTCTCTATCCTATTCTCAGCTGCTTGTGGACCACCCTTACCTTGAAAAAGTAGTGAGTGATGAGACTAGAACTCCCTCATCACATATTCATTAGTTGGATCTGTACCCCATGCGCCTATATCAACCCCCTTCAAGAAACGTACTAGGATAACTCATAACTTCTCATCAATCCATGATATAAATGCTGAAAATCCCAACATTGTCCTACCTACACTAGATCCTGAACCCGATTCATTCCCTGAGCCTGGGCCTAGGACTCATACTCTGCCTGTCTCTATGGATTCAAAACTTGATCATGAACATGAAACATCGTACCATCACCCACCTGATGCTCCATCTGGGTCATAGAAAATGGACCCTTTGAATACCATAAATGGTCAGATAGCCCATATATATATTTAACAATATATTTATGGAGATAGGAAAAAGCAGTATAAGGTAGCACATAACTACTACCCTTATTCTACCCCACCACAACCCCTTCCCATGACATCCAGGCCTCATAGCCTCTTTACACACCCTCAACAGAGCCATGTATCATATGTACCATGGGCCATGACAGTACCGACAACCAACGATGCCACAAACCGATGACCGAGTCCCACAATCCTAGTGATCAAAATAACCTCAACCATAGTATCTGCCTACTCATACATGAGCTAGACCCAAATTCCCATATACATGCAATTAAATAAATATATAATGCACAAAATAACACATTTTAATCAACAAGCATTTATATCAGTAATTTAACCTATTCACATTTATAAAGAATATAAGGCATGAAAATTGATATTATTCACATGGCATAATCACCTCACAATGCATAAGTGGACATATGAAATTGAAATACCCCAAAAATGTGCCTATCAAAAGATAAACAAAAAAGCCATGAAAAACCAATCAATGGTCTAATTATCCTTTAACGCATCAGATCTAGGTTTACATTCCACAATCATTGACATCACACACCAAGTGATTTACCTAGGTTAAAATCGTATAATATTTAATTTGGGAAAAATAAAACAACAATTCCCCTCCATGGAAACTTGGTCTATCTCTCCTACCTGAGGCTACAAGAACCCAATCACAAGCTAGAAACCCAATTCTAGAAACAACCTATCTCCACTCTACCATGTCCCAAATAGTAAAACCAATAGAAATAGAAAGAGAAGATTGAATCTCATTAGTATCCAGCAAAACACATCTACTATATCTCTGTCAAAAACTTATTTGATACCCCTTTGTAATGACCCAGACCTGCACAACCACCCAAATAGTGTTATGCGGGTCGGGTGTTACTACCTTAGATGCATCTCCCTAAATGACAAAGGAAGATGACTATCAGTGAAGGTATTATATGTATAAGGGGAAGATATACCCTCTATGAGGATAATAATGGTACTTGTCCGAGTATACAAATAAATATTCAGTAGAATAGATGACTCAGAAGACTCAAACGAAATCCATAGAGAGGAAGCACATTCAAATTCGATAAACAAAAAAAGCAATAACTATAAACAATCACAACGAAAAGTAAAGACCACAGCATGTTGATCACATCTAACTACTACTGAACAACTAACATACATCCATAGAAGTTCATTCATATCCATATGTGAAGGATCCAACGGATAACCAACTGTTGGTACAATACAAGTCAGCATGTTGATACAGGAAATAATGAAAATAAATAAAACAACATCTAGGAAAGACCTCAAGGTCCCTACCATATCCATGCAATGACAAATGAATTCCATATCCAGTAGCTCATCTCTTTCCTGCATGTAAATCGATAAAGTCTGCATGCATTTAAAGGGCCTGTCCAGGGTGTGAGAATACACTTAGTAGAATACCACCCAACAGTGCATATATAATATAAGTGTTTAAGAAGGCTTTCTTTTATTTGGAAAATAGTAAACAATATGATGCACCCAACAAAACACAGACTCCACTAGTTCTCAGAAGCAACCATGGAGTGTCACCTACTTCAGCTAATGACAGAATCTCTGTTATATAACCGAGAACCATGTTCCCCCTAACACTGCGTGTCCCAAGTACCAACGTCCCAAAGGAACGCTCAAGAAATAGTAACCCAGAGAAACAACAATGCCTATCCCCAAATAAGTAATCGGAGGGACATAGATGTCTTCCCACAAATAAATTATCCAGAGGGAGAATGATATCTTCCCTAAAATAATGGAAAGCCTCTACCCCCAACCCGATAGCCTCTATGTTATCCCCTGAAGTCTTATCACCTTCCACGTGGATTCCTACAACATGTACCCCAAAACCAATAGTACCTAAATCTCAACTATGGGGGACCTCTACCCACACAACAGGTCAAAACCACCTCATCACATAGTCTCTCTGGGTGAACACTACTCAAAGTTCTGGGTGAGTGATAATCACCAAAATAGTACCCAAGCCACAACACCACTGACACCTCATGTCCCTTTGGCCATGCCGCTCATGTATGACAGCCTCTCCATCTATATAACCCGGGCTATTACCAACATGACAGTCAACCTATCTCAAGACGACATCTAGGAGGCCCAATCTCATGGATAGAACCACCCAATATAACCCGGGCCAAGCCCAACCTATGATCTACATCACTCTAGAATATCTGGGCCACACCCAACACAACTGCATGGGTTCCTGCATATGAAATTCAGTAATTACACATAATAATCAAAGGAATCACTTTTAAACTGAAAACAAAAACTAAACTATTGAGATGCACCAACCATATGTTTTCCCATGCTATCACAGTGATCATTGAGGCCTATAACAATTCATATCAATGTTTAATGATCTAAACTCAACACTTTAAAACAATACAATTAAATTAAAACCATTTTGGAATTCCCCAGCCAAACTTCACTGATAAGCAGCGACCACTCTCTCATCCATTCTCATGCAAAATAGGTATCAGGGCCAACCCAAAGTCACCCCATTGGTCATATAACAATTTAACAGGAAATAATTGGTAAAACATGGTCACGATCAAAATACCCGAAAATGTGCCAAATGTCACACCACCCAAATGTATGTGACAAAAAAATGTTATGCCTCAACTACTAGAGACTCATATACTTAGGCATGTCCGTTATCAAGCTCCAATTCAAATCCTATCTTCGTAGATATGTGTTTCTGTCAAATCCTGTCAATTCCACTGGGATCAAAACTGCGACACGTGAGGCAAAGAAACTAGAATGAAATAGGGTGAGTATTTTTAGCCTCACTGTTGAGATCCCGCAGCCACCAATAGATTCAAAAATGGAATACATTTGGAAAATCTAGGAGAAGAAACGTTTTCTGCCTTCTGGAGCATCAAGGTCCAAAAATAGGGAAGAAAAAGGTATTTTCTAGAATCATAAGGGACACCCTTTCATTTAAGTGAATAAATATAAATGTACACGATGTGTATTAAAGACTACATTCCATGTAGTAGACTTTTCTGTACTCCAACTTAAGTGTAAGTAGCCACACGACTTGGACACACCACAATTCTTGGCACGTGGCTTGAACTCACCCAGTACACAGAAAGTAGGATACATAGTGTGTCGAGCAACACTACACACCGTGTAGTTGGAAATTTCTACACAGTCATCACATGACATGTACTTGTCGATCACATGACTGATACTTACCTAACATTTACATAGTGTGTACATTAGAGTACACAACGTGTAGTCTAGAAATTTCAAGAACATCCAATATTTTCCTAGTTTTCAAAGAAACCAGTCAAAAATTCAAACAGGTTCAGGATTTGGACTCATTCTAAAGTCACAGGTTCTTACACATGGAGCCACTTGAAAGTAAAAATGAAATTTTATAAAAACATAATTTAATGTTTAGGAGAATGTTACATAAAAATATATCTTTTAGTAAAATAATTTATATAATGGGTTCTATAAGTGATATTTTGGACTATAAATAGTAATTAGAAAGATAAAATGATTAGCTATATCATGGTATTTTCTTTTTAATTTTTAGACATTATATAAATAAATTTAGATATGATAATATGATGATATAATAATTACCTCATTAATTAATGTTCTAAATAAATGATATTATAAATATTAAAATAAATTTATTTTGATACTTTTTAGGCCATCCAAGAAATTTATGGATTATTATGACTTTTTATAGTTGAATTAAGTAACTTTAATAGAATTTATCAAGTTGTAATTTATTTTTAAAAAGTAAGGATATGAATAGTATAAAATTGACATAAATGAGTATTTAAATCAATTAATATTTTTATTAAATGATAAAATAGTCCAAAAAATCTATAATTCAAGGAAATAGTTATCATAAGTCTAAAATTATATTATTGACTCTTTAATTGGATAATTTCATTCTTTTTGTAACTATTTTTATTTTCAATGTGATAATTACTTGATAAAAAAGTAAAAGTAAAAAAGGGTTAAATAAAATGAATAAGGATTAAAAACTATCCTAAACCTATCCTATTATAATTACATGATTTTATATCGACATATATCAACCTTAAAATCAAATTAAATATGTTTGGACCTTTTATAAACTGAAAATAATTATATAATAAAATAATACTATCAATCATTCCTAAAGAACCCATCCTCCCTCTTATAAAAGGCCACCACTTATAACCCATTACTCACACCTCTCAATCCCCTTGGCTCATCCAACCTCTTCCAAAATAATCTCCCTACATCCCTATCTTCCTCTTATAATAATTCATTTACTTATATGGTAATTCATGATATCCCTTTGGCTCAAATCAAAATAAGATACTTGATATAATAGTAACATTTTCTCTCAAGATCATTTTTATTATTTTCCTTATCCAACCCCCAACACTCTATTTACTCAATTATATTATAACAACACCAATATAATATATAGAATAGGATGGTATTATGAGATGTATTCAAACTAAAATTCCAAAAACCTCCATATAATGGGTACTAACTTTCTATTTCTGTGGATGGAAACTACTGTCTCACAAAATGATGACAGTTCAATTATCTCCTACCGCCCCTAATGGTGGCCATTATGATGGATCTGTATTTATATGTGAATATATTATATTAATATTTTCTATATTCTTTAGTATTTTTTATTTAAATAATACATTTATGGTTTTTATAATAGGTAAATATGATAATTTCATTTCACGAAGTGTGGACTACCGCACCCTCAAAGTGATATGACTCATTCATGCCATGTGTGGAACATTTAAAGGATGGAGTTAATGAAATTATATAATATATTATACTGGAATTATAATATAACTATGTATCATTATGCTTTCATTCCACTAAATTTAAAAAAGAAATGAATATAGCATTCATGGGTACGTATAGCTTACCGTCTCCCTGAACAGTGCATTTGATTTATTATCCCCAAATGTGATGTACTATTATAAACACACACCTATATATAATGGAAATATATGAAAAATATTATATCTAAATAATGAATATACTTTTTTAGATAATGTAATTTTGATCACATAGACAACTTGTAATTATAAGAAGTTCATTATTGACTCAAGTACTAAATATCAACAAAATCACTATTATTAACTTGAATGACTATGTAATGTTTATTCATTAGTAATAAGTGATATAAAATGAATAAAATACATGAAAAAGGTTACGATTAAATTATAAATTAACTTTTTTATTATTCAAGAGATTACAGAACGAACGATTCAAGTCAGACACGAGGTAAGGGACTTCGTCTCAATATCCTTTCATTGAGGCCTATATTGATTTATATATATCTTTCTTTTATATGTTATATAAACTACATTGACTTTCCATTTCTTAGCAAGGAAATATTTTTAACTTACAATTTTTCTAAATGATTAAAAGTAATGTTTCTTTTCAATGTACATGGTGACAATGACCATTCCACTGCCACACGCATTATTTGATATTTGGATTCCTTAACAAGTCGTAATGTTATTGAAAGGAAAATAAGTTCCATATACAATTTTTATGTATTTTGGTATTGATAATGGTTTTAAAAAAGAAGTGTTTATTTTAATATCTTGAAATGATATATTTTGATTTAAATTTGGATATTTTATATATCCTTTATGTTTGTTTTCTGTGTTATGTATATGTTATGGTTCTTGGGCATTGTTTACATATACAGTTGGTTCGCTAATAAACCTAGGCTGGGGAGCCCAAGATATATCTCCAATGCATTGGGTAACACGATATAGGTAATCCGTAATTTTTCTTCTAATATATTTAAGGAAAATTCTGTGATGGGTATTCCAAACATTAGTACCTACGTAGGTTTGAAAGCTACGACGTAATTATGTTATGTATCTCACAAGTTACCTTTATGATTTATTCATTCTATGTGTTATTAATTAATATTTTGATATCATCATGTATGTTAAATATCTTATGTTTTGTATGCATTTATAGACTAATAAATTATTTCTTTATTTAATAACCCTTACGGTGCTTTTTATGATCATCCCATGTTTTTGAAAAGTTTTTCACAGGGGATAAGGTAGGGTAAGATAAAGGAATAATTCAATTTGATTTATATCAAGAAATTAATTCTTGTTCTCATCCAAGAATTATTATTTTATGAAAAAATATATTCTAAGTAGAAGAATCTACTTTGTAATATTTGAGATGTAATATAATAGTTATGGACAAATTCTATAAAAATATAAACATGAAAATATCCTCAATGTGAATTATTGACATAACTCAAGAGTATGTAATTTTTAAGGCTAGGGGATTACAAACCTAAAAAATCTAAAGGATATTAACTATGTGGACCTATAGACAAGAATGTTGTGGTTATCATACATAAACCATTTCTAAAAGAGGGCCACTTATCTAAAATAAAAATAAAGAGTGAGATAGACTTTTTTTGAGTCGAGACTCATGGTACAAAAGATTATATAGAATAAAAGTTTCCATAAATTCCCATGGTAGTGAACATTCAAATTACAAATGTACTAGAAAAGTGTATATAATAGGTTATTTAACCTAAATAATAATTGTTAGCTTATCACTATGGATGTTGACTCATTATTAGTTGATAATAAATATCTTTTAACATTTTAAGATGAAATGGATTTAATATATGGCGAGGGGTTGAATAAATATATGATTCATGAAATGGATTCAATGTACCAAAACCTTGTCTAGATTTTGATAGACCATCAAGTGGAACGAAATATTATTTTTTTGTAATTGGGTATAAAATAAAAAACCATATATGAATAGAAAATTTATAATTTACAAGACATGCTTGGTTTTAAAAGGCTTCAGATAATGTCAATGCATATACTATGATGAAACATCTTCACCGGTTTCAACGATCAAATCCATTAGAAATGTACTTTCAATTTTGGACATCTATGACTATGAAGTTTAGAAAATTTATGTCACAAAAAATTCATTAATGGTATCCTTTAAGAATATTTCTATACGACATAACTAAAATTTTTAGTTACTCTAAAGGATACCAAAAATTTCTGAAATAAAAAATATGTATTTATAGATTGAAGCAAACATCGATGTCAAATAATTTTGTGGAATCCTTAAAATAATTGTGTTTCATATATTATAAATACAATAATATTGTCTATAATTAGTTTAATGTATGTGTGGTGTTTTGATAATAGTATATGATGATGACATATTACTCTTTGGTAACTATATATTAGACAAACCATCTACCGAATCGTGGTTGAATAAACGTTTCTCTATGAAAGACATAGGTGATGTAGAAAATATTCTTGGGTTTAGGATCCATAATGATAGATATTGAAGGCTATTCGATTTATGTAATGGTATATATCATTGTTTAATACAAAATAAATTCATTATAGATCAGTCCAAGTGGGGATTATTTCCATTTTCACATGAAATTCATTTTTTTAGAAAAATATATCCATTGGAAAATGAGAAAATAAAAAAGATTACAATGATTCCATACAAGTAAATGATGTGGTTATTCATGTATGTTATGATATTTATAAGGTATGATATCACAAATTCCTTAAGTGTGCTAGGTGTATATCAAGCTGACCACTATTTGATGGAAGCCAATAATATCCTTAATAATCTATGTGTAATATGTATATATTCTATGTATTTAAAGGATATGAGAAACTAGTAATTAGAGGATAGGTAGATGTAATTTACAAGAAGCTCAAGAAGATCTGAAATCACATACAACATACATATTTATTCTCAATGGGGGTTTTGTTTTAGTAGATCCCAAAACAATAAATAGTTATAGATTATACAGTAGAATCAATTATGTTGTGGATTATAAGTTATCTAAAGATGTAGTTTGGAAACAAATAGTCCTATAGGAAAATGACTTGGTACCTAAAAATAAGGATTATATCACACTATATTGGTGTAATAACACAGTGGTGTCTCTTACAAAGGTTTCATGGTCAGACCAGTGGGAAAAGAACATTCTTTATTACTATAATATCTTGAATGTTTTTTTCAAAGAGGTAAAGTACCAATGAGTTGAATTCCCATAGATGAAAATTTAGTGGAACCCGTTTCTAAATCCTTAACTTAATTGAAAGAAAATAATTGTTTTGGGTCTAGAAGAATGAATTTTGGTTGATGTTCGCTCCATTCTTGGTGGGAGTCTATTGAGATTGCGGTTCTAGAGCCAACTATCTCTCAATTGTATCACATGAATATTTCAATATTTGATTAATAGTAAAGAATATTATAATATATTTTTCATTGTTATTATTGAAATTAACATAATAATATACTCAATTATCATTCACATTGTTAAGGTAATAGAAATTTTTCATGAAGATTAAAATCAAGAAAGTCCATGATGATATTATTAAATATAGTTCTATTGATGGATGTCATATAATTATGGGAAATATAGAATGTTTAATTTTTTAGTGAGTACTCATATTATTATTAGACATATATTGATGATTTTCTTGATTACTAGTCTCTAATATGGGTTATTACAAGAGTATTCTCATGTATATGAATTATGTATTTTCACATGTCATTGGATATTTATATCTTTAATCTTGTATAAAATTCAGAAAACATTATGTATATTGCTTATGAAATTTTAATACTTGTTTACTTATATATACTTCTTAAACCTTGATGATACATATCATGGTGATGTTTGATACGTTTTCCAATTCATGATTGATGAGTTGTTAATAAAATGTTATGGATGAACATATACATTTAATCTATAGGAAAGTTAAAATGTCATCAATTTGGTTGAAATAGAACAATAACAATTTATTTCATGGCCATAATGTAATGAGGTGTTCATATAAAATAGTAAATGATTGATGTTTCCATAATATAGGTCAATGAAATGGATGTTCATATTTCTTGAATTGATATTTTGATCAAGTGATTATATTACATAGTAATCATTCATATGTGGTTGAAAAAATTTCAATGTTATCTTCTTACTATCCAATTCCTTAATCCTTTTCAATATATTAATATTGTACTTTAAGCAAGACATCGTAATTATAATGATAATGAAGCATATAAGAACACACGCTAAGGGTTTCATTTGATGTTGATATTATTTTATTAGAATTTAATGATTGTAATAAATATTATTCCCAAGACTGGGGAATACAATTTTTCATTTTTTATAATTCACAATAAATAAATATTTTTTATTTGGACACTTATTAGAAAATTAATAATATTTATTTAATAATTTATAAATATATATTAACTGTAATGAGACTATATTGTTTATTTAATTAATATATATTCAATTAAATAATTATTCAGGTATTACATAAATTCTAGGAGGATGAGCTAACTATGATTTTGTTTTTTGATAAATAATAATATTCAAGTTTCAAATATAATATTAATTGTTTATTCTATAAGTGAATTCCATAAAATCATTATTATATTATTATTATTATTATTATATGACATGAGGTTGTATACAGTTATTTTATTATTTAAGGTAATATATGAAATTGAATAATATTTTAACCTAATCTATAGATCTATAAATATACTACTATGTATATTCTATAGGTGTAACCAATATTTGAGAATCTTTCTGTATAATAGTCATCTCTCTAGATTCATCCTTCTCATATCTTGAATGAATGAGAGATTATATTAATATTAATTTATATTTTTAGAATTCATGATGAACAACATTTGAATATTGATACACTATGTTGGCCTAATATAATACATTGGTGTCATTTGGAGATAAATTGAGCATGTGTGGTTCACCGCTAGAGATATTCTACTCATAGATCAATAAGGAAAATAATGGAAATTTATAAAGGGTTTCAGATGACTAAAATAATTATAAAATAATGATCTATGACTGGGTATTGATTCATTGGAGGTTATTATATCAATTATAATTTTATCATTAAAAATTTCAACTCCCTTGAGTTAGATATTCTATGAAAATATTTTATGGATGATTTAATTGGTCTTGATGTTTAAAAATTGTACATTTGGAGAATGATTCATTGTATCTAACACGAACTGTAATGGTTATTATCCTACTATTTAATTTCAATATATCTGAAACATTCCAAAATATACCACTAGAATACCCAAATAATGTAAATATTACCAGTACAATACTAACCTCATATAATAAAATATATAGTAATTTCACTAATAAATTGTAACAATACGTCATAAATTCAATCCCAACCAATTTTGAAGTACAATTTCATCTTTTATAACATGGATTCCATACCACCGGGGTAAGTCTCCAATGTTTTGCTTATATTTATATTTTCATGCCTTTTATATTTATAGTATGTATATTAACTATTATAAATTAGAAACATGGGTTAGTAGTCAAGTCACTAATATAAGGGGAAGGGTTGTAATCTTCAAATCCAAATATCATTTAAACTATATTAAAATTAATATTGTCTATATATTTGGATTGGTAGGGTGGGGGGCTTAGTGATACCATGGTATACTAACCACCTTTAAAAATAAAAAATATTCTAAATAAAATTATATTTTTATTTCACAATATTTTAGGATGTTTATATATATTTAGTTGATTTTTTAAAACAAACCCTATTAATAAATATTATTTAAATAATTGTTCATAATTTAAAATTTTAATTAACACCACTAATAAATATTTTATTGTATAATCTTTATTAAAAATATACATAGAGAACAACCACTAGACATTAAAAAATTTCCCAAAAAAATTATATCAAAATTATTTACATATTCTTTAAAAAGGTTTCATGAAATAATCACAAATAGATGATTCTATTATGGTTAATAAAAAACATTATTAATTACTTATTCCAATTTTACACAATCACCCATTTAAATCAATATCCACCAATAAATGGAATTTTTTGTGTAGTTCTAACTGGAATAGTATATATGATTATGCTTATGTTTTTAATTTTTGAACTAACCAGTTAAATATTTTATAAAAAATTATTATCAGAAGAGGTGAACTATGATTTCCTACGTCAACTAAATAATAATTTAATATAGATGATATATTTGGTTACCATCTAAGAGGGAGAAATTTATAATTCTAAATTACATGTAAAATGAGGGATATTATTTATTTATTTATAGTATCTAATGGGAATTATTTTAAAATATGGAAAATATACCCTTTTAATTGTATTTCCAAAATTGAAGGGAAGAATGGGTAATAAAATGGGATGAGAATATGGACTTTCAGAAAGTGATGATTAATAGTGATGTCTTTATGAAATAACTTATAAAAATTCCAATGTAGGTGTTTATAGAGAAGGATCTTATGACATATTTTTCATAAATTTTAGGAGTGAATTATTTCCAATAATATAGAGGATTTGTTTTTAATATACTATGGAAATTATTTTATGAATTTGTTTTCTATCACAAATAATAATTCTTTTCATATACGATATCATGGTGACGTGTATATGGATTTAATTGCGGTCATTTAAATACATGAAATGCCCCATATATTGGATAATTTAATAAATTTTTAATGTATTTGTAAGATTAATGGACAATGCGAATTATATGGATATAAAAAACAAAAATAATTCATAATCACTCTAAGTATTTTTTAGACAATATGGAATTAATGATTAAATTATATGTATGATGTTTCCCAAATAATTTCAACTGTTGAATTGTTTTTTAACTATAATTTGAATATTTTGGATAATTTATTGACCAAATATTGTGTAGTTGATATGATAAGTATCTACTGGCTACAATTATATGAAGGGGACATTGAATTTGTTTTATAATAATGCTCTATAGGGAAGAATAACTGTGTATATGAGAATCAGATTATGAAATGTTTTTTAATATAATTCTACAGTTGAGTTATGGATATATAATAATTTACATGAACATTAAATGAACATGTATGTGAGACATGGATTCAAAAGTGTTAATTATATATTATGTATAGTTTAATATATATATTTTTCACGGACTGTGTTTTTTAGTTCTATAAAATATAAATTATACAAATGTTTTTAAATAAAATGATGATAAATAATTCAATTATTTTTATAACTATTTTTTCTGATAGTTAAAATGATGATTTCATAGTTATTTAACATGATCACGGAAAAGGGTCTTTGAATGATGAAATGGAAATTATCATTTCTAAACAAAAAATTAATGATATGAACTCTTGTTGGTACAACTAAAATATAGAATATGGATTGATTATTATAGATATTTTTATTTATATCTTTTACAAAAAATAAATTGGATGATTTGTAATATTTTATGTAGAGGTACGAAGGGATTTTTTCATGTGTGTATAAGGTGGGATATTAAGGAAATTATAAACAAATGGTGCATATAATTTATAAATTTTATGATATGGGAAATAGAAAAATATATTTTAATCAACATATCTCATATGGTATTCGTTTATACAATACATTGAAATTTAATTATTTATATAATAAACTATTATAATTTTTTACTTGGTTTAAATAAGATTTGAGAATTTATAAGAGAAGATGGATGTCATGGTTTTTCTTTCATATATAAAACTTTATAATATTATCATCAAGGAGGTAGTTTGATGGAGATAATAAAATAACTCATCATTAGAGATGTTTTAGTCATGTAATGGAAAAATGAAGACAAAATGTAGTATTCATTTAGGAATAATATTTTCTGTTCTCATACGATGTATACTAGTTTCTATATAATGGTCTAGAAGATACTATCACATATATAAAATATTAAATGGCTTCAATAAAAAATGTGTAAAGAGATGGAAGAACATTGAGTAGACCATAGGGAGTATTAAGTTTTATTTGAACCATTTTACTAGTTGTGCTCATAACTGTTTAGTAAATATTTCTTAAATATACTATTCTCACATTGTTTGGTGAATATCAACACGTTGGTACATTATCATATGTGGCACATTTGGGTAGACTGAGTAAAATAATTTTATCTTTATTCATGTATTCTATTATTTTATATATAGGTGATTGTGTATCATTAAAACTCGTAGAATAATTTTCTATTTATACTAACTTAGAAAAAAGGTATGGTTGAGGTACAATATTAATTAATGATGTTTATTTTTGGAATCATTATAATTTACCATCTACCTCCATTGTTTTTTTGTGAGACGACAAAACCAATTCATTAAATTTTTATATGTATTTAGAAAATATTATAGGCCAATTACAATAAATATTTATTTAAATCATCCATCTCATTGGAAAACCAATAATATTTACGTAATATATCAATTACAAAGAGATAATTGTAGAAAGAAAATTATTTAACTAACGTTTAGTAGTTATGAATTTCTACCTACTCATATTTTATATAAACCCTTAATATTTATATATACATTTACATCATACATGAACATGGGATGGGCTATTATCCATGAGTTTTTTCAATACATTATTCTAATTTAAATTGTTTTATTCAATTATTTATGATTTTTTAGATAAATAAACTTCTAAAATACTATTATATTATTTCAATATTTTCCCTAATTAATATCAATTCATTTTTATAGATAATGTTTATAAATAATAAGTTATTCATTTTTTCTATCTATTTTACCCATGTTGTTATTTATTATAAAATAGAATATTTGGTTTAATTTTTTCATTTTATTTTTTTTATCTATCTTATGAAGCCCTAAATATAAAATTATTTCTTTCTATGTCAAATTGGAAACTGATTTTATCTCTTATTTCATGGTTAATCATATATTTTTACATTGAAATAAAAAATCTTACCCATCAATATATCATTAATAAACTTATAAACATATCATATCTCCCATTATATCTCACATCCAGTCAGTAGGGAAAAAGGGGGAAACAAGTTTAATTAACCTCTATAGAGGTCAAAAAATATTCTAAGAAGTTAAGAGTCAATGTGTTGAATTAATATAGATTTTTGGTTCCACATATAAAGTATAGAACAGTATTTATTTAAGAGATACCTTACATGAAGTAGATGGTGATTATAATGTTAGTGGCACTTGATTCCTTGAAAAAATAGAGTGATATTTATTCCTTTACGAAGAGGTTATTTTATCTATTGGTGTTGTATTATTTTTTCATGGATGATTGATTTATATTCAAAAAAATAAATATAAAAATGAATATACATTTACTAGGGTTGATGCGCAGCTTACCTTAATGGAGTGGGCTAGTGAACAAAATGTTTATTTTATTGGGTACTATAAGAATAATTCAAATTTAATCACTCTGAAGTGACCGAGTTAAAATATTAATGATTTTCAATGTGATTGATTGAAAATATAAATAAAATTAGGCCATATAAAATTTATATTGATGGATGGAATAAATTTATTTCCATCAAACTTCAGCATGTTGATATCCTATGAAAACTAGTCTTCCATAGCTTTAGACATCATGATATATAGTTTGTGGGAGTGGTTTATAAAATTTACCTATGAAGGTTCCTTGAAAGGGATACAAAATATTTTGTATGTAAACATTTAAATATTTAAATATTATTCATTCTATATTTATTAAATAAAATTATAGAAAAAGAAACATACTATGAAGGCTCAAGAGAATATAGTATTTTGTGGTGGAGGAATCCTAAATCTGATGAAAGGTGTATATAATACTAAAAGGTTACAATGTGAATTGTACCATAAGAAAATAAATAAAATATTTCCTTTTTCTCGACCTTCACAGTCTAAATACATATAAGATACTTTTTTAAAACATAGTGGGATCTAAGAAGATGAGATACAAATAACTATTTATCTTTAGATGATAGCTACAAATAAAGATGAAAATGTTAAAGACCATATATTTAAGGGGTATAATAGTTTTGTTAACATATTATAATAACAAACTAATTGTCATCATGAGAATGTTAATCATGTTGAATAAGAAAAAATAACCTAAAACATAAACTATAATTCTTAAGAGATAATTGAGTAAATATGAACATCGTTTGGGAGTTCTAACAGTCATAATTTAAAAATATAATTCACTTATTTGAATCATGTTGATTTTTGAAAATATTATAACGAATATAAGCCAATTTAAATGGATATAGATCCTATTAAGGTATCCATAGTTGAAAACATATCACAATAAAATAACTTTTAATCCCATATAAATTTTGTAGATAAAATTAGACTATAGAAGGAAGAATTGAAATCCGACCTCAAACCCATTAGTGAATTCACAAATAGATATTTTACTCACTGAATTAAAACCTATAGAAATATAATTTATAAAAAATATTATCATTAAAATATATGATTATAAACATACTATATAATACATCAATAAACAACAACACACAATCATGTAACATATATTTCCTCAATATGGATGATGTTTTTAGAATGAATAGTAAACATAAATTATATTATTTAGATTTTACATACATAATTAATTAATTTTCAGAATATAAAACTAAATTATATAATTCTATGATATTAAAAATCTAATATCTAACTATAGAAAGTTAATATTTTCCGAGAAATAAGAAAATCATTTTGTATTTCATAATCTATCGGTTTCAAGAGTTTTAGTTATTGATTATGAGTGATATTGTGGGAAATTAGTTACAATATCATTATAATATGAAACAAATCTTCCATGGTATTTTCTATAATACAAAAAAATCAATTAAGACCTTTGTAAACTATTAAATTGTAATTAGTGAGTTTATTATGATTTTGGATTCTAGATTTCTAATAACTTTTGACAATAGGATTATTTTTGAACTAGAAATATTTATATCATCAATTAAAATTGACTTAGATCAATATAATTTCTAAGGATGATACCATTTATAATTTATTTTACATAATATTCATCTTCTTATATTTAATTTTTGTATTTTGAATTTTGTTAATTAATATTAATTTGGTGTAAAATTATCAACTATTAAATCCATCCCTATTAAATTAATTTATCTCAAGGAAAATATTTTCAATTATGAATAGTTTGTGTATGAAACCATATCTTTGTTTCAGGTACGCCTTTCCTATTTCTGGATTTTTTGAGAAAAATGGATTTCATGGAAATTTTTGAAGTACACGCTGTGTACTTTTTGAGTACATGCCTTGTACTCTTTTCCCATTCGAAGCCGTGTGTTGGCCGTGTCCGGGCCACACACCCGGTGTGTAGGGGTGATGTGGAGGCCGATTTTGGAAGAGCACGGAAAACCCCACTACATGCCGTGTACTCTAAAAGTACATGCCATGTACTTTTTTTCATTAAATGGACATGGGACATGCATGAAGCAGAGAATGGTCTTCTTTTAGGTTTCGTTCGTCCGAGAGCGCCAAGGATCCGCGAATCTTCAACGATCCCCCTCCTCTCCGTCCATTCTCCGACTTGAGCACCATTTATTGCGTTGGAATTGCAACTGTGAGTATTCCCGTCTAATTTAGCCTTGTTTTCCAATACCTCCTCTTTCTCATGTTAGCATGGTTTATGTGTTTCAATATTTTTCTCAGATCAATGATGTTCTAAGGAGAATTTGTCATTGTTGTTCACGTATATCGATCTACTATGATTGAGGTAGGTGGTTTGCGACTTTCTGTAGAAATTATTTGAATATTTTGCGCAATTTCTCCAATTCCCTTGACCAAGAATTCTGTGTTTTTCTGTTTTTTCCCTTGATTGATTGTATGCTTGCTTGATTTCTATAGTAGATGTTTAACTTTGTGAATAGATTAGTTTTTCATATACTCTCGATGTTTTCCATACTTTCTTTCCCTGTTAAGCTTTATTCCAGTTTCCATTCCTAGTTGTAGGATAGTGGAATAGTTGTGCTATTTTGCTACTGAGCCTTAGAATGATAGCCAAGTAGTTCTTGAGGTTTACTTGGGTGATACATGCGTGTTATTCATGTTTATTTTACATAGGGTTGTGAGAAACTAGTGTAGTGGACCAGAGGGAGAATGGATGGAAGGGATTCTCCAGAGTGTCCCTAATTATGATGTGATACCGTAGGGGGAATTGACATTGAGTGATTCCTCATAGAGTCTATAGTTCCTCAACATGGTCCATAGGGGGAATTGATGTGGAGTGCTTCCCCATAGAGCCTTTAATACGATATGAGACTATAAGGGGAATTGACAGTTAGTGCTTCCCATAGAGTCTATTCTTTAGCTGAACCAGAGGGGTGAGACTATGTGTGCCTCCCAGGGGGTTTCTAGTATTTATAAGTTGAACCATAAGGGTTAGGCTGTGAGAACTACCCAGGGGGTTAACTTTGTTTTACTTGTTGATTATTTTTCTTTACATGTGTAGTTTATATGCTAGACTGTAAATTGTAGCTGCTATGTATTTCCTGTTTACTATTCCTGTACTTTACTTGACATGTATTCATTGATTGTTTGGCATAGATCTTTGGGTGGTTGCCTACTGGGGCATTGTCTCACACCCTATTTGGGTCATGATTTTTGGCCCATGAAGTCTATGTTGTTGCAGGTATAGATATGGTCAAGCGCCCTTCTACATCAGGTGTTTGACTTGTTGTGGAGCTAAAGAGAATGGGACCAAGCTACGACTTGCGAGACTGCTGGAGTTGATGTTGCTTTAGTACTTTGTGTGCAGTTGTATTTCAGCACGTTGTTGTGTTTGTTTCTTTCCATAGATACTTGTTCTTGCTGCATCATTTTCATCATTGCAATATATTTATTCTTCCACTGTTTTGTTACAGTTATGTATGTTGTTACTGCTTCCGCTATTGACTGTTGTTTTCCATACCTTATATACCTTACCAAATGCGGGAATAGTTTCCCCATTAACATATCAAGGACCTAACTGCTAGTCGGTATCATTTTCCATTTGGGTAAATGTGCTTGAGGTCGTGTGGTGAACCTGGTACGGGGCACCAGTGGAGGGGCTCCGGATTCGAGTCGTAATAAAGTGGTATCTGAGGGTCTCCTTTCTCTTGAATTACTGTTTGGGGTGTCTATATAGTGATAGGACAGATTCGGTACTTGGTATTAAGCTGTGCTTGGGCGTAGCTAACCCGTGTACAGGGAAGAGCCATACTACATTGTTAATTGTAGTTTGCTGGTTTTGAGATTTTATGGTTGATATGATTTCACCTAGAGTGATTCACATGCTTTGTGTTGTTATTGTCCTGACTATTGCTTTTATATTTCTGTCGTCACCCGATTATATGAGGGTATGCCATCTCATTCATCATATAAGAACTTGTTTAAATCCCATGCCATGAATTATTGCCATGCCATCTATGGTGCATTAGCGATTGCAGGCTGTTGTGATAGACTTTGTTTAGATTACACATGCTGTTGTGATAGATGCTTGATAAAATCTCTTCTACCTTGTTAGAGGATTATTTTTATTCTACTTTGCTTAAATTAATTCTATGTTTTGATTCACTGGGAGTATGGGCCCTCATGAATCTGATTTTGGAACCTATTTGACTTGTTTTCATGCGTTTTCTGGGCTTCTGTGCAGTTTCTGAGCTACTGCCTAGAAAAATACAGAATGCACGGCGTGTAATTTTTTACTACACATCGTGTAGTTTTTAGACCGGGTCACTGACTGTGTGATCATGGACATGTTGTTGTAGAAATAACATCAGTAACGCGATGTGTACAGTTGGTACACGCTGTGTAGTTCGGAGCCAGGTACCCAGACCTGTGACTAACAACACGGGTCAGTGTTACCTTCTCTTAGACATGTCCTGTTGGTTTTGGAACACACCGTGTAGTCTTGTTCAGGTACTTGATTGTGTCATAAACAACACGATATGGTGCACCTTCACCTATAAACACCGTGTTTGTTCGGAACTCACCGTGTAAGGTTCATCCATGTAGACAGACATGTACATAACAACACGGGTCACCGAAGCCTTGTTTAGAACACGCCGTTCTTTTTCAGAACACACCATGTAGTCTCGGGTTTAGTCGGACCGTGTGGGTTAGCTGTGTAAAGAGACTCGGGCAGGGGAATAGTTTTCGAGTACACGCTGTGTGTGGGGTCAACACACCCTGTAGTTTGAGGTGTTACACGACCTGTAGGGCAGGGGTACACGCCCATGTCAGTGGCTTAAGAAGACACGACATGTAGTCGTGTTTTGTAAACTGGTGTGTTTTCATTCCCCTATTCCTGTTTTTTACTCTTGTGTTCCTTGACTTAGTTAACTTTGATCTAAGGTGTTCTTTTGATCATTTCGAGCCATGCCTATGAGATGTCCTCTGGTAGTACATCAGTTGTCCGGTAGTGATCAGATGCCAGAAATGGATGACAAGGGACTTCCTGTCGATCCTCCAGTCGGGCCTGCCTTGCCATCGGCTATTATAAGAGTTGCAGGCACTAATGTGCAGTTCAGGGAAGGTTTTATGAGGATGATGCAGACCAATCAGTGAGCACCGCCTCCTACCACGACTATAGTATACTTGACGTGAGTTATAGAGAAGCAGCATCCTCCTACTTTCTCGGGGGAAGGAGGATAACAGGCAGCAGAGTCATGGCTGGAAGCCATGTTGACTATCTTCGAGCATCTAGAGATGCCTCAAGAGAGGCTGGTCAATCTCTCTAACTACATGCTCCAAGAATCCACCAAGAGGTGGTGGGACGTGGTCTCACAAGAGGGTAATCAACAGGTCATGTCTTGGGAGGATTTCCAATGCATGTTCTACGACTACTTCTACCCGGAGACTCTTGGGGCCGATCAAGCCCAGAAGTTCATGAGTTTAGAGTATTGTACTCTATCTGTTATGGATTATTCCTCTCGTTTTACCGAGATTCAGCATTTCACACCCCTCCAGGGTGGAGATTGGATGTTCTTAGCACAAAATCTCGAGGATTGTAACGAGCGTGAGATCTGCTCACATGTGAATCTCTTCTAGTTGACTTCCATATCTTCCATCGTCAACAAGGCACTGATTGCAGTGCGCAATCTGAGAGACTCTAGAGCTATGAGCCAGGGCTGTTCTGCTTCCAGAGCTAGTGTTCCTCCATTTGATAGCAGGAAGCTCCATATGGAGCCTACACACGTTGATTGCAGGAGGTGAGATACAACTTCAGGTAGCCAGGTCGTATGCTACCAGTGCGGAAGGGTAGGTAACCCGAGGATGCAATGCTAGAGAGACCTAGGGGAGTGTCGATCGTGTGGCAAGATGGGTCACCTTCAACATTTCTGCCAGGTTTTCTCACCAGTTGCTGGTGACTGGGGTTATTTCATGACTCGTCGTTCAGGAGAAGCACCACAAGATTCACACCATTCGAGGAACTTGAGTTCTTTCAGCTGTTCGGACGGTGGTGGAGGTCGAGGCCATGTTAGTCAGTCACCATTACCTCAACACCAACAGGGAGGTTTATCTCAGAGTGGTCACGCAAGGTCACAGGGCCGCGGGGAAGGCCAGACCTTTCCGGTGGAGCAGACTTATCAGGAGAAGGATTCCTGACCATCTACAATTCGAGGTATGATTTTAGTAGCCTCATTTTTATCTTCATCTCTTTTCAATACTGGTTCTACACATACCTTTATCTCTGTTGCTGTTTTGGAGAGCCTTGGGCTCTGTGTCTTTTCTTCTACCGACTCATTGACACTAGACACACCTTTGGGGATGGGTACATCTAGTATACTCTAGTGTAGAGAGTGACCTCTTGATGTTGCAGGGGATTGTTTCTTATGGGACCTCTATGTCCTAGAGATGACAGGATATGATGTCATCATAGATATGGACAGGTTGGTTCCCTTCCAGGCATTCGTCGACTGTTATCGCCGTACAATGAGTTTCGTTTCACCAAAGGGTGAATCTGTTCTTCATATAGGCGAATGGGATGTTCAGGTGTGTCAAGAAGGAATCGAGCATCATGGGCTAGGGTGAAGAAGGAAGATGATGCCCTTCATCTTTGTGTGCATGATCTAATGCTGAACCAGTTGACTATTAAGAACTGATATCCCTTGCCCAGGATCGATGACCTCTTTGATCAGCTTCGCAGAGCCCGGGTGTTTTTGAAGATCGACTTGAGGTCCGGTTATCATCAGTTGCGCGTTAGACCATCACATATACCTCTGGAAACATTCAGAAGCAGGTATTTTCTATACGAATATACATTCATGCCATTTGGTCACACGAACGCGCCTGCAGTTTTCATGGCACTGCTGAACTGAGTGTTCCATCCGTACTTGGACTCCTTCATCATGGTCTTCTTGGACGATATCTTGGTGTAATCTCACACTCGACACGACCATGCCACAGATGTTGATATTGTTCTGAGTACACTGAGAGAGCATCGAATCTGTGCTAAACTCTCGAATTTCCACTTTTGGATTGAACAAATTCACTTCTTGGGTCACATCATCTCAGAGGCAGGAGTATCTGTGGACCCAGAGAAAGTGAGAGTTATAGTCTCCTGGGAGCATCCGAAGAACGTTTTTGAGGTAAGGAGTTTCCTAGGGATGGCTGGATACTACATATACTTCATTCAAGACATCTCACACCTAGTAGCACCATTTACAGGTCTGACCAAGAAGGGGGCGAAGTACTTATGGTCATGTTCTTGTGAGTCAGCCTTTCAAGAGATGAATGAAAGATTGACGCCAGCACCTATACTAGTCCTTCTAGAGCCAGGGAAGAGCTATACTATCTATTATGATGCTTCAGGTATCGGGCTAGGAGTTGTGCTTATGCAAGGAGATAGATTCATTGTTTACATGTCTCAGTAGTTGAGGCCACATTATAGGAACTACCCTACGCAAGATCTGGATTTGGCAGCTGTTGTTCATGCCTTACGCTATTGGAGAAACTATCTTCTAGGAGAGAACATTGTGGTTTTCACCGACCACAAGAGTCTCAAGTATATCTTCACTCAGCATGATTTGAATCTGAGGCAGCGCAGGTGGGTCGAGTATCTTTAGTTTTTTGATTATGAGCTTGCCTATATGCCGGGAAAGGGCAACACAGTGGTAGATGTGTTGAGAAGAGAACTCAGACTCAGGTAGTTCATGTGGCCAGCATTGACTGGCAGCTTATGGATCTGTTCTATGAGATGCATTTGGAGGTGCACGATAGATAGGGAAAGGCATTCCAATATTCTGTAGTTGTTACCTCTACACTACTTGATTGGGTACGGATGAGGCAACTATCATACTCAGAAGGCTTAGTCCTATGGGAGAGTGTGTCAGGAGAGGACCCTCTTCTTGGATGGACAGTGGGTGAGGATGAGATCTTGCATTTACAGGGACACGTATGGGTGCCAGAAGACATACGTGAGGAGATGATGTGGGATTTTCACTCCTCAGCTTGGGCAGTTCATCCTAGCGTCACCAAGATTTATCGGGATCTTCATCGATAGTACTGGTGCCCAGGTATGAAGAGAGATATTGCTGGTTTTTTCATGAGATGCTCTAATTGTCAGTAGGTTAAGGTGGAGCATCTGTGACTAGCAGACCTTTTACATCAGGTACCCATTCCATAGTGGAAGTGGAACGATGTTGCGATGGACTTCGTGACCGAGTTTCTGAGGTCAACTTGAGGGAACAATGCTATTTGGGTTGTCATCGATAGGCTCACGAAGGTTTCTCACTTCATTCCGATCAAGGAGAGCTTCAATGTCAATGATCTGGGATGACTTTACATCAGAGAGATTTTGAGTCCTCATGGATTTCCACACTCCATTGTTTCAGATAGGGTTGCGTGCTATAATTATCAGTTTTGGCAGGGACATTAGAAGGCTTTGGGTACCCAGGTACTTCTGAGTACGAAAAACCATCCCCATACTGATGTCCAGTCCGAGCGCACGATCCAGGTGCATGAGGATATTCTCTGATCTTACATCCTAGACTTTGGTGGTTCTTGAGAGAACCATATTCCTCTAGTGGTGTTCGCCTACAACAACGGTTTTCAGGTGACCATTCAGAGGTAACCATACAAGGATTTGTACGGTAGGCCATGCCGATCACCCTTATACTAGCTGGAGGCAGGAGAGGCAGCTTTGCTGGGACCTCATCTTGTTCAGGAGACTTAAGAGCTGATAGAGATGATTCAGAAGAGGATGGATATAGCACGGTCTTGGCAGAAGTCTAATGTTGATTAGCGGAGATGACCTATGGAGTTCGAGGTTATGGATCAGGATTTCCTACATGTGTCACTGATGTTGGGACATAGAAGGATTCGTAGGTAGGGTAAGCATTCACAGTGGTATGTCGAGCCGTTTGAGGATTTGGAGAGAGTTGGGTCGGTCACCTATCAGTTGCAGCTACCCCAGAGGTACCGGGCCATGCACGACGTCTTCCATGTCTCTCAGCTCCGACATTACTTTTCATAATCGTGTCATGTGTTTCAGCCCGAGGAGGTTGAGATTGAAGCGGATGCATCGTTTGAGGAGCATCCCATCCATATCGTCGATCGCAGTACGAAGGTTCTCCGTGGGTAGTTTGTTCCTCTACTATGGGTTCTATGGCAGCATAGGAAAGTACATGACGAGAACTAGGAGAGGGAGGCCGATGTACGATTGTAGTGGCTGAAGCTGTTTGGGGTTTCTCCTTCTCTGACTCATTAGGGAAATTTGGGGACGAATTTCTCTAAGGGGGGATGTTTGTAAGAACCCGGATCTTCATTTCTGGTACCCCATTAATTTTTCATGAGTTTTTGAGAAATATGTAGTTTCTTGGATATTTTTGAATTACACGATGTGTACTTTCTGAGTACATACTGTGTACTCTTTTTCCGCTCGAATCCGTGTGTTGGCCGTGTCCGGGCCACACACACGGTTTGTAGGGGTGACGTGGAGGCCGATTTTGGAGGAGTACGGGAAAACCCCTTACACGTTGTGTAATCTAATATTACACACCATGTACATTATTTTTTTCATTAAACGGACCAGGATCGCTCCTAACACACAAAATGGTCGTCTTCTAGGTTTCGTTCATCCGAGAGCACTGAGGATCCGCGAATCATTGATGAGCCCCCACCACTTCGTCCGTTCTCCGATTCGAGAACTGTTGACTGCATTGGAATCGCAGCGGTGAGTTATACCTTCTACTACAACCCTGTTTTCCAATTCCTCCTCTTTCTCATGTTATCGTGGTTTATGATCCTCGGACGTTTTCTCAGATCTATGACGTTCTAAGGAGAATTTTTCATCGTTTTTCACGTATATTGATCTCCTAGGATCGAGGTTGGTGGTTTGGTCCATTCTGTAGAACGTCTTTGAATATTTTGTGCAATTCCACCAATTCCCTTGAACGGGAATTTTGCGTTTTCCTATTTTTTCCTTCATTGATTTATTTCTTGCTTGATTTCTATAGTATAATTTTACCTTTGTGAATAGAGTTTTTTTGCTGTTCTCTGGATGTTTTCCGTACTTTCTTTTCCTGTTAAGAGTTATGCCAGTTGCCATGCCAAGTTCTAGGATAGTGGAACTATTGTGCTGTTTTTTTGCTGACCCTGAGAAGGATATCTAAGTAGTTCTTGAGTTTACTTGGACGATACATGCGCGTTATGCATGTTTATTTTACATAGGGCTGCAACAACCTAGTTTAGTGGACCATAGTGAGAATGGACGGAAGGGATTCTCCAGTGTTCTTAATTACAATGTGAGACAACCGGGGGAATTGACATTGAGTGCTTCCTTAGAGAGTCTGTTGTTCTTTAACGCAGGCCACAGGGTGAATTGAAATTGAGTAATTCCCCAGAGAGCCTTTAGTATGACATAAGACTATAGGGGGAATTGATTGTGAGTGCTTCCCCAGGGAGTCTATTCTTTAGCTGAACCAGAGGGGTGAGACGGTGTGTGCCTCCTAGGGGGTTGCTAGTACTTATAGGTCAAACCATAAGGGCGAGTCTGTGAGAACTACCGAGGGGGTTACATTTGTTTTACTTGTTGATTGTTTTTCTTTACATGGGCAGTTTATATGCGAGACTGTTAATTTTAGCTGCTGTGTATTTCCTGTTTATTGTTCCTATACTTTACTTTCCATGTTTTCATTGACTTTTAGGCATAGATTTTTGGGTGGTTGCCTACTGGGACTTTGTCTCACACCCTATTTGGGCCATGCTTTTGGGCCCAAATATACTATGTTGTTTCAGGTATAGATAAGGGAAAGATCCCTTCTACATCAGGTGTTTGACTTTATATAGTGATGGAGATAATGGGACCAAGATACAGCTTGAGATGCTGCTGGAGATGCTGTTGATTTAGTACTTTGTGTTAGTTATATTTCAGGATGTTGTTGTGTTTGCTGATTTCCTTAGATACTTATACCTGCTGCGTCATTTTCATCATTTCTATATATTTATTCTTCCACTGTTTGGTGATAGTTATGTATTTTGTTACTTCTTCCTCTATTGACTGTTGTTTTCCTTACCTTGTATTCCTTACCAAATGGGGGCATAGTTTCCCCAATAACTTACCAAGGCCCTCACTGCTAGTCGGCATCCTTGGGTGTTTCGAGAAATGCACTTGAGGTCATGTGGCAGACTGAGTGTGGGTAACTAATGGAGGGGCTCCTGATTCAAGTTGTTACAGTTTGATTATTATATTTCTATGATAATTCCTGATGTTTTTCATGTTATTAATTTAAAAATTTGCTGATTAGATAAATCATTATTGATGTATAATGGAAAGAATGAATACCAAATCCATCATATAAATTTCTCCAAATAATACTTTTCAGTGTGATAATATTGATAATGTAGAGACCCTTATTTGCAAATGAAATTTAGTCTTTACAATATGTCTGATTTAATGGATGATTTCAACTTTGTAAGATATATTATCTACATACCTAAATTTATCAATTATATCCCATTTAACATATAATGGATGGATAATTCATCCAATATATTGAATTTGTTTTTAATTTTTTGGAATATTTTTCATTGAATTTTATTAATGACCATTCGTTTTTAAAGAGTTGATTAGTGTTTTACAAATAGACTGGTGTATTAGATTAATAGATTGAGTGATATTCAAAAAATTTCAATTCACTATCTGCAAAATTCACCCATATATAATCTATGTTCTATTAATTATCCAACATCATATCTAGTATCAAATACTCATGATTAAAAATCTCATGTTTATGAATATTACTTTTTATATAGTGTAGAGTTTTATGATAAAGTAGGGGTATTTTATTTTCTAGGTTTCTATTGTTTTTTATTTTAAAATTTCTAGTACAAATACCATTTACATATAGAAAATAAAATATATAGACTGAAAATATAATGAACCCTTCAAAAAAAGATAGGAACAAGATAAAGGAGTTCTGAAATGATATAACCCATGGATATTCGTACAAAAAAAGATAAAAGTAACCCTTAAATATTTATCAATTAACATAATTTGTATTCAGTAGACCCATCTAATAACATTTGATCATATGTAATCTTCTACAAAATTATTCATATTCTAGATGTGAAGAATCATCACTTCATGTTGAAATAGGTTATTTCATTCTTTGATGATATAGGATATTCTATGATCACAAAGGGAGATTCAAAATATGAACAGGACCACCAATGCTTAATCTAATTAAACCATAGAGAGGAAAATATTGTGTATTTTCCAAAAATGAATCCTTTTAAACATGTAAAGGCTTTATTTTAGAAGATAATTACCCACATAAAAACATCTTCAAAATATAATTACAAATCTCAATTAGTAACAATTAATTTCGCATTACTGTATGTTTATTTTTATACACTATTAATATGATATAATAAATGTGTAATAATGTGGTTTTTATCACACCCATTTCCATTTTACATTACAACCATAATTTTTATCATCTCTAATTAAATATATAATTGGTACTAATAAAATAAAGGGGATGATGTTCTTAGATAGTGAATATTAGAAAACCAAGGAATGATATTTATCATTTATTCATGTTTTAGAAGCTCTCTTACTATGATTTCTCACTTCAATGCGTGTATTGAGTAGGGAACAATATCCATCATATAAAAATATAACAATAGTATTCAAATTAAAAAAATAGTCTAGATTCTTTTTAAATCATAAAACAAGAAACTTCTCCTTGAAACTATAGCTTACAATGCCACACATCCATCCACTAAGAGGAAATGAGATGATGATCACCCCTAACCATCAATAAATCAATGAGGGTAAGATATAGTTTTGGAATACACACAAAAACTTCATTTATATTAAATATAAAAGATATTATTTTTGAATTCTACCCCTATATGAATTGTGCGATTATAAATATTACCCACAAAGAAGGTTATCTTGGAAGAAAGTGTTTTGTAAAATAGTTTATTGGACTAATAATAATAGTTATTTTACACATGAGTTTAATAATGTTATTATAAATTTATGAAAATGATCTATATAGATGGAATAGAGATATATTAATTTGGTTAATCAACTATTTCGATGGTAGAATAAATGGATTTGGGGGAGAATATGTGGTTTTGAGATAATTTTCCTTTCCGCAGAAGATATGTATACACGTCTAACTATCCAATTATTTTTTCACCTATATGATTTTTAATGGAGTATTTAAAATAACCAACAAATCGGAGGTCATGGAGCATAGCTCGATCTAACCTATAAAGGAGGATTTGTGTTTTTTATTATAATTTTTTTCCAAAGTGATTACCCAATGATTGAATACAAGGATAATTCTGCTTTCTTGAAAATGATATTTTCATCGATACATTTAAGATTAATAACTCTATTTTCTTAAATTTAATTAGGAATGTTCATGTTTCCCATGATGATTGATTTTTTTTCATTATAGGTCCCCAATCCCTCCACCCTTAGAGGGGAAATGACACATCACAAATCCACCTTTGCTATAGATCCATTCATTATCCCCCTTCACCTAAAAAGGTCGTCTCCTTACTTCTCAAAGAATTATGTTTTTGATAATGATAAGTCATTAGTATAGAACCACAAATATGTAACTATATAATCACATGTAATAATGAAAATATTCCATTATATTACACAACCATGATATTTTATGTTTATAGTTTTTGTGTTTTATAAAAGATCATTAACTAAAAACCCATGAATTTTTAAAATTAATAAAAAAATTCTATATTATAACCACATAATCCATAAAATGTATTAAGAATATCCATTTAATTTTACAGACATTGTAATCTTGTAGACATACCACATGTATTACTTTAATTTATTATTAAGGGAAAATGAGAAATAAGAAGGGGTGAGAGAGGAATGTAAACATATTTGTGTTAGAATGTAACCATGTAAAATTGATATTAAATTTAGAATTCACACACAATAATGAAATGAGGATTTTGATAATATTTAAAGAGGTAAACTGTGAATTTTTATAATATGATTATGGAATTATGAAAAATTTAGAAATAAAAAAACATGACATCATCAGATTATGTTATGGAAAAACACCATGAATATTATATTATAATAATTACCATTATGAATCAGTATCACTTCCCATTTACCTTTATATTATCTCAATATATGTGAATCTTTTCCCATTTCATTTTAGGTAAATATAACGATGGGATATCCCTCCACATATCATACTGTTTCAAGTGAAACCACTTGTTAAAAATATATGGAATCTCATTAGAAGAAGACATTTCCCTACGAATTTGAGGGATATATAATTAATTTCTCACCCATTAAATAGTGAAAATCATAATATTTATAATAATTTTTCTCCCATATGAGTAAATAAACTATATATATTGTATAAGTATGAAAAAACACAAGAAAATAATGTGGTATTCGAAATAATATATCAATGAATAACCAATGGCTATATCATAAGTATTTTTAAGGGAAGATGGAATTAAATAATTTTTTATAAAACTATTTTATTAAAAAAATTGTTTTTGATCATTATCCTTCAATATATTTAAATTCATGATATGGATTATGGAGATGTATTAAAAAAATTAATAGCATGAGTTATACTTTTTAAAATGTGCATATAAGTTATTATGGAATGAAATTGATTATTATTTACTAGTATACACGAAATTAAATTTGATTAATTTAAATAAAATTTTGGGAATTTTGAGTTATTATTCAAGGTAAAATGAATTTTACGAATGTCATAGTTTTCATTAATTATGATATCATAAGGTTTAATTTTTCGAGTTTTAAAAACACCATTAACTAAATACAAAATTATAAAAGGGACAATGAAAACATGTTATGAAAATATGAATAAGTAAATATGATGGTCAAAATAGACAATGGATTATTAGGTTTCTAATTAAAAAGATGATCATTGGAAGTAATGGAAATTATAGACAAAGAGGGAAACTATCATTAATGATGCTACAAATTATTTTCATCAATGATTTACTATTTAAAAAGAATCATAGAAATTATTTGTATATCAATTTTAATTTTCCAAAGATAGATTCATTGTAATATCATCATATAATATAACAAATCAATCGTTTAAAACCACCTTCAAAATGGAATTACTATCACCCATTAAAGAAGAGGATTAATGAAAACCATTAAACTATTAATATTTTTGTGTCAGAACCCAATGAGAGAAAGAAGATTGGATAGAGAATTAAATATAATAAAATATTTGGGAATCATTGTAAAAAATAATAAATTTTCAGTATATACACAATTTCAAGGAAAAAATGATTTCTAATATGAAAAATGTCTCAACTGGTGAAAATTAAAAAAATAAACCCTTACAAAATTATAATTTATGAAATAAAAAATGAATTGAATATATTATATACGATGTATTATCTAATATCATAACTATCATGAAGAATGTGAAATATAAATTTGATTCCAATGTATTCCCTGAAAATAATAAAAAAAGGTGAATGTAAATCTTATCTCAATTAAACAAAAATAATATAAAACAACCCTTACCTTATTCCAAATTCATTGTATGAATGCACCAATCTTCTTGAATAGTAATGTTAAGGTTAATATATGAATTTTAAGACACGTATTATTTAATAATAAATATAATATGAACCATTTTTTATCATATTATATATATTTATTATATATAATTTTTGTTATGATTCCTTTAAAAATGTATCTATGTATTCTTATTTTGGTAATTTTAGAAATCAAATATGATATTTTAATAATAATATAAATACATAAAATAATCAACATTGAAAAATGATATTATTTATCATTATTAATCTATAAAAATACAATTATTTTTTATCCAAAATTATTCCATGATAGTGTTTTATATAATTATTCAAATATATGGTTAAAGCACCCCAAAAATGTGAACAATATATATTGATGGGTGAGTATGATTAAAGTGTGTATAATATCATTATAAAAAAATGTTGATATTATTTAAATTATTTAATTTATTAATTTATAATTTAAGTAGTTTCTATTTAGAATGAAAATCAACATGAATAATGAAATACGTTACATCATCGAGGAGGTAGTCCACCCAACACGCAATTAATGTTCTATTATTTTTTTATTTTTATTGAAATAATAAATAATGGTTAGAAAATTAATTTAAAAATAAATAATTTTAATAATTATATTTAGGTCACTATATTACCATGGTATGTGTAGCTTTGGAGTAGAAATATTTGGACGAAAAGGCAATGAGATTGTAATAATAACATTGGTACCTTGGAATATCTTAAGAAATTATACCTGAGAATGATGGGATAACGAAAAATAATTGGTAACATAGGACTATAAACCATATATTAGATTATATGGGGATAAAATGGATGTGTATTGGTTTGGAATTAGAATGAATGTATTTTCCCTGAAGGGATATATGTTTCCACTTTTACAAGTGAGGAAAAGAAAACATTTGTGAAAACATTTACTTTTAAATTATATCATTACAATATTCATGGGTCAATGAATCCAAAATTTTGAAATAATTGTTCTAATGGTTTTACTTTTTCAATAAATCCCAATAAAATTATTTCCACTATTTTTTAATGCATATCGGGTCTCATTTGATATTATATTTATTCTTATACATTTTTTTACTAGTGTATCTAGTTTTTACACAGAAACCTATATTGTAATAAAAATATTTAATAACCAATCATGAAATATATATATGTATCTAATATAAATTTAAATACAATTTAATTAAAATAAATATCTAATGAAGAGAAACTAAAATTTAAAATTAAATCCTATATATATGAAAAATGGTTTTGTAAAAGAATATTAGTTTCTCAATTAGTTGTTCGTCATATTATTTATTATTTTTTAGAAATTGAATGAGTGATTACTTATTTAAATATAGGGGTAAAAACAATATTTTAGTTACATATAAAATTAGTTTAATATATTTTATAAGGTGAAAACTAGTTAATTTTGATAAAAAATTGTTTTTAAAATATTAGGTTTTGTTTTTTCATGGAAATCATCTTCAATCATAATAATCAGAAATATATGACCATTAATGTATTTAAACATATAAATTATTATTATTATGTTAATCTTATATATTTTTTCTACATTTTTGTTTCATGTTATGTATGTGATGGTAACTGAATTTTTAACATAAGTTTAAAATCCTTTTTAGTTTAAAATAGTACATTAGTTTCTAGAATGATACACAATAGTTACATATATAATAGTAATTATAGATAATATCTTTACTTTAATGTTTATATAACTTTTTTATAAAATCTTTTTAAATAATTTGAATCAATCATCTATTAAAAAAATGGCATAAAAGTTACAATATCAGCAATATTACCAATTTTCCACTATTCACGAAATAAATTACTTATTTTAAAAAATATTAAAGAAATATCGTTATTTTAATAATATTAATATTAATTTTAAATTTAATTTCATTTAATAAAATGAATACCTATAAATTAATACATTTATCTATAAAAATGGAATATAAATATAATATATATTTTTATAAAAAATAATCATTATTTTTTTGTAATTAAAAATCAGGAATATGGAAAAGACATGAGAGAAATAAAATATTACATAAGTAATTAAATGATTATATAATTCTAATTTATTTCTATATATACCCTCATGATCTTTGTGTAGTACCTTTTAATTGGGTATTCTCTTGTGGCAGTCGATAGTGGTGATTCAGTGAGTTGATATCGCATGGAAATTGTTTGAGCATGAATTTCTGATGCATATAACTTCAATCATACCACAATTGGTAGTTCATAGTGGGAATATTATTTAGAAATCCCTAAAGAAGATATTACATTCCAAAATAATGGATAAATGGTTTTTAAAATGGATACATCCATTATGGAATTAAATTAATTTCCATTTTATATTCTATTTTATAGTTACTTCCTTTTATATGAGATAATATAATAACTATATTATATTGGATAAATTTTATTTTTACATATTATATTTTCATTTTAGAATAGTTTTAGGTGAATATATATCCATCAAAATAATGGTTATTTCAAGAATACAATTATTATAATATATACTCATTGTACACCCCACCAATAATTTAATTCCATCATCACAATTTCAAAACTCATATGATTGGAGGAATTTATGTATGATACACCTAATTTCCTATTCAATAGGAGTGGATTATGTATTGATTTTGGGTATCATGTGATATTTCCTTATATGAAATTTAATATGGGCCCATTTTTAAAATTGATAATATATTTCTAATTGAATAATAATAAGAGACATTGACATAAATCTACAATAAGTAACATCCATAAATCTTGAATAATATATTCATTTATACAATTTCATCTGATTCCATTTCTCATTATCCTATTTTGTATTGAATGGATTATTTATATTGGAAATATCATATATCATCCTTTCATCATTTTAGTACTTACCCTATTGATAAAATGTTAACAAAAGAATATACTCTCACTGATGAACAAAAATACATTTGTACTCTTATTGATATTATAAAAAATGAACATTAAAGTTAATCTACATACATGATACATTGTGGTCTTGATAAAAATGAATGTAATTAAGTTTATATATGTAAAAAAGATAATTATATGAAGAAAACTTCTTTTTGATAGTCATGAATTAACAAAAAATGATAATTATTCTTTTCTTGATATCTGAAGGAATGATTTTAAAATATTTTATATGAGTCAAAATGAATCTATAACTTGTATATTTACACTATTTGTTGAATCATTCAATGTTTAAAATTAACATTTTTATTATTCTATATTGAAACCCTTTTGGGAAATACACTATGTGTCTTACCATAAAATTTGGATCCTAATTTCATAACAATATAAGAAGAAAATTCCACGTAAAAATTTGTAGTCTAAGAAATTATAGGATCCCAAATTTTCATGAATATACATTGCTGTGAAATTATATAATTAAGGACAAGAAGGAAAAATATATAAAGTGAAATTATTCTTATAATGCTACAAAAATTAATTTATCAAAATGCAAACATTAATATTTTTCTCAACATTCCTTTAACAAGAAAAACTTATTAAATAATAATAAATGATCTAGAATTTAAATAAAAGATTGTAATAGTAAAAGGTATACTATGAATGGAAAAAATATTCACATCATGTTTTAGTTCCCTATCTACAAAAATATTATTAAATAAATTAAATAATCTATGAATTCCTTTAAATTCTCAACATGGAGTACAATTTGATTCTAATGCTCTCACAGGGGAACTATTCTACATGTTATTGTGAAATGTCAGGAGTTATTACCCCACATCCCAACTTTACAAATATTGGTGTAATTCATCACATTCAATGACAATTTATTTCTTTGATTGAAATGGGATGATTGAATGTTGGTTACTCCTTCCATATATTTCACTCTATAACCAGTCTCTTGGTATTGGTCTCCCTCAGAGTTGAATTCTTATTCATGAAACTCATTATTTGTTACATCTCTTTCTATATTCTGGATAATTACTCTACTTATGTCTACATATTCCCTGGGGTCTCCACTAGGAAGCAACCTTATGTCATTAATGTAGCCACGTTGGGAATCATTGGCATATCTAAATGCTGGGAACATTGGTCAGATGTATTCTTTCTCATAGGAGGGAATATCATGATGGAATATTAATGTGATGAACCAAAGGAATCCAGTGATGATCATGAGGTATCTGATTCTAATGTCATATCTTCTAAGTATTTCACCTCATACATTTCTTGTTTTGAATGAGGTAGTGTGCATCGTAGGTTCACGTTTTCCATGTATTTAACCTTAGGAATTCCATGCACATCATAAGCTAGTAGTACAAATTTCATGAGTGTCCTGTCTTGCATTGATTGAATAAGGACAATAAGAAGACCCTAGGGTGGTGGTTCAAGGTGATTTATCACTAGGTGGTAATTTCATTAAGTTATATTGATGGATAAATAACAACCCTATTGGAATGAAAATCTAAAAATTGTTTCCCATGATGGGAATATGTCACACTGTGAAGGTTATTTAGAAAAACATTATAGGTTTATGAGTGAGGTACACCCTTCGGAGGGGGTGGTACAAATTTTCATTGGTTGGGACTGAACCACAGAGTGATATCCTATGTTCCCTATATAGGATACAGAGATCAAAACCAATGTTGTTTAATGAATCAACTTAAGAGAATGTGATATGACTGGTCCATGCAGTTTTACGTCATGGAGAAAGGATGCTAATGTAGCTAAAGGATCATTATTGAGGGATGGTGTGGTCCTTACTCATAGAGGATTCATTTCGCCAGTAAATTTAAGTTGGTTGCGTTGTGTGGGGCTTACACATGTGACTACCCAAATGGGTGGGATGATCTCGTCAAGATGTGGTGGCCCTGGTAAAACTGTGGTGGATGTATATGGAGTGTTGGTTTTTTTTAATGGATGGTGTTAGTGGAGTTTTGGGTTTGAAGCTTATATATAATTACAATATATCCCAGTTAGTTGGGAATCAAAACCAATTTAGTTATATGAGGAGGATATGTTGTGTTTTTAATCATGTAAGTGGCCCATTTGGTAGGGTATTACACATTAAAGCTTACCGAATAGATAGACATGGTGAGAATGGGGATTAATCATAGGAGAATTCCCTTATAATGTGAAATATGAGGATTAATCTAGGACAGATTCCCATAAAAGTAGGTGAATGAGATCCTAAGTCTCAAATAACTTTTAATCCCACATGATTCATGCATGATGTGAGAAAAATTATAAGCAGTAGACCAGATGATCGTGTCACAAAATATGCACCAACGAGCGATGATGTCAGTTTTATGCATGGATCATATCTATTGAGAACGTTATTTTATGTGATGGGATCTAATTTAATTTGAGAAAGTTCTTATTCCAAGTGATTCATACATGAATCATCTTATCATGAGCATATAGGGATTATGAATGAAAGCTGTCTTGGAAGGATGACTGATCTGGTGGTAATAGAGAGGGTGGAATCCGGTGATGAGAATACATGGGGAATTCCATCTGAATTTTATGGGGAAATGATATATTTTAACATTATATAATGAGTAATTTTAATCAAAAATATTTCACATCATCTATTATGAACTTGGAAGACTCACTCCTCCCCTCTTGGGCTTACATAATAACCACTCATTTACTTTTGGGATGAAAATGGAATTAGAAATTCCAAGGTGTAATGCAATATAGAAGTAGTCAATCAAGACGTCCTTGTTTTCTTACCTACTCTGAGAAGTAAAAGTCATTGGCATGGATATGATGACAACAAAATGTATAGATACATGTGCAAGAGAGTCATAGAAAATGACTCGTGAGGGAACATGAAATTAGTGCACATAAACATAGAGGTTGCATGAAGGAGGTTCATGAAACGCATTGGTGATTCATGAAAATGTGGTAAAATATTGTGTTTTGATATAAGTATAATATTTGGAGCTTCAAATAAGTGATTTGGGAATGATTGGAGGATTGGGATCAGTGGATTGGGTTGAGCATAAGATTAGTTTATGCCCTAATCCTTAGGTGCAGGTAAGAGGAGTCATTGATAAAACCTAACATTGGTTGAAATTGGATTGTAAATTATTACAAAACTACGTGACCACCAAAGAGAGGACCCACATGTAACCTATCCTACACGATCAATACCCTATGGGTTCCATGTTTTTGAGATGTTCTGGCTGATTAGTCATACTTGCAGCAGAGCAGTGGTTCAACTAAAAATGGAACACCCTGTTATAGGGGGTGTGGGGTGGGGTGGAATTCTTTTTAGAAACGAAAATTTTGACAATTTTATAGATGATTTCCTTCACTGAATAGGTATTAAATATGGCTACCTTATTATCCCTGACAGACAAGTGTTGAAGGTTCTTTTTGATGTCGCATTGGATGCAAAAGAGTCTTTTGTGTGGATAGGATACTTGGATGCTCTAAGGAAATATTACACAAGATTGACATAGATGTTTTGAATTCGACTCAAAGTAAGGGAATGATATAAGTCATATTATTAATTTAATATTCTTATGTGAGAAAATCCATTTTTCATTCACACCTCCATACATATTCTTTCCATAATTTTAATTTACATAATTTTCCTATAATTCGGATAATGGATTCAGTTCACCAAAAGTTGTATGTTTGGTGATATTTGTGGAATTAGGCACCAACCAAATCCCCCCCTTAGAATATGAGCTAAAAGTGGATAATAACAACATGATCTAAGTGAAAAGTAAAATTCATGGGTTAATTTCCATGGGTGCATACAAAACAAAACGGTTGGAATGTAGAAGGCCTTTTGGGGTGCAGAATACTGGGTTAAAAAATATAAATATGTCTAGGGGGCCTTTCTAAGAAACCATTGATTTATATTCAATAAGATATTTTGTCTTATGTGTGTTAGTTAAATCCTTCTATTCAAAAAACCTAGCTTAAGCTTCTTCTTTTAGGCATCTACAGATTCTTCATTGATTATTTCATTATGGTAAATTATCATTTTCACTGATAACTACACAATCATTCACGTAACACCACACCATTCTCGTAAAATCTGAAATTTTGTACAGTCCAACCTTATAAAATCTCAATATATTAAAATTTTCCTATCAACAGGTAGCATCATAGAATGAAAAATTTATTGCCGCTCAGAGTGCTACTGTAACTAGAAACCCTTACATTAATTAGCCTACGATGTATTTATTAGAAATCAAATGATGTTCAGAATGTTAATGAAATAGAAATAGGATTACACCATGAGTGACTGTATTCCCCTATAGAACATTAGGCTGTTATATGAGGTAATAATCCCTATGTTGGGGGTGGATTCACACCAGTCATGGTTCACATGAGATGATTATACCATGACCACTATGAGCAGACCTGACATGAATAAAGATATACAAGGTTCCATTCCACACATAACAATCCCACGGAATACCTATACATAATTTAATGTCACGAATCATAGATGTAAACATTTATTGTAGTTTCATAGATCTTGTAATAGTTTCCCAATTTAATGTCATTTTCATGGGATATTGATGCTATGTAGTTTAAATTCACACATCTCGAACAATAGGGTTTATAAATAGTTTTTGATCATAATGATAGGACCTCCTATAAATATTTTAAGGTTATTTCTTCTAGACCATGGGATCTTAGACAAAGATCACAGTGTTTGGACCAAAAGATGAGGCTTCTAAGGTAGATATATATATTATGGATTCATGAAAAAAATTAAATGAATGGGGCTATATAAGGCCATATAAAGCACAACCCATTCATGATAAGAACAAATAAATATTTAAACTCACGTTTCCTGGAGTAGATCTCTAAATTTTAATGTCATACAACTCAGACTATACGGGAAATACGTGTTGTACTTAATGAGAAACACGGTGTTGTTTGGAAGATTGATGAGGTATTCATACATTATGATCAAATATTACACTCCTTTGGTTTAGAAATTTTTAAAGTGGTGTGGACCTTACCACTTTTTCTCTAAAATTTTATAAATCCTACTGGGTATCATCAGTGTCTTCAAATCCAGTCTATATCACCCTAGAGAAGGGAGTCAAGGATAAAAATTTAATTATCACGCTATCTTATTCTAGTTCCTCTCAAGACTGTGGAAGGCTTAGACACTATTTTCATCTATTAATTACATATCAATTAGAAAGAATTATGAAATTAGCTGTGGCGTATGTTTTTTATAAAAAGTTGTCTGGTACAAACTTAACATTCTCTAGAAGAGAAGGACCGCCTACTTTCTCAACATTCTGGAATATAGATTCAATTGGGTTGAATATAAGGTTGAATTATGTTAATAAAAGTGAACATTGGGGAGATGTTACGGAAAAATATTTTTATTGTATAACCAAATAGTTTGAATATGTTTATAGATGGTTTTGTTGGACACCTTGATCTATCCATTTTCATTCACATGGTTGCAAGAAGTATGGTTGGAACAAATTTGGTACGTCAAGAATATATTCTTCAACATACATTCCTAGAAGCCAGTTTCGTTGTTGGTGAAAATAACTTGATTCTCTTTAAATAAATTCATGATATTATAGCTCAAGAATTCAATAACTAATTGGGACTTGATAATATTAAGATGGATTTATTTATCTATATTGATAAATGAATCTTTCTTGGTTAGAATAAACCTACATTAGTGAGCTGTCACTGGTGGATAATGTCCCCAGATATCAAGTCCCCATAAACAATGGTCCATGAATTCATGTTTATATGAAGGGTAACTAGAAGCCGATGCATGGATATAGAATGAATCTAATAGATGTGTAACCTCTTGAAAAACATCATATAGTCAAATACCATTGTACTACAGAAGTATACCAAACGTCAAATATGAGGAGATAGTTTCAACACTTGCTAATGAGCATGGTAGGACACAACCTAAAATTACATCATAACCTAAGGAATATGATCTCCAACTATGAAATTGAGGAAAATTATATCCAAACCACAACTATAGGGAGTCTGATAAGTGTTGGGTGCACTCTGGTGGGTGAACTTTACAACACGCTGGCGAACAAACTCATTATCGGCTTTGTCTGGCAGTGGTACACTATGCTAGAGAAAATAAAAAATGGGTTTTCCATTTGGAGGTTTCATTAGATGTAGGGGGATCTATAGGTCCTAATGTATAAGAACTTGTGGTTAGGTGGTCTGCATATTGGCTATCATTATTATCTGAAATGAAAGGAGTCATGAACCTTCAATGCGCCCCATGAATGAATAGATGAATCAGGTCAATATATATGAGAGAGGTGGATAGGTCACCCCCGACATTGGATTGAACATTCTATGCCCATGGAACATCAGTCACCTCCGAATGAGAAGGGAACTAGTCCATCTATTGAAGAGTGTTCTCGAGAAATAGAATGTGTTTAGGCTTCTTAAGGATGTAACATCAATTTACTTTCATAATGACTAACTCAAAGTTACCCATTATATTTAAGTTGGGACTTTCAATCCAGAGTTCCATCACAAGACTCGTAATTAGTGCCTAAAATATTTTATTATTATTGGGGTTTCTGTCTAACAATAGTTATAAATAGGGTAGGACATCCTATGCTGATGTGATAAAAGCCATACCCAAGCCTATTCTATTGAATTTAGGATTATTTATCTGTATACCAGATGGGATCTGAGAGGCACAAGTGAAATGTAATTTTTTGAAATGTGTTTCCTAATCCAATAATAGGATAGCCTCATCAATGAAATAAACATTTAAAGTCAATTCTTTTAAAAATAGATGGGTGTCCAGAATGTCTTCTAGAACATTATTTTGATGGAATTATGTGGAATGAACCTGAAGTAAAATAGATGATTACGCACAGACCAGTGTTCTGGACATATCATCAACATTGTGTTGTTAATTATATACCGTATTGGATCAATATAGGATTTTATTTGTCTCTCTTGATTCTGTATATAGTGTCATAACAACTTCTATGTGAAACCAAGCGTGATGCATCTTATTTAAATTGAAGAGTATATAGACTCTTAGTCAAGGGGAATGTGACTGAGATATTACCAACATTCATCTCTTCCATTTTTTTTCAACATTCGACTCACTAGGGATCTTTCCAACTCGACTGCTCAGGGAGTACATGAGACATTGAAGATAAGAGAATGTGACTACTACAAGTATATGGAGCTAGGGCCTACCCATCGAAATGTTGTTGGCTGTTTCTATGTAAAAACTATGAATTCAGTGAGTTCTATCGAACTTCAGAACTGGATATTCAAATAGGTCATGCCACATAGTATGGGATCAGTCCTATAATAAGACTAAATATTTAGGTCAGAGGGTCTCAGATCTACTCCACTATGTCCAAACCTACGGTGTGGCTCGTCAGGATGGTATTGATCCGAAACCTAGGTCAACTAGGCAAATATATATTTTCATTCCACTTAACTAGCATGTATTGTATATGAGGAATATGTTCCTATATATAAAAAATAAATCCTTTTATCTAGGGAATTAAATAATGGCATGACATTATTCATGAGTTTTGTCCTCATTATATAATGAATCCATGACTTGTACCTATTTTTCATTTTGGATGGGTATTTTCAAGGATTTTGCAATATCCCTATGAAACTATTCATAAATGAGTAGGGCTTTGAGGATCAAGAGATTCATGTGTATTATGTAAAGGAACTTATGTACACTTTACTTTCATGCTAAATGATCATTTTTACTAGTATGTGTTTCTATTTGTAAGGTGGAATAATGGGAACTATTGTCCATAACAAAAGATTTCGTCTGTTTCTAGAAATTCTCATGTCATCATCATGCATCTTTCAAATAACCACCATTGGATGATCATCAGATAGTTGAGGTTTGGCATTATCTAAAAGCTGCTGGTCAGGTTGTGGTCATAGATGTTCTTCCTGGTCATTTACGATGGTCAGCTGTGGTGTTAAGTCTGAAAAAACATGTTGGGATAATTATTCATCTTGATTGCTATGTAGAACCATATATCTGATCATAGTTGCATGCATTGCACTGTTTGGATCATTGTCTGGAGTATTATCGGGATCTTTGTGTCCTCGAATTATTCATAGATGGTGTCATCTAGTTACATTTGGATGGATTTCATGATATTAGTCTAAATCTAGGAATATATAGGGGTTAACAATTCAAATGATGTTCGTAGAGGTACACATACAACTATAGTTAGAGGATCCCTCTAATTCTGGGAAAACATTGGGTGTGATTCCCATTTCTAGAGGCTCTAATTAACCAATAGTGTGGGGAGTCCTCTTCATGAATGGGGTATTTTATTTCCATTTCACAGTCGGTTCATATTATTTCAAGATGTAGACACTTGTGATGTGGATGTTGAAGCACCAACTAGAGGTCGTTTAGCGAATTCAAGAGTTTCAGGTCAGCCTATGCAGGAATATAAGATGACATAAGCAATTGAAACTACCCTGTGAGCTAACTATCCATAATACATATGCGACTCACGGTTGAATGAATGTATCCATTAAGGATATCCTTTACAATTTCTATGAATTTTGGGAGCAGTGGATAAGTGTTTCAACAATTTTGCAGCGTCACCCAAATTGAGCCATACATTATCCACTTTCTCCTGATGCTAATCATTAAACACATGGAATTATTTATAGTATGTCCATAGATCCTATAGTAAGGGAATTTATTCGGGTAATTAGTGATCTCATCCTCGTATGGATTTTTACACTATAGATTCTTCATAAATCCCTATTCCATGAAAATACATAAATAAACACAAAATAATGCTACACTGAAGGAGTAGGTCTACATTCACCTATTAGGGGAGGGAATATTTGGATCTTGGACCTAATTAGTATCTAGATACACCTTATATACTATTGGGGGAGATTCTTGATGAGGAGGTTCCTACGAATTCTTCATTGGGCGAGGATGATCTTGATATGGCTACTCCACTTGGCGGGGCTGTGCTTGGCGATGCTCTGTCGACATTAGCTCTTGAAAAATGGGGACCTCGACATGTACTGCCTCAACAATATCTAAATTGGAATCCATTCTTGAATAATATGGGAGAGGTAATGTATATTCCTATTTATCATGCTACAAGGCTTCCGTTGGGCACTGCTCTTTATGAGGGAAATCACAAAATCTTCTAGGGAATATCTGAGTGATGGGGGTGGGAACAGTTCATTTTTAGATTTTCATGTCAACATTTTCATCAAATTCTCTTGGGTCAGAAAAACATTGAGTGAATATGTGACGAACTTCCACCTGGTAACAAAAATTTTGATGCAGTCAAGTAGTAGTTTCTTTCATTTGAAGATGAATGAAATAATTTTCTTGCATGTGGTGGACTTGAACTGGTAAAGAAACTACATGTTAAGGTCATACCAACTATTTATGGATGTAAGGGGTTACTAGTTATACAATATGAATGTATTACTATCCCATTTCTGAAAAACCGTTGATCGTGGAATATTCCAACTATTCTGGGGTTCTGAACATGTGCCCAATCTTTGAGATTAATTGGGATAGATGATACATTGTGTCACCTATCCCATCAAAGTGGGTGAAGCATGGATTCGAAAACACTGGGGGTTCTCGTATGTTATCTATCCATGCCATATAATGAATTATGTCAAATGGTATCACCAAAATTCATGTCTCTATGGCCTCAATTCTGGAAAATATATTTTATTATCTTGTCTAGTAAGGGGCCCATGGCTTAAGGTACATCCCTGACCACCAAATCATTGATAGGATCATCAAAATTGTAAGTAGGCTTGGAGGATCATAACACTCCCTATTGTTTGGCTTGATCTAGATCCTATAGAAGGTTATTGGGATTCATAGAATTGTTTGGTGATGTATACCATGGTAATTCACCATAAAATTCATACAATAATTTTCGTGGTATCATGAGTGTTTGAACTCAAATTGGATAATCATAATGAGGAGTACTTTTGGATTACCCTACTAACACAATGGAGGAGTGAAAAAATCATTTCGTGGAGTTTCATAATCTAGAAAAAACTCAGTAAGAAACTCATTTATGATCTTATTTTGATCTAGGAACTATTATAGCAATGTGGTGATAGAGGGATCAATCTAATTATCTTGGGTGACATTATATGGATCAATGGTCTTAGAATTCCCAAAATAGCATTTACTTATGTTTTTTATTTAGACTTATAGGAATTGGTGTTGTAAATTCTCATAGGATGAAGGAGTTAATTTTCTAGTAAATAAAAAAACCCATGTGGGGGAGCACCTAACAATACACTACCCCAGAGGGTGGGTTCTATCTATCAGATCCTACACCAACCTCCCCATCCATGTATATCTTGGATTGAACCATGTTCTACCAGAAAATACCTCCAGGTTTATCATAAATATAACATGGTAAGTCATGTTTTCTTAGCACATGACTAAATTGAAGGAAATCATACTTTCCCACCTATGGATCTTTATATGGGGAGACACATCATAAATGAATTTGTAGAGAACTATAAAGTTATGGATTCATACTTGATGGAGGGTCTATTTGTAGCTAGGTGATGTTAGATGATGATACATTCGGTGTGCTTCCAACTCAACCATGAAGAATTGGCGATGAATGTCTTTAAAGTGTTCTTGATTCCATTGACAGACCAAATGATGACCGCATAGGTGAAAATGAATCACGCAAATGGTTCGGATAAAACACATGACCTGGATTTTTGTGAGGGACTCTAGGATGTAAAATTCAAAAACTAAATTTGACTAGAAAATCACTTACAATCGATTAGTAGACAACGTGTCACACATGCATCCTTATTTATAAGTAGTGACCGTGTCTTGGTTGGCCAAATCAATGTTCAGTGCTTGATAAAAAACTAGAAGTGGAACTAATTTGGGTAAATATAGTGGTGGACTGGCCAATGGAGGAGTTGTTCGAGGTTCTGAAGGATCAGTAAACTTTGGTCCATCTCTTAGGGGTGATGACGACAACATCATTTCCTCCCTACAGGACTCGGATTTGACCAATTCCTTCTACTAAATGTCATAATAAGTCATCTCTATGTATAATGGATGATCATCATATAACATACTCTATAATAAATCTCTGGGATCACTGGTTGTGGTAGGGAAGAAAACTGGAAATGATAGGGATGACTTCACCGTGAGGCCCTATAAGGTTCCAAATTTCCTCCACATGCATGTAAATATGATTGGATTTGTGAATTTTCTTGATCTCACCTTCTGATATGGGAAAACTCTCTTACTGGGTTCCACCACTAGACATTGATGTAGATGAATTGGGTGATGGATCCATCCTCAAATCTTATTTTTCATCAAAATATGAGAATCAAATGATGATGACAATGACTTTTTCCTTCCGGAATTTTTTTCCTTCAATGCAATTAATTCTCCCTTATTCTCAATGATGGTTCTTTAGGTACGTATTTTGATTTCCATATGGAGGAAATCTACGATGGTGGGTGATGGACTAGGCAGTACCACTTATCTAACTGATCAAGATACATGGAGGGCCTCTCTATCAATTACTATTGATTTGGGGATGTAATCCCTATAATTGATGTTGGAGTGGGAGGACCTCCAATTTAGATGGATGATGTTTGAGTAGGTTCATCTATTTGATCAAAATACACATATATAGGACCTATGTATTGGTTTTTTAATGCGTGGTGAATATGGAACACCCTGAGTGATTTTTGAATATTGTATTTGAATAATGTAAATTTTCATTGATGTATTGCAATGCACTATGTAAAACAATACATTCAAACACCACCGACTTGGCAAGATTCCCATGAAATAAACCCTAGATACATTACATGTAACATTAACATGGAATACATTACACCCACAACCAACTTGGTGTATGTTTCATGGAACACCGACTTGGCGTTCGTTATACGAAACACCGATTTTTCTATGAATAATCATTTTATAGTTATAATTATCAAAAAAATATATAATTATAACTATTCCATAAAAGATAGTTATATGAATAGTAATTACTAATTTTCAATTATTTATTATAATTGTTGTATACAAATAAATAATAATTATTATCAAGGATATGATTTTTGTTAAAGACATTATATGTTTACAGATACTATTTTTTCAAATGAACTACATTTAATGTCCTTTTGTAAAATATAATATAATTAAATTTAGAAAAATTTAGATATATAATTTTATAAAATAAACATAAATTCTAAATTTTGTATATAATATTATCTTATGGAATTTTTTTTAATATTTATGAGGAACATCATTTTTTGATGAATAGTTAAAAAATAATGGATTTTAATTGAAAACAGATGTTTTCATACAATTTATTTATAATGTAAAATTATATTTAAATTGGGTTTTAAATATTAATTATATGTTCTTTTAAAATTAATTTAATTTAGGTAAATGTAAAAAAATTACATTGATATTGGATATAAAAACATAGAAAACATGTGATCATTTTTACATTAAAACCCCACATTGTCGACCCATTTGATAGATAAATTTTAATTTTATTTCATCCAATTCATTGACTATATGTTTTAAAATTCGATACAATATTATGATTCAGCATGAATTATAATGTATAATAATGTCAACATAGTTTTTGATAGAAAATTTTAATGAATGTGATTAAAATTAATTAAATCGATTAAGGTTAAATTTAGCATTATAAGGGACGAAAGAATAAAAATTTGTAGTAGAGAGACCAATAAACAAGTCGAAAATATATTTTAATTCCATATTTATACCCTATCCTCCCATGTCTTGACATTGGATCTTTATTTGATCTACATGAAATAAGAAAAACATTGGCGAAATTCTCTCATCAAATATTTACAAGAGTGTCACGCCTCCTTCCCCATTAAAGGACACTACCTCTCCCACTTCTTCACACCACTCAAACCTCATATGTTCGAAAAATATATTACCAATCCACTTACACAAAATCCACCCTTCTTTTTATAAGCCTGCCACTTGGAAAATGACAGTCCAAGAATCCCTTTGGCCCAATCCAGATGTTGTTACCCTATTAAGAGGTAACACCTTCTCCCAAGTCCTTTCTTTTATTTTGTTTCTTCAATCTCACTAATTATTTTATTTCTAGATTTCATAAAAAAGAATATTCAATATACTCGAATGGTTTTATGGTAAGGTTTCAACATAAACGTACACACACCTCCATCTAACTGATAACAAACATACTATTTTTGTGAACAGTGAACAACCTCCTCACATAACAATGATTGTAAAAAAAATTATTGCCTATCATGGTGGATGTTAAAATGGACACAATATTTATATATGTTATAAATTATATTTATTATTTATTTAATATTATATATTATTTTTACAAGTCGTTAATTTTTTACATACCATTTAGTGTTAAAATGATAATTTCATTTGAGGATGTGTGATCTACCTCCCCCTCAATGCAAAATGATTCATTCATAAACTACATTATTTGTATTCATGATATATTTAGTGTATATATTAGACATATATGATATAATAAATCTTCTATAATAATGATATATATAAACTTATATGTATTTTACTTTATTCCACTAAAAATAACATATATACTGATATAACATTCATGCCTACGTACGACCTATTATCTCCATGAATGTTTTACTCTGTTCCATAATTATATATTTAATATATTATTATAACACAATTTAAATTTATTTAAATGATATTTATATATTTTTTTAAATACATTAAATCATAATATAAATAAAAATACCAAATATATAACAAATTAAGACTCATGATATTATTGAATAAAATATAAAACGAATTGAAATTTTAACATATAATTGTTATCAATAGCATAATAGAATTTCATAATAAAAAAATATGGAATTATATATAATAATGTGGTTATCTAAAATATTTATACTAAATTTATATTTATTATACATCTATTTTGAATGAGTATGATGAGAGTCCAGACACCACGTAAGTGATTTCATATCACTTTTTGTCACTAAGTTACATACTATATTCACCAATATTTATTTGTGTGTGATGTATATAATTACCATCATTTAATTCTATTTATGTTATAATTACATTTATGTTTATTCACATATACATTTTATGATCCTTTATTCATGGGGTTTATGTTTCAAATTTAACAAAATCGTTAAAATAGTTTTGTCTCAATTTTCTTTTGCTCACACTCATGTTTATCTAGGAACCTAAATTCATTGTTGATTTGTGTAAACCTAGATTTGACTAGTTATATCATGAAATTTCTTTATTTCATGATATTTTATGATTCATATAATTTTTTTCGTGCATGTGGAGTATGAACCGAACTTACCAAGTTATAATCGTGTATTGATTCAATATCATGTATTTTGGAGATTGTTTATGTTTATAATTCCTTTAATGAAATATTTTGATCCATTTCTCAAGAACAATCATGAACATATTTATACCATATTTATTCAAGATATATCGATGAATTAGAAAAAAACTTCATCACTTTGGTATAATAGATGACAATTTTATGTACAATCTAATCTACCCTCTCTCTAGTCCGCTATCTATTATACTTTGAAAACATGTTTTCAAAATTGATTTAAAAAAATATTTAAAAGGAAAATAGAAGATAATTTTTTAGGAATAAATTATTTTTAAAAACATTTTATGGTTTCCAAAACAATATTTATATTTTCTAAAATCTCTTTTTATAGAAAAAGGATTCTAAAATTTTTTATTCGTTAAAATGTAATTTTTAAATAAGAAATGTTATTTTACTAAATAAATGTTTTAATGGGCCTTTCAAAATTATTACCCATATATGATAACAAATTTTGGGGTTACTCATGGATTTCTGTGGAAATTATTAAATGTTTACATTCAAATTTATTCTTTTAATGGATTTTTTTATTGCATTATTTTCTTAGAACCCGTTTCACATTCACGAGTTATATGATTTTCAAACATATTCTTTTAAAAGGTTATATTTATGATGAAATGAGTATGAAACATATCTCTTTTCATTGATTAGTAATTGATTAAATGATTGTAATACCAATTTCATTTCATGATTTATGATATGGTTATTTATGAACTTTTGGAACTTTTATGTTTGATTTCACTATGAAATGGGTCAGACCTGTATCTCTCCAATGAATTGGGTAATGTTTTTTATCTCCTGAGATAGACATGGGTAGAATGAGAAATAAAATTTGTATGGTATTGTAGGGATATAATTGGAAATAAACTTAGTTTAGTAATATCGGGCTGGAATGAGGGGTGAACTTGCTTCAATAATACATGGCCGGAAGAGGATGTGATCCCAACTCAGTAAAGTAATTTTTCCACAATGATTGTCTTAGAAACAATGCCTTGTCTACTATGGAAATCATTGTATATGATTGTGTGTCTACCACACTTATATTTGGTATTACAATGTTATTCATTAATGTCTAATGTTCTTTATTTCCATAAAATCATCTCTTAGGAACTACAAAAAATTATTACATGATTCATGTATCTAAAACTTTGATATGAAGTGTATTGTCTTCTAGTTTATTGATCATGTTCTCATACCATTATACTGATGATTATACTTACATATCTCAATATTTTACACTTACAGATAATTTATGCTCACCAATTTTTATGTTTCATTTCATAGGTTGTGAAGATATGTATTATGTTGGATGTGTCTAAGAAGGGTTCTAGACAAGAAGAACCTAGTGGAAGATAACATAACTCACTTATGCATCATCTTTTAGGATACCATGCTTCCAAATGCTCTATACTAATATATTCTTTGGGAGTCTATTTGTATAATGTTTTTTGTATTCTCGCAAATGGTATGTAATCTTAATGTATGAAAATTGAGGGTCACTTTAGTTGGTACCATATCAAAGGTTTATTAAACCTTTTTATGATAATATGTGAAATCCTTAGTGATAACTAAAAGTACATATCTAAGGATACACCTATGAATTATTAAATTTATAAGAATGTGTCTTAGAATATAGGTAATGGATTGAGTGATGGGTCCTATAGAATTGCTACAATTTCTAGGTAGTATAAGTGGATGTGGATCTGGAATAGATTTCATTTTGTGTAACAAACCCAACCATAAGTTCTGGTCATAAATCACAATAATATAATGAAAATGGGCCTTTTGGTATACCTAGTTTGAAAATATTGTGGTATATGGTTTTGTAATTCACGAACTCTCTATGAACAATCATGAACAATTTAAATAGATTTTGTCTATAAATAAACATCTATAAAACTTACATGTTATAGATTAATTAATATATATGTATTTAGAAATCTTATATGTAAGTTTTTACATGACTATCTAGTTTTCTACTATGATATGAAATTTTCACACAATGCTTCATGTTTTAGTCAATGGAAGGTCCTGAATGAGCATAATTAATGTTGAATGTGATGGATTATTTTCTGATGAGAAGCCAAGTGGGGTGATCACTAGAGTGAAAGATGTTGTGATAATTCAAAATCATTTTTTACAGATCATGATTAACTATGTGTACCTTTACCAACACTCATACTCACCAAGGAAGGGAAAAGAGGAGTTTGTTGAGAGATCAGTTAATGGAGACAATGCAGGAAATATGGTTTCAATTTCTTTGTCTCAAGAATGGGTAAATAATCAACTATGTTGATGTATTAGAGGAACAATATGATTTTTTTACATTGGAAAATAGTGTCACAAAACAAGTGACCAAAAGGGAAAAATGATGAGTTCAGTTAATGGAATGGATTAGAATATTGGCCTCCCCAATACGTCATCAATGGTTGAGAGTTTTACATGTGGAATAACATAATTTATTCAACTTAATGTCCCAAGAGGAATGATCGTAAATATGAAGAACAATATGGTATGAGCAATAGCTATATTGATGATGGAGATGAAACTAAATGTGAAATTTTAAAAGAAATATGTATTGTATATATAATAACCTAGACCCGAATAGCTGCCCGAACAGTGCTAAATGGGTCGGGTGCTACTACCTTAGGTGAGCCTCCCTGAATTCCAAAGGCTACTGACTAGCAGCGAGGGTCTTATAGGAATAGTGGGGAGACAATACCATCTCTAAGGATAGTAATAATGGTACTAGTCCACGTATAAAAATAAAGATGCGTCAGAATAAATGACTCCACAAAATCAAACCAGACTCACAAGAAGGAAGCACATTCAATATCCATAAATAGTGGAAGCAATATATATAAACAAAAGAAGCAGAAATAAACACAACCGCATGCTGATCACTTTTAAATACTAGTGAAAAATAAAACATGCTTCCAAATAAGGTCATATATATCTGAATATATGGGCACTAATGGATAACCAACTATAGTTGCAAACAAGTAAGGATGATGATACAAAAAACAAAACAAAACAGAGTAACATCAGCTAGGTAAGACCTCAAGGTCCATACCATCTCCATGAACAAACTAATGCAACCCATCTCCTGAAGTTGGCCTCTTTCCTTCATATAGATCCATAAAGTCTTCATGCGTCCCAAAGTTCCCATGCAGGGTGTGAGAAAAATCTCTGTAGGATATCTCCCAACGGTGTGTACCTACTATAAGTGATTAAGCATGCATTAATTTGTATGAAAAGAAGATAACATAACGATGCGAAAATAAACCCAACTCGACTTGTGCTCAGTAGCCACCATGGAGTGTCACCTACTTTGGCCAACTCTGGAATCTCTGTCATGTAACCCAGCACCATGTGCCCCCTGACACCACGTGTATCAAGTTCCAACATCCCGAAGGCACACCCAGTAGTATTAACCTAGATGAACATCGATGCCTGTCCTCAATATGTAACCAGAGGGACAACGATGTCTACCCTCAAATAAAGATTCCAGAGGGACAACAATTTCTTCCCTCAAAGTAGAGTATTCGGAGGGAAAACGATGTCTACCCTCAAATAATGGTGAGCCTCTACCCCCCAACCCGATATGCTCAATGATATCCCATGAAGGCTCCTGACCATCCACATGGCTTCCTATAGAAATCACCCCCAAACCAATAGTACCTAAACACCAACTAACGGGGGCCTCTACACAGATGAGTGGTCAAAACAACCTCATCTGTGTGAGATATAATCACCAAAATAGTACCCATACCACAACGTCTCTGACACCTCGTGTCCATATGACCATGTCGTTCATGTATGATGGAAACACCATCCTAATAACCCAGGCCATGCCCAACCTGATAGTCATCCTGCCTCAAACTGATGCCCAAGATGCCCAATTCCGTGGTCAGAACTACCCAACGTAACCTGGTCCAAGCCCAACCTGTGATCAGCATCACTCAAGAATATCCTTTCCATTCCCAACATAAACCAAAGGGTCCAACATTTGAAACATCAAAATTAAAATATATAATCACAATAGATAACATTAAACATGCAAGACAACAAAACAGTTAAATTACACTATCTAGGTGTTGTCACATACCAGCACTGAGGTCTTTAAGGCCTCTATCAATTTATATCAAGGATAAATAACTAAATAGAATAGTTTAAAATAATATAATTCAAATATAACCATTTTGTAAATGCCCGGCCAAAATGCCCCGATGAGTAATGGCCCCTCGCTCGGCCCTGCTCAAGAAAAACTAGTAACAGAGCATACCCAACGGCATCCCATAGGTCAAACAATCAATTGAATATGTAATAGCAGTTAAAACGGGTCCTGCTCAAAATACCCAAAAACGCACTGAAGGCCATGCCACCCAAATGGACACGAAAACCCAAATAAAGGTATCCACCACCTACCTGAGATTCATACAATGCTACAGCTCTGATAACAGCCTCCAATTATTTCCAAAACACAATGGATCTACGAATGAATAAAAAATGGATCGAACTCCTATTACTCTTTCTATAACAGATATCAAACCAAATGGCTCAAGAGGAATCGAGACACATCGAGGGGGTTCCAATGGATCAAACTATCAACTAAACGGAGTTCGGACGAAGATCCGAGATGGATTTGAAGTCCCGACCGGCTTGGTTCTTGAATCCTAGTGAAAATTTGAGTTCTGCCTACAAAATGTGGCTACTTCCCATTTTAGCAAAAAAAAAGTACGCGGTGTGTACTTCATGACTACATGTTGTGTATATCAATTAACTATTCATTTGGAGGCTAGAATTCTTCCAAATTACTTTCCAGAACCTCCCGACATGTGTACAAATTGTGTACCTAGGGAAACCTTGTGTGTACGGAGTTTTTCTTCTCTTCCTCACCGACTTACCCACACGCCAGGTATATCCCTCATACACAGCCAGACTACACGGTGTGTCCAAGGTGAATATAGACTGTCCTTGGTTTATATGATTCTACCCAGCCAATAGGCCCACATTCCATGTATGGCCTTCAAACGGTCAAGGGTACATGGAGTGGTGATAACTACATGCTCTGTAGTAAGAAATTTTTACATGGTCATCACACAACATGTACTTGGAGAGCACACCACCGACACTCACCTAACCTATACCGAGTGTGTACTTAAAAGTACATGGTGTGTAGTCTGGAAATTTCTAGAAGCTTCCCATTTTCTCCATTTATCTCAGGGAAAAGCCAATAATTCAAATAGGGTTGGGATTTTGAACCATTCTAAAAACCCGAATTCTTACAATCTCCCCGCATTGATATAGCTCATCCTTGAGCTATCAAATGAAACCTTGAGATGGCACCGAACATTCCACCCCAATCAAACTAACCTGAACATCCCCGATCTCAAAGGATCTGGCTAAATTCCTCAAGGGGTTCCCCACCATAGGAATTGATTAACTCAGTCTCAACAAGACAAATCACAAAACAACCAAAGTTTCAATAACCTATTTTTCAGAAGCATTCTCCTTCCATGACACATCGTCACCCATGTGCCTCATTGGTGATTCTGTGTCGTTCCTGACACCCAGTGTATCTCGCACCACATCAGTGTCTGACTCCACATGGTCGTAGTGCCTATAAGCTCATGTAACCCGCATCATCGATGCACCGATGCCCAAGACATCTCAAATAACCCACATCCTTGATTCCCAGATTCCCTCGACACCTCAAGTAACTCTCATTATCGATGCCATGATGCCATGATACTTCAAGTAACCCACATCCTTGATGCCCCTAATACTACACATATCATACATATATATAATTATATCATGCACCCGATATTGTTCCAATCCCACTGAATATGGTCTATTTAGTCCATATAGATCATGTGTGTCACATGCACTCAAAAAAGACATGCCTCTACAGGTCCCACCAATAGGAAACATGGAAATCATGGCCACACCACGGTGTACCTATAACCATCATTAGCACACCAGCCTATTAATCCTCTAGCACCTCCATGACATGCACATGGCCAGAAGTATGGCTGCCTGATGCTTGACCTCCCTGCGCTGCTGCTCCATCCACCAGCCACTGAACCTTCAACTGGATATTGAGGTCCCTCTCACCTCCTCCACGTGCTGCTGAACCTCAGTTACCCTCTTCTGGTAACAAACCTATACCAACTCCAGATGCCATCATCTATCCTCGTCCCTACCTAACGACTATCCGAGAAGGCTACCTACAAAACCACTTCAGATGCCTGACCTAGCCACATTACCAACACTCCTATGGAGGCCTATCACATCGAGTGTGGACATGTCCGGGTTGTCCACAATGAAATCAAACCACTGAAAAACTACCATGAAGAGGTATACCTGAGTTATTGGCCTGACTGCCCTACTGTAACTCCTCCTGTCCTCGCTTCCTACTATCTGAACCATCACCTGAAGCCATCGCCCATGCATCCTGGGGCCTATCCCTCTGGTTTTCCTTCTCTATGAGCACCTGGTTTACTTCCACTGAGGAATAATACAGCCTGAAGATATTCCTCTGGATCTGAAGGGTGTGTCGTAATCCATCTTCAATGAACCTCACCCTTGCCGCATCATCTCTTACCATACTAGTTGAAAAGAGAGAAAACTCAGTGAATGTAGATGCATACTCCATGTCAGATACGTGTCCCTACTAAAGTCTCAAGAACTCCCGAGCTCTCTCTGCTCTCAGTGTCTATGGGTAAATGTGCTCAATGATTTTGTCCCCGATGTCCTTCCATGCTAGTTCCTCATTCCTGCAAGCCTGAACCTGCACATCCCACCAACGCTTTTACAGTTCTCGTAGCATGTATGTCGCCAGCTTGACCCTCCTCCCTAGAGGCATCTCAAGCTGCTCGAAGATCATCTGCATTCTCTCTATACAGTTCTCAGCCAACTATGGACCACCATCATCGTGAAAAAGTTTCTATTTCTATGACTGGAACTCTCGTGTCAGGTATGCCATTGATGGATATGTACCCTGCACGCCTCTATCGATCCCTTGAAAGACACGTACCAGGATCGCCTGGAGATACTTGTCGAGACATGGATCGAAAGCTGCCAAACAAGGATTCTATCCTGCCTGCACTAGATCCTGAACCTGATCATGTCCTTGAGCCTGTACCTGTGGCTCCTGCTCTGCCTACACCAGATCCATAACCTGGTCCTACACCTACGGCACTGTACCATCTCCTGCCTGATGCTCTATTTGAGTCACCCAAAAAGGAACCCGCTGAATACCATAAATGGTTAGAGATCCCACACACATATATATAACAATATATATTCAATGTAGATAAGAAAGTAATAAAAGGAAGAACACACCTTCCAACCTTACTATCCCACACTACAACCATGCCGCATGGCCTCCTGGACTCATGGCCTCCTTACAAGCCCCTTATAGAGCCATGAATCAAATGTACCTTGGGCCATGCCCGTCCTGACAACCAACATTTCCTCAAACCGACGACCAATTCTCCCGATCCTGGTGATCAAAACCACCTCAAGAGATAGTACCTACCTGCTCTCATAAGACCCGGACCCAAATATCCTTCCACATGCAATTCTACAAATATTCAAATCTTGGAATACACATTGAAATATCCAACAATTCTATCAGGGACTACACATATTCCCATTTGAAATCATAAAAATCATTGAAATTGATATTATTCACATGGAATTATCACTTCACAAATCATACATGCAGTTATTAAATTGAAATACCATAAAAATGTGCCTATTTAAAGCCAATCAAACAAGCCTTTCCATAACAGACCAAGGTCCAATTATCCATTACCGCACTGGGTCAAGGGTCACATATAACAATCAATAGCATCACAAACCAAGTGATCCACCGTGGTGGAAATCATATAAACTGTAATCTGAGGAAGACCTCAACAACAATTCCATCCAAAGGAAACTTGGTCCATCCCTCTTACCTAGGGCAGCAGGCACCCCAGCACAAGCTAGAAACCTAGTTCCAATAACAACCTATCTCCGGTCTACCATATTCCAAATAGTAAAACCAGAATAAATAAAAGAGATGACTCAATCTCATTAGTATCCATCAAAACACTGCTACTAAATCCATGTCAATAGCTCCTCTGACACCACATTGTAATGACCCGGACCAGAATAGCCACCCGAATAGTGCTAAATGGGTCGGGTGCTACAACCTTAGGCGCACCTCCCCTAATGCCAAAGGCTTCCGACTAGCAGTGAGGGACTTATAGGTATAGTGGGGAGGATATACCGTCTCAGAGGATAGTAATAATTGTATTGGTTCAAGTATAACAATAAAGATGTGTTAGAATAAATGACTCAGTAGACTCAAACCAGACCTACAGAGCGGAAGCACATTCAATATCAATAAATAGTGGAAGAAATTGATATAAACAACAACAGTGTAAATAAAAACAACAACATGAGGATCACTTGTAACTACTACTGAACAATAAAACAAGAATCTAAAGCAGGGCATACATATCTGAATATATGGTTTCCAATTGCTAACAAACAGTAGCTACAAAAATGTAAGCATGCTGATAAAGAAAACACAACAAAACAGAGTAACTCCAGCTAGGTTAGACCTCAAGATCCATAAAATCCCCATGCAACAACCAATGTATCCCATCTCCTGAAGATGGCATCTTTCCTGCACGTAAATCCATAAAGTCTGCATGCATCCCGAAGGTCCCGTATAGGGTGTGAGAAAAATATCAGTAGGATACCATCCAACAATGTTTACTTAATTTAAGTTTTTAAGCAGACATGAATTTATAATAAAATTATTAAACATAATGATGCCCAAATAAACACAACTCCACTAGTGCTCTGAAGAAACCATGGTGTGTCACCTGCTTCGGCAGACGCCAGAATCTCTGTCTTGTAACCCGACACCATCTTCCCCTTGACACCACCTGTCTCAAGTACCGACTTCCCAAAGGCACTCCCAACAGTAGTAACCCAGATGAGCAACGATCTATCACCAATAAGTAACTGGAGGGACAACGATGTCTACCCTCAAATAACGGCGAGCCTCTACCCCCAACCCAATAGCATCAATGCAATCCCCTGATGGATCCTCAACTTCCATGTGGCTTCCTATGGAAATCACACCCAATCTAATAGTACCTAAACTACAACTAACGGGAGCCCCTACCCACACGAGTGGTCAAAACCACCTCATCATGGAGTCTCTCTGTGTGCACTGTACTCAAAGTCCGGGTGGGCAGTAATCAAAAAAATAGTACCCAAGCCACAAAATCTCTGACACCTCGTGTCCCTGTGACCATGTCACTCAAGTATGATTGAAATTCCATCCCAGTAACCTGGGCCATGCCCAACCTGATAATTATCCTGCCTCAAACCGACGCCCATGATGCCCAATTCCGTGGTTAGAACCACAAAACATAACCCGAGTCAAGCCCATCCTGTGATCAACATCACTCAAGAATATCCAGGCCATGACCAACATAACCCAAAGGGTCCATCATATGCAATATCACACTTCGTATATATAATCACAATGGAAAACATTAATCAGGAAGGACAAAGAAAAACAGTTGAATTACACTAACAATGTGTTGTCCCACACCAGCATTGTGGTCTTTAAGGCCTCAAACAATTTATATAAAGGATTAATAACTAAACTGAATAGTTTAAATCAATATAATTCAAATATAATATTTTTGGAATCCCCTAGACAAAATTACATGATGAGAAACCACCCCTCACCCAGGCCCTCTTAAGGAAAACTAGTGACATGGCATAATTAAATACATCCCATAGGCCAAACAATCAATTCAATACCTAATAGAAGATGAAACAGGTCCCGATAAAAATACATGAAAATGCACTGAAGGCCGCACCACCCAAATGACCATGAAAACCCAAAAAGAGGTATGCACCACCTACGTGAGACTCGTACGATGCAAATACACTGAGAACAACCTCCAATTAGGTCTAAAACACAGTAGATCTACAATGGAATCAAAACCGCTCAAACCCTTATAACTCGTTCTAGAAAAGAAATAAAACAAAACGGCTCAAGAGGAATTGATGTCTTACCGAGGGGGTTCCATCAGATCAAACTGTGATCGAAATGGAGTTTGAATGATGATCCGATAGGGATTTGAAGTCCCAGTCAGCTTGGTTCTTGAAACCTGGCAAAAAATTGAGTTTTTCCAAAAAACACTAGGCTACTAGCCATTTTAGAAGAAACAAATTACACAGTTTTTACTTCATGACTACTTGCCATGTATATAATTTAATTGTTCATATGCCTGCTAGAATTCTTCCAACATACTTTCCATAACCTTCCGACATGAGTACACGGTGTGTACATAGGGAAACACAGCGTGTATAGAGTTTTTCTTCTCTTCCTTTCCAACTACCCCCACGCCATGTGTATCCCTCATACGCCACCAGACTACATGGAGTTTCCAAGGTTAACATGATGTGTACATTTTTTAAATAATTTTACCCGAAAAACAGGCCCACACTCCATGTATGGCCTCCACACAGCCAAGGGTACACTGGTTGTCGATAACTACATACAGTGTAGTAAGAAATCTCTACATGGTCATCAAACATCATGTACTCGGCGAGCACACGGCCATCGCTCGCTAAACCAACACATAGGGTTTACTTAAAAGTACACAGTGTATAGTCTGGAAATTTACAAAAACTGCCAATTTTCTCCAGTTTTCTCATGGACAAGTCAGAAATTCAAACAGGGTTGCGATTTTGACCCTTTCTAAAAACTAGGGTTGTTACAGTATAATAGGATGAGGGATCCTTGTTAATGGAATTGAGATGAATTAGAATAGTAAATGTTTTTATGTATTTTTTATAAAGAATTATGTTATATGAATGATGAAATATATATAAGGATTGTTGAGTTAATGTTATTTTCTATTGATATACAAGAAAACGTTGAACAATAATCATGGAATAAAAATGTGATATAATGGATATGTGATGTCCATGGAAAACACATAATTTTGTGTAATATAATACATCATATGTTCCTTATTTTATGATATTGTTTTTTGGATAAAGATATAAGGGATGTAGATTAATAATTTCGATGGTACTGATTACCATATAACTAATTAAGGACAAAATTACAGGTAGTTAAAGTTGTCATGGATAACGTTTAAAACAACATAGATTTATGGAATATATATAGTAATCTATGTATAAAGGAATCATTCATGTTTTACAAAGGATTTATTGTAATTTTAGTTGTTACCATGTTCCTAGAAAATTTACCACAGCTGTATTGACACGTTTAGAACGTGACAACCAAGAGATACATTTTGATATATAAGGGATAAATATTATAATGATTTTCTGACATTCATTCTTTTTTTTGGATTTTCATCTTTCAGAAGGGTTATAAGGTAAACCATTGCTGAAACAATTAAGCTAAACTTTGGATGAAGTATTTGTGAATTGATATTGTATTGAAAACATTAGTTAAAATTCTATTTTTGGATTATAATTATTTCAAGGATGTTCATAATATTTTTTTTATTTATTTCACTGTGGATATAAAAAAGATAAACATATATGTTTGGTGTCACCCAATAATTTCAGAAAATGTTGTAAGTCTTGATCCCATGACTGAAGGAAGATAAGTATTTTACACCGACCACTTGCCTTAGTGATTTCCTGGATAATTTGTAATTATTTTTTATGAATCATTATTTATGATGAAATAGTCGTGTTATTTTTATGTATAGATATTAATGTATCACCCATATTATTTTTAAGAAGAGTTATTAAAAATTATTTAGAATATTTATTCTTTGATTTCCCTTAATATCTATTAAAATAATATTTTTGTGTTTTGAGAATCTATGTTAGTTACTGGACATCCATTATTGGATCTAATGAATGAATTAGATATATCTAAAAGAACAATAGATGAATTTAATTTTTTATATAAACATATAAATTAATGGTATGTCTTCATATTCATGGTCGATAAAATAATTTCTCAAAGCTAGGATACTAATAAATAATTTTGTCTTAATACATTAATTTCTATAGAACTGATGGCCTTATAAATAATCACATATTAATGACTTTAATGCCCTAAACATTTCTTAGATCATTCATTTTTTATTGATTATTTCAATCACTCCATATAAATATTTATATTAATCCTCCATTTCCAATCTATAATCACATACATTGTTCTCTTATGTGGAATCCATGTTATATGTTACTTTGGGTAACTATTATGGTTCCAACATACAATTTTTAAAGTACGTTGTAGGATTTTGTTTTAAAATGTGGGTTTATATGAAAGTAAAATTCAAATATTAATTATTTCATATCCTAGGGGAATTATGAGGGTGAACTACATTTTAAGGGGGGGTATAATATGGCACCCATTGATTTTGTGATTTTTTTTGCAATAAATTAAACATTCATTTATTATATGAAATAGACTTTGTCAATCATAAATTTCATAGGGTACCAAAATAGGTTTCATTACATAACATCAAATTAGAGTGAAATAGATTCAAAATTGACTCAGAGTACATTACACACAAAACAAAATCGATGTGGGTTATACCCAAAAAAGAGTTGGCATATTTTACACACAACACAGATGTTTCTAGAAAAATATTTTAATTGAAACAATTATTTAAAGAAGAAAATTATAACCTAACCATTAAACATACTTAAATGAATAGTAATAAATATTTTGAAAATAGTTTTCATTTTTTATTGTTAAATAAAACATATTGGTAATGAATTATTTGAATTTTGGAATTGTCTTTATATGTTTGAAAATAATTTTTTCTCGAAATAAGGGTTCTTAATATCATTGTTTGAAAAATAATAAAATTAATTTTATACACATTTAGATATTTAATTTGATAAAATAAATTTCATTCTTGAATTTATAATGTCAAAATGTGCTTTGATTGAGTTTGTTGAAAATTTCTGAGAAACAATATTTTTGATAAATAGTGAAAAATATAGGTTATTAATTCCATTTTTATTTTTCTTCAAATTTATTTATAAGAATAAATTATACATTAATTTGGATTTAAATTTTAATTAAATTTTAATTTTATCAATTAACCCAATTTAGTTAATTTTATCCAATTTAACAATGAAATTTGATTTAAATACGTAGCAATCTGTTGATTATGCTAACTTTAAAAACAAGCAATTTTGACAAAACTATGGAAATTATTTTAAATTAATTTCTTCCTCTTATGTGGTTATAATTTTTAAAAAAGGCAACCAAATTTTTAATCATAATTATTTATAATGTATAATAATTTATTCTTAGTTTATGAACAAAAATAGTATTGAATATGATCAAAATTAATTACATAGATTATGGTTAAATTATGATTAACGTGGGACTAATCCATAACCATACAGCCCAAATTGAAATATAAACAAGTCAAAACACTATTTCATAGAAACAAATCTACCATATCCTCCCATTTATAAAAATTGGATCATTATTGTAACAACATTCAACATAAAAGACAATTGTGGAATTTTCTCCTCACATATTTACAAGAGTGCCACTACCACTTCCCTATAAGAGGACTCCTAGTCCCCCACTTCCACAAACTTCTAAAACCTATTATGTTTGAAGAATCTATGCACAATAAAATTCCCATAAATCATTACTTCCTCATAAAATCCTTCCATTTGGAAAAAGTCAATATAACGATGCCTTCTACCCTAACCAAAATGATTCACCAGATAAACAGTTATCACCTTCTCTACCTCCAGTATTATCCACTTCCTCCAGTATTATTATTCATTGATTGAATAAAAAACTAGTATCCAAAACATAATATTATTTTTATATTCCATTTTATTAACATAAACATACAAACACCTCAGTCTAATGGATAACATGAAAACTTTTTATATGTTTGGCGAATGACTTCAACACTAAATGACAATCGTTTAATTTTCCTTAAAACCTATAATTGTGGGCAGTTTGATAGAAACTTGATTTATATATGTTATATATCTTATGTATTATTTCATTATGATTATGTATAAATTTTACATCACATATATTTTTACTTCCCATTTGGTGTTAATACGATAATTTCGTTTAAGGAAGTGTGGATTACCACCCCCACAATGTGATATGATTTTTTCATACACTACATGAATTGAATTAAATCTAGTTTTAGTGAATATATAAGACACACAAGATATCATAAATATACTTTAATAATTATATATATCAGAACATATTTTTCAATATATTCCTTTTAATATATTTTTACATGATAATTAATAAAAAATTTCATTCATACTTATATACGACCTACCGTATCCTTGAACGACGTATTTTGTTTCATAATTATTTATTGTATAAGTTACTATAATACAAATATAATTTATATAAATGATTTAATATCATATTTTACATCTATAAATATTTATATGAATTATAAATACCAAATATAAAACAAATTAAGACAGATTTAAAGAATAATGTGAATATAACCCAAAGTGTAAATTCAACATACGATTGTTAAACAGAGGGTAACATAAGGTCATAATGAAACCATATATGGTATTATATAAAATAATATGGCATTTTAATGGATTTAAAATGAATTTAAATATATTATATTTTGTATTTTAATGAGTACGAAGAGATTCAAGACACATGTTAAGGGGATTTAATCTCATTTCTTATATCTGTGGGATACATTCTATGTTATCAAATCATTCATTTTGTGTAGTGTATGTAATTACATAGTTGTAATATATATATATATTATAATTAACTTTTTTAGGGTAAAATTTTATTGTTCTTTTTTTTGGGTTTATGTTTCAAAATTTACCAAATCGGTAATATAGTGTTTTCGCAATTAGCCTTTATTGAGACACATGTTTTGTTATGTGCATAAATTATCCATGAAGTTGTATATAATTAAATATGACATGATATATCATGAATTTAAATTTTTTATGATATTTTATTCTTCATTTAATTTCTGTTTCATACATTGAGAGTATGGTCCCATGTTACCATGTTATATGAGTTTATTTAGATGATATCATAAACTTTCGATATTTTTTATGATTTTTTCATATATTCATGAAATCTTGTAATACATAAATCAATAACACTCATGAGATTTCTATTCCTATTTCTATTGAATATATATAAATTTATTAGAACCACTATTCTACTCATCGGTACTTAAGATAATGTTTTGTAAAATCAGACCGTCTCACTCTCCAATCAGAAATATATTGTATTTAAAAACCGTGATTTCAAAAACATATAAAACATGTTTTAAATATATCTTTTAATACCATTTTCATGAAAAATATATTTTAAAAATAATTATATTATTTTCAAATCATTTTTAGACATTTTTAAATATCATTTCATAGAAATAGATTTTTTAAAGGTTTTATGTTTGAATTTTTTGTAATAAGGAAAAGATATATTCATAATGAAATGTTTTAAATGATTGTTCAAAATTATTTTCCACATAGGATAAAATAAATTTTTGTAAATCATTCATTTTTTGGGAAATTATTCAATTTATATATTCAAATTATTTCTCGTAATGGATTATGTTTTGATGATAATATTTTCATGAAACTCATATCTCTTTCATGGGTTATATGATTTTGAACCATTTTCCTTTCATGGGTTATGTTTATGTTTAAAATAATATGAAAAATGTATCTATCCATAGTTTATGATGTTATTACTTGTTTACAATACCCATTTCATTTATTGTGTTATGATATAATTATTCATGATCTGGTTGAACATGTATTCATGATTTCACTTTGAGATGGATGGTACATATATCTCCCTCCAATAAATTGGGTAAGGATTTATATCTCATGAGATATACATGGGTGGAAATTGAAAGGAACTTAGTTCTTTATTACATAGCAATAATGGAAAATGGACTCAGTTTAGTAAAATATGGCTAGAATAAGGGGTGAAATTTTTTCCGTAATATAGGGCATGAGTGAGGTGTGAACCTGGTTCAGTAAAAGAATTTATCCACTGAATGATCTCCATAGTAATTGTTTGGATACTATGAAAACCATTATATATGATTATTGATCTTCCATAATTCCATGTTTTATTCATATATTATTCTTTTATGGATTATGTTATTTTTTACTTCTGATTCATGACTAATAAAATTCAATGCTTTAGGAAATGATTCATGTATGTGATCTTTGATATGTAGGGTATGATATTTAATTTTCACGATCACATTCTAACACCCGTATTCTCGTGATTATTATTGCATACCTCCCATGTTTACCATTACTGATCATTTGGGTTCAACCATTTTTAGGTTTCATTCCTCGGGTTAAAGAGATATGTATTATTATGGATATGTATAAGAATGTTTCTAGTCAAGAATTACCTATTGGGAGATAATGTAGCTGACATAGGTATCATGGTTTATGATTCAATTATTAAAAAGGCACTAGACTAGTATGGTCTATGGGTTTATGTTTTTTAGTGTCTTATATATTCTGAAAATATTATGTAATATTAATATATAAAATTAATTAGCCACCATATAAGAACTCTACTCTGGCTAGTGGAAACATGTGGAGGACCACAATGTTGAATGATGAAGGAGTCAGTATAACCACAAATATGGTAGGATATGGCATGGGGAGGTCCTATGTACTGATCATTGATGAAGAGTGGATACCCTCCACATTTATTGGAGAATAAGAAGGGATGGACTCTATTTGAGCTAGGAACGATGGGAAGAAAAACATCACACTGATGGTTAGTGACATGAGGAGGACATCCATGTCAGGAACCATGACTATGGGGTGGACCTTTGTTCCAGGTGTCGACCTAACAGGGAGGTTGGCCACTTTAACCAATGCTGGGACCATGGGGATGACCTCCATATTCATGGTGAGATCAAGGATGGACTCCACTTTTGTTAGCGATACTTTTGGTTGGATATCTATACTTGATATTGTCATCAATGATTGATATATAACTAATGATTTTGAGCCTAGAGGCTGTCATTGTTAACCCAAACTACCTATATGGTGGATGAGGGCTTGATCCCAACTGGGCATTGATGAGTCCATGCTATGTAGTGACTGTGATCTTGTGGAATGTACTAGTGGTGGAAGTAGATTATGGGGTTGTGTATAGTGATTCCCCTTGCTGGGAGTCATCATAAGGTTTCACCTGATGATTTTGTTGGGTTATATTGTCTATGGCTAATAGAGAAGGGTAATAGTCCACCTATTTCATGTCCTGGAGAACCTGTCACTATTGGAGCATATGTGGCCTTATGGTGGACCACTTGGGTGGATTCCAATTTATAGTCATTGTAGGGGTGAATTGGGAATCCCCTACATCCCGGAAATAGGGGAACATGTCATAGGATCACTCTGGGGGGGGGGGGGGGCTCCATGAGATGTTCTTTATTGGAGTGGGGGGAGTGTGTGCCTTTTTAGCCCTTGGGGTGGTGATGTTGGTGAGGTGTTATAGTCTCTTGGTCTTATTGATCCATATCCATTGTGGGAAAGACTCCATCCTACTCAAACCATCATATGAGAGAATCCATATCCCTCCTTTAATTGCTCTTTGAGGATGATATGGTGTGTGGGCTCCCTGTAATTGATGGTGTAGTGACATTGTGTTCGAGGTGGGTACATGTGAGATTTCCGCATTGACATTTATACATCCCCTACATAGGCGGGCGGTGGGTGGGTGACTTCCAACTATTTGGGTCCTATAAATTAGGTAGATTAAGAGGTCAGTAAGGATACCAGGAATGAAATTCCCAATGCCCCAGCTACTTCAAGTCATCCTTAGTTAGAGGGAGATTCACATTTACGATGTTATAAACCTGAATGGAAAAATTTTATCTTCTCTAATTTCTAGTGAGTTCAATTTTGGGGCCACTATTTTCATATTTGGTCATGGATATAGATAAATGTAACCAAAGAAATTCTAATTAGAGCACATTCCTTGATTTTATGACCAACACAGATAATCCCCATGGTGGAAGGAGAAAATGTTCATGTAAGGTAGCCATTTTTTTTTGAAGAAGCTTTCATCGAGGAACCTTCTTTTATGTTATTGTGCACTGACATGTATTGTAACCCCAAATTTATTTTTTCCATAGGAGAGAGACATCCATGAACATTAATAGAGATGACTACTTCTTAATCTAAATGTAATTATGGGATGTAAATTCCTCCTTCTAGGGATTTCTCCATAGTACTCATCACTTAGTCATGATTTCCCTCAATGATTAAGTCGCATTTGTGAATCTCATTCTTGGTGCCATCTCCTTTTAGACTCATGTAAAATGTTCATCTTATTTTTGGACATTTTAAGGTGTCTTTATATGGAATAATCCTGTAGTTAGTAGTGTAGTAATTTTGGTCATCACAAACATGTCTTGATGCTAGGAAAAGTGGTCACCTCTATTAATCCTCAAAGTAGGGCATGTCATGGAGGCATCATTAGTTGAACAACCCAAGGCATCCTAAATTTATAAAAAGGTTATATGATTCTAAAATCATATCTTATATGTAATTAAACTCAAGAATCCCCTATATAGAAATAGTTAGTTGTTGTTGTAGGAACATATGTTTCATGTTTTTCACATAAGGCTTCCCATCCCTAACAAGAGGTAACGGAATAAGACGTGTAATATGTTTAACATCACAGATAGATGGAATGAGTCTGATTAGTGTTCCCCAAGTTAGAAGAATATGTGGTTGCATCCATATGAGGGAGTTCCTGAACGTATTATTGATGAGAATTTTAGAACTCCCTAAGATGGCAGATATGATAGGTGTGTCCCAGGAAGGGAAATGTCACCTCATTACAGATGGTTAGAACACTCATGGAGGTAGATCAGGGAGGTTTACCCCTAAGTGGGGGGACAATGTTTTATTAGCAGTAGAGATTGAGTCTCTAATAGTTGTCCAACGTACCCATATTGTAATACAGGGAGAAAGACACATGTAGTTTTACATAACAGTTTAAGGTCGTGTAATGGGACTAGTATGCTAATTTTAACATCATGAGTTAAGGATTATCATGTCACATAAGGAGAATCAGAAAGGGATGGTATATAGAATAGAAATTTTTTTTACCCCTCATAAATGGATTTGGGTTTGTTGGATTGTGTGGGGCTTACAAATGTGAGATACTGAAATAGGTGGCATGATCTCATAGGGATGTTGTCGCCTTGGTAAAACTAGTTTGGATGTGGATAAAGTGTTGTTTTTTTGGGTGGAATTGTTGAAGTGAATTGATTATAAGGTTTCAAGATCAAAGAGTATTCCCAAATATCCTAATATTTTTGGAATAAAAGCCCATGTACATTGATAAGGAGAATATCATGGGGGATTATGCATGGAAGTAACCCATTTGGTTGGGCCATATTCGTATAAGATTCATGGATATTGGTATATGGTGTGACTGTGGATTATAAATTGAATATACCCTTTAGATCATGTATGTTTGGGAACACTCTAGAAAGGATGATCATAGAAGGAGGTAGATTAGCTACATAGTGGACACTAACCACTATGATCATGTGATTCATTCTTGGAGTGGGGAAATAGGGGAATTTGTAGACTAGATGATCATATCAATAAATTTCACCAATGAGAATTGATGTTGGGATTAGGAATGGAATCTTATCAAGGAGTACGTCAATCTATATGAGGAGGATCTAATACCATGTTATTAATATTTTATTCTATTTGAGACATACATGGATCGTCATATCAATGGTACGTGTGGAATAAGTGTAAAAGTATCCTGAGGAGGATGATAGCTCTGGTGGTATGGGAGAGTGTGACATCCCATAAGAAACATACAAGGTGAGTTTTCTGTTCTTTGAATGGGTTAAGACTAGATATTAACATCATATATTGAGGATTTTGTTTCAAATTTGTTTTACTTCACGTAGAGTTGTTGTGGAGGAATCAATCCTCATCCATCAACCTATATAATTTTCAGTCATTTTCCTTTATGATCGTCATGAATTTTATAATTCAATGGTGTAATTATGTGGTGGATTGGTGGATCATGAAATCCAACTTAGCATACAGATGATGATAATAAAATTTTATTAGAATACCTATTCTAATAAGAAGATTTTATGGAAATAAATGTACTAGAGCCATAAGGGATGGATCATAAGGGACTAAGAATGTTTTTCCCAAAACTTTGGAGAGGTGTGGGCAATATGTGTGTGAAAGGATTGGTTGAAAAGGGTTCCCTAATATTATTATTTGGTATATGGGAAATACATGGAGGATAATTTAACGGGATCAGGAAATATTATAGTATTGAATGCAATAGTTAGGGTAGAGCGTAATATTTTGTTGCATGCAAGGCTAGGGTTGTGTTCAAGATGAGTATTTGTGCACACCTAACATGTGTTGAACGAGGTTGGTTTAGGATTAAAAAATGTCAGTCCATTCTAGGGATGACCGAAAGGGATCCTATAATGAAATTTATATACATTAAGGGTTCCATTATTTCATGATGTCATCAATGGTTAGTTTTACATGTAGAATTGTAGTCATTTGACTTCTAAAGGGTCACCTAGAAGAAGGTAGTGGCCTTATTCTTTTTACTGAAATATTATGTGAAGGAGTGGATGATTTAGGAATTGGAAGTAGTGTTACACACATTTTCATAGTCATACATGGTGGGTCAGTGTGCCAGGTTCTATTCTAGTTCATAATTTTTCATATGAGCCATTCATATAGAGTATCTTTTAATGGGCACCGTGGACAGCTCACTCATGAATGACATAAAAACTTTGAATTGGCCTCATTGATGTGGAATAAGATATGACATATGAAATGAAATATATGAAACACAAATATCATGAGAAAAAAAAATCCTCTATGCACACCTTATATCTTTCTTTCCCCTTCCTTTTCCATATCCAAATGTTCTATTCTGTCAGATAATGGATTTTGTTCACCCTTATATAGACATTTGCAGCTTTATGTGAAATTAATTTCAAACAATATAGGTGACTCAATGGACTCAACATAATTATTATTTTGATTTTCCTTATGTTATATGTGTCATAAGGAAAATTTTGAGGAATTAATAAAGGTTATTACTCATATTGTGCTTTCATAATGTATATGTTGTTCTCCTAATTCGTCACTTTCTTGTTCTTCCTCTTACACCACCATCCAACATAATTTTGAAGATGTAAAATATGCAGATGATTAAATCCAAAATTAAATTAATGAAAATTTTTGTTATATAAATATATAGAAAACATATACTAGTAACTTAATAATGAAAGTAAATAACATAATGAATAAAAGGACTTTATAGTCAAGGAATAATGAATAATTATCCATGAATGTTAATAATAAATAGAATATTAAAAAACCCACATATACAATCAAATATCTTAAGAGATCACTATATAAATTCAATCTAAAATAAATATGATTTATATTTTTTTTCTCTTAATTACATAGTAATGAATGGGAAGATGTTGGTTATTCAAATAATGAAAGTGCCAATAAAATTATTTAAAAAAATTAATTAATGGTATCATATAAGATTTTTTCAATTATTACCAAATTTCTATTAATTAAATAGATGAATATCATTATATGAAATTAAAATATGAGAGAGAGAAAAACTTCACCATTCATAAAATATTTCCAAATGAACTTATCATATATAATAATTAAATAATGAAAAATATTTATTGGATTACAGTATTTGACCCACTATTTTCGTTGGTACCAAAACCATTATTCATTTGATTATATGTGAATATTAATTTATGATCAATTTCTAAGAATAACTAAGTTTCATATATAGCTATTTCTATGGACATATGTGTTGTTACATCTCTACATTCAATCAAATACAAATACTAGAAAGAGGTCACATCATCATCTGTGTCAACTCTAATGGTGACATAAATTGTTAATGTATTGTTGGTTTTTATAAATATTTTTTTATTACATTTTTTTAAATAACCTAATAGTTGAATAAAACTCAGCTATAATTTATTGATTATCTAATTTAGGTATTAAAATGTCTTTCATAATTGATTTTTAATGCTTCTTACTCAAAATAAAATGTTTTATTTATCCCATATAATTTTATGAATGTCTATAAAATAAATTTAATGTCTATCATAAAAAAACGTAACATTATTTTTTGTAAATATTAGTATATCGTGTCATTGTCAAAGACTCCATAGTCACTATAGAACACACTCACTTGTAAATAAATTTTTTTATCAATTAGTATAATATTTAACCAAACAAAATTCCATGTATGACATAATTTTTAAGAATAAATGTTTTTTTAATAAAAAACCAAAAATTTTATTATATTAAATAATTTACTATTCTAAATATCTAAAATCAATACAACTTGATTTGTTCATACGTTCTCAAATTTAAATTATTCATGTTAAATACAAACTTATTTTATTTTTTATGTAATTACATAATTAATTGGGGGCATACCCATTATATCATAATGTTGAATATTTCAATGCCTTCATAATGATATATTAAGATTTTGAATATTAAAATTGTTTTAATTTTATTTAATTTAATAGTGTTCTTAGTGGAGTATATAAAATAAATAAATTTTATAGATTTTTTTAGCATGGGTAATATCAATTTTTTCTCCTTGAAACCCTCAACAAAATTTGGTTATATAAATTATTAATAAATCTATAAAATAAATACCTAAAACCCTTTAAATGAATTTAATTAAGCTAAATTATTTTTTCCGGCTCTATAAATATTTTTTAATTCTAAACATCATTTTTGTAAAAAAATTTCACAAAAATAGATCTTATGAAACTTGTAAAAAAACAAGAAGAGATGTTTTATAATTTTTCCAGTTCTAAATGATTTATTATAAAAACTAAAAAAATTTAGAAAAATTTAGTGAAAATATGATGATTTATTCTTTCTCTAGTACTACAACTCATAAATGGTATGTCTGTCATTTATAAAAGAATAAAAACAATGGAATAATAAATTCATGTTGTTCATGGTAAATGATTTCCACAATAAATCTTATAAAATAATTTTGAAAAATAATTTTTGAATTGAATTAAACCATTCCAATCTAATAAAGCTGAATAAGATCAATAATGTCCTACATGTTTTCTTTCGATGGTATTAATTATTTAAATAACATCTTGGTAAAATCATCATTCGATATTTTCAAGTGGTTAATGTAACGCCCCGACCCCAGCTACTCAGAGTCGGTGCATTACATCGTAACATTGGCATGATCACAAAAGTTCAAGTCTCGATATACCGATTAGTTTAATAGCCTTGGAAATAGTAGATATATTCATAAATGTTACATTACATCATAATGTGAAATACTACAATAACAAAGTCTCCATAGTCCACACTCATATCCGCTTCTGACTATCCCTGCAGGTCATTCATAAAATACTTCTTCCCATCCTGGAAAATATTAAAACATTGAAAGGGGGTGAGATCAAATGCTCAGTAAGGATAACAATATAGCGGAAGATTTCATAAATAAAAATTATCATTTAAGGCAATGTATAACTAAAACAAAATCCTTTTAAACATGAACTTTAGCATAATATGGAAAAAGTAAACTGAAATAATACCATTTACTTACTCACATGGATATTCTACTAGTCGAATAGTCACATAAAATATTAATAACAACATTCATAATGATGGAATGGTGAATTCCAGACTATCATAACCATGTAGCCAAGGCCTCGTGCGAAGACCACAAATAAGATTTTGTCAAGGCCTTGTGCCAAGACACTAGTTTGTCTCATTAGACCTACCGATGCATCGAAGAGCTATAGCGGGCTCCACCCGTCACTTATTAAGTCTAATTCATTCCTCATATGAACAGGTTTAAACATAACATAAACCACAACATAATCGTATCACATAAAACATGCATAAAGAAAACATAACATTTCCACATTTCAATCACAATATATCCATACAACACATTGATATAATACAAATTCTTTCAAAACCATTTTCAATACCAAAATAAAAGAAAGTTAAAACTTCGTATTTATTTTTAATTAAAAAAACGTGATGGCTTATAGAGGAAGCTGAAACTCAAATAATGGTCACGGAGGCGGAGAAGTCGTTGTCGCCACGTAAGTACGGAAAGAAAAACATTTCCTTTTTTTCATTTAGTAAACGCTTCGTATAAAAAGATTCCTTTTGAATAAACGTAAAAGTCAAAGGGGTTTATACACCGTATAAAAGAAAGTTGTGTATAAAACCAAATATGCCTCAATGAAAGGAGATTGAGATGAAGTCATAAAAAAGATCATTTTTTTAAATAAAGTACATATATCATGTGTATTCACTATAATTACACATAAATAAAGTACAAATACAAGATATGACATAATAATATCATGACATAATTTGAAAGTAGTAGATTAACCCAAAGAATAGAAATTGGGTTAAGAAGTTCCCTTACCGTGTGTCCGACTTGATTCGACCATTCCTTAACCTCCTGAATAATAAAATGGAGTTAATATCTACCATTTTAAATTTCATTATCCTTTTTATATAACTTATTACAATGTTATGAACATTATGTAATTATTTAATTAATAACGGTCGTTTTGTCGATCTTTGGTACTTGAGTCAACAATAAACTTCTTATAATTACAGGTTGTTTATGTGGTAGAATATCCATTATCTCCACAATTATATTCATGATTTAGATGTCATATATATCATATATATCCAGTATATACATTCATTCATAATATTACGTAACATTTAGAGGTAAGAAATGAAATGCACCGTTCATGGAGACGGTAAGCCGTACGTACGCATGAACGCTACTTTCATTTCTATTTCGTATTTAATGGAATGAAATCATAATTATATAAAGGTATAATATATTTCCAGTATTATATCACATATAATATCATTTACTCTATCCTTTATACATCCCACATATAGCATTAACGATTCACATCACTTTGAGGGGGCGGTAGTCCGCACTTCCTAAAATGAAATTATCGCGTTTACCCATAATGGAAATCATAAAGTATTCCATAAATGAGAAATACAGAAGCATAAGGAAAACATAAATATATTATATATCATATATAAATATAGTTACATCTTAATGGCAACCTTTTAAGGTGTTATATGAGTGTTGAACAATCATCGTTTCGTGAGGCAGAAATTCGCCATCCCCAGAAATAGTATGTTCTTTAACCATTAGATGTAGGTGTGTGTAAGTGTATCTCTAATCCTTCTTATAACAACATCCTAGTATATTTATGGTACTTTTGTTGTTACAAATGAAATTAATAAAAAGAGTTTATGGGGTTGGAGAAGCAAAATAAAACAAAATAACATAAGAGAAGACATTACCTTTAAATCGGGTAACTCTTTTGATTTGAGCCAAAGGATTCCTTGGGAAGCATTCTTCCCAAAGTGAGGCTTCTGGGAGTAAGGGAGGGATGTTGGGAGAGTATTTGGGAAGAAGTTGGCCGAGAAAAAAGGCTTTCAAAGTGTGAGTAAGGTGGTAGAGGTGGAGGCCTTTTATAAGTGGAGAGGAGGGGCACTCATGGAAAGTAAAGAAAAGTCACTTTATTTTAAAACGATATTCGGATTTAAGAGGTCCCAGATTGATATAATTCGAGTATAAGGTGTTACGGTTTCTAAATCCACCCATCCAATAGGTTTTGGACATGTGTAGGTCTTATATATTACATTATCTTTCAATTTTATTTAAATCGTTAAATAATGAGGCCATCACTGCATCATCATGATGTCATAAATAATTTAATTTATTTAATGTCTAGAAATTATAAAAAAAATACTATGATGTAGGAAATCTTTTTAGCTTTCCAATGACTATTTATAGTAAAAAATATGACTTGTATAACCCCATGTAAATGTTTTTTTAGTAAAATATTTCATGTTTGTGTCATTTTTTTTACTTTAACATTAAATAAAAGGTATTTATGTCATTTTCCAACTAAAGTGGCTCCATGGGGTCCCCAAGTTGACCCATGGATTGTATTGGTCGGCCATGGCACATCCAATGAGGGTAGGACATGTTTCAAGCTCATCTCATATTATTAAAACATTATTTTTACCTTAAACTACACTAATTACCTCTAATCGCGATTAAGAACATAAAAGTTACTATTCAACAAATATTATTTTAATCTCATTGAACCACATTTTACTTCTTAATGAAAACCATGTATGTCGGATTTTTGAAATTAAAAACACAGAAGTGGTAAAATTTCATTTAAATGAAAAATCAGTTTTTATAAGTACCACTTAGTGGTTTCACTATTCATCAAAAATTGATGTTTTTCAGAAAATCCCAAAAATTCACCCTAAGCTATATTTGCTATTCCAATTTCAAAAATGATATCTATTTTAAAAAATTCCAAAAATATAAGTTGCATTAATTATTTTTATAATAAATTCCCGCGGTCACAACAAATAGCGTGTTTTTAAGAAACAATTTATATCAAAAGATTGACGATTGTTCATGCCCAATTTCAATGTTAAATTAATTCTAATGACCACCATTGGATAAAATGGTAAAAATATATTCAAATTATACTTTAAAACCACTAAATAGTATAATTTATCACACAAATTATTTTGATTAAAAAAGTTTTTTTAAGTATTTTTCACTATTCATAAAAAATTGGAAGTTCTCAGAAAGTTACAAATAATTCAACTTAGGATAATTTTGATATTACGAATACAAAAATAAAGCCCATTTTGAAATATAAAATTTCTATTATTTTAAAAAGTGGGTATTACTATTCATAACAGCTACTTTGATTGGTTGTGGTGTGTGTTAGAACTCGAAGTTGCGTACAATGAAAGCTATTGCATTATTGAATGAGAAGTGTATCATAGAAGCTCGGGGTGTTACATTCTCCCCTCCTTCAATAAATTGCGTCCTGGCAATTTGAAATTTTTCTTTGAAAATAAATGGTTGAAAATAGAAAATACCTTTTTAGAAAACCCACATAAGAAATAAGGTTAATAAAAATATAAATTTAAAAGAAAGAAAGATAAGTACAAAGGTCACCCGAGATATCCCATAATAGGATTCTATGAAAATATGGATATGGAAGAAAAAAACCATCAAGGTCTGATGGAGAGTTGTAGAGAACTAGATTAGGAGAAAGTTAACCATAATAAAATCACAAACTTGTGATTGGTTAAATGGTCATTGAATCCCCAGTTGGAAAAGTTAACCGACAACGTTTTTGTTTTATGTTACATTTTATAAAGTTGAGGAATTTATTTAAGAGATTTTCTAAGAACGTAAGGAAATATACTTACTTGTCATGTATACTTTCATTCCTGAATAAAATTTTTTACCACAAACCCATCTTTCACTCCAAATGGCAACAGAACTCAAAAATATTCTATTTATCCTAATTGTTTACGGTTTTAAATATTAACACATACCATTTAGATTAGTAAAACTATTTTTTAATAACCAGGGACTTCTTGTAGGCTAGTGGTAGGTAATAAAGGACTGTCGCACTATGGTTGTGGGTTCGATTCCTGCAGCTTTGTCCGACGCGACGGGTTATGCCCCACCCTGCAGGTTGTCCTTTTCCTAAAAATATAGTATTATAGTATTCCAAAAATAATCTTCAGAAATTTTTTAACCTTAAACAATACTATTCAAATTTCAACTTAATCCAACCCAACATTTATAGTTATCCAAAATACCCCTGTCCAAACTTTCTCTAAAAGGTCTCTTAATTCCAAAATCAATTAATCAGATTCCCCAAACAATGTAATGTTTCTCTTATTGTCACATACTAAAAATATGATTACCTTCATCACATTAAAACCTTATTGAAACAACAAGTACTGCAGTATAATCCTTATATATATATCACATTATTCTAATAACCATAATATAATCCATGAGTCCAAAAGCACCAATACATTAATTATTCCGCTTCAACTGTAGTAACAGCATAAGATTGTCCATGATCACTTGGCCTTTTCTGAGGTATGTTTCCCTGATACTTAGGAAATTAATTTGAATAATGCCCCATTTATCTACAATTCTAGCATTCAACATTGATAGCCTCTTTCTTTCCCTATCAATCACGCACCTGGTGACCTTTTTCACCACATTTATAACAAACTCCCACTCCTTTTAGGCAAGTACCAGGGTGATTCTTCCCACAATTATCACATAATGGAAAATCCTTCTATCCCTTTTCCCTTTATCTGTCTTTTTCTCCACAGTTCTCTTCTTCTCTTGCTTTACATTATTGTCATAAGATTTAGAGATTTCCTTTTCTGTCTTGATAGCACATGAGAAAATATCTTCGTACGATGAGAAGGATTGTGATACTAAAGCTCGACGGAGAAATGGTTTTAAACCATCAAAAAAAATGATCAATCTTACTTCTTGGGTTACGTATATAATCTGCAACATGCCTCACTAACCTTGTAAAGTTAGCCTCATACTTTGCGACATTATCATCCTCCTTCTGCCCCAGACTCAGAAATTGCCTTTCCATATCTGCTCGATGGTCACGAGGAACGTATTTTTCTAAGAAAAGCTCTTGGAACTCCCTAAATTCCATATTCAATATGTCATCATCTTACTTTGTGTTTTGAATCAGTGAACACCACTGATCGGCATCTCCAGTGAGGCGGTAAACTGCCATGACAACCTTCTCCATTTCTCTACTCCCCAAGGCATGGAATATTTTCTCTAAAGGGTTTATCCATTTCTCAGCTACTAATGGATTTTTACCCCCATTAAATGTTTGATGTTGTTGCCTCATCAAGCGGTCTAACATTTATCCTCCAAGTTGTGGATCAGGGTGATCCATACGAGTAAGGTTATTATTCATAACTTGAGTGAGTTGTCCCAGTATGGTAATAAGTTGATCAGCCCCAGTTGTATCTCCAGATCCACAATAATTATCTTCAGCAGGAGGTCAATCCCTACACGGAGTGTGTGCATTGATACAGTTTCCATTCCTTCCACTAGGCGCCATTTCTATACAATGGCATAAACTAGATTAGTTTATGAATCCAAATACATAATTCAATACTTATAAAATACTTAACATAAATTGAACTATTTATGGATATAATCCATAAAAATGTTTTCTTTGAGGAAGTATATACTCATAACCCTTCACACTCGTTTGTAATTAAAATGAGAATTATCTTAAGAATATCTCCCGGGAGTGTCGTAACCAAGAGTGCAGCAAGGCCCGTTGTCGTGCACTAGTTCCCGTTTGATGTTAGCTTAAAGCGGTGTTTTCGGATTTTACTCCTAGGTACATCTGTGCTAGAGCCGCCTCTACCTGCTCGTATCTAGAAAGGGATGTATTGCTCGGAAAACTCACAAAATCTCTACAACAACAAAATTCTTGGAAGATCTTCAATACTAATCCTTAAAGTCTATATTTGGGATATGTGCTCTAATCAAAGTTTATCTAAATCTAGCTTCCAAGGTTAGTACTAAACTTCCTCTGATACCAACTATAATGCCCCGACCCCAGCTACCCAGAGTCGGTGCATTACTTCGTAACATTGGCATGATCACAAAAGATCAATTCTTGAAAGACCGATTAGTTTAGTAGCCTTGGAAACAGTAGATACAATCATAAATGTTACATTACATCATAAGGTGACAAACTAAAATAAAAAAGTCTCCATAGTCCACACTCATATCCTCTTCTGACTATCCCTACAGGACTTTCATAAAATATTTCTTCACATCCTGGAAAATATTAAAACATTGAAAGGGGTGAGCTCAGATGCTCAGTAAGGATAACAATATAGCAGAAGATTTCATAAATAAACATTAACATTTAATGCAATGTTTAACTAAAACAAAAGACTTTTAAACTTGAACTTTAGCATAATATGGAAAAAGTAAACTGAAATAATGCCATTTAAATACTCACATGGATATTCTACTATTATAATAATCACATTAAATATTAATAACCACTTTCATAATGATGGAATGCATAATACCAGACTATCATAACCACGTAGCCAAGGCCTCATGCCAAGACCACAAATAAGATTTTGTCAAGGCCTCATTCCAAGAAACTAGTTTGTCTCATGAGACCTACCGATGCATTGAGGAGCTATAGAGTGCTACACCCGTCACTTATTATGTCCAATGCATTCCTCAAATGAATAGGTTTAAACATATCATAAACCATAACATAATCGTATCATATAAAACATGCATAAAGGAAACATAACATTTGCACATTTCAATCACAAGATATCAATACAACACATTGATATAATAAAAACGCTTTCAAAACCATATTCAATACCAATATAAAAGAAAGTTAAAACTTTGTATTTATTTTTCATTAAAAAAAGTGATATCTTGTAGAGGAAGCCGAAACTCAAATAATGGTCACGGCGGTGGAGAATTCGTTTTCGCCGCATACTTACGAAAAGAAAAACATTCCCTTTTTTTTGTTTAGTAAACACTTCATATAAAATGATTCATTTTGATTAAACATAAATGTCAAAGGGGTTTATACACCGTATAATAGAAAGTTGTGTATAAAACCAAATATGCCTCAATGAAAGGAGATTGAGACGAAGTCTTTAGAAAGATCATTTTTTTAAATAAATTACATATATCATGTGTATTGACTATAAGTACACATAAATAAAGTACAAATACAAGATAGGACATAATAATATCGTGACATAATTTGAAAGTATGAGATTAACCCAAAGAATAGAAATTGGGTTAAGAAGTTCCCTTACCTTGTGTCCGACTTGATTCCAATGTTCTTTAACCTCCTGAAAAATAAAATAGAGTTAATATCTTCCATTTTAAATTTAATTATCCTTTTTATATCACTTATTACAATGTTATGAACATTATGTAATTATTTAAGTTAATAACGGTCGTTTTGTCGATCTTTGGTACATGAGTCAACAATAAACTTATTATAATTACAAGTTGATTATGTGGTAGAATATCCATTATATCCACAATTATATTCATGATTAAATGTCATATATATCATATATATCCAGTATATACATTCATTCACAATATTACGTAACATTTAGAGGTAAGAAATGAAATGCACCGTTCATGGAGACGGTAAGCCGTACGTACGCATGGACGCTACTTTCATTTCTATTTTGTATTTAATGGAATGAAATCATAATTATATAAAGGTATAATATAGTTCTAGTATAATATCATATATAATATCATTTAATCCATCCTTTATACATCCCACATATGGCATTAACGATTCACATCACTTTGAGGGGGCGGTAGTCCGCACTTCCTAAAATGAAATTATAACGTTTACCCATAATGGAAATCATAAAGTATGCCATAAATGAGAAATACAGAAGAATAAGGAAAACATAAACATATTATATATCATATATAAATATAGTTACATCTTAATGGTCACCTTTTAAGGTGTCATATGAGTGTTTAACAATCATCGTTTCGTGAGGCAGAAATTCGCCATCCACAGAAACAGTATGTTCTTTAACCATTAGATGTAGGTGTGTGTATGTGTATCTATAATCCTTATTATAACAAAATACTAGTATATTTAGGATACTGGTGTTGTTACAAAATAAATGAATAAAAAGATTTTATGGGGTTAGAGAAGCAAAATAAAACAAAATAACATAAGAGAAGACATTACCTTAAAATCGCGTAACTCTTTTGATTTGAGCCAAAGGATTACTTGGGAATAATTATTCCCAAATTGAGGATTCTAGGAGTAAGGGGGGGAAGTTGGGAGAGTATATGGGTAGAGGTTGGCCAAGCCAAAATTCTTTGAAAGTGTGAGTAAGGTGGTAGAGGTGGGGGGCTTTTATAAGTGGAGAGGAGGGGCACTCTTGGAAAGTAAAGAAAAGTCACTTTATTTTAAAATGGTATTCAGATTTAAGAGGTCCCAAATTGATATAATTCGAGGATAAGTTGATACGGGTTCGAAATCCACCCATCCAATAGGTTTTGGAAATGTGTAGGTCGTAGATATTACATTATCTTTCCATTTTATTTAAATCGTTAAATAATGAGGTCATCGCTGCATCATCATGATGTCATAAATAATTTAATTTATTTAATGTCTAAAAATTATATAAAAAATACTATTATGTAGGAAATATTTTTTTCTTTCCAGTGACTATTTATAGTCCAAAATATGACTTGTATAAGCCCATGTAAAAATTGTTTTTGTAAAACATTTCATGTTTGTGTCATTTTTTTTACTTTAACATTAAATAAAAGGTATTTATGTCATTTTCCAACTAAAGTGGCTCCATGGGGTACCAAAGTTGACCCATGGATTGTCTTGGTCGGCCATAGCACATCCAATGAGGGTAGGACATGTGTCAAGCTCATCTCATATTATTAAAACATTATTTTTACCTTAAACTACACTAATTACCTCTAATCGCGATTAAGAACTTAAAAGATACTATTCACCAAAAATTATTTTAATCTCATTGAAACACATTTTACTTCTTAATGACAACCATGTATGTCAGATTTTTGAAATTCAAAACACAGAAGTGGTAAAATTTAATTTAAACGAAAAATCAGTTTTTTTAAGTACCACTTAGTGGTTTCACTCTTCATCAAAAATTGATGTTTTTCAGAAAAATCCCAAAAATTCACCCTAAGCTATATTTGATATTCCGATTACAAAATTGATGTCTATTTTAAAAAATTCCAAACATATAAGTTTCATTAATTAATTTTATAATTAATTCCCACTGTCACAACAAATAACATGTTTTTAAGAAACAATTTATATCAAAAGATTGACAATTGTTCATGCCCAATTTCAATTTTAAATTAATTCTAATGACCACCATTGGATAAAATGGTAAAAATATATTATAATTATACTTTAAAACCACTAAATAGTATATCTTATCACAATAAATTATTTTGATTAAAAAAGTTTTTTTAAGTATTTTTCACTATTCATAAAAAATTGGAAGTTCTCAGAAAGTTACAAAAAATTCAACTTAGGATTATTTTGATATTATGAATACAAAAATAAAGTCCATTTTGAAATATAAAATTTCTATTATTTTAAAAAGTGGGTATTACTATTCATAACAGCTACTTTGATTGGATGTGGTGTGTGTTAGAACTCGAAGTTGCGTACAATGCAAGCTATTGCATTATTGAATGAGAAGGGTATCATAGAAGCTCAGGGTGTTATAGTTAATCACTCTAAAATATTTGTACCCAATTAAATAGAACATAATATTTTTTTTATCACATATTACCCCATAATGATAATAATATCATCAATGATTACAGTTGGGTACATTTATTAATGATATTCTAAATAAATTCACACAAAATGATGTATGGAATACTATGGAATGACTTATTGATCATGTTGTCAAATGATCTAAATTTTTATTTTGAAATAAATTAAAGGATAATTGTAATATCCAGTGAAAAAAAATCTATTTAGTATTTTATGTATAACCATGATGAATCAATCAAATTAGTGAAAACACTGAACCTATTTTTTGGTTAGAAAGAATTAGAATATTTTTGGATTTTTAATCCAAAAGTAATTTAAAAATAATTATGATTTATGTAAAAATCAAAATTTAAAAATGTTTAATTAATGAAAATTATTATTTTGGAAAACCACTTGGTTTTAAAAATCATGTTTATTGAAATCACGTTGTGAAATTTACTAAAATCGTTATTATTTGAAATATTCTTCTTTGGTAGATAAATATACTTAACTACTTGGTCTTTAACAATTTTTTTAACGGAGAGAATTTTATAAAAATTATATTCTAAAACCAAATTAAAATAATATTTTACTTGATAAAATTTATATTGATGACCTGGTTTTCAGTTCAAATAATGAATCCCATTCTTTCAGATCCTCTAATTTAATGAAATATTAATAATAAACAATCATTATGTGTGAATAAGTAATCATTATATATTTTATATTTTACAAAATAAATTATGTTATCTTTCTAAAAAAATGAAATAAACTATAGCAATGTTAAAATGATTTGGTATGGATGAATAAACTGAAAACATTTATCCCCTAAGTAATACATTTAACTAACATTGAATGAAGCTAACAAACGTTTAGGAAACATCCTTAATATAAGTATTATTGGTAGTCTATTATAAATTACAATGACCAAATATAACATTATTTTTAGTATTTGATCTTGTTGTCAATAAAATCCGATGGAATCTCATATTAAATCTCTTAATAGGATTTTTTAATATTTCTAATGAACTATGTACCAAAGTTGCTTAAAAAAATAGAACTCCTTTCAAATTAAATGTTTTTATAATTTTTATTATGAAGGATATAAATTTTATTAGTAGATTGCAAGAGGCACATTCCACTAACATGGAAAAAACATGTCTCATGGAGTAGTAAAAAAATGTCTTATTTCAATATCTATAGTCGATTCAAAATACATAGCTATTTGGAGTCATTTTCCCCATAAAATGGGGATAAACCCAATATCTATAATTTTGGTCCCATATTTAAACATATATCAATTTGATATGAAAATATTAGTATAATCATGTTATCTAAAAAACCGATCTATCACTCTCACACAAATCATATTGACCTTATGATCAGTATATATATAGTGATCACATCCAAAATAGTGATAAATTATGGGAATTATTTATGATTGAATATTTCATTGATAATAGTTTTACTAATCCCCTATTAGTAAATCATTTCTATTTCATTAAAGATGAATGAGTAATGATTCATTTCGAAACGATCCATTTTACTATAGAAAACTTGAATTGTTTTATAAATTATTCAAAAAAATAATGAATTTTTTCTTGTATTTATTTGATCCCAATATATCAGTCTTTATTTTTAGGGCAGACTTATCTATTTTGTTAGGATATTTTTCATACTAGAGATACATTTTTCCAAATTACATTCTATATTTTTTGAAAAAAAATTCTCTTATTTTCCATTTTCAAATTGATATTTTCTAATGTTAGGAATATATATAATATTAATACTATTTTTTCCTAATATTTTTTCAAATAATAAATCATATTATATATATTCCCAATGTTTTTAAAAAATAAATAACCCTTGAAGGATTTTTAATGATGAGTTAATGGTTTATTTATACTTTTCTCCCCATCAATATATTTGAAAAGTTTATTAAAAATTTGAATTCCAAGGATTAGTCGGATGTATGTTTTATTATTAAATGGATATTATTCAATATCATTATACAATGTATGGTTGAAATACATTTAATAAAATTATTTGTGGAAATTATTGTCTTAGAAAAGTTATGTATCACTTTTCCATTTATTTTTTTCTTATATTATTTATGGTTCTTCTTTGTTCTCTATTACTTATTTATATATTTTTTAATTTTTATTACACTTTTAAAAAAATATTTTATATTTACCTCTTAAAACATATCTTAAATTTATTATATCACTATAATTATCTAATAAAAGTAGAGTTTAGATGATAAAATGTGTCTTCAAAAAAATTATTCTCTTATTCAACAATGTTTATCTAACAATAATAACTATCAAATATCAAATTTTGGTTTTGCAAAATGCCTGTGGAGATTTTCATAAATTCATTATCTTTAATATTATTCTTCTTTTGAGATTTTGTTTTATAAATAAATGGGGAAGATGTTTTATGAAATTTAAGAAAATATTTAATTATTTACAATTATAGGAATGTTTTGAACACTATAAGGGTATATTTTTCATAAGGTTGAGTAGATTCAAACAAATTTTATATTTTTTTGTAATATTTTAAATCGGGGGAGTTATTTATATATAAGATAAAATTTTCAATCATATTTGACATATTAAATTCTTATTCTATTTATATATTAGGAATTTTTAATAACTTATTTTATAATCTAGAATATATTTTTAAAATTAAAATGTATAATTTTTATTTTTATTTATATTTATATCATAAAAATAATGGATATTATTATGAACCACTATCTCTCATGGTGTTTTCATGATAAAAAAACTCATTTTTAGTTGTAAAATTATCCTATTAGTGAATTTTATTATCTTTTTCTAAACTCAAAATTATTTCATTAATGTATCTAATGAATTTTTTAATTTCAATTCCAAGACTTAAAAAAGAAATCATGATTTTCGTTTAAATATATTAATCCTTTCTTTGAGAACATGGAATAATGATTGAAGATCCATCAAGGGAAATAGAAAATAATATCAAGTGGATATTTTTGTAATTTGGAGGGATAAATGATACACCAATGAGATAGTTTAATGATGGAATCACCTTACATCAAGATATAGTCCATAAACCAATCGATGGAGGAGCACTCACCAAAATATAGTTATTAAAAAAGGCAAGAAATATTATAGAAGGCCACTATCTAATAGATGAATAGTGGAAACTCACCTATATAGTTTTTATAATATCTCTTAAATCATGGAGACCCATTTTCCAATCTGTTATTGGCACTAAGTAGTTGGTTGCCTCAAAATAGTAATTCTGAGATATCATTTTATTGGTGGTTAATATCCTATTAGTATGGGATATTCATCTTAAATTCCCATGATTTAGTGCATAACCTAACCAAATAATTTTTATCCATTAAATATAATCATAGATAGTATTATAAAAAAATAGGTTACAGAAAAATATCTTTTACCCTTAATTTAATTATGTCACATCAACTAAAATCTTTAGAAAATCATCCAAATTTCACATAAGTGAGGATATAAATTGTCAATCATTTTGAGAATATCTATTACTAAATTGTCCCTATATCTCAAATAATGTTTTATAATAATCTCCTCAAGATAGTTGGGAATCTATTTTAAAATATATTTATAAAGAAGCCCTTCCTCTTCACATCACATTTTTTAACAATTTCTCTCGACTACAAATGTAAAAGACGTGTTCGATTAGTATAGGTGAAGCACATGTTTTATCTCAAATTCATAGTTATAACGTATGGGTTTCTAGATAACAACCATGAAGATCAATTTAGTAATAACATAAGCCTTTACTCATAAGGGGTAGAGATCTAAGAAATCAAATAAAGATATTATCAAACAATATTATAGATACATGTTTTGAATCTCATTTAATTTATGTATTTCATCATGTGATCTCAATATGCATCATTTCGAATATTTTATTTTTATATTTTCCAATGTGTTGACTAACATAAATATAAATTTTGATAAATTTTATATACTGGTCAAATTATTCAATTAACAATCAATCAATTTCATTTATATAGTAATTTCTATTTTGAATGTCAGTTAGATATTAATTTATAATTCTTTTTCATTTTTATTATAAAGAGATTTTCTCCCAAATCAACTCATTCAAGAACTATAACTAAAAATTATCTTAAGGGATGTGAATCATTACCCAAGTCATTTTAGGGGAATATAATTATTGGATGGCCCATGAAATAACATCATGTTCTTAGGCTAACCACCCATGCACCATACAAGGTATATATTTTGATAAAAACATTAACCAATGTATTGTATGTATATATGATTATGGTCCTACTAATCATAAACTAAAATTAATATTATTTATATGAACACATGATCAAAATGAGAAAATTAAATCATATATTTATATGGATGATAAAAATCAGGAAAAAGAATTTGTTTTCTAAATCTTATGAAAATTCATAGCTGAAGACTATATTATAAGGATTACTAAGATAATAAAAAAATTATTTATTTATTTTGTTCATTTGTTATAAAAATATCATCTGTATATATCATTTATATTAAATAAAGTAAATTTCATGGGAGGGATCAAGGATAAGTGAGAAATAACATGACCAATATATGTATTTATTTTCAATATGTGGATGTGATATTCTAATAAATTTAATGAATAATTGTTTTTGTTTATACCATAATATGATGTGGATGGATTTTCAATAAAATGATTATGGGATAATATTATATTATATTAGTAATCCTTATAATATAGTGAACAAAAACAAGGAAATAATGAAAATCAAGATGGAAAATGAAATAAAAAACGTTACTTCATGGAGGAGGTAGTCCACATAATACACAATTTCCATACTATAATTTTTGTAGGTAGATTAAATTGGATAAATAATGGATTTTAAATTAACATAAAAGTATAATAATAATAATAGAATTATTAAATTATATTTCTATATTTAGTATATGAGTGTAAGATAAATATTAAAAATAAAAGGTTATGAGTGTGTAATACTCGATTTTGTTCTTTGAACATTCTCATGATATCCTCCTAAGAAATGATATTCGTAGGATAAATACTTGATACTATGGTTTTATGGACCTAAGGGAAAATTATAAGAGTAGATAAATATCATATTTCATGAATTAATTAGATGGAATGTGTGTGGAATGAAGTGGTGGGGGTGTCACATTTTATATGGGAAGAAAGTTACATTTGTGAATATTAATTAATTATATTTGGTTTAATTACAATATTAAATTGTAAATGACTGAAAATTTTCTATTTATTGTATAATGGGGTATTTTTTGGTCATATAAATAATAAATAATTTATTTCAACACATGTTTTATAGAAAATTAGGTTATTTGTTTTATATTTTACATTTCACCATTTTTTTGTTTTTATTGAGGTATCATTTTTTTCTCAAGTATGTTATGTTTAAAAAAAATTAAAAATTTCTCCTCTTACAAAATCCATGTGTGATAAAAAAAATTAATCTATAATTTATATAAATTATATATAATTATGAAAAAAATAAACTTTTACATTGAAAGCATAATATATAGAAAAACAGTTTAATAAAAAATGTTTTATTCAACACGATGTTTTATATCTCTTATTTTTTATTTATTACCTGTTTAATGTGTGAAAAATTATTTAAATAAATTATTAATTATTATTTTTGAATTTCACTTTTTAGATAATCAGAAATTTATTTGATTGGATAAAAATTTTGCAATATTAATAAAACAATTCATTCGTTAAAAAGTTCTATTTTTATAATTGTCAGCGAAATTAATCAAATTAATCATAATTTTTCCCAAAAAATATATTAAAACATAGTAAATACTGTTATCTTGCTGATAAAAACATAAAATTTAGTATTTGTTTATTTTATATATTTTAAATTTAAAATATTTTCAATATAAAAAAAATATGTAGTTTTTTGAGTAAAATATTACATTTACTTTCTAACAGATATACTTCAGTTTTATAAATAATGCTTTGTAATTATAATTGATTTATTATACATATACATATATGTATGTTAAAAAAAATCAAAAACATATAATTCGTTATAGTGTTTTGATTCTTCCATAATATTGTCAGTTTAGAAATATCAGTAATTTTTTATTGACCCAACTATAAATAAATTATTTTATATATTTAAAAAATTTATCATTTTACTAAAACTAACATGATTAATATTAAAATGATATTTATCACAAAGAAAATCATAAAATTATTTAATTATTCATTGGTGTGTGTGATGTAATTATAAAATATGTAAATAAAAAAATAAAAATTCATTTTCATTAAATTTCAAATTGTTAAATAAAAAAATAATTATGATAAATAACCAATTTAATTGATAATTTAATTTCCATATAATCCAAATTTGTAATTAAATATATCTTTAATATATCACTTAAAATCTAATAATAAGGTATGATTTATTGGTCATTAGTTTTAGGGACTCCACTAGCATAGATTTCATTGAAATTACATAGTGTGTGATTTTTTATTTCATATCATTTACCTCATACATTAATGTGTTGAGTATGGTTTAGTATTGGTATATAGATAACTCTATATAATATTCCTCCCACCCAATCTTGGATAAATGGGATTCATATGTTTGATTTTGATTACCTAATTCCATTTCATTCCTTCCATGATTTTATAGTACAATAACATCATTTTATACAGGTTTCTTAACAGTCATATTATAACCTTCATGTTTTTATTAATAATGTATAGTTTATTATCAGTTTGGTGATTAATTTGATGAAATATATGAACTTAATATTTATATTATAAAATTATTTAGATAAATTTCATGAAGTTATTGTGTGAATAAAAAATTATTGTGATTATGGTTTCCATGTTGGAATTCAGTAATGTTGTAATTCTATTTAACCATTATTTGGTGGCTCTATTAAGAAATAATAAACTATTGGTTATTGAATTTGATAGGATATGGCCTGGCCAGATATGCTTAGTTATTTTCGATGAAATAAAAAAGCTAATTTACATTGTTTTTGTTGAATTCTGGGGAACTACAATTTATTGGATGATGTAAGAGAAATAAAACTAGATCCCATAATCTAATGTATCGTTATTTGACTATGGGTGACTTATAAGGATCTAATAAAATAGTGAAATCCCTGAATTCAAATTTGAGTGGAAGTATAATTAACCTCATTTTGTAGGAAACTGTAGATTATCAGTACCCTCAAAATCTAAATTTAGTGAAACATCGTTCAGTATATACCGAGTAAAATGATCAAATATCTATAGAAAAAGTTTATTTGATGGATTCTATGAAATATAATGCATGTGAAGTCCCAAAATCTTTGGATTTCATGATAAGGTTATTGTATGATGTATGCAATTCTTGTGTAAAAGTCTACTCAATTACTTATGATTAAAATGGTCCCATTAGGAAGCCAAAAAAACATCTGGTGAGCTGTTGGAATGATGTCTATTTCAAGGTTGATAGAATCTTTGAAATACATGGAAATATTATATTTATAAATTTTTATATGTGATTGAATGGCCAAAATTTCAAAAGGAATAACATTAAATGTTGTTGAATTATGTCGAAGGATGAGAAAACACACTTAGGTGAAAAATTGGGACCTTTTAGATTTGATTCAAAGAATCTACTTGATGATTATGAATCATAGGGTGGATCTATATGTTTCTAATGCGGGAAAATATAAAAATATATTATTTAATGTTCATAAAATATAAAAATGTTGACTTGATTCATTATATTATTCGATAAACAATGAAAAGAAACCCATCTAATGGGAAAGACTATTTAATTTGGACCCAACTGATGCTCACATGATAGTTGGGTAAATAAAAATGTTTTAAAACACTTGATATAACCCATGAAGAGTGATATGTTTTTAATAATTTGTTCATAGGAAATATCCAGCCTATCCCTTAGAAACGGCCTAGATGGGATAAGGAGGTCATAGGGGACATAGGGGACCCTATCATGCCTAATATAGATATTAAAGATCTTGAAATTGGGTCTTTAACAGATTATATTGCTTTGGAAGAGGGAATACATTCCAATCATACATTTTTCCTATAAAAACATTCCTATGAAGAGATATTTAATAAGACTTTTGACCTGAGTGTCTCATTAAATAATATAGAAATATTTATAAAAGTGTTTAATGAGTCGATATAAATAAGGAAAAATCATTATGGATAAATAGAAAACCAATTTTTCCTCTACAAATGTAATAAATTGAAGATAAACACGAAATAGTATATAATGCTGTTATAAAATATGGCCTAGTGAATCAAGGACCTCATTAGAGATAATATAAAGGGGTGATATTTTAAAATTAATTTTAACTTCCATATAGTCCAATGATCTATAATGTTTAATTTTTAGGTAAGATATTATGTTGTCTAAATCAGTTTATAAATTGTTTGGGTTCAATATAGGATGTGAGGGTTCTCACTGAACCCTTAAAAGTAACCCTAGACAAAATATTACATATAGGAGGAACACATAATAAATAATCAGAATGTATATTTCTATTTATGAGAAAAACATGTATCTCATTAGATATTTTGTGTGAGAAGAGGATAGATAATTTAATTTAGGGGATAAATAATAACTTTATAGAATAAATTATAGGTAAGAATGTGATATAAATATATAACTTATCAGGGATAATAATGCATCAGGATTAAAGAAAATGTATTGTAGTGGTGGTTATCGGGATAAATCCTCCTTTAAATAAATATTAAACAATTTAAACTAAATTTTTCTAATTCATTTCCTTGTATAATTGTTTAAATATCATTAAAAGACATGTTTTCTAGGGGAATTATATTGGTTAAAACTATTAATAACCTATAATACCTCTACATCCACATGAACTAATTTAAAAATATCATTATCTTATTCCTATACTATTATATTTTTTTTCCAAATAATCAATAATAAATTATTTCCAGAGAAAAATCACTTATGACTATTTAGAGAAGGATTAAATATAAACTCATTAAGTGTCATATTGTACATGGCCTATTAGTATTAATATCACCTGAAAAAGAGACAAATTCAAGTTGTATGATATGTTTCCAAATTAACTAATTCTATTTTATCCATTAATTATTGTGTGTTGTTTTTATTTCACCGTCTCTCATTAATATATATTTTCATCTATATATCATTAATGTTTCCTATTCAAGTAGTTTCTCCACGATGGAGCTATGTTTTTTATTATGAATAATAAATTCAACAGTGTACTACTAATACTTAAACCATATATCCAAATGGTTGAGATATAACTAAATGAGTTCCATGGAATAATTGGAAATTTCAATATTATTGAACCATTAGTGTAACGACCCAAAGTTTTTCAATGGAAAATTAACTTCTTATATCTTTGTCATAAAAACACAAAATAATGAACTACTAAGTGATAAGTGACCTTTAAACATAATTTTGTCACCCCTATGTTTGGAATTTTAAAAATCCAACATACACGGCTGTGTTCAAGATAGTTTTTGGAGTCTAATGAAACAAAAATAATTTTTGGTGAATAGTAACATACCCTTATGAATAGTAACCTACCCTTATGAATAGTAATATGAACCTTATTAATAGTAAATAAGAGTAACATTACCTATGAATAATAAAATAAAATTTAAACATCATAGAAAGTGATAATTTGACCTTAGTAAACGTTTTTGGTATTTTATAAGTCATAAATAATTAATTATAATTAATTAATTAATTTAAAAGAATATTTATTTTCCTGAAATATATTCATAAATTATTTAATCAATGTCTAATAGTTATTAGATAATTTTATAAGACACTAAGTAATTTTTGAAAGAACTGCAAAATCAGTTTTAATTTTAAAAACTGTTTTTTATGTAAATTATGATTTTAATTAAATATTAAATTAATAATATTTATAAAATTATTTTTGAAAAATGGACTTCATTTTTGGATTCTACACGTCGAAAAATGGTTGGGCTAAAATTTTGGGATTTTTCTGAGATACTTGAATTTTTGATGAATAGTAGAATACATTAATTTATCATATAAATACATTTTAATTAAAACCCACTATTCCTGACATCACAAGTGATTTAAGCACCCAAATCCCAAATTCACAAGTCTAATTTACTATTCTTAGTCATCCAAGACTCACTATTCCTTGTCTTAGGTGAAATTAATAAACTAATCAATTTTATATTAAGGAAACCCCTCTCCCCTCCACTATAAAAGCCACCCTTCACTCCCTCTTTTCCTCACACCTCTCAAGCTCCAAGCCTTCTCTAAATTCTGCCCAAACACCTTCCCTAGCTCATTCCCCACGTCCAAAAGCTTCTGGTCTCATCAAAAGATCAAGCCTAGCTTCTTTAAAGAGGATCTCAAGAGGAGGATTCTAAAGGTAATTTCTCTCTCTCTTCTCCTTTAATTTCCTTTCAAGCTCAAGTTCTTTTCTTGATCTCTCTCTATCTATCATCATCCAAATTGTTCTGTAAATCCAGTATTTTATATATACTGTAATATTATGATTCTAATGTTATATTATACCACCCCACACCCTTTCCCCTTCCTTTTATTTTATTAAAGAGAACGTTGTTCATGTGGTGATAATTTATCACCTTCAAAAACAACATGCTCTCTTATTCCATTTATACATTAAATCTGGTCATGAAACCATTTTTATGGTTGAACCAGAATGTTTTATATGTATTATGTTCTATTTTATGTTCTGGAAAAACCTATGGTGATACTACTAAGTGAAAAGTTAAAATGAGTTGGTTGTGATCCAAAAACTACTCAAATTAGCCCAAATAATCTTCATTTAATTCTTATCTAATGATTCGGCCACATGGATCTAATATAACTCATTATAAAATCATTCATGCTTCTGTAATATCATTAATTACATTTTATATCATTTCTTGATGTTTACCCATGATCTACCCAAACATCAAATTAAGAATACAAGTGGACCGGTCAAGAAAACCATGAAAAAGAACATCCCTGATCAATGTTTTTAAACTCTATAAGTCATAAAAAGGAAAATAATATGAAACAATGAAACCATAATGAACACTATTAATGTATAAAAGGTTCTGGAATTTCTAATTAATGAATATAATATCATTATACAGGACAATAAAGGGAAGGAGGCATTCGAGTACAAGGTAAGGGGAAATCTCGAACCCAATTTTCTTCCTTCGGGTTCTCCCTCTTTCACTCCATTTTTGATATGGTTACCCCTCAAAGATCATTTATTCATCATTTCCTTTACTTTTATGGGATATAAATGTTTGTAATTGGTTTTTATGTTCATCAAAATGTTTTCCAAAAGAACTCTTCTTTCAAGATCTCACATTTTACCTCTCATTCAAGGTTAATGGTTCTTATATCAAGTATGTTGTTCCCTCTCTTTTTGGAACCCAATTCTTATGAATGTGTTATTATTAGATGAAAATCCATTCCTTTAAATGGGTTATTTATGTACATTTTTGATATGTGTTCTATATGGCAAGCATGATGATGATAATGTTATGATGTTACGGGTGCGCCCGGAATTATATAGCGCAATATGAATGTTTAAATGTGACGGGTGCGCCCGGAATTATATAGCGCTCCAATGCATTGGTTAATGTGATGAATCTCATGAGTAAATGTTAAAGGATGTGTGAACATGATTCTATCTTTGTTCACAAGTATGTGTGGTAGTTAACCACTATGAGATGATGATTCATTTTTATGCTTTGCCACATTTCAAGTTTATTGTTTATTCTCCTCTGATGTTCAAGATCTTCTTTCTATGTCATGATTATGATCACCCCATGCTATATTGTTCTTATCTATCCTCTTACTGGGAATTTAGCTCACCCCTTTTTATGTATATCCTCAGGTGGATACATGTACTAAGAAGAGGAAAAGTTCTACTAAGAAGCTATAGAAGAAGAGATTAAATGAATTTTTATGCTTGATGTTGTACTTGTTTTGTGTAGTCCTAGTTTCCCCATGACACTAAACCTTTGTATCCTCCATGTGCAATACTATAATGTTGTTTATCTTTGAAATTATGTAATAGTAATGTAAGAAAAGGTTGAGTCGCTATAGTTTGTATCAGAGGAAAGGTTTAGTTAATTTCGGAATTAGGATTAGTGAACCCTAAAGAAAACCTCTAGCATGAGACTAAGTACAAATATGCACACAAGGATATTTACCTAGGGATCCCATATGTTATGTTTTTGGTATAATTGTTTAAAATGATAAGTTATTCATGACTTGTTTACTTATGTTTTGATCTAACCTTTTCTATTTTAGAAAATGGTGGGAACCAGGAGAAATCAGGCCAACAACTCTTGTGAAGGCCAATGCAACGATTTCCCGAATGACATCCCCAATGATTTTGGAGGTGGAGTTCAAAACCTCAGGGAAATGATTACCCAATTATCCCGAGTTATGAATAATAACCATAATAATGGGGAACGTCCTCCTTCACCAAAGAGGGAGCATCTAGCTATCATATGTTTTATGCGGCAACAACCACCGACATTTTGTGGATCTTCTGATCCACTAGTTGCGGAACAGTGGGTCAATTCCATGGAGAAGATCTTTTCTGTTCTTCACTGTTACGAGATGGATAAGGTGGATTTAGCCGTTTATCGTCTAGATGGAGAAGATGATCAATGGTGGCCTTTGATTTAGAACATCAACCCAAGGGATGAAATTGAAGAGATGGAATGGGAAGACTTTAAGATAATGTTTCTTAATAAGTACTTCCCACGAACTCTTCGCACGAAGATGGAGAGAGAATTCATCGAACTCAACCAAAAATAAGGAGAATCTGTCACAACCTATGAATCAAATTTCACAATGCTTGCAAGGTATGCTTTGGGTTTTTTTTATCAACAATGATAGAAAAATTGATAGATTATTTAGTGGATTAAAACCACATCTTCAAAAAGCTCATGCAATTTGAGACTTTGGGAGTTATGAAGAAGTTGTTCTATGTGCTCTCAAGGTGGAGATGGAGTTTGGAGAATGGTCCCATGGCTATGGTGATAAGAAAAGAAAGATGGAGTTTCAAGCAGGTGGATCTAGTGATAAAGATGGGAAGAAAACACAACAACCCACTTGCCAAAAATGTGGGAAGTTGCACAATGGGAACTGCCTTAAAGGGACGGGGAAATGCTTATAGTGTGGGAAAGAAGGACACCTAGCTCACGAGTGTCGAAGAGACATGAAAAGAAAGGATAATGTAGCCGATGAATGGAGAGAACCACTCGTGGTTCAATGCTACAACTATAAGGAGCTAGGGCACTATTCAAACCAGTGCACTAAACCTCAAGCTCTCAAGGGTAATCAGCGCCAAAAACCACCAAAGCCAAAGGAACAAGGGAAGGCTTATGCCATCACTACTGTGGAGGTGGAACATGATAATGAAGTCGTACAAGGTACACCTCATATTCACTCAATAATGGAAAAAGTCTTGTTTTATTCTGGTTCTATGCATTCCTTTATATCTTGCAAGTTTGCTAGAACTACATAATCGAAGCCCCGAAATCTTGAAGTAGAGATATCTGTAAAAACACCGAGTGGTGCAATCATTGAAACCCAAGTGTTTGATTCTTCTCCTATTGACGTATGTGGGAAGATTCTTCGGGAAAATCTTGTAATACTTCCCTTGGTGGAATTCGACGCTATAATGGGAATGGATTGGCTCTCGTTATATAGATCACATATCAACTGTCGGGAAAAGAAAATATATTTTCATATTCTGTACCATCCCATGATCCTCTACAAATGCAAGGAAGATCATGAATCTCCTTTGAGAAATCCTTCAATGGTGTGGGTGATGATTCCCTATGAAGAAGCATACCTCACCCAAATGTTTGAGTCGAAGGAAAGTTCCAACCATGAAAAAATGCCTATCGTAAGGGAATACGGTGATATATTTCCCGAAGAGTTACCCAGAATTCCCCTGGATCGTGAGGTAGAGTTCTCAATTGAACTCATACCCGGAGCTACTCCTATCTCAAAGTGCCCCTATAGGATTGCTCCTATCGAACTGGAGGACTTAAAGAAGTAGCTGCAAGAGCATCTGGACAAAGGGTTCATACGCCCTAGTGCATCACCTTGGGGTGCACCAGTGCTCTTTGTGAAGAAGAAGGATGGAACCATGCGGCTGTGTATCGATTATCGGGAACTCAACAAGATCACCATAACGAACAAGTATCCTCTCCCAAGGATTGATGACTTGTTCGATCAGTTAAGAGGAGCTCAATACTTCTCAAAGGTGGATCTTCGTTCTGGATATCATCAAGTAAAGGTGAAGAAGGAAAATATTCAAAAGACTGCCTTCCGTACAAGGTATGGGCACTATGAGTTTTTGGTGATGCCCTTCGGACTTACGAATGCCCCTGCAATCTTCATGGATTTGATGAATAAATTCATTAGACATTACCTCGACAAATTTGTGGTAGTTTTTATTGATGATATTCTCATTTACTCCAAGTGTAAGGAGGAACATGAAGAACATCTAAGACTTGTGTTGGCGACATTGATAAAGGAGATGTTTTACGCCAAGTTCAGCAAGTGTGACTTTTGGATGAATCAAGTCACGTTATTGGGACTTGTGATCACAAGCGAAGGAATTCCTGTGGGCCCTTCAAAGACAAAGGCAATTGATGAATGGCCCAGGCCCTGTAGTGTCATAGAAATCCGTAGTTTTCTTGGATTAGCTGGGTACTACCGATGTTTTGTGAGAAACTTCTCATGATTGTCAAGCCCTCTAACTATGTTAACAAGGAAAGGTGTAAAGTATGTATAGACGGAAGAATGTGAGGGAAGCTTCAAGGAGTTAAAGAGAAGGCTGATCACTGCACCTGTACTCACAATTCCGAAAAGTGGAGAAAGTTTTATGATATAAAGTGATGCTTCAAAGAAAGACCTGGGATGTGTACTCATGAAAAATGATAATGTGATAGCCTACGCCTCACGACAGTTGAACATCCATGAGAAAAACTACCCGACGCATGATCTAGAGCTGGTAGCCGTGATTTTTGCCCTGAAAATCTGGTGGCATTACCTTTATGGTGATAAGTGTGACATATACACTGAACACAAGAGCCTAAAGTATATATTCACACAAAAGGAGCTCAACATGCGTCAAAGGATATGGTTAGAGCTAATCAAGGATTACGATTGCTCTATTCACTATCATCCTGGAAAGGCGAACAAGGTAGCTGATGCTCTAAGCAGGAAAGAACCTGCTACTCTATCCATGTTGAGGATTGAAAAAGACCCTATCTTCCTGGATATGCAATGGATGGATTTGGGAATCGTAAGGGGAGGGGATACATCCTACCTTTCCCAAATGATTGCGCAACCATCCATCCAACAGAAGATTAAGGAAGCACAAAGGGATGATGTAGAGATACAAAAGAGGGTGAATGCAGTAAAGGAAGGGAAGCTGCAAGAGATCCATATCGACGATAATGGTGTGATTCAGTTTGGAACGTGACTTTTTGTGCCTTAATCACCCGAAATAAAGATGGAACTATTGGATAATGCACATAGCTAAACTTTCTCTATTCATCCTGGAAGTACCAAGATGTATCGTGATCTCCGAGAACAATTCTGGTGTGATAACATGAAGAAGGAGATTTCGGAATATATATCAAGGTGCTTGGTATGTCAGCAAGTTAAAGATGAGCGGAAAAAGTCCAAAGGTATGATGCAGACATTGCCTATACCCATGTGGAAATGGGAAAATGTTACAATGGACTTTGTCACGGGTCTCCCGAAGATGTCAAGAGGAAATAATGCGATATGGGTTGTGGTTGATCAACTCACCAATACTGCCCATTTTATCTCAATTCGGGAAGAACTCTCACTTGAACAACTTGCAAGGATATATCTGAAGGAATTAGTGAGATTTCACGGTGTTCCACTCTCGATTGTCTCTGACCGTGATCCAAGGTTCACTTCTAAATTCTGGAGGAGCCTTCAACATGCTTTGAGTACTGAATTAAATTTCAGCACGGCCTATCACCCCCAAACTGATGGCCAGTCTGAAAGGACTATTCAGACACTTGAAGAAATGCTAAGATCCTGCTCTCTTGAATTCAAAGGTGGTTGGGATCAGCATCTTCCATTGGTTGAGTTCTCATACAACAATAGCTTCCACTTGAGTATTCAGATGGCTCTGTATGAAGATCTTTATGGGAAGCGATGTAGAACTCCAACCTATTGGGATGAAGTTGGAGAACGAAAACTACTTGGTCCCGATCTTTTTCAAGAGATAACAGAGAAAGTTCAAGTTATCCAGAAACATATCAAGGATTCTCAAAGTCGGCAAAAGAGCTATGATGACAATCATCGAAGGGACTTGGAGTTCGACGTTGGAGATAAAGTCTTCCTTCGAATATCTCCATGGAAGAGAGTCGTGCGATTCGAGAAGAAAGGGAAGCTAATCCCAAGGTACATTGGCCCCTTTGAGATCCTTGATCGTATAGGAGCTGTGGCATATCGTCTGGCACTTACACCGAATATGGCTCAAGTTCATGATGTGTTTCACATATCACTACTGAGGAAGTACATTCCAGACCCCTCACATGTACTAAAATCATAGGTGGTACAGTTGGAAGATGATTTCTCATATGAGGAGCAGCCGGTAAAAATTATGGTCCGAAGTGATAAGGTTCTACGCAAAAAGACAACCCGCCTTGTCAAAGTTTTGTGGAGGAACCAAAAGTTTGAGGAAGCAACTTGGGAACCAGAAGAGGCAATTAAAGAGAAGTACCCTCACCTGTTTGTGTAAAGTGAAATTTCGGGGGCGAAATTTCTTAAGGGGGGAGAATGTAATGACCCAAAGTTTTTCAATGGAAAATTCCCTTCTTATATCTATGTCATAAAAACACAAAATAATGAACTAATAAGTGATAAGTGACCTTTAAACATAATATTTTCACCCCTATGTTTGTAATTTTAAAAATCCAACATACACGGTTGTGTTCAAGATAGTTTTTGGAGTCTAATGAAACAAAAATAATATTTGGTGAATAGTAACCTACCCTTATGAATAGTAACCTACCCTTATGAATAGTAATATGAACCTTATGAATAGTAAATAAGAGTAACATAACCTATGAATAATAAAATAAAATTTAGACATCATAGAATGTGATAATTTGAACTTAGTAAATGTTTTTGGTATTTTATAAGTCATAAATAAATAATTATAATTAATTAATTAATTTAAAATAATATTTATTTTCCTGAAAATTATTCATAAATTATTGAATCAATGTCTAATAGTTTTTAGATAATTTTATAAGACCCTAAGTAATTTTTGAAAGAACTGCAAAATCAGTTTTAATTTTAAAAACTGTTTTTTAAGTAAATTATGATTTTAATTAAATATTAAATTAATAATATTTAGAAAATTATTTTTTAAAAATGGACTTCATTTTTGGATTCTACTCGTCGAAAAATGGTTGGGGTAAAATTTTGGTATTTTTCTGAGATACTTGATTTTTTGATGAATAGTAGAATACATTAATTTATCATATAAATACATTTTAATTAAAACCCACTATTCCTGACATCACAAGTGATGTAAGCACCAAAATCCCGAATTGAAAAGTCTAATTTACTATTATTAGTCATCCATGTCTCACTATTCCTTATCTTAGGTGAAATTAATAAACTAATCAATTTTATAATAAGGAAACCCTCTCCCCTCCACTATAAAAGCCACCCTTCACTCCCTCTTTTCCTCACACCTCTCAAGTTCCAAGACTTCTCTAAATTCTTCCCAAACACCTTCTCTAGATCATCCCCCACGTCCAAAAGCTTCTGTTCTCATCAAAAGTCCAAGCCTAGCTTCCTTAAAGAGGATCTCAAGTGGAGGATTCTAAAGGTAATTTCTCTCTCTCTTCTCCTTTAATTTCCTTTCAAGCTCAAGTTCCTTTCTTGATCTCTCTCTATCTATCTTCATCCAAATTGATCTGTAAATCCAGTATTTTATATATACTGTAATATTATGATTCTAATTTTATATTATACCACCCCACACCCTTTCCCCCTTCCTTTAATTTTATTAAATAGAATGTTGTTCATGTGGTGATAATTTATCACCTTCAAAAACAACATGCTCTCTCCTTCCATTTATACCTTCAATGTGGTCATGAAACCATTTTTATGGTTGAACAAGAATGTTTTATATGTATTATGTTCTATTTTATGTTCTGAAAATAACCTATGGCCATACTACTAAGTGAAAAGTTAAAATGAGTTGGTTGTGATCCAAAAACAGCTCAAATTAGCCCAAATAATCTTCATTTAATTGTTATCTAATGATTCGGCCACATGGATCTAATATAACTCATTATAAAATCATTAAAGCTTCTGTAATATAATTAATTACATGTAATATCAGTTCTGTTTGTTTACCCATGATCTACCCAAACATCAAATTAAGAATACAAGTGGACCTCTCAAGAAAACCATGAAAAAGAACATCCCAGATCAATGTTTTTAAACTCTATAAGTCATCCAAAGGAACATAATATGAAATAATGAAAACAGAATGAACCCTATTAATGTATAAAAGGTTCTGTAATTTCTAATTAATTAATATAATATCATTATACAGGACATTAAAGGGAAGGAGGCATTCGAGTACAAGGTAAGGGGAAATCTCGAACCCAGTTTTCTTTCTTTGGGTTCTCCCTCTTTCACTCCATTTTTGATATGGTTACCCGTCAAAGATCATTTTTTCATAATTTCCTTTAATTTTATGGGATATACATGTTTTTAATTGGTTTTTATGTTCATCAAAATGTTTTCCAAAAGAACTCTTCTTTCAAGATCTCACCTTTTACCTCTCATTCAAGGTTGATGGTTCTTATATCAAGTATGTTGTTCCCTCTCTTTTTGGAACCCAAAGCTTATGAATGTGTTATTATGAGATGAAACCCATTAATTTCCATGGGTTATTTATGTACATGTTTGATATGTGTTCTATGTGGAAATCATGATAATGATAATGTTATGATGTGACGGGTGCGCTCGGAATTATATAGCGCAATATGAATGTTTAAATGTGACGGGTGCGCCCGAAATTATATAGCGCTCCAATGCATTGGGTAAAGTGATGAATCTCATGATTAAATGTGAAATGATTCATGAACATGATGCTAGATTTTTTCACAAGTATGTGTGGTATTTAACCACTAAGACATGATGTTTCATTTTTATGCTTTGCCACATTTCAAGTATATTGTTTATGCTCCTCTCATGTTCAAGATCTTCTTCCTATGTCATGATTATGCTCACCCCATGCTATATTGTTCTTATCTATCCTCTTACTGGAAATCTAGATCACCCCTTTTGATGTATATCCTCAGGTGGCTACATGTACTAAGGAGAGGACAAGTGCTACTAAGAAGCTATAGAAGAAGATATTAAATGAATTTTTATGCTTGATGTTGTACTTGTTATGTGTAGTCCTAGTTTTCCAAAGATACTAAACCTCTGGATCCTCCATGTGTAATACTATAATGTTCTTTATCTTTGAAATGATGTAATAGTAATGTAAGAAAAGGTTGGGTCACTATAATTAGAGTATATCACCCCTATGATTCCTTAGTTTATTCTAGAGGTCTTCCCATTCATGGACTCAAATGAGATCATTCAATGGTAACTAAACCATGTCTTTGAAATCGTCATCCTACAATGAACACATCAATAATGATTTTTATTTTATGAAGTGATCGATATTTGAATCTATTGACACACAGATGAATTAAAAGATGAAGATATACAAAATAAATTGAAATCGTACATGGAAAACTACGGATAACTTTTATATTATAGATAATACTATTAATCAAACTCCATGTTATATTTCTACGCTGATTATTTTTACACTACATGAAACACATCCTGATTAATCCAATGTCAATAAGGGGGTTTTGATAAATTAATGTGTGAAATTTATCCATAATATAATGATAATATATCTCCATCCTTTCATTTCTAGATGGTCCATTATAGTATTAAAATTGTTGAATTTTTCGTAGTTATATATTTTATACCACATTCAATGAATGGACATATTATTCTTATATTTTTGTGTCATACGTGAATACTTATTTATTTTTGTAATGGGAGATATATTTTGAGGGAAGTATTGTGTGTATATATATATATTTAATATAATTATAATTTCTATATATTAATTGATTTATATGCATTCTCATTAAAACTTTACATGTTGTGTAGGTAAAAAAGTTAGAGACTGTAATGTTAAGCCCTAGATTTATTGGTTTTATTGTGACAAAATTTGGACTAATAAGTTTTTTGGACAATAATTATTAATTATCTTATTGAGAAAATAGATTATTCTATAATGTCTTATGTTATTAGAAAAATATAATATTTTATTAAATTAATTCATAATAAATAAATGAGATTTAAGATATTTGATAAATTATTTATAGAATAATGTGTGATAGGGAAACCGAATGTTAATTTTTTTTGTATGTTTCAAGAAAAAAAAGAATAAGTGTATTGTTGGACTACTAATATTGATTTCTTATATCCCATATAACTATTTTTTGATTATCTCCAAAACCACTCACACTATAATAATGATCACGTTTTATTAGTTTGTTTAATTGGTTTAGTTTTATTCTTTTTTAATCAGTGGTTAATTTCTTTGATTATTGATTATGGTTGATTTGGATGGAATATTCTTATATTTTGAATATTAGTTATGTGATGGTTTTCAGGTGCATATTTAAAATGGATCCATCAGTCAGTGTGCAACATGAAGGAAAAAAGATAAGTTAATTGGATGCATAATTAAATAACTTAAATGGTAATTTACAACATCTTCATGATTGTCTATGCATGGATTCACCTATGTGATATTTGACCTAAAAAAAATAATTACATTGATTAATCAGTTATATGAGAAATATCCATCAAGAGTAACTGGAAATATAAATTGGTTAAAGAAAGAAATAGGTCATATGAGTCATCTATGTGGTGAAAGTTTTACATCACTTCAATATGATACATTAGTATCTATGAATCCTTTAAAAAAAGAAAAGGGATATATCTATTTAAATTGGAAACATTACATTTGGCTATGTGAATAAAATGGTTATGAAATTCAATATTTCTATGTGAAGTGGAATTTCCTACATTGACTCACATATTATAATTAACTATGTGGTTTTAGATCATTAAATTATCAACATATATTTAAATCTTCAAATAAGGTATGTTTCCCTATGAGTTTTTATTTGTTACCAATGAAGCAGTCAACTGTTGTTTTCAATGTAGTTATATAATCCTTAAATGCTTCATTTAATATTTATAATAAAATCAAATATAATAGTAACAATGTAATGATATAGATGAAAAAATAGTAAATATTTTATTTGTCTCTACTGTTTTATAAAAACATCAAAGTGAAATTCATAACAATGATCCCTATTTTTCGATGAATCATGTGTAGTGAATTTAAATAATCAGGTGTTCTTGTTTTCAATAAAAAAATTAATGTTAGTGAATATTTATGCATGATATATTAATTGAACAAGAGAATACATATAATTAATTTCTCAATGAATCAATATCGAACCCTATTTTTGTACGTAATGTAATAAGAATATGTATTGACTTATCTACTATTAAAATTTTCAATATTATCTATATTTGTGGGAGTCTACTTATGATACAAAAAAATATGATTTTATATATTGGAGATATTTATTTTTCAATCAGTTGTTTCTTATATTTGTGAACTGAAATATGTAAACTCTTCCTTTCATTATCCCTCACTGTAAATGTTCATGGTGAAATAAATTTGAAGCCTGTTTCTTAGAATTTATTTATAGACCCTAATTGAAATTTATTATTCATGTACCGTGTTTCGACCACTTGCACTCATATATGTATTCATGAAAATTGGACACGATTTACCTAGAAAAAGGAATGGAATTACCAAAATCATTACAATAATAGAGAAGGAAGTTGGTAAAGAATAATAGGGAACTTTTATTCCCTGAACAACTATAAATATCTGCATTTCTATTTTTATATTTATTATCATATTTCAACGTCATATTTTCATGAAGATCAAAGAAAATAAAATTGTAAAAGATATAGAGATATATATTTTTATTTGAGAAAAATTTAAGGAACTCAATTCATCTCCCCACTTGAGTCATAATATGGTTATTCTATAGTGAAATTTTGATTCACAAGAAGTAATTAATGAATTATCAGTACTAAAAATTTCAAATATAATGATATATACTTCAATGGCAGCCATGAATAACATGAATTATAGAATGTATATGGATATAGAATATAATTTTAATGCTGATGGGTATTCTTGTTGGAAGGAAGAATTGATTATATATATAAATAGCCATGTTTTGAAGATTTATCTCCATGTTTTCAAGACTTATGAAATTCTCATGATAGAACCATAAACACAGGATGAAAAATATTAATAAAACAATGATCTATATTATAAATCTATATACACTATAATTTTTTTATTAGGTCTATATGATTTTAATAGAATTTCTTAGTGTCAAAAAACCCATGATATATGGAATATAATTTCAGTTTTTTATATAGGGACAAATAATATGTGGGATGTCCAAGTAAATACATCAAATATAAATTTTTATTATTTTAGATTGATGGGTTGTGATAGTATAAAACATTTTACTCAAATAATAATAGAAATTATAATTACTTTTTCTACTTTTGGGAAACATATTACTGAACTAGAATAGGATTTGAAAGATCATTTAATACAACCACCAAGGGGGAGTGGTATTTTTGCTTTTATAACATAATAAATAGTGGTCAAAATCCTCAACATAAAATATCATACCGGGATTCTAATTATGAAAGAGGAAGATAAAAGTTGAAGTTGGAGAACATATACTAAAAAATATTTGAATTATAACTATAGAAATATTATAATATAAAATATATTTATTATTATAAATGATAAATTCTAAATATATTATATTTTATTGGGACTAAAATCATGTATAAAGATTTCTTTTTACCAAAATATATATCTATTGTTATTAATTAATTAGTACCAACATATTTCTGGAAAACAGTTAAATTTGTTTCATTATCATATTAATGCCAAATTTTTGTTACTAAAAAAAGTAATATACTATTATTTGTTAGGATTTCCAATATTTATTTTTTACCATTTTAATTTTTCAGTACTTATTGAATATATAAAATAATTTATGTATCCTCATTTCATTTATATTATTTAACATTGAACTGAAACAATATATTAACATTATTCAAAATATTTTGATATATATTAGGACTATGAAATAGTATATTTTAGTCATAATTATTTAAAATAAATTATCATTTATGATTGTGTAAACCATTAATAAGAACCAAAACATGTCTAAAATGAATTATGACCACAAAAATTCAACTCACATGAATATAAACACCTTAAAACCTCTCAAGGGAGAAATTATCGCCCAGACTGATCAGATATATAGTTCCAAATATTCCAAAAAAAACCCTTCACCACCCCCATGATATGTCCCTTCTCATTGTATCTCATTCTTTGCATGACCTTTAGGAATTGAAAGCTCAATGATGATCCCGAGTGGGGAACCCAAAACTCCCCATCGATGCCTTATGGGATCCCATCAACCACCCTAATGACATTGTAAATAGGGAGTTTGAACTACCTTATGTGGCCCTGATGTCCATGACGTAATATATAGCTATTGGGATCCTCCTTTGACCTATTGTATCTTTTAAAAGGTTCATGAAATGGATGTGAGGATATGAATTCTGGTTTTAGTATGGGCATAAGAAAAAATCTGTATCACATTCAGTCGAATGATGTGTAGGGATCTTACTAAGCTTTCTCTTCTACTATCAAAGTGATGAAAACCTATAATCAATTGTATAGAGTTTTTAAATTGAATACTGATTTATGTATTAGAGTTATTATAATGAAACACGAGTTCTTATATTTGTAATTCTTTATTGGTTTATTTAAGAAATCAAATTACACACATCTCTCTGGAAAAGAACTCTATCCCAACATTGAATCAAGTTCTAGTGAAAAATATCCATCCATCTTCCAAGACCCTCACTATAATCATTATCCCTTGGAATATACCTATTATGAAACCTTGAAAATATTTTTTCTAATTCCTCATCTTCATAGAAATATATAAATTTTGACCACTTTTAGACTACATAATGAGAAACTATCCTGTTTCCAAATTACAGAGGAAATGGATTGAATATTTTATACGATAATGTGTACCATATTTATTTTCATGTTACAAAAATGTATGTATTTGTGTTTAATCAAAAAATAAGTAGTAAATTTATACGTTCTTGTTAATTTTTTGGTAGTTCTATCAAAATCTTCTTTCAAAAATTATTTTTGAATAATTCCCCCCATGAGTTTCCTATCAAAAATCTTCAAACATTATCAAATTTTTCACTTATATCGATGAATCATTTGAATAGTTCAAATTTATTTTATCTTATTAGAATCATTAAAATGTTGATTTCATATCAAAATTTACCAATTTTGAGCTACTAATGTTGACTGAATGCAGTTTAATTCAACTAAACTGTTTTCATTCCATAAATCAATGTGAAACATAAAATCCCCAATGAAATTTTACACCATTAATTAATTAATATTTATTGGTTAACACTGGAATCCACCAAAAATCATAAAATTTGATGGGAGTTCATTCATTATTTTGTGAATAATGTTTCTCAAATTTGTGTCTGATAATAATTAATTTAATTATTTGGTGTCTGTAATTCCAAAATCTTGTAACATTTCTTGATTAATGTTTGACTCCGATTATATTTGATCTGATAATAGACTATATTCATTTTTATACATCAATATTTTACTATACTATTGAATTTGACATTTATAGTCTATAATTCAAGGAAATTTTACAATACATTCCTCATGATTAGAGGCTAAAATGTTGAACATTGGATTACAATATATATATATATATATATTTCATTTAATTTTTATTTTGAACATAAAAATGTTATCTTTATAAGATTACAAACAAGATTTTTTTCATGTAAATGAATCAAAATTTCTTTTAGTATTTATAATTTACTACACTAAATCTTTTTTTGAAGTCAGTTTCCTTATCATTATATAGTTATTTAACTTTTATTTGTTGTAAATTGTTATATTACGACATAATTTTTAATTAAATGATGGTTGTTTTTTATTAATGATTGAATTAATGTTAATATTTTCATAAACATCCATAACATGTAATTTTACAAATGGCCCTTCTAAAATTTCACTTAAAAAATAGTTAGGGTTGGGAAACCAATATTTTGATGGAAAAATATTTCAAATCATATATTAAAAAAAATAATACTTTTAGGAGATCATTAATTATCTATCTATAAGGGCTTTGTATAATGGCACACTATTGTTTTTTAATTAAATTTTCAACAAGATCCTTGTTTTCATTCCAATAAGGAGTTATAAATTAATATTTAAATCACTAGTTACAAATTAAAATATCAATGAAGTTGAACTATATGTTTTGGAATATGTGGTAAATATTATGTTAAAAAAATAATGAATATAGGATCTATGGTTATAATATTTTCATTCATAACCAAAAATTGTTATGTTAATGTTGATTGATGCTGTAAAAGAGATTCTGGTATCTGTGCGGTTGATTCTGTCTTCAATGGTCAAAACAAAATTTTTCCTTGAATATAAAAATAGAAATATCAATTACTATTTAGTGTTTTTTTACAACTAGAATGCAATACTTTTCAATAAATTCAATTAATCCTATAAAACATTCTGATGTGGAAATAAATCAATTTTTGATGATCCATCAATGAGTTAAAAATTTCATTTTACTTGAGGATTTATGTTGTTACTATGAAATTAATAACCAATTTTAACGGTCAATACTAACATTTCAAGAATATATTTTACATGATCTGCATATTATTGTTATTTGGGGACTAAAAATGATTATATTTGGTGGGAAGTAATCAATGTGAAGATATTTGTTTGATAAACCTTGATAATATCATATGATGGTAGTTCTATTATCTTTTTGGTGTTCCAATATTGGGACTTATGTGATCCCTTGTGGCTTTTTTGTACATTTTATTATCAACCACACTTTTTTTACATTCCCAATAGTTTTCATGCTGATGAAATATGATTCATAGGAATATATTTTATTCCATCAATTTAGTTTTTTGCCTAATATTTTAGAGAATGTGGTAGTGAATACTATTTCTTATGTTCTTATATTTATAAATTAATGAATTATCTTATCCATTATCACATAACATCATATAAATGAAACAATGTCGAGAACAATTCCCATATGTTTATGAGATTTTTGTCACATTCTTTCATTTCTCAATGATTAGGAACACACATAAATATTTTTCATTAACCTCCCAATTTTGATGTCATGTGATTCAGAATATCATTCGGAAAAAAATTGAAATCCAAAATTGGTAAATTATTCAATAATTATCATTTAAATTTTTTTATTTATTAAAAAGGAAGTAGTTTTTCATATACACAACATGAATAGATTCAAGTAACCAAATTTCTCACAACACCAGATATTTAATAATGTAAATGCGACTTATGGGTTTATTATATCAATTTGTAGAATCATGATGAAATTTTATTTACCTGTTTGAATTAATTTCTTATCTAATGTATTTTTTTTTAAATAAATTGACATAATTATTTTAATAGATATTATGGAATTGAGGAGGTGATAAGAACATTCTTGATTAGGGTTATGTCCCTCTTGAAAGAATTAAATTCATCCTTGAGAGGGTGAAAATTTTTCTAATGGAAACTGGGAAGAATTATTTTGTCAAATATTTAAGGGATTTATGCCAAAAAGAATATAATTAATGATAAACTGATATATATTAACAATAAATAAATCTTGATTATCAATATGAAACCTGTAGATAATGTTTCTAGATGAGATAATCCATATTTTGTTGACTAAAAAGGCACAAAATTTTTTTTTTCACTAACATATAGTTGCAAATTGTAGATGCGTGGGTCAAGTTCATGACAGGTAGAATAATTGGTGAACTAGTTTTTCCCCAACCTCAGCACGACCCATTTTATTGAACTGGTTTACCCAACAGAACCTGTTTACTAATGGGTGAACCTAAAAATCAACCCTAAAAATATTTTATTAAAAAAATATATTCCCCACTAAATTAACCCAATGAAACCACATATCCTATTCCATTAATCCGTTATGACCCACAGCGGAAATATAATTCCATCAGGATAACAAGTTATTATAGTTTTCATTTGTCAAATAGAACCAATCATTGATATTATTTGAGTCTAAAATGGTTATCCCTATTAAAATACAAATCTATTTACACTAAAATCAGAAAGGTTTAAATCACATCAGGTCAAGAATTATCACATATAATCTAGAATAATGGAGCAATGTTTTACTAGGTTAGGGAGAAGTTTGATGCAACATTCATCAAAAGCACATGTGGAATTATTATTCTCCCTAAAATAGATGGATTAGTTTATAGGAATGTGTAGGGTTAATCCATTGTTGACATACAATGTGTTGAATAATCAAGGGATGTGTCTATCGAATGAGAATCAATGTGATGTGAATATAGTGACATGGGGACTTTTCCTGATGAAAAGGATCATCCAACCCACCATGATAGATCCATTGATCTTCATTGTTCGAATTATTAATCATTTTAAATCTAGTTAAAGGTGTGGGTTTTATAAGGTTCCAATTTTAAACAATACATGGTCTTGAATTAATTTAATAATTCAAATTGAGGATCCTTTGAGGTTTAGAGTTTTAGAGATTCTGCCATAACTATTAAATTACATTTCAAAAAATTACAATGTAGAAACTTTTACTAAGTTTTAATGTTTTTCATAAAATAAAAAATATTAAAAAAAGAAACATTTGTAGTTATATGGTTTAGACAACTTTACTTTTTCATGATCCCATTCATGACCCTATTAATCTTTAAGTCCCATGAAAAACATTTCAGAACATGGGATGAGTATATAAAGTTCAGTAAGGTTTATAAAACAAGGAATGAAATCATTAGTCCATCAATACATAAAAATCAATGAAATCATACATTTCATTATTTGACATACCTCACAAAATCATAAGATTTATATGAAATGGAAATCACAATTCATAAAGGGAACATGTGGCATCCATAACCTACTTACGTTGTAGCTTCCACAGCAATGTATGGAGTAACATTTGGAATAACCATCATAGTATATTCCCTAAATCCATATAAAGAATCATTAATGTTTACCTCCATCACATTACCCAATGAATTAGAGATTTATCTCGGGCTCAACCACCCTGGGTTTATGAGAGAACGACCAGTATAACAAAACAATTCCCAAGAACCAAAACATATTCATAACACATAAATCAAACATAAATGAATGATAAAATGTCCACATTTCAATAGAAATATATCATTTACATATACTTAAAAAACCAATCCATTATTGTAACACCCGAATATTTCATTGAATGTTATTTTATTTAAATTCAATAGCTTGCGCTACATGAAACACCAAGTTCGAGCGCAACGGGACTTACCAAACTAGCCCTTCAAAATCAGTTAATGAATAATGTTATTTAGACTTTGAATTTTACATACTCCATATAATTTTAACATATGTATTATTTGTTTCTCAGACATATTATAAGAACATATTCAATTTTTCAGAAAAAAATGTATTGTTTAAAAAAAAAATTTACCACCCATTAATGGTGAACCATTTTTAAATCCAATATTTGAACATTTAACATATTCATTTTGAAAAAATTAAATTCCTATTTAGATTCGGGACATTAATAATTTACTTTGGATGCAATTTTGGTATTTTTTTAATACTATAAATTTATTTATGAAAAGTTGGAAAAAATGTATTTTAATTCAAAACTGCCGTTTAATCTAATTTATTTATATGGTTAGATTATATTTTAAATTGGATATGATGTTTAATTAGATTATATTTTACCCTTTAATCCACTTTTGGTCATTGGAATTAATTTCCATTTGAAATTATACATAAAAAACTGTCAATATTTTGATTGTTATTGTTTCATAAAAACATGCTATTTGTTTTGACAATGAGAATTAATTTTAAAATTAAATTTTAAATTAATGAATCCGAATTATATGTGTTTAATTTTGTAAAATAGATATCATTTTTGAATTTGGAATATCAAATATAGCTTGGGCATAATTTTTGCTATTTTTCTGAAAAACATCCATTTTCGATAAATAGTGAAACCCCTATATAATAGATAAAAAACTAGCTTTTTCATTTAATTAAAAATTTAACACTTTTGTGAAATTAATAGTAACTTTTGTCTTTTATTTACCACGGTTATTGGTAAATAGGGTAATTCGATGTAAAAAAATTTCGAATAATACAAAATTACCTTAACACTTGATCTAACCTTATTGAATGAGTCATGGACGACCATGAGTTTCCTTGGGAGAATTTTGGGACCCTATAGAGCCACTTTAGAATGATAATGACACATTAATTTAACTAACTTAAAGTAAAGACAAAAATGGAATCAACAAATATCTTTTAGTAAATAAATTTTTAATGGGGTATTATAAGTAATCTTTTCGACTATAAAGAATCATTGGAAAGCTAAAATATTTCCTAAATTATGGATTTTTTTTAAAAAAATTAGATATAAAATAAAATAAATTATTTAAGATATAATAATGATGTTTTATTTACCTCATTAATAAATGATTTAAATAAATATGATTATTAATATTAAAATAATATCCAAAACATATCCAATTATTATTGGATGATTTTATTTCAACCATGTGTAATATTATATTTTAATTTAATTAGTATTGTACCTTTAGAAACTAAATATCACTATATAATAAAATAATAATTTCACACTTTTCTAAAGAGCACCTCCCCCCCCTTATAAAAGCACACCACTTCTCACCCATTACACACTCCTCTCAATCCAATTGGCTCATCCAACCCCTACCAAAATAATCTATCAAGATCTAAATAATCCTCATAGAATCCCCACCATAGGCCCAAGGAAATTCATGGAGTCCTTTAGGTTCAAACCAAATAAATTTAACCAAATTAAAGGTAATACTTTCTCTTAAATTCTTTTGTTTTATTTTGTTTTATTTTATTTATTTGACTTCTCCAACCCCCAAAAAACTTTTTATTACATTATTTTATTACAACAACAGTATCATAAATAAACTAGTATGTTATTATGATATGTATTCTAACTACACATACACACACCTCCATCTAATGGGTGAAAAATATACTATTTCTGTGGATGACAAACTAACGCAATAAGAAACGATGATTGTTCGATTATATCCTACCTCCTATTATAGTAGAAATTAATATGGAAATATATATATGATATATATATATATATTATTTTTATGTTTTCTTTATGATTCTGTTTTTCCATTTATATCATTATTTTATGGTTTCCATTATTGGTAAAACACGATAATTTCAGTTGAGGAAGTGCAGACATCCTCCCCATCAAAACGATATGACTCATTAATACCTTATGTGGGATGTATAAAGTATGGAATTAATGATATTATATTATATATTATACTGTTATTATAATATACCTATGTATCATTATGTTTTAATTCTATTAAAATACAAAATAGAAATGAAAGTAGCGTTCATGCATCCGTATAGCTTACCATCTCCATGAACGGTACATTTAATTTCTTATCTCCAAATGTTATGTACTATTATAAATAGATATATATACTATAAATATAATATATATATGATATCTAAATCATTTATATCATTCAGGTGACAATGAATTTTTGACCACATCGAAAAATTGTAATTATAACAAGTTTATTTATGACTCAAGTTCCGAATATCGATAAAATATCCAATATGAACACAAATAATTGACTAATTTTTATAGAAAGGTAATAAGTGATAGAAAAGGAATAATAAATTTGAAAAATGTTCTTAATAAATTATAAATTAACATAATTTTATTATTCAGGAAGAACACAGAACATATAAGACAAGTCAGACTAGAGGTAAGGGGTTTCTTATCTCACTTTAAATTCTGTGAGATTTCCATTGTTTTCCACTTATTTATTGAATGTTGTGTATTGTGTACTGCCATTTGATATATATGATCCTTATTTTCTTTATATTAATAGTATTTTATGATTAAATTTGTGGTTATTAACTTTAGGTCATAAGACTCAATTGATCACAACGAACTAAGGAGTTTTCATCTCACTTTTTATTCATGTCAGATTCATGCTATATTAGCCATTATTTCCTATTTTGTGGCGTATTTACTATCCACGATTGTATTCATTGTGTAATATAATTTAATTTATTGGTATTTACATCATCATTGTATTATCCTTATTTCATGGGGTGTATATTTCGTAAGATACCAAATCGGTAAGGGAATTTAAAATTTCAATTACAACTCATTCAGATTTACACATACTACATTGACTATTTTACACCATGATTATGTGGGGAATCACAACTAATTATTTATATAGTAATTTCCACTCCCCTTTGTGTGGATATACTCTTGGTACACATAATCACTCCATTGAAAACTTCTCAAGTCATTAATATGAACTTGATAAGAGTAATCTTAACCCAATTTTGATTCATTGATTTAAACATCCTAGTCATTGGTGTTGTTTTTACAAGAACATGTGTGAATGTACTGTGATTTATTTACCTTTAATATCCAATTATATTTAGTGTATTTATATTTTTCACACATAATTATTTCATCGATTTATCCTTATCCTAATGATATGGGCTTTATAGGGGATTTCATCTCAACATTCAATACATTGTTACTTCTTTGTTGTTATGCACCAATTCACTTTATTTGGTGTATAAAATATAATTTACATAGTATATCATGAATCCATTTTTTCTCATGACATTATAATGTTTTGATTACCTCAATTATTTGTATTCAAGTGTCTCTCATTTGGTTTGGAACTCTAACTATAATATCATTTTAAATGTTTTAATGATTTATTATTCTAAATCATTATCATTAATATACATGTTTTTAAAATGGTTTTATGGAATATTTATATGTAAATTAATGATATAAAATTAAAAATCCGTTTAAAAGTTTCATCGTGGAATGGGAGACTTTGATTCAAATATATATTTTAAATGAATTCTGGATAAATAATGAGATTTTTAAATGTTTTCAAGAAAAAGGGTGATATTTTTCTCAAATAGTTTTGATGATTTTTTTCATCTATGTAAATATCCTTCATTACTCTCGATTTAGGTTAATCTATTATAATAAAATCTTTTAAATTGTATTTAAAGAGTTATGTATGACTGTGGATGTGTTATTTTTATACCATTCATTGTTTATGGATAAATTGTTGACATTTCATATGCTATTTTTAATACGAATGTTTATGTTATGTTTAAAACATTCCATATGAGGAATTCATTGGACATAGTAAGTGACGAGTGGAGCCCCCTATAGCTTCTCGATGGATCAGTTGGTCTCTTTAGACAAACTCGTATCTTGGAAGAAGGCCTTGACAAAATCTTATCTTTAGTCTTGGCAAGAGGCCTTGACTATGTTGTTATGATGCCTGGAATTATGAATTCTATCATTACGAGATTAGATATTGATATTTCATGTAGTTTTTCGTCTAGTATAATACCCATGACTATGTTTTATTATGGAATTATTTTCTCATCTCATATCCCATCCATAAAGTGTTCATGATAATTATTTGTAATGTCATGTGTTTTCAATTATACTACATTTCAAATGTTTATGATATCTTCCAATATATTTCTTACACTTATTGAGAATTTGAGATCACCCCGTTCTCATGTTTCATTTCCCTAGGATACAAAGAAGTGAGTTATGAGTGACTTTTAGTAATAATCATGCAAGATTTGATGTTTCTAATGGAATAAATTAGTGTTGTTTTTCTTTTCAAGTCATAGTGTTGAACTTATGTATGTATCATGTTTCCAAGACTACTAAACTGATCGGTCCTTCAGCACTTCATTCCCTGTAATCATGACAATGTATTAAAATAATGCACCAACTTCTGGATTTTGGGGTTGGGGCATTACATTTGGTATTAGAGGAAGTTATTACAAAACATGGAAACTTGATTTAGAAAAACTATTATTAGAGAACATTAACCTAATATAGACTTTGAGGATTAGTATAGAATAATTTACTAGAATCTTGGTAATGTAGATAATTTGAGTATTTTACAGGCAGTACATGCCTCTCTGGATACGAGCAGGTAGAGGCGGCTCTAGCATAGATGTACCTAGGAGTGAAAAATCTGACAAAGAGTTTCGGGCATGACATGGGGTATCCTATTACAAAATAATGACCCTTGCTGCACTCTTGGTTACGACACTCTTTGGGGATATTCTTAGGATAATTTACATTATACTTACAAACAGATTTGGAGGATTTTAATATAAGATGAAAATAAATGACCATGGTTAATCCTTAGGTGTTTTAAATTGAAAATAAGGTGTCTTGATATTCTACAAATGATTTTATGACTATTATTACCCACACAGTGCTCTATATTTTTAGTCAATGGTTGTATTCCAAGGAAGTCATAGTAACTTTGATCATGATGTAGCCGGTTTGAACATTGGAGGAAATGAGAAAAAAAAGGGAATGTTGAAAGGCATAAAAGATATCATGTTCATGCCGAATTAGTTTCCAAATAATATCATCAAATATATATATATATTAACCAACTCCCAGACTCAACCAGGAAGAGAAAAGAGGTGAATGATAAGAGCTCCAATAGTGAAGACCATGGAGAAAAGACAGCTCATTTTCTATCATGCATGAAATGTGGATAAAGATACCTAAGAAGGTGTCTTAATAGAACAAATAAATTCATTATGTGTGGGAAACAAGGAAATAATGTAAATAATTTTTGAGGAAAAATGAATATAGTATAGAAGAAAATTAAAATGGTCAAATGAATACATTTACAGTCATTTTTTTTAAATGTAGGGGACCTGTCCATTACCCAAGTGAATTCCCTATTCTATAGGATATCCTCTCGGTCAAGGATGAAGCTATGATGAAATAAATGGATGAAGAAATGATTAAAAAGTATTAGTTCTCTTTGTTGATGGGATTACATTGGAATAATTTTCTCTTGAATTTGTAACCCTTCAGTGTTTCATGTGATAATGTTATTAGTGGCAGAATTATCTTTTCTCTTGTGGATATAGTTAAAAATAAGCATTTGGTTTTATATGATCATTGAGTTTGAGGAAAATAAAAATTAATAAATTTTGGAATAAAATTGCAGGGTGTGAGATAACATATGTGTTGAAATTATGTTATAGATATTTTGAGGAATCTATTTAATTTTTGGGAATATTATAAAATTATATAGTTTTTGAAAAAGGACAACACATAGACCGTTTGACAACCCATCATGTCAGACAATGCTGCGGGAATCGAACCAACAACCATAATACGACTGAGATTTATCGCATACCACTGTACTATGTGAAGTCCCTGGTTTGTGTAATTATTTATATTTAGTTTAATAAATTTATTGATCCATAATAAGTTTATTTTTTCATATTATGACTTATCAAATGTATATCTTTAGTATAGGAAATTGATTTGGAGATTATGTGATAAATGTAATTTTTTAAGACATTCACTCTATTTGGAATACTATATGCCTAAGGAAAATAGAATACTATGGGATTCATTTGAAGGGTATATGTGTTTTTTTACTTATGTTTTTTATTTTGGATTTATTATGATTTGGGTTATATATAGAAATAGTTAACCTATCATAGAGAATATGTGATTAGGTTAATTACTTTTAATTATGTGACTTTAAGAGTAGTCGATAATATTTAGAGATACAATTTAACGTGAAAAAAATACTTAAGCAATTTCTTATGTGTTTTGGGTTTCAATATTAGTTTGGATTATATTAAAATTGTTTATGGAAAATTGTTTATTGAATTATATTTGTTGAACTTTTGTTATTGTTGGTTTAATTTATGAAATTAAGATTAGTATTTCACTCTCTAAAGTATTATCCTTTTTGTGGATCATCTTATATTTTACTAACCATTTTTGTTTTGGTAAATCTCTAAATAAAAGGGAAATATATAGTTCATCCATTTTGAATTATGTGATTTTCTATTAGTTGATTCTAGTGATTCAAGTGTGACCAAGTAATCATTAATACTCCTGATTTAGAGTGAAAAATGAGTTTGTGGCAAGAATTAGATAAAGGATGAAACACTACTTGTCAAGTATATTTTTGTTGTCAAATTATATGATTAAATTAATTATTAAACTTTATGGAAGGGATCTTAAAACCAAAAATGTGTTATCCTAATGCTTTATTTTTTGTTGAACCGATGATAATTTAAATCGTCAAAGATTGATGGCTTTGAGGCCGTAAATTTTTACACTTGATTGTGATTTATTACCACAATCACTTCTATATATATATATTTATTTTATTCTTCCAATTATGTGTCTCTATTGTCCACCAATGTTCTCCTAATCGAGATCTTAATTTAGTGGTGACATTTTCATCTCCTTTTCCCTCTTTCTAAGACTAAATTTTATTAACCCGATTTCCGATGTGGGTTTTCCACAAAGGTACTTTTCTATTTTAAGCAATTAATTTCGAAAAACAATTTAAAATTTTGAGGACACAATTTATTGAATGAGAGGAGAATGTAACACCCCAATATTTCATAGTAATTTATTTTCTTTAAATTCAGTAGGTTACGCTACATGAAACACCAAGTTCGAGCGCACCACGACATACCAAACTAGCCATTCAAAAGAGGATATGAATATCATTAATTGGATTTTAAATTTTATATACTTTATATAATTTTAACTTATGTATTATGTGTTTCTTAGAAATATGATAAGAAGTAATTCACTTTTTCTGATAAAAAAATGTATTTTTAAAAAAATTCAATTTTACCACCTTTTAATAGGGATCCTTTTTTAAATCTTATATTTGACCCGTTTACATATTTCTTTTGACAAATTAAAATTTTTATTTAAAATCAGAACATCAAAATTTACTCTGGATGAAATTTTGGTATTTTTATAATAATATTCTTTTTAAATGAATAGTGAGAAGTAATGTATTTTAATTCAAAAATTCCTTTTAATATAATTTATTTATACGGCTATATTATATTTTAAATTTGTTTTGAAGAGTAATTAGATTATATTTTTACCCTTTAATCCAATTTTGGTCGTTGTAATTAATTTCTTTTTGAAATTATACATAAACAAGTGTCCATCTTTTGATAGTTATTGTTTCTTAAAAACATGTTGTTAGTTTTGACAATGGAAATTAATATTAAAATTAATTAATACAATTTTTATGTTTTGAATTTGGTAAAATAGAAATCATTTTTGAATTCTGATTATCAAATATATATTAGGCTCAAGTTTCGGTATTTTTCTGAAAAACATCAATTTTTGATGAATAGTGAAACCACTAAGTAGAAGTTAAAAATATGTCTTTTTCATTTTAATAAAACTAGTACTCGCCCATGAGAATGCAGATGGATACAATCCAATGTTCTAATAAAATATTCTCTACTCATATTAAACATTTCATTTCTTGATGAATAACATACACAATAATCATTTACCCAGTATCGAATATGAAACAATGTCATAAATGACACAATACTTAGGAAGATACTATATGTACTTAATTGGATGCATGAAAATTATCTATTCCAACTGGTGGTTTTTTTAGATGTATAAAAACTACTTATCATGAGTAATGTGGTATTAAATCTGCATCTCCATTATCTGTTTTGGAATCCTATCTACGAATGATGGAATCCTCTAGAAGAGGCACACGTTTTTTGATCGGTTCCCATTAGACATTCTATTATAAACCCGATCCTCAGATGTGAAATTATGCAGCTTCAATTCTGAGTATATCTTTAAAAGCTATCATGAAATATTTATAGTGGGTATTAATAGATACTATAAATTAAAACCGAGCAGGATTTTGGATTATATAGAATAGTTAGAAAATATTTGTGTTTGGGTAAGGCTGTTGCAAAAAATAAGGAGAGATAATTAGCAAGTAGTAGTAGTTATAAAAAATTAAAATTTGAAATCATAGAATTTTCTTACCTAATAAAATATTCAATTTAAGATAGGGTGTGTGGTAAAAATTAATTAATATCAAGAGATTTGTCTCAACTTATATGCAATTTGATAGAAAAATTAACTGAGATACTACAAGTATACATGAATTAAATATTTACTGAATCTTGGTGTCCCTTCCTATAAGAGAATCTAAAATTAAATCATCTTCAAAACCTCTGGATCCCTACATTGTATGTGTAAGGAAAAAATTGCTGCTAGTTGAACACTTATAGAACCATTATTCCATATAGTAAACTCATAGACTATGAAAATTCTGTTGAGAATATGATCACCCCCAATATGATTCTCTAGTAGATGGAGGCAAGCATAGGAATCTACTGGTACCTATAACTACCAAATGAATTCAATAATAAGAAAAGGATGTCTCAAAACAATATTGATATGTATAATTGATAATATAAATAATACACATATCATATCTCAATTTATCTACAACATGGCCTGATGATTTATTTTCCAGGTCTGCATCATCATATGGTCCCAGATGATGGCACCATGAGTTTGGAATAGGCCAACAGTAGTGATAGTAATTGATATTAATTATCATTGATTATAGATTCAATTTAATAAAGGTTGTATGGTTACAGAATCATTGAAAATCAAGATATTTATCTCAACTGATATGCAATATGATAAGCAATTTAATAGGTATGATTATAAGTTTATAGGAATTAAATATGTACTGAATGATTGTGCCTCTGACTAGAAGAAAATTGAAAGTGTCATCTGTTTCAAAACCTATGGATCCTTTGATATTTATAAGTAGGATGACATTACTACTAGTTGAACACATATTTAACCATTATTTCCTATATTAAACTAAGAGTCCTAGAAAATGTAGTTGACCAGATGATCACCACCAATATGAATCTCTAGTATATGTAGACAAGCAAGGTAATCTACTGGTAGCACTAAATCCCAAATGAATTATACAATAATAAAATTGTGGCTAGTAACAATATTGATATGTACAATTGATAATATAAATAATAAACATATCATTCCTCAATTTATATACAACATGACCAAATTATTTCTTTTCCAGGTAAGCCTAATCATATGGTCCTAGATGACGGCACCATTAGTTTGTAATAGGAGTGCATAGAATTATGAGACCCCATTTTAAAAGTTGACAAATAAAAAGAATAAAGTAAGAGTATATGAATTTTTAAATTTTGAAGAAGATTTGAATTCATATTCAATTTTGATCATAATAACTGTTATGGAAGTAGTGAAATAAAAAGTTAAAGATAAATCCAAGATAAGGAAGTGGATGTAATAGTTAACAAAGAAAAAGAATAGAGTAAAAGTATATAAATTTTTAAATTTTGAGGAATATTTAAATTCATTTTTAATTTTTATAACAATAATTGTTATTCAAGAACTGAATTAAAAAGCTAAAAATAAATCCAAGATAAGGCAGTGGTTATAATAATAAAAATGAGAAATGTGAAAATAAATGAAATAATAATAAATTGAATGAGTGGAGTCATTAACCCATGATAAGATGCTCCAATAGAGATCCGTAAACAACTTGAGTAAACCAAAAAACATGAAATTGAATAAAAAAAATTAGTTTAAGAAATATTGAATATTGATGTAGCATGATAATTAATATCACAATTCTATAAAAAGTCAATGTTGTATACATAATAACTGAATATAAAATATGTAAACACATATAGTAGTGCATTTGTTTTCCATAGACCAAAAAATTCCTTAATATATCATTCTCACCATCACTTCTTGTAAAGAATGGTTCTGTAATGAGATGAAACAATACCTTGCGTAATTCGTGATAAAGATTTAGGATAAAAAAACACATTCCAATGACCCACTGTTCTAAAACACATGATACAATGCTCTAAAATACATGATAAAATGCTCTTAAAAATGATCCAATGATATAATAAATCACAAGATCCTCTGCTCAAACAAATTAAAATTCTTATGAACCAAAAAATGCATGAACCACCAGTCAAAGAAAAAAATAGTCCACTACTCTAAAAAATAATGTGATACATGAAATACAATGCATGATCTAGTGATAAATTAAAAAACCTGATCCACTACTGAATTAAATTATATGATCAAATACCGTAAAAATTGATACAATTCTCTAAAACATGTCTTCTAATATTTAGTACATGTAACTAATAAAATTTTGAAGTTAAATTCTTGATGAGCAATATGAAAAATTTTCATTAATTAAAGGTATTGTTTTACCTAGTTTTTTTAGTAATGAGGAGTCATAGTGGTGTAATAAGAGCTAATAAGCCTTGAGCTGATGGCATACACAATCATGCAATATGTTTACCTGCAGTTACAGTATTATTTAAAAAATCCAGAAATATCTATGTATGAAAAATATGAAAACAGTTGCACATAAAAAATCTAGAATCGGGTATGTTTCAACAACTTGTAGGAAATTATATAAGTTTGGGTGTCATCTAAATATAGGTGCACTGAAATGGTATCTCAAATTTATTCATTGACATTGTATGTAAGACCATCTTGAAATGTCAATGGGGATAACAAGATGTCCAGGACCTTTTGTTCCACAGAAAAATATTCCCAAATTCATGTTTTTACCAGAGAAGAATCCCAATTCCTAGTAGAATTTAGTTGGAATCCCGAAAATGCCCATAAGATGCACCATTACTAAAATATAAATCATCATCTGAACATAATTACCGGTCAAAAATCGATAAATACATGATTCACTACAAAAACAGAAAAATAATAACATAATCAAACATAATTTAAAACATATATCAATTAAAGTATTTCTAAGATTAGTGTTGAATTGAAGTATATTATTCTAAAACATAAATATTGATTCCCTAAATTTGGTTTTACTTTATTTTCCAAATATTATATAGTGATTACCTCTATTTGGTTTACGTTTAGTAGGGATAATGGGGGAACGATAAATATACAAATCATTAGTGCATATGATATATTATTGAAATGAAAATGAAAATAGAAAGTACATTCTACAATAAAAACTCCACATTGAACACTTAAACAAATGAAACATACCAAATAAAAAACTCAAAGCAGTGGACATCAGGTTCCTACAAGTAAAACACAAGTATTTATACTCACCCAATCCTTCCATTATGATGATTAGAAGGAATTCAAGGAATTCACTACACCATGAATGAAACACGGCCACTCCTGACCCCATACAGAGGATAGAATTCATAACTGAATAGAAAAACCATCTCACAATGTCAGCTAAAATCCACAGATGTGCATCTTGAAGACACCTCATTATATCGCATACTGGAATGGGATTCTCCCATATACAAGGGTTGGTCACGTTCTAGCTCAGTTCATGGACCAATATTTAATGATTTCACAAAATCTTTCTTTGTACTATTTTTAGTATTTCATGATGTACAACTCCATTTCAGAAATTGTCTTGATAACTTCATTTGAAGGTTGAGTCACCTGCAATATATAAATAAAAATAGTCAACATTCATCATACAAAATTATGTGCATTATTAAAAATAATTTTTACACAATTAATAAGGGAACCCATTGGTTGATCACCTAAAAATAATAATTGAGTAAACTATATATATTTGAAATATGTTGTTGAAGGTACCTATGAAAACCTTTTATATTGACTTTTAATCTGAACAAACCTACCCTAATACAATCATTGAACAGAAGAAAGTGAATTTCAATTGGGTAGTGTGACAAATTAATATACTCCAGCTTGAGATTTATCTAAAACTCATTACACAAAATAAACTCAGTCAAATACTGGGCTTCAAAATTAAAATTTTATTTGATTTTGAAAATGAACAAATCAAAACCACCCATTTATGAACTACTAAAGTACATGAAATTAAAAACAAAAAACATATAAAATGAATTTATAAATATCTTAAAATAATAAATATAAATTAACAATAATTTATATATCAAAATATCTATATTTTGATTAATCTCACTAAATAATGGATGGAACTCACAAGATGCTCAATATAGTTGAATTCAAGTTATTGTATAGCTTTAGTATGTTGATCTCAGATTTATCTCAAAAAATATGTTGTGAAACTCATAGACTATCCAGTAAAAGTCATGAAGAATGTGATTATCACTGTATCATTTACTGCTTGAGTTGTAAAAAATATAAAATTCCATACATCATATCCTCTTAAAGAGTTAGTTGAAAAAAATACATGAATCAATCACAACTGAGACATAAATGTTACAAATCTCTTAAGTTTCTTCTCCATGATTGTAAAATGAAGGAATTATTTCAATCATCTCATGCACATTCATCAATATTTTGGTTCATCGCTATGCTGGGTTGAGAAAAATCATAGTATGTCTACAAACTCTTAGACATGACTCAAAAATCTACAACATTGCATCATTGTACAGATCCATTGACATATCATGTGAGATGAATATTCTTTAATGGAGACAAAACACACTGAATCACAACATAATCATACCGAAATACTACATTTTAAATATACATTGGAGTCAATAGGGAAAACATAATCGTATAAAAGAATTATAATCATATGTTTCATCTGTTTTATGTTCTCAAAAATCAATATATAGTGGAGTAAATAGTGAAAACATATCACCTGCAATCATATGTTGGATGAAAGGGAGGATAACTCCATGATTCTATGACCAATAACCTGCATTCATATAGTGTGTAAATGAAAATGAAAAATGATCCATTGTAGGGAGATTAATTCCACAATTTTTGGAAAACGTACATGTTGTAGAGATCTGGCACTTATTAGTGCAGGATTCCCTTGATATCTTCATGTGTTCGGTGAGTCACCTGCAATATATAAATAAAAATAATCAATATTAATCTTAAAACATGAAGTGCCTAATCAAAACATTATGAGATGAATATCCCATAATGGAGACAAAACACTCTGAATCACAACTTAATCATACTAAAATAAAACCTTGTCAATATACATTGAAGTACATAGTGAAATCATAATCATATTAAAGAATTATAATCATATGTTTCATATGTATTTAATTCAAAAAATCAATATACAGTGGATTGAAGAGTGAAAACAGATTACCAGCATTCATATGTTGGATGAAAGAGAGGTTAAATCCAAGATTTTACGACCAATAATATGCATTCCCATAGTGTGTACCTCCAAATAAAAAATTATGAATGGTAGTGAGAAGTAATAGTAATCACTCATTCTGGGGGTTGTATTGATAATTATATACATAAAACACATACTCAACAATAATAGGTTCAACTAGTGCATGGACACAATATCCTACAACATTAAATTCAATCCCATCTAAATAACACATCCATTCAAATCATGATGAAATGAGATAAAAATATCAAACATACTAATTATTAGGTGTGAAACAATGATCCAAAAATACCTGAAAATACTATAAACAATATGTTATAAGATGAAAATTTTAATACAATGTCGGGATTAAGAAACATGATTACTGATATTAAATTCAAAATCAGTATTCTTTACATGTCTTAATGACATTAATGTAAGATCTCTTAAACCATTCAGTTAATATTAAGAATTAAAAGATTCAATTTGATGAAAAAATGGCATGAAATTGATGATGAGTAATGTAAAAATATGCATTGATTTATGATGTGATGAACCATTGAAGGAAAATTTGAAAATGAAATGATTTATCTGCATGAAAGAATGGGATAAAATTAATGATGAGTAATTAAATGGGTTGTACTTATGGTGAAAATGCTTCAAGAAATGAGGATAGAATGCCTTTTGTTCAGATCTTGAACATTATTGTCTCTGAATACTGATATAGATATGTTAGTATCATTTTGGGGCCACAAAAACTAATCTTTGAAATCAGTAATATTGCATTAGATTTTGGAAGAATTATATTAATAGGGTTAAATAAATAACTTAAAATCATAGCATAATATAACAGATTAGTTAGGAATGAAAACATTCCTAGTGTCGGAGGCATCTAGAAAAGGTTGAATCTGCATCAAGGTTCAATGTCCAACCATTAGTGAGATGTACGAATGTAGAGGAAAAATGATTTTCCAATGAATGTGGAGGTTTCAGTGAAGTTGAAGAGCTTCGTGAATCTTTTGTGGGTCATCCGCCACAACAGTCGATGATGAAGAATAATTTGGACGATTTACGGATGGTGTAAGTGAGAAAGATGAAAGAAATAGGGAACCCTAAGAGAAGGTGACCGAAAATGCGAATGGATGGGTAGGTATTGTTTTGATAGAGGGTGGTCATAGATGGAGGAGGAGAACTCAGTCGACGATGTAGTTGAAATGGGAGGCCGTACGGGAGGTAGTGGTTGGAAGAGAAGATTTTCAGTGGGAACCCTTGGAGGTGGAGATATTTGTTGTGAGAAAGATCGAAATGGTTTTGAGGGATTGAGTAAATACGTGAGGAGGAGTAGGCAGAGTAGAAGCACCCGGTGGCGAGGTTTCCAATGTTGGTGCAGGTGGAGGTGGCACAGGTGGAGGTGAAGAAGGTGGAGTCAGCCACAATGAATGAGTTGGAAGAGACGGATAATGGGAAACTGTAATAGGGGGGGGGAGAGCAGATGGAAACGCGGGTGTTGGGATCCCGTAGGTGAAGAATCGTGAAGTGGTATGGCGGAGGGAAATGTTTTAGGTGTCGTAGTTGCATATGCAGGTGAAACGTTAGCAGAAAAGAATCATAATTTAGTATAGATAAGAGATTTTCCCGCTTATTTGAAGTAAATTTCTAAAATCCTAGATACAGGGTAGTTATTAGTAAGAAAAATGTGGTTCAATAAGACTATAATAATTTTTGGTGAATAGTATCTTTTGACATTTATTTACCGCGGATAAGGGTAAATATGGAAATTCAAGGTAAAAATAATATTATAATAATACAAAATTCCCTTAACACTTTTTCTAACCCTATTTGATGAGTCATGGCCAACCATGGGCATCCTTGGGTCAATTTTGGGACCCCATTTTGCCACTTGAAAATGATAATGACACATTATTGTAATTAACTTAAAGTAAAGACAAAAATTTCATTAACAATTATCTTTTTGAATATATATTATTACATTGTGTTATATAAGTCATAATTTTGACTATAAATAATAATAGGAAAGATAAAAATATTTCCTACATTCGGGTAATTTTTTTCTAATTTCAAGACATCAAATAAATTAAATTATTTATGACACAATAAGGATGTAGTATTTAACTCATTAATAAATGATTTAAATAAATATGATTATAAATATTATAATAATATCCCAAACCTATTCAACTCTTATTGGATGATTTTATTTCGACCATGAGTCTTTTTATCTTCTACTGTAATTAGTTTTGGGCCATTAGAAACTGAATATCACAATATAATAAAATACTATTTTCACACATTCATAATGAGCCCCACCTCCCCCTTATAAAAGGACACTACTTTTATCCCATTCCACACACCTCTCAAGCCCCTTGGCCCATCCATACCCTGCAGAGATAATCACTTCATATCCCCCTTTTCCTCTTAGAAGCCTCCCCTTGGGCAGAAGGCACTTCAAAAAGTCCTTTTGGTTCAAACCAATAGATGTTACCCAAATTATAGGTAACCCTTTCTCTTGAATTATTTTGTATTATTTTGATTTATATTACTTCTACAACCCACAAAACACATTTTATTACATTATTTTATAAAAACAACAATATCCTAAATATAATAGGATGTTTCTATGAAAAGTATTCGAACTACACTTACAGACACCTCCATCTAATGGGTGATGAACATACTGTTTCTGTGGACGATAAACTAACACCTCACGAAATGATGATTGTTCGATTATCTCCTACCTAATCTTATTGTGGCCATTAAGATGGAAATATATTTATATAAAATATATATTATGTTTATGTTTCCTTTATTTTTCTTTATTTTGCATTTATATCATTATTTAAATGTTTCCCTTATGGGTTAAAAGCGATAATTTCATTTGAGGAAGGGAGGACAACCATCCCCTCAAAATGACATGACTCGTTAATGCCTTTTGTGATACGAATATAAGATTAATTTAATGATATTATATATGATGTTATACTGTAATTATAATATACCTATGTATCATTATGTATTAATTATATTAAAATACAAAATAGAAATGAAAGTAACAATCATGCGTGCATATGACTTACCATCTCCTTGAACGGTATGTTTCATTTATTATCTAAAAATGTTATGTACTGTTATAAATAGATATATATACTAGATATATAATATATAAATATGATATCTATATCATTTATATCATTCTGGAGATAATTTACTTTTTACCACTTTGAAAAACTGTAATTATAACAAGTTTATTTTTGACTCAATTTCCCAACATCGATAAAATATCCAATATGAACTGAAATAATTAACAAATTGTAATAACAAGGTAATAATTGATATAAAAGGAATAATAAAAATGAAAAATGTTCTTAATCAATTAGTAATTAACTTGAGTTATTTATTGAGGATGAAAAAGGAACATATAAGACAAATCAGACATAAGGTAAGGGGTTTCTTATCTCACTTTTAATTCGATGAGATTTCCATTGTTCGGCACATATTAATTGCATGTAGTGTATTGTGTAATACCATTTGATATATATAATCATTATTTTATTTATATTCATGGTATTATGTGATTCATTTGGTGGTTATTAAATTTTCATCATACGACTTGATTGATCACAACGAAGTAAGGGTTTTTAATCTCACTTTTTATTTCTGTGAGATTCATGCTATATTTCCCACTATTTCTTTTTTTTGTGGAACATGTACTGTCCATGATTGGATTAATTGTTTAATATAATTTAATTAATGTGTATTTACATCATAATTTTATGATCAATCTTTAATGGGTTTTATGTTTCGTATGTTACCAAATCGGTAAGGGAATTTCAAATTTTAATTTCAACTCATTCCGATTTACGAATAATTCATTGACTAGTTTACTCCAAGATAATGTGTGGAATCACAATTTATTATTTATGTAGTAATATCCACTCACCTTTTTGTGGATATATTCTTGATACACATAATCACTCCATTGATAACTTCTCATGTCATTGATATGAACTTGATAAGAGTAATGTTAACTGAATTTTCATTCATTGAGTTAAACATCCAATCATTGGTGTTGTTTTTACAAGAATATGTGTGAATGTACACTTATTGATTTACACGGAATATCCAGTAATATTTAGTATATTTATATTTTTCACACATAATTATGTCATTGGTTTATCCTTAACCTAAGGTTACAATTTTTATGAGTGATTTCATCTCAACTTACATTCCATTGAGACTTTTTTGTTGTAATGCGCCAATTCTCTTTTATTTGGTGTATATACTGTAATTTTGAATAGTATATCGTGAATCCCTTTATTCTTATTATATTATAATAATTTTAGTACCTCAAATATTTTCATTCAAATGTCTCTCATTTGGATAGGAACTCTAACTAAAATATCATTTTAAATGTTTTAAATATTTAGTCTTCTAAATCTTTTTCATTAATGTCCTTATTTTATAAATGGTCATAAGGATTTATTTATATGGACAGTAATGTTATCAAATTAAAATTCATTTTAAATGTTTCAAAGTTTTATGAAGCACTATGATTCATAAATCTATTTTAAATGGCTTCTTGATAAATAGTGAGACTTTTAAATGTTTTCAAGAAAAAAGGGTGCTTTTTCACTCAAATAGTTTTGATGATTTTTTTATTCTATGTCAATATCCTTAATTATTATAGATTTAGGTTAATATATTATAATACAGTCATCTATATTGTATTGAATGAGTTCTGTTTAACTGTTGATGTGATACTTTTATACCATTTTTGGTTTATGGATAAAGTATTGACATTTTGTATGCTTGTTTTAATATGATTGTTAATGTAAAGATTAAACCTTTTCATGTGTGGAATTAATTGGACATAGTAAGTGACTGGTGGAGTCTGCTATAGTTCCTCGATGCGTCAGTAGGTCTCATAAGACAAACCAGTGTCCTCACACAAGGAATTGACAAAATCTTATCTGTATTCTTGGTACGAGTCCTTGACTATGTGGTTATGATGTCCTACATTTTTCATTTCAGCATTATCAGATTAGTTATTGATATTTCATGGTGTTATTATACTTGTAGAATACTAATGACGATTTTTATTATGGCATTATTTACTCAGATCGTATTCCTTCCATAAAGTGTTCATGTTAATTATTTGTAAAGGCATGTTTTTTTAATAATTCACCATTCATATTGTTTGTGTTATCTTTTTCTATATTTCTTACTCTTACTGAGCATTTGAACTCACCCCTTTCTCATGTTTCATTTTCCCAGGATATGAAGAAGTTAGTTTTGAGTGACTTGAAGGAATAATCTTGGAATCTTGGATGTTTCTAATGGAATAAATTAGTGTTGTGTTTAATTTCAAGTTGTGGTGTTGATCATATGTATGTATCTTGGTTCCAATACTACTATACTGATCGGTCCGTCGGAACCTGGTTCATTGTAATCATGCTAATGTATTAAAATAATGCATCATTTCCTGGATTCTGGGGTCGAGGCGATACATTTGGCATCATAGGAAGTTTAGTAAAGACCTTGGAAACTATATTTAGATAAACTCTAATTGGATCACATTACCCTAAGATAGACTTTGAGGTTTAGTATAGAAGAACTTCCTAGAATCATGGTAATGTAGATAATTTGTTTATTTTCCAAGAAGTCCATCCTTTTCTGGATACGAGAATGTAGAAGTAGCTATGGCATAGATATAACTAGGATTGAAAACTATGACAAGGAGTTTTGGGCTTGACCCGGGGTATCCTGGTACACGACAAAAGTCATTGCTGAACTCTTGGTTATGACACTCCCAGAGGATATTATTTGGATAATAATCATTCTATTTACAAACTGATTTAAAATATTTTAATATAAGAATAGAATAAATGACCTTGGTTAATCCTAAGGTGTTTCAAATTGAAAATAAGGTGTCATGATATTCTCCAAATCACATTATGACTATTATTTCTCATACAATGCTTTATGGTTTTAGTCAATGTCTATATTACAAGGAAGCCATAGTAACTTTGAGAATGATGTAAATTGTTTGAATGGAGGTGTAAATGAGAAAAAATATGAAATGATGACAGTTATAAAAGATATCATGTTCATGCAGAATCAGTTTTGAAAAAATATGATCAACAACATATATATTAACCAACTCCAGTACTCCACAAGGAAGAGAAAAGTGGTGAATTGTAAGATCTCCAGTAGTGAAGACCATGGAGAAAAGAAAGCTCATTTTACATCATGCATGAAATTTGGAAGGATACAACTTGGAAGGTCTATTAATGGAAGAAAGAAACACTTTATGTTTGGGAAAGAAGGACATAATGTAAATAATTGAAGATGAAAAATGAAGAGTACAATAGAAGAAATTAAAAATGGCCCTAAGAATCAATTTACAGTATTCTTCCATAAATGTAGGGGACCTAGCCATTACCTGAGTGCATTCCCTATTACATATGATATCCTATTGTTCACGAAAGTAACTATGTTGAAATAAATGTATGGAGAAATGTTTAAAATGTATTAGTGCTCTTTGTTTATGTGATTACATTGGAATAAATTTCTCTTTTATTTTTAAACCTGATGTTTGTCATGTGAAAATGATATTTGAGGAATAATTATTTTTTCTCTTGTGGATATAGTTATAAATAACCAATTGGTTTTATATGGAAATTGAGTTTCAGGAAATTACAAGTTATTAAATTTTTGAATGAAAATGAGAGGTATGAGATAAGATTTTTGATGACATTATGCTATAGTTCTTTTGAGGAATATATCTCATTATTGGGAATGTTATAAAATTATATAGTTTTTGAAAAAGAAAAAAATGTAGACTATGTGATAACCAGTCGTGTCAGAAAAAGCTGTAGGAATTGAACCCATAAACATAGTGTGATTGAGATTTATCACCTACCGCTGGACTTTGTGAAGTCCCTAGTTAGAGTGACTAAATATTTTTAGTCAAAGGATTTTATTGATCACTAATAAGTTGATTAGGGATTTTATTCCTTATCAAATAGATATCTTTAGAATAGAACACTGATTTAGTGATTATGGGATAAATGTTATTTAGGATGACGTTCGCTCTATTGGAAATATTATATGCTTTAGGAAAATAGAGTACTATGGGATTACATATGAAGAATAAGAGTGTTTTTTTAAATATTTTTTTATTGTTTATTTATAGAGATTTGGGTTATTTATGGAAATAATTAAGCTATCATATAGAATTTGTGATTAGGTTAATTAATTTTAAGTATGTGACTTTATGAGTAGTCGATTTTATTTGGAGATACAATTTAACGTGGAAAGCTACGTAGTCAAATTCTTCTGAGTTTTGAGTTTCAATATTAGTTTAGATTATGTTAAATTATTTTATGGAGAATTGTTTATTGAATGGTATTTATTGAACTTTGGGTATTTTTTTATTAAATTTTGAAATTATGATTTGTATTTCTTTCTCTAAAGTATTATCCTTTTTGTAGATCATCTGATCATTTACTATCCATTTTGGTTTTGGATAATCTCTAAATAAAAGGGAAATATGTATTTCATTCATTTTGGAATATGTGATTCACAATAAGTTTATTCTAGTGCTTCAGGTGTGACCAAGTCATCATTAATACTCAATATTTGGAGTAAAAGATGAGATTGTGGTATAAATTATATAAAGGATGAGAATCTACTTGTCATTTATATTTTTGTTTTCGTATTCAATGAATAAATTCATTATTAAACATTAGGGAAGGGATCTTAAAACCAAAAATGTGTTATCCTAATGCTTTATGTTTTCTTAAACCAGTGATATTTTAAATTGTCATAGATTGATGGATTTGAGGCCCTCAATTTTACAGTTGTTTGTTATTGTTGACCTCAATCAATCCCTATATATATTTATGATTTTCATCTAATTATGTGTTTATAATTTCCGACAATGTTCTACTAATCGAGATCATAATTTAGTGGTGACATTTTCATCTCCTTTTCCCTCTTATTAAAACTAAATATTTTTAACCCAATTTCCGATGTGTTTTTTCCACAAAGGTATTTTTATGTTTTTGACCTTTTATTTTCAAAGAAAAATTTCAAATTTCAAGGTTGAAATTTATTAAATATGGGAAGAATGCAACACCCCATGATTTCATAGTATGTTATTTTCTTTAAATTCAATAGCTTGCACTACAAGAAACACTGAGTATGAGCGCACCAAGACTTACCAAACTAGCCGTTCAAAAATTTTTAGGAATAGTATTAACTGTATTTAGAATTTTATATACTCCATATAAATTTCAATTATGTATTATGTTTTTATTAGTCATATTATAAGAAAAAACTCAAATTTTCAGATAAAAAATGTATTGTTCGAAAAATTCACTTTTACCACCTTTTAATGGGGAATCTTTTTTAAATCCAATATTTGGCCTTTTTAAATATTCATTTTGACTAAATAAATTTCTTCTTTAGAATAGGGACATCAAAATTTACCTTGGATGAAATTTTGTTATTTTTCTAATAATAATCCTTTTTTACTAATAGTGAGAAATAATGTATTTTAATTCAAAACCGCCTTTTAATATAATTTATTTATATGGTTAGATTATATTTTAAATTGGTTTTTAATTTAATTATATTATAATTTTACTCTTTAATCCAAATTTAGTCATTTTAATTAAATTCATTTTGAAATTTTACAAAAACAAGTGTCAATCTTTTGATAGTTACTGTGTCTTAAAAACAAGCTATTTGTTTTGAAAACGAGAATTAATTTTAAACAAAATTAATCCAACTTCTATATTTTTTAATTTTGAAAAATAGATTTCATTTTTGAATTCTCAATATCAAATATTTCTTAGGATTAATTTTTCGTATTTTTCTAAAAAACTTCAATTTTTGATGAATAATGAAACCAGTAAGTAGTAGTTAAAAATCTGACATTTTCATTTAAATGAAAATTTTCCTCTTTTGTTAATTGTATTTCAAAAATCCGATTTACATGGTTGTTATTATTAAGTAAAATGTGGTTAAATTAGATAAAAATAATTTGTGGTGAATAATAACTTTTCACTTTTATTTACTGTAGTTAAAGGTAAATAGGGTAATTCAAGGTAAAAAGAATATTATAATAAAACAAAATTACATTAACACTTGTCCTACCCTTATTAGATGAGTCATGGTCGACCATGGGCATCCTAGCGTCGATTATAGGGCCCCATACAGCTACTTAAGAATGATAATGAAACATTATTTTAATTAACTTAAAGTGAAGAAAAAAATGGAACTAACAAATATGTTTTAGTATATCAATTTTTACAAGGGGTGATATAAGTCATCATTTTGATTATAAATAATCATTGGAAATATAAAAATATTTTCTCCATTATAGTAATTTTTTTATAATTTATAGATATCAAATAAATTAAAATATGAATGACACAATAATGATGTATTATTTATCTCATTAATAAATGATTTTCATAAATATGATTATTAATATTAAAAAAATTTCATAAACCTATCCAATTATTATTGGATGATTTTATTTCAACCATGAGTAATCTTATCTTCGATAGTAATTAGTTTTTAACCTTTAGAAACTGAATATCACTATACAAGAAAATAATATTTTCCAACATTCCTAAAGAGCCCCTCCTCCCCCTTATAAAAGGCCACCTTATCTAACCCATTCCACACTCCTCTCAAGCCCCTTGTCTTGTCCAACCACAGCCAAAATAATCACTAAAGATCCCACTCTTTCTCTTATAACATTCACCTTAGGAATATGGCACTTCACGAATTCATTTTGGTTCAGACCAAAGGAAGTTACCCAAATTAAAGGTAATGATTTCTCTTAAATTATTTTGTTTTATTTTGTTTTATTTTACTTCTACAACCCCCTAAACACATTTTATTACTTTATTTTATAATAAAAAAAGTATCCTAAATATACTAGGATGTTGTTATGAGAATTATTCTAACTACACATACACACACATCCATCTAATTGGCGAAAAACATACTAATTTTGTGGATGGAAAACTAACGCCTCACGAAACGATGGTTGTTGGATTATCTCCTACAGCCTCTTATAGTGGAAATTAAGATGGAAATGTATTTATATATGATATATATATTTTGTTTATTTTTTCTTTATGATTCTGTATTTTCAATTTATTTCATAATTTTATGGTTTCCATTATGGGTAAAACGCGATAATTTCATTTAAGGAAGTGCGGACTACCGCCCCCTCAAAATGATATGACTCGTTAATTCCTTATGCAGGATGTATAATGGATGGAATTAATAATATATTATATTATATTATACTTGAATTATTATATAACTATGTATCATTATGTTTTAATTCTATTAAAATAAAATATAGAAATGGATGTCGCATTCATGTGTGTGTACGGCTTACCGTCTCCATGAACTGTACATTTCATTTCTTATCTCCAAATGTTATGTACTATTATAAATAGTTATATATACTGGATATATAATATATATATATGATATCTAAATAATTTATATCAATCTGGAGATAAATTACTTTTGACCACATGGAAAAATTGTAATTATAACAAGTTCATTTTTTACTCAAGTTTCAAACATCGATAAAAAATCCAATATGAACTCAAATAATTAACTTATTGTTATAGAAAGGTAATAAGTGATATAAAATAAATAATAAACATGAAAAATTTTATTAATAAATTATAAACTAACTTCTGTTTATTATTCAATAAGAACAAGGAACATACAAGACAAGTCAGACTTGAGGTCAGGGGTTTCTTATCTCACTTTTAATTCTGTTTGATTTCCATTGTTTGCCACTTATTTATTTCATATGGGGTATTTTGTAATGAAATTTGATATATATTATCATGATTTTCTGTATATTCATGGTATTCTATGATAAATTTGGTGGTTATTAACTTTTGGGAATACAACTCGATTGATCACAACGAAGTAAGGGGTTTTCTTGTCACTTTTTATTCATGTGAGATTCATGCTATATTGACCACTATTTCCTTTTGTGTAGCATATGTACTGCCCATGATTGTATTAATTGGGTAATATAATATAATATATGGGTATTTACATCATAATTGTATGACCTTTTTTCATGGGGTGTATGATTCATTAGTTACCAAATCGGTAAGGGAATTTCAAATTTAAATTTCCACTCATTCAGATTTACGAATACTTCATTGACTATTTTACTCCACAATTATGTGGGGAATAACAATTTATTATTTATGAAGTAATTTCCACTACCCTTTGTGTGTATATAATCTTGATACAAATAATAATTCCATTGATAACTTCTCATGTTATTTATATGAACTTGATAAGAGTAATCATAACTCAATTTCCATTCATTGAGTTAAACATCAAAGTAATTTGTGTTGTTTATACAAGAATATGTTTGAATGTACTCTGATTGATTTACACTAAATATACAATAATATTTAGTGTATTTATATTTTTCACACATACTTATATCCTTGATTTATCCTTAACATAAGGAAATAGTCTTTATAAAGGATTTCATCTCAACTTACATTCCATTGAGACTTCTTTGTTGTTATGCGCCAATTCACTTTTATTTGGTGTATATACTATAATTTTACATAGTATATCATGAGTCCCTTTATTATCTTGATATTATAATGTTTTTATTACTTCAATTATTTGTATAAGTGTCTCCCAATTAGATTGGAACTCTAACTAAAATATCATTTTAAATGTTTTAAAGATTTATTCTTCCAAATCGTTCTCATTAATTTCCTTGTTGTAAAAATGGTTTTAAGGATTTATTTATATGTAAATTAATGTTATCAAATTATAATTTCTTTTAAATGTTTCAAAGTGGTTTGTTAATAGTGTATTCAAAACACTATTTTAAATGACTTCTTGATAAATAGTGAGACTTTTAAATGTTTTCAATAAAAAGGTGGATATTTCACTCAAATAGTTTTGATGATTTTTTTCAACTATGTCAATATCCTTCATTATTCTTGATTGAGGTTATTATATTATAATAAAATATTCCATATTGTATTTAATGAGTTATGTTTGTCTATGTAATTTCTATTTTTATACCATTCATGGTTTATGGATAATGTATTGACATTTCGTATGCTAGTTTTAATATGAATGTTTATGTTATGTCTAAAACATTTCATTTGAGGAATGCATTGGACTTATTATGTGGTGGGTGGAGCCCGTTATAGCTCCTTGATGCCTCGGTAGGTCTCTTGAGACAAACTAGTGTCTTGGAACAAAGCCTTCACAAAATATTATCTGTAGTCTTGTCACGAGGCTTTGACTATGTGGTTATGTTGTCCGTCATTATGAATTCCATAATTATGGGATTATCTATTGATATTTTGAGGGGTAATTCAACTAATATAATACCAATGACTATGTTTTATTATGGAATTATTTACATAGCTCATATTCCTCCCATAAATTGTTCATGGTAGTTATTTGTAAAGGCTTGTGTTTTCAATTATTCACCCTACCTAATGATTTGTTTATCTTCTACTGTATTTCATTCTCTTGTTGAGAATTTGGGCGCACCACTTTCTCATATTTCAATTTCCCGGGAAAGGAAGAAGTTAGTTATAAGTGACTTGTAAGAATAATCTTGGAATCCTAGATGTTTTTAATTGAATATATTAGGGTTGTTTTTCTTTTCATGTTGTAGTGTTGAACTTATGTATGTCACAAGTTTCCAGGAATAATAAACTGATCAGTCCTTCGGGACTTGATTCCTTGTAATCATGCCAATGTATTAAAATAATGAACCGGAATTTAGATTCTGGGGCCGGGGTGTTACAGTCGGTATCATAGAATGTTTAGTACAAATATTGGAAACTAGATTTAGATAAACTCTAATTAGAGCACATTACCCTAAAACAGACATATAGGGTTATTATAGAATAACCATCATAGAATCTTGGTAATGTATATATTTTGTGTATTTTACAAGCAGTACATCTATTTCTGGATACAAGTAGGTAGAGGAAGCTCTGGCACAGAAGTGCCTACGAGTGAAAACTCCGACAAGGTGTTTCGGGCTTCACCTGGGGTATCTTGGTACATGAAAACTGGCCTTACTGTACTCTTGGTTATGACACTACCGGGGGATATTCATTGGATAATTTACATTATCTTTACAAACTGATTTGAAGGATTTTATTATAAGATGATAATAAATAACATTGGTTAATCCTATGGTGTTTTAAATTGAAAATAAGGAGTCATGATATTCTTAAAATGATTTTATGACTATTATTACTGACAAAATGATTTCTGGTTTTAGTCAATGGTTGTATTCCAAGGAAGTCATAGTAACATTGATCATGATGTAAAAGGTTTGAACAATGGTGGAAATGAGAAAAAAATGAAATGTTGATAGGGGTAACATATATCATGTTCATACTAAATCAGTTTTCATAAAATATGATGAACAATATATACGTTAACCAACTCTCGGGATCAACAAGGAAGAGAAAAGTGGTGAATGATATGAGATCCAGCAGTGTAGACAATGGAGAAAAGAAAGCTCATTTTCCATCATGCAAGAATTGTGGAAGGGGACACCGAGGAAGGTGTCTTAATGGAACAAATAAATTTTTTATGTGTGGGAAAAAAGGACATAAAGTAAAGAATTTCCGAGGAAAAATGAAGAGTACTCTGGAAGAAAATAAAAATAGTCCCAAGAATCAATTTAAAGTCATTTTCCATAAATGTAGGGGACCTGGCCATTACCTGAGTGAATGCCCTATTCTATAGGATATCCTCTTGGTCATGGAAGAACATATGTTGAAATAAATATATGGAGAAATGTTTATAAAATATCAGTGTTCCTTGTTAATGGGATTACTTTTGAAGACATTTCTCTTGTATTTATAACCCTTCAGTTTTTCATGTGAAAATTATATTTGAGGAATAATTATCTTTTCAATATTGGATATAGTTATAGAAACAATTTGGTATTATATAATCATTGAGTTTGAGGAAATTACAGGTTATTAAATTTTGGAACTAAAATAGGAGGTGTGAGATAAAAATTGTGATGAAATTATGTTATATTTATTTTGAGGAATATATCTCATTTTTTAGAATATTATAAAATTATATAGTCTTTCAAAAATGAACACACATAGACTGTGTGACAACCCCTATCATCGAACAAATTAGTTGGAATCGAACCCACAATCATAGTGTGATTGGGATTTATTTCCTACCACTGGACTACGTGAATTCCCTTGTTAGTATGACCAATTATTTTTAGTCAAACGATTTTATTTATCAACATTAAGTTGATTTTGGATCTTATTTCTTATCAAATGGATATCCTTAGTATAGGAAATTGATTTGGTGATTAAGTGATAAAAGTTATTTTGGATGATTTTTGGTCTATTTGGAATACTATATGCATAAAGAAAATAGAATAGTATTGGATTTCATTTGCATATTAATGGTCTTTTTTTCTATGTTTTTATTGACGATTTATAACGATTTGAGTTATTCATGGAAATAATTAACCTATCATATAGAATATGTGATTAGGTTATTTACTTTTATGTATATGACTTTAAGAGTAGTCAATATTATTTGGAGTTAGAATATAACATGTAAAACCCTGTAACCAAATTATTCTGAGTTTTGAGTTTCAATATTAGTTTGGATTATATTAAAATATTTTATGGAAAATTGTTTATTGAATGTCATTTACTGAAAATTGGATATTATTGGTTTAATTTTTGAAATTAAAATTAGTATTTCTTTATCTAATGTATTATCCTTTTTTCTGATCATCTAATATTTTACTAACCATTTTGGTTTTGATTAATCTCTAAAGATAATGGAAATATATATTTCATCCATTGTGGATTATGTGATTCTCTATAAGTTGATTCTAGTGCTTCACGTGTGTCCAAGTCATCATTAGTACTCATCATTAGGATTGAAAGATGAATGTTTGGTAAAAATTAGATAATGGATGAAACACTACTTGTCATGTATATTTTTGTTTTCTTATTCTATGAATAAATTAATTGTTAAACATTAGTTAAGGGATATTAAAACCAAAAGTGTGTTATCCTAATGCTTTATTAAGACTAAATTTTTTTAACCCAATTTCTGATGTGGGTTTTCCAGAAAGGTATTTTTCTATTTTTAACCATTTATTTTTGAAGAACAATTTCAAAATTCTAGGACACAATTTATTGAAGTAGGGGATAATTTAACACCCCATGATTTCATTGCAAGTTATTTTCTTCAAATTTAATAGCTTGCGCTACATGCAACACTGAGTGAGAGTGCACAATGACTTAGAAAACTAGCCGTTCAAAAGCGATTTTGAATTTTATTAACTATATTTTGAATTTTATATACTCCATATAATTTTAACTTATGTATTATGTGTTTACTAAACATATTATAATAACAAATTCAATTTTTCAGATAAAAACATGTATGTTTCAAAAAATTCAATTTTACAACCTTTTTATGGTGATGTTTTTTTAAATACAATATTTTACCATTTTACATATATATATTGACAAAATAAAATTCATATTTCGAATCGTGACATCAAAATTTACATTGGATAAAATTTTGGTATTTTTCTAATAATATTCTTTTTTTATCAATATTGAGAAAGAATGTATTTTAATTCAAAATTTCCATTTAATATAATTTATTTATATGGTTATATTATATTTTAAATTGGTTTTTAAGTTTAATTAGATTATATTTTTACCCTTTAATCCAATTATGGTCATTGGAATTAATTTAACTTTGAAATTATACAAAAATAAGTGTTAAACATTTGGTAGTTATTGTTTCTTAGAAACATGCTATCTGTTTTGACTATGAGAATTAATTTTAAAACTAATTAATCCAACTTCTATGTTTTGAATTTGGAAAAATATAAATCTTTTTTTAATTCAAAATATCAAATACATCTTAGGATAAATTTTTTGTATTTTTTTGAAAAACTTCAATTTTTGATGAATAGTGAAACCACTAAATAGTAGTTAAAAATATAACTTTTTCATTTAAAATAAATTTTACAGTTTCTGTGAATTGAATTTCAAAAATATGAGAGACATGGTTGTTATTATTAATTAATATGTGGTTTAATAAGATGAAAATAATTTTTGGTGAATATTTACTTTTGACTTTTATTTACCGTAGTTAAAGGTAAATAGGGTAATTCAAGGTAAATTTTTTTTTATAATAATAAAAAATTTCCTTAACTCTTTTCCTAACCTTATTGGATGAGTCATGGCCGACCATGGGCATCCTTGGGTCGATTTTGGGACCCCATGGAGACACTTATAAATTATAATGACACTTTGTTTTAATTAACATAATGTAAAGACAAAATTGAAATTAACAAATATCTTTTAGTATATCAATTTTTACATGGGGTTATATAAGTCATATCTTAGACTATTAATAATTATTGGAAATATAAAAAGATTTAATACATTATGTTAATTTGTTTTTATAAATTTTAGACATCATATAAATTAAATTATTAATGAAACACTAATGATGTAGTATTTATCTCATTAATAAATGATTTAAAAATATATGATTATTAATATTAAAATAAATTCCAAAACCTGTCCAATTCTTTTCAGATGATTTTATTTCGACCATGAGTCATCTTATCTTTGACTTTAATTTGTTTTTGACCTTTAGAAACCGAATATCACTCAATTTTAAAATAATATTTTCACACTTTCTTAAAGAGCCCCTCCCCCCTTATAAAAGGACACCACATCTAACCAATTCCACACACCTCTCAAGCCCCTTGGCTCATACTACCCCTTAAAAAATAATCTCTCAGGATCCCCCTCTTCCTCCTTGAAGCCTCGCCTTATGCAAGAGGAACTTAAAGAAGTCCTTTTGGTTCAAACCAGGGGAAGTTACCCAAATTAATCGTAATGCTTTCTCTTAAATTCGTTTGTTTTATTTTGTTTTATTTTACAAATAAAACCCCCTAATTTTTTTTTGTTACTTTATTTTATAACAACCCCAATATCCTAAATATACTCGTATGTTTTTATGAGATGTATTTGAACTACACATACACACACCTCCATCTAATTGGTGAAGAACATATTGTATCTCTCGATGAAAAACTAACACCTCATGAAATGAGGATTGATTGATTATCTCCTACCACCTCTTATGGTGGCCATTAAGACAGAAAAATATTTATATATGATATATATATATTCTGTCTATGTTTTCTTTATGCTTCTGTATTTTTTATTTATATCATTATTTTATGGTTTCCATTGTGGGTAAAACGCGATAATTTGATTTGAGAAAGTGTGGACTACCGCCACCTCAAAATGATATGACTCGTTAACGCCTTATGTGGTAAATATATAGGATATAATTAATGATATTATAAATTATATTATAGTCGAAATATAATATACCTATGTATCATTATGTTTTAATTCCATTTAAATACATAATAGAAATGGAAGTAGCGTTCATGCGTGCGTACAGATACCATCTCCATGAACGGTACATTTCAATCCTTATATCCAAATTGTATGTACTTATATAAATAGATATATATACTGGATATATAATATATATATTATATATAAATCATTTATATTTTTATGGAGACAATTTACTTTTGACCACATGGAAAAATTGTAACTATAACAAGTTCATTTTTTACTCATGTTCCAAACATCGATAAAATATCCAATATAAACTCAAATAAATAACTAATTTATTTAGAAAGGAAATAAGTAATTTATAAGGAATAATAAAAATAAAAAATTTTATTAATCATGTATAAATTTACATTAGTTAATTATTCAGGAAGAACAAGGAATATACAGGACAAGTCAGACTTGAGGTAAGCAGTTTCTTATCACACTTTCGATTCTATGTGATTTTGATTATTCTCCACCTATTCATTGCATGTTGTGTATTGTGTACTTCCATTGGATATATATTATAAGTATTTTATTTATATTCATGGTATTATGTGATTCAGTTGGTTGTTATTACCTTTTGGTCATACAACTCGATTGATCACAACAAAGTAAGGGTTTTTCATCTCACTTTTTATTCATGTGAGATTCATATAATATTGGACGCTATTTCCTTTTGTGGGGAAAATGAAAGTTAAATTATTGTATTTATTGTGTATTATAATTTAATGTATAGGAATTTACATAATCATTATATGATCCTTCTTTCATTGGGTGAATGTTTCATAAGTTACTAAATCAGTAATGGAATTTCAAATTTCAATTTCCACTCATTTGAATTTACGCATACTTCATTGAAAAATTTACATCAAGAATATATGGGTAATCAAAATTTATTATTTATGTTGTAATTTCAAATCCCCTTTTGGTGGATATACTCTTGATACACATAAAAACTCCATTGATAACTTCTAAATTCATTGATATGAACTTGATAAGTGTAATCTTAACTCAATTTCCATTCATTGTGTTAAACATCCAAGTCATTGGTGTTGGTTTTACATGAATATGTGTGAATGTCCTCTGATTGATTTACACTGAATATCCAATCATATTTACTATATTTATATTTTTCACACATAATTATGTCATTGATTTATCCTTAATTTAAGGATACAATTTTTATAAGGAATTTCATCTCAATTCACATTCCATTGAGACTTATTTGTTGTTATATGCCAATTCACATTTATTTGGTGTATATAATATAATTTTTCATAGCATATCATGTATCCCTTTCTTCTCATGATAATATAATTTTTTTATTACCTCAATTATTTTTACTCATGTGTCTCTCATTTGGATAGAAAATCTAACTAAAATATCATTATAAATGTTTTAAATATTTATTCATCAAAAAATTTCTCATTAATGTCCATGATTTAACAATGTGTTTAAGGATTTATTTTTATGGAAATTAATTTTATAAAATTATAATTCATTTTATAATTTTTAAAGTGGTATGGGACACATTGATTAGAAAATCTATTTTAAACGACCTCTTGATAAATAGTGAGACCTTTAAATGGTTTCAAGAAAAATGTGGATATTTCTCTCAGACAGTTTTGATGATTTTTTATCTATGTCAATATCCTTAATTATTATCAATTGAGGTTAATCTATTATAATACAATCTTCTATACTATATTGAATGAGTTATGTTTGACTGTTGATGTGCAATTTTTATACCAGTCATGGTTTATGGACAAAGTGTTGACATTTTGAATGCTAGTTTTAATATGAATGTTTATGTTATATTTAACCCTTTTCATATGTGAAATGCATTAGACATAGTATGTTTCAGGTGGAGCATGCTTTAGCTCTACAATGCATTGGTAGGTCTGATTAGAGAAACTAGTGTCTTGGCACAAGGCAATGACAAAATCTTATCTGTAGTCTTGGCATGAGGCCTTGACTATGTGGTTATGATGTCCGATATTATGAATTCCATAATGATGAGATTAGATATTAATATTTAATGTGGTTATTAAACTATTACAATATCCATTACAATGTTTTATTATGGAATTATTTACTCATCTCATATTCCTTCTATAAAGTGTTAATGTTAATTATTTGTAAAGGCATGTGTTTTAAATTATTCACCATGGCTAAGGTTCATGTTATCCTCTGCTGTATTGATTACTATTACTGTGCATTTGAGAACACCCCTTTCTCATTATTCATTTTCCCAGGATATGAAGATGTTTGTTGTGATTGGATTATAAGAATTATCCTAGAAGCTTGGATGTTTCTAATTGAATAAATTATTGTTTTTTCTATTAAAGTTACAGGGTTGACCTTATGTATGTATCTTGTTTCCAATACTACTAAACTGATATGTCCTTTGGGACTTGATTCCTTGTAATCATGCCAATGTATTAAAATAATGCATTGTCTCCTGGATTCTGGGGTCGGGGCATTATCGTTGGTATCATAGGAAGTTCTGAACCAACCATGGAAACTAGATTTAGATAAACTCTGATTATAGGACATTACCCTTTGATAAGCATTGAGGATTAGTATATAAGAACATTCTAGAATCATGGTAATGTAGAGATTTTATCTTTATTCTATGTAGTACATCCCTATCTTAATACGAGTAGGTAGAGGAGGCTCTAGCATAGATGTATCTATGAGTGAAAAATCCGACAAGGAGTGTCAGGCTTGACCTGAGGTATCCTGGTACATGACAATGGGCCTTGCTTCCCTCTTGGCTACGATACTCCTCGGGGATATGCTTAGGATAATTTACATTTTATTTAAAAACTGATTTGAAGGATTTTAGTATAATATGAGAATAAATGACCATTGTTAATCCTAAGGTGTTTTAAATTGAAAATAAGGAGTCATTATATTCTCCAAATGATTTTATGAATATTATTACTCAAATAATTCTTTTTGTTTTTAGTCAATTGCTGGATTCCAAGAAAGTCATAGTATCTTTGAGCATTATTTACAATGTTTGAACGGTGGTGGAAATGAGAAACAAAATGGAATGTTGACAGGCGTAAAATAGATTAGGTTCTTACTGAATCATTTTTCAAAAAATATGATCAACATCATATATATTAAGCAACTCTCGGACTCAACAAGGAAGAGAGAAGTGGTGAATGATAAGAGCTCCTGCAGTGAAGACCATGGATAAAATAATGCACATTTTCCATCATGCATGAAATGTGGAAGGAGACACCCAGGAAGGTGTCTCAATGGAATAAAGAAATTCTTTATGTGTGTGAAAGAAGGACATAATGTAATGATTTTTTAGGAAAAATGAAGAGTACTATGGAAGAAAATAAAAATGGTCCTAAGAATCCATTTATAGTCATATTCTAAAAATTTAGCAGACCTGGACAATACCCAAGTGAATTCCCTATACTATAGGATATCCTCTAGGTCAATGAAGAAGCTATGTTAAAATAATTGGTTGTTCAAATGTTTAAAAAGTATTAGTTCTCTTTGTTGGTGGGATTAATTTGGAAGAATTTTCTCTTGTTTTTGTAACCCTGTAGTTTGTTATGTGATAATGATATCCGAGGAAGAATTAACATTTCCCTTGTGGATATAGTTATAAATAAAAATTTGGTTTTATATGATCATGGAGTTTGAGTAAATTACAAGTTATTAAATTTTGGAATGAAAATTCGAGGTGTGAGATAACATCTTTGATGAAATTATGTTATAGGTATTTTGTGTAATCTATCTCATTTTTTCGAATATTATAATATTATATAGTTTTAGAAAAGGGAAAACATGTAGACCGCATGACAACCCCTCACATCGGATAAAGCTGCAGGAATTGAACCCACAACCATAGTGCAATTGGGATTTATCGCCTACCATTGGACAACGTGAAGTCCCTAGTTACTCTGACTTATTCTTTTTAGTTAAATGAATTTATTGATCAGTAATAAGCTGATTTGTGATCTTATGTCTATCAAATGGATATCCTTATTATTGGAAATTGATTTTGTGATTAAGTGATAAATGTTATTTTGGAAGACATTTGCTCTATTGGGAATACTATATGCCTATGGAAAAGAGAATACTATGGGATTTCATTTGAGGTTTAAAGTTGGTTTTTACCTATGTTTTTATTGTGGATTTATGGATATTTGGGTTATTTTTGGAAATAATTAACCTATCATAGGGAATATGTGATTAAGTTCATTAATTTTATATATGTGACTTTAAGAGTAGTCAATATTATTTAGAGATGCAATTTAACATGGGAAATTACATAAGAAAATTCTTTTGAGTTTTGGGTTTCAATATTAGTTTGGATTATAATAAAATATTTTTAGGACAATTGTTTATTGATTGGTATTTATTTAACTTTGTTTATTTTTGGGTTAATTATTGAAATTAAGATTAGTACTACTTTCTCTAAAGTGTTATCCTATTTGCAGATCATATGATCTTTTACTAACCATTTTGTTTTTGGTTAATCTCAAAAGAAAAGGGAAATATATAGTTCATCCATTGTGGATTATATTATTCCCTGTAAGTTGATTCTAGTTCTTGAGGAGTGACCAAGTCATCTATAATAATCATCATTTGAAGTGAAAGATGAGTATTTCCTATGAATTAGATAAAGGATGAAACTATACTTGTAAAGTATATTTTTGTTTTATTATTCTATGAATAAATTAATTATTAAACTTTAGTAAAGGGATCCTAAAACCAAAAATGTATTATCCTAATACTTTATATTTTTTGAACCGATGATATTTTAAATCATTATTGATTGATGGATTTCAGGCCCTTAATTTTAAAATTATTTGTGATTGATGACCTCAATCACTCCCTATATATATTTATGTTTTTCCTCCAATTATGTGTCTCTAATTTCCACCACTGTTCTCCTAATCAAGATCATAATTTAGTGGTGACATTTTTACCTCCTTTTACCTCTTATTAAGACTAAAATTTATTATCCTAATTTCCAATTTGGGTTTCCCACAAAGGTATTTTTCTATTTTAACCTTTTATTTTTGAAGAATAATTTCAAATTTGGAGGATGATATTTATTAAAGGAGGGGAAAATGTAACACCCCATGATTTCATAGTAAGTTATTTTCTTTAAATTCAATAGCTTGCGCTACAAGAAACACTGAGTTCGAGCGCACCACAACTTAACAAACTAGCCGTTCAAAAGTGGTTATGAATAGTATTAACTGGTTTTTGAATTTTATATACTCCATATCATTTTAACTTATGTATTATGTGTTTTTTAGACATATTATAAGAACAAATTCAATTTTTTAGATAAAAAATATATCTTTCAAAAAATTCAATTTTACAACCTTTTAATGGAGAGCCTTTTTTAAATCTAATATTTGACGCTATTGTATATTCATTTTGACAAAATAATATTCTTCTTTAGAATCGGGCCATCAGAAATTTACTTTGGAAGAAATTTTGGTATTTTTATAATAATATTCATTTTTTATGAATAGTGACAAATAATTTATTTTAATTCAAAACATCCTTTTAATGTAATTTATTTATATGGTTAAATTCTATTATAAATTGGTTTTGAAGTGTAATTATATTACATTTTTACCCTTTAATCCAATTTTGGTCATTGGAATTAATTTCACTTTGAAATAATACATAAACAAGTGTCAATCTTTTTATAGTTATTGTTTCATAAAAACATGCTATTTGTTTTAAAAACGAGAATTAATGTTTAAATTAATTATTCCAACTTCAATGGTTAGAATTTTGTAAAATAGAAATAATTTTTGAATTCAGAATGTCAAATATATCTTAGGCTGAATGTTTGGTATTTTTTTGAAAAACATCAATTTATGATGAATAGTGAAACCACTAGGTTGTAGTTAAAAATCTGACTTTTTTATTTAAATAAACTTTTACAGCTTCTCCGAATTGAATTTCAAATATTCGAGATACATTTTTGTTAATAGTAAGTAAAATTTGGCTCAATAAGAAGAAAATAATTTTTGGTGAATAGTAACTTTTGACTTTTATTTACCGCAGTTAAAGATAAATAAGCTAAATGAAGGTAAAAATCATATTATAATAATTTAAAATTACTGTAACAATTTTCCTAAACTTATTGGATGAGTCATGGAAATCCATCGGCATCATTGGGTCTATTTTGGGACCCCATGGATCAACTTAAGAATGATAATGACACATTATTTTAATTAACTTCAACTAAAGACAAAAATCACATCAACAAATATATTTTAGTATATAAATTTTTACATGGGGTTATATAAGTCATATTTTTTACTATAATTATTAACTAGAAAGATAAAACGATTTCCTATATAATGGTAATTGTTTTATAATTTTTTGACATCGAATAAATTATATTAATCTTGACACAATAAGGATGTAGTATTTACCTCATTAATAAATGATTTAAATAAATATGTTTATTAATATTAAAATAATATCCAAAACCTGTCCAATTCTTATTAGATGATTATATTTCGACCATGAGTCCTCTTATCTTGGACTTTAATTAGTCTTGGACCTTTAGAAACTGAATATCACTACATAATAAAATAATATTTTCACACTTTTCTAAAGAACCCCTCCCCCAAATAAAAGGACACCACTTCTAACCCATTCCACACACCTCTCAAGCCCCTTGGATCATCCATCCTCTGCCAAAATAATCTATCAACATCCCCCTATTACTAATATATTCCTAACCTTAGGTAGAAGGCACTTGAATAAGTCCATTTGGTTCAATGCAAAAGAAGCTACACAAAGTAAAGGTAACACTTTCTCTAAAATGTTTTCATTTATTTAGATTTATTTTACTTCTCTAACCCTCTAAAAACTTTTGATTGCGTTATTTAATAACAAAATCAGTATCCTAAATATACTAGGATATTTGTATGATATTTATTAGAACTACACTTACAACATCCTTCATCTAATGGGTGAAAAACATATTGTTTCTGTGGATGGCAAACTAACGCATCATGAAACGATGATTGTTCTATTATATTCTAACACCTCTTATGGTGTCCATTAAGATGGAACTGTATGTATATATGATATATATATATATATATATATTATTTTTATGTTTTCTTTATGCTTATGTACTTTCAATTTATATCATTATTTTATGGTTTCCATCATAGGTAAACGCGATAATTTAATTTGAGGAAGTGAAGACTACCGCCCCCTCAAAATGATATGACTTGTTAATGCCTTATGTGGGATGTATAAAAAATTTAATTAATGATATTATATATGATATTATACTATAATTATAATATACCAATCTTTCCTTATGTTTTAATTCCATTAAAACACAAAATAGAAATGAAAGTAGCGTTCGTTCTTGCGTACGGCTTACCGTCTCCATAAACGGTACATTTCAATTCTTATCTCCAAATGTTAGGTACTATTATAAATAGATAAATATACTAGATATATAATATATATAGTATATATAAATTATTTATATCATTCTAGTGGTAATGCACTTTTTACCACATGGAAAAATTGTAATTATAACTAGTTAATTTTTTATTCAAGTTCTTAACATTGATAAAATATCTAATATGAACTATATTAATTATCTAATTCTTATAGCATGGTAATATGTGAAATAAAAGGAATAATTAAATTTAAAAATTTTCTTAATCATGTATAAATTAACTTATATTTATTATTCAGAAAGAACAAGGAACATACAAGACAAGTCAGTCTTCAGGTAAGGGGTTTCTTTCCTCACTTTTAATTCTATGAGATTTCCATTATTCACCACTTATTTATTGCATGCGGTGTATTGTGTACTGAAATTTTTTATATATTATCATGATTTTATTTATATTTATGGTATTATGTGATTCATTTGGTGCTTATTAACTTTTGGCCATATGACTCGATTTATCACAACGAAGTAAGGGTTTTTCATCTCACTTTTTATACATGTGAGATTCAGGCAATATTAGCCACTATTTCCTTTTGTGTGGTGTATGTACTATCCATGATTGTATTCATTAAGTAATATAATTTATTTTATGGGTATTTACATTATCATTTTATGATCCTTTTTTCATGGGGTGTATGTTTCGTATGTTACCAAATCAGTAATAGAATGTCAAATTTGAATTTCAACTCATTCGAATTACATATAATTCATTGACTATTTTTCTCCAAGATTATCTGGGGAATCACAATTTATTATTTATGTATTAATTTAAAATCCCCTTTCTGTTGATATACTCATGATACACATAATAACTCCATTTATAACTTCTCAATTCATTTATATGAACATGATAAGAGTAATCTTAACTCAATTTCCATTCATTGAGTTAAACATCCAAGTCATTGGTGTTGTTTTTACAAGAATATGTGTGAATTTACTATGATCTATTTACAGTGAATATCCAATCATATTTGGTGTATTTACATTTTTCAGAAATAGTTATGTCATTTATTTATCTTTATCATAACGATACGATCTTTATAAGGTATTTCATCTCAACTTATATTCCATTGATAGTTTTTTGTTGTTATGCACCATTTATCTTTTATTTGGTGTATATACTGTAATTTGACATAGTATATCATGAATCCCGTTATTCGAATGATATTATAATATTTTTATTACCTCAAATATTTTTATTCAAGTCTCTCTAATTTGTTTTGGAACTCTACCAAAAATATCATTTTAAATATTTTAAATATTTATTCTTCTAAATATTTCTCATTGATTTCCATGTTTTAAAAATGGTTTTAAGGATTTATTTGAATTAATTTTATCAAATTAATATTCTTTTTAATAGTTTCAAAGTGGAATGGGACACTTTGATTCAAAATCCTATTTTAAATGACTTGTTTATAAATAGTGATACTTTTAAATGTTTCCCAGAAAAGGGAGATATTTCTCTCAAATAGTTATGGTGATTTTTTTTATGTCAATATCATTCATTATTCTTGATTGAGGTTAATCTATTATAATAAAATCGTCCATATTGTATCGAATGAGTAATTTTTGACTGTGGATGTGCTATTCTTATACCATTCATGGTTTATGGATAAAGTATTGACATTTTTTATGTTAGTTTTAATACGAATGTTTATGTTATCATTAAAAAATTTCATATGAGAAATGCATTGGACGTAGTAAGTGATGGGTGGATCCCGCTATAGCTCCTCGATGGATCGGTAGTTCTCATGAGACAAACTAGTGTCTTGGCACAAGTCCTTGAAAAAATCTTATATGTAGTCTTGACATGAGGCCTTGAATATGTGGTTATGATGTATGAAATTATTCATTCCATCATTAAGAGATTAATTATTGATATTTCATGTGGTTATTCAACTAGTACAATACACATGACTATGTTTTATTATGGAATTATTTACTAAGCTCATATTCCTGTCATAAAGTGTTCATGGTAATTATTTTTAAAGGTGTTTGTTTTCAAATATTCACCATGCTTAATTTTAATATTATCTTCTATTGAATTGATTTCTCTTTCTGAGAGTTTGAGATCACCCCTTTATAATGTTTCATTTTCCCTGGATATGAAGAAGTTAGTTATGAGTGACTTTCAGGAATAATCATGGAATCTTGGATGTTTATAATGGAATAAATTAATGTCGTTTTTCTTTTCAAGTTGTAGTGTTGAACTTATGTATTTATCGTGTTTCCATGACTAATAAACTGATCGGTCATCGGGACATGATTCCTTGTAATCATAAAAATGTATTAAAATAATTCACTTGCTCTTGGATTCTTGGTTTGGGGTATTATAGTTGGTATCAGAGGAAGTTTGGTACAAACCTTGGAAACTAGATTTAGACAAACTTTGATTAGAGAACATTAACCTAAGATAAACATTGAGGATAAGTATTGAAAAACATTCTATAATCTTAGTAATGTTGAGATTTTTTATATCTTCTAAGTTGTAAATCCCTATCTGGATACGATAAGTTAGAGGTGGATCAGGCAGATATGTACCTAATAGTGAAAACTCTAACAAGGTGTTTTGGGATTGACCCATGGTCTCCTAGTTCACGAAAATGGGCCTTATTGTACTCTTGGTTACGACACTCTTGTGGGTTATGCTTAGGATAATTTACACTCTCATTACAAAATTATTTGAAGGATTTTAATATAAGTTGAGAATAAATGACCTTGGTTAATACTAAGGTGTTTTAAATTAAAAATAAGGTGTCATGATATTCTCCAAATGATTTAATGACTATTATTACTCACACAATGCTTTCTGGTTTTAGTCAATGGCTGGATTCAAAGGAAGTCATAGTAACTTTGAGCATGATGTACGAGGATTGAAAGGTGGTGAAAATGTGAAACGAAATTAATTGTTGATAGGAATAAAAGATATCATGTTCATTCCGAATCGGTTTCCCAAAAATATTACCAACAACATATATATTAACCAACTCCTAGACTCAACAAGGAATAGAAATTTGGTGAATGATAAGAGCACCAACAGTGAAGACAATAGGGAAAAGAAATCTCATTTTCTATCATGAAGGAAATGTGGAAGGATACACCTAGGAAGGTGTCTTAATGAAAAAAATAAATTCATTATGTGTGGGATTGAATGACATAAAGTAAATAATTTTAGAGGAAAAATGAAGATTACTATGGATGAAAAAGAAAATGGTCCTAAAAATCCCTTTAAAGTCATTTTCTATAAATATAGGGGACCTATCCATTACCCGAGTGAATGCCCTATTCTATAGGATATCCTCTTTGTCAAGGAAGATGCTATGTTGGAATAAAGGGATGGGGAAATGTTTAAAATTTATTAGTGATCTTTATTGATGGGATTACTGTGGAATAATTTTCTCTTTTATTTGTAACCCTGTAGTTTTTCATGTGAAAATAATATTTGGGGAAGAATTATATTTTCTCCTGTGGATATAGTTATAAATAAGCATTTAGATTTATATGATCATTGAGTTTGAGGAAATTAGAAGTTATTAAATTTTGGAATGAAAATGTGAGGTATGATATAATGTTTGTGATGAATTAAGTGTTATTTATTTTGAAGAATCTATCTCATTTTTTAGAATATTATAAAATTATATAGTTTTTGAAAAAGGAAAACATGTAGACCGTGTGATAACCCGTCGCGTGAGATAATGCTCTGGGAATCGAACCCATAACCATAGTGCAATTGGGTTTTATCCCCTACCACTCGACTACGTGAAGTCCATGGTTAGTGTGACTAATTGATTTTAGTTAAATAATATTTTTGATCAATAATAAGTTGATTTGGGATCTTATGTGTTATCAAAAGGATATCCATAGTATAGGAAATTGATTTGGTGATTAAGTGATAAATGTTATTTTGGAAAACGTCCACTCTATTGGGAATAGTATATGCATAAGGAAAATAGAATAATATGGGATTTCATTGGAAGAGTAAAGGTGTTTTCTAAATATCTTTTTATAGTGTATTTTTAACGATTTGGGTTATTAATTTATATAATTAACCTATCGTAGAGATTATGTGATTAGGTTAATTAATTTTATGTATGTTACTTTAAGAGTAGTAGATATTATTTGGAGATACAGTTTTACAGGGAAAACTACGTAAGCAAATTCTCTTGAGTTTTGGGATTCAATATTTGTTTGGAATATATTAAAAGAATTAATGGACAATTGTTTATTTAATGGTATTTATTTAACTTCGGTTATTGTAGGTTTAATTTTTTAAATTAAGAGTAGTGTTTATTTCTCTAAAGTATCATCCTTCTTTCGGATCATCTAAACATTTACTAACCATTTTGGTTTTGGTTAATCTCTAAATAAATGGAAATATATAGTTCATCCATTGTGGATTATGTGATTCTATATAAGTTGATTCTAGTGCTTCAGGTGTGACCAAGTCATCTTTAATACTAATCATTGGGAGTGAAAGATGAGTTTGTGGTAAGAATTAGATAAAGGATGAAACTCTAATTTTCAATTATATTTATGTTTTCTTATTCTATGAATAAATTAATTAATAAACATTAGGGATGGGTTTTTAAAACAAAAAATGTGTTATCCAAATGCTTTATGTTTTGTTGAACCGTTGATATTTTAAATCGTCATAGATTGATGGCTTTATGGCCATAAATTTTACACTTGTTTGTGTTTTATGACCTCAATCACTCCATATATATATTTACATTTTACTCCAATCGTGTGTCTCTAATTTCCAAAAATGTTCACCTAACCGTGATCATAATTTAGTGGTGACTTTTTCATCTTCTTTTCCCTTTTAATATGACTAAATTTTATTAACTAAAATTCCAATATGGGTTTTCCACAAAGGCATTTTTCTATTTTTAACATTTTATTTTAGAAGAACAATTTCCAATTTTGAGGATGTAATTTATTGAACGAGGGGATAATGTAACACCCCAAGATTCCATAGAAAGTTTTTTTCTTTAAATTCAATAGCATGCGCTACATGCATCACCAAGTTCGAGCACACCACAACTTAACAAACTAGCCGATCAAAAGCGGTTATGAATAGTATAAACTAGATTTTGAATTATATATACTCTATATAATTGTAACTAATGTATTATGTGTTTCTCAGACATATTATAAGATCAATTTCATTTTTTCAGATAAGAAATATATATTTCAAAAAATTCAATTTTATCACATTTTAGTGGTGATCCTTTTTTAATTCCAATTTTGACCCTTTTACAAATTCATCTCAACAAAATAAAATTCTTCTATAGAATTGGGACATCATAATTTACTTTGGATGGAATTTTTTATTTTTATAATAATATTATTTTTTAGGAATAGTGATAAATAATGTATTTTAATTAAAAAATGCCTTTTAATATAATTTAGTTATATGGATAGATTATATTTTAAATTGTTTTTTAAGTTTAATTAGATATATTTTAATTTTATAATCCAATTTTGGTCATTAGAATTAATTTCACAATGAAATTATACACAAACAAGTGTCAATCATTTGATAGTGATTGTTTCTTAAAAACATGAAATTTGTTATCACATTAGGAATTAATTTTAAAATTAATTAATCCAACATCTATGTTCTGAATTTTGTAAAATTGACATCATTTTTGAATTTGGAATTTCAAATATATCTTTGGCTGATTTTTTGATATTTTTCTGAACAACATCAATTTTTTCTGAATAGTGAAACCACTAAGTAGTAGTTAAAATCCAAATTTTTCATTTAAATTAAATTTTATCACTTCAATGAAATGAATTTAAAAAATATGAGATAAATGGTTGATATTAGTAAGAAAAATTAGGTTAAATAAGATGAAAATAATTTGTGGTGAATGGTAACATTTGACTTTTGTTTACTGTAGTTAATGGTAAATATGGAAATGCAAGGTAAAAAGAATATTATAATAACATAAAATTACCATATCACTTGTTTTAACATTATTATATGAGTCATGGACGACCATGGGCATCCTTGGGACAATTTTGGGACCCCATGGATCCCCATATGATTGATAATGACACATTATATTAAATAACATATAGTAAAGAAAAAAATGACATTAATAAATATATTTTTGTATATCAAATTTTACATGAGGTTATATAAGTAATCATTTCGACTATAAATAATCATTGGAAAGATAATACTAAATCATAAATTAATTTAATTTTTTTATAATTTTTAGACATCAAATAAAATAAAATATTTATTACATAATAATGATGTAGTATCCACCTCATTAATTAATGATTTAAATAAATATGATTATTAATATTAAAATAACATCCAAATCCTGTCCAATTATTATTGGATGATTTTATTTCGACCATGAGTCATATTATATTCGACTTCAATTAGTTTTGGACTTTTAGAAAATGAATATCACTACATAAGAAAATAATATTTTCACACATTCTTAAAGATCCCCTCCACCCCCTTATAAAAGGACACACCATCTAACCCCTTATACACACCTCTCAAGTCTGTTGCCTCATCCAACCCCTGAAAAAATAATCTCTCATGATCCCTTATTCCTCTTAAAAGCCTCACCTTAGGCAGAAGGCACTTCAAGAAGTCCTTTTGGTTCAAAAAAAAGATGTTACCCAAATTAAAGGTAACACTTTCTCTTAAATTCTTTTGATTTATTTTGTTTTATTTTACTTCTACAACCCCCATAAACACTTTTTATTACATTCCTTTATAACAGAATAATTATATTAAATATACTGGTATGTTTGTATGATATGTATTCGAACTACGCTTGCACACATCTACATATAATGGGTGAAGAACATATTGTTTCTGTGGATGGAAAACTAATGGCTCACGAAACGATGATTGTTTGATTATCTCATACCACCTCTTATGGTGGAAATTAAGATGGAACAATATTTATAAATGATATATATAAATTATTTTTATGTTTTTTTATGCTTTTTTATTTTCAATTTATATCATTATTTTATGGTTTCCATTATGGTTAAAACATGATAATTTCATTTGAGGAAGTGCGAACTACCGCCTCCTCAAAAAGATATGACTCGTTAATGCCATATATGGGATGTATAAAGGATGTAATTAATGATATAATATATGATATTATACTGTTATTATATTATACCTATGTATCATTATGTTTTAAATCCATTAAAATACAAAATTGAAATGAAAGTAGCGTTCATGTGTGCGTACGGCTTACCATCTCAATGAACAGTACATATAATTTCTTATCACCAAATGTTATGTATAGTTATAAATAGAAATATATACTGGATATAATATATATATATATATATATGATATCTAAATCATGTATATCATTATGGAGATAATGGGATTTTGACCACATGGAAAAATTGTAATTATAACAAGCTCATTTATTTCTCAAGTTCCGAAAATCAATAAAATATCCAATATGAACTCAAATAATTAACTAATTGTTATAACACGGAAATAAGTGATATTAAATGAAGAGTAAAAATGAAAAATTTTCTTAATCAAGTATAAATTAACTTAACTTTATTATTCAGGAAGAACAAGGAACATACAAGGCATATCGGACTTGAGATAAGGGGTTTCTTATCTAACTTTTAATTCTGTGTGATTTCCATTGTCCACCACTTATTTATTGTATGTGGTGTATTGTGTACTACCATTGGATATAAATTATCATTATTTTCCCTATATTCATGGTATTCTGTTATTCATTTTTTGGTTATTAAATTTTGTTCATATGACTCGATTGATCAGAACGAAGTAAGGGTTTTTCATCTCACTTTTTATTTATGTGAGATTCATTAAATATTGGACACTATTTCCTTTTGTGTGGTGTATGTACTATACATTATTGTATTAATTGTGTAATATACTTTAAATTATGGGTATTTACATCATAATGGTATGATCTCTCTTTAATGGGGTGCATGCTTTGTAAGTAACCAAATCGGTAAGGGAATTTCAAATTTCAATTTCCACTCATTCAGTTTTACACATACATCATTGACTATTTTACTCCAATATTATGTGGGGAATAAAAATGTGTTACTTATGTAGTAATTTTCACTCCCCTTTGTGTGGATATACTCTTGATAAACATAATCCCTCCATTAATAACATCTCAAGTCATTGATATAAACTTAATAAGTGTAATCTTAACTTAATTTCCATTTCTTAAGTTAAACATCCAAGTAATTGATGTTGTTTTTACAAGAATGTGTGTTAATTCCTTATGATTTTTTTACACTGAATATATAATAATATTTAGTGTATTTATATTTTTCACACATAATTTTTCCATTTATTTATCCATAACCTAAGGATACTGTCTTTATAAGGGCTTCCATCTAAACTTACATCCCCTTGAGACTTCTTTATTGATATGCACCAATTAATTTTTATTTGGTATATATACTATAATTTTACATAGTATATCATGAATACATTTATTCTCATGATATTATATAGTTTTGATTCCCACAATTATTTGTATTCAACTGCCTCTCATTTGGTTAGGAACTCTAACTAAAACATCATTTTAAATGATTTAATGATTTATTCTTCTTAATCGTTCTCATTTTTGTCAATGTTTTAAAAATGGTTTTAAGAATTTTTTTATATGGCCATTAATGTTATCAAATTAAAATACCTTTTAAAAGTTTCAATGTTGTATGGGACACTTTTATTCAAAAATCTATTTAAAATGACTTCTTGAAAAATAGTGAGACAATTAAATGTTTTATAGAAAAAGGGGGATATTTCTCTCAAATACTTTTGAGGATTTTTTTTCATCGATGTAAATAACTTTCATTATTCACTATTGAGGTTAATCTATTATAATAAAATCTTCCATATTGTATTTAATGAGTTATGTTGGACTAAGGATGTGCTATTTTTATACCATTAATGGTTCATGGATAAAGTATTGACATTTCATATGCTTGTTTTAATACGAATGTTTATGTTATGTTTATAACTTTTCATATGAGGAATGCATAGGACTTAGTAAGTGATTGGTGAAACCCTCTATAGCTCCTCGATGCATCGGTAGGTCTCATGAGGCAAACTAGTGTCATTGCTCTAGGCCTTGAAAAAAATCATATCTGTAGTCTTGGCACGAGGCCTTGACTATGTGGTTATGATGTCCTACATTATGCATTCCATAATTATTAGATTAGATATTTTTATTTAATGTGGTTATTCAACTAGTATAATACCCATGACTATGTTTTATTATGGAATTATTTACACATCACATATTCTTACCATAATGTTTTCATGTTAAATATTTTTAAAGGCATGTCTTTTTAATTATTAACCATGCCTAATGTTTATGATATCTTCCGATGTATTGCTTACTCTTACTGAGTGTTTGAGCTCTCCCCTTTCTCATGTTATATTTTCCGAGGATATGAAGTAGTTAGTTATGAGTGACTTGCAGGAATAATCTTGGATGCTTGGATGTTTCTAATGGAATAAATTATTGTTGTTTCTATTTTCAAGTTGTAGTGTGGAACTTATGTATGTATCTTGTTTCCAAGACTACTAAACTGATCTATCCTTTGGGACTTGACTCCTTGTAATCATGCCAATTTATTAAAATAATGGACCGGATCCTAGATTTGGGGGTCAGGGCGTTACAATTATCAGAACCACCTTCAATACCCAAATATGTAAAAGTGTATATGGTATTTATTTTCCTTTTTAAAACATTACGACTTTTTAAATACTCCAAATAAAAAATAATGCTCATGGTGATGGAAATGTTGTTGTCACCACATACATTCAAAAAGAAATATTACCTTTTTTGTTTATTGAAATGCTACATTGAAAAATATTACCTTAGAATGAAATGAAAATTCAACAGGGTTTATACACCATATAATAGAATGTCCTGTATAAATCAAAATATGCCTCAATGAATGCATATTGAGACGAAATCCCTTACAATGATTGTACCATTAGATTAAGGATAATTCTTTGACATAATTATGTGTGAAAAATATAAATACACCCAATATATGTGGATATTATTTGTAAAATAATCAGAGGTAATTCACACATATTCATAGCACGACATAATCAACAAGTAGATGTTTAACCCCAAGAATGGAAATTGGGTGAAGATGTTCCCTTACATCATATCCGAATTGAGTTGTTCATTCTTTAATACCCAGAATAATAAACTAAATTTGATTTCTAATTTCTTTAGAACCTTTTTCATTTGTATTATTCCTTTTATATAACTTATTACCTTGATATATTAATTATTCATTATTTGATTTCATTTCAAACATTTTGTCGATGTTCAGAAGTTATGTAAAAACTGATCTTGTTATATTTAAAAATTATCCATATGGTCAAAAGATAATTATATCCATATTTATATTAATTGTTTAGATATAATATATATCATATATATCCAGAATTTATGTATTTTTAATAGTCCATAACATTTTACATAAGAAATGAAATGCACTGTTCATGGAGATGGTAAGTCGTACATACGCATGAATGCGACATTCATTTTTTTTCATTATAATGGAATTAAAACTAAATGATACAAATGTATATTATAATTATATTATAATATATATGTATATATGTTACATAATATCATAAATTACATCCTTTATACGTTCCATGTATAGCATGAGTGAGTTATATCATTATGAGGGGCAGTAGTACGCACTTCCTCAAAGGAAATTATCACATTTACAAATTATGGAAACCATAACGGTTTGATGTAAATGAAAAATAATGAATAAAAGAAAAAATATAAATATATTATATATAAAAATATATATACATTTCCATAATAATGGACATCATGTGAGGTGATAGGAGATAATTGAACAATAATCGTTTCATGAGGCATTAGTTCCCCGTCCACAAAAATAGTAGTTTCATATCCATTAAACAGAGGTTTGGGTATGTTTATTTCGTATAATTCTCATAAAAAATCCTATAATATTTATGATACTGGTGTTGTTATAAAATATTGGAATAATGATAGTTTATGGTGTTGGAGAAGGAAAAAATGAAAATAACTAGAGAGAAGATGTTATCTTTAAATTGGGTAAATCCCTTTGGTTTGAACCAATAGAATTTATTGAATTTCATTATTCCAAATTTAAGGATTATAGGTGGAATAGAGGGATGTTGGGAGATTATTTATGAATTTATTGGATGATCCAAGGGTCTTGAGATGTGGAGTATTGGGTTATAGGTGGTGCCTTTTTATAAGTGGGAGGAGGGGTTCTTTAGGAATGTTTTAAAGTATTATTTAATTGTATATTTTTTTTCAGTTTCACAGTGTCCAATAATTATTTAATTCTATTATATGGTGTACATAAGTTGAAATAAATATTTCAATAATAATTGGACATGTTTTGGATATTTTGTTATCCTTATCATTGTTATTTTACCCTTTTTCAACTTATTTAACTATAACCATATCCTCTTATATATTCATACTATACGGTTTATATGCCTACAATAGAATTTCATGCAACGAAAAATGGATAAATAATTAAATTTTTGACACCATATATGCCATTCGGACGAACCTTATATGTTTATAACTATTTTATAAATTAATAAAATATTGATTGATTTAAAAACACTTTAATTTCAATTATAATACTATTCATATCATGATTTTTTTTAAATCCCAGAAAATTTTATTTTTTTTAAAACCTTCATTTATGAAAATTTAAAATGTTATCCTAATCTATAAAATTAGTTTATGGAATAAAATGGTTTAAAATAAATTTATTTTAATATTTATAATATCATTTATTTTAATCCTTTACTAATGATTCCATTACTACATCACCTTTGTGTCATTATTAAATTTGTTTATTTATTGTCAAAAAATTATAAATAAAAGAACATGATGTAGGAAATATTTTTATATTTCCAAATAAAATTTATTGTCAAAAATATAACTTATATAACCCAATATTTAAAATGTTTTAGTAAAAATATTCATGTTTATGTTAGATTTCTCATTTAAGTTAATCTAAATAAAGTGTCATTATCAAAACGAAGTGGCTCCATTTGTCCCAAAATCGACCCAAAGATAACCAGGGTCGAAAATATATTATCCAATAGTGTTAGTACACATGTAAAAATAATTTATTATTATTATAATATAATTTTTCACCCTTATTTAATGGATATTCCATTTAACCATGATATATAAAATATTTACTAAACTAAATATTCATAATGTATAAAAATAAAAGTTACCTACTTACACAACTTGTAACTCCTAGTTCCAAATATTTAATCCATTTTTTCAAATTCCAAATATAGAAGTGGCATAATTATTTTAAAATTAATTCTCATATTCAAAAGAAAAAACGTGTTTGTAAGAAATAATAACTATAAAAAGATTTACCATTGTTTATATCCAAATTTATAGTAAAATTACATACAATGACCAAAATTGGATTAAATGGTAATGATATATTCCAATTAATCTTTAAAACCAATTAAAAAATAAATCAAACAAAATAAATAAATATGATTAAAATGAAATTTTAAATTAAAATGTAGTATTTTCACTATTCATAAAAAATTAATATTATCATAAAAATAACAAAATTTCATCCAAAGTAAATTTCAATTTCCCAATTCTAATTAAGAATATTATTTTTTAGAATACAATATATAAAAGTGACAAAAAATAAATTAAAAAGGGGTTCTCCATCAAAAAACGGTATATCGACCTTTTAATGAATATTACAGTGTTTATGCTTAACATTGGATTAATTCACATTTGAGGCTTCTAACATTTATTGAATAAATGAAAAAACATTTAAAAAACATGTATAATCATATTTCAGTTAGTTTTGTTTGTTCCCGCCGATAAAACGATTATGATTTAACTACCATTAAAAATAATGTTATATTACTATTTTTTAGCAAGACTCAACCTTGTGTGCAACATGAGATATCAGAGAAACACATTGTTGTGGGTTGTGTATTCCATCAAACATAGTATCCCCTATAAAGTAAAATTAATATTTAATTCACAAATATTAATAAATTGAAAAATGTAATATTATTTAATTATCTAAAATGCTACATGCTTCCAACTTTTGGGAATTGCATCCTCATAATTTTAAAATTTATCTCAGAAACATTATTTAAAGTACCATATCAGAAAAAGATTCAATAAAACTATCACATTAAATGACAGAATGATAATTACAATCGTCACCCAGGATAACACAAACATGGATTTCATGAAAATATGGATATGGAGAGAATTTATGTGTTGAGTTCTGATGGATAGTGATAGAAAACATGATTAGGAAAAAATTTGACCACCAGAAAACCACAAACTTGTGATAGGTTAAACGATCATTTGACTCCTTGTATGAAAAGTATAGGGACAATGTTTTTGTTTTATGTTTCAGTTCAAAATGTTTTAGAATTTATTTATTATATAGACTAAATACATAAGGAAATATAGTTTATTTTCATGTAGAGTTTCATCCTTTAATAAGTTTTAACCAAAACACATCTTTTTTCCAAATGAGGAGTATTAATGTTGTCATAGTCACACCTAAAGGTCTAGAATCAACATCTATATAATACCATAATCCAAAAAAGATGAACTATACATTTCTCCTCTTTTTATACATTAACCAAAACCATAATGGTTAGTACAAGATCAGATAATCCCCAAAAGGTAATCTTTTATAAAAAAGATATACTACTCTTAGTCTCCAAATTTCAAAAAATAGTACATAAAGATCAACAAATACTAATCAATACAGAATTGTCCTTATGTTTATTGAATATAATTCAGACTAATATTGAAACCCCAAACTCAGATGAATTTGATCACATTTTCTTCCATGATAAATCTTAACATTTATCTCCAAATAACATCAACTACTCTTAAAGACTCATACTAAAGTGTTATTAACCTAATCACGTATTCTCTATGATAGGTTAATCATTTACATAAATAACCCAAGTCATTATATGTCCACAATAAAAACATAGATTCTTCTTAAATAAAATTTCATCAAATACTCCACAAACGAAATACCATAGCATTTTATTTCCCATAGGCATATTTTGATCCCAAAACAAAGAACGTAATCCAAAATATCCTTTATCACCTAATCACCAAATCATTTTCTAATATTATGGTTATCCAATTGATAAAAAATAAGTTCCCAAAATCATCTTATTATGGATCCATAAAATCATTTAACTAAAAGGAATAATTCATACTAAGAAAGGACTTCACGTACTCCACTGGTAGGTGCACACCCTTGTATCCCTTCGGTTGTGGGTTCGGTTCCTACGGCCTTTCTGGACACGATGTGTTGTCACCAATCTTATGGTTTATCCTTTTTATAAAATAATTTACCCTAAATTGTTTTAACCATAATGGTTTTCCTATACATTTCATTTTCTTCCCAATAAATCAATACATCAACCTCATATATACTGTAATTTTTTCACCTTCATATTATAAAATACAACTATTCCCAAAATCAATAACATCATTCCTTGATCTCGGTGTCCATATGGTTTAATCATCATCTTGTTCACATTGGTAGATGGTCTATTAATTGCATCAATGATTTATAGATCCTTCAAAATCATTTTCTTCCTTCATCCAAATAGACCTTCTACATCTTGGGTCATATGGATGTTCGCAAAAAAAATAGTTTTGGAAAATAATCATGTATGAAATATAATTTCAAAACATATGATATAACATGATTTTTATAAAATAGTAAAACTATTTTTGAATTGAAACATTCAATCAATGTCCCTTATGAAATACCATAATTATGTGCTGAGAGACAATATTGTAAATGAAAATTTAAATTGGATGCGCAAGGGTCTCCTTCATTAGCACCATTTTCAAAATGATAATATATTTCAAAATCTAGTGATAAGGTAAAACATTTGAAAATGACTTGATAATATTTACCTTTATTGAAAATATGAGAAGATTGTAAAAATAAGATTTTATTTAATACAACCAACGATACATGCTGATATCTAGGTATAAAGGAGGTGTTTGATATCTTAAACAACCGCTTCCAATTGAGTTGTTTGTTATAAGATGTTTTATAATTGTCTGGACATGATTTTGTAATAATTTCTAAATAATTTCATCAAGAAGAGATAATAATGTCGTTTGAGATCCTCATCCTTCCTTTTGTAACAAACATTCCTTGTTCTGAAAAAGAGAAAAAAATATGCAGTTAACTTAAAGAGTAGAAATAGAGACTAACCATGTGTTTAATGAAAATTCCTAATCCCTAAAGCTTTCTAATCTATCCTCTGATACAAAATGTAAGGACCTATCCTTAAACAATAAATAATCATGAATTATGTTAATAATACCCATTAATGATCTTTTTAGGTTTAGAGTTTTATAGGATTATACCATAACTATCAAATTACATTTCAAAAACAAAAAATTAGACACTTCTAATCATTTTCAATTTCATTTATAAATTAAAACCACATAAAAAATTAAAAATTTCCAGTACCATGTTTTAAAAAACATTTCTTTTCCATGATCCCATCCTTGACCCTATTCATTTTCAAGTCCTCGGAGAAAAATTTCAAAACATGGGATGAGCATAAAAATCATTGATTGGGTTAAAAACAAAGAAAGAAAACATTATTCTATCAATACATACAAAAAAATTAAATCATGATTTTCAATCATTATCATAACAAAAAATCATATGATTTATAATAAATGGAAATCCAAAATCATAAAGGAAACTTGTGGCATCCATAACATACTTATATTGTAGCTTTCACAACTACGTTGGGAGTTACATTTTGAATACCCATTATAGTATATTTAATAAATATGATTTGAGAAACATTCATATTTACTTTTATCATGTTACCCAATGCATTGGAGAGTTATCTAGGGCTCACCCACCCGAGGTTCATCATCAAACCACCCGTATACGAAAACAATGCCCAATAACCATAACATATACATTATACATAAAATAAACATATAGTAAAGATAACATTTAACATTACAATAAAAATATATCATTTAAATATATTGAAATTACGAATCCATTATCAAAACCATTTTCAATACCATAAATATGTAAAAGTACATATGGTATTTATTTTTCTTTTAAAAAACATTATTGTTTGTTAAGGAAGCCAAAAATTAAATATCCCTCGTGGTAGTAGAAAGATCATTGTTACCGAGTATGTTAAAAAATAAACATTCCATTTTTATTTTGTTAAAACACTATCTAGATAGAGAAACCCTTTGAATGAAATGAAAATTAACAAGGGTTTATACACCATAGAAATTAATGTTGTGTATAAATCAAAATATGCCTCAATGAAATGATATTGATACGAAATCCATTACAAAGATTGTACCAAGAGATTAATGATAAATCAATGACATAATTATGTGTGAAATATATAATTAAACCCAATATAAGTGTATATAATGTGTAAACCAATCAGTGGTCATTCACACATATTCATATCACGAAGTAATCAAGAAGTAAATGTTTAACCCAAAGAATGGTAATTGGGTTAAGAAGTTCCATTACCTCGTGTCCGACATGACTGGTTTGTTCTTTAATCTCCTAAAAAATAAACTAAACAAAATTTCTAATCGAATCAGAATCTTTTTCAAGTTTATTAAATATTTAATATCACTTATTACCTTGTTATAACAATTATTAATTATTTTAGTTTATATCGGACATTTTGTCGATGTTTAGAAGTTGAGTAAAATAATATGAACTTGTTATAATTACAAATTGTCCATAAGGTCAAAATTAAATTATATACATAAATATATTCTTTATTTATATATAATATATATCATATATATCCTGTAAATATGTATTTTCAACTGTCTATGACATTTGGGTATATGAAATGGAATGCAACGATCATGGATATGGTAGGTTGTACGTACGCATGAACGATAATTTTATTTCTTTTTTATTTTAAAAGTAATAAAAACTAAATTATAAATAGTTATATTTTAATTAATTTATAATATATATATGATATATATGTTATATAAGTTCATTAAATCCATCATTTATACATTCTATGTATAGCATGAATAATTCATATCACATTGAGGGGGAGGTAGTCCGCCTTTCCTCAAATGAAATTATCGTATTTACCGATTATGGTAAAAATAAAGTTATGTTCTAAATATAAAATAAAGAAACATATGGACTATATAAATATATTAAATTTAACATATAAATAATGTTTCATAATAATAGCTACTATGAGAGGCGGTAGAAGATAATTGGACAATCATAGATTCATGAGGCTGCAGTTCATCGTCCACAGAATCAGTATGTTCATATCAATTAGATATAGGTGTCTGGAAGTGTTGTTTTAATAATTCACAAGAAATCATCCTATTATATTTAGAATAATTATTTTTCTAAATATGAATAAAATAAATATATTTTAGGGGGTTGGATAAAGAATATAAAAGAAATGAATTTGAGATAAGACATTACCTTTAAATCAGTTTACTCCCATTAGATTGAACCAAAAATCATTATTAAATTTCATTATTCCAAAATTAAGGATTCTAGGAAGAAGTGAGGGATTTTTGGAGATTATTAGAGCATATTATGTATGATCCAAGGCAATTGAGAGGTGTGAGTAATGGTTTAGAGATGGTGTCCTTTTATAATATGATACATGGTCTCTTTATGAATGTTTGAAAGTATTATATTATTATAAAATGATTATCGGTTTCAAAAGGTCCAAACATATTTAATTCTAATATAAGGTTCATATAAGTCGATATAAAATCACCCAATAATAATTTTATAGGTTTTGGATATTTTTTGATCCTTATATTGTTTATCTAACCCGTTGTTATGTTATTTAACTTTAACAGGTCCTCTTATATATTTATACTATATGGTTAATATATTGACTAGAAAATTACAAGCGATCCAAAATGATTCATTAATGAAAATTTTAACATCATACATGTCATTTTTCCTAATCTTATATTTTTTGGACTATTTTATCATATAATAAAATATTTATCGATATAAAATGTATTTTATGTCAATTTTAATACTATTTATATCATGACTTTTTAAAAAATTCAAACGAGCATGATTATTATGAAAATTTATATTTAATTAAAATATAACAAGTTATAATAATCTATAAAAATAGTGTATGGCATAAAAATATTCAAAATAAATTTATTTTCATATTTCTAATATCATTTATTTTAATCATTTATTAATGAAGCAGTTACTGCATCACAATTGTTTCATAATTTTATTTGATTAATTATGGTATATAAATTAAAAATAAAATAAAATTATGTATGAAATAGTTTTATCTCTCCAAATAATTTTTATAGTCTAAATTTTAACGTATATAATCATATATAAAATATTTTTTTGCAAAAAATTTCATGTTTATGTATTTTTTGTTTGTACAATAAATTAATTAATATAAAGTGTCATTATAACACCCATGTGTCATCATGGGGACCCAAAATATACCCAAGGATGAAAATTGTCAGTAATGTATCATCCAATAGGATTAAGTCAATTTTAACGGTAATTTAATATTATTATAATATTATTTTTCACCCTTCTATACCATATTTACATTTTTACTATGGTAAATAAAATATTTACTGATGTAAATATTCATAATTCATAAAAAAAGTTACGTATTTTTAAAATTTGGACCTTAGGATTCCAAATATAGAATTCAAATTTCCAAATTCAATAAAGAGAAGTGGAAAAAATTAAGTTAAAATTAATTCATGATGTCAAAACAAAAAGTATTTTTTATAAAATAATAATTATCAAAAGAGTTTCCGTTGTTTTTGTACAAAATAAGAGTGAAATTACATCCAATGAAAAAAATTGGATTAAATGGTAAGAATATAATCCAATTACACTTTAAAACCAATTAAAATAAATATCTATCTATATAAATAGATTATAGTAAAAGGAATTTTTGAATTAGAATACAATAATTTTCACTATTAATAAAAAATGAACATTTTTAGAAGAATACCACAATTTCATCCAAAGTAAATATTTATTTCCCAGTTCAAAAGAAGAATATTATTTTGTCAAATAAGAAATATAATAGTGACAAAAACTAGATTTAAAAAGGGTTCTCCATCAAAAGGCTGTAAATAATCCTTTTATGTTATATTAGAGTGTTTATACTTAAAATTGGATTCATTTACATTTTAGGCTTCTAAATTATTTTTCATAAATATGAAAACATTTGAAAAATATTTATAATCATATATTAGTTAGTTATTTATATTTCTGACTATACAATAACTATGTGTAAACTACCATTGAAAATATTATTATATTATAATTTCTTAGTATGACTCAGCCTTGTGTGCAACATGAGATTTCAGAGAAACCCATTATTGCGTGTCTGTTATGACATCGAACATAGCATCCCCTTTAAAATAAAATTAATATTTAACTCAAAAATACAAATTAATATGAAAATTTCATATTCATTATTTAAATATGATGTTACAGGTTCTATTATATCCCAAGGTTGATCTGTCTTTAAAATTTATCAAATAGTTTTGTGACTTTCTCCCACATTTAGTCCATTAAAAACGTACACTCCATAATGAAACCTATGTTCTATAGTATGTCTAAATTAAATATTATTTTGTTCTTTTCTATCAAATTTAGGAAATTAAATCCAATTTGTCTACAAAGAAACATATTTTATTTGTTCAAGTGAAAATGAATTAAATTTTTATCGAAATTGGTAGGTAATAATTACATACATTTTGAATTTTTTTTCAATTTATAAAAATATATTATTTGTGTAATAAAATAAAGTAGTGGTTATGTTTTCAATGTTTGATAAAATATATTTTATTTATGGCCAATTTGGTTCACTTATGTAAAAAATTATATTAATAAGGTCATGAATTTTAAATATTTGTGGTTTTCTGGTTTTAAAAACCCACAATAATTTAATTGAAATATTAAGAATCAATATAGAAACATTTTTGAAGAAGCACATATCCTATGTTCTATATCCTAAAATAATTTTTCATTATGGGTTTTCAAATCAACTTAAATAACTCTACCAAGATAATTTCATAATTAGTTATATCTATTTTCATGTAGTACTAACTGTTTTCAATAATCCCTTTAAATGGTTCTTCCTGTTATTTATTTCATTCTAGAATGTATGAGGAACTTAATTTATCTAGTCTTGAAATAATTTTATATATATATATATTATATATTATAAAATATATAGTCGATTTTTTTAAAATTGTGTCATTTTAAATATAGATTTGTAATATTGTATGATTTTATTTTATTTAGTTTATTTAACATTATATGAATAAAACAACTCTTGAGGGGGCTCATAGGAGGCCCCAGGTTAGAGCCTCCCCAAGTACTTATTGGTTCTGTAGATGTTCATTGTTTCTTTGTATCCACATCCACTGATTTTTTTAACTACAAATTCTCCAAAAAATTAATACAAGATATAAAAATTTTAAGTTTCCTTTTTCTAAAAGAGTTTCTTTCGCTATTTCAAATACAAATTTATTATGAAATATGTGTTCCCTATATAAAATAGAATAATAAGTATTAAATTTTAATTTTGGTTCACAAATGATCTGAGTATATTTGTACAGTAATATTTTGTAAATATCTAATTATGTATATTTTTATTAGTAAATAATTATTCTCATTTAATTCTTAGTGTCCATCCATTTTAACTCTTTTCTGTGTTAATAGTGAAACTTATATTTTTAAATTTTTTTTTGATATTATTATTTTTATATATTTCATATTTGTTAGTTGTTAGGTGTTGGAGTGTCTATAATAGATAGTGGACAATGTGGAATTTATACAAACAAAGAATATGGTGAGGAGAATAAGGTATATAAATTTTTATTTCTGCATAGCCAAATTCCCCATCGGTTTCTAAAATATTTGGTGGTTATAATTTAAACATGTATAATTTATCCCTTCTATTTTGGTCATGTAATCACTATATTGTTGAATTGCATGTCTAGACAACACCACATCTGTGAACCATGATTATGACAACTAGTGTTCTAAAGAATTATATTGTGTTTGATGATTTATTAAGATACATGTAAATCTTATTAGTGTTAGGACTTGTTTAACATGTTGTATTTTTTTAATTAAATAATGACCATTATCCCTGTTTTCAAATATTTAAAAATTATTTTTGAATATATTTATCCAAATAAAGATTCAGTTTTTCATAGTTTCAATTAATCGAATTTTTAATCATTATATTATTACAAAAATATTTTATATAAATATATTAATAAATATAATATAAAATTTTATCAAGGAATGTGAGAATATCCAGATGTAATATTTCAATTAAAATATAATTTAAAATTAAATATTAATTAATGGTATTTTTTATAAATTTTAATGTTAATATTATCAATGGGTAAATATGTAGAGGGATATATTAAATAACATTTTTAAAATATTTTGGTATTATTATAATTGAAACTAAACTATTATATATGTCACAAAAAGATTTAGTGAAATATTTTTTAACAATAAATTATTGATAAGAATATTTTTGGTAAAATACTATACAAACATGAAATGCACATTTTCTAATAGTTAGAAACAATTTGGAAGATGAAAAATATTTTTTAGAAATAGGTTATTAAAGAAGTATAAATCTCATTTTAAATCCTCAATTTCATTGGAAGATAATAAGGATAATTAATTTCAAACAGATGAGGCATATAATGTAAAATATTCATGTAGTTTGGATATAGATAGTGATCTTGCTAACATTTCCATAAAAGATCCCGGAGTTCAATTGATTTTTTTTTGAGAAACCATAAAAATATAATAACTCATATAGAAATTCTAAGAAAGTTAGATGGTATAAGTGTTGGATGCTTGGAATCATTAATCCTTATTATTAACATCATCAACATAAAAATATATAAAATAATTATTTAATAAAAATGGATACCAAAATTAATCTAAGATGTACATGATGGAATGATGGAGTGCTTATGTGATTTATAGTTTAATTTGATCTTCCAAATCTATAGTTGAGCATTTTCATCAGAGTGAAAAAATGTTTTTTACGAAACATGCTATTGGGGTACATTAATTCTATTCTAATGATCATGAAAATAAACCATACAACGGGAATCAATCAATTGATATATTAGATTAATATTTTAAATTAATATAAGATAATCTTGAATCATTTAAAAATAAAAATTAATCTCTTAAAAACATCTAAATATTTATTTTTAACGAAAAGTAATACTCAACTAAATAGATTGTAATTATAAAAATGGAAATGGAAAATTGTGCTACATGACTTCTTGATCATTTAATTTTAAATAAAATATTAAATAAATATGTTCTGGAATTTATATATACTTCTTGTGTATTTTTGAAAGGTTTTTTTAATTAAAAATCATGCTAACATTAAAACTCATAAAAATAAATTTTAAATATTAATTCATTGTGAAATAGTATAACAATAGAATTTTTTATCATAGCTCTAAAAAAATAATATTTGAAAAATTATTTTTTCTCAATGGTGAGACAACAGAGTATAAAAATGATTATATTTTGAGAAACCCATAGTTCTATAGAGATAAAAATATTTTTTCCTCAAAAACTCAAATTTAGTACTAAAGGATTGAGAATTTTCAAACAGATTTGGGTTAAAAAATAATTAATTAAAAACCTTACTGGTCCCAATAAAATATGGGTACCAAAAAAATATATTTTTTAATAATTAATTAATGATATGAGGGTCTAACAAATCCAATGAAAGATGATATATGGATAGTGGATTCCCAAGGAATACGAGTTGGTATTTCATTAATGTTTAATCCATATAAAATATATATAAGTCATGTTAATTTTGGTGACAATTATAAAGCAAGGATTATGATATTTGGATCTTTTATAATTGAAACATCCCAAGTAAGTAATGAATAATAGATATTTTTATCTATTTCTATTAATGAATTAGATAGTGTTTTAGAGGCTTAAAATGAAAATAAATCCAATCTTAAGCATGGAATACACTAATATTTTTTAAAAGATTGTTTTACTGCCATTTGATGGAAAACCATTTTTAAATCTATATTTTGACAATTTTATAAGCTATGTTTATCAGAATAAACCTATTCTTTATGATTGGGACATCAAAAGTTACTTTGTGTGAATTTTTGGTATTTTTTAGACAATGTTCATTTTTAATGAATAGTGGAAAATACTGCATTTTACATCAAAACTTCTTTTTAATCTAATTTATTTATATGATTAGATTATCTTTTGAATTGGTTTTGAAGTGAAATTATAATATATTTTTACCATTTAATACAGTGGGGGTCATTGGAATCAATTTCACTTTGAAATTGGACTTAAACTGGTATCAATCTTTTGATACTTATTGTTTCACAAAAACACGCTATTTATCATGACATCGGGATTAATTATTAAATAAATTAATGTGACTTAAATGTTTTGAATTTTGAAAAATATACTTCATTTTTGAATTCGGAATATCAAATATAGATTAGGGTGAATTTTTGGTAATTTTCTGAACGGTGCATTTCATTTCTTACCTCCAAATGTTATGTAATATTATAAATTCATGAATGTACTGGATATATATGATATATATGATATCTAAATCATGAATACCATTCTGGATATAATGTATACATGAACAACTTGTAATTATAAAGGGTTTATTTTTTACTCAAGTACCAATGATCGTTAGAATGACCATCATTAACTTAAATAATTACATAATGTTCGTAACATGGTAATAAGTGATATAAAAGGAATAATGAACTTTAGAAAGGTTTTTAAGAATGTAGAAATTAACTCAAGTTTATTATTCAGGACATTAAAGAATGATCGAGTCAAGTCGGACCCGAGGTATGGGACTTTGTCTCAATCTCCTTTCGTTGAGGCATATTTTGTTTTATACAAAACCGTCTTCTATACGGTGTATAAACCCCTTTGAATTTTACGTTTATCCAAAAGGAATTTTTTTATATGTAGCATTTTACTAAACGAGAAAAGGGAATGTTTTTATCGTACGTATGTGGCGACAACAACTTCTCCGCCGCTGTGACCATTATTTGAGTTTCAGCTTCCTCTACAGGCCATACCTTTTTTTAAAAGAAAAATAAATACAATGTTTTACTTTTTTTTATTTTGGTATTGAAAATGGTTTTCATAATGTTTTTATATCAATGTGTTGTATTGATATATTGTGATTGAATGGTGGAAATGTTATGTTTACTTTATGCATGTTTTATATGATACGATTATGTTGAGGTTCTTGGGCATTATTATGAAGACGGGTGGTTCCATGATAAACTAATGGTGGGTGAGCCCGATATAGCTCTCCAATGCATTGGGTAACGCGAAGGAGTGAAATGTTAAGGTTTCTTCGAAGCGATTTAGGGAATATACTGTGATGGGTATTCCAAACATAACCAATAGGGTTACTCCCTACGTGAGAATGTTATGAATGCCTCAAGTTACCTTTATGTCTTATGATTTCTATGATTTATTCATGATTTGATGAGGTATGTTAAAGTGCTTATGTTTTATGGGTAAAGTATGATTTCATTCTTATGTATATGTACCCATGTTTCCTTTCCATATTTTTATATCCCTTACTGAGCTTTTTATGCTCATCCCACGTTTTTTGAAATGTTTTTCACAGGTCAAGGGAAAGGTATAGGATATGATGATAGTGTCAAGCAAGTGTCAAGAAAGAATCCATGTTTTATTTTAAATATGTTTCCATAGATGGGAAAGAAGAATACTATCTTTATGTAACAAATTTGTTTATATGTGGAATGTAATGGAAGTATTATGATCTAATTCTCTAAAACTCTTAACCTGAAAAGATCCTTAATGTGTAATCTTGTAATAAATAATGATTAAGTAAGGTTTAAGGATGTGGCCTTATAATAATTACAAACTCTTCCCTTATAAAAAATCTTCCAGATGATGATGGTTTAAAGAATAATTTTATATGTATCTCACATTATTTATGAAGTATATTTTTTTGATTATTCAAATAATGGAATTTCTAGTTTAAAATATATACATCAAAATTTTAAAAAATCATGAAAAGATAATATTTATACTCTAGATATTAATTCATTGTGTATACAAAATAATAACTTATTGAATGTTGAAAAAAATGATTTATGGATATGGTATAATATATTGGTACATTGTAATGTATATAATTTACGAATAATTTTCAAAATAAATTTCTTATAATAATTTCATAAACATAAATTGAAAAAAATGAATCCATGTGATGGATTGTAAATAGAAAACAAACATATTTAATTTTATAAAAAAATTAAATATGTTTCTACCTCAATAGTACTAGAACATATTCATGATGTTTGTTTCGCCAAAAATATTTGGAATCCAATTAGGTTTTTTATATTTTATTTGATGATTATTCTAGATTCACCGGTGATTACTTTTTAAGTGTTAAAATAAATTCATTTTTATTAGATGAAATTGTATAGGAATTTTGGAAACAATTTTCTTGGTTTATTAACAAATTATTTAATAATGAACTGTGTTTTTGTTTTTTCATAGTAATTCAAAATTCTGGACTTAGAATAATAAAATCTAAAAATGATTCAAAATATCCTTGACACACCATTTATCACATACACGATGGGTAGACTCCATTCACAGCATTCCAACCATACTGAAAACTAACCCTTGAATATTATACACTATATGAAGATAGTATACTTCATATAATGAATGTTCACAATAATCAGCTTTCAAAAACCACATCCATTCTTAAAGAGAAATTAATACATGACATTCATAGATTTTAAGATGAGGATACATCAAAGGCTCCTCCATTAAATGATTTGAGAAGAGTATTGAGTTGTAATATATGATCATAGTTACATGGCGTGGATTCCACTTACATTGTGTGAATATTTTAGGACCCAAATAATTTAATCTAGTAAATGATGTGAAATAAATTCACACCATTAACGTATTTGGAATATATATAGACACACACACACACACACAGATATATATATATTCGAGTGCCTGTCTATGGTAGTGTTCTCATAGGTATATTTTTTTTCTCTCTTTTATTCCACTTTTTCCTTAATTCTTGTTATAAAATAACTTAATTTTATTTCTTTGATTATTTCACTAACTGAAAATGGGTTGTTAATCATTATATCACCATTATTCTTCCACTGCAACACCTCATTTTTTATGTCTTTTTTCAATGTAGCACTTCATTCATCAAGAAAACCCAATTCATTCTTCATATGTTCTTCATCCCTAATATATGTGTGATTGTTTAATTATTTGTTCAATTTCTCATTGCTCATTCAAAATATTTTCATTAGGAAAATATAGCTTCTACATAGATATTATTTATTTATATTTGACTGATACTGATTTTTCTTGTTTAGATCTAGATTTTCATTTTTGAAAATAAAACTCAATTTTCATAGTTTTCATAACAATTCCTTGATTTTCATAATAAATTCCATGTGAGGCTAATTTGCACAGGGTTATAGGTTAATAATTTAGGAGTTTCGAAACCTAATGAATTTTTATATCGAACCTTAGTAACCTTATTTATAAAAATTAGGTTAATAATAATTGTTCATCACATTCTTTTGCACAACCTTGAGAATGGAAAATGTGATTTACAAAACCTGAACTAATTGATGGTGAGAATGACTATAACCATTATCATATGGATATTTCTTCATTGAATGTGGCTTTAATTCACTTTGGTTTTTTATATAACATGAAAATGGGATAGCTCCTACATTGTTAGATGTTATTGGGTAGTGAAAAAAAATTGTGAAATTTGATTGGATTTATAAACTAATACATAGAGATATTACTTGTTATTAAAAAGATTATATTATTCAACAGACCTAAAATTGACCATCATAATTGGTTTACTAATATAATGTAATCACCAAGAAAACTAGTCTTAATAAAAATCCATACTAAAGAGTAATAGTGAGGAATACATCCAATGGGTCTGTTGGATTGACTACTGACCAACTAGTAGCTTTCATTGGATAAACCTCGTATTGTCACATTACATCACAATAGTAGTATGTTTTTTTGGGACTATAAATTCTAATATGGTATCATCCCATATGAATTTCACAATTCCATTGAGCAAGTAAAAATTTGACACTGTCTCTAGAGACAATTGTTTCCAAGTAAATGTGAAATTATGGTATGTAACATCCCATTCTCATTCTATTGAGAATGTAGTGACACATTAATTGGTCTTAAAAGACATCCCCATGGAAATAGTGGTAGAAAATTAATTCTAAGGGATTCAATATAATAGGGAACACTTTTCCCCCTTTGAAAAAAAACCCAACCCAACAAACCATCAAAAAACAACCACAAAATGTTGTAGGATGAGAAGTTAATAAAAAAATGTAATATAATTGATATCAAAACCAAAATACAATATTGTAACTTAGTGGAAGAATACTAACATAAAAGTACAATGTAGGAGAAAAACCAACAAAAATCAAAATATCCAATCATATATCCAAAGCTCCAAACATGATCCATTATCTAACACAACAAAACACCCTATTTATGACGTAGCACGAGAATTTAAATATGATAATTTCCATTGAATATGTATCAAAAAATATTATCATCAAAACAATAAGTTTTGAAAAGAAGGGGTGATTAGTGAAGCATAGTGTAATTATCCCAAATTACTTCCCTACTCTCTTTAATAGGATAGAACAAGTTATCACATTTATTTAAAAACGTTTATAGAAACCAATATTAAACAATTCAAAAATCAATAAAAATTCAAAATAGATTCATACAAAATAGGTTTTTATGGAATGAAAACAATAATTCATTAAATAATTTCACATTCATATTTTGTATATTACTGCATGATTCACACACATACCTAAAAAATTTCACTTCACTAATAGTTAAATAATCTTAATAGTTTATAATTCAAAGAAATAATTTATCACAAAGATGAAAATATCCTCCTTCATTATGAGAGAGTTACCTTATCAATGGTAATGTCCCTTTGTACCCCAATTGTACACGCCCCTTAATCAGGTTCACGTCAAAATAATGAACTCACACAACCCATGTATGCCAAACCTATTTGAAATATACCATTACAACACATTTCAATAAAAATGTTCTTTTATTAAAATCCTTTCAAACATGCCATTTTCAGGATTCCAAGAAATCTCTATTTTTAAATCAATATTTTTAAATAATTAAAACCAAGTACTTGCGCATCCAATTTCCAAAAATCCAAAAATCCAGAAAAACATCAATAAAGAAGTTTTCTACTAATTTTATCACACCAATTTCAAAATAAATTTAAATAAATTCAATAAATTTTAAAATAATCATTAATTATATAATATGAGGTGTCTAACGTGAAGCCACCTACCTCGGGAATTATAAAAAATGTAAGAATGGAAAAAATTCATTAAACAAACTAGGATGAATCACCAAAACCCCCCTTATATCTCTTTCCCAAACAATAAAACAACCATATCTCATAATTATTTCCATCACACATCATATATCTATTCCTAATGGAATACATATATAATGTTTAGGGATATTTGGGAAGTATGTCTAAGAAATCTATAAAAACACATACTTACTAAGGGAATCAGGCTACAATGCACCAAGAAACCCCCTTGTATTTCATTTTCATTTAAGGGGAGTAACATAAAAGTATCTAGTTGGAAGAAAACCTGAATTGCAGATAAAATTACTAAATAATATAGGGTTAGAGATGAAAATGAGTGAGATTCACTTATTTAGGAAAATCCATTTAAATATTTTATTATTAGTCAACTGTTAAGAGAACCATTTTCTAACCATGTGCCAAATCTTCTTTAAAAATCACCTCTCGAGATTGATCTGCATTGTTTAACAAACAATGCGCTAACCATGTAAAATCCCACTAATCAACATTTCATGATTTATCCACGATTCGGCATGGTCTGGCCAAATAGTGTTTCTAATTGTATGCCTCCCCAGAAACACTTGTTTCACCTTTCACGATTTCATATCGGTGTTTCATGGTTTCCACTTTCCATTATTCAGTTTTTCACCTTTAAAAATCCCCAATTCATTCCAATAGTATTACAAACCCTCCAAAATATTACCCAAAAAAATTACATACATAAAATACATAAATAATGGTTTAAGAAATTGAAACTATGGGTTTTACATCCTCTCCACTATAGGACTATCCATAACTATAAATTAGAAAACCATCATCACTCTGAAAGAGTTTTAGCCATTGGTTGACCATTTGATTCTTCTGTTCCCATGTTTATTCTGAAATATGACAATGTTTACAAAAAAATGTACTAGATAAATAAATGTTTAATGCAATAAAATCTTTTTCCCACCCTCAATCCATACATGTATGTGTCCCAACTAAAAATATAACTATAGGTCAACATGATCCCATCAAATCAAATAGTCAGGACTGGGATGACACTTTTTCTACAGAGATACATGATTCACCTTATGAACTATACTAAACTGTGGGGGAAAATATAACTGATATAGCTCCTCACAAACCAATTCATGTATCCAAAATGGTATTATATATAGAATATATAAAATTATATTCTTAAAAAAATATTCCCAAGCATTGAAGATATTCTCAAGAACACATGATGACTCACCTATATTGATAATGAAAATTGACCATCTCCATTCAATTCTTAACCAACTAAATAATCTTCATTTTCATTTTGAATGGATCTCCTCGACTAATGAACTCTCACATACTTCCACCCAACAATGTTTTAAAAGAAAATTAAAAACATACAACTCTTCAAAAGGTTCCATATGTATCGAGGCTTGATAAATTTTTAAAATTTCAAATCTTATAATGGTACATGCTTCTACCATGAGCCACCAAAATATATTACACAATCATGTAACATGTCTTCCTATGTTTATATAATCCATTCATAGTTTCCATCAATTTGGGGACGATAAGCTTTATTCATAGCCAATTGTGACCCAATGAATTTATACAATGATTTATAGAAATGAGATGTAATCCATGGAATGTTTATTGATAATATTGATACCACTATTCTATGCCTCATTACCCTTTTCAGATATAGATTTTATACAATTCATCCACTATATGATATTATTGAATAAGGATGAAATTTCCCAACTGTGTGAGCTGATCCAACATCATCCAAATGGAATCATGTTTCCAAATATTTTTTCAGAGAACTATCACAAAACCCATAGCTATATGACCCCATTTAAAAAATGGAATTGGTAATAATTTAAATATACTTTTTTGTTGCATATGCTCTACATTAACCTAGATAAACGTTATGAATCGTGAAGAAAACTCATCCACCTTACTATTCATTCTGACCAACCAAAACTGTTATTTATAGTTCATAGACATATTATGTATTCTCATATGAATATACTATCTTGAATGATGGTTATCAAGAAGTGTTTCTCCTAATAAGGAATAAATACGACCATCAAATTTCTGAATCAGAAAACTAAACTCCCAACTAGTCTACTGTACCCAATTTTCTCCCCACTATTGAGTATTAACCTCATAGTAAGACATTATTTATTGGATTCTCATGCCTCTTTAACTATCTCAACAAAGTTATAATCAAACAAAATATGAACACAAATTGAAAATTTACTTACGTATTTACATTCCAATGGGATATCTGTTGTTACTGACATCAACAAACATTGTTCTAAATCCACTTTTCCCAAATTATAATATTATATTATGATGAAAGTGGGTTCCCTAGACACATATTTTTATATACTTTTATTACCATTATATGTATGAAATTTATATATATATATATATACATGTTATTATCTTTCCATAATAGTGTTGATACTACTTTATCCACTATATTTATGGTAATTTCCATAGATTTAGTGTCATATCAAAGGGTTATGTTACTTCCCAGAATATAATTAGAACATATAGATAATATGAAAATATCAATAAATTAATTTCATATAGTGTATAAACATCATACTAAGAGGAAATATTTGATGTGTGTCTATTAAGACGTAGGAGATCATAATAATTGTAACTTCTACACGTGATATTTTCACCTCGTGATCTCTAGTATTTGATGTCATGATGATAAACCCACTGATATGAACACCACATGATTCAGGTGTCAATGGTAGTTCCTATCTAGGGACTTGTTTATTACTCTTCTGATTTTAGATCATTTTCAATTTGTTCCATTTGATTGTATACATTGATGCGGGGTGAAAACCATAATAATTAAGTTGCGGGGAAGTAGTTTTTTTTGGAATTTCATTCATGATATGACCTTTCTTTAATGATCATGATGGGATTTGTTTATTCTGAGTTAAAGAAGATATCTCTCCACCCTACTTGATCATGATTGTAGTACCTTAATAAATCCATGGTCAGAGTATTTGACGATATTTTATTCCCATTAAATCGAAAAATAATAAATAAATAAAAAGGATGATTACACATGTGTAAAACCAACAATATGATATATCCTAAGGAAAATAGATTATACTACACAGTTTGTGTACGTAGGTTGGTAGTCATTGCTATGAAATTTTCTTATCTTTTTAGTGGACTTGATGAGTTTATAGTCTCTACTGTTGGTCTTTTAATAATATTAAATTGTATTAAGGAAAGGCCCAAGATTATTATAGTTAATAGCACATTTGAGAGTCTACCCTTTTCAATTAAATTGATATATATGAAATTATGATCCCCAAAATGAGGTCAAAGTGTTGTCGAAGTTCAATCGATCACTATGAAATAAATATATTCATTAATATTTATATAATAAATAATTGGGAAGAATTTTATTATTTCACATATTAATAAGGGATTATGTAAATACAATTATTAGTACTATATACACATATATTGTTATATTCTAGGTTCATTTAATATTATCAGGAGTTACGATTCGAGTTAAAGACTCGGTATTTATCATGTAATATATTTAAAATATAATAACAGTATATGATAACATATAAATAATATTTATGATGAAAATTAGTTTTTCATAATTAATTACTTATAAAACATATTTAGTGGACGGTTATTGCATGGGGTCTTAGTACCTTAATCGAGTGTTATGAGTATCTATTATATAAGTGGAGAGAGGATTATCCCAAAATATTATTCATTTCATTAACATTGAGAGCATTCATATCCTCCAAAACCCAAAAAAATAATCACTCATTGAATTGAATATTCTATGTTAGTCTTCATGCATAGAAGTTAGAGGAATGTGGTGATCATTTCTTTATAGAAATATTTGTTTTATCTCTTTCCTAGGACATAAAATCCAACAAATGGTGCATGTGAATATTCAAGAAGCATATTTGGATGATCTAGATGGAATTTGTGTTGGATCCATTGAGTAAGGATCATTAAAACATTATACATTATTGCTATCATAAATCTAAAATTTCAAATTAATATGTATTTTTTATTTTGATTTGATAAAACCACATGGGATCCTTACACCATATTATGTCTAGATCACCATAGATAAATATGTTTTATCACTCTAATGTTGTGAAATTTTAAATTACTCGCCCACTAGAATCCATTATTCTCCGTCATACCTTATCTTTTTATCGGGGTGATGCATATTTTTTTAGTCAATAAAATTATATTCCATTAAATTTAATGTTGATGTTGTTAAAATGCTTCCAACGATTCTAACCACGCATAGATCAGACATTGGATAGAAAAGTTGTGGACGTTTAAAAATAAATTAATTGATCACAATGGTGTATTTTAGATTATTATCTCTTTTGAAGGAAATGATATATATATATATATATAAATTATTCTTGATATTATGTCATTTTCTGACCATATAAGAGTTGAAATCAGGTAAACGTAGTTGCTTTGGATGGTGACCCTGTCTTCAACTAGGAAGACGAAAAATAAAAATGAATATATTTTTAAAATTTAAGCCTATTATACGGTATTTGAATACATTTGTGATGGAAGTTTTTTCTAAAGAGGCAATGACTATTTGAATATAAAGAAATCAAAACATTTTATTTTTCCACATAGTAGGACATATAGAAAAAGGAAGAAATAAGGTGGTTTGTCTTCTTCCCACGGGGATATTCCATGCCTTCTTCTCAAAACTTATTGGTCGAATGTCATGGAACACAAAATTCCATCTTCTCCAATGGAAGCCGACCACGTCCCCTTCTTTATCTCCCTTAATCAATCACTACCCAACCACCTATTAGATCCAATTATCTCCTCTCCAGGATTTCTAATCAGACCATGTTAATGTTCCTGGACTCATGAACACTCTAACCTCCACCCTTGAGAGGCCCCCTCTATCCAAATCTTGGAATCCTTTCCCTAAGGCAGTACAACCACTGGCTATGCCTCTTCATAGAAGGTCGCACCTCACCACTTCACCGGTCCCAAAATCACATCCATATCTGGTTGCAACATCCATCATGTGCTATTTCCCTTAATCCTTCTTCATTCGTTACTAGTATCCATGAGCCTCGACCAATGTCTCATCGCCCTCCTTTTAATATTTACAACCATCTCCTCCACATGGACTGATTAATTCCTCCAACCATTATGGTAGACTGATGCTCCATCCTACCAAACCATGCCTATCACCTGACATCTATGTGCCTCGAGTCCTACTATGACTGCCTTCCAGAGGTCCACATGCATGAGGTAACCCTTACACTGGTACAATATAACCAATTTTTCCTTCCATGAGCTTTGGAAGGGATGATAGACCTAGACCAGGTCTGGGTAGGCATGTCCAGGCTAGAACACCACTACTATAGGTTTTCAAGAATGAATAGGGCTAGTGGGGATATGACCCAGTCTGTGAACAGTCGAGAAGTGGTTTTTGGGGCCTGATTAAAATTAATTAATTAATTTTATTAATTTTATTTTATTCTAAATTTAATTTATTATTATTAATGGTTTATAAATTTAGTAATCAAAAATATTTGTTGAATTTTAGTTGTAAATATATACTAATTTGTTTAATATAATGTTTGGATTTAGAATTAAATTAAAATATGAAACTGAATAAAATAAATTATTTGGATTTTATTAAAATAATTATATTTATTTAAATACCATTATACTAATTATAGTTATCACAATTTGTTTTCTTATTTCACAACTATTTATTATACGAGCTGGTCTTGATCTAGTTACTAACTCATACATGAATGTATTATTTAATTATTTATACCATGTAATGATTATTATAATTATTTAATTAAAAGAAGGACAATATATTTTATTTATTTTAATAAAATATTTATAGGGGGATACATGTACAATGATCCAATCTTACATTTCACCCATATAACCAATAACCAATGTTTATGTAAATTGGTACATAAATGATGGCTTTTGAAGATACAGACCACACTAATTTGAGGTGGTGATCTTGATGAGATGTTGTTACATTGCATAGGGGGTGGGAGGTCATACGATTTAGGGGTCGACTCATGAATGAAATTAAATAGGTCAAGATTGATATGTTATGGATCAATCTCAATTAAATATCAATTCTTTTAGGAATAAATGTTTTTTATTAGGCATCATTTTTTATTTTATGCAAGTTAATTATTATTTCATGATCACATAAAACAATAAACAAGATAGAAATCATATTGGTTTGATGAATATCATTCTCATTAATGTTCTGTTACTAGTGGAAAAACCAATATTGATCGTATATAATTGAAATGGAATATATTTTTCAAGAAATAATAAAAACTCTCGATGATATATCATGTCATAAATCAATCCATAACTAAAATTTGGGAAAAACTGGGTGTTTGGGGTTCTCCTCAGAGAATACTGAGAGTGCCTCATACTACCAGGGAGTTATTAAAAGAATAAGGGGTTGAAAATTCTAATGGTGGCATAAAATATGTATCCACATATTTTTTTCTATAACTTTATAAGAATTTCATTTAGGGAATCATGTTACGATTCAAATATGATGGCACATTACTCAACAATTCAAGGAATCACGAGTTAATGTGGTTTGAAATCCATGATCATACCACAAAACTCTCCCTGTAGTTGTGTAGCCAATGATTATAGACTATGAGGACATTTTTCAAGGATCATTTCCACTAGAATACTCAATATATGGAGTCTTTGAATGTAATAGTGATGTATATAATATTTTGATAAAATAGTGGGAAGAATTTGAATTATATAAAAATTAATTAATCACAAGTGTCTAAATGGTAACCAATATAAAGTACTAACCACTATTATTTATTTATTTTTGGATCTCAAATATAAATTTAAAACCCCAAATGAAAATTATCACAATGATCAAGCTCAGATAGAGATAAAATCCAGATCAACCATATCTTGTAGGAGTGGTGATAGAGATTTTACATAGTGCAATGCCATGAAAAGATTATTTTTGTGATTAAATCCTCAATTCCTACTAAGAATCCTCAGGAAGGGAGAATTTTGGATAACGAAAAGTATATAAATAATGTAGATGATGCACTGGATGTTTAGTGCATCATATTTTCATCCATTTATAGTATATTGGAGAAAATTTATGAGGCATAGAATTCATATATGATTTTGACTACACTCCAAGAATTATACTAGGAGAGTGAAAGGAATGTATGTTATGAGATTATTATTTTCCTTTATTACTGCATTCTAGAATATGGAAATTAAGAAAGGATTCATGTTCTGAACATGATTAGGTAAGTTTAGTGTCTTGAAATTCCATAGGATTAAATTGACCAAGAAATTGAAACATTTCAAATTCTTTCATCTTTCTCGCAAATCATTTAGACATTTATCTTTAATTATAACATGAATAATTTGATAAATTCACTTCCAGAATATTTATCTATAGTTCTACAAGTTAATAAATATTTTAAGAATATCAATTAATTAGTCATCACAGTGAAAATGTGAAGGAAGGGAAAACTAAGGGGTCCAAGTCCATGGTTAGGCCAAAAACACATATACACCATCATTACATATATCCAAAGATATATAGGAAGGGAAATTAGTAGGAGTGTGCATACATTTTATGTGAAAAAATTTAAAAAAAAAGAATATTTAGAATTGTGAGTAAATTGAAGGGTAACACTTCAACTTCAGGTGTTTCTTCATTGAATGAATTATTTTATTATCAATATGTTAGTTATTGAATACAGAATGGGACCCACACATAATTATTCTAATATAAGAACCACATAGATTCATGAATATTTAAAAAGGAAGTGTTGATATACAAACTGAAAATTTTTGAAGTATTGGAGCCTTGGTAGTGAGAGATTATCACATTACATTTCCTCATAGTCTGGTTCCCATATTAAAAAATTATTATTATGTACCATTTTTTCCGAAATATAATATCTTTGTAAATTTTCAACATTATTGGATATTAGTTAATGTCATAAATAAATATTGTATTGTTTTCAAGGATACCCTGTGTAATGGTATGGAACATCTTTAACATGGATTATATATACTTGAACTCAAATACTCGATTCATACAGTCAATGATGAAACCAATAAACATGGCTCCTATAACACCCTCATATTGAACGTTTTCCAAATTTATTTAAAAGGGATGTTATTAAAAAAATTATCTCAAGAAGGTTATTTAGACTTGGTTGATTTAAAACCCTTAGATTCATATCACACTTGTTTGCATGGGAAAATGACCAAAGTACCCATCTCTTTAAAGGGATTAATGGAAAATGCATTATTGTAATTAATTCATAAAGATGTATGTGTTACATTTCCAATAGAGGCATGGGGTGGGTTTTCATACATCATTACATTTTCCAATGAATATATTATGTACAAGTATATCAACCTATTGCAGTATAATTATTATTCTTTTAGATTCATAAGTAATACCCACATGAAGTAGAAACATCATCATAGTAAAAATACAAAGGCACTATAATTAGATTGAGGAGAATAGTAAAAAACCCAATATTTTATTGATCACTTGAATGATTCTGTGATTTTATCTCAACGCACTCCACCATATTCACTATTGAGTAATGGTGTTAGTGACATGACGAATAAGACATTTTTATTCATGGTCAGATAAAAAATGAGTGGTAAAAGTGTCATATTAGCCCTTTTGGGATACTCTTTTTAAATAGTTCCTTATTCCCTTAACTGATTAACAGGGAAATAGGTTGATTGGATTCTACAAGACTTACGGTGTGGAAAAAAACCCAATATATCACATAAATTTGTATGTGGATGTGAGTATTTTTTTTAAGTCTATTTCAAGTGACAATTAAGAATCCGGATGAACGAAGTGCATCTTTATAGGTTATCCTGATGAACCCAAAAGATTTTTCTTATACAAACATTTAGTTATAATAGTTATTATTGAAATAAATTACATGTTTCAAGAAAGCGAGTACATTCAAATGTAAATAGGGGAGAAAGATTAAATTTGATGATATTAATTATCTAGATGAACATGAGTTGGTAAAGAAACCATCTTCATAAGATAAAGTTCCAGATGAATAGGTTCCCAAGACATAAGAATTGCATAGGTCTATTGGAGATGTTATAGAACCATAATATTTTGTTTTTCTTATAACCATAACTACTGGAAAAAAGGTCTATACCCATGGTTGTGCCAAATAACGTGGGTATATTTTTCTTTTAAGACATATACCCATGGTTTTGGAGAATATCGTGGGTATATGATATTTTATGAAGACCTATACCAATGGTTCTTCAAAACCATGGGTATTGGGCTTCTTTTTTGAATACCTATACCCACAGTTCTCCAGAACCATGGGTATAGATTTCACGTGTTATGTCGGGGGAATAAAATTAGGCAGGACATGAAAAACATTTGGCAGGAGGGCATTTATTCACGCTTTAGATTAATATATTTACATAAATATAATTATATAACTTCAAAAATTTTGTAGCTCAGTTGGTAAATCATTCTATGCAACTGAGGTTAGTCGCGGGTTCGAATTCTGTCATTTAAATTTTTCATAACGCGAATATTATTAATATATATACTTATATGTATTTATATTTACCATAATAAAATTGTAGCTCGGGTGGTACTTTGGGGATGCACAGATGGTGAGGCTTTCTGTATACCCAGGTTCGAATCCCACCGGCAGCGTTTCTAGAATTTAAATACCGCACTGATTCATATTAATATATATACGTCGATATATGTATATATACCAATTAAATATGATAGCTTGGTTGGTCCAATGATGGGGAACGCCTGTGAGTCTACGCGTGAGGTGCAGGTTCAATTCTCCAAGCGCGCGAATATTTTGAATTCAAATTCCCCACGGTTTTCAAACTGTGGGGTCTATTGTGTGCCACGCTGGAACAGGCGGTGTGCCACATTTGACTCCCCTTTACCCACGGTTTATTGTGGGTATTGGCTGAGACCTCTATATCGATGCCGTTCCAGGCCACGGTTTCCAAAACAGTGGGTATAGGTTATACCCACGGTTTTGAACTGTGGGTATAGCTCATTTTTTCCAGAAGTTCATGTTAGGTGAAACTATAATCATTGATGATAATTAATGTAACACACCAGAATATTTTGAATTATTTTTTTGGAATAAATTATTCTCTAAAAAAATTATCATTTTATGTAACTCTGAAAATAGTTCAATATATATATATATAGATATTAAATAATAAGTCAAACATTCCTTTCACATGACATCAAATTGGTGTAAATTACAGGACACTAATTCGGTATACGTTACATGGAACATTAAATCAATGTATGTTACATGCCACACCAAATCTCAAAACAATAACCACAACTCCAACCTTATATATGTCACATTCAAGTCCTCTCTCAGATCTACATGAACCTAGATATGTCCACGTAGATACAAGACATCATCTCATCCCAAATTCTAATCCGGAGGTTGTTAATCTCCTAATATATTCTCACGAAGAACCAAACCTTTAGGATCTAAAAACTGCCTACTCTTCACATTCTCAGGGAGGTAATAAAAAACTATTAATTCTACGAGGGTGGATTCCTCGTGATGGTCATGATACACCATATGAAGTTCAAAAAAGTGGGCCATTAACATTCATTCATCATTGTATTTCTGTACAGCCTTCATTTTAGTTTTCGGACTAAATGCATCTTTAACCACATTGTCTTTTCTCGGTGTATAGGTAGGCTCAAAATCAAATGATTGTATATATTCAACCAATATTTGTTGTTGAAAGATCAAGTCTTTCTGAGAAAAGATATAATTGAGTCTCTTGGAATTTTTATACAGCACAAAGCCCTCACCCAAGAGATAATGTCTCCTAAAACATAAGGCTTGGAAAACTAATACTTTCATGAGGTCGTGCGTTGGGTAATTACACTCATGTGGGATCAGATATCGATATTTGTACACAAAAAAACTGTATTCCTACATCAACACAACTCCTAGTCCAATGCATGATGAATCATATAAGATAATATAACCTTTTACAAGGTTCTGGAAGAATTAGAATAGGTGTCGATACAAGCCATCCTTTTAACTCCTAAAAGGATTTTTCGCATTCTTCTGACCACAAGAACATAAAAACCCTTCTTTGTATGTCCAGTTAGAGGAGATGAAAGATGTGAGAATTCTTGTATGAAACACATATAATATCCAACTAGCCATAATAAACTCATGATATCAAACATGTTCTTAGGATGCTCTAAGGAGACTACAACACATACCATTTCACGAGCAACAAATACTCTTGATTGTGAAATAATATGACCCAATAAGTGGACCTTGTCAATCTAGAAGTTTCATTTAGAAAATTTATCATAAATTTGATTCTCTCACAGTGTACTTAGAATGATCTCAATTTGATTGGTATGATCTTTTCGAGTGTGCAATTACACCTATATGTATTCCACAAAGACCATGACCAAAGAATCCATGTAGGGCTAGAAACCTATATTCCTCAAATCCCTGAAAACAGAAGGTGTGTTTCTATGACCTAATGACATAACAAGATACTCTTACAGATCATACTAGCTATTGAATAGTGTACTAGGTATGTATGATGGTTTGATTCCCACCTGATGACAACATGTTCTCAGGTCCATCATAGAGAAAACATTTTCTCCTCGAAGCTTATTAGAGAGATTATCTATTTGAAAAAGAGTATACTGGTTCTTGACTGTAATCTTCTTCACCATTCTATAAACCAATCATAGACATAAGGTTCCATCCACCTTCTTGGTTAAACGAAGTTGTGTACCCCAAGAATAAGTACTAGTCCATATAAAGCCTTTGAACTATAAGTCCTCTAGGAACCACTCGAGCTCCAGATTCTTAGATGGTTCCATCCTGTAGGAAATAATGGACACTGGAGATGCTCCTAGAAAAAGCTCAATTGTTAACTCTACCTCTATCTTAGTAGGTAATCTAGAAAATTCATCTGAGATGAATTCCCAAAAACAATCAACAACTGGAGGGAAATTAGTTTGAAGTAAAGCTTGATCCAACATTAAAGGATTTATAATTTGGGCTATCAATCCACCTTTCCCATGATGGTTTAGTCCCACTCTACTAGCCTCGACATCCCACTCACCTTTGAACGGATATCTAATTCCTTATGGTGATGTAAAAGAAACCCTTCGGTGATAAAAATCTACAAGGGCATGATAGTGGACTAACCAGTCCATCCCAATAATGATATCAAAGACCATCATCTTGAGAACAAATAGATTCCAGAAGAAAGGGTGACTTCCAACCTCAAGGCACAGTCAATGCAATGGTGTATTCCCTCCGTCTGTATTCCCAATGGTGTATTGAGGGTCATTACACCATATTGATACCATATCTCTAGTCTGAGACATTCCCTGATAATTAAAGAAATAAATAAAATTTAAGAGCCAATATCAAACAAAGTAGAGACAATAGTAGATGCTACACGAGTAGTACTGTAGAGACCCGAAGCCTGACTTACATGGACATTACATTACTTTTGCAGAATACTTAGTACATAACAAAAACACACACACAAGGATCGTAATAGTTTAGTGTCTTTGGAAACTCGGAACGTAATCTTCTAATCGTGGTGAAAGATCTTCAATATCTCCCATAAATATCTTCCCTTTTTTTTTACCTAAAACCTTTCTTTATATCCTGGGGAAAATAAAACATAAAAGGGTGAGCTCAAATGCTCAGTAAGGGTAAACAAAAGAAAAATCAATCACATCATATTCATAAGAACATAACTTTTGGAAATCTTAAACTGCAAAAGAGAGCATAATTTCATAACATGGGATAAATCATGGCAGTGAAATGTAATCACAATAATCATAACATAAAACATGAAACTTTGTGGCATTCACACATACTCATAGATAATCATTTCTTTTTAGTCAAGACTCATTGCCAAGACTATCTTAGTGGACAAAGTCCCTTTCTGAATCGAGTAACCCTCGTTTCAGTCCTGTTTCACTGAACCGGTATAATCTACCATTCCAGCCATGTCTATCTCATGAGATATAAAATATTTACCCAATGCATTGGAGGGAGATATAGGTCCCATCCATCTCATAATGATACCATTCTTATGTGTGCCACAAAATCATAAATCATACATCATTTCATAACCCATGTAATAAAAATGGGATTCTTAAACAACATGACATCATAAAACCATTCATATAAGATAAAGGAATTCATAAACATAATTCCATCACAACATAGTCAAATCAATGTAAAAATATGGATAGAAACAGAACCCTTTATTATCTTAGATGGAAAATAATTTTGATAAAACACTTGAAATGAATTCTTGAGGAAAATATCCTTTATTCTTCAAAATCAATTCCTTTTCACAAAACATCATGCAAGAAAGAGATTTTATTGAAAATAGTCATGAAATATTTAGGAGGAAGGTTCATGAAAATAAGGCTTTATAAAACCGTAAAAATCCATTCGTGCCGTATATGTTAAAAAAAAATTCTTCGTACTTTTGTCGGAAAAGTCAAAAAGCACCTCGTATGAAAAACGTCAAAAGATTCCTTTCATATTTTTTACTAAAAACTCACTGAAGGGTAAAATTGGATTTAAACAATTGTAGTTGTATGGAAATAATATTACATATTGAGGAAACATGGATGTGGATGATAAAATACACCCCAGTAAATACTTATGAATAAACAATCTTGGATAAAAATGAGATTGTGATATTTTCCTTACCTTAGGTCCGACTTGCTTTGTAAGTGTCCGAACCTCCACTTCTTTGAAGCGCCTCTTTGAGACCTCCTCTTAGGGCACTAAAATTGGTCTTTGAGGAAGACCAGAACCTCTAGGATGTTTCTAGGGAAGTGGAGAAGAGATTTTGGCAGGGGTTGGCCGAGCTTGAGTACTCAAATTGGTGTGAGGAGGAGGGGGAGGAGGTGCCCTTTTATAAGGGAGGAGAGGGGCACCTTAGGAATATCTCAAAATATTATTTTATATTAAAGTCAAAATCGGTTTATAATGGTTCCAAAGGGTCTTATTTCGAAGATAAAGTGGGGATGGGTCGAAATCCTATCAACCAATAGGATTTAATCATGTTTAGGGTATTATTTTAACCTTATCAATTAGATTTAACTCTAAGTTAATTAATTTAACTTTTACCGTGTCTTTTTGTTTTCTTTCACTATATGGTTAATACACTTACTATAACATGCCAAACGATCCCCAAATTGTTTATTATTAATATATATATCCTTATCTAAGTCATTTGGCCGAACCATAGATTTTTAGGAATAAAGTAACAATTAATAATATAATATTTGATTTAAAAACTATTTTGTGTCAATTGTGACACTATTTGATATATGATTTTTTTGAAAGTCATAACAGAATTATATGTTCGAACCAAGTTGATTAAATCAACACTAATATTTCATAGTAACCAATAAAATTAGTGGAATTCATAAAAAGTCTTAAATTACATTTATTTTGGTATTTTTATTATCAATTATGTCAATATTTCATTAATAAGATAATTACTGCATCATTTTGGTGTCATATATAAATTAAATTATTTGATGTCTAAAAATTACAAATAAAATACCATCATGTAGGAAATATTTTTATCTTTCTAATGAATATTTACAATCGAATTTATCTTATGTATAACCCCATATTAAAAATGATTTACTTATTAAACTGTGATTTTAACTATTTTAACCCTTCTTTAAATAAATTAATAATAAATGTCCTAATCGAATCCAAGTGGGACTAAATGGTCATATTTTATTCCTAAGTTTGTTTTTGGTCGAATTACACTTGTCCAATAGAATTAGGACATGTGTTAGGGTAATATTGATATCATATTTACCCTTAGTTACCCTATTTACTATTAACCGCGGTAAAAATCATAAAAAGTTACTATTCCCCAAAAAATTATTTTTATCTCATTGAACCACATTTTACTTACTGATATCAACTGTGTCTGTCGGATTTTTGAAATTCTATTCACAGAAGCGGTAAAATTATGTTTTATGCAAAATTCAGTTTTTAACCTACCACTTAGTGGTTTCACTATTCATCAAAAATTGAAAGTTTTCAGAAAAATACCAAAATTTCACCCTAGGCTAATTTCGATATTCTGAGTCCAAAAATGAAGTCCATTTTGAAAAATAAAATTTATAAAATTTCAAAAAGTGGTTATTACTATTCATAACGGATAGTTTTAATAATATCTTAATAGCATATCGTTGTTTAGCGAAACTTGGTGTTGCGTTCAACACACGCTATTGTGGAAGGTCGTGATTGCGTGTAATTCAAGCCAAGTCAGAGATGTGTGTTGTGAAAGATATTTTTGGTGTAGCGTATAACAAAAGACATTAGTGAAATAAAAAAGAATATTTTTCATAAAATCTCGGGCTGTTACATTCTACCCCCCTTAAAATGAATTTCGCCCTCGAAATTCGTCGGGGTTATAAATGGTTTACTATTTGAAAGTTTCTTTGATAGAAACCCACATCGTAAAAAGGAATACCAAAACTTATCTTTAAAAACAAAAGTATGAAACGTAACGGTTACCCAAATAAACTAATCACTGGGTTTCCACATAGGTGAAAATATGGATATGGAAGAGAAATCTAACCATCATGTTCTGATGGAGAGTGGTAGAGGACATGGCTATGGAAAATCCAGTAATCACAAATCCATAGATTTGTGATGGTATAAGGTACAATCCGATTCATCAGGTATAAGATCACTAGGACAACATTTTTGGTTTTCACGATCATTTCCCTAAAGTTGAAAATTTGAATTAGAATAAATACTTACTTTATTTTGGTACAATCTCACTTTTGTTCGTGACTTGTACAATTTACACTTCATCTCTTAAATAAATGAAGTAGAATATGTTATTCGTGAAGTGTTATCAGATCATGTGATAGAATGACGGGTCATTCATAAGTCATTATAGAGTGAGATTAATCATATATGGTTCCTAAAATGAACTTATACTTCACATATCATACTGCTTAATATAATAAAACCAGTTTCTACTAAACAGGGACTTCCTGTAGGTCAGTGGTAGGCGATAAAGGCCAGTCGCACTTCGGTTGTGGGTTCGATTCCCACATCCTTGTCCGACGCGATGGGCTGTCGCCCCTCCTGCAGGTTGTCCTTTTTCTAAAACTACATTACTATAACATCCCATTAATAATATCGAAAATATTTTATCCTTAAACAATACTAACTTATGTCCAACATAATCCATTCTAATCTTTAGGCTTATCCATAATACTGTAGTCCACTCTCATAATATAATGAAAATGATTACCAGATATTTAATACCATCGTTGATCCCCATATATCATAAGACATGTCTTGTTGGTCACATTCCAAACATTTGAAGGCCTTAATCATGTATTCTCTTCAAAAAATGAATACCTATTAAACCTTAGTGAAAACATGAATTCTGTCAAAAGTTAACTCTTACCACATACCAAAATCCAAAAATTCTATATACTCAAACCATGATATAACCTTCTCCTTATATCAGTCATGAGCTCATGAATACTATCAAACATTTAATTTTCTCCTTATCCCTACATTATGCGCATATCATCTACATTCCAAAAATATCTGAATAACCTTTCATGGATACTGGTAGCATTAATCACACACTTTCAAAACTCAAGGAAGGACAACAATGTAACAATCCTTAGATGTCTCTTTATTCCATAGTACCATGAGATTCTTTATACAACATTACACTTCATAAACATGTAATCATTCCACTACCTTCTTAAACCATTGACCGAGCTTCAACAATTCTTTCATCTCACATATCATTTGTAGTCTCATCATCATCATCAACATAAATACTACCCATACGACCATACTGATTCTCTTCATGAGACTTTCCCTTAGGGCACTGGTTTGCATAATGCCCGTACATTCCACATTTAAAATATTTAACCAGTGTTGATGTCGTAGCAATACCATTATCCTCATCCCTGGTGTTAACTGAACCTTTTCCTTTGCACTTACTGGCTTTGTGTCCTTCTTTTCCACACCCAAATCATCTTCCAGTTCCTTTGAAACATTCTCCTTGATGCCTCTTCCCACATGATTTACATAGGGGAAATTGAACTTTCTTTCCTCTATGATCATCATGAAACTCCATCTTTCTCTTATTAGTCGAGTCAGGAAACTTACCAAATTTTTATTTATTGATCATATTATGAGATTTCTGATTCGGCATAATGATGATGTTTGGACTTCCAAATCCCATTTCATTTGGTTTCTCATGTATAATATCATTCCATTGTCCATTATATCCTCCATTATTGTGAATCACCTTGTTTCCAGCCATTTTCTAAAACCCAAAATGAATTGTGTGAGAGGAAAAAATCATAATAAAGGGGGAGTAACTTAAATATCTAACATCTTTGGTTTAATCTAATATCGTTACCATAGTTCTAGGACTATATCCTATACGTATACTTATCCTTAGGGGCATCCCTAGACATACCTTAGAAATATCTCTAGGGATCTCACTAACGTTTTCGCATCCTAGATTCCAAAGGTTGACTAAACCTCCCTCTGATACCAACTGTAGAGACCCGAAGCCTGACTTACATGGACATTACATTACTTTTGAAGAATACTTAGTACATAACAAAAACACACACACAAGGATCGTAATAGTTTAGTGTCTTTGGAAACTCGGAACGTAATCTTCTAATCGTGGTGAAAGATCTTCAATATCTCCCATAAAGATCTTCCCTTTTTTTTTACCTAAAACCTTTCTTTATATCCTGGGAAAAATAAAACATAAAAGGGTGAGCTCAAATGCTCAGTAAGGGTAAACAAAAGAAAAATCAATCACATCATATTCATAAGAACATAACTTTTGGAAATCTTAACCTGCAAAAGAGAGCATAATTTCATAACATGGGATAAATCATGGCAGTGAAATGTAATCACAATAATCATAACTTAAAACATGAAACTTTGTGGCATTCACACATAATCATAGATAATCATTTCTTTTTAGTCAAGACTCATTGCCAAGACTATCTTAGTGGACAAAGTCCCTTTCTGAATCGAGTAACCCTCGTTTCAGTCCTGTTTCACTGAACCGGTATAACCTACCATTCCAGCCATGTCTATCTCATGAGATATAAAATCTTTACCCAATGCATTGGAGGGAGATATAGGTCCCACCCATCTCATAATGATACCATTCTTATGTGTGCCACAAAATCATAAATCATACATCATTTCATAACCCATGTAATAAAAATGGGATTCTTAAACAACATGACATCATAAAACCATTCATATAAGATAAAGGAATTCATAAACATAATTCCATCACAACATAGTCAAATCAATGTAAAAATATGGATAGAAATAGAACCCTTTATTATCTTAGATGGAAAATAATTTTGATAAAACACTTGAAATGAATTTTTGAGGAAAATATCCTTTCTTCTTCAAAATCAATTCCTTTTCACAAAACATCATGCAAGAAAGAGATTTTATTGAAAATAGTCATGAAATATTTTGGAGGAAGGTTCATGAAAATAAGGCTTTATAAAACCGTAAAAATCCATTCGTGCCGTATAAGTTAAAAAAAATTCTTCGTACTTTTGTCGGAAAAGTCAAAAAGCACCTCGTATGAAAAACGTCAAAAGATTCCTTTCATATTTTTTACTAAAAACTCACTGAAGGGTAAAATTGGATTTAAACAATTGTAGTTGTATGGAAATAATATTACATAATAAGGAAACATGGATGTGGATGATAAAATACACCCCAGTAAATACTTATGAATAAACAATCTCGGATAAAAATGAGATTGTGATATTTTCCTTACCTTAGGTCCGACTTTCTTTGTAAGTGTCCGAACCTCCTCTTCTTTGAAGCGCCTCTTTGAGACCTCCTCTTAGGGCACTAAAATTGGTCTTTGAGGAAGACCAGAACCTCTAGGATGTTTCTAGGGAAGTGGAGAAGAGATTTTGGCAGGGGTTGGCCGAGCTTGAGTGCTCAAATTGGTGTGAGGAGGAGGGGGAGGAGGTGCCCTTTTATAAGGGAGGAGAGGGGCACCTTAGGAATATCTCAAAATATTATTTTATATTAAAGTCAAAATCGGTTTATAATGGTTCCAAAGGGTCTTATTTCGAAGATAAAGTGTGGATGGGTCGAAATCCTATCAACCAATAGGATTTAAACAAGTTTAGGGTATTATTTTAACCTTATCAATTAGATTTAACTCTAAGTTAATTAATTTAACTTTTACCGTGTCTTTTGGTTTTCTTTCACTATATGGTTAATACACATACTATAACATGCCAAACGATCCCCAAATTGTTTATTATTAATATATATATCCTTATCTAAGTCATTTGGACGAACCTTAGATTTTTAGGAATAAAATAACAATTAATAATATAAAAAATTAGACACACACCCTACATTAATGCTTCACTATCAGTTCAATAATAATGAGTAGTTGGATATCCATAAAAAAATTCATAATAAATTAGACAATATCCTTGTTCCTCAAAGACATATTCCCCTTACACAGTGTTATGTCCCATTGTACCCCAATGGTACCCACCCCTTATTTAGGGTCACATTGAAATCATGAACTCACACAAAAATGTATTCTAAAAAAATTTCTAATAAAATATTCCAAGCCATTTCAATAAAATAGTTCTTTTATTGAAATTCAATCAACTTTATTATCAATCCAATACATCCATTTTTTAATATCAATATATTAAAATTATGAAAACAATCCAATTTTCACAACAAATTTCCACAAATACAGAAAACAAGAAAACCATCACTAATGATGTTTTATACCAAGATTTACACATCAATTTCAATGTTAATTTTTAAATTAAGTAAAAATTAAAATAAGCCTTTGTGCCATAATATGAAGAATTGATTTAGAATCCTCCTACCTCTAGAATTATGGATAAAATTAAGAAAACATTGTATTCTTCAACAAAACAAGGTTAAATCTATAAAACCCAACATATATCACATTCCCTAAAAAAACAGCCATATATCATCATGATCATCATAAACCCTCATATATCTATTCCAAACAGACTTGATGTATTATTTCGACAGAGGGAAGGAATGTTTATCTAAGAAAAAAACAAAAAATGATGCCATACCAAGGGAATTGGGATTCAAAGCACAGAGAGATGCCTCAATATTTCTCATGGTCCAATGGTGAGATAATCCAAATACATTGGGAGGATAAAAAACAAAAAAGAGTCAAAATAAGTGAAAAATAGTCTCAGAGCTAAAAAAGAGTGATATACACTTTTTTAGGATCTCTCTTTTAAACCGTGCGTAGTTAGTTGCTAAGTTTAGAAACCATGAAACATCCTCATCCTCAAAAAAGTATGTCACATAGTTGGGCCACATAGTTAGAAAAAGCATGATCCAACTATGTAGAATCCATGTTTCCCACATTTCATGGGTTTTCAGGTATGGTCACATTGTTTGTAAAATCCATGCATCTAATTGTGGGCTATCCCAGAATCCAATGTTTCACACGACATGGTTTCTAATAGGATTTTTAGGGTTTCCCAAAATTGTTATCCAACTATGAACATTAAAAAAATTACAATAAACTCTCCAAAATTCATCAGAAACCACAAAAAATATACATAATACTAATAATAACCTAAAATACATAAATAAAGCATTACATTTGTGAAATTGGGGTGCCATAAGGTCATACCAAAATTATCTCACACCTTCCCTTTATTCATTACCAGTCCACTTTTCTATTTAATTTTTATCCATAGAGAGCATATACATCTTCTCTATCCCTCCTTCAATTCATTTATTTTTATTTATTTAATTCTCTAGTGGGCCTTTAATTTCTCAATAATAATGGAAAAACATGAAAAACAGATATTTGACCCTGAGATAGATAGAACAGTTTTTTAATTCTACCTATAGAAAATAGTATAGTTCATTAGTCATGCACAAACTCATCATTAGGATCAAAATTTTGTGATACATTATAATCATGGTGAGACACCAACACTAGAGGATCAAGCCATAATATCTTATGGTTTTCCATCCATTAGTGGGGTGTATCCACCTTTTGTGCACAACCAATTTAGGTGAAAAAGTTTTAAATTAATCTCATACTCATTCATATGACCTGAATTATTGGGTAGCTCAGTGGTATTCCAATTGGGGACCCACAACATATAGATATAAAACATTCTTGAGGTTAGTGACACCTTTATTGAATAATTCATATCATCTGACTGAATTTTCATAAGATTAGTCAATCTATCCATTCATGATAGATCCATGAAATAGCTAAAAATTCATGTTGATGATTCAATAATGACTTGAGAAAAACAATAATTTATAGTACTAGATATGTACTTCTCACAATTCTGGACATGGAACCTGTATTATTAAATTCAAACCACTAACCATGAGGATATTGAATTTGTGTGGGATGCTTGGGAAAGATTCAAGAAGCTGACACGAAGGTTCCCACATCAAAGACTAAATGTGTGGATTAAATATTAGGTTCAATTTAAAGGACTTCATCCTACTACACCAATAGAAATAGACACCACTTCTAGTTTAATAATTAGGATTAAGACATTAAAATTCAACCATACAAATTTAGATGAAGTCTCACAAAACACCTGTCTATAAAAAAGATATATATTTCCACATATGAATGGAATTAAAACGGTTGAATAAACCACCCAACTCACAATCCATATAGAGGCTCTGAAAAATAAGATGGAATAATTCTATTTACCTAATGTTCCAACTCCACCACCTTCTTTTGTGTTTAAAATATAGTCATCTGAGATGTGAGGATAAATGAACAAATTACAATATTGTAGGGAAGGGACAAAAGAACCTCAAATTAATGATCTTAATTATGTCAATTTTAATAAAAAAGTCCAACAATATCATAATCGACAACAATTTAAATAGAAACTAAATTACTAGAAAATACCATCTCAAAGGCATCAAAATAAAGGTTATATTCCGCCACATAGTGTAAAACTACCACAATTAAACCAATTACCAAATAGGTACCCAATATAAATTCTATATCCTCAGGACCAAACAAAATTCCAACAACCTTTTCTCATGTTTTTAGTAGTTCCCACTAGCACCAAAAAAACAACATTTCTACCATGCTCCACCAATACCACTATTGGAATCCCATCATCTACAATGAAATCTTGAAAACCAACATGTATATTTTGAAAATAATGCATAAAACTGGATGAAAACCAAATAAATAGATATTCCAAACCATAAGGAAACACTATGAAACTTGAGGCATAAAATTGGATGAATTTTAAAAAACACATATGATCATTTTTTGGGTACTCATCCTGGTAATATCAATTCACAACCAAAGGAGGTGGCTAATGATATCGTGGCTAAAAATGAAAATATTCTATAATTGCATCAATAATGTTGATGTGAGAAAAATTATTTGAAATATTCAAATAAATAATTTCTATGGTAAAAATAAAACGGTAGAACAATCTAAGGATTATTTTTTTTATGAACAACCTAATAGACAAAATTAATCTATGGAACCACCTTCACACAAACCACCTCTCTAAATTACAATTTGAATGAAGCTATGAAAATAGGAGTGTTAATTTTTCTTTTTGAAATTGGTTAAACAATTTAATATGAAATTCACATTAGATGAATAATTTACAAAAGTACCTAATTCTGCATGATTATTTAAGGACATGATGTTAATTAAAATTGAATATTGATGAAATAAGAATATTCTCATTCAATGAAGAATGACATAATGTTTTTAAAGGATATTTCCTAAAAAATGTGATCCCTTGAATGATTCTCAATTCCATGCATTATTGTACATGTACTTTAGGGAAATAATTGTTCGATCTAGGTGAGATTATCAACAAAATTCCCACTTAGTGGATATTAGAAGTTGAACCCCAGAGAACTAAAACAAACAAAGATATATCTCCCACTAATTGATTGTTCAGTCATGCATCCTCATTTATGGATCGAGGATGTAATAGTTAATGACTAAAAATTACATATTCCCCTCTAATTTACATTTTTATATATAGAGGAGGTAGGTTGTGTCCCCCCAAATCCCCATAAGAAAACTTCCTAGCATAGGAATGGTTATTTTTTATGTTATCCAATGAAGATTTATTTTCACGGTTTTGATAATTGAATATTTTTTTTAACGTGAAAAAAGTTCATTAGAATGTTGTCAACAAATTTTCAAACATTCTCTCATTATAATGAAATAAATTATCACATAAAAAAGTAATAATGTTAATAAAAAACCACCTCATATTAATAAGCTTCCATGTTCTCTCAATAATTCAATTTACTTTCCACCTAAAATTAAGTACTTCACCTTACATTTCTTACCCTTTGTTTTCAAGAACCGTTTAATGAGGGGTATCAATTAAAAGATTAATAAATATTTTTCTAGAAATTTATACCTTAATGAGATAAATAAATTTTAGACTATGATTTATCCCATGTTAGGATATGATGGGCTAGAGTAGTTTTTAGGATACTTTTAAGGGATTTTAGAAGAATGTAAATATGATCTATTATAAAAGGGTCCAAATTGAAACAAAACACACCATATATTATGTACATGTCATGAAAGATAAATGTGGAATAATATAATTTGTTAAATCATAAATTTCATTAAATTTATTCATTACATGACAAATATATTTTAAAATAAATTTTTATGAGAAAATTAATATAGTGTTCACGGTGACCCCACACATTGTTTTTCCCACTGCCATGTAATGCCACCCCTCCCTTATTCCAAAATCCATTTGAATAACCCTTCTATCCTCACCACCATCTACTCCCCTCCTCTCTCTCCCTTTTCCTCTATATCTCATGGTACTATGATGTCCAAACATGGGTGAAAAGATGATTGGGAACATGAAATACAATATGAAAATTGATTAGTATATATATCATATTAATTTACATGAAATGCATGAATATGAAAAACCCAAATAAATAATTTCACTGACATATCCCAACTGGGGTTCGAATAACATCTTGTTCCCTCATCCATGCTACATCCAAAATCATCCATCTTACACAGGGAATTTTCCCTAATCATGACCTACAAAAATCAAATGTTTCTGTGTATTGATCAGGCATCCAAAGTAGGGTGTGAGTACACATTAGTAGACCAACACCATCAGTTTCTAAAATAACATTCAAGTGAATAAATTTTATGAAATTGTAAAAAAAATAAAAAATGTAAACATACTGTTATTAGTAATGTACTCATGTTTTAACCACAAAACCCCTACGTTTCCATGGACACACAAACCACCATACCCAAATCGACCCAAGTTAGGGTCTGATCCATATTTCATATTCAACTCCTTGATCACTATATCACATGTTATTTCATTATCCATATCAATTTAATTCATATAACCACCAATGGAATCATTTCTAATTCAATCTAATTGGAAGAAATCATCATGTCTAGAACCTTATGGGTCCTTGTAGCATTAGACACTAACCCACACCCCATTGGTATTTAGAGCATCATCTCTTATATTCTTCTATAATTTTTAATTCATGTTGTTTGGTCTATAATTATATGTCTATCACCCCCATGGGTATTGGATAGTCATTCTTTTTTACCGAACCCATTCTAAATTAAACATATATATCACATATATGAAATCAATTGTGGTTTATAAACAATAATTTCCAATCACATTTTTCTTTAAAAAAATTTGTTAATTTATTCAATAGTTAATTATTTTATTTCAATAATATTCATAAGAACAAATATTTCCTTTAATAAATTATACAATTATTAAATCCAAATAAAATTCTCAAAATCCCAACAACTAATTCAATAATTATTTATTCAAAACAATTTCACAATCTCAATAATTCATTTGTTAATAAAAAATAACTAATAAAGTAAAATTCCCAATCCTAGTAGCTCATTAATTAATTGAAAAATTAATTAATCAACTCAATTTTATAGTCTCAACAACACATTAATTAATTCAATAACTAATTAATAATTTATAAATCATAATCTCAACATATTATTAATTAATTCAAAAAATAATTAATTTAAATTCACATTAAATTTCACAATCCCCAATATCCCATTAATTAATTCTACAATTAATTAATTCTACAATTAATTAATTCAATTCAAAACCAAAATTCCAATATTTAACCTGAATCATTTTCAAATGGAATATAAACTAATCAATTATCTTTTTTATACAATTTCATAATCAAGGAAATTTAAATTCTTAGTATTATATAAATTTAACTTAGTCAATACATTGTGATTGGAATTTTGACCACCTATCTCATATTTTATGATGATTGTTCACAAATTAACACAAAGAAATAAAATAGAAAAACTAAAAACCCAATGAAGAATGTGATTTAGATCTGAATCCTATATTCATTTTCACGTGAATAAACATACAAAAAATCATATATCTATATATAGAAAAAAGTGGAAATCCCTCTATTATATAGGAATTCAATAGCGAGAGATAAAGAGGGATCTAAATGGGATGAGACTACCTACTTGGGTAATGCAGATCATAACTCCACCCTTTGATTCACCAAGAACCATGGATGGTGCTGCATAAAATCAAACTGGGAGCCTAAAAAATCATGACATAGAGATTTGGGCTGTACTATGAACAATTAAGAGATTAAATGGGTGGTTCTTGAATTTTAAAAACTAATTTTCAGGTCAAATTAAAAATACATTCACGGTTTGTTGGGAAGAAGCATGTCGTTTTCAAAACTATGCACAATAACCTTGTTCTTATTTCTAGTTGGGGGGGGGGGTCATATTTTCACTTTGTATGGTGAATGGTTGGATAAATCATTTATCAACCATGAAACTTCCCTATTTTTGGATTCACGTGGTTTTTTGGGTTATTGTGCATGGTTCAGAAAAATCATGCGCCATTTGTGTACTTTCCTCATTATTACATTTTCCTCAAATATTTACCAAAAAACCACTATGGTAAAAACCAAATGAAAATTACTCAGAAAAAAATTAAATATCCCTATAAATCTCCAAAATAGGTTTGGGTTTTAAAATCTCCACATAGAATAACAGCACAACCCCAATCTGTACTCCCATGTATCTGTATAATTCCTAGTCACAAAGTTCAATCCACTTAACCATACTATCCACTTATCTTCCCCATGTTTCCTCATAAACATTTTCATGTTAACCCAATAAATGAACTAATAGCATGGTCTACCACCATAACACCTTATTATTGTGAACCAACACACGTATAGGATTCCCCTCTAAGTATGCATCCATCATAATCCCATCATCATCCCCATAGATCATATGAGATGGTTTACGATTATACAAGAAAATTTTTGACACCTGAAAAATTTCATGAAATAGACTGTACCTCTATGGATGACCAAATCGTTATGCCACCATCCGATTCTCTCCAAAACCTCAAACAGTCCAACAACCCTGGCATCTATCATGCCTTGGCTCCATATCCTGCGGTGACTCAACTGGGGTGACACTCAGAGGAATACATGATCACCCTCTGTAAACTCTTTTGGATGTCAATGCATATTATCATATGAATTATATATACTCAGATCAATATCAATATAATTTCAAATCAACAATACCTAATTTGAGGCCTCCTCTATGATACTTTGTCCCATCAACACTGACTCACCTACCTCAATCCATCATGGTGGTCATCTGTTTGGCCTAACATAAAGAGCCTCATATGGTTCCATATTGATAGTTTCCTAATAACTATTGTTATAGAAAAAAATCAACTAAATCTAGGTGCTTCTACGAAGCCCCAATAATGTCTAGGACACAATCTGAGACTATATCCTCGGTCACATGTATAGTACACACCAACTTCCCTAATATCTATGGATGTATCTTCATACTCAATAAAACCTATGTACCATGAGGCTTATACAATCCCATCTTGAAGCATGATATAGTGTTTGAGTAATGATCTGAAACTATTGTTTGTAGCACCCCATGAAAATGAAATATCTCCCAAACATACAAATTTCAAAACTTCTCCGCTGCAAAGGCCCCATATATCAGTTAGAAATGATCCACCATGGTCAAACTATCCAAAATCACCAAAATATTTTCATTCTAATGTGGTATCCTCTAGAGACCAACCATAAAGTCCATGTTTACATCATCTAACTTCTAATTTGGAAAGGGAAATGGTTTTATTAAACCACAAGGTCATTGATGCTTAGCCTTCACCTTTTGACAAGTGTAGAATCATGAATGACCCCTTATATCCCCTATCACATTCCCAATAACTGAAGAATTTATCATAGGTAGGATTAATTTTTGGAAACATATTGATGTAGCTCCAACTTCATGGAATGAAACTCACGCATCAGATCCTCCAACATTCTCATTGGCACAACCAACCAATTCATATCATAGTTGATATCATCATCTTCTATTATCTCATCGAAATATGTCACCCCATCATCAAATAATTCCCTCAATATAAATTATTATAGAACCTGATAATGTTTATCTCTAATCCATATCATGAGTTTAGAATATACTGAAACAAATATGAGATTTATATTCTCTGGAATTTGATAAACCAAAACATGCATCGCTTCTAGTAGATTTGATATATTCAACACACCACCTGACTCCAAATTAGTCTGAGTATGATTATTCCTTCTTAAATCACCAGTAACAATATTTTTATATTCAGGAATATATTATAAAATACTAGGTAAATAATGAATAAATAATTTTCATATTTATTAATATTTGCGAATTAAATATTAATTTTACTTTAAAGGGTTTGTTATGTTCGATAGCGTACCCGATACGCAACAATGAGATTCTTTGAAATCTTACATTGAACACTAGTAATATAATAATATTATTTTAAATGGTAGTTATCACGTAGATATTGTATTGGCGGGAATGAATAGAAATAAATAAAATATTATTATATATGTTTGTTAAATGTTTTTACATTTATCCAATAAAGGATAAAGTCTTTAAATACGAAAAGAAATCAATTTTAGGCATATATACTCTAATTTTCACTAAAGGTCCATTTATCGCCTTTTTGTGGAGAACCGTCATTAAATATAGTTTCAGTCACTCTTATACATTCTATTGTACCAAATAAAACTCTGATTTAGATTCGGAACATCAATGTTTACTTTGTGTACATTTTTGGTATATTTCTGATAATTTTCATTTGTTAATGAATAGTGAAAAATGTTGTATTTTAATTCAAAACTACTTTTTAATCTAATTTATTTATATAGTTAGATTATCTTTTTAATTTGTTTTAAAATTAAATTAGAATATATTTTTCCATTTAATCCAATGGTGGTCATTGTAATTAATATCACTTTGAGATCGGACTTAAATGAGTGTCAATCTTTTGATAGATATTGTTTTTTAAAAACACGCTATTTGATTTTACAGCGGGATTTAATTATAAAGTTAATTAATTCAACTTCTATGTTATTAATTAGGTAAAATATACATCATTTTTTAATTAGGAATATCAAATATCACATAGAGTGAATTTTTGGTATTTTTTGGAAAAACCTTAATTTTTGATGAATACTGAAACCACAAAGTTGATGATACAAAAACTAATTTTTCATTTAAATGGGACATCACCACTTCTGTTATTTGAATTTCAAAAATCAAATATAAATTATTTTCATTATTATGTAAAATAGGGTTCAAGGGGATGAAAATAATTTTTGATGAAAAGTAACTTTTATGTTTTATTGATCACGATTAAAGGTAATTAGTGTGATTTAAGGTAAAAATGATATTATAATAAAATAAAAATATCTTGAAACTAGTCCTAACACTATTGGATGAGTTATAGAAGACCAAGACAACCCATGGGTCGATTTTTGGGACCCCATGGAGCCACTTGGGTAAGATAATGACATTAATGCCTTTTATTTAAAGTAAAAGTAAAAATGATACAAACATGTATTGTTTTACTAAAATAATTGTTACATGTGGTTATACAAGTCAGATTTTTGACTATAAATATTAATTATAAATTTAAAAAGATTTCCTACATCATGATAGTTTTAATAATTTTTAGACATTAAATAAATGAAATTATTTATGACATCATGATGATGCAGTGATTACCTCATTATTTAACGATTTAAATAAAATGGAACGATAATGTGAAATATAAGTCCTACACATGTAAGAAACCTATTGGATGGGTGGATTGCGAACCATTATCACCTTATCCCCTAAACACATCAATGTGGGACCATTAAAATCCTAAACGCATTTGAAAATAATGTAACATTTTATACCTTTCCAAGGGTGCCCCTCCTCTCCTCTTATAAAAGGCCCCCACATCTCCCACCTTACCCACACTTCTCAAGCCTTTGGCTCAGACAAGCTATGATCATTTTGTCTCTCCACATCCCTCTTCTCATCTTAGAGGCCTTACCTTATGCAGGAAGCTCTTTAAGAAACCTTTTCGGTTCAAACCAAAGGGAGTTACCTGATCTTAAGGTAATGTCTCACTTGTGTTCTTTTGTTTTATATTGCTTCTCCAACCCCCTAAAAACGTTTTATTCCTTTATTTTGTAACAACAGCAGTATATTCAGTATACTAGGATGTTGTTATGAGAATTATTCGAGCTAAAATTACACACACCTACATCTAAAGGTTAAAGAACATACTGTTTCCGTGGATGGTGAAATTCTGCCTCACGAAACGATGATTGTTCAATATTCTTTTAACAACTTAAAAGGTGGCCATTAAGATGTCACTATATTTATATATGATATATATTATGTTTATTTTTTCCTTATTCTTCTTTATTTTTCATTTTTGGCATACCTTTATGGTTTCCATTGTGGGTAAACATGATAATTTCATTTTGGGAAGTGCGGACTACCGCCCCCTCAAAGTGATTTGATTCGTTAATGCCATATGTGGGACGTATAAAGGATGGAGTTAATGATATTATATATGATATTATACTAATATTATAATATACCTTTATATCATTATAATTTTAATCCATTAAATGTGAAATAGAAATGGAAGTAGCGTTCATGCGTATGTACGATTTACCGTCTCCATGAACGGTGCATTTCATTTATTACATCTAAATGATTGTTTAATATTATAAATGTTTGTATATACATGATATATATGATATATATGACATCTAAATAATGAATATCATTCTTGAGATAATGGATATTTGACTGCGTGAACAACTTGTAAATATTAGAAGTTCACTTTGGACTCATGTACCAAATATCGACAAAATGACCGTTATTAACTTAAATGATTACATATTGTTAATAACATTGTAATAAGTAATATAAAAGAAATAATGAACTTGAAAAATGTTCTTAATAATGTATAAATTAACTCAGGTTTATTATTCAGGACATTAAAGAACGATCGAGTCATGTCGGACCCGAGGTAAGGGACTTCGTCTCAATCTCCGTTCACTGAGGCATATTTCGTTTTATACACAACATTATTTTATATGGTGTATAAACCCCTTTGACTTTTACTTTTATAAAAAATGAATCTTTTTCTACGAAGAGTTTTACTAAATGACAAAGAGGAATGTCTCTTTTAACGTACGTGGTGACAACGACCTTTTCCACCACCGCGAGTATTATTTGGGCTTTGGATTCCTCAACAATCCATAATGTTTTTAAAATGAAATAAATAACATATACTATCTTATGTATTTTGGTACTGAAAATGGATTTTATAATGGATTTGTTATGTCAATATATTTAAGTGATATATTGTGATCCAAGGGTGGAAATGTTTTCTTTCCATTATATTTGTTTTATGTTTTATGATTTAATAATTGTACTTGGACATTTGATGGGTGGTTACGTAATAAACCATGTGACGGGTGGTGCCGTGAATACTAGGAAATGTGGTTATGTTATAAACTCCAATGCATTGGGTATGGAAGTCGGTCGTATGGCTATTCCATTAAGTGATATGTGTGGAAGTTGACCGTATGGTTAATCCATTTAAGTGTGTTTATGTCCCAAGTAACCTTTATTTGATATGTGTTATTTATATGGGTTTAATGGTAATCATTTGGTTACAAAAGGGTAAGTAATGATCTTTTTTTCAGTGAAGTGTTTTTAATACTTCATAAAGGTGAAAGGAATTACATTGATTAAGTATACATGGTTTATTTGTTGTTTTGAAAAACTAACAGTTTTCATTCTTTGTGTATCCCTTACTGAGCTTTTTATGCTCACCCCAAGTTTTTGAAATGTTTTTCATAGGACATAATGTGGAGTATGGTCCAGGATTGGATCCAAGAAAAATTCATGCTATCTAAAACTTGGAACTAGACATGTGTCTTTTTAAGAGTTTTTATTTTATGGAAACTTAGTCGAAGTGTCTACTTTGTAATCTTTTAAGATGTAATAGTTATGTCCTAGTTCTCTAAAACTCTAAACTAGAAACGATCATCAATGTGAATTATTCATTTAATTCATGATTAGGTAAGGTTTAAGGACGGTGCCTTATAGTTTGTATTAGAGGTCAGTTTAGATAACATTAGGAGTTAGAAATTTGTTAAATTATAAATTAATTTATGGTATGATTGAAATGATATAGAATTTAAAGATTACTATGATGCTTCGCATAAGATATTTCTGTGTTCAGAAAGGTTTTCCGCAGAGGAAACAAGGCTTCTATGTCTCAATGACATCAGGAGGAAGACAACCTTCCAAATCAGCAACCTAAGATGGTCAGAATTGGAACTGAACAGTTTGTTGCAGTGATGGCATAGTTGACTCAGGCTATAAATGGTGGTGGTATCCATGCACGAGATTAGAAAAATCAACCACAGAGGAACATGTCAGTGGTGTAACATTTCATGAAGACACATCCCCCATCATTCAAAGGATCATCTGACCCTTTGCTAGCTGAAGGGTGGATTAAAGCACTGGAAATGATTTTTGATGTCATGGGGTGTTCAGAACATCCAAAGGTTAGTATTTCTATTTACCGTTTTGAGGGTGAAGCAGATCAGTGGTGGTCGATGATGAAAAATACCAGGTATAGTGATTAGACTGATGATCTTCACTGGGAAGAATTCAAAGGTATGTTTCTTGAGAAATATTTTCCTAAGGTGGTTCGTCTTAGGATGGAAAAAAAATTCGTAGAACAGAAGCAGGAGGATGACTCAGTGGCTACTTATGAATCAAAGTTCACTCGACTGGCAAGTTATGCTCCAAACTTAATACGAGATCTTAATAGTAAAATCAACCATTCTTAGTCAGGTTTAAAGCCAATGTATCGAAGGTATTTAGCTTCTCGTGTGTTCAAAAGTTATGAAAAACTTTTTCAATGTGTGGAGAAGGAGGAATTGGGGTTTTCCAATGATCAGGTGTTCTTTGACAAACAACATAATAAGAGGTATAGTTGGTAGGAAAAAGGGAAGAATTCATCAAATAAGCAAGGATGGAAGAAAACCAAATATCTATCCTATGAGAAGTGTGGTAAAATGCATCCTGGATAATGTTTATCCAAGTATCAAAAGTTCTTTCGGTTTGGTAAGTCTGGTCATATTACTCGTAACTATAACGAAGATGATCAAGCAGGTAATGAAAAGTCAGCGGTAAGATGTTTTAAGTGTAACAAAATGGGTCATTATGCAAATGAGTGTCTAACGAAGAACCCAGCTGGGGGAAAGCAGCCAGACTACAAGCAGAAAGGTGTGGTGAAATCCTTTGCAACTACTTCAGCAGATGCTGGGCCATCGAATAAAGTAGTATCAGGTACACTGTTTGTTTGTTCGTATTACGCCAATGTGTTGTTTGATTCAGGGTCTACCCATTATTTCATTTCAGAAAAGTTTTCTAGTAAATTGTAAATTCGATCTCAAGATATGAATCATGAACTTATAGTAAAAACACCCAGAGGAAATGTTGAGACAAAGAGAAATTATAAGAACCTTCATATCCTTGTGTGGCGAAAAAATCTACCTGAAAACCTTATTGTTTTTACTCTAGTAGAGTATGATGTCATTTTAGGCATGGATTGGATTTCTGTTTATCATAATAAGATTTACTGAAGAGCATAAATTGTTTCTTTTTAGAAGGATTTTTAGTTTGTGTACAAGAATGAACCCTTTCTTTTGAGAACATATCAGGATGTTGAGAAACTAGTAAAAGATGGAAATGAATGTTATCTTGCACATATTGATAAAAATAAAGGTACTATTCAGATTAATGATGTGCCTATGGTAAATGAGTATCATGATTTTTTTCCTGATGAGTTTCTTGGTATTATTCATGATCGAGAAGTTAAATTTACTATCGACTTAGTTCCTAATTCTAAGCCAATTACAAAACCACCTTATCGAATGGCTCAAGTTTTACTTTTAGAGTTAAAGAAGCAATTGAAGGAGTTATTAGATAAAGGTTTCATTCGACCTATCACATCACCATGGGGTTCTCCTGTCTTTTTTGTTAAAAAGAAAATGGTTCAATGAGACTTTTCATTGATTATAGAGCCTTGAATAACATTACTAGTAAGAACAAGTATCCTTTTCCTCATTTAGATGATTTGTTAGATCAGCTCCAGGGAGCTCAGTATTTTTCGAAGATTGACTTGTGGTCGGGGTACCATCAGTTGAAAGTAAAAGAATCAGATGTTCCAAACACTGTGTTCCGTACTAGATATGGACATTATGAATTTGTAGGTATGCCTTTTGGGTTAACCAATGCACCTGCTATATTCATGGACCTTATGAATATAATTTTCCATGAGTTCATGGATAAGTTTGTGGTTGTTTTCATTGATGATATTTTGGTTTTTTCTAAATGTAAAGAGGAGCATGAAAGTCATTTAAGGGTTATCATACAAACCTTAAACGAAAATAAACTATATGGAAAATTCAGCAAGTTTGAGTTTTGGTTACAAAAAATTTCTTTCCTTGGTCACATTGTTTTAAATAATGGCATAACTGTTGATCCTTCTAAAACAAAAGTTGTTGAAGAATGTACAAGACCCACAAATGTAACTGAGATCCATAGTTTTCTTGGTTTGGATGGTTACTACCGAAGGTTTGTTGAAAAGTTTTCACGGTTATCTAGTCCAATGACTAAGCTAACTCGGAAGGGTGTTAAGTTTATTTGGACAAAAGAATGTGATGATTGTTTTCATGAGTTGAAAAGAATATTGGTGAATGCTCCATTTTTGGCACTTCCTTCTAGGAATTTGTGAGTTTTTTATCTACAGTGATGCTTCATTGAATGGACTTGGTTGCGTACTAATGCAGAATGATCAGGTAATTGCATATGTTTCTCGTCAGTTGAAAACTCATGAGGTAAATTACCCGACACATGACTTGGAATTAGCTGCTGTTGTTTTTGCTCTAAATATTTGGAGATATAATTTGTATGGTGTAAAGTGTGAAATATATAATGATCAAAAAAGTATAAAGTATATATTCACTCGGAAATAATTGAACATGAGATAGAGGATATGGCTAGAATTAATCAAGGATTATGATTATACAATTCATTACCTTCCCGGAAAAGAAAATAATGTGGCTGATGCTTTGAGTCGAAAAAGTAATGCATCATTAACCATGCTATGTTGGAATGAGATCCTTTGGTTTTTGATTTGATGAACTTTGGCATAGATGTTGTTGTTGCAGGATGTTCTTTTGATTTGTTCTAGGTATCAGTGAGATCATCTCTATCAGACAGAATCAAGCAAGCACAGAAGCAATACAGTGAGTTACAGAAAAAGGTAGAGCTGGTTCAGAAGGGTAAGTTTCCTGAACTCAACATTGATAGTGATTGTGTTTTGAGATTTGTGAAGAGATTGTGTGTGCCTTGTGATTCACAGTTGAAGAGAGAGTTTTTTTGTGAAGCTCATAGTTCTCCGTTTTCATTTCATCCTAGCAGTACTAATATGTACAAAGATCTGCATGAGTATTACTGGTGGGATGGAATGAAAAGAGATATTGCTGATTTTACTGTGAAGTGTTTGACATGCCAGTAGGTTAAAGCAGAGCAGCAGTTAACGAAAGGGATTCTTAAGCCTTTACTAGTGCCAGATTGGAAGTGGGAAAATATATCCACGGACTTCTTTGTAGGATTGATGAAGACACATCGAGGTTACAATGCAATCTGGGTTATTGTTGATCGCTTGACTAAATATGATCATTTCCTTACTATACGATATACTTTTTCCCTAGATCAACTTTCCCATTTGTATCTTAAAGAGATTATAAGGTTACATGGATTTCCCCTCTCCATTGTGTCCGATCGTGATCCTAGGTTTACTTCTAACTTTTGTAAGGGCCTTCTAAAGTCGTTGGGCACTGAATTAAATTTTAGTACATCTTTTCATCTGCAATCGGATGGGCAGTCAGAATGAACAATTCAGACATTGGAGGATATGCTACGTGCATGTTCGATGGATTATCAGGGAAGTTGGGACCAACATCTTTCTTTGGTTGAATTTTCATATAATAACGGTTTTCATACCAGATTACAGATGGAACCATTTGAGGCATTATATGGGAAGCAATGTCGAACTCCAACTTTTTGGGATGAAGTGGGTGAAAGGAACCTGATGGGACCAGAATTGGAAGAAGAGATGGCAGAAAAAGTTCATTTGATTCAGAAATAAATTAGAACAGCTCAGAGTAGGCAGAAGAGTTATGCGGATAACCAGAGGAAGGATCTATCTTTTGAGGTAGGTGATCATGTTTTTCTCAATGTTTCACCGTGGAAAAGTGTGATGCGATTCAGTAAGAAAGTAAAGCTGAGTCCAAGGATCATTGGACCATATGAAATTCTGGAGAATGTTGGATTAGTTGTTTATCGGGTGGATTTACCTCCGAGTTTATCTGAGGTACACAATGTTTTTAATGTTTCGATGTTGATAAAGTATATTCCAGATACATCTCATGTTTTGAGCCCAGAGGTAGTTCCGTTGGAAGGGAATCTCCCTTATGAAGAACAACTAGTCCAGATTTTTGACCATAGAGAGAAAGTGTTGCAGAATACGGTAATTCACTAGGTAAAGGTTTTATGGAAAAACCATATGATTGAAGTGGCAACGTGGGAATCAGCAAATTCTATGAGGGATAAATACCCCCAATTATTTTGATAAGTGAATAAAATTGCAAGGACACAATTCCCAAAAGGGGGAAGGATGTAACATCCCAGGTAAATAAAGAATAAAACATTTTTATTTTTATTGATATTTGAGAATTAAATATTAATTTTACTTTAATGTTATTTTTATATTCGATAGCGTACCCGATACATAACAATGAGTTTCTTTGAAATCTTACGTTGCATACTAGTAATATAATAATATTATTTTAAATGGTAATTATCATGTAGCCATTGTAATGGCGGGAATGAATAGAAATAACTAAAATATTATTATATATGTTTTTTAAATGTTTTTACTTTTTTCCAATAAAGGATAAAGTCTTAAAATACGAAAAGAATTCAATTTTATGCATATATACTCTAATTTTTACTAAAGGTCCACTTATCGTATTTTGGTAGAGAACCGTCATTAAATATAGTTTTAGTAACTCTTATACATTCTATTGGACCGTATAAAACTCTTCTTTAGAATCGGGACATCAATGTTTACGTTGTGTAAATTTTTTGAATTTTTCTGATAAAGTTTATTTTTTAATGAATAGTTAAAAATATTGTATTTTAATTTAAAACCACTTTTTAATCTAATTTATTTATATAGTTAGATATCTTTTTAATTGGTTTTAAAGTGAAATTAGAATATATTTTTACCATTTAATCCAATGGTGGTCATTGGAATTAATATCACTTTGAGATTGGACATAAACGAGTGTTATTCTTTTGATAGATATTGTTTTTTTAAAACACGCTATTTCATTTGACAGCAGGATTTAATTATAAAATTAATTAATTCAAATTCTATGTTATGAATTTGGTAAAATATACATCATTTTTGAATTCGGAATATCAAATATAGCTTAGGGTGAATTTTTGGTATTTTTCGGAAAAACCTTAATTTTTGATGAATAGTGAAACCACAAAGTGGTAGTTACAAAAACTGATTTTTCATTTAAATTGGACTTTACCACTTTTGTGATTAGAATTTCAAAAATCCAATATAAATTATTTTCATTATTAATTAAAATGGGGTTCAATGGGATGAAAATAATTTTTGATGAAATGTAACTTTTAAGTTTTATTAATCATGATTAAAGGTAATTAGTGTGATTTAAGGTAAAAATGATATTATAATAAAATGAAAATATCAGGAAACTTGTCCTAACCCTATTGGATGAGTCATGGCCAACCAAGACAACCCATGGGTCGATTTTGGGGACCCAATGAAGCTATTGGGGTAAGATAATGACATTAATGCCTTTTATTTAAAATAAAAGTAAAAATGACACAAACATGTATTATTTTACTAAAATAATTGTTAAATTGGGTTATACAAGTCATATTTTTGACTATAAATGTTAATAATAATTCTAAAAATATATCCTATATCATTAGATTTTTTATAATAATTATACACTAAATAATTTAAATTATTTATGACACCAAGATGATGCAGCGATTACCTCATTATTTAATGATTTAAATAAAATAAAACGATAATGTAAAATATAAGACCTAAACATGTCAAAAACCTATTGGATGGGTGTATTTGGAACCCTTATCACCTTATCCCCGAAACACATCAATGTGGGACCATTAAAATCCAAAAATCATTTGAAAATAATGTATCATTTTATATCTTTCCAAGAGTGCCCCTCCTCTCCTCTTATAAAAGGCCCCCACCTCTACCTCCTAACCCACACTTCTCAAGCCTTTGGCTCGGACAAAATCTGATCATTTTGTCTCTCCAAATACCTATACTCATCCTAGAAGCCTTACCTTAGGCAGGAAGATCTTCATGAAACCCTTTTGGTTCAAACCAAAGGGAGTTATCTGATTTTAAAGTAATGTCTTCACTTGTGTTCTTTTGTTTTATTTTGCTTCTCCAAACCCCTAAACACATTTTATTACTTTATTTTGAAACATCACCAGTATCTTAAATATACTAGGATATTGTTATGAGAAGTATTCGATCTATACTTACACACAACTACATCTAATGGTTAAAGAGCATACTGTTTCCGTGGATGGTTAAATTCTGCCTCACGAAACGTTATTTGTTCAACATTCTTTTAACACCTTCAATGGTGGACATTAAGATGTCACTATATTTATATATGATATATATTATCTTTATGGTTTCCTTATGCTTCTGTATTTTTCATTTGTGTCATACCATTATGGTCTCCATTGTGGGTAAACACGATAATTTCATTTTAGGAAGTGCGGACTACCGCCCCTCAAAGTGATTTGATTCGTTAATTCCATACGTGGGACGTATAAAGGATGGAGTTAATGATATTATATATGATATTATACTGAAATTATAATATATCTTTATATCATTATGATTTCACTCCATTAAATCTGAAATAGAAATGAAAGTAGTGTTCATGCGTACGTACAGATTACCGTCTCCATGAACGGTGCATTTCATTTCATACATCTAAATGATTATGTAATCTTATAAATTCTTGTATATACTGGATATATATTATATATATGGAAGTTAAATCATGAATATAATTCTTGAGATAATGGATATTTGACTACGTGAACAACTTGTAAATATATGAAGTTCACTTTTGACTCAAGTACCAAATATCGACAAAACGACCGTTATTAACTTAAATGATTAAATAATGTTAATAACATGGTGATAAGTGTTATAAAAGGTATAATTAACTTGAAAAATGTTCTTAAGAAAGTATAAATAAACTCAAGTTTATTATTCATGACATTAAAGAACGATCAAGTCATGTCAGACCTGAGGTAAGGGACTTCTCCTCAATCTTCGTTCATTGAGGCATATTTCGTTTTATACATAACATTCTTTTATACGGTGTATAAACCCCTTTGAATTTTACTTTTATACAAAAGTAATCTTTTTCTACGAAGCTTTTTACTAAACGAAAAAAGGAATGTTTCTTTTAACGTATGCGGTGACAATGACATTTTCCACCGTCGCGAGTATTATTTGGTTTTGGCTTCCTCAACAAGCTGTAATGTTTTTTAAAATGAAATAAATACCATATATTATTTTATGTATTTAGGTATTGAAAATGGTTTTTATAATGGATTTTTATGTCAATATATTTAAGAGATATATTGTGACAAACTGTGGAAATGTTTTCCTTCAATTATATTTGTTTTATGACTTATGATTTTATAATGGGACTTGGACATTTGACGGGTGGTTACGCGATAAACCATATGACGGGTGGTTCCGTGAATACCAAGATGGGTGGTTACATTATAACCTCCAATGCATTGGGTATGGAATTCGGCCGTATGGCTATTCCATTAAGTGATATGTGTGGAAGTTGACTGTATGGTTATTCCCTTTAAGTATGTTTCTGTCCCAAGTTACCATTATATGATATGTGTTCTTTATATGGGTTTTATGGTAATCTTTTGGTTACAAACGGTTATGTAATGATATTTTATTCAGTGAAGAGTTTTTAATTCTTCATAAAGGTGAAAGGTATTACTTTAATTAAGTATACATTGTTTACTTGTTTTGAAAAACTAATAGTTTTTATTCTTTGTGTATCCCTTACTGAGCTTTTTATGCTCACCCCATGTTTTTGAAATGTTTTTCAAATGACATAATTTGGAATAGGGTCAAGGATGAGATCAAGGAAAAGTCATGCTATATAAAACCTGGAACTAGAGATGTTTTTTTTAAGAGTTTTTATTTTATGGAAACATAGTAGAAGTGTCTACTTTTTAATCTATTGAGATGCAATAGTTATGTCTTAATTCTCTAAAACTCTAAACCTAAAAAAATCCTCAATGTGAATTATTCATTTAATTCAATATTAAGTTAGGTTTAAGGCTGGGGCCTTATATATTTGGTATCTCAAAATCAAATTAAGGAATATAATCAACCCATATCCACTATTAGTTATTGAAATAATTATGAAAAAATATATACTTGAATCTATTTTGATTAACATACAAAATAAACTTCTCACCCAACAAATACTGTTGGAAAAACATCATGTCATAAATAGCTACATCTAACCCAAGAATGTATTTAGTGTATTTTTATTCATGTAGCCTCATTATTCGAGAACCATATTCCACTACTCAATCTTCGTACATCAATAAAACTCTGATTCTAATCCCAGATGCATCACAAAACATTGTGCATCCTCACCTGGATCAGGTAGGTTCCAAAATCGTGACGATGTCAACCAATTATTGAGTTCTTGGAATGAATTGTAAAATTCTTCCTACCATTCCAACATTACCCCCATCATGTTCATGATCAAATGAATCTTTAAAAATCATGAAAATTATGGGATAACCCTATAATAATATCCATGCAACCTCTGAAATCTACCAATATCAAAAACATTCATAGGATGCTCCCAAGAAATAACTACCTGAACCTTCATTGGGACCACTAACACACCTCCTTCAAAGGTGATGTGACCCAATAATTATACCTACTAAATAAAAAACTAACACACACACATAAATTTTTTATATATTATTATCTCTTAGTGCACACATGATGATGTTAGGATATTGGGTGTGATCATCATGAGGTTTGGAGTACACAAAAATTTCATCCACAAAATCTACTACACGCCAATCAAATTATGGATGGTAGATTATACTCATCAAGTCCACAAACACTTCTGATGCATTTTTTCACCCAAAAAACATTAAGATGAACTCATATAGGTCATACCCAATACTTAATGTTGTTTTTTATATATAAGATGTTATAAATCTCCGCTAATGATACCCAGATCACATGTAGATATTTCAGAACGCACAAAATTGCATTAACTAATTAAAAAAATAGTCAATATACAGAACAAGGTATATGTTCTTCATAATCATCTTCATCAACTTTTGGTAATCAACCCCCAAGAGTAAATCCACTTGTTCCTTCTTAGAAAATATCACTATATAAACCTTAGAATACAACCTTAGTTGGATAAACCCCTTATCATCTAACACCATCATCTATTTCTTGATTTCATTTGCCTCTGAAAGTGCCATAGGTTATTGTATAATTGAAAATGGCATAGTTCTTGGAATGAGGTCAATAATATATTAAACGTCTCTCTCAGGTTGAAACACTGATAATTTCTTTATAAAAATAACATGAAATCATGCCACTACAAGTGGATAAACATCTTTATTTTAAGGAAAATCATCCTGTAATGGACTACAAACCTAAAAAATGAGCACTCTCAGTTGCTAATGAATTATATCATTAAATCCTGCAAGGATTTACCAATCTCCATGATTGATGTAATTTTAACTAGCCATATACTTAAATTTCAATCTTCTATGGTAAAATTCTATGTGGTCTTAAAATGCTACTCACCCATCCATGCTGAAAATCAAGTTCAATCCAAACATGTTAAAAATGTAACGATCCCACAAGGAAGGATACCCCCCATCCTTAACGAAACACCCCTTTCATAAGAATATACCATATGATCATACTTCCAGTAGTGTATCTATCACAAATTCAACTATCACAAACTCCACTAAAATGCTAAAACAATTCACCAGTTGTGCATTAATAATGAAATGAGAGACAATGGTGTGAAATAACGAACTAGAGAGTGTATAGTCCACAAGTAAAATTACCATTCACTATTGCTGGTCTAACATTTATATCCATAAGTGTAGGATTAATGGAATTAAATTTCATGTCCCTCTAACTTGGGACTCTATCTGACTCTCCAGTGTTGCGCCACTCTGCTATTATGGTTTAAATTTCCCAGAAACACCGCATCCACTACCTTTACCACCACATCTGTAGAAATCTATCTTCAAGACAGATATGTTGTGGAAGATACCCATCCCACTCTATGGTTATTACACATTTTTCAATCATTACACATATTTTTGAGGATCTATAAGAACCCCTAATTATGTCAAATATTTCTATAAGGTCATCACTTGACTAGTGGTTAGGGACATTTCTTACAAATGCTCTCTGACCAACCGCACTAGTGGAAAAGAACAGATGTATGACACTAACTAACCGATCCCCCCCCCCTTGACACTCTACTTATTTTTTCTCTATTAAAAAAAATAATAGGGATTCTTATTAAACTATGAAGATGTATATATTTATACACCATATGAAACAACATGTCATCTACTAGAATCCTCATTCATTTACCCCTAATATATGAGAGACTAATTCCCCCCTTTTGAAAACATCTCCATCCTAAAGATATTTACCAAGGATATAATTTCAAAATTATGTCCCTCATGAAATTATTTTGATGATGGGGCCTAATATGCTACAAATTCATGATTAAAGTGATTCAAATATGTAATGCATCTAGAATAGTAAATCACATGCATACTCTGCTAAATAACTCTTATGATCTCAATTTCACCCGCCTACCTGAGTGTATTTGGATATAACTTCTCCACGAAATTATCTTGAAATTCCATCCACTTCATAGTCTCATGTTTTCCATACTGAGTCTTGATGTCCCATCAATACTTTACATGACTACGAAACATAAAATTAACCAATTTTACCTTCTTCTCGGTTTAAGTCTCCAAGTGTTCACATATAGTCTAGATGGACTAAATCCAAATGTCTATATCATTAGGAACATCCAACATAGTAAATGTTGGAGGATGTTGAAATGAAACTCTTCTATAAGATCAGACATTCTTTTCTCAACTCAGAAAGGCTCTCTATCCATAGGCATTATGAACTGAGAATGTTCTACGAGAACTGCACTGAAAATTTCTCATCTGATAATATTGGTGCCTCTTGTTCTAGTACTAGAGAGTCAACTGAAGGGATGTCTTCATTTATTAGTCTTAAAAATATTTATCATTGATTAATAACTCCACAAAACTAAAATAAATCTTTAGGATACATAAAACAAGATAAAAAAATTATGGATAAACCGAATCATTCTCCCAAACCCTACCACGCGGTCCAAACTTTGGTGTTATCACAACCGTTAGCCATCACACATATAGGTCATTGTTACAAAACAATATACTGATTCCCATACATGATTTTTCATTACACACACATTTATTCACATATTTTATCATTTTACAATTCATAATTTAATAATAAGAATGATTTTTTTATTGAATTCACTTATGAAAAAAAATCATTTCAATTTCAAAAAAAGACCCAAATTATCTTATCCATTGAATTCCTGAATTGTTTAATGTCATAAAGTAATCTGATGTGCCTAAAATGGTTCATGCAGACACAACTCTCATTTCATTAATACCCAATTGTCATATATAAAAAATTTTTTAGAAACAATTTCCACGTCATGCATCATGCTGTTTACCCAAGGTAAAATAACATCCAAATGTAATAAAAACATTTATTATTAAAAATCCCACCATGGGTACATTCCCCCCCCCCACTAAACATAGTTTAGGTTCTCCCATGCACGACTTCATAACCAATCTACAAGTCTTCCTAAAATATTATCTACCTTTCCAAAATAGTATAACAAAAGAAAAGAAAACCGGCCTCTAATACTACTTTGTAACCTCCCTCTCTGGGTTTCCCACACTGGTGCGTCAATCTAGTTAGTCACATGACCTCATGAATGGATACATGTATGATAGAGATATCCAACTACCAAAAATGGTTATAAATCAATTATGGAGAGACTATACTCTCATAAATAGAGTAATACACCAGTATAAATAAATAACTGTCTACCTAATAAAAAAATGATGTAATAGAACCAGAATAGTAGCACTATCACAAGATAACCCAAAAATAGAAATAAAATATCAAAATTGAACATTTGATTTTTCATGTTAAAGTATGTTCCATGTCTCAATATAAATAACCAAAAATTAAAAAAAAGACACTAAACACTCCCAAGATGTTCCCCAACCACATTTAGTTCGTTCATAAATGATCCATACTAAATCAGCTATCTAACACATGTAATTTTCTTATATCAATCCATAGAACCATGAAATCTATTTGGGTGCCGATCAGGAATCCAATGTAGGGTGTTAGTATAACTCTGTAGATGATATCTAATGGTCTCTAAAAATAATATCAAATAAATATAGTCTATAAAATTTAATAAATAATAAAATAAAATTAATTAATTAATTAGATTATGTTTATTCAATTTTTCTTTATTTAACCACATAACCCCTAGGAACTTGAGGACACCAAAACCACTATACATTCATCGGGATGATTCAATGTATGAACCATATCTTATTTTAAATTAATATGTCATTAAATCACATGGTATTCCTTTATAAATTTAAATTCAATTCATGTAAAGGATAATTGAATCCATAGTGCAATGAAATATAATGAGTATAGAACATCATGTCTAACACCATGTCATTTTTTGGAGAATCAGTCAATATCGCACAATTCATGGTCATTTGAAGCATATGTCCCTTATATATACTATAATATTTTCATGCATGTAGTTCGGTCTAGAAATACTTGTCTATCAATCCCATGGGTATTTGAAGTGTTACTCTGTGTCCCACACCTATTTCTTAATCATACAAATATATCACATATATCACATTTTTCATGGTTAATAAACATTAAACTACTCTCAAATCCTTCAATCAAAAAAATTATTACTTAATTAAATAATTAATTAATCCATTGCATTAATTTATATAACCACAAAAATTCCCATTAATTAATTTAGAAATTAATCAATCCGATCCACAACCTAAATATCAAAATAATTAATTCATGAAATAATTACTCAAATTAAATTAAAAATCTAAACATTTTATTAATTAAATAAAAATTTTAGAAATCAATTAAAATTCACAATCTCAACATCTTAGTAATTTATTAGAAAATTAATCAATATGGTAAAATTCACAATCTCAACATCTCAATAATTATTTCAACAACTAGTTAATCAAGTAAAATTCTAAATATCAACATCTCATTAAGTAATTCTATAATTAATTAATGAAGTTAAATTTACAATCTCATCATATAATCAATTAATTTGGTAATTAATTAATCTAATTTCAAATTATTTATCCCAAACACCAATTTCCCATTAATTAATTTATCAAATAATTCATTCAATTCCCAACCTCAATTCCCCAATTAACATAAATTGTTATCCCTTGGAAGTTAAACATATCCAATCAATTTTCCAAAAAAAATCTCATATTTGGAATTAAAAATTCCCACAATTACATACTTTTATTTCAATCATGACTATGGGATTTTAATTTAGACCCCCTACCTCATGTTTGATGATGAATGTTTACGAAAATATGCACCCATTACCATAAAGAAAACTAAAATCATGGTGAAGCATATGATTTGTCATTGAATTTTAATCCCAAGAAAAAATCAAGATCTAATAGACCTATAATTCGATCTTGATTCAACAGTGGATAAATATCCATCATTTATTGAAGAAGAGGAGATGGAGAGTTATAGATAGATATAATAAAGGGAAAAATCCAGAATCCAATGGGGTTAAATTCATCAATTTTACCTTTAATTCTCCATGAACAGAGTTCAGGAAGCCTTATAATATATTCCGGAGCCTAAAAAATTATGAAGGAGAGAATAAGATAGAACAAGTATAGATTATAAGTCATTATATAGGGTTTGCGAGTTTTAAAAACTAAATTTTGTGTTATTTAAAAATCCATGCACAGTTATTTGGGAAGATATGCATTTCTTTCCACACTATGTATGTTAACCGTGCACCTATTCTGGGGGGGGGGGGTTCACCGTTTCTCTTTTTCAAGAACATGGTATGAATATCCATCCTCCATCCATATGAATGCCATATATTTGGGTTTTAACTGTTATTTGGGATAGGGTATATGGTTTGGAAAAACAATGCACCAACCGTGCACTTCATTCATTCTTCTATTTATCTCATAATTTCTTTGAAACACACCCCAATGTAAAACCCAAATTAAAATTACTCGACATAAAGAAAAAAAGACTACTTGAAAAAGAGCCCTTGGAATCTAAATAAATGGTTAGTGTATTACATACATGCATAAAATACAGTGTGAACCCCACCTATCAACAGTGCATTTGAGAATGAAGAAACCCCTCCATGGAAATGTGGAGGATGAAATCACCTCCCCCACTACCCAAAAATCCCTATATATCATAATGTACTTCTTCCACTATGTCAGTATCTTGTTTAGGTGACTCTTAGTCATACTCAAGATGATCTGAGTGCCATAATTGTCCCTACCTTCATCTATTCCATCAGTGATCTGTCCCTATACACCAAGTTCACGAGTTCAATATATAGTCTAAGACAATGATAATGAACAAGAAACTTGATCTCAATGTACTAATGAAAATCCACATACACCGATATGTCATTATTCTTATGGAAAGGATGCACCTCAATCTGATCTTGTAGGTGTGGGATGATACTTATAGGGAGATCATTCTCATGTTCCTAAATACATTTGAAATGGGCACTCACTTCGACCACATCATACTCTATAGATGACCTTGGGAGATCTTCTTTGGAGACTATATTATCGGCCTTGAAATTTATTCAGTGTTCATAATCACCTCCCCCATCATTACATCTATGATGCTTGAGTGTAACTTTGCCATGTACTCAACATAATAGTCATAGATCACTAGATACTGATAATGTTTTAATGAACCCCACACAATAATGATCACAAAAATCTATGGTGTCACCCTCTAGATCTATCATAGGGACCTTTCTCATGCTTTTCTAGTATGGGGATATTCTAATTCCGTGGTCACACAAGTCGTGGTACATATTCAAGAATCATCCATGGGTGGTCCTACCATTATCATGGGGATAAGAATGTAGAGTTTTATATAAAATTGGTAATAGGGGCATGTAACCCTGTGATTGGTGGATTTTTCACCACTCATATGGCTTGAAAACTTAATTCCTTTGAAGTTGTGATATTCAACACATCTCTCAAGCCTATGGAGGAATATATCTTTTTCTAATCCATAAGATGGTGCTACTAAATAATGATGGAGATGTATACTTGTGGGAACTAGCATACATGGAGGATGTTTATGACCCCCCCCCCACACATCATGATACTAATCCTAAAGACACAGCAGTGTCCCCACATTATTCTCTGTCACCCATTTCTTTTGTTAATTTTTTTCCTATGATATGAAGATGTTTATCATGACTGCATTGTAGGGCTAGTCAAAGGAACAGAGAGTTTTTAAAGTACATATGATTTTTTCATTTCATTATTTATTGTAATACATATGTTATTATCTATTTTTCAAGGATAATACACTGATCATGCCTTCAAGATTTTATTTCTCCTGATCCTTCTAATGTAATAAAATAATGGAGCAACTATGGGCAATTGGGGTCGGGGAATTACACACCTCTCATAGGAATACATGTATGAAAAATATTAAAACACCAAAGTGTAATTAACTTTTTGAACCCTCATCTTATATCCCTATATACCCTCTATTATTCCTCGCATGTTTTTCTTCAAATTTTTTGTCTTCTTAAAGAATTCTATGAATTTTCTACCTCCATTAATGATGAATGAAAGATCTGATTGATGGCTATTGACCACCATAATTATGTGATATCTTACTAATGATATATATATATATATATCATATATATTCCTTTGTGATGTGTGGATAGTTTTCATATATTGGAAAAGTCATAAACCTATGATTTCTTGGATTTTATTCCATTCAGTCTTGGATCGTGATATTGGAACTATAAATAATTCTACGTTGTTTAATTTAATGTTCCACTAAAAATTTATGATATCAATTTGTGAAACATTTTCAATGATATTGAGGTAGGTTTTCTAAATAGAAAATTATATTTACTTTATTTGAATTGCATATATGAAATTGTGAAATTAAAATTTACACAATTGGGAAATTTCATAAGGTTTATAATTGATTAAAATAAATTGATATATTATAATTGAATGGGATGAATTTTTTTCAAATGTAATTAGATGATTTGGATTAATTAATTATTTAATTAATTAATTGAATAATTTGATTATGGAATTAATGGGATTTTGGGACATTTGAATGTCTAGTTAAATGGTATTGTGTATTTTGTTAAATATTGAGATATGTATTTAACTACTAATAAGAAAAAGGTCATTTGGCATCACCGAAAAGGGTAAGACGGTTATTTTAGTAAATGATGAAAAAGGGTTTAATGATGAAATGTTCATGTGATTCAATGTGATTGAATGGAATACTTATAAATGTTATAATAAATTGGACAGTTACACATTAATGATAATCCATGATAAAGAGGTGGAAAATTCATAACCATGACATATACAGAATTATTATTTGTATGATATTTGTGATATAAGTGATATTCATTAAGGTAAATGTAATGAGTCTCAAAATAATGAAATGTTTTAGCAAGTATGGGATAGTGGCTGAGGCTCTAAATACCTATATGCGATACTGAGTGTGCAATATAGGCAGAGTCTCCAAATGTGATAATGAATATATATCACATACATATGATCCAAATGCCCTTATGTGATAGAGATAGTGGCAAAGGGAATCAGGTTCCAAATATCAATATGTTATAATGAAAATTAGGACACATATATAGGATCCAAATACCCATATGTGATGGAGTGTGTGAGAAAGGGACAGATGATCTATGTACCCATGTGACATTTTTGTGTGAGATGATGAAGTATGGCCTAAATACCCACATGGTGTAAGAAATGAGATTCTATATCCATGGGATTGACATTGAACTATTGTCCTAAATGAACATGTTAATATTTTAAATAAAATTCCAAATGATATACATGGTTTTATGATATTTGATATACCTTGGTAATTGTTAAAACGAGAATGTGGTCTAAAATATGTATTGATAGTATGGGTTTCATCATGAATAGAAGAAAATTATGTGTGTAATTAATAATAATGAAATGTGATAACTATTTATGATATGAATTATACATTAATATTCATTAAACATCATACATAGTTCTTAACTGCAAAATTTTTTAAACATTGTTAGTAGAGGAATGCTGAGTTTTACTCACACCCTATTTGAGCTGCCAGATCGGTACCCGAATAGACATCATGTTGGTAGGATAGAATAAGGGCTTGCACCCTATTTTTGAGGGATTAGTGAGGATGGATCATGGATGTATAATTGATACTTGTTGTTCGTACTACATCATGGGATTTTTACGTGTTTTTATAATGGGTTTTCATTTTTAAGCCTGAATTTTTTTGGCATAACATATATACTATTTAATTTTGGATTTTGTTTTTAGATCCAGTTCAATGTGTGAAACTAGTTGATTGAGATATTTTATTATTCTCGTAGTATTTTATTTTCTTTGGCCATTTCTTGGTTATTTCCACTATTGTTCTTCTTTAATAATGATACTATAGTCTACACATGTTGATATATTATACAATAATTTATAGTCAGTAGTATATGAATTATGTGGAGGCATTCTTGAGACCATGTGACAGACCAGATTAGGGTACCGATATGTGTCACCAATGTGAAAATGTTTCAATGTGGTATTATAAGAGATTAATTTTCTTATTATTTTTCCTTCATATTATTTTAATTGTATAAATAGACTAGGAAGAGTTGGGCCTTGGAGATGAGCCCATGTATGGGAGTATATAACTCTTGTAAGGGAGAGACCAAATTTTCCTGAGTTATTTTTTAAATTGATGATTATTGTTATGATTGAATGTCATTTCACCTAGAGTGATGTACCTATGGTGTGATGTGATTATTTTTTTGATATTTTATATGATTTTCTTTTTTTTAAGTATGGAATGAGAGTCCATTATGCATGCTTAATTATAAGAAATTAGTAATTATTGTAACATGAATAATTTTTATAATGACATGGGGAATTATGTTATGGGTATGTTTTTTAAATTTAAATGTATTTAATTCCTTTTGAAATTGAACTGAAAATGGGATCTGATATGGTATTCAAAGATGTAAAATGATGAAATATGTTTATAAATGGGTGTCTAAATAAAAATAAGAAAATTGGAATGTATTTACCCTTATTAACCATGACAATGATGTTGGATGATTTAGGCTAGTGACAATGCCTCAATATTGACTGTGTGGTAGGAAAGGGGGATGAATTGTTATGGATTTATATGAATCCCTCTTGTTAACTTTGAAAATTTTATAATTTTTTTGTAAGGTTTATGTTCTTAATTGTATTGACATGCCTCCACAATGATGTTTCTTGATTGGATGAAACAGGTATATAGATTGAAATGATCCACCAACATTGGAACCTGATGCATTGATTATGGAAGGTGATTGATCCAGAGAGATGTTTTATGAGAACCATTCCCACTTTAGGTACTTTTTGAAGAGATACATAGAGAAGGTTGCGAATAGTATATCTAAACTAATGTGGGAGTTTCAGTTACAGTACCTTCTAAATTTTAAGGAAATATTTGGGCCTAATGTAGCTGAGTTCTAGAGTGAGTCCATTTGGAAATAAATTCTCATTTAGGGTGTCTTATTAAAAGAGGTTAATGTTTGATCCCTCTATGCTGATAGGATCAAGGAAGTATTTGTGGGATGTTCAGGCTCTGACTGGGTAAGAAGATGGTATGGTGTTGAAGTTATTTTTTGAGATGTTTTGAGATAAAATTTATCTAGAGACACTATGGTAGGAGAGGACATCTATGTTCATACTATTAACCGATGAGAGTATGTCCATGGTGAACTATGATAATAACATTAATGACTTGTAACTCTTTTCTCCAGCACAATAATGGGATAATACAGCTACGATAATGAATTTTTTGGATGATATTAAATAAATGATTAATTCCCAATTAAATATATTTTTTCGTAAATAGTTTTATAATGTGGTGTACAAAACTCATATTTGAGGGGAACCTGAATGAAGCTTATAGTGTAGATAATAAGGTTTATGTTAGACGATCATAAGGTAATAATTATAAGCCTAAGAAGCATATTTAAGAGAATATTGATTTGGTATTTTTAAAGAAGAGTGTCTAGGGGAAAGGATTAGTTAATCTGAATCATGCCCGAGTTATTTTACACCATTGTGTTATGACACATCACCTTCATTAAAATTGTCTCTATGGACCATTAGATTCTCTAGATTCATAGCATGATGGAAAATCTACAGCAGTTCTATAGAAACACATGGATTTTGATTAATGATAAGACATCTAGGAATAATCAAAGTGCTGGGAGGGGGTCTTCAACAAATTATCAGTCTGGTAATTGGTGTTGTACTGGCCATTTTGGTAGATGAAGTGGGCATGGTTCTTCTGGGAATGATTTCCCCTCTCAAAAGAGCAGTTCTTATCCGGGGACTCATGTTAAATCACAAGGAAGAGAGATCAAATAATTTTATGTTGTTCAGACAACACATTTGGAGAGTGATGTTGGACTACCAATAGTTATAGGTATTTAATTTGATAATTTCTACACTTTTAGTTTTCATATTTTATAATAGTTCATCTCATTATTTTATGGAATCTATTAGAATGTGTATATGGATTCTTTATTAATTGTTAAAATCATTGACTGAATGAAAAAATTGGATGCCTATTAAAGAATGACATCATCTTCACATTAATCAAGAATATTCTAAAATATAATTATTTATGAATGTATGACCAAAACATCTAATATATGAGGATTAATTGTCATTAATGAAGTTGAATTTCAACTCATGAATCCATAATACACCTCCTAGAAGGCACCATCATCATCATATTTCAAAAGACCAAATTTGAATATATGATTTAAAATAAAATTCATTACAATGTATCATAAAACCCATGTGATTTTTTTAAAGGCCAACACTTACCAAAGCCAATATTTGTGATCCTGTAGATTCTTTCATCATTCCCGTATTAAAAGAAAATGAATATATCAATTTATGGAGTATTATTATCTTACCAATTTTTTGACATTAAATTATGGCATCCTCTTCTCTTATAGTCATTAAAATCCTCAACCATATCAACCTTTGAGAAAAGGATGGAATCAGATATTTTATTAAGAGACATCCTTCGGATAAAATTACTCAGATTTTACCAGGGAAACCCCTTTGTAGAAAACAATATTATATAACCAAGGAGATCATTTTTTTTATAAATTATTCAACATGTGATACCATACATAGTAAGCTTCCTCCTCATATTTTGGGGCTAGTTAATATAGATTTATCAAGATATTCATTGTATCCATTATATGTTACAATAAACACATCAATGTTTTCTAGTGAAAAAAACATATATCCCTATTTTTAAAATGTTATCAACAATAACTTGGTTATAATTATCAACGTAATCAATATAGTGATATGGGTGTGATTTTCAAACTGAGTTTTATTATTATATTAATAAATTAAGATGATAAATTTTTACAATGTATTTCATATTTGATAATATAAATCATCAATTCTCTCCCTCACAGATTGTCACTCCACAAACATGTACCCCATATCTAGTGCTTATAAACCCATACTATACATACATTCTTTGATACTAACTATAAAATCATTGATAAAATCAGCATTTATTAACATATAAATAATGATAAGTGGAATACTTATATCTCATGGATCATTTCTGTTTTAATGAATTAAAGTATTTTAAAAAACATAAACTAATTAAATCATTTATGTTATATTAATTTCATATTTTTGACTATATAATAAACAACATAATAAATCAAGAGTCTTCATCATCTCTCACAAATTCTCCATAGATGTTATTTTTTTAGAAATATCTTGTGTAATTAATATCAAAAAAAACTAAGGGAAATATAATCATAAGAAATGGGTGAGCTCAAATACATATTATGGAGTCCATATAACTTGAGATATCAAAAAATAAGCATAGTATTTAAAATATGATAGAAAAAAATAATCTAGATAATGGCATAATAAACTAAAACTGAGATTATTTTAAATTTAGAAAAATATATTCATTAAATGATATCAATAATAATGAACTAAAACTAATTGTATTTATAATTTAAAACCAAAATGACATCCATTATATTCCTTATTCGAGGACACAATCATATTTTGGGAAGAGGTATGGCAAAAAACCATCCTATTTTGACTCTTATGGCCTATTGATTGATTTAAGAGCTATATATTTATTTCCCACATATGCCATCAGACTATCTCCACTAGATTCATAATATGTAAAAATTAAAATTTTCATCCCAATCCTTACTGAACATCTTTTTGAATAAAAATTTGGGTTTCTATATAATGAAAAGTAAGAAATATCAATACATGATCAACCTGTGATAAATATTAATAATCATCATTAATATAAATGTTTTCTCAATTGTAATAAAAGGTATAACATGATCATTACCCTTCACGAGCTATTATATGGTTGGTTAAATGATACATCGTTAACATTCTAATAATCATCTATTTTTACATATCAATTTCTGACATAAAAATAATATTCCCCATGTAAATAACAGAAATAATACGATCATTAACCATCTAGAAAAAGAAGGGAGGTGGTTGAAAAATTCCATAACTTCATTGACATAATGGAAACATAGAAGGGTTCTCAAAAAAGTGAAAAAAAACCTTTTAAAATATTCTTTTATCTATATTATGAAAGAAAGGATCCAAAAATTAATTGTATTATATTGTGAGTTCAATACCCATATGAATATATATATATTTTATAAGATAAAACATGCATCATAATCTACATTATTATTAATTATTTTGAAAAATATATGTAAAATGGATGAATAAATATAATGAAGATGAAAGGAAATATTTTTATGATTTAGGTGAAATAAAATAAAATATTTCATTTTCAAAGGCATATATGAAAAATGTAATAAGATTTTTTTAAATTTATTTCTTTCAAATATAATAAATAATAATTATCCATTAAAAATAAATAAATATTATCTTGGATAAAATATTAGAGAAACAAAAAATGTGATAAATTGAATGGAAGAAACACTTTTTGTTATTTTGAAATTACATCTATTCATAAATAACATCCCAAAAATTGTTAGAAAAATAATATTATATTGCAGTATACATATACTGGAATTACCATAAAATAATATGTTATGGCGGGAGAACCCATGAATATAAATTAAATGTTCTTGATGGATCATTATAATGTAATGGAAGGAGTTATGAGTTATCAATATCCATTGTAGGTATCATATTCCATGAAGTATGAAAGAATTGAAAAGAAGTTTATGTGGAAAATTTATAACCAATTAGTGAATACAACATTATAACATGAAAAGGCAGAAAATTCCAAATTTATAATTACCATGTTCATGTTAGTATTAGTAACTCAAATATAGATAATCTATTTAGAAAAATAAAATATTAGTGGGCTAACAATTGAGTCAAATAAATTTGATTAAAATAAAATGCTATGTTTTAGAATATCGCACTAATTACATGTAAATTTTTTATCGAAAAATAATGTGAAAAAGATAAATAGAAAATCATATAAAGGAATCCTAATTTATGACAAGTAACATGTTTTAATTAATCATAATTAAGTCCATAGAAACCCTTATGGATGTATAAACATTAATATCAGAACCCCATGTAAGGGAGGTCAACTAATTAAAATTAAAATTCCATGCTCAACTTATTAAAAATGATAATTTTTCTTAATAAGGTAATATATATTCCACATGAATTTAAACAACTGAATAGAGATACACATCTCAAAAATATAAGACTTTATGATTCAAACCCATACCTAGATACTTATTTGTTCCACACATATGAAAAATGTCTTAAATTGTAAAATTGTTTTCAATTAATAATTATAAAATAAATTTGTTCATAAATATACAAATTTATAATCATCACTTATAATCATTATATAAATATGTATAAAAGTAGTTTTTTCCTATTTTCCACAACCAGAGTAAGTAATTTCATTAATTTGAACTTGTTTCATAAAAATGATGATGGTATTAATTATTATAAATAATTTAATAATTATAAGATATTTAATGGTAATTTAATAGATACTCTATGATATTTTATAAATCAATAATTTCATTTCCTTGAATTTTTTTCTTATGATCAATGAGTTTAAAATAAACAACGAGCCTTATTTCGTTTTTAATAATGAACGAAGGGTGATTAATTAATTGCAATGTTAAATATTCATATAAGCATACCAAAACCAATAAAAAATAATTATTTTCATATATAAATAATATTATCTTATTAAATAAGTTCTTATATTTAACCATAATAAAATTTTAATGTATAGTTCATGTTTTTGGCTAAATGAACCAATATATTAACCTACAATGATTCATAGATTATTATTATGTGGTATATAAGTAATACTACTATAAAAAATAATATGTAATTATTTGGTTCTCACTAGTACTATATAATATAATGTTAATTATTTTTTATGAAATATTAATTTATATAATGTCATTATTTATAAAAACAATATTATTTTTTACTAATTATGATCATTATACACAATTTAATTAACAAAAAATCTTTTATTGATTGTATCATTAATATACTCTAAAATGTTATAAAAAAAATTATCCTTAATGATATCATAAAATAATATTTTTCATTTAATACCATCATTATAACATGCCATGTAATGATTTTATGAAATAAAAAACAAAATTAAATCATTCCATGGAGGTGGTAGTATAAACCTTCATATGAATGATGATTTCATTTTATATTGAATGATGTAAATTATTATTACAATTTATTTTTAAATATAAAAAAAGTATAAATATGGTTTCATAATTAATAAAAGAAATGAGAAAAACTGATTAATTATTATTCCCATAGCATTATAAAATTATTTATATAATAAATAATTATTTAATTACCTATTTATTTAATTATTATAATTTGAAAAAAATAGAATGTAAATAAATTGTGTAAAAATAATTTCATGCATTTAGTAATTTTATGTTTCATTGGAAGATCCCTTGGAAGGGGATGTAGTAAGATAATATCAAGTGAATAAAATCTCAAGAGGGAGATTGAGTATTTACAGTTAATGAAAAAGGTAATGTTTTCTAGAGGAAACTAAATTTTCTGGAGTTCCTTTCTGTGGTTATGAGAGTCCCCTTTTATATAAGTTGTGAGAATGTAATTTTTTAATACATCAAATTTCATATAAAGAGAGATCATTTTTAATATGCGCAAAGTCTATGATATTGCGAAATAATGTGATGCGAACTATATAGGTATCATACACAAAAATTATAATCAATTATAGGAATGTTTTTTTCAAACATCAATCCCATTATTCCATAAATTATTTCATTATCCTTTTTAGATTTATAGTGTTAATTTGTTTTTCTAAAAGGTCAAATAAAGATTTTGTTTAAAAATAATGTGCCCCATATTAGATAATTTGATCCCACTAATTCTAAATGTAAAATTGATTTCATTTGATTTGAGTTTTTAGGTGATAATAATTAAATTTAAAAGAAAAATATTCAATGTTTTAAACAAATTGAAAAAATATTTCTTATTTTCTACAAAATTAATCATGTGTTTTTAAATTAAAATAAAAATTTTAAAATTAAAAATTTACATATAAAATAAAATTAGACTTATAAAAATGTTTCATGAATTTTAAAATTATACATATATTCGTGTAATTTCTTTAAATTACTGTTTTTGAGAAAACATTATGTTCCCATAAAAATCATTCTTTTTAATAAAATAGAAAAAATAAAACATTATTTATTATTTTTAGTATTCCTAAAAAATGATTTAAATTTCCTAAAATTAAATTTATAAAATTTGATAAATCTCTATTTAAATAAAATCCAAAAATAAAGTGTAAATTGTATATATTGGAAAATAATATTTTTAAAATGCTAATTATTCTATAATATTACTTCCTATAAATTAACTAAAAAATTGTTGGTAATATATTATTATTTTTATTAATATATTTTAATTATTAATCATAATATAATTTTTTCCTTAAATAAAACTAAAATTTTAGAAAAATATACTTCAAGCATAAAATATCATTCCTGGTTTTTTAGATATAATAATTAATTCACTCAGAATAAAAGTATCCTTTTTTGATTTTAAATGTATTTTTTAAATTAGTTCATCTTACTTATTCCAAATAATTTAGTGTGTATTTTTTAATGTCCATACATAAAAAATATATATATATTTAAAATATATTCTTGTTTTTTTAGTCCATTGTTTCTTGGGGTAATAAATTAAAGACATATAATTTCTTCAAATAATTATATTACTAAATTATAGGGTATTATATCCCCTACCCCAGTCTCGAATAATTTGAATCCTGAAATTACGGCTCCTAATATCATAGTAATTTATTTAGAGAGCTCATAATATTCCATAAACCACTAGATTAAATTTTTTTTTGGGATGTGGAATTATATTTATCAATAAGAAATATAATTATAATTTATTTATAAAGAGAGATAAGTCATTATTATTTTTGACATGAATTCTATTAAAGTATGAGGATCTATATCCACAAGGAATAATATTCCACAATCCATGAAAATAATTACTAATAAAATATTTCCACTATGGGTTTTATTTATTACACAATGCCTAATAGTTTTTGAAAAAATACATAAAAATGAAACGAGAAAATTTTGAGTGAAAACAAATTACACCCAAAATTAATAGTGGTTTCATGGTATTTTCCTTGTAGGTATGGTTGTAGTTAAATATTTCCAACATTATCCCTTTAATTGGAACATTGCGCCAAGTAATTTCAAAGTATCATATAACTAGGGAAATGGAGTTTTAATTATTATGTATTTAACATAATCTTATGATTCATATGACCTTCATATCCAAATTTTTAGAATTTACCCATCCAATTATATAAATTTACATCATTCCACTAACATATTTTTGCATTTGTAAAAAATTTAGTATTATTTCATCACCACCTTGGAATCATTATAAATCATGGGACTCCATATTTCTATTTTTTATGTGATTGGGACTTTGAATATGTTCTCATTTTCCATCACATTTCATGATAGAATGTTTTCCATAACCATAAGGGTTCTCCCTCCAATTCTGATTCCAATGTGTTGTTCTTTGATGAAACCTCTGAATTTTCCCTCACACCCATAGTTCTATTAATATTTATTACATTAAAAAATAATTATGTTTTATATGAGTGATAAAACATTATCAATATGTCAGGATTATTGTAATAAATAACAAAATATTGATTAAATGATAAATATTTTTAACCTTATCATCACGTTAGCCTATAATTCTTTTAGTTCAACCTACATAAATTTTTATTTATCGACTACCATTCTTATTGAATCCATATTACTCTATGTTGTGATCTCACATAACTCATAATTTAGTCCTCAATATAAAAAAATAAAATGACAACAAACACTATTAAATTATTTTAAAACTAAAAACTAGTGAAACCCATTCCCTAAAAATCATGATTATCCTTAATCAAGTAAATAACATAGAAATTAATGAGTACCTTAACTAATTATTCTTCATGTTTGAATCTCTATTATACAGAGTCAGTTTACAATCAGTTTGTCTAGACAAAACATATTCAAATCCATCCTAATGGTCAAAAATATGATGTGCCTGACCAAACCATATCTCCTTGAGTGTTCATGTTGGTGTGTAGTTAGGCCTTTTGTTGTACACTAGGTGACATTCAAGTTATTCTCCAAATACTCACATTTTAGGTTTTCTTCCTCTATTTACTTTTATTTTAGATCCAAATCCATTTATAGTATCAAGACAAATATTTCATTTCATGGAAAATAATATAATCTAAACTTTAAAATGGATCATGATTTCATTCTCTACACAGACTTATTTTAGGGTTTTAACTAATTTCTCCATGTCTTAAAAATAAAAAACAATATTACATAAAATATAATAAAATATTATCTATAACCATGAAATCATGGTAAAATATTACCTGTTGAACATCGAATTTTCATTAAAATCATCGTAATCTCAAAATTTATCTGAGCCCCCTATTTTCCAAATGTAACAATACAATCCTATACTACTGTATCTAGTGCTAAAAAACATAGTGTTTACATACAAACTCTGATACCAACTATAAAATTCCATATATGAACATCGTTAATTAAAAAAGTATTTATGATAATTTTATCTCATTCATCTATAAGATATTTTTAATTTTAGTGATTTTAATAATAATAAAAACATACACTAATAAATAACAATCATCTATCAAAAACTGGATATCACTTTTCCACAATATAAGATACTAATTATCATATATTGAGATATCAATATATCCAAAATTCTATACCCAATCTATCCTTCCTGACGTACCATGTATACTTATTTTCTTCATAGCATGGGGAAATTAAAAAATAAGAAAGGAGTGAGCTCAAACACATAGGGAAGGAATCATATAACTAAAAATGTCAAAAAAAAATCATGGAGTTCATAATATGGTAAGAATATGTAATATGAATAATTAGATAACATATTAAAACCTAGATAATTATGATAATGAAAATAATTATATCAATAATACAAATCACATTTAAATTTAATGAATAATTGTAGACATCATTAACAAGTTTTCATGGAAATTTTCTAGGACACTATTTTATCATGAGAAGCGATATACACCAAAATATAACCTGACTTTACTCATGAGGTTTTTGAATTAGTCCTGGGGTTTTTTATTATAAACACACCTCTCGCCTAAATAAATCCAAAGCCTTCACTAAGAGAGTTAATAATACTCTTAATAAAATTACTTAAGGAACCCTTAACTGAATAATAACATTTTTATATATAAAATGAATTAAATTGAATACAAAAACATCATCAAAATGAATTAGAAATCAGTAATAAAAAATAAATTTAATAGATTTTCCAATTTAAATAAAATTTATAACATGATCATAACCCATAGTGAGATATAATGTGAATAGTAAAACAATAAATTTGTAACATTCCTATAATCCTCTATATTAGAAAAATAGCATATTAAACGATAATACTTTTTCCTATGAAAATAAAAATTATAACATGATCATAACCCATTAGAAGAAATAAGATTTATAGTTTTAAAATAACATTATTTTAGTTCAGCAATTGTAAAATAATATTGTGTATACATAAGTGCGAACGCTATGGAATAATATTACTGCTATCAGTAGCATAAAAGAAGGGATAATAAATTGAATTGTTTCACACAATGACTTTAATAATCATGTGATTATATAAATATATATATATATTATTTGATAAATGATAATACATAAACCCCAATGTGTTAAATATTTTTCAAAATTTTATTGGAATTTAAGAGAAAAAAAAGAATATTTAAAAAAACATTATTAACATTGACACAAAAATAAAACATTTATTGTATTTTTTAAATGGTATATTTTTAAAATTTAATGTGAATTATTTTAAAAAAATATAAATTTTAAAAAGAACCCAAAAAAGGGATACCTAAATATACATAACGTCTATATTGGATAAAAGAGGGAAAATGTGAAAATAAGTGAAAGTGAAAGGAAAAATCATTTTTACTTTTTGGACTATGCCTTTTTAAATTGGATTTTAAATAAAGTAATAGTATTTTACTCTAAATGAAAAATATATTTTTACATAATTTGTTATGTAAATTATAATTCAATAAGAAAATTGAGGGTATTAAAATTAAAGGATGTAAAATAAAATTTTATGATGAACTATTATAACTCAAATAAACGATATTTTAGTTATAAATATACCCTCTAGGAATGACACTCCATGAAGAATGATTGTATTGAAAATAAATTTGTGTGTTAAACATGTAAATAAACTGTGAATACCCAATAGTAAAATATGAGTGAATAATTTACCCAACTTATAATAACTATGTTCATGTGAACAATCATTAATCATATATGAAAATATATATTATAAAAACATTTATGACTAGGATAACACTTGACTAAAAATAAATTTCATCAAATTTAGATTATTTACAAATATATGATACGTAGAACATAAAATAATTTAATAATTGTGAAAAACATGAAAACTGTCTCGAAAAATCAGAATTGAGACCAACAAAACCATTGAGGTTTTACAACGATTCGAATAAAAAATTGAATTATAGGGATTGTATGTTGAAATCAAAACACAATATTAAAATATATTTCATGGTTTGAAATATAATATACGTATTATATAAAAAATATATATGAAATTGTGTTAATAATATTATATATTTCCCATTGAGTGGAATTTTATAGGAAACCCCATATCTTAATCAATATTTGTTATGTACATGAACTAAATAAACAAAATAATTTAATATTTTTAAATAGATACATACTAAATAACAATATTATTATCATTAAACATTTATTTTAATCATTCATAATTATTTTATACATAAATAAAATAGTTAGGTTTTACGTAATGTTGATACCAGTTGAATGTGATCCTTATCAGCTTCAAATAGTTTTATAAAAATGATATTGTTATTCATTCTTTTTAAAATGTTCTCCATTAAGATATAATTAATGGAAATTTAATAAATGATGAATGATAGTTTATAAATCATTAAATTTATTTTATTGATGTTTTTTTAATCTATGAAGTTGATAATGACGACGAGGATTTCTTGATGTTTCCAAATAAATGAGGGGTTACATATTAATTAATTAGTTTAATATTCATATAATCATAATATGCAATGAAACAAAACATCATTTATATATTTATATCATATTATATTAATAAATATTTTTTGATATTCCTCCATGTAATAAATTCATATTTTCTTCATGTTTTTGTTGAAACCCACAAAAACATGGACAAACATGGATTAACATATTTTTATGAGGAGGTTTATAAATAATATAATTATACAAGAAGAATAATGATATTATTTTAGTATTATAAGGGTGATTTATAATACGTTTGAAAATATAAGATAGAGAATATAATTTATACAAACACATTACATAGAAAAAAGATATTATTTTCCTTTTAGTACGCTAATTTTAATCGATTAAATTAACAATTAATGTTTATTGATAATATAAATAAATGTTTATCTAAATTTACATAGAAACTGTCAAATTTATCATGAATATAAAATTTATCCAATAATATAATCCCAAATAACATCAATATAAGGTCACATGGAAATTGAAAATGAAATTCAATCACTACATGGAGGTGGCAGTACACACAAACCCATGGGTAATGATTTCATTTTCCATCAAATGGGATAAATGGGGAATAACATTTATTATTTTAGACTCATAAAAATGATGTAAATATCATAATTATTAATTAATGTAAATTCTATATTGGCATTTTATGTTGGTTAATTAAACCATACATGTTGTGTCATAGAGATGGTAGTCCATAAATGTATGAATGACTATTTTATTTTTCATAAAAGAAAAGTGAAAAAGTAATCAATTATTATTCATATGGAATAATAAAATTAATTTTATATAAAATATATATTTGTGTCTATTATTTTTTAACATTATAATTTTAAAATAAAAAATTTTATAATATAAGTTAATTAAAAATGACTACTCAAATTGAGATGTTTGAGATTTCCTTAAAATAACCCATGAAAATTAACGAAATAAGATAATATATTGAAAATATATGTAACAAACCATGTGATTTTTTATAAGGAATTTCAATATATAATTATTAGATATTTTTTATAATGTTATATTCATTATTTAAATATTATTCATTTTTTTAGTAAAATTGAATAAATAACTATTTCAAATGAAATTATATCTTAATATAATATATGATTTCATTTAAAATATTTATTTTAAAATTATAAAAAATAAATTAAATGGATCCCATTTTCTAATTAATCATTCCAAAATTATCTTACAATTAATTGTTTAATATTTATAAATAATGTTTATATTTTCAATGAATATTAAAAAATAATATTTTTTATTAAAAACATCATTTTCATTTATGGTGTTATAAATTTAAAATTATATTGGGTATTATATTTAAAATTCAAGTAGTTTCCTTTGATCTAAAAAATATATTTACCATTTTTTAAAAATAATTTTATACTTTATTTTAGTATAAGATCATTTTATAATTCAATTATCATTTTTATAAAAAATAATTTTGTTTTCAAGATTTAATTTTATGATAAATTATACAAATTATGTGTTTTGAAATATTAAAAATAAATTACATATTTATAATTATTTAGTACAAAATTTTATGATTGATTTATTTAATTTATGGCCAATATAAATGATAACCGTATTAATGTTTTTTACCATAGTAAAATGTAAATTAGGTAATTATGATTAAAAATTTATTGATATGGGATGAGGAAAGAAAATAACACCTAAATTAAATCTTTTAGGAGTAAATCTCATTAATAATCTTCTAGTGGTTGAATATATTTCATTTATTCCATTTGGACATAGTTATATGATTTATAAAATATTTTGATAAAGGGTAAAAATTTCACACATTATTTTAATCAAAATGACATATTTAAAATGTGTATTACATCAATATATGGTCAGTTAGACATTTTTTTAATTCTAATTATTTATCATTATCATAGTAATTTATAATTAAAATTTTATAAATAAAACATTACCTTAAATACTTACACAATGTTAATATTGTATTTATTCAATTAATTTAAAATTATACTATATGATATTTTATATAATAAAATAATTATAATTTGAAATAATTATTTTTATAGAAGAATAGTATAGAAAACTATAACTTTTTAGGAACATGTTAATTATTTATATTTTAATTTTGTGGTTTTATTTTTGATAGAAAACTCAGTATAAATTAATAATTCTATAATTTAGTTCATTGATATTTTATGAAAGTAATAATTATTTAAATAATATAAAATTTCATAAAATTATTTCATAGTATGTAAATTCATTAAATAAATTAAAATATCATCCATGGTCTATTTATGGTTCTTTTTCCGTTATATAAATTATCTTCAACCTCACATATTAAAAATTGTATTCTTATAATGAGATTGAAAATGGTTAATGAGATGTTAAATCCAAAAGAAATGGGTAACAATGGGTTTTTAAAAGTAAATGAATTTTTGGATGATTTTATTTAAAATAAATGAAATTTTATATTTTAATATTATAAATTTTATATATATTCATATAAAAATTAATTTATATTAAATAATTAATTTATAAAAATCCAAGAGTTTCCCTCCCCCATCCAAAAAAGGGAAGAACATCTTCTATTTTATTAAAACTTAAAACCCATTTGGATCAGATTAACCCTAACCAAGACCCATAATATAATATCCAACCTCATTATACAGGTATTTTCTAGTTAGGATACAAGATTATAGGCTTAAGATGTTAATTAATGGAATCTTTTCCGAGAAGTGGTATAATTTTTGACCACATATTTTAGTTTTATTTATTCTTCACCCTCCGTTATATATTATTCATACATGAAAAAATAATTGAAAAATAATAATTTATATACTGAGATGTTATATTAATAATGTTACAAACTATATAAATCTATAACCTCCATCAAATTGAAGTGAAATTCATTCTTTCGATTTAGGCAGAAAACCACCTCTCAGATTGAGGTAATTAATTTTCCATAAGTTTCTCACATGAATAGTTATAATGATACATTAAATGAATTTATTTTATATTATTTAAATATTATTCATTATAAAATGTAGTGTATATTTTATGTTCTTACATTTTGTTATATTCAAAAAAATGATAATGTTGATTGTGTGTATGTGTGGACTACCACCTCCAGGAGACAATGTGATTGATTTCCGATAACCAAATCACATTTATTGTGACACCCCAAGATATTTTAGTATGTATCATCTTATATAAATTAAATTTCAATAATAGAGTTTGTTGCACACAATAATGAGCTTAAAAGAATTATGATATACTATTAATATTATTATTTCAAATGAAATTATAAAAAAGCCTTTAAATTGGAGGTATTGAATAGTATTAAAAAAATTATAAAATATATATATAATATAAATATAATATATATTTTATATTCTTCTTAATTATTTTAAAGGCATAATATTAGAATGAATCCAATTTTATTCATTAAATGGATGTATTTTTCTAAATATTGTTTTATGGACCCCAAAGGGAAAAATATTTCAAATCCAATTTATGACACATTCAAATATTTTTTTTACAAAATAAAATTCTTATTTTAAATAGGAATATAAAAATATTGATTGGTTGAGTTATGGTATTTTTCTGATAAGTTTCAATTTTTCATGAATAGTGATAATGTTTTTCATATTAATTAAAAATTGTTTTTTTCGTTGAAAAAATATAAAGTATTGAATTATAGTATTCAATGGTTTTAAAGTATAAATAAATTAGTTTTTATCATTTAGTCAAATTTAGGCCATTAAAATTAGTTTTACATTGATGTTATACATAAAAACATTCCAATCATTTTCTTGTTTAAATTTTAATAACCTACTTTCTCCCCCATCAAACTTGGTTAATTTAAAATTATTTTTTATAACATCCATGTCTTGAATAAATAAAATTTTATTCCATATTTGAATGTAGTCTTTAAAATTTATTTAAAAATGTTTATTTGGTTTTTCAGTATATGAATATTAAAATTTGTAATATATTAATTAACACGATTAATTTCAAATCTGGGAATTATTTGTAAAAATAAATTTATAATGATTATAAACATACCCAATAACTTTCCCGAATTTAAATAAATGGGGTTTTGGAATAAAAATCTTCTTTGGGTCAATTTTAGGGTTTCATGGATCCACATGGATGACTTTATGGTTTAATAGTATTTTATTCTAATGGAAGCCCAATATGTCACACTCTTGTCATTAATAAGGATTATATTTTTTATATATAGTTATTTATAATATACCTTTGACTATTAATATTAAATGTAATGATAAATTGTATATATTAACAATGATAATTTTTTTTTAATATTTAGATGATAAATCATTTAATTAAAGTCTTTATAATTATGATGTAGTAATTATTTAAAGGATATATCAAATTAATAACATTGAAAAAAATATAAAAATTTTAATTAGAGATGATATATGTCATCATTGAAATTTTTAGATTAATTTTACATGTTTGTTGTGTTTGAAATGTATTTTTCCAATTTTATAATGCTATTATGATATTTTTAAAGATTCAAATAATAAATAGTGTCAAAATTCACATTATTGGTATTTTAAGATAAACATAAAAATATAAAAAATATAAAAAATTAAAAATATTAATAATATTATCCAACATATTGGGATATGTCTTATAATATCACCAACAACTAATTTATTGGTCATTTTACATTATATATTTCCTATATTAACCCTAAAATAGGGAAAATCCATGTTGTCACATGAAGCGTTAAAGGGATTAACTAAGGGATTTAACCAAAATACAAGGGCATATCCCAGAACTAAATTTTTCCAAAATTTATGGTATGAATTTTATTTGACCCTAATCATCTTAATATAGATTTTAAATTTTTTTTAATGGACACTTTACCATCATAATAACTTATATATTATTTAAATAAATGATAGTTAAATAATCTCATTATCTTTGTGTTTAATATATTTTATTTGATCACATAGCGGAAGATCATAATATAAAATAATTTAAATATATAAAGTTATCCTTATGAAACTATTTTCATTATATAATTTTTTTGAATGTTTAGAAATTATATAATTACCTTAAATTCCCTTTCAATGATAAAACTATATTTATTTAATTCAAATAAAAATATACTAATTTATTTCAAAAGTAATAATTTTGATATCTTAGGGATGATTTAATCCTTATAATGAATTTTATAAATCAATATGATATGTTATAGATGTTTGAAATCAATATATTAAAATAATCAGATATTCATAATGTATTTGATGTCAAATTATATTAATATAATGAGATTTTACCATAATGATATTATAGTGAATTAATATATTATTAATTTATCTAAAATTTAAAAAATTGTTAAATAGTAATAATGGTGATAATATATGGACTATTATTTATTAAAATTCAGATTTATATTACATTTTTAATTGTTTTACCTTATAATATATTTATAATAATTAAATATTTTGAGGATTTGTGAAAGTACATGTCACCTCAATTATAAAAGGGAAGATCCACCCTTACTTCCTCACAAAACTATTATCCTTATAACTCTACTAAATCCTGAAAATTTATCCTCAAAACATCCTTATCCATGTTCTGGATGTTTTTTATCTCCCAATATACCTATAATAGATCACTTAAAAAGAGATCTAAGTGAAGTCCACTAACGATGATGTTATCATTTTTTCTAACTAATTCAAGGTCATTTCGTCTCCTAATTCATATTCATGTGTTGTTTCAATGATAAAGTAATAAATATAATCTCATCTATATGATGATAATTTATTATTACTCTTGAAAAAAATTATTCCGTATTTTTATCCATCCTAAGAAAAGAAAAATCATAGCGCATTCATAAGTACATCTTGTCATCTCCACACCATAGTGTAAATTGATTTCAATAATTACATTACATGGGAGGTAATAATTATGGAAATAATGAATATAGATTATCATTATGAAAATATTTTTATTATTAATAAATTAACACACCACACACTTCATTATCCTTTAAAAACTAAAGCAATGAAATTTTCTCTCGAGCGTACGTACGACATACCGTCTCCATTACATTATATGAAGCATTTTCTAAATTAAAAATTAATGAATCAAAATATAAATTAATTTAATGATTAAATTTTATATTGTTACATTAATATCATTCGAGAGAAGTTTTATATATACTCTCTTCAGCATAATAGAGATATTCATCAAAAACATTCATAGTAAAATGAAGTAGTTAACACCCGAAACAAGAGTAATAATGAAATATTATCAAAAAACGGGTGATAAAATAATATATGAGGATCACATATGTTATCATAAATATTTTTTTGGTTAAGGTAAAAGTTATTAATATGATTAAAACCATTTTAGAAGTTTTTAAATCATGTAAAACTAAAAATAAATTTTGAAGTAAGAAGTTATTCTCTCACTTTTATTTCTATAGGGCAAATGTCACAAACACTACTATATTCTTTTGTGGAATGTATAAATAGCCCACGAATGACTATTCTGAGAATTATTCTAAAGATTATGATATTTTAATTTCTCTATAATTTCCATTATTTCATGGTAACATGATTCTATAGATTTTATAAACAAATTAATAATTTTAGTACTATAAATTGATTTCATAATGTCTGTATTCTCCCTTTTTAATTTTCATTTAATTATTTAAAAAGGAATATTTCTCACATTTTCTTGAACGAGGTACTTTATTATTTTGCATACAAAAGTAAAAAAGGAACGTTTTTTAACTGATATGGAATTAATGGAATTTCATGCCATTAGGTATCCCTAATATATTGAATATTAATTTAAAATTTCACATGGTTATTCTCATATAAAATACACTATTTCATAAATGTGGTGGTTCTAAAATGAATGATTACAATGTGGTAATGGATCTCATCTCAATTTACTTTCATTGAGCCATATTGTAATGTTATGAATGTAGTTTATTTTTATGGTGTATATACAACCTTTTCACATGTTATACCATAAATATAATTAGATTCATGATTTTCAAAGTCATATATAATGATATTAGTTATTTTAATTATGATTCAAATTCTAAAAAAGGGTATGTGAGGCATGCCAATGTGTAAAGATAATTTTTCTTACGATATTTTTGATATTTTAGAAATATTTTCATTCATCAACTCCAACAACCCTTGTTGTTTATTTTCACAAATTATTGAATTATTGATAATATATCTATTCATTAATCAATACAGATATTTGATATGGAATATTAATTATTAATTATTTTGGTTACTTGATATCATGAACGATTTGGACAATAAGTGAATGGTGGGGATTTTACATTATATAACACCTTGATGCATTGAATGGTTCTCTTAAGACAAATTAGTGTTAATAATTTAATAGGTTTATATCATTATTTTTAATAATTCCTTTGAATAGAGTAGATTGTATAAGATTTCATGTTACTCAGTCTTGACATCAAATAAATAAAAATTCCTTCATAGTTATTTTCCTTTTTATTGTTATTATCAATGATATTATCATATAATAAAATATATGGCTTCATTACATTCATAGTTTATTGGTTAATTTTGATGTGTATCAATTATTTTTATTTCCATATTTATTAAGCCTTATCCATTTTTTATAATGTCATGTGTTATCAGTAATTTACCTTTCAATAAAAATATGCCCTAATTTTTTTAAATGGAATGTGTTTTTATTTATTTACCATTCATTGTTGATTAACTGTCATTAATTAATTATTTCGTATTCATTCAATACCCTTACTAAGAATTAGAGATAAACCTTTTATTTTTCCCCCTAGTTATGAACATGAAATTTTTCAATGATCGAAAGGATGAATATTATTTTCCATCATTATCTTTTATGTTTTCCAAAAGTAGTAAGGGAACCATTTTTGTATCCAGTTCTATAATAAATAAATGATTAGTCATTCTAAATTGGATCCCATGTAATCATGAAAATTTAATAAAATAGCAAACCGTCTCTGGGATTCTGGGGTCAGGTCATTAATGTATGAATCCATGGTTGTTTCGTAGGAACATTAGAATCTTGATCTAGGGAAACATAAAATAAAGAACACAACCCATTGGTTTAGTATGTTTGAAAATTTTATTTAAGTAATACTTCCTTTTCCTTTTATTGAAATGTGATTAAAGGTATGTATAATCATTACATTTTATATAATCATAGAATTTAATGTAATTATGGGTATTTGTAATTATGGTAATAAAAAATAAAAAATATGGGGTTACATTTGTGGTTTAAAAATTCCGTCAATGTTGAATATATTTGGGTTATATTGTGTTATTATCAAATTTATGCATAATATAAATATATTTAAGGAATGACCAAAAAATTTCATGTTTGGGGACAACCCAATGCGTCCAACAAGGCCGCATGGATTGAACCCACAACCAAATGGAGACTAGGGTGCACCGCCAACCACAAGCCAATGTGAAGTCCTTGTTATCATGAATTTTTTTTTGTTAAACTATCTAATGGATATTGGTTATTTTGAATATATTAATATATTTTATCAACTACATTGCCTTGGTATTGAAAAATGATTTATGTATTATGTGATTGATGTTATTTCGAAAGATGTTCTATATTTTGGGAACCCTTTATGATCATGGTTATCAAATTAATATGTGTTTTTATTTTAAAATGAAAAGTTGAATTATATTTAAGAATAATCTATTATTTAATTTGGGACATATGGTGATTTGGGTAACTCATAAAAAAATATATAATATCTTTGAGGTAATGTGATTTAGGAAATTAAAATTTTGGTATAATATTTCACGAGATAATAATGTCATTTGAAAGAATATATGATAAAATACAACAGATTTTAGGGATTCAATATTAGTCTAGAATATATCTTAGGAAAAATAGTTATTTATTTGTTTTTTTTATTTTGGAATAACTATTGAATTTTGGATATTAAATTAGATTTTAATAATATGCATATCTATTATTTTGGGGGAATTTTATTTTAATATCCTAACCATTTTGTTTTAAGTTAATTTATAATGGTAGGAGAAAGATATAGTATACCATTATTGTATTTTTGGATCCATATATTTTTATTAAAAATCATAAGACTGGAAAATTGCATCTTAAATACAAGTTTTTTGGAGAAAGGGATGAGTTTTTGGTGAAAATTGATTAATGGATGAAACTATAGTAGTCAAGTAAGTATGATTCCTTATGTTCTTAGTCATTGATTTCATTAAATTAATTATTTCTAGGGAAACGTCATGAAAAAAATTACATCCTAGTTCCTTTATTTCTAATGAATAAAATGGTCCCTTAGATCATCATAGATTTATAGCATTTTGCTTGTTAACATTATCCTAACCATTTTCTTTCTAACTCTTCGTCAAATCACGATGGTCATATTTCTCTACAATGTCTATTTTTTCGTACATGGAAGCCATGTATATGTTATCTTTTTTACCTTCTTACATACCATTATTTATTTTAAAGTGGAGTTATCATTAATCCTCTTAACGATATGGGGTTTCAAAAATTATTTTTTATAAAGCCAACCCCCTAGTTTATGTTATCGACTAAAAATTGGGAGGAAACATTTATAGAAGGAGGGAATAATGTGAAACCCCATGATTTTACAGTATATATATTATAAAATAAATAGATTATGTTTCATTCAACATAGAGGTTAAACGAACCACAATATATTATTAAAATTATTAATTAAAATCAAAATATACCCAAGTCATTAAATTTGAGGGATTGAAAAGTTTTAATCAAATTTTATAATTTAGATATTATAAATTTAAACAATTGTCTTGACATTAATACAAATTATTTCATAGGAATAAGATAACAATGAATCCAAATTTATGCCATAAAAGGATATATTTTTCTAAAGATTGTTTTATCACCTTTTATTAGAGAACCAATTTTAAATAAATTTTTTAATATTTTACAAATTTTATTTTAAAAAATAAACCTCTTAATTTAAATAGGAACATAAAATTTTAATGGTGTTGATTTTTTTTTTCATTTTATAGATAATATTCTTATTTTGATGAATAATGAAAAAATATTTCATTTTAATTGAAAAATAGTTTTTTCCTACAAATACTTTTTAGTGTTAAATTATAATATTTTTTGATTTTAAAGTATAAATAGAATGTTTTTTTAAAATTTAATAAAAATTGGTTCATTGGTATCAATTTTGTCTAAATATAAAAACCTTATAATCTTTTCTATGTTTAATTTTTAAAAACATGTTTTCTCACTACGTAAATAAAAAGAATAATTATTTACTAAAAAATTGGAATTTTTAATTTATAAAATATTTTCCATATTTGGAATCAGTGGGGATAAATTATATAAATAGGGTTCTTGTATTTTGTGTCATATTAATAGTAAATTTTATAATATTGTAATTACTATATATATTGGTAAATCAGGTAATTTTGGGTAGAAATAATTTTATAAAGGAAATCAAATTTTCATAACACTTATCCTAATTTAATTGGATGATTTTTTTATCAACCAAAATAATCCTTGGGATAAATTTATGGATCCATAGATCATTTTAATGAATCTGATGATTTTATAATATTATATTCTAAGTGAATTCCAATATCACACAATCTTGTTTTTAATAAATATAATATTTTTTATATATGGTTATTAAGAATATATCTTACGATATAAATAGTAAATGGAAATATATTTATGCCCATATAATGAATTAGAATATAATAAATTAGGATAAGTTTAGATGTTAAAATTAATTTATTTTAAATTAATTTTTTAGAAAAGACTATGAGTTCTACTACCATCTATTTTTAATGCGAACCACATCTTCTCATTTTTCCACACTTTAAAACCTACATGTTCTCAAAATACCTAGAAAATTTCCATCATATAATGGTAACAACCCAAGACATTACAATATTTTAAATTTTTATTAAATTAAATTTGTTTCATGATTTTTTTTATGAAACACTAGGATAAGATTACACTATACAAAATAATGAGATTTCTTATGTTGCCTTCAAGGATGAGTTTTAATGAACAAATAATAATTTTAAAATATTATTATTTAATATAAAAATTTATAATCATGACATTATGTTTGTGTTTATGATTATTAATTACTATCTTATGAAAATATACGGTTCAACTAATTGGTTAAGATTAATTATAAATGAGTATTGGAACAACATAAAAATATTAGAATTTTTTTATAAAGAAATATATTTATGTCCAAAAAGTCTTTTTATCCTAATAAATTAAATTAATTAAAATTAATGAATGATATTAAAGTAATATATATTCAATAAAATATTTTTTACATTCATCCAATTGATTTAATAGGCATGAGATAAAAACAAAACCAATTTTATATATAAATATCAATATTTTCCTAAAGGAATTTTACCCCCTTTTGATGAAGAACGTATTTGAAATATAATTTATGAATTATTGATATAGTTTATTTGTAAAAAAATGAACTTCTTATTTTAAATCAGAATAAAAAAATATATTTTGTTTGATTTTTTTATTTTTCTAATACGGAACATTTTTTATGAATAATGAAAAAATATTGGATTTTAATTGAAAACATTTTCAGATAAATAATTTATAGAGTTAAATTATATATTTAAATGATTTAAACATATATTTATATCGTTACTTTTTTCATTTACTCAAATTTAGTTAAATTTAATAAATTTCACATTAAATATGGATATAAAAACATTTAAATATTTTTGAACAGTTTCAATTTAGAAACATGTTTTCTCGCTCCGAAAACAAGATTAATTTTAGATTAATTACAAAAACAGATGGGGTTTTAATTTTGAAAAATGGATAATATATTTTTGAGAAGTGGAATGAAATTATTTAAATATATTTATTTTTATTTTTTGGAAATATGAATGGTAACATTTTTATTTTCTAAAATTACCATAGTTAAGGGTAAATCATGTAACTAAGGGTAAAAATAATTTGATTTGTTTAATAAAACAACCCTAAAACCTTTCTTGATTTAATTTTGTAATTTATTATAAACCAACAAAATATATGTTCTCATTTTATGGCATATGGGATCTACTTGTTTGACTTTAGGAATTTTTAATTATTTAATTCTTAGGGAAGTCCAGTATGTCTCACTATGTTTTTAATAAGTATTTCATTTTTTATGTTATGTTATTAAAAAGATATATTAAAATATCAGTATTAATTTAAAAAATAGTATTTTTATTTTAATAATGATAATTGTTTAAAATTTATTTATTAATAAATAATTAAATTAATTTCTTACACAATGATGTTGCATGAATTGTTTAATTAATGGATATATCAAATTAATGGTATTAAAAATATTCAAATAAATATAATTTTATATAAGTATTCTAATACACGAATTTAATAAGTGATTTGGATATATATGGTATTTATTAATTATTTTTGGATGTTATTTTTCGTATTTATATTTTTTTAAAAATTACGAAATGAATAGTGCTAAAATTAACATTAAAGATATTTTGAAATATAAAAATATATTAAATGATATAAAATTCATAAAAATCTAACAATTGGAAATTGGATTGGGATAAACATTAAAATATCATATATGACTCATTGATGTCTGTTTTTTCATTTTATAGTAATTATTAACATTTAAATCGTAAAGAGACAAGTTGTCCTAGTAAGAGTTGAAGGGTTTAACTAAGGGTTAAATATAAAAGATAAGAGTAATAATCCGATGTAAACTTTTTTAAAAATGATTTAATGAGATAATTTAAAACCATAAAAAATTTATTTTTGAAATAAATAATTTTGGATACATTTCAAATTGAAAAATTAATTTGTATAAATGTAAATTTTTTTTGAGTTTTCTAAAGTGCCCATCAACATAATTATAAATTGGAGCCTCCTAATTCACTTCATCACAAAATTTAGGCATTTATATATCATCATGAAACCATCCCAAATAAGTTCAAAACTTACCTTCCATAATAATATTGTCCATATTTGGTAATAGAAAATAACAAGGATGTCATTTTGTATAAACAAAGAATGTTTCCTTAATAAAAGGAAACATTATTAAACGATCACATCAGTTTTATTTCATTCCCCAATATTTGATTTCTTATTATTATATGATAATATAAAAAAATCAGTATCCTCAATAATTATATTATTTTTTATGTTTGTGTTTTTACCTATACCTACATGAACTTCAATCAAATGGGAAATCAATTTACCATCATTGTACGATGAAATACCGCATCACAAAATGATGTCATTCATTTTTCTTTTACCACCTCTCACATTATAAAATTATGATGGTAATGATGTACTTATATGATACAAGTGATATTTATGTTGTATTTACAATTCTCCAATTGTTATATAACACATACCTTTTGGATCTCCATTTTTTGTAAATATGATAACATCGTTTGTGGAATTGTGGATTACCACCTCCTCAATGTGATGGGATTCATTCACACTATAAAAGAAATGTACAAATGATTGTTTTAATAAAAATATGGTATTTATATAACTTATATATGAGATTTATTTTTTAATATATTTTTATATTTCCTTTAATTTTAATTTGTTTAATAGGGAAAATAACTTCAACTAGCGTTCATGAATACAAATGACCTACCATATACATAAATGAGGCATTTCATTTCTTATGTTCAAATTTTATGGATAATTAATTATATATATAATTTATATATAATATAATTACATAATGTTTTAAATTATATTGAATATGGTTTCATTAACTAATTAATTAAAATAACAAATAACAACTAAAACCATACTAGAGAAACTAGGAAATTAGCTCCCAAAATAGTGGAAATGATTTAGAAATGGTTGATAAAATAATATATAGAGATCATATATGATGTCAAAAATATGAATAAGGATATTATATCATCTAATAAAATTATTCAAAAATTTATACATGAGGTTAAATCATGTACAACTAAAAAGGAAGTGTGAGGTGATGTATTTTCCTCTCACATTTTACATCTATGAGATTAATGTCATATTCACAACTTCTTTATTTTATGTAGAATATATACTCCCTTTTTTCATATTTCATTCATGGCTATCTTTATCTTCATGGTATAAAATGATTCATTTGATAATTATTTACAATTATTGTTATCATGAATCAAATATTTCAATGTTGTATGGGGTAGTTGGATTTAAAAATATCTTATCAAATCATTTATTCAAAATAAGAGGTTTTATTTGGACATGTTATACTTGGGTTGGGTAACATTTATTGAAATCCCCTCAATGGATTTATAATATCATGATTTGTCTTCATTAAGAGAAAACCCTATTAATTGTTTTTCCAAGAATAAAATAAGATATTCTAAACACAACCTTGAACCATATATTGAAATGTATTGATCATAGATATGATTTTTTATGGCCCCTTATCACATGGATATCACTCCCAAGTGCACCATGCCTCTCCTCCATCTAGTGTTTCCCCTCGTAATGGACCAACTATTTCTAGATTCTGTTCCTTTCTTCTCTCAACGGATCAGATGGATTCTCTCCCTCAGCGACCTAGTTTTCTTTTAGGGATGCTCTTTTCATGCGTTTTGGATCTTTTTCGACCATTGATGCTCTCTTATGCTCTCTAATCATCCGTCCTGGTTGGGTTTCCTTTCTCTATGCATTCTTGTATCACTATCAAGGATTTTTTCATCTCAATATCTTCTGTTTATCCCAGATCTATTTTGTCGGACTCCATTTCAGTCTGATGTGGTGTCTCTCGTGAAGGTTTTAGATGTGTTGGTTGAGATTTCATCAGTTTCCAAGGAGTTTTGACTCATGGTTTTTATTTTTTTCCTTTGGCTTTTAGTTTTCTTTATTAGTTATTCATCATTCATTTTTTTTTCTGTGATTGTCTTTAGATAATGGTGGTGTTTTCCGGTCACCATTGATTTTCAGACCCATGATGTTTCAATTTGTTCAGGGGTTTCATCCTCATCGACATCAGATGATTTTGGTGATGGTTTTCCTGCTCAACAATGACCACTCCTACTCTTATCTTGCTCTATGATTCCACCAATATCCTCCAGGTTGGATTTTTATGGTGGATTTCATAGTCTCTTGGTAGGTGAGTTTGAGTGGTCCACTGAGTTCCGTGATGAATTTTTGCCCTGTTATGTGGTGTTTGGCTCCTGGTTTTTTTGATGGATAGTATTTTCTAGTGCAGTTATTTGTGACCATGATGATTGTGATTATTTTGTATTTTTTGATTGAAATTCTATGGTTATGAGATTCTTCATCTGGTGGTTCTAATGGCTTTGATCATTATAATGATTGGAGGTTCTTCTGCTGCAATATCGATTTCTGGTGTAAGCTCTCAACATCAGCATAGTGTAGTTTTGATGAACATTTCAAGTTAGGGTTTGTGACATGAGGTGACTCATCAACCAAGTAGGCGATGATCACTTATCTTTTTCATTTTAAATGTGAAATCTGAATCTTCTCATTGTCCTCATTCAATAAAAATTTGGTTGTCAGTGAGAATTGGGGTGGATGTGTTGGACATGTCAATGATCATGGGTTTTGTTTGAATTTGGAACCATGTTATGTTTTAAATATTATTATATCTATAAATATGCATGGTTACTACTCATCCTAATGTGGATTTTGAAAATGAAAAAATGTATTTGGAGGAATGGACTTGATGGTAATGGTTCATGTTCCAGATACATGACATCCATTAATTAAGAATATCCTTGATTTTTTTAATATTTACTCATGATATTTTATATCAACATATATATTGATATTTCAAATTCATGTTTCAATTGTTAAATGGAATTTGATTCCATTATTTACTTTCTATATTTATTATTCCTTATTAATTCATTTGAAGGTAATGAATTATTAGTTATTTAACTTTCTATGTTGATTTATTCTCTTAAATTAATTATTTATTCCTCTTTACATAACCTTAAAATGAATTTTTTTAACACTTATTGTGTTTCCTTTATCATGTTATGAAGATAAATCCTTTGAATAAGTTCCATGTATGTAGTTTATTTTTATTTGTTTGTCATCACATTCTTATCCCTATTTAAAATGCGAATCTGGTATATAATATGATATCCAAAACTACTAAATAGTATAGTCTTTTGAAATTTTATTCCATGTAATCATGTTACTATAATAAATCAATGCACAAACTCTGAGATTCTTGTGTCAGGGTGTTACAGTTAGTATCAAAGGATGTTTAGTAGCATACTTGGAAACTAGATTTAGAAAACCTAAATTGTGTAATATAATCCTAATATAAACATTATTGATATATATAATAATATCCTAGAATTTTTATAAGGTAGAGAGGATTTAGTTGTTCTAACAGAGGCGTCCATGTCTAGATACTAAAACGAGATGTGGTTCTATAGCATATATACCATGGGGTAACAACTCCAAAATGACGAGTCAGGCCTGACTTGAGTGTGACCTAGTACAAGACAATATGCCTTAATGCGTACCTAGGTTGACACTCCATGGGGTTACACTTATGATATTTCACTTTTTCATTACAAACCATTATGAGGTATTTAAATGAAATGATTTCCCCAATGAAACCAATGACTATGATTCTAAGCATTAAAATCCATTAAAATGTAATTTAATTTTATTGATGTAACGTATTTGGAATTATACATTATGATTAGAAATTCCTGAATTTATGACTAAGTTTACTGTATTACATTATTAAGAAATTGAGCATGGAAGGAAGAATTATACAAATAAACGTTGAAAATTATAGAAATTTCCCAACTATGGAAGCCGATATATCTATTTTTAGAATTGAAAAAATGCATTGTCATACTAGGTAATGTGGATCAGGTTATGGAAAATATCCTTGCATGAGTGAAGAAACATATTCAATAGTGGGATTATGTAATATTGGATTGGTATATGAAAAAAAGGCCCCCATAATTTATTGGGGCTACTGATCCAATGGTTGTTGATCGATGGATTATGTCATTTAATAGTATATTTAGGTAATTTTTTTCTGGTCAAACCAAATGTTTATGGATATGTGAGTAATAGAGAGGAATGACTTCCTTTTTATAGGGATGGGGAGGGGATCCCTTGGAATTATTGAATGTATTAAATTATTATAAATTTAATTTGGATTCCAAATGGGTCCAAACTCATATAGATCGAAGATAGGATTAGTATGGGTCAGAATAAAATCACCCAATTAAAATTACACATCTTTTAGTATTTTTTAATACTTATATTTTTATGACTGTTTATCTCTTACAATTTTATCAATTAATTATCACTTATATGGTTAAAATAATTACAAAATAATTCCAAACATCCAAAGAATTAGTCAGTATTGAATTTTGTAGAGTTATCTAATCTTTTGTGCCTAATCGTTGATTTAAATAATTTTATATCATTAAATTAAATATTTAATATTTTAAAATATGAATTATCAACAAATATCAATGATATAGGTAATTGTTTATGTTTTATAAAGTCTATTTATAGTAAATGAAATCACCTATGTAACCCAATATTATTTTTTACAAATAAGAAGTGAAAGTTTTTATGATATATTTTCTTTTTCATTAAATTAAAAGTTGTAAATGTGGTATTCACTCCCATGTGACTTCCAAAGATCATAATTTCAGCGTATGGATGGTCGTAGTCCAAAATAACACATAAAATAATCTTAGTAAAAGTGTTAAAATAATTTTATAATATTATATTATTAATTTTACCCTGAAATACCCATTTTGCCTTTAATGTGGTAAATAAAATAATAATGTTTCTATTGACCAAATATTATTTTGATCCTATTCAAGAAAAATTTTCATATTTAGTACAACTATTTATTTCCTATTTTGAAAATTCAATTCACGTAAGTGGTAAAATAATATTTAACACTAATTCTGTTAATGGATCAAGAAAACTGTGATTTTATGTAAAATGTTAAATTATTTACATTTTTTTATTTAATTTTAATTTGAAATTTAATCCAATGAACTACAATAGAAGAACTAATAAAAAATAATTTATTTTTACCTTAAAACCATCAAAAAGGATAATATAACAATATAAATAATTTAGATAAATCCTAGTTTGGAATTAAAATGCATTATGTTTCTCTATTCATACAAATATGATTTTTATCATAAATCTACCAAAAATTCAACCAAATAAAATTTTGATGTCCCTCTTCAATAGAATATGTTTAATTAATTTAATTGTAAGATATAAAAGTGATAGAACTAGAATAAAAATCATTCTCCATCAAAACATGGAAAATCATCATTTTAAATATATTAGAGTATTTTATGCTTTAAAATGGATTTATTCTCGTTTTAAACCATTATATATTATTGGATGAATATATAATATATTAATAAACGTGAAAAAACATAATATACTTAGTTATATTCATTATTTCCAATATAAAGAATATTTTATAAACATAATTTAAAAGAATAATATCACAATATATTATTTTTTGTTATTGCTCAGAATTATATTATATTTGATATTTTAGAGAAACCCATTTTTAAGTGTCGAATACACTATCGAATATAAAGCCCCATTAAGGTAAAATTATGGCCTAATTAATAATATAAATAAATATGAGAATGATATATTCAATAATTAAATGGGATTATACATTAGCAATCATGGGATATCTTATGTTATTGACACAACTAGTGTGGAATTATTAATTTTATCTAGTATTTGGATCTTTGAATAATATTTTTGATGATGTTCTACATATAATAATTATGGAATGTAAAACAATTAAACTATAGAACCTTTCCATCAATAATTATAATCCCTTTTTGATTGGTAACGATAACCAAGAAATGTAATTTAACAAAAAATTTATATTTTTAGAAAACACATGGTTTAGGGAATGTTAAGCCTTAATATGTTCCTGATTCTGAGATATGGATGTTGAAAAAAAGAGATGATTGATATGGATAACATAAATTAGATATTGTTAACTTCCTTGGAACTACTTCTAGAATTTTGGATCATAATATTTGGAAGGGTAATAATGTTAAACATTAATGAAATTGTTTAATTTGAACATTATATGTGGTTTTATAGAATATTGTTTTAGATCACTATGTGATGAATCCTATGATAAGAAATTAATTATAAATAGTCCAAAAAAATTATAATATTGTATTTGTAGAAAGGAATAAATTATTTATCTTTACATAAATACTTATAGAGTGAAATATTTTTTCAACTCTAGTAAAAGATTTAAATTTTTTTCCTATTATCATAAATTTTTATGATATCAATGAAAAATATTCACACCTTAGGATTATGGTTCCATTGTTAATTTTTTTTATGAACATGTTATTTATAACTCTAAATTAGAACACAATGATTAGATATAACTTCCATATCCATGTTATCATAAATTTTGTACTATTATAAACCCAAGTCTTTTGGTGAACTTCTCATTTCAATTTTTTATCTTATTAAGATGATGTGTTATTAACATTAATTATGATTCTGGTATTTCAATTGTTTTTTATTTTCAAATATGAATCCCTTGACTAATAGCATAAGGTATAAACTGAAAGGAAGTAATTTAATTAAATTGGGAGAATGTAACATCCAAATACATTACAATATTTTCATTTTGGAGAAAATTTTATTTTATTTCTAGACTTTTTTTATATGAAACGCAGTGATAACTAACACTACTCACAATAATGAGTTGGCATCTATTATAGGCATGTATGAGATTCAATGAAAAAATTTATAATTTAAAAATTATTATTTATTGATTTAATATATAGGAAAGTCATTATGATGGCGGTTTTGAATAGTATTAACTAACTAATGAAAAAATAAGGTTGAATTTCACTACTAGAAAATGGACATATACCAATAGTTTTCCCTAAAACCGTGGGGAAAGACACTATTCCAAAAAACCGTGAGTATAGGTTTCCTGTGTGTGCGCGGGAAAATTTTTTTCCCATGGGAAGCAAATTTTCTTTGGCGGGAGTCCTATACCTACGGTTCTTCCCTCTATACCCACAGTTTATATAACTATATTTAACTATATATATATATAAACACACATAGGTGATGTTAGGGAAGTGTTAAGATATTGTGTTTGCAGTGAAGAGGTTGCAGGATCAAGACCCACCACCTGCATTCTTTTAGGATTTATACCCATGTTTTTAAAACCTTGGGTAAAAGAATTTGACATCGTGGCAATTTTGAATGATGCTTTGACTAAATGGACGAATAACAATACCCACAGTTTTGGAAAACCGTGGGTATAGGCTGGGGACCTAAACTGAAACCACTAATGGCCAAGGTTCCCAAAACCGTGGGTATAGGCTATAACCACTGTTTTGGGGGCTATACCCATGGTTTTGAACCATGTGTATATGTTTTTTTTAGTGTTTATTTATAAAAATTAATTATTAATGTATATAGGATCAAACTGAATAAATAAGAAATTTTTTAATAAATAACAATTTTAATCCTTGAAATGTAATCTTTCCCTAATTAACTTAATTAATTACAACTATTTGATTATATTAATTTAATAAATAATAAGTAAAATATTTATTTCATTCATCTAGTAAATTTAAAATGCATAATATAATAACAAACAATATTTTATTAACATAAACAAATATTTTTTCTAAAGGTAGTTTTACCACAATTTAATGGAGAAATTATTTTCATTCCAATTTTGACAATTTTTTATATGTTATTTGACATAATTAAATATTCTTTTAAATCATAAAATAATAATTAACATTTTTTGAATTTCTGGTGTTTTTCTAATAAGATTAATGTTTTGATAAATAATTATAATATATTGCATTATAATTGAAAACAACATTTTTTTCATCTAATTTATAGTGATAAATTATATTTGGTTGTGGTTTTAATATATAATAAAATCAATATTTTATTATTTAATATTATTTATTTCATTTAAATTAGTTTCACATTGAATTTGGATATTAAATATTTTCAAACTTTTATATGTTTTCATTTTAGAAACTCATTTTTTCAGTTCTGTAACATTATTAGTTGCAAATTGACTACTTCAAATAATGTGAATATAATTATGAAATATTTATTCTATTTTTGAAATTAGTGGATCCAAATAATATAAATAGTTTTCTTATTTTATAATGTATTAACAGTGACTTTAGTATATTTTTAATTACAATGATTATGTGTATCGAGCAATTAAGGGTGAAAATAATATTATATGTATCATAAAACTACTCTAAAACTTGTCAAAATTATATTTTATGAGTAATTTTCGACCTAAATCTTCTTTGTAATGATTGTATGGTTTCTTGGAGCCACGTGGACTAATTTATAATTTTTTTTATTTTTTTCTAAGGGAAGTCCAATATTACTCACACATGTATTTAAAAAGTATTAAATTATTTATACAAGGAAATTAATATGATATATTATACTATAAGTAGTAATTATAAATATAAAAATTTTACCTTCTTCATGATATTTTATTTTAAATATTTAGGAAAAATATAATTAAATTAAATGGTTTCATAATGATTAATCGGTAATTGTTTAATTAATGGGAATATAACAAAAATTATAAATATTTTAAGTTTAATTTAATTTGAAATAATTTATGTCATAAATGAATTTAATATATTACCTAGAGATATTAGGTACATATTTAATTTTTCTCTATGTTATAGTTTAATTTTTTTTTTAAAATTCAATAAATTAATTGTTTCAAAATTAAAATTAATTATTTTTGAAAAAAAAATTGAATTTTATTAAATTATCTAAAAATAATAAAAAACTAAAATTCAGATAGAATATTTATATAACGATTTAAATGTTATCCTTGACTCATTTATTTTTTTCGTGTCATTTAATAGTAACTATATTAACCCTTTAAGAGTAAAAATCCATGTTGTCACAATAAGAGTAAAATGGTTTAACTATGCTGTAAATCCAAATGAAAAGTGTAATAATTTGACCCAAACATGGATTAAAATTATTGGTTGATAGTATTTAAACATATAATCATATTATATTATAAATAATTCATGTTGGATACATTTTTATGTGAAAATTCATTTATATTGATTTAATATTTTTATTGTTCTGAAAAGTTTCCCTCACCTCAATTATAAATGGGAACCTCCTTCTTAACATTCAAACACCACATTATTACATAATAATCATCCATAACATAAGAAAACGTGCTCCAAAAAATCATATTATAATCATAAATGACTAGCTTTGTGTGGAAAGAGAACCAAGGAAGGATTTTGGTGTAATGAAAAGGGAGTTACCCATTTAAATGGTAACGTTTTTCAATAATCACTTTATTTTTATTCAATTATTCACTACATAATTTAATATTATTATATCATTAAATAGTAAAATAATTATCCAAAATATAATTTTATGTTGTTATATTGTTTTTTCTACCTAATCCTCAAACACACATCTATCAAATGTCTAATGAATTTACCCTTCGGGTAACGTGAACTACCGCCTCAGTGAATGATGTCATTAGTATTTCATTTACCAGCTCTCAAGGCTGGTCATTTTGATGGGAAAACTATTGTAATATGAGATTATCTATTTATGTTTCCTTAATAATTAATAATTTTTATAAAATACATTCTACTAATATTTAATTTCTTGGTAAATACGGTAACATAGTTTGAGAAATTGTGCACTAATGCTTCCTCAAAGAAGTGTAATTCATTCAAACAATACATGGAACTTAAAAATGATGATTTCAAAAAATATATCTGATATATTCAACAAATATATTTAACTTTTATTATAATATAAATATATATAACATAATTCTCATTCTTTTAATATGGAAATCAAATGGATGAAGCGTTCGTGCGTACGTATAGTCTACCCCCTCCATGAACAATGCATTTCCTTTCCAACTCTAATGTTTAATGTATTATTATAAATAAATATATATAATGAATATATATTAAATTAAAATCATTCATTTCATTTTGTTTATTATGAAATAATCATCTATGTAATTGAAAAAAACAAGTAAACATATACTAGAGAATCGAGGCAATTAACACCCAAAATATTTAAAATTATGTATAAATAACTAATAAAATAATATAAAAAGGTCATTAATGATATCATAAATATAGATAATTTTCTTATATAAATTAATATCAAGATTTAAACTACTTTACATATAGATAAATATTTTACAAGTAAAAAATGAAGTGTGAGGTATAGGGTTTCCATCTCACTTTTTATACATGTGAGATTAATGGAATATTAATTACTTAATTATTATTTTTAACATATCTATTGCCTCATTCTATATATCATATCATGGATATATTAATCGTTAATGGTATTAATCGTTTAATTTGATAATTATTTACCTTTTGATCCTTATGATTCAAATATTTTAAATTAGTATAAGACGATTTGATTTAAAAATATCTTTTTAAATTTATTATTCAATATATGAGGAATAATATGAAATATAAGACATGGGTTGGGGACATGTCAATTAAATCCCCTCGAAGCATCTATATCCTCATGAGATGAAAATAGTTTCCAAAAAAACATTTGAATGTGTTTCCACATATATTATATTGTTTTCAACCTACATACATAATCACTCTTGTGAATGGTTTTAATGGTAATGGTTTATGTGAGAGATACAAAACATCGAATAATTAAGAATTTCCCCCATTTATGTTAATATTTATTTATGTGATTTTTCATTGAAATAATTATGGATGCATTTAAAACTAATATAGTTTATGAAATGGATTTCATTTTAGTTATAATCCTTACCATATTAATTAATCGTTATTTAGTTTTTTGAATGGAATGTGTCATTGGTTATTTATATTTCCATATTTGTTTATTCAGTTCAATTCCATATTGCTTCTACATTACAATCTTTTAATGAAAATTTTATCACAACCTTATTATGTGTCCTTTACATAGGTTAATAATATGAATCCTTTTTATGATATTTCAGTATGATGTTTATTTTTATTTTTTTGGGTTATGATCTTCTATCTCTGTGAAATGGGTCTCATTTATGAAATCTGGTTTTTATAACAATTAAACAATTCCACTCTTTAAAATTTGATTCCTTATAATCGTTAAAATATTATAAAGTAATTCACTTTATCTGGGTTTCTAGTTTTAGTATGTCCTAATAATCCAAACCATAATTGTAGTGTTTTTTATGTAGAATATCAAACATTATCTATTTAAGGTGTTATTAAATTTAGAATTTTAAAAGATGCATTATATATTTTAATCATAATTTTTAGTTTCATTTATTATTTCACCACCTTAAAATATTCTTCAACCATTTTAAAATAACAATAGTAGTATCTTCATATACTTATATTTTTTTATGTTAACTGAATAACAACATTACATTTACATCATCCATCAAATGGGAGTGGAAGTAATCATTAATTTGTATAAAGGGATAGCACCTCTATAAATGATGTAAGTGATTTATCTTGATTGTCTCTCAAGATTGTATATAATTATGGGTATAATGTATATATGTTTTATTTATGAAATATATTTCATTTTGGAAAAATAAGTATTTCATACAATTTTTCGTCTTTCTATTCATAATAAATAATGATAACATCATTCTTGTTTATGTGTATACTACCACCTCTATCATTTGATCTAATTAATTTTTCATCACTATTTCAGATAAATCATAATTACATATATGTTTATTTAATGAATTATAAATAAGATATTATTATCATTATGGAATGAAAAAATAACAATTTCCATCTTTTGATAAGGATCATTGAAAAAATATTATGTTACTCATTCGTATGTACAGAATATTATCTCCACGAATGTATTGTAGTTCATTTTTCATAATAATAATTCATGGATTACCTTAAAATTATAGTTGATATCTATAAATATGATATTGGTTTCATGGCTATTATTTTATATAATATGTTACAATGTACTCAATGACCATTATTAGCATACCCAAGTTATTTTTGGAATATATATTAAATATCATCCAAACATCTATTTTGAATGTGAATTATTATGAAATAATATATAAGATGGTAATAATATATAAAAAATTAAAAATAATCTAAAAATGTACAGGATGAGTAGGTATCAACATATGAAACGTTATATTAAAAATCATGTTATAATGTTTCCCTTAAAACATTATTTTCTATATACATGAATATTTTTAGATACAGTGTATAGATGTCTTTTATGAAATTTTATCTTTATAAAGGATATTTTATGTCTCGTTTGAATTTAATTCAAAGGAATTTGAATGCAATAACTTTACAGAATGTTTTCACTAACTTTACAGAATGGAATAAAGAATGTTATATTTTAACTTATATAACGAAAATGAATTTTCCATCCCCCATAAAAATTATTTGATTCTTGGATTCTTTATAATATACATTTTTTCTTAAAATAAAGATATATTTCTATTTTTTCATTTAATTTTTTTTTTGAAATATAGTTTTAGATAAAATACATATATGAATATTTTAAAACAAAATGTAATGCGTGAGAAGAATATCTTTTTAACAGAATATTCTAAATTATATGATTATTTTACGGTTTATGGAAATTGCTTATGATGAGGGGTGGTTCAGTTATGGGATAAGGATATGTGGTTTAACTTTAAAATAAGAATGATTGGTTCTATTATAAACCAATTATAGGTGGTTAAGAGTTTAACCAAGGACTGGTGCTTCCTTGATAAACCATGGATAGGTTAGGTCATTATTTATATCCAATGAATTTGGAAAAGGGACGTAGTTAACCAGATAGGTTTCTCCTAAGAGATTATGGGAGTTATATGTGTTCTTTATTCCATGTATAACCATTATTTTTGTTTCAAGTGGGACTGTGGTGTGTACTCCATGTATTAATGTGATGGGGACCCCATGTTTAAGAATGTGTTTTATCCAAATGATTCATTAAGTATACAACCTTTTAAAAATTATTTATTTGGATTTTAATTGGAATCATATGAGTTCCCAAGGTCAGATAATTTAAAATATTTAAATAAAATTTAATGATTCTTTTTAAAGGTGAAATGTATAACTTTGTGAAAAACTATTAGTAGATATCCATGATTATAATGATTTAATTAATAGTTTAATTTTGAGTTTTTTATTTCTTGTGAAGTTTTTTAGGACAATTATTTTACAAAACATGTTATTTATGTGTTTGAAAACAATAATTTAGATCCTAGATATTTTTTAAAAGTAATATTTTTTTTCTTATTAATTTAAAAACAATTTTTTTATCAATTTTTTTTCTGTTACTATGATTTTTATGCTCATATGAAATTTTGAAAAACACTTCACTGAGTTGGGATGTTGCAAAGGAGAAAAAAAATTCAAGGTGAATGTGATGATGTTTTTTATGAAAATTGATGTTTCATAATTAAAAATTTAAATTCTGGTGAAAATCGATACTAATTAAAAATTTTCAAATATTAATATGTTAGTTTGTTATGTAAAAATTTTAACCTAACACTCTGAAACTATAACTCTAAAATAACATTAGGAATGTAAGAAAGTGAATTCTAGTTTAATGTCATTATAATATTTAATTCATATGGCGGGTTCCTTACATATGTTGCTCAATATTTTAATATATTATTCTTGGGGATGTTAAATTGTATGATTTTAAGAAGAATCAAATTTATTTGGAGTGCCTTGAAGGGGTGGTGAGATGACCATTTTATAGGTCGTTAAAATGACTTTATTATAAATAATATAACCTTTATGTTATGGGAAAACATGATAAACATGTAAATTGGATCCAAAATTAATAAATAATGGACAGAGTTAAGGATAATGATGATAAACACATCATCCACTCTGTTCTAGATATTGTTTCCATGTTTCATGATATCGACAACATTAATTTTTACCCTATCCATTTAAATATTTCTAATAATAACTTTTTTTTACAATATTAACAAAATAATTAAGAAAAAAATATAGTGGTACATAATCAATAATTTAGACCCACATATTATAAATAAAATTTTATTTTCATTTTATTCAATTTATAAAAGTGATAAAAGTAAATTTTAATATCAAAATAAATAATATAAAAAAAATTTGGAAAATATTTCTTATGTATTAAAATTGGAAATATAGGTTTGATTTTTTTAAAATAGATTCTTTTTTATTCGCAAATAAAATATTTATTTTCCTGATAAAAGTTTTTTATTTAAAATAAATATATATATATAAATAAATTCATGTAAATTATATTATCTATAAAAATAATTCTATCATCAAAAAGTCATTCTCATTAGAAAAATAAAATAAAATTCTTCATTTGATTTTATAATAATTAATAATCAAAAAGATAAATTTATTTCAATTAATTTTGAATTATTGGAAAATTTAATATTTAAATGAAATCTCAAATTATAGTGGAAACCCATTCATTTTGGAAAAATATTATTAGTATGACAAATAAATTTTATTTTTAAAATAAATTTTATTTTATTTTATTTATTATATATTATTCAAAATATCATTTTATGTTATTTATATATAATCAAAATATTTATATTTTTTAAAATTAAAAAAAATTAGAAAAATATTATTTTATGTATAAAATCAATTTCAATATTGACTTATATAAACTAATTGAATTTTAATCATACAAAAAGTTACCATTATATTATTTTTTAAATTACTTTTTTATGTGGTCACTCAAATTTGAAACCTCTATTTTCACAAAAAAATTACTAAATAAGAAAATTTTATATATTTTTTATCAAAATATATCATTTCTTTATTTTAGTTTAGTGTTTCATCATTGGTATGCGATCGAACACATTGAATTATTAAAAGGTTATCAATTATTAACATTTTATTATGGTAAAAGGGTTTCACTCATATCCATAAATTCAAAATTTGAATATATAAAACGTAAATATAATATAATGTTTAAGGACTTTTATTATTCCACAGAAGTAAACCATATGTCGAAAATATTTTTTATACATATGATTTTCTTTACATACAACCTCGACAGATCATTTGAAGTCATAAATCAAAATATGTTGCATACTGTCTTTATTATACTAAGAATCATCCATTATTGATGTAATATTCTTCACATATACATTTTTTTGAAACTCCCTTTTCTACATTATCTATGAGAGCACAACAATCCTCTGCTGCTTTCATTTTATTACTATACAGAACCAACTGTCATATAATTTAGGTCTGGCATTTATTAGTTGTACATCAGGACATTATGCACCATTTGAAAATAATTTAGAAGAATTGAAATTTTCATTGGTTGACTGCTTGCCAACATTTTTATCCTGAATTATGATATGAAATTAATTATTAATTTTTTCCTTTTTAGAAACAATTTTAAAAATTCATATCCCTAATATTATCAACAAAGAAATCTAATTTTTAAATTATTTATTTTAGATTTGGTCAATTGTTTTTATCTATATATTAAAATTTCCACACCATTTATGTTGAAATTTATTATTTTAATCAACTAAACTATTATAAAAACAATCCTATGACTTGTTCACGAACATCCTTGAATACAAAAAAATATCCAATAAATTATTTTTTCTTGTTTTTTGGTATACTAAATCTAGATATCACATGTTCTGTAGCATGCAATTTTTTATTAGAACACCCATATTTTCAGTGTCATCATGGGGGAAAACATTTTATTCATCTTCTTATATCAACCATTGATGATATAGTGTAATATTTAGTGTTATTAACTATCAATATTTAAATAGAATATTATTCGGAACTTATTCTATCACGTGATAATGTATTATTACTAATATTCTTAATGTTATGGGATTCTGTCCTTTAATATTGTTATTTATATTTTATTTTATAATGATCTCAGTTTATTTATGATTTAATTAATCTCAATGAAATTATATTTTGTATAATATTTTTTTCTAGAAATATCATATGTTCTAGTTTTTGTTATCCCCACAATCATTAATATATCATCCAATTTTATAAAAATAATGTTGAGTGAGTTATTATCATCTTCAATAGATCTCATCATCTCTTCCCATTCATCTCTAATTACATTATTTTTCCTTTATTATCAATTTATATTCGTGCAATGTATTACAATGTTTTTAAATTATATATTCATCAAACAAATTTTTTTATCAATAATATATATATAGTTTTTTTTCAAATATTCATGTTCATAGAGTGGTTGATAAATAATGTTAAACATAATTATTTCTCAAAAACATACTATTCCAATTATTCATAAAAAAGGATACGTCATCTAATGAAAAGTTATGTTGAGTGATCTATGGATTTAAAAAGTTTCATGAGTGAAATAAATATTATGAACATCTTATATTGAAAATTTTCGAATATATCAAATTAATTTTTGAGTTGTTCATTATAAAATAGAAAATTGTTGATATTACCCAAAATAAATTTTACCACCTCTATGAAAAAATTATTTAGATTTCATTTAAATTTAGAATGAATATTTCTTGGTTATATATAATAACCCCATGTCACGACCACCTCCCAACAAAGATGCCCCTTCTGAGCTTACAATGGTGAAAGGGAGATAATGACCCCTGAGTCCCACCTCCAGCAAGCCCCAGAGTGGAGACTAGCACCAAGGGTATGAGTTTTCACAAATATGGGAGGCGTTACCTTTTTTTATTTATGATCGACAAAAAGAATGAGTCAAACACCAAAAGAAAAACGAACAAGTAAATGAAAATAAACCCAAACCAATCCCACATGCATGTTTAATGAATTCTAAAACAACATACAAGTACAAGAAAACTAAAAAGTGAAATACCAAAAGAAACAACTGTACAACATCTTCAACAACACCAACTTTCCAGACTAGTAGGGTCCCGCATGGCGCTAGTAGTCCTCCTGGAAACCTGAATGTAAAGGTAGGGTGAGAATACATGTATACTCAGAAGGGAAACGTAAAGCTCTCATGCATAGGTGGAGAGATATCCTAATGTCCTGTGAGAACAATAAAAGAAACCAAAAAAAATAAAGGAATTATATCCACCCAACCTCACCATCCAGGCTCACCAAAAACACAAAATAGCAGGTAGTAGTATATAATAACATGAGTATTGGGTACCCCTCAACATTTCCCCCACTACTTAGCTACTCTTCCTAACGGAAAATGTCCTTTCGCTACCACACTCTTCCAGATCTCACACACCTGCGCCTCAAAAGCCAAAAATCCCACCCACACACACCTAGGCCTTACAAACCACATATCCCGCCCGCACACATCTGGGCCCCACAAACCATAAACACATCCCTACCCAAACACACCTGGGACACATCCTAATGATTCATGGGAATAGTAAACCTACCTGAAGAGTCTTGGGCAAAAATCACACCCATCAAAACCAACCCAAAGAGTCAAAGGTGTAAGGTCGCCTCATGCTTCACATCCTATGGAAGAAGAAGAAGGAAGGAGCAAGTAACTAATGGGAAACACCCTCTCCCATGAAATTGGAGTGTTCATCACAAGGTGCTCAACATGGGTGGGGTGCGACAAAACACAATGATGCAGATACATATATGAATACCAAACACAAATACCAACCTATGGCCTCTAAAAAGAGAAAACGAGCATGTGCCTCGACACTGCTACTACAAAGCGTGAATACAACAAACAATCCCAACCCCATTTAGGTTTTAATGTTTCAACAAGATTAGTTTATTAGTTCCTTATCTACTGGGAAATTATCAAACCAGATCAAGTGTTTCATAGAAAAACCCTTCCAACCATAAATCAAGTTTGATAGAACACAAGAAACAAAAAACTAACATTTTTATCATCAATCAATCCCCATTGATTATTCCCAAGTTTAATTCATTATCATTCCCCACAGTTCATTTATCAACTTTCCACTTTCTTTTAATATCACAACCCATTACTGCAGCCTTGTGGCCACTATAACTACATCTCCACAACCGTATCACAAAACAAGGCTCATGCCACATCATTTACCTTTTTATATCATTTACCACATCTCTGCTGCCTATCCTATTCGTAATAACCCAGGATTTCCCCTGCCTTTCACACAATGGGTAACCAAACCAATACCCACATGTTCATTATTCCATTTTGTTCCACTACGGTGATCACACAAGGGTTTCGAATATTCATTTAACCATCCAACTTTACTTGATTAACCAATTTCCATATTCCACAATGTTTCCATCTACAAAACGGTCTAAAAAGATAGGGAAACATTTAATTGCGCATAAAAATTCCTCCAATGACCGTGATTTTTAGTAGGCATAAGCCTATTCAATTCACAACATAACAATAGGATAAACAAAGATAAACATAACAACTTCTCCATCCCTATTCTTTAAGACAGTTATTATCTTCATTAAACTAGTTCCACTATGTCTAGTGAATGCAAGAGGACAACCATCCCACATGATGCACAAATTATAGAGACGAAGCTAAAAAAATCCCTACCTCAACAGGTTCTGATCAAAACGCTCCCCCAGGTCAACTTTAGAAGATTTCTGTTGGCGTATGTCTCTTCTCTCAAAACCCAGAAAAAACCTCCTAGGGTGGATGCTGGGAAGGAAATGCCGAAGGCAAAACAATAGATCCAAGCTCAGAAGTTCCTCCTCATCGTTACAATATCGTGGCCACTGATGGATCATAAATCGGAGCTCGGATGAATAATTTAGAGAGGAAATGAGATTTGGAGTCTCTCAGGAGGGATCTTCTCGAAGGAAAGGGAAGGAGAGTAATCATCTGAAAAGGAGGAGAGGCCCCCTCCTTTTATAGGTGAGAAAAAAAGTTCACAGAATGTAATTCCTAGTACACAACGTGTACTCGGTTATTCCACACAGTCGCCACGCGGCTTCCAACATGGTATTCAACGCGGAACATAGCCATTGACTGGTCAACACACGGTTTGAGGGTAACGCTATGTGGGGAGAAACTACACGGCGTGTAGTTATTTATTTCACACGGAAAGGACACACCTTCAACATGGCACATAGATGTTGACTGTTTAACACACGGTTTGAGGGTAACACATATGTGGGGAGACACAACACAGTATGTAGGACGGGATACACAGTGTGTACTTATTTATTTCACGTGACAAGGACACAACTTCAACACATCACATGGTTGTTGACTGGCCAACACACGGTTTGAGGGTAACGCATACGCGGGGAGAAACTACACGACGTGTAGGATGGGCTACATGGCGTGTACTTATTTATTTCACGCGGAAAGGACACAGCTTCAACACGGGGTATACATGGCAAGGTGGTACACGGTGTGTACTCAAACTACACGACGTGTAGTCACATTGTTCTGAAAATTGTGGGAAAAGCCCATTTTACCCTCTAGAACACTTCATGACCTTCTTTTTCGACAAAGGAATTGGGTGGAGAGGTCCAAGCCATTACACCACATACCTATTAAAACATTATCATCCCCAAGAATTCAAAACCAACCCAGAGGAACCCAAAAAGATACCTCTTAGGTCTCACGTTATAACATGAACCCATCCAACAACCCTAATCATATGTGTTAGGAATTCCTTCTCCTATTTCAAGCTATTATTCATTTTAGGCGGCACTGGCTCTCCTACACAGGTTTAATCGCATTCTCATTAATCCGTCTCGATTAAAAATTGTTTCTTCCCACTTCCATATATTTGGAATTTTCCAACTTACACTGCCCCCAAAACCGTACAACCAACACACTACCCGAACAAATGGCTTGTGGAATTCCTTCTCCCACTTCAAGATATAATCGGCTTTAGGCGACACTGGCTCACCTAAGCGGGTTCAATTGCATCCGCATTAATGTGTCTCAATTAAAGATCATGTTTTTCCATTCCCCACACATCCTGACATGTTAGACACTTTCAGAGAACAAGGAAACAAAATGTCTCACAACAGACAAGCCATGAATTCCATATATCAAAGGTACATAGTATAAAATCAAAACAATTCTTAGAAGAAAAAATCAAAACACAAGTTAAAACAACTCCGGTTACTGAGTGTGTATCTGAGCCTCCCGCTACCAAGTACTCTCCTCGAGGCCGCCATACCTTCACAACACACGAACCAAGGCGATTGTTTGTTGACGGAGCACCTTCCCTTCACGATACCTGATTCTAACTGGTCGTTCCTCGAAGGTCGCATCATCTCCCATATCTAACTCTCCCCAGTCGATAACGTGAGAGTCTTCATGTATGTACTGACAGAGCTGGGAGATGTGGAAGACATCATGAACCTTCTCCGACAGAGGTGGTCGGGCCAGCTGATATGCCACCTCTCCGACTTTCCTCGGCACCTCAAAAGGTTCGATGAACCTAGGGGAGAGGTTACTCCCCTTCCCAAACCTCTGCTGCCCCCATCGATGTGAAAACTTCAAGAACACATGATCTCCCACCTCGAACTCCAAGGGCCTCCTCTGACGATTACCATAAGAATTCTATCAGTATTGTGCCTCTTTCATCCTCTCACGCACAAGCTGGACTTTCTCTGTGGTGCACTGTAATAACTCTGGCCCAAGAGCACATGTCTCACCAACCTCTACCCAGAAAATGGGTGAATGACATGGTCTTCCATACAACGCCTCAAACGGTGCCATGCCAATAGTAGATTGGAAGATGTTGTTGTAGTAAAACTCTACTAAAGGAATGTTTCTCACCCATGATCCTCCAAAATCCAGAACGCATGCTTGCATCATGTCCTCCAATGTCTGGATAGTCCGCTCTGTCTGCCCATCAGTCTGGGGGTGGAAAGCAGTGCTAAGGCATAGCTAGGTGCCACAAGCATGTTGTAACCCCATCCAGAATCACGAGGTAAACCGAGTATCCCGATCTGAGACTATAGTCATCAGAACTCCATGAAAACGTGCCACCTTGTCTACGTACCTCTGTGATAAGGTACTCACCGGTCCCGACTCCTTAATTGTTAATAAGTGAGATGATTTCTTTAGTAGATCCACAACTACCTAGATAGCATCATAACCACCCTGATCTCTGAGTATTCATGTGATGAAGTCCATTGTGATGTCATCCCATTTACACTCGGGGACATCTAAAGTATGCAACAAACCACTGGGAACACGGTGTTCAACCTTTACTTGCGGACACACTACGGACATAGCCACAACATCTGCCACTGCCCGTTTCACCCCGGGCCACCAAAACATTTCCCTCAGGCCTCAATACATTTTTGAAACTCCCAGATGTAATGCCAAGGCTGAGCTATGGAACTCACGGAGAACTCCATCATGCATCACCTCTGGAACAAACAACCTTCCATGAAAAAAGCATATGATGTCAGCTGTCCTCTGACCATCCATTGGATCATTTCCCTGATCGAGACGATCCCGAATTACATCCGTCTCGGAGTCTCCCCACTGAGACTCTTCCACTTTCTGCATCATGGAGGACTGCACCATCATCTGAAACAATCATCCTCTAACACCCTCTACCCAAGCATTAGAGTGTAAGGCATCCAACTCTCCCATCGCTTTCCAAGCATCAGCGGATTCCTAAACCACTTCTTTATGTGACATCTTTTGTAGGGAATCAGCCACAATGTTTCCCTTACCTTAAGTGTAAAAGATCTCGATGTCATAGTCTTGGAGAAACTTAACCCATCTCTGCTGCCGTAAGTTCATGTCACGCTAGGAGAAGATATAATGTAAGCTCTTGTGGCTTGAGAAGACCACAAAGTGCTCCCCATAGGGGTAATGTTGCCAAAAAATCACTACGAACACTACTTAGGCAATCTCTAGGTCTTGGGTGGCATAGTTACGCTCGTGAGGTTGCAACTGCCTAGACCCATAACAGATCACACCCTTCTTTATGCATCAGTACGCACCCCAAAACAAGGAAAGAAGAATCACAAAACACCTCACATAACAACCCATCCTCTGGAAATCTAAAGACTGGAGCACTGACCAACTTCTCCTTCAGGTAGTCGAAAGCTTTCTGGAACTGATCACTTCATAGGAAGACCTGGTCCTTCCTAGTCAACTTGTCAATAGAGCAACAACTCGAGTGAAGTTCGAAACAAACCTCCAATAATAACCTACCGACCCCAGTAAACTATGAACTTCTTCCACGATCTTGGGTGCCACCCAATAAAAAACTGCCTCCATCTTTGACGGGTTCACTGAAAATCCATGGTGAGACACCAAGAGCCCAAGGAAGTGTACTTATTGAGTTAAGAACTTACAATTCGACAATATCCCATAAAGCTAATGTTGTCGAAGGACATACAAGACTCCCCTGAGATTCTCAACATGCTCCTCCTTTGATCTTGATTAGATCAGGTTTTCATCAATAAACACATTGATGAACCGGTCCAAAAACTCTCCGAAGACAAAGTTCACAAGTCCCATGAACATAGTTGGTGCATTAGTAACTCCAAACGGCATCACTACAAACTCGAAGTGCCCATTCCTGCACCTGAAATCCATCTTCGAGATGTCACTATCCATTACCCTCAGCTGATGATTTCCAGATCATAGTTCAATATTATAAATCCAACTTTCTCCACTCAGCTGTTCAAAGAGATCATCTATCCTTGGAAGGGGTTAACAGTTCATGACTGTTACCTGATTCAACCTTCGGTAGTCTATACATAGTCTGAGGCCACCATCTGCCTTTTTCATGAAAAAAACTGGAGCACCCCATGGTGACACGCTGGGTCGAACAAAACCCTTCTCCATCAGATCATCATTATGAATCTGCAACTCTCACAACTCCGAAGGTTCCATTCGATAAGGGGCCATCGAAATCGGACGGGCACCAGACTGTATGTCTATCCTGAACTCAATGTCACATCGGGGGGGGGGGGGGGGGGGGGTAGAGTCACAACCTCCTCGAGAAAAACATCAAGGAACTCCCCATAAACCTCTGGAACATCCATAATAACTGTATTAGCTAAAACCACTAATAACCCACCTAACAAGGAAAGGAGGGGCTTTGCATGCCAGCTTCCCACCTGATAGCTCCTCTCGCCAAAAAAAGCTACACGCTGCCCATCCACGTCGGAGAACACGACTCTTCTTCAGAAGATGTTGAGAACGGAAATAAAAAAAACAACCAGTCAATGCCTAGGATGACATCGTATGGCTTCATTTTTAGAAAACTAAGATCCCCACTAGATCGATGCGCTCCCAACATCATTCCATATCCCTAGCAAACACAAGATACAATGGTCTGACCTCCAACTTGGGTACTCAGCACCAGGGGTACGGAAAGTCTCACTACGTCTTGACCCAAAGAATGGGCTAGACTGGATGAAAAAAAATAGTGTGAAGCTCATTAATCGAACAAAGCAGAAACGAGAGTGCTGAACAAACAAATTGTACCTCGCACCACCTCTGGTCCTGCCGGAGCTGCCAACTCTGCTGCGTGAAACTGTCCACGCCCAACTCCTCTACCTCTATAATGTCGACCACCTCCCCGACCACACCCTGGTTGAGGTCCCTGAGATGCACACTAAGGTCAGCCTCCTCCTACAAATTCTACCCTCGGGGGAGCAGGGTCTTGCTGTTGATGGAAGGGCCTCGCCGACAACTGGTGCTGCTGAGGCAGACACTGAACCTTTCCACCTCCACCGTATTGACCTCGGGTTGTGCACTGACTCTAAATGTTCTCGAGAACTCCTTAAGTGAAATAATTCGGTCCTGGGCTCGTGAAAAAGGGACGAGGAACCGAAGATCTGAACTGCAACTACTGGGGCCTTCTCCCTATTGGCCTAAATGTGGAAGGTCTTATCGTATGAGACCTTCTACTGACTGCCTTTCCCTTCGACGAACCTGGCATGATCCCCTCTAATGGTGCACCTCCCTTTGAGTGCATCCTCTCTAAAAACTCTTGCTTCTTCAGTACTGCCAATTATGTCGGAAGGGTGAATGGGGTGACAGCATACTGGAGCGAAGGACGAAGGACCTCCTCCAAACGTCTCGCCTGAGACTCTTCATCACGAAAGAGATCCGGAGTAAAGTGTATGAGACCCTTGAACTTGATCCCCAATTCTCATACTGACATACTACCCTGCTGGAGGGAGAGTAACTCATACCGCTTCTCTGCCTTGATCATGGAAGAATGTAATTCTTCTCGGAACTCCTTCGCACTGTCAGCCCATGGAACCTCTGCCTCTGACCTCTCCCCAAGGTAGAGCGTCCACCAATAAGGTGCTGCACCTCTCAGCTACCTGATTTCTAGGGGAACCTGGTACACCCTCGGAGCACGGGTCAAAGTAAAAGTGATCCCTAGCTTCTCAATCCACCCCTCCATCTCCATATCTGAAGTATTACCCTCATACTTCTTAAGGGATTGTCACTGGAATGAACGAAGAGTCTTCTGCCACTGATCATCTTCCTCCTCTCAGTCAATATTCAACTGATCGACCGACTGAATCTACTGGGCCTCGACTGTCTGAGTCACCCAAGGACGACATCCATGTGCCATAGCTGTACGGTAAACAATGATATCATAAGCCCATGTAGCAAGGAAAATTTCTCAAGGTTTCATTTTTTCACTTTATTTCAATTTCTATCCCAGAACACCCAACCCAAGTAAAACACAAACATGATGATACATGTACCTTCCCTATGGTCTCTACCCTATAATCAATGTAATCTAACTTGGTCGTTCGGTATCCTCAGAGTCCTTGCATCGCATCACGGGGGGCCCTAAAATCCCATGTCCTAGCCAGTCTTCCCCTGCCTATGTCACGCACCAAGATAACCTAACACTGTTGCCCTACCATCCCATGAAATCCTTATAGTGTCTAACTCCAGACTCCATCCTATCTCTCAACCTCGCTCTGATACCATTCTGTCGTGACCCCCTCCCACCAAAGATTCCCCTTCTGAGCTGGTAATGGCGAATGGGAGATAATGACCCCCGAGTCCTGCCACCAGTAGGCCCTTGAGTGGCGACCAACAACAAGGGTATGAGTTTTCACAAATATGGTAGGCATTACCCTTTTTATTATTTTAGATCAGGAAAAAGGTTGATTCAAACACCCAATGAAAATGGAACAAGTAAATGAAAATAAACCCAAACCAATCGCACATGTATGTTTAAACAATTCTAAAACAAAGTACAAGTACAAGAAAACTCAAAAGTGAAATATCAAAAGAAACAAGAGTACAACAACTGCATCAACTCCAACTGTCCTGACTACTAGGGTCTCGTACGGCCCTGGTAGTCCTCCTGGATAACTAAAATTAAACGCAGGGTAAGAAAACAAGTATACTCATTAGGGAAACCTAAACCTCTCGTGCACAGGTGGGGAGACATACTAATGTCCAGTGAGAACAACAAAAGAAACCAAAACCTATCACGAAAATCTATCCACCCAACCACACCATCCACTCTCACCAAAAACACAAAACCACAGGTAGTAGTATATAATAACAAGTGTATTGGGTACCCCGCACCATTTCCCCCCACAAGTTAGCTGCTCTTCCCAATGGTGAAAGTCCTGACACTACCACACTCTTCCTGCCTGCACACACCTAGTCCTAAAAAGACACACATCCCAGCTGCACACACCTGGGAATCACAAACCACATATCGCGCCCGCACACACCTGGGCGTCACAAACCACAAACACATCCCCACCTGATCACACCTGGGACTCATCCAGAAGATTCTTTGGAACTGTAAACCTGCCCGAAGAGTCATGGGATAAAATCACACTAATCGAATCCTACCCGAAGAGTCTTAGGTGTAAGGTCACTACAAGCCATCACAACCTATAGAAGAAGGAGAAGGAAGAAGCTAGTAACTAAGGGGAAACACGCTCTCCCATGAAGTGGGAGTGTTTGGAACTAGGTTCTCAACATGGTTGGGGTACAAAAATACACAAAGATACATATACATATATTTATACCAAACACACATCCCAACCTATGGCCTCTAAAAGAGAAACTGAGCACGTGCCTCGACACTGCTACTATGAAATGTGAATAAAACAAACAGTCCCAATCCCATTTAGTTTTTCATGTTTCAATTGTATTATTTTATTAGTTCCTTAAATACTGGTCAATTATCAAACCAGATCAAGTGTTTCTTAGAAAAACCATGAAAACCACAAATCAAGTTAGATAGAACACAAGAAACACAAAACCAAACTTTTTACCATCAATCAATACCCATTGATTATTATCGCGTTTAATTAATTATCATTCCCCACAGTTCATTTATCATGTTTCCACTTTCTTTTAATATCACAACTCATTACTGAAGCCATGTTTCCACTATAACCACATATCCACAATGGTCGCCACGCGGCTTCCAACACGGCATTCTACACGGCACACGACCATTGACTGGTCAACACACAGTTTGAGGGTAACGCGTACGTGGGGGGAAACTACATGGCGTGCAGGATGGGCTACATGACGTGTAGTTATTTATTTCACGTGGAAAGGACACGACTTCAACACGGAACACAGCTATTGACTGGTCAACACACAGTTGGAGGGTAACGCGTACGCGGGGAGAAACTATACGACATGTAGGATGGGCTACAAAGCATGTAGTTATTTATTTCATGCGGAAAGGACACGACTTCAACACGAAACACAACCGTTGACTGGTCAACACACGGTTTGAGGGTAACATGTATGCAGGGAGAAACTACATGGCATGTAGGATAGGCTACATGGTGCGTACTTATTTATTTCACGCAGGAAGGACACAACTTCAACACGGGGTATACTCATCAAGGTGGTATACAGCGTGTACTCACACTACATGGCGTGTACTCACACTACACGGAGTGTACTCAAAAAATTATGAAAAGTGTGGGAAAAGTCCATTCTACCCTCCAAAACACATCATGACCTTCTTTTTGACAATGGAATGGGTCGGTGAGGTCTGGGCCATTACACCCCATTTTTAATTGGCTTTATTATAGGATTCATAATAAATTGTAATATTTATACATAATAAGGTCACACGATCCTCACTTCAATCAACAATGGGACACTGTTTGGATCGTTAATGAACTCACACATACATTATATGCCCTTCACCACCCCATTCCACAATTATTTTTACATATTCTGTTCATGTAATCCAATGCGGAAACCCTTTTCGACCAACCATGTAATAGTTATTGGGAATAACTTCCCCCACAGAATTTTGAGAACCACCTACAATTTCCACAACAAGATCACTGTTTTTTTTAAAATATTAACCCTATTAAAATTGATAATAAATTCGCATTTCAATAAGTAGTATAATAATTTATTCAATAATATAATTCCAATGAAATCAATATATATAAAATTCTTACTGATTTTCATTGTGAATAAATAATGAACATATTATATAGAAATTATAATCATCACCAATCAAAATCATTTGATGACTACACCATTCCTCATAAATTTTTCCACTTATAATTTGATAATTTAAATGTTATAAACAATGTAGCATTAAAAAATGTCAATAAAACATGTTTTACAGATTGTTTATAACCCTCAAACAATCATAATTTATTTAATAACATAAAAACTCAAAATAAAATCAAAACTTCTCTTCATATAATCTTTTCAAAGTCCAGTTATTGATTCATTAATAGTCATGAATGGTATTTTCTGAATTATATACCTGGATACATTTTCAAGTAGTAAATTAAATTCAAAATTGTATTTAATATTCTAGATTGTAATAATTCAAACTAGCATCATTGAAAAACATATGCACAATGATTCATTATCAATCCGGAAATCCAATCTAACCTCATGAATATATAATACCCCATAGTAGTCATCTTCATCATCTTACATTACCAAATATAAAATTATACGTTGATAATAAATGAATTTATTTACACAGGATCAAAAATCACTATTGTAATTATATTCATTGATGGAATTATCATAAGGTATAGAATTAATTATCAATTACAAAACTTTTCAATATAAATACAACATTAAAAAATGAATTGTAATTGTAAAAAGAAAATTAATTAAACACACATAGTAAATCGTTGAAATTAAATTATAATTATTTTCTTATTTGATTAATTGATAAACAAAACCCACTATTTATATCATCTAAAAAACCTCCTATATTTATTTAATTTTTTATAATTATCACTATGTATATTTTATTATCCATTCTTAGTCCCACATAATTCATAAAAAAATAACATGAAATTTTAGTTATGCAAAAATATGAATTAATATGAATATTTTTCTAGGACTAGTAATTTTTTAATTTTAAATAATAATACATTCCCATAAAGGGTTTGATGTTTTTTATGTGAGGGAAATAATATGGATAAATAATTTTTTATGAATATTCCCATTCATTGAAAAAAAATGGATTTTTACATAGAGATACATAAACATTTAATGAAATTTATTCAATTTGTGTAAGAGTTACTAGAGTACTACATAGATATGAATGAAAAATGAGATATTATAAATTATATATGAGAATATTTTGTGTAATATTAGAAGTTAGAAAACAGTGGTTGGGAAATTGAAAACTCTTTATAAGTGTTTATCATAATGTTTTCTATTATTTATGGAATAGTTAACCATGAAATGAAATGTATGTGTAATGTAGTGAAGGATATTGGGGATTTGGGGTGAAATATTTTAAAAAAGATAAATGTTAAACATTTTTTGATGATAATTCTTATACTGTAAATGCTTTTATTGTAATATAGTAATAATTTTTATATAATAATTAATTTATTGAGTAATTCAGTAAAGCTTACCATGTAATTTAGTTTATTCTATTGATTATTTTTTTGTGTACAAAGGTAATTATATAGAATGATAACATTTCTTCTTACTAATGTTGACCATGTAGATTAATTAATTCATCATTGATTTTTTTAATCGTTTCATGACCATTTATTGAAATTAATGGGCCAAGATGAAGACATTAAAATAAAAAAACTATTTGATGGAATGAATTTTCTATAGTTTCATGCATTGGAAAATTTTATTCCATGCATAAATGTGTTATTATTATGTGACCGTGATATTTTTTTGAATGATTTAAAAAATAATCCTCAATAGTCATTGATCCCTTTCTTAATTGACTTAAATGATGTGATCAAAGAAGAAAATAATTTTTGATGGTAATACCTACATTTATATATTAGAAAAAAAATTTGGTGATTACTCTTCATTTAAAAAATACAAAATAAATGAAGTTACAGATTTTAGGATTGATTCCAAGGATAAGGAATTAACATTATAATAAAAATGAACCTATAAAAATTTCAAGTGTACACTGAACTACTGCTAAAAAATAACAAATTAAAAATGATGATAAAATTCTCACATTAAATCAATTAAATAACTCAATACTTAAATATTCATATTTGTGATTTTTAAGAAGACACCATGAAATTATTTAATCATTTTATTCATGATAAAAGAATATAACTACTCAATAATGTTATTTAATTCTATTATATAACTATTAATTTATTATGTGATAACTTCTACATTATTATTTTACACTTTCTTATTTATCTATAATTAATTTAAGGATTCTTATAATTAGGTTTTATTAATACCTTAATTTGTCTTTAGTTATATGTAGACCTAGGGAACTTATAAGTCTATTATAATCTAATATTTATATTAGTTTTATTTGATCAAACTTTGACTTGGATGCAAACATAAAAATTTTTTATACACAAACTACTAAGTATATATGTTTTCTTGGTATTGGATTTTATTATATAGAGGTTATTATAATATGTCTTAGATATAAACACCATTAAATGATTTTATAGGATGAATTTATTAATATATTTTTTTCGTCTTATTATTCTCTAATGTTTAATTGAACATGATAATAATACTTTCAAGATTACTAATTTCATCACACATATATGTTAATATAAATTTTATAGAAAAAAAATTAATTTTATAAAAAGTATTATACTTTTTTTAAATATTTATTTATGCAAGGTATATAATTTTAGTGTGTATAAATTTTTTTCAAATTTTATATTTTTTAAACTATTTATCATTATAATAGTTTTTAGTTTCTAGAAACATTTAAAAAATTTGATTTCATTGTATCTCATTATTATATATATTTTATATAGGTACAATAAGATTTTATTAGTTTTTTATTCTTTATTTTTTTGATATATAATTCCTCATTCAACCCATTGTTTTGTAATATTTAGGAAAAATAAAATAAACATAAATAAGATTTTAAAGACATATTTATTTCAAAATTTTTGTTTTATTAAAGAAATACATAGATTATTATCCAAAATTTATTTTATTTATTTATAATATATATATATCATATGTCCATTATTTTGAATAAATAAATACAAACACCATAAGTTAGAAAATTAATTAAATTAATAGCGTCATGTTCTATTAAAAAATATAACATACATTAAAGATATACATATAATTCAAATCATGTATTTATTTATTTTTTATTTCATTAAATTTTTAATATTTACACAAAATAATGATCATGATCAACTCAATATAATCACCTTTTACATGAAATAAATTATCAGCATTAAATCCACCATAAAAGTAATGTTATTTATTAATAAAAAAATAATACTCTATAAAATTATCTACCAATTATTCAATTGTTTTAGTTCATAAATTAATAAATTGATATGTTATATTATGATGTTTTTTGATGATATTTTTTTCTAAAGATTCTAAAATTAGGGACTCAAATTTTTCCCCATATTTATTAACATGCATATAGTGAAACTATAATAAATGAATTATAATATCTCTTTATTTACCAATATATTTTTATAAAAAATATATAATAAAAAAAATATAATCATAAACCATTTTAATTTAATTTTATGAAATTATAAAAATATATCATATATAAAATTTCTATCATTAACATTTGATGGGTCAATTGTTTTATTTTTAAGAAACTATTCAATATTTTGAATCATAATATGATTGTATTATTCCATATATATATTTTATGCATAATATGATAATTTTATTAACATTATAAATTAGACAAATAATTTTAAAATTTGATATATAAATTTTAAATAAGATCATTAATTTATGGCCTCAAAAAAACATACAATTTATATATTATTTATTTTTACATAAAAATTTTAACATAATTTGTATCCAATATAATAATAATTTTTTTTAATTATTTTTCTATGGCACCATATCATTGATTTTTTGTGAAATATATAAGTTGGGACAATCTAAATATGTAAAAATAATAGTAGTTTTCACTCTTCTTAAAATTCATATTCTAATTATATATCACGATTTATGATATTTTGGGATCTCAAGCCTTTCACCATTAGATATTAAATTTTTATAAAACCAAATAAAATATGATAAAACTAACCACATAAAATGAGCATGTCAATGAACCATAGACACACCCTTTTAACATATTATTATAGAGTATAATTTTGCACAAAAATCTCAAAAATTAAACGACACAATGTTATATTAATTTGTCTTTATGAACCAGAATGAGAACCCCAATTAAAAAAATGATTATGTGAAGAGATTTTTAAGATGGAATAATAACAAAATAAAATATTTTCTTTACTAAATTGTTCTTCATTCCAATAACAGTTTTAGATATTATTTATATGTTAAAATAAATTTTATTTATTATGTATAGAATGTTTTTTAGAAAAGTACAACTTATGATGATATATAACAATAATTTCATCATAAAACTAATATTATATGATTTAAATCCATTTATAAATAATTCATTCATGGATGAATTATATTTTATATTATTATAATACTACAATAGAGAGGATTCCTCACAAAATTATGTGAAATTATAAAATCGCTATTTTCTTACAAAGTCTAGGAATGGGTGGAATAAGATAAATATATAATTCCTTATTAACTAGTAATAAATCATTTTATATGATAATAACAGTCATTTATTTCCTTGTATTGATTATATATTCTATATATCCTTTTGAACAAGTAAATGGAATAATGATATTATTTGATATAAAAACATCAAATATTAAAGTTCATAAAATATGATATTTATAGATTAATATCATAAACGTTCATTTAACAAAATTAGTAACAATATTTTGTTCATTCTAAAATTTCTCATCAGAAGTTAACGAAAAAGGTTATAATCATTCAACCAAACTTAAAAAAATGATTTTTAACATATATGGTAATGATTTCCTTAGTGTTAAAATATATGTTGTATGAGAAATGTTTTTTTGATTTATAGGATTAATCCATATTAGGGTGAAACATAATTATATATAAGATGAAAAAATATACCATTAATATTATTTTTAGTTTCTATTTATGCTGGGTATGACTATAGAATTATAGTTATGATCTTAGTATCAAATTCACACATTGAATAAGAAAGTGGGCTGCTGCCACATTCGGTGTTGCATCAACTCATAATTTGTAATGGGATGACGAGAAGTATGAAAATTTATTTATATAGTATCCTCTACATCCCTGGTAACTCTCATATGTTTAATAAATTCCAATGATTACATTTCAAGGGGATATATTAAAGTCGAAATAATTTAATTACGTAATTTGGTACCTCAATTGGGATAACACCATCAGTTTGAGAGGGTGAGTATATCATAAATGTTTGGAATCATGGGAATGTGTATTTTAATATTAAATATAGTACTTGAAGGAAGTATAATATTATTACATAATTTTTCCATAGTGTATCACAAAATTTATCTTAATCTTGTAATATAACCCATTCAATGCTCATCTTATGAGGCATCTTGTTCACGTAACACAAGGGAACATATGTTCTACACTTAAATGATTTCATTCCCTTTAGAAGATGTATCAGGTTCATATTACACATTAAAACATAGAAAAATCTATTATTAAATCCCAATCTCTATACATTATCCATATTTTTCTCATCACCCATAGAATAAAATGATCATCACATTGGTTAATGTATAATTTTAGCCTTATCACATAAGGTATCTAGGGTGCATTCTTAATGATATATCATGTTGGTCAAATGGGAACATTATTCTCATTGAAAATAGAATATTAATTTGTTCACATAAGAAAGGATCATTATCTAATAGATATAGGCAGTTGGCTAATCATGTTGAAAAAATATCCTGGTCATTATTCCCATCATGTTTGGAAAGATTCTATATATACTCATTCGATATATGTAGGGAATAATTATCATATATTGTGGGAGGATCCACTTACGCTTTCCTAGAAAGGAAGGGAACATCGTGACATCCAGTGGTGGTAGATCCACTTATTATCATTAAGTAATTGTAGGAAAATATTAAAATATGGTTAATATGGGTCTCTTTATATTAATTACATATTCATAGGCTTCGTTTAATATCATGTGTAGATGATTTGTATGGATTGGTAGTTTTCGTTTTGGATGGTATGGTATTTACCATAAATAGAATCAGAGATGGGAAGAAATTTTTTCCCATGTATAGATGAAACTCAAGGAGGAATCAAACATATCTAGATAGAAATAAGAATCATTTACGTTATAATTAAAGTTTAATAGTTTAATGTCATATAAAATTATTTATTTATGAAATTTATCTTCAGACAGTAAGTATTCATCCATTGTGAAAGGGGATAAATAAAATTATTGAGTGGTTATTATATATTATATATTCAAGATTAATTGTTTGGTAAAACAGCTATAAACACTACCAAAATAACTTATAAGAGACACAAGTATGCATTCCAACATGAAAATATTATTAATAAAAGAATTGTGAATATGGGGTCTTATTTCTATATGAAAAAGGCAGTGATACTTACTTATCCATGATTGGTTCAAAGTTCCTTCGAGTGAGAAACATGGGTTCCTATCATTAGTGTGATAATTTTAGGATGGGAACACATATTTGATAGGTCTAGGACTCCTGAGATCGCAAATATTTTAAATGTATGAATTATTAAATGAATTTACATAGTGGATCACTATGGTATTGGGATTTTACATGTTTAATGTCAAAACAACCATGACTTTTGTAAGGATTGGAACATTGTGTGATGTATTTTATTTCATGTATTATATTTCAAATACAACATTTGAAGAAGAATAAAATAATTTTAAATACATTTTTTAGGTAATTGATATAATTTTGTCACATGTAAGAGTCTATGGGATACCCTAGAGAATTGTATGAATGATCTTGATGAATCCTATGGTGATTGAATTAGACCTAATCTGGTGATGGTTAGGGAACAAAACAAAATATACCCTATATTAAACTACATTTATCATGTGATAAAATATGGTTATTTTTTATGTATACCACATACCATAATGGGATAGTTTCTTAGAATAAGGCCTTCATATCTTGTTTTAATATGGATATTTATATATTCCATCAGTATGATATGAATACTTATTGTAATTCATGTTTTTAATTTGTGATCATATATATATTATTCCATGATATTAAATTGATTTTAGATTCCCATTATTAATTTATTTCAACCATATCATTTATGTTTTCAAATTTAAATCCAATGAGACAAACATGGTATTTTTATTTCACTAGCATCAAAATGATAGTTTATTGGAAAATAGACATGAAATCATGTTTTATATATAAAATTATATTTTACATCATAATAAGGTCTATAATTTTTATTATCCCTAATTTCATTTTGTATTGTTGAATATCAGGCCATACATTTCAGTTTATTACGATTTCATTTTATTTATTTATTCTTACAATATATTTAATTAATTTCTTATATAATGAAATGATCATATTTATTCAACTTCTTACTGAGATTCTATGCTAATTTTTTTTCATTTTCAAGGAAACCTAAAAGATAACAATGTAGTATTTTCAAGCATATCATGGTAGGGATAATTGTGTTCACAGAAATGTTTTGTGATGTATCATATGGTTTTTTATGTGACATAGGAACATATCTCAACTTCTAAGAATAATAAGATTTTAGATAATGTTGGAAAATTTTTATTAAATTCCAATAATATAATGTAACAAAATGATTGTGATTTTTAGACTTTTTATAATTATAGTTGGTCTTAGAGTAAATTTATTACTAACCTAGGGGACTATATTAAATGAATAAAGTCAGAATGGAAAAGTTTTATAAAAACAATTATTATTTCTAGGTAAAAATATATAAAATTTAATTATATTTGTATTTTAAAATAAAAAGTAATTACCATGTTACATATATTTATTTTTGTAAACATCATGACTAAATTGAGTATTGGGAACCATATTAAGACATGTAGTCAATGCAAGGATATTCCCACTTAAAAATTCAATGAAACTAGAGTTAAGAATTATAACATCATAACAATATTAGTGTTCTTGACCAAATTTATGAAAAATAACCACACCCACATTTAGATAACTACTAATACACAACACAATGAAACTACATTCAAACATATTTTGTGAAAAAAACCTCCCATATTTTGTGTTAATACTATTCTATTGGTATTTGAACAATACAGAAAGGCCCTAGAGAAGATCATTCTCCCATTAAGATGTAGTGAAAATGAAAATATAATCATGAAATTATATAATCTGATGGTATATATGGACCAACTATGGCCAATAATTCAAAAAATTAAAGAGTAATATGAGATAATAATCATTGAATGTGGAACTTTCAATGAGGTATTCTCTTGAATATAATTTTCCCTTGAATAAAGAGTGTAAATTGAATTGTTGTTTTTTAATCATAAATAAAGGTGAATAGAGATATTTTTAATTATTAAGACAAATTTCTAAGATCATATTGGAATTCTAAATATTTTTTGTAGAGCACAATGAAATATTGATAATTTCTTTGATGTGTTAAAGCTAGGAATATAATGGAGTAAATCTCTCGTACCATTTAATCATATGGGGATTTAGAGTATGGTTAATTTGGTATAGTAATGAATTTATCGATAATTTATGTAATTAAATGATATTAGGAGGTGAATAATCATGGGGAGAAAAATTAGAATTAAAAGACAAATAATATTATGAAATAATAGATGTTATTTAAAATATGTGATAACTATTTGAAGGGAAACCCTAGGGTTTGCTGTAAGTAAATAATAGTTTTTTAATATTTTGATGAATAATACCATCAATCCCAATAATATTGGGATATAGAAGAATATGATGATGGTATATTCATGTAATTTTAGTATAAGGGAATATATTTGACCCAATAACCCAAACATCAATGGAATTGCTTTCATAATAGGCCAATGTATTGTGGAAAATCTTATATGAAGACCACATCCAAATTCAGTTATCATAATGACATGGTGGGAGATTCAATGTTCATAACAAAAAATGTTTAAAATGTTTTATTTTATTTTGGACCATCACACTCTTTTATATATTCTATTATCATCCCAAAAACATTATAAATTTATTTAGAACCTTAGAGAGGGAATAATTAATTTTGACACTGATAAGAAATATTATGGTAACAATGATGTGTCTGGAAGATACCATTATGATGCATGGGTGTACCATATAAAAAGAATAAGTTAGTATATCTAGGTTTAAAATTTTTATAATACATGGTATGTATTGTATTTCAACGTATATTTCTAAAATTATTTCATATTTCATAATATTTTTATTTAGAAGGTGAGGTGGAATTTATTATCATTAATTGGTAAACATCGCTATCAAAATTATGTTTAGATCCCCCCAATAATTTTATATAATAATAATCTGTTAATGAATAAATATTAAGATAAATCTATAGAAAATGAGGATATCCTAAGAATAGAATATATACATTTGACAGAGATAGTCCATGATTCTTTTCTACAGAATTACCTAGTCATCCTCTAAATTGTGAAGTTGTGTTCTGTGTTAAAATAATTCCTAATACTAGAACTATATATAAATATCCATATATAATGGAGCTATTGTAGTTAGTGGAGTTGGAATGAAACTATATGGGTTAAATGGTTATGTATTTATAAAACCTAGTGTTTCAAGGTGGGGAGACCCAATTTTGTTCATGAAAATAATGGTTGGTTCTATTAGAACATGCATTTATTATATAGAGATCAATACTGATACTATAAAAAATATGTAAAAGTTTCCATGAATTGATGAATAATTTTTTCAGATTACAAGATCTGAATACTTTTGAAATATAATACTATTATCTAGTTATCATTATCTTTGTTTAATGGTGGATTATATAACAAATATGAAGTTCTTAACATGTTTTAGGCATTATGATATTACTGTAATGATTTTTTTATTGACTAATAAACCATCAATATTAATTGATCATATTAATAGAGTATTCATGGATTTCTTTTATAATATTATTTTTCTATTCTATGATGAAATATTTTTATATTATAAGTGCTTTGAAAAGCATGGGATTCCTCAGAAAATAATTTTGGAGACATACAAAAAATTAATTTTTAGGAAATTTATCAAGTGTGAATTTTTATCAATTATTTTCTTTTTATTGACTATATCATCTCCATGGAGGCAATATTTGTTGAACATTAGGTGAAATACATACTCAAATAATAGAATATATCAATGAAACTACAATAGATATGAAGTTTTGTATATTTATAAGCATATTATTAGTGGTTTATTGAAAATTCTTCCATATTAAGCTAACCTACTGACCAAGTTAACACACAAAGACATTAAATTCACATGGTAGATGAAATGTAAGTACTGTTTTGATTAACAGAAGATGAATATAATTAGTAATCTTATATTAAATGTACCATTGTGAAAGGAATTATTTTTTATTTATAGTGATTTATTTAATAAATGAATTGGTTCTGCACTTATTTTGAATTATTGGGTGATTTTCTATATATCAAGATAATATAAATTCCAAGAATATAACAATATAACTCATTACAATGATATGGTAGTTATAATAAATTAATTTTAAATATGGATACACAACCTATATGGAGTGTTATGTGAAATTTATGCATATATGGACCACATGATTTTGATTCAAATCTTATATTCTAGGGTACTCACCAAGAGGGTGCAGAAATACCCAAGGACTAAAAATAGCTCGATACACTACCACTATTGTATAGAAAGTATGTTGGATGATGAATTGAGTTGGAGTTATAATGGAGTTCCAAATATGGTGAGGATCAACTAGGTTCCTATATAATGAGATCTTGGGTTGTTAGATATGCCAATTTTTAGGCATGGGTAACCAAAATTACATTTCTGATAATTTTATAATCTATAATTACAAGAAATTATAGAGTTTTTCTTTTTGGATGAAGAGATATTACAATAGTTTGTTGAAAACATAAATGATTGGAAATTGAAAAATTATATCTACAAAGAAGTAATTTTTATTTTAGTAAGACTATATGTGTTCAATCCGTAATAGAATTGAAGTGGGAAATGTTAGATTAAAATCATAACTCAAATTTATATATACAACCATGTAGAAAAAATATGAAATGGTATTGAAGAGAATACTGATTCTGGGGTGGTATTAAGAAAGAAATTATTTAATATGCAAATTTTTTTTAGTATTCTAGTATTTAAATGATGAAAAAAAAATCATAAGGGAGATATAAAACATATGGATATAACAATAATAATGTAGGAAAGATTTCAATCTGATTTCTTACAAAATAAAAAAAATCCAAATAATGATTATATTATATGGGTCCTTTCTAATCATCTAACTTATTCACGCCCTTATTATAGGTAAGATTTGATAAACCCTTTGATAATCATTTCGACTCTATATCAATAACATCAAAAGAATTAATGGGTAACCACAATTGATTATATCTGATCCTAACCTCTGGTAAAAATATAAATTCTAGAATAGTATTATGAGGGAACACAATAATGAGATTCATTGATGAAACACATATCATCCCCAAATAACTAGGAATTCTGATAGGATTATCTAGACAATAGAATCCCTAATTTTATCATGTTACATTAACATCCAATGCATATTTGATCTACATCTACCATTAGAGAAATTTAACTACAATAATAGCATCTATTTGAACATCAATAATGGAACTATGTGAATAAATGTATGGGATGATGTGTATTACTCCAACCAGTTGGGATGATGTCTGAGAGAAAATGCTAGTTATGAAAAATCTTTTATAAGATACATCAATTAATGTGAGGACAATTTTAGATAATATTCATGTTTCCAATAACATTTAAAAGATTAATTTTGATAATCATGGGGATTAAATAGAATTTCAACATAGGGATTACGTATTTTTTGAGGTTTTAACTAAGGAAGATAGTGGTTTGATTTGGTAAAAACTGAAAGATCATCCCCAAGTATATTGGGCCATTTGAAATTCTAGATAAGGATATAGTTGTATATATTGAGTGCCTATTCTTCCCAATCATTATGACTTACACAATGCCATCCATGTTTCATTGATAATGAAATAAATTTCATATCTAATGTATGTTCTCACATACACGTGAATATAATTTAATCCTAAATATTATTATAATGAGAACTTCATTAAACACCCGAATCCAGAGAGAATGTGTGGTACAATCGGAAACATGATTATTGAATGTCTTTGGGAGAAATAATAATATACAATAGAAAATTTAGGATCCTAATGCATCAATGAGAATTTAATTTCAATAATTGTTCAATAAATATTACGGTACAAAAATTTATTGATAAATATATTAACAAATTTTAAAATAAAATACCAATGATGCATTAATAATTCTTAGAAATAATTTATTGGAATATCACACTCTAAATATCCTTTATATAAGTTAGTATTTAAAAGTTAAATTTTAGATTTTTAAATTCACCACATCAACTTCATTATAGAAAAAATCCAAAAAAATGTATTTTTTATGAGTTTATATGGTTTTTCTAAAGTTTTTTATTTTGAGTCTAAAAATAGAATTTTCACTGAAATTTTAATTATCATCATTATACAAGAATGAAAATTAATCTAAAAACCCATTTAGGTAATAAAATTAAAATTTAAGGAATTGAAAATTTCATTTCACAAAATCCTTTGATCATAAACATACTATGGACAATATTTATAAAAATAATATAATTGTTACTTTAAAAATATATTTTCTATAAATTTGTGTGATCTGTTTTATTTATTGGATATTTTGTTTTGTATTTACATCAAATAATAAAAGTTATTTATTATTTTTAATAATTAAATTTATGTTGAGGAAAATTATTTTCAATATAATTTTATTCAATTTATAAATTTAAATTTTAAATATTTCATTTTATAAAAATAAGTTTTTTATGTTATTAAGTGTGTTTATTTTTCAAGCAAAACATCTCACATTTTGAAATATTATGTTATAATTTATTGTCCGTATTTTCATTAATATGGGTGAAATCGGGTTGAAGGGTAAATACTAATTATTTTCATTAGACATTACTACTAAGGTAAAATGTTAATTTCCATGTTCAAAATTAATTATGGAAAAGATAAAAAGTTAAATAAAAAATTCCAAAATCCCTAAATGTTCTCGAAAAATTCTATATTTTTTGGTTTCAAGACCCCCTCAATATATCCAACTTATTTTTCAATTTTTTTTCCATTGAACCTTGAATAGTAACATTACATTATTAAAATTGTATGGGTTACTCACAAAATTACTCTCTCCTTCTCTTATAAAATTTTAACACTCATACCACTTATAGTATCACATATATTTATTGTTAATCCTTGAAAATAATATAATATTTAAGTAATATATCCATATACTATGTTAACAATATTCCAATCACCATTATTTTTCATGAATCGTTCATTTCAATGGATATTTACAATGAAATTAATGATTCCCAATATTAATATTATAAACTACTTAAATTTTCATATTAATTATATTTATAAAATTTTTTTCTATTTACATTACTGTAAAAATTTGATTATAATATTTACAATTTACTATTACAATATTAAGGTTATTATTATTTTTTATTCATTTCTTCTATCACATATAAAAATTGAATTATTTTTCATGTGTACGTTCATCCACTACCACCATAATGCAATGAAATTCATTCTCCCAAATCCTCCATCATTGATAGTTCATAATATGTATTTAATGAAAAAGTATTATTTTTATGATATCAATATATTCATTATAAATAATTATAAATTATATTAATGAAATGATCATTAAAAAATTATAGTTAATTCTATCATTTTAAAAATGATCAATGAGTGGAAACAATTTTATTCAAATAAAACAATATTATCTTACACATTACATGCTCTTAAATTGGTATGATAATTATTATATATAACATCAATAAACTCTAAGTAATAAAATTATTCTTCTAGTATTATGATCATAAAAAGTCATTATTATTCATTATATTATGGAATTATCCTCTCTAGGTTGGTCTAACCACCTACTTGGTCAATAATATAAATTTATATTAAGAATTAAAATGGTAACATAATTATTACTCTAAAATATTATAAAAATTTATATGAAGAAATTTTTATTATGGGGATTTTTTTTATCAATCATTACATAATCAAATAATAAAATACCCTTTGATAATAAATTATCAAATAGATGCAAAATTTATGGTCTTATGATTTTAAAACAAAAGAGAATATTATAGGGGAAATGATTTGGAATATTCACAATATCATAAATAAAACTGATAAAGGATATTTTCTATAATTTGATATGTCACCTAAAAATTCAAGCCATTCAACCCAACTATAATATTCCAAGGATAACCCTAATCATTGAATGTAAAATCATAAATAAATTTCTATTATAATAGTAATTTTGGATACTTTGGCACTACACCACTACATGTACAATGATTAAAGGATGTTCTACTAGACCTCTGCATTGCTATATTATATGGTGGAATATATATTTCACTATTTCTAATTATACTGATATTCAGGTTTTGTTCAATCTGATGATTCATAGGTAATATTTGAAAATTTATTGATGGATCTTTTATGGAATGAATTTGACTTAATCTGGTTATGGGTGGGGCCCATAACTATTGAGGTTATTCAATAGTCTATATGTGTCATGAGATAAAACATGGTTGGTGAGGGTGTATACCTATTCCCATAAGAGGATAGGTTTATGGAATAAGAAATTGATGTTCTGTTTTAATGTACAATATTATGCAGTACATCAGTATACGTTTAATTAATATAGTTATTCATGTTTTCATTTATTATCATAGATAGAGATTTCCATACATTTCAATCAAGTATGGCTTCATGATATTTATTTATTACAACCATACCATTAATTTCATGAACTCATTATGAAGGATTCTATTGTATGATACACTGTATTGACTATCTAAGCTTACAATTGTTTGTTTCCATGTCCCTTGAAAATCTAGAACAGATTTATGTATATAATTAATGGATAAGATAGAAGGGAACAATATGTTTTTGAAAATTTTTTGTATTTTATATTATACATTAAGGTAAAAAAATTTATATTTGGTCTTTAATGTATACTATACTATTAAATTCTATTGTACATCTTTTATTATGTACATAAAATTTGATATAACTACTGACTTTTGGTTTTTAAATTCATGTATTTTCTAGTTTACAATATCTTGAATAATTACATGAAATTTCATTAATTTTATCTAGTAATAATTTAGAAAAATAAGTAAACTAGTCGATGATACAAAAAATAGAAACCTATATATTACACAAACTATTTTTCAAAAAAATATTAAAAAAAATTACAATAATGACATCAATGGAAACATATACATATTTCAATGATAAAAAATCTATTATAACTGTTAAAACATATTGAAATAGTATTTTATAATTTATCCTTTATCACCTTAGTGCATGTGAGGACCTAGGATCATACATCATAAGATGAGAGTGACCATAAATCCTCAGAAGAGAAATAAAAAGGAAATTCAATTTGGGAATTTTTCATTTATAAAACATAAAGAATAATAGAAGTGGATAATCATGAGTATATGAGACGTAACATGAAAATGTGGATACAAAATAAATGTGATACATTCATAAACATGTTCCCAAGGTTTACCACCAAGGAATTTTTAAACAAATTACTATGTTCGTACACTATGGTTTCATGAAGAAATAACCAACCAATATATTTTTTTTCTAAGATAACACTTTTAAGGAAAAGTTGTAAACCATATAATTATTCCAATACAATCAAGAAACATCATACGTCATAGATGAATCGATGATTTGCATTTTAATCCTATTAGAGACCATACCTCTGAGGAGACTCCATTGAAGGATGGTAACCTGCTCATCCAGATAATCTTTGAGTTGGATTTCAAAATTATAGACCATCTTGTCCATTGTTTGGATGATCTCTTCTACATTAATCTTTCGCCCGTTGAAACCACGTGCCAGTGTACCAAGTTTCTTTTGAGTCCAATCATGCTGCTCCTTCGAAAAATTTCCCCTTATGCGCCTCCCATTCAGCCTGTCAAAATCATCCTGTGTAGTGATGACATCTACACCCTTGTCCGTGAATTCCTCGTTACCATCAATAATGACTTCCCACTCATCACATTTCATCAATTCATTATTTCTCTAAAGGATACCAGAGTCTGAAATATAATTCTCAACATTCGTCGGGTAGAAGACAAATGATGCCCTTACAGGGGGTTCTAGATCCTTAGACGAGGTTGCCTCCACCTGCTTGGGAACCCTTGGAGGGAGATTCGATTTACTTGAGAATCTGGTAACGTGAGTTCTTGGAAAGAAAGAATAATCATTTTTTCCTCGCCCTCCGAGAGTGCTGAATCTGCCCCTCTACATCGATGAGGGTGTTCTTACCCTTCTTAGAAAAGGATCTTATATATTCATCTGCAATGTTCACTACTTTGGGCACAATGAGGGAGTCGGAATCAGAATCCCTATCTTCTTGATAGGACTCAATCTCCACCCCTTCCTCAACCGCTTGATACTCATCATTCCCCAACACATATCACGAGGCATTAAAATGGAATACTTACAAGGGATCTGAACCATGTTCTCTCTAATGATTGATCATTTACCTAATGAATTATATGGTTATCGTGGTTCTCCCTTCTTATGCCTAAGAATATGTGTGAGACATATATCATTTATAATAATAATTAATTTCATTATTTGAACCCACTTTTCATGGATTTTGGTAGAATATATGTATTCAAATAATAAATTAATTATAATAATATCAATGTAGATACACATTACTGGAAATAGGATTGTGTATCCATGATATAAAATTATGGCATGATAGTTAAGAAATGATTTTACTTGAATATTTACTAAACAAAATTTATTATTAAATGGGATTAATTAGAGATAATGGTAGTGTCTCATTATTAAAACACCACTTGGAAGGTAATGGAAATATTATTAATAAAATATTAAATTATATGTAGAAAATATATAAGCATACTAAAATGGATGTATGTGAATAAAAAGGAGTAATGTGGAAGAGAATAACTTAACATACATGTCTCTACCGAAGAATAAATTAAAAATTCCATTAGGGTTTAGGGGATTTTAAAATGGGAATAATGAGATAATAAGACATGGAGGGGTGAGAAAATGTGCTCTTGTCTAAAACATGGGTTGTAGGGGTGGGTTTTTATATAAAAACGAGGAGAATTGTTTATTATTTATCATATATATATATGGTTTCAATATATGATTCTAGATGACACATTTATAATGCACAACCCATGGTTTCGGTACCTGGATTATAAAATTATGGACATATTTTTTGACATATTAAAATATAAAATCATAAATAAAAATCTATATTATACTATAACAACAAAATAACTCTTTTTTCAATAATTTCTTCAATGATAAAATTCCTTCTCAGAATTTAGAATTTAATTATTTCATTTTAAAAATTATTCTTGTAATTTTAAAATAAATAATTCAATAATTTAAAATAGTACGGTCAAGAAATAAATAATTTAAAGTATTAAATCATAAATAAATAATAATTATGTCATAAATTTTTTTTAATAGAAAAAAATAATTTTTTTATTCACTAAAAATAATATATATTTTATAAATATAAAAAATTTAACCTAACTTAATTTCGAAATGATGATTTCCAGTATGTGTTTTAATCAATAAAAAATCCCAATGTATTATAAAAAATTATTTTAAAAAATTACATATTTAGTATAAGAAATTATTTTTAAATAAAAACACATTGTTTTCTCATGTTAAAGAATTCAAAATTTTATAATATTATATGTATTTGTTCCTATGGAGTGTATATACATTAATTGAAATGGTAATAATATAATAATTTCATATAGTAAAAATTAATTTTATTTCAATCATGTATTTTAATATTTTATTTTTTATTACTATTATGATGGTTATATAATTATAATATTAAAAAGATTGGTAACATTTATGCAGTAGTAAGATCATAGTGGCAACATCATCATTTACACCCTTTATATACACCACCATTCTCATACTAAATCATTGATTACTTCATTCCCAAATGATCCTCACATACCTGAATAATATATATCATATTTAATAAAATTCCCATTCTTTTTATTCTCATAACGAATAGATCTATCATCATGGTGGAATTTGATCCAATGAAACTATCCAAAGTTTTTTTCTCTATTCTTATTGGTTTATCTTCTTGTAATATTCATTATAGTTATGGAAAATATTATTTCATGTTTTGTAATATTATTATTATATAAATTTATTATTTTCTTCTAATATAAAATAGAATTGAATGTTTATTTTGAAACACCAGTTATTTTATTAATAATTGATGGGAATTTTTTTGTTATTACATTACATATATCACATGTGAGTCATAAATACCAAAATATTGGTTGATGTTAGAATCATTGATTGATCTATTTAGTAATTGAAAAAAATATTTGAAATTTACTAGATGATTACATATTCCCTGTTCACCCTTTTACTATAAAAATGCAAGAGAGGGTATGATGAAGGATAATATGAATAATTTCGAGATAGCGGAGTAGAAGATGGTAAATCAAGTCCTAGAAAAACAAAAACATAATGGATTTAAAATATACTTTGAGGATGAATATTAACAAATTAGAAATAGGATTCAACTACAGTATATATAAAAATTAGGAAAAAGCAATGTTCAATGTTAAACCAGAATAACAAAATTTTATCCATTGTTTTGCTGCAAATAAGGATAACTCGTAAAAGCATACTTTTGACAGAAGGTGTCTCATGTGGTGCTATTTCATTACATCAGTATATTCGATTTATAAATTAATATTTTAATGGTAAATTAAAACAAATATTAATTGAATTGTTGAGGTGATTAAAAGGTAGATGATGAACATGAGGTATGAGTATCCAAGGGAAAAAGTTCTATGCACTATGAATATCGATGGGGTAATTTAATATTTATGTTGTATTGAACCCATGGGAGATGCATGAAATTATTGACTATGACTTTCCAAGGATAGGGTTTCCCCAAAATGTATCATAGTTTATGGTTATACTGATTAAACCATGTAATAGAACCTATTTAAGGACCTGAATCTAGGAATATAAGAAGTGGTTTTTCAATGTAGCAATAAGGGAGGGGAACCCTTGTTTTGAACTAAAATATTCGAATTCATATGTTAAAACAGCTTATTAGATAAAGAAAAAAAATTATGTTTAAAATTTGTGGGCCAAAGGACTAGTGTTTGTGGTTATAAACTGAAGACCTCCTACTTGTGATTATGGAACATCATCAACATGGATGGGGAAAAGATGCTTAAAAAAGGTCTGTTGAGAACCAATATGTGGTACAATAAATTAAAAAAAACAACTATGACTAATATTGGATATTTGTGTATCAATACATACCAATTAAAGTATAAATTAATCCCCACATTTATATTACGATATTGATAATACTATATATATATATATTACTCATGTGTATTAGTGGGAATTGATAGACTGGGTGCTCTATAATGAAATTTGATGAAAAACCTGAAATGTATAAGTAAAATTATCAATAGAAAAAAAAATTTAATTAGTGGATATAATTTTTATTGATTTTTAGGGACGTATTTATAGGTTTCACTATATATATCTTGATGAAAAAATATGACACATGAATTTTTAAATTACTATGTGGTTGGATACCAACTTTGGAAGAGGCATTCCATCTCAAGCATGGGATCTGTAAGGGAACAATATTTAATGTTTTTATATAGAAATATGTTATTAGTATAGTCTAAGCTAAAATGATACATGGGATGACACCGATAAACATCATATGGTGAGGTTGAAATATTACATAATCTACAGTCTTTCACTTAGGACCTATATGGAATGTAGTTTATAGTTGTGTGATGTTAATCCATAATGGGAATTTTATATTTATATAGAGTGTATTGTGGATTCAATATAGATTAACATCCTATAGAAAGGGAAAAAAATTATGTTTTTTATGGTCATATGGTAGAAACCATATAAAAGCTAATTTGAATTTATATGGATTTCCCCAATAATAACTACATGTGTTGGGATACAAGATCCACTCCATGTATATAGATATCAATGTGTATAAACCATTTCATTAAATCATGTGAATGGGGTAGTTATTAACCTATCTAGGATCAATTTTTTAATTTATTATAGGTATTGTTATCATTATCTATTTCAATAGAAAATAAACATGGAAGAAAAAGTGAAAGAATTCATTATTTATGAATTCATGAGATAGTTAATTCATAGAATCATTGAGGTTTTAAAGCATGTGAAACATGTTTTTATCAAATATATACAATTTTGATGGATGAAATTAAATGTGTTTTTCCTAAAATAATTAATGTAAATGGGTATTTATATCAATATTAGTTAATACTCAATACACTACACATCATTTATTCGATACACCATTGAGTCAATGTTCACCATGATGGATGTTTATGTGGTCAAATTATAATCCCACAATGAATTTAAAAGTTCAATAAATAAAATATTCATTTTCTAATACTAAATATTTTATATAATATTAGCGATGAATTTGATATATTATTCAATATATTTATTCACCAATGCATGAGATGGTGAAGTATGATTGGATAAAATGATGTACCTGGAATATACATTATTCATCATGGTGGATCAGAATAACTATTATTATCCCTAAGAATATTATGAGGGACCAAGAATTGTTGAATTATGTGGTATTTAATTAATTCAATCATAAACTAAGTCATGATCTCCTTTAGGATAATGGATTTATCACCAATTTAAAATAAATCAAATGACAAGAGAATGAAGATAAATAATATTGTTGTTGGTGGTGGGTAGGGACCCATAGATTCACTTTCTGAAATAGCAAAGGGAAATGAATAATTGGTAGTGTAGAGATTATATAGTAGTTTATGAATGAAATTATATTGGAAATTACATGCAAGATAATTCTTGGTGAATTATAAATAGTCACAAACAAAATTAGGAAAAAAGATTCCGTACCATCAGATTTAGTGGGAGTGATTCAACACTTACTAAATAGATCCATGTCATTTGGGATAGATATCCTAAAATACATAAATAATTTCATTCCCTTTGATGTGTCCGAGAATAACTAAATCTTTTTTGTTTAAATATAGGACTCACTATATGTTGGATCCATCTAAAAGGGTTACATTTTATACATAATGGGGGATTTATTCTACCTCAGATATACATAATTGTATTGTAACACGTTAGAGGTACTAAATAAGGTAATTTATTGAGTCATGTATTTCTTCTACCTCTATAATGACATAGGATTTTAGACCCTTTAAATTAATACAATATTCAATAGCACGTGTTACCTAAAACATCAAAATATCCCAAATCCTGACCAAATTGAATAGTGACATATTATATTAAGTTCAATAAGATAATCAATTTTATAAAATATAATAATTAATTAATATAAGTATTCCATTATATGTCCATTTTTAAAATATATAATTGTATTTTTCATTAATAAATTGAATATCAATTAATTAAATGTATTTTATAAGAGGTAATATTTATATTTACAATATAATTTATCAATATTTAATTATATAGAAATAAATATGAAATTAAAAAAACTATATTTAACTTTATATATCGTATATTCATTTTAAAAAAATAAATTATAAATTAAAAAATTATAATTTTTAATAAAATATATCATATATAGATTAAATATTTCCTTAATATCACAATATATAATTTTTTATATTTCTATTAAAAATTAATAATATAATATTTTTTTAAATATCCCTTCATGTATAGAATTATTTTTCTATAATATTTATTTCAAAATTTATGATACCATTTTCTAGGAAAAATATTCATTTTTTGAGTTATATTATAAATTTTAAAAAATTATTCTAGTATACAAACATATATTTTATTTTTTAAAACATAAATAATATTGTTAGCAAGAATTTATTTTGAATACATTTTATACATTTAAATTTCAAATTAATATTTTTCACATAATGAAATTGATTTAAATTATTCTAATTTAAAATTTTGAATTTGTGTTCAAAAATTTTATTGAAAAGTAAATATTATTTTTTTTTCAAAAAGAATAATTCATTTAGGTATAAATATTATACCAAAGTATAATCTGAAATTGTAAATATGGAAATATTAGAGTAAATGACTTCAAAGATGTCATAAACATGTCTAGGAATGCATGGTTGTGACCTTGATTGACATTATCTAGTCTCTTATCAATTATTTCTCATCTTTCTATCCATATTCCCTGAGTGTCCCATTCTTAAAAAGTCATATATATTTACAATAAAGCCACAATTTTCATTTATAAAACATAGTTTATTATTCTCACCTCCCTTTACAACACTACTAGTATATTTTATACCAAAATATACCCTCCCCTATATTATAATCTCTTATCAAACATAAATATGTTCTATAATTCATAAAATATCACCTCTAAAAGGATTAACACGCATGAAAAAGGAGATAATCCATGAATGAGGTAAAAATTTCAAACCACTCCTTTCACATTTCTATATCTTGATGTGAAATTATGCTTCACCAAATTAAATTGAACCAAATTTATATGATAGTATCAGTATCATTATTACATGGATATATTATTATAATTATGGTATAATCATTAACTGGAATTTCTATTTTCCATTAAAAAAATGAAAAATCCAAATCTGTGTAATTGAAAACTACCACCCCCACCAAGTAGAATGTTTTGATTCATTCACCACATAACATTGATAGTTAAAAATGGAATTTAATGAATAACTATGATAATTATGAGTTTTTAGAATTATATAATGATAAATCATAAATCCTTTTCTCCCATTATGAAAAAAAAAATCATTATCCATGACAAAGTTATAACAACCAACTCCATGGATTATTGTATTCAATTATTCCGTACCACTACTTATAGATAGTTAGAAAAATTGCTTTTAGCATAAATATAATTTTTGTATTACTAATAAGGTTCTATCATAATAATTTATTAATATAATAAATATATAAAGGATAAATAATCATTATAAAAAATAACCATAATATATAAGAAAAATAATAAGGGAAAATAATTTATTGATGTAATATAAATATTGTAAGATAAAATTTATTATTATAATTATTTAAAATTAGAATATATCACACGAATTAGAAAGTAATGAAATAATTATGGAATAAATATAATGTTATTTGAACTAAAAAACTTCGTCATCATCCATTAATATTTCTAGATATTTTTGGATATTTTTTATCACATATATTAATAATTATAAAACATCATATCATAGATTAATTTGAAAATATAATTAATGGTTGGTATGATATTAATATTTATATAAATTCTTTTTGTTGCTTATATGAAACAAAAATAGTTTACATAATAAATTTTAAATAACATTTTGTTGGTTCTAAAAATTATTGAAGTGTGTTTATTTTATGTTTCATAATAATGGATAAAGAATGAAACACTAATAAAATGATATTGAAAATCATGAAATAATAATAATTAATAAACTGTAGTAATATTTATGATCTATGAAGTTGAAAAATAGGAAGGAGAATGACTTCTGACACTAGTCCCCTATAACTACACTAATGTTTCAAAACTAGAGAAACCAAATGTTGGAAAATATGTAAAATATAACTAATATATATTCACATTAATTATAAATATAAACATTAAATAGTTTTATGTATGAACATAGTTTTAAAATTAGTCATTAAAGATTATTTTTAATAGTAGGTTTGAGCTCATTTTTTAAAGACAAGATCATGGTAAAGGTTCTTTTTTCAAAAGCATGAGTTAATTTGTTCATGATTATGTTATAAAACATGTTTTATTTTTCATAGTGAAAAAAATATCCCCATAGCCATTTTTTGAAAAGTTTTTTCATATTTAGTGATGTTATACTTTTTATTCCTTCTACATTCAGCAATGGAGTTTCAAATGAAACAATAAAAAATATGTGATGGATTCATTTTCTAATTTTCAACTCCATGAAAAATGTTTTATACTAAACAACATAATTTCTCTTATATGATGTATTAATATCCCTATATACATCAAGTAATATTATTGTATTTCTTCTCATGATAATGAATTTACTTTTTAACAGTAACTCTCTCGTGCTCATTTGATTCGTATGTTACTATTAACGTAAGGGGTATTGTTAACTCCACTCCCATCATTGAGTCAAAATTCTTCTTCTCTTATTTTATTGTTCCATAATTGGTTGATTCAACTATATTATTTTTTATGGGTGATTTCGGTTACTATCTAGTTGAAAATTAACTCTTCTTTCAAATATTTTATCATGGTATAATATAATACTAAATACATATACCACCGTATAATGATATTTTATTTCAATTTAATAATTATTTTTCGTTCTTCTCTATGTATTACTTTCCCATCAATTTAGGATATTGTAATTGTAGTCCAGAAATTTTTTAATCTCATGTGGACTCCATATTTATATTATACACTTCTCCTAATTTTAAAAAAATATAGAACATATGATTTATTGAATTAATATAATAATTTATCCTATATAATTTTATCCATAAATATATATTAGATCTATTATGTTTTTATAAACATATAGTTATTAAATATACTATAATAAACTCATAAATTATTTAAATTTATTAGAAACTACATTATTCACTATATACATAAAAATCATTTACCTCAAAAAATTCTCCATTACTCATAATAAGATATTTTTAATATATGGAAATAATAAATTATTTTACTCATGTAAAATATTTGTATTATTTTTTGTATGAACTATTTAAAATATAAAAAATTATTTGTGGTAAACAATAGAATTTTTATGAAAAAGTGATGGATCTTGTATTAATATGAAAAATTTTAGATACTTAATTATGTGGTTACTACAAATTATAATAGTTAATTTATAAATGATTATATATTGATACAACATAATAATATTAAATTATTAAATTATCGTGGTTTTATTTTTAGTTTGGTTTTGCATTTAAGATAAGCTATCAATCATATCAATTAATTAAATTAAATTATATTCCAAAATGCTAAGGTGTTAAAATCATGCATCTTATCCCACATGGTCTCCACATGTTCTACCTTAAAGACCTGATGAAATATTCAATGTTGGGTATGTTACGAGTGGTAAAATCCTTCTCTTTGATATACCTATTGGAGATGTTGGTTTCATCATAGAGGATGAACATTCTATTTTGTAATTGGATATGACTTCAGGGGAATCATAGGAACCTATAATTAATATGACTTTTATGTAATATAAATCCACTAATTCTTATTCAGAATAATAAGATGGTTATTGAGGTTTGGGATTTTAAATTACAAATAGTTGACATATAGGACAAAAATTCACGTCCTATAAACCAATGGGTATTTCTAACTGGGTTTCAAATCATTGGATGGAATTGCACACTCATATCTTATTATCATGTGTTACATTCCATAACATTTTCAATACATCGAATCAATATAGTAGGTGTCACATTTTAAAAGGTTGAAACATTGTCATGTGTGCATGTTGAATTGTCATTTGAGGCAATGATAATATGATCATTAGATAAATGTATGAAAATAATTCCTTAGAAATAAAAAATTGGGAAATTTAACTACTGTATCATGAGAAAATCCAAATTTCAATACAGTATTACAAAAAATATAACTACGTATACAACTGGACCTTCTCATGTGGCATCCACATCCTATTTTCATATTATTTTTATTTTCATATTTTATTAGATTAGAAAATCTAATGAGTAATCTATCTGGTAGAGTATTTGGGTTGAGAATAATTTGATCCTATAAAAAGTATTTACAATGTATTATTGTACACAAACATCATTGATTTTTCTATTAGACTATAGGGGGTATATACTAAACAAAATTAAAATTCATTTATATTCATCCAAGAAGGAGATAACAATTTATATATCCTTATACATGACATATTCTTCAATGTATACATATGTGATAGTCAGTTTAATCCAAAATTTCAATTGGATCTTTAGGGACTTGATAAAAGCCTCATTAAATTCCATTTATTATTAATGTTTTTCCACGATTAAAGGGATATATAGTTGGGGTGGAAGTTCATGAATGGCATACAATGAGTTTATCATGATTATTTGGGTTCTTTATTATCCTAGAATTGTTGTGTCCAAGTCATGTGGTTAAATAAATAGGTATGTTTTGGAGAAACACTATAGGATTATATCATGGATGTCTTCTCATGATCATCATCGAGGAACAATTATCTTCTTTCCTTAGAAACATAGACAACATTCACAGTAGTGGTTCTATGGGTGTTCAACTTTTTAATTTTTTTTTCACATACCTTAGGGTCGTTAATGAGATTATATTGAAAAATTTATCTATCTTGCTTAATCATTGACTACATTAAATTAGTTTTCCAACTAATTCACATTTATATTGGATTATTCCACATCCTATTTTAAGGACTCATCTAGAATCTGATGAGACATGTAACACCCTCATAATGTGACAGTTGGTGTACCTTAGAAAAATCATTAATAAATGGTCTTGATCACCATTTTCAGTTTAATTGTAGTCTAGCTTAGCATTTAAAAATTATAAATATGATAGTTTCATTGGGGTGGAAAATGTATTTAGTGTTTGTTGAATATTTTTCCTCATATGGATAATGATGTGGGATGAAACGATTAAATTTTGAGTTAGATAATAATTTTACAATAATGCTCCTTAACTGGATATTTTCATCAATTACTCAAAATCATTGTTATATTTAAATGGTAGATACTCATGTCACATGAAACCAAATATAACCCAGTAAAACTCTTGGACAATATATAATTACATGTTGCTAATATTTGATGAAATCTAAATCATTGATGGTGTTTCTGATGAACATTTTATATGGGAAGTATTTGGGATAGTTCTTGAACACAAAATAAGGATGTTTCTTTATCACTAAATTCATGGGATTGTTATCCCCTAGGAAACACATGAATAATCCAAGAACATGGTATTCCCAAGAGGAGTACTTCTTGTTTTTTTAGTTCATGATGGGTATGTATACTAGTTCCTAATGGTGCCTTAGGGAACTGTATGACAATAATTATGTTCTTGATGTGTCTTATTATATGGGTCCCTGAATTTATTTAATTAGTAAGGTTTTAGGTTCTACATGCCATCAATTTTATTTTTACTTTATAATTTGAATGATGGATCAAGAGGATCAATAATATAAAATTTCATAGTATACCACGTGACCTACTCTTGGATGTATACTATCTCATTAATTTCATAAATTAGTCTTAGATCTGTATTTAACCAATATTATAATATATTAATTCCTATAATAATGCCAATTATGTTTTCTAACATTCTACATACACAACTCCAACCTAAAATGAAATCATGATAACCTTAGAGAATTAAAAACAAGTTGTTTAATGGATAGGTTTGAATCAGATTAACTAAATTATGATATATATATATATATATATATATATATTTACGGATATTAAATTTATTTTATACAATATTGTGGTTAATAACCTATATTTTTATGCATAGTAGTTTTTTTAATGATATTAAATATGTTATCATTCAATAATGGTTTCAATAAAAATATTTTATTTATGATTAATTATAGATTTATTATTGTATTATATAAATTATAAATAACATCGAAAAGAATTATAAAAAATAATTCTCAGATAAAATAAGTATCTCATTGGATTTTATAATTTTAATTATAATATTTTATAAAAAATTATATAAATTTAATTTGAAAAAACATAATTTATTCTTGTAGTTATAATTTCAATGCTAGTTTAAGAGGAACTTTTTATTGGAAAAATGTTTTATTTTTCGGAGAATGATGTAGAATAATGATATATAAATGACATAAAATTATTGGTATTATTAAAATAAAAATATATATATATTAAATTCATGAAAACATTTACAAATAAAAATATAATTTTATAATTTATTCTTTTGTTTTAAAAATATTACATTTAATTTGATAAAAATTATTTCAAATTTTAAAACATAAATTATATTTTTGAATTAATTTTCTTACATTAAGATAATATATATATATATATAATTTAATCACTTATATAAGTATAATATAATTATATTACTTCAATTTCTTGAATCATTCCAATGAAAAAACAAGAGGATTAATGTTTGGCATTTTTTGTAAAATAAATTATTTTATGGTGAATAGTGAACAATTTAGATCTTACTAAGGTTGTTTGTTTTATCAAATAATTATAAAAGAGTACCAAGATATTTTTTCAAACCATTATTACAATAAAAAATATATTCTATAAATTTAAATTAATTATTTTTAAGTACTATGAGGATATATAAAACCCATGATTATGATTCAATAAAATTAATGTAATGTTTTAATGGATCATTTTTAATATGTTTATTTTTATAAAATTTACACATATTAGAATTATTTGTTTAAATATATTTAAATGTTAAAGAAATATTATTGATTAACAATGAACAATTTAATTTAGTAAAATCAATAGCATTGATTATTTCTTCCTAAATAGAATTTATATTCCTTAAATACACTTTTCTGAGAATGGGTTTGTCTTTATGTGCACTCATACTAATACTAAATTATATATGTATATGAAATTTTATTTTAAAAAATAAATTAAATATTTTAAATTTCATATATAAATTATTAAATAAGGCTAATTTAAATCATATTCATTTTAAATCATTTCCATTGGGGAATGTGGAGTCAGTATAGTAAGAGTAAATTACTGTAAAAATGCTTTAATCCATTAGAAAGAGGATATAAAATGTGATATATATGAATAGTATTGAGTAGACGTTATAGGATATTTACCTCTATCCCCACAAAAATATTGTTTAATTTAGATACTTGGATGTAGAATAATTTGGTGACATTATGTAAGAAATAATGAGATATTAAATAGGTTCCCTTTTATTCATATATAAAAGGAGGAAAACTTCTCCATATTTAGATAGTAATTACAAATTATTGACTCAACCAAAACTCTTCCCTAGTCACACCACAACACAATTCCCCTTCGTTGGAATATTTTTTCTCACTAAAATAACAATCAAAAAAATTTAAGTAGTTAACCAAGGGAGTAATTCCAAGGGAATTTTAATAAACTCAATAGAACATTTCTAATCTCTTCTCTTCTTTAACACCCCTCAAGTACCCTCCATCCATGAATACATTATTGTACCCACCTGGTTACTATTATTAAAGTTTATTATACTAATGTAATTCCTATTTTGTAATTTCCTCTAAAATAACCAAGATACAAGAAACCTTTTACATGTTTTTTACCAGCCTAACACCTATTTTCATGAACCTTTATCCCTATGATTTCATATTATTTGGTTTATAACTTATCTTGGCTTGTTCTGTGTTATTTTGGAGTTATTAGAGGTTGTTGGTACAAGGTTTGGTTCGATCACAATTAACAAAAACTATGCATCTTTTTGATGGAAATTGTTCACTCTTTATTTGAGATTAAATGAGGGGGAATGGTTAATAGAATGGTTAGTACTAACCATGTATCATACCCCTAAAATATATAAGATCATGATTATGGGGTTAATTTTGTATAGCTCGTAATATTTAAAATTTTGTGGGGAAACCATGTGATGTGAATTAATTTTTCCAAATTTTTATTTTAAGACAAGATACATACCTATTCATTATCATTATTATTCCATTGAAAATTGATCAGAACTAGGGAGACTCACCTTTGAGAATATATGGATTACATGAATCCCAATAATTGATTTGGATGAATCTTTTAATACTGGGATTTTATTATTAGATCTATGTTCCTTTTCCATGTTGTTCTCTATTGTGATCTTAGATGTTTCCTTATTGTCTCGATAGAAAAATTTGGATTATGACATTAGATATATTGTTAGTGTCCTGATCGATTTTTTATTTTTATAGATCCATAATGCAATTTTTATTCTTTTTTGTGATCATCAATGTAAATTATTATTTTTTTGGTAAATATTGATGATGTTTATTAATTATTTCACCTATTATAGAGATGTTAAATTATGTAATATTATTTTTCTAATTGTGATTCCATAATTATACATTTACTTCCTTATATATTTTCTCTACATTGGAGGATCATGTGTGGTTATTTTTTATCTTGATTCATGTATGTGGGTTTTTAAGGAAACCTCAATGAATTGAATCAATTGATTAATGTTTAATTGAAATTTTGTTTCTAATTTATTTCTAATGCTGTAATTTAGAATATTAAGAAGTTATTTTAAAGGAAATTTTTTTTGGGGTTCAATTTACCTTTATAAATGATTTTTTAAAAAATTAAATTTTTTAAACAATTATCTATAATTAAAATGATTAAATTGAATTATGATTTTATTGAGATGAGAAGGAATGAAATGATTTATGATATAAAATGTGATAATTTTTTCGGAAATATAGTTTTATGTGATAAAAAATATTCATTCATGGTTTTTGAAATAATATTAAATTTTTTTGAAACATGATATTGCGTCCTAATAATGTCATTGATTGAACGAATTTATATAACTCAAATAAATTTTATCTCCATGAATGATGGAAAATTATGAATCACATGGGAGTATTTTAAGTTGGAATATATAGATTCTAGGTATAATAATATCAAGCAAGGGTTTGACGTTGACAATTAAACACAAACATAATCAGGGAAATGGGGTTTATTATATGAGTTTATTTTATATTAAATAAAGATTTGTACAAAAGGGGAATTTGTGCACTTGTAGATCCATAATTCATTCAACATTTATGGAAGTTAATGATCGGAAATAATCTTAGGTATTGTTACCATTATGATATGATTGAAAATTATTGGTACGGATTTATACATTCTTATATTTAGGAAATTATTTATCCATGAATGTTTTTATTTTTATTTTTTTAATTTTTATGATAATGATGCATATAACTACCTACTTTTTATGGAGTGGTCATTCAATGCATTTTAATTATTAGACATTTAAATTTTTATATTTTTATATTATTGGTAAAAGTATGACAATATTTTATTACTTGTTTTATTTGATATTGAACAAAGTTGGTTAATTTTTAAATATTTCATGTGAAATTATTTTTTAGATATTATTGGGATTTATTTATCACACCATACCTATCACTTTAGGTGTTTGTATATTTTTTTATTCTAGATTAGGTAAATGGAATGAAATGGCAAAGAGTTGGTGGATGGTCAGGATTTATGAGATAATGGGGATTTGTGGAAATTGGTGGGGCATGTAGCCTGCATGTGAAACAATGTCATCAAGTGTTAATTGATGGATGGTTAAATATGAATATTTTAATGAAATATTAATTTTGAGCCATGTTTCTATTAAATTAATGTTTTTCCCTTATTGAGTTTTTTCATAGAGATTGTTTAATCTTATACATCTGTTTCATTATCTTGATGAGTATTTTCTATGGAAAAATTGTTCTAGAATGCTTTTTTTGATATTATAGTCACCTGGTTTTAGGTATTAGGAATACCATTGGGTCACATTAAAAATTATTTGGGTACCTTATAGACGGATTATCATTGTTGGATCATGAAAAATTGTTATCAATGGAATTTATTTTTCATTTTAAATGTTCATATGTTATTTGGGATATCTTCATACCTAGGACACCTAAATGTTGGGATATATTGGATAGTTAACATGAATGTTTATTGCTAGATATCATTTCAAAAAGAAAAAAAATTATTGTGTTCTATTATAAAAAATTTATTTGAATAGTTGTTTGATCTAATTATAATTTTTTTCAAAATATATGACCTAGAATTTGTGTTTTATATCATAATTATGATAGATAGATTTGATGATATCATGTCTCTTGAGTAATGATTTTCTTGTTATATCATGATTTTTTTGTAGTTCCGTGCTTTGAAGATGGTAATTGGGTAGGCCTCAAGAGGTATTTTCTGATGATCTATGGAATGGGAACCCACTATATTATTAGAAACATATTGATGTCTGAATGAATTCATTCAATGACTTGATCAAGGGAGATACACATATTCCCATTCATTATTTAGTGGGTTTACCTTAAAGGTATGATAATATAGAGTTTTACTAGGAATTCCTTCATGTAATATAACCAATTTTAAAGGTACCAATGTTCATTAGGGGGATGGTTATTGGGTGAACAAGGTTGAGTAGCATTTTCATCTCTTAGAAACACTTAAATCTCTTAAACTACACATTGGTGAATTAAAAATCAAATAGCCTATTAGAAGTTTGTTATATCTTGTAGATCATACTTGCTCGATTCTACTCATGGAGTTGAAATACATCAAGTATATTTTTAGGGCCTTACAATATACAGAAACAATAGCAATGTCTCTGTCGATTTTGTTTCTTAATCGTGAGATAGTTTACTAAACAGTCACAATGTTTAGAACTGATTTTAATAAACTCATTCATTTATCACCTACGGTGTTTTTAAATGACAAGATAATATCATGGAGGATTGAGATGTTTCTTCATGAATTCATCTAATCATTGTTTTTTCAACTCAATCTATTCTCTTATGATCACACTCTAGGTAGATATATCATTGTAGAGCATGGAATAGATAATGATTTGATATTGACGGGGGATAAAATTTCACTTATTGGTAGATCAAGTGGTATGTTTAATAGTAAGATAACTTAAGATGATTCTCATGGTTGAAACTATAGTGGTGGATCTTATTAAAAGCATTTCATAAATCATTGGATGTCTCTAGTGAATTAAAACCTACTTGTTTACATTATAGAAATATAGTGAAATCAACGAAATAATTTATAGTGTAAGAAATTATGTATAGATCATGTGGATGATTAGGCCATATGTATATATATATTAAGCTCTTCATGCATTTTCATAGTGGTTTTGCATAAAAATTATAGAGAGAATCTGAGGCATAGTCAGATGCTTCTTACACAGAGGGGTTTCATCCATTTGCATAAGGGACAAGGAAGATTCACTCTATGGATGCGACTCTAAGGGAATCATTTTTGGTTCATATTACCATTCAAGGTTTTACTAGTATTTCATCACCTCTAGATATTGTTTAATTTGATATTAGAGTATGTCATTCTTTAATATCTATCTAAATTGTTGACCTGATGAACCTTCCTATGACTCACAAGTAGTATAAAATAGTTATTGTTACAGCTATTAGAATAAGAGAAGATAAATTCCATCCATACCCCTATTTCCCTTTCTCTATATATGATATAGAGCTTATATAGGATATTTTATGTTTCAGGATTTTAACCAAATAGATTTTGTTATCATGGTGGATTAGGAAATTTCTAGTAAATATTATATGGAGTTTTATCTTTTGTAGGTATCCTTTATTATTCCAAAAAGTTTTTCCATGTTATTAAAAGATAATGGGACTTATGGTAGATTCGTTTTAAACTACTTTATACTGAGTTGTTTATGATGATATCATTGTTTTCTTTTAAAACTAAAAAATCATCTTTTTGGTCGAGATATTTCTCTAGTATTGGTTTAAATTTTTAATGAATTTTCAACTAAATTTTATATCATATCACATGGTACAGAGGTGGAGTTTTCAATTAAATTGGTACCTGATTACAAACCTATTTGTATTACATCTTATGGTACCATAAATGAAAAAATAAATGAGGTAAAGACTCAGTTTGAAGGCATGATATCCAAAAGATTAATAAAATTGACTGTGTCCTATTAGGCCTCACCATAACTTTTTCCCAATATGGTTAATAGATCCCCTCAGCATTTTCTTAATTTTTTAAAGCTAAACCAGGACATGGTCATGAAAAAAGTCTTGTTTCCCCGATTTGATTAATTTTTTGACCATATGAAAGAGTGAAGTGGTGCTCACAGATTGATCATAATCCTACATATCACCAACATAGAATTAATATTCTAAAGACCAAATTCAGGAATAATTATAGAAACAATGGGTACCTTATTATGCCTTTTCTTCTAACCAATTACCCTACTATGTTCATGAATTTTATGAATAGGAAATTTCATTGGTAACTCTATTGTTATTTTGAGGTATTTTTGGAATAAATTTAGTAAACTGTAAAGCTGAGGAGGATTATGGGTGTAACATGAGATCAATTATACAAATACTAGAAAATTAATAAAACTAAAAATTTGTTTATAATTAAAATTATGAATTCTATAATAATGTTCTATGAATATTTTGTTTCTGAAAAATTCCTTTCAATGCATCATGATAAGGTTAATGTTATTATAACCTATAAAGAACTAAAAATGCCTTCGAGATTCATATCATCTTTGTATTTCTAGGTTATTCCTATAATTTAGTGATTAATGTCCCTAATATATTCTTCACCATTTATAAATATCATTTATAAAAGAGTAAATTTCATATTAAATTCAAAATTCTAGGCTTCTATTGACTAGTTGAATCAACTTTTGACTTTAAATCCTATCGATAATATATGCGATGACATGGTAGAGAAATTTAGTCTTCTGTGATGTATCATGTACATGGATAGGATGCATTCTTTTACAAGTTGAACATGTTATGGCTTATTATTCTCATCAACTTTAGTATCATGAGAATAAGTTTCCCAAACATGATCTAGAACTCATATTTGTGATTAATTATCTAAATATATAACAAAATTAAATTTTTTAGAAATATTTACCTTTTAAACATATCATAAAATATTTTGTTATAACATATCCTAAAATTTTCTGAATATTTGACAGAGTTGATGCATTTCATACCTACATTGCAATGATATAAATTATTCTTACATACATCGTAATAGTAAGGTTGTTTCTAATTTCATTAAGAAATAAACATCTATACATGGTTGTAAAATAATCATATGTAGAGTAGAATAGGATTTATCTAATTTATTGTATTAATTTGGATGAATAGGAAGATGAGATATAGATTTATTTTGTGACTGTTTTATTGAAAACATATATTATTATGTTGATTCATCATTAGAAGAATCCTGATGTTAATTTTGGGGGTATTAGGGCTAATTTATTTAGTTATTAGTATATTTTTCAGTGGTATATATCTTATGAGGGTACTATTTTAATTTGAAACTTATTTAGTGTTTCATTTCCTATGAAAAAAATTTGCACTATAAATTTTCATAATTCGTAAATGGAATTTCAACCAAGAATAGAAAATATGTTTTATGATATGAGGTGAAATTTCAATCTACAAGGTATGAGATAAAACATTGCTGATTTTGTTTCAAATATTTATACATACTATTAGATTATGGAAAATAATTCTAATCCTTCATGATTTCATCATCAACTATATGTACCAACTCAGAACTGGGATGAAATATTGATATGAATTTTTATTATTTTTCTATAAACACATTGAGGGAATAATTTTATATGGAGGTGTATGAAAACAGATTTTTACTCAGCTATATATCATCTTAATTTGGATATAACTTTTTACATTTTACCTAATACTAGTGACCATGGTGTTCCATATGGTTTCATAAGTGCATGAGGACTTTTTAGAGCTCTAAACTCTATCTAATGGGAGGAAATGGAATATAACATGGTTAGTGGAATCCAAGAATTTTTTGTCTTAACTATTAAAGGAGGGATATAGAGTACTATAATGGTGAACAATTTTCCATAATAATGTGATTTTAGTCTCATAGTCATTAAATAATAATTGAATAATTTCATGGGTGTTTTCGTTTCATAGGAATGGTTTTTTAACAATCGGCTTAACCATGTGGGTGCCCCTTTTCTATAGAAGGTTGGGCATAGTTGGCACATGGTTTGAATATTCATTGTTCCAAACTATGCGTTGGGAAAATATGGGTTATTTTACCATCATTCCCATATTTAGTTAATTATGTTCTCCCCTCCACTATTTTTATTATTATTGTAGAAACCCCTATCAAATTTCCCTATTTTTATTGTAACACCCCAGGTAAATAAAGAATATGACATTTTTATATTTATCCATATTTTTGTATAAAATAATAATATTACTTTAATGGGGATGCTATTCTCAATGGCGTACCCAATATGCAACAATGAGTTTCTTGGTAATCATACGTTGCACTCTAATAATAAAATAATATTATTTTAAATGGTAGTTAACGCCTAACTGTTGTGATGGAGGTAATTAATAGAACTAACTATAAAATGATTATATATGTTTTTCAAATATTTTTACTTTTTACAATAAATGTTAGATGATAAAAAATGCGAATGAATCCAATTTTAAGGGTAAACATTCTAATATTCTTTAAAAGGACGATTAACCGAATTTTGATGGAGAACCTCTTTTAATTCCACTTTTTGACAATTTTATGTGTTATATTTGACTGAAAAAAATTCTTCTTTAGAAACGGGACATCAAAATTTACTTTGAGTAAATTTTTGGTATTTTTCCGAAAAAGTTCAATTTTTAATGAATAGTGAAAAATGTTGTATTTTAATTCAAAACCTCTTTTTAATATAATATATTTATATGATTAGATTTTATTTTTAATTGGGTTTAAAGTTAAATTAGAATATATTTTTACCATTTAATACAATAGTGGTAATTGGAATTAATTTCACTTTGAAATTGGACTTAAACTAGTGTCAATCTTTTAATAGATATTGTTTCATAAAAACACGCTATTTGCTCTGACAGCAAGAATTAAATGTTAAATTAATTAATGTAACTTATATGTTTTGAATTTTTTAAAATAGACATCATTTTTGAATTCGGAATATCAAATAGAGATTAGGGTGAATTTTTGGTAATTTTCTGAAAAACATCAATTTTTGATGAATAGTGACACCACTAAGTGGTACTTATAAAAACTGATTTTCTGTTTAAATGAAATTTTTCACATTTGTGTTTTGAATTTCAAAAATCCTACATACATGGTTGTCATTAAGAAGTAAAATGTGGTTCAATGGGATTAAAATAATTTTTTGTGAATAGTAATTTGTTATGTTTTTAATCGCAATTAGAGGTAATTAGTGTAGTTTAAGGTAAAAATAATGTTTTAATAATATGAAATGACCTTGACACATGTCCTACCCGCATTTGATGAGTCATGGCCGACCAAGACAATCCATGGGTCAACTTGGGGACCCCATGTAGCCACTTTGGTTGGAAAATGACATAAATACCTTTTTATTTAATGTTAAAATTAAAATGTCACAAACATGAGTTGTTTAACTAAAACAATTTTTACATGGGGTTATACAAGTCATATTTTTGACTATGAATAGTCATTGGCAAGATAAAACGATTTCCTACATCATGATAGTTTTTTTTATAATTTTTAGACATTAAATAAATAAAATTATTTATGACATCATAATGATGCAGTGATTACCTCATTAATAAAGGATTTAAATAAAATGAAAAGATAATGTAAAATCTATGACCTACACATGTCCAAAACCTATTGGATTGGTGGATTTAGACATCATATCACCTTATACTCGAATTATATCAATGTGGGACCTTTTAAATCCAAAGAAAATTTTAAAATAAAGTAACATTTCTTTACTTTCCAAGAGTGCCCCTCCTCTCCTCTTATAAAAGGCCCCCACCTCTACCTCCTTACCCACACTTCCAAAGCCTTTGGCTCGGCCAAACCCTGCTCATTTTTCCTCTCAAAATCCCTCTATTACTCCTAGAAGCCTCACTTTGGGCAGAAGTCTTCCCAAGTAAGCCTTTGAGCTCAAACCAAAGGGAGTTACCCGGTTTTAAGGTAATGTCTTCACTTGTGTTCTTTTGTTTTATTTTTCTTCTCCAACCCCCTAAACTCTTTTAATTAATTTATTTTGTAACAAATAAAGTATCTTCAATATACTAGGATGTTTTTATAAGAAGCATTCGAGATACACTTACACACACCTACATCAAATGGTTAAAGAACATACTGTTTCTGTGGATGGCAAATTTCTGCCTCACAAAACGATGATTGTTCAACACTCATATAACACCTTAAAAGGTGTCCATTAAGATGTCAATATATTTATATATGATATATAATATTTTTATGTTTTTCTTAAGCTTATGTATTTTTTTTGTGACATACCTTTATGGTTTCCATTGTGGGTAAACACAATAATTTCATTTTAGGAAGTGCGGACTACCGCCCCCTCAAAGTGATTTGATTCATTAATGACATATGTGGGATGTATAAAAAATGTATTTAAAGTTATTATATATGATTTATGCTACATATAAATTATGAATTTAATTCTGGAATTAAAATATACATACCTCTCATTTAGTTTTAATTCCATTAATATGACATATAAATGAAAGTAGCGTTCATGCGTACGTACGGCTTACCGTCTCCATGAACGGTGCATTTCATTTCATACCTCTAAATGATTATGTAATAGTATAAATACATGAATATTCTTGATATATATGATATATATGATATACAAATCATGAATAGCATTCTGGATATAATGAAACATTGACCACGCGAACAACATGTAATTGTAAGAAGTCCACTTTCGACTTAAGAACCAAATATCGACAAAACAAACATTATTAACTTAAATGATTAAATAATGTTTATAACATGGCAATAAGTGATATAAAAGGAATAATTAACATGAAAAAGTTTATTAAGCAAGTATAAATTAACTCAAGTCTATTATTCAGGAGATTAAAGAACGATCGAGTCAAGTCGGACCCGAGGTAAGTGATCCTACTCCTCTCTTTCTTTTTAAGTACACTCTTTTATATCATTCTATTTAAACTCATATTTCTTATGATTGGGGTGTTATTTTATATTAATACTACTGTAATTTTTATGTAAATATTATGAGAGACCCTATTCTCTCTCATTAATCCATTTTGTATGTTTTGAGTGGCGCCGTTAGGCTGCCGAATTTTCTTAAGGGATCTTACCCCTCCTTTTAATTTTAAGTACTCTCCTTTATGTCACTTCTTTTAAGCACCTATTTGTTATGATGGGGGATGCTATTTTATATTCCTCTTGATGTAAATTTTATTTTAATATTTTTAGAGACCCTATTTGATCTCATCAATCCATTTTTGGATGTTTTAAGTGGCGTCGTTAGGCTGCCGAGTTTTCATAAGGGATTTTTCATGTCACTTTTATTCCCGTAAGATTTATGCTAAATTTTCCACAATTTACATTGATTGGTGTATGTACTGACCATTATTTTAGTCATTGTGTAATATAATTTAATTTATAAGTATTTACATCAATGTTGTATTGTCCTTCTTTCACGGGGTGTATGTTACGAAAGATACCCTTGTCGGTAAGGGAACCTTTCCCCCTCCTCTTTTTAAAAGACTTCTTTTGTTATGTCTTTTAATTCACAGACTATTATGTTGGGATATGTTATTATATATCGTTATTGATGTAAATATTATGTCCAACTGATGAGATACCCTTTTTATCTCTCATCAACTCATTTTCTGAATTTTGAAGTGATGTCGTTAGGATGTCGAATATTGCCAAGGGAAATTTTTAACCCAATTTCGATTTCTTTGTGTTCAACATGTAGTTATTGAATATGTCATCCTTTGAATATGTGTGAATGACCTTATATTTTTTTACACTTAATATCCACTTATATTGGGTGTATTTATATTTTTCACACATAATTTTGAGATTGATTTATCCTTAATTTAAGGGTACCTTTCTTATAAGGGATTTCATCACATTTTACATTTCTATTGAGACCTCATTGTTGTTATGCACCAATTCACTCTTATATGGTGTATATACTGTCCTTTGGAATATTATATCATGAATCCATTTATTCACATGATATTATAAATGTTATTCCTCAATTATTGTATTCAACTGTCTCTAAATTGGGTAAAAACCCCTTTAACTAAAATATAGCTTTAAATGTTTTAACGATTTGATCTTATTAATATCCATGTTTTCAAAATTGTTTTAAGGATTTATTTATATGGATATTAATGGTTTAAAATGATAAAAGATTCAAGGTTGTATGAGACACTTTGATTCAAAAATTTCATTATTAATTGTTTTAAATGGTTTTGGAAATGGTTTTTAGAATGGATTCATTATTTCAATATATTAAAATGTTATATTGTTGTTGCAGTGTGGGAATGTTATCTTTCCTTTATGCTTAAGTTATATGCTATGATTATGTTATGGTTCTTGGGAAATGTTTATGAAGACGGGTGGTTCCCTAATAAACTAAGGGCGGGTGAGCCTGATATAGCTCTCTAATGCATTGGGTAATGTGAAGGAGGGAAACGTTAAGGTTTCTCCCAAGGGACACTACTGGAAAAAAAGGTTATACCAATGGTTAAGAACCATTGGTATAGGCTGGAAAACCGTTGGTATACCTTATAAAAACAGTTTTCCAAACCGTTGGCTAGTAAGCTGTGAGGAAAGCCTTATACCAACAGTTTGATCCGAACTATTGGTATATGGGTTATATAAAATTAATCCATTGTATAACAACGCTTTATAACCGTTGGTAATGAATTTGTGGAAGTATTATACCAACGGTTATAAACCGTTGGTAATGTGATTTTCAGGAAAACCTATACCAACAGTTTAGAACCGTTGGTATTGGTTTTCCAGCAACACCTATACCAACGGTAATAAACTGTTGGTATTGGATTTCAAAAAATCCAGACACCTATACCAATGGTTTAAATTCGTTGGTATAGTGATTTTCCAAAATCCGAGCACCCTTATACCAACGGTTTATAACCGTTGGTATAGAGTTTTTCCAAAACTGCACACAGCATCCCCCCTCCCTCCAGTAGCCCCTCCACTATACACCTACATACAGACTTGAAACAGAATTGAAAATGGATTTTTCAGCTCATGTAAATGAAAAATCCATTTTCATGAAAAACCATTACAAAACCATCTCATGTTATGAAATTACATGAATGCAAACTAATTTTAAAACCAAAATGAACATGCTGTATTATCAATGCAATGTAATTTTAAAACCCAACTCACTAAACTAAATGACAATGTAGAAACACACAACATCCAATATCTTATCACCTCAATAATACTCCTTAGCATGAAATATTATATAAAATAAATTTAATGTAATATTAACAAGTAATGATATATTGAATGTGAACAACTAATTGATACAAGAAATAAAAGTTGGAACAAATAATTTACACATTATTAAAGATATTAACCTTCAGTTGAGGTGTAATGAGAAAATCAATAATCAAATGAATTATGAAAATGAATAAAACCTGAATGTGTGAATATTATAATGCGTGACTGAATAAAACATGATAAAAAATCATTAGTTAGAGATTCCAAGCCAAACAATGACCAAAAAGAGAGAAATAAACAAATTTGACTTGCTTCAGATCTATCATTGATCTGTTACATGGGGCCGATGAAACATAAGGATTTATTAAGATCGTAATGTGATATTAGACCACTAGATTGAAGAAACAAATGATTTTGGTGCTTGGTTGAGATAGAAACAAGATCTATGGTGTGATAATCAAACTGTAAGAACCCAATTCCCCATTTCCATGCATGTATTTTTTATTCGGGTTTCATTGAGGAAAATGTAACATTGATGTCCTTTCTAAACCACGTAAAGGTCATGTCTCAACCATGTACCAATTCATGTTGTGTCGTGGTCGTGCCTATTAAGGTGAGGCCTAGTAAAAGCTTATACATAGTGTGTATTGTTAAGGGAAATGTTGTGTATTTTATTTTTTATTTAATATAAGGGAGAGGGGTCATATCTCATTTAAAAAATTAACTTCTTTTGACCTTGGTTCATCCATGTTCGGCCAGGAGCGAAAATTATTCTCTGAACCACTGATTCTCCTATCAATGTCCAATCAGAACCCTGGAAGGTGCATTGGGATCCCACCAATGAGTTCTCCCTTCACCTTAATCATATCCTCCTGATTCCTTTCCTCAATTTATAGATATAGATTTGATAATTTATGAATCTTTTGTGGATTTTCAATGATCTAGGATGAATCAAGATCTGATATTCAACAATATTGTTCTCATGACTGCGAGGTAGGTGGGTTGTTCCTATATGTTGTTTTATCAAGAATTATATGTGCCTAAGACTCATATACCCATGTTTTTGGTATACATGACTTGGAATTACACTGTGATTATCATATGATATTGGTTGATTAGGTTATTGAGGTTATTTCTTTGAGATAGGGAACCACAGAGTTTTGTTTCCCTTGATTAATTTGTTAGAGCTATAGGCCCATGACGCCTTAGATGTATACTGCTTTCCATGACATTTTTTGTTTAGGATGGATTATTGATTATTAAAAAGCAATGTGATAGTAAGATTACATGAGGTGATTTGATTATTATTATGCCATGTAATAGTTAGATTAGATGAGGAGTGTTGATAATAGTCTACGATGTAATAATTTAAATTAAATGAGGTACTTATTTTTACCAGTTAATAGATTAATTACATATGATACATGTGGGTGAGATTGTGATATTTCTGAGGGAGAGACTGTGATGCATAAGGGAGAGGATGTGTTTTTTTCCTAAGGTCAAGACAGTGACATGCATTTAGGCAAGATATTGATGTCTCCAAGGAATTTTTTATCTATTCTTTACATTAATATTTAATGGTTGTTGATTTCTTTATACTATGTTTACCTTTGTACTTTGTTTTTATACATGTATATTCACTAAAATTTGGGCACAAATCTTGTGGTGGATGCCTACTAGTATTATGTCTCATAACCTGTTTGTTTCATGCTTTGGGACCAAGCAGATTACACTGAAAAATACATTTTCATTTTCATGTAAATGAAAAATCCATTTTCATTTGTGACTCATGCATGTCACAAATGACCCATGGATCATTTTCCTAATGTTTCAATAGAATCTGAATGCGTTTGGTCAGTTTTCCGTATGCCGGTAGTTGTTTTCACTTGAAATCATGTCCATTTCAAATAAAAGTGAGACCGTTTGAGTGGTACCGGCCACATCGTGCTTCAGATTGAGGCGGGGTTGACTTGTACATGACACAAATGACCCAGGTATACATTTCCTAAAGTATCAACATAATCCAAATGCGTTTGGTCCATTTCCCGTATGTCAGTTTTTGTTTTTACTTAAACTATTGTCCATTTCAAAGAAATGTGAGACACTTTGAGTGGTGTCGGCCACACCGCATCTCGGATTGAGGCGGGGTTGAATTTAACACATCACAAATGACCCATGGATCGTTTTCATAAATTATCTACACAATACGAATGTGTTTGGTCGGTTTTCTGTATGTCGTTTATTTTAATTAAAAGCGCATTCATTTTAAACAAAAGAAAGACACTTTTAGTGGTACTGGCCACACCGGCCCTCATATTGAGGTGGGGTTTACTTGTACACGTCACAAATGACCCATAGATCGTTTTCCAAAAGTTTCAATAGAATCTGAATGCGTTTGGTCAGTTTTCTGTATGACGGTTGTTGTTTTCACTTAAAATCATGTCCATTTCAAATAAAAGTGAGACAGTTTGAGTGGTACCGGCCACACCATCCCTCATATTGAGGCGAGGTTGACTCGTACACGACACAAATGACCCATGGATACTTTTCCAAAAGTATGAACAGAATCCGAATGCGTTTGGTCCGTTTCCCGTATGTCAGTTGTTGTTTTTACTTAAACTGCCGTCCATTTAAAAGAAAAGTGAGACATTTTGAGTTGTGTCGGCCACACCGGCCCTCAAATTGAGGCGGGGTTGACTCTTACATGTCACAAATGACCCATGGATCGTTTTCCTAATGTTTCAACTGAATCTGAATGCGTTTTGTTGGTTTTCCGTATGTTGTTTATTTTAATTAAAATCGCATCCATTTTAGACAAAAGAAAGACATGTTTAGTGGTACCGGACACACCGGCCCTCGGATTGAGGCGGGGTTGACTTGTACATGTCACAAATGACCCATGGATCTTTTTTCTAAAGTTTCAACAGAATCCTAATGCGTTTGGTCGGTTCTCCGTATGCAGGTAGTTGTTTTCACTTAAAATCATGTCAATTTCAAATAAAAGTGAGATAGTTTGAGTGGTACCGGCCACACCATGCCTCAAATTCAGGCGAGGTTGACTCGTACATGACAAAAATGACTCATGGATACTTTTCATAAAGTATCAAAAGAATCCGAATGTGTTTGGTCCGTTTCCCATATGTCAGTTGTTGTTTTGACTTAAACTGTTGTCCATTTCAAAACAAAGTGAGACACTTTGAGTGGTGCCGGCCACACCGCACCTCGGATTGAGGTGGGGTTGACTCGTACACATCACAAATGACCCATGGATCGTTTTAATTATTTTCAATGTGCATTAAGTCTAATAAATGAAGTAACAAGTTGGTTGACCAATACAACAACTCAAAGAATATACTTTTCTTCTTCCAATTGTAACAAGTATCATTGGAAACATTTTTCCTCTTTCTATATTTAATTACACCCTTCCCAAATGAATAACTAAAATCTTTCAATTCATTAAGCACATCAGTTATATACATATGATGAGGTGGAGCGTCATTCTCTATAGTATTGTCAAATCTTCGACGATTGTTTCTATATGGATGGTTCATTGGCAAGAATCGTCGATGTCCCATAAAACTAAAACTATGATGATATTTCAGTCTTCTCGATTGAGTATTCTTCATTCAAATAGAACATGACAATTTTCCTTTAGTGCTCCATCCAGACATCATTGCATAAGCAGGAAAATCATTGATCGTCCACATAAGCGCAACATGCATCTGAAATATGTCTTTCTAACATGCATCGTATGTGGGCACACCCACATCCCAAAGAAGTTTCAAATCTTTTCTTAAAGGTTGCATGTATACATCTATATCCATGTCAGGATCAGAAGGGCCAGATATCAGTATACTCTAGAAAGTGTACGGCTTTTTCATACACAACCAAGGGGGAAGGTTATAAATGTGTATGAAAACCGGCCATGTGTTGTGCGAAGTAAGCATCTGCCCAAATGGATTAAAACCGTCACATGATAGACCTAGTCTCACATTACGCATGTCGGCAGCAAATTCAGGATATCGACCATCAAATCTCTGCCATGAAAATCCATCTGCAGGGTGAACCAACTCTTCATTATTCTTTTTTCTCTCTGTGTCATGCCATCCCATTTTGTCGGATATTTCATCATACATGAAAAGGTTCTGTAATCTGGGTATCAATGGAAAGTGCCACATTACTTTTTGTGGCACACGAGATGGTGATCCATCATCTTTTGGCTTCCATCGGGAGGTTCCACATTTGATACAATCATTTCATTCAGCAGTTTCTTCCCAAAATAAGTTGCAATCATTCGAGCAAGCATGAATTTTTTTTTGAGAATCCATGTTCATCAACTAACTTCCATGCCATATAGTGGTTTGAGGGAATATATGCATCATCTGGAAGTAAGTCCATCAAGAAGGTAAGAATGTAATCAATTGCAGTATTTGAAATCTCATACATAGTTTTCCATTGAAACATTGGGATTAAAAATTCCAACTTTTCCATTTTACCACATTGCCGATATACTGGAGTCATCGCAGCATCATTAAATTTTTTTACCCTATCAACATCATCATTTTCATTGGACGCATCATGTGTTCTTGTATCGAAATCTTATTGGATGGACATCCTTTCCTTCTCATGATACCGAATAAATGGAAACCGATCATATATCAAACTCTCCAATTCAGTCTTATCATTTGGATCATCAACCTTTTGAGATTCCATTTTCTCTCCATTGTGATATCACACATAATAGTTTGTTTGGAAACCATATTTGGTTATATGACAGCTAACTGCGTCACGACTCAACCAAGGTCTTCCAACACAATTAAAACATGGGCAGTGTATGCGACCACTATCTTAAGACTTGTCAAATGCAAAATCTAGAAAGATGTTCAAATTATTTGGAAAATCGGTTGAAATCTGATCAGTTTCGTACATCCAACTTATGTCCGTTTTTTAAGAAAATTGCAATAATTCATTTCAAAGCAAATAAATAATATTGAAGTATAATCAAAAAAATATTTAGGTAAATGAAAATTGTTTACTTTATATAAAATCATAACTGAAACATTACTCTATATGAGAATCATATTAATAAATACAACAAAATACAGTGTATATAAGAAAATAAGATACGTAATTTCTAATGCCTATATTCAAGGATTTCCCAGTAAGGGGTGTGGGGTTTCTAGGGGGTGGGGCCCTCCGGGGGGTCGGAGGTGTCCAGGGGGTCGGGGGGTGTCTAGGGGGGTCGGGGTGTCCAGGTGGGCGGGCTATCCGTGGGGGTGGTTAGGCTTTCCAATGGGGTAGGGGGAGTCCAGGGGGTGGGCAGGCTATCCAAGGAGGTGAGCGGGGTGTCCAGGGGTTTGGTGGGGCTGTCCGGGTGGGGGGGTACAGGGTGTCAAGGGGGTGGGCTGTCCAAGAAAGTGAGAGGGCTGTCCGGGGGGGGGTGTCCAAGGAGTTGAGCGGGATGTCTGGGGGGGTACAGGGTGTCCAAGGGGGGTGCGGGGTGTCCAGTGGGTGGGCGGGCTGTCCAAGGAGGTGAGCGGGGTGTCCAGGGGGTGGGTGGGGCTGTCCAAGGAGGTGAGAGGGGTGTCCAGGGGGTGGGCTGTCCAAGGAGGTGAGCGGGCTGTCCGGGGGGGCTGTCCATGGAGGTGAGCGGGCTCTATGAGAGGGTATAGGGTGTCCAAGGGGGTGAGGGGTGTCCAGGGGGGTGGGCGGGCTATCCAAAGAGGGTGTGGGGTGTCCAGGGGGTGGGCGGGCTGTCCAAGGAGGTGAGCGGGGTGTCCAGGGGTGGGTGGGGCTGTCCGGGGGGGTACAGGGTGTCCAGGGGGTGGGCTATCCAAGGAGGTGAGTGGGCTGTCCGGGGGTGGGTGGGCTGTCCAAAGTGGTGAGCGGGCTATCCGAGGGCGGTACAGGGTGTCCAAGGGGTGTGCGGGGTGTCCAAGGGGGGTGCGGGGTGTCTAGGGGGTGGTGGGGCCGTCCGGGGGGTTGGAGGTGTCCAGGGGGTCGGGGGGTGTCTTGGGGGGTCGGGGTGTCCAGGTGGGCGGGCTGTCCGCGGGGGTGGTCAGGCTGTCCAATGGGGTAGGGGGAGTCCAGGGGGGTGGGCGGGGTGTCCAAGGAGGTGAGTGGTGTTTCCAGGGGCTGGGGTCCCATTTAAATATAAATGTAGTGAAATATTAGTAGAATCATTTAAAATTAGTTGTGAAATATGATTTAAAGTGTATAAGTTAAAATGAAATATCAAATAAAAAAATTTGAATTTGAATTTTGAATGTTTAAATTAAGTCTCGACCCAGATTAATAGTTTTCGTGGGAAAAAAGAAGATTCACTAGTTGTTTTTATGACTATATTCCATTAAATCTCTAGTTTTAGGAGAAGTTTGTGTTTAATGACCTGGATTAATGTGTAAATGAAATGTCCTATAATTTTGAGATATGAACTATGATATTTTTTACCAACGTACATTTTTGATGAGATATTGTGAGAGATTCACTTTAAAGGAAGTCATTGAAATGTTGTATGATCCATGGATGATGTGTTAATATTGACCTATAATACTGAAATTATGAAGCAGACACTATTTATATATTAGAAGCTAAGGGAGGTCATGGGAAAATAGGATAGAATTATAGACTATTGAACTAGTATACCGACATCATGTGGTAGGATTTTTTTGGGGATTCCTATTAGATGACTAACGGTCATGATTGAAGTACTGGTTTCTCAGTTTTTTGACAACAATGTGGAAGAGGGGGCATTAAGAACATTTCATGTGATCATGACCCAATAGAGTCTCAACCATGTGGAAGGATAGTCAACACGAAGTGTTTCTGCTGGACCATCTCTCTAGCAGTGACTTGTGATAGACATATTCAAAAACAAGTTTTGGAATTGTTTTAATAGCTCAATATCATAAAATGAATATATATAAGTGATATTTGATCATGTTGTTGATGTGGTGGTTTTGGTTGTGTCATCCATGGAATAATTACACTGCGAAATCATTGTGTTCCTATTCCAAACAATGAGGAATTATTACATGTCCATGGTTCATGAAATATCTATTATGTAAAACCTACCCACATGGAGAAGGGTGGAATACGATCTAGAGTGAGATGTAAGATCAAAGAATCCTCTACTAGTAAATCCTCTCATTTTATACAGATGCATCACATGGATTCATATCCTCACATGTGGTAAAAATCCTATGTCTCATTATACTATCTTCAATGAGTGTAATGATTCTAGAAATCTAAAAACTGAAATATTAGATAAAGAAGAAGAGGAACATGAAGGAGGTCGGAGATCCAAACTGGTCCGGCAGAAGGAGCTCCAAAATCGCCAAAATCGGCTATTGCTGCTCCCGTTTAGGGTTCTATATCATAATGGGGGATAGGACGCGTGGCTGGTAATTTGGGGGAAACTTGTGCCAATGGTTTTTAAAAACCTTTGGTATATGGCTCCCCAACCACACCTATACCAACAGATTAATAAACCGTTGGTACAAACCTCCCCAGCCACATTTTTTCCAACGGTTCACATTGAACCGTTGGTAAAAATCACCTTAAACACATCACTACCAATGGTTCACTATAACCGTTGGTAAAACCTTCTGTAGACCATCCTTTACCAACGGTTCTATGAAACCATTGGTATGTAAGTTTGGGGAAAACCCCACATTCCAGTAGTGGGATTTAGGGAATATATTGTGGTGGGTATTCCAAAAGTAACCTAGAGGGTTACTCCCTACGTAAGAATGTTATGAATGCCTCAAGTTATGTTTTATGTCTTATGATTTATATGATTTATCCATGATTTTATGAGGTATGTTAAAGTGATTATGTTTTATGGGTAATATATGATTTCATTCTTATGTATACATGTACTCATGTTTCCTTTCCATATTTTTATATCCCTTACTGAGATTTTTATACTCAACCCAAGTTTTTGAAATGTTTTTAATAGGTCAAGGGAAGGGTACATGATATGATTATAGTGTCAAGAAAGTGTCAAAAAATAATCCATGTTTTATTTTAAATATGATTCTGTTGATGGGAAAAATGAATACTATCTTTTATGTAACCACGTTGTTTTAATGTGGAATGTAATGCAAGTTTTATGATCTAATTCTCTAAAACTCTAAACCTAAAAAGATCCTCAATGTGTAATCGTGTAATAACTCAAGATTAAGTAAGGTTGAAGGCTGGGGCCTTATAGATGGTATCAAAGGTCGGTTTAGATAACTTTAGAGGTTAGCATATTCTTTAAGCATAAGTGACATTACCATAATGGTTAGGATTTCAGAAAGAGTCCTAGTTTTAGATAAATTGAATGAGTATGTATATCTTAGTGTTTACCATCCTCATTAGTACATGATGGTTTTGTTGATATACTCACACTAACATTTCTATTTTTAGTGAATGGATGGGTCTTGCAGGCACCAAAGAGACAACAGGTTTGAAGGAAACTGTGGTGGTTCTCTGATTAAGATACTACATAAAATGGGGGATTCAATGAGGAAACTCGTGGTTGTTCTAAACCAACTATCAAGGAGTCATGATCAACCACTTGAACCTTGGTATGATCTGTAATGCATCATGTCTTAGATGACCAATTGATGTGGAAGATCAGGTAATAATTAAAAAGGTAATCATTAGAGTTTATTTGATCCTTACTTTTGAGGTAATTATGGGTTATTATATGTTATGATGGAAAATGAAAGTCCTGAGATAAACTTGAGGTTAAAATATGTTATGATCATTTTTTAAGATTTTATCTTGTTTTGGTGAATGTTTTAATAATTATATAGTTTTGGAAAAAGGACAACATGCAGACCGTGGGACAACCCATCGCGTCAGACAAAGCTGCGTGAATCGAACCCACAACCAAAGTGCGACTGGTTTTTATTGACTACCACTGGAATACATGAAGTCCCTGGTTAGTTTGACTAATTATTTTTAGTTATATGATTTTAGGAATCAATATTAAGTTTATTTTGGGTTATCTATGGAAATTATTAACCTATCATCGAGTATATGTGATTAGGTTAATTACTTTTTAATATGAGACATTAAGAGAAACTGATGTTGTTTGGTGATAAATGTTACGATTTAACTTGGAAGACAATGTGACTAAATCCTTAAAATATTTGGGTTTCAATCATAGTTTGGTTTATTTTGAAGAATTTTATGGACAAATTGTTTATCAAATGGTCCTCAATGAACTTTTGGTTTCTTTGGAAAAATTTTGGAGATTAAGAATAGATTTTTTCTTTTTATAAAGGGTTATCCTTTTCTGGATTATCTGATCTTGTACTAACCTTTTTGGTTTTGGTTTTGGTTAAAGTATAAAGACATGGGAAGTATATAGTTCACTTTTGTGGATTAGGTGATTCTATAGAAGTTGATTATAGTGAACAAGTCCTCTTAAATGCTCGTCTTTTGGAGAAAATATGAGTTTGTGTAAGAAATATAATAAAAGTTGAAAGTCAACATGATAAGTAATTATGTTTCCTTATGAATAAATTACTCAAAAAACAAAAATTTTGTCTATTAACTTTTCTTACTGGGGAATTGAATACCGTTTAACCCATCACACGTTTTCGATTTTCTTATGGTTAACATTCTCTTAGACATGTTTACTATCACTCTCCATCAGAACATGACCCTATGTTTTCTCCTCCATGTCCATGGTTTCCTACATGGAATCCTAGTATGGGTTAACTCGGGTGACCTCTGTACTTATCATTCTTTATGTTAAAGTGATTGTTTTACCGACTCTTGTTCCGATGTGGGACTTTCAAGGATGTTTCTGAGCCCAATTTTAAAACTGTGAGGACGCAATTCCCAAAAGGGGGAAGGATGTAACACCCCAGGTAAATAAAGAATTTTACATTTTTATATTTATCCATATTTTTTTAATAAAATATTAATATTACTTTAAAGGGGATGCTATTCTCGATGGCGTACCCAATACGCAACAATGAGTTTCTTGGGAATCTTACGTTGCACTCTAACAATAAAATAATATTATTTTATTTGGTAGTTAACGCCTAACTGTTGTGATGGTGGGAATGAATATAACTAACAAAAAAATGATTATATGTTTTGTCAAATATTTTTACTTTTTATAATTAATGTTAGATGATTAAAAATGTGAATGAATCCAATTTTAAGCGTAAACATTCTAATATTCTTTAACAGGTCGATTAATCGCCTTTTGATGGTGAACCTCTTTTAAATCCACTTTTTGACAATTTTATCTGTTATATTTGACTGAATAAAATTCTTCTTTAGAATCGGGACATCAAAATTTACTTTGTGTAAATTTTTGGTATTTTTCCGAAAAAGTTCAATTTTTAATGAATAGTGAAAAATGTTGTATTTTAATTCAAAACCTCTTTTTAATAAAATTTATTTATATGATTAGATTGTCTGTTTAATTTTCATTAAAGTTAAATTATAATATATTTTTACCATTTAATCCAATAGTGGTCATTGTAATTAATTTCACTTTGAAATTGGACTGAAACTAGTGTCAATCTTTTAATAGATATTGTTTCATAAAAACACGCTATTTGCTCTGACAGCGGGAGTCAATTGTTAAATTAATTGAAGTAACTTATATGTTTTTAATTTTTTAAAATAGACATAATTTTTGAATTCGGAATATCAAATATAGCTTAGGGTGAATTTTTGGTAATTTTCTGAAAAACATCAATTTTTGATGAATAGTGGAACCACTAAGTGGTACTTCTAAAAACTGATTTTCCATTTAAATGAAATTTTTCCTCATTTGTGTTTTGAATTTCAAAAATAAAAAATAAATGGTTTTCATTAAGAAGTAAAATGTGGTTCAATGGGATTAAAATAATTTTTTGGTGAATAGTAACTTATTAAGTTTTAAATCGCGATTAGAGGTAATTAGTGTATTTTAAGGTATAAATAATTTTTTAATAATATGAAATGACCTATACACATGTCCTACCCTCATTGGATGAGTCATGGCCGACCAAGACAATCCATGGGTCAACATGGGGACCCCATGGAGCCACTTCGGTTGGAAAATGACATAAATATCTTTTTATTTAATGTTAAAATTACAATGTCACAAACATGAGTTGTTTAACTAAAAAAAAATTTTACATGGGGTTATATAAGTCATATTTTTGACTATATATAGTAATTGGAAATCTAAAAAGATTTCCTACATCATGATATTTTTTTATAATTTTTATACATTAAATAAATAAAATTATTTATGACATCATAATGATGCATTGATTACATCATTAATAAAGGATTTAAATAAAATGAAAAGATAATGTAAAATCTATGACCTACATATGTACAAAAGCTATTGTATTGGTGGATTTCTAAACCTTATCACCTTATACTTGAATTATTTCAATGTGGGAGCTTTTAAATTAGAAACTCATTTTCAAATAAAGTAACATTTCTTTACTTTCCAAGAGTGCCCCTCCTCTCCTCTTATAAAAGGCCCCCACCTCTACCTCCTTACCCACACTTCCAAAGCCTTTTGTTCGGCAAAACCCTGCTCCTTTTTCCTCTACACATCCCTATATTACTCCTAGAAGACTAAATTTGGGCAGATGTATTCCCAATGAAGCATTTGAGCTCAAACCAAAGGGTGTTACCCGATTTTAAGGTAATGTCTTCACTGGTGTTTTTGGTTTTATTTTGCTTCTCCAACCCCAAAACTCTTTTTATTAATTTCTTTTGTAAAAAATATGGTATATTAAATATACTAGGATTTTGTAATAAGAATAATTAGAGCTAAACTTACACACACCTACATCAAATGGTTAAAGAACCTACTATTTCTGTGGATGGAGAATTTATGCCTCACGAAACGATGATTGTTCAACACTCATATAACACCTTCAAAGGTGGCCATTAATATGTCACTATATTTATATATGATATATAATATGTTTATGTTTTACATAAGTTTCTGTATTTTTCTTTTGTGGCATACCTTTATGGTTTCCATTGCGGGTAAATACGATAATTTCATTTTAGGAAGTGCGGACTACCGCCCCCTCAAAGTGATTTGATTCGTTAATGCCATATGTGGGATGTATAAAGGATTTATTTAAAGTTATTATATATGATATATGTTACATATAAATGATTAATATAATTCTGGAATTAAAATATAAATACCACTCATTTATTTTTAATTCCATTAATATGACATAGAAATGAAAGTAGCATTCATGCGTACGTACAGCTTACCATCTCCATGAACGGTGCATTTCATTTCTTACCTCTAAATGATTACGTAATATTATAAATAAAGGAATATTCTGGATTTATATGATATATATGATATCCAAATCATGAATATCGTTCTGGATATAATGAACCTTTGACCACACGAACAACATGTAATTGTAAGAAGTCCACTTTCGACTTAAGAACCAAATATCGACAAAACAAACATTATTAACATAAATGATTACATAATGCTTATAACATGGCAATAAGTGATAGAAAAGGAATAATGAACCTGAAAAAATTTATTAAACAAGTATAAATTAACTCAAGTTTATTATTCAGGAGATTGAAGAACGATCGAGTCAAGTCGGACCCGAGGTAAGGGATCCTACTCCTCTCTTTCTTTTTAAGTACACTCTTTTATGTCATTCATTTTAAGCTCATATTTCTTATGATTGGGGTGTTATTTTATACTACTCCTACTGTAATTTTTATTTACATATTATGAGAGACACTATTCTCTCTCATTAATCCATTCTGGAAGTTTTGAGTGGCGCCGTTACGCTGTCGAATTTTTGTAAGGGATCTTACCCCTCCGTTTCTTTTTAAGTACTCTCCTTTAAGTCACTTCTTTTAAGAACATATTTGTTATGATGGGGGATGTTATTTTATATTCATCTTTCTGTAAATTTTATTTTAATATTATTAAAAACCCTATTTTATCTCATCAATCCATTTTTGGAAGTTTTAAGTGGCGCCGTTAGGCTGCCGAGTTTTCATAAGTGAATTTTCATCTCACTTTTATTCCCGTGAGATTTATGATACATTTGCGAAAATTTCCTTTGAGTGGTGTATGTACTGACCATTATTTTCCTCATTGTGTAATATAATTTAATTTATTAGTATTTACATCATTGTTTTATTGTCCTTCTTTCACAGGGTGTATGTTACGAAAGATACCCATGTCGGTAAGGGAACCTTTCACCCTCTTCTTTTTAAAAGACTTCTTCTGTTATGTCTTTTAATTCACATACTATTATGTTGGTATATGTTCTTCTATATCCTTATTGATTTAAATTTTATGTCCATGTGATGTGAAACAATTTTTATCTCTCATAAACTCATTTTCTGAATTTTGAAGTGATATCGTTAGGCTGTCGAATATTACCAAGGGAACTTTTTAACCCATTTTCGATTTCTTTGGGTTCAACATGTAGTTATTGAATATGTCATCCTGTGAATATGTTTGAATGACCTTATATTGTTTTACAATTAATATCCACTTATATTTGGTGTATTTATATTTGTCACACATAATTTTGAGATTGATTTATCCTTAATTTTTGGATACCTTTCTTATAAGGGATTTCATCACATTTTACATTTCTATTGAGACCTCATTGTTGTTATGCACCAATTCACTCTTATATGGTGTATATACTGTCTTTTAGAATATTATATCATGAATCCATTTATTCACATTATATTATAAATGTTATTCCTCAATTATTGTATTCATGTGTCTCTAATTTGGGTAAAAACCCCTTTAACTAAAATATAGCTTTAAATGTTTTAACGATTTGTTCTTATTAATATCCATGTTTTAAAAATGCTTTTAAGGATTTATTTATATTGATATTAATGGTTTTAAATGATAAAAGATTCAAGGTGTTATGGGACACTTTGATTCATAAATCTCTTTATTAACTGTTTTAAATGGTTTTGGAAATGGTTTTTAGAATGGATTCATTATTTCAATATCTTAAAATGTTATATTGTTGTTGCAATGTGGGAATGTTATCTTTCCTTTATTCTTAAGTTATGTTCTATGATTATGTTATGGTTCTTGGGCATTGTTTATGAAGATGGGTGGTTCCGTGATAAACTAAGGGCAGGTGAGCCTGATATTGCTCTCCAATGCATTGGGTAACGTGAAGGAGTGAAACGTAAATGTTTATCCGATGGGATTTAGGGAATATACTATGGTGGGTATTCCAAACGTAACCAAGAGGGTTACTCCCTACGTAAGAATGTTATGATTGCCCCAAGTTACCTTTTATGTCTTATGATTTCTATGATTTATTCATGATTTTATGAGGTATGTTAAAGTGCTTATGTTTTATGGGTAAAGTATGATTTCATTCTTATGTATACATGTACTCATGTTTCCTTTCCATATTTTTATATCCCTTACTGAGCTTTTTATGCTCATCCCATGTTTTTGAATTGTTTTTCACAGGTCAAGGGACGGGTACATGATATGATGATAGTGTCAAAGAAGTGTCAACAAAGAATCCATGTTTTATTTTAAATATATTTCCTTTGATAATGAAAATGAATACTATATTTTATGTTACCACTTTGTTTAAATGTGGAATGTAATGCAAGTTTTATGATCTAATTCTCTAAAAATATAAACCTGAAAAGATCCTCAATGTGTAATCTTGTAATAACTCAAGATTAAGTAGGGTTTAAGTCTGAGGCCTTATATTTATCACTCTTCAACTCTAATATATTAATCAATCTTCAGATTCCATATAGAGTTTGATTTGATCATCGTTCATCTCATTAGATATGGATCGATAAGTAATCTGTTAATATTCAATCATTCTTTATTCTTCTTCCAATCGAAGATTCTATTTAGTTGCAGGATCATATGCCTTATTTTAATGGTGTTGATTGGTTCATCATATATATTTTAATACATGATGAAATTTTGGGTTTCAATAGAACATGAGAGTCTTACGGCTACAGGGTATGTGGTTTATAACCTACTCCACATGTTTTTTCATTTTATAAATTGATATGTGTGTGTGGAGATTTCAACAGTAGATATCTATTTAATTGTTGATTGTTTCAATTTGTCATTGAGAACCCATATTTTATGACACATTATATTACATTTATCCATCGATGGTGGTTACATCATTAATAATGTCATTCCAAGTAGGGGTTTTTAAATAATTGTGTTTTTTATATTTTGACATGATAGTATATGCCACCACTCGGGTGTGCTTATGCTTGGACTTTATAATGGTAAGACTCCCTTACATAAATATATTTTTAATTGATGAAAGGATTGTTCAGTTTTAGATTCCACTTTACCCACATATGATATGTTAATTAATTTTAAAAATCAATATAAAATTGAAATGGTAGGTACATTTTATAAATATATATATGTCTTTTCCTAATTTCAATATAATCATTTGACTTTGTTCCACATCCATAGAACCCATTTACATTCCAAGTGGAAGGTATAAGTGTAAACCTTATAATATGATATTACTTACATAGAATTAATTAAATGATTGTATTCTCCTTGGCCTTAACAAACTAATGAACAAAAAGACATCAAAAAAATGAACATATTAAATTGAATGATTATACATTGTCCAAATTTATTAAATGAATTAATTGTATGGTGCATTTTATATGGAACTATAAATTACCACATTATAGGGTAGCCTCATGTTTGCTTTTGGATTCTTGAGGTAATTCAATGATCACTAATGGACTACATTCTGATTCAAGGATGACCGTTTTCCTACATGAGACCCACCTAGGAAATTTATCATCATCTATTATTGTATTCCTAGTATGGAATTGTAGGATCCCTTATATGTCATTTATAGGATTACATTTATACAATCCTTAAATCATGAATAGATTCTATGGACATGAGGTTCCATGGATACATCCTTGGACTAAGACATAACTTATACAATTTTACAATGTACATTTTCCTTCGACTATGTTAGAATTATTAGTGTGGAATTACTGGGATAATTCTCCTTGTAATACACTTTTAACCCTTAGCCAGACTATAGTTACTACTGATTTGGATACCCAAGGGGTCAATATGTCTTTGGTTGTTACCATGGAACCTCCTATTTATAATTAACATCATGATTCAATTCTATGTATTTGATCTTTCAGTATCATTATTATATCTAATATTTAGTTTCGGCGTTACCTCACATAACCTAATTGTATAAAATGGAACATGCGTAATTAATGAGATAATTTAATGATCATACATCATCCAATGGATTAAGTAGGAACTTTTGTATTTATATTATTGTATTTGTTTTCTTTAACATATTCATTCAGGAACATTGTTTTAGTATATATTACATGTACATGATATTATAGACACTATTGGTGGTGGCATGTGGAGAGTTATCTCACACACCATCCAGACCACCTTTGTTACCCAATCACATTGCATGTATATAGGTATTGAATAATGGATGAATATGACTTCAAACACTTGATCACTAGATATCGTAGGATGGAGATAGTTAGAGATGACCAAACTAGAGATCTGGATTCCTGGGATGGTTTTTGATACCTTTTTTATACTTTTTGATGCATGAATTTTTCTTTACATTTTATCCAGGTATTGTAGTTTTATCAGTTCATGAGAAAACATCACCATATTTTTTATATTGATATTATATGTTCTCATTATTTATTATCCCTATCTGATTAGAATGTTCTATTTACATCTATTACACTACTTCCTCTACTTTTTTTATTATCAGCTATGATAAGCTCTAGTAATGATGGAACAGTCACTCCATTGACAAAACATATTCCATTTATTCTAGTTTATTGTGCCTAGATTTTTGACAGATCCACTTGATTCCTAGTTACCCATTGGGGTCAAGGAACCTCTCAGTGGAATTGATTTCCATGATTTCACAATGTGTTATCAGATTAGTCACTTTATTTATTTACTATTAGGAAGAAATAGTCAGTAGTGTTAGAGTATTTTCATGTTGGTTATTAACTATGCATGGTCAAAACTTACCTCAGTTTTGAGAAAATTTTTGAGTTTCGTTAATAATTGTTTTGTCATATTTTTCCCATTAAACATGAAATAATGTATCCATTTTTTATGTACATGTAATGTGTTTTGGTTATTTTTATTATAAATATTGTTGATTTCATTCATCCTTGGCTTGATGATATTAGGGAAATGATAATTGTTACATGAATCATTATAGGATCAATGATTTATCATTAAATGTGTATTTCCATTCTATATAATTGTGTTTCAATATATTAATATTCATGATATTATTGCATTTTTTAATTTATGTGAGGTAGTTATCTTTTAATTTTGATATTTTATAGATGTTATTGAGTGACTCGTAGTTTTAATTCCTAAGGAGTTAAACACCCTCATGGGTTGTAATGAGTAATTAATAGAGTTTATATATTATATTAAAATAAAATGTTTTTTTCAATGATTACGTGTGTTGGAATGATTCATGGGAAATGACTATCCACTTTAAATAATCATTTATTTATGGAAGTAGGAGAATTAATGTTCAAGAGTGAATCTTGACCTGTAAAATGAAATTGTAGAAAAAATTTATGATGTATGACATAGTTGACCATTAATTTACTAGAACCCATGAAACATACACATAATAACTTAACAAAACATTTCCATCATTGTTGGTAGTTAGGGTAGTATATTTGGGTAGTGATACCTTTTGGTTCTTTTAGATTCTGTTTGTGTGTCTATCTATCTACTAAATGATTTTTCAAAGGTGTGTTCTTATAATGTTAACACCATTTATTCTATATAGTCCTCATGTCAAGCACTACAAGTGGTGAGCTGACCTTGCTCTATAAATTGTGGGCCCTAAGCCACCATTATTACATCCAAGAGGGCTCTCTGAGTCACCACCTATTACATACCGACAAGGGATTTACTATCAACTTCGTGATAGTTTCTTACATCTGATTCAATCCATGCATGGTGCTCTACCTACATCACATATGATGGGTGATTTGACTCTTGAGTTCCAGTAGAAGAGTCCACCTATATTTTCGGGGGATAGCGACCCCTATGCTATTGATTCTTGGCTATAGGCCACCAAGACGCTAGGGATAGAGTGTTTTCATTGATTGAACTAAAATCCGGATATCATCTTGTGTGAGTTAAGACATAATTCATACCATATAAAGATTTACCTACTATGTATGGTCAGTATGAGTACCTCATTAATTCATTTGGTCTAAAAAATGTGATGATTATTTTCATGGATCAGATAAATTGGGTATCCCATGCCTCTTTGGATTATTTTTTTGTGGTTTTTTTGGTACACATATTGAGGTACTATCACACTTTTATAAACCATTCATATAACTATGAGATCATTCTGAGTACAATAATATAGACTAAAAAATATTTCACATGTTATATTTTCCACTTCTAGATATAAAAACATTATTAATTGGCCATAGATTCTTGGAATATTGAATATTTTGTGATTTAGAGAGGTTTAAGGATGTGGTTTACTTGGAGAATCCCAAGACCATGTTAGATATCCAATGTTTCTTGGGGAACTAAAGTTACTAAAAGGTATTTTTATATGAATTTTCAGAACCTTTTGAACATAATACTATTAATACAATGCGGGATTTCATGTTCCTTTGGTCAGAAGAGTGTGAAATAGCCCTTCTAGAGTAGAATGGAATTCCTGTCATGAAACTTATTTTTATTCTCCTAGATCCTAGATAATTCTATATAGTTTTCTATGATGAATTTCAAATTGTTCTAGGAGTTTTTAAAAGGAATGTGGATAGAGTTGTTTCATAATAATCTAAGTAGTTGGGGCTTCATGAAAGGAACTTCCGGACACATAACCTTGAGCTAGCAGTAGTTGGTCGTGCAATACATTACTGGAGACACTATCTGATGGGTGAGCTATTTGTGTCATAGAAGGACCACACGAGACTCAAATATATATTTATATAGTATTAATTGAATCTCAATGACTTATCATGGGTTAAAAATATTCATTTCATTGACATTTTTATTTTCTATATTCATAGAAATGAAAATACATTAAATTATGCACTGAGTTAGAACAATATTGAATAGGACGTATGGGAAGCCATTGTCAAATAGAAATTTAAAGACATATTTTTTTGAGAATTATCCAACGTTCAACAATAGTCATGAAAAGTGTTATATCTTATCCTTGAAATTTAATTCCTCACTTTTTGAGAAGGTGAAGAGTAGAAAAGTTTTTGATCCTGGGGATTGGTTCTTTATTATAGTATTTTTGGAGATGACCCCCTATAGATATTTCTATAAGAAAATAGGGAATCCTAGTTATATATGGATGTGTCTAGGTTCATATAGATATGATAGTAAAATTTTTGTGAGAGTTTAAGGATTCTCATTAAGTGGTTCATCCATGAATCAATAATATATATCGATATATGGGATGCCAGTGTTAGTTCCTAGGGATGAAATGTAAAATAAGAGGCTTTATGAATAGGTATTCCACCGGTCAATAAGTAACTGTAGAGCCCCAGACACCTGTTGGCATATTACATCTACTTATAATCCTAGAAATAAAATTGTAATACATTTCTAGGGACATTTTAGTCAATTTATGGATGTCTTCTAGAGGAAGTGATGTTTCACGGTTTTTCATTGACCGACTAACGATGGTATAAAACTTACATCATGTCTAGGAGACCCTCATAGTTGATGAGATGGGAGTATTGTTTATCTGAGAGATAATCATATAACATGGGGTTCCACAATTTATCATTTCATTTAGGGGTGCATGTTTTCCATCATGGTTCTACCAAGGGTTAAAAAATTATATGGGTACATAGGTGATTTTGAGCATTTGTTTTCACCCATAGACTAATGGATAATCATAATATACAATAAATGTTATAGAGGACATGTTATTTAAATTAATACATTATTTTGGGGTTTCATTGGTGAATAATATCCCTCTTATCATGCTTTCCTAAAAAAATCATACAAGAAAGGATTTAGATGGATTCTTTTGATTCCTTGTATAAACGGTCATTTCATTTTCAACTATGCTTGGTTGGGGTAGGTGAGGAAGCCTTCTTATGTCCTTGTCACATGAAAGAGGCTTTTGATAAGGTTTAACTGATAAATATTCTTATGCATATTGCACAGTATATACAAAAATCATATGCTAACAACAGTCAATGTCCAATGGATTTTGAGTTTGGGGATCGTCTTTTCATGAAAGTACCAACCAATAAAGGGTATATATAGATACATTGCCAAGGGATGTTTTCACCACTATTTTTCTGGTCATTTAAGATTTTAAATGGATTGAACATGCTAGAATTTGTTTTTCAACTTCTTCATAGGTACCATGCCATGATAATTTTCTTCCTCATTCTTTAGCATAGTCAGTATCATGTTATCTCATTTCATACTTTTCACCATGTGGAATTTCAGTTAGGATTTTATGATTTTTTTATATTGTCCTATATTAATCATTCATTAGAGTATTAAGGTTTTCATATTGTTGTTTTTCCCTCTAGTATTGGTGTTTTGGAATCACAACTATGAATACAATGAGTCATGGGAGTGAGAGGCCCACATATGTGCCTAGTTTCTATGGTTTGTTTCAACCATTATTTCATCACCTATGTATGGTGATCTCGAGAAATAGTTCAATAAAATTGGAATGAATTTATGGTCCTACCATTTATTTAAGCTATATATCATTTTAATTTTTGTCTAATTGAATACTTTTGAACTAATATGAGTGATTAATGAATTAATGATGGTCTTAGGAGAGTTTGGATCAAGTTCATACCTCAAAACCATAGCAAGTGGGTGGAAATTGATTATGATACTATTAGTGGAATACATTTGAGGTAGGACACATTGATAGTTTTAATTGTTCAAGGATAGAAATAGTGTTGTAGGAGGGAACAAATTTTTCTTTGACATTGTGATTTTGGCCGTGCGATCATGAAAAAACTACAATCAAATTTTAGAGTTGATTTTCATGGTCATTTCACCGTGTTCTGAAACATTCCACCTAACAGTGATGGTGTTCCCAGTCAATAGTAGATCAAGCTTGGTCGTTGCATGGTTTGGTAGATCGTGTGGAAATATCAGGCGAAGGAAAAATTTCATGGTTTCAACAATTTCCCCCTCAATGATCTAATTAATTTCTCCCTCCACCTATTTCATGTAGAATGACCTCTCAAAATTTCCCTCTTTTGAGCCATCTTCATTGAGAATCTTGGATTCGATTATGAGTTTCTAACAAGAGTCCGATTCAATTTTTTTCAATCATGTTGTATCCTCATCAGTACGTAATTGATTCCTTTTTAATCATTAATCATTTTTCATCCTATGAAAAATTCTATTTATATGAAGGATCTTATGATCAATTTTGAAGGAATTTATATGTTCTTTATACCTCCTCTAAAAAAGAAAAAACTACAGGCTTATACTAGAGGAGGGGATTCATATGAGTATGAGGTAGGAAACCTATAAGTCACTCCTCAAGTATCGTCATTTTATAAATTATTATGTGTACATGAAAATTTCATTAGGTGTCCTATTTTTAATTTATGTGTCTTTATTATAATCTTTATAACTATAATATATTATTCTTTCTATTAATGTTATCAGTCATTGTTGGATACATCAACAATTATGAAAATCTCATGTAGTGTTTTGCTTTATTGGGTATTCCTAGTCTTTTTCCAGGTTTGTTCGAGCCACCATTTTGTTGTTCTTCATCATGACATTGATAATGGTAATCCCATCTAGATTTAATTAATTGTGAAATGATTTATGTCTTGTACGATGTTGATTTAGACTTGAAAAAGATAATTTTTTTCTTTAATTTGGTATATATATTTTAACTATAAATGGAAGGTATATTGTATATATATGAAATTTCCTTCTTTAAATATAATCTAATGACTTATTTTTACATCCATAGAACCATGTTCATGTATTATATAATTTATTAGATTTAATATTATTAATTTATTTCAATTATGAGAAAATATTTAGATGGTTTCATTCCCCTTGGCTTTCTCACAATAAGGAATGATATGGCTCGAAACCAACAAACTAATTAAATTGAATGACTATTACTTGGATTAAATTTTTAAATTTATTCATTTAAGAGATACTTTACATGGATGATGAAATTATTATATGTGTTTTCGTACACTCAATAGCTCTTGGATTCCTGATGGAATTAATTGATCACTCATGGATTCCATTCTAATTAAAGGATGAGGGTTTCCTTAATTGAGACCAATCTTTGAACCCAATCCTCATCTATCATATGATTCCTGGTTTGTCACCATAGAATACCGTCATTACCAATTATAAAATTTTTTAGAGATACTTTTGGATCCATCATGGATTCTATTGAAAATAAGGTTCCTTGGTTATATGTTTGGGCCTATCCATTTTATATACCATTTTTCCTAGGATGCTTTCCTTATACTTCGTTTAATTCATCTTTTTGGAATTCTATTGATGATGATCCATATATTATACTCTTACCAATTAGAGAGTCTAAAATTACTACTATGTTGGAGTCCCTTGAGGTCAAGTTTCTTTGGATATTACCTTGGATCCTTCTAATTATAAATAAAATGATGGTGTCATTCTATTTATTTGATATTTCACAATCATTATTATATTATATTTTCAAGGATGTTACTACCTCATGTGACCTATTAGTATAAAATGGAACTAAATTAATTAATGAAGATGATTCGTGTTTAGATATTTTCCAAGGTCTAAATAAGTTCCTTGGGTATTTTGATAAATATACAACAATAATTTTATAGTATTGTATACATGAGTGCTCAATTAATTCCATCAAGAATCCAAAAGCTGGTAGCAGATGACTGAGTTGGAGATCAGGATACTGGAGAATGTATTTGGACTCATTTTATCTTTTTTTTGAATAGATAGTATTGTATACATATTTATATCCATAATTTTAATATTTATAGGTATATTCCATATCATCATCATCTTTTTTATATCGATAATTATAGTTATATATTTTTTATGTCATCTTTTGATGTTCAATTTCCATATATTTTGAAACTTTTTCTATTGACCTAATATCTTTTTTATTTGATGTAATACAATTTGGTAATGAGGGAATAGCGTGACATCCCCTTACCATTATATCATCTACTTTTTTACCCATTTCATGGTTTTACCAGGAATGTTCGGATCAGGCACGCCTGATCCCCAAAATTTATTAATAAAAAGTAAATGTGCATAATAAGAGGCAAAGACAAGCAGAAGAAAAACTAAATCACATCAAAACCATAACCCACACCATCACCATAGTCTATCATCGCATCAGCATCAACAGATTCCCATTCTGACGATTCATACTGTTTAAAGAGTTGGATATATTATTCCATTCGTTTCAACAGTTCCGCAGATAGTTTCTCTTTATAGGTACGTTTACCATTATCTCTCCTACCAGCATCAATAGCAGCACTTATACCTTTTTTGGAGGAAGATCTCGTCGACACCATTTTAGGCATATCAGAGTAATCTGTCCTTGGTCTTATTTTGAATGTATTATTCGTATGCTCTTCCCTCTCAGAGGCTCCCTTCTTCCCACTCATAAGGATATCACTGTATGAGATTATAGGTGCATCATTCTCTTTCTCGTGATTCGACACATACCCCCATTTCCCATTTAAGATGTATGAACCATGAAGGCATCCTTGTTCCGTCAACATCTCCACGGAGGATTGTGATGGCCTCATGTCACCTGAAGAAGAAAAATTTGTAACCTTAGGAGCTAGGCACGGAGATTCATTACCCTGTTCGAAATGATTCTCCAGATTTACAAATCTATTGTAAGTATTAATAGTATACCTATCATTATTAGCCCTTGAAATATCCTCATACAATATAATTTCCATAGATTGATCATTACCATGGTCATCTTGCAGGGTGTAGCCATGTCAATCCACATGACAACCAACTTTAGCCTTGTTTCTCTTACCCAAGTCATTCATAATTATTCCAATGACCTGACTCACTTTCAGATTTGCCATCACCATTGTTTCCTTTTCCTTGGCAGTACCATGTTCACTACCTTCTGCCACCACAAGTGAACCATGCTACTGTCCGGCCAAACCATTGATGACAAAATCACCTTGAACAACATCTGTATGTGTTCCCTGGCCAGAAAAAGCATCCATTACCCCATTAACATCCTTTGGAGTCTCCTAGAGTTGTTCAGAATCACCCCATTAGTTTCGCATCATTTTCATGCTCCAACCCAGGAATGACATGAGCCTGGCCAACAGAGTTGCCCACGGTCAGAGCACTTTGGATTGCTTCTACTTTTGTTCCATGCCTAGTATTCACTACCAGATTATCAGTACCATTCCCTGGATCTTCTATGTGTCGATTTTGTAGATAATCAATAAGCCCCTGCTAAACCGATCCTTTACAACTCTTACCATTTTCCAACAGAGCCTGCACCTGCTGATCATTAGCATCCTTCCCTGTCAACCCAAATGTCCTCTTACCATTTCCCCTTCTACAGACACTATACAAATGCCCAATCCGAAAACAATTAGAACAGAAGTCAATCCACTGATCAAAAAAAACCAGTTGCCGATACCAGATCTGTCCACCATCCTCAATCCACACATGATCAACTATAGATTTCGAAACATCCACCTCTACGCACAGTCTTGGGTTTATCGGGTGGAAAACCGCATCAGTTCCTGAGTCAACATAGAGGAAACACCCCACCATGTTTCCCAGTAAACGAAAAATAGCCGGATTTCAAAAATGGTGGGGAAGATGCAGATGACTTACCCAGATCAGAACAGTCAAGGAGTCACGGTTGAAGTAGAAATCCTGGCACCACTCAAAGAAAAACTGATCAAAAACATCCACTGAGGGTCGAACGCTCCTGAAACGCGCAATCAGAGTCAGATTAAGCAGGCTCTCCGCCTCCGTGTCCTCCGACGCCGAAAGGGGGAGCGAAGGTGCGCCATCTCGAAGACCAGGGACCTTCGGCTCCAGAAAGATCGAAGGAAATCTCAGCATCGCATCAGGGTTGGTGAAAGGGGTAAAATTGTGACGCCTATCTACAGGCTGAGGGTCCTTCCCCCTCACACCGAGAAGTGGAAGAGGGGGGACGCCGAAACTCCCATTAGGGTTACGCCTCCACCATTTTTGACGAGAACTCCCGCATAACCTCCTCCCTTCTCTTACCCATTTTATGGTTTTCATTTTTCAGTATTTGTCTACGAATGAGAAGGTATTAGGAGAATACATGTAATGGTGAAGTCAAATATTTTTTGGAAATTCCTCATAAAAATTTATAATACTACTGCCTACTAGGGATTTAAACACCATGCAATATGGTTACACATTGTGTAAATTATAAAATAACAATAATTTTATTTTAAGAAATGGATATTGGTTTTTTTGTTATTAAATGTTTTTTCAATTACACGTCATGTAATTTGGTTACAAGGCATGTAATGTCCTGTGAGTTTAAACTAAAAATGAATCTTAGTTGGAATTTATTTTCCTATTCTCTAGGCATCCTTGATACAATTTCCCCTACCCGATTTTCCACCCAAATATTTATTTCATGTTGGGTTATATTGGACTTAGGCATGCCTCCGCATATGCTAAAGGTTACCATCTAGAAGTGAGGAAGTAAATAACTATAGTTAGGAGACTATACCCTAAAAGAAATGATATAATAAATATTTGAGTATATATACATAGAATTTAAGAGAAATAAAGACATATAAGACTTAAAATGGTCCCTCCAAAAGTGGATTCCCAATCTATAATAGATAATAACAGAAGTAATAAAGAGATGATTTAAAAAAGAAAGAACAAATGAAAAACAATGTGTGGCCCAAAGACAGACCATGAATGCATATGAGGTATAGATAAACTCTGTACAATCAATACCTATATATACAATGACTACACAATTGGAGGAAAAAGAAATACTAAAAAACAACTCCTACAAAGGGATGAACCCTAAGGTCCATTGCCAACAACCCATGCCATATAACTACAGAAGTCTAGTTTCTGATGTTGATCCATTACCTGAAAGTTACAAAATAATGTGTACAATAATCCAAAAGGGCTATTTTATAGTGTATGAATTATTTTCAAAAAGATACCACCCATGTGTGCATACCCATCATGGGGGGTTTATGTCGGTGTAAAGTAAAATAAAAAACAATGCATGGATCAATAATAATCATGGACCTCCCTAGTGCTCAACAGCAACAAGGAATCCATCTCCTTCCATAGCCAACGATTGAATCAAAAATTATGATAGCATCCTGGTCCCAAGGCCCAAAGTATCCCAATAATTTTAATTTCGTAGGACAATACACTACTTACAATAAAAACAACTAACCCAAAATCATAAGCCTCTTGGATGTTCTAGACTCAACAATGAACCAATATCCCAATGGCATGCCCAAGTCAATAGTAACCCTAGTTCCTCAAAACGATACTAAAAAACCCAATAGCTCAAAGCCAGATATCCTATAGAATAATTATATATTTCCCTATGTATATACTAGGGTCAGCTCCTAGAACAACATCCTAAGGAACAACAATAGTTTCCCTCCCAATGTAATTCTTGGCCAACTATATCAATATGAAGTACCTCATCGTACAATTGATAGTGTCTACTCTATCATACAAAGGATCATCAATCCCTGCCAGAATTTATATTAAAATAACCCCACACATTTACCTAAGACGAACTACTAAGGACCTATACCCACATTATTAGTCAAAACTGCATCATCACAGAGTCAACATGTGTGCACATGACTCCAATTAGTACTTGGGACATCACGAGTTGTTAGTAATAAAAAAACAGAACATAATCCCCATCCATCTAGCACCTCATTACCCTATTACAGTGTTTCTCTTTTCTGATGGACATTCCTTCCTATATCATGGTCTATTCCATTAATCTGATGGTGTCTCTACCTCAACTAATGTCCACAACACCCAACCAATGTTCTAGATCGATCTATATCAACACAAGGACCAAACAGACGACCACACTGCCTCAATTTTGATAGTCTTTCCACATCAATTCCTTATGCCAAACATTTCATGATCCCATGTGTCTCATATCTTATTAAATGAAAATATATAAATGAGGATTTTAATTCATTTTAAAAAATAAATTCAATCAAATTATATATTAAATTTAATATGATTTAATTGAATAACTCAACTTAAAAAATAAATTAAATTAAAAAATCATATTAATTTAAATGAATTGATCTATTGTAGACTAAAAATAATCTAAAATTAAAAAAAAATACACCTTGGAAAAAAATACAAGTTGGTCTAAGAACTCTATCTTTGACTTGAAATATTTAATTTAGAAATGGTGCGCCAAACATCATACCACAAGGTCACATGATCATATTAATTTCCAAATTAGGCACTCACTAAAATACCCATGGTCATGGAAAATTTCATTCCACAAAATAGACCATGATAACACAATGAATGTAATGAACCAAATTTCATGGAACCGTATATGTATGCACATCTAATATTTTCCTCTATATCTATGGGATTTTGATGAAATCAATTATTCCTCCAAGGCCCTGATAATAGGGAAGATTGGATAAAATAGATTTATAATTATTCAAGGTGAAATAAAAGTGATTTGGAGTAATTTTTGAGATAATCCATGCCTGTATTATTCCAATGTAATTGAGGGATCTAAAAATGGACCACCGATGAAGGAGGTGGATCAAAGTCCATAGGTGGGGGGAAAAGGAGAGTTCCTCCTCCTATTCGTGCTACCAAGGACGAATAAATGGAAAAAAATGAGAAAATGGGAAATTGAAGAGACGGTTGAAATGAAAATTCACCACATTAATTGGGGTTCAAGGTTAGCTTGTGTGGATTTTGGAATCGTGTGATAACTGTGTGTCACCCACTTCCCAAATCTCTACGTTTACGTGGCTATCATGAATGGTCTGAAAAACGTGCAAAAATCATGAATGATTCCTCTATAAAAATTTGTAGAAATGGTTAAATGCCTATGAGACCCTACCCATTTAGTATATTAAACCATCTTGTAGATGAAAACTATGCCAAAATCATAGCTGTAATGTTCCACACATGTTACACTAACTGTGTGTCAGTGACAAACAACTCCAGAAATGCCTTCGAGGCTCTAATTATCCCAAAAAACATTCGAAAACCTGATGCACTCTCCAATACACTAAAATAATAAATAAATATGAAAAAGGAAGATAAAACAATCATAATTTTGTTTCAATCAACAATAATGAATAAGTCACTCCTACTAATTCAAAAATTCAAAAAGAAATATATTTTCAACCTGATTGAACTTACTGAGGTGCTACAATCTTTGAGACATAACATAGATCATTCCCAAGATCTGAAATAAAACCCAATGTTAATACCAAACATACCATATTATTAGAAACATACCATACTACCCCAATCATAAGTGTATAAGACAAATTCGTCATGGGGGGAGGGTTCTACCCAACATAGGAGTGACCTACCATGGTCCATCCCAACCAATACACAAATCAAGAAATGATCCATCGACAAATTCACAGACTCAAAATCCCTCCCATGATTCATTTCAAATATTTTAACTTATTGGGTGATCTTATTCAATATCCAACACTCATCCAAATCCCACACTGCATTGGTGCCTAGCTTGTTCCTAAAGAACACATGGCACCAATGTGGTCTCGAATCTTATCATATTCGAAAATCAATCTCGGTGCCTTGCACCACAATCGGTTATTACATCATCATGATGTTGAAATTAAAACAGAACTCTAGTAACATGTTTCTTCTAGATGCACTGATGCCTATGTTCCTCAATAAACAACCATTAATCAATGCTCACATAAAATCCATGGTGCCACGTAGCACACACACTAACTCACACACACAAACACACACACACACACACACACACAGATATATATATATTTCATATGAAATGACTTCAACCTAATAACCATCATCTGGGGGGTCCATATATACAACATTTACACCTCGTTCACCCATAATGGACATACCTCAAAAGGACTTGCAAAAAATAAAACTGAAAATGGCATTATGCCCCTGGAGTAACTATAACCATCATCAGATCCCCTACCTACACAGCCTATGGAATCTCTATAGTGTTCATCTTTCATGAATCCAAATTATTTAAATCCTATCCTCCCTATAGTGATGCACCATAAAATGAACACTAACCCAATCGATGGGTATCATTGTATTTGGACCTACCTCCACATGAATTTAATGTTGTATAACATCACTTCGTACCAATAACTGAATGATTATTGATCCCTAAGTCTACCCAAGAACCTGATATATGGCTATCCGATAAATATTCATACAGAATACATTGAGATGTCAGACATATACACATGCCTGAAACTCATTTGTGGGAAACTCGAACTGGCTCTGGATATGGCCTGGATACCCACTATGATAGAAATCTATTGAATAAATTATATGAATTTGTCATGTTAAGTCATTGTACTAACATCCAGGTTGTAACTCATCCCATCTTTTCATCCTACTATTTGAAGTGTCACCACTGAAATCACTTGAATCCACTACCTGAATTGATTATGCTCAATCTTTGAGGATTCCCGCAACAATGTTTTCGTAGTTCACTAACATTGAGAATGAGACCAAATTGTATCTATTTACCTATAGTATTATTTAATTCGATAAACCATCCTAGAAGTTCCACACCATCGATGTGTAATCTCTCACCATAAAAGGTGTGAAGAGAGTCCTTTTAGTGAATGTAGGATCATATTCCATGAATGACATATGTCCCTACGTAATGCTCAAAATTCATGAGCTCCCTCCACCAATAGCATTTCCAAGATGAAATTATGAAAAAACATGGCCTCAAAGTCTTGCTCGGCCAGTCCCTCATTTACACCTTCCTAAACTATCACATTGCAGGAGTTTATTTCTAGTCCCATGATCATGTATTTTTTCATTTTGACACTCCTAGATAGATGTGTCTCTAACTGGGAGAAATCATCTACATATCCTTGATCTAGTTCCCATCCGCATGTGGACCCCCTCACGTCAAAATAGTTCTTGGTTTTAGGATTTAAACTCTCATATGAGATATGGAATAAATTTAAATGCAACATAAGAAACCCTATCGATCCCCTATATCACATGAACTAGGATCTCATAGTGCTCCTTGTCGAAACATGACAGAAAAGTAGTAGAATTTGGTTGTTAACCCACCTAAACAAGAACCTATGTTGCATCATATCCATAAGCCTATACATGAGCCTGTACATACCCTTAATTATCCTCAGGGGTCCAAACCTGTTTGAGATATAGGGAACCAAACCATAACCCGACATAAGCTCTATCCATGTTGTCTAGAATTATCACTGTGAATACCATTCACATGTCTTGATGACCCATTACATTTATATAATGTAGATAGGTTAATCTATATTAGGGAGGACATCCTCATTAACCATAACTCTTCCTATCACAACCATTACATACGGAATCCCATCCCCAAGGAATCCTTACCTACCCATACAAGATCTAAGTACCAAGTATACCCTTAGCTTCACCCATCATGACAAACCAGGTCACCTCATACCGATGACCACATCGCCCAACCAAGAGATCCACATTACCTAAATCCATAGAACCCACCCCCTCTTATATGATCAAATCCCATTTCACATATCACATGAAATTAATTTCATAGGAATGTAAATATATTAAAAACACATTACAAGATATATATATATATATATAACATAGAAAATCAAATTCATAAAAATGTTTTACAGGCACATGATGATTATTAATTGAAACACAATATTATGTCCCTAATCAAAATCATAAACAAGAATAGAATATCAAACATCAAAAAAGTCACCTTTCCTTGTAAGGAAAAGGTACCAAATCATCATACTTTTCATAAAAACCCAATGAGATGAAATCATAACAAAATAACAATCACATTCCTATAATACCACTCAAGGTGGAAATCATATAAACAATCAACTGTGTTAAATAAAACAATAATTCACACACATGGTAACATGGTATGTTCCATATACATGGGGTCATAAATACAAAAGTAAGAGCAATCAATCCAATTCATACCACATACTAATCTCTATCATATAATAACCAAAATAGTAATACCATCAAAAAAAAGTAAATGAAATCCCAATCTCATTAGCACCCAACATTACACTGTATCAATATACTAGTCATAAAAATATCCGATACAACTTGAAGCATAAAAGACCCAATTTTCCACTGTAATAGTGCTATCGAGTGGTGTTCCACTTTCCATAGGTTCTTATCCCGATACACCAAAGGCTACCGACTAGAAGGAAGTGCGTGAATGAGTATAGTGGAGGGACTATAACTATAGGGAAATTATATAATATAGGTATGAGTATATATACATATAATGGATTTGAAATAGAGACTCTGCATACTCAAACTAGCCCCACCAATGCTTGATGTACAACCAAAAATATAAAATAGTTGAATCAATATTGATTTATGGAATGAAAAACGAATGAACATCCCACATACAACTTGTGGCACAAAAACCAACCATGCATACATATCAGGTCATATAAAAAATATCCAAGGGTCTCGATTAGCTATCCTAAATACAATACAAACATATATAAGGCTTGATGATACAATAGGAAGAAAAATGAGATAAAAAATGTATCTCTTTAAAATTGAAGAACCACATGTTCCCTTGGAAACATCACATGCCAAACTGCTACTAAGGCCGAGCTCTTGAAGTTGATCCCTTACATGAACATAGCAACATAAAGTATAAATAAATCCTAAAGGGCCCATGTATGGTGTGAGAATGTGTCTTATAAGTATAACACCCTAGAATTAATACCCTACATAAGTGTTTATGTATGATTAAAATAAATATGTAAATTTCACATGTGTGAAAATAAACTCAATCTTCATGGGGCTCAACAGCCATCAGAAAGTCATCACCTACCTCATCCAACAATAAAATCATTGAATTGGGGATGATTGTTGTAAAAAATACCTAGGTATTACCTATAGTATATAATCCTAGGTGAACCCTTTGGTTCCACAAAAAACAAGTAACCCGACAACATGTGTCTCTTGGAAACTTTTATGTAAAAAATGCACTGACTTCCCAAAGGTACACCTAAGTAAATGGTAACCCTAGACCCTCAGACCCCTTCTCGAATGTACCAATTGGCTCAAAGCCCATACATCTGATTCCACATAGATATTTTTACTTAAAAAACCAACAATCATTTCACAACAAAATTTTCTAAGGAATGTTGATCTCTATCCTCTCAAATTAATTAATAGCACACTCCCATAATTTGGTGAGCCTCAATTCCCAACTGATACCCTCAACACTATCAACTGAATGATCATATGTTTTCATCTATAATTCTATGGAAAGAACCACCCAAATATTTATACATTCCTTACTAATTGGGTCTTCTACACACATGATTGAAAAAACCCACTGCCTCACTAAGACATCTTATGTAAACATGACTCCAATCAGTGCTTTTTCCATCATGGGTGATCAAAAATTAACAAATTTAGTACCTAATACACATCCAACTGAAAACTCATTCCCATACAACAATTTCCTTCAAGTATGATGACCATTTATTCTAATATCAAGTTCTATTTTCTCAACTACATTGTATCACCACCTAAAATGGAATCTTCAATGCCCAACTACTGATAAACATCACACAATATCTGGAAAAAAACCAACCAAACAATGATGTATCCTCGCTCCTAATGGCCATAAAACGTCAATTCCTTGGAAATACATTTTCAAAATCCCATGGATCACATATATTATCACAAGAAAATATATAAATTTATATTTTAGTTCACATTAAATAACCACATAAATATAAAAATCAAATCAATTTAATAAAATTCAATTGTCTAGATCGATTTAATAGAAAGAAATCTATTTAATTGAATCAATTTAATATTATTTAATTGTCCAATTACAATTTAACAAAAAAACTGATAATAAATAAAATCACTCCCCAACCTAACTACCCATAGTTGTTGAAAAACTCTAACCCATACTCACATATTTGAATTTGGAATGTTCATTCCCAAAGGCATCCCAAGATTTCACACGCTAAATTTAATATCTTTAAATAGGGTATTTCCCCAAATACTCAGGGTAGTTGATAGATACGAAACCCTTCAATGACTGGGAAAACAAAAAGAAAATCATGCACCACCATCCTTGGACTCATGGACATAGGCACATCTTGTATTTTCCTCTAACTCAAAGAGATTTAGAATAAATTGACATTTCAATCGAACATCATAAAAATATGGTAAAATGTACATGATGTATATAGTGATCACTAAGGAAAAATAAATTTTAGATATAGGAAAGGGTGAGATAATCCTTACCACTATCGATCCAATTCACCATGCCAATTTGCGAAAAGATCACCGATGAAGAGGGTGTATCAAAATACAGAAGAGGAGTAAAATAAAAATTTCATTCTATTATGTGCTCAAACATGGAAGAAAAAAGGGTAAAAAGAAGAAAAAATTAAAATAGAAGATAGGGTATAAATATAATATCTACTATTTAATAGGGAAATATAGTTATCTCACATGGATTCCCAAATTGTGTGGAAATCATGCGACATTGAATGAAAAAATCTCCAGGTCCACACTATTACCCCTCATATATTTAAATAATATTCAAAAACCATGAAATATCCCTCTGTCAATAATTTCATACAATGACACATTGTAATAATCCATTTACCAAAAGGTTTTCAAACTATATTACAACTCATAATATGGATGCACGTTTATCTAGATGGTGTCTCAATGTTTACACTAACCATGTGCCTCTGACCCACAACACTATATTAGGCCTTTAGCCTTCGAATTTCCCAAAAACCTTCTCAACACATAATAAACTAAAAAAGACTCTAAAAACAACCAAATAACTATATATGGCTGAAGGAACTCTTGGAATATGGTTCTAATCAACGAAAAATAAAATGGCACCCCAACTAATTCAAAAATTCCAAAGGGAGTGTTTTAGACCCGATTAAAAAACATGTTACTTTACACTTTATCTAAAACACGGGACATTAGCAAGTGAATTTTGTTCCCTCAAACCCTTCTAGGTCATCTCTCTTAGATATTGATCAATTTTTGATTACTGTGTGTCACTTTGGGTAATTGTTCTTTCTATCTCTCTGTATATTTCCCTTTCCCTCTATGAATATTGATATATCATCTTGGGATTGATAGATCAAATCATTGTATCGTGGAATCCGATTTCTTGGTTTAATTCCAATATCATTTATGCCTTCATTATTTTTAGTGGACTCCATTATGGGCATTGTGTTAATCTAGAATGGGTATGTTGCTCAGTTATGATGGAAACCATTAATGGACCTGAAACTACTTTAATTAAATTAAAATATTTGATTTGAATTTATTATCATGATAATTTTATTTAATTTAGATTACTAAAAACCCAATTCCACTGAATTGATGGATTTTAACTTGATATGGAATGAAATTTGGAAAACCCCCAATTCTGTTGAATTTAGATGTGCTTAAAAAATTGATGGAATCTAGTGAAATTTAATTTGTTGTCCTTAAATTTTAAAATTTATTTGATGAAATTGATTTCAAATTGGTAATTTATAAAATTTATTAAAATTATTTTTGTGAGAGAACCATTGTTTTTTATAGAATAAGGAATTAATTGACTTAAAAACCATGTGTTATTTTTTTAAAGGTAATTTCCATATATTTTTTTGAAAAGAAAGTAATTTAAATATTTAATATAAGATAATGTGATGAATAGTAATTTAAACAATTTGAATATAAATTTACGATCACTGAATTTTATTTGGGAAAAATCAATACTAGGTTTTTTGTGAGTTGTTGAGATAGAACAATTTTTCATTCATTACATATTAATCAAATCCTAGTGTTGTAGGTTACTTCAAAAAATGGTTGGTGATGAGTCATCTTAGGTTGGTGTCATAGGGAAGTGTCCATACACATATTTTCAGGATCACCATCAAGTGTGTGAGAACCCATGGGTTGGAACCATCAGACCTTTTGGAACATGACCATGATTCTCACTTTTGATTATGTTTATATATATAAATACATATAAATTCCACATTTTCTATACATTTTTACAAAAACTGTATTATAGGGAATAAAAAATGATGCCTCCGAGCTCTCCAAAACTGCTCTCTCATGAGAGATTCTTTTACTGGGTCGTATTCCTCCTGGTGTTGGAGCATGTACCTTCAAATGTCGATCCTCTCTTCTCTTACTTCCGTTATTTTAGGTTTCTATTATGCCTTCATCACTCTGGTATTGATTTTTTTGGGATTCTACTAATGCTATATCAGTTTTCACCATCACACATGACTATATCATGGTCATCCACGATGATAGGTAAGACTGTGTGGGATGTTTTGTTGGCTTCTCGCAGAGGCGGACCTTCGATCTCCTTGGTTCGAGCATATTTAGTTCATTCTTATTGGGTTTCAATGCCAATTTCCCATTTATTGTTACTTTTTTGTTCTTTCAATGGATCTTCTTTAACCCATTTGTTCTAGTTTACCTTAGGGTTTCAACCCCAGTTGTAATATTTCCCTTTTCATGGTGGTCTTTTTTCACCCATGCTCATTCTCTGCCACTCCTCCCTACTCTGGCATCCACATCCGGTGGTCCCTTAAAAGTCTCTTGGTTGAAACAAATTCCAAGGAGGCATTGGTAAGTGTTTTGGGAGTGGTAAGAGATTCTAGGCAGCACGATCAGTGGTTTATTTCTCCAGTTTCAATGTTATTTTAGATTTCTCCATTGTCGATGGCTCTGATTTTGTTCATTTATTCATCCTTAATTTTATCAGTGAACCTGTTTGATTCTATGGTTTTTGGTTTTGTTCCCTTTTAAGTATAATGGCTATCGAACATGTTGTTCATGATAGTGGCCCAACTACCTGACAGTTAGCGATGGGGATGATGTTGGTGTTCAGTGGTTTTCGAGTTGTGGCAGTGGACATTGATAAAGAGGATGTTCGTGTGGATAGTCTAGCGGTGAAGACAATGACAATGAGAATGATGATGGAGAATAGTTGTGACATGAACGTCTGATGTTGTTTGAGGTTGACGCATGATAGATGATGGATGTGGACTGTGGTGGGTTCTTATGTCAAGGTTGGTGGCTCGAGGCTGATGGTGGCAGTTGATTTGAATTATGAAAGTAGAATTTTGATTTTTGGAATGTTGTGGTTTTCAATTGGTTGTGTATCCTATGTTTGGTTCCCACGTACCAAAATGTGGATTTTTTAAAATAACAAAAAAATGTATGGGTGGGTGTATACTTTTTTACAAATTCCTTCTGTATTTATATAAAAAATGTTAAAAAAACTTATTGTTTAAGGCATTTTTAATGTATTTTCCATAGTCTAAAATGTAGATCATGATTTTTTGTAAATATTAATTTTAAATAAAATAATTATTTATTTAAAATTTAAATCACTATTTGGTTAATTAGATGTTATCATAATTTATGGATTACATGGAGAAACCCTATAAGAAGTTTAGCTCATACCCTTGTCCTGCCTTAGTGTGTTTTTAGATTAACTTATTCCTGGTTAAATCAGGGGTAAGGATCCTCTTCGAAAGTGGAATTATTTGATGATCCTTGGTATTAAAGAGTTGTATCTATTGGGATATGGTTTTTTATCTTGTTTTTAGGTACATTATTGTAATACAATGGGTTGTTTACCGGTTTTTCTTCTTGTACTGTTCTCCCTATATAGTTTTCTTGTATGCGTTCTGACTTTTTTATCTATCATTATACAATGGTTTTGGAAAAACTGTTTTGATTTACATTTTTTATGATTCCAAATACATTTCCTCAACCCATGGGGTTTAAAAAAACCATATGCATATGTTAGTGTCGGCTATGTTATCACATTACCAATGTATCTGAGTTGTTTTGTGACAAAGTGGTAACAGAGCTCTAGGTTCATCTTATTATCTTGATGTTAGTATGCAATTTTGAAAATATTTTTAGACATATAAGGTTATTGAGATTGAGATCATGAAACCCAATCACAGTAATAATCCTTATGTCAGCATGGGTTGTTAGGGAAAGATATCTTGAGGATTAGTTCTAGTCTTTTACCTTCTTTTGATTTTGGATAGGATGATATCCAAATATTTTGTATCATTATGATGGGATTAATTTCTCCTTTATATCATTATGATTGTTATATGATGTCTTCAATGTTTTCTGCAGATGTTTTCTATCATCATATGTAACGCCCCGACCCCAGCTACCCAGAGTCGGTGCATTACTTCGTAACATTGGCATGATCACAAAAGATCATGTCTCGAAAGACCGATTAGTTTAGTAGCCTTGGAAACACTAGATACATTCATAAATGTTACATTACATCAGAAAGTGAAAAACTACAATAAAAAACTCTCCATAGTCCACACTCATATCCTCTTCTGACTATCCCTATAGGTCATTCATAAAATAATTCTTCACATCCTAGAAAATATTAAAACATTTAAAGGGGAGAGCTCAGATTCCCAGTAAGGATAACAATATAGCAGATGCTTTCATAAATGAACATTAACATTTAAGGAAATGTATAACTAAAACAAAAGCCTTTTAAACTTGAACATTTGCATAATATGGCAAAAGTAAAATGAAATAATGCCATTTACTTACTCAGATGGATATTCTACTAGTCGAATAATCACATTAAATATCAATAACCACTTTCATAATGACAGAATGCATAATGCGAGACTATCATAACCACGTAGCCAAGGCCCCGTGCCAAGACCACAAATAAGATTTTGTCAAGGCCTTGTGCCAAGACACTAGTTTGTCTCATTAGACCTACCGATGCATCGAGGATCTATAGCGGGATCCACCCGTCACATATTATGTCCAATGCATTTCTCATATGAACAGGTTTAAACATATCATAAACCATAACATAATTATATCACATAAAACATGCATAATGGAAACATAAGATTTCCACACTTCCATCACAAGATATCAATACAACACATTGATATAATAAAAACTTTATCAAAACCATTTTCAATACCAAAATAAAATAAAAGTAAAACATGATATTCATTTTTCTTTTAAAAAAAGATATGGCTTATAGAGGAAGCTGAAACTCAAATAATAGTCACGGCAGCACAAAAGTAGTTGTCGCCACATACGTATGACAAAACACCATTCCTTTTGTCGTTTAGTAAAAACGCTTCGTATAAAAATATTCCTTTTGAATAAATGTAAAAGTCAAAGGGGTTTATACACCGTATAAAAGAAAGTTGTGTATAAAACCAAATATTCCTCAATGAAAGGAGATTGATATGACGTCCTTACAAATATAATTTTTAAAATAAAATACATCTATTATGTGTATCCACTATAAGTACAAATAGAGAAAGTACAAATACAAGATATGACATAATAATATCATAACATAATTTGAAAGTAAGAGATTAACCCAAAGAATGGAAATTGTGTTAAGAAATTACCTTACAAAGATCATTTTTTAAATAAAATAGATATATTATGTGTATTCAGAATATGTACACATACAAAAAGTACAAATACAATATAGGACATAATAATATCATGACATAATTTGAATGTAGGAGATTAACCCAAAGAATGGAAATTGGTTTAAGAAGTTCCCTTACCTTGCGTCCTGTCTTGACTCGACCATTCTTTAACCTCCTAAATAATAAACTAGAGTTAATTTTTAATTTCTTAATAACCTTTTTCAAGTTTTTTTATTCATTTTATATCACTTATTACCATGTTATGAACATTATGTAATTATTTTTGTTAATAACGGTCGTTTTGTCGATCTTTGGTACTTGAGTCAAAAATAAACTTCTTATAATTACAAGTTGTTTATGTGGTAGAATATCCATTATCTCTAGAATTATATTCATGATTTAGATGTCATATATATCATATATATCCAGTATATACATTCATTCATAATATTACGTAACATTTAGAGGTAAGAAATGAAATGCACCATTCATGGAGACGCTAAGCCGTACGTACGCATGAACGCCACTTTCATTTATATTTCGGATTTAATGGAATGAAATCATAATTATATAAAGGTATAATATAGTTCCAGTATAATATCATATATAATATCATTTACTCCATCCTTTATACATCCCACATATGGCATTAACGATTCACAACACTTTGAGGGGGCGGTAGTCCACACTTCCTAAAATGAAATTATCGCGTTTACCCATAATGGAAATCATAAAGTATGCCATAAATGAGAAATACAGAAGCATAAGGAAAACATAAACATAATTTATATATATAATATATGAAAATAGTGTCATCAAAATGGACACCAATAGAGGTGTTAAAAGAATATTGAACAATCATCGTTTCGTGAGGCAGTATTTCTCCACCCACAGAAACAGTGTGTTCTTTAACCATTAGATGAAGGTGTGTGTAAGTGTAAACCAAAAACTAATCATAAAAACATCCTAGTATATTGTAGATACTGTTTTTGTTACAAAATAAGGTAATACAAAGAGTTTAAGTGGTTGGAGAAGCTAAATAAAACAAAACAACATTAGAGAAGACATTATCTAAAAATCGGGTAACTCTTTTTGATTTCAGCCAAAGGATTCCTTGGGAAGAATTATGCCCAAAGTGAGGCTTCTAGGAGTATGGGAGGAAAGTTGAGAGAGTATTCTGGCATATTTTGGCAGATCCAAATGGATTGAATGTGTGAATAAGGTGGGAGTGGTGGGGGCCTTTTATAAGTGGAGAGGAGGGGCACTCTTGGAAAGTAATGAAATATTACTTTATTACACAATGATTTTCGGATTCCAAAAGACCCACAATTATATAATTAAAGTATAAGGTGATAAGGGTTCGAAATATACCCATCCAATAGGCTTTGGACAATTTTAAGCCTTGGATTTTAAATTATCTTCTCATTTTATTTAAATCGTAATATAATGAGGTCATCGCTGCATCATCATGATGTCATAAATAATTTAATTTATTTAATGTTTAAAAATTATAAAAAATATACTATAAGGTAGGAAATAGTATTAGCTTTCCAATTACTATTTATAGTCAAAAATATGACTTTTATAACCCCATTTAAAAATTGTTTTAGTAAAACAACTCTTGTTTGTGACCTTTTTATTTTAACATTAAATAAAAAGTTATTTATGTTCTTTTCCTACCAAAGTTCCTCCATGGGGTCCCCATGTTGACCCATGGATTGTGTTGTTCGTACATGACACATCCAATAGTTTTTGGACAATTGTAAAGGTCATTCCATATTTTTATAATACTATTTTTACCTTAAATTTCACTAATTACCTTTAATCGCGATTAATTAAACTTAAAAGTTACTATTCACCCAAAAATTATTTTAATCCCATTGAACAACATTTTACTTCCTAATGAAAACTATGTATGTCAGATTTTTGAAAATCCAATCACAGAAGTGGTTATGTTTCATTTAAACAAAAAATCAGTTTTTTAACTACCACTTAGTGGTTTCAATATTCATAAAAAATTTAAGTTTTTCAGAACAATGCCAAAATTTCACCCTAAGCTATAATTGATATTCCAAATCCATAAATGATGTCTATTTTACAAAATTCCAAAAATATAAGTTTCATTAATTAATTTTATAATTAATTTCCGTTGTCACAACAAATAGCGTGTTTTTACGAAACAATATATATCAAAAGATTGACAATTGTTTATGTCCAATTTCAAAGTGAAATTAATACTAATGACCACCATTGGATATAACGGTAAAAATATATTCTAATTAAACTCTAAAACCACTCAATAGTATAATTTATCACTATAAATTATTTTTATTAAAAAAGTTTTTTTTAAGTATTTTTCACTATTCATAAAAAATTGAAAGTTCTCAGAAAATTACAAAAAATTAAACTTAGGATAATTTCGATATTACGAATACAAAAATGAAGTCCATTTTGAAATATAAAATCTCTATAATTTTAAAAAGTGGGTATTACTATTCATAACGACTACTTTGAATAGTCACGGTGTGTTAGAACTCAAACTTGAGTACAATGCAAGCTATTGAATTATTGAATGAGAAGCGTATCATGGAAGCTCAGGGTGTTACATTCTCCCCTCCTTCAGTAAATTGTGTCCTTGCAATTTGAAATTTTTCTTTGAAAATAAAAGTTTGAAAATAGAAAATATCTTTGTGTAAAACCCACATAGGAAATAAGTTAAATAAAAATATAACATTAAAAGAAAGAAAGAGGAGTACAAAGGTCACCCGAGATATCCCATACTAGGATTATATGAAAATATGGATATGGAAGAAAAAAAACCATCAAGGTCTGATGGAGAGTTGTAGAAAACTGGATTAGGAGAAGGTTAACCATAAGAAAATCACAAACTTGTGATTGGTTAAACGGTCATTGAATCCCCAGTTGGAAAAGTTAACCGACAACGTTTTTGTTTTAAGTTACCTTTTATAAAGTTGAGGAATTTATTTAGGAGATTTAATAAGAACGTAAGGGAATATACATACTTGTTATGTATACTTTCATTCTTTAATAAATTTTTACCAAAAACCCATCTTTTAATCCAAATGGTAATAGAACTCAAAAATATTCTATTTATCCTAATTGTATAAGGTTCTAAATATTACCACATACCATTTAGATTAGTAAAACTATTTTTTAATAACCAGGGACTTCTTGTATTCTAGTGGTAGGTAATAAAGGCATGTCGCACTATGGTTGTGGGTTCGATTCCTGCAGCTTTGTCCGACGCGACAGGTTATGCCCCACCCTGCAGTTTGTCCTTTTCCTAAAACTATAGTATTATAGTATTCCAAAAATAATCTTCAGAAATGTTTTAACCTTAAACAATACTATCCAAAGATCAACATAATCCATTCCAACGTTTATAGTTAACCAAAATTCCTCTGTCCAGACTTTCTCTAAAATGACCTTAAATTCCAAAATCAATTGCAACATTAGATTCCCCAAAAAAAGTAAGGTTTCTCTTATTGTCACATACTTAAAATATGATTACCTTCATCATATTAACACCTTAACGAAAACAATGAGTACTGCAGTACAATCCTTATAAATATCACATTATTCATATAACCATAATCTATTTCTTGAGTCCAAAAACACAAATACAATAATTATTCAACTTCATCTATAGTAACAACATAAGCTTGGCCTTGATCCCTTGGCCTTTTCTGGGGTATGTTTTCCTGACGCTTAGAACATTCATTTTCATAATTCTCCATTTCCCTAAAATTGTAGCATTCAACATTGATAGCCTCTTTCTTTCCCTTGTAATCACAATCCTGGTGAAATTTTTCTCCACATATATAACAAACTCACATTCCTTTTAGACAAGTACCAGGGTGATTCTTCCCACAATTATCACATAATGGAAAATCCTTCTTTCCCTTTTACCTTTATCTGTCTCTTTTCCCCCGCTCTCTTCTTCTCTTGCTTTACTTTATTGTCATAAGACATAATGAATTCCTTTTCTGTCTTGATAGCACCTGAGACTATATCTTCGTATGTTGAGAAAGATTGTGATACTAAAGCTCCACGGAGAAATGGTTTTAACCCATAAAAGAAATGATCAATCTTACTTCTTGGGTTATGTATATAATCTCCAGAATGCCTCGCTATCCTTGTAAAGTTAGCCTCATATTTTGCGACATTCTCATCCTCCTTCTGCCTCAGACTCAGAAATTGCCTTTCCATATCTGCTCGATGGTCATGTAGAAAGTATTTTTATTAGAAAAGATCTTTGAACTCTCTCCATTCCATATTTGATACTTCATCATCTTCCATTGTTTTTTGAATCAGCAACCACCATTGATCGGCATCTTCAGTGAGGCGGTAGACTTCCATGACAACCTTCTCCCTTTCACTACTCCCCAAGGCGTGGAATATTTTTTCTAAGGAGTTTATCCATTGCTCAGCTACTAATGGATTTGTACCCCCATTAAATGTTGGTGGTTGTTTCCTAATGAAGAAGTCTAACATTGATCCTCCATGTTGCGGATTAGGGTGCTCCATACGAGTAAGGTTATTATTCATAACCTGAGTGAGTTGTCCCGGTATGGTAATAAGTTGATCATCACCAGTTGTATCTCCAGATCCACAAGAATTATCTTGAGCAGGAGGGAAATCCCTACATGGAGTGCGTGCATTGATATGATTACCATTCCTTCCACTAGGCGCCATTTATAAACAATGGCATAAACTAGATTACTTTATGAATTAAAATACATAATTCCATACTTGTAAAACACTTAACACTAATTGAACTATTTATGGATATAATCCATAATAAAAAAAGTTTTCTTTGAGGAAGTATATACTCAAAATCCTTCATAGTGTTTTGTAAAGAAAATCTGAATTATCCTAAGCATATCCCTCGGGAGTGTCATAACCAAGAGTGCATAAAGTCTCGTTGTCGTGAACCAGTTCCTGTTCGAGTCTATCTCAAAGCGGTGTTTTCGGGTTTTACCCATAGGTACATCTGTTCCAGAGCTACCTCTACCTGCTCGTATCCAGACAGGGATGTATTGCTCGGAAAACCCACAAAATCTCTATAATACCAAAATTCTAGGAAGTTCTTTTATACTAATCCTCAAAGTCTATTTTCGGGCTATGTTCTCTAATCAGAGTTTATCTAAATCTATCTTCCAAGGATAGTACAAAACTGCCTCTGATACCAAATGTAACGCCCCGACCCCAGCTACCCAGAGTCGGTGCATTACTTCGTAACATTGGCATGATCACAAAAGATCAAGTCTCGAAAGACCGATTAGTTTAGTATCCTTGGAAACACTAGATAAATTCATAAATGATACATTACATCACAAAGTTAAAAACTACAATAACAAAGTATCCATAGTCCACACTCATATCCTCTTATAACTTTCCCTGTAGTTCATTCATAAAATACTTCTTCACATCCTGGAAAATATTAAAACATTGAAAGGGGTGATCTGAGATGCTCATTAAGTATAACAATATAGCGGAAGCTTTCATAAATGAAAATTAACATTTAAGGCAATGTATAACTAAAATAAAAGCCTTTTAAACTTGAACATTAGCATAATATGGAAAAAGTAAAATGAAATAATGCCATTTACTTACTCACATGGATATTCTACTAGTTGATTAATCACATTAAATAATCAATAACCACTTTCATAATGATGGAATGCATAATGCCAGACTATCATAACCACGTAGCCAAGGCCTCGTGCCAAGACCACAAATAATATTTTGTCAAGGCCTCGTGCCAAGACACTTGTTTGTCTCATGAGACCTACCGTTGCTTCGAGGAGCTATAGCGGGCTCCACCCGTCACTTATTAAGCCCAATCCATTCCTCATATTAACAGGTTTAAACATATCATAAAACATAACATAATTGTATCACATAAAACATGCATAAAGGAAACATAAGATTTCCACACGTTCATCACAATATATCAATAAAAAACATTGATATAATAAAAACATTATCAAAACCATTTTCAAAACCAAAATATAATAAAAGTAAAACATGATATTTATTTTTATTTTAAAAAAATTTATGGCTTATAGAGGAAGCCGAAACTCAAATAATAGTCACGGCGGCAGAGAAGTCGTTGTCACCGCATACATACAACAAAAAAACATTCCTTTTTTCGTTTAGTAAAAACGCTTCGTATAAAAATATTTCTTTTGAATAAACGTAAAAGTCAAAGGGGTTTATACACCGTATAAAAGAAAGTTGTGTATAAAACCAAATATGCCTCAATGAAAGGAGATTGATACGGAGTCCTTACAAATATCATTTTTAAAATAAAATAGATCTATTATGTGTATCCACTATAATTACACATAATGAAAGTACAAATACAAGATATGACATAATAATATCATAACATAATTTGAATTTAGGAGATTAACCCAAAGAATGGAAATTGGGTTAAGAAATTCCCTTACAAAGATCATTTTTTAAATAAAATAGATATATTATTTGTATTCACTATAAGTACACATACAGAAAGTAAAAATACAAGATAGGACTTAATAATATCATGACATAATCTGAATTTAGGAGATTAACCCAAAGAATGGAAATTTGGTTAAGAAGTTCCCTTACCTTGCGTCCTGTCTTGACTCGACCGTTCTTTAACCTCCTGAATAATAAACTAGAGTTAATTTATAATTTCTTATGAACCTTTTTCAAGTTTTTTTATTCCTTTTATATCACTTATTACCATTTTATGAACATTATGTAATTATTTATGTTAACAACGGTCGTTTTGTCTATCTTTGATACTAGAGTCAAAAATAAACTTCTTATAATTACAAGTTGTTTATGTGGTGGAATATCCATTATCTCCAGAATTATATTCATGATTTAGATGTCATATATATCATATATATCCAGTATATACATTCATTCATAATATTACGTAGCATTTAGAGGTAAGAAATGAAATGCATCGTTCATGGAGACGGTAAGCTGTACGTACACATGAACGCTACGTTCATTTCTATTTCATATTTGTTGGAATTAAATAATAATTATATAAAGGTATAATATAGTTCCAGTATAATATCATATATAATATCATTTACTTCATCCTTTATAAATCCCACATATGGCATTAATGATTCACATCACTTTGAGGGGGCGGTAGTCCACACTTCCTAAAATGAAATTATCGCGTTTACCCATAATGGAAATAATAAATTATGCCATAAATGAGAAATACAGAAGCATAAGGAAAACATAAACATAATATATATATCATATATGAAAATAGTGTCATCGAAATGGCCACCATTAGAGGTGTTAAACGAATATTGAACAATCATCGTTTCGTGAGGCAGTATTTCACCACCCACAGAAACAGTATGTTCTTTAACCATTAGACGAAGGTGTGTTTAAGTGTAAACCAAAAACATATCATAAAAACATCTTAGTATATTTTATATACTTGTGTTGTTACAAAATAAGGGAATAAAAAGATTTTAAGGGGTTGGAGAAGCTAAATAAAAGAAAACAACATTAGAGAAGACATTACCTAAAAATCGGGTAACTCTTTTTGATTTGAGCCAAAGGCTTCTTTGGGAAGAATTCTGCCCAATGTGAGGCTTCGAGGAGTAAGGGAAGGAAGTTGGGAGAGTATTTGTGCAGAGTTTGGTCGAGCCAAATGGCTTGAATGTTTGAATAAGGTGGGGGTGGTGGGGCCCTTTTATAAGTGGAGAGGAGGGGCACTCTTGGAATGTAATGAAATATTACTTTATTGCACAATGATTTTCGGATATCAAAGGTCCCAAAATTATATAATTCTAGTATACGGTGATAAGGGTTAGAAATCTACCCATCCAATAGGCTTTGTACAAGTGT